>OY728148.1:165566018-170366018 GCA_963277665.1 Viscum album
AAATTAAATTTATCATATTTAGAATATTATTTTCTACAAAAGGAGTTCATTTTTTGAATTCTAAACATTATAAAATGGTTGTGGTGAATTTTTGGTATATTTATGAAATAGTATAATTTTTGGTGAATAGTGTAATATGATAATTTACGGTATATTTACATTATAATAAAAATATAAAATTCCTTCAGTCATGAATGAAAGAAAAAACATAAAATCAAAAATAGCCTTATTATTTAAATTATTTAGTGATAACTCTCAAACAATTCATAATGTTCAGTAAGAATATAAAATAATGATTACAATAATCAAACAACACCCCTCTCCTCCACTATAAATTCCACAGCTCACCACCTATTATCCCTACACGTAAAAAGCCTTTAATACAAAATATGTTCTTAACATTTTCTCTCCCAATAATATCCCACACGTTCTGGTGTTTCTATTCTCACCAAAAGACCATTTCGAAGGTCTTAAAGGAGGTTCTCATGGAGTAGAATTCAAAAGGTAAATCCTTTTTTGTTCTCAATCAATTTCTTCTTGTTATATCAATACCTATTCTATCCAAACATTAATGATAACTCTTGTATCTTATTTATTCTAGAATATAATTTTTTTAATGGTTCATCTATCACCAAACCCATTTCCCTCACCCCTTTTATTCTAAAAATGAATACATTATTTTTAATGTTCCAATTTACCACCATCGTTGATGATGCGACTTCATTTTTCGTTAAAACATTCATAAATGGTTATAAAACCATAATAGTTTCTAAATAATGTTTTATTAAACATATTATATGATATTTTGTATTCTAGAACTAGTATATATACTTGATATAAGATAATAAGAAAAAACTTGTCCGTGAAGATCGAAAAATCACCAATCATTGTCCAAATGAATATAATTAATGTTCTATATAATGAATCAATATCATATATAAAATATTAATATAAAATATAATTCAATTTTTTTTCCATTAATAAAATATCATTTCAATTTTGGGGAATTATTTACTTTTTACGCGATCTTTCATACATGTATACATGTGACTCAAACCTGAAAATCATAGAAACAAACACCCCTGAATGACATAATTGAATGTTATAAGTAATACCAAAGTACATAAAATAACATAAAAAATTATAATAAATGAACTAAATGTTTAACAGGTTCATAATTAATATATATATATATTTCATTATCCATGATTTTAAGTACATGTGAAGAACATTTTAAGACATATTGTTCGGGTTTTCACATGTAACTATTATTTCTATGAGATATTCCATTTTCACCACTATTTATATTGTGTGGTGTATGAATAATAACCATCAATGTGTAATATCATGAATGTATTTATATTCTTGGTATTATGTGTTTATTTTTATGATCATTAATTTTATGGGGCATACGGTTCGACTGTTTTCATAGTTGTAAGGGTCTCTCCCCAACCACTATTTTTCCATCTTGTTGCACTATCTCTCTCATTACCCCAATGTAATTCTTAATTAATTTTAAAAAATAACTGTAAATTATGTGTATATGTTAAAAAAATAATATATCCATACTTGTTTATATTTCTTTTAAGGTAAAATACATGTTTTTATAAATCACCATTTTCAATTATTTCGGTTAAGCAGTCTTGATTTATTGGAGCTTATTGTTTTGTTACTCATTTTCAAGTACCATACATAATCAATTTTAAGGTAGAATTTTTATTCTAAAATAACTAATTTTTTCATTAAAATAATTTTTTTTCATTTCAGTTTTTACACAAACCATTATAAAAAAATAACGTATTTTTTCCCAAAATAACTCTTCACTCTAAAGTAAAAAAGGGTATTTCTCTCAAAATTCATTGATGATTTTATTGAAGTATTTACATTTATTTAAAATCCTTAATTGGAATCTTATTATTATTTTTCATTAATAATTTATATTTTCAACAAATTTATTTTATTAAATGAATTATGAGAAGTTTGACTATTGTGGTTATATCTTGATACAATTCACCATATTACTCATAATGGTTAGTGATTTTGTTAATGTTTGGTGAATCCTATATACATGTATATATTGTTTATATTTCTCCCCATTAATATGATTTATGAATTTGACATAGTATTTGATCATTTTGTACTGCAACATACCAACTAACATTTGGTACGTACAATGAGGCAAAATAGATATGGATTTTTCTATGGCCTTAATCATTTATTTTTAGATGTCTTGGTTGAGGTTTCAACGATATGTTTATGATGTCTGTCATTAACAATTCCTATATTATGATAGTTGTAAATGATAAATCATGTTATTATTTGAGTATTTTAATATCCATGGTTAGGTTTCTCTCTAATGTATCTATATATGGTGTTATTTAATCAGTTTTCAACCCATTTCAATTATGCTCACTATTAGTATTTAATGACATATTTTTAGTTATTCACCGTGCATTATTGTTTACGATTGCTTTTACTATATTACATACCCTTATTGATAATCTGAGCTCACCTATATCTTTTTTCCCTATGGATGAGAATATTTTATTACATATGAGTGTAAAGGATTATATTGGAGTTTATTGATGTTTCTAAAGGATTTTATATGTTGTATTTCATTTTATATTGTATTGTAAAACTTATGTTCATATCTGGTACTCCAAATCTAAGAAAATATTTATTCTATTTGGGATTTCAAATATTTTTCAATGTAAATATGTAATAAATTCAGGAACTTGATCTAAAATATTGGGGTACATGATTATACATAGATCAATTAAATAGATCTTAAATCCATTCAAGTTATTCGTTTGGAAAAAAATTAGATGTTTTCCCCACAGAAAGAGATAATGTTATTAAATGATACATTCATTTTACACCACCCTAAAATATTACATAATGATTATAGTATAACAAAAATATATCTACCTTAGACTAAGATTCTATTTTTTCAATGTAATACCATATTTTTATCCCCTCTTATATAAAATGGGAATGAAAACTACCGATTGGGTGTATGGTAGACTATTTTCTTGTGAACTGGTATTATTAATTTTCCATCACCACCTTTCACTTATTTATATAATTATAAATTTAACATAATTATACGATATTAATTATATTAATATATTTATAGAATTATAATATCACATATACCTTTTTTACTCACCTTTCTCTCTAATATACGATAACATTTCTCATTCGTATGGTAAACATAGGCTCACAAAGCGATACAACTCTTTTTTCAATTATGAATTACACTGTAGGTATTAAGGATCAATTAAATGTACATATGTAATATATAAGACTTTATTTAAATTTTTTAGGATTAATATATCACCCACTTCTTTATCATTTCACCCTTTATGGGGGTGATGTCATCACTCATGCATATGTATGGTCGACAGTCTCCTTAAAGAAACATGATTCATTTTCCTTGTCTAAATTTAATTAATGATTCTAATAATCTATTTAATTATGGAATATTTTATTTATAACATTAATATAATTCTGAAAACAATGGAATTGTAAAATATGGGGTATAAATATAACTCTCATTACAAAACATCCATGAGAAAACTTGGCAATTAATACCCAAAACATGAAAAAATTAAATATAAAGAACAAATGGATGGTAAAATGATATAAGTGGATAAAATATAATAATAAAGATATAAACAATGGTTTTTGTATATTAATAACATTATTGTTAAAAATATATAGTAGTTAATGTTATATTCAACCAAAAGGAAGCGTGAGGTATGATATTTCATCTGAATTTCCATTTTATTATGACATATTTTTAAATACACAATAATTTAAATTAATGTATAGTATATAATCACCCATTTATATACTTAACATAAATTCCTATTTATTCAGTATAATTATTTTTTATTTTATTATTTTTTCTTCAAGGGATTGCAATTCAATTGTTATCAAATATCTAAAATACATATTGTACAATCTCACAATCATTTGTGATTAGTCAAATTATCTTGAAAAAATATATTTTTTTGATTCATTTTATATAGAAAATAAAATTGATCTTAAATTTATTCATTATTTTATAATGGATATGATTATTTCCCAATCCATAAACAATTTTTACATATATTATTTACTTCAATGATTATTTGAATAATTGGTCATGTATATATATATATATATATCCTTTTTCAATAAAAATATTTGACGATTGGTCATATTGAATCATGAATAAAATAGATAATTTGATATATGATTAATGATATGGACATGTAGTTAGGGGTGGGTCATTGTTATTGATAATCCTTTTATACATTTTCATGTCTGAGGAGTCAAATTAGTTTTCCAAATTAGATGTGTTTTTACATAGTATATTAATTTTTTTTAGAAATGTCTTCAAATGTAGAGATATCATGATACCTAAGATGATGAAGCACAGTAATTAATCATGTACACGCTTGATAATTTTATAATTACTATTATCCAATATAATGAAAAAATTATTTAATCTCTAAAATCAAATCATTCTCAATTCGTTGATTTAATGGCCTGGGTTTTCATATTTTTACCTTTCATTTTTTTATTATGGCATATAAAATTATGATTTTCAGGTAATTAATTTACTTCCATGTGTAATTAGTTATTTACCTTTTCAAATATATTATTTTTTATTTATTCATGATTAATTGTAGTTTATGTGACCCATATTAATTGTCTGAGACAACCATATTTTGTTTGATTTTCCAATGAAATGAAAAAATATTCCAATAATAAGATCGATGATGAAAAATGTTATGTAACACCCCAAGAATACATATTATGTTTCCCTTTGAATAATGTATTAGCTTGAATTATACGCAACTTCAAGATTTTAACACACTGCGACCAATCAAACTAGCTATTGTGAATAGTAATACCCAATTTGTTAAATTTTATAAATTTTATCATTCAAAATGGCCTTCATTTTTGGATTCGGAATATTGAAATTTTCTTAGGGTGAATTTTTGGGATATCTTTGAAAACATTCAAATTTTGATTAATAGTGAAAAACAATAAGTTATAGTTTAAAACCGAATTTTCATTTAAATAATTATTTATATTATTTAGATTTATTTTATGACAAAATAGATACATAATACCTATATATGTTCAATGTAATTCATTGGAGTCAGTTTATAATAATTTAAGATATATAAAAATTTTATTGAACTTTTCAACGTATTTTACACACCACCTAGGAGAATTTGAAAATTCGAATAGAACATAATTTTACCATTTTTTTGAGTGGAATTTCAAAAATTTGAGAGACTTGGTCGATATCAGTAAGTAAAATTTGGTTCAATAAGATGACTTTTTTGGTGAATAGTAACTGTTTAATTTTATTTACCACGGTTAATAGTAAATAGGGTAATTAAGGGTAAAAATGATCAAATTATTACCCTAACACATGTCCTAAATCTATTAGATAAGTATAATTCGATCAAAAACAACTTTACAAATAAAATATGATCCTTTAGGTCCACATGGATTAGATTATGACATTTATTATTATTTTATTTAAAGAAGAGTTAAAAGAGTTAAAATCTACTTTTAATAACTGAAACATCTTTATTATAGGGTTATACATAAGATAAATTAGACTATAAATATAAATTAGAAAGATAAAAATAATTACTACATAATGGTATTTTATTTTTAAATTTTAGACATTAAATAATTAAATTTATTTATGACACAATAATGATGCAGTAATTATTGTACTAAAGAAATATTAAAATAAATGATATTATAAATATCCAAATAAATGTAATTTGAGACTTATTATGAATTCCACTAATTTTATAGGTTAATATAACATGTTAGGTTTGGTTAGATGAATTTTTTTCTATGTAATAATTCTTTTATGAATTTAGAAAAAACAAAATACAAAATTGTTCCAAAATTGACATAAAATATTTTTAAAAAAAATATTATATTATTAATTGATATTCTATTCATAAAAAACTATGGTTCTAAAAATTACTTATATAATGATAGGTGTATTATTAATGAACCACATGGGGTTCTCCTGGAAGTATATAGTATGTTATTTCACCATATAATATAAAAATACAAAGAGACATGGTAAATGTCATACTATTTAACTGAGAGTTAGATCTAAAAGATAAAGTTAATATAGTGACCCAAACCTATATAAAAACTATTGGATGAGTGTTTTTATACTCGTACCAACCTTAGAAGTTAAATAATACACTTTGGAGTCATTATAAACAGAAAATGATTTTATTATAAAATAATATTTCTAGATTTTCCTACGGTGCCCCTCACAGCTCATATAAAAGGGCATTCCCCCTTCTATATAATTCAGACCATCAATGCCATTTGTCTCAACCAACCCATGAACAAATACCCTCTCAACTATCCTCCCATCATTCTATAATCCCTCCTTTAGTCCTAAATCCAACCAATGGAGACCATTTGGTCAAATGAAAAGGACGAACCAGAAGAAGAGGTAAATATTTCATCACCTCTTTCAAGTTCCTTTCCTCTTCCACTCCCCCTTTCATTGTTGTTTCCATTATAATATAAGAACTCTAGTATCTTATATATACTGTGATGTTATTATTAATATGGTAGAACCATATTAATTATTCTATCCATCCTTTAAATGAGATGTCACCATACGTGCATACGTACGGCTTACCGTCTCCACGTCATGGTGTAATTGTTATTCAATACATTATTTTTTGGATGGGTATAATAATGTTTCTTAATTTATGTAAATAATAAAAATGGCATGATAATAATTCTTTATATATGGTATACCATAAAATTATATATTATTTTAATATCAAAATAATGATATTGTCACCCGTGCATACGCACAGATTACCGTCTCCACGAACGCAATGAGATTCATTCCCCATCGTATCCATTCAAGACAAATTTTAATTTTATGATTAAAAATAATGTTTAGATACTTGATAACATTCTGTATATAAATAATATACATCCCATCCATATCAAATATGACTCACATAAGAATGAATATAAAGGAAAACAAATATGTTAACACCCGAGACGACGATAGTACTTAGATATTATTAACAAAGTAGTGTTAAAAGAACATATATGATATTATATTAATGTATATTATTATTTTGTAATTTAATTAAAATTATTTCACCATTATACAGGAGTATAACCTACCCTTTACCATTTAAAATTTATAAAGTAAGGGGTTTCTTATCTCACTTTTAATTCCGTGAGATTTCCATTGTTCGCTACATATTTATTTCATGTGGTGCGTGTACTAACCATAATTGTATTAGTTGTGTAATATACTTTAATTTATTGATATTTACATCATCATGGTATGATAGTTATTTCATGTGTGTATGTTTCTTAGGTTACCAAATCGATAAGGGATTTTGAAATTTCAATTTCCACTCATTCGGCTTTACGCATACTTTATTGATTATTTTACTCAAGGATTGTGTTTGGAATCACTATTAATTTGGTTATGTCATAATTTCCACTCCTCTTCCAATAGATATAAATTTTATACACATAATCACTCCATTGATAAATTCTCAGGTCATCAATATGAACTTGATATGAGTATTTTTAACTCAATCTCCATTTATTGAGTTGAACACCCAGTTCATTGGTGTTGTTTTTACAAGAATATGTGTGAATGTCCTCTGATTTATTTACACTGAATATACAATCATATTGATTGTATTTTATTTTTCACACATAATTATATCCTTTATTTATCCTTAACATATGGATACAGTCTCTATAAGAGATTTCATCTTAATTTGCAATCCATAGGGACCTTTTTGTTGTTATACACCAAACCACTTTTATATGGTGTATATAATGTACATTGCCATAGTATATCATCAATCCCTTTATTATTATGATATTTTAATGTTTTTATTACCTCAATTATTTTTAGTCAAGTGTCTCTATTTTGGTTTGGAACACTAACAAAAATATCAATTTAAATGTTCTAAAGATTTATTATTCTAAATCATTCACATTAATGTCCATGTTTTAAAAATAGTTTTATATATTTATTTCAATGGACATTAATGTTTTAAAATTAAAATTCCTTTTAAACGTTTCAAATTGGTATGGGACACTTTGATTCAAAAATCTATTTTTAAACTGCTTCTTGGAAAATAGTGTGACTTTTAAATGTTTTCAGGAAAAAGGGTGATATTTCTCTTAAACAATTTTGATGATTATTTGAATCTATGTCGATATAGTTCATTATTCTCTATTGAGGTTAATTTTTTACAATAAAATATTCTATATTGTATTGAATGAGTTATTTTTGGCTGTGGATGTTCTATTTTTATACAATCCATGGTTTGTGGATAAAGTATTGACATTTGTTATGATAGTTTTGATACGAATTTTTTGATTATGTTCCACCCATTTCATATAAGAAATGCATTGGACTTAGTAAATGATGGCTGGAGCCCACTATAGGTCCTCGATGCATCGATATTTCTAATGAGACAAATAGGTGTATTGGCACAAGGCCTTGACATAATCTTATTTGTAGTCCAGATACAAATCATTTACTATTTCTTTATGATGTCTGGTAGTATTAATTCCATCATTATGAGATTAGATATTGATATTTCAGGTGGTTATTCGACTAGTAGAATACCCATGACTATGTGTAATTATGGAATTATTTACTCAGCTTATATTCCAGCCATAAAGTGTTCATGTCAATTATTTATAAAGGCATGTGTTTTCAATTATTCAACATGCCTAATGTTTATGTTATCTTCCGCTATATTTCTTACTCTTACTGAGCAATTTAGCTCACCTCATTCTTTTGTTTTATTTTCCCAGGATATAAAGAAGTTAGTTATGAGTGACTTGCAGGCATAATCTATGAAGCTTGGATGTTTCTAATGGAATAATTTAGTGTTGTTTTTGTTATCATGTTTAAATGTTGACCTTATAAATGTATCTAGTATTAACAAGGCTACTGAACTGATCGGTGTTTCAGTACATGGTTTCTTTGTATCATGCCAATGTTATGTAATAATGCACCAAATATGGGTATCTGGGCTCGGGGAATTAATGTTTGTATCAGAGGACGTTTAGTACAATCTTTGGAAACTAGATTTAGATAAACTCTTATTAGAGCACATAGCCCTAAGATAGACTATGAGGAATAGTACAGAAGAACTACCTAAAATTTTTGTATTGTAGAGATTTTGTAAGTTTTCAAAACAATATATCATAGTCTAAATACGAGAAGGTAGAGGCGGCTCTGGCATATATGTACCTAGGGGTAAAACAAGAAATCAATGCTTTGAGCTAGAATCGAACGAGAACTGGTGCTTCAAAATGGGCCTTGTTGCACTCTTGGTTACGACACTCCTGGGGGATATGTTTAAGATAATTTATATTTTCTTTACAAACCAATTTGAAGGGTTTTAAAATAAGATGATAATAAATAACCTTGGTTAATACTAGGGTGTTTTTTATTAAGAATTTGGTTTGATGATATTTTCTAAATAATTTTATGACTATTATTACTCACACAATGTTTTCTGGTTTTAGTTAATGGATGTATTCCAAAGAAGTCATAGTAACATTGAACAAGTTGTACAAGGTGGGAACAGTGGTGGAAATGACAAACAAAATGGAATGATGATAGGTGAAAAATATATTGTCTTCATTTCGAATCAGTTCTCCAAAAATATGGTCAACAACATATATATTAACCATCTCCCAGACTCAAAAAAGAAGAGAAAAGAAGTGAATGATAAGATCTCCAACTGTGGAGACCATAGAGAGAATAATGCTCAATATCCATCATTCTAGAAATGTTGAAGGAGACACCCAAGAACGAGTGTCAATGGAAAAAGGAAATGCTTTATGTGTGCGAAAGAAGGGAATACAGTAAATAATTGCTGAGAAAAATGAATTGTCCTATGGATGAAAATAAAAATGATCCTAAGATTCCAACTACGGTCATTTTTCGTAAATGTGAGGGACCTTGGCATCACCGAAGTAAATGCCCTATTCTATAGGATAACCTCTTGGTCAAGGAGGAACCTATTTGAAAATAAATGGATGGAATAATGTTTAAAGGTGTTAGTGCTATTTTTTGTTGAGATTACTTTAGATGAGTTTTCTCTTATATATGTATCCCTGAAATTTATCATGTGAAAATGATATTTGAGGAACGATTATCTTTTCACTTGTGGATATAGTTATAAATAACCATTTGGTTTTATATGATCCTTGAATTTGAGTAAATTGCAGGTTATTATATTTTGGGATGAAAATGCAAGGCATGAGATAACATTTGTGGTTAAATTATGTTATGGTTATTTTGAGGAATTTATCTCATTTTGGTAATGTTATAAAATATAGTTTTTAAAAAAGGACAAAACGTAGAACGTGTGACAACCCGTTGCATCTGACAACATTGTGGGAATCGAACCCACAACCAGAGTACAATTAGGATTTATTGCCTACCACTAGACTAATTGAAGTCCCTAGTTAGTGTGACTAGTTATTTTTAATTAAATTATTTTATTTATCATTAATAAGTTGATTTGGGATCTAATGTCTTATCGAATGAATGCCCTTATTATAGAAAAATGATTTGGTGATTATGTGATAACTGTTATTTTGGAAGACGTTCACTCTATTGGGAATACTATATGCCTAAGGAAAATAGAATACTATGAGATCTCATTTGAGGAGTAATGGTGGATTTTTATATATGTTTTTTTTGTGGATTTTTCGAGATTTGGGTTATTTATGGAAATGACTAACCTATAATAGAGAATATGAGATTAGTTTAATTACTTTTATGTATGTGACATTAAGATTAGTTGATGTCATTTGAAGATACAATTTAATGTGGAATACTACATAACCAAATTGTTCTATGTTTTGGGTGTCAATATTAGTTTGGATTATATTGAAGTATTTTGTGGAAAATTGTTTATTGAATGGAATTTATTTAACTTCGGGGTACTATTGGTTTTATTTTAGAAATTAAGATTGGTGTTTCTTTCACTAAAGGAATATCCTTTTGGGGGATCATCTGATCTTATACTAACAATTTTGGTTAAGATTAATCTCTAATGACAAGGTAAATATATAGTCTATCCTTTGTGAATCATGTGATTCTCTAGTAGTTGATTCTAGATGTTCCGGTGTGACCAAGTAATCTTGAATACAAATCGTTCAAAAAAATGAGTTAGTAGTAGAAATTTATTAAGATAATGAAAATCTACTTAAAAAGTAAGTATATCTCTTTATTTTCTTGGTCAACCTAAGAAATACATTTCTCATATTAATGAAATGTAACTTTAAAAAACGTTGTCCATTTAATTTTCCTACTGGGAAACTATTGACCGTTTTTCCCATCTCAAGTTTTTGATTTTCCTGTTGTTAACATTCTCTTGATCATGCTTTCTATCCCTCTCTATCAGAACATTACACTTAGTTTATCTTCCATATCCATGTTTCCCTACATAGAATCCTAGTATGGATTTTCTCGGGTGACCTTTGTATTTCCCTTTTTTTCTAATAAAGTGATAGTTTTATTGACTCTTTTTCAAATTTGAGACATTAAATTATGTTCCCAAGAACATTTTTAAAAATTTAGAGGATGAAATTTTCAAAAGGGTGGAAGAATGTAACACCCCATGCTTCTATAGTATGTTTCCCATTGAATAATGTAATAGCATGTGTTATACGCAACTTCAAGATTCTAACGCACCGTGACCAATCAAACTAGCCGTTGTGAATAGTAATACCCACTTTTTTATATTTTATATATTTTATTATTCAAATTGGACTTCATTTTTGGATTCGGAATATCGAAATTAGCTTATAGTGAATTTTTGTATTTTTCTATACACATTCTATTTTTGATAAATAGTGAAAAACACTAAGTTAGAGTTTAAAACCATATTTTTCATTAAATATTTATTTATTTTATTTAAATTTATTTTAGTTAAATATAGATACATAATACCTATATAAGTTCAATTTAATTCATTGGAGTTAGTTTATAAAAATTTAAGATATATGAAAAGTTTATTGAACTTTTCACCCTCTTTTACCCACCTCCTAGGAGAATATAAAAAATCACATAAAACATAATTTTACCGCTTCTGTGAATGTAATTTCAAAACTCCTAGAGACACGGTTGATATCAATAAGTAAAATTTTGTTCAATAAGATGAAAATAATTTTGGGTGAATAAAAACTTTTTTCTTTTATTTACCACGGTTAAATGTAAATAGGGAAATTAAGGGTAAAAATGATATTAATATTACCCAAACACATGTCCTAATTATATTATATATGTATAATTCGACCAAAAAAACCTTAGGAATATAATATGAACATTTATGTCCACTTGTATTAGATTAGGACATTTATTATTTTTTTATTTAAAGAATAGTTAAAAGATTGAAAATCAATGTTTCATATCTAAAACATCTATAATACAGGGTTATACAGAAGATAAATTCGAATATAAATATTAATTAGAAAGATAAAAATATTTCCAACATAATTTTTTTTATTTATACACTTTATGCATTAAATAAATAAATTTATTTATGACACAATGATGAAGCCGTAATTATCAAATTAATGAAATATTAAAATAATTGATATTATAAATTTCCAAATAAATGTAATTTGATACTTTTTATAAATTAGACTAATTATATATATTAATATAACATCTTAGGGGATTTTAGATGAATTATTATCTAAGTAATAATTCTGTTATGAATTCTACAAAACCAAAATACCAAATAGTGTCAAAATTGACATAAAATCGTTTTTAAAACAAATTTTATATTATTAAATCATATTCTATTCATAAAAATTAATGGTTAGTACAAAAAACATATATAATGATAGGTGTTTCAATAATTAACCACTTAAGGTTCACATGGAATTATATAGTATGTTTATAAACCATATAATATAAAAATATAATGAGACATGGTAAATGTCAAACTATTTAACTAAGAGTTAAATCTAGAAGATAAAGTTAACATAGTGACCCAAACCTATCTAAAAACTATTGGTTGAGTTTTTTACAACCCATCCCTACCTTAATATTTAAATAATCCACTTTGGATCCATTATAAACCAAAATGATTTTTTTATAAAATAATATTTCTAGCTTTTCCTAAGATGCCCTCACCCCTCTTATAAAAGGGCACTCCCCCTTCTCTCTAATTCACACCTTCAAAGCCATTTGGCTCAGCCAAAACCAGCCCATATACCCTCTCAACTGTCCACCCCTAGTCCAAGAGGCCATCCTTTAGTCATAAAGCCATCCTTTGGATCCCTTTTGGTCAAATAAAAATGAAGAACCCGAAGAAGAGGTAAATATTTCATCACCTCATTCAAGTTCTTTTCTTCTTCCGTGTCCTCTATCGTTGTTGTTTCTATTCTAAAATAATAACTCAAGTATATTATATATACTGTGATGTTATTATAAATCTTTTACAGCCATATTCATTATTCTATCCATCCTGTGAATTACATGTCACCATACGTGTGTACGTACAACTTACTGTCTCCACGTTGGGGTGTAATTTTTATTCAATACATTATTATTTGGATGGGTATAATTATTATGTGTAATTGATGTAAATAATAAATATAACAAGATAATTATTCTTCATATATTATATACCATCCAATTATATATTATATTAATGTCAAAAGAAATATATTTTCGCTGGTGCGTACGTACTGATTACCGTCTCTATGAACGCAATGCGATTCATTACCCATCGTATCCATTCAAGAATAATTTTCAGTTGATGATTAAAAATAAGATATAGAGACTTGATATAATTCTGGATATGAATAATATACATCCCATCCATAACAAATATGACTCACATAATGAATAATATATTGGAAAATGAATTCGTTAACACCCGAAACGACGATAATATTAAGATATTATTAACAAAGAAATGTTAAAAGATCATATGTGATATCATATTAATGTTTATGATTCTTTAAACAATTAATAACAATTATTTAACCATTAGTCAGGAGGTTAACCTACCCTCGACCAAGGAAAATGTAAAAAGTAAGGGGTTTCTTATCTCAATTTTAATTCGGTGACATTTTCTTTGTTCCCTACTTATTTATTGCATGTGGTGTGTGTATCGTCCATAATTGTATTAATTTTGTAATATATATTAATTTATGGATATTTACATCATAATTGTATGATACTTATTTCATGATTGTATGTTTCATAAGTTACCAAATCGATAAGGGATTTTGAAATTTCAATTTCCACTCATTCGGCTTTACGCATACTTCATTGATTTTTTTAGTCCAAGATTATTTGTGGAATCACTATTCATTTTCTTTTGCCATAATTTCCAGTCCCCTTTCTGTGTATATCATTTTGATACACATAATAACTCCATGGATAAATTCTCAAGTCATCGATATGAAGTTGATAAGAGTAATTTTAACTCAATCTCCATTTATTGAGTTAAACATTCAATTCGTTGGTGTTGTTTTTACAAGAATATGTGTGAATTTAATCTGATTGATTTACAATATATATCCAATTATATTTAGTGTATTGATATTTGTCACACATAATTACGTCTTTGATTTATCCTTAACCTAAGGATACAGTCTTTATAATAAATTTCATTTCAATTTACTATCCGTTGATAATTCCTTGTTGTTATACACCAAATCACTTTTATATGGTGTATATAGTGTACATTGACATAGTATATCAAAAATAACTTTATTCTCATGATATTATAATGTTATGATTATCTCAATTATTTTTAATCAAGTCTCTCTCCTTTGGTTAGGAACTCCAACTAAAATATAATTTTAATTGTTTTAAAGATTTATTATTCTAAATCATTCTCATTAATGTCCACATTTTAAAAATGGTTTTAAAAATTTATTTATATGGACATTAATATTTTAAAATTAAAATTCATTTTAAAAGTTTCAAAGTGGTATATGACACGTTGATTCAAAAATCTATTTTAAAACGGCTTCTTGACAAATAGTGTGACTTTTAATTTTTTTCATGAAAAGGGGGATATTTCTCTCAATTTGTTCTAATGATTATTTTCGTCTATGTTGATATCCTTCATTATTCTCAATTGAGGTTAATTTGTTAGAATACAATATTCCATATTGTATTGAATGAGTTTTGTTTGATTGCAGATGTGCTATTTTTTTACCATTCATGGATTGTGGATAAAGTTTTGACATTTTGTATGATACTTTAAATACAATTTTTTAGATTATGTTTCACCTATTTCATATGAGGAATGCATTGGACTTAGTACGTGATGGGTGGATCTCGCTATATCTCCTCGATGCATCGGTAGGTCTCATGAGAAAAACTAGTGTCTTGGAACAAGGCCTAGATTATGTGGTTATGATGTCAAACATTATGAATTCCATCATTATGAGATTAGATATTGATATTTCATGTGGTTATTCAACTAGTAGAATACCCATGACTATGTTTCATTATGGGATTATTTACTCAAATCATATTCCCACCATAAATTGTTCATGTTAATTATTTTTAAATGCATGTGTATTCAATTATTCACCATGCCTAATATTTATGTTATCTTCCGCTTTATTTATTAATCTTATTGAGATTTTGTGCTCACCCATTTCTTATTTTTCATTTTCCCAGGATATGAAGAATTTATTTATGAGTGACTTGCAGGCATAATCTAGGAAGCTTGGATGTTTCTAATGGAATAATATAGTGTTGTTTTTATTTTCATGTTGTAATGTTGACCTTATGAATGTATCTATTATTTCCAAGGCTACTAAATTTATCGATATTTCAGGACATGATTTCCTTGTATCATGCCAATGTTATGTAATAATGCAGTGACTCTGGATAACTGGAGTTGGGGCTTTACATGTTATCCACTACTATTCATTATATTTGATTTACCTATGTAAACATAGTATCATGTATGTATCAAACATTCCAAAATTGATAAATAGAATAACCCTTTAATATCTAACCCTTAGTATCTATGCTAATGTAATGAAGTAGTAATTGTCTCAATGTTACTAGATTTAGGGTTGACACATTTCATATTAGAGGAGGTTTACTATAAACATGGGAAATTATATCAACTAAAACATTGAATAAGAACATAATAATATGATTATATTAGAGGATTTTTAGAGAATAAAATCATAAAGGTTTTCTAAGGTAGATATTTTTTGGTTTTTCATAACAATACATATGTGTATGGATATTAAAAGTGGACATTATTCTAAAACAGATGTACCATCAGGTAATAAATCCCAAATGTTCACAATGTGATTGAAAATATAATCATCATCTTCATGAGAACGTTCCTTAGAAAAGAACAACTTTGAAACATATAGACACAATGATTTGTATAATATACATTTTCATTATTAATCAATATGAATAATTAAAAAACAATGACATTTCCAAAGAAGAAAATTTTATGATTATCAGATTAATAATGAATACAATTAAATTTCTGTTATGTTTTACAGTATATCTAGAATTATACATTATAATTAAAAATTCATCATTTTATGATGTAATATTAAATATTACAATGTTTAAAAATGATTCTGGGAATGAATAAGTGAATAAATAATTGTAATAAATTTTGGGACTATCATTTTGAGAGATCCAATAACACTACTATTTGTAGTGGATAGATAATGGCTATATTAAGTCGGATTTATTAGGTCGGGAGAAAAACTATTTCACCGATGGAGAAACCTATTCTACAATGATATTATTCTTTGTTGGATCTCTTCATCAAATATAATCCCGTAACAATTTTTTGGACTACTAATCTGATAGTATCAATGAAATGGAATAGTTAAAATGATAAGATATTTAGGGACTTGGAATGTAATGAGTAGGAATGGGTTACACATGTCGTGTATTTTCCCAAAGGTGATGTTGTGCAGTAGTGGTCTTTGTTATAAAATACTAGAGAGGATGATGAATAAGAACTCATAGAATATAAATTCATTATGGACGCATTATTTGATAGTTATTTCCCTCATTAAAATCAAAATATAAGTAAAATCATGTTCCATGGATTAATGAAAAAGGAAAAAGACTATGTTAGTGTGTAAGAGGTTTCCTTGACATGGTTATCCTGCTATTCTACATATTAAATATACAACATCGAGTTCAATATTGTCCATTTATTTGATGAGATTAATCCAATTAGTCAAAAGGTATCAGTATCTCAATATTTTTCATTATATTATGAAATAATTTTATATTCCATCACATAAATAAGGATTTATCAATATCTTACATGATCAAGTCATGTCACAAAATTGTGATTTTAAATGGTTATAATGAATAAAATAATGTCTGAATAAAGAATACGAGAATGATGAAATTTACATATTAAGAGAACTTTAGAAAAAATAATATGAATATAAATATTTTTTGGATTATGATTTTTTATAATTGTTGAGATAAGAGTCAATAGTCAAAATAATGAAATTAAATGACGGAAAACACTTTTATCTGGTGTTTCAACTATATGGAGATGGGGAACAATGAAAATGAATACCCCAAGAGTAAATGGAATATACCATTGAATAGGAAAATGGGATAAGTCAAAGCTTATGGGAAGGCAACAACTGTATTGGAAGAGACTAGTGGTGTGGTCCCAGGTACATTAACATAATCAACAAATTTTGATAAATATTTTCTTTATTTTGTATCATACCACTATTTTATGTCGTCCATCTGGCCCATGAAAATGTGATAATCCCCATGAATGATTATAGGGGAGTTTTTAGTCTAATTTCATTAGGGATTTATTACTACAATAAGGATCTTCCATGATTCCCCAACTAACATGTTTTATTTGATGACAATATCATCATATGTATGGTTAACTTTGATAAAATACTTAGTATGGAATATAGTTCAAAATATAAAGAACAAATTTAATACAAGGATAATGAAATTAAGATTCATGATGGAGATAAATAATTACTTATATTTGGAATATATAAATCATCTTATAATACATGTCAAGATCCACCCAGAGTAGCTTGGATGAATGAAATTTTTTGAGAAGAAGATGAAAAAAATATATGGATGGAGAAGGATATTGTCAAATTGAATATGAACATATTTCACTTTAATTTTTCTGATTTATTTTATAAGATATTATCTACACATTCACAACATCATGAATTTTAGTTTTCCAATGATTTAGTCCCTTATAAAATACAATTATCAAAGACTCCATATACAATAGACACATTGGAATTAGTGAAGACAATGAAATAACTAGAGGAGTTGTGTGATGAGGTATTTACTCTCCCTAGTGTTTTAAAATGGGGAGCCCATGTTCTCTTTCTTATGAATATTGATGGATCTATTAGTCTATTAATTTATTATTGTAAAATCAATGATATTGAATTAAATAGAATGTATCATCTACCTAAAATTGGCGACTTATTCGATCAAATAGATAAAGTCCAATATTATTCAAATATAGACCATCCTTTAGGTTTCATAAAATGCCTATAAAATGAAATACTTTACATATAAAAAAATTATAATGAGGTACTGTCATTATGAGTTTATGTTAATTCAATTTAATTGAAAAATTTACCCTCCATTTTATGGATATAATGAACAAAATCATCCAATAATATCTTGATGATTTTTTTATGGAAATAATTAATGATATCTCAAGGTACTCTAAAATATATGAGGATCCTAATAATCGCCTTTAGACAATTCTTGATAATCATATACTGAATTAGTTATATTGTAAATTTTTTATGTTTTATTTTTTTCCCCAGTAGATTCTTTCCATGACCATATTGTCTTCAATTATGGAATATCATCTCATCCAATGATGTAAATGATGGTCATAGAATGGCCAACACCAAAAAACATAACTAAGGTACATAGTTTCATTGATTTAGATAGTTACTATCAGGGATTAATTTAGAATTTCCGAATTGGATAACCTAGTACCCAAACATATATAGAATGTGGTTATGTTTGTTTGGATAAAGTGAATAATAGTTTTATGAATTAAAGGGGATATTATTCAATGCTCTGATTTCGGATTTATCATATTGAAATGACATGTTTTTTATATTTTACGATTCATCAATGAAGGGAGATGTTTGTGTCCTAATGAAAAATGGTAAGACTATTTCATATTCAAAAATATTATTTTAGACTAGAAAGGATGATTATCCATCCCATGACCATAACATGGTAGTTAAATTATATTCATTGAATATATTGAGTAATTATAGTTATGAAGAAATATTTTATATATACACATATCATAAAATAATAAAATAAATATTTTCATTTAATGATATCAATATAAGAAAATGGTTATGGCTTAAGAAACTCATGGATTATGATATATCTATACACTATCACCAATTAAATAAAAAAGGTAGTGAATTAATTGGGTACTAAATATCGTAGAGTTATCAAACAAAATTGGATTTAGTGGGATCCTATGTTCATAAATATTGTAATGATTGATATAATAATTACAATGGATGGGGATACGTTACTCATTTTTCGAATGACTCGAAAAAATCATTTCTAGAATACAAAAAACGTTATCAATTGGATTATGAGAACTTGTAGAAGAAAATTAAAACTGTGAATGATTAATAATTACCCAACATCATTATGAATATAGACTTCTATAAATTGAAAAGATATTATATGTTTCATATTTATGATTTCAAAAAAATGAATTATTTTATGCTTATTTATTCTCATCCATCAAAATACACTATATTAACACAATTATGAATAAGGATTTTAGAGAACACTTATTGTGAGATAACATGATGTAGGAAATTGCTGATTATTTGTCAAGATATTTAGTTGTCCCATAATTAAATATTCTAAGACAACATCCTAGAAGATTCCTGAAATCTATTCATATTACTATGTTGATATGTGATGAAATTACTATTGATAATGTCACAAGATAACCCAATAATCTTGGATTGAATTATGCAATGTGGGTATCATCGATAACCTAACCAAATATAAAAATATCGTCATTATGAGATAATATATTCTAATGGATACCCTTTTATGTCTCTATATTAATGAAGTTATAAAAACTCATGGAGTGACTATTTAAATCTTTGGTGATCGTGATCCTATTTTACATATAAATTTTAGAATATTCATTTTATTTCTCTTAATATTGAGATTAACATGATCAATGTGTACCATCCTCATACTGATGGACAGTATGAATGGGATATTAAAATAATTAAATTCATTTTATTGTTATCATAGAATTACTTTCAATGAATGTGGTATCAATAAATACATTTTATATAGTTTTCCTATATTAATAGTTTTAACTCGGTTGTAAAATTGGTGATGCATGAAGCATTATATTGAAATAGATGTTGTATTTCAACCTTTTGGGATTATTCTATAAAAAGAAACATATTGGAACTACTCTTTTTAAGAGAAAAACAATGGTAAATTATGTTCATCCTCATACTAATGAATCTCAATACTTGAAAAATAGTTATTACAATGCTCCGCAAAAGTATTCAAAATTTTATGTGAGGGATCATGTTTTCTGGACTATATCTCTTTTGATGGTATTCCTATGGGTCAATTGGGAAGGGAATCTAATACTTAGGTATATTATACCATTATAAATCATTGAATGTATTGGAGTCGATTCTTACATTCGAAAAATTATACCAAGTCACTTGAAAGTACACAATTTGTTCCTTTATAAATATTAAGGAAGTAAAGGATAGAAACAATGCATGTACTCACCATAGTTGAAAATGATTTAAAAACTGCTCTATCTTTTTATGAAATATCCATTCATACTTTTGATACTACAGATAATGTACTAAGGAATCAGAAAATAGGCCTAGTAAAGGTACTTTGTAGAAATCAGAAAATTGAAGAAGAAACATGGGAACCAGATGATATTCTGAAGAAGAACTACCCTAATCTGTTTAGAAGGTAATACCTAAATAATTCTCAAGATGAATTTTTTTGAAGGGAATAATGTACTACTCTAATAATTTATTATTTAATTAATTTTAATCAAATTTAATCTCTTCAATGTCTTCTGAGGAACACAACAGTGGGTTTAAATAAGAATACTCTATTAAAATATTATTAAAAAATGACCATTATAACCTACTGATTATGCTGGAAAGTATAAATATTACAATTTAAATTTTGAAAACAATATGGTTTATAAATGTATAAAATAAAATAATAATAATAATTTTTATTAATGATATATTAATCTCTTGGATGAAATAGCTATGTTAATTGAAATACTATTTTGTTTAAAAATTGTTTCATTCCTTCTTGCACACTTATGATAAAATTAAAATTTGAGATATTAAAAAATTTACTGGAAAAAAATTAATTCCTTTTTTAAATAATAATATCAAATTCTATTATGATATATGTTTTTTAATTTTTTTAAAAGATTCATTTTTCAATGAACAGTGAAAAATAATTGTTTTTATTTGAAAACTACCTTCTGATTTAAATTATTTACAAATTGTAATTATATTATAGATTTAATTTTACTTCAAAAAAGATAAATTATATTATATTCATGTAATTTTAGGTAAACATAATCAATTTAAAATAGAAATTTGATATTAAAACCTTCTCAACAAATGAGAATTTTCCGTTTATGATCCCAATTATTCTTCACTTTTGTCAGTGTAATTTTTAATTTTATCCTCAAAATTTATTGAATTGAATTTGAAAAAATAGATTCCATAATTTTAAAAATAATAATTTATATTATATAATAATCCCAACATAATTTATTACCATTATTAATTGTAAAGTAAATAAAAATTTATTCCCCGATTAAGGTAAAAATAGATTTACCCACATGTTAAACTAAAAATTGCAGTGTTATAAATAGCCTACAAAATTTCCAAAAACCCATTTTTTAGATATATTTAGAACTTAAAATTTATAAAATTCTATAATGATACATATTTTTGGCATTTTACATGATAAAAACATGGTTTTAATTGATTCTTCTCTGAAATCCATGTGTTCCCTATCACACACATATAATAGGTAACCCACTCTCCTCCCCACTTCACACAAAAAAGCCATTAGGATGAACCAATACCATTCCATAAAAACCCATTATTCCCCTATCAACATTTTATATCTCTATTATTTATCACAAAATCATTCTATGAATTCTTTTGCTGCTAACCAAACTAATTTTCCAGAAAAATAATTAATTTTCATTGAAGAGTAATTTAATTTTATTAATTCTTCCACATCGCATAAATATTATTAAATCTAGATATTAATGTAATACAAAACTCAAAAATAAACTATGAATTTATTTTGGTAATTTTGTAACTTATACCCATATCCTCTTCAATTAAATGGGAAAAACTATGAGTCGTATGTAGGAAAGACTACTGCCTCGCAAACCGATATAATTTTTTCTCCATCACCACATTTCATGGACCAATATAATGAATGATTTAATATAGTTATATGATAATTTTTTACTTATTTAATTAAAATATGTTAATGTAATTCGTGTGTATGGAAGAATACCAACTTGTGAAACGCCGTGATTATATGTTCACTTATTGATTACTTAAAAGGTAATAAATAAAATTTTAAGGAGTATATATGATATATATGACATGATATTAAATGTTTTGATAAATATATCACAAAATTTATTACGTTTTCACTTTTTAAGGTAATTATATTTTTCATCATGTTCACATACGATATTCCATCTCCCTGAAGTGATACAATTATTTTTCAATGTCAAACTATTACTAAATTTTATTAAATTTAATATAATAATGAAACATGATATTTCTGAAAATAAAATCATTTTTGTGATTATGGAACTGTATAATATTTTAATTACTAAAAAAATCATGAAAAAACATGCAAGAGAAAACATGGTAATTAACACTTGAAGTAATGAAAGTAATGTAATATTAATAAAAAAATCAGTGGAAAATGTTATAAATGGATCATATATGATATTATAAATATTAATATTTTTTTATAATATAATAAAATTCATAATACATTTTACAAGATGTTAAGTCATGTTTAACCAAATGGAATCATGGAGCAAGGGGGTTTGCCTTAATTTCAATTTCATTGAGACATATTTGTTAATATTCACATATTCGATATTTCGTGGTGTATGTACTACTCCATTGATGTGTATATCGTGAATAAATATATATTAATGTTGATTAATTTTTTGTTCCATTTTTTTCTTCAATTGATTACATTTTTAAATTTACCACTAAGGTAATGAATTTATTTTACAATCTCACTTTCATTTACGATTGTCTACTTTGTCTTGAAAAAATATCATTATTGTGATTATTTTCCATTAGACATTACATATTTATTAGATATATTTTTTTTATTATGGATATGATTATTTCATAAACTTAATTCTATTTTTACATATAGTTTTTACATTTAATTTTATTTGATTAAATGGGGAAAATTTTGATAAATATATATGTATAATAAATACTGATAATTTATGATAATGGATATTGATTAATCAATTAAATAAATTAATAGATATATGTGTAAATCTTCTTACATGTAGTTGTGGGTGATTTATGTTTATATTAACCCCTCAATACATCAACAAATATCATTAGAAAAATTAGTTGGCAAGATCATATGTGTTTTTGCCATGTATTTTTCAACTATCATTATTATGGTCTTCAATGTGTGGGTATCCGGATTCCTGAGGTCTAAAATTATAATAATTAAGAATTTCCATTACACAGAATTTAGTTATTATTAATATCTATGTTATTTTTTGAATGATATTATCTCAGGATGAATTTCATTCTCAGTTTATTGATTAAATGGAATGTGTTTCTTATTTATAATTACATATTGATTATTCCTTTTA
Organism: Viscum album; assembly: GCA_963277665.1. NCBI lineage: Eukaryota > Viridiplantae > Streptophyta > Magnoliopsida > Santalales > Viscaceae > Viscum > Viscum album. The sequence continues at coordinate 165,590,042 of OY728148.1, forward strand.
CTATTATGAAATTATTGTTATTGATTTAATTCCATGTGTCCTCAATTATTAACCCTTATATATTAATTTTTATTTATTGATTCACGATTGCTTTCACTATATGTAACCCTTAATATGTAATATAGCTTTACATTAATTTTTTTTCTATTTCCCATGATATAAAAAAGAATTTACAGAGTTATTTTAAGGATTCTAAGTGATTTCAATCAATATGTTTTTTATTTTATTTATCTATATAAAATGGGTATCATATTTTTATATGGCTATCTAAAACTGCTAAAATAGTCGTCCATTGGGATTTAACACCATTTATCTATATCAATACAATAAAAAGGGATCTAACTCTATTTTACTTGGGTTCATAATGTTACATTGGTTGATCTTAAAGGTTCAATGTGTTGTGGAAATATGAGGGAGGAAATACCCTTTTATTATTTAGGTGAGGATCTCTTCTAAATTTTTTCTAAATATGAAATTATAATTAATTAATTCTTAATAAAAATATCCTCAATTGGAAAATGATTCAAGGAAATGATATTAGAGGTTTTATGTCACCTCATCTAAAATAATTTAGACATGTTTTTGTGTAATTTTAAACTATATAATTTTGATTAATGCTTGTTTAAAAAATTTTAATTTCAACTATAGTAACATACTTTTCAATAATAAAATGTTTTAATTTTTTTTACATATAAGATGAATATTTGAATATAAATGTTTTCTTTATGACATTATTAACAAATATAATAACCACTTTGTATTATTTCATTATTTTATGACTTTAAAATATTTTAATAAAATATTAATTTGAGAATGTATCATTACTGTGAATTTTCACAGTATTCATTTAATTTAACAATAAATACATCAGTAAAAAGGGGATTTTCTAATAAAAATCATTCGAAACTCCTTGATATGTCATATAGATATATAAAATTAAACATTAAAATTATTTATATTAAATTATAGAATATGTAATATTATAACATCATTTATTAAATTTTTTTATTAAATGGAGAGGTATTGCATCAGTGTGGCATGAGAAATTTGGGTAGTTATATAATTACTAAAAATGAAAAATAAATTTATAACATTAATATTGATTTGCTAATCTTAATATAAACACATAAAATCTTTTATTAATAAATATTTTCCTTATGCGGACTCATAAATGATATTAAAAACAAAAATATTGAATTTTTGAAACATTCGTTTATTTAAATAATTCATTTATAATTTTCATTTACCAGTCTCCATTAAACTAATCTAATTGGATCCTAATGTTTTAGTTATGAGCGATGTTTCTTCCCATTATAATTTTAATTATTAATTATTATTATTTCAATTATTTTTAATCAATATTAACACAATTTTACCTTTATTGAGGTGATTAATTATTCAATGATTACTATTAATATTGACCAAAACTAAATGGGTCGTATAGATTAATTTAATTTTTTGAAATACATTTCATGCATAAATACATTTTTTTATAAAAATATTTATTTTTCTTAGAAATGATTTTTATTTTAATTAATAATCTATTGATAACTAATTATTTAATTTTATAAACATGTAACAATTTTTTTTCATAATTTACATTTTTATTTTAATACATGTCAATCCAACAGCTATGTGTTAACTATCATTTTAAATAATAATAATATTTTTTTATTATATAAGAGTTTGTTTAAATTCAAAGTTGCATACAACGCAAGATATCACTGAAATTAAATTTAATTCAAAAATATGTATTTGATAAAATATTATATTGATACATTCTACCAATGATAAAGTGAATTTTTCCCTTATTATCCTTCACTTTGGTACAAATAACTGAGTATACTCTTACATCATTACATGTATGAATTTCCCACATATCTTTCTAAAATTGGTAGTTTTCCCCCCAAACATTGACCATGTGGATGGAATTTTTTCATATAATATTACACATATGTTCCAAAGTCTTTACTAGGTGTTCATCATATTAAATATATTTCCCTCAAAATATGATCTTTTAGTTTTGAACATGTGAAAGATTTGGAATCTACTTTTATATGAGATATTCATAGATCACATTATTAACATGAGGGAGATTCAATGGAAGCACCAATCGATAAAATACAATCCTAATTTGAGTAAAAGCCTAAACATTACTTACATTCCATTGGAATATTTTCCCCTTATTTCAAAGTCTAATCACCCTTTTCAATCGGGATATCCATAAGAATACCATTTCACAAACTTCATACTCTAGATCATTAAAATGATTAAATAATTTTTTTTTTCAACACGTAGATTCACTAATGTGATATATAATGTTAAAAAAATTTCTAACATTTATTTATCTATATTTTTTTTAGAAATAATTAATTCCCTAATTTCGTTCTAGAATTTTGGAGTTCCGGACTTCCAACCATAGAGGGCATCCTAAATTGAAATATAAATACTTTAGTGGAAGGTATTATTGAAAGCAAATCCCACCAAAGGAATGTTTTGATACCTTCCTCCTTTAAAATCTATAGTGAAATATCATAATATGAATTATATATTTTTGAATTTCCCTCTCATATCACCTACCCTTGTCCATGCATTTGGACTTGAGTTAGATAGGCTTTCAGTGCCCTTGGCCTTGACTACTCTAGTCAGAGGTTGAGCTAACTTGTTTGAAGTATATATGGACTGTTTTCTACTTTTGGTGAAACATATCTCTTGGGGAGATTCCTTATGATTAAGAATACAACCATATTATGTTATCCTTAAAATGGATTGGCTGTATTCGTGGAATGATATAATGGAATACTTCAGGAAGAATGTCGTTTTCATCGATGCAGATGGAGAGATGGTGCTGTTTTTTGGCGAGCAAGATCCTCCGATGGGTCAAAGGCGTGTTCCATCTTTATCATCCATGATGGATGAGATGATGTTGAGTTCATCATTGGTTCAGTAGCTGGCATTTCCTAGGGTCATAAAAGGGTACCCTGATGTCATTGTAGTAGAGGTTGTATAATTACCCCCACAACGAGAGATCGATCTTGGGATCGAGCTACAACCAGGAGCGTCTCCAATCTATATGTCTTCATATAGGATGGCCCCTTCTGAGTTACGAGAGCTACGTATACATCTTGATGGTCTATTATAGTGTGGTTTTGTTAGGATGAGTGTGTCACTGTGGGGTGCACCGGTTTTGTTTGTGAAGAAGCCTGATGACAGATTGTGGTTGTGTGTCGATTATTGTCAATTGGAAAAGGTGATAATAAATAATCACTGTCCTGTTCAAAATATTCATGAATTATTAGATCAACAGAATGGTGGGAGTTGGTTCTCAATGATCGAATTGTGGTTAGGATATCATCAGATGCGTTAGATGTATGAGGATATCTCAAAGACTTCTTTTTTGTTGTCGTAATGGGAATTATGAGTTTTTTGTAATGTCGTTTGGCATGACAAATGCTCCATTTACTTTCATGTGACTGATGAACGATGTGTTTCATGAGTTCCTAGACATGTTCGTGCTGGTTTTCATCGATGACATCCTCGTGTACTCCGCGTCTGAAGAGGAGCATGAAAAGCATCTACACACCATCTTGTGAGTTCATTTTCAACATCATCTATTTGGGATGTTGTCGAAGTGTGAGTTTTGGGCTATAGAAGTTTGTTTCTTGGGGAATGTGGGCTCTCAGCAGGGATTATCTATGGATCCATTAATGACAGAAGCAATTGTGTATTAGGAATTCCCCAAAATACTGCCAGAGGTGCGAAGATTCCATGGTCTCGTAGGCCACTACTGGACGTTCGTAGACGATTTCTCATGAGTTGCAACTCCTCTGACAACATTGACTAAGAAGGATAATGAATTCATAAGTATTGATCCATGTCTGGTAGATTTTGAGTATCTAATGTAGAAGTTAGTATGTTCTCCAAATATTTGTCTTTCAGTTGAGGTAGTTTACTTTGACGTTTTTAGTGATGCTTCACATCTAAGGTTGGGCAATGTTATGATGCATCAAAGATCAATCGTTTCCTATGTGTTTGGGATGTTTTTCCTTCATTAATGTATCAATTCCACCAATTATTTTGATTTGGAAGATGTGGTGTTTTCTAGAATGTTGTGGAGAAATTACCTCATTGGTGAACACTTTGTGGTTTTCATTGATCATAAGAGCCAGAGGTATGTTTTCTCCCAGCGTGACATGACCATATGAAATCATCGGTGGATGGAGTTTTTATAAGAAAATGACTTCAAAATATTGTATACACCTGGTAAAGGGAATGTTATAGCTGATATGCTAAGTCAGAAGTCACGTAGTTATGTAGTGCGTGAATCTGGTGACTTCTGGAGAGTAATGGAAGAACTGTCAGTATTACATCATGATATGGGAGAAGATGGGGGCATAATTTGTCTTTTTCAGATGATGGTGTAGTCATCTCTAGTGCTGAAGGTGGAAGAGTCCCAGTTGGGGCATCTAGAGGTGGAGGTATGGAGAGATCGAGAACTTGGTGGCGAGGCCCCTGATGGTTGGACTGAGGAAGAAAAACAACGAGTGTTGTATCCTAGAAGGCTTTTTTGTTCCTTTGATGATATGAGATTCAGTTTTTAGTGCATTCTATATTTCTATTTTAGTGGTACAACCTAGAGTGACAGATATGTAACATGGATTGAGGAGCTAGTTTTGGTGGAATTTGCTGAAGCGTGAAGATAAGGAGTTTTTGTCTGGATGTTTGTACTGCAAGAAGGGGAAGGTCGAACACCGTGTTCTTGGTGGTCTTCTCTAACTATTAGATGTTCCTCAGTAGATGTGGGAGGACATCACAATGGACATTGATACGGGTTTACCTCAATATCAGTGAGGACATGATGCTATTTGGGTCGTAGTGGCCCATTTAACGAAATCATCCCACTTTATAGCAATCAAGGAGTCATGATAAGTGGATGTTTTATCAAGGTAGTATCTAGAGAAGGTGGTGAGACATCATGGAGTCCCAATGACAATCATTTCTAATTAAGATCCCCATTTTACCTCTAGGGTGTGGAGGGGTATCCACCATGATTTTGGTTCTCAGTTATGCCATAGCATAGCTTTTCATCCTCAAATAGACGGTTAGACAGAGCGAACAATCTAGACTCTTGAGAACATGTTACACTATTGTGTCCATTATTTTGGAGTATTTGTGATGAGGCACATATCATTGATGGAGTATTCTAGAAAAAATAGTTTTCACTCCACCATCGGTATGGAGCCATTTGATTCCTTTTATGGCAGACCATACCTTTCTCTGTTGTGCTGGACTGGGGTCGGAGAGTCGACAATTCTCAGACCAAAACTAGTGCAGAATACAACAGAGATGGTTCAGGATATTCATGAGATGATGAATACAACGCAAGATCATCAGAAATCATATTCTGATCAGAGGAGGATACCCTTAGAGTTTGATGTTGGGGATCACGTGTTTCTGATGGTGACTCCCCATCGTGGATAGCAAAGGATTGGTCATGGGAGTATGCTATCTCCCCTGTTTTTTTGGCATATCTAGGTGTTAACTCATGTTGGAGTTAAGACATATCGAGTAGCACATCCCCCGCAGATGAGGCGGATACATGTTGTTTTCCATGTACCACAACTCCATCGTTATCTTCATGATGATTCTAACATCATCGATTGGGGAGAGATTGATGTTGATGATGATGTGACTTTTGAGGAGCGACCCATGGAGAACCAAGACTGCAAATAGACGGTGTGGAAGGATCATTCTATACCATTGGTTCATGTCTTGTGGTGACATGGTGGCAAGGAGGATAGTAACTGGGTACGTGAGTCACATATGCGTGCTCAATACCCAGAGTAGTTTCATGTTTAACTCTTCTCATGTATCCATGTAGCCTTTGTAGTTATTGACCATTGATGTGTATAATATGTATTTATTTTGTTTATTCTTGTGGATTGATCTCTTTTGAGAGGTATCTCCTTGGGTGGTTGTTCGGACCCAGTTTCTATTTCCCTTTAGTTGGGTTTTGAATTCTCATGGACTAGAATGTTTTGAGAGGTATCTAATGTAATGGACCAGACATCTCTGGTCCATTACTTTCAAAAACTCAGGTTTATGAGGTGTTTTAAGAAGTCACGATGACTTATCCCCAACACTTTGTCAAATTTCCATTTTTGTGAACAATTCTGTTGGTGAACAGTTCCAATGGCAGACCGATATGAATAGTGCATCAGTAACCTTTTGTGAGGTTCCAACAGTGACCTATTTCCTTTTCCAAATTTTTAGTTCAGGAACAGTCTTTCTAGAATACTGAGGTTCCAACGGTGAGGTTTGTGAACCCTGTTTTCAGAATGGTGAGGTTCAAGAACAGTGTTTCAAGAACAGTGAGGTTAAAATGGTGTCCTTTTTCCATGGAAAAATTTTGAGTTCATGAACAATGTTTCTATAATGGGGAGCTTCCAACAGTGACCTTTTTCCTTTTCCAAATTTTGAGTTCATGAAAAGTGTTACCAGAAAGGTAAGGTTCCATCGGTGAGGTTCATGAATAGTCTTTCCAGAATGGTGAGGTTCTAACGGTGACCTCTTTCCATTGCCAAATTTTGAGTTCATGATAACTGATTACAGAACAGTGAGGTTCCAACTATGAGGATCCAACGGTGAGGTTTATGAACAATGCTTCCAAAACTATGAAGTTGCAATGGTGAGGTTCAGGAAAAGTGTTTTCCCTTTGCCAAATTTGGTGTTTGTGAACAGTGTTTCCAAATTTTTAACGATTCGCCTCCTTAACGTTTCCTTGGACATAAAATACATTTATTGCATTCTTTTAAAGACTCTAAGGCTGATTCAAAAGCTGTAACTGGTATATTAATTTAGCCTATGGCTCGAGATGTTTTTACTTGTTAAAACCGCATGGTTTAATGCATTAATATTTTAATGGCAAACACAGCTTATCTTAAACCACATATTCGTTAAATCTTCTAAAGGGATTAAATATATTCCTCCCTAGTTCTTCCTCCTTGTTCTAAGGTGTGAGATGCCCAAACATCCCATTCCACCCCGTAAGAGTAGTGCAATCAAACATTCCTCTTAGGATATTTTCTACGCTATTTTTATGCAACCAAGTAATATCGATCAATATTTGATATAAATTATGATCTATCATCATTATTTCAGGTTCAGCTCTTTCCTTATCCTTCCCTTTTTAGGGAGTTTTTACCCACATTCTCCTAGTGGGATTTTCTGGGGTGTTGGCCAATGTGGTGGTGTCTTTGCATCCTTGGGTTTTAATAGTTGTCAGAGGGGAGGAGATATAAACCCATTGTGTGGCTCATTCACATCTAAAGAATGTAAAGAATTGTTTGAGGTAAGGGTTATGCTGATTCTCTCTTCTTTTGTGTGCATTTGTATTGTTATCATGTTTTATCCCACTCGATCACAATAGAATTGACATAATAAATATTATAACCCAATAAATAAATTGAAATTGATCGTATGATATTGCCTCTTTCTTTTCTAGATAGTGTGATATCAAATATTTCTTGTTTACCTTTTCATTCATGATATAATTGGTAAATAACGTAAAGCCGGAATTAACTGTTAATCACTTGGATAAATATTAGGAGGCATGTGAATGAATCCTATTGATGATGTTATAATTTGATATTAATCAAAATGGTGCATTAGTCATGTTTAATTATTTGTGATAGATTTCTATTTAGGTTTCCCAATTTTGGAACCTATAAATAATAAATCGGTTAATCCAAGATGCATTAAAGAATTGGTTGTTGGATAGAATATAATAATTGTAGGGTTCTAAGTTACCCTCTTGCTTGTTTTAGGGTCAAGATCCCAATTGATAAGATGTGAGTTTTTCCTACTGCTCGTGTTGTAATGTGAGCCTTTATGGCTATAGTGATATGTGGGGATAGGAAGGCCTATTGGTTGTGGCAGAAGTTAACAAATAGAGTGGCTAGATTCATCGGTTTATACATGTGGGTGTCCAGGAGGACACCGTGGATGATGGAATATGTTGGATGTGATTGTTTGGATGCAGGCTGATTCTTATTAGTTGTTTATATACATTATTTCCCCCATTTCTTATGGAAACTATTCTTTCTTACCCTTCTTTCGAAAGGGGTGAAGACACATGGGGTATGACACGTTCTTTCTGTGTCTTTCTTCTCAAGTGAGGATGGGTCTACGCATAGTCTATAGGCGGAAAAGACTCGATTCGTAGTTATCTTCTCATCGTGTTGATCCCCCTTGTGTTCAGTAGCATAGAATGTTTTTCTAGAATGCATGGGAATATGAGAAATTAATTCTATAAGTAAATAATTGAATAATTCATATTAACCCATGTGGTTGGAGCTTGATGGAATGAAATGAAAAGGTTAAAATATTCAAGGGGATAGTGTACAGTGGGTGTGATGCTAATAAAATTTAATGTTGAATTGTTAATGGTTAATTAATATTTAATGAATTTATTAATGTAAAGTGAAACTGATAAAAAGGGAATGAAGAAAGTCAATAAATCTCTTTAAATATGTGTGTTCTTATTGGATACCTAGTCTTATAAGTGGCATCCCAGATTCCGAGAGATGGTAGCTGCAGTTGAGTCTAAGACTAGGTTACACCCAAAGTGTGGTGGGGAGATATTGTATATTTTGTACCTTTTGTGTTTCTATACACTAATCCACCCCATAAGTTAGGGAAACTCACACCCCAGGGATTCTGATCCCTACGGGGTGCCTTCCCCAACATTCCGGTGGGAGGATGGATGGTTGACGATCCACTTTAGCCCCTCTCTCTTTTCTTGGTAGTTACTTCTACGTGTAGGAATATTGGATAGTTGTGCCCATATATGTGTGTAGAAGGCTATAATGTCTTTTTGTTATTCACACACATATATTCTGGATATAGTATCCTATGAAATACCATATGTCTAACGTGTATATGCTGCAATGGCTTTAGGATCCATACTCGGTGTATGGGCTATAATGGATTGAGGTATAATAAAAGATGTATGATACACATTATACGAGCTAGGGTGGATCCCGAAAATTACCTGGTTACTTTCTTGTATGGATGTGGTGGTTTAGTTTCACGAGGAGCATGTTTTGGTTCTTCTCCCATTGTCTGCAGGCAAGCCTTTTTGGAGAGAGATACTAAGGAAGTGTGACATTGGGGAAAAGTGGAAAACCAATGGGGAATGTTTAGCCAGTTACCTTTGATATTCTTTATTATTTTATATACTCTTGTAATAATTAATCTTTTAGAGGAGCTATCGTGTGGTAGTGAACTTAGTATACCTATTTTGGGGAAGAGATAGTTTCAATTGTTCTTTAATGTGCTTTAGCATGATTTCTTTACTTTTTCACGGGAGGCTTCAGGAGGATCCTATTATGTATACTATTATACTCACCCTATGTATATATAAATTGCTTTTAAAGTCACTTGACGATGGTTGGAGATCAATCTGGATTTTATAAACTTGGGTTTTCATGAGTTGTTCGGGATTGTGGTTGCTGGGGTTTTTACTTTCTTTTGGGTTCATGTAGTTTTTCCCCTTTTAGTTGTAGTAGTTTGCATGACATTACATATTTTTACTTGGGATTTCTTATATATTTTATTCTAATTTGGAGTTGGAGGGTGTCTATTTAATCTATTTGTTCTGCATGTGTTCTCTTATAGGGTAATGCCTCCCATTTGTGTGTTTATTATACCATCGGTGCTAGTCACAAACTCGGGGCCTATTGAAGGTGGGACTCGGGGTTCATTATCTCCCTTATCACATTGTCGACCTAGGAGGGGTACACTTTGTGGGGAGGGGGTCATGACAGATAGTGTCTAATATTTTTAGTATGAGTGACTCTCACAAACCTACTTGGGATGTATTATCCAGGTACTGGAGTCAGCTAATTGAAATTCCCAAATTGTACTCCCTATTTCCAAGGGTTTTCAACTTCTGCTGGGGTATCAAATCAAACATAATTGGGAACAATTTCACCAAAATAAAATAATAATAAACAAGGAACATTGACCAATATGTTTTGCATAACCTCTTTTTATGTTGAAGTTCCACACATATAAAATATTAATTTTCCAAAGATAAGGGAACAAAATAACATAAATATGAAATCATAACTCATCTTCCAATATGTAATTCCCAAAATACATCCAAACATCAATAATAAAATAGGATCAAAATTGATTAGGAGATCCATCTTGATATAAAAAATTGGTAGTCAAATAAAGGCCAACGTGGAATAAACCATGAAATATATTATGAACATAATAGATAAATATCCAATAGAATGACTTATATTTCCATATATATTCTCCATGTGAATAATCTTCACATAACACCACTATCATACCTAAAACAAAATAGAAGGAATATATGTTTTATACAAGTGGAACCTGTACTAAACCTGAAATATATGATAATTTTGAGTATGAAATTACCAATAGTTATCCTATTTATACACCATTAATTATTATAGTAACTTGACCTCGTTTTTATATATTCTCTTAATTTTAAATAAAAGTTTATCATTACATATTTAATTGACATTATTAAATGAATTTTTAGTGTTTTTAGAATCAATATTCTATTATTTTAATTTCTATTCATGGTTTAAAAGAGGGTATAATGAATTTTGGTTTTTTTGTTGATTTTTGGTTATGATTAATATTTCAATTTTTTTGAAAACAATGATATTTTAGGTTTATAAAAAAATGAATTTAAGTAAACACCATGTAAGGGATTAGTATAATTTATAGGTTATCTTATAAAGGTGTTTGTATTCAAAACATTTTTTATTCCCTTTTATGGGAACTATTAAACAAGTGAATCTATATATGTATTAGTCACCATGTATTTTTATGTACTCATAAATATGAGAAAAATCATACATAATGGAATGTATAATAATTATATATCCAATATTTATGGGATAACCTATGATACATATGATTCTTAGAGATGGTATATAATATTCACTCTGATATATGGGAGTTAAAAAATTGATAGTGCGTTGGGATTCCCTGTGATACATAAAATTCCCAATTTTATACTCAATGGTTAAATAAATAGTAAAAAACGAAATGAAAAAACCTTTTTATATGGTATTTAAGGGTTACTAAAATCCACATTGGGATATATAAGCATTAAACTTAAACAAAATTTTTAAAAAATTGTATATTATTAGAATAGTAATGGTTGTCTAAACGATAATTATCAACAAATCACAGTATCCTAGTAATGTGAATTGGTTGAGAACCCTGTAAAAATTTTCAATAAGTAAAAATGAAACCATAATACATAAGAGTCAAAAAAAATGAGAATATTTAGGGTCAATGAAAATGAGTCTCTAGGAGCGCATACATAGGTGATACACATAAGAGTCCAAGGGTCTTCCAAAAATTGGGTTGGATGAACATTTTCAAGTTTATGAAAGTTTTTATAAAATATCCATTTAGGATATTAAAATTATATATATCCTTTAGGATTATTAATCATTGTGTTGTGTAATAATAGGTGGTATACTTCGAGTTGTAACAAATACAATATTATTTTTATTTTTACATTTTATATTTTTTGTAACACCCCAGGTAAATAAAGAATATGAAATTTTCATATTTATCCATATTTGTGAATAAAATATTAATATGACTTTAAAGGGAACGCTATGCTCGATGGCGTACCCAACACGCACCAACGAGTTTCTTGGGAATCTTACGTTGCACTCTAGTAATAAAATAATATTATTTTAAATGGAATTTAACATGTAGCTGTTGTAATGGTGATAATGGATAGAAATAACTAAAATATGATTATATATGTTTTTAAATGTTTTTACATTTATCCAATAAAAGATAAAGGCTTAAAATACGGAAAGAATTCAATTTTAGGCGTATATGCCCTAGTTTTCACTAAAGGTTCACTTATCACCTTTTGATGGCGAACCCTCTTTAAATATAGTTTTTGTCACTCTTATACATTATTTTGGACCAAATAAAATCCTTCTTTATAATTGTGACATCAAAATTTACTTTGTGTATGTTTTTTTTATTCTTCCGATAAAGTTCATTTTTTATGAATAAGTAAAAAATGTTGTATTTTAATTCAAAACCTCTTTTAATCTAATTTATTTATATGATTAGATTATATTTTGAGTTGGTTCTAAAAGTGAAACCATAAAATATTTTTACCATTTTATTCAATGGTGGACTTTGGAATTAATTTCACATTGAAATTCGACATAAACAAATATCAATCTTTTGATATATATTGTTTCTTAAAAACACGCTATTTGTTTTGACAGCGGGAGTGAATTATTAAATTAATTAATTATAATTATATTATTTTAATTAGGTAATATAAACATCATTTTTGAATTCGGAATATCGAATATTGCTTAGAGTGAATTTTTGGTAATTCTCTGAAAAACTCCAATTTTTGATGAATTGTGAAACCACTAAGTGGTAATCAAGCAAACTAATTTTTCAGTTAAATGAAAGTTTACCACTAATGTGTATTTAATTTTAAAAATCCTACATACATGGTTGTCATTATTATGTAAAATTTGGTTCAATGGGATGAAAATAATTTTTTGGTGAATAGTAACTTTTTTTTATTAATCGCGATTAGAGGTAATTAGTGTAATTTAAGGTAAAAATGATATTATAAAAATATGAAAACACCATTACACTTGTCCTACCCCTATTGTATGAGTCATGGCCGACCAAGACAACCCATGGGTCGATTTAGGGGACCCTATGGATCCTCTTGGGTGAGATAATGACTTTAATGCCTTTTTTTTAAATAAAGCTGAAAATGACACTAACATAAATTGTTTTACTAAAACAATTTTTAGAAGGGGTTGTACTAATCATATTTTTGTCTATAAATACTCTTTGGAAAGATAAAAATATTTCCTACATCAGGATAGTTTTTTTATAATTTTTAGACATTAAATAAATTAATTTAATTATGACATCATGATGATGCAACGATTACCTCATTAATGAACAGTTTAAATAAAATGAAACGATAATATAAAATCTAAGACCTACACTTGTCAAAAAACTATTTGATGGGAATATTTCGAAGCCTAATCATCTTATCATTGAAATATATAAATGTGGGACCTTAGAAATTCTAAACACTTTTGAAAATAAAATAATAGTTTCATGATTTCCCAAAGTGCCCCTCCTCTCCTCTTATAAAAGGCCTCCACCTCTACCTAATTTCACTCACTCCTCAAGCCTTTTTCTTGGCCATCCCCTGACCATTTACTCTATCCACATCCCTCTCCTCATCCTAGAGGATTCCCTTTGGGCAGAATCTGTTCAATTGAAGCCTTTAGGCTCAAATAAAAAGTAGTTACACTTTTAAAGGTAATTCATTCTCTCATGTTCATTTGTTTTATTTTGCTTCTCCAACCCCCTAAACTCTTTTTATTTAATTCTTTTGTAACAACACCAGTATCTTCAATATACTGGGATTTTTTTATAAGATTTATTCGAGCTACAATCTCACACAACTACATCAAATGGTTAAAGAACATACGGTTTCCGTGGATGGCGAAATTCTGCCTCCCAAAACGATGATTGTTCAATACTCATTTAACACTTTCAAAGGTGGCCATTATGATGTCACTATTTTTATATATGATATATAATATGTTTATTCTTTCCGTAAGTTCTTTATTTTTAATTTATGCCATACCATTATTGTTTCCATTATGGGTATACACGATATCTTCATTTTAGGAAGTGCGGACTACCTCCCCCTCAAAGTGATGTGATTCGTTAATGCCATACGTGGGACGTATAAAGGATGGATTTAATGTTATTATATATGATGTTATACTAGAATTATAATATAACTATATATCATTATTATTTCTTTCCATTATAGTATGTGATATAAATGAAATTAGTGTTCATGCGTACGTACGGCTTACCGTCTCCATGAATGGTGCATTTCATTTCCTATCACCAAATGTAATGTACTATTATAAGTACATTTATATAATGGATATATATAATGAATGATAAATTTAAATGATGAATATAATTCTTTAATTAAAATATACATACCTATCATTTAGTTTTAATTCCAGTAATATGACAAAGAAATGAAAGTAGCGTTCATTTGTACGTACGGCTTACCGTCTCCATGAACGGGGCATTTCATTTCATTCCTCTAAATGATTATGTAATATTATAAATATTTGTATATGCTGGATATATATGATATATATGATATCCAAATCAGGAATGTCATTCTGGATATATAGAACCATTGACCACACGAACAACATGTAATTTTAAGAAGTCCACTTTCGACTTAAGAACAAAATATCGACAAAACAAACATTATTAACTTAAATGATTACATAATGTTTATAACATGACTATAAGTGATCTAAAAGGAATAATGAACAAGAAAAAGGTTCTCAATAAAGTGGAAATTAACTCAAGTTTATTATTCAGGACGTTAAAGAATTACCGAGTCAAGTCGGTCCCGAGGTAAGGGATCCTACACCTCTCTTTCTTTTTAAGTACACTCTTTTATGTCATTCCTTATAAGCTCATATTTATTATGATTGGGATGTTCTTTTATATTAATCCTACTTTAATTAATATGTTCGTATGATGAGAGACCCTATTTTCCTCTCATCAATCCATTTTGGAAGTTTTGAGTGGCGCCGTTAGGCTGCCGAATTTTCGTAAGAGATCTAACCTCTCTCTTTCTCTTTAAGTACTCTCCATTATGTCACTTCTTTTAAGATCCTCTTTTTTATGATGGGGGATGTTATTTTATATTCCTCTTTCTGTAAATTTTATTTTAATGTGATTAGATACCCTATTTGATCTCATCAATCCATTTTTGGATGTTTTAAGTGGCGTCGTTAGACTGCCGAGTTTTCGTAAGGGATTTTTTTATCTCACTTTTATTCCTGTGAGATTTATGCTACATTTGCCAAAATTTCCTTTGAGTGGTGTATTTACTGACCATTATTTTACTCATTGTGTAATATACTTTCATTTATGAGTATTTACATCAATGTTGTATTTTCCTTCTTTCAAGGGGCGTATGTTTCGAAAGATACCCATGTCGGTAAGGGAACCTTTCACCCTCCTCTTTTTAAAAGACTTCTTTTGTTGGGTCTTTTATTTTACATATTTTTATGTTTGGATATGTTCTCATATATCCTTATTGATGTAAATTTTATGTCCAAGTGATGAGATACCCTTTTTTTATCTCTCATTAACTCATTTTGATGTGACGCTGTTAGGCTGTCAAGAGAACTTCTTAACCCAATTTCGATTTCTTTGGGTTCAACATGTAGTTATTGAATATGTCATCCTTTGAATATGTGTGAATGACCTTTGATTATTTTACACTTAATATCCACTTATATTTGGTGTATTCGTTTGTCACACATAATTATGTAATTGATTTATCCTTAAACCAAGGATACCGTCTTTGTATGGGACTTCGTCTCAATCTCCTTTCATTGAGGCATATTTTATTTTATACAGAAACTTCTTTTATACGGTGTATAAACCCCTTTTACTTTTACGTTTATCCAAAAGGAATATTTTTTATATGAAGCGTTTTACTAAACGACAAAATGGAATGTTTTTGTCGTAAGTATGTGGCAACAACGACTTCTCCGCCGCCGTGACTGTTATTTGAGTTTCGGCGTCCTCTACACGCCATACATTCTTTTTAATAGAAAAATAAATACCATGTTTTAATTTTCTTTTATTTTGGTATTAAAAATGGTTTTCATAATGTTTTTATTTAAATGTGTTGTATTGATATCTTGTGATTGAAAGGTGGAAATGGTATGTTTCCTTTATACATGTTTTATGTGATACGATTATGTTGAGGTTCTTGGGCATTATTGTGAAGACGGGTGGTTCCGTGATAAACTAAGGGCGGGTGAGCCCGATATAGCTCTCCAATGCATTGGGTAACGTGAAGGAGTGAAACGTTAAGGTTTCTCTGAAGAGATTTAAGGAATATACTGTGATGGGTATTCCAAACGTAACCAAGAGGGTTACTCCCTACGTAAGAATGTTATGAATGCCTCAAGTTTTCTTTATGTCTTATGATTTATTTGATTTATTCATGGTTTGATGAGGTATGTTAAAGTGCCTATGTGTTATGGGTAAAGTATGATTTCATTCTTATGTATATATGAACTCATGTTTCCTTTCCATATTTTTATAACCCTTACTGAGCTTTTTATGCACATCCCAAGTTTTTGAAATGTTTTTCACAGGTCAAGGAAAAGGTACATGATGTGATGATAGTGTCAAGGATGTGTCAAAAAAGAATCCATGTTTTATTTTAAATATGTTTCCGTTGATGGGAAGAATGAATATTGTCTTTTATGTAACCACTTTGTTTAAATGTGAAATGTAATGCAGGTTTCATGATATAATTCTCTAAAACTCTAAACCTGAAAAGATCCTCAATGTGTAATCTTGTAATAACTCAAGATTAAGTAAGGTTTAAGTATGGGGCCTTATAGTTGGTATCAAAGATCAGTTTAGATAACTTTAGAGGTTAGGGTATTCTCTAAGAATAAGTGACATTACAATAATGGTTAGGATTTCAGAAAGAGTCCTAGTTTTAGATAAAGTGAATGAGTAATTATATCTTAGTGTTTACCTTCCTCATTAGTACATGATGGTTTTGTTGATATACTCACACTGACATTTCTGTTTTTAGTGAATGGCTGGATCTTGCAGGCACCAAAGTGACAATTGGTTTGAAGGAAACTGTGGTGGTTCTCTGATTAAGAGACTCGATGAAATGGGGTATTCAATGAGGAAACTCGTGGTTGTTCGAAACCAACTATCAAGGAGTCATGATCAACCACGTGAACCTTTGTATGTTCTATAATGCATCATGTACGAGATGACCAATCGATGTGGAAGTTCAGGTAATAACTAAAAAGGTAACCATTAGGGTTTATATGATCCTTACTTTTGAGGTAATTATGGGTTATTATATGTTATGATGGAAAATGAAAGGCATGAGATAAACATGAGGTTAAAATATGTTATGTTTATCTTTGAAGATTTTATCTCGTTTTGGGAAATGTTTTGAGAATTATATAGTTTTGGAAAAAGGACAACACGCAGACCGTGTGACAACCCGTCGCGTCGGACAATGCCGCGGGAATCGAACCCACATCCATAGTGCGACTGGTATTTATCGCCTACCACTGGACTACGTGAAGTCCCTGGTTAGTTTGACTGATTATTTCTAGTTATATGATTTTATGAATTAATAGTAAGTTGATTTTGGGTTATTTATGAAAATGATTAACCTATCATGGAGGATATGTGATTAGGTTAATTACTTTTCAATATGAGACTTTAGGAGCAACTGATGTTGCTTGGAGATAAATGTTACGATTTAACTTGGAAGACTATGTGACTAAATCCATCAAATATTTGGGTTTCAATCTTAGATTGGTTTACTTTGAAGAATTTTATGGACAAATTGTTTATCTAATGGTCCTCGTTGAACTTTGGGTTTTGTTGGACAAATTTTGGAGGTTAAGAATAGATTTTCTTTTTATAAAGGGTTATCATTTTCTGGATTATCTGGTCTTGTACTAGCCTTTTTGGTTTTGGTTTTGGTTAAAGTCTAATGACATGGGAAGTATATAGTTCTCTTTTGTGGATTAGGTGATTCTCGAAAAGTTGATTATATCACTCTTAATGTGAACAAGTCTTCCTAAATAATCGCCTTTTGGAGAAAATATGAGTTTGTGTAAGGAATCTAATAAAAGTTGAAAGTCAACATGATAAGTGATTATGTTTCCTTATGAATAAATTACCCAATAAAAAGTATCTTAAAACAAAAATTTTGTCTATTATATTTTCCTACTGGGGAATCGAATATCGTTTAACCCATCAAAAGTTTGTGATTTTCTCATGGTTAACTTTCTCCTAAACATGTTTTCTATCACTGTTCATCAGAACATGACCCTATGTTTTCTCCTCCATGTCCATGTTTTCATAATTGGAATCCTAGTATGGGTTAACTAGGGTGACCTTTGTACTTATCTTTCTTTATTTTAATGTGATTGTTTTACCAACTCTTCTTCCGATGTGGGACTTTCAAGGATGTTTCCAAGCCCAATTTTAAAATTGCGAGGACGCAATACCCAAAAGGGGGGAAGGATGTAACACCCCAGGTAAATAAAAAAATGACATTTTCATATTTATCCATATTTTTGAATAAAATATTAATATGACTTTAAAGGGGACGCTATGCTCGCTGGCGTACCCAATACACAACAACGAGTTTCTTGGGAATCATACGTTGCACTCTAATAATAAAATAATATTATTTTAAATGGTAGTTAACATGTAGCCATTGTATTGGCGAGAATGGATGGAAATAACTAAAATATGATTATATATGTTTTTAAATGTTTTTACATTTATCCAATAAAAGATAAAGGCTTAAAATACGGAGGGAATTCAATTTTAGGCGTATATACCCTAGTTTTCACTAAAGGTTCACTTATCACCTTTTGATGGAAAACCCTCTTTAAATATAGTTTTGGTCACTCTTATACATTCATTTGGACCAAATAAAATCCTTCTTTATAATTGGGACATCAAAATTTACTTTGTGTATGTTTTTGTTATTCTTCCGATAAAGTTCATTTTTTATGAATAAGTGACAAATGTTGTATTTTAATTCAAAACCACTTTTAATCTAATTTATTTATATGATTATATTATCTTTTGAATTGGTTTTAAAGTGAAACCATAAAATATTTTTACCATTTTATTCAATGGTGGACTTTGGAATTAATTTCACTTTGAAATTCGACATAAACAAATATCAATCTTTTGATATATATTGTTTCTTAAAAACACGCTATTTGTTTTGACAACGGGAGTTAATTATTAAATTAATTAATTCTACTTATATTATTTTAATTAGGTAATATAAACACCATTTTTGAATTCGGAATATCGAATATAGCTTGGAGTGAATTTTTGGTAATTTTCTGGAAAACTCCAATTTTTGATGAATAGTGAAACCACTAAGTGGTAATCAAGCAAACTAATTTTTCAGTTAAATGAAAGTTTACCACTAATGTGTATTGAATTTTGAAAATCCGACATACATGGTTGTCATTAGTATGTAAAATGTGGTTTAATGGGATGAAAATAATTTTTTGGTGAATAGTAACTTTTTTTCATTAATCGCGATTAGAGGTAATTAGTGTAATTTAAGGTTAAAATGATATTATAAAAATATGAAAACACCATGACACTTTTCCTACCCCTATTGGATGAGTCATGGACGACCAAGACAACCCATGGGTCGATTTAGGGGACCCTATGGAGCCTCTTGGGTGAGATAATGACTTTAATGCCTTTTTTTAAATAAAGGTGAAAATGACACTAACATAAATTGTTTTACTAAAACAATTTTTAGAAGGGGTTATACTAATCAGATTTTTGTCTATAAATACTCTTTGGAAAGATAAAAATATTTCCTACATCAGGATAGTTTTGTTATAATTTTTAGACATTAAATAAATTAATTTAATTATGACATCATGATGATGCAACGATGACCTCATTAATGAACAGTTTAAATAAAATGAAACGATAATATAAAATCTAAGACCTACACTTGTCCAAAAACTATTGGATGGGAATATTTAGAAGCCTTATCATCGTATCTTTGAAATAAATCAATGTGGGACCTTATAAATTCGAAACACTTTTGAAAATAAAATAATAGTTTCATGATTTCCAAAAGTTCCCCTCCTCTCCTCTTATAAAAGGCCCCCACCTCTACCTCATTTTACACACACCTCAAGCCTTTGGCTTGGACATCCCCTGCCCATTTACTCTCTCCACATCCCTATCCTCATCCTAGAGGATTCCCTTAGGGCATAATCCTTTCAAAGGATGCCTTTAGGCTCAAATCAAAAGGAGTGTCACTTTTAAAGGTAATTCATTCTCTCATGTTCATTTGTTTTATTTTGATTCTCCAACCCCCTAAACTGTTTTTATTTACTTCGTTTGTAACAAAAACAGTATATTCAATATACTAGGATGTTTTTATAAGATTTATTCGAGCTACACTCTCACAAAACTACATCAAATGGTTAATGAACATACGGTTTCTGTGGATGGCAAAATTCTGCCTCCCGAAACGATGATTGTTCAATAATCATTTAACACCTTCAAAGGTGGCCATTATGATTTCACTATTTTTATATATGATATATAATATGTTTATTCTTTCCTTAAGATTCTGTATTTTTCATTTATGGCATACCATTATTGGTTCCATTATGGGTATACACGATATCTTTATTTTAGGAAGTGCGCACTACCGCCCCCTCAAAGTGGTGTGATTCGTTAATGCCATACGTGGGACGTATAAAGGATGGATTTAATGTTATTATATATTATGTTATACTAGAATTATAATATACCTATATATCATTATTATTTATTTCCATTAAAGTATGAGATATAAATGAAAGTAGCGTTCATGCGTACGTACGGCTTACCGTCTCCATGAACGGTGCATTTCATTTATTATCCCCAAATGTAATGTACTATTATAAGTACATGTATATAATAGATATATATGATGAATGATACATCTAACTGATGAATATAATTCTGAAATTAAAATATACATACCTCTCATTTAGTTTTATTTCCATTAATATGTCAAAGAAATCAAAGTAGCGTTCATGCGTACGTACGGCTTACCGTCTCCATAAACGGTGCATTTCATTTCATACCTCTAAATGATTATGTAATATTATAAATACATGTATATGCTGGATATATATGATATATATGCTATCCAAATCATGAATGTCATTCTGGATATAAAGAACCTTTGACCACACGAACAATATGTAATTGTAAGAAGTCCACTTTCGACTTAAGAACCAAATATCGACAAAATAAACATTATTAACTTAAATGATTACATAATGTTTCTAACATGACAATAAGTGATATAAAAGGAATAATGAACTAGAAAAAGGTTCTAAATAAAGTGGAAATTAACTCAAGTTTATTATTCAGGACGTTAAAGAATGATCGAGTCAAGTCGGACCCGAGGTAAGGGATCCTACACCTCTCTTTCTTTTTAAGTACTCGCTTTTATGTCATTCCTTTTAAGCTCATCTTGCATATGACTGGGATGTTATTTTATATTACACCTACTGTAATTATTATGTTCGTATGATGAGAGACCCTATTTTCCTCTCATCAATCCATTTTGGAAGTTTTGAGTGGCGCCGTTAGGCTACCGAATTTTCGTAAGAGATCTAACCTCTCTCTTTCTCTTTAAGTACTCTCCTTTATGTCACTTCTTTTAAGATCCTCTTTTTTATGATGGGGGATGTTCTTTTATATTCCTCTTTCTGTACATTTTATTTTAATGTGATGAGATACCCTATTTGTTCTCATCAATCCATTTTTGAATGTTTTAAGTGGCGCCGTTAGGCTGCCGAGTTTTCGTAAGGGATTTTTTATCTCACTTTTATTCCTGTGAGATTTATGCTACATTTTCCAAAATTTCCTTTTAGTGGTGTATGTACTGACCATTATTTTACTCATTGTGTAATATTCTTTCATTTATGAGTATTTACATCAATGTTTTATTATTCTTCATTCACGGAGCGTATGCTTCGAAAGATACCCATGTCGGTAAGGGAACCTTTCACCCTCCTCTTTTTAAACGACTTCTTTTGTGGGGTCTTTTATTTTACATATTTTTATGTTGGGATATGTTCTCATATATCCTTATTGATGTAAATTTTATGTCCAAGTGATGAGATATCCTTTTTTTAATCTCTCATCAACTCATTTTGATGTGACGCCGTTAGGCTGTCAAGGGAATTTCTTAACCCAATTTCGATTTCTTTGGGTTCAACATGTAGTTATTGAATATATCATCCTTTGAATATGTGTGAATGACCTTTGATTATTTTACACTTAATATCCACTTATATTTGTTGTATTCGTTTTTCACACATAATTATGTAATTGATTTATCCATAAACCAAGGATACCGTCTTTGTATGGGACTTCGTCTCAATCTCCATTCATTGAGGCATATTTTGTTTTATACACAAACTTCTTTTATACGGTGTATAAACCCCTTTTACTTTTATGTTTATCCAAAAGGAATATTTTTTATATTAAGCATTTTACTAAACGACAAAAGGGAATGTTTTTGTCGTACGTATGTGGCGACAATGACTTCTCTGCCGCCATGACTGTTATTTGAGTTTCGGCTTCCTCTGCAAGCCATACATTCTTTAAAAAAAAAACCATGTTTTAATTTTCTTTTATTTTGGTATTGCAAATGGTTTTCATAATGTTTTTATTTCAATGTGTTGTATTGATATCTTGTGATTGAAGGGTGGAAATGTTATGTTTCCTTTATGCATGTTTTATGTGATACGATTATGTTGAGGTTCTTGGGCATTATTATGAAGACAGGTGGTTCCGTGATAAACTAAGGGCGGGTGAGCCCGATATAGCTCTCCAATGCATTGGGTAACGCGAAGGAGTGAAACGTTAAGGTTTCTCCGAAGAGATTTAGGGAATATACTAAGATGGGTATTCCAAACGTAACCAAGAGGGTTACTCCTAACGTAAGAATGTTATGAATGCCTCAAGTTACCATTATGTCTTATGATTTCTTTGATTTATTCATGGTTTGATGAGGTATGTTAAAGTGACTATGTTTTATGGGTAAAGTATGATTTCATTCTTATGTATATATGAACTCATGTTTCCTTTCCATATTTTTATAACCCTTACTGAGCTTTTTTATGCTCATCCCAAGTTTTTGAAATGTTTTTCACAGGTCAAGGGAATGGTACATGATGTAATGATAGTGTCAAGGATGTGTCAAGACAGAATCCGTGTTTTATTTTAAATATGTTTCCGTTGATGGGAAGAATTAATATTGTCTTTTATGTAACAACTTTGTTTAAATGTGGAATGTAATGCAAGTTTCATGATCTAATTCACTAAAACTCTAATCCTGAAAAGATCCTCAATGTGTAATCTTGTAATAACTCAAGATTAAGTAAGGTTTAAGGCTGGGGCCTTATATTTGTTGTGATTTTTGGAATACTAGAAGCTATTCTGAATTATTATAAAGGTTGGATAAGTCCTGAACTTGTTTTGATGTTTTTATAATTTAAACTAGTTTTGTCCAAAATTTGGATTATTAGTAAAATTAATGTTTTGAAATGATAACATGGACTTAATTAGCTAACATGGAATTTATATGGGCAAATAGTCTATGTAAGAATAATCTATACATTAGAAGGTTAACTAGAGTGTTTTTGAAGGGCCGATGATGATATCAAAAAGGTGATTTGTTACATATAAAGAGTTATCTAGAAATTAGAATAGTTTTTCTAGGACTTCATAAGGGTAAACTAGGAATCAGAAATTGTTATCTGTTATATATAAATAGAATTTAATCAGGTTATTTGGAAGAGAGAACACCTAGCAAAGTGAAACATTTTAAGGGTCATTTATCTATTTGTAAGCCCACTCACGACATCATTAGACTCAATTTAAAATAAAGGAACAATATCAAATGGTGGGTCTAAACATTAAAAGGGCCATATATGGATTATTAAGGGTAAAATAAGATTTAAGAGCATTAACTCTCGACCTTCTATGGTATATATAGTTTATTATTTTTGGTATTCATGAGTCTTATAAAGTGATGTTTTTGAAGTATTATTTCCTTTTTATATTCATTAATGGATCATCTAGAGTAATATATGTGTGAATTATTAAATATAGAATTTCATGGTTATAAAATTTATCTTCACATGAATTGAATCAAGATAATTTGGAATATGGGTTATGTTATGTGATTATTGTTGTGTTAAAATACATGGATTTTGTATATTTTCTTCTTGAATGAGATCACACCATAGAAAATTTCTCAACCAATATATCATCATGCATGGTAATAATATTTATTATAATACTAAATTTTTATTTTAGGCTACATGATTACTAAAATAGTAAAGAATGATCATGAATACTGTGATGAATCTGAAAACAATGATTTAACTTTATTGACACAATAAACGTTCCATTTTTAATATCTATAAATAATAATGTGTTGTATATATAAATGTTTATGTGGTTATCAAGTGGATTTCAAAATTCAGAATTTGGTAAATCTCTCATACATTTAATGAAGTTGAAGAAAAAGACGAATACAATGGTTAGTAATGTAGTAATGGAATAAATTAATGGAATCCTTCGATGATAAGGGATAATTGAGAGTTTTCAAAGAGTAAACAAATAAATAAATTGGAATATATATTATTTAAGAAGAGAAAATAAGGATAAAAATATCACCCTTGTTGTTTGGTGTTTATAGTCACTTCGTGAAAAATATTTTAGTAAATAGAATGATTCATTTCTTTTTTAATTCTATGAATCTTATTATTAGCAAGTGATCATAAAGATAAACTGACACTAGGATTTTAATGAGACATTCAAAAATTATTATTAAAATTATTTTATTAGAGATACCCTCTTTGAAATTTTAATAGTACAGTAATATATTCCTTGTATTACCACATAGCATGGAACCATGTAAAATAAAATGTTATCAGCTTTACCTTACAAAAATTTAATAGTGTTTTTATGAAATTTGAACCAAAATATTCACAAAACATTAATTAACATGGTAGAAATATCCAACAATTATAGAATAATTCCATGCCCAAATTCACCCCTACATCTGAGGGTGTGTGGGGAACAATTTTTGACAAGTGGTATCTGATATATGGGTTGCGAGTATTGAATATATATTATTTTCATTTGTATGTAAAGAAAAATCAATGGATATAATAGGAAAATATAAAATTTTTAATAACCAAATGATATGTCTTCTTTCTTCTCTCAATCAAAAATTATTCTATTTTTTATTTCATTAAATAATTGTGATTAATTATTTTGAAATATCCATGATTAATGGACATTTAAAAGTTCCCTCTATTAATTCAAAATATAAAAATATCTTTGTTTTGGATCCATGGAATAAAAAATAAATTAAATTAATGAGTTTATTAATTATAAAGGATTGATTGGATATGTTAGATAACATCTATGCTGGGTATTGTAAGGATTAAGAAAAAAATAAAAAATGTTTTACATTTTACGATCTATGTTTTAAGATTTGTCAACATGAATGTAATAATTGATATTTTGTCTCATTATTAAGGTGGTTCAAATAATCTGAGGACATAGTGAAAAAATGATTTGAATGCCATGAAAAAAAATTAATGAGTATTATATCTCTTTAAAATCAACATTCCTATTCAATTGAAGAAATAAACTTTTATTAATTTTACTTTTATATCACAAAAAAATGTCTTATAGACTATGAAAGGAATATCAACATAGAGGATACATTAAATTTTAAAAAAATTGATATGGAGTTGAATGACATAGAGAATCATAAAATCACTAAGTAAATTAAAAAATGAAAATAAATATATTATGAGTTTCTATATCATTTAAGAAAATGGGTAATTAAGATGAATTAAAATTATATATTAAATAGAATACAATGATAAATGACTACCTTAATTCCCATTGAATAGAGATGTTAAAGAGTGTTGAACCCCTTATTGAAGGAATAGTTATTTTAATATGAAAGATCAAGACAGAATTAAAAACGGTAGGTCAAAAAATGGATTTATAATATGAAAACATTACGAAAAATAATAAGATAAGATATAAATACAAGATTAAAAAGTGATGATAAGATTTTGGTTGAATGAAGACATGGAAAATGGGAAAATATAGAGTTAGTTGAGATAACGAGAAATCAAAAGCTCTGTCAATAACTGTAAAAAAATAAGGAAACCAAAATTTAGAGAATGATTTAGAATCCTAGAGATTAATTCAATAATAAAAAGAAATCATAGTGATTTTTCCCATGTGGATAAGTTGAAATAGAAAAATATTCCTACTCATGAAATTCTATTTTTATTGGTTTTTAGACCACGAAATATTAGACTACATGGAATAAAAGAGCTACATAAAGGTAGAATCACATAAAAATCAATAAAGAATGATGATATCATATCATTTATTAGGATAGAGAATGTATTTTTATGGATATAGTTATCATTGTACTATCATTGGTCATAAATCCATTTACTATTGGAAACATAGAAATAGAAATTGAAGTCATGGAATGTAAACAAACATGAACAAAAATAAATATATCCTTATTATATTAAGAGAAAAATACTATATTTCCTATATTGAATATCTAAATGAGGATTCATATTACACCTTATTTTAATCATAAATGTTTTGGAAAAAAATTATATGAGATTTAATGAAAATATTGTAGATGACTCAGATAAAAAATCATGTAAAAATAGTACATAGATTCTTGGTAGTAGTTAGTCATCCAAAATTACTAGTAATTTAATCCAAATAAATAATGTTAATGATAATTCTATTGGAATATTATGGTTTGAATTATATGTGTCATTAAAAAATTGAATAGGAAAGATGAAATTGGTAGTGTTAGTCTAAAGTTGTGTTTTGGTTGAATTTGTTGTCAATAGATAGGTATGCTGATGAATGAAAGGATGTTAAAGGATGAGAATTCAAAATGAATCATATTTAACGAAGTGTTTGATTTGTGGGTGATAGTTTTTTCCGCGAAATAAAATGTATTTGGATTGACATTGTTTTTGGAAAAAAATTTACTCCGGGTGGTATTGATTAAAATATGAATCACTATGAAATTCCATTATAATTTGATGAAGAAGCATTGAAAATGAGAACATCTTGTTGGAAGTATATGGTCATCATATTAACTTTGAATACGATGAGAAATATATATTTTTTTCCGGTAGAATTGATGTCACTTTGACTACGATTGAATAAATTGTGATAATTCTTTGATGATTTTCATTACATAAAAATCATGAGTATTATTGATAACTACTGATGCCATCTTGATAGAAGAAAATAGGAGTTAAAGAGATGCTGACAATCAAAAAAGAATCAAATTAAAATTATTTTTCAAAAAAATTGAGAATGAATCGTATTTAGACATATCGTATCTAGAAGGAAGGGAGAAAGAAGTGGTATCGATTGACTATCAAAACAATCAGAAAAAAAATCATATTCATATTTTATTTAAAAAAATTGAAAAATAATTGTATTCATATTTATTAAATCTAGATGGTAGAGAGATAGAAGTGGCACAAATTGTTTTTCTAAACAATCACAAAATAATAGTATTCAGATTTATGTGGTGGTGACCATTGTATTTCCAAAAAATAATATGTAGATATTTTAGGTTGTCTTAAAAAACGATTGGATTTTGGGTGAAAGTAAAAAAAAAACTAGTGCTGATGAAATGTGGGTTCGATGAACAGTGGTTCCAATAGGAATAGTGATGATTATGGAAATTGGAGTCGATTGAAGTGGTGACGATGGAAGAGGTGATGCTGATGGAAGATGAGGTACTGATTGTTTTTAAAAAATCGTATTTGGGTTGAAGAAGAAAAAGATATGGTGTCAATTGGTAATGAATCACATTTATATTGTACTATTCCGTATGTGGGTAGATCTCCATTTTGATAATGTTTTGTATTATATCTGGTCATATCATCATTAGCAAATTGTTTTGTGTCGTATCTAAACAAATCATCCATATTTTATTGTATTGAATCATATCGAGGTGGATCATCGTTTTTAAATTGTATTTGATCATAACCACAACAATCATAACCCTAATGATCATAACCATAAATGATCATATTCCTGATGATCTTATCCAGACCATTTGTATTAAAAAAATATCATTCTTGGGTTCTGATGAAGAGAACGAAGTAGTAATGAATTGAATGTTAAAATAAATTTTAATTTATGTCAGCCGATGCTAATATTGATCCACGATGATTTCAAAGTTATGAAGGAACTTATGATACAAGAACATGATGGTGAATAGAGTATTGTTTCTCAAGTGGATCAGTAGATTATAAAAGGGAAATAGATTTCTAACTAATTTTTTGAGGGAGAGATGAACATTCAACTACATGTTTTTGATTCAAATGGGTTCTGAAAATCATGTTCACAAGTAGGAAAGCCGAAAAAGACTCAATTAATCAGACCCATGTATTAGTGAAAATTAACATTGGTCTTATCAATTGAAATCATATACTCTAGAAAAAGAGTTAAAGATTATAGATGTTTTGAGAAAAATCAATAAGCATTGAAGAAGTAAAAATACATTCTGAAATTTCAAGGGAAAAGTCATTTTAGTTGAATTTAGGTGAGCTAGAAATTTTTTTAGGATACCCACCTAAAATTTTTTTGGGTCTCCTATAGAAGGAAAAAGAACTATGTACATTCTAAAGATTACACTATTCATTATAGAAGAGATAGAAGCTCCCAGTTTCTACAATTAATAATAGAAAAATTTTATTTATCTGGACTATTGTTTCAGGTTGTGATGATTCATTCAGATTCTATTCATGTTGAAAATTTTATTCAAGAATTGAAGTGGTGGCATTTATACTATATTGTATTATATTATAAAATAATATTGGGAGTATTGTTTTGTAAGAATCAGACTTGGAGGAATCATAATTAGAAATGATTGGACTCAGTGATTAATAAAAAAGTACACGTGGTTATTAACTTTCTTCTGGGTAAGTAATTGATGATTTTTTTTTCAATTGAATACATTTGATCAATTTAATGGAAGAACATGTAATATGAGTTTTTACAAAATAATTTTATTAACATATTTGGATAAGACAGTGCACACGCACTAGTGGTACTATTTAATAGTACAACATGAGTGTAATGGTATATCCTACTCGTTTTAATCTATGGATTTATTTAATAGTGGATAGTATGATATTGGATCATTTCAAAAATTATACCAAGGATGTAGCCATTTATATTGAGTATAGAACCTTGTAAATCTCTATGTTCTTGTGGACATGTGTTGAGATTTTTTATTAGTAAAATTAAATCTCTATTAAGAGGTGAAGGTTGTTTCAGTTGAAAAAAAATAAGAGTATCAATAATTTACCTCCTCCCCCACTCAGTGATGCATTACTCATACTGGGAACTTTCAATTGGTATCAGAGTCATGCTCCCTTTATTATTCATTATCTATGGAGAACATGAACTCTATGAATAGGTAAGGTATTATATTATTTTATATAAAGAACTATCATATCTATAATGATTGAAGGCTTCCATATCTTATGTCTATGAGTAATGATGTTCTTGAAGCTGAAAAGGTTGGTTTCCACCTATTGATGATAAAACCCCACGTAAACCTATTGATAACAGACCTCTTGAGAGTGATGGATGGCCGAAGAATGCTATATATTCATCAACTAATTATAGTTAATTCTTGATAGTAAAAGGTGTTTTCATATCCAATGGTATGTGGGAAAAATTGAAAAACATATATGAAATTAATACAAAATTAAAGAAGAAAAAGTTACAAATATGGAGATTTAAGAATGATGATGGCATGATGGATGATCATGAATCGGTTGGGTACTTCTTTACCTGGGTTAATGACATAGTATGTAATATTAGTTGTCTTTGTGAAATGATGGATGACTATACTGTGGTTGAAAATATCCTGAGAATCCGACTTGACGAATTCAATGAAAATGTTTTTTCATTAGAAAACAGAGATCCTAAAACATTATCTCTTGATGATTTGTATATTTCTCTCATTATTTAAAAAATTATAATGGAAAATTATATGAATGTAAAAACTAAATTTGATTGATAAATTAATTTAATTGACTATAAGAAATAAAATAAGATTATTGAAGAAGATGAAGTTGTAGATTCTGAATCAAAAAATTAGGTTTTTAAAAAATATGTATAACGTTTTTTACTCATTATATATGAATTTAAAAAGAGGTACTGGGATGTATAAAGTGAAATTTTCATTAATTTGTTTTGGATGAGGATCTATGGGGAATTTTGTTTCTAATTTTCCTCAAAGAGGAAATGAAGAAGAATGTTATGAAGTCAAATGTGAATACGATGAAAGAAGGCCAAGAATATTTTTTTAGAAAAAGGGTGATAAAGAAAAATTCTATTCCATGATGGAAGATAAGAGGTT
Source organism: Viscum album (assembly GCA_963277665.1). Classification (NCBI taxonomy): domain Eukaryota; kingdom Viridiplantae; phylum Streptophyta; class Magnoliopsida; order Santalales; family Viscaceae; genus Viscum; species Viscum album. The sequence goes on from OY728148.1 coordinate 165,620,262, forward strand.
ATAAAAATGGAAAAGGACACTATTTTTTTCTATGGAAGATGATAGTGATGACATTACAAATTATGGTGCATACAACACATTCACTACAATAGTTAATGAAGAAAATTATTCATGTAATTAAAATAGTTATGCTGAATTAGAAGAAGAAGGTGTATATGAATCCAAAAATACCATTGAGCATTCTAGGAAAATACATTTACTGCAATAATGAATATTGATGAATTCAGAAGAAGCATTTTTGATAAAGAAGATACTCAACTTGAGATTCATTTGAGATAAGAATTGAATGAATGCTTGACAAATATATGAAGGCTTGAAAAGTAAAAATAAGTTGGAAGATGAATCTTCCTCAATAATAATTCGAGGATATTTTATCGAAGAGAAAGAGAAGATGGAAAAATAAATTCATGTCCTGATGAAATTTCAGGATGAAGAAAGGTATTTTAATGTTCATTTGGAAGTGAGGCAAAATGCGAATTAAGAATATTTGGAACTTATTCGAAAATAACTTTCTAAAGCTTAATAGAAAAGTCCAAGATTCAAAAAATCTATCATTGAAGTTGGTGAATGTTCTCATAATGGAAAACATGAGAAGCTTCAACAATAATAAGCTTCAAATGTTGTGAATAAGAGTGGAATTTTTTTGAAATTAACAAATCTGGGAATGTTATTTATGTGACCAAGACCTACAAGGATGGGTATTCAGATGTCTCAAAGAACCATGAGTCTGAAAATGTTTTGAAACATTTTGAATCTTGAAATACTTCCAGAACATATATCCCTGATATTATAGAAAAGAAAATGAAGAATATTATTTGTAATTGAAGGGTTTGTTGATTGTAAAATAAAGAGAAGAAGGTGGATGATAAAAAAAATCAAAATTCTAGACTATATTGTTGTTTCAAAGGTAAATAATACTTTTATGTATATTTATGGTATAGTGGTGGATTTAGACATTCATAGAATATGTCATATGTCAACCAAGAACACTACTATTATTCCTCATTTTATGGAAGGCATGGTTTTATGGGATTTCATTTCTATCAAAAGAATATGTCTGAGAAGGTTGTGTTGAAGAAAACAGTGAAGAATTAATTAGTGATTGAAAATAGGTTCTAAACATTGGAAACTATTTGTGAAAAGTTTGAGAAACCTAGAAATCATGTGAAAGGATGTATTTATTTTTTCCCAGCACAACAAAATATTCTAAACAGTTCTCATAAGCTATATTTTTTGGAAGTCAAGAATGATAGATCAGGTGAATTTGAAAAGAAGGATTTCTTTCTTGTTTTTCCAAAACACATTGACATAGTTAGGAAATTTGAGGAATCACAAAAGAATGTGAATGAAGAGAGGAATAATAAGGCTTCTAGAGATATAAAAAATGATGAAAAAATTAAATCAACAAATAGTGAAGATGGGAAAAAAGGAAATTATATCAAAACATGTTCACCTTCCATTTGAGAGAAAAATATTGGAATTGACAACATGGAACAAAATAATTGTAACAATTATATTTCTAATGATTAATAAAAGTTTTCATCCTCATCATAAGATTCAACATATAATAAGAAAGCTGTTACAAAACTCGAGAAAGATGAATAGAAGGAAGAAAACACATCCAATGAAAAATCTAAGAAAAATAAGTTCAAGAAAAGAAAATTAGAGGATTCTCATTTTGATTGTAGTTTCTAAAAAATAATTGAGCTTCCTCTATATTCCCAATGTTGTTGTATACTTGTGCTAAAAAAGTAAGGGATTTATGGAGTGTAAATAACGGAGATGGAATTGATGCATCTCTTACCTTTCTTGCAAAATATGTTAATGATAATGAGAAATGTTTGTTTTGATATGTTATGTTTTTATACTTATAAATAATTCGATGTGGTTTTTGAGATGGGTGTATGTTAATATTGTCATAGAAAAATTCTTTCAATTTCTTCCTATTCATGAGAAGGTTGAAATAAGTATGGAATATGTATTACATGAAATATTTGTTAAGGAAAACATTGATCACCTTAATTATAAACTCTTGTTTTCTACACTGTGTTTACCCACGTAGATTTATAGTGGTTTAGTTAAAGGTCTATTATTATAAAATCATGTGAAACCCATATTTATGAAAATTACGACCTCAGGAAATTGAGATTATTTTCGAATAAGGGGGAAATTTGTCATGATGACCCCTTTAAATTTGGTTGTCAATAAAGGGGAGAGATAAGATAAACAGGGAGAGACAAAGAAATTGGGGGAGCCGAAAGAGAAACAATACAACTCATTTTTTATCATTGTTTTTATTTATGTTTTTTAATTTTTTATTAACAGCATATAAAAAATAGAATATTGTTAGGAACTTGTTTTTTTCTATTGTATTTTTTGTCACTTGATAGGTATGCTGAAGAAATTAAGGATGTTGATGAATGAGATTTCAGAATAAATGTTATTGATATAAGTTTTTGTTTTGTGGGTGATAGGTTTTTATTGGAAAAAAAGAAATGTATTTAGATTTATTTGGATTTTGGTAACAATTTTACTACTGGTGGTATTGATATAAATATGAATCACCTTGAAAGTCCATCGTAATTAGAAGAAGCTGATTTTAAAGTGAAAACATCTTACTGGAAGTATATGGTCATCATATTCACATTGAATACGATGAGAAAGATGTCTTTGTTTCCATGGAGAATCGAATTTATTATTACTATGATTGAATTAATTGTGATGATGCCTTTCGAATGTGTATTTCATATAAATCATGAGTTGTATTATGAACTTTTGATGGAATCTTGATAGAAGGAATGTGGAGTAAAAGAGATTCTAACAATCATAAAATAATCTTATTCATGTTTTTTTCAAAACAATTAGAAAAGAATAGTTTTTGGACTTAACGTATTTGAATGGCATAGAGAAAAGAGTGGTAGAGATTACTTTTCAAAGCAATTGTAAAAGAATCATATTCATATTGTTTTTAAAAAAAATCATAAAATAATCATATTCATATTTATCATATCTGGATGGCAGAGAAAATGAAGTTGTATTGATTTTTTTTAAAACAATTAGAATACAATATTATTTACATTGAAGAGGTGGTGGCAATTGTCTATCAAAAAAATCATATCCAGATTGTATTGAATATCATTAAAAATAATTGGATTCCAAGTGAATGTAAAAAAAGTGGTCCCAATGAAAGGTGGTGCTGATGAGAAGTGGTTCTAATAGGAATGGTGATGCCAATGAAATGTGGAACCGATTGAAGTGGTGCCGATGGAAGAGTTGATGTTGAGGGAAGATGAGATACCTATTTTTTCAAAATATACATATTCAGGAAGATAAAAAGGAAATATATTTTGTGGATTTACAATCAATCATATTCATATTGTATAGTATCATATCTACTAGATTCATTGTTATCAAATTGTTTGGTATCGTATCCTTGCAATTCGTTACTAGAATTTTTTTTATCGTATTTGGGAAGATCATCAATATCAGATTGTATTGTATCGCATCAAGGCATGTTATTGTTTTTAGATTGTATTTTATAATAACTAGAAGAATCATAACCAGAATGATCAAAACCAAAAATGATCATATTCATGATGATGATATATATACCATTTTTAATTAGAAAATATCATTATTGGGTTGAGATGAAATGAATGATGCAGGAATGAATGGAATGTTAAAATACCTTCTAATAGATATTTGGTAATGATAAAGATAATTCTCAATGATTTCAATGTCATGATGGTATTCAGGAAACAATAACATTATGGTGAATGAATTATGGTTTCTCAAGTGGTTCAAAAGAAAATTAAAGGGAAGGTTATTGGAAAATGATTTTTCAAGGGGGAGATAAACATTCAAATAAAATATTTCAATTCAAATCAGTTTTGAGAATCATATTCCGCAATTGGTATGAGGGATTTGTTAATTTGATCAGAACCATGTATTCCTAACAAATGAAATCGGTCTGAACAATTGAAATGGGAGACTGAAGAAGAAGAGGTGAAAAATATGGATGTTTTGAGAAAAATCTAGAAGCGTCGAAAAATTCAAAATGAATTCTGTGATTTCAAGGGAAATGGAATTTTAGGTATTTTTAGGATAGAGGGAAAATGTTTTGGGATTCCCTCCCAAACATGATTTGGGTCACCTATAAAAGGTGAAAGAACATTGCAATTTATGAAGCGTTCACTGTTAATGATAGAAGAGAGAGAATCTTCGGGATTATAGAGAGAAGAAGATATCAATTATATTTTTCTGGAAAATTGTTTGAAGTGGTGCTAATTAATTCATATTCAATTCATTTAGAAAATGGGGTATGGGAATTGAAGTGGTGTCGACTCTAAACTATTTTTTTCTATCAAAAAATTATACTAGGAGTATTATTTTGTATGAATCAGTCATAGAGGCATCAAACTAATAAAATATTTGACTCAGTGTTTCATAAAAATGTTAAGTTGGTTCTTACTATGCTTCTGGATAAGTAATTGATTAATTGTATTTCAATTTAATACATTTGTTTTACTGAAAAGGAGCACAAGTTACATGAGTTTTTATATATAAAAAATTGTATTACCGTATTATGCTAAAAGGTTGCACACATAGTATTGGGATTGTTTCATAGTTCTACACGATTGTAAGGGTATATCCTAGTTAATATAATTAGATGATTGTTTTAGAAGTGGATTTTATAGTATAGGATCATTTCCAAACCACACCAAAGATATAACTATTCTAATTTAATATTGAACGTTGTTAATCTTTGTGTTCCTGGGGATTTATTTTGAGTTTGTTTTCTTTAGGTAATTGAAATCTCTAATAGGAGGAAAATGTTGTTTCAATTGAAAATAAAAATAATATAAAAATACTATCACTGATTCACCCCACCCCCTCTCAGTGATACATTACTCTGACTGGGAACTTTCTAGCAGGAGATAGTCCCAGGAACATAGAATCACATTTAGAAAGTGGATAGTGAAATAACCTCCTATATATTAGTTAATATTATTAATTTTACTTTTTATAACTATAATTGAATGGTTTTATATATTGAAAATAATTTGTTAATTTATCTCTTGTGAGAATAGTGAACTAATGGTAATCTCTATAAAGTTAATTGAAAAAGAACACTTTTTTATCACTATGTAGAAGGAAAATAATTGGTGTGATAAAAGTATGGGAAAAATAAACTATAGAACCATTGATAATATTTATATGATTAATTTAATTGTGGATATCACTAACCTAATGAGTGATATATAAAAAAATGCATTCATGCAAGGTAGAATATTAGTAATAAATAACATAAAAATTAGAAGATAGTATACAAAAAATTCAACATCGAGAAACCTAAAGTGTGTGGACCAATGAATTGATTTGAAATGCCTGGGGGAAAAATTTTCCATTATATTTCATGATGATTATAGAAGATTTAATTTTTTTCATTAAATAAAAGAGATTAGTGAGGGGTTACATGAAGTAATATAGGATAAAAATTATTAATGAAATAGGGTACACTATAAAAATATTTTTTTCATTAATGTAATCAAATAAACATAAAGTAAATTGAATAAATATATTTAGAAACACAATATCAATCATAATATGTTCTTAGTTTTTTTAACACAAAATATATATCTTTTTAAAATCAGGACAGTTTTGTGAATAACGTGTCCACAAACTACATAAATAATGTTTTTTATCATTCAAATAATTTATTAAAGTATTATGGGAATCTATAAACAAGAAAAAACTGGTTACTTCTATGTTTAACTAAGGATAATTCTTCGTATAAGATTATTCATGGGAGTAATACATCATTGAAGTAATTTTATATTTTTGGACATAAATAATATGTTCAAAATTAATAAATAAATCATGAAAAATTTTGTGATATATTATATGAATGAATGTTTTTTAACAACTCAATTAAAAAATAATGCCTAAAAATTCATAACAAAGAGGATGAGAAAAATAATCGGAAGTAATGATTTTATGTTGATAATGTCGATGGATGGAATGGGTACTGGAAATCCATTATAATAATATTGTTTAAATGAAGATGATAATTCTAGTACCTTAATGGATTTTTTATAATGTCCATTTATAGAGTAAGCCTATAAGGTAGTGTTAGAGGAGAGAAAATCTACAGAAAAAATCAACATGTACACAACCCAGATGAAATAGAATTATGAAAATTGAATTGTATAACATTATTAGAGATTAAAATCACTAAACTTGTATTAAAAGATGACGAAATTTGAAAAAGAAATCATAATTACATCTATAGTGCTAGTAAAATTTTATTAATAAATGAACATTAATTAATCAGTTATAGAAATTAATGAGTACATTGAATGGATTGATAAATAACAAACAAGGGAAACATGTAGAGATCCTTAACATTACAATATTATTTCAATGATGTTCTTTTACAAAAATATGTTTAATGGACATGGAATTTTGGATTCAAATAATTCTATATTACAGTTTTAATGAAATTTTAAATTCAAATAAGTTGTTATTGAGATGAAATTAACGCTAGATTTATCTCTTTATTTGATCTTACTATTTTTATAAATTTAAATAAAAAATATGCTATATGAAATATCAATTTTATTTTGAAACAACATTATTAAATAAGGTGCACAAAGAGGAATCATATTCTATAAATCTAATGTATTTCATGATACTATTTGATAATGTCAAGGTGGATGGATTCAATATGTTATTATATTTTTTACAATTGTCCTCATGTGAATGGTATGCTCAAATTGACTCTTATATTTATAAATCTGAGTTTTAAATAATATTTTTGGACTATAACATCTATATGAAAACATCCAAGAGTTGAAAATTTATTACTATAGTATAAATTGATCATGTTATTTCTAGAAGAATAAATAATAAATAAATGATTTATCTAATATAATGAATTCCAAATTTGAATGAAATTTTTTTGGTGATCTCACTAATTTATAGGGGCTATGTATTTAAAAAAAACAGAGATACATCATTATCTCATAGGGTATATATCCAAACAGGTTGATTTAAAATTGGGAAATACAAGACATGAACCCAATTTTAACCCCAAATTAAATTATAAACAATCTATCATAACATGATAATGGGATGATGGTTGATCCTAATATATAAGAATATTGATGGGTTTCCATTTTATTGGAGAGCATGTTTTCCAATCATTTCATGTGCAACTAGTTTGGAAACTAAATTTCAATGTAACAAAATGGTTGAACACTTTTTAGTTATAGATTAGATAATGATATTTATATTATGTAATCATTACTATGGGTTATAATTAATTTCTTAAAGGAGAATGAAATTTTTTTTTCTAATATATTGAATGGGTTTCAGATCTGGTGAGCCCAAATTTATGTTAGCCCCAAATTTGCGGGATGACTGAGTAATAAATAGGATGGCACATCACATAGAATATTTTGGGGAATGTATGTTCATGTTCCTAAAATCCACATAATCCATTAGTGGATGAAGTAATGGTTTTATGTACTAGGTTATGGTGTTCAAAAATATATTTCTATCTTTCGTGAAAATAAGAATTTCATTGATCACACTAAGAATCTAGTGCAACCCTCCTAAACTAAATATATTGAAATTGGGTGTCACTTTATGAATGAAAATATACAATAAAAATATATAATGTTTTAAAATGATTTAACTAAAAAAAATGTATAAGATATCATGAATAATAACATGGATACACTATTATATTATAGATATTGGTAGAACATTTTTTTTAAACCAAATACCTCCACATACCGAGGTTTTGTAGAGTCAACTATAGAAAACACATTTAATATCGTACCTGTTATTTTGATAGTCCAGGTTTCGTATATTATGTGACTTTGAGAGGAAATGAATAGATAATATAAATCATTTGTTGTTGGAGAATATTGTATGATTGATCTCATATTTTGTGATATAATTATCCTAATTAACAATTTTTGTTTCTTATAAAGGGAATTGACTGATGTATGATTAGAAACTTGGTTGATTTCTTGGTATGTAGTTTTTGGATCTTTTACAATTTATTTTGGAAGAATTGATATATATGGATATGAATGATCATTCCCTATTGGATTATATTCTCAAAGGGGTGAATGGAAATAGTGGTAGATTATATGTTCATGGAGGTAGGGGATATCAAGTACATGGAAGCTTATTCATGTGAATGGTTTCAATGAGAAATTATTTTAATGAGTATGTGATTACACAGGAAATACAAAGGTGGATAATGTTAAAACCAAAGATTATATTAATTTTCATCAAACACAATGTTTGGTGGATTTTGAAAGCCCAAAATTTATCCATGTTTATAATGAATGATGAATAAATCCTAAACCTAATACATAGTATTTTAGATAAAATATAGTTTTTTATAGAATTTGATGTACTTAGATAAGTCAGGATATATATGGATAAACTTGAAAATATATGGGTATCATAGGATTTTTGAGGGTAACATATAATATTTATGAATATATTAGATATTCAAAGGGTGATATGATTAAATTATAAGGGTCGTTAATGCCTTATGAAGGGTTATTTTTTGGAAGTGTGATGTTTCACTTCAGAATGGTCAGTGAATGACTTTATAATTGTTATATAAACAATGGATTGGTTATTGTTACTTTATGAATAGTAAATAATTTGTATTTATGGAAGTGTCATCCTATGTAAAAGGAAATACTTAGATGGGTTATTTAGAACAACATAACGATATTCTTAAACTATATAAGAGTAATATTGGGGGAATTTTACACAATAGAATGGTTTGAAAGAACATTATAAGGTTCATCATCGAATTTTTATGGGTAAATTCTATCTTTTTTAAGGATAACTCTAGACATCGTAATGTTCATTATTATTATAAAATTTATTAAACAAGATGTATATTAAAGGAAATTTTGAATTTGTTATTCCCTATGTAATTTTTATAGAAGGGTTAGTTGGAGTACAGTAAAAGTGTTTTATTCAATATAAAATATGACTAATAACATAGTGAACTTAATGTAGATAAAATCATATAGATATTGAAGTTTTAAATTTTTATATGAGCATTAGTGATTTTAAATTCTATTTTTATATAGATTCAAATATTCTTATAAATCACATGATAACTCACCCCTCAAAATCACATGTCCATAAAAATGAGAATATAATTATTATTAATATATTATTTTTATTTTGGTCATGAAAAAAAAGAAGACTGGTATATTTTATGGATAATTGAATAATATAATATAAGTAGAAGATTTTTATTATTATGAATAATTTTATAATATTGATTTACCTATTATAACATCAAGGAATTTCCATATTAAAAATATGTAAATTTCTATCCATTATTTAGCGAAATTAATTTTGTTTTGTTTATAATGAGTGTTTATATGTTCAAAATCTATGATAAATTTCATGAATTAAAATGAGATAATGTTGAAAAAGGGTTTTTTAGTGAATTATATAATATTGAAAATATATTATTGGTCATAAGATAATTACGAGAGGATTAAATGAATAAAAAATCATACACATAATTATCTGAAGTAGAATAATGATAATAATTGAGAATGAAAAAAATTTGTCTTTATAGTCATTGAACTCTATTCATGAACAATATTGCAGAAACACATGAGTTACATTACTTTTGAAATTCCTCAACTCAAGTGGTTTATAAGAGAGAAAACAGATGATGTGATGTTGGGATTGATAGTGAGCCCTTTGTAAACTCTTATAATGAATATAGTTAATAGGTTTTCCACTAATAAATTAACACAACATTGATGTATCACCCATTTATTTTCACATGTTTCTTAAGGAATTATAATATATTGTTCTCACCATAACATTACATCATTATTTTTTTCTATGATAATTGAACTACTAGATTGACACTTTTATTACTAACAATAGGTATGGATCCAAATATATTAAAATATATTTACACCTAAATTAACCCACTTACACCATATAGGGTGTGTTGGATACTACATAAAATAGTCCCCTTACGCTTATACGTCCTCCCTTCGACTTACATTATTTGTGGTGATTGATGTGGACTTTTTTAAATTAACGAAAAATTCTTCATATTTTCTTCTTACTCTTAATACTTTTTATTGTTTCATTATGAAAAATGGTAATAAATACCAGTCGACTCATGTTCATTATTTTTTAATTCGGGGTCCCTTTATCTGATGATCTCCACATACATGTGAAATTATCTCCCACTTCATTATGGTGGAATAACACCATTATATATGGATTCAATAATATAAGTATTTTTAAATATAAATTAACCTAAAAAATAAAATCCGTTGATTTTATTTTTATTTCTAAATCATTATTTTAAAATGATAGTAATTATATATATATAATTAATTAGTCCATTATATAAGAAATTAGTTATTAATTTTGGTTCTACTTAGTGAAAAGTAAATTTCAACACATTTATATTTCCTAGTATATTATCATATTTTGTATTCATACAAAATATTTGAATAAAATAAAATGAGATTAATTTTTAATGATTAAGTAATTATAGTTGGGTATTAAATTGTTGGATATTTTTAGAATAATTTCAAATGATGGTTACTCATACATTTAAAAAATTATTTATAACTATGTGTGGGGTTGGGTTCTTCAATCTTTTCATTAAATGTTTTTATGAGGTTTTATTTATATTCTTTTCAAACTAGGATACATAAAATTCATCCCCTAAACATGTAGTTAATTTAGTAGTTGATAGATTTATAAATGATTAATTTATGTAAAATTGTATTCCTATTTGAAATTAGTGATATTTTCATACATTTCATTCAAATTTCATGTGTCAGATTAAATATTTGATATATCTCACCTCCATTTGGTTGATCATGTAAAATTTTGGTAATAATATTGGAACCTAGGAAATTAAAATCCGGGAAATGAATCCACTCTAACACATTTTTCATAGACTATTTTAATATCCATCTATAGCTATCAGGGACTAGATTAGTATTCCACTTTAGCTAATTCCTTTATATAAATCACTACTAGTTTTTTATTTTTGTCTGTCATGTTGTAGACATGAATATAGATAAGGAATGTTTTTGGAAATGATTTGAATTAGGATCCCAGTGTTTCTTATCCTTATTCCCATTGACGATATTCATATAATGGTCGATTATTTTTTACATTTGAATTCGTGCACTAGTTTATTTTAGGCATTCTTTTGATTCTTCAATTTTGATGAAAATTGATTTGTGATTATTATGTTATTTTGGTATCTATGGTAATTTTCATTAAAAATTTAAGTTCTATATAATGTACGTATTATTTATTGAATTATAAGTATGTGTTTAATGTGTGATAATTATCTTTTACATCGATTAGGTGAATACTTATAATGTTTGGTTTCTAAACTACTCCCCCAATTTAAAATTAAATCCTCTAAATAAATGTTTTAAAAGATGACTTCATTTTAATTTTAATTTTTCCCCACATGGGAATAATGATTTTTAAGAGTTATTTTTTGGGAGATGTTTTAATTAAAATGAATATCTTTATTTAAAAAATGTATGACCAAAATTTAATGAAATTAAGTTACCTTTAATGATAGTTCACGGTTCATGGGGAGGATATATACTTCTCATACATTATCATTTATATTATAATATTGGTTCAATAATTGTTCATATTGTATATAGAGTGATGATTCAAAATTCTAGTTCCAGTATGATGGTGATGGTTGGTAAGGGTGGTTCACATGGAACATGTAGAGGGTTAGTTGAGAACATTTTTCAAATTTGGTATTTTCTTCCATTGACGTATCATTGCATATTATTTTTATTACTTTTATATATATTTTTTTTATTTCATTTGTATAAATGATTTATATTTTTAGTGATATTGGGATATATTGGTTATAGTTTTTGGGATTTTATTATGGTATATGTGTTTTATTTTATATATATGATTGTTTTCACATAAATTTAACAGAGATTAAATCCGCTTGTGAGATCCATTGACAGATGAATCCATCATGTCAGTCTTTTGGTGCAGAATTATTATTTTTATTAGGATTTATTTGGTGATTTATTTCCCAATATTTTTTCTTCAAATACAAAGAAAATATTTATTGCCCATAGGGATCATGATCACCATTTATGACCTATTGTGGGTCGTCTCAGGTAATAGGATTTGGGTAATCCGGTTAGGATAAAAAAATGGAAATATATATTTATTTATTTTTATGATATTTTGTGAGTAGTTCTATATAAAATATTGGATAACCAAAATTGAGGATGTATATACTAAATAGTGTTAGACAAAGATATCTAATATTTAACATTGTGTTTCCAAGGTATCATGATGTGTAATTGTATTTTTCATTTTGATTCATATTTTATTTGATGATATGTTATTAGCTATAAAGGACATTGGAATGGGAAATCATATTTTTCATGGTAATGGTTTATGGGTTATAGACTATGCACATAGTCCATATTTTTATTAAAATATGTAGTTTTTTATTTTATTCATTTTTATATTATTTATATGCTTTATTATTAATATGTTAAATTTATTATGAATGATACTGATGATATTTAACTAGTATCAAGTTAATATAAGATTAGAATAATTAAAAATTTAAATAACATTATATTATTTACTTTAGGTGTTTTTTATCATTTTTTTCTTATTATTTATGGAATGATTATTTGTTCTCCCTTTATAAAAATACACTTCCTAGTCATAAGGGAATTTTAAAAATGTCCATAAACGTCGCTAAAGAGTATTTTAGATTCCTCATAAAGGTGACTTTCATATATGTAAACTATGTGTATGTTATTATAAGGGCTTTTAGGTAATTAACCAAAGGGTTCCAATGAAAATATTAGACAAATTAATTAATCATAAAAAATGAATTCATGATTTTCTCAAAAATATTTGTTATTTAGTAATTTCATGTGTTTTATACATATTTATAAATCTAGAATTTTCGTATAAAATTAAAAAAATATTGTTTTAAACACCATATATTATAAAAAATGATTTAATGGTGTGTTTTAATATGATAGAATATATTTTATAGGAATTCATGATTGAATTTAATTGAAATTTTTAGATAAATATATTCAAATTTCTTTATAACCCATATGTTTTTAGGGGGACTCTTATGATGTGTTTTTAAACTTTTTTGAAATTTTAATAATTATTTACAAGCCATTAATTGATATTTTATAAGTATTATTCATAAATAAGATGGTCAAAATTGATTCATGGGAATATTTTACAACATTTATATACTCTTTTATCTAATTTGAGAAGACTTTATTTAAATGTACTTATTTCAAGAAATAGTTTTCTATAAAACTAATATTAACATATATGATTTGAATTCAGTGATATGCTATAGAATAATAATTTTTTATTTGTGTCCCATATATCATGTTTTATTATTTATATAAGAAATCAATAAAATTGGGTAGTGCATAAATAAATTTAATCATTACTAAATTAGTTATATACGTATTTATTATAAATTCTAGTGGAACAGAAATTCTTAATGGGTTTTGATTTCCTTTTATGGAAGAATAATTAATGATAATTAATTTTTAATGTTTCAATATTTCATGTGTTCAATATTATTAGTTTTTTTCTTCCCATATTCATGTTATCAAGAAATAAATAATGATATATATGCATTTGAAAATAGATATGAGATTTTTATAATACTTGTTTTGTGGGATTTCTTTCATAAAAAATGATCAAGAAATTAATGATTAATTTTAGTTTATCCATTTAAAAAAGTTGGATATTGATAATTTAAATGGTTTTTATATCTATCATTGGTGATTTTATTTCAAAAATATATATTTTTCTTAAAATATAAGGTACTTTTCCATTTTTTTTCTTAATCAGAGTGGTTAATTTAGTTAAAATGTTTCTTTTATTTTATATTAAATAATATGTTATTGATATAATTTAATATCCATTTTACTTATATATATATATATCACATTATGAATTGTATAATGATTTTTATTCAAAAAATTTTCATTAATTCACCTTTAACATCTTTAAATTCAATTCACTTGGTGACTAGAAAACATTGGTTGTATTTCAAATGAAAACCATTTAATAAGAAATATTCTGTAAAGACATATTATTTAATTATGTTTCTCTCATTATTTGAAAAAATATTTTCGTAATAATTTTTAAATGTTCTCCTCACTCAGTTAGTAAAGGGTGGTCTATTTTAAATATTTATATTTAAAAATAATATTTTTTTATTCAAAATAACAAAATTAATATTTAAAAATGTGGTTAAGATTAAACATTATAGTTCTTAACATCATTCTTGTGTTCATTAGTATATAATAATTTCGAGTAGTTTTGGGACATGTAATTTCATTGTGACTTTTTGTGGAACTGGTAGTAATAATTTAATATAAATATTTAATTTTAAGGATTTAATTTCTATTTACTATATGTTATTTCATTTTTTTAAAAATGTGTAGCCATCTTATTTTAAAATGATTGATATGTGTATAAATGGAATGTTATATTTGAATTATTATTATTTTCATTATGTGCCTATTCAATAGTTTATATTTTTTGGAGTATAGAACTCTTATAATTACAACTTCAAGATTTTTTATTCAGGATACATGTGAATATGGGAGGTATAGTTCATTTTATCTTCATCTTAATACTATTTGACATATTTTACTCATAGTGATTGAATGTCTTTTTTTATAAAGAAATAATACCTCCCAACATCTTCACCCGCCTATTTCATCTTCAATTTCATTCCATAATGTAACACCCCAGGTAAATAAAGAATATGACATTTTCAAATTTATCTATATTTGTGAATAAAATATTAATATGACTTTAAAGGGGACTCTATGCTCGATGGCATACCCAACACGCAACAACGAGTTTCTTGGGAATATTACGTTGCACTCTAATAATAAAATAATATTATTTTAAATCGTAGTTAACATGTAGTCATTATATTGGCGAGAATGGATAGAAATAACTAAAATATGATTATATATGTTTTTAAATGTTTTTACATTTATCCAATAAAAGATAAAGGCTTAAAATACGAAAAGAATTCAATTTTAGGCGTATATGCCCTAGTTTTCACTAAAGGTTCACTTATCGCCTTTTGATGGAGAACCGTCATTAAATATAGTTTTGTTTAATCTTATACATTCTATTGAACCAAATATAACTCTTCTTTATAATCGGGACATCAAAATTTACTTTGTGTAAATTTTTGTTATCTTTCCGATAAAGTTCTTTTTTTAATGAATAGTGTAAAATGTTGTATTTTAATTCAAAACCCCTTTTTAATCTAATTTATTTATATGATTTTATTATCTTATTAATTGGTTTTAAATTGAATTAGAATATATTTTTACCATTAAATCCAATGGTGGTTGTTATAATTAATTTCACTTTGAAATCAGACATAAACTAGTGTCAATCTTTTGATACTTATTGTTTCATAAAAACATGCTATTTGCTCTGACCGTGGGATTTAATTATTAAATTAATTAATGTGACTTATATGATTCGAATTTTTCAAAATATACTTCATTTTTGAATTCAGAATATCAAATATATCTTAGGGTGAATTTTTGGGATTTTTCTGAAAAACATCAATTTTGATGAATAGTGAAACCACTAAGTGGTACTTATAAAAAACTCATTTTTTGTTTAAATGAAATTTTACCACTTTTGTGTTTTGAATTTCAAAAATCTGACATACATGGTTTTCTTTAAGAAGTAAAATGTGGTTCAATGGGATTCAAATTATTTTTTGGTGAATGGTAACATATTAAGTTTTTAATCGCGATTAGAAGTAATTAGTATAGTTTAAGGTAAGAATAATGTTTTAATAAAATGAAATGACCTAGACACATGTCCTACCTCATTGGATGTGTCATTCCTGACCAAAACAATCCATGGTTCATCTTGGGGACCCCATGGAGCCACTTTGGTTGGAAAATGACATAAATACCTTTTTATTTAATGATAAAATAAAAATAACACAAACATGAGATGTTTTACTAAAACAATTTTTACATGGGGTTACACAAGTCAGATTTTTGACTATAAATAGTCATTGGAAATATAAAAATATTTCCTACATCATAGTATTTTTTTTATAATATTTAGATGTTACCGAAATTAAATTATTTATGACATCATGATGATGCAGCGATGACCTCATTATTTAACGATTTAAATAAAATGGAAAGCTAATATAATATATAAGACCTACACATGTCCAAAACCTATTGGATGGGTGGATTTATAACCCTAATCACATTATCATCGAATTATATCAATGTGGGACCTCTTAAATCCGAATATCATTTTAAAATAAAGTGACTTTTCTTTACGTTCCAAGAGTGCCCCTCTTCTCCTCTTATAAAAGGCCCCAACCTCTACCTCCTTACCCACACTCCCAAAGCCTTTGGCTCAGCCAAACACTACCCATTTTGTCTCTCAACTTCCCTCTCTTACTCGAATCCTCACTTTGGGTAGAAGTATTCCCAAGGAATCCTTTTATCTCAAACCCAAGGGAGTTACCCGATTTTAAGGTAATGTCTTCACTTGAGTCCTTTTGTTTTATTTTGCTTCTCCGACCCCTTAAACACTTTTTATTCATTTATTTTGTAAAAAATCCAGTATCATCAATATACTAGGAGGTTTTTATAAGAAGTATTTTATCTACAGTTACACACACCTACATATAATGGTTAAAGAACATACTGTTTCTGTGGATGGAGAATTTCGGCCTCCCAAAACGATGATTGTTCAACATTATTTTAAAACCTTCCACGGTGGCCATTAAGATGTCACTATATTTATATATGATATATAATATTTTTATGTTTTCCTTATGCTTAATTATTTTTTATTTTGGGCATACCTTTATGGTTTCCATTATGGGTATACGCGATATCTTCATTTTAGGAAGTGCGCACTACCGCCCCCTCAAAGTGATGTGATTCGATAATGCCATACGTGGGACGTATAAAGGATAGATTTAATGTTATTATATATGATGTTATACTGGAATTATAATATAACTCTATATCATTATTATTTATTTCCATTAAAGTATGAGATAGAAATGAAAGTAGCGTTCATGCGTACGTACGGCTTACCGTCTCCATGAACGGTACATTTCATTTCTTATCCCCAAATTTAATGTACTATTATAAGTACATGTATATAATGGATATATATGATTAATGATACATCTAAATGATGGATATAATTCTGGAATTAAAATATACATACCTCTCATTTAGTTTTAATTCCATTAATATGACAAAGAAATGAAAGTAGCGTTCATGCGTACGTATGGCTTACCGTCTCCATGAACGGTGCATTTCATTTCATACCTCTAAATGATTATTTGATATTATAAATACATTTATATTCTAGATATATATGATATATATGATATCCAAATCAGGAATGTCATTCTGTATATAAAGAACCTTTGATGACACAAACAACATGTAATTGTAAGAAGTCCACTTTCGACTTAAGAACCAAATATCGACAAAACAAACATTATTAACTTAAATGATTACATAATGTTTATAACATGGAAATAAGTGATATAAAAGGAATAATGAACTTGAAAAGGGTTCTTAAGATAATATAAATTAACTCAAGTTTATTATTCAGGACGTTAAAGAAAGATCGAGTCAAGTCGTACCCGAGGTAAGGGATCCTACCCCTCTCTTTCTTTTTAAGTACACTCTTTTATGTCATTAATTTTAAGCTCATCTTTCCTATGATTGGGATGTTAATTTATATTACTCCTATTGTAAGTAATATTTTCATATGGTGAGAGACCCTATTTTATCTCATCAATCCATTTTGGATGTTTTGAGTGGCGCCGTTATGCAGCCGAATTTTCGTAAGAGATCCAACCTCTCTATTTCTTTTTAAGTACTCTCATTTATGTCATTTATTTTAAGGATATATTTATTATGTTTGGGTATGTTCTTATATATTCCACATACTTCTCTTTTTATGTTCATATTATGGGAGACCCTATTTGATCTCATAAATCCAATTTTGGAATTTTTAAGTGGTTCTGTTAGGCTGCCGAGTTTTCGTATGGGATTTTTCATCTCACATTTATTCCTGTGACATTTATTCTATGTTTGACACTATTTCCTTTGAGTGGTGTATGTACATCCCATTATTAAACACTTTGTATAGTATAATTTCATTTATTGGTATTTACATCTTCATTTTATGTCCCTTCATCCATGGGGTGTACTTTTCGAAAGTTACCCAACTGGGTAAGGGGAACTTTCACCCACATTTTTTAAAAGACTTCTTTTGTTACGTCTTTTAATTCACATACTATTATGTTGGTACATGTTCTTCTATATCCTTATTTATGTATATTTTATTTCCAAGTAATGAGATCCCCTTTATCTCTCTAATCAACCCTTTTTATAAAATTTTATGTGACGTCGTTAGGCTGTCGAATTTTACCAAGGGAACTTCTTAATCCAATTTCTATTTTTTTGGGTTCTTCATGTAGTTATTGAATATGTCATCTTTTGAATATGTGTGAATGACCTTTGATTTCTTTACACTTAATATCAACTTTTATTGGGTGTATTTATATTTGTCACACATAATTATGAGATTGATTTATCCTTAATTTAATGATACCTTCTTTATAATGGATTTCATCTCATTTTACATTTCTTTTGAGACATCATTGTTGTTATGCACCAATTCAATTTTATATGGTGTGAATACTGTCCTTTGACATATTATATCATGAATCCCTTTACTCTCATGATATTATAATGTTCGGATTAAATGTTATTCTGCAATTATTTGTATTCAAGAGTCTCTCATTTTGTTAAAAACTCTTTAACAAAAATATCTTTTTAAATGTTTTAACGATTTATTATTATAAATATTTATCTTTAATGTCCATGTTTTCAAAATGGTTTTCCTTATTTATTTATATGGACATTAATGTTTTAAAATTATAATTCCATTTAAGCTTCAATGTGGTATGGGACACTTTGATTCAAAAATCTCTTTTAAATGGTTTTTCAAAATGGATTGATTAATTCAATATCTTGGAATTACTTATTGTGGTTGAAAATGAAATGTTATTATTTAAATGTTTATATTTTAAATATATTTTTTGTAATAATGGTACTTGGACATTATGGCGGGTGGTGCCATGAATACCAGGACAGGTGGTTATGTTATAACCTCCAATGCATTGGGTATGGAAGTCGGCCGTATGGCTTTTCCATTAAGTATGTATGGAAGTTAGCCAAATGGCTATTCCATTAAGTGATATGTGTGGAAGTCGACCTTATGGTTATTCCAATTAAGTATTTTTATGTCCCAAGTTACCTTTATATGTTATGTGATCCTTATATTGGTTATATGGTAATCTTTTGGGTTACAGAAGGGTAAGTAATGAACTTTTATTCAGCGAAGAGTTTTTACTACTTCGAAAAGGTGAAAAGTTTTATTTTGATAATGTATACATGGTTTACTTGTTGTTTTGAAAAACTAATAGTTTTCATTCTTTGCGTATCCCTTACTGAGCTTTTTTTGCTCATACCATGTTTTTGAAATGTTTTTCAAAGGACTTAGCGTGGAATAGGGTCAAGGATGTGATCAAGGGAAAGTCATGCTACCTAAAAAATGGAACTAGACATGTTTATTTTTAAGAGTTTTTATTTTATGGAAATTAAGTAGAAGCGACTACTTTGTAATCTTTTGAGATATAATAGTTATGTCCTAATTCTCTAAAACTCTAAACCTGAAAAGATCCTCAATGTGAATTACTCATTTAATTCAATTTTAAGTAAGGTTTAAGGCTGGGGCCTTATACATCAACCCATATTGGGGACCAAGGTTTTCATGTTCTTAAATTTCAAACATGGATTCTCATGATTTAGTGATTTCAACTACCTTTAATAATCCTCTTCTAATTCATTATGGTGTAATAAAAAACATCACAAGATGATCCAACTAATATGGTTTATTGCTTCATGCATGAAATATTAAATTATAACTAATATAATTATTTATTATTTATATGTAAGGGATTTATAATATAAAAATTTGTTTTGAAAATATAATAATTTTTTCCAAATAAAATCAGTTTCCTCTTTGTTTATAACTTTAAACAAGTAAAGTTTACCACATTTCTATTATCATATATATTTTCATTTAAATTGTTCTTTTGTTTCCTAGATGATGAGGTGATTTTAATCGAAAATAGTGGGAATAATAGTCGAAAATGTGAAAATAAATTTTCATTCTAATATATGTTACAGTTTTCTAGATGATAAATTTACTAATCAAACCAATGTAATAACATAAAGATTAAAAAAACATTTTTATCTAATTTTAACTACATAAATAATAAAAAGTAGTTTATTAAATGGAAATTAATATATTAGTGACAATCATAAATAATACTTGTAATTTCAAAAGAAAATTTAATTAATGTTAAATAATATTATTTACCAGTGTCAACCTAATTCAAATGGAGCCTTCAATTTTATCAAAACTGGTTGAAGGTTCTGTAAACTAATTCAATATACCCAAATTAAAAATCCCAAATCATCATAGAATAAAAGAACAATGTATGGAACTTTATCATACTATCAAAACCTGACATAGATCATAATGATCCAACCTAGAAATATCAAACACCTTACCATGAATTTGTTTTAACCCAATTATACTTTCCTTTATTTTTATATCTATAAAGGACCTCTATCACATGGATCAGGAAAATCAACTTGAAACATAGAAATTCATAAATCCTAAGGTATAAAATAGAAAGTAATTACAAAATGGAAATATTTCACCGTAATAATGAAAACCTAAAAATTTTATTCTCTTGAAAATACACCAAAAGGAAAACAATAATAGGAATTTGTCAAGCATCAAGATGATTTTTACGTCAAAACAATAAAAAGAATTTTAATTTTGTTCATTCTACATTATTACATGAAGAATTGATTTATGTTTTTATAATTTTTGTGTGAAAATTACAACTGTCACATTCATACCTCATTTGGTTTAGTTACAATAATATTGGAATCATCCTTCCAATGACTGATGGATGTATATTTAATCTATATATTCTAATATGTTCAATGTCTACACACATTATTTCATTCTATAATATTTGGTTAGAATTTTTGATTAGTTTTGTTTAGTTAGTTATATCATATTATTTAGATAATAAAATTTCCTACCTCAAGATTCAAATGAAAAACTAAATCTTAAATAAAATTAATAAATTATTTCTATTGGAGATAGTTGAAAAAAATATAAGAATAATGTTGAGGGACATGAAAATCTCCCCTATAATATCCAATTTTATGGAAAAATTTCATGATATGAATGAAAAAAATATATTATTAATTATCATAATAATATTAAAAATAAAAAATCATACATTTTTTAATGTTCTGATTGAACTCCAATGATGTAATTTTTTTAAATAAAATATAAACTTATACTTTATGAAATCGTAAAACATTACACTTTCCAAATAAAAATCAAATTCAAAAACTCCCAATTTTTGTTAAAAAATGAAAAGTTTCATCATACACACATTTTCACAAGTAATGGAAATCATTAAAATTATCTCAGGAACTATAAAAATTTATTTACTTTTCATAAAAGAAATTCATTCAATTTGGTAGAAATGTCGTACTCTTTGAGAAAATAAGAGATATTATCAATTTATCTAGATTAAATTATTCATAATATTAAATAATCATTTACAATAGTTAATTAATTATTATAAGAAATAAAAAAAGACACTATAAATCTTCTAAATAATCTCCCCTAAATGATTTTTCCATATAATTATTTGTGGAGATGACATACTCAAAATATAAATATTCACTGGCTTTATTATTTTAAAATAGGAAAATAAAGTAACACAAATAATCATGAGTATGACATATAGTTTGGTAAATGGAATAGTTTTCCACGAATACCATTAGATATAAAATGATTACAAAATTATATATCCATATAGAATTGTTCAAAATTAATATTGTCCTTAAAAATTGAAACAAAATAATTAAAAATTAAACCATCATTATTTTTTTTCTTCCAATACCCAATGATGATCATATAATAGAAATAATAATTCTTGGGAATATTCATAATTTATTTTATTATTATCTAATTAATTGAGATATAAATCCTTGATTGATTAAAAAATATCTCTACCTTATTTGGAGGATAATAATTTTTAAAAAAAAATATAAATGGAATTTATATGAATAATTATCAATGAAAATGGATATAGTTAACATTATCCCATCATGTTAAATACATAAAACTATTTTTAATTTTGTAAATACAAGTGATTATAATTCATAAATAAGACATTCACACGTAATATAATTATTCATATGATATTTATGAGTAGGTATATTAATATAATTTACCAATGCTAGAGTATGAAATTAAAATATTTTTTGAAAAATATGATATATGATTATTATAATAATGGGTAGATTCTCATTGTCCATAATTTCAATAAAAAACTAAATAATACCTTATATAAAATAATTTATTTTAAAATCAAATAAATGTATAAATTCTATTTGGGTTGATTTCATTTAATAAATATCATTTATTAAACATTTAGAAAATTTAAATAACCTTCATAAATTTATGTGAATTTGTAATATAAATAAAATCCTTCCATTTTCATGAGTTATTTTTAATTTTAGAAGATAATTTAAATAATAAGTTTAAATTATGATCACTTTTTGTTTATCATATCAATCTTCATTTGAATATACTCAAATCTATCGTAATTTAATTATTTGGTAAAAAATTTTGTAAGCTGATTTTTAGTTATGGTATTGTCTAGAATAATGGTTCATTTTTATATGGGGATCTAAAGGACATGTTCTCTTATGTCTATTTATTTTTATAAATGTTATGTGTTGGGTTCATATAAACATATATTGTCCATTTTTTATTATAAATATTCATACATTGAGTAAAAATCATAATGAAATCAACGATAGTGTGTATCATCTATATAAATTGATCAAAATAAATCCCAACCACTACATATTCATCTTTGTTTTTGGAAATTTTAATTTGGTATTTTCTTATTGATTGACCATGAAACTATATACTCACATATTTGGTAAAAATGTTCCTTGTATTATCTTATAATACATATATATTAGTAATATTCAGTATTATAATGGATATTTCAATTAATCATTCATTTGAATAAACACACAATCCCATTAATTGAAGTCCCTTTATGGTAGTGGAAGATCATGTCGAAACCTTTTATATGATATTATTTTAAATTTTTTTGAAATATCACCCTCAATTATTTAGGAATATTTTTGACTATATATCAGACACAATATGAATATGATCATTACATTTAATTATTTTTTTTAATGAGTTTCCCAGATTCATGATGATTTAGTTTTCAAAAGGTATGAATCATAGTGTTAATACACATAGAATTATTAAAAACAAATTTTTGAATAAAATAATTGGTATAATTATGTGTTGGAGGGATTTTTCTTTATTTTTTG
The DNA here is from genome assembly GCA_963277665.1 of Viscum album. Taxonomy (NCBI): domain Eukaryota; kingdom Viridiplantae; phylum Streptophyta; class Magnoliopsida; order Santalales; family Viscaceae; genus Viscum; species Viscum album. The sequence goes on from OY728148.1 coordinate 165,643,928, forward strand.
ATATTTAAAATCTGTGTATGAAATTAAATTCACCCACAATAATAATTTCAAACTAACACTATATATACTCTATTAAACTATCTCTATGAGTATTGGTAGGTGATACAAAATTAATCTAAATAACATTAATTTAATAATAATAGAGACTTTTAAAATTTTCTTCATAAAAATAATGGTGTTATATATTACTTTAGGAGTTTTTATTGAATTATATACCCATAAAAGCGATTATATTAGGCTCTGGGAGATTTTTTATTTCCATAAATATAATATGTATGTTTAAAAACATGTTTCAATAAATTGAAATATTTAAAATCTAGATTTGATCAACATAATATTCCTCGTGAATATAATAAATTGAAAATGTAAATCCCTTTGATGTTGATTAAAATTAATAAGAGTTATTGAGGATAGATTTCTATGTATGGACTCTTTCCTAACCACCAGTGAAAATGTCTCTCCATTGTAAATTCTCTATACCTATTAATATACCTCATAAACAAATCATGAATTATTATAGTAAATGGAATCATTTTTATCACATTTATTCCAAAATAACAATTAATATCAAATTACAAGAAGATCCCTAAATTTTTCACCCAATTACCAAATAGTATTCCATTATAATAAACATTGTTTATATTACATCGAAACTATCTAACAATAATCACCCAGGGAATTATCATTCTTTTTAAGTTTTAATTGAGGTAGGAATAAAATATGTTTACATATCATTATAAGGGTATACCATGTTATTTTCTGTTTGTCAATATAAATAGTGATATTATCTTTGATATGATTTCATAGAATCAAAAAGATTAAAGGAAAAAGGAAATGTTCATCATCATCTACTAATGAGCTAAATACCATTTACCTATTTTATAGAAAACATGACCCTATTGTTGTAGTTTCTTGTGGGTTAACATTTATCATATTTTTTTGGTCATCTAATAACAAAACCTGGTTTGTTTTGAAGACATAATTAAATTTAATATTTTTATTTGTTTTAAATTTAATAGGGGTATGACGAATCTTATCTGACATGAACCATTTCCAGAATGGTTTGGGTATATTTATAGAAAAATAATTGTTCTATATTATTACTACAATGATAAATAAAATTATTATTTTAATTCTCATTTAAATAATAAATATTATCCTTAATATTTAATAATTATTATTTATAGTAAATACATTAATATAATAAAATTTTTGTTTTTTTCTGGTCTATAATTCATTAAATGTTTTATTTAATATTTTATAAAATAATACACTGTTTATAGTGTATTCGGATGTTCCAAATTCATCTAATAATAAAACCTTATAAAATGATGAATCTCATTGAAATATCATGATAAATTAATTAAGTGGTCAATTCATTTATTTTACCACAACATTCTATTATGGAATCCTAGGTTCTGATAAATTATGTGTTATTCCATTCTTAATAAAAACGGTTTCAAAACTAGAACTCAAAAAATACCATCCTTTATCATTTTAGATGGCAACAATATATATATTTTCTAAGTGTTAAATAAATTTTAAAAAACTTTTGAAAATCAGGTTTGCATCTGATTAATGATCTAAAAAAATGGTCCATATATATCTACTATAATCATAGATAAAAATAATATTCAATGTTTTTTCAATGATACATGAGGTTTTTTAAAATCCAAAAGATCCATATGAAATAAAAAACTAGTACAATACCTTAAGACTTCACAAAAAGACATAAAATGAGGCTTTCAGTTTTTACCATATTAGAAATGATCTGAGACTTTGGATTTTAAAATTTATGTTGCATAAATTCCCTCACTAGTCAATTCACAGAGATAATAAACAACGTCTTAACATTACTATTTATTAATGTACTTTTAACAATCCATAAATAATATCATATTGTTAAAAAATAATGTAATTTCTAATTACTAGAGGAATCAAAATTTCTAGTGTAAATTTCATAATGCATATTAGTAAATAAATTCTCAAATTATTTTTAAAATTTAATGGTGCATTTATTATTCTCAGATTTAATAACGAAACCACCTTCATATAGTGGTATAATGCTGAAATGGTTCTTCCTTTTTCCTAGATCAAAAATTGCATTTGAAATTAAATTATTACATAAAACTAAAACATCACCCATATAGATGATTTGACCTTACACATTTTCTCTAAATGTGATTCATCCTCCCTTCACATATTTTAATCCCCAAAATTTATACTTGTCTCAAATAAGGTATTTAGAATAAATAATATCCCCATACATTATGTTCTTTCATATATACTCAACCATACATCCAAGAAATTTCCATTCTATGTTTTTTATAACTAAACATTTGTAGGTTTGATAACATTGGAAAATAAACATAATGGAATTCCATATATGCAACTATTTAATGTTTTATAATTCTGATCTCTTTTAAAACATCAACAAATTTATTATGAGAGATTTTATTTTCTAATGAAAATTTCCTTCTATAATTTATATCTCCCTTACATCAATAAAAAACAAGCATTTCCAAACAAAAATATATATTTTTATATGTTCATATCATATTTGTTTTAAATCATATTCCAAATGGATTCATTTTAATACATATTTGTTGATAAATTCATTCAAATGACGGCATACTAGTATGAAATGTAGTTTAATGATTATATTAAAATAAAATGATAGATTTCAATATTAAATTTTTTTATCTAACGAAAAAAATGAATCATTTTGTACATTCAGTTTAGTGGTTAACTCCACAAATTATAACATAGATAAATTTATCTCACTAATCAGTTTACTTTGATTTATTTAAAAAATAAATATTTGAATATTTATTATTCAATCATGTAGAAATATATTAAATTTCAGATGAAATTTTATAAATCCAATCTTCCACTTTAGTAACATCTATTTTATCATAATGTACTTATTTCATTATATTTTTATTTTTTATGTGATGAAATTTATAGTCTTTTCATCAAATTACTAAATGTTATAAATATATTTGGATGAATTTTAAAACATTTCAACATCCATTAAAAGTGTTTCATTTACAGTAAACGTTAATTTTTTGACAAATCCTCATCAAGTAGTTATTACTCTATGGAAAATTTTCATCAAATCAAATGATCATCCTCCTATCATCTTCTAAATAAATACATTTTTTATATAAAGTATCCTCAATAATAATTCCTATATCATTAATAGAATAGACACATTACATCATTCCTTCTCAATTATTTTTCTACTCGTATATATTTTATTTAACTAAGGATTATATGGTATGATATTACATTCCCTATTGTATTCAAAATTAAAAACATTTCTGATTCACACAATTTCAAAAAATATTTTTCATGTTCTTATGATGATCATATCATAACGTATTCTTTCATATGATTCATGAACCTTAAATCTTGACTGATATATCCTTTATTATTTTCATAACTTCAATTTTCTATTCAATATTTGAGATTCTTCATTAGAGTAGTAAATTTTAATTCCAGAGTTCTAGATGTTAAAGAAAAAATAATAAATAAAAATTAACATCATTATTTTGTTCTTCATTTATATAATCTTTTTGGAATTTTTTATAAGAAAAAATTAAGGAACAATGATTCATCAAGGATGAGATTTGATGGAAACATATTGGTTTATCTAGATTTTTTTCTACCTCCTTTCACATAATATCATTATAATTTTCAATAATATATTGTTATAAAATTTCATTCTCACTCAGAGAATAAAGTATTTTATTATTTAATTATGCTCTAATAAATCAAATTCTATTTAATGAAAATAAAAATAATTAATCTTTTCTCTCTATATAACACTATATGTGTCAATAAAATTGGATATTCCAAAGCATGTGATTTTATATTTTTAACCATTTTTTATTTTTTGTCTAACTTGATGAAATATAACTATAAATAGTATTTTACATTGTTAAAATTATCTTATTCCATAGGACGTTATTCAATTGATATCGTATATATTCATAATTTAAATTTAGATAAGTATTTATTCAGAATCTAGTTATTTTCAGTACAAAAAATGATCGTATCCTATTTTAAGAATGAAAGTCAATATTTTTTCACACTAAAATTCATTGTCTATTCCATCAAAGACTAGGGGATATCATGTATTAACATTTATGGTAGTTTCAGTTAGATATATATTTATATAAATACAAATTAATTTTTATTAAATTTTAGTGTCTACAGATGCAATTATATGTTCTGATATTAAAAATGACAAAATAATTTTTTTTTATAAATTCTGATAAGATTTAGAGACATATAGATTTTAAAACTACTATGAAGTTTTTTTGAGAAAATAATAGAATAATTTTGATATAATTTTATCATGTAAAAAAACTCTTGAACAAAATATATAATTTTAGATACTAATTCTTTTCCCAGAAAACAAGGTGATTTGGAAATATAATTCTATAGTGAATTACATTCTAAAACATAAATAGTTATATTCATCCCACTTTTAGTGTGTTTTGACTAGAATATAAAACAGTCAATTAAATTATAGTAAAATATAAATTAAAAAATAGTATGTTTATTGGAATTTAAATAGTTATCTAATAAAATGTGGTAAACACAACGGAATTTTAAAAATTAATAAAATTCATAAACAATTCATATATTTAATTATAAAAAAATGATCCTAAAGAATTTTTTTACCATTCCATTCCAAATTCAAATGGATACTTCAGTTTTATTAAAAGCGTTATGAGGATACATTACCTAATCCAAGGTACACCATTAAAAAACCTTGAATGTCCTCATCTGAAATCGAAATACATCTTATTTTTTATTCCGATCACATAAATCCCTCATCCCTAATGATTGAACATAGCATGATCAAGAAACCTTGTCTTCATAAACTATAAACCAATCCAAAGGAACTTTTCTTCCTATCCTTGAAAGTCATCAATCAATAATATTGGAAGAACTATCCTCACACATATATTCTATTAAATGATGTTTTATCAGACATATAATGATTATAGTATGGAATTATTAAATGATTTATAATTATATTCTCACACATGGATCATCTAATGTAATACAAACTGATGGTATAAATTAAAATCAAAATATAGAAATAATAAGCAATATCTATGATGCAACCCAATCAAAAGAATATCATTGTTGTTCTTTCTATACAATTCAATGAATCCTTTGATTGGGTATATTAATTTTAGTAAACCAATATACAAAATTATGATAATTTTATATTTTAGATCAGTTTCAAAAATATCATATAGATTCATATATTGTCATATAGACATAGAATCAATTCAAACTATTTGATGTACTCAATGTTCTCTGGCTATCATATTGTGAAAATATAATATTTTATATGTATAGATCAATTCTATTTGGAACATAAAAATATATAATTCTAAAAATAAAACTACATTAATAAATAAATACAATTTTAAATTAAGTTTAATGTGATGAATTAAATAATATTATAAGAAAATAAATTTGAAGAATCTAACTAGTTTTTGGAAGATATCATAATTGTTAATTAATGAATATTCTATGATTTTTTAATTCACATGTTTACAGATTTGGTAAGTAGTTCATAAAACAAGTGTCATCTGTGATTTTAGTGTGGTACATTGTTTACAAAATTTCATGTAATCCATGCAAAAAAATAATTCTATTACATGAGTAGATTTTGATCCCACACACTAGATATCCATGGGGAGAAACACGCACCACTATGGGGAGGATGAGCTTGGCTAGAAAGAGGCCTAGATAGTTCTTGGATATGGGAAAGCCTATGTGATGAAGATAAGTGGAAATGTTTCCCCGTGCGGGGTGGCATGATGACATAGTTATGCGTATGAGCGTGCCTTCATGTGAACTGGTGTAAGGTGGTACTAGAGAGAGGGAATTTAAATTATTGATATAGATTTCTTTCGTTGGGTATTATATGGAGGTGGAAGAAATAAGGATGTTTCAATGTGGTATTCATTATTTTAGAACTGCATACATCGCGATCATGCAATTATCTAATCCATTAATATAGGATGTTGAACAATTTTAATAAACACAAAACAAATTCAAATAGTCTAATTTCTGATCAAATTATATTTTCCATCAGATCTTCTTACCTACTTGAAACTATTCGATCTGTTCATGAATCATCAGAGTTTTCCTATGATGCATTGAACATTGTCTTCTCCAGGAAGACTTTGAGAAGCTTCTTATCACTGAGGGGGGTCATGTTCTTTTGTAACATAGTTCATTGGATCTCCATTCCACGAAAATCAGATCTCAATCCAAGGAAATTCATTAGTAGTTCACAAAATCTCGTAATGCATCTATCTCTATTTTCATTGTTTATAAATAATGATTCATTCATTTATTTTTATTGTGGGAATTTTCAAAAGTTCATTATTCTATTTCCTGATGATTCGAAAATGGAGGTTTCACACACATTTTGTTTTTCCAAATAAAACAAGAAATCATGAGTACATAATATGCACTTTTCACACTCATAGTGCTCGGTGGTGAATAGATTTCTGTAATGATACTCGAAAATAGAATTCAATTTTCATTCAATATTTCCAGATTTGCGTGATTAATCAAGATCCCATGTATTGAATCAAAGTGATATTTTTCATGAAATAGAATTATACAGTATATACACATATTGAAATAGATTTTAAGAACAACATACTATTCATAATATTTTTCAAATTGTATGTATAAATTGTATAATGTGTTTTTTCATTTAATTTTCAATCATTGTATCTATATAAATTCAGGTTTGAGAATAAAAAGAACAATGCATCTATCAATATATACATGAATGAAGAAAGATAGGAATTCATTTTTGTGTACAGTGATTGAGAAAATTTCTGCCAGTTTGTTTGCGTGATTAAGAAATGTTATGTTCATGTTATATATACACATGGATTTTTGGTGATGTTAGATTGATATTTTTGGAGTTTTAATGAAGGAATTTTTCGGCTAGTACGTGTATGGATTCTTATACATACATAAGAATAAGACACATATGTTTAAAGATACATGAAAATGTAAAGGGAGTTCGTTGTTCCTTGTATCAACTAAACATGCACATGTAATATCTCATGAATATACCATTGTGAATGAATAACGAGGGGAATGGTATATGTGAATTGTGAAGTGAAAAAGTGAACAGTGTGTGCATGAGTTCATCCATATGAAATACAAATACATGTATTATATAATGTTCACTTTCACTCATGAAGAATAAAAGAGATGGGAATTCACTATATAATATACATTCATATTGTTTGAAGAAGTTCTCATGAAATATTAATTACATATTCATCATGCAATTATTTATTCTAATGCAGGGGTTGAAATTTTAATAGCATTTCAAAATATTTCTGTAGTCGATTATTTAGTGTTTAGTGGCACTAGGTCTTCTTATAAGAAATTATATTCTCCAAGAAGAATTTAACTGAGGCATCTGAACATTCATAGGTGATAATATTTAATGTGATCATGGAAAATAGTTAATCAAAAGATTATACTTAGTGGACATGAAATAGAATAAGGACAATATTTCACTACATCAAAAGTTAGTGTAAGATGAAGACCTATTCACAAATTATAGTCATTGAATAACTGGAGGATGTGAGTATAAATAATATGAGATCATTGAGAGATTGCTCAATTGGTTGGATAGAGTATAAAGAAAATTGTTGGGATTCTAGTATAAAGATCATGTCCGGAGATTTTCCACATTAATCAGTTATGATCAGTTATTATGGGAGTTCTCCTATTAGACAATTCAGACATTTTATATATTTTAATCACATTTCTTATTACTAGTGATGATTTTTTGTCAGGGATTATCATAAACATAGAAAGAATGTAGTCACCGATATTGGGGGAAAACCATGTAAAAATATCTAAGTGCTTTTTCAGAATTTTAATTTGTTTGAATATGGTAGAAGTGAGACTCTAAAAATAAGGGATTGAGATAATAACCATTCATAGAAGTTAATTTGAAAAGAATATAATTATAAAAGTACTTAACTAATTCAACTCATCCCTCTTAGTGATATAACCAAACATGGACTCTTCAAGAGGTATCTAATAAAGGTTCCCTTTATTATGATACAATCGTTACTAAGGAATTTTTGGTGGAGAACATGAATTCAATAAACCGTAATGGTGTTCCTTTTTTTCTTTGGAAATAAAGTTTATAGATGGATGAATCTAATGCTTCAGTATCTGCATTCATACGGCTTTAGAATTAGTGATATTGAAACAATTGTTTTTATACTACCAAGAGTAGATGCTCCCATGATAGATGCTGATAATAGAAATATTAAAGTGTATTGGAAATCCAGAAATGCTATTTTTTTAATCCTTATCTAATAATGTATACACTAATGTGATGGTATTGAAAACAACCATTGATGTTTGGGATAAACATGAGAATATATATGAGGGAATGTGATGATGAAAGAATCAGAAACTCAAAAAGAGAGAGATAAATTTTAAGATATTCAAATGGATAATGTTGAGAGAGTAGATGGCTCCTTTAATGGGGTGAATGAGATTTTATGTCATATCAGGGGGTTTGGAGACACATTGGAAGATTCATTTTTGGTCAAAAAATTAATGCATAATTTTCCTGACAGATTTAATTCCATGATTTATTCCTTGGATGAAATTAAAGACGTATCTATTGACGAATTAAATAAAATGATTCACAATTATGAGATGTGAAAATTCCCCCATTTAAAAAACAATGATAAGGATTAAATTGATTTAAAAATAGTGAAAAGTCTCAAGATGAAAAGAAAATAATGATGAACAATTATTAGATTCAGATGACGATGAGTCTAGTGATAAATATTATAACATAATTAGGGATTCTATTTATAAAATATCAGAAAAATAAGAGGAAAATTTAAAAGTTTTCTTCCATTAATTTTCATTAATTGTTGTTGAATTGGATTTTTTTTCATTTGATTTTCCAACTAGGTATTTCGATGGATCTGAGAGAGATATTGATTAATAAGACTACATTAAATTAAGATTTTAATAAGATAGAATGTGTGATAGTGGAAAGAAGAAAATGTTTTCAAATAAGTACACTAAAACATGATGAGTAGGAAAGTAGATGAAGACTATTTAGCATGGACTAAATCAAAATTTAATGGTTCAACAAAAATAATAATACCATCATACCACAAGTTAATAGGAAAAATTTTTCTTTAAGGAGTGGTGAGAAAGAATAAGTGTGATATCATGAATACATATAGATATTTGAACTTTTAGCATGTCTTAATCAAAAAACTCTACTCATGAAAATAATCAAATAGATAGAAAAATAGAAAAACTGAATATATCTTGGAGAATGATATTATTGATTAGATTAGAACATCGAAAGTTATAATTGGAGATTAGAAGAAAATATTGAAATATTATAATGTAAAAATAGATGAAAAAGAAGAATAATTGGTCAATACATAATATAGGTGACTTAAAGATGAAAATACATTAAAAAATATGAAAGATGGTTTTGATAAAGATGTTCATGTTCAAGATAAATCATACAAAGCTACATTGAAGACTAGTTCAAAGAAGAAGGAACGTATTATTTCAGATTTTTTTAGTGATACTAAATTTATTTTATCTAATGATACACTTTCATACATAAAAACTTGATGAATATGGACTGATTTTGAATGATAGTGATCAAGTATGATTTTAAATTAATGTTCTCCGTGAATGAGGAAAAATAACGACAAGAGTGTATTAAAAAATCAATGAATTTATCACCAAAATTGTTTTTAGGGTTATTAAAGGCTTGGTTTCAGTGGTTATTAATGGTGTTTTGGTAAATTTGGGCATAAATCCTACAACTATTGAATAATATTTCACTCCCCTGGAATTTGAATTTACACATGGGTTGAAATTCTAATAATAAAACAAGACTCGATATTAAAATAGGGAATAATACTATAAAGAAATGGTTTTTCATTAATAAATACAGAAGTTCGTCTCATCAAAATAATTCATATTTTCTAGGAGAAATTTCTAAATGCTTCAAAAAAACAATTTCATTGTGCTAAATCGTTCATGAAAATACATCCTATATAGTTATTACATGTTATTAAAGCATGAATAGATGAATGAATGGAAATGATATCTCATCGGTTTGTTCAATACAAAGAAGAAAAATGGAAGCAAAATGATGATAAAATCAATAATACTCAAAACAAAATGAGGATATAAATGAAATCATTACATGATGAGACTGTAAGGAAATAAAGGCATGTATTTAGAGGAAACTATCAATTTGAATGTTATTTTTGATTATTCTTGAGGTTCCTCCATATTCAATTTTCTTTCATGTGTTTTAAAAAAAATGGAGGGAATTGATGGAGATGTTCGAGGCTATAACATCTTGACAACATAATGAGATTGTGATTCATGAATTCATCAATTTTTTAGGAAAAAATATAAAAGTGTGCATTCCTAAAGGGGGGGAGATGAAGAGAATGTATATGAAAACATTGGATAGATTCCAAAATAAATATCATGGTATGCCAATAATAATTTTATATCTTATTCTTAATTTTATTATCTTATCGATTATGTGGGAGTGTCTAGATGATGAAAAAATAAAAACATAGGGGGAGTTTAAAATTTTTTACTTGATTTTTCAAAGGTGTTTGTTGATGTATGTTAGGGATATTGAATTTAATTGATAAATATGACTATTTATAATCACTTGTACATGATTTGAGATATTCTAAACATGATTTCGCATACATAGAATTTTATGGCCATCTCAAACATTCCTTGTTATATCTATGTTGTTTTATACATTGAGTTACCAATATAGACATAGAGTTGAGGAAATAAAGGGTCTTTACTATGAAAGTTGTGTTGGATTTTTCATGTCATTAAAATTAATGATGGGATTTTCATATAAATTTGATTGTCATGTTTTCAACAAATTATGACATGAGTTGAATTATTTATTATATTTCTATGTTTGGTTATTTTCAATAATGGGGCGAAAAAATCTTTGACATTTCATTAAAGAGAGAATTGAAAACATATCCAAATGGGGATATTGAAGAATCCAATTGATATGATGAAGTTTTAATTATTCACACTTAATGAATAGTCAGTGATATTTTAAATCACATGTTTGTAGAGCAGGTCATTATTTCTTAAAACATGTTCCATTTTTTTGAGTGTTTCTCATTGTCTACCTCATTCTATGTAATGTATACAAGAATGTTTTATTTTTCATGAGGATAATTTGAGGAAACACACCAGCCATCCAAGGGGAGCGGCATGCAACATTGTGGGGAGGCTGATCCTAGCTAGCATGGGGCCATGATAGTGCATGGATATGGGCATGCCTATGTGAGGCAGAGTGGAAACGGAGTTCCACAATGTTGGGAGGCAGGACGACATAGGTACGCTTAAGAGCATTATCACAAGAGAATTGGTAAGAGGCAGTACTATAGATCGAGAAGACACATTATTGAGATATAATTGATGTTTCGAGTATTATAAGTAGGTGAAATAATTCAAGTGGTTACAAAGTGGGATTCATTCCTTTAGAACTAGATAATCCTTGACTGTTTGACTCATTCATAATGTATTCTAGGTCAATGATCTATTTTAAAAAAATATGGATGGAAATAAAACTGTACAATTTTATATCAAATTCTATTAGCCGTCAGATATTTTCACCTGCATGCAACTGTTCGATCTCTCTATGAATCATCAGAGTGATCCGATAAATCACTGGACAATGTATTCTCTAGGAATACTAAAAGAAGCTTCCCATTGAAGCATATCCTTCTCACCCAATTATCAGTTCCTTGTAGCTCCATGCCATGAAAATCAAATCTCAATTTAAGTAAATTAATTAGTGATTCTAGAATTTTTTTGATCTTTCTAAGTCTATTTTTTCAGTTATAAATATTGATTACTTCATTCGATTTTCCTTAAATTTTTTTGAGAAGTTCTATTTTCTATTTTGCGAATCCACTCTGAGTTGTGAAGGTAGCAGGCCGGCTCATTTTTTTTCACGAAAAAAACTAGAAATCATGAGTATTTGATATGTTTATTGCAACCTCATAGTGATTCGTGACAGAAAAAGTTCAATGAAGATACAAAGAAACTAAAATTCTATATTCTTATGGGATTTCCTCATTTTCCACGATAAATCAATATCTAATGCTTTGAATCATAGTGATATATTGAATGATGTATATTTTATACCAAATATTAACTTATGTGAATATATTTTAAGAATAATATGGTGATCGTACTATTTTGAAAAGTGGGAAGGATTTCTCGTGTACATTTTTTTTCATTAGACATGCAGACACTATGTCTATAAAAAGTCGGGTTTTCACATAAGAACGAGAATGAATATATCTTTATATATAAGCCCAGTGAATAATTATCATCCTATTTTTTCATAGTGATTGAGAAAATTGAATTCATTGGGTTTGTGTGAATAAGAAAAATGTAACACAATATTTATATGGACATGGATTGTGCATGTAGTTGGTGTGGAATATTTTGAGTTTGCGTAAATGAATTATGAGGGTAGTATATGTATGCATACTTATGCGTACATAAGTATAATAAGATGAAGTGTACAAATACTTGAATACATAATGGGATCTCGTTGTTTTATGTATAAACTAATCATGAACATATTAATTCTCATTCATATATCATTGTGTATGAATAATGAGGTGAATGGTGTGTGTGAATTGTGAAGTGACAAAATTGAATAGTTTTTTCATGAGGATATCCATATAAAATACACTTATATGTATAATATCATGTTCACATGCACTCATGTTGAATAAAAGTGAATTACATGAATTTTATAATTATTTTTCATGAGGGTTAAAGAAGTGAATGTGATAAATTAATTGAATAATAATTTTGTAGTGTTTGAGTCTGAAGTCAATAAGTTATTATATCAATGTTTTAGAATTTTTCTTTATCCGAGTTTTAAGGTTTAGTGTGGCCGGGACTTATTTAGAATACAGTATATTTTCCCTAGCATAGTTTAACTGAGGAAGCTAACCATTCATAGGTGATCAATTTTAATTTGAGAAAATAATGACAGTTCATTAAATGATTTTACTGAGTGGACATGAAAAAGGACAAGTCCAACCTATCACTTCATCAGAAGTTAGTGGAAGATGAAGACATGATCAAAAATAGTGTTCATTAAAGAACATTTTGGATGCCATTATTAAAAATTGGAGCTCTTTGGGAGATATCCCAACTAGAGAGAGTCATTATAAAGAGCACTGGTGGGATGAAAGTCTAATGATCCTATCAGGAGATAGTCCAATGCAATCAGTTATAATCAGATTTTATGGGAGTTTGTATTATAGATATTTCAGGATATTGTCTTCCTTTTTAATAAAGTTTCTTATCACTAGGGGTGATTATATGTCTTGGATTATCCTAAACATAATTAGGAAATATTCACCCATATTGGGGCCAAACACAGTAAAAATCCATGTGTTCATTTTCGGTGTTTTCAGTTATTTTCATACAGGAAAATTGATACTCTAAAATGGGGGATTGAGATCTTAACCAATCATGAGGGTTTATTTGAAAATATTAATTTTTTGGATGTACATCACTGATTTACCCCTCCCCTATCATTGATATAACCAAACCTAGACACATTACAACTGACCCATAAATATCTTTAGTGTGAATATTAAGATTTTTTTATAACACAACAGGCTCTTCTTAATGAGATGGTAATCGATGTTGGATTCAAACACCTAAATTATTTCTAAATTATTATAATTTATGGATACTCCATGTTTATGTAAATTATTTAAAATAATGTTTTGTTTTTTTTCATTTATGTTTTTTAAATGTTTTGATGATGTTTCATTGAATTGGTTTCCAAAGACTATTTAAAATATTGTTTACTTAAATATTTATGTATAGTCATGTTTGGAACTATAATAAAAGTTTAAAAGGATGAAAAATTATGTTCTAAGGTTGAATGAAAAATTATTTCAATCATGTAATTTATATTTTTTATTATTTATTATTTAATTGATGTTGGTAAACTCCATTTTTATGATCATTAAAAACTCAGGTATAGTGGTGTAAATATCAGATAATTATGTTCTAGGTAATTATTCTACTCTACCAAATTTTTTCATGTCCAACATAGTATTCTTCTATAGAAATTATGGACATGATTAGTTTTCCACTCAGATTAGTTCCATTATATGAATCCCCACTAGTATCAGATTCTTCACTAGATAGGGATATGAACAAATATGTATACATATTAGTTATTCTCACCATTGGTATGATGATCCCAATGTGTTTTAACCATTTCCCCATATTACTACTTCGCAAATGGTGATTTTTTCTATATTCTATTTCATGATCTAGTTTGTTCTAAATAGTTTTTGTTCTACAATTTTTATTCCAATTTATTTTTGGTTCTGATGTTAGGGTTTATTAACCTTCATGATTTCACATAAAAATCAAATTCATTTTTGTCATGTGTATTCATTATGAAATTTTTTATTTATTTATAAAGTGTTAAAATTTTCCTTTACTTATACCAAGTGAATATTTCTAAAATATTATTTTGAAATAATTCCCTTTAATTCAAAGTTCGTTAATTCTTGAAATGTTTTAAATCCCATATTTTTGATGATGGGTAATATTTTTACATAGGAATAATTAGTTTTAGTCATGCTCTTTTGGGACATGATTTAATTAAAATGAATAGATTTATTTCATAAGATTATTTTTAAAATATAAATAATAGAATTTACCTATAATGGTTTGTCATGAAGAATATATAGGAGCCCTTACAGGAACAAGTTTCTCACACCTTTATATAATGAGTTCACTATAGGTTCTCCTTGGTTTCAATGAAGTGTTTATATATTTATGTTTGGGTATCTTGGAGGTGGAATGTGTTGAAGACTCACTTTGTTCAAGTTTATTAGTAATAACATTCCTTAATATTATTTTGTTATTTAATTCCACTAGTTAATCAATCCACTAATATTTTCAATCTTTTTCTCATTTCTATATCAATGATATCATTTCATTGGAAACAAGAAAATTGTGATCTTATCATATTTTATTTCATAATTGGTTTTCCACAAAAAAAATGTCTTATTATTTATGTTTATTATTTGATTGGTTTTATTTATTACTAATGTTATTATATATTTTTATGTAGTTCTCTGAAATTTGAATGGGTAATGCCATTATTTTTTTTGGAAATCCTCTTTTAGGTATTTTTTATTGTGATAAATCATTCATATTGTTTAATTCATTTGTGTAGAGGAACTATTTTTCATCATATAAGGAACATGAATTCCCTTTGACCCTTATCATAAGCATACTAAAGCACCCATATCAGGGTATGTTGTGTCATTTTAGGACAATAACCATTAAATTTTATTCTATTTCAAACAAGATTGAAATATATATTTTAAAATATAAATCAAATTTTGTTTTAAGTAAATAACATATAACCATCATCTGAAACCATTCATTATATGACAAGGATGTTACACATTTCAATACAAAACGATACTCTCATAATTTTATGAATGAGAAGGTATTTTGTAAAGACCCAATGTTTTATAAATCAGAATTCCATTCTTATAGATATTTCATATAATCACATAAAATCACAACATAATGAACTACTAATATGCTATGTGACCATTAAACGTAAGTTTTTCACTTCTGTGTTTGAAATTATGAAAATATAACATACATGGTTGTGATCAGTAAGTCCGATAAGGAAAATATAATTTCTGTTGAACAGAAACCTACCCTTATGAATAGTAAAAAACACTTATGAATAATGATATACCCTAATTAATAGTCACATTACCTGTGATATTATAAAAATAATATTCAAGTGAATGTATGATGTACCTGTATTTTAGAATAAGTAAATGGATGTTTTAAAATTGCCTTTTTTATCATAATATGTGATATTAATTTTAAAAAATTAATCTTTTTTTTTGAAAAATGGACTTCATTTTTGGAATCTAAACATTGAGAAATGGTTAGGGTGAATTTTTTGGGTTTTCCTGAAATACAAGAATTTTTAGTGAATAATATAGTCTTTAATTTAAATTATAAATACATTATAATTTAATGCCACTATTAATGACATCACAAGTGATTTATGCACCAAAATCTAGAACTCACATGACCTATTTACTATTATAGGTCATGGAAGACTCATTATCCCTTGAATTTCGGGGAGATAATAAACTAATGAATTTTATATTCAGAAATCCCCTCTCCCCTCCATTATAAATACCACCCTTCACACCCTCACTTCCTGTCACGACCCGCCTTCACCAAAAGGAGGGAAGGGTCAGCAGGTTGCCAGGCCCTTCCTCCTTCGAGTTGAAGGAGAGATAATGACCCCCGAAACCCGCCTTCAATAGGTCCCGGAGTGGCGACTAGCACCAAGGGTATAGGGAGTTCTCACAAATGGAAGGCATTACCCTTTTTTTTTTATAGGATCGAAAGATAAGGAGGAGAAAACCCAACAACACCAAGATAGAAAGAAAAGTAAAGCCAAAAGTAAACCATTCCCACATGTATGTTTAAACAGTTTACAACAAAGTACAAGTACAAAAGAAAAAGAAGCTCTCAAGTACAATACCAAAAGAAAACAAAGGTACGACAAAAGCGACAACTCCAACTGTCCGACTAATAGGGTCCCGCGCAGCCCTGGTAGTCCTCCTGGAAACCTGAAAGTAAACGTAGGGTGAGCATACAAGTACACTCAGTAGGAAAAACCAAGACTCTCGTGCACAAGTGGGGGAACGTACTAAAGTCCCGTGAGAAAGAGTAAACCAAACACCTAACAAGGCAACTATCCATCCCAAGCCTCACCAAGGTTCGCTCCCCAAATAACGCAAGTCAAGTAATATATGTATAAGAGCACATCGATGTTTGGGTACCCCGCGCCACTTTCCCACTGGTTATTGAGACATCCTACGCATCAGACCAATCCCGCCATTCTCACCGCAGTCCCACTGCCACACCCGCCCGCACACACCTGGGCCACAACCACACGCAGTCCCACTGCCAAATCCCGCCCGCACACACCTGGGCCACAACCACACGCAGTCCCACTGCCAAATCCCGCCCGCACACACCTGGGCCTCAACTGTCACAAGTAACCATGCCTGCAAACACCTAGGCCAGAACAACCACCGCTACGCCCGAAGACACCTGGGCTAAAGAATCCACTACCACGCCCGAAAACACCTGGGCCTCATCCCGAAGACACTTGGGAAACCACCTGCCGCACACACCTGGCCAACCACCACAACACCCTGCCCGATGGTTCTTGGGCTAATAATGGACTTCAGGCCATCACAGCCTGCCCGAAGGTACTTGGGCTATCCGGGAAAGGGAGCAGAAAAGGAGCTAATAACCAGCCACTAAGTATAGTGTTGGGAAAAACACCCTTCCCCCATAAATGGGGGTGTTCGGCACTAAGTGCTCAACTTGGGTGGGGCGCGAATAAGAAACACAAAGCTACAAGTATAGATATAGGTAACAAACACTCACCCAAAACTTAGGTTTTCCTAGCCAACCTACAGGACACAATACCACAACGCCCGAGTCACAATTCGCGACCCTTGCCCACAAAACCATTTGTCCCATTCTTGTTTCACGTTCAGTCAATTGTTCAATTAATTTTAAGCACTACTGGGCAACTACCATAAGCATAACCAAGGAAAACGTCAAGCATAGATCAACCAAAACACTCACACCTGGTTCTGTCAACAGAGGATCTCTCCCCAGTTTGTGATAAAAACCCACAACCACTGAAACCATGCCAACAGGAGATCCCATCCCCCAAATTCACACAGCCGCCGAGAGTATAAAAAGAACGGGGGATCCCATCCCCTCCCACATTTCCAGCAAACGGCCCGAAGGGAAAACAACCAACAACCACTACCAACACGAGTCAGGGATTTTCAGATTTAAACGACTTAACACACTCCATGATTTCAAAAATTCCATGTGTTCTATCCGTTAGTTATCACAAAAGGGTTGATCCTGGTGCTTTCAATTATTCAGCCGGGTATACGTGATTAACCAATTTCACAGCAGGAGTTCACAATTTCAGCAACCCATTTAAAACATCACGAGGGGATTCAAGTGCACACACACGACCACCAACGGCCTCAATTTTCAGAAAACATAGACCAGTACAAAAAAAGGGATGATCACAAGATAAAGCATAAACAACGATCACAACCCCTTCCCCTTCTTTCTTTAGAACTTCGTTTAGTATCTTCATTAGGGTTTGGTTCAACCAATTTGATAGGAACAAAAGTAACGCCCACCCCGCATGATACACAAAAGTGAGAGACGAGAGAAATTCCCTACCTGTTGATGGATGATCGACGTTTAGGCCGGGGGCGCGGAACTTTACGGATAACGACGCGGCGGTCCCGATGCACCAGAAGAGTCACGATCGAAGAAGGGGGAAAACCACGGCCTAACCCTTAATTATAAGGGCTGGGGACGGTTGAGATGAAAACACAAAACCACGGAAGACGAGGGAGTCGTGGGTTGACCACGTGGCTTGACTCATCATTAATGGCGCTGGGTGGTTTTAACTGACCCATGAATTAATGAAGCATTTAATTAAGACCTTTGCGCGCGTTTCGGATTTCCGAGATATTTTTAGCAAGGAAGAATAGGGTTTAAAACCCTATTTGCGAAAAAGGGACATTACTGGAACAACTTGGCAGGGCCGGTCTCACCGATCGGTGTCACCGATCGGTCTCACCGATCGGTCTCACCGATCGGTCTCACCGATCGGTCTCACCGATCGGTCTCACCGATCGGTCTCACCGATCGGTCTCACCGATCGGTCTCACCGATCGGTCTCGCCGATCGGTCTCACCGATCGGTACCCCGCAAGGAAACCGGATTTTTGGCAAAGGAAGGGACCAAGGGGGTTCTGGGTCTTCACATCAGATACCTCTTAAACGATTCTCGTCCTCGAGAATCAAACAAACTAGAAGGAAAGAGAGGATCCGAACAACCATCTTCGAAGATACCTCTTAGGAGTGGACCCCCGCTAGTTGGAAATACCCCCTGTCAAGAACCAAGCATCACACCACGCCAAACCGCCCGGTCATGTGGGTTTGGGGAGTCCCCCTTCCCCATGTCAAGATATTATCCGCTTTGGGCGGCACTGACTCGCCCGCACGGGTTTAATCGCATCCACCTTAATGCGTCCTGATTAGGGGTCGGGTTTCCCCTTCCCTTCAACCGGGGCTTCCCACACAAAACAGAGGGAAGGAACCTAGCACATTTCATAGACAAAAAGGTCAAACGTTCTGTCACAACAGGCACCAAGGGTTCAAAACTCAGAACAACTCGGGGTATTGGGCACGCATCTGTGCTTCCCTCTCCCACGTACTCTCTTCGAGGCCGCCATGTCTCCACAACACACGAACCAGGCCGACGGTTCGTCCACGGAGCACTTTCTCCTTGCGATCCTCGATTCTGACTGGCCGTTCCTCGAAGGTCGCGTCTCCTCCCACGTCTAGCTCTCCCCAGTTGATGACATGAGAGTCATCATGTAAGTACTGACGAAGCTGGGAGACATGGAAGACGTCATGGACCCTCTCCAACTGAGGTGGTAGGGCCAGCTGATATGCCACCTCGCCAACTCGCCTCAGCACCTCGAAAGGTCCGATGAACCTAGGGGAGAGCTTACTCCCCTTTCCGAACCTCCGCTGCCCCCGTCGAGGGGAAACCTTCAAAAACACATGATCTCCCACCTCGAACTTCAGGGGCCTCCTCCGACGATCAGCATAAGATTTCTGCCGATCCTGAGCTGCTTTCATCCTCTCCCGCACTAGCTGGACTTTCTCTGTGGTGCTCTGCACTACTTCTGGTCCAAGAGTACCAGTCTCACCAACCTCTGCCCAGCATAAGGGTGAACGACATGGTCTTCCATACAAAGCCTCAAAAGGAGCCATGCCGATAGTAGAGTGAAAACTGTTGTTGTAGGCAAACTCTACTAAAGGCAAGTGTCGTACCCATGATCCCCCGAAATCCAGAACACATGCTCGCAGCATGTCCTCCAAAGTCTGGATAGTCCGCTCTGTCTGCCCATCAGTCTGAGGGTGAAAAGCAGTGCTAAGGCGTAATTGGGTGCCAAAAGCATGCTGTAACCCCTTCCAGACTCGTGAGGTGAATCGAGTGTCCCGATCCGAGACGATCGTTTTCGGAACTCCATGCAAACGCACCACCTCATCCACGTACCTCTGTGCTAAGGTACTCACGGGTCCCGACTCCTTGATAGCCAAGAAGTGAGCAGATTTTGTCAACCGATCCACCACTACCCAGATAGCATCATGCCCGCCCTGAGCTCTGGGTAGTCCCGTGACGAAGTCCATTGAGACGTCGTCCCACTTCCACTCGGGAACATCTAGAGGATGCAACAGACCACCAGGAACACGGTGTTCAGCCTTCACCTGCTGACACACCAGGCATTTAGCCACGAACTCTGCCACTGCCCGTTTCACCCCGGGCCACCAAAACTGTCCCCTCAGGCCCCGGTACATTTTCGAAACACCCGGATGTACCGCCAAGGCTGAGCTATGGAACTCGTGAAGGACTTCATCACGCATCACCTCTGGAACAAACAACCTCCGATGAAAGAGCATCCGATGTCGGTTGTCCTCCGACCATCCTTCCGGGGCGTTCCCCTGATCGACACGATCCCGCAACACTTCTACCTCAGGATCTCCCCACTGAGACTCTTCCACTTGCTGCAACAAGGAGGACTGTACCGTCATCTGAAACAAACAACCTCTAGTACCTTCCACCCTTGCATCTAAGTGCAAGGCAGCCAACTCCCCCATTGCCTTCCAAGCATCAGCAGATTCCCGAACCACCTCCTGATGCGGCTTCCTGCTCAGGGCATCAGCCACAACGTTTCCCTTACCTTCAGTGTATGAGATCTCAAAGTCGTAGTCCTGGAGAAACTCGACCCACCTCCGCTGTCGCAAGTTCAAGTCACGTTGGGAGAAGATATAGCGCAAGCTTTTGTGGTCGGTGAAGACCACAAAGCGCTCCCCAAAGAGGTAATGTCGCCACAGCTTTAATGCGAACACCACCGCTGCAAGCTCCAGGTCATGGGTGGCATAGTTCCGCTCATGGGGGCGTAGCTGCCTGGACCCGTAGGAGATAACCCCTTGTCGCTGCATCAATACGCACCCCAGGCCCTGTCCTGAAGCATCACAGAATACCTCATAGGCCATCCCTTCTTCTGGCAACCTCAACACTGGGGCACTAACCAGTTTTTCTTTTAGGTAGCTGAAGGACGACTCACATTGCTCGCTCCACATGAAAACTTGGTCCTTCTTGGTCAAAGCCATCAAAGGGGCTGCTACCCGGGAGAAGTTGGGTACGAATCTCCGGTAGTAGCCTGCCAGTCCAAGGAAACTCCGAACTTCCGCCACATTCTTGGGTGCTGCCCAAGAAACAATTGCCTCAACCTTTGATGGGTCGACTGCTACTCCCTGCTCAGACACTACATGTCCAAGGAAGTGCACTTCTCGCGCCCAGAACTTGCACTTTGACAACTTCCCATAGAGCTGGTGCTGTCGTAGGACCTTCAAAACTGTCCTCAGGTGCTCTGCATGGTCCTTTTCTGACTTTGAATAGATCAGGATATCGTCGATGAACACCACCACAAACCGATCCAGGTACTCCCGAAAGATGGAGTTCATAAGCCCCATGAACACGGCCGGGGCGTTCGTAACACCAAAGGGCATGACCACGAACTCGAAGTGCCCATACCTGCACCTGAATGCCGTCTTCGGGACGTCGCTATCCTTCACCCTCAGCTGGTGGTACCCGGATCGCAGGTCGATCTTCGAGAACCATCCTGCCCCCTTCAGCTGGTCGAAAAGATCATCTATCCTCGGAAGAGGGTAGCGGTTCTTGATTGTTACCTGATTCAGCCTCCTGTAATCAATGCATAACCTGAGGCCACCATCTGCCTTCTTCGCAAACAAGACTGGGGCACCCCACGGTGATGCACTTGGACGAACATAACCCCTCTTCATCAGATCGTCAATCTGTATCCGCAACTCCCGTAGCTCCGAAGGTGCCATCCGGTAAGGAGCCATCGAGATTGGTCGAGAGCCGGGCTGCAGGTCTATCCCGAACTCGATATCACGTCGAGGGGGTAGAGTCGTCACCTCCTCAGGAAAGACGTCCATAAATTCACGAACGATCTCTGGTACTTCCACCATTTCCGCATCTGTTGATTCTATCGTCAGTTCGGTCAACAAGGAGAGGAGAGGTTCCTCCCTCCTGTTTCCCTTCGGACAGCTCCGCTCGCCGGTGAAAGTAACACGCTGGCCGTCCAAACCGGAGAACACCACCCTCCTTTGGAAACAGTCGATGACGGCGCACACAGAAAATAGCCAGTCGATGCCTAGGATGACATCGTACGGCCGAATCTGTAGCAGAAGGAGGTCCTTAACCGACTGATGTGGCCCCAAAATCAGTCTACATCCCCGACAAACGAACAGCAAGTCGATCTGACCTCCAACTGGTGTGCTCAACACCAGGGGCACTGGAAGTCTCTCGGCATCTAGACCCAAGGCGCGGGCTAGACTGGGTGCAACAAAGGAGTGCGAAGCTCCGGTATCGAACAAAGCATAAGCAAGAGTGCTAAACACACTGATCGTACCTCGAACAACCTCTGGCCCTGCTGGAACTGTTGCTTCTGCGGCGTGTAACTGTCCACGCCCAGCTCCCCTACCCCTCGGCTGTCGGCCACCTCCCCGACCACGCCCTGGTCGAGGTCCCTGGGGAGCGCCCTGAGGTCGGCCTCCCCCTCCTATGTCTGTCTGCGGAGGAGCGGGAGCTCGCTGTCCCTGCTGCTGCTGCTGGAAGGGTCTGGCTGGGAACTGCTGCTGCTGTGGCGGATGCTGGGGATGACTGCCACTGCTGTACTGCACCCGATCGGGGCACTGACTCCGAAGATGTCCAGGGCTCCCGCAGATGAAGCACCGTGGTCCCGAGCCTGAAGGGAAAGAACGTGGGCCAGGGGATCGAAACTGAAACTGCTGCGGCCTGCTCCCTGTGGGTCGGAACCTGGAGGGTCCCGATGCTGGGGGCCTGGTGCTGACGGCCTTCCCCTTCGATGGTCCCAGCTGGATCCCTTCTCGTGACAGTCCGCCTAGAGTGTGCATCCTTTCCACCACTTCGGCCTTCTTCTGAACCTCTAAGTATGTCGGAAGGGTAAAGGGAGTAACAGCATACTGGAGGGAGGGTCGGAGCGCCTCCTCCAAACGTCTTGCCCGAGACTCCTCATCGGGAAAGAGGTCTGGAGCAAAACGCAGGAGGTCCTTGAACTTGATTCCAAGTTCCCTCACGGACATGCTCCCCTGCTGGAGGGAGAGTAGCTCCTGTCTCTTCTCCGCCTTCATTGTCGAGGAGAGAAACTCCGCCCGGAACTCCTTCTCGAATTCCGCCCAAGCAACCTCAGACTCTTTCCTACTCCCCAGGTGAAGCATCCACCACTGACGTGACGCTCCTCGCATCTGGCTAACAGCCAGAGGAACCCAGTACTCTGTCGGGGCCCGAATCAGGCCGAAGGCTATGACTAGCTCCTCCAGCCAGCCTTCCGTCTTCATGTCGGAGGTGCTGCCCTCATATTTCTCGAGGGCCTGTCGCTGAAAGGCTCGAAGAGTCTTCTGCCACCGGTCGTCCTCTTCCTCCCGATCAGCTCTCTGCTGATTGGCCAAGGTAGTATCAGGAGTCTCGATCGCCTGTACCACACGTGGTCGCCTTCCAGGTGCCATAGCTGCAAGGTAACCAAGGAATACCTAAGCCCAGTAGTGCAAAGAAAACCGTTCTCAAAACTTATTAAGATTTAATTTATTCTTAATTTCCCAAGACATCCCAGAAACACAAGAACACAAGTCATTTATGATGCATGTACCTTTCCTAGGGTCTCTACCCTGCAATCAGTGTGGCTTCACTTGGTCGTTCGGTAGGTCCAGAGTCCTTGCATCGGATCACGGGGGGCCCTAAAATCCCGTGTCCTAGCCGGTCCTCCCTGGTCTATTTCACGCACCAAGGTCACCCAACGCTGTTGCCTTACCATCCCATGAAATCCTCACTGTGCCTAACTCCAGACTCCGTCCTATCTCTCAACCTCCCCTCTGATACCATTCTGTCACGACCCGCCTTCACCAAAAGGAGGGAAGGGTCAGCAGGTTGCCAGGCCCTTCCTCCTTCGAGTTGAAGGAGAGATAATGACCCCCGAAACCCGCCTTCAATAGGTCCCGGAGTGGCGACTAGCACCAAGGGTATAGGGAGTTCTCACAAATGGAAGGCATTACCCTTTTTTTTTATAGGATCGAAAGATAAGGAGGAGAAAACCCAACAACACCAAGATAGAAAGAAAAGTAAAGCCAAAAGTAAACCATTCCCACATGTATGTTTAAACAGTTTACAACAAAGTACAAGTACAAAAGAAAAAGAAGCTCTCAAGTACAATACCAAAAGAAAACAAAGGTACGACAAAAGCGACAACTCCAACTGTCCGACTAATAGGGTCCCGCGCAGCCCTGGTAGTCCTCCTGGAAACCTGAAAGTAAACGTAGGGTGAGCATACAAGTACACTCAGTAGGAAAAACCAAGACTCTCGTGCACAAGTGGGGGAACGTACTAAAGTCCCGTGAGAAAGAGTAAACCAAACACCTAACAAGGCAACTATCCATCCCAAGCCTCACCAAGGTTCGCTCCCCAAATAACGCAAGTCAAGTAATATATGTATAAGAGCACATCGATGTTTGGGTACCCCGCGCCACTTTCCCACTGGTTATTGAGACATCCTACGCATCAGACCAATCCCGCCATTCTCACCGCAGTCCCACTGCCACACCCGCCCGCACACACCTGGGCCACAACCACACGCAGTCCCACTGCCAAATCCCGCCCGCACACACCTGGGCCACAACCACACGCAGTCCCACTGCCAAATCCCGCCCGCACACACCTGGGCCTCAACTGTCACAAGTAACCATGCCTGCAAACACCTAGGCCAGAACAACCACCGCTACGCCCGAAGACACCTGGGCTAAAGAATCCACTACCACGCCCGAAAACACCTGGGCCTCATCCCGAAGACACTTGGGAAACCACCTGCCGCACACACCTGGCCAACCACCACAACACCCTGCCCGATGGTTCTTGGGCTAATAATGGACTTCAGGCCATCACAGCCTGCCCGAAGGTACTTGGGCTATCCGGGAAAGGGAGCAGAAAAGGAGCTAATAACCAGCCACTAAGTATAGTGTTGGGAAAAACACCCTTCCCCCATAAATGGGGGTGTTCGGCACTAAGTGCTCAACTTGGGTGGGGCGCGAATAAGAAACACAAAGCTACAAGTATAGATATAGGTAACAAACACTCACCCAAAACTTAGGTTTTCCTAGCCAACCTACAGGACACAATACCACAACGCCCGAGTCACAATTCGCGACCCTTGCCCACAAAACCATTTGTCCCATTCTTGTTTCACGTTCAGTCAATTGTTCAATTAATTTTAAGCACTACTGGGCAACTACCATAAGCATAACCAAGGAAAACGTCAAGCATAGATCAACCAAAACACTCACACCTGGTTCTGTCAACAGAGGATCTCTCCCCAGTTTGTGATAAAAACCCACAACCACTGAAACCATGCCAACAGGAGATCCCATCCCCCAAATTCACACAGCCGCCGAGAGTATAAAAAGAACGGGGGATCCCATCCCCTCCCACATTTCCAGCAAACGGCCCGAAGGGAAAACAACCAACAACCACTACCAACACGAGTCAGGGATTTTCAGATTTAAACGACTTAACACACTCCATGATTTCAAAAATTCCATGTGTTCTATCCGTTAGTTATCACAAAAGGGTTGATCCTGGTGCTTTCAATTATTCAGCCGGGTATACGTGATTAACCAATTTCACAGCAGGAGTTCACAATTTCAGCAACCCATTTAAAACATCACGAGGGGATTCAAGTGCACACACACGACCACCAACGGCCTCAATTTTCAGAAAACATAGACCAGTACAAAAAAAGGGATGATCACAAGATAAAGCATAAACAACGATCACAACCCCTTCCCCTTCTTTCTTTAGAACTTCGTTTAGTATCTTCATTAGGGTTTGGTTCAACCAATTTGATAGGAACAAAAGTAACGCCCACCCCGCATGATACACAAAAGTGAGAGACGAGAGAAATTCCCTACCTGTTGATGGATGATCGACGTTTAGGCCGGGGGCGCGGAACTTTACGGATAACGACGCGGCGGTCCCGATGCACCAGAAGAGTCACGATCGAAGAAGGGGGAAAACCACGGCCTAACCCTTAATTATAAGGGCTGGGGACGGTTGAGATGAAAACACAAAACCACGGAAGACGAGGGAGTCGTGGGTTGACCACGTGGCTTGACTCATCATTAATGGCGCTGGGTGGTTTTAACTGACCCATGAATTAATGAAGCATTTAATTAAGACCTTTGCGCGCGTTTCGGATTTCCGAGATATTTTTAGCAAGGAAGAATAGGGTTTAAAACCCTATTTGCGAAAAAGGGACATTACTGGAACAACTTGGCAGGGCCGGTCTCACCGATCGGTGTCACCGATCGGTCTCACCGATCGGTCTCACCGATCGGTGTCACCGATCGGTCTCACCGATCGGTCTCACCGATCGGTCTCACCGATCGGTCTCACCGATCGGTCTCACCGATCGGTCTCACCGATCGGTCTCACCGATCGGTCTCACCGATCGGTCTCACCGATCGGTGTCACCGATCGGTCTCGCCGATCGGTCTCACCGATCGGTCTCACCGATCGGTCTCACCGATCGGTCTCACCGATCGGTCTCACCGATCGGTCTCGCCGATCGGTCTCACCGATCGGTACCCCGCAAGGAAACCGGATTTTTGGCAAAGGAAGGGACCAAGGGGGTTCTGGGTCTTCACACTTCCACACACCTCTGAAGTATCAATATTTGTCTGAACTCCACCCAATCAACTTCCCTAGCCCCTCCCCCACGTCCATGATCTCTTCGTCTCATCAAAGACCAATCCTAGTTTCATTAAGGAGGATCTCAAGGGGAGGATTCAAGAGGTAATATCTCTCTCTCTATCTCTTTCCTTTAATTTTCATTCAATTTAAAGTTCATTTCATAATATATCCCCACATATATTTATCCAAATAGAATGGTAACAAAAATATTAAGCATAAAAAAAATATGATAAAAATGGGATGTTATATCATTCGAGACCCTTCTCTTCTTCTTTTTAATTTATATAAGAGAACATTGTTTGAGAGGGGTTATTTTATCTCCTTAAAAACCAACATGTTTTCAATATATTTTATTTAATTATGATCATTTAATGAAACCATTTTTATAGTTGAACTTGATTTTATTATATTTATTATATCCTATTTCAGGTTCAGGAACTAACTTATATACATATTACTAAATTATTAATTAAAACAAGTTCATTGTGGTCGAAAACAAGCCCAAATTAACCCCAAAAAATTATCATTTAATTCATATCTTATGATTCATCCACATTGTATATAATATAATTAATTATAAGATCATTTAGTCTTTTGTAATATAAATAATAACATTAATGATGAGTTCTGTATTTTTATTCATGTTCTACACGATCATTCATTTATGAATACATGTGAACCACTATAGAAAACAATATAAATGAATATTCCCGAACAATATTTTTAAACACTATAACTCATCCAAAGGCCCATAAAAAACATAATCGAACCATAATTAACCATACTAATGTCCACAAGGTTCTATAATTTTAAATTAATTAATCTAATGTGGTTATATAGGACATTAATTTGAAGACTTTGTTAGATAAAAGGTAAGGGGAAAATCTCAAACCCAACATTATTTCTTCAGGTTCTCCCTTTTTCACTCCATTTTCTGTATGGTCAATCCTTAATAAAAAAATTTCTTCATTTTCATAGATTTTATGGGATATACATGTTTTATTCTTATGTTTATGTCAAATAAATGTTTTTCAAATGAAATCGTCATTCAAAAACACACCTTTTACTTGTCACTCAATGATGATGGTTATCGTATCAAGTATGTTATTCTCACATTATTTTAGAAACCCAATGTTTATGAATGTGTTTAATGATATGAAACCTATTTCTTTACATGGGTTAGTTAAGTTCATTTTTAATATTTTTAAATTATGTCATGGATGAATATTATAATTTTTTGATGTGAGGGGTACGCCTATAATTATATAGCACAATATGAATGTTTCAATATGATGGGTGCACCCGGAATTATACAGCACTCCAATGCATTGGGTAAACTGAAGAATATCAAGAGTTAATTTGAAATTATGTGTGAAAAAGATTCTATACTAGTTCAAAATTATGTGTGGTAGTTAACCATGAAGACATTATGCTTCATTTTTATGGATTGTGACATTTCATGTCTCTTATAAATGTTTCCTCTCATGTTCATGATTCTTTTCTGTTGTTATGGTTATGATCACCCATTGTTATATTGTTCTTATCTATCCTCTTACTGGGATTTTATCTCAAAAAATTTTATGTATATCCTCAGGTGACTACATGTACTAAGGAGAGGTCAAGTTCCAATAAAAAGCTGGATAACATGGAATTAAATAAATGATTATGCATGATGTTGTAATTGTTATGTATGATCCTAGTTTTCCCAAGACACAAAACCTTTGGATACTATATGTTTAATACTACTTTTTTTTAACATTAAAATTATATAATAGTAATATATGAATTTTCGGTTCAAAACAGTTTGTTTCAGATTCAAGGTTTAGTTAATTTGAGAATTAGGATTAGTGAACTATACAGAAAACCTCTAGCATGAGACTAAGTACAAATATGCACACGAGAATCTTTACATAGGGGTACCATATGACATGAATTTATTATAAATAATACAAATGAAAATTTTATTCCTGACTTTTTTAGTTATGTTTTTGTCTAACCGTTTCTATTTTAGAAAATGGTGTGAACTAGGTGTACCCATGCCAACAACTCGTGCGAGGGCCAATACATAGATTGCCCAAATGACATCCCCAATGAATTAAGAGGTGGAGTTCAAAACATCATGTAAATTTTTACCCAATTATCTCAAGTTATGAATAATAACTTTAATAATGTAGGACGTTCTTCTTAACAAAAGAGGGAGAAACTGGATACCGAGTGTTTTATGTGGCAACGACCACCATAGTTTAGTGGATCTTCTGTTACACTAGATTTGGAGTAGTGGGTCAACTCCAGGGAGATGATCCTTTATTTTCATCACTATTCTGTGTCAGAGAAGTTGACATGAGCCATTTATTGTCTTGATGGAGAGGTTGATCAATGATGGGCTTTGATTAAGAACACCTAGACAATGGAGGAAATTGATGATATTGAATGTGAAGACATTAAAATAATGTCTCATAATATGTATACCAAACAAATCTTCATACAAATATGGTTATAGAATTCATAGATCTCAAGAAAAGAAGGAGAATATATCACAACCTACAATGAGAATTTCACAAGGGTCGCAATGTATGCTTTGGGTTTTGTTATCAACAATGTTAGCAAAATTGTTAGATTTTTTAGTGGATTAAAACCACACCATTTAAAGGATCTTGCAATTCGAGATGTTGGGAGTTAGGAAGAAGTCATTCAATGCGCACTCATAGTGGAGATGGTGTTTAGAGAATGGTCCCATGGCTATGGTTATATGAAAATAATGATGGAGTTTCGAGATGGTGGATCTAATGATAATGGTGGGAAGAAAACTCAATGACCCACATGCCAAAAATGTGTGATGTTGTACCCTGGGAATTGCTTCAAAGGTATGTGGATGTTCTTCAAGTGTGCGAAAGGACACCATGCTCAAGAGTGTCGAACAGAAATTAAAAGAAAGGAGAATGTGGTGGAATAAATGAGAGAACTACTTGTGGTTCAATGTTACAACTGTAGGGAGCTAGGGCACTATGCAAGAGAGTGCACTAAACCTCAAGTTCTCGAGGGTAATCATTTTCAGTAGCCACCAAAGCCAAAGGAACAAGGGATTGCTTATTCCATCACTATTGAAAAAGTGGAGCAAGATAACGAAGCCGTACAAGGTATACATTCTATTCACTCAACAATGGAAAAATAATTATTTGATTCTACTTCTATGGATTCCCTTATATCATGCTAGTTTTCTAGAACTATAGAATATATGCCCCAAAACATTGAAGTAGATATATCTGTAAAAAACACCAAGTGGTTCAATTAATGAAACCCAAGTGTTTGACTCTTCTCCAGTTGGAAAATGTGGGAGGATTCATCCATAAAATCTTGTAATACTTCCCTTGGTGGAATTCGATGCTATAATGGGAATGTATTGGCTATTGCTATAAATAGGACATATCAATAATAAGTAAAAGGTAATAACTTTTTATATTTTGAACCATCCCATGCTCCTATAAAATGTATGGAATATCAGGAATCTTGTTTTAAAAATACTTTAATGGTGTGGGTGTTGATTCCCTATGAAGAATTATACCTCTACCAAATGGTTGAGTCAAAAGATGGTACTAACCTTGCGAAAATGCCAATAGTGAGTGAATACAATGACATATTTTCTGAAGAGTTACCTAGAATTCCCCTATATAATAAGGTAGACTTCTTAATTGACCCCATACATGGATCTACTCCTATCTCAATGTGTCCCTATAGGATGGATCCTATCAAACTGGAGGATTTAAAGAAGCAGATGTAAGAGACTAAGGGTTCATACTCCCTAGTGCATCACATATGGGTGCGCCGGTGAACTTTGTAAAGAAGAAGGATGGAACAATGCAGTAATGGATCGATTATTGGGAAGTCGACAAGATCCCCATAAAGAAAAAGTTTCCTCTTCCAAGGATTGATGACTTGTTCGATCATTTGAGAGGAGTTGAATACTTCTCAAAGATAGATCTTCATTATGGATATCATCAACTAATGGTGAAAATGATGATATTTAAAAGGCTTCCTTTTATAGAAGTTATGGGCACTATGAGTTTCATGTGATGCCCTTCGGACTTACTAATGCCCCTGCAATTTTCATGGATTTGATGAATTGAGTCTTTTGACATTACCTCAAAAAATTTGTGGTAGTGTTTATTGATTATATTCTCATCTACTATAAGAGAAAGGTGGAACATTAAAAACATCTATGAATTGTGTTGGTGACATTGAGAAAAGAGATGTTGTACTCCACGTTCAGAATGTTTGACTTTTTGATGAAGCAAGTCACATTCACGGGACATGTGATAACAAGTGAAGGAGATTATATGGACCCTTAAAAAAAGGCGATTGAAGAATGGACCACCACATCTAGTTTCACATAAATCTAATTTTTTTTTGGATTAGCTAGGTACAACATACATTTGTTGAGAAATTTATCATGATTGTCATGCCTGAAAACTATGTTAATAAGGAAAGGGGTAAAGTAGGTCCGGACGGATGTATGTGAGGGAATCTACAAGGAGCTAAAGAAAAGGATTCTCACTACACTTGTACTCAAACTACCAAAAACTTGATAAAGTTTTGTGATATACAATGATTCCTAAAATAATGGATTGGGTTTCACACTCATGAAAAATGACAATGTGATAGACTAAGATTCATGATAGTTGATGATCCATGAGCACAAATACCCGATACATGATCTAGACCTAGAAGCTGTGATTTTTGCTATAAAAATCTGGTGGAACTACCATTATGATGAGAATCATAAAATATACACTGACCACAATATCATAAATTATATATTTAGTTAGACGAATCTCAACATGTGTCAAAGGAAATTGTTTGAGTTACTCATGGATTATAATTTCTCTATTCACAATCATCCCAGAAAGGCGAACAATGTAGATGAAGATCTATGCAAAAAAGAACCAGCTACTCTAGCCTTATTATAGATTGTGAAAGACCTTATCTTCTTGGTTATGAATTGAATTTATTTAGAAATCAAAATGGTTTGGGATACATCCTAACCTGCCCAAATGATTGCACAATTATCCATCCAAGAGATGATTAAGGAAGCACAAAGGGATGATTTGGAGATTAAAAAAATAGTGAATGCGGTAAAGGAAGGGAAGCAACAAGAGTTACTTTTCGACGATGATGGTGTGATTCGGTTTTCAATACATATTTATTTGCCTTAATCACATGGGATAAATAAGGAGCTATTAGACAATTCACATAGCTCAACATTCACTATCCATCCTGGGAGTACCAAGATGTTTTGTGATCTCTGAGAACACTTTTGGTGGGATAAAATGAAGAAGGAGATTGCATAATATATATCAATGTTCTTAGTATGTCAGCAAGTTATAGAAGAGTGAAAAAAGTCCAATGGGACAATAAATCCATTACCTATACCCATTTGGAAATTGGAGAATGTGACGCAGGAATTTTTCACTGTTCTCCCAAAGACATCGAATGGAAATAATGCGATATGGGTTGTGGTTGACCGACTCACCATGAATTACCATTTAATCTCTATTAAATAATACCTCCTTCTTGAACAATATGAAATGATATATGTGACGGATGTGATGGGATTTCATGGTGTTATACTCCCAATTGTCTCTGATCGTGATCCAAGGATCACATCTAAATTTTAGAGGAGACTTCAACAATCTTTAAATACTGAATTAAATTTCAGCATGACCTATCACCCCACAAACTACTGGCCAATATGAAAGGACTATTCAGACACATAATGATATGGTAAGATTTTTCTCTATATAACTCAATGGTAGATGGGATTAGCATCTCTCATTGGCTGATTTCTCATACAATAATAGGTTCCACTCGAGTATTCAGAAGGCTCCATATGAATCATTGCCTGGAAAAAAATGTAGAACTATAACCTATTGGGATGATATTGGATAAAGAATGCTAAATGGAACTGATAATGTGAAAAAGCTGACAGATAAGGTTCAAGTCATCCAAAAACACATCAAAGCTACTCAGAATCAACAAAAGAGCTATGCTTTCAACCATCGAAGGGACATAGAGTTTGATGTTGGAGATAATGTCATCCTTCAAATATCACCATGGAAGAGAGTCATACATATTGGAAAAAAGGGATTCTAAGCCCATGGAACATTGTCCCCATTGAGATCCTTGAACACATAAGATCCATGGAATATAGGCTTTCCCATCCACTGAATATGGATCAAGTTCATGATGTGTTTCATGTATCACTCCTGAGAAAGTACATACCTGATACCTCACATGTTTTGAACTCAGAGATGGTGAAATTGGAATATGATCTCTCATATGAGGAGAAAATAGTGATGATTCTAGAATGAAGAGAAAAATCGGTATGCAACAAGACAACTCACATTTTCAAAGTGTTGTAGAGTAACCATAAGATTGAAGAAGCGACTTGGGAACTGGAAGAGGAGATGAAGGAGAAGTACCAACACCATTTTATGTAAAATGAAATTTCGATGGTGAAATTTCTTAAGTGGGGGAGAATGAAATGACCCAAAGTTTTAAAAATGGATATTATTTTCTTATAAATACTTCATATAACCATATGAAATCACAACATAATGAATTAATGAGTGCAATGTGACCTTGAAACCTATGTTTTTCACATCTGTGTTTAGAATTTTGAAAATATGATATACACAGTTGCGGTCACTATGTCCGATAAGGAAAACGTAATTTTCTGGTGAATAGTAACCTACCCTTATGAATAGTCACATACTATTATGAACATTTATATACCCTAATGAACAATATATTTACCTATGATATTATAAATGGAACATTTATGTGAAATTATGATGTACCTATATTTTAGGATAAGTAAATGAATATTTTAAAACTGATTTTTTTGTAATAATTTATTATTTTAATTAAAAATAAATTTAATCATATAAAGAAAATTATTTTTAATAATGTGATTCATTTTTGGATTCATGATTTCAAAAACTGTTTCAGGTGAATTTTTGGGATTTTTCTGAAATACTCGAATTTTTGGTGAATAATAAAATTCATTAATTTATCGTATAAATACATTATAATTTAAACCCACTATTACTGACATACCAAGTGATATAAGCACAAAATTCACTAACAGAAGTTCCCTATTTACTATTCATGGTCATGGAAGACTCACAATTCCTTGTCTTGTGGGGAAATAATAAACTAATGAATTTTATATTGAGAAAACCCATATCCCCTCCACTGTAAATACCACCCTTCAAACAGTCATTTCCTCACACCTCTCAAACATCAATCGATGCCTAAAATCAGCCCAAAAATCTTCCCTAGAACCCCCCCACCCCACGTCTAAGAGCTCATGGTTTTTTCAAAAGCCCAATCCTAGCATCATAAAGGTTGATCTCAAGAGGAGGATTCAAGAGGTAATTTCTCTCTCTCTCTCTCTATCTCTCTCTCTTTCCTTTAAATTCCTCTCAATTTCATGTTCATTTAATAATATATCAGCACCTATCATCATCCAAATTGTATGGTAAATACATTATTATAAATTTAATGGAATGTTATGATACTAATGGGATATTATATCCTTCAAACCAATTCTCTTATTCTTTTTATTTTATAAAAGAGAACGATGTTCATGAGGTGTTTATTTATATCCTTCATGAACAACATGTTTTCAATTTCATTCACAGCTTTTATATCTATTCATGAAACCATTTTTTATGGTTGAAAAAGATTATATTATATTTAATAAATCCTATTTCATGTTCTAGAACTATCTTATTTACAAATTAATAAATTATTAAACAAAACAAGTTCATTATGGTCGAAAAGCCGCCCAAATTAACCCAAACAATCATCAATTAATTCTTATCAATTAATTCATCCACATGGTATATAATTAAATTAATTATAATGTCATTAATTCTTATGTAACATCATTAATAACATGAAAGACCAGTTCTGTATGTTTATCCATGTTCTACACAAACATTAATTTATGAATACATGTGATCCTCTTAAGAAAAACATAAAAACGAATATTCTAAACAATATTCTTCAAACTCTGTAATTCATCCAAAGACCCATAAAATAACATAATGAAACCATAATGAACCATATTAAAGTAAAAAGGATCTTTAATTTTTAATTAATTAATATAATGTGGTTATATAGGACCATAATGTGAAGAAAGCATTCGGATAAAAGGTAAGGGCTAAATATTGAACCCAACATTCTTTTTCGGGTTCTCCCTCTTTCACTAATTTTTTGGTATGGTCACTCCATAAAAAAAATATGTTAATAATTATATTACCTTTTCTGGGATATACATGTCTTATTTTAAAGTTTTTCCAATCAAATGTTTTCATAAAGAACACTTCTTTCATAAACACACCTTTTACTTCTCACTCATGGTTGATGGTTATCGTATCAAGTATGTTATTCCATCATTATTTTAGGAAACCAAAGTGTATGAATGTGTTCATATGAGATGAAACCCAATAAATTACATGGATAAGGTATATTCTTTTTAAATAAAATTTCATTTTGGAATGCGTGATAATGATAATGTTATGATGTGACAGGTGCGCCCTGAATTATATAGCGCAATATGAATGTTTCGATGTGACGGGGTGTGCCCAAGATTATATAGTGCTCCATTTCCTTGGGTAAAGTTATGAATATCATGAGTTAATGTCAAATGATGTTTGAAAAATATTATATCATTGTTCACAAGTACATGTAGTAGTTAACCATTGAGGCATGATGTTTCATTTTTATGCATTTCCACATATCAAGTCTCTTATAAATGTTTCTTCTCATGTTCATGATTGTTTTCCAATGATATGGTTATGCTCAACCATTTTTATATTGTTCTTATTTATCCTCTTATCGGGCTTTTAGCTCACCTATTTTGATTTATACCCTCAGGCGACTACATGTAATAAGGAGGGGTCAAGTTGCAATAAAAATATAGAGAAGAAGGAATTAAATAAATGTTTGTTCTTGATGTTGTAATTTTTATGTATGATCCTAGTTTTCCATAGATACTAAAACATTGTATACTCAATGTGTAATAATTTGTTTTTTAAAATTATGTAATAGTAATATAAGAAAAGGCAGGGTCACTATAAATTTGATACAATGAAAACTATTGAAACCATAATATTAGAAACAGTTATGTTAATGAAAGAAAAAAGATTATTTTGAAGCATTGAAATAAATTTTAACTTAAATAGAGGAAATAAAAGTGATATGTATTTTATATTTTCAAAAAAAAATTTGTGATTATAAGTTAAACAAGGGGATAATAATCCTTTGAAAAAATACCAATAAGATGAAAAAACAAGTAGTAAGTAATAATATTAATAATTATCATATTGTATATGTATATAAATTATCATTACAAAAAACTAATCACAACCATAAGAGTATAAAAATGAAATGAAATTAATGGGAACTCCGATGTTGGGAAAACTAAATGTCTATAGTAATTATGAAAATATATAGATGGTATTTAAGGTAGAGTCCCATCATTCCCTAGTGTTCTCCCATGTTTAGTTGTATTTATAATTAATTCACATTTAATTTATTGTATTGCACTAGTGGGAACCCATGTTGGGTAGGACTTATGTCACGACCCATCCTCGGGGCCCATGCTGTGACTACCTCAACACGCCTTCTATAGGCCAAGGGCTGGCGACTAGCACCAAAGGTGTAAATCCCGATAACTGGGAAGGAATTGTCTTTATAAAACATAAACATATCCAACCAGAGTACAAGTGGAAGTAATACACTAAGTACAAAATAATGTGATCAAAATTAAATGATCCAGAATATAAACCCAACTAAAAATACAGCTACAACTAAACGAAAGTACAAAAAAAAGACAAACAATAGGAAGATAGAAGCAGCTCCTAGGTTTTCCACCTCAGATCCTACCTGAAGTGTAGGTATAGATATCCTCCTCAACGCTCTCACCCGCATACCTCCTATGTGTATCGTCTCGTCGTGAAGTCCACCTCTGGGTAATGACTCATCGTGAGGTCCACCTCCTGGTATCGTCTAGTCCTCATACACTCAGTCTCTGTCAGCGATGTCCATCATTTGCATCCAGCATAATGAGTTAGAGGCATAGCCTGTGCATGGGTGAGTATAACGACACTCAGTAGAGACCCCAAGACCCTCAAGGTCTCACTAAATCCAACAAGTATAACCACAAAGAAGGATCTCAACAGATAACCCTTACATAGGTATAAGCCTATACTTATACCTAAGTTAATAAGTAACCCATATCAATCATGAGGAAACATAAAGGTTATGAAATCAACAGATAACCACGACATGGGTATATGCCCAAAAATATACCTAAGTTATCAAGTGACCCATCTCAATCATGAGGAAAACACAATTTTCATTGATTCAGCTCAAACGAGTATTTTTCATTAATGATATCAAAAACACGGCTGCTAGAGAACTCCTCCTATGTCATGCGCAGTAGTCCTGCCACGACTCCGAGGATCCACTAACTAACCTTAGACTGCTGAGGTACTCATCCTGTTGAGTACCGTGGGTCTGCCACCTCACAATGTAGTGGTCCTCCGCCATGGGTCTGCCACCTCACAAAGTAGTGCTCCCCCTCATAGCCTACAGAGGTACTCCTCCTGTCGAGTACCGCGGGTCTTCCACCTCTCAAAGTAGTGCTCCTTCTCTATGGGTCTGCCACCTCAAAAATTAGTGCTCCCCACTGGGCTATAAAAGTCGCTCCGAATCAAATCGGACAATCAGTCATCAGGTCTCAGCCAGCTACAAGGTCACCGTACTCCGTAAGCTCGTCTCCGGGAGGATCCGTTCCCTGAGCTACTGGTCGAAACTCCAAATATCACAATTTCCCACAAAGAAGTATCTCAAAGGACCACCTCATCGAAGGAGTCTCAACGCAACAGATAGTGCGTCTATCAGATGCCAGGTCTGTAAGTTATTAGTCTTTTAGTCCCGGGGGCCCGATTCGTTTCATGTACGAACCAACATGGCCGTATCTCAACTGTACCCCAAACTCCAATGGGGTATACTCAAACGTACCATTCCTCAACTTGACTACCAACTTCACTGATGGTTCGTCAAACGGACGTCCGGAGCTCAAGTTATATGTGTTTCCGCTCCGAGGGCCCGATTGGTTTCGGGTTCGAACAAAATCGGCCATACCCATACATCACCGAAACCTTTAGTGTAATATACTGAAATGACTGTATCAATCCAAGGAATCATACTCAATTGATAGTGCGTCGATTGGAGGTCTAAAACTCATGTTATTGGTGTTTAACAGAAGATAGTCCGAAAATAGGGGGTCAGGGCCCGGTCCGACCCGGCAAAACACCCCCTGGGTTGGGCCGAACTGGGTCGACCCGACTCGGGTCTAGGTCTGGCCCGGTTGGGCGTGGCCTATCCCAGCTGGTGCGACCATCCTGGCTGGCGTGTCCCGGCCCGACCGGCATGGTCCGGCCCGACTGGCGCGGCCCGACCTGCTTGGCCCGACCCGCGTGGCCCGCCCCGGCCCGACCGAGGGAGCTGGCTCGGCCAGCTTAGTCGAGCGAGATGTGCGGAGTGGGGGTGCTAATTAACTCTAGCAGTGCAAAGCGCCTCCCCACCGTCATCCTGGGATCGTGCGCGGCTGCTGGATCCACCTCATCGCACCGTCGCGGCAGTTGCCGTGGTGGGTCTCCTACGACGGCACGCTGGGGCGCTGTCACGTCGGCGACCCGCTCTTCCAGGAGCTTCCGCGGGCCACCAGAGTTGCTCCGGTGGTCTATTTTAGCTTCCTTCAGCGCCAGCGGTCATCTGGGGTCCTAAACATTACTGCGAAGGATTTCAAACACCGTTGTGATCCCGTTTAATCATTTCCCGTCAATCCGCTCCCAAATGATCAACCAGTAGAGTGTCTGACTTGTTCGTTTTCCCATGTCCTCTGCATTAGAGGCTCAATCCATAATTCATCAACAACAAGGGTTTAATTTATTCATAATAAATTATACAAACCCCCTATAATTAAATACCCATGCATGAGGGTATAAATCACATATACACAAAATTCAAGAACCCCCTACCTCGAGAATGATCTGTGGTAGCCGAGCATCATGGATGACGGTGTTACTTCTGTCGTCGTAGGAGTGCACTTGAAGAATAATTGATGTCTCCTCTCTTATCGTGCGATGAAGAGCATAGAGGACGCGTAGTCATTCATCATGGAAATGAGTGTCGTTCTTTTCTGGAGTTTTGGTGTTCTTCAACAAGGGAGGAATACCCCTCTTCCTTTACAAGCTCTCCCTCAAAAGTTTTCCCCCAACAAAAATAAGGCCAACCTAAAAAAAATAAGACATCACCTTATTTTAATTAATCTTTCCAAGCTATTAAAATTTTGACTCAATTAATTAATAGAATAGGTTCCTTTAATTAAATAAGGTGTGTCTGAAAAAGTTAAGGAGAAATAGATAGAAAAGTGGAAGAGTTACATAAATAAGAAAGATTATCTTATTAAAGTGAATGGTTGTCGTAATAAAATAAGGAGAAATTAATTGGGGGGTTATGAGAGTTAAGGAAGATGAGCGGTTGGGGATCCTGTGGTCCCCACCTCTCATTTATCCACACTTGGAAGAGTTTAACTTCCAAGATATAAAAATAAAATTGTTAAAAAGTTTTATTTATTTTAAACTAAATCCCCAAATAATTAAACTCAACCCGCTTAAGACACAACTACGGTAATGGTCCCATTAAGTAATTACCAGCACTGCAAGTTCATCAGTGCCCTCAGATTTCAATTTTGAGAACTTGTTCAAAATATAGAAAAACCCGCTTGTTCGTTCACTGAACGTACCCGAGCTAAACTTCACAAATGAATTCCGATAACACCGGGCCGCAGAATCATGTTCTGTCAGAAGCCACGTACTCTTATATTACAAAGAAATTAAGAAAAAAAATTTCCTTGAAATTTCCGGGTCTTCACATTACTCCCACATTAGGGATTTACGTCCTCATAATGCTACATCACACACTAGGGAAACAAAAGAAGGTACTGAGCACGCATCGGAGCTTTTCTCTCTCCTGTGCTCCGCTGTAGGTTCTCATGATACCAACGAATGCGCACCAGAGGAATCAATAGTCCATGTAGGACCCGCTCCTGTCGATCCTCGGTCTCCACTGGATCCTCTGTGAATGTCACCCCATCATCGATGTCCAGCTCACTGTGGTCGATGATGTGTGCATGTTTGTGCACATATCTCTTTAGCTGAGATATGTGGAAGACGTCTTGCACCTAGTGAAACTGTGGTGGAAATGTCAAGTGTTAAGACACATCCCCTACCCTGCTGAGGACCTAGAAGGGTCCAAAGAACCTCATAGACAACTTACCTTCTAGGCCACATCTCTGCAGACCTCGTCGAGGAGAGACCTGTATGAAAACGTGGTCGCCATCCTAGAACTCCAGTGGTCTTCGTCTCCTATAGAAATAGGATTTCTGCCTGCTCTGTGCAGTCTTTATCCACTCCTAGATGATCTGCACCTTCTCCGGTAGCCTCAAAATGGGCGCACTGGTCAACCTCTACCTCAGCTCCTGAAAAGTTCTGCTGGCATATCCCTGACCACACGAAGGGTTTTCCCATCATTTTCAATGCTAAAATCGGTACAACAAATATGGTGATGTCTGGATCAAATCTATGTTTGGACAAATCATGATTGATCGACTGCACCCACTTATGCATGATTACATCATGTACTTCTTGGGGTTTCCTTTTCACGAACCAAGGAAAACCCATCGCAACATTGTACAAAAACCACAACCTTTTTTCCTAACACAGTCAATCTGTGTATGAACTGTGGTTTCCCAGTCCATATCCAAACTAACGTCATAAGGCCTCGACGATTCCACTAAGAGGTTCCAACCGAAACTCTTGCTCAAGGGTCAGATCACACCATCGGCGTAAGCGTGATTATTGAGTCTCATCCCAAAGCTATCTTTAGACTTGAGGCTCAATTAAATGGCTTAACTGGAAAATCTAGGTCTGGGACAAGATTCGTGGAAGGAAGAAATGATTCCTATCAATGTCTGTTGTTATGGCAGCTAGTAGTAGTCACAGACCATACCTTGAATCATCCCTAGATCCATTCGGTCGCACTCCTTGACTGCATGCAACTACTATCTTCCCCTTCCCTCCAGCTCTCTGAGCATGGA
Source organism: Viscum album (assembly GCA_963277665.1). Classification (NCBI taxonomy): domain Eukaryota; kingdom Viridiplantae; phylum Streptophyta; class Magnoliopsida; order Santalales; family Viscaceae; genus Viscum; species Viscum album. Next base: position 165,685,314 of record OY728148.1, read on the forward strand.
AGGGAATACAAAGGCGGGTGGTTGTAACATATCGAAATGTACACCACCACATGCTGCTCTCCCAATTTTGCTTCCACATCTACAGCTCTGCAGATTCATCTGTCCTTTAAACATACATCGCTCTGAGGTCTGACCTCTAAATCACTGATCATATCTTAGTCATCAAGTACAATGAAAGACCAGCACACCATGATGACTACTCATCTACTGAAATGTTGTCCTACTAAAGCTATATAAGCCCTAGAGAACTCTCAACAACCTCCTCAAGACAATCCTCAGCTTCCTGTTAGTCGGGCTCACCTCGAAACCTGAGTGGTATCTGATGCTGAAACACATGTAATGTACTATGCCTAAAAGTGTCATCTACCGGTACCACTAGTTGTATCTGCAGACCAAAATGTAGTGATATAGATAGAACACTACCCGAAGGTACTATCTCAGGCATCGATTGACGTATTGAATCCTCATCACTATATGGACCTACCTCATGGTCACTCACTGGGAAACACCAGTAGCTAAGATCACCACCTACTATACTAGTGTCTCAACTAGGTGGAAAACTCTAGAAATCACCTCCATCTAGTCCTCTGCTGCCTGGGAATATGTCACGCCTCATAACCTTGAAGGCCTCTGCTATTGTAACTCGTGCAACATGCTCTGTCAGCGTGCACCATCCGCTAGTATGGGTAGTGAAATCTGCTGCCTAATTGGTGGTGTTGTTGCTGGTACACCACCCGAAGGTGCCAACATAGAAAGGGGGCCCTGCAGTGGAGCCTCGTCGCTTGGTGGGCCATCATCGTGTACTCTATCAGAACTCCAACTGACTATATGCATGGAGGCATCTCGAACAGATGCAACATGGTCAAACGATTTAAACATGGTGAGCTGACCTGGTTGAGCTGACTTAAAGAATACTTTTGAAACACAAACGCAATCAGTGTTTTCATGAACTGAGTTAGAAATCAGTAGTTAGGGTCCTGGTGTATGGATATGTCAGCCGCCACACCAACACTAGACTCCCTAAACTGAAAACCACACTAGGTACTATTAACAATATTGCTTCATAGAAAGAATGATCACAATCTTGAGTTCTGCAGTAGAACCCACTCCTCTGATGCCAATTTTTCACGACCCGTCCTTGGGGCCCATGCCGTGACTACCCCAAGCCCGCCTTCCATAAGACAGGGCCTGGAAACTAGCACCAACGGAGTAAATCCCAATAACTTTGAAGGCATTTCCTTTAAAAAACATAAACACATCCAACCAAAGTACAAGTGAAAGTAATACACTAAGTACAAAAGAATGTTCTGAAAAGTGAATGGTCCAGAATACAAACCCAACTGAAAAGTACAACTACAACTGAACAAAAGTACAATATAAATGACAAACAACTAGAAGATAGAAGCAACTCATGGGTCATCCACATCGGATACTACATGAAGGGTAGGTACAGATAGCCTCCTCAACGCTCTTATCCACCAATCTCCTCCGTGTACCGTCTTGTCGTGAAGTCCCCCTCTGGGTACTGACTCGTCGTGAGGTCCACATCCGGGTATAGTCCAGTCCTCGAACACTCGGTCTCTGTCTGCGCTGTCTGTCGTCTACATCAACCACAACAATGTGCGGGCATGGCCCGTCCAAGGGTGAGTATAACGATACTCGGTAGGGACCCCAAGACCCTCAAGGTCTCACTAAATCCAAAATGGATAACCACAAAGGAGGATCTCAATAGATAACCCTTAATTATATATAAGCCCATACATATACCTAAGTTGTCAAGTAACCCATCTCAATCAGGAGGAATCACAAAGGTTATGAAATAAATGGATAACCACTACTTAGGTATATGCCCAAACATATAACTAATTTATCAAGTCACCCATCTCAATCATGAGGAAACAACAATGTTCTTTGACTCATATCAAACCAGAATTTTTCATTAATGATATCAAAAACACGGCTGGTGGACAACTCTTCCTCTGTCGTGTGAAGTATTCCTACCACGACTCTGAGGTGCCACTCACTAAGATTAGACTGCTGAGGTACTCCTCCTGTCGAGTACCATGTGTCTGCCACCTCACAAAGTAGTGCTCCCCCTCATAGCCTACAAAGGTACTCCTCCTGTCAAGTACCGTAGGTCTTCCACCTCACAAAGTAGTTCTCCTCCGCTATGGGTCTGCCACCTCACAATGTAGTGCTCCCCACTGGGTTATACAAGTCGCTCTGAATCGAATTGGAAAAGAAGTCATCATGTCTCAGCCAACTACAAGGTCACCGTACTACCTATGCTCGTCTCTAGGAGGATCCACTCTACATGCTACTAGTCGATCCTCCAAGTATCACAATGTACCATGTATAAGTATCTTAAAGTACTGCATCATCAAAGGGGTCTCAACGCAATAGACAGCGCGTCTATCAGACGCCCAGTCTGTGAGTTATTAGCCTTTTAGTCCCGGGGGCCTAATTTGCTTCGTGTACAAACCAACCAAACCATATCTGAACTATACCCTAAACTCCCATGGGGTATAATAAAAGGAACCATTCCTCAACGTGATTTCCAACTCCACTGACGGTTCGTCAAATGGACGTCTGGAGCTCAAGTTATATCTGTTTCCCGCTCTGAGGGCCCGTTTTGTTTCGGGTTCGAACCAACCCGGCCAAACACATACTTCGCTGAAACCTTGAGTTTAATATACCGAAACAACCGTCTTGATCCAAGGAATTCTACCCAAACGGACGGTGCATCGATCGGAGGTCCACAACTCATGTTGTGGGCGTTTAACTGAAGATGGTCCAAAAATATGGGGTATGGTCCCGGTCCGACCCGACCCAACACCCCCTGGGTCGGCCCGCACCGGGTCGACTCGACTCGGGTATGGGTCCGGCCCAGTTGGGCGTGGCCCGGCCCGGCCCACATGGCCCAGCCCAGCCCATTTTGGATGACCGAGATGCGCAGAGCGGGGGGGGGGGGGGGGGGGGCGCAAATTTACACCAGCGGCACAAAGCGTCGCCCTGCCGTAATCCCGGGATCCCGCGCGGCCGCGGGACCCACCGTGTTGCACCAACATCGTTTTTTCCGCGGTGGGTCTCCTCTGGCGGCACATTGGGGCGCCACCGCCTCTGGTCGCCGGCGCTGCCTCGCTGGCGATCCGCGCCGCCAGGAGCTTCCGCGGGCCACTGGAGTTGCTCCGGTGGTCCGTTTTAGCTTCCGTCTACGTCGACGATCTTCTCGAGTCCTGAACTTTACAGCGATAGCTTTCAGACAACGTTGTGGTCCCTTTCCATCAACTCCCATCAATTCGCGCACAAAAGAACAACCAGCGGAGGGTCCGGCTTGTTCGTTAGCCTGTGCCCTCCGCATTAGAGGCTGAATCCATAATTCATCGACAACAAGGGTTTAGTTTATTCATAATAAGTTATAAAAACAACCTGCAATTAAATACGAATGCACGAGGGTATAAATCACATATACACAAAATACTAAAACCCCTTACATCAAGAAAGTTTTGCGATAGCGGTGCATCTTAGATGAAATTGTTACTTCCGTCATCATATGAGTGAACCCAAAAAAGAAATGACGTCTCATCACTTGTCGTTCGATGGAGAGGATAGAGGGAACGTCGTCGTTCATCGTGGAAAGGAGTATCGTTCTTCACCAGAGGTTCGGTGTTCTTCAACATGGGATGAATACCCCGCTTCCTTCACAAGATCTCTGTCAAGAGGTTTCCCCCAACAAAAAAAATTCCAAACAAAATAAAATAAGACTTCACCTTATTTTAATTAATTTTTCCAAGACATTAAAATTTTAAATCAATCAATTAATTAATAAAATATGTTACATTAATTAAATGAGGTGTGTTGGCAAAAGTTAAGGAAAAAGAGAGAGAAGAGGAATAGTTACATAAATAGGATAGATTAACTTTTTAAAGTGAAAGCATGTAATAATAAAAGAATGAGAAATTAATGGGGGGTTATGAGAGTTAAGGAAGATGAGATTTTGGGGCTAGTGTGGGCCCCACCTCTCATTTATCCACACTAGGAAGATTTTAACATGCAAGATATAAAAATAAAATTGGTCAACAATTTTTTTTATTTTAAACTAAATCCCCAAATAATAAAATTGAACCCGTTTAAAACGCAACTGCGCTAAAGGTCCCCTTAAGCAATTATCAGTGCAGCGGGTTCATCAGTGCACTCAGATTTCAATTCTGAACACCGGTTCAAATTATAGAAAAACCCACTCATTCGTTCACTAAATGTACCCGAGCTAAACTTCGGAAATTGATTCTGGGTACACCGGGCCTCGGAATCAAGTGTCGTCAAAAGCCAGAGGCTCGTAAAATTCCAAATAAATTTATAAAAAAATTCCTTGAAATTTATGGGTTTTACAACATAAAAGTTATCCATAATCAATGGATCACCATGCACTAGTGTATTCCCATGTTGGTTGGGACTTAAAATTCATACATTTGCAATGGATTGTTATGCACTAGTGTGCATCTATGTTGAAAATGATGTAAATGATATATAATGGACACAATTTACAATTTCCTATCATGAACCAATATTGTGAACGAATACATATTATCCACTACCCACAATTAACCAAGCACTAGATTGTACTCATGTTGGTCAAGAATGAATAGTCAAATAATACATCCTATGATGGTTTTAATAAACATCCTTAGTATTTAATAACTATTATTAAATAGAATAAAACTCAAATAAAATGGTATCAATATATCACATAAATGTTTTATTAAAAATTTATAACAAGCTTATAGATTTTATTCATTATCTAAAAAATCAAAAATTATTTTAAATACATTTTGAAATGAGTTATTTGTTAAAAATCCTAATAAAAAAACTTATATTCATAAATGAATAAAAATTTCTAATATTTCTAATATTTGTACAGATCATCACAAAACATCAATAGAAATATTATAGACAATTATCAACATTTGAATAACAAAAGAAAATATTAAATGAGTATATTGATCATATATATGAATGATAAATCAAATTAAACACCCACTTCATTAAATGTACAATTGTATAATTCATGGAATATATCACGTAATACACATTCAAAAAAATTTAATGCACAAAACAACCTTTATAAATGAAAAATTAAGTTATAAAAACCAAATTATATAAATGTAGAAAATAATTGACGTGAATTAGTAATTATTTTAGATGTAAATGACCATTATCCCATGTAAAATCCACTTATTTCATTAGAACCTATGAGAGAACCCAAATTAATTTAGATAAATCCAATGGAATATAAGTGATATAAGTTTTTAAAAATTCAAACCACGTTATGGAAATAAGAAATGATTCATGGAATTAGGTTTAAAGAAATCTACATTGAGAAAATTAATTTAACACATTTTACTCATGTAAATGGTGTTAATTAACAACAAATTGGATAAACAATTTATTATATGAAAATAAAAAATCTCAATTAATTATTATGACATAGATGATAAATCCCACGGTGTGGATCAATGAGATAGGATTAGTGATTTATATGAGGCCTAAGTCCTTGAATTGTCAAATATAAGAAATAAATTATACCTTAAGGATAAAATAAAATTATGGGAAAAATATAATTTCTTAATTTTATAAACTAGGAATCTCACTGATTTTGTAAATATTGAGAGAACCATACAATATGAAATAAATTTGGTTTCTACACCATAAATTTTTTAGTGTAAATTGTTACTGACAATGATACATAACTTCTGAAATGAATACTGAAATATACCACTTTTTTATTATTCATCCACATGGTTTCCTCTAAACAATTCTATAACAATGTGCCTCCATTAAACTAGAAATATCCAATGTAGAATTACATTATACTATTTATAGTAAATCATATATATTTTCAACTAGCATGGTCACCCTTTTCTATATATTGTTATTTCACATGATTACTCATAATAATTCAATTTCTATGTTCTACCACATAATGCAAAATTATGTCTGTAAATTTATACTATATAGCCACTAATAATTATGCACTGATAGTGAAATGGCAGTGAAACACCAAAAAATTCCATAAATTATGAACATATCAACTAAAATATCCTCAAAGTCCATATAAATTTAAAATAATATAAAATAATAATAAATTATCATTCTAAGGTGAGATATTTATACTCACTGTATCTCTTTCTACTATAATTAATTCATAGTTGAATGTAATTACAAAAGAAAATAAGAGTTTTTACTACCTCCTAAGAGACAAAATTATAAAACCGATACACACTATGAAATGTGTCAGCATATGTTTATAACACTAACTATATGATGATATAACATCTTTTCCTAATATATAAATAAATAAATCATTTGGATATAAAACCAAAAATTAGATGACTTATCATCGATATTAATGTTGTGTATATTATTCGTACCCAACCATCACCTGTATAGGTATCCTCAAGTGACACAATATTAGATTATAGAAAATTATTCAAAACATATAAATATATGGCAATATATAGGTAATGGTTAGTTCAAAAAATATAATACCACCACCAAGGTGTATTATAATGCGTTTTTCAGAAAAACAAAGTTGAAAATAAAACTTTTCTAATACAATAAGAAAAAATATCATCTATAGAGGTCTCCATTCTATGTTAACAATTAATTTAACATAATAATCCACTATGTATAAACCACTACAACTATAGGTTTATATAAATGAAAATTCAAGATATAAGATTCACTAATCATACATTAGAAACATATAATATAATGAAAAAAATCATGATTTTCTCTGAAAATTATATAATAATGATTTAGAAGTCTCAGAAATGGAATTTAAAATAAAATTATTTAGTACTTCATAAAAATTATATACAAAAAAAATATTATCAATAAGGCAGATCATCTTAAATAACAGTCTACATATATAAGGTATAGAATAAAAGACAAGACATAATTAATTAATATTCAAGTGGACACCCCAATAAGATTTGGTTCAACAAGATGAACATAAGAATCAGTAGATGTGTTAGATATGGGATTTCCTATTTTTTATTAATCTAAATTATAAAACAATAATAGATAAATAAAAAATCTACAGTTTGGGAAGGATTTATGAGCCCCAAAACGTGAATTTTTATAATGAACCAGTATACCATAATAATTCAATAATAGTGATTTAATCATTTGAGAAGAAGAAGTGAAAATGGGATAAAATCTTGATAAAACCACTCAAATTATTAGAATTGTCCGATTTCACTATTCCACTATGTAAATTTAGTTCATTTCCTCTAGTTAAAGAGGATATATAAATCCCATTAGGCATCTAAGAAATGTGTGCCCCTACATAGACAACTTGTTTCACCGCTTCAATTATGAGGTTTAAACGAACATGGTCACATTCAATAATAGATTAGAACTGATACATATCCTAAAACTCAATGATTTAATATAATCAACCATTTCTAGATCAGGTATATATTTTATAAGTAAAAAAATATAAAATAATAATCTAGAATAAAATGACCCATTACTTAGTGTAACACAATTCCTTTTCATTAGATATTTTAATAGCCTCAATAAAATAGTGTTTTAGGAAAATAAACATCAACAACATCCCATGGATAATACAATCATGTTTTAGTTTGATTAAAAAACCTCCACTACTTTTATTATTCACTCTCATGCATAGAGATAAAAAAATAATGCTTAAGACACTCAATAAGTAAATGAATGATGAAAATCAAATACCTTTTCTCTAACCAGTCTTATTGATAATGGGTTTCCTACTACACATGAAAACTAGGGGTAATAAAATTATAAAACCCCTAAAAAACATTTCATTGTTGAGCTATTAGATGAAGAGAATTATTTTACAAATTTTAATCATGTAGGGTTACTGACCTAAACAAACTCTATTTTACTGGTGGGTTTACTTGTAGAAAACAAACCATATCTACTTATGGATAACCCGTGTAGAGTTGGTTGTGGATTATTTTATATTATTAATAAGAAAATAAATCACATTCAATGTAGGATACAATATTAAAGTAAAACAAATATAATATCATCTAATGTATTAATATCAAAATGTTAATATAAATTCTTTTTTTGATATCCAAAACCCATGCGTGAAATAATTACAAGTATTATTCTGAAAAATATTTATATAAATACTTGAAAAAATATTTTAAAACTTTTATACATTCATATATTATATGAGAAATGAATTATAAATCAAAAAATATATCAAATCACAATGACATATTTCTAAATTTTACATTAAAATTACCAAAACAGTTAAATTCATTCTTTTACCATGACTTTCAACACCTTTTGGAATATATATATATATATATATATATATTATTTTTTATAAAATTTCCAATGTTAAAATTTTAATAGAATAAATTATACATATAAATAACCTTATTTCATGTTACATCTACAATAAATATGATTTAGTAAAACCATGAATCATAATGAATTTTAATCCCAATTTTATAAAAATAAAAAGAGTATATACTTTGGGAAAAATAGTTTGTAAAAATATGCTCTGATAATGTTAAGTCTACAAAATTGTACCCTCACCTAACTATATTACATATTCTGGTTTTTCCAAACTAGGCATAATAACCCGACGATCTCTAGATGGTTCCCATTCCCACACTAAATCATTGAGTTTATCCAAATTTATCATAAATATCTATAAAAAACATAAATAATACTGAACAATGTGGAATTATTAAATAAAAAATCTGTAATTTGATACACACATAAGTCAAGCATCCAATATAACCCAAGGATCAATATGAAAATTCTTGGCTGGAAACAAACTCAACCCCACCCCTTGTGCTTAGAGGATCCTATATCTTTTCTACCAAGATGCCCCAAATTTATACAAGTGTATGATACGATATTATTTATGGAACATAAATTTTCTATCATGACCTAATACCCATTTCAACCTAATAAAGGGAATGAATCATTTTCTCGATCAGTAAATGTTGGAAACCAATTTTGGGGAATCAAAAAATACACTGATATTAGTAATTAGACGAGATAAAACAATAATAATCATTAAATTCTAACATAAAAGTATTAAAATTTCTCTCTATAAGTCTCAGTTCCACATATAAAAAATAATAATCATTTACAAATTTTAAAACACAAAAGGGCCCCTAATGAAAATATAACTACTTTATCAATAAGTAGAGCAAAAAATGTATCTAAACACCCTAAAACAAAAAATTGTTTATGATTAATTTAAAAAACAATTGGAGATAAATAATGAACTAGATTATCAATTATAATGTGGAAAAATATATGGAAATATATGAACTATAAACAGAACCAATAAATATCCTAATGAAATATATAAGAACATGTCCCTATATAAAATTTAAATACTCTACTATTTATGAGGATACCCATGAATATCATATATAAATATTAAATCCAATTAGATGAATATTCATTATATATCATTAATATAAATTCCAAAACAATAACATTTTTTTTGGAATTTTAATACTTTTATATATATAACTTGGTATAAAACTACTTAAATCAACTCCAACTATGTTCCTCACAAATCGCACACCTCATAAACATATAATATATAAAAAATTTATTTATTTCTTATGTGAAATATAACATTATAAAGGATGATATCAGGTGATAGGAATGTTTTAAAAGAGGGGTTATCAAGGATCATTTAATCATAAATGACCACAATGGTATGATATCTATATATTAAAATTAGAAGACTGTACCTAAAAATTCATATATCATAATTATGAGTCATGGAACAATGATTAATAGTTTATAAAACATGAATCATAAATAATTAAATAATACGATCCACGAGGAAATAATATTGGAATAGGATCTTCTCAAAAAATATTTTCATTATGTGTGGAATAATCATAAGCACAGAAAAAAGTTTTCTAGGATACTGGGTAAGATATTCCTCACAAGTTAGAATTTTATTAACCACTCATGTACCTACTTTTGGATTGGAAAAACCTCTATAGTATACTATAATATACCTAGGATAACATAAAAAATATCCAATGATCACATAAAACATTATTGACTTCCCAATTATTTAGAGATATTTAACAATCCCACACATAAAAAAAGCATTTCATAAATTTTCATTAAGATAATGAAAATATTTATCATTTCTTCATAACATAACTTACATGAAAAAAAATTATATTAATCAATATATTAAAAATCATTATGTAAAAAATAGTGATGGCATCATAGGATAATTTTCCGTGGGAATCATAATTAACATCAAAGGATGTAGTCATATATAATAAAATCCCTTTGAAATATCAAGCGAATATTTCCTTAGGAAAATACCATATTAATTTTAAATTAACTTATTTAATGTCAAAATATTTATAAGGTATTTTGGGAAAAAATTACATTAATGTATCATGGTAAATATATAATGTATTCTTAAATATAAATAGTATTCATGATATAAGAAAATTTTTTTTTTCAATTGTAGTTTAAAAAAATATTCCATTCACAACTTTGGAAAAGAGTTCATCATTTTGAAAATGATAACTAGATTCATGATAAATAATTTTATATAAATTAAATCATTGATAAATTTTCCTTTAACAAATAATAATAGAATACTAATAACATTATTTAATTTTTTATATAATATATGGACATGGAAGGAAAATGTTTTCTGGGGGAACATTAAAAAAATCAGTTTTCTTTTCAAACATTATTTCTTTTATTTTGATTACTCACAAAGAGAAAAATGAAATTAAAACTATTCATTAAATATATAACTATAATATAATTAAAATTATGAAATTTATGAGTGATATATCATTCAATTTCACCATTGTAAATTCAATTATAATGAATCCTGATAAAAATGAGATTTTAACATAGAACCCTTGCCTCAAGTCTGACATTATTCTTATGAAATCATACCACTAGTTTTATAATGATAAAAATATTATTATTTTTTACAAGAAATATATTTAAAATTATTTCATAAATAATTTATATAAAACATATTATTATCTATTTATTAATAATTATTTGTTAAAATCATTCTTCTTGGTGATAAATGTCCTAGTTTTCTTCCATGTTTCGGTTCAGTAGATCTTATACATGTGAATTGATCATGATTCCATAATATTTTCAAAATGTTAATAAACATATAAATAAAATATATATTCATTATATAAATATTTATAACTATCCATAATATTTAGAGATAGAAAACTGAATTACACTTTTCAAGGAAAAGCTAGTGTGTATATGCATATGAACATGGTTTTCATTTTCAAATAAATATAAGAAAATATTGATAAAATATATTCTGTAATAAAATAATTATAATTGTGTAATAAATACCCTATATATTCATTAATTAAATTATTAATCTAGTAATGTGAGGTGGTAATGGGGGATGATTAATATTTCTATGTATAGGTGATAGATAAAAATTGTGTTCGACCGATACTTTCATTTCACATATGATGGAATGATGTGTGAAATTGTTGTTCCATTATTATAAAAAATCTTATTATATTGAAGACACAATATTATTCATGTTTTTCATTGTGTTATTTGATAATATGCTTGAAAATGATATAAAATTTAAACCTCTTGGTTTAGACTATTAAATCCTCTATGGGAGACCTCATTTATCTCTTAGTTTAATCACCCCCCATCTACACAACTCAATTTAGAATTAAGTGTGTCATCAAAATTGAATTTATTTTATTATTCATTATGACTACTAAATATTCCCCTATTAAATAATATAATTTTTTTTATTCCAAATATGGAATCCATTTTATATGATTAAATACCTTTAATTGGAAAATATTTATTTTTAAATAAGAAAGCAAAATAAAATGAAAATCGGGTTATAGAAAAAATAATTTTTATCAATAAAACTGAGAATACATAAAATAATTTCTATGATATTAATGTCATTTTAATTTAAAATTATTTAATATGATATATAATATATATACATTTCATTATCATTATTATTTAATTGTGATTAATTTAGTTTCCTAAGATAAAAAACATTATTCACATAAAAATAGTTTTATAAAAAATAACTAGTATTATCTTTTGATGAATTTATCTTTCTACGAAACAATTATATAACTAATATATGTATAATTATTAATTTATTCATGTAAGTTTTCAAAATAGACTTTTGAAATCACTTTTAAATAATGATTGGTATACTTTAATTAGATAATAAGATGTAGAAAAATACAGTTCTTAAAATAACATTTATTTTAACAATTAAATTATTATCTTAAAATGTATTGCTTATTATAAATCGCCTTATTTTTTATTATTTTACTTTGAAATAAAAATAGGGTATTCCATATTATGCTTCACACACCCCTCAAGTATAAATGGACAATGATATACTATTCATTTATAACATAGTAGTTAAAATTGAAACTGTGAATACTAATAACCACATTATAATTATTAAGTATAGGGGTTCTAAAATTTTAAAATATATTGATTAATTCACAATAAATATGTAATAAATTTTAATTATAGGCATTTAATGATTCAGAAAAAAATTTTCTCAAAAACTATGTTTATATTTATTTTTTCACAAAAAGAATATAATTAATTTAAACCATTTTATGAAATTATATATGTAGGAATGAATATCCTTTTGAAAATCCCCATATAAATATTTTCCGGTGGTTAATTTTGTGGATTTTTCAAAAAATCATTATTTTCTATGAATGTTGAAAAATTATTATTTCTATTCATTAAATTATGTAATATTAAAGTTATAATATGGTATATAGTTATACAATTAACACTTAATTATAAAAAAAATATCAAATTAATTACATATTTTTAATAGTACACTCTCTAGTAACCTATTGATAGAGTATAGTTTAGTAAATATTCGTAGATATAAGTAATTTAATCTCGAAGAAATTATCAATTTGGTAGTCTTGAAGAACTAAAAGAATTTCAAATTTATATATTACACTAGAAGTATAAATTATAAAGAAAAAATAGGTTCCTTCATCCTTAATATTATTCATATTATCATACTTCATATCCTAGGGGAAAAATTAAAGGTTAAGGTCCTATTGCCAAAATGTTATGTTTAATGGAATAAATCTTATGATGATAATTAATAATGAATATGGAATGTTGAATAACTGAAAACATATAATAATTGTGAAAAAAATCAGCCATGGATAATATCAATGTTGAAATATTTTGGAAATAATAAAAATCGAGTTCTCAATGAAATAAGTTTTTATAGGATTTCATGATTTTAAAAATAAAGATATATATACCATCAAATCCTTTCTCTACGATAGTTTAGTCATTTAGTATTCATTCACCGTAATCTCATTTATTTATGGATAAAAAAATTTCCTCATGGGAACTATTTATAAAATGTGGGGAAATATAACTTCATGCCCCACCCTTCACTACATTTTTAATGCATTACTCATTTTTTTAATTGTCAAGATAATTTCAAAAACATTTTAACTTATAAAAAATATTATATGGAGTTTGGAATATGTAGTAACAATAATTCCATAGTTAGAATAATTAAATTTAATGTTAAACACCATGTTAAAATTATATAATTTTAATGAAATAAAAATATATATTGTATAATAAATATAGACATTTAGGTGATATATAATTTCCATTTCCAAATGATCATTTAAAATTTATTGTTTCAAAGATGGTATCATTTCTAAATATCCCTAGTGGATAATAACGAAAATAAGTGGTTACAGTCATTGATTTAGAGGAATGTCTTCAAAATATCATAAAGTATTATTGAGAAAAAAAGACATTATATTTTGATATAAAATCATTAATAGAATACATTTATTAAATATTAAGAATAAATGGTCATTGAAAATCTCCATCTAAATGAGAAATGTAATATTCAAACCATTGGGAATTCATGATGTCATAAAATTATGTTGATGCTATAAAAGATAAAAATCATTCCTTTCACAATATTATAAGAAAAGTACCACATTCAAAAAAATGGCTAGAATATTCATTTTTAAATATTTAGTAAAATTTAAAACATTTTAAATCAAATCAGTACATGGAAGAAAAATATACCAGAATGAAATAGAAATATGATAAAATTTTGATTAATTCATATCTATTGAAACTGTAACTTGTGTTTAACGAATAAAAATAATTAATAAATCCATATAAATGCTTCATTCCTGAAATGCGATTTATTTATAGGTCATAAAAATAAACAAGGGTGTACTAACAAATATGTGTCAATAGTGTGAAAATTGAGACAAAATCTATTACATTAAGTTTGAATTTCCATGTAGGTGCTTTGACCTTATTTATAATAAATGTAAATATTTTATAATTCCATACGAGACCCAAAGTAATATATTTAATATTATATATTATCCATTTATAACATTTAATCACTTTTTTGTAAATACTTTTTTATTATTATCATTATTTTGAATGTTATTTTCTTTTTTTCATGTATATTTTTCTTTTTTAGTATGTATCTTTTAATACTTATCCTAATTATTTATTTTTAATAATATCATTCCATATATAAATATCATATATATTAAATATATATATATATATATATTTAATCATCTATAAAACATATACATATAAAAAAGAATTACACATATCATTGAGATGATAGGTCATACGTATGCATAAACGTTGTTTCAAATTTTCCATGTATGGAATTATAAAAAGTTAAACACAAATTAATAATTATAAAAACATTAGAATTTCATATATATAAATATATATATAATTTATAGTCATTATATAAAAAATATTTCTTATCTAGTTAAAGGGAAAATGAATTAAAATTGACATTACATCATGGATGTATTAGTCCACACTTATGCACAAGAAACATTATAGTTATTCATTGGATATGAAGGTAATATATATTGATTAATACTATAAACATTAAATAAAAATTATTTCATTAATTTCATATATGAACATCATTTACATATTTATAAACATACACGTTAAATGGTGATGATAATCGAATTACATTGCTACGTGGAGATGATAAGTAATACGTACACACAAGTGATGTTTTCATTTTTCATTGGAGGAAAAATATACGAAAAATAGTTGTACCATAATTATAATAACATATCATAATAATTATTATTCTAGATATATTTTTTTAGGATTGGTACTATGTTTTAATAGTTAGTATAAGAATAAATAAACATGAAAGACTATATAAAGGTGAATCCCTCTTAATTTGTATACTTCTTTTAGATCTCCACTTAATAGATTTATGGATTATCTATTTGACGGTTAAAACCCTCATCAATTTTTATAATTTTTTTTAAAATAAATGGGTAGTGTTTGGTCATGCTACATGTCTCAATGTGGTGTGATGAATTTAGTGAAGGCTATTCCTTTTATAAGTGAGGGTTGGGAGTTCATGAAATCTCATAAATGTAAATTCAATATAAATTATTACATAATTCCATATAAATAAAATTTTATATATTTAAAATATTTTATATGATTCACTTTATATTTAAAAATCCAAAAATATTTAGACATATTATAGTTTTGTTTTCACCCTTATATTATTTTTTCAAATACTCAAAAACCATTTTACAATTATGAAAATATTAATCTTTTCCATTCTCTATATGTCTTGGATGCCACTATATGGAAATATGATCCGAAATTGGAACATTTTTGTTATTTAAACCATATAGCATTAAATTTTTCTTTAATAAAATCATTCTGGATTTTAATCCCTAAATAAATTGTTATTGAATATAAAATATCATTGATTTTCATTTTTAACAATATTTATTGAACTTAAATTAAAATGTAACTAGTTAAAAAAGGGTAAATAAAATATTATACTCTAAAAAATTCATAAAATTTAATATTTATCATTGAAATTAGTTATTTACATTAATGTTTTGAAATTAAAAAAACTTCTAAAATTTTTATACTTAATTACGTTATTTTTCTATCAGTTAAATTAATATTATGTTGATGTTGCATATTCCATTAAGGTAATTATTTATTAACTAAAAATTTGAAATAAATTGACATTAATTATAAAAATTAACTTCCATTAAAATTGATATTTTTAAATAAACATATTATTTTTTATCATTGTGTTGAAAATTCAAGAAAAAATAAAAATAATTACTTTTTAACTAATATTTAATGAAAAATATATAACTCTCAATATTGTATCCATGTGGAAAATATATATCATATACATCAATATGGGATTATTATGGATGAAATATTTTCATATAAATAAATTTATTAATGTTTTACTGTGATTTTTTAGTCCTTATCATATTATTTTTATCCTTAGTTACCAGATTTTCCATTATAATGGCCATAATTATTTACAGTAGTTATTATTCCTAAAAACCAAAAATTAAAAATTAAAATTTATAAAACATGTAACACCTAATGTATAATAAATAACATATTTTTCATGAATCAATTTCATTGTGATTAAGAAAATAAGTTAAAAACAAAATTCAATACATAATAAAAAACAATTTTTCCAAAAACAATTATTTTTCATATAAAAATGTTTTTATACCAAATTCTGTAATATGAGTAATTAAAATGTATAAAATATTATTTATATTATTAATAATAATAAAATTAAATTTTTACACAATTAAAAAATAGAATTTGATTTTGTATATACATCCAAATAAAATACTTCTTTCACCAAATTTCATTATTGTTAACTATTCAGTAACATGTCATCATTTGTTAAAAAAACTAAAAATTAACTATAATAGAATTATATTTAATGATTTAAAGAATATATTATTTTTATTAAATAAAATAAATAAAAGTTATTGAAATTAAGTATAATAATTTTTAATAAAAATAATGAAAACCACTTTTAAAGAAATCATATTTTTGAAGAATAATATAACTTCACTAAAAATTGATTGATTTTTTTCAAAGAATTGATTCAAACATTTATATAGAGTAGGTACCTTTTATATAATTATTAAATAATTTTATTCTATAAAACTTGAAAATTTAACACCTATTTTGTAATTGTCATAATTAAATAATAGTATTTCCTGGTACATTAAAGCTAGTTGTTACATGTTGTATATATAGTCAAACACAATGATATCATGAAATATTCAATTCTAACATTCTACCAACCCAACTAAATAATTTTTCCCTTGAAATATTAATATTTTTTTGGTAATAGGGTTAATGAAATTTAAAAATTACTTAGTGGAAAACCCACATCGTAGAGTGAGATAAATTTCTTTTCCAAAAGTTAAGGGAAATAATAATCTCGTCTGGAGGAACACTGAATAAGTGTTCCAAATATGAAATTTTTTTATGAAGTGATAATATGTATATGGAATATACAAATAAGGAAAAATTAAAAGTATATAATGATAACAAACATTTTCAGGACAAATTTAAAGACAACAAAACCAAAAGTCTATTATGGGTGGAAATATAATCAATTAATTGAAACTAAATATAAATGAATTGATTTTTTTCTTAAGGATCCTTTTACTATATTTGAATAAATCATTTTTTGTATTGGATATGAATATAATAAATTATATTCAGTTGAAAAGTATAAGTTTATCATTTAACCAATTTCCACCACAATTTCATCTGTTCTCCAAATGATGAGTTTTATAGACGAAATATTATTACCTAGATCACAATTATTTTCTTTTAACAGATCATAAAATCCATGAAAAATGGAAAAGTTATTCCTTTACTATAGGTATTTTAAAATATAAAACAATTATTATAGTTTTTATGATAATAAATCTAATAGAAGCCTCCAAAGATCAAAATTTTTCATTTCATAAAAATATAATCTTAATACACCTAAGATAAATGTATAAAAAAATTAAAAACATAAAAAATTTAAGTTATTAATATAATTTTTATCCCTAGACAATATAATGTATCCCATAATATCTCATACCAAACATGTGAATACCTTGATCAGTTATTCTCATAAAACATACCATTAACCAGAATCACCATAAAATCAAAACACAGATATAACTCATTCAAAAAAAATAACTTTATCCTTATTCCATAATTAATATCCAAGAATACCATATATATTTTATAAATCAAAATAAATTTGTAATATAAATCATAAATTATATTTTCATAAAATAAGTTATCAATATCATGTTTAACAATATTATACAATACAGTTCATAATTTTAAATATATTATTTATCACAAATATCCACTATTAACACATCATCAAGTACAGATTAAGGGTTAACATTCACTCATCAAATATTCTATGAAAATATCACATCACCACTAAATAAATTTTCTTATTTTTTTATATCATTTGACATTGGATTTAAAATCCTTAATGATATCTAATATATAATATTATTTATATGTTTCAAGAAATGTTTAACAAAAATATCATTGATTATATACTTCAGTATAATTAATTAATCCATATAATCAAGAACATTAATCATTCCACTTCATATGTTGTAATATATTAATCATGGATCACTCTTATTGGTTTATCTGTTTGAATGTTCTCTTATCACTAGAGAAACTAGTTTTAAAAAATCACTACCATATTATTTTTGAAACACTGAACATTAGAAGTTTATTTCTTATACGTGTATTCACATTCTTAGTTCACATTCAAAAAAAAAACATGAGGAAATCCCAAATTACATATTGGAAAGTACCAAGGTGTGTATTTCCATAATTATTAGATGTGGGATGTTTCATCATTCCCTTGTTTTCATTCACAACATTTATTTTTTCCTTGATTATTTGTTTTCATATTATTCCCTAGATTTGATTTTAAAAAAATATGACAGGAGGAATTGTTTTTCTACACTGATTGAACTTGACACCATAGGATTATATAATGAAAATGTTTTGGAAACTAATACCCTTGTGGGGATTTCCCTAAACCCAGGAATGAAATGATCTGTCATACATTATAGATTTTATACTCAGACTGTAGGATGTTTTTCTAATATTTTAATATCCTCTAATTACTTAGTAACACTTTACACTTACTTATGTCTTAGATTGAGGAATTACCTTCCCATATTAGCTTGTTTTCCATGAGTAAATTATTTATCAAAGAATATAAGTTCAAAAATTATATAATCAAGGGTTTTATTTTATTGACCCCTTTAGTATTCTAGATCAATGACCACTATTCATATTCATCTCATTTTAAAACATAAAAATATATTATAATGTTTTCACTTTCATTAGATCCCAATGAAATGAATATTATTACGAGATATTTAATCTAATTTTTATCAACCAATGTTTAGTAGTTCCATTAAAATAAGGGGCCTTTTTTCAAATGAAGTAATCTTACAAAGGTGAATCATGATGTGGAACAATAGTTTGTTCCAAAGAGGTATGATTGTTTATTGTATCTTGAGTCAACTTTTATAGTACATCAAAGGTCTTCTTAGTTCTAATACCTTCAATATTGATTTACATAGGAGTTAAATCCATACATTATATATTTGTTTTGATTCCCCTTCATCCATTATGCACTATCACTAAATAAATAAAATAACATAGATAGCTCATTATCATCAGGAATATTGAGATATAAAATAAAATCTATATAATGGTAAAAGATTTCAAATATAATAATTGGTTTTCATAATTCCCATTATAGCAATGTTTAGTTAAAATATAGTGTTCATGATCCTGAAAAAACATCCTCTAATACCAACTATAAAAACCCCAATTCTAATACCCTAGAACATGTGTCTACATTATTACATTTTTGTAGTTACAAGGGATCTAATTTTAATCGGAAAATTGGTTTGTTCATCTTAAAGAAAAAAATAAAAACATTATTTCTTTATTACAATTTAAATATAAATTACACAAAACAAATTCATACTTGAATGGTTTATATTATTCATAAAATTATTTTTTATAGCATCGTGAAATGAAAAAACGGTGACATCATATTCTAATTAAAAATTATGTAAATAATAATCTATCGTGGGAAAATAATGAATAATCAAAATAGAAAGTTAAATTAATAAAAACAAATTCCATTTATTCTATGAGTTTAGAAGAAATTACATCCATGGATAATAAAAAAATTAGTAATATCATAATTAATGATGACTGAGTTCCCTATGAAGAAAATAATTAATATCTGATTTCAAGACATAAAACATCATGATATATAAGTCGTCAAATCATTTTTCTATGAAATTTTAATGGATGGGTAAGTTATAACCACAAAGTAATTTAATTATTGATAAAATATTTTTCTAATGAAACGTATCAATCTGTCAAGGGGCTATATATTTTTGAGCTCCACCCCTAATTTTATGAGATATGAATTCCTCATATTTTGAATTATACAGTTAATTAATAAACAAATTTCTATTTTAATTAATTTACATGTTGATTATATAATATATATTATCAATATTTATACATAGAATTAAATAAAATAACATGTAAAACAATGTATATAGAAATGGTTTATGGTTTATCCATAAAACCGAGATACAAGAATTATTGACATTTACAGGGAATATAATGTCCAATAAATAATCATAAAAATGTGGATCTCTTGAGGATTGAATCATTTGAACATATCCCCAGTGGAGAATAACTATATCAAAGGGATGTCTTCATTTTGTGCAAAAATTCTGAAGAATGATTATTAATATATTCTTGTGGAAAAAAACCATTCCATTATGAAATAACATCTTCTTTGACATCCTTCACAATTCATAGGCCAAAAATTTACCTTTTTCTTGAGGGTTAGCTGATCTAAAAATCATATTCCGGAAAAATAACCATCCACCTCAACTACTAAAAGTTCATACCATGTATATAAAATATATTCATTAAGCTACTATGATATGTTAAGACCATAAACAAATTTCAAATGTGGTAATGTCACCATAACATCAGCACTAACATGACCACTTTTATCTCTTGATCATGGGTTGAATAGTTACAATCATTATGGTTTATCATCCTTGAACCATAACAGATCACTTCCCACTTAAATATCAATATGAATCCCAATACCATATGGGAATATTCACATAACAATTCAATCATAACATCACCCATAAACAACAAAAGCACTATATCAGGAACCAAATTCTCCTTAATATACCTAAATTCTACCTAATACCCATCATATCACATGAATTCATGGCATAACCTGGTCAATTAAATCAACATTTGATTCTAGTTATGATAATTTGGGCACAACCCTTAGACAATAACCACTAACACCAAAGAAACATTAAAACTACACCAGGTTCTTGGGTTCAGTCCGTGAAAAAAAACATTCTTAACCTTAAACAGGTCTAAATAAAAACCCTCTTGAGACACTATATGCATGGGGAAATACACATCTCATGCCCAGAATATATGCATGGACAACATTCCATAGAGTTGATGGTGTAGAAGAACCCATAAAATGGCTCGGAGATGCATCCCATTATCCTCCTCTAATATCGACTATATAATATTTTTATAGTGAAGATGAATACGAACTGATCCACCAAATCTCGGATCACTGATTTCCTGATCCCATGGAAATAGCTGGTGTTTTCATGACAATAAATCGCATGACTATAAACAATAATTTCCCAAAAATGAATGTAAAGGTATTATTTGGGGTACGACCCTCCTTCACCCTCAATTTGTGATATCCATACCTCAATTATCTCTTAGAAAACCAACACACCCAACTTAGTTGGTTAAAGATATCATCAATTCTAGGAAGAGTGTTGTTATTATTGATCTCCACATATTGTATACTCTTGTAGTCTATGAACAACCACAAACAACCATACACCGTCTTGGACTACAACCCTAGAGAACCCCACGGTGAAACATCGTCCCTATTAAAATCATTATACATGAGATCATTATATGAATCCATGACTCCCACAACTATAAATGACTCATCCAATATGAATGAATTAAACTAATATAATTAGAAGGATATAATTATATAACTAACTAAAAATCATGTTGAGGGGGTAACATCATATCCTCCTCTAGGAAAACATCAAAGAACTCTACTATCTCGGCATCCACTGACTCCACCAACATCTCAACCATCAAATAATGATGGAGCTCCACATGAAGACATCCCACATTACTAACCCACTCACCAATGAAAAACATATTCTGACCATAAAAATCCGAGAAAATGATTCTACTCAAGATGTAGTTGAAAGTAGCATGTATATAATACAACCAATAATGTTTAAGATAACAATGTAATGATACATATGTAGTAAGAAATGATCCCCCACAGTACTGATGTATCCCCATAATCTATCAACACCCCCAGAAAATATAAAAGATGTTTTTATAACCTTTTTCTAGTGTAGTAAACAACAACTGCATGGTAAGACTCTTATAAAATAGTCCCAATACAAGAACTAGACTATGAGAAACAATTGAGATTAAATCTCCTGAATAAAACATGTCACCAAAAAGAATACTAAACAAACCGAATGTACCATGGATGATCTTGGGACCATCTGGCACAACCTCCACCGCATTGTGAAACTGAAAACACCCAAATCCCATACCACTTTTTTGATAACCACCTCCACATCCATGGTCATGTCAAAGACCCTGAACATGAGGAACATCCTATGGTTGGCCTCTACCTACTCCACCTTCACTAAGAAAAGTATAATCCAATTTCCCTTACGGAAAAAATTGACTCACTAGAAACTGGTGTTGAGGATAGAATTGAACCTATCTACCTATACTGAGTAGAAATCAATGAACCATTGGGTACCGATAATGATGATGGCCACAAACCCTACAAACAAATAACACTTGTACAAATCCCTTGGTAGGAGTATGAAACCAAGTTCCCCTAATGGTCAGAGGGACCAATTCTATGGTAGACTCACTATTTCTCAAATTTATGAATTACATGGAAGATCAGACCTACCACTATTAACTCTAATACTTGATGAACCTAGGTGGTTCCCCTCTCACATAGATACTATTTTTGAGTTCGTCTGTATGGTCACCATTTTGTTCTTCTGAACCACCAAATACACTGTAATTATAAAATGTGTTACTTAATATAGGATAGAAAGACGTATCACCTTTGTAATATGTCTCCCATGAGACTTTTTTCCTGGAAAAAAGATATGGGGAAAATTGAATATGTCACATGAACATGATTCCCCATTTTTATATTGAAACTCTACCCTATTAAATTTAATGAAGCTCTTTCTTCATTAAGGAATTCATGTTTGAAAAAAGGAACTCTATCTAGAACTCTTTCTAAAATTTAAACCATGAAACATATTCCTATATCCACTCTCTTAGATATAGTGACCATCACTAATGTGTAACTCCCCACATCAGACTGCCATTCAAATAGACCGAGTACTCCATCATGGCTCAGAGAAAACTGAGACTAATCTTGATCTCCTTGAGGTGGATCTTTTCCCCATATATGTAAAACTATCCTCATACATCCCCAAAAACTGCCGCTAAAAAGCACACAATGCAATCTACCAAGCCTCTTCCTCTTATACCAGATTGATACTATGGTGATCAATCACATATTCCCACTAAACCTAAATCACATAAGACTCAAACAAATGCTGATCATTATCCATTGATGATATTCATACAAGAAATTACTAATCCTAGTAATTTTGGAATTTTATTAGGATCTATTTAATACATTTTTTTCAATATAACCTAAATGAATATACCCAATTCAAAAAATAAAAAAAATTCATCATCATGCATGCACCTCTCCTAGTTCTATGCCCTACCTATAAGACCACATCACTTATTAATTAAATAAGAATATAACCGAAGAATTGGATCATGGGGGGGGGGGCACTAAAATATAATGTCCAAGACAATCTACCTATGACATGAACCATGGTCAACTAGCACACCTCTCATACCAACCTATACAATACACCATTGGCCTTAATCCAAACAGCATCCTATCTCTAAACCATCCCCTATGTTACTACTCATTCATGAACCCTTCCCACCCAAGATACTACAATGTGGGGAGATATATAATATGCCAAGAGTCCTGCTTTTAGTTGGTTTGTATTGACGATATGCTACAAGGGTATAAAAATATCATGAAATGTGGGTCAATACCCACTATAATAACATAGGATCCAGAGATATGATTCCATACAAAAAAACTCCATTGAATAATAAAAAAGAAAAAACCACCCCAAAATGAATGGAGAAATAAATCTTGAAAAAATAAAAGTCTCGAAAGTAAATTCCCTAAATTGTTTCTAAAGAAGCGACACAAAAACATTCCAAATGTTTATCATTGTAATTTCTATAATATTCCATTTAATTCTCCTTGATACATGAAAAAAAATTCTATACATAGAGTGACCATATAGGTTTACATAATAATAAAATGAATGCCTCTTGTGAATATATTAAAGAATCATAATAATGATCTTATAAGAAAAATAAAATTACAACAACACCTAAGAAGGTCAACTATGTATCCCACCCACAATAAGGAATAATCACCAAATAATTCAAACAATTTAATATAATATAACACAATTCAAATCAATAAAGGGTACCATGAACTTATTTTTATACGGTTCTCCACTCCCAAAACCCATCATAAAAAATCCTAGAACTCCTATATTTTAAGATTACCAAACCACCCCACAAGCATGGTCACAACACACCTCGCCTGTAGACACCTCATCTCACTATCCCTCATAAATTTCCATGTCACATCATGACCCAACCCACCTAGGACACAACACATCCCCAACAATTACCATTACAATAGTGTGTCATGGACATAAAGGAAGAAAACATTGTTCCCTACTAAGAACATGTACAATCTCCACATAAGCCATCTCATCCCATCTCATAATGCTCACAAATGCCTTGGATCACAACCACATAGGCATGACCACATAACATCTCACCTAAAGACATGTATACTATCACAACGACCATATAGTTCACAAAAGGACCTTAATCCAAGACATTCTAGGAAAAATATACCATTCCTAGATGTGAATGTGGTAAAGAGTTAAACCCCAGTAAGAGTTAAACCCTAGTAAGCTGTCAACCTCACTGGATGTCACGAAAAACAATGCTTCTAAAAATATGAATTCTGACACTTAATGATTATTGTGTGTGGGGTGTGTAAATAAATCACAAAGAATATTCAATTATATACATATAGAGACATGTAATAAAAAAATATGGGTTCACAACCAGACACTATCAAACTCAAAACATCACCAATTTCACTGCCACCTATAAATCAACAAAAACATTAAAACTAGAATCAACATCATACAACCAAAACAAAACAATTATCCACACCATTCATTTCATTATAAATCATCAATCAAATTTGACCACACAACCCATCATATATTTATTCATTTTTCGTTTCCATCCCAATTAAAAATCCAAACCCCATAAAATACAATCATTATTAAAAAATTTATTATTCAATCACTAACAGACCATCTACCACAATAGAAACAAAAATCACACCAAGATCATCATTACCATCATATCATCATATTGCCATCCGAAAATCTTGTCCCCACAAACAAAAACTTACAACCAAAATCCCATTGCCAAACACAATGAACTCACTACCCCAAATCATGGGTAAACTAGAACCACCTCACAGCCACAAAAGTGAGGCCACCAAACTAACACAAAACCACACCAATGTGTAGTCACATTGCATCCATCATCCCCACAACAATTTTGGAAAACACCCCCCACAAGTATGACCACACATAAAAAACGTAAAATATCATTTTATTGATTTAAAAAGTGTGTGAAATCACATTTCACATTATTTTTGGGGTTTCATCAAACATGTCATAATCCAAGGGAAAGAATTTATTTATAAAATATAATTGGTTTTTCAATTTTCCTTTTAGTGTGATATCATAATAATCACAAAAAACATAAAAATAATGACACATATCATCTAGAGAAATCAAATAACCTAACATCCAATATTGTTAGTAATGCATCATGTTCATTAAATTCTTCTTATTATAATAATATCAAATATGTAAACCATGTGAATCATTCCCATATACCCTTAAATTTAAATTTAACAATTCTTTATCTTTTACAAATCCTGACCAATGATTCACATTTCTTAAAAAATGAAACCTTTCCAGCATGATACAAAATAAATAAAAATGTCTGATTCCCTACCTAAATGAAGGTTTACAGACTTATTAGGAATTGTGGTGAGAAGAAGAAATCCCATGAAAAAATCACCTGATGCCTGAAACCACATATCAATAAACACCAGACACAAATATAATAAAATAAAAACCAAACCACAACCCATATTAAACTAACATTTCTGTGGTTAATCACGAAGAAAAGAAAAAAAATCATATTACAGGGGAAAAATATGTACTCAGAAAGACTCGCCAATAGAGATCTAATGTAAACAAAGAAAAAAAATTGGTGTAAGGGAACGCAGAGATCATATTGGGAGGCTACGGTTGGTCTAGAATAAGAGATATTATTTTTTCACATAATGAATGAAATTTCAGTTATGAAAATTACAAAAAATCTATAATATTTATGGTTTCAAATCGTGTAACGATTACATTGTGTGTAATACTCATATTTCTAAAAATTTACATCTTTTGATGAAAATTTAGTCATCTCAGTTTTTATTTAATACATGTCATGCATTCAACACACATGATGTGAATATGTCTCATGGGATCCCCCTATAATGCTTTATATGTCCTGAAATATCTGGGTAAATAATCCAAGAACCATGATTTTAGGTTTTCTAAAAAATACACTCTATGTAATCCCTATAATAAAAACTGTTGGACATCTAGTGACCTCTGAAAAGGCTAAGAACATTCACATACCTCCTCTAGAACACTTCCAACACCCAAAAATTAAAATGTAACAGAATGGGGAGGCAAGAACCATTAAAGAGATGAAATATCATTTTGTTACCTTTCCTTTATTTTTTAATCTTATATCCATATTCCATGGATAAAATTATACGAATTCCTTCAAACTAATGTATAATTTCATATTTTATAGATGATAGTCTCTGAACACCTCTGTTTGCTCAAAACTACGCTAATGTACTGCTAAATGAATCTAATGATCACTTTTATTCCCTATAATAGCCAAGTTCCCAATATCATTCATTGAAAAATAATAGCAGATATAATTTTGTGATGGTTCAATCGAAAAAGTATTATGCAAAATTAGTCAATGGATATAGGATCCCATCATGATTTACACGTGGCTTAAAATTGCAGGAAAATGATTTCATCACATAAACATCCCTATCAAATTATTTTCTAAACCCATTATAAATAATATTAATTATCACTTTGAGTAATATTTTTTATTTAATTTTAGTTTTTTTGGGATATAAATCCATATCATTCACTAATAAAATTTTTCATAAGAAATATGATTTTATCACAAAATTTTTTAGAATAAAAAAATAAAAAAAATTACATCAATATTTTTTAGAAAAACTAAATATATATAAAACATTTGACATATGAATTGGTAACCATATTACCCACAATATTTCCTTAAAAACTATCATAATACTATTTTCAAGAAATGAAATGATAGATCTACATAGGGTTAGTGAATCCTCCAAAGGGCTAGGTGGAGGGAACATCATTCCTATACCTAGTGCATATTATTTCATATATCCATCATCTGCTAATGAAGGTGTAACTTCCATAAAAAATAATACTCCTCTAACTATTATTTCTATCAAATAAGATCCTCATAATCTCTATTCATGTAAAATATAACCTTATTCTACGCACGAAAATTCGATAAATACATTTTAGGTGGAATCGATGAATATGTAAAATATTTCGATGAGTTAGATGATAACAAAACATTAGTTCCATAAAAACTCATAAGAATAAATTAGGATCCAATATAAACCACTCATCCACATTACATAACATATTCAATTTCCTAAATCTAATTATCCCCATTAAATTATAACTCATGGGTGTCCCTAACATCTATCTCAGTATGACTCTCATCATGTGTAAGATAGTTCATGATCTCATATGAATCATTAAAATGTAATTTCAAAATAAATTGGTTAAAATATTAATTTTACATAATTTTAAATTAAAAAAATATACTAACCACAATATGAAACTATCGGTCACAATAAATCTCCCCAATGTTAGGACCCATATAGATATTCGTAGAAGAATAAAATTTTGTATCATCTTGATCCTAGACTAACTATATGAATATAAAAAATCATTTAACATTTACTTAATAATTGTATATATAGTTATATAAAATATCATAGAATAAGTCATTATTTCTTTATAATGGTATGAATACATGATCTATGTGTGTCCTCCTATGTCACCCATTTCTAATAACATAAAGACAATCTTCTCTAAAATAAATTTCATATCCAGTAATAGAATGATCCAACATTAACATGACATAAGATGAAATCAGTAAGATATTAATAAAAAGACTAAAATAACTATGGATCCAGCTCTCTACACTAATCTTCATCTCATCTTTTATAAATGATAATAAACTCCCATATGAATTTGGATCTCCCATGACTCCCAGAAGGCAGATATAAGGCTTTAATCGGTGAGATAACATTAAACATAAAAATTGTTAAAAAATTCATTTTAATAAAGAAATAAATATAAAAATAAATATTATTTATTTACATTCCATAAAATGATAAAATATTTTAGGAATAACATCAACGAGCATATGAGTTCATGTCACCCATGGTCCCAAAATGTAACTAAGTATAGTCACACAACTATATCCAATAGAGAAATGTGAATAAACTATGGGAAAAAAATTAATTGTAAAATTAGTGCATAAATAAATTTATTTAAATTTACTAAAATACATAACTAAACCTACCTATGAATTCATATATCAAGACGGAGTGGAGTATATCACTAAGGAATAATGTAATAACCCCAAATCCAATTGCCTAGATATGGTGGTTACTTAGTTACATGGGATAGAATATAAGGGACAAAATCTCGAAGGTTCAATCATCTAAGTATATTTGGATAACTAGATATATATATATATGAAAAACAAATTAAAATTGGAATATATTAAAAAAATATTAATGGAAATCTATCAACATCATTAAACTCATTCATTGAAATATTTTTCATGTCCTAGGGATAGAAAACAGAATATTGGTGCTCCCAAAGTTTTTATAAGAGTTACAAAAATAGGAATGTATCTTGAATGAATAAAGAATAATCAATATTGAAATTTTAATAATATTAAAAGATAAATTTAATAAATAAAATTAAATTTATTATTTAAGAAGGTGTAATAAATATATCTAGGTAAATAACATAACAAAAATTCCATTTTACCAATAACATGATCAAAAAATGAATTTGAGGATACTATCAATGAAATATTCACACTAATATAAAAAACTAAATTATTATTGATGGAAAATTGTTTATATTCAATATAATGATCTGAAACATTATGATATCTATAAATATGTGTACATTAAATAAGAAAAATTTAAACTATTTCAAAATCCAATTTATTTTTTCCCACTTATTTGTCTCATGAGACTAGTTGATGCAAAGAGATGCTATATAATTTTTTGTCCACCCATCACATCATTTCAAATGAATTATTCATATATCATATGATAAATTTTTTTATTAATATTATATATTATAAAAAGTATATATATTGAGTAAAATAACTAATTTAAAAAAGTTTTCATAGTTAAATAAATAATATTCAATGTAGACCCTGTATATAAAAATGGCAAACAGTTTAATAATTAATCATATCCATGATAAAAAAGAATATTTCTTTTTTTGAGAAATGTAATTTTTAATATAAAATTTTCAGAGGAAAGTTGTAATATCAGGAGAGATATAACAATCATGGAATTAATCATTGGACTAAAGGTTACATTTTTCATAGAAAAGATATATTAAATTACAATAAAATAATTTTCATTGATGATTAAAGGTAATGGAAGTTAAATAGTAAAATAAGTATTCACAAAAGATATTTATTTTTAAACCATTGAAAACCAGTAAAAGAATACATATTATATAAAATAGTTACACTGATGGATCCACCTTTTATCAAATAATATATTAAAAACATTCCTTTTTAATTTTTATTAAAATTACACTTTTTAAAAAAGTAAAAAGACACAAATAAAATAATTTTTAAAATTTATTATAACCGTAAAATGTAATTAACGAATCGTTTTAGTAATTAATAGTACTTTAATAAAACCATTCTAGAAAAACATAGACAATGAAGGAAAATATATTTTAATTTAAGAGAAATGAAATCATATTTTCAAAAAAAGTAATTACTATACCACAAAAAGGATCTTATATAACAAAATATCAAATATCTTTAAATATCATGTGGATAAGAAAATAAGGAGACTACAAATGATATGGGATATTGTTCTTTCAACAAGAGTAAAACCAATACCATATAAAAGGGAAATTTAAGAATAGATTATTACAACTCTGGTGATAATAAAATTGTGACACAGTGAAAGAATAATCATTAATTGCAACATGAATAATCTGGAATAAATAGTTATTAATTATAAAAAAACATTAAATGAGAAATATAAACACCACAAAAAAGTGAGTTGATAAATAATATCCAATATGTATCAATGGAATAGAAAATTAGATGAATTCCCTTAGCTCTTGGTAAAATTTAATTCATATCCCCTTAGATGATAGAAATCAAAGTGTAACTACAAATTCCATGAATAATTATGTATTCATGATATAATATGTAAAAGGGGAATTATGTACCCTATAAAACACATTTACCTTTCTATCAGTTATGTTTTCCTTTTTCATAGTTTTCCCATTTTCATTTATTAACTAATGCCAAGTTAGAATTGAGAGTATACCTATAATTGTGAAGTAAGGGAATGCTAGAATATTTATCTAAGCCATTCCATATTGTAATCTCATTGGGTAGTAACATGTTCTGATTATTAGGTACATGCCATGTAGTGTCTTTTGGGAAAAATCTATCAAATGGATACATGTAGAGAATTGTTACATGTCCTGAAATAGTTATACATCAAGTAAGGTGAAAAATATGGTTCCTGATAAATCATTGATTGGTGTTTAAAATATCTAAACTTTTACAATAAACAATTCGTAATTGGGTTATGTTCTGGGTAATAGTCATGAGTCTAGTTTTTTCGATGTTGTGAGGATTTTAAATTTATTAATTAATCCTTTCCTTCCCTCCACATGACCTAGAGATCTCTCTAGAAATTTTTGGCTGTTACTAATATATTTTAATAAATTCATTTATAGGATAGACACTTTTTGGGTTCAGATCACTATTCTCCATGGATGTAATCATTTATATTTTTATTTTGTTATGGTTGTTGGTATAGTGTGTCTATGACTCTTTTAATGTATAGTATTTTTTATCGATCAACAATTTTCTAGGTGGGACTTTTATTTAGAAGGATATCATCATTATTTTTTATCTCCCCTGTAATAATTATCTATGCCTTTACCATTTATTGGTTTTTGTTTCTATAAAATCGGTTAATTTGACGAATTTCATGATTTTACATGGTAAATTATTTTTTTATTCATTAATTCGAATTAAAAAACTCTTTCAATTGATTTAATTGAAGGGAAATTGTTTAAAATGTGCTTTTTTATTTGAAATAGGATTTTATTTATTTGGATATGGGTTTTCTAAATCTAAATTCGTTAGACATGGAAATGAAGTAATTTTATATAATTCTGGGTATTTTCTGACTTGAACTGAGAAAAATGATCTTTTGGGAACCTTGGGTGCATCAACATAAAAACATGGGTAGACTTGTTATGTTTTTCATTACTAGAAGGTTAATGTTCATGGTATTGGTTTCCACGAATCAATATCATTTGGATCCATAATATTTCTATTTTATATTGTTTTTGTATAATATGTGTATTCTTATATGATGTAGCTCATTACTAGGTTGTTTTTTCACTTTTCATTTGTGTTCATTTATTAAAGGGTTTTTATATCATGAACTGCTACTCATATGGTTTTATATAAGATGTTTTATCACATATCTTAGAATGACTTTTTCTTCCATGGATATGTGTGCCTGTATATGAATTTATATGCATTCTTTTTTCATGACTACTCCTTATCAAATTTCTGGTTATATAATATAAAATGATTTTATGAAAATAAAAGGGAAGATGATTTATAATGGTATTTATATTATCAAAAATAATTTTAAAATTGATTTTTTTTTTAAATCTATAATTTCTCAATTATTTGTGATATAAGATCACTACAAACATTGGTGGAATCATACTAGGATTTTGATCACACCCAACTTATGCCTTTAGGAGTACTAGATAATGTAATATAGGATTCGAGTGAAGGGATAAACAAATTGTATAATGGTTCCTTTTCTTTTGGTTTATAAATTAAATTAGTATTGGTATGGTGGTATCTGCTTGGAAAATGGGGTTTATATATACTATACTATTTAGCTTGTTTTGGCTTGGATCATTCATTTTTGTTGTATCTAGTTTGATTTTTTCTCAATATCTATTGTTATGTACATTTTCTTATATATGGGACTGTTTTTTTCTAATTTTACACATATCATGTGATAGTCTAGTTTTTCTAGCTAACCTAGTTGACCCAATTATCTTCATTATATACACCATAGAAAACAAATTTTGTGCACATTAATAAAAAATTATTGATGAAGGGAAATTAAGACGATACCATGTACCATTGGATTCCCATTAGTTAATGTGAATTAACCTCCTGTATAATTGTTTTAATCAAGTAATTATATTATTAAATAACAATAAAAATCATTTTAATAACATATATGATTATTTTATAACATATTTTCACACATTTATTACAAACATTTCATTTTTATCTATATTTTGTGACTTAATTGACTTTTTTATCTCATGTGTTTTTCATGATTGTTTAGAATATTATGAATAGTATATAAATGCATAATCTATATAATGATAATAATATCCTAAATATTACATTAATTTATTATATATCTTTGTATTAACATCATTAAATTTTTTACAAGGAAAATTAATCACACCACTTCATGGAGACAATAGGTTGTTGATATGCACAAGCGATGATATCATTCCCCTAAAATGTGCAAGTGTAAGAAAGAGGATGATATATTAATTTTATAGAAATTATATTATGCCCTATCATTTATATATAATCATTATTTTTATCATTATAACTCTCCATGTGATTCAGTTATGAGAACATAATTATATCGGTTTGTGAGGTAGTAGTCCATCTTACAAACGAGCGTTGGATTTATTTTACATTTCATGTTGAATGAAATTTTAAAAATATTAATACATAAAAATAAATAACTCTTATTATGTGGGAGATTATATTTTAATTTAATAAAATGATTTGATAGATAATTTATGGTTGTAAAACATTAAATTAAAAAGAATAATTTTCGTTAAGACGATTACCCTCTCCTATTAGGACCTCATTTCGATCACATCTTTAGGACAAAAGGGTTTGTATTTTTTGAATACTAAATGTTATATAATGTTGATAATTATTTTTTAGATTTATTGTTTGAGGTCATGGTTAATCCTAATTTATCAATATGTGTGAATAAGTAAAGGGAGGGTGTTCCCTTTAATGGTTGAGGAGAGGTGTAATTTTTGTAAATTCCCAAAACTACTCAATAATGGTAAGTCACTATCACATCATGTTCCTCCAAAATTTTAAAAAAATATATTAGAGGGAATATAATTTTTACCCAATCATCGACAAAAAAACATGTTTTAAATGTTTTATTTTCTTTACCCTTAAGGTTACTGACATTTACCATTTTATTTTTCACCATGATTAACTTTTTAACATAGGTATTTTATTAATTAAAACATAAACAAACTAATCAGTATTAGATAACTTGAACCCAATGACAATAAATATTAAATAAAAGTTATTTTATTAAAATTCCACATCTATGTGAAATTAATGGTAATATAAGTTCATATGGCACACAAAAACTCATTCTAACCTTAACCAAGATAAATAAATTTTATTGTCTTTAATAAAAATTTTGATAATAAATTATGTTTAATATATTTTCTAATAATAAATCTTCATTTTACTAATATTTATTAAATTTTATCAAATTCAATTTATAGAATTTCTATAATTGAATTTTTAATTAAAATAGTAATCACGATGAAAGAAGATTGTTTAAATAAATATATATAAAAAGAATAATATGATTCTTGCTTAACAATATGACCAATAATAATAATTATATGATCATAAATCCGTATATTTATATATACAAACTACAAATAATCATTAAATAATTCATAATTAAATACAATTTTAATGAATTAAATATCACAAATATTATGCCTTCCTAAAAAACATAATATTATAACAAATACAAGTTTTCTAAAAATTCATGTATTTACCCCCAAATGAACTTATATATTTTCAATAAAGTTTATAGTTAATAAATCATTAATTATTTATATTATTAAAAATTATTATAAATAAAACTTAAGATATTTAAATAGAAAATTGATTATTTATTTCGTTAATTTTAGTTTAAAAGGGAAAATTGAAATAATTAATTTTGAGATTGTATTGGAAATTCATGTTAAAAATAAATATTCATCCAATAATATAAGAATTTTGTTCCATGAAATAGAAAAAAATTATTATATCAATTTTTTATGAAAATATAATTCTTACATAAATAGTTTAGGCTTGGGTTTTTCATTCTTCCCACCTATAAAAATTCATTCCTTGTTGTTTGTATAGACATAAATTTCTAAACATGTGAGGGTGGTTCTTATTTATAACATCTTCTAGTTACAACATTTATTCTTCCATTTTATTGTTTCTCCTTTTTAAATTTACCAATTGAGTGATCTTATTATTCAATACATTCTCTATAGTATCAAAAATCTAGATGTTC
Source organism: Viscum album (assembly GCA_963277665.1). Taxonomy (NCBI): domain Eukaryota; kingdom Viridiplantae; phylum Streptophyta; class Magnoliopsida; order Santalales; family Viscaceae; genus Viscum; species Viscum album. Next base: position 165,720,430 of record OY728148.1, read on the forward strand.
TCTTCATAGTGAGATATAGAAGTTTTTCAATTATGATTATTCACAGTTGACCCAAAGCATGAGGTCTAGAATTTACTTCCTTAATACTTATATGTATAAATAAACATGTAAATTAGATTGTATGGGTAGAATTTCAAATTATAAATCCAAATTGGTAATTCTTTCCATAATTTCAAATTTTCTGATAATACTTTGGGCTAGTTTTCCTTCATAAAATACCATATGGAACCATTATATGGAGACAATTGTATGAACCTTATCTCCGCCTTGAATGTACAAATAATTCCTCAAGTTTTATAAATAACTTTTTTCTTAATTTGAGATATTTTAATATGATCTTGAATATTAATTAAATTTTTTATTTTATCTTCATAATGTTTTGGGCATCATGTTTCCTATCACTAACTTATTCCCATAATGTTGGATTATGACATCTCTTTCCATATGACATATCATACAGCGCCATTTCAATACATTAATGAAATATATTGTTATAGAAAAACTCTACCAATGTTAAATATTGATCATATATACCATTAAAATCATTTGACGACTTCTTAAAAATATTTTGTAAACATTTAATAGTTATTTCAAACTACCCATCAGTTTGACATTGTTATAAGGTACTCAAACAATTCATAGTTTTACGAGCCTTCTGAATACTCTTCTAGAATATTGATATAAAACGGGGACCGCAATTAGATTAAATAAAAATAGGTGTTCCATGATTTATTTTATCTTCATTAATATATATCCATACAAGCCTATTAGTATGTAAATATTATCTAATAATGAGGAACTGTGAATATATTTTTGGGTGATCAATAATAACAAATATTTTATTATTAAATATTGGAGGCTTTGGTAGTCTTATGAGAAATATTATAGCAATGTCATATTATATCCACAATGGAATATTAATAGGATTCAGGAGTCTTCTATGATTTTTTCCCTAATTCTTCTCTTTTTAGGAACTAATCATCTAGATAAATAATCTAAAATTTTCATCTTCATGTTATCCCACTATAAATGTTTCCTCAAATCCTGGTACTTATTTTTTAGTAGTGTTTATTCATAAATTTATTATATGGTTATCATATCAAATTTCCCTTTTTTGATTAGGTATAAATGGAACACATAATATCATTCATAATTTTAGTACACGAATTTCACAAATTAATTTTGTCTGCTTCCAATAATTCACAATATTATTTTTGTTTTGGAAAATATCATTAGAAACCTGATAAAATTTTATATTTTATAGAAAATTTGTTTTTTCAATAACATAAAAATGGATTTATGTCTACCCTTATATAATAATTTGTATATCTATCCAAACTAAATCAATGAAAATAATATCCATATCAATCATCATATGGTTCATAAATCCTTGAGTTGTCCAACTAAATGCATTTGATTTTTTATTTTCATTTAATCTGTGGTAGTGTGTGGAGATATCATAATTCTTTAGTGGCTTAAACCATCTATTTTTCCTTATGTTGATTTACTTATATGAAAATATGTATTTGAGGTTCTTATGGTCAGTTTATATCTCATATATTAACCATAGAGATAATAACCCTATATCATCAAATAATATATTACAACTGCTAGCATGATAACATGGGTTTGGTAGTTATATTCATATATCATTAAATATCTTGATGTATATGTAAATCCTTTTTCATTTATTATATAGACACAACCAATTTCATTCATTGATACATCACTAAATATCACAAACCCATCATTCCCAAATGGTAGAGTCTAATTTTGATAGTTGACGAATCTCATCTTCAATTCATAAAAATATTAATCACATTCATTCATCCTTCCAATCAAAAAACCTTATATGTATAAGCTTTGTTAATGAGTTTTATAATTAGGTGAAAATTTGGAAGAATGATAGATAGTAACACCAATAAATATAAAACTATATATCCCAATTATCATTTATAATGTAGGAAATCCTCTAATATCATTTTTCACTACAGGATCAATTGAGAAAACATCATTAATAACAATACGTATAAAAGAAATAAAACTCCTGATTCTAAAAAGAGCGAAATCAAATTTTCCTATATGACTATTTTTTAGGGTATTAATAAGAGTTCATATGTGATTTTAATAGTCCACAATGTATTTATAATACAACAAGATATAAACAATTAATACCATAAAAATTAATAATGGAATTCCATGTATATTGTTTTCATTATAACTTTAAAAACTATTGTCCATTAGTCAATCCATATAGAAATATGTTAAACATGTAATTTACATACCTCATTTGTAATTTTTTATTCAAAATTTATTCCCTCTATACTCATTATTAATGATATAAAATATCATGTTCAATCAATGAATAATATAGATCTATATGATGTTGATGCAATAAATCTTCAATGTAAGGATGATGATACTTTTTCTATGTCATAATAATATTTATTATCTATAATCAATGAAAATAATCATGGATTGATATTTCATTTTGATGGTGTGATCATGGTATCCTGATGGTGAATCATTATGGAGAATAAATCCCTTATCACCCAACACCTTTAGTTTCTTCATCAACTAAACTAATTCCATATTGTCGATTCTATAATTAAAATATGATATAGGAATATCATCAAGGATTAAATCAATATAGAAATAAACATCACACTATAGATGATGTCTAGTAAGATTTAAAACAATGTTTTCTTATACATTTGGTACATACTCAATTTAAAGATTAATTTTTCCATCCTTACAATTCATTTTCTTTTCGTACCCTATAATCTCATTCAGATGCTGTATTGGTGGGGGTGGATATATAGATGACTCATATGATAAATTGTCTGTAAAATGAATTATACATTTTAATCATGAACCATACATTCTTTATCAATACAATACATTTTTTACCATATTATTAATGCCATCTCGTACCTATAATTATACCAATTATAATCGTATGTATGACAATAATATTTTCAACTCGGTCATGTTTATTTTAAATAATTGGGGCTTCTAATGGCTACCCCTTTGGGAATGACAAACAACATTATAAAAATACAAAATAACATTGAAAAACATATAACTATTTTTTTATTATGTACATTGTATTCACAATTAAAAATTCTTACTTATCTATGGTGGTTATAACTCTTTTTAATATCATTGTGAATTTGAAAAACACCTCTTTAAGAAAATAAATCCCCATAATGATTGTATTCTTATTTTTAAATATATTTCTCCCCCTTAAATAAAAAATCTCTACTTTCTATAATATACTCTTCCTTTTTATATATTTGTTCCCCTTGGTGATTTTCAAAATTTGAATGGGTGGGTCTTTTATTAATTAAACAGGTGATGAGAAAAAATTATAAAAATATAATAAAATAAATGAACTATCGATTCATTAAATAAAATTGTAAAATAATATTAAACCAATTTAAATTTTAAAAACATTTATATAATGTTATTTTAATTCATACGAATAGATTATTCATTTTATCATTGTAAAATGATTTCACAAATTAATTACAATAGAGATTAGAGAAAATTTCTATATTTCTTCAACATCAAAGATATCATAATGTTCTTTAACTTTTTATGCTCCTTTATAGCCACTTGCTACATTACATTAAATTATTCGTAAGATCGATTCTTCTTTTTTAGATTATTTAATCATTCCACTTGAATTAAAATATTTTCATCTAGAATCTGAATACTTTCTCCTTGGTTATGACGTATTTTAAAGAACTCATTATTCAGTGTAATAAATTCCTCATAACAATTTATGAGTATCCTAATTTGATCCTTTAAATGCCTCATCATTCCATTCGGCTCATTTTCAGTTTTATTATGTTTGTTATTATGATATTTGAAAGATATAACAAACTGTAATCTTTCTATCGCATCATTTGTTATCAAATATAAATTGACCCCAAAATATTTCATGTTCTTCCTTGTCTATTTGAAATTCTCTTGAAAAGTATTGATATTAGTAATGACTTTTCGAGACCACTTACTCATTTAACAAAATAATTTTCAATGAATCTATTAAAAATCATCATGTTCATTGAACATTTCTTATTGTATGATAATTTTTTCTATTATCATACTTATCGAATCTGATTTTATATTAAAAAAAACATGTAGCATCTAACACAGTGACTCATGATTTTGTAAATAGGGAATTATTCATTCAAACATTTTTAAATTCTAAACAATAAATTATCATCATTCTGAATAGGTTGTCCTAGAGGAATACAATTCACATTCTTCTTGATCCTATGAGGTAGAATGCGACTCGTTCTGATTTCTTCTTGGACTATTTTCCATTTTTTTCATTGTAACAGATTTTTAAAATCTTTATCCAGCCTACATTATATTTTAAATCTAAATATAACCAACATATTTTCCATTAATAACATCATCTATTCGATTCTAATTATTTTTTCCTTATTGGATGAATATTAATCTTTATAATTGATTGAGACTTTTGTTTCTTTAGAGTCACAAATTTCACGTTTTCATTCCTATGGAGGAGAATTGTTTTTGAGGAATTTTGTGAAGTCCTTCTAGAAAGCATATCATATGGGAGAAATTCTATATCATTAGTTTTTATACATTTTCATTTAATTATTTTTATTCTTATTCAAACTCTTATAATTATTTGAACATAGTATCTTCATAAACACCTTCACTTCATTTTGATAAAAAAATCAATATTTGCAGCCCCATCCCCAATTTAATTTTGAAACTCATCTTAATGTTTATATGTTTATCTTAAATAACATTTACCAATAGGAACCTAATATTTATCATCCACAATATCATTTCCCTTGTCTGTGATTTAGGGAACCTTAGCAAGGAAAAGAGATGTTTCTTTGACCAAAAGTTTATCATCTGGGTTTTGTGTAACAATATTTACAGAAGCATACTCAACTATTTTATTCAAATAAGAAACTATAATTGAACATTAATGATTCATTATATATTCTTTTACATTTTTTTAATTTTCTTTAACATAATCTCCATTTATTTTTGAAGCTAAATCTTTAACATGGTTGACTATTATATGAGGATCTCATACATTTCATTTTGCTTGTTTCATACAACAATGTACTAATACTTTATCAGAGACATTCATTTTTTTCTTTTCTTTTGGAGTAAGAGTATCATACTTTCCATTATTATTGAATTTTATAGATTTAATGGATTTAGAATATGTTTCTTCTTTTGATGCAGAAACCTGAGTATTCATTACAAACATCATTGATTTTAAACAAGATACCTAATTCCTATGTTTCATTATGTCATCACTTATAAACAAAATATTTTCTCGAATATCCTTGTATTTGATTTCAATGTTGCAATGAATCATTATTGATTCAATCATCCTGCTTATAAAATAACTAAACATTATAATATGAGACATGATTGATCAGTATTGGATATTCATGATTTTCAAAAGAATAAAACATGTTAGATTGATTCTTCTCATATTAAACAGGTCCTCCAAAATAAAGATATCAGATACTTTTAAACTATCTCTATTTCATTTTTCATGGAATTAGTAACCCTCACATACAAAGGGAAATTATTCTTTGATCATGAATGATTTGTAACATTCCTCGGTTCATCATATGAGACATTTTTAAATAATGACATTTTAGCTATTCTGTAGTTAAATATACCCTTTGAATCATATAGTGTATGAAATTGACATTAGGCATCTCCCAAATCCGAAATTTCATGTAAACCTTTAGTTTTAATATATGTCATCTTATAAAATTGCTCATATATTCATAATTAAAATCACTCTTTACAACCTTTCTCAAAAAACCCTTACATAACCATAAAAATCTCAAACAATATCTATGTAAAACAAATCATAATCCAGAAAAGTATTTTCAGACACATAATGATCTCTAGCCTTGAAAAATATATTATTCTCTTTAGAGATGAATCATATTTTTCATAAATATCCTTCACAACTAACATTTCTCAAAAAACACACAACATATTATAATCCTTCTTAAGTGTCATCGTGTTGGGGATTGAAACTAAAGATTCGAACATGTAAGAATTTTATTACTAGGATTCATACATTTGAAATAAAATTGATGAAGAATGCATGAGATAACTGATATGGGACACATTTGAGGTCTAATTTGTATCGATAATTTAATGTGGTCGATGATCTAAAAAAATATCTGAAGGCTGATATTCAACATAGTTTACATGATGGTGGATAAATTATCTGAAGAATGATTTTTAATGAATTTTATCTCTTTAGGTTTTATAAAAATATTTTTTGTACTTGGTTAATTTGATAAACAAATTAACAAAAAAACATGTAAATTTTATAACAACAAACAGGGATAAAATATATCATAATGAAATAATGTTATAGTATAATGATGAAATATAAAACCCTTGAAAGTGGAATCATTCGTGTTATAATTTTTTCATATTGTTCATGAAAATTGTGGTATTATAGAAAAAATGTAAAGAAATATCTATATCCACAGAAGTAGGTGAATAAGCTAAAAATATCCCTTCATCAGATTTGGATGTGAATTCATGTAGGATATATTTCATATTATGGATGAATACTCTGCATCCAAATACTCTGAATTAAGAAATTTTTGGTATTGGGACTCTTAAAAATTCAAAATTTGTTTCATTAATAGAAGGTAAAATTAAAACATTATTTATATTGTAACAAGTATTATTTACTTCTTCATAAAAAATATTTAGAAATTTAGAATTCATGAAAAATTGTAATTGGAATTTTTTTAAGAATACTATTTATTCATTCAACAATACCATTTTTTTGAGGATTTATAGGAGATGAAATGTTATGTGTAATTCCCTTTTAATACAAAATGTTTCAAAATAGTAATTTACAAATTCTCCACCATGATCACTATGAATTATTATTAGTGGAAGTATTTTCTAATTTTTAGCTTTGTTTAAAAATGATTTTAAATTAATTTTTTTTTCATATTTCATTTATAGAAAATATTCCCATGTTTATCTAGTGTAATAATCAATTAAAATAAATACATAGTACATTGTTCAAATACTCCATGTTTGTGTATGAATGAATAAATATAATTTGACTAATTATAAATAATCATATGTTTACATCAATATTATATTTAAATATTGATTATGTCACTTACCATATATTTGAGGTCCACAAAAATTTTAAGAATCAAATCTTTTATTCGGTAAATCCATAACAAGTCTTATTTTAGTTATCTTAAATATGTTTGTATGGTTATAATGTACTAACCTTCTATGCCATAACTATGTGTTATCTTACATTTCACTAATGCACTATATTTTTGGATCCTAATGTATTCTATGTTTAGTGTGTAATCATTCTCATTTCGATGGTAAAAAGGAATGGATTTATCCATGTAATTGGGTACTATAAATATATCATTCATAATATTCACAAGATAACCATTATCACATTTTTTAAATTTTCGTATTAGCTTTTTCTTATCACCTATACAGATAAATTCTTATTTTGGGTTAACAAAGAAGGTAACTTTTCCTCCATTCATATAGAAGATTTTTAACTGAAATAGTTGAGTTCGGTCAATTTCTAAAACCCAAATCATTCAAGTGAGAAGTATTACATGTATTTATACACTATTGTTTCTCCTCAAAAAAAAAATAATTAGATATTCTTAACTGAAACCTTGTTTTGTAAATAAATTTCAACAATAATATTTATCTAATCCACATAATTTTTTAAAATGGTCTTTTTAATAACCTAAATATTGAATTTTATTGTGGGAAATATTAATATTTCTGTTTCCTCAAGTTTGATATTTAGTGAAAATGGGTCATTTTTCATAACAATGTACTTTTCACTAAAAAACTGGGTTTTATAGGTATCTCCCATTATAGTACTATCTTTTCAAAGATTTAGTTTTCTATAAATTTTATAGAAATTTTCATTTCCTATGGTATTTTTTGTATGTTTTTTTATAGAAGGAATTTCATATTATTTTATAACAAATTCTTTATCATTACAATCAATAGTTTTGGAATTATGTTTTTCAGTACTTGTTTATATACTATTATTTTTAGAAATTAATTTTTCAAAATATTTAGATATTTTAACTTTTTAAAATTTTATTTACCATGATCTTTTGATAAAAATGATATTTAATTTGATAAAATTTCAACTATTGAATTAGATCTTTAATGTTTTTCATTAGCCTGTTCATCTTTTTTACCAAGAAACAAATTTCATATTTCTAGTCATTTTGAAAAGTACGCATCCTCATCCTATAATGGAAAAGTATTATCATCACATACCAAGGAGGATTATTCAACTGAATATTTAGAATTCTTCCCATCATGTAAATTTTCATTTAATGACACATTAGATAAGGAATAAATATTGTGTACCATGGCCATAAAATATTTATTTACAGTGGGTAATCAAGCAAGAAGACTAATATACAGACCCTGCATTAAACATTACATAGTCATGAATTAAATAATTAATTCACATTGAGGATCTTTTTAGGTTTAGAGTTTTATAAAATTAGGCCATAAATATTACATTACATCTCAAAAATTACAAGGTATACACTTCTACAGAGTTTCCATTTTTTTATAAAATAAAAACTCTTGAAATAATGAGTCTTGTATTGTCAAATGATTTAGATAGCATGAATTTTCCAGGATCACATCCTTGTCCCTATTCATCATTAGTTCCTATGAAAAACATTTCAAAATATGTGATGAGTATAAAAATCTCATTAAGTGTCATAAAACAATGAAATAAAACATTAGTTTATCATTGCGTATATAACATAATCTCTTTATCATACCTCATTAAATCATAAGATTTGTGAATAACTAATAGAAAACATAAATCATAACGGTAATTTGTGGCATTCATATCATACTTTGTATTTATCACAGCTATGTAGGGAGTTACACTTGGAATACCCATCATAGTATATTTGCTAAATATCTTATGAGAAACATTCACATTTACCTCTGTCGTGTAACACAATTTATTGGAGAGCTATCTTAGGATCACCCACCATAGGATTATCACAGAACCACCTGTATATGTAAACAATTCCCATGAACCATCACATACTCATAACACATAAAAAACATAAAGCAATGATAAAATTTCCTCATTTCAATCACAATATATCATTTAAATATATTGACATAACAACTCCATTATCATAAAAATTTTCAATAAAAAATATGTAAAAATATTACATGGTATTTATTTTCTTTTTAAAAACATTACGGCTTGTTAAGGAATCCAAAAGATCAAATAATACTCGCGGTGGCAGAAAGGTCATTGTCACCGCGTATGCTAAAAAGAATCATTATTTTTTCATCATTTAGTAAAACGCTTCATATAAAAAATATTTATTTTGAATAAAAGTAAAAGTAAAAGTTGTATATATATCTTATAAAAGAATTTCATGTATTAAAACATAATATGCTTTAATGAATGAAGATTGAGACGAAGTCCCTTATCTCTTGTCACACATGACCCATTTGTTCTTTAAGCTCCTGAATAATAAACTAAAGTAAATTTCAACTTTCATAAGATCATTTTTCGTGTTTATTATTACATTTATATCACATATCGCCATGTTATAAATATTACCTAATCATTTAAGGTAATAATATTTATTTTGATGATATTTGGTACTTGAGTCAAAAATGGACTTCTTATAATTACATGTTGTTCACATGCTCAAACGTTCATTATATAGAGAATGATATTCATGATTTCGATATCATATATATCATATATATACATTATATACATTTATTTATAAAATTACATAAAATTGGTGGTAAGAAATTAAATACACCATTCATGGAGACGGTAAGTCGTACGTACGCTTGAACACTAATTTCATTTCTATTTCCTATTTTAAGGGAATTAAAACATAATGATACATAGGTATATTATAATTCCAGTATAATATCATATATAATATCATTAACACCATCTTTAATTCATCCCACATATGGAATTAACGAGTAATATCACTTTGAGGGGGTGGTGGTCTCCACTTCCTCAAATAAAATTATCGTGTTTACCCATAATGGGAACCATAAAGGTATGATATAAAATAAAAATAAAGAATCATAAAGAAAAAAACATAATATATATCATATATAAATATATTGTCTTCTTAATGGCCACCATGAGAGTCGGTATGAGATAATCGAGCAATCATTGTTTCGTGAGGCGTTAGTCTTCCATTCAAATAAACAGTATGTTATTCACCCATTAGATAAAGGTGTGTGTATGTGTAGTTATAATAATTCTCATTAGAACATCCTAGTATATTTGGGATAGTTTTTTTGTTATAAAAGAAACGAATAAAAAGAGTTTAGGGGTTGTAGAAGTAAAATAAAAGAAAATAAGTTCAGAGAAATCGTTACATTTAATTTGGGTAACCCTCATTGGTTTGAACCAAAATGACTTCTTGAAGTGACTTATGCTTAAGTTAAGGCTTCTATGTGGAGGAGAGGGATCATGAGATCTTATTTGGGCTAGGTTTGGAAAATCCAAAATTCTTGAGAGGTGTGAGGAATGGTTTAGATGTAAGGGATTTTATAAGGGAGAGGAGGGGCTCTTTATGAAAGTTTGCAAATATTATTTTATTATAAACATATATTAAGTTTCTAAAGATGAAAAACTCGTTAATGTTGAAGTTAAGATGAACCGAGTTAGAAAGAAAATAATCCAATAAAAATTGTACATGTTTTGGGTAATTTTTTAATATTTATAATATTATTTATTTAAATAATTTATTAATGAGGTAAATATTGTATCATTATTGTGTCATATATAATTTAGTTTATTTGATGTCTAAAAATTATAAAATAAAAAATATAATTTAGGAAATATTTTTATATTTATAATAAATATTTATAGTCTAAAATATAAATTATATAACCCAGTGTAAAAATTAATTTTCTTAATGATATTTGTTTATGTCATTTTTTCCTTTATTTTAATTAAAATAATGTAGAATTATCTCTCCCATGTGGCTCCATGGGGTCCCAAAATCGACCAAAATATGACCATGGTCTAACATTACCAAAAAAATAAGGTTAGGACAAGTGTTAAGGTAATTTTTTATTATTCTTTTATTCTTTTTACCTTGAATTACCCTATTAACCTTTCACTACAGTAAATAAAAGTCAAAAGTTACTATTCCTCAAAAATTATTTTAATCTTAATGAACATAATGTTAAATACTAATAACAAAAATTTATGTCCGATTTTTGAAATTCAATGAACAGAAGTTGTAAATTTTCATTTAAATGAAAAGGTCAGTTTTGTAACTACGGCTTAGTGGTTTCACTATTCATCAAAAATAGATGTTTTTTAGAAAAATACAAAAAATTCAGCCTAAGCTATATTTGGTATTCTGAATTAAAAAATGATGTCTATTTTACCAACTTCAAAAAATATATGTTGGATTAATTAATTTAAAATTAATTCTCGTTATCAAAACTAAGAGCGTGTTTTTGAGAAACAATAACTATCAAAAGAATGATACTTGTTTATATCCAATTTCAAAGTGAAATTAATTCCAATGACCAATATTGGTTTAAATGGTAAAGAAATAATATAATTACACTTTAAAACCAATTAAAAATATAATCTAACCATATAAATAAATTAGATTAAAAGGCACACTTGGATTAAAATATAGTATTGTTCACTATTCATAAAAAAATGAATTTTATCATAAAAAATACCAAAATTTTCCCCAAGTAAATTTTGATGTCATGATTCTAAAGAATATTATTATTTGGTCAAATAGAACATATAATAATTTCCTAGACTAGATCTAAATTGGGTTCACCATCAAAAGGTGGTTAATCGACCTTTTAATGAATATTTGAGTATTTATACTTAAAATTAGATTAATTCACAATTTAAGCCTATAACTTTTATTGGATAAATGTAAAAACATTTAACAAACATGTATAATCATATTTTAGTTTGTTATATTTATTACCATGAATACAATGGCTAGGTTTTAATTACAATTTAAAAAAATATTATTATATTATTAGTGTGCAATGAATGATTTCCCAGAAACCCATTGTTGGTATCGGGTACACCATCAAGGATAGAAACCCCTTTAAAGTAAAATTAATATTAAATAAATAAATAAGAATTATTATGGATAATGTATTATTCATTATTTACCTGGGATGTTACATCCTTCCCCCCTTTTGGGAATTGCGTCCTCGCAATTTTGTTCACTTATCAAATAAGTGGGGGTATTTATCAATCATAGCATTTTCAAGTTCCTAGATTTCCTTTTAAACCATATGGTTATTCCAGAATACATTTACCTGGTGACTAACCATATTCTGAAACATTTTCTCTCTACGATCTAGAATCTGTACTAGATGTTCCTCATAAGATAGATTCTATTCCAATAGAACTACATCTGGACTTAAAAAAGGAGATGGATCTGGAAGATACTTTCTTAACATTGAAACATTGAAAACATTGTGTACCTAGGATAAACATAGAGGTAAATACATTCTGTATTAAACTGATCCAACTATCTCTAGGATTGCAAAGGGTCTAATGAACCTCGGACTCAATTTTCCGTTTTTACCAAAACAAACCACACTTTTCTATGGAGAAACATTGAGAAAGACATGATCACCTTCCTCAAAAGAGGGATCCTTCCTCTGGTTATCCGCATCAATTTTCTACCTACTATGAGCTATTCTCAAGTTCTTTTGAATCAACTAAACCTTTTCTATCATCTCTTCTACCAATTCTAGTCCCATTAGCTTCATTTCGTATACTTCATACCAGGAATTTGTAGTTAGAGACTTCATTCCATATAATGCTTCAAATGGAGCCATCTGTATACAAGAATGAAAACTATTATTATAAAAAAATTCGTCCAAATGAATATGTTGGTCCGAACTTCCCATGTAATACAATGAACAAGCATGTAGCATATCCTCCATGTTCTGAATTATTCGTTCTTACTGTCCATCTGATTGCAGATGAAAAGATGTACTAAAATTTAATTTATTACCCAACAACTTCTAAAGGTCTTTCCAAAACATAGAATTAAACATGGGATCACAATCAGATACAATGGAGAGGGGAATACCATGTAACCTAACTATATATTTATCATACAACCGAGAATGTTGATCTAGAGACAAAGTATCTCGAATAGGAAGAAAATGATCAGATTTAGTCAACTAATCAACAATTACCCAGATTGGATTGTTACCTTGAGATGTCTTTGGTAATCCCACAACGATATCCATTGAATATTTTCCCAATTCCACTCTGGAATTGGTAAAGACGGATGCATCCCTTTCGGTAACTGTCGCTCTTATATAACCTGCTTACAAGTCAAACACTTCACAATAAAATAAGCAATATCTCTTTTCAATCCATCCCACCAGTAATACGCAAAAACATCACTATAAATCTTAGTACTGCCAAGATGAACTGAAAACAGAGAACTTTGAGCTTCACATAACAACTCATTCTTCAACTGCGAATCAAAAGGCACACATAATCTCTTCCCAAACCTCAAAAAAATCATTATCATTTTAAAATTCAGGAAACTTACCATTATTATCCAACACTTCCTTTTTTTGTAACTCATTGTCTTTTTTCTGCAATTTATTTATTCTGTCTGATAGAGATGATTTCACTGACCCCAGAAACAAAATAGTACAATTTCCTACACCAAAAACTTCAATGCCAAGGTAGAAAAAAATCAAAAACCAAATGATCTCATTCCAAACAAAGCATGTTCAATGAAGCAATAATTTTACAAATCAAAATATCACCAACTTTATTTTCTTTTCCCGAATGGTAAATGATTGTTCAATCATAATCCTTGATTAATTATAACCATCTCCTTTGTCTCATGTCATATTATTTTTGAGTGAATATATACTTAAAACTTTTGTGGTAAATATATAATTTACATTTTACTCCAAACAAATTATTCCTCCAAATTATTAAAGAAAAAACAACAGAAGCTAATTACAAATCATGAGTCGAGTAATTTAACTCATGGGCTTTCAAATGACATGACATATAAGTAGTTACCTGATCATTTTCCATAAGGACCCAACCTATTATTTTCAACGAAGCATCACTGTAAATAAAAAACTCACCATTTATGGATGGTAGTTCCAAAATTGGACCATTCACCAATCTTCATTTAAATTCATGAAAACAATCATCACATTATGTTTCCAAATGATCATAACACCTTTTCGAGTTAAATTAGTCAGTGGACTAGATAACCGTGTAAAATTTTCGACAAACCTACAGTAATTACTTACCAAAACAAGAGAACTACTAATCTGTCATATATTAGTCAGTCTTGGCCATCCTTCAGCAACTTTTGCTTTAGTATGATCAACAGTTATTCCATTTTTTGAAGCAATGTGTCCATGGAAAGAAATTTTCTATAACAAATATTCACACTTGTTGAACTTCCCAAATAGTTTCTTTTCTTTTATGTTTTTTATGACAACCCTTAAATAAATTTCATTCTCCCCATTAATTTTATAATAAACCAATATATCAGAAATGAACACAACCAAAAACATATCCATTAACTCATGGAAAATTCTATTCATAAGATCCATGAATACAGCAGGTGTATTGGTTAAACCAGGATGCATAACTGATAATTAATAACGACCATATATAGTATGAAATGCGGTCTTTGGAATATCTACTTCCTTTACATTAAACTGATGGTACCATGACCTCAAATCAATCTTCCAAAAATATTGAGATCTGGTAGCTGATCAAAAAAATAATTAATATGAGGCAAAGGATATTTGTTATTAACAATGATGTTATTCAATGCTCTATAATCAATGCAAAGTCTCATTGAATCGTCTTTCTTTTTAACAAACAAGACAAGATAACCCCATTGTGATGTTCTAGGTCAAATGAAACCTTTATCTAATAAATCATTCAATTTCTTCATTAACTCTAAAAGTTCAATTTGAGCTATTCGATAAGGGGGATTTGAAATTGTCTTAGCTTTAAGAACTAATATAATATTAAATTCAACTTCCCTACGAGGTATAATACAAAGAAACTCATCAGAAAAAACATCAAGGTATTCATTTACCACTGCCACGTCATTAATATGAACAGTTCATTTCTTTTCAACAATAGGTGCAAGGTGAAATTCATTTCCATATTTTACTAGTTTCTTAGCTTCCTAGTATGTTATCAAAACAAAGGGTTCATTCTTCTACACAAACTAAACATATTTCTGAAGTGAAAATTCTTTATCTCTGCAGTGAATCATAGCATGATAAATTGAAAGCCAGTCCATACAAAAAATAACATCAAACTCTACTAGAGGAAATATAATATGGTTTGTAGGTAGATAATTTTTGCACACAAGGTCAGGAAGGTTCTTATAATTTATTTTTGTCACATAATTTCCACCAGGTGTTTTTACCTTAAGTTATGTATTCATTTCTTGAGATAGAATTTTCAATTTACTAGAAAACTTCATAGAAATGAAAGAGTGTGTAGACCATGAAACAAACAACACATTGGCATAATCTGAACAAACAAACACTGTACTAAATACTACATCATTTTATGGCCCAACATATGCTAAAGTAGTTTCAAAGGATTCCAACACCCCTTTCTTCTTGTAGTTTGGCTAATTTCCCTTATTTGAGTTCTATATTGGAAACTCATTTCCATAATGACCCATTTCATTGCACATAAAACATTTTACTATCTATAAATCATATTTTTTCTTACCATTACCTTGATCTTTTTTAGTGCAATTACGAGCCTTATGTACCATTTTACCACATTGGTAGCACTTATAAGAATTCAAAATACATTCCCCAACATGCTTTTTACCACAATTTTCACAATATTTAAAATTAAGTTTCTTACAATCAGAATTTTTTTAAGATTTCTTCCCTTTTGTTTTCCACCTCGACCTCTTATTCTGTTGTTTTTTAACGAACACATGATCATCTCCAAACTCCCTTTACACTTCACCATACAAAAAACAATTTTTCATAACTTTTGAACTCACAAGAAGCTAAATACCTTCGATACTTTATCTTTAATCCTAAGTAAAAATGAATGATTTTACTATCAAGATCACGTATGAAATTTGGACTATACCATGCCAGTCGAGTGAATTTTTCTTCATAAGAATCCCCTGAGTCATCCTCCTACCTCAATTCTAGTAATTGTTTTTCCATCCTAAGACGAACCACATTAGGAAAATATTTCACAAGAAACATTCCTTTGAATTTATCCCAATCAAGAGAATCAATATCCTCAATATACCTGATATCTTTCACCATCGACCACAATTTATCAGCATCACCCTCAAAATGGCAAACAATAAGACTAACCTTTTGATGTTCAGAACACCCCATGACATTAAAAAAATTCTTTAGTGCTTTAATCCACCCTTCTGCTAGAACAGGGTCAAATGATCCTCTAAATGGTGGGGGATGTTGTCTCATGAAATTCTCCACTTCTTTCATGTTCCTCTGTGGTTGACCTAGCTGATCTAGTGCATGGATACCACTACCATTTATATCCTGATTCAATTGTTCTATTACTGCAACAAACTATTCAATTTAGATTCTGACCATCTCATGTTGCTGATTTGGAAGGTTTCCTTCCTCTTGATGTTGTCCCAACATAGCCGCCCTATTTCCCCTGTGCAAAAACATTCTGAAAAAAAATATTTTAGGAGAAGAAACATTGTAATCTGTAAATACAATATAATTTCAATATTAACAGAAATTAATTTTTGGATATTAATTTAACAATTCCCTATCTCCTGATGTTATCTAAAATGACATCTGATTCCAAAAATAAGCACCCAACCTTAAACATTACATAATCATTAATTAAATGAATATTTCACATTAAGGATCTTTTCAGGTTCATAGTTGTAGAGAATTAGGCCATAACTATTACATTACAAACCAAAAATTATAAGGTAGACACTTCTACTCCATTTCTATTTTTTTCTTAAGATAAAAACTCTTGAAAAAAAGTGTCATGTCTAGTCCCATATTTTAGACAGCTTGACATTTCCTTGATCCCATCCTTAACCCTATTCATCTTTTGGTCCTGTGAAATTCATTTTAGAACTCTCGATGA
Organism: Viscum album; assembly: GCA_963277665.1. Lineage (NCBI taxonomy): Eukaryota > Viridiplantae > Streptophyta > Magnoliopsida > Santalales > Viscaceae > Viscum > Viscum album. The sequence goes on from OY728148.1 coordinate 165,737,645, forward strand.
GAATAAAAATCTCAGTAATGGTTATAAAACAAAGAAAGAAAACATTAGTTCATCATTTCATACAAATCATAATCTATTTAACATACCTCATGAAGTAATAAGATTTATGAATAACACATAGAAAACATAAATCATAAAGGTCACATTTGGAATTCATATCATACTTACGTTGTGGCTATCACAACTACATATGGAGTTACTTTTGGAATACCCATAATAGTATATTCCCTAAATCTCTTAGGAGAAAAATTCACATTTACCAATGTCATGTTACCAGATTCATTGGAGAGATATATCAGGCACTCCCACCAGAGGTTTATCAATGAACCACCTGTATACCTAAAAAATTCTCAAGAACCATAATATAGTCATAACACATAAAATAGATATAAAGGAAAGATAAAATTTACACATTTCAATCTCAATATATCATTTAAATATATTGAAATAACAACTCCATTATCAAAACCATTTTCAATAGCAAAATACGTAAAAAGGGGATATGGTATTTATTTTTCATTTAAAACATTATGGCTTGTTAAGGATGCCAAAAGATCAAATAATACTCGCAGCGGCGGAAAGGTTGTTGTCACCATGTACGCTAAAAAGAAACATTCATTTTTTTCATTTAGTAAAACACTTCATAGTGAAAATATTCACTTTGAATAAATGTAAAAGTCAAAGGTGTTTATACAGAGTATATATAAAGTCAACTATTTAAATAAAATATGCCTCAATGATAAGATATTGAGCCGAACTCACTTACCTTATGTCCGACTAGACCCGTTTATTCTATAATCTGTCGTATAGTAAAAATAGATAATTTATAATTTCTATAGAACATGTTTTAAGTTTTTTATTCTTTTTTATTTCACTTATTATAATGTTATAAACATTATGTTATCATTTATGTTAATAATGTTCATTTTGTCGATATTTGGTACTTGAGTCAAAAATGGACTTCTTAATATTAAAATTTGTTCACATGGTCAAAAGATCATTATTTACATAATTATATTAATGATTTAGATATCATTTATATCATATATATCCATTATATAAATGTACTTATAATAGTACATACCATTTTTTGGTAAGAAATGTAATGCACTGTTCATGGAGACTTTAAGTTGTACGTCCACATGAACGCTATTTTCATTTCAATTTCTTATTTTAATGGAATTAAAACATAATTACACATAGGTATATTATAATTAATGTATAATATCATATATAATGTCATTAAAACTATCCTTTATACATCCCACATATGGCATTAATGAGTCATATCACTTTGAGGGGTCGTTGTCTGCACTTCCTCAATTGAAGTTATCCTGTTTACCCAAAATGGAAACCATAAAGGTATGATATAAATAAAAAATAAAAAAGAATAAATAAAACATAAACATAATATATATCATATATAAATATATTTTCATCTTAATGGCCACCATAAGAGGTGGTAGGAGAAAATCTAACAATCATCGTTTCGTGAGGCGTTAGTTTACCATTCACAGAAACAATGTGTTATTCATCCATCAGATGGTGGTGTGTGTAAGTGTAGTTTGAATCATTCACATAACAACATAATAGTATATTTTGGATAATGGTGCTGTAAAAAAATAAAGGAATAAAAAAAATAGGGGTTGTAGAAATAAAATGAAGGAAAAGAAGTTAAGAGAAATTGTTACCTTTTATTTGGGTTACTATCTTTGGTCTGAACTAAAGGGACTTCTTAAAGTGACTTCTGCCTAAGTTAAGGATTCTAGGAGGAGGATAGGGATTTGAGAGATTATTTGGGCTGGGTTTTGATGAGCCAAGGGTCTTTAGATCTGTGAGTAATGGGATAGAAGTGAGGGATTTTTATAAGGGGTAGGAGGGGCTCATTAAAAACGTTTTCAAATATCATTTTATTATAAAATTATCTTCGTTTCTAAAGTTTCAAAATTCATTAAAGTTGAAGATAATATGACTCATGTTCTGAATAAAATAATCTAATAAGAATTGGAAATGTTTTGGATATTGTTTTAATATTTATAATCTTATTTATTTAAATGATTTATTAAAGAGGTAAATACTACATCATTATTGGGTAATAAATAATTTAATTCATTTGATGTCTAAAAATTATAAAATAAATACCATAATTATTGAAATTATTTTAACTTTAAAATTAATATTTATAATCGAAAATATAACATATTTGACCTCTTGTAAAAATTAATTTACTGAAATATATTTTTTTATGACATTTTTTCCTTTACATTATGTAAATGAAAATAAAGTGTCATTATCACTCCCAAGTGGCTCCATGGGACCCAAAATCGACCCAAAGACTACCATGGGAGAAAATGACTCATCAAATAAGGTTAGGACTAGTGTTAATGTAGTTTTGTATTATTATAATATTCTTTTTACCTTGAATTACTCTAATTACCATTAACCATGGTAAATAAAAGTCAAAACAATACTATTCACCAAAAATTATTTTCATCTTATTGAACAATAGTTTACTTACTAATAAAAACCATGTATATCAGATTTTTTAAATTTATTCCACAAAAGTGGTAAAATTTCATTTAAATGAAAAAGTTAGTTTTTTAACTACGACTTAGTGGTTTCATTATTCACCAAAAATTGATGTTTTTCTGAAAAATACCAAAAATTTAACCTAAGATATATTTGATATTCTAAATTCAAAAAATTATTTCTATTTTACCACATTAAATAAAATGATGTTGGATTAACTAATTTAAAATTATTTCCCGTTATCAAAACAAATACTGTGATTTGAAGAAATAATAACTATCAAAAGATTGATACCTTTTATGTCCAATTTCAAAGTGAAATTAATTTCAATGACCAAAATTTGATTAAATGGTAAAACCATAACATAATTACACTTTAAAACCAATTTAAATGATAATTTATCCATATAAATAAATTAGATTAAAAGGCACTTTTAAATTTAAATACATCATTTTCCCTATTTATAAAATAATTCAATTTATCAGAAAAATAAAAAAAAATACCTAATGTAAAATTTGATGTCCTGATTATAAAGAATAATTTTATTTGGGAATATAGTACATAAAAAAGTGACCAATACTAGACTTATATATAAATCTCTATCGAAAGGCGGTAAATTGAACATTTAAATAATATTAGAGTATTTATGCTTAAAATTAGATTAATTCACATTTTTACCCTCAAATGTTTTTTGGATAAATGTAAAAACATTTAACAAACATGTATAATCCTATTGTAGTTAGCTATATTAATTCCCACCAATATAATAGATAGGCATTAACTACAATTTAAAATAATATTATAATATTATTATTTTGCAACAAAAGATTTCAATGAAACTTATTGTTGCGTATCAGGTACGCCATCGAGCATAGAAACCCCTTTAATATAATATTAATATTTAAATCACAAATATGAATAAATATGGAAAATATCTTATTATTTATTTACCTTTGGTGTTACAACTAATGTTTATATGATCTAAAATATCATTATCTGTGGAATTGTATAAAAATCACCACAACTGGCACTCCAAGAATCATATTCTTTAAGAAAAATCATCATTTTTGAAATATAATACTTCTTCTAATTACTATCAGAATACCTGTCCTTAATGTCTTTTTTAAACATGGTATAGATAATTTAACTATGTCCATCTATTTTTCACACATAACAAGTAGCTTCAGAGTCATTCTATTCATGCCTTACCTTGTTACTTTTCTTTTAACAATACTGAATATTTTTTTACCAACAAATTTATTCATTTATGGACCAATATTATCTATTTCATTCTATGAATCTTTAGAATAAATATAATTGGGTTGAACAACAATTTTCTTTTTCTTTGTAAAATTTAAAAATATTTCAGGAATAAGAGCTTTTATCATATTTGATTTTGTATTAAAAGCAACTCCACAATTATTTTTATTTACTTTCATGACACCTCGTTTCAACATACCCTTTTATTTAAAAAGGGTTCCAAAAAAAATGATCATGAGTGAAATTATTTATTCTCCTTGATTCATCAACAAATATTCTCATAGATTCACATTTCATGGGAACAATGAAAATAATTTTTTCAACAAGGATTTCATCTTCTAATCCTTATCTCCCATAGATTTTAGACAATAGACTATTATCATAAAAAAAATTTGTACCATTGCAACGATAATACCAAAAGTAAATTAAAATTCTTGATAGTCACCTATATGTATTTATATTCTAGTTTCAACAACCATTGATGTTCTAAAATTAGTAGTATCCAACATCTTCCAAATACTATTAGCATAATCACAAGAAGAAATATGTCTGTAAATTCTTATAGTCATATAACATATTCAATTTATTCTAACTCAATAATTCAATTGATACTCTTACTTTACTTGATTTGTAAAATTTCTCACGTCCTTGTCACGGATAATGTATTATCATGAAAACATGATAAAATTATAAAACCTAATATTTATGATGAATATCTTGATTAAATCTCTCCAATACTTATAATCTACCCCATCAAAAATAGGGGGTCTATTTGGATTGAGGTTATATATGAAATCAACATTGAGTCCTACAATTTTTAAAAGAAATATAAATATTATATTTCATAGTAATACATAATGTATAATGTATTTATAATAAAAAATTAAATAAAAAATTTTAAACAAACATTAAAAATTCATGTAGTTAGAGGTACTATGTATATGAGTAGTAAAAAATTCATTTCAAACCAATTGTATATATCAATATAACAAATACCTGGCTTAGATACATTTTTTTGGTTCGTAATGTATATGAAGATAGATAAATAGAAGAGGGTGGATGAATTGTCTGTTTAGAAAGCTTCATTTTTAACTATAAATTAAAATTATGTTAACATGTTCAAACAAATAATATTCACAAAACCTATTGAGTTTATAAATAAAAACCGGACAGGGCCCTTGGGTCCGACCAAAAAAATATTGTAATCAGGTTTATTATGATATTTTTTTCCATAAGATGTAATAAGAAAAAGATTTTAACTTAACAACGTATCAAATAATATTTAGTATGTAGTGGTAATTTAATTAATCCTCAATCATATTTACAAAAAAGGAATCATAATCACAATAGTTACAATATATCATATTATTAAAGAAATAATCCTAATCACAATGGTTATAATATATCTAAGTTATAAAAATTTATCCTAATAAAATTTATTATGATAAACATAATACAAATACAAATAAGAATATAAAATTTTTCACTTTTTATTGGGATTGTAGAAAAAATAAAAGTCGTGTTATATAAAAGTAATACAAATGAATACAATTATTTAAACCCAAAGAGTAGTGTATCCAATAACATGGGATAAAGGTCCATTGTTTTATAAATACATGAAATTAGGCATTATCCTTACTAGGAAAAGACATTGATATAAATATCATTATGTATCTCTATCCCCATTATCCCTTGATATACTGATCATCTAATCTATTTGGCTATACCTGTGATTCCTAAATAGGATGAAAATGTGTCTATCTCACTATCCTTGCAAACCCACTATATAATGTTCGACATGTCTATCCCCTTATTCCTAAAATCCCATAATCCGATGAACCGACATTAAAATTATAAAAAAAAACTCCAACATATTACTAGTACGAGGAATAAGTAGTTCCCTCTTGTAAGCTTCAGATCTCTAGAACACTATGATTTTTTCAAATTAAAGGATCATCACTTTTCTTCAAACTGTTTGAATTACGATATATTTTATTAGAAACCTTCCAATGGTCATCATGACCCTCCAACTGCCATATTTCATTGAGTTTTTCAAAATTACCTGGAGACCTAGAAAATAATTAGTTATATTATTAACATAATTTATCAAGTCATTTTGATGCACACCATTTATAGTGTAAAATATATCCCATTACAATAGAATATTTTTTCCATATTCAAAATTAATCCTTTAGATAATTTTATGGATTTCATTACCAATTTTATTTTGATTATTTCTATGAGTGTGAACCTGTTGTTTATCAGTTAAGATATCACATTCAATTATAAGATCTTTTATCAGTATAAAGACAATATAGATGATCATAAATGTGATTTGATTATGGTGAATCCAATAATTATCAAATATATTCTTGTTATTATTATTGTAATGAATATTTTATGTCTGTAATCATTAATACTTTGAATCCTTTTCAATTTAGAGTAAAATAGTACTTATTCTTCAAAAACATTTTTAAAACAATATGGCATTTAAAGACTTTGTAATTATGTATTTAATAAAATGTTTGTGATTTAAAAAATGAAAGAAATGGAAAATCCTAAAAATTTACCTTTGACAAAAGAGATGCATCCTTTTTGTATGGATACTTACACAAGGATGTTTGAATGAAAACTCCCTTTTTAATGTTCTAGTGCAGTATCAAATTTTCATAACAGACATGGTAGATAATAAAGGGTTGAACAACATATTAATATATAAATAATTAGATCAATATTATTATTTTATTAATATACCTAAAAAAACATCATTTTGGTACAACCACCATAACTATAGTGATCACATAATCTTGGCCTAACACCCCTTGCATCTTCTATGGTATGATCCCTTCAGGCTTAGGGATTTTTTTTGAATAAATCCTCATTTATTTTTAGTTTTAACACCAGATTAATGTTTTCCCTTTCGTAGACCGTCCATTCATGATCTAGATGAACCAATTTCTATACTTATAAGACACACTCATTTCCTTCAATAATTGTTATGGTTGTATCATTCCCCAATTATCACATATTGAAAATCGAATAATTTTCTTCTTATTCAATAATGTATTCCCATTTTCATAGTGTTTAAAATAGATATTCTTCACTTGATTCCCCTTAATTATATAGTATCATGAAAATGAAATCACTTTTTAGATATCACATAATATTATTTCATCATTTGATGAAGAAATTTAGGAAACTTATTCCCATTTGAGGACATATCTTAATCCATTCAATGAAAATTTCAATCATTTATTCTGTGTTGAATTTATATTCTATATCATATATAGAAAGTCTGGTAAATTCTTCCTTATAATACACTACACATTCATCTATAATTTTCTTTATTATTAGTAACATATACTTCAAATTAGTTCATTTATCAATAGGGATTTTTTTTGAATATTATATCCTTAAAATCCCTATTCCAAGTGTCCTATTTACTATTAATACATTGTATTTTATTTCAACCACCACCAATGATCAAAAAATCCATTCAAAAAATATGATAAAATTATAACCCTTAAATTTTAATCACGTATTATTACTTTAAATAACTTTTCAAGGTAAATAATAAATTTAATAGGAAACAATAGATTACAATTCCCACAAAATGATTGGGGCAGCTATTCCATGTAGCAATCCAATATAGAATATTAATGTCATTGAAAAATAGGTTTCACTATTTGGTAATATTAATTCCTCATAACCTAATTAATCTACCCTAGTATAGTCATGTTATACTTAGTTCATGTACAATCAATATTGGCATACTCAGTAAGGAAATTTATACATTCTACATGGATATTGAAATACTTTTTTCTTCAATGATCCATTTCAAAAAAATGACTATAATGGTTAGTGCTTAAGATTATTGATTTTATATCCTAATGTACAATTATATATATAATATAATACAAAACATAAATGGGATATTTTTGTATTTTTAATCTCAAAATCATAAAAATGGCTTCATTTGGGATATCAAAATTTTAAAATCCTTCATAATTCAGTTTAAAAATGTGAATTTTACTTATTATAACCCATGGGTGTGTCAAAACAAGTGGTTGAAAAATAATTCTCTCATAAACTATATAATGATCATGTCAAATCCCAGTTCAACCTTTTCAAATTTATTAAACTTAGGTAAAACTATTAATGATCAATGTCTACATGTAGTTTCTAGAATTGGAAGTATTGCTAGGATACCCACATGACCTATACCTTTCCAAAAAAATAATGATATTCTTGTATTCTTATCCTCATAGTCTATAGGGTCATGTTCCCTAATTATTTTTTCCTTAATATAGTTACCATTTATTCCACAAAACATCCTTAGATACCAATTGTAGCAACCCCAACACCAATAACTTTGAGGTGGTGGTTCCATTATTACATTATAATAGATATAAGTGGTCAAATACCATATTATTTATCAAATTAGTAGTTTTTAAGAACTAGATACACAAATCATACCCATTTATATTGGGAATAAAATATTTTACATTTTAATAAAAAAACTTCTTCATCCTCAAACTCATTCTATGATTTATTCTTCATATCTCAAGGAGTAGAATGAAAATAAGGGTGAAATAAAAAATATTATAAGGGTTATGTATAGAGGTATAAATAATGAATGAATGAGGAATAATAAATAATTATTTTTTAATAAAAATACACATTCCATTTAATCATTAACTTTACATTAAAGAATTTTTAAGGAAGAATCAATATTGTAAGGTAAAATAAATAAACACACTTGGAATTTAGTAAATTAATTGAGAAAAAAACACATCCATATATAATATCAATGAAATAATCACAATTATAATAATAAATGAATTATTAATGAATGAAAAATCTTAAATTTCGACATCACAATCTTAGACATCATGATATCTATACATTCATATATTTTCATATGAAAATTGAAAAAATAGTTATACACCCATTTTAATTTGGCCAATGGATTTGATTCATGAGACCTATCAATGCATCGAGGTTTTATATTACTCAAGTCCTGCCAATCACTAAATTTCCTGAGCATTCTATATATATTAAATGATCAATTTAATTTATGAACAATATTAATTATTTAAAAATATCCTTATTGAGTCTAGAATAAAAAAATTTCAAAACATCCCACTTAATCCAATAACATTCAATGTAAACACCATATATAAAAATGGTATTTATAATTATGGAAAAAATCATGTCCATGATAAAAATATAGATATTTAAGATAAATATAATGTCCAATGAAAAATGGTAAGTGTAATACAATTTTCTCAATGGATATTTTATAAAAAAAATATTTATTTCGAGATGAGAGGTGACCATTGGATCATCGAGAATATAACTTTTTGAAATAATATCCTGCCATTTAGAAGATTTAATGGAATAGAAGTGAAATTATAAAATATATTTTCTTGGAAATTAAATTCTAAAAACATTTAAAATTTATATAAGATGGTATATTTCATAATAAAGATACATTAGTTAGGAAGTTAGTTATCACATTATATATCAAAACATTCCTTTATTACTTTTTTTGAGAAATTAAATTCTAAAAAACATCACAATGAATAATTTAAAACCAATTTTATAATTCTAGGATACCATTAAAATTTTTATAACAAATAAATACATTAAATAAAATGTATTTTTATATAAAAATTCAAAATTTGTATATTGAAGTAAAATATTTTAGATTTAAAGTGAAATAAAATTTATATTTTTTAAAAATATTTCATTACATTATGCATGCAGTAAAGAGTGGGAAATATTTTAGAAAATAATAAATCTCCTTTAATATATAATTTATAAGATAATTATTGGATCTTAAGAAGGATAAATTATTTTATTGCTTCAACCAATGTAAATGAAATCGCAAATGAATGTGGTATTGTAAAATATATTCATACCACATTGGAAGCATAAAAATTATAACGTCATGAAAGAGTTAATAGTAGGTGAAACATAAATAAAAATAAAAAATAGTTATCAATTTTAAATATATAAAATGGAAAATATATAAACAACATAAATATATAATGTTAAATAAAAAATAATATTTTCCAATCGAATTGAAATTGAGATAAAATTACTTTTAACATGTTTTCATTAAAATTTAAAAATCATTGATTAAATAATTAATATTGAAACATAAAATTCCCTAAAAAATGTTGTATTCATAATAAAATAATAAAATGGTAATTTTTAGATCATATAACAAAAACATAGTACAGAACAAAAAATAGGCCTCAATAAAAGGAAATTGAGATGATTCCCCATAACTCATGATTCCCTTTAGATGAATGTGATTCAACGTCACACATAATTTTTTTAAACATATTATTCAATTATACCATATCAATAACCATATTTATAATATAATTTATGTCTATTTTATTACATATTTTTAGTCATTCGTTAATAATATTTCTTTTTTAACGTTGTTTCAGGTGTTAATTTTATGGTTTTATCTAGAATGTTTGTCACAAATGCTATATTTGGTGTGCATATGATATAGATAAATAATATAAATAACTATAATAATTTTATAAATATGATTTTTATTCATTATATTCCATTGTCGAGACATCCTTGAATGGTGGACATTGAAAACGATTCAAATCTTTGTAAAGACTATAGAACGTTTATATGCATGAGTGAAAATAAAATTCAATTAATATGTGAAAAAATATAGAATATTATGAAATATTAATTTTTCACAATTTATTTCATGTTATATGTATCAGATATTCTAATTTTTTTCATTATTATGACAATCCATGTCATTAGGTGATGGAAAACAAATTACATCAGTTCATGAGCCGATAGCCTGATGTAAACACGACCAATATATTTATTTATCATTTGACATAGAATGATATGGATATATAATATTACAGAAATATAATAACATCTTCATATTTGATAGATGCATATTATATTTTATTTGATGTGTTCCTCAATAATTTATGGGGGAAAATAATAATGAAATGAAATATATTTTTTATCAAAACTACAATATCATAGAGAATACTCCTTTGGATCTCTTCATATGGGTCATAGGGATGATCTTTTAGGAATAACACATGATCCAAAATGTATCTAAGGTTGTGGGTGTGAGATTTATTCCTGGTTTTTTATCCAAATATCTTGATAGGTTTAACTATGTTAGGGTAGAGAGTTCCCATTCATAATTGAGGAGTGGAATTTTTGTAAATAAACAAAACTATTAAATAATTGGAATCAAAGTCACCATAATATCCTCTAAAATTCATAAATAATGTTAAATTATAAATATCATTTTAATACCCACCTCCATAAAAAATGAAAAATATTTTTTACATTTTTTTCCATTTTCTGCCATGATTGATCACTTCTACACTTTAGTTTTCACATGTGTAACTAGTTGTAAATCTAGTTAATTTTTACACTAAGATGAAAAAAATGAGCTTCATTGGTTAATTTTAACACACTAATTATTAATATAAAATCCCATTAATTAATCAAAAAATATATTTATGTGGAAAATTAATTTTAATACAAGAACACATAATACACAATACGTTGTTTTAACTATAATCCTGGTAATTACTTTCAATCTCTTTACTAATCATTATGACCAAAAAATAATTTCTTAATTTTAAAAAAATATAAATTTTTGTGCTTAATAATAGGTAATAGATTTTATCAATTTCAATTCCATGATGTATCAGAATATAGTTCAAAAATTAACATGTAATCCTGGTGAAATAATGATTTTTAAAAAAATGTGCTTTCCAAGCCCAACATGATATTATATTTACTATATAACTATAAATAATCAATAGTATAATTTAAATTAATATATTACATTATAAAATTTATAAATTTCACTTAATTAATTCATAATTCAATATTAGATTCATTAATTAAAATTGATAGACATTAGTGCTTTTTAAACAAAACAAGTTTTCGAAAAAATAGTAGTTTTTTTAAATTATTTGTTCTTACTATAACATATTCTTATATTAATTTGTTTAAAATAAAATTTAAGTAATATTTTTATTATACATATTATTAAAAAATATTATAAATAATAGGTGAAATAGTAAAATTATTTAATTTTCATTTTTCATAAAAGAAAATTTATAATGGGAAATTTCCAAAATTCATTTTGAGGATTAATTTAACCATGTAATTTCAAAATTGATTTTCATCCAATGAAATTATAATTTTTCATCCATGTTGTATTAAAATGTTTTCTGTATGATAATTTTATTAAAATTGAATTCGTAATATTTTTAGGCTCAAGCGTTACAAATATTATTAGGAATAATTAATCCAGATAGGCCATGACCCCTCTATGTCAGTGATATAGTTACAACATATTTCATGTAGGATGATGATTCATCAAAACAATCATCATAAAGCATAGAATTGGTAGTGGAATAGATCATATCATTGATATATTCATCATTCTTCAATAAAATTAAAATAAAAATACCTATGAATAATTAGAAATAGGTATTATAAGTTAATTATGACATTAAAAAAATATAATTGCAACATTATTCATTTTTATAATGCTATTCATATTTTATGGTTTTAATTTCATCATCTTCCTGTATAGTATAATCAATTTCCATTGGAGCATCAGCTTCATCATCCCTTTATTTTTCAAATTAAATAGTTACATCATTAACACCATCAACTCTATTGTCTCAAAATATTGATTTTTTATCCTCTATATTTTTATCTCTTCGAGTAAAAGATATATTTACTTTTTTCACATGAAAATTAATAATTTAATTCATCTCAATTTAACCATTTTCAAATTTTATAAAATAATTTTCAAGAGATTTAATTTTTATTGTAATCTACCAGTCAATTAAATCTATTGAAGTAGAAAAAAAATTTATAAGAAAAATGATGTTGTTGTTGAGCTCGTATAAATGGGTTTTACATGAAAAATGAATTATCAGAAATTTTCAATGATTTTATGGTGTTGATGAGTACACAAAACCCTTTCTGTATCAAACTAATGTCAATTAAAAAATGTTACATAATTATATCCTAGATATAAAAACTCAATTTTTTCATCTAGCATGCCACAAAGGTAAATGCCACATTCTTTATAAGAAGATACATTCAAGATAACAACAATTTTCGTTGATTTTTATTCACCATATTCATGTTTATGAAACCAAAACTTATTAACCACATATGAATTATAGAATTTATCCAATTTGGATGGTGGGTTACATTTTCTTCATTATTCATTTCTAGTTGTGGTATTTTATCTAATTTAATTCTTGATATGATGATAATATAATTTTAGATTGAGTAATTAATAATTTACATTTAAAATATGTACACTATAATTATTAATAATAGATGGTTCATTACATCAGCAATAGTTACATCATTATGACCCTTTTGATTATGTTTTCAAGGATATTCATGTAGAAACTTTACTATATCCAAAAAATACTCTTTCCTATGGAAAATACGCTTCAGTAATTAAACCATCAACTGATGTTTTTTCATGTACCTTTTTATTAAATTTCATAATGCATCACCCATATGGTAACATCTATCAGAATTACACTAGTCCTCTAATTTGTTTTCATGTCGATAATGTAATATTATATTTTCAACTAAATCCAAGAATGTTCATAGAATGTTTATTCTAATTTATATAATATTAAAAGAGAAAAACTTTTTCACGTTATGAGTACATAATTTTCTAATTTAATAGAACAAATATCTCAAAAGAAGTTTATATTAATATCAAAACATTTCAAATAAACGAATTATTAAAACTATAATCCCAATTGGTAGTAATATTTTAATTATAACATGAAAATCATGAAATTTTAATATGTGAATACTTCCAGTTATGAAAACGTAATCCAAATTAGTGATATAACAATATTTGTAAAGGCTCCTGTAGTGGCTCATTAAGGACTTTGCCTGAAACTTGATTCCATCAAATGGTTCCACCAAAATGGTGGCACCAGCCATAGTCTCATACCAAAACAGTGGCACTGGTCAAAGTGTCACACAAAAATGGTGGCCCCAGTCATGTTCTCACACTGAAACGGTGGCACCGCTCATAGAGGCATCACTTATGGTGGCACCGTGAAAGTGGCACCATAAGGGTGGTACAGTGATGGTCACACCATCATGGTCGCACATCGAGACGGTGGCACCGTGAGGTTGACACCATGACGGTGACACTATGACCGTGGCACCGCTTATGATGTCTTTCCAAAGGCTGTTCCACCATTTTTATTTTCCAGTTTCCGACTATTTCCACTCCTAAAATGTATTATTTGATGTAAAATTATTTTAATACCCCTTTCAAAGCCTTCTAAAAGCCTAAAAATGGTATCTAAAATCCCCCACGATTAAGGTTACACCTGACTTACCAAAACATGTGGCTTTTCCTCCATGTAAAACCTTTACCCATACTTTCCAGTTCTACCCCTGTTGTTTGTTTTTCTTCATTTTGAAGGAAATAGTTTAATGCACAGATCTTATGGCCACCTCTCCAATGATAATTATTGAATGGGAATTAATTCCATCATGTGTAACCACCCAACCGAATGGTGAAAGCATAATCTTCTGTTTAAGCTGTTCAAAATATGTATCTCGTAACTCAATGATATCTTTTTTGTATCACACTAGAATTCCTTTATTCTTCCTCTTGGATGGTTTCTTTATTCTCATTGTTGCATTTGGATCCCCCCTTCTGAGGCAAGTAATGCGCATGTTCTAATGATTTTCTGCTCTCTTGGAATCCCCAATGTTCATCCTTTACAAGTCACGTAACCCTAGTTCTTGGCGCATGGAGAGAAACATAAATTGTTGATCATCCAATTAGGGTTCTTCCATCATCTCTCTTTACTATGTATCATAGGGGTGGGTATGCTAATGTTTCTACAAGGACGGATGAAATGAAACATTAATAATGTTAATAAATATAATTTTAATGAAGTAAGGTGGAGATTGATGTTTCTAGTGTACTATTTTATCCTTGTTTATATAATGTGGATTTTATGGGATCATGTCCTTTGAAAATCGTGGTCGTTGGTGGTCCTTCTCTTTGCACTAATGAACCTCTATTTTCTGGTAAATTCTATGATAGAATGGTTCAAACATGAGAACTGGTTAATCATGTAATCCCAATTGACTAAATGGATTCTCAGTGAATAATAATCCTTTTGTGGTCACCGCTGTTAACCAAACGGAAGAAGAAAATTTAATGAAAAATGTGTTTGAATCTGAATCCTCCATTTCTCTATCTTGGTAACATGTGAGGTTGATATGCTTGATGCTTCTAGGGTAGCGTGGGTGGCGATGGGTCCCATGTTGCGGTGCAGTTGATGGATTGTGGATCTAAGGCCGTGTGGGGTCATATGGTGGGGCTTTATTTGGTTCCAGTACTTTGAGGGATCTCATTGATCCCTTTTAGTGTTGTGACATTAAAATAGAACTGGGTGTGAATGATTAAATTACTTCTTGGCTATTTTTCCTTCCTTGGATTGTGGTTATGCCTGTTAGTTGCCCGATAGTGAAGAATTATTTAAATGGAATCACATGAATATGAAAAAATGGGTTCGATGGGGAATTGGTTTCTAGGAATGAGTTTTTACTTGGTTGTGGATGTGGTTGGTTCTTTCGAATTATTAATAATGAGGGTGTTTGTGTACGGGCTTGTTTTGGAACCCCTAGGTTGGGAAGTGTGCTTGATTACCTATTTGTATAATTTAGTACATATGTTTCTTATTAGTACCCCGCCCAAGTTGAGTACATAATGTCTATCACCCCCATTTTAACGAGATAGGGTTTTTTCCCAACACTCCTTTGAGTGTTTGGTTATTTTCTCCTTTTCTAATCCCTTTCCTGGGTAGCCCAAGGCAATTTGGGAAGGCTGTGATGGACTGAGTTCCTATAAAGTCCTTGTTTCATTAGGAAGGTAAAATTGTGGTGTTTAGCCCAGATGTGTGCACGAAGGATGAATCCCAAGTGTCTTTGGGATGAGGCCCTGGTGTCTTCGGGTGTGGCGTAGTTGTTCTGGCCTAGGTGTCTGCAATCGTGGTTATGTGTGGTTGCAGATCCTGTGTTTTCTAGTCAGAAGTTGTTGTTGTGGTATCCTAGGTCTATGAGTGTAGGGTATGGCAGTGGGACTACAATTAAAATTGCGGTCAAGGTCTGGCGCGTAGGCTGTCATCAATAGCTAGTTGGAATGTGGGGTGGGATACCCAAACATTGATGTGTTATTACTATTACCTTACTTGACTTGCGTTATTTGGGGAGTTTTCCTTGGATAGTATTTGGTGGATAGTTTCCTTATTAGGTGCTTGGTTATCTCCTTTTCTCACGGGGCATTATAATTCCTCCCCACATGTGTACGATCAATTTTGGATTTCCCAACTCAGTATACCTATATATTCACCCTACGTTTATAAAACTATTTTCAGTTTTCCATGAGGAGTTCGAGGACCGTGTAGGACCATAATAGTTTAGACGCTGGGAAAAATATTGTTCCTATTTTCCTTTGTTTGGTATATACCTTTGGAGTTTTCTTGTTTTTTAGTACTTCTGAATTGAAACATGCACATGGGAAAGGATTGTTTTGGATTTACTTTTACTTCTAGTTTTGGTGTTGTTTGGAACATACTATCTTATCTCCTGATCCTACTAACTAAAAAGGGTAATGGATTCCATTTTTCATATGATTCCATACCCTTGGTGGTAGTTTCTACTCCAGGACCTATTGAAGGCGGGTCTCGGGGGTCAATATATCTCCTTCAACTAGAAGAAGGAAGGGTCTAGAAAATATGATGTCCCTTCCCGCACCTTGGTGAAGGTAGGTTGTGACATAATGGTTTCAGAGGAAGAGGTTGAGAGATAGGATGGAGTCCATTGTTTGGCATAGTGAGGATTTCATGGGATGGTAGGCTAAAATTGTTAGGCAATCTTGGTGCGTAAAATATTCTAGGGAAGACTGGCCCGGACTTGAGATTTTAGGGCCCCCAAGATCCGATGATAGGACTCTAGGGATCCCAAACGACCAAGTGAGGCTACACTGATGGAAGTGTAGAGACCCTATGAAAGGTACCTGCATCATAATGACTAGTTTTCTAATGTTTCTAGGGTATTTTGGGGTTTTTAAATTCATAAAAATTCTAATAAAAATTAAAATCAATCTTCTAAACTACTCGAGCTTAGGTAATCATTGTTTACATTGCAGTTATGGAACCCAGAAGATGACGATGAGTAGTGCGAGCAATCGTGGCCCTAGTGGTTGATTTGGATGACTGGTAGAGAGATGACCGAGAGGAGTATGAAAATCAGTGGCTGAGGATTCTTTGTTCCTATCAACGGTTGACCCTCAGAAAGTACGAGGGAAGCGTCTCAGACATGGAGATAGATAGCTAGTACGAGGATCTGGTGATGGATTTTAGCATGATTTGGGCTTCAATGGTGTACTTTGTTCCTATTACTATAAGCCAGATGCCGGGAGCTTAATGTTTGTGGTGGATACTCTATATTGTGGATAAGAGGGAGGATGAGGTTACTTGGGCTGGCATCAAGCACTACTACAACCTTCCCCTTTATCAGTGCTAAAAACCAGCATTAACAGCGCTAGAAAAGCGCTGTTAATTCTGGTGTAGATAAAGGGGGGTCCCCTATATCAGCGCTTCTCAGAGCGCTGATAAAGGGTTCCTTTATCAGCGTGTGGTGGAGCGCTGATAAAGGTCAACTATATCAGCGCTTCTCGGAGCGCTGATATAGGGTCCCTTTATCAGCGCTTCTCGGAGCACTGATACAGGGTCCCTTTATCAGCGCTCCTCTATCCCTGTTAAAGGTGTCCTTTATTAGCGCTAAAAAAGCGCTGATAAAGGCCCCAGCGCCTGCACCTAAAAAACAGTACCTGCACACCTGCACACCAGAATACCTGCACAAAGTAGCACATGCACACCTGCACACCATAGCACCCGCACCCAATATTTTGACTGACAACGGTATATACATTTACTTAACATCATGAATACAAAAAAAATCATTTCTATATACATTTCAAACATTTTTTTACATGGTTACATTTACAATTATTCAACAGCAGTTATAAACATTCATGTTTCATCCTTTGATATCCGTGATCCGCTCTCAATGGTATTTGTTTCCGAACAAAGCATCCGAACTCAAGGAAAAAAATTCACCTATATAAGAAAACAAATATTATGTTAGTAATGCAATAATAAAAGAAATTAAAACAGTAATATGAAAGAATACATTAATATGGAAATGTGAAACTAAAATATTAAATTTTAAACTCAAAATTTTTTATTTTCATAACAATGAAAGGGAATAATGTAAAATCAATATGTTTTTGATTGATTTATCTCATTTAATAAATACTGATTCTTTATCTAATGAAAAGCTTTACCGGTCACGGTTTTCCATGTGTCATTGGTGTTGTTTTCCGAAGTTTATGCCATTTTCAAACTGATATCAGACAATTTTAGCCATACCGGTCACACCGTGCGTCAGATTGAGGTTCGGTCGATTTGTACACGTCACAAATGACTCGTGGATCATTGTCCTAAAGTATCAAAACAATCCGAAGGCATTTTCTCAGTTTGGCATATGTCGTTGATGTTTTTCTCCAAAGTTTATCTCAATTTGAAACTGATATCAGACACCTTTAGCCATACCAGTCACACCGTGCGTCGGATTGAGGTGCGGTCAATTCGTACGCGTCACAAATGACTCGTAGATCGTTTTCCTAAAGTATAAAAATAATCTGAAGGCGTTTTCTTGGTTTGGCGTATGTCATTGGTGTTGTTTTCCATAGTTTATGTCATATTCAAACTGATATCAGACAATTTTAGCCATACCGGTCACACCGTGCATCGAATTGAGGTGAGATCGATTCGTACACGTCAAAAATGACTCGTGGATTGTTTTCCTAAAGTATCAAAACAATCCAAAGGCGTTTTCTTGGTTTGGCGTATGTCATTGGTGTTGTTTTCCAACGTTTTTGTCATTTTCAAACTGATATCAGAAAATTTTAGCCATACCGGTCACACCGTGTGTCGGATTGAGGTGCAGTCAATTCGCACACGTCACAAATGACTCGTGGATCGTTGTCCTAAAGTATCTAAACAATCAGAAGGTGTTTTCTCGGTTTAGAGTATGTCATTGTTGTTGTTTTCCAAAGTTTATGTCATTTTCAAACTGATATCAGACAATTTTAGCCATACCTATCACACCGTGCGTCGGATTGAGGTGCGGTCGATTCGTACACGTCAAAAATGACTCGTGGATCGTTTTCCTAAAGTATCAAAACAATACGTAGGCGTTTTCTCGGTTTGGAATATGTCATTGGTGTTGTTTTCCAAAGTTTATCTCAATTTGAAACTGATATCAGACACTTTTAGCCATACCGGTCACACTGTGTGTCAGATTGAGGTGCGGTCAATTCGTACGCGTCACAAATGACTCGTGGATCGTTTTCCTAAAGTATCAATACAATATGAAGGCGTTTTCTTGGTTTGGCATATGTCATTGGTGTTTTTTTCCAATGTTCATGTCATTTTCAAACTGATATCAGACAATTGTTGCCATACCGGTCACACCGTGCATCGGATTGAGGTGTGGTCGATTCGTACACGTCAAAAATGACTTGTGGATCAATTTCCTAAAGTATCAAAACAATCTGAAGGCGTTTGCTCGGTTTGGCATATGTCATTGTTGTTGTTTTCCAAAGTTTATGTCATTTTCAAACTGATATCAGACAATTTTAGCCATACCGGTCACACCGTGCGTCGGATTGAGGTTCGGTCGATTCGTACACGTCACAAATTACTCGTGGATCATTGTCCTAATGTATCAAAACAATCCGAAGGCGTTTTCTCAGTTTGGCGTATGTCATTGGTGTTGTTTTCCAAAGTTTATGTCATTTTCAAACTGATATCAGACAATTTTAGCCATACCGGTCACACCGTGCATTGGATTGAGGTGCGGTCGATTCGTACACGTCACCAATGACTCGTGGATCGTTTTCCTAATGTATCAAAACAATCCGTAGGCGTTTTCTCGGTTTGTCGTATGTCATTGGTGTTGTTTTCCAAAGTCTAGGTCATTTTCAAACTGATATCAGACAATTTTAGCCATACCGGTCACACTGTGCATCAGATTGAGGTGCGGTCGATTCGTACACGTCACAAATGACTCGTGGATCGTTTTCCAAAAGTATCAAAACAATCCGAAGGTGTTTTCTCGGTTTGGCGTATGTCCTTGGTGTTGTTTTCCAAAGTTTATCTCAATTTGAAACTGATATCAGACACTTTTAGCCATACCGGTCACACCGTGCGTCGGATTGAGGTGTGGTCGATTCGTACGCGTCACAAATGACTCGTGGATCATTTTCCTTAAGTATCAAAACAATCTGAAGGCGTTTTCTCAGTTTGTAGTATGTCATTGGTGTTGTTTTCCAAAGTTTATGTCATTTTCAAACTGATATCAGACAATTTTAGCCATACCGGTCACACCGTGCATCGGATTGAGGTGCGGTCAATTCGTACACATCACAAATGACTCGTGTATCGTTTTACTAAAGTATAAAAACAATCCGAAGGCGTTTGCTCAGTTTGGAATATGTCATTGGTGTTGTTTTCCAAAGTTTATGTCATTTTCAAACTGATATCAGACGATTTTAGCCATACCGGTCACACCGTGCGTCGGATTAAGGTGCAGTCAATTCGTACATGTCACAAATGACTCGTTTATCGTGGTCCTAAAGTATCAAAACAATCCGAAGGCGTTTGCTTGGTTTGGAGAATGTCATTGGTGTTTTTTTCCAAAGATTATGTCATTTTCAAACTGATATCAGAGAATCTTAGCCATACCGGTCACACAGTGCGTCAGATTGAGGAGCGGTCAATTCGTACACATCACAAATGACTCGTGGATCATTTTCATAAAGTATCAAAACAATCCGTAGGCGTTTTCTCGGTTTGGAGTATGTCATTGGTGTTGTTTTCCAAATTTTATCTCAATTTGAAACTGATATCAGACACATTTAGCCATACCGGTCACATTGTGCGTCGGATTGAGGTGAGATCGATTCGTACACGTCAAAAATGACATGTGGATCGTTGTCCTAAAGTATCAAAACAATCCGAAAGAGTTTGATCGGTTTGGCGTATGTCATTGGTGTTGTTTTCCAAAGTTTATGTCATTTTCAAACTGATATCAGAAAAATTTATCCATCCGGTCACACCGTGTGTCGGATTGAGTTGTGGTCGATTCGTACACGTCACAAATGACTCGTGGATCGTTGTCCTAAAGTATCAAAACAATCCGAAGGCGTTTTCTTAGTTTGGCGTATGACATTGGTGTTGTTTTCCAAAGTTTATGTCATTTTCAAACTGATATGAGACAATTTTAGCCATACCGGTCACACCGTGCATCGGATTGAGGTTCGGTTGATTCGTACACGTCACAAATGACTCTTGGATCATTTTCCTAAAGTATCAAAACAATCCGAAGGAGTTTTCTTGGTTTGGCGTATGTCATTGGTGTTATTTTCCAAAGTTTATGTCATTTTCAAACTGATATCAGACAATTTTAGCAATACCGGTCACACCGTGCGTCGGATTGAGGTGTGATTGATTCTTACATGTCACAAATGACTCGTGGATTGTTTTCCTAAAGTATCAAAACAATCCGTAGGCATTTTCACGGTTTGGCATATGTCATTGGTGTTGTTTTCCAAAGTTTATCTCAATTTGAAACTGATATCAGACACTTTTAGCCATACCGGCCTCACCGTGCGTCAGATTGAGGTGCGGTCGATTTGTACGTGTCACAAATGACTCGTGGATCGTTGTACTAAAGTATCAAAACAATATGAAGGCGTTTGATCGGTTTGGCGTATGTCATTGGTGATGTTTTCCAAAGTTTATCTCAATTTGAAATTGTTATCAGACACATTTAGCTATACCGGTCACCCCGTGCATTAGATTGAGGTGAAGTTGATTCGTACGTGTCACAAATGACTCGTGGATCGTTGTCCTGAAGTATCAAAACAATCTGAAGGCGTTTTCTCAGTTTGGTGTATGTCATTGGTGTTGTTTTCCAAATTTTATGTCATTTTCAAACTGATATCAGACAATTTTAGCCATACTGGTCACACTGTGTGTCGGATTGAGGTTCGGTCAATTCGTACACATCACAAATGACTCGTGGATCATTGTCCTAAAGTATCAAAACAATCCGAAGGCGTTTGCTCGGTTTGGCGTATGTCATCGGTGTTGTTTTCCAAATTTTATGTCATTTTCAAACTGATATCAGACAATTTTAGCCATACTGGTCACACCGTGAATCGGATTGAGGTGCGGTCGATTCGTACACATCACAAATGACTCGTGGATCGTTGTCCTAAAGTATCAAAACAATCCAAAGGCGTTTTCTTAGTTTGGCATCTGTCATTGGTGTGGTTTTCCAAAGTTTATGTCATTTTCAAACTGATATCAGACAATTTTATCCATACCGGTCACACTGTGCGTCAGATTGGGGTGCGGTCGATTCGTAGACATCACAAATGACTCGTGGATCGTTGTCTAACGTATCAAAACAATCCGTAGGCGTTTTCTCGGTTTGGCGTATGTCATTGGTGTTGTTTTCCAAATTTTATCTCAATTTGAAACTGATATCAGACACTTTTAGCCATACCGTTCACACCGTGCATCGGATTGAGGTGAGGTTGATTCGTACACGTCACAAATGACTCGTGGATCATTTTCCTAAAGTATCAAAACAATCCGAAGGCGTTTTCCCAGTTTGGCGTATTTCATTGTTGTTGTTTTCCAAAGTTTATGTCATTTTCAAACTGATATCAGACAATTTTAGCCATACCGGTCACACCGTGCGTCGGATTAAAGTGCGGTCGATTTATACACGTCACAAATGAATCGTGGATCGTTTACCTAAAGTATCAAAACAATCCGAAGGCGTTTTCTCAGTTTGGAGTATGTCATTGGTGTTGTTTTCCAAAGTTTATGTCATTTTCAAACTAAGTAGTAGGAATTCACTAATCTAAGGATATGAAACATAATAAAGGGAGATCATAGATGCTCAATAAGTGTAAAGGGAGATATCAATGACCATATAAAGATAACATAAGTATTAGGAATTCACCTTCATTGTCCTATTTGTTTACATTCTTCGATCAGGTACGCTGCCCATTCGTTTCTAAAGACATTTATATCATCTTCTGAATAGGAGTTTTTGTGACAGTCATAGTAGTACTGAAAAAATATAAATACACAAAGGATTAATAATTATTTTAAATAAAGTAGTAATTATTTTCAAAAATACCTCTTCAGGGATGCTAGTTTGTCCAGGAAATACGATCTCTTTCATAAATTTACAAACATAATAACCGCAGTCCTTGTCATTTGGTTGTTTCGAACACTGCAGAAACATCGAGAAAAATATGTAATTTGTTTTGATATGTATTTGGATAGTGAAATATAATTATATATACCCAGATACTTCTTCATTTTTAGATCTTCTGGGCATTGTCGTCCTTACGCCCTGGATTCATTCCAGCCTTTAGATGATATTCATACACCGCCCTATCATAACAAAATCCTCATTAAAAGATAATATAAATTATATAACTAGATATTTAGTTCTAAAATGTTAGATCTAGTGTATTACAAATTGACAATCTCCATCATGTG
Source organism: Viscum album (assembly GCA_963277665.1). NCBI lineage: Eukaryota > Viridiplantae > Streptophyta > Magnoliopsida > Santalales > Viscaceae > Viscum > Viscum album. Next base: position 165,761,191 of record OY728148.1, read on the forward strand.
TGGTCGGTTAGTTGGATATCCATGCAGTGAATCCAGAAAATAAATCTTTGGAGTATCCAAATTGACTGCAATGAGCATCCAATGTTCCCTAAAAACACAAAAAGAAATAATTATTGATAGAAATGAAAATATAATTGATATGATTAAAATGTAGAGTTTTACCCTTGCATATTTGGTATTAAAAAGAGCCTGTCAGTCGTAATTTTTCTTTGAAACGTTCTTAGCAGATTTGACATCAATTCAGCCTGAAAATTAGAATCTATTTCTGTTCGTTGTGTAGAAATGGTGTGAGGACTAATGTGTCCAAATTTGTATTCATGAGAAAATCCCTTCAATTGTTTTTCATATATACTCCTGTGAAAAATATGAGATGTATTTATCCATAATTATCAAAGTATATCAGCATCTGTAAAATCAAATGATGAAAACATACCTCATGTATACATTTATAACTGAGGCGCCTAGCCAGTCGTATGTGATGATCTCAGAAACAGCGTCTGCACTAACGAAATCCATCGTTTCCTCTCCGTACATATCTTTTTCACAAAATATTGTATGATTATTTCCGTCTTTCATTTTCGTATCCACATGAGCTTGAAATGATATTAAATGTGGATATAGAACGGGCGGGGTGAACGTGCTCTCAGTAGATCGTTTTGATCGGTTGGTTGATCCAATCTTGGAGCCGCTCTTTCGTTGTAGCTTCTCCATTTTATCATTCTGTAATAAAATTCATCGGTTCAGCCATTTTCTAATTTAATGTTAAAGGTTCTACTTGAAAAATGAACTGGAAATGAATACCTCCTGCTCGACATGTTTTTTTACAAGATTCGACGGCCATGCAACGAATGTCCCAATAGATTTTTCCACCGTATGAATGCCGTCATCGTCATTTGGCCCGGGTAGCTCGGAGCTCGTCTCATGAGCTACGTTAATCGACACTTTGACATGACCGGTTGGAAGGGGTCTGGAGTGGAGCGTGTCATTCTGCATATTGAACACTGTAGCCCTCGCTACAAGGCGATGGGTGGGAGTTGACAGATATAAATCACAGTCATTTTTACCCTGTATAATATCATTAAATGAAAGGTATCAGTGTCTATGTGATTCACATCTCAAAAAAACGAATATTATAACATTCATTACCTCAGTTAAGTCAGGTATTTGAGGGGAATGGCTCGCCTCAAAGCTGGTGAGGGGTGGATCTTCTCGCGGGGGTTGTTCTTGAGTTGTTTGTTCTCTTCGCCTCTCCTCCATCAAACTCTTTAGCATCTATCCCTGAGTTTGGATTAGTTCTTCAAGGGTAGCTACTCTATCTCTCATTACATGCAATTCTTTAGTTTGTTCATCCTCTTGTTTTTTTTTTAAAATATGTCTTGGGTGACACCCCAAAACCCACATCTCTGACGCGGCCATACTGTTCTGGCTGTTTCAAGGCCGTTGAAAGTATGTCTGCATCCGGTGCGGGTGTTGATGTTTCCTGTGACTATGTCAAATAGAAAATATGAAAAACTAAGTAAGAATCATTATGTAATAGTGATTTAAAGTAAAACAAGTTTATATTATGTCATACTTAGACATGTTTCCCACACTTTTTGTGTGTTTTCATCTATCAGTTTCCCCTCTTTATTAACACGATCCTCCTTCCATAGCACATGGCGTCGAATGGAAGTGACTTGAGATTCTGCTTCATCAATCTGCTTATAAACAGATAAACATGGTTACAGTGTTGTTTTATGTCACATAAAATTATTACAGTACTTTTAAAATACATACCAATTGTTTTTCAATTGAAGTGTACCCCAACCTTGCTTTACGGTAGGGGTACGCTGGTTTTTCTGCCCGTTCTTTATTTTCATCACTCAATTGCTGTTTCATAAATAAAAACCTATCAATCAATGTGATGAATACAAGAAACATTACACAACGTGTAACCAAACACAATGTACCTGAAAATTCTTGTCCGCACGACGGTTGCAAAACGCATCCCACGTTCCTTGGGATATCAAGTGTGCATAAAGAGGAGACGGGTGCGGTTTGATTTTCCCTTCAGCATAATTCTGATGATTTTTCGTTAAAATGGTGCGAAAGCCTCTATGAATCCTTCCTGCCAGTCTGAAAACATATTCATTGTGCGAAACATCTACTATAAATGCACTCTACAAGAGATAATGAAGGGTTAGTCAATATTTCAATATTTTATTTTATTTTAATAAATTAAATAGATGATATTGTAATGTTACTGTAATCTCTTCCCACATTAATGTTTTCAACCCGCTGACAACATGGTGCCATGACTCTACGTCAATCGGCACGCGTTGTCGAGTGACGATTCCAATGTAGCTACTAAACATGGCTTTGTTGGGGTTTACATGCTGGCCTAGCTTATTCCATCCCACCTCATATTTTATGCCTTTTACTTTTTCCTTAAGGATTTTTGCTAAAACTGTCAAACTACGGCGCACCTGTTTTTTTGTGTCGCTGGGGTTTCATCGCCTACCATTTCCTCAGTTTCTGCATCATCATTATGTTTCTCCGAAGCACTAGCTTCGGCACTGACACCAGCTGCAACAGGTTGAGAGACGTGTTGTACGTCAGTAGTGGGACCAGCTACAACAGGTTGAGAGACCTGTTTTCTCTCAGCAGTGGGACCAGCTACAACAGGTTGAGAGACCTGTTGTACGTCAGCAGTGGGACCAGCTGCAACAGGTTGAGAGACATGTTGTCTCTCAACAGTGGGACCAGCTGCAACAGGTTGAGAGACGTGTTGTGTCTCAGGATTGGGTGCATCAGCAGGTGAAGAAGTCATTATCTGCAGAACTGGTTTAAAATTTAAGTTAGATCACATAAAAGCAGCAGCGAATAGATAATAACATAATGTAACACTATATATATTACAATAAAAATCAATAACCTGATTATTGAACTCCCTTTTTTTTAAAAGGCTGAAGGGATTTGACCCCTCTATAAACTATCCATATCCCTTCATTGTGGTCTCCTCTGACATACAAAACGTCGTCTACATTGGGACCACTGCGAAATGATTGTGAAATACCAATGAAAGGATCATCTTCCGTTGAATTTTCATCTGACCCTTCAGCTATTTTGGTCGATAATAGAACAATTGACCAGTTTCGGTTTGCGGGATCGGGAACATAAAATACTTTCACTGCCTGTGATGCCATTATAAATGGTTCGTCTTTCTCCCCTTCCTTACTGAAATCAACATTCACAAATCCCAAATCATCTATTTTTACAGCACTCCTGTTATCAACCCACTTGCATTGAAATATCGGAACTTGAAATTCTGTATAATACAACTCCCATATTTGTTTGATGATGCCAAAGTATGACATCTTCGCATAAATTGGATTTTTGTCCTTACCACCAAAAACATGCATTGATTCAGCCACAAGTGTAACCCCGCTATTCTGCATGGTACTGTCTTCATCATGTTCATTAGTATAAAATGTATAACCATTAACTACATAATTATTGTAAGATAATGCATACACACTTGGTCCTCCGGCTAGCCATCGAAGTCGTTCCGAAATAGACTTTGGATTTTCCTCTGACTTCTTAAAAATATGATCTCGAAACAATCCTATAAACTATCGATTATGTGTATTTGATATCTATTTTTCAGCCCTTGATGGATTCAATTGCCTAATAATTTCTTTGTGGATTTCAACATATGGGTCAACGTCCAAACTATTATGCAAAACATAAAGGTGGGCCTGCTACTGATCTATAATATTGATTGTGACAACCTTTCTTCCAGAAATTCCTTCACCCTCTAACCGCCCAGTGTGACAAGATTTCGGTAAGCCAATGCTTTCCACACCAGACAAGTATTCGGTAAAGAATTCAATAGCTTCCTCAACAATATATCGCTCTGCAATACAACCCTCTGGCTGACTTTGATTTTTGACATACCCTTTCAAAGTTTTGATATACCGTTCAATGGGGTACATCCATCTGTAGTGTGCAAGACCACATAGTCGAATCTCTCTCACCAAGTGGACCATCAAATGAACCATCATATCAAAAAATGAAGGCGGGAAGAACATTTATAATTCACATAATATGACGGCAATTTCTTTTTCCATAGCTGGAAATTTCGCCGGGTCTATAACTTTGCTGCATATAGCTTTGAAGAAGAAACACAGTTTCTTTAATGTATGGCGGACATTCTTGGTCAAAATGCAACGTAATGAAATTGTAATGAGATTTTTCATCAAAACATGACAGTCATGTGATTTCATCCATTTTAACTTCAAGTCGCTCATTGACACAAGGTTACTGATATTTGACGAATACCCCTCTGGAACATTTACGTCATTCAAGAAGTTGAATAACTGATATCTCTCCTTCCTGGAAAGAGTGTAAGTAGCAGGAGGAAGAAATTTTCATTTTTCACCCTTTACTAGTGCCAACTCTTCTGGTATTCCCATCTCAACCATGTCCAACCTAGCCTTAATTCCATCTTTTGTTCTGCCAGATGTATTTAAGAATGTGCTGATAACACTGTAAAATACATTTTTTTCTACATGCATAACATCAATAAAATGTATTACATTCAGACAATTCCAGTATTGTAATTCAAAAAAAATTGATCTCTTTTTCCAACCTATTTTCGTAAGGTTTTTCGAAGCCGGTTTACCAAAAGTAGTGTCCAAATTTTTAACTTTCTCAAACAATTGATCACTTGTTAGTGGAGACGGTGTTTTATGTTCTTCTGAACTTCCATCGAATGATGTCTTCCAAGAACGGTACTTATGTCGTCGCGGTAAAAATCTGAGATGTCCTAGAAACACAGTTTTCGATGAATATTTCAACATAATTGATTGTGTACCTTCTTCGCAAACAGGACATCCTTGAGTTCCTTTAATGCTATATCCTGAAAAATTTCCATAATCTGGGAAGTTATTTATTGTCCCATACAACAAGACTCTCAAAGTGAAATCTTCTTTTCTTTAAGCATCATACAATGTAACACCTGAATCCCACAATAATTTCAAATCTTCGATCAATGGAGCTAAATAAACATTAATATCATTACCCGGTTGTTTTGGTCCTGATATAAGCATAGATAACATGATGTATTTTCGTTTCATGCATAACCACAGTGGTAAGTTATAATTTATCAACATAACCGACCATGTACTGTGACTGCTGCTTTGAAAACCAAAAGGATTCACTCCATCTGTAGATAACGCAAGACGAAGGTTTCTCGACTCGTTTCCAAATTCAGGATACTCATGATCGATTCTCTTCCACTGAGGAGAGTCTTCCGGGTGACATAGTATCCCATCTTTAATTCTTGTATCTGCATGCCATGTTAATTGTTCTGCAGTCTCCTCAGTTCCATATAGGCGTCTAAACCTTGGAATGATTGGAATGTACCATACAACTTTAGTAGGATTGGATTCATCTTTCTTGTATCGAGAAGCACCACACTTTGGGCATTCATTAAGTGATTTGTGGTCCTTGTGAAACAGTATACAGTCATTCGGGCAGGCGTGTATTCTTTCAGAGATCATACCCATAGAGCGTAGCATTCGTTTGGCATCGTATGTTCGGCTCGGGAGCTCATTATCTTCTGGGAGCATGTCATTCAAGAGGGCAAGTAGTTTCGTAAAACTATCGTCACTCCACCAATTATCTGCTTTCAAATTATACAGCTTCAGTATGGCTGACAATGCTTTATATTTAGTGCAACCAGCATACAATGGCATCTTTGCACAACTTTTTAACTTCTCAAACAATTTTGGGCAATCACGAAGTTCATCTTCAAAGGTCCTTGTCATTTTCTCAATACGATCTTCATCATCATTCACATCTGTAATCACATCCTCCATACAGTCATCTTCATTGGTCATGTTTGTAATCATATCAGATGATCCATAAAATGCAGTGTCACCCCAGTCACTACCTACATTCATTGTTTCCCCGTGTTAATTCCAACATGTATAACTTTGATCTATTCCGTGACAGATCAAGTGTTCTTCCAACTCATCTGGACTAATTTGTTTTGAATAACAACACCATAAACACAGAAAAAGGATTTGAGAAGAGTCACATGCATGATCTATTGCAAACTTGATAAATTCTTTCACACCTTCTTCATACTCTTTTGTCAACCGATTGACATTCATCCATTCTTTATTTATATTCATCCTATTTAAAATCCATAGGATAAGTATATATGTTAAAGGAGAATGAATATGAGTATAATTTAGATAAAAAACATGATACTTCAAGGATATAAAGGAATAAATAAATATCAAAATAAAAAATATATTGGGAACCAATGTTTAGAAAGGAAAACCATTAAAGGTTTGGATCAATAAGCTGTTAAAATGGTGGCACTGTACAAGAAAACCCCTTCAAATATTTTGTCAACACAGTTTACCAAACTATTCATTAATTATGTAAATTGGAACTACCTCAGTCTACAAAAATTCACATGTTTTGTATGAAATCATGAAAAAATGGTATGTTAATCCCTAACTAAAATCCACCTAACATGGTTTCCTCTAAGATATCCCATGGTTAACCTTCACTAACCATGAAAGTCAACTATTTGATTTAGAAAGAGGACTGAAAACCTCCTCATGCTCAAGGTTCTACAATGTTTCACAAAAAATATGAACACAAAACCATGTTTCATTTAAAAAATCTCCAAAAAAATCATATAAAACTAAAATAAAGCTTGTGAGACTCAGCTGAGTACTTGAGGCACCTCTCAAACCGCGGTGGAGGAGGAGGCAGCAGAGTATGCAGAGGAGGAGGAGGAGGAGGCGCCGGTGGAGGAGTAGGATGAGGCAGCAGACTAGGAGGAGGAGGAGGAAGCGCCGGTGGAGGAGGAGGAGGACGAGGCTGCGGTGGAGGAGATGGAGGAGGAGTAGGAGGAGCATAGGAGGAGGAGGAGGCGGAGGCAGCGAAGGCAGCGGAGGAGGAGGAGGATGCGGCCGGTGGAGGGGAGGAGGAGTAGGAGCAGAGGAGGAGGAGGAGGCCGCGGCGGAGGAGGAGGAGTAGGCCACGGTGGAGGAGGAGGAGGCCGTGGTGGAGGAGGAGGCACCGGCGGCAGCGCAGAGGCAGGGCGGAGGCAGCGGAGGCAGCGGAGGCAGCGGAGGAGGAGGAGGATGAGGCCGGTGGAGGAGGAGGAGGAGGAGCAGAGGCAGAGGAGGAGGCGTTGGCCGCGGCGGAGGAGGAGGAGGCGGCGGCCGCAGAGGCACCGGCGTGACCGCGGCGTGATCGCAGAGGAGGAGGCTGCATCAGAGGCACCGGCAGCACCATCGGAGGAGGAGGAGGCATCAGAGGAGGAGGAGGAGGCCGCGGTGGTGGAGGAGGAACCGGCGGCAGCGCAGAGGCAGGGCGGAGGCAGGGCGGAGGCAGCGGACGTAGCGGAGGAGGAGGAGGAGGAGGCTAGTGGAGGAGGAGGAGGAGGAGGAGGAGGAGGAGGAGCAGAAGAGGATGAGGAGGCGGCCGCAGAGGCACCGGCGTGACCGCGGCGTGACCGCGGAGGAGGAGGCGGCCACGGAGGCACCGGCGGCACTGGCGGAGGAGGAGGAGGCATCGGCGGAGGAGGAGGAGGCAGCGGTGGAGGAGGAGTCACCGGCAGCAGCGCAGAGGCAGGGCGGAGGCAGCAGAGGCAGCGGAGGAGGAGGAGGATGAGGCTGGTGGATGAGGAGGAGGAGGATCAGGAGTAGAGGAGGAGGCAGCGGCCACGGCGGAGGAGGATGAGGCGGCGGCCGCAGAGGCACCGGCGTGACCGCGGCGTGACCGCGGCTTGACCGCGGCGTGACCGCGGCGTGACCGCGGCGTGACCGCGGCGTGACCACGGTGTGACTGCGGCGTGACAGCGGAGGAGGAGGAGACGTGGAGGCACTGGCGGCACCGGTGGAGGAGGAGGAGTCATCGGCAGAGGAGGAGGAGGACGCGGTGGAGGAGGAGGCTCCGGAGGCATCGGAGGCAGCGCGGAGGCAGGGCAGAGGCAGGGCGGAGGCAGCGAAGGCAGCAGAGGAGGAGGAGGATGAGGCCAGTGGAGGGGAGGAGGAGCAGGAGCAGAGGACGAGGAGGCGACCGCGGAGGAGGAGGAGGAGGAGGCAGCGGAGGCAGCGGAGGAGGAGGAGGAGGCCGCGGTGGAGGAGGAGGAGGCCGCGGTGGAGGAGGAGGCACCGACGGCAGCGCAGAGGCAGGGAGGAGGCAGCGGAGGCAGCGGAGGAGGAGGAGGATAAGGCCGGTGGAGAAGGAGGAGGAGGAGCAGGAGCAGAGGAGGAGGAGGCGGCCGCGGCGGAGGAGGAGGAGGCGGCGGCTGCAGAGGCACCGGCGCGACCGCGGCGTGACCGTAGCATGACCGCGGCATGAAGGTGGCATGACCGCGGCGTGATTGCGGCTTGACCGCGGCATGACGGCGGAGGAGGAGGAGGTCGCGGAGGCACTGGTGGAGGAGGAGGAGGCCGCAGAGGCACCGGCGGCACCAGCGGAGGAGGAGGAGGCATCAGAGGAGGCAACGAAGGAGGAGGAGGATGAGGCTGGTGGAGGAGGAGGAGGAGGTGTAGGATAAGAGGAGGAGGAGGCGGCCGCGGCGGCGGAGGAGGATGAGGTGGCGGCCGCAGAGGTCCCTACTCTAGGTGGATATATATGGATACTTTCCTTGACTAGTCTCTATATGAAAGAATTCTAAAAGGCTCCCTCACCTTCCAAAGATATATTATTTCTAGAAAATTGTTTTGTGGGAGAAAGAATTAATCATATATAGTTGATGTCACTTTTAGATCATATGATTCCTTACTCATCAAGATAAATAGACAAGAACCAAAACCTAAGAGGCCTCAGGCCTATCCAAATCTCTAGAAGTCGTGACCTCCCAGTGGTTATTGGAAAACTATGGAAGTGTAGACTTCCCACATGCACATCACCCCTCCCCATATCTCCCCCAGCAGACTCCTGCACATCCCCCCTCCCATCCAGCCACTACACCCCCCCCCCCACTTGCACAACCCCCTCCCCCTCCCCCACATTCACACCCCCGCACTTGTACACCCCCCAACCTCATCCACCAACAGACTCCCACCTACCTAGACCCACCCCAACTAGAACACTCTCTTCCCCACCTCCCACTTGAACAACCCCCCCCCCCCCTCCCACTTGCATATCCCACCCACCCCCACCTGCACAGCCCACCCCCACCCCCACCCCCAACCTATACACACCCCCACCTCACACCCAATAGACCCCCCATTATACGCCCCACCTACACATGTTCACCCACTGCTCATCTCCCCCTCCTAAACACCCCCACCTGCACACCCCCCCACCCACTACACCCCCGCAGCACCTGCATCCCCCCCACTTCAAATAAAATTGATTCACACAAATCATGATAGTTGAAATATAGAACAAAAACAAAAAACAAAGCAAATTACAATTATTGGGCATAGCATACCGCAAAATGGAGGAGGAGGAGGCCGCGGAGGCACCGGCGGAGGAGGAGGAGGCCACGGAGGAGGAGGAGGTCGCGGTGGAGGAGGAGGCACCGGAGGCAGCGGCGCGGAGGTAGGGCTGAGGCAGGGCGGAGGCACCGGAGGAGGAGGACGATGAGGCCGGTGGAGGAGGAGGAGGATGAGCAGAATCAGAGGAGTAGGCGGCGGCCGCGGCGGGGGAGGAGGAGAAGGCAGTAGTGGCACAGACAAGGGCTTCCGTGAGAGCTTGATTGTGTGCGGGGAGGAGTAAGAGGACCCGCTGGTATTTAACAAATCCACGGGACCCTTTATTAGCGCTAAAATGAAAAGCGATGATAAATACAAACTTTATCAGCACTTTTGTTAGTGCTGATAAAGGTCTGGCCCTTTATCACCGCTTTTCCGTTAGCGCTGATAAAGGAAGGCGCATGCCTTTCCCAGTTTTTTGGTAGTGAAGATTGTGTTCTGGGTATATTTCCTCACTTCCACGTACTTGGAAGTCTAGAAGAAGGCCAACATGGTGGAGAGGATACACATGATGGGAGGTGTGCTATGAGAGGGGGGCTAGTTGGGCTCATCAAAGGGAAAGACCATCAGCAAAAGGCCTCCAGTTTCAAGGCCTTCTAGGTTTCGGCCAGTGGTGAGTAGGCCCCAGTAGTTCTAGTTTCGATCTCCTTGTTCTTTCCCATCACTTTCAGGCCACGTATCGAGATGCTTAATATGTGGAAGCCATGGGAACCATCTGAATCAGTGTCCGGACTATGTATAGTATAGTGGTGGTGGGCCAGTCTAGGACCCACCTTAGTAGTAGCAGTTTCCAGCGAGGCCCTTTCCGCTGCAGTAGTAGGCACAACAAGCTCCTGCTCCTTCGAGAGCAGACATTGCGGGAGGAGTCTGACCTTTGTGTGCTCCTCAGGGACATCGACATGGACGTGGTCGGGGAGGAAGCCGATAACCGAGGGGCAGAGGAGCTAGGAGTGGGTAGTTAAATGTCGCAGAGGTAGTAATTCTAGCAGGACCAGAAGTCGTTCGAGGTAAAATCTGTCTATTCAATACTCTTTTATCTACCTTGTTTGATTTAGGAGCTTCAAACTCCTTTATTTCACCCTTTATAGCCCATACTATGGGTCTAGATGCAGAGATACATCCCGTACCTTAGGTTTTGAGTATGCCTATTGGAAGTTAGACTATCTTATCTCGTGTTTTCTGAGAATGTACATTGATGTTGGGAACACATCAGTCTATTGGGGGCCTTATTTTGTAGAATATGCAGACGTTTGATGTCATTATAATAATCGATTGGTTGTTCTATGAATGTGTTGTTATCTAATTCTTCTGAAGAAGGATCATGTTTTCATATGTGGACAGACAACACGTGAGATCTGTCGGTGAGTCGGGTTACCAAGAGGGCAGCCAGTGAGTATTGCCCCTTATTTGATTGTTAGCTGAGTTTTCAGTAGAGTCGGCATATATAGAGATGGTGGATGCCTCGGGTATTGTCAGTGAGTTCATTTATGTCTTCTTTGAGGAGGTGGATACTCTACCCCATCGACATGATGTTGAGTTCGAGATTGACTAGTAACCTGGTGGTCGTCCGATTTTGGTGGATCCCTATCGGATAGAACATTCTCAGCCGTTGGAGTTACGGATACTGATCGATGATCTGATGAATAAGGGTTTTGTTCGACCACTCACATCACCATGGGGAATTCTAATCTTGTTCACTAAGAAGGTATACAATGGTCTTAGGCTGTGCATAGACTACCGAAGACTGAATCATTTAATGATCAAGAACTGTTACACTCTCCCATGGATAGATGGCCTATTTGACTAATTAAAGAGAGTAGGATGGTTTTCCAACATATACCAGTGGTCAGGATATCACTAGTTGAAGTTGAAAGAGGGTTACATCTCGAAGACTACCTTCAGTTGCAGATATGGGCACTTTGAGTTCATGGTCATGTTGTTCATTATTATGAACTCTCTAGCCGTGTTCATGGGGATATTGAACTCCCTCTTCTAGGGATATCTAGACCAGTTTATAGTCGTGTTTATTAATTACATTATGATCTACTCAACATCAGTGGAGAAACACTTTGAACATCTGAGGAATGTTTTAGAGGTTATTAAATAGCACCATCTCAACGAGAAATTGTTCAAGTGCAAGTTCTGGACTCGATAAGTTCACTTCCTTGGACATGTGGTGTCCGGGCAGGGAATAACAGTTCATCTGTAAAAGGATGAAGTAGATGTTTCTTGTGCAGCACCCTATAACGTGGTTGTGGCTTGTAGTTTCTTGGTCCTAGAGGGTTACTAATGGAGATTTGTGACCATATTCTCTTGAGTTGCAGCCCCTTTGACAACCATGACCATGAAAGACCAGGCTTTTCTTTCGAGTGAGCAGTTCCAAGCAACATTCAGTTATCTGAAGTGGATATTAGTTAGTTCCCCAGTGCACATGTTTTCTGATGAAGGGGTGACATTTGAGGTATTCCTTGTTGCTTCTGGCCGAGGCTTGGGGTGTGTGCTTATGCAATAACTGAGGTGATCTTTTATGGTTCTAAGATGTTACGTCCCCATGAGCGTAACTATGCCACCCATTATTTGGTGCTCACAGTGGTTGTGTTTGCACAAAAGTTGTGGCGACACTACCTCATTGGGGAGCGCATTGTGGTCTTCAAAAATCAAAAGAGCTTTAGGTATATATTTTCCAAGAGGGGACTTAACATGAGGTAGCAGAGGTGGATGGAGTTTCTTTAGGACTACGACTTCGAAATTTCTTAGAGTGATGGAATGGGAAATGTGGTGACTGATACCTCGAGCAAGAAGTTGTAGAAGAATATGGTTCGAGATTCGGTGGATGATTGGAATGAGATGGAGGAGTTGGCTACCCTACACCTAGATTCAATGGTGGAGGATAGAAGAGTCTATATATTCCAGATGAAAGTGTAGTCCTCTCTATTGCAGCAGGTGTAGGAGTTTCTGTGGGGGGGGGGACTTAGTGGCTGAAGTGAAGTGATATCGTGTTAGCAATGGCAATTCTCCAGAAGGATGGTTGGAAGATATGAATAATCAGACGAGGTTTCATGGGAAGTTGTTTCTCCTGGTGGAAATGCGCAAGAGATTTCATGGTGAGTTCAACAACTCACCCCTAGAGGTGCACCCGGAAGTTTCTAAGATGTACCGAGGCTTGAAGAGTCACTTATTGTGGCCCATGATGAAGTGGGGATTGGCAGAGTTTGTCGTGAGGTGCCTCATATGTCAGTAGGTGAAGGCTGAACACCACTTCTAAGGAGGTCTGTCCCACCCTTTAGATGTCCCGGAGTGGATGTGGGATAACATCTCAATGGATTTTCTCATAGGAATACCTAGAGTTCAAGGGGGTTTCAATTCCATTTGGGTAGTGGTGGACTGACTAACGAAATATGCTCACTTCCTGGAAATCAAGGAGTCGAGTGGAGTGGATAACCTAGCATAGTGGCATGTGGTGGTGCAGTTTCATGGAGTTATGAGGTCCATAGTCTCTAACCAGGATACACAGTTTACCTCACAGTCCAGGAAGGGATTGAAATATGATTTTGGCACCCAACTATGTCTCAACACTTCTTTCCACCCCTAGACAGATTGGAAGACAGAGTGCACCATCTAGACATTGGAGGATATGTTATGTGCATGTGTTTTAGACTTTGGGGGATCATGGGCACAAAACGTACCTCTGGTAGAGTATACCTACAATAATATATATCACTCTACCATTGGCATGGATCCATTCAAATATTTTTACGGGAGGCCGTGTTGCTCACCCGTGTGAGGGTTGGAGGTCGAGGAAGTAGGTGTTCTTGGCCAGAAGTGGTGCTAATCACAACAGATAAGATTTAGCTTATACGAGAGAGAATGAAGGCATCCCAGGACTGGAAGAAGTCGTTTACTGATAGTAGGAGGAGACCCTTGGAGTTCGATGTCGGCGACAATGTGTTCTTGATGGTATCCCCTCATCATGGACAACGGAGGATCGATAGGGGGAGTAAGATTTCTCCCAGGATCATTGGACCCAATGAGGTGTTGCGGTGGGTCTATGAAGTGGCTTATTAGCTATCACTACCACCACCGCTACTGAGAGTGAACGATGTCTTCCATGTGTATCAACTCTTTGGGTGACTACATGATGATTTGTGTGTCCTCGACTAGGGAAATATGGATATCGAGGACAATGCAACGTTTGTAGTGCGACCAGTGAGGATCGAAGGACATGAGGATTCGGTTCTTCATGTAAAACCCTTTCCCATGGTTCTTGTGTTCAGGAGGCATGGTGGTCTTGATGAGATTACCTGGGAATGGGAAGTATAGGTGCACACCCATTACCTATAGCTGTTTTGAGTTTGGTTTTGTTTAGTTTAGTACTTGTTTGTGATGTAGTTCTTAGCCTTGTTAACAATGAATATGTAATTTTCATTGTTCTCTAAATGTGTGTGAAGGGTCCTGATGGTGGGGAAGGGAGGACCCAATCCCTAATTAAGATGAATTAGAGTGGATGTGATTAAACCTTTTCAGGAAAGTCAGTGCCACCCAAAGCAGATAGTATCTTGACATGGAAAAAGGACTCCCTGAACTATATATTTGGACAGTGACACCAATATATGTTTTTGTGGTTACATGAGGGAGAGGTGTTCCTATATGTCGATGAGGTTTACACTTGAGAGGTATCTTTTTAGGTGGTTGTTCGGAGCCCTCTGTTCTCTTCGATTCTAGTTTAATTTTCGAGGAAGAGAATAATTTGAGAGGTATCTGATGTATCGACCCGGGCAGTGGATCATTACAGAAATTGCCTACAACTTTGTTCCATCAAACAGTTCCACCAAAATGGTGGCCCTAGTCACGGTCGAAAACCAAAATAGGGGAACCATTCACAGTTTCACAACAAAATTGTGGCATCGGTCACAGTCGCACACCGAAATGGTGGTACCACTCATGGTGGCACTGCTTACGGTGGATCCGTAAGGGTGCTACCATGATTTTGGCACAATCACAATATCACACTGAAATGGTGTCACCACTTACGGTTACACCGTGAGGGCGGCACCGTGACCATGGAACCACATATTATGTCTCGCTATATGGTGTTCCACCCTTTCTCTTTTCCAGTTTCTAGATTTTTCCTCTCCCACAATGAATCTCTTGACATAAAAGTTTTTTAATTCCCCTATAAAAGACTTTTAAAATCACATAAATGATATCTAAAGTCCCACAAGATTCGGGTGACCCTTGACTTACAAAAACGTGTGGATTTTCCTCTGTGTCACAACTTTACCCATACTTTCCTGCTCCACCCCTGTTGCATGTTTTCCTCAGATTAAAGGTAACCATTTAACGGACAACAGTTATGGACACCTCTCCATTGAGAATTATTAAATGTAAATTAATTCTGTCATGTCTAACCACCCATCTGTGTGGTGAAACCATGATCCGCCTTTTATTTCATTCAAAATTAGTATCATTTAACTCCATGATATTCTTTTTGTATCGCTCTAGAATTTATTTCTTCTTCCAAATGGCAGGATTATATCTTCTCCTTCGTGCGTTTGGATCCCCCCTTCTAAGAAAGTGTTTCTCCTGTGCTAGTGATTTTCTGCTCTCTTGGAATCCTAGAAGTTACTCTTTTGTAAGACGCGCATCCCCAGTTCTTGGAGCGTGGAGAGAAACTTCGGTCATTGATCTTCCAAGTAGGATTCTTCATTCATCAGTCTTTACTGTGTATTATGTGGGGTGGGTATGCTAATGATTCTACAGGGAGGGATGAAACCAAGCTGTAATGAAGATATTAAACGAATATTTATAGAATGAAGTTGTGAGTTTGATATTTGTGATGTACACTTTTATCCTTGATTATACATTGTGGATTTTAGAGGGTCATGTAAACCTAAAATTACGGACGTTGGTTTTCCTTCAATGTGCACTGATGATCCAATATTTTTTAGTTAATTCAATGATTGAATGGTTGTAACTTGGGAACTAGTTATTCACATAAACCGGGTTGATTAAATGGATAGCCAGAAAATAATAATATTTTTGTGGTCAACCTAGATAACCAAGAAGAATAAGATAAATTATTGAATGATGTGTTTGAATATGAATCCTATCTTGCTCTGTCAATGTAACTTGTCTGGATGATCTTTTTGATGCTTGTGTGGTGTCATGTGTGGGGATGGGATCCCCTGTTGTTGTGTAGTCGTTGTTTTGTGGATCTAAGGTCATGTGGGGCTGCATAGTGGGGCTTGGTTATGTTCCAGATCATTGAGAGATCTCATAGACCCCTTATATTTTCGGTACATTACAAGAGAATCGGGTGTGAATGCTTAAATTGCATCTTGGCTATTTTTCCATCCTTGGCTTGGGGCTATGCCTGTTAGTTGCATGATAGTGAAGAATTATTTAATTGGAATCACTTGAATATGAGAACAAGAATGGATTTAATGTAGAATTTTTTTTGGGAATGAGTTGTAACTTGGTTGTGGTTGTGGTGCTTCTTATGGATGAATAGTATTTAGGGTGTTTGTGTATGGGCAGGTTTTGGAACCCCTAGGTTGGGATGTTTTTTTGATTACCTATATGTATAATTTAGTTCTTATGTTTCTTATTCACTCCCCACCCAAGTTGAGAACTTTTTTCCGAACACCCACATTTAAATGGGGGAGAGTGTTTTCCCTACATTCATATGAGTGGCTGGTCAGTAGCTCCTTTTCAGCTCCCTTTCCCATGTATCCCAAGACTCTTTGGGAAGGTTGGGATTTCATGAGGTCCATTATAGTCCAAGATTCATCGGTAAGGGAACGTTGTGGTGGTAAGAACGGGTGTTTATGGGAAGTTTTTTTCCAAAGTGTCTTTGGGATAAGGCACATGTGTCTTTGGTCATGGCGTTAGTTGTTCTGGACCAGGTGTCTACGGGCGTGGTTACGTGTGGCTGTGGAAAATCTGTTTGCGGGCGGGATTTTGTGGTTGTGGTATCTTAGGTGTTTGTGGGCAGGGTATAGTAGTGGGACTGTCGTGAAAATGGTGGGGTTGGTCTGACAAGTAGGATGTCTTTAATAACCAGTGGGAAAGTGGTGAAGGGAACCCGAACAACATCATGTTATTACTATTACCATACATGACTTGGGTTATTTGGGGAGTGTTCCCTGTAAAGGATTGGGTGGATAGTTTCCTTATTAGGTGATAGGTTATCTTCTTTTCTCACAGGGGATTAGATTACCCCCCCCCCCCACTTGTGCATGAGAGATTTTGGTTTTACCTAGTGAGTATACCTTTATACTCATCCTACATATATAAAACTATTTTCAGGATTCCAGGAGGACATAAAGGACCGTTCGGGACTGTACTAGTTTGGACGTTGGGACTGTTGCTGTAGTTGTTTTCCTTTCTTTGGTATTTCCCATTACAATTTTCTTGTATTGTAGTACATATGATTTTTAACATGCATATGGTAATGGATTGTTTAGGCTTTACTTTTACATCTAGTTTTTGTGTTGTTTGGGACTTACTATCTTATCTTCTGATCTTACTAAATAAAAAGGGTAATGCCTTCCATTTTTCATATGATCCCATACACTTGGTGCTAGTCGCCACTCTGGGGCCTATTGAAGGAAGGTCTTAGTGGTCATTAACTCTCCTTCAACTTGAAGAAAGAAGGTTTTGTAAAACCATATGTCCCTTCCCTCGCCATGTGAAGGCAGGTCGTGATAATCTGGTACCCTCAAAATTGTAATACACTAATATAACAATTTATTAATTTATTTAAAAACAATATAATCCTTGTATGTATTCATTAAATTCTAAGATCTGTCATTTTCCAATAATTCATGTTCTTGCCACATAAAAATTATGTTATGAAATAATCATTCCTTAACTATATCTTTATTCTTATTATTAATGTTGAAAACAACATAAAATATGTTATAAAAATATTTTCTCTAAATATTCAGGAAATATATCATGTGTAGGACTAACAAATAAAACCAATATATATGTTCCAAAAAATAAAATATTTATCAAATTGTGATCATTCCCAAATCCCTTTAACTCTTATTGGTTATAGTAAATCCAAATATAATAAAAGGTAATGGAGATATAATAGAGTTTAAATAAATAATTGATGTAATTATTGGTGTTCAAACTCATTTTATTGTAAATTTTATTAAATTAATTTGGATTATTCAAAAAGTATTTTCTGAATTTAGAAATATGTGATGGTGGTTGAGAAAATAATGAATTCTTCCATATCCATGAATACTAACATTATTGTTGCTATGAAAATTTGGATATGACTTCAAACCATGTATACTGAACCTGAATGAAAAGCATTATGTTAAAGAAAACATTAAATTTTCACATTAATGAATATTTAAATATGAAATTATATTTTAAAACAACATCATATACTATGAAATCATTACTCCACAATAATTTTAACTCGTCAATCAAAGTATTATAATAAACATAAATATTCTTCATTGGTTGTCCTTGAATCGGTAATGTTAAAATTAAGATTGGTTACATTATAAACATACATGGTGGTATGTTGTACAGATTTATAAAGACGGGAAAATGAGAATAATAACTTTCGTAAGATTAAAATGGACAAAAACCATCAATAGAAAGGACTAATAACACATTATGATCATCTAAGAAGAATGGAAAATACACCTAATATAATGGTTTCCAAGAATCACTATCATAAAAATCATTTAAAGACTAATTAATTGAATAAATATATTTTTATATTTTCATTAATTACGTTGTGTTGTGACAAGTAAATTACAAATAAAATCAAGTTGTAATAGGGAAATACCATGGCTATTAAACTAGAACCAATTTGTAAGTTCCTTATTGTTCCACTTTTTACCATGATTTTAATATGTTAGAAAATTAACTAATGACTCAAATTCAATATAGTATGGTATTCAAACATTTTTACAATCATAGATCTTCTCATAACAAAGACAAAAATTAGGGACCAACCACTTCCTTTAATATAAAATTATATGAAAAATATTTTCTTCATTATAGACTGATTCAACCAAACAAAATATTTGATTAGAAAAACTATTTGTTTTCCCAAAATCATATTTAATATACGAAAATTTAATAACTATAATAAATTTTATTATCTCGCAACCAGGACAGAAGGAATCCTCATCAAATTAAAAACACACACAAAATTGAGATGGTTTTAACTCAGGGTATCAATTATAACTCTTAGATTCTATTAGTTGAAAATACAATCTGAAAACCACATGTTGTAATTTTTGGAAACTGTGATGGATTTGGGACCAAATTACTTCTCTCATCTCCAATATTGTGTTAACCTTGTAGTCACTATAAAACATTAACATTTTGAAAACCAAAAACCTATAGATAAACCCCAACTCATTCAAATGCTTCAAATTTCATCAAATCGCATATTTTATATGGACACATAATTATCCCTTCATAGTAAAATTATGTTTCTAAGGATTAAAATGATATAACAATTCACACCATCAGTTTAAAGTAATTATTTCTAATTATTACTAACTATCATCTATTAGTAGTAATTGTTATTAATTATTAATAATTATCAGAAATTATTAATAATTATAAGAATATATCAATTATAATTGTAACATATTACTATTTAAATGCCTTTTATACTTATCGTAAGAAATTATTCTTGATTGTTACTAATTATTATGAACTATTTACACTTTATTATTAATTGTTACAATTTATTTGTAAATATTTTTAATCAAAACAAATTATTACTAATTATTGCAATTTCTTACTAACTATTACTATTTGCAACTAATTATGACAAATTATAAATAATTACAACTATTTATAATTAAATATAAGAAATTATGTTATTTTAAATATAACTATTAACTATGTATTATCAATTATTAGAAAATTTTAATAAATGATAACAATTATAACTAATTAATAGAAATTTTTAAAATTTTCACTAATTATCAATATTTATTGTTAAATATTGATAACCATTACTAATTATGAGTAATTATATACAATTATTACAAATTATTGAAATTTATTGCTAAATATTATTAATTATCGATAAATATACCCACTTCATATTAATTATCATGAAATATTCATGATTGATACCAAATACAGGTAATTTTTAATATTGACTAATAATTATTACAAAATATTACTCTATTTTACTAATTGTAACTTATTACTTCTAATAATTGTTGTAAAATACTACCATATACTCTTAATTAATACGAATTAATTTTAATTATTACTAATTAATAATTAATATTTCTAAATATTTGTAACTATTACTCATTATTACTGATTATCAATAATTAGTTATGAATAATTATTTCTAATTATTAGTAATTATTTACTATTTATATGTCATTATAACTAATTATTAATATTTATTACTATTTTTTTGATAATTATATCTAAATAGAACTAAATATCAGTAAATGTTAACTATTTATCATTTTTTATAAGTAATTATTAATAATTCTTACTAATTAATCATAAATTTTAATATTCATTTTTTGGTAAATGTTTTCTATTTTTTACTAAAAACATACTATTTACTAGTAGTTATCAATGACTATAACAAATATTTACTAATATTTACTAATTTTAACTATTTTTACTTATTTAAAATGTATTTGGAGTCTAACGTAGAAGTAAGTACCCCTAATATGATGTCAAGGATGTGGTTCCAAAACACATCGTGTCAAGGTTACTATAGCATCAATATAGAAGGGGTGTTGTGCAAGCTAGTAGTAGCGACATAACGATACAACAAATGACACTATAATGGTGACATTGCTGTAGAAGGTACTATAGACACGAGGGAATTGTATAGGGTATTGTAGAAACATGAGTATTATGGTAATAGTATTTACCAAAGGGAATGTTATGTAAAAAGGGCCTTCATGCATATAATTAGGGCTTCAAATCCCTAGGCCCTTCTCGGCACAATGAATGGCCTTGTGCCCTAATGAAATGGACCTACGGGTTGGGGCATATGGGCCACACTGTAATCATATTTAACCCCCTCAGGACTATATTCCTTGTAATGGGTATCCTCTAAACAAAGAAAGAGGTCATTTGTTTCAATAAAAATGGCTACCACCACAACCTCAAAAAAAATTAATAATTACCAGTATTTGTTAATAATTATTCATAGTTATTACTAATTATCGATATTTATTTACTATTTATTAGTAATTACTACTAATTATTAAAAATTATTACTTATTATTACAAATTATTTCTATTTTAAGCTAACTATTTCTATGTATTGTTAATTATTAATAATTATTAATAATAATATATAATTTATCATTATTTATAACTAATTATTTCAAATTATATACTAATTATTGGTAATGATTAAAAATTATTTATAATTATAGGTCATTATTTACTATTTACTAGTAAATGGTACTAATTATCATCAATTAATTACTATTTTCCAGTAATTATTTTTTATTATTACTTAATATTAATTATTATTTACTATTTATTGGTAATTATTATTAATTATTGATAGTTATTACAAGATATTTCAAAATAATCATATTCATTAACTATATATCAATAATTATTATTATTTATAGATTATTATTACTAATTATTACTAATTATCTATATTGTATACAAATTAGTACAATTTATTAGTAGTTAATATTAATTACAACCATTTATCGGTAATTATTAATATATATTAATTATTTTTTATTATATTAATTATCTCAAATTAAGTATTACTATTAATAATTTTTCCAAATTTATCATTAATTAAGACTATTTATTACAAATTATTACAAATTATAACTAATTAATAAAAATTGTAATAATTTATTACTATTTATAAGTAATTAGAACTAACTATCGTCATGAAAAATTGCGGCTTCTAGGGTTCATTGTGAACAATGTTGTTTCCTTCTGTCCTTGAGCTCGAATTTCTAGGAGGAGCACCTCACATATATTCTCCAGTTCTCGTAGCATCTTCATCGAAGGGTCAAGGTGATGTTCCACGAACTATAGTAAAAAGGATTGAACATGATCAGTTCTTCTTGGACCTCATGGTAAATCTTGTACTCTGTAGAATCAAATCACCCTCAATAGTTTTTTCACCACTATTGAATTGAACTCCATGGTCCTGGAAGATCTAATCGAAGAATGTATGTACTCAATTCTTACGCTTTTATATATTTCATAAGTGGAAAATATGTGGAAGCATGATGATTTTATGAATGGTCTATATAAAATATGGGATTTCGATGGATGTGTTGTTATTTCAATTGGGATGGCATTCTATCACATCATTTTCCCCTTGTAATATCTCTTGTCCATGGCCATGGGCCATGGTTTTGATTATATTAAACTATTATTTTGAATATTTGGCACTGGGATCCTCCATTTGATCATGATAAGGTCAATAATTCATCCGCCAAATCATGGGTCCGAGTCTGCGGATTGACCTCATTTTTTTGGATACTAGAAATCCTATGAGAAATTTCTTTGGCCAACATTGTGTTGATCTTATTTACAGGGAGACATATTGTGACCAATATGGGAATTTCAGAAGGGTTATCGTCAAGGATGACTTTTCCCTCACCTTGATTCAATATTTAAATTCATCTACTATAAGGTTTCATATTAAAATATCAGTTGAATATGAAAGGATACCATATTATTGAAGTACATGTAAAAATTTTGGTCACCTATCATAGAAGTGATATAATAACTTTCCTTTCACCCATTATAAGAAATTCGGCCACTATATTGGCGATTAAAGTTAGTGGGGATCGAAAAATAATTTTTTTGCTGATTTCATTGACAAGGATGGGCTATGTATAGATATAGGGACCTCGTCAACAGATATAGAATATTTTGTAAATAGTTATGTAAATGGTGATGTGGAGAATTTGGCAACAAATGTCAATGTTGATGTTTTTTTTGGTTTTCTTATTATTCTTCTCTTATAAAAGACACTTGTTTTGGAGGGTATGGTTTAAATAGGGATTAGGGGTTTTCTAATTTCAATAGGGCCTCATTGGATAAGGGGAGTATCCCCATTATAGAACATATTCATCTAGATAATACTAGTACTAAATTGAATAAAATTAAATGTGGAAAGATGCGTGTCTCGTTGTTAAATCTAATGGTTTCATCACTCGATGCAATAGAAGATAAGGCGAAGGTGTAGGTTGATCTTGGTATTATAATAAGAGCACAGATGTTTCAATGGAGAATGATGCTTCCTCTGTATGGTTTGACTATGAGGAAACTATCTTGAGTGATTTTGATCATGACAAGAAGTTGGATCACTTATTACATCCAAAATAAACGGTCAAGAGAAATTAGTGGATGAAAAGGTATTTCAATTGGTAATTCCATGAACAATCATAGAATTCTCAGTTATTCTTTAGCATGCCTCAACGATTCAACTAGATGTCCATCAAAATGAGTCGGTTCAAAAATCTGATGCCAATGATTTTAATGATGTGATGTCTGGAAGATATAACAAGGGTAATATTGATTCTTTATTTTATTATAACTCATGAATGATAAGAGAAAATATTACATAGAATGAGGTGGTAACTAAGGAGGACATCACATTACCACTAGACTCTTACCCTAATAGAAATAGAGTTTCCTAGATTAATATTTTAAAGAGATCTTATAGTAGTTAAGTGTTTCCTAATGATTTTATAAATGTTCATGATAGATCTGTTTTGACACAAGAAAACAATTTCACTAGAGATCGAGACAATGATACTCAGGATTTGGATGAAAAATCAACAAGTATATATGATAAGGATGACACTTAGTAGGCTCATAAACAATGTAACAAAGTCTAATTCCTGAGAAGTCCGGGTGGATTTTGAGGAAGGGGTGTTAGACATAAAACAATATGATTATTGAAGGTTCTCTTTATTTAGTGGTCAAATTTGTC
This sequence comes from Viscum album, assembly GCA_963277665.1. Taxonomy (NCBI): domain Eukaryota; kingdom Viridiplantae; phylum Streptophyta; class Magnoliopsida; order Santalales; family Viscaceae; genus Viscum; species Viscum album. The sequence goes on from OY728148.1 coordinate 165,784,648, forward strand.
TCATTTCCTAAAACTACAACCTTTTATACTTTTTTCATTTAATTTATTTTGTTATTAAATTTTCTAGGACCTTGGGATGGCCCATGGTTCTTATTATTCCAAGTAATTTTTGGTTTTTATTTACATTTTATCAATAAATATTTTTTTACTAAATATTACTAATTATTACAAATTATTGTTAATTCATAAAAATAATTACTAATTATCAGAATTTTGAAAATTATTACAATTCATTAATAGTTATTACTAATCATTTCTAATTATAGGTAATTATTAATAATTATAAATAATTATTTCCAATTATTATGGATTATTTATAATTAATATCATGTACTAAAATTTTAAATTAATTTCTACAAGTCATTATTAATTAATAAAAATTACAACTAATTACTTCTAATTAATTATAATTATTCTTAAATATTACTAATTATTACTAAATGTTTATACTTATTATTGGTTATTGTATGTTAATAATAATTATTCCTTATTATTAAATATATATATATATATATATATATTCCTAATACTAAATAAAAAACTAAATTTACCATATTAAAAATTCAAACTAAATACCGTATAAGTGGCACTTTATCAAAATTAAAATAGTGACTTGATTCAGAAAAAATTATATTAAAAATGAAAATGTATTCATTGGGAAATTATTCCAAAATTAAAATATGTTCTATGAAATTGTAATCGAAGATTAGCACATAAAGCTTTATGATTTAGTTATTTTAAAATAAATTTAATTTCGTCAATAGTTTGTGATACACACAAACCGGAGTCTAAATGAATCTTATTATAGTATATAAATATAAGAAAGCTATTATATTATCAGGTTTATTATGAATAAAATCATTTTTATATTTACTAATAAAAGAATTAGGATATTGATATCTAAGATTTCAAATTTTTGAAATGTTTTTATCTATGTCAAAAGTAAATTTTTTCACAACTATTTTTTGTTAATTTTTCATAGAAAATATTATTATTATATAATTACACCTTTAGAAAATTTATTTTTAAAAATATTGTTATTTTTTGAAATTATCAGGTAAATATTAACGTAGAATTAATTTTTTATAATTTTCGTAAAATACTTCTTTTCTGATAAATAGAGAAAACTAATATTTTTTATTAAAAACATACATTTTATTTTGATCATTTACATTGTCCAATTATATTTTAAAATAGTTTTAAAAATATAATTATTTTATTTATATTAATATTAATCAAATTAAGGTTATTAGTATTAAATTTATGTTGGAGATTTGTAGAAAATTTGTTCATACTTCGTAAAATATTTTTTAGGAGACTACATTTTGTTGCATTTCTTAGGTTAATTTTAGAATTTAATTTCTTCCAATTATATAATATGAATCATGAAAAATGTATTCTATATTTAGAATATGTAGGTACAAATTGGGTAAGTATGTCTCTTTTATTTTTCATCAATATGCATAGTAAACATATTAAATTTTATACCAATGAAAAAGTAAAATGGAATAATCAAGGATAAAGATAATGTGAAAATGAATCAAATTCATTAAAAACATTCATTTATTAAATTTGTTGATTCCATTTCATCAATAATCATCCAAAATTATAAATTATGACATTTCATTTAATCTTATTTTTATTTTGATCAATATAATATTTATGTAAAATATAAACAAAAAATGTCACTTTTTTAATATATTTATAATAATTTGTTACAGGTATAAAAATAACATATGGTTGGTTTTAAATTTATATTTCAAAATGAATTTATTTTTTCATGTTAATGGTTTTAATTTTTATTGATTAAATAATTACCAAAAATACATATGCAATAGTGACACAATGCTTGTGAAAACATTAGAAAAATCAAGTAAATTATTTTAAAAACTCTCAATGAAATAATTAGTTGGTTATTTAGTGTTGAAAAAAATTATAGATAAGTATAATATATTAATAATTATTAATTGGTTTGTATTTTATTTCATTTGTTTTCATTTGGATTTGAATGTCAAATAAAATGTATATTTTCAAAAAAAATAACATTAATGATAATTTATTATAATTAATATATTATTAAATGATTCCAAATTAATAAATTTGCAATATTCCAAAATCATTAGTTAGATATGGTTTATAACATCCTTAATTTGACATCTATGATCCAATTTTCCTTTTATAGTAATTTTATTTTCCCATAAAGAGTAAAAAATATTGTTTCCCATGTAATTGTCAAAGAAGACTTAAATGATTGAAAACAAATACATAAGGTAGAATAAATAACCCAAACATGACCAAATTTTATTAAATTACATTATTTAAACTCATCCACATATTATATTTGAATAATTTAAATTTTTATCCATTTGAAAATAAAAATTAATTTATATTAATTATTTAAATTTTGGAATTCCAATGGTTCTTCTCATCTATCTTATAAAAGGGGATATCATATAATTCCTTACACAAAAAAATTGATCCTTATAAATAATAAAATAAATTTATTAATATCTTTCTATCTTCTTTAACGACATAAAATATAAATTGTTCTTTCAAAAAGATCATCCTTTCTTGTCTTAAGGTGTAATCCAGGAGGGGTTTCTCAATGAAGAGGTATAACTATAAAACAAGAATTTTCAATATTATGTATTCTTAAAAATCATCTAAATAATTGATATCCAATGTTAATAAATGAAATAAGTATCTTTAATATACTGAATTATTTTATACTTATGGAATAACATATAAACGTCTTCTTCCCATCTCTTATAAAATGATAACGTTGCTTGAGGGTACGTGTGGAATACCACCTCTAGGAAGTGAGGTGATACATTTCTCATTTTATTACATGGATGGTAATAAGGATAAATTGAAATAATATATATATATAATATGAAATAAAAAATATTCTTTGAAAATAAATTATTAATTTATATTCTTTATTTCATGCATTGAAAAGTCAAAAGAACATTTATGCTTACGTATGACCTAGGATCTCCATGAACAATGTAGTCCATTTTTCAATCTCTTTACATTATAGATAAATATAAATATATATAATGAATATATATAATATTTATATCATGGTTAACATTGTAGATATTATATAACCATTATGAATGTATAAGGACTATAAATATCGAACATAAATTCTCATACAAAGAGAACTAGTTAACACCCAGAAACAATGATTCAATTAATGAATTATTAATAAATAGGGATTAAAATGTTATAGGTGTATCATATATGATATAATTTTTTTACATGAATCGGGTATAAAAATTATTATAAATTTAAATATATGATATTTGAGGATAGAGAAATTTTAATGAAAGATGAAATCAAGTTAAGGGATTGTTGTTACGATATGATTGTTTATTGAGTTTTTTATGATTAAGTTTATGATGATGAAATATTATGATATATAAGTAAATTCACTAATGGAATTTTATATAGTCTAGTTATTTCTATTTATTACATGTTTTAATTTCATTTTCAACTCTTAATGTATTCAACAACCTAAATGGATATTTTTATGAAATCTGAAGATATTTCAACATAGATTAGAAATTAATTTTATTCCTTCTGCATGTTTTATATAACAATTTTATGGAAATTTTTTTCTATTATTTTATGATTAATTATATTCATTTTTTACATATTTTTAAATATAAAAAAATGATTAAAAGTTATCTCCTATTTCATTTTTTAATTTCCTACATTTTAATTTTTTAAAAATATACATAGAAATATGGTTTTAACATTAAATACATGAACTAAATATTCCACCAATGTTGTAATGTCCTTCCCCAACTCACATTATTTCTAAAAGCTATACTGGTTCAACACATGATCTTGAGAATATCATCTAATATGCCACATGCTACCGACTAACATTGGGAGCATAAAGTGGTACTATATTGAGACCATAACTTATATATCAGATTGGGCGAGATAATATAAAATAATAAAAAACACCCTAGTAGTAACCAATCAGAATATGTGGAATAAAAAAATAATGAGAAATTATACTTAAACTATAGTAAAGGGATAAATATCCATGCCACACATACAATAGTATGTTAACTGGGATTGGCATATATACATATATATGTAATATAAAATTAATACAAACTTCACCACTACAAATCCAAGACAAATTAAATCAAGGATCCTAGTATCATTTGATATATCCTGATCAACATTGTAATCTAATGCCACATCCCATATTATAACTAAAATAAAGTGAATTTATGCTATGTTACCCAACTATATAGGAGGATCAAGTAGGATGTGAGTAAAAATCATAGTAGGTCCCCAACAATGATTTTCTATACTAACTAACATACATAGTGATACGTTCTTGTGAAATGCTAATGTCAATTAATGCATAGCTCCAAATAAATAAATTTCTTAAAATCCTATGTTTGATGACTTTGATAGACTATACTTCATTGACCTAATTATGGATTATGCTTCAGTACATCATGATTAACATACAACAGAAGTAACATTGTGGGTTCAATATTCTTATCAACCCCAACCAATCCTCCTGTATTCGGGATACCATTCCTCAAAAAACATATCATAGGACTCTGAATCCCTAGGAAACAATATCAACTACATAAATCACGGGGAAAATTCCATGAAAATATTATCTAAGTGCTCCATATCCTTGAAAATATTTATTTAAAAAAGATTCATATAGATCCAAAAATATGTAATCATTTATCAAATCACCTGAATCAGGGGATAAAGTCCATAACATCCCAATCTAAGAGCCGCACATCCACAGATGTCAGTAACAAACTCTTGAACCATTTTCTCCAAATTTAGGGAATATTGTACTATATCATCTTATAAAAGATCACTATATACATGGAATCCTATGTCAAATCATCTGACTCTAGGGATAAAGCTCATGGTATCTTTATCCACTTACACCAAATTCATGTATCCTTACCATATGGGATCCCAATATAATGCATCCCCCATTATATCTAAACCCCAAATTAATGATGGATCTATTAATGAGCCCATATTAATGGTAACACCATCCATATCCATCTTCAATTCATAGTAGCAATTTCTTATAATCTTTCTAAAAACTATTGTTGCTAAATGTTATCACATTAGCCCATGAGGCTCACACCAAAGGAAAAGTAATAATGAATGCTAGTCAAAAAAATTTCTATCATCTATGCCAATTGTCACTTGGGGTTACACATATGGTAATATTTCTATGGTGAGACTTTTATACATATCACATTCATATATTACGGGTACTGATTCAATGTGTAACCAACTAGGTCCCCTCAATATTAGGGTAGTATATGCACCCCAGAATGGATACTTAGACTTAACACCTATCTCAGGTAAAACCCCTATCCACTATGAATTAAAATCCCATGGATTCATCAGAATGGTTGTATAGTCATGTTTGTTTCAATGGTATATTCCACGTTGGTGGTAGTCAAGATATGGTGGATAGGAAATCTAATTATTATAAGTCACTTAAGGTCAGTACACTCACCCATAACTGATCCTGATTAGTCTAAAGTCTATCCACCCAGACCTAGACACATTGGATATAGGAGGTTCTACAGATTCCCTAGATTTCAATTCTATATATTACAACTTGAAATAGAAAATTCATTTTGTAAAAAAAAAATACATTACTAGGGATCATATCAGTTTAGTGTCTTTCGATATATGAAAACATACACAACTATTTTAGAAGTTAACTACATCATATCCCACTAATTTATTTATAACTATATCCCTTCTTAGACATATATTTCTTAATAACAATATTCATAATGTTGTGAAATGCCAAATAAAAAATGGGGATCTCAGATGCTCATTAAGGGTAAAAATGGGGATATCAAAATAACATAAGCATAAGGGTATGATAAAATGATAATAACATTTTAAAAACATAATATACAAGTCATATATCATATATATGAGTCATAGAATAAATCTTGTTATTTTTAATCCATGAAACATAACTTAATTGGAAGAAAATAATCCATCAGGTGATAAAATTGGAATAATAAATAGAATTTTCGAATACACATATGCTTATGAAATTTTGACCATGTTTAAATAGAGATTGTTTAACTCATTATTTTAATGAAATGAAATCATCCCCTCTCATAAAGATCTAGACAAAAAATTAGGTCCATTCCTCACATTATGGGTGTGAATGATGGTCTACACATAAACATATGAGCATTACAGTACACCATTAATAAAATTATGTATATGAATGTATACTTATCTATAACATTGTGATATTATAATCAGATTCATGCATTACATAATTACCTCATGTGTAATCCATCATTACCCTATGCATTGGGGGGGTATAGTTCCTACATGTCACACAAACCTTAATTATTTTTCAAAAAAATTATAAAATATGTATTATATTATAAAAAATTACAATAAATGGGTTTAAAAAAATTCACCATATCATAATCCATAGAAAATGAATACATTTAATAAAAATTTCATCTATTCCTCATAGAAAATACATTGGATAAGGAAATGGATTCATTAAAAATATGTCCTCATAAACTTATTCCATAGAGAGATTGACTAAATATGATATAATCATATCATGTACATAATAAATCTTATGAAAAATCAATTAAATAAATCTTACACTAAGAATTATTTTAAAATATCACATGAAAAATTTCTAGAAGAAAACTACGTTTTCAATTTGAAAATGAAATTTTAAAAACTAAATAATCACAAATATATTGAAAATCATTTTCATTTAAAATTTACATTAATAAAATTAATTAAATATTTCAAAAATAGTGTATTTTTAGGGTGAATTTATTTTCCCATGTCATAAATGTTAAATCATATTGTCATTTCCCATTTTCAGTAAAAAAAATAAAATGTTATTTTTTATGGAAAAAATAATTTTCCTTTTAATTTTTTTTATAAAAAGTAAGAAAAATGGAAAAAATGACTTTGAGAAATCATATAAGATCATTAAAACCATCATGAAAAAAATTATATACCCCATGAGTACGGATGAAAAGGGATTTATATGAAGAGGTAAATAATATCATTTCCTTTAAGAAATTCTATAAGAATCATGAATAAATATGGAGAAAAAATGATGGGAAACCATATATTATCATGAAAAAACTAGAGAATAATAAAATACAAGATTTAATTATAAAATAAATCCTTATATTTCATCATCTAATGTATAATAAGAAAAAATATCAATAAATAATGATATTGTAACATCAAAAAATTTCCACTTTGGAATCATTTAAATAATAATACCCAAGAGAGAATAAAATTTAATGAAACATTACAAATAATTATAATAATGAATATTTTTTATCTATAAATGGGTCTATATATACATCTCATAATATAATAATGGTGTATAATATAAGATATGTCCCAAAAAAGAAAAACTGAGAAATAAACTCTCCCCGTAACTATTGACTTCCTTTTATAAATTATAACCAACATTGTAATAAATATATTATTAATTTATAAATATTTTTAGAAAATATATTTATATATCATGGAGTATATTTTTTTACATATGACATTATACTGTACATTTACTAATAATTTCTTGTTAATATCACATTTTTGTAAATAAAAGCTTCATTTATCATGTATATTTTGGTTTTGTACATACAATCCTTTAACATTGTTCATTGTTCCATCATCATCACAATGTTAACTAGGATAGATATATAAAATATATTACTTCAATATGTATTTTTATTAATCTACTAATTATATAAATGGAAAATTAATTACACCTCTCATGGAGATGGTGGGTCTTATGTATACATGAATATTGTTTTTATTTTCTAGATTATTAGAATGAAGTAACGTAAAGTATTAATTATCCTTTACATGACCATTATGATTTAATATATATCACATATAGTAATTAATTTTATCCTTATTACCTTCCATGTAAATTGAAATTAAAAATTGATTCACATATATTCATGTGGCGGTTGTGTGTCATATAGACAAGAGACATTATCATTTTGTAAAGGAATAAAAATTAAGAAGGTAAATGTGATATTATGTCATGAATGAACCCAACATTCCCTAACTTAAACTAAGAAAATCCCACATTCAATAGGTCAGGGGAAATTAACTCATGCTTAGTAGGAATTTTGCACATATGAAAACCATTAACCTAATGTAATTCTAAACACACAAACATCTCTAATCACATATAATGATAAAAAGTAAGTCAATTGAAACCAATTCATGCATATATATATTATCTCACTCATATAGTATTATAAAAATGTACTGAATGTGATAGAGGGTTAAAATACAATCCTAACAAAAAACTTCATAGAGTCGAATCTTCTCAGAACGTGAGGGAAACTATTAAAAGAAACCACGCAAAATACACATATGTTTTCCAAAATCAATCCCTGCTCTACCAGATCCATACCCTCTATGGGATATTTCAAAATAGACTTCATCTATATAATACATGACACATTCATGGACATTCCATGTAGGGATGTGTAAAAAATCATAGTAGGATACCCCAAAACATGTAAATATAAGAATAAAGAATATTGACATCATAACAAGGTTATAATAATAAAATTTAAAACCTATATATTCTATAGAAGGTCATCATTCGTCCAAGTTGCCTCAATGAAACTGGTAGCCATATTATTCTTCTCGAAGCATCTATAAATTTCTTGTTTCAAGAGTATCAACTTCACAATCCATACAATAATCGGATACACTCATCCAATATGTCACGATAATTGGGACCCACCTAAGAAAACTAATTGATCATAGAAAACGCAATACATAGATATGTGATCAAACCCTACACTAATGTGGGCACAATAAACCCAACCTGGATCAGCCAATTGTGTAGGGGATCATATTCCATTGATACAATAACCCTATTGAAATATAAAACTATACGGGTGATCAATTAATTTATCAATAAAGTCACACTGGTTCCATGAATTATTCATAGTGTGTAATACATAATGATATAGGATCATACTCTAGTCTCACTAAGGGAAATGACATATACTATTTGATATTCATCCTCCAGAGGGGATCAAAATCAAGAGTTTTGGATGTGATTTCTAATTGTAAACTCTATGTAATTGACCAATAGAACACACTCGGTCAATACTAGTCAAGATTAAAGAAATTAAGTATCCAAAAACCACCAAAGGGGGTACACAATGTATAATTATAAGTACACATCATGTATATCAAATCCATGATTTTTCAATGTGTCACATCCTTTCATAACATGCACTCCATAGAATAAATCACTTTTATGTATTTATAAATTTTTTGTAGTGGTCTAATGACACCCTACCTGTGTTAGCTATCTATTCCCCTATATGTATAGTTGTTCCTATGTAACATCTCAAATACACCATGTTTTTCCTATGTATACCTAGCAGTGTCCAACTATATGGATTTTATGATGTACTATAATAGTTTCTGTATACCCCAGCATTCACATTCATGTGTACCCTCTAAAATGAAAATTGATCCCCCATCACAGATCAAATGGAATGTGATATATTTCCAACTTTAGTTAATATTTGTTTTTCCATAAAATCCCTTGTGACATATAGAGTTTCCCACACATAAGGAATACTGGAATTACACACCATGTATCTCTATATTTTAAAAAACACAAAGGTTAATATTTTCATCATTCTCCATGACTTCTCTACCAAAACAACTCATCAAATAAAATATATGAGGATAGATTTACCTTTTTATCACTGTTTTTTATTATTCGACCTGAGATCTTTTCAAAAATGCACCCTTATACATTCCTTCAACATTGCATGTCAAACCATGAAGAATTGGTACTATTGAGATATCCAATCTACAACTGATCATCCCCTAACATCATCATTCATTGATCACACCCTTTATCACAAAAAATCCAATGGTATTGATCTATTTCATTGAATAAAGGTCATGTGCTGATCACATTCTTTTTATACATTGAACTATGGGCCAAATAAATTTCCCATGATAAATGTGAAAATAAATGGGGGAGAAAAACATAAACAATAAAATTTGAGGAAAGAATATCAATTTTTTTTTATTTTTTCCTAGATTCATTATGAAATATTTAATGAATGAGGATGCAAATAATTAATGAATAAAAAGATCATTTGTAAATAAAATAAGTTTGCGATGCGTGAGTCTAATTTTTTCATGGAATTGATCCACCTTCATCTATGATAAATGAATAGGATAAAATCCCATATATAAAAAATACTACAACGATCTTGGGTCGGTCACTGATAATGAATTATCATGTCTTTTCATCAATAGTGATATCCATGAATGCTAATGGTACAATGATCATCAATCACAGTCTGATCTCATGTCATTCACCCAGAATTATCTCCTACAACGGACCTATTGATCAAAAATGTTAATTGAATAATAATGATACATCATCATAACCAAATATATATATATATAAGAAAACTGTTTTCTGCATGAATATAATAAAATAAATTTATTTATTTATTCTTTTTATTATTTTCTCTTATGAAGGATTTTAGCAAAATTCTAGACGTTGATGAACATTATTTCATTATGTGGGTGAATACAACAAAATTAACTACAATGTAGCCTCAACATTTTAATATGAGCCTCTATTTATGATTTATTCCACTAATTTTAACAAAACATGTTTATTTGTGATATTAATATTTTTAATATTTATTAAATATCTATTTTGGTTTCACCAAATATTGAAATATAATCCCATAAAAATTCCATGATCTGAAAATAATCCATATAATATATTAAATTAACAATTAAAATGTTTGAGCCTTTGAATTCCCCCCTCATTGTGGATTTTTATCTTCAAAATTAAAAAACATACTCAAAACTAGAGGGTACTGAGCTCACATCCAGGTATCTCACTCTTAACAACTATCTAGAATATTTTTATGCTACATCAGGATATAAAAAAGGGGAATAGATATCCTACAGTGAATCCTCTATTACTTCTCCTTGGTCTCCACTAGGTACTCAATATCATTTTCCCCATCCTTCATGTCTAACAGTCATTAGTAAATTAAATGAGATGGGTCATTCACATTCAAACTCAATTGTGACATATGAAAGACACCATGAACCTTGTATAATAGTGGTAGAAATATATTCAGTACTCCTCCTTGCCAACTATATGCAGTATCTTGTATGGGATAAAGAATCCTAGAGTTAGCTTGCCACCCCAACCAAATATCTATAACCTACGTCAAGGTGAGACCCTTGGAAACACAAGGCTTCCATTCATGAACACCAATGGAATCTTTCATAAATCATCATAGGATATATGATGGATCTATACATAACACATTTTCTCTAGAAAGATCTACACTATCTATTACGCATCCCATGTAAACTCTTTTCCCATGAGGGTTGAATCACGAGGAATGGTCAAAAAATGTGTTATCCTATAGGGTATTATATAAAAGGAATGGAATGGTTTTATAATTATAGTGTAATTGTATATTATTTAGTCCAAAAAAATCACCAAGGGTAGGTGATCCTCCCCACTACAACCAAAAAACATCATTCGGGCTTGCAAAATTTCATCCAATACCCAAATGTTTCACTCAGTGTGTTCGTTAGTCTTGGGATGAAACACCATAATCAAATTAGTAATTTTCCCAATGGAAACCTAAAATGATATCCCTAATCATATATTTTACATATAATCATAGTATGTAACTTCTATCAGGGTAACTTCATGGAGCCAGACTATTTCCTAAACCTACAAGAATCCTAATATAACTATTGAAATCACCCCTCAAATAGCTAGGGTTTGAGATGACATAATGAATCGATCCATGATCACCTAGATGTAATAAATTTCCATATATGTACATGGAAGATCTATCATGAAGTCCATTGATTTCACATCCTACATTCACTCTGGCACATTTTGGTGTCCATCTAAATAAACTAGAACATGGTAGTCAACCTTCGCTCTCAGAAAATTGTGATTTCAAGAGAAAAAATATTCAACACATGTCTTATTTCTAATCCATGATAAAACAATTTTTCAGCCCATGGTACATATTTCCAAAACCTAGAAATATCACAAAAGGGGTTTTATAAAAATCCCTCAATAATTCCTTATGCAACGTCACTAGAAAAACCATCCATCCTCTAAAACAAATATTTTTCTCCCCATCTAATGAAAATCAATTCGGATTATATCCATTTGATGTTTATGGATATAAGGTATTATATCCAGTATCTACATTCATATCATCCCTAACACATTGTATAATCAGTTGGGTAACAACCATCAACTGAAGAGATGAATCCAAATTCATTTATATAAAGGGAAACTGCAATGTGGCTTACAAATTTGGTGCCTCTGCCAAAAACTACTAACAAGAATCATACTGAAAGTATATTTTACTGCATCCCCCTTCATTGATGTATATACAAAATCGATATCATATTCAATGGGGAACTCTATAAATCACATCTATATCATGTTAATATCTTTCTGATAGAATATTTAGTTAAAATTCTTGTAGTAGGAGTATAATATAAACTGGTCACCCATAATGTACTTTCACCCTGAATTCAAGGTGAAGGATATCACTCCTAACTCAAGATTATTGTTTTCATAGTTTTTATCATGCAGTTTAAACTACCTTCACCTATAGGAAATCACTCATAGACACTGAATATTTATTGTAAAAACTCCAGTCCCTAAGGAATCACACAACAAAACATTTTTGACACACTCCTCTAGAAATATAAAGATGGGGAAATCATAAAACACCACCTCAAATCTAGGAAACACTGCAATAAAATTTCCATATACATGAATGGATTCCAGATTCAGGTAATATGATTCATCTGTGATAAAACATGTTAAAAATAAGGTATAATAATTTGATGTTAGCCTAACAACCCGTGAAAGCTCTACTCACTGGTAACACTCTTGTGTGGATACCAGGATTGTACTTCATCAACCATTGTTGGGTCCACTTCCACTCCTACCATTGTGGTGAAAATTCCAAGTATGTGGACTTCTCAAATCCCTAACCAAAACTTATAGAGATCCTCATAACTTTATTGCTCTAAAAGTGACCATCCATGAATGTTTTATGTGATCATCCACAAAAAATAAGTACATTCAAATATCATTGATGAAGACCACCAAAAGTCAAAATAAAAAATGATGATATATTTTTTATGATCCTCATGAACTCTACTGGGATTTTTTTCACACAAGAGGTAATCACCTTGTACAAATAGTGATTGTATCAAATTATGAAATTCATCTTTAGTATATTCTTATTTCATACTCAAAACAGGTTATTAACTAATATGAGGTCAATCATGAAGGACCATCACAACCCTCTCAATTGATTACAGAGTTTTTCAATCCACATAAGAGGAGAATTATTCTTCATGGTCACTTTAATCATACACCAATAATATAGAAAAAACATCAATCCACCATCCCCTTCACGGATAACAACACTAGTGATGCCTTTGAGGAAACATTGTGTCTCACGAATCCATTATTCTACAAGTCCTCTAAATACACCCTTAAGTCAGGATTTTCTACAGGATTCATCCAATATTTTGTTTCATATATAGGGGTCATCTCATGGGGTATTTCAATGTTGAATTATATATCTCATTGTGGCAGTATAATAAAAATATACTCATGAAATACATCCTTATACACAATAAATATTATAAAAAAATAATTTCCATAACATACATTGATCCAAGAGTCATCCTAGCCCAATAGTGAGTGTGTGGATACACTATAATATTCCTAATCCAATACGAATCCACCAAGATATCCTTTTCAAAAACAATGAAAAACCATATCCCATCAATGTAGAAACACCACATCCTCTGCATAAAATATTCAATCAAGGCATGAACTATGGGTAGCCATTCAATACCTAATGTGACGTCATAAGGCCTCATAGATTCATCAAAGTGATCCCATAAATGTATCTTGCCTCTAAGAATCATACAAAAATGATGGTAGAATTGTGATATCATCAATTCCTAGTCTATTAGAGTCTCCATGTGTAAAGGAGAAGCCGACATATGAATTAGAATCTCATGCTCATAAACTAGATAAGTGGAAATAAATAAATGGATAAAACCTAGGTCGATCAGAACTATTTGGGAGGAAGAAAAGACATAAATTTGGTAGGACCCAGGGATAGCCTAAGAGGGGAGGGGTAAATCAGGGTGTCAAATTTTTCTTTTTTAAGTTGTGGATCTTGTCCCCATGTTGGTAGGAACTAGTAAAACATGTATGACGGATATGACCATCAATCGAACATTCACATGCAATGAGTTTACACAACACTTTTACTTGGTTCACCAATAAGGGATACATCCAAGGATTATACGCCGACAGGTTGACGGTCGTTCATAATTCAACTATTCTTCACTAGTTGTGGTTACAATGGTTCGGGCGTAGTCACATTGTCCCAGGCTCACTGCCTTTACCAAAGTTAAGGGATAGATCACTTCATCCCTCGGGTCACTCCCGTAGACTCCCCCTGGCTCACTGCCTTTGGGGAAGTCCCACTCAGTTTATAGATGTGAAGGTCTCTTCAATAGATTTTCATTGAAGTCTTTGTCTCCTGTTAAGCATGATACAAAGATTGCATCAGAGTCTTGAGTTGATTCTCTTTTGTATTAAAACATCTACTTTAGTGCAAAAACTGAATGCACTAAATCTTCTTATTCTCTTCCTTTAATTCCCAAAACCAACACCTGTGTGTATTGATATATTTCCCTCTTTCTGTGCAGATCTGACTTTAGTTTCCAAGATCATTCTTCTTCACTTCTCAAAGCCCAACTAGGGTGTTAAACACCATTAATTTGTGTGCAGTACCACTTCTATTCGTAAAACCAAATCATTCACTGTTCTTCCTTCTTCGAAAATGAATACATCCTCTGTTGTATGTAGATTCTCTGTTGAAGTCCAACCTTCACCCATAGACTAATCTCACTTTGCACCAAAGGTATCTGGATATCATCCAGCTTTCGCGCAGCCCTAGAAAGACTGGCATACATCAACCACACCTAGTGCGCTTCTCCAAGACTGGCACACAAGTTCCAAGACAACACGCAAGTCTTTGGCGCGCAAGTCCAAACTGCCACACAAGTTCACCTCCGCCACTTGTGAGACACTCACTTATTCAACTTCAAACTTGCGCGAATCACCTCCTTTTACACCAAAACCGATTTTGGAACACAACTAACAACTGGCGCACAACTTCAAAATCTGGCGCACAAATATCATCAAACCACTTCCGCGACACCACATTCTTCAACTCAAATCATGGTCCACTTCCTTCCTTTCTCACCCAAAAAGTCTTGGTCACACAACAAATGACTGGCGCGCAACATATAAATGTGTGACCACACAGCACATGCGCGACCACCACACCTTTGTGACGAGATCTCTAATTTTATATAAGTGTTGAGCATGTGCAGAATAAGGAGGGTTTTTATTGCATCCCGTCTTTTTATAACATAACTTTTCATTCCATTACACGGAACTGAGGATCTTTAAGGTTTAGTGTCATGGAAACAGGGAACATAAAACATGAAACAAAAAAAACATTCTTCTTAAACACTTGAAAGGCTTCTCCTCATGTTCACCCTAGGCTCATTACTGCATCTCATAACCTGGGGACATACATCAAAAAGAAGGGTGAGCAGAAGGCCCAGCAAGGGAAACAAGTGAAACATTTTACATATGAACTTGAGATACATCAATAAAGTCATGAAAAGAACTTTAATGCATGAAAATGAAATCATGAGGCATATCATAATAAAAATAAAACTTTTTCATAACATGAAGATGTGGCTACATCATTTAACATAGAAAATCATGAACATATCACCAAGGTCCATCCCCAAGGTGTCATTTTAAAATTACCAAGGTTATTCACCAAGGTATCGTGAAAATTGTAATCTCTAGTGGTTACATCATTACCCAATGCATTGGAGCGCTATCAGGGCGCACCCTTAAATTTGCCTTTATTATCATGTGAGCCACATATATCATCATCAAACATTTCATAAATAACCCATATAGCATAAAATAAATGGGTTCCATTTCATAATCATAACGTTTTAAAAACTGCTTTAAAGACATGATCTTTACGTCACTTTAAAACCCACAGAAAAGGAAGGTGGGTCTCATGTATGTAAATCCCAGAATTTAAAATAGAACATTTTGGTATATATGTGAATACCCCTTTAGAATAAAGTGCTTTGAGAATTCACTTAATAATATAAAAGATCTTTAGAAAAAGAGAGATACATTTTGAGACAGAAATTCTGCAGCATAACGGCTATGTTACGAGGTTTTAGAAGACATTAAAAAGAGAGGGAAAATGGGTCAAACATTCATAAATGACCCATAAAACAGTAGATGGACAGAATAAGAAGGATACATGATCATGGTAATGAAATTTCAAGTACATACCATTTGAAATGAAAAACATGGAAGGAAGACAAATATTAGATTTCTCTTATGAAAATTCGGCAGCCTAACGGCGCCACTTAAAACTTCAAAATACTGAATTGAAGAGATCAAATGGGGTCTCTCATCATATGAACATAAGAGTCCAGTATGATAGATATAGATATCATACCCCATCATAAAAAAAAGGAACTTGAAAGAATTGACATGAAAGTAGAACTTCAAAACGAGAAGGGTGAAGAACCACTTAAAAATTCGGCAGCCTAACGGCGCCACTTAAAACTTCAAAATACTGAATTGAAGAGATCAAATGGGTTCTCTCATCATATGAACATAAGAGTCCAGTATGATAGATATAGCGATCATACCCCAACATAACAAAAAGGAACTTGAATGAATTGACAAGAAAGTAGAACTTCAAAACGAGAAGGGTAAAGAACCACTTAAAAATTCGGCAGCCTAACGGCGCCACTTAAAGTTTCAAAATACATAATTGAAGAGATAAAATGGGGTCTCTAATCATATGATCATAAAATATCAGTATGATAAATTTAGATATAATACCCCAACATAATGAAAAGGAACTTGAAATACTTTACATGAAAATAGATCTTGAAAAATTAGAAGGTAGAAAGAATCCGTTACAAAAATTTGGCAGCCCAATGGCGCCACATAAAACTTCATAAAACGAAATAATGAGAGTAAGAGGGGATCTCTCATTATATGAACATGAAAAGGGAAGTAAGAGGAGTATAAAATAACATCCTCTAACATAATAACATGGAGCATAAAAGGAATGACATAAAAAAGATTTCTTGAAATGAAAGAGAGAGGTCGGATCCCTTACCTTAAAATGTAACTCTTAAACCTCAAAGGATGGGACCTTGAGGGATTGGGGGCACCTTGGGAGGACTCCTTGGGAGGTAATGTGACCAGAAATTCGTTGGGAATGAGTGGGGAGTCGAATGGATGAGAGGAGGGCTTGGTATTTATAGGGAAAGTGAGGGGACAAGGCATTAATGGCCAAGGTACACCTCACATGTGCTTTTCTCAAACCCAAGTGCTCTCCCTTGTCATTTATCATGGAGTTAGGACACATGGTGCCCCCAAAACAATAATTCATCACCCTTTCCCGTCCAACCCTCAAAAGATCTCATGACATCATCATGACACCGTTATGATGTCATTAAACATACCGAAACCCTAAAATTGTATTTTTACTATTCACTGAAAATTCAACTTTCTCAGAAAAATCCCAAAATTTCACATTAACCAAATATCAATGCTCTGATATCAAAAATGTAATCCATTTTATAAAAATAATTTTCTAAATATTTTTAATTTAATTTTTAAATAAAAACACTATTCATCGAAAATTCATTTTTTTCAGAAAAAACCCCAAAAATTACCATAACATAATATCGATGCACTGAGTTCAAAAATAATGTCATTTTTATAAAAATAATTTTCTAATTATTTTTAATTAAATTTGTAATTAAAAAACACTATTCACCCGAAAAAACTAATACTTGAATAATAATTAATGAAACCGTTATTTAACTATTTTATTGAATCACATTACTTAATCAAGGTGCCTAGATTATTTTAAAACTTTCTTTAAGTGAGATTACTAATCCATTTGGTCATATTACTAATCCTAATCATAAAATCACTATTCATAATTTACTATTCATCAAAAATCAAGTTGATCTTATTAGACTCTAAATTTAGTACTGAACATAATTGCAGAAGACCATTTTTTGAAATTCATTACACATTTTTAATTATTTAGGGTTTTCATAAACATATTTAAAATATCCTTTTTCTAAAATTCATCAAAAATATGCATACTATATTTATCCGGTCATTTCAAAATTCATAAACTTCATCATAAGAAGAAATCCCAATTTTTATTTAAAACAAGGATTAGACAAGGTAGTTACGGTCTCGTTATATAACCCCTTATAATACCAGCATAGGACCTAAGAGTAAGGTGTGCTAGGGTGATAGAAGCTTGGGGCGGCTCAGTCAACATTGCCCGAGTAGTAATTTCTATCAGTTTGAACTTCTCACGAAGGCGATTCCGTTCCAGCTTCACATGATGAAGTTCGGCTTGGATTTGATCTAGAGCAAAGCCCAGTAGTGCTACCTCCTTCCCAAGCTCTGTTAGATGGGCTTCGATCGGTCCAAGACTACTAGGTGAGGCCATCGAATCTTCTTTCTATAATAATTAACCAAGATTACATATATTTAGAGACAATAATCAAAACATTTTGTTCACAGCGGTCATATTGACCGATGGTTATATAATAGTCAAAACCCACTGATCTCATTTTAATTATAATCATGTTTATCAAATAAAACATTTTTGTTGAGTATAATAATAACACATAAAATTAGGAAACAAAATTTATTTAAAAATTTCGGGTCGTTACAATCTTCCCCCCTTAAGAAATTGCGTCCTCGCAATTTTAAAATTGGGTTTTGAAATTTCATTGAATGTCCCACATCGGAAAAGTAGTCAGTAAAACTATTACTTTAAAATAAAGAAAGGGAAGTACAAAGGTCACCCGAGTTAACCCACACTAGGGTTCCATGTAGGAAAACATGGACATGGAGGAGAAAACAAAGGTTCAAGTTCTGAGGGAGAGTGATAGAGAACATGATTAGGAGAAAGTTAACCATGAGAAAATCCCAAACTTATGATGTGTGTAAACGGTCTTTGATTACCTAGTAGGAAACGTAAACCAACAACATTTTTGTTTTACATTTCTTTTCATAATTTTGAGGATTTCATTTACTACATAGAACAAAAACATAAGAAAATATACCTACCTTCAAGTAGAGTTTCATCCTTTAACAAGTCCCTACCAACACTAATCTTTTCTCCAAATGATGAGAATTCAAAAACACTTGGTCTCATAAAAGAACAAGAATCATCTTCTATAGAATCACATAATCTACAAAAGATTAACTATCTATTTCTTCTATATTTAAACATTATCCCAAAAAACAGAAAGGTTAAGGTAAAACAACTCTTCAAAAAGAAAGAATCCCATAGGAATGGAAACTACTTTTAAATCATCAAAGTTCCATGGTACTACCCAAAGTTAATCATAGACCATTCCATAAATAATGGTCCTTAAAATTCCTCAAAACAAACCAAACTAAGATTGAAACCCAAATACAATAAGGATTTGATAACATAGTCTTCCAAAACAACTTCATTGTTCATCTCCAGACAACATCAACCACTCCTAACATCTTATAAAAAAAGTAGCTAACCTAAACATATTTTACCCATGATAGGTTAGTCATTCCCATAAGTAACCTAAATTACTATAAGTTTACCTTAAATTCATCGATTCTTCAAAATATAAGTCAACCTTACTCCTCAATGAAAATACCGTAGTAATCTATTTACCTCGATTAAATATGGTTCCCAAAATAATGAATGTATTCCAAAATAATAATCATATTTTAATCCCCTAGTCATCCCTATCATATTAATACGAAAATCGTTGCATTTCCAATCACATTGGTTGTCGGATCATGTTCTTCCATTTCCCACCATTAACTAAGAAGAGAAAGCATAATTAGGGGCTTAAGTACTTAGCTAATAATCATGAAAAGGAACTGAAAGCATATAAGGATAACTTGTATATGAAAGGTATACCCTAACTTGTGATCTCCTAGGTTCCCATCTAGGTTATGAATGATCATATATTCTTATGTGAACCTTTATTTTATTTTATCTTTGTTCCTTTAACAATGGTTCATACCAAGCTTATGAATTTAACAAAGAAAATCCCCCAGGAGTGTCGTAACCAAGAGTGCAGCAAGGCCCGTTGTCGTGTACCAGTTCCCATTCGAGTCTAACTCAAAGAGGTGTTTTCGGGTTTTACCCCTATGTACATCTGTGCCAGAGCCACCTCTACCTGCTCGTATCCAGACAGGGATGTATTTGCTTGGCAACCCCTTACTCAATACTCACCAAAATACCAGGAAGATTTCCTATATTAAACTTTTCTATAGGGTTCCTCCTAGAGTTTTCATATCCTAATTTCCACAAATAACTAAACCATCCTTTGATACCAACTATTGCATCCCTTCATTTTATAACATAACTTTTCATTCCATTACACGGAACTGAGGATCTTTAAGGTTTAGTGTCTTGGAAACAAGGAACATAAAACATGAAACAAAAAAAAATTCTTCTTAAACACTTGAAAGGTTTCTCCTCATGTTCACCCTAGGCTCATTACTGCATCTCATAACCTGGGGACATACATCAAAAGGAAGGGTGAGCAGAAGGCCCAGCAAGGGAAACAAGTGAAACATTTTACATATGAACTTAAGATACATCAATAAAGTCATGAAAAGAACTTTAATGCATGAAAATGAAATCATGAGGCATACCATAATAAAAATAAAACTTTTTCATAACTTGAAGATGTGGATACATCATTTAACATAGAAAATCATGAACATGTCACCAAGGTCCATCCCCAAGGTGTCATTTTAAAATTACCAAGGTTATTCACCAAGGTATCGTGAAAATTGTATTCTCTAGTGGTTACATCATTACCCAATGCATTGGAGCGCTATCAGGGTGCACCCTTAAATTTGCCTTTATTATCATGTGATCCACATATATAATCATCAAACATTTCATAAATAACCCATATAGCATAAAATAAATGGGTTCCATTTCATAATCATAACGTTTTAAAAACTGCTTTAAAGACATGATCTTTACGTCACTTTAAAACCCACAGAAAAGGAACGTGGGTCTCATGTATGTAAATCCCAGAATTTAAAATAGAACATTTTGGTATATATGTGAATACCCCTTTAGAAGAAAGAGCTTTGAGAATTCACTTAATAATATAAATGATCTTTAGAAAAAGAGAGAGACATTTTGAGACGGAAATTCTCCAGCATAACGGCTATGTTACAAGGTTTTAGAAGACATTAAAAAGAGAGGGAAAATGGGTCAAACATTCATAAATGACCCATAAAACAGTATATGGAAAGAATAAGAAGGATACATGATCATGGTAATGAAATTTCAAGTACATACCATTTGAAATGAAAAACATGGAAGGAAGACAAAAATTAGATTTCTCTTATGAAAATTCGGCAGCCTAACGGCGCCACTTAAAACTTCAAAATACTGAATTGAAGAGATCAAATGGGGTCTCTCATTATATGAAAATAAGATTTTAGTATGATAGATATAGATATCATACCCCAACATAACAAAAAAGAACTTGAAAGAATTGACATGAAAGTAGAACTTCAAAACGAGAAGGGTGAAGAACCACTTAAAAATTCGGCAGCCTAACGGCGCCACTTAAAACATCAAAATACTGAATTGAAGAGATAAAATGGGGTCTCTAATCATATGAACATAAGAGTCCAGTATGATAGATATAGAGATCATACCCCAACATAACAAAAAGGAACTTGAATGAATTGACAAGAAAGTAGAACTTCAAAACGAGAAGGGTAAAGAACAACTTAAAAATTCGGCAGCCTAACGGCGCCACTTAAAGATTCAAAATACTTAATTGAAGAGATAAAATGGGGTCTCTCATCATATGATCATAAAAGATCAGTATGATAAATTTAGAGATCATACCCCAACATAATAAAAAGGAACTTGAAATACTTTACATGAAAATAGATCTTGAAAAATGAGAAAGGAGAAAGAATCCGTTACAAAAATTTGGCAGCCTAACGGCGCCACTTAAAACTTCATAAAACGAAATAATGAGAGTAAGAGGGGATATATCATTATATGAACATGAAAAGGGAAGTAAGAGGAGTATAAAAGAACATCCTCCAGCATAATAACATGGAGCATAAAAGGAATGACATAAAAAAGATTACTTGAAATGAAAGAGAGAGGTCGGATCCCTTACCTTAAAATGTAACTCTTAAACCTCAAAGGTTGGGACCTTGAGGGCTTGGGGACACCTTGGGAGGACTCCTTGGAAGGTAATGAGACCAGAAATTAGTTGGGAATGAGTGGGGAGTCTAATGGATGAGAGGAGGGCTTGGTATTTATAGGGAAAGTGAGAGGACAAGGCATTAATGGCCAAGGGACACCTCACATGTTCTTTTCTCAAACCCATGTGCTCTCCCTTGTCATTTATCATGGAGTTAGGCCACATGGGGCCCCCAAAACAATAATTCATCACCCTTGGCCGGCCAACCCTCAAAATATCTCATGACATCATCATGACACCGTTATGATGTCATTAAACATACCGAAACCCTAAAACTGTATTTTTACTATTCACTGAAAATTCAACTTTCTCAGAAAAATCCCAAAATTTCACATTAACCAAATATAAATGCTCTGATTTCAAAAACGAAATCCATTTTAGAAAAATAATTTTCTAAATATTTTTAATTTAATTTTTAAATAAAAACACTATTCATCGAAAATTCATTTTTTTCAGAAAAAACCCCAAAAATTACCATAACATAATATCGATGCACTGAGTTCAAAAATAATATCATTTTTATAAAAATAATTTTCTAATTATTTTTAATTAAATTTTTAATTAAAAAACACTATTCACCCGAAAAAACTAATACTTGAATAATAATTAATGAAACCGTTATTTAACTATTTTATTGAATCACATTACTTAATCAAGGTGCCTAGATTATTTTAAAACTTTCTTTTAGTGAGATTACTAATCCATTTGGTCATATTACTAATCCTAATCATAAAATCACTATTCATAATTTACTATTCATCAAAAATCAAGTTGATCTTATTAGACTCTAAATTTAGTACTGAACATAATTGCAGAAGACCATTTTTTGAAAATCATTACACATTTTTAATTATTTAGGGTTTACATAAACATATTTAAAATATCCTTTTTCTAAAATTCATCAAAAATAAGCATACTATATTTATCCGGTCATTTCAAAATTCATAAACTTCATCATAAGAAGAAATCCCAATTTTTATTTAAAACAAGGATTACACAAGGTAGTTACGGTCTCGTTACATAACCCCTTATAATACCAGCATAGGACCTAAGAGTAAGGTGTGCTAGGGTGATAGAAGCTTGGTGCGGCTCAGTCAACATTGCCCGAGTAGTAATTTCTATCAGTTTGAACTTCTCACGAAGACGATTCCGTTCCAGCTTCACATGATGATGTTCGGCTTGGATTTGATCCAGAGAAAAGCCCAGTGGTGCTACCTCCTTCCCAAGCTATGTTAGATGGGCTTCGATCGGTCCAAGACTACTAGGTGAGGCCATCAAATCTTCTTTCTATAATAATTAACCAAGATTACTTATATTTAGAGACAATAATCAAAACATTTTGTTCACAGCGGTCATATTGACCGATGGTTATATAATAGTCAAAACCCACTGATCTCATTTTAATTATAATCATGTTTATCAAATAAAACATTTTTGTTTAGTATAACAATAACACATAAAATTAGGAAAAAAAATTTATTTAAAAATTTCGGGTCATTACAGTTTTACCTATATTTATAATCATTTGGACACCTGACACGACGGAACGCAAGTCTCCCCCTGACGCGCATGTTTTGGCGCACAAGTCTCTGCCCCTACAAGTCACTTGCAAGACTAACTTTCAAACATGGGTTCCCTTTTCCAGTTTCTAAATTTTCATGTTCTGATCTTGAAAAACAATAGGCGTTCATGTTCCAAAACCTCCATTTAATCAGCGCGCAAGTACCTTTTGTCGCGCTAGTCACTTGCACGACCAAACCCAAAACTTGTGTGACCCTTATCCCTTTGCTATATTTTGATGTTTTGATATTGAAAAACATATGGCATGTAAGTTTCCTCTCCTCCATGAAATCAGCGTGCATGTCCCATTGCCAAAAACCTCTTTTTATACTGCCTCCAGATCATCCATTCCTTTGTTGATGTTCTTGAATCCAACATGGATCATTAACCAAATCCCTTGAACTTGACATGCCACCATGAAATCCTCTTTGTCAAAAAAAATTTATGTCACTGTTTACTTTTTCAACAAGCACAATCACCTCAAAGAAGCTTCTTTTCTGTGATTTTCCTTCTTCAGCAACTCTTCTTCATTCATCACAAACTCCACTATCGTGATATATATCCTTTGATAAATTAGCTTTAGCATTATCACATTTTGATACAATGTTAAGTGCTTTTCCATTTCAGAAATCCAATCCCTTGATCATTGTCTTCTTCTTCAACCATCATTCTCTACTTCATGCAAATCATATGATTCTATTCTTCAAGAAGTCTCTTGCATGATTCTTGTGAAATCATGAAGAATTGCATGGTCTTCATCAAATATTCATTCTTCTTCAATAAACCTTATATGGATTATACCTCACCATTCTCCACTATTGTTAACAATGTGTCACCTTTGACACATGTTCTTTCAATTTATGATCAGTACACCAATCATCTAAATTTCCATTCCTCCATTTCATTGGAGAACTTCTTTATCTCCTTCATTTTGATAATAATTGATAACTATTGACAAAAAATACAACCTCATACACAAAGTGGTCCCAAAAATCTCCCCATTTGTATTTTTTTTCAATACCTTACATATCTTATGAAATGAATTCGTCAATGTCAAAATGAGAATCTTCTCTTCAATCAACATTTCATTTCAAACGTTTATTTCACTTTCTCTTCCCCTTATTGATAGGAAATACAAATTTCATGGTAGAGATGGTATCAATATATACATAAGAAATGTGTCATCAATCATTTCACTCGAAGTCTAGTTAATAAATTCTCAGTGTAGAAAACAAGAGGGGTTGATTTAGACAACAAGGTTGTCCATTATTCACTGGTCATGATCCCACATGAGATGATAACTCATGTACATTGCCTTTAAGGGGTTTCCACTTTCATTTCGGGCTAAAGAAATCAATTGTGATAGGGAATAATCATCCTAAATCTCCTACACTCATTTCAGTAAATGGATAAAAACAATCCATGTGAAATTGGCAGTAAAAGTGGCATTGGGTCACTTTCATTCTTCTTATGTCACTGATCAATTCAGTTCCCCCTGTTGTAGAATGATCTTTGTTCTGAGTAACCAAGGGTTAGAAATTGAGAGATGAAATACCTTCTCCAAATACATGTTCTTAATGAAATTTACAGAGTAATTGCATTTAATAGCAGCTGGAGTTGATACTAATTGAAACAATGAATTTGGAAGATTCTTCATTTTTGTCCCCTCAAGGGAAACACTCCTCATCATCTTCATCAAGAGTGATCCTTCACCATCTTAATCATTGAATATCAATTGAAGAATCTTCCAAGGATGGAAAATTTTTTAGATTAGCTATCAAGAGTTGACAACATTCACTACTTCTCAGGTTCTCCCCCTAAGAGAAAGCTTCACCTTCAATTCCCTACATTATTAGCACAAATACAATACACAAATGATTAAGGGAATAAGGTGGTTCCTCCTTGCTTCATTAATATGAGATGAACGATTGAGGTGATTTTCTCAACCAAGATCCTATGTTTACTCTTGTCTTCATGGCTACACATTTGAACATATGTTCTGATATGTGTTGATGTGGCATGTTTCTCTTCACATTCTCTTATTATTTATGTGGAGAATTGTTCTGCTTAATAGCCATCATATATGATACATTCTTACTACTCTTAAGAACTTCTTCTTTCTCTTCTCTTAAGGTTTGGAAACCTTTTGTAATGTGACCATATTTCATGAATATCTCACACAGAACATCTTTGAAACGTGTGTTTCTCTTGGTTTGAAATCTCTCAAGCACTTCATCTTCATCATGTGAATGTTTTTCTATTCCTTTACAACTATAACTGGCTTGTTCATTTTTAAGTTTCCACATTCTTTCCTAATCTTCTGGGTAGATGACCAACATGTCATTTGGAACTGTTGCAGTATGTTTGGATCTTTCACACTGGTTCATCGGAGTTTTATCTCTCTTAGGTTCTCTTTAGGATGACTGAACCTTCAATTTTATAGATCTTAAATCCTAGGTCTTCTCGACTTCCATACTTGAGATCTTCTTGGTGAAAGGTGTGTTCACAATATTCTTCTAATTTATTCCAAATGTACTTTCTTCATACATAGCCGGAATCGAAGGTCTTCTTTTATTATTAATAGTGAAATCATGTTGAGATGGACATTTGCTACCATGTGACCACTGCCGTTGAATACATAACGGATGTTATCAAGAATTCCAAATTTGTTTGCTGTAAACAAATGCTTCTGGACCTGTAGATGTTTCTTCTTCTTCTCTGGATCTCATCCCTTTGATACATGATTTATTTGTGCTTTTTCATTAAAGGGATTGTACTAATAATCAAGTTCACAATTCATAAATCTATTGCAGCACCAACATTGACCCACAAATATTTTCTTCTTTGTATCTTCTATATGAGGTTGGTGGGCATTCTTCTTAATTTTTTTTGCTGTATTTGAGGAACCAAATTTCTATTTTTTCTTTCATAAAAAATATCCTTAGTGGTAGGTTTATTATCCTCCTCTTTCAGCACCAATACTTGTTTAGAATCTTTCTTCCAATCGGCACTTTTTTAAGGAACATATTTAGAAACAATAGTACAGGTTTGTATGGATGGTACCTTCACTTTTATAGCTACTTTTGATAGAAAAATGAGTCAAGTCATGATCTTCATATCACATGTTAGAGGACTTTTGACAGTATAATCCTCTATTGAGCATTGATTACCAGCACCAACTGATTCTGTTTCATTATTTTGTGAAGTCTCAACATGTGTCTTCTCAAGATTTGTCAATTGGGCTACCAATTTTTGAAATTCAATATTGATGATGATATTCTAATCTCCAATAATGATTATATTCTCTTAACAAGTCATCTTCAATATTTCAACTTCATCTTCATGCATCTTAACTCCGTTTTTTAACAAAGAGTCAAGCTCCTTGAATCTCTTGGAAGTTTCTTCCAAACAAAAAACTCTTGACTTCAGCGCACTTATTCAGCTCAGCTTCAAGCGAATGGATCTTTTCTTTTAGAGTCTTATGGAATCCCTATTTTTATTCAAAGACATTAATTTTTTTGTGAACCTTAATCATTCAAGAATTTTTCCGTCCAATAACTTTTCCAAATTATCAGCTTCTCTTTCCAATCTGTTGATCTCAATCTGCATGCATTGAAATATTCTAAAAACAGCAGCAACACTTTATTCCAGAATATCATGCAGATAATATATTAATTTCTCCTGGTCACTTAAGATATATGTGTCTTCCTTTCCTATTTTAGGAACCCAGGCCAGCTACATGATACTGTCCAAGCCTGATATTTCATCATTATTGGAAGGGCATCGAGAACAAGACATTGTATCTTCTTTGGACATAAGGGACTTCTTAGAGTTCTTCTTATCTTTCTTTTTCTAGTTTTTCATGGTCTTGAAGGATGTAGTCTTCTGCTCAGAAATGAATGAAGCATTATCAATATTTCTCTTCATTTTGAATTTAGTATTGAAACTCAAATCCTCTTCTTAATAGAATTATTGTAGAGTAACAACATACGTGAACCTTTCCCTCTGATACATCTTATAGGACTCTAGGACACCCTAAGAGGGGATGGGTGAATCAGGGTGTCAACATTTTCTTTTTTAAGTTGTGGTTCTTGTCCCCACATAGTTAGGAACTTGTAAAACCTATATAATTCATATGTTCAACAATCGAACATTCACGCGAAATGAGTTGACACAACACTTTTACTTGGTTCACCACTAAGGGCTACGTCCAAGGAGCATATGCCGACAAGTTGTAGGTCATACCTAATTCAACTATTCTTAACTAGTTTTGTATTACAATGGTTTGGGCACAGTCACACTATCCAAGGCTCACTGCCTTTACAAAAGTTTTGTGATATCTCACTACATCCCTCGGGTCACTCTTGTTGACCCACCGTGGCTCACTATCTTTGGTGAAGTCCCACTAAGTTTATAGACATGAAGGTCTCTTCAATAGATTTGTATTGAAGTCTTTGTCTCCTGTTCAGCATGAGACAATGCTTGCATCAGAGTCCTGAGTTGAAGCTCTTTTGTATTCAATATTCTATTTTAGTGCAATAAATGAATGCTAAAAATATTATTCTTCTCTTCCTTTAATTCCCAAAACCTTCACCTATGTGTATTGATATATTTCCCTCTTTCTGTGTAGATCTAAGTTTAATTGCATGAATCGTTCTTCTTCTATTCTCAAAGCACAATGATGGTGTTAAACTCTTGTCACGTGTGTGTGGTACCACTTCTCTTCATAGAACCAAATCTTTCACTATTATTCCATCTCCTCAAATTAATGAATCCTCTGTTGTATGTAGATGATCTGTTGAAGTCCAACTTTCACCCGTAGACTGATATCACATTGCACCAAAGTTATCTGGCTGTCTTCCAGCTTTCACGTAGCCCCAGAAAGACTAGTGTACTTCAACCACACCTAGAGCGCTTCTCCAAGACCGGCCGTATGTTCCAAGATGACACACAAGTCTTCGGTCTTCAAGTCTAAATTGGCACGCAAGTTCACCTCAGTCACTTGTGTGACACTCACTTCTTCAACTTCAAACATGCGTGACTCACCTCCTTTTACGCCCAAAAATATTTTCGCATGCCACTAACAACTAGCACACAACTTCAAAATCTAGCACACAGGTATCACCAAAGTTCTTGCACAACACTGCGTTCTTCAACTCAAAATTTGGGTGACTTCCTTCCTTTCTCGCCCAAACCTCCATGGGCATGTAACAAACAACTGGCGTGAAACTTATACATGCGTGACCACACACCACTTGCATGACCACCACACCTGTGCAACGTGAGATCTTATTTTCTCTATGTTTTGAGCTCATGCATAATGAGGAGGGGTCGACCTATATTTATAGGCATTTGGACACCCTACGTGTCGGTGTGCATGTATCCCCTCAGCATTCAAGTTTCAGCTTGCAAGTCTCTGCCCCTTCAAGTCACTCATGCGACAAACATCCAATCATGGGGAACCTTCTCGCATTGCCATATTTTCATGTTCTGACCTTAAAAAAATAACAGGCGTGCAACTTCCCAAGCCCCCAAGTAATAGGCGCACAATTCCCTTTTTTCGCGCTTGTCACTTGCACGACCAAACCCAAAATGTACGTTTCCCTTATCCCTTTGAAATATTTTGATGTTCTGATATTGAAAAACATATGGAGTGAAACATTACTCTCCTTCAAGTCAACGACACGTATGTCCATTTTCCAATAACCGCTTTTCATCATTTTCCAATTTTAAGGCCCAAAAGTTTGGCAAACACTGGAAAATGGTGCCACCTTGCATCTGCTCTTTTTGTACCGCCTCCAAATCATCCATTCCATTGTCGACGTTCTAGAATCAAACATGGATCGTTAACCACAACCCTGGAACTCGACATGCCACATTGAAATCACCTTTGTCAACAGATATTTATGTCATTGTTTGCTTTGTCAACAAGCCCAATCACTTCAAAAAAGCTTCTTTTCTGTGATTTTCCTTCTTCAGCAACACTTCTTCTTTCATCACATACTCCACTATCGTGATATATATCCGTTGATATATCAGCTCTAGCATCATCATATTTTGATACAATGTGATGTGCATGACCATCTCAGAATTCCAATCCCTTGCTCATTGTCTTCTTCTTCAACTATCATTATCTACTTCATGAAAATCATATGATTATATTCTTCAAGAAGTATCTTGCATGGTTCCTGTGCAATCATGAAGAATTGCATGGTCCTCATCAAATCCTCATTCTTCTTCAATCAACCTTAGATGGATTATACCTCACAATTCTATACTGTTGTAAACAATGTGTCACCTTTGACACAAGTTCTTTTAATTTATGATTAGTACAACAATCTTCTGAATTTACATTCGTCCATTTCATTGGAGTCCTTCTTTATCTCCTTCATTTTGATCATCATTGAAAAATCATGACAAAAACTACAACCTTATAAATAATGTGGTCCCAACAAATTTTAACTCATATCATCCATGGAAACGTGGGGTTATTGGCCCTCAAAGCCTACCACTACTCGTGGCCATGACCTCCATCTTATTGATACTGGCCTAGATAATTTGGGGGTGGTGGTAATAAGACAAACCCCTAAATACCAACTTCTCCTCTACTATCCCATCTTTCAAATCTATCACAATATGAAACTCCATGATCCAACCTCAATCACTATTGGAATGTCCCTCAACCATCTCTTGATTAACTATATGATGGCTTAGTTAATCCCATTCAAGTTATCAAGGGATGTTTTAGGAGAACAACCATCTATCCATCAGCTAATTGGAGGTATCTTGAGATCATTTCCATACTGATCCTCTTTCCTATGATCATCTCTCGACTCTTTAGAGATTCCCAAATCCATGGGACTATCATCGGATACATTTTTCCATGCTATCATGTATTGGTTTTCCACTATTATAATGAAAAAATTTCATTTTCTATTCCATGAATCCCTTTACTACTATGGCCCACTCAAGGATTCCAAAATTAATGGGAGTTCATTGAGATATCAATAAATCCCAAATTCTGGAAAAATTCAATACACAATTGTATGTCCTTTAAAATGTAGATCTCACACAATATCCATAGTGTAATGTGAGAGATCAGTAATACTCATTGGATACTCCACCATGGTCATATAACTCTATTATATAGGAAAATCTCCATGATTCACCCTAATCACAATGTGTCTAGATAAAATTCCACCTTTAATATATTATTGATGTCTGTCCAGGAGAGATTTGTCTCATCATGTGACATTGTCACAAAAATCTACCATCCCCCAATGGAGCCTTAGATAAGAATCACTATGAGGAAATCCATCAGATTTTTTTGCATCCTCAAAATGGTAAAAACTAGAGTGACTACTTCAAGCCTATCCTATTCCACCTAGGAGACTCACTAGCACAAAATCCTATGAGGTCACTACATCTATAACTCATGTAGAAAACTCAGCTAGTGTGTTTCCTTAAATAGTAATTATATCACTAACTTGTACTCAAAGAGTGTTTTTATAGATCATAAAAAAACTATAGTTATAATCTATATTACATGCCCATGTATGAAAGCATCTTCACCGATCAGATCATCCTCATGATCACATTAAGGAATCATAGTTTTTTTCAACATAGGGGCATCTTGAAATAAACAATATGTAACATGTTCAATGAGTTTATCTAGGTATATAAATCAATATGTATATGGAAGCCACAACACATTTCTATATGATTCATCTAACATCTCTTTCCTAGAATCCAATTTCTATATCTACCAAGATGAAAGGCATGTGATTATAGTCATGGTGTATGGATACGACAGCCTTCACACCAACACCGGTTTCCCATGCCAAAAATGAAAAATAAAAAAACTCAATACTATTTTAATAAAACACTACCCAATATCAATGACTTTTGTCTTTAGCTATTACATACTCCTCTGATATAACTCTATCACAACTTGACCTAATGGGGTGTGAACCATGACTTTCCCATTCCCACCACTAATAGGATTGTATATTGCGACCATCATTGAGTAGGAATATCAAATTCAAGGAAGACATTATCCAAATGTACCTACAGACACACATCTCCATTCACATAAATTATTGAAACATGAAACAATTTAAACCAATGCATGAATACATCTATAATCCCACAATTACTGTACAAAAATAATGTACCAAAATCTATAAAAGGGTGAATT
Organism: Viscum album; assembly: GCA_963277665.1. Taxonomy (NCBI): domain Eukaryota; kingdom Viridiplantae; phylum Streptophyta; class Magnoliopsida; order Santalales; family Viscaceae; genus Viscum; species Viscum album. The sequence continues at coordinate 165,816,965 of OY728148.1, forward strand.
AAATGGCCGACCAAAAAATGTGGAGATTCAAGCCTAGTTATAATTTTTGGGATACTATCGAAAGAATCAACTAGGTAATAACCTCAGTCTTTCTAGCTCAATCTATCTTGTACTGTCTCCCTATCCTCCTAGGTCACCATCAAAAGGGTCATCATATTCATAAGTCAAGACATGTGCAATATGATAACATATTAGGGATATTATTAAAAAACCTATTTGGAAATACCAAAAAAAATAAACACAAAAAGTAATAATACTAATATAATATCTAGGATATATAAATCAAAGAACCAACCCAAGTATAATTTGGAAGGACACCATTCCTCAAGGCAGTCTCAACCAAATATCTAGTAATAGGATTCTACTATAAGCTTATGGAAAATAATTGTACTTCAAGAACCCACTCCAAGGACCATGATGTAATTGGATACCCTAATCCAGGGTTCATGATCCTTTTCCCCAATAAAAAGAAATCATTGGTATTACAAGACCTTGATACTCAGATAAGGGATCACACCCAAGACTGCATAGGGGCACCAAAACCCAATCTATATCATCACACTATATAGAGGATCATATTACAATGATACCATGGACCCTAATGAATCATACTACTAGATAGGGGATCAATTACCTTCTCATGTTGGTTATTTTGATTTCATGAACCCCATGTAGGTTATAGAAAACAATGATAGAAGGTCACACATCGGTCTCAGAGAGGGATACCAAAAATCATTATCTAAGACTCATCCTCTAGATGGGATCACAATCTTGAGTTGTAAATGTAATGCCACCCTCTACCCTAAAGGGGTTGGAACATGGTAACACAATCAATATATACATATCAATACTAATGAAATAAGGGGATCCAAGCATCCTCAATGGGGGTACATAAAATGTACTAGGAAGTACATGATGTGTCTAGACAAACCCCTGATATTCCGGTCATTCATTTCCTGACATGACATACACTACAAAAAAACGTGAAAGGGAAGAACCAACTTTTATCAGTGCTAAGAAAAATGTGCTGATAACGGTAAATCATTATCAGTTCTAATTAAAATCACTGATAAAGGATCCCTTTATCAATTCAATTCTAGCACTGATAAAGAATCCCTTTATTAGTGCAATAAAGGCATAGATAAAGTAACTCGTTATAAATGCAAAAATTTTGGCACTAATAAATGGATTCTTTATCAGCACTTTTTTATCTCTGACAAAGGGCTTCATTATTTGGATTTTTTATCATGGATAAAGGGATCATTTATCATGGATAATATTTTAGCACTGATATAGGGAGCCATTATTAGTGCATTTTTAGCACTGATAAAACGATAGTACCATATTTTATAAAATCTGGTTCATAGTATCTTCTGTTTATCACGCCCTCGTGATCATGTGGTATTGTGCCCCTGTGACGAATCCTCCCCCCAATCATCACTTTTCGGGGCCTCCACCGCTAGCCCTACTCCCCTGATAGCCCTACTCCTTATCCTCCCCCTCTAACCCCTTCCACAGATCCTCCTCCCTGAGAACCCTACTACTCCTCCTCCCCACTGGACCCTACTCTCGGCAAATCCGACTCCTCCATTTCTCAACAGTTGGTAGCATCTCACATTCACCTCCCCCTATAGAGGTCACACCTTCCCCTCCCGATGTAGTGCTGAAGGCTCCCGGACCTCTTGATGATTCTTCTCTCCCCCCATCGCGGGTGCGATCTATTCTACGTAAGTTTCCCACTTATACTTTTAGGAATATTTTCGGTAATTTCTCTGCATGATCTACATGTGTTCATCGTTTTAATTCTCATTTGTCCAATGATTCAATTAATTATTGGTTAATGGTCACTACACATTCAAAAATTGTAATCACGGATCACTCCATGTGAAAATGAGACAAGTGTTGTGCTAATCTTTTTTAGAAACAACATTTACCCATAGGTACACATCATTTCCTCCTTTAAGGATAGTTTTGTGCTCTATTTCCTTTTATCACGAATTTGTTGTGAGATTTTTCAGCTTCCATTGTCTATTATTGGTGGATTGTGTTCCCTTGGTTCGTTGCTATGAGTTCTTGATGTAGCTTCAGGACCTCGTCCATGTATGTTGGCCCCTCTATATATTCGTAATGATCAGGGTAGTGATGGTGAGTTCCATTATTAAAGATTGAGTTTTCCTAGTCCACATATATGAGGGTTATTATGGAATTAGGTCCCATTCATTGGAACACATACACCTCAATGACATGGAACATGTATCAATTCAAGGGACCTGAGACGATCCTCATTTCATTCATGTTGTCCCTATATTGGGTTTGTATAATTGGAAACACCAAAAAATAAATGGGGATTGATCCACTATAATAGAGGATGTTTCACGTAGGTTATAATGTCCCCTATCAAGACTTAGGAATTAACCCCCTCTATTTGTATAGAGATCTTATATTTCAGATGGTGTATTAGTCTTATAGAGAATGTATCTCGGATGATCCATCTCAGTTTCCAATATACTTATTCAATAGTGAGTGGTATCAGTTCACTTTAATGGGGGTTAGTATGGAATATTATCCCGGGCAATGGACAACAGGTCACATAGTGACCTGGAGCTTGTATCCCTCCAAGAGGACTGAAGCAGACCTTATTTCCAATGTTTTTTATTTATGTTTGGTTTGTTGAATTGGAATGACCAAAACTTACACAGGTGTCTATCCTTTATCATGAATTATTATTTTAATAGACTCTTGTATCCCCCCATCAAGCCTTGGTCAATTACGCCCTATATTTATATCATGAGATGATATTTCTTATGGGGTATTAGTCTGATGGAATGTATATCTTGAGTAGACACTATCAGTTTTTTATGTGATTCTTCATGGCTAGATCATATGATTATGACCTCTGGGATGAGTGTCTTCATTGGAATTATATCTTGGGAAGCATTTCTTCTCAGAAGAGAGTTTCCTTGAAACCCTTAGTGGATCTACAACTAGAAGTTGTGGAGAAATATTTTGACTCAGATCCTTTTATGAGTATATTTTGGATATCCTTGGCTATCATTATGTCTCATTTCTTGTTTGGAATACCTGTGTTTAGTGACATGAATGCACTCAATGCTTTATTTATGGTGTTTTTGGGGTGTCCTATTGGGTATTGTAATACTCATCCCTACAAGGGATCATCCCATACATGTGACGTCTTATAAAAATGATGGAAAATTTCACATAGTCCATGGTGGAATCAGATATGGTAGATATTATATTGGGATATAGAAACTGAGGTGTATACCAATGGTGAATTAACATATGTCCCCTCCATCTATGTAGGGCATACATTATTTTTCATTTTTTGGATGGATTTTATTTTAGTTGTTTTCATTAAATCCATTAATTAATGTTGTTAAACTCATAGACTGGCCTCTAGTGGTTTGGGGGAATTTGACATGTAATACTAAGCATTGGGTGGCTATATTAGTGTTCTATAATTATGCATATGGTTTGATTTCATATCATAATCTTTTAAAGAAGTGATCTTCTGGGATGTAGGGTTAGCAACACCCACCCATAGTAGGTGTATGATGCAAGTCTCATCTCAGGAGGCACTTTCATACATATGTACCTCAAGGATAGAACATTAATCCAAGGAATATAATATGATTGTGATGGGTATAGACATATCTCATTTCATTTTTTCAACATTCATTCTACAGTCAGAGTGGATGTCAACGAATAGCCTAGGCAGAGGAAGGAAATGGTGAAAAGATGTTTGTACAACACTACTGTGATGGAAGAGATCGGGGAGTAGCATGAGGTGGATTTAACTTTGGTTTGATTCTACTAATACTACCCCTAAGTAGACACTCCAATATTGGGATGTTAGTGGTTAGAATCTTGGATAGTTTTAGTCACTGAAGTCTTTTTTCAAGGAGGCTCTAGGAGTGTTTGAAGGTACAATCTATGTTCGTTATACTGTTCTTATGGTACTATTTGAAATAGGTAAAAGAAAAATTTTCTCCAAACAAAAATCAATTATTTTTTAGGTAAATGGTAGGTGTTGTTAGAGCCCCTTCTTAGTGATGTTTGGTATGAATTTGGACTTGCAAGAAAGATGAACAATTCCCCCATCGAGATGTGTTCTTCAGAGGTGATCCAAAGACATGTGGGTAAGTCAGTGACTCCTAATGTGGTTACAATATAGGTGTTGTAGATGGGGTCCTTTTAATTCTGTGTTTGAGTTGCTTTTTATATGCTAAGGTGTCATAGAAATCCCTATTTTTAGTGAACTAGTATGAAATGAAAATGGTCTGTTCCAAGCAATAGGATCTCCTAGAGGCTTTAATTGTGATTCTAGGTACATGTTTGGGGACGGCGAGGGAGTGTTACTGCATATAACTTAGATGTTCACGATAGAATTTATGTTCACTAACCTTAATTTTATATTCCTTTTTTTAATTTGGGTAACAAAAACTTCGATATTCTATAGTAATTTTTGAATAAACCTCAGTTGTGTAATCTAAAATAATTGTTCAACCATTTTGCAGATATTGACTTCTGCATGTTCTGGTGCTCCTAACATCAAGGATGAATGAGTCTCTCAAGAAACAGCAGCTATAGCTGCTCATAGTGCAGAGCATGAATATAAATCTGAACCTAATGTTGCTCATAGTGTTGAGGTAAAATAACCATCAGTGCATGAAATTGCTACCATTTCAAATGAACATATTGGTTATGTTGATATCTATGAAATGGTCAGGGATGAATGACCGATGTCATAGAAAACACAGGTGCATCATAGTTTGATGGTGTTAGCCAAATTTTTTTAGGCAAAAAGTGAAGGCATCAAATTTGATGTCGGATGGAATGCATGAGGCCAACATGTGAATCACAATAATGCTATGTTTAGTAGTCATATTGGAATTATCACTCAGTAATGCAAGATTATTAACATAGATTCATAGCACCATGTTGTGCCCCACCTGAAGGCTATGATCTGGGAAGAAACTATAGTAATATTATGATATTATTTCTTTAATTTACTAGCAAATAAAATAATGAAACAATGGAATACACTTCTCAATCCCTTGCAGTGTACATTTATAGTAGATGATTCACACATGAATTATGTAAGATGTCTTGATTGAAGGATTCATCGAGGTTTTCTCACTATTCTAACAAAATTTCACCGGAAAGATTCCAAAGGTAAAATAAACCTGCACCAACCCCTTGTCTACGCTCACCTGATATCCCAATAAGCATGGGATGCATTTATTAGCTTCCGTGTAGATGAGTTGTTTTTGGTACATTATGGATGATAATAAGTTGTTTGAGGTATAAGTATTCATCACTTTGATTATCAATATTTCATTTACAAAAAAACACCTCAGTTCGGAAAATATGGAACGTGCATCAAAACCATCATACTCCTATAGTAAAGAAAGGATGGGGTACACTTTAGTAGAAATGAAAATGGTACGTATTTAAAATTTACAGTAATACAGTTAGGTGCCAATAAACAATATCATAATTATCTTTCTATATTTATATGTAGATTTATGAGTCTAAATCCATAGACACTTCCATCCCATGTCATGTGCTATGGAAGAAGGCATATGTGAATAAAGAAGGGAAGCTATTAGATAAAAACACACATTAAGTGTGGGAAATATGTCTATGTATGTCACGATAAATTTTTTTTTGTTTTAAATTTCTATTACATTATAATTATTACTTATTTTCCTATATCTGATAGTCACAGGATTCGGCTACTCCTGTAGCGGATGTAGTCCAATTATTGATGGCTTTTAAGTGGCCAGAACAATACGATCGTGTCAGAGGTACGAAGTTTGGGGTGACACCCAGAGTATATTTTGAGGAAGAAAATAAATGGATGATAGAAATGAACAAATGATGAAAATGAGCAAAAGACTATAAACACTTGAAGATCGATTTCAATTTCATGGAGAGTTGTTAGGAACTTATATGGGTGAGAATAAAGGAGAAGGCACAACTGAGGAACAACCAGTGCATGAAGATCCAACCCCACCACCACCATCTATGAGCTGATCCATTCCCCAAAAAGAGTTGTCCTAGCTGTGGTAATCAATATTCTAATAATCGTCCCCATGAAATGTGAATTAGACAAACATTGATATGTTTGTCGTACTGACCTTCTACAAGGTGATCATGATAATGATTTGTATCTGTCAACACCCACCCATCACCTTGCAGTGATGGATATTGTGTTCAATATCCCAGAGGTCAATCTGCATAATAGAGCACTTCTAAAAGATCACCTAAAAGTGATGATTACAGTAGCTCATGATCCAAATGCATAGATACCTATTACACTTGATGGCGATGATATTCATATGGTCCAAAAGGCTATTAGGACATTCATTTCATGGTCATCACAACTTTTAAGAGTACATGTGGAAAAGTAGGTATTTATTAACATTTTTTAAAGCTAAACCATTAACAATTAATGAAAAAGGTCTGAACCAGTTAATGTTATTATAGACGGAGAAAAGGAAGGTCGTGATAAGAAACGTGTGCCTAAAATAATCTAAAGAATCAACCAACTGATCCAAATGATCTACTGAAAGAATAGTAACACCACTTGTTCACTATCCACATTTACTAGCATTGAAGACTCATGTGGATACGTAGCTAAAAAGTGGTAGTTTTCATATAGTGGTTTTTGAAAAGAATATATATGGAGAGAAAATTCAAGATTTTTTTGTTTCTGAAAATGTAAATGAGATCCTTGAATACAGTTGGCTAGGCATTAGAGTTGTAAATGCATATATGAGGAATGTTTTCATGAATTGTTTTTCTAAAAGCTGATATAATGTGCTAATTAGGTCTAAATGCATTTTAAATTATTGGCAGGTGTATTGATGAACCAATTTTGGAGGAATTATCCCATGACCAAAATTTGGACTCATTAGTCCTCAAAATACATCAACAAAACTAACGAAATTAGAGGCATCAAAAAAAGAAGAAATAGGGAAAGGCTTGCTGAAACAATTTTAATTCAAGATTATGGATGACAAACTCTTCCTAATACCAACCATGCAGGGGTAAAATTATACAATTAAAGAATATCAATTATTTTTTCACTTCTTTATTAATTATTACTTTTGTTTTTTTATGAAACATTGGATGATAATTACGGTGAACCTGGATACTCCAAAATTTTATTTTCTATATTTAATGCAAGGATATCCAACAAACTGACCACATATAATGATGTTTGTGAATCTGTAAGACACTACATCCTACATTTTAGGTCTAAAAATAATTTAATATAATTTACATTATCTTTTACTGCAGATTTTGTTATGATAGGGTGGTGTATTAGTATCTTCTAAAAATGGAATGAGGACATGGGCTAAGCATAAGGAGGCGAGAAAGTACTATGTATGGAAAAATATAAGGGTATATATAATAAAATTTCACTATCCGAACACATATCAAAACATGTTACTTATTCTAATAATGATAAATTTATTTACAGAGTCCAAAACAAAAAAACGATAATGATTGTGGTTATTAGGTTTGTAAAATTATGAGAGAGATCATTTTACATCAACAAAATAGCATCCCTAAAGAGGTATTTTCAAAAACAACTACTATTTCATTTAAAATAATTATTAATTCATTGTGAATATATTTTGCAGTACTACTCTGACTATCAAAATTCCTCATATTAACAAGACGATATAGATTTTTTCAGAAACGAGTGGGACACATACCTGATAAGAGATTGTACACGAATAGCTTGAAGATCTGACTTGGGGATGTGTACAATTGGGAACCATTTTTGAGATGGGTTAAGGAGATCAAAAGATGAATCATTATTGCATGTAAATGTTCGTAGGAAAATTTTAATTGTTATTAAATAAAAAATCATTTATCCAATGATTCATTTTTCTATTTTAATTGATGAAATGAACCAACAACATTTAAGAATGATGAACCACTTTTCTGTGGGCTTTGCATATGAAAAACCAGTAAAATCTCCAAAATAAATTTATATCCAAAACATGCATTCAGATTGTGTTTATATTTTTCAATGAATGATCCATGGTTCATGTGTGACGTGTAACAGTCAACCCCACATCATTCTGAGTCACGATGTGCCCGATATCACTAAAAGTGTCTCTCTTTTGTTTAAAATGGACAGAATTTTAAGTGAAAACAATAACTGATGTACGAAAAATTGACCAAACACATTGGATAGTGTTGATACATTATGAGAATGATACATGGGTCATTTCTGATGTGTACGAGTCAACCCAACCACAATCTGAGGCTCAGGGTGGATGGTATCACTCAAAGTGTCTCTCTTTGGTTTAAAATAGACATAATTTTAAAAGAAAACATAACTAATGTGCAGAAAACTGACCAAACGCAATAGGATTGTGTTGATTATTTAGGATAACAATACATGGGTCATTTTTAATGTGTACAAGTCAAACACAACTCAATATAAAACATAGAGTGGGTGGTATCACTCAATGTGTCTTTTTTTTAAATAGATAGATTTTTAAGTGAAAACAACAACTGACATACGAAAGAATGAACAAACACATTTGGATTGTGTTAATATATAATAAGAATTATATCTATGTTATGTGTGACATGTATGAGTCAAACCAGCCTCAATCTGAGACACGGTGTGGCCGGTATCACACAAAGTGTCTCTATTTTGTTTAAAAATGAATGAATTTTAAGTGAAAACAACAACTGACATATGGAAAACCAACCCAACTCATTCGGATTGTATTGATACTTTAGGGGAGTGATCCATGTGTAATTTGTGACTTTTATGAGTCAACCACACCTCAATATGAGTCATGGTGTGGCCGGTATCACTCAAAGTGTCTCTCTTTTGTTTAAAATTGACTTAATTTTAAGTGAAATCAAAAATTGACATATGGAAAACTGGCCAAACAAATTCAGATTGTGTGGATAATTTAGGAGAACAACCCCTAGGTATTGTGTGATGTATATTAGTTAACCATGCCTCAATTAGAGGCATGGTGTGGCCAGTATCACTCAAAGTTTCTCTCTTTTTTTTTAAAATGGAAAAAATTTTAAGTGAAAACAACAACTTACGTATGGAAAAACGAACAAACACATTCATATTGTGTTGGTACATTAGAAGAAAAATTCACGGATCATTTGTTACATGTATGGGTCAACCCCTCCTTAATCTGAGGAACTGTGTGGCCGGTATCACTCAAAGTGTCTCTCTTTTGTTTAAAATGGACAGAATTTTAAGTGAAAAGAACAACTGACATAAGGAAAACCGACAAAACGAATTAGGTTGTGTGTTGATACATTAAGAGAATGATCCATTGGACGTGTGTGATGTGTAAGAGTCAACCCCGCCTCAATCCGAGGCACTTTGTGGCCATTATCAGTCAAAGTGTCTCTCTTTTTATTAAAACGTATAGAATTGTAAGTGAAAACAACAATTGACGTATGAAAAACAGACCAAACACATTCGGATTGACGTAAGGAAAACCGACCACCACCTAGACACCACCATAGATAGGCCCCACACAACCACCACCCTGGAACCCCCCCACCTACCTGGACACCCCAAACCCCTTGGACGGCCCACACCCCCTGGACGGCCCCCACACCTCCTAGACACCACCCCACAACCATGACACCCCCACCCACATAGACAGCCACCCCCACCCCATGGACACCACCCCACCATTCTTGGATAGCCCCATAGCCCCCAGGACCGCCCCCACCCCCTAACACCATCCCACCCCCAGGACACTTCCCCACCCCCTGGTCACCCCACCCTGGAAAGCCCCCTAAACCCTGGACCCCACCCCACCCCCTAGACACAACCCCACCCCCCTAGACACCACCCCACCCCACTAAACACCCCCATGGATATCCCCCACCACCACCCAAGAGAACCCCCACCCCTCCTAGACACAACCCCACCAGCTAGACCCCCACCCCATGGACACCCCAACCCACCTAGATAGTAACCCCACCCCCTGGACACAACCCCACCACCTGGACACCCCCACCCATAGACACCCCCTCCACCGGGACCCCCACACTTGGAAACCCCCCAACCCCCGAGACACAACCCCACCCCCCAAATACACGACCCCATCCCCTGGACACCCCCATGGATAGCCCCCCCCCCCCCCCGCCCCACCTTGGACACCCCCCCCCCCTCAGACAACACCAACCCCTTGGATGACCCCCACCAACTGGACTGCCCCCACCCCTCCTAGACACCACCAAACCAACTGGACACCCCCACCCGCTAGACACCCCCAACCCCAGGGAAAGACACACCACCCCTTCGACAACACCCCAACCCCCTTGAAAAGCCTTCCAACCACTTGGAGGACCCCCACCCCCTGGACACCACCCCGCCCCCTGGACACCCCCACCCCCTGGACACCCCCATCCCCTGGAAATCCCATCAACCCCCTAGACGCCACCCCACACCTAGAAAACAACATGGATTTCCCCTATCCCCCATCCCAGATATCCCCCCCCCCCCGGGACACCCCCACCACCATGGGCAGACATCCCCACCCATGGACTTCCCCCAACCTCCTAGACCCCCCGGACACCACCCCACCCCCTGGACACCCCCACCCCTAGCCACCCCCACCCCCGAGAAAACCCCCCAACCCATGGAATCCCCTCCACCCCCTAGATGTCACCATGGAGAGCCCCCCCCCCCCACCCCCCTGGACACCCCCAATCCCCCTGGACACCCCCTCCCCCGGGACACCGCTACCCCCCTTAGACAGCCACCCCAAACCCCTGAACGGCCCTGAACCCCATGAATTCTGAAATAAATTCATTATGTATTTAATTAACTTATGAATTATGTATTAATGGTGTCTGGGTATTCTTGATGTATGGTTATAAATTTTATATGGGTATACTTTTTGTATCTGTATACATGTTGTAATTACCTTATAAATTATGTGTTAATTTTGTATGAGTATACTTGTTGATATGCAGATTTTTTCTAGGTCTTGATTGGGTGTGCTGCTGCATAATTTTATGTTATAGCTGTTAGGGAATTTATCAGTTCTTTATTAGTGATGATGATAAAGGGGACCCCCCTCCCTTGTTAAGTGCTGAGCTTTACAACACTTTTTTTAGCGATGTTAAATCCCATTTTGGGCACTGATAAAGCCCATTTTATGTAGTATTGATATAAACCTCAAAATAAAAATTGTGTAAATATATATACATGAGATGTAGATATCTATCAGAAACCTGACCATGCCCTCTAACTGTTCTCATGTATTTCCGGTCATGCATGTGTACCAACCTGTGTACACCTTTCCATGTATGAGTACATGACTCTGTATGTGTACTCTATCTATTTTAGTGTACCTAATACAACATGTTACCATGTTCCATATGAGTTACACACATAGACTGTATCATGGTTCACACGGTGAGTCATAGATTTTGCAAGGTTTGTGAAATTTTTCTCTCCATATAAACCCTAGTTAGATAAAGAGGGTCTCACATGGTATATATCTCCAGATTTTACATTGTGTAACTCAGGATATTATATAACACAAGTGTTCTACTCTATGTTGTCCTTCATTCTTGAATGTATGAAAAAAATCCTAGAAACTATGAAAATTTGGTTTAAGAACCCTGGTCATTTCTGATCTTTGGGATTCGAGCTCAGATCTTCCTGGAAACTCGCCCTCAAGAAACACTATCACCGTTGAATTTAGAACTCAAAATAAAAGGTATGGTTCATCCAATTTTTATACCTTTAATCATCCATCATCATCAATGCTTCTTGATTAAATCCATGATCATAAAATTTACCCATGATATAGATTTGGTACACTGAAGAATGGTCGCACGGTGATCATATACCAGGTATTCTTAAAACAATATTCTAAAGTAATTCCATATTATGAACGTACGATTAAATGAGGGGGAAATACATTTACTTGTAAATTTGTGAAATGAGCCTCATTCTAAATTTACTTACACCTCTATCTGTTTTCAAAAAATTTGATTAATGAATACGGAAATAATCAATAATCAAATGAACCATCCGTAAAAAATATCCATAATCGATGTGAAAATCAGTCATGTTTATGGAATTGATCTTTATTCATCCATGATAAAAGAATCAGATGAAATAAAAAAATAGAATCTATCCATTATTTTTTTATTAGACACTAAAGAAGATCAGTTCTTTTATTCCACTATTGGAGAGATCCACAAAATCTAATACAGTAACAATCCTCAATCTCAATCTAATTCGATGTTGTTCTCCAAGGATGCTCTCCTTCAATGGTACTCTAGATGTCCCAGTTGAGCTATCCAACCATATAATCTCTTCATAACCATACATTTATATATTAAACATGTCACTACATTGACAAAATTAAAAAATTAAATTTATTTATTGATTTATGGATTGTAATCTTGACGTCTTTTGACCAAATGCATGATCCTGAAAATTATAATTTCACCCATAAGGTGAATCTCATACAGTAAACTAAAGAGGGAAATAAAATTATAAATTTGATCATCCATTTAATATTTATTCTAAATTTTTATATAAGCAATGAGATCTTGATTTTATTTTTATTAATATTTTTCAAATATCAATTATAGGCTCCCTGTGCCTTAGAATATGGTGGCTTCTCCACCCATACCTGCAAAAATAATTCAAATAATACTCTCTTATAATAATGGAAAAATCATATTCATTAGAAAGTATATTTCTAGAATTATAAATATCTTATAACAATCATATAAATATGATAAATGCATCATTATATATATTCACGAGACATGCTGGGGGATAACAAATAGCATCGCTTCATGAGACGGTTGTCCATCGTAAACACATTTTATGATTTTGATTAAAATTGGTTGAAGATGATATATATATTGGTTATAACAAATATATATATAAATTAAATTATATGGTAGATAATAGTGTTATTATATTTTAATTATTAGTGAATGAATTAAGGTAGTATGATAAAAAGTAAATATAAAGAGATGGGTGATGAAAATTTCCTTATCTTAGAATGACCTCCTTTGGACAACTTATTAAGGACCCAATGGTTGGACGATGGATTAATAAAAGAACTAGAACACATATAAAGATGTTAGGGGGATTTAGGAAGGTTTAGTTAATGAAAAAAAAGGCTTTTGAGGAGTTTTTAAGTGTGGGGATAAATTTTATTTTATAATTGAGGATGATTGTCGTTTTTTTAAAACTAAAAGCTACTCAATAATTGGAACTCACTATCACCCCATGGTTGTCAAAATTTGATAAATAATGGACTTGAGGTAATATATATTATATTAAAACCCCTAAAAGAAAAAATAACATGTTCTAAAAATGTTATTTTTTAGCCATTGTTGTTTCTCAATTTTACCATTTTAGTTTTCACCATGGTAACTTGTTTAATTATATATTTACCTCGGTGATTTATCCATTAACCGAAAAAATTAAATAATTTTTATTAGATAATTTATTCCAAATAATTATTAATTGGAAATATAATTTATTTAGTTAAAATTGTATTACTATCTAGAATATAATTCTATAAAAATCTCATGTAACACACTAAACCATGATTCCACAATAACTAAAATAATTAACTTTAAATTTTTTCTATTAAGTAGAAATAAATATTATGTTGAACCTATTATCTAATATTAGTTACGTGTATTAAATATTTTGAATCTATTTAACATAAATACATTGATAGATGTGTAAAATAATAATTTGAAATTAAACAAGCATACATTATGTAAAAGTGGTTCCAAAAAAGAAATTTTGCATAAGTATTGAAAGTATTAGTATCAAAATTTAATATCAAATTTATTAATATTACATAAATTGGGTTAAAGAATACATTACTAAACTAATTTTTCTTTTAAAACAATCTCAACCCAATTTGGACGTTTTTTAATGCTTCAAATAATTTTTTTAACAATAACACTATATTTTCACTCTTCATCAATAAATAATACTTCTTTAGAAATTGAAAAATATTTAATCTAATATAATTTTTTCATTATGAAATCAAAATAAAAATTAGTTTCTTAAAATAAAAAAAAATATATATATATATAGTTTAAATTACACTAATTTAATATAGTGGTGAAAAATTCAACAACAATTTCATTAAAAATAAATATATTTTTCGGCTTAAAACATTTATTTATTATTCTCTTATTCCAATAAAAAATCTTATTAATATTAAAAAATTTTATTTTATGTATAAATTATAAATTTCTTTAATATAATTCTATAAATGTTATTTAATTAATATATATATATCAAAGGTGTATGTCAGCATACAACAGTTTTTTTCGGAAAAAATATTTCCTTGGTTTTGAAATGGGTTTTATTTAATGTTATAATTAATTGGTAAAAAAAAAAATTAAATTATTATAAATTTTTAATCCATATAATTTCATAACTTATTTAATCATTTTGATACACTTCATTATAACCACCACACAATAACTATCATATTAATTAATAATATTTTAATACTATGTCACATTCTATGAAAACATAATGTTGTGAATAACAAAATCTACCAAAGAAATTAATTTTCCTGTGATAATTTTTCATCAAATAATTTCTTGGTATATTATACCCACACCCCACCCCATATAAAATAAATTTTAACCTTTAAATCTTCTATACAAATTGAGGATACTAACATCCCATCGCATTGTTAGGTTCCCATATAACTTCTTCAATTTTATGATATCCTCGCATAACGATGATTAGGAGGGTAAAATTATTTCATATAACTTTTATCCCATGATTAATATACTCAAATTTTTGTTCCTCATTTTAAATATCATGATCTATTGGTGTAACATCAGAGTTCAGTATATGTGAAGGATTATGTGTTTACATCCTCAGGAGATACACATAGAACATGATGTGAACATGAGAAAAATTTTGTGGAAGCACTATAAAATAAGATAGATTATATAGAATATATATAATTTCAAAGGGTACAAAATATCTAGGGTTCATAAATATTTATATAATAATCACAATTTATTCATTATAACAATGTGAGATTTTGTGGAATTCTTTTCTTTCAAATATAGTTTATCTTTTCCAAATTTTTTATGATAAGAAACACTAATTTTTGCTAATGTTAAAAGTAAAAAAACATTATATTGAGTTTCATGAATCAAAATGTTTTTATTATGTTATAAAAAAATCGATTTTAGCTTTTGTTACATGTAACACTGAGTTTAAAGAAAATGTGACATACAATTAAAATAATATTCTATAAAAAAATATTTATCACCAGGCTAATTGAATGATGTGTACGAATAGAATTAACTAAAATATTAATATATTTTTTAAACAAGAATATATAATATTTTATTTTTTAACCATTTAAATATAAATTTAAATAAAAAATATTTCAAAATAAATGATATCATTTAAAAAAAATATTTTTTATACAAAATTTTTTCTACCTCAACAAAATAAAAAATAATTATTTTAGTGAATCTAATTTTATGAAGAATTACATATAAAAATAATAAACAATTTTACTATAATATTATGGTTTTATGTACAATATATAAGAATAAAATCAATTTTATGCTTAAAAGTGTATTTTTTTAAAAAATATTATTTATCCTTTTTTAGTCCACCTATAAATAACTATTTTTTCCAAAATTACAAAAATAAAATTTTCAAAATAGAATTATTTATTTTAAATTTAATTGAAAAATTAGCTTATTTATTTTTTGTTTTTTTCTAAAACAGTACATTTTTAGATGAACAATGAAAATAATGAATTTTAATTGAATTCTGCTTTTTATGGTGTATATGTGGCATGTCTCAGTTATTAAGAAATTAAACTCACTTTTGAGGAACATTGTATGGTGTAAAAATTTGATGGAAGTAAAGCTTCTCACAACCAAATGGGGAAAATGTTACATGCCAACCTTTCTTGGATCTTGGACATTAAAAATATCAATTGATTTACTAATGCGTTGATGGAAAAATTTATATGGCTGATCATTCACAATTTTAAATCCCCATGATTTCATAGTATATTATCTCTTCAAATTAATTGTATAACTTGCGCAACACGCAACACCGAGTTTGAACGCAAAACAACTTACCAAACTAGCTGTTAAAAAAGCGGTTATGAATAGTGTAAACTGAATTTTTAATTTTATATGCACTATAGAATTTTATAATCCATATTACATGTTTCATAGACATAATATAAGAACAAATTCATTTTTTTCAGATAAAGGAAGTATTTTTCAAAAAATGAAATTTTACTTCCTTTTAATGGAGAACCCGTTTAAAATCCAATATTTGACACTTTTATATATTAAATTTGACAAAATAAACATCTTCTTTAGAATTGGGACATATTAATTTAGTTGTGATAAATTTTTGGTGTTTTTTCTGATAACATTCATATTTGGGTGAATAGTGAAAAATACTAAGTTTTAACTGAAAACGACCTTTTTAATCCAAATAATTTATTGTGTTAAATAATATAATTGAATGGTTTAGAAGTATAATTAGATTATATTTTTATCATTTAATACAATTTTGGTCATTATTAGTAATTCCACATTTAAATTTGACATAAACACATGTCAATCTTTTGGTAGTTTTTACTTTTTTTTAAAACCCGCTTTTTGGTCTTGACAACGGGAATTAATTTTAAATTAATAAATGAAACTTCTATGTTTTGAATTTTGTAAAATAGACATCCTTTTTGAATTCAGAATTCCAAAATTATCTTATGGATAATTTTTTATATTTTTCTGTAAACATTCAGTTTATGATGAATAGAGAAAAATACTAAATTTTAAGTAAAAACTACTTTTTTAATCAAAAGAATATATAGTGATAAATTATACTATTCAGTGGTTTTAAAATATAATGAAATATAATTTTTTCCATTTTATCTACTATAGGTCATTGGATAAATTTTCACATTAAATCTAGACATAAACAAGTGTCAATCTTTTGATAGTTATTATATCTTAAAAAAAGATTTTTGTTTTGACAACGGGAATAAATTTTAAATTAATTTCTTCCACTTCTGTGTTTTGAAATTAGGAAATTGGATTCCATATTTGGAATCAAAATTTCCAAATTTTTTAAATAGGTGACTATATTTTTATACATTATGAATAATTACTTTGGTAAATATTTTATTTACCATGGTTAAAAGGTAAATCCGGTAAATAAGGGAAAAAATAATATTATAATATTATTAAATTACCCTAACACATGTTCTACCCCTATTGGATGATACAAGACCGACCATGGGCATACTTGGGTTGATTTTGGGACCCAATGTATCCACTTGTAAGTGATAATGAAACTTTATATTAATTAAGTTAAAGTAAAGACAAAAATGACAAAAGCATATAACTTTTAGTAAAACAATTTTTACATAGGGTTATAAATGTTATCTATCCAACTATAAATATAAATTAGAAATATAAATATATTTACTAAATCAAGGTATTTTTATATAATTTTTATACATCTAATAAACTAAATTATTTATGACACAATAATGTTGTATTGTTTACCTCAATAAAAAATGATTTAAGTAAATAAGATTATAAAGACTAAAATAATATAAAAAACCTTTCCAATTCTTATTGGATGATTTTATTTCGATCAATAGTCATATTATATTCATCTTTAATGAGTTTATTTCCTTTAGAAACCGAATATCATTATATAATAAAATAATATTTTCAATCTTTCCTAAAGAGCCCCTCCTCCCCCTTATAAATCTCCCTCACCTATAACCTATTGCACCCACCTCTCCAGCCGCTTGGCTTATCCAGCCATTACCTATTTAAGCTCCCTACATATATTTCCTCCTCATAGAAGCCTTACCTTTGTCATAAGACAGTTCAAGAGGTCCTTTTGGTTCAAACCAAAGGGAGTTACCCGATTTAAAGATAACAACTTCTCTTAAGTTCTTTTCTTTTATTTTGCTTCTCCAACCCACCTAAAATATCTTTACTCCTTTATTTTATAACAACACCAGTATCCAAAATATAAGAGGTATATTTATGATATGGATTATATTTACACTTACACACACTTATATTTAATGGGTGTAGAACATAATGTTTCTTGTGGATGGCGAACTACTGCCTCAAAAACGATGATTTTTCAATCTTCTACTACAACCTCTTATGCTGACCATTATGATGGCACTGTAACTAAATATGATATTTATGATATTTATTTTATATGAAATCTTTTTTAATTCCATTTTATAGCATACCATTATTCGTTTCATGTTGTATATATATACGATAATTTCATTTGAGGAAGTGTGAACTACCGACCCCTCTATGTGATATGACTCATTCATACCATACATGGAATGTATAAAGGATGGTGTTAATGAACATAAGTAACAAATACAAGATATTATATTATACTGTATAAATAATATTCCAATGTTTAATTCGGTTTTTATTCATCATAACATAAAAAATGAAATGGAAGTAGCATCCGTGCGTACGTACGGATTGTTGTCTACACAAACGCGATGAGATTCATTCCCCATTGTAACCTTTAAAAAATACTTTTCATTTGATTATTAAAAATAATTATTAAAAACTTAGTATCATTCGGGATGTTAATCAAATACAACCTATCCATAATAAACATGACTTATGTAACAAAACACATAAAGGAAAATGAATCAGTTAACACTGAAACTATGATAATACTAAAAGGAAACATTAGAAGATAATATATGATATCATATTTATGTATATGGTTCTTTTATTGTTTAATAACTATTATTTATCTATTATTCAAGAGGTTAACATACCATCGACCAAGGAAAAGTACAAGTTAAGGGTTAATTCACAATCTCTTTATTATCCGAGGTTGTTTTTACGTAAGTATCTACTAGGACCACTTTGTCTTCCACATCCGTGGTTTCTTAAAAATTTATTTCAAAACATTTTTAGATAATGGGTTAAAGTTATTTATACCCTTTTTTGACTTTTTATAAGATTTTTATAAAGGAATCTTTCTGTCATCTTTCGAACAAGGTCCTTTAAACATTATCGACAAAATTAAGGTAATAATGTCTTTTTTTTAACTTATATGGCGTGTGAGGCTATTTTCCATTGTTATAAAATCGTCAAAGCTTCCCATACAAGATTTTAAGAATATTTCTGAAAATAATGTTTTCTTTTACATGGTTTCAAAATAAAAAGTTGTACTTCTTTAAAATAGTTTTCAATTTCTCTATGTCAACATCCTTTGATGGATTTTAAACTTTTTTGAAGATGATTTTTATGATAAAAACCGTCCATATTGTATTGAAGGTTTTGAGATATGTTTGATATTGGATGTGTTATTTTTATAAAATTCATGGTTTATGGATAAAGTATTGAAATTTCATATGATAATTTAAAAACAAATTTTTATATTATATTTCAACCCTGTCATATGAGGAATGTATTGGACTAAGTATGTGATGGGTGGAGACCGCTATAGCTCCTCGATGCATCAGTAATTCTCATGCGAAAATTAGACGTGGATTTGGCCAAGGCCTTTCCCAATTTGATATATGTTTTTGGCTGAGGCCAAAATCATTTTTAGACTTCTTGGACGAGGCCTTGACAAAATGTTTCAGAATTTTCGGCATTATACATTCCCTTATTATGAAAATAATATTGATGATTGATGTGGTCATTCTCCTAGTAGAATACCAATTACTATTATTTTTATTATGGAATTATTTACTTAGCTCATATTCCGGCCATAACAGTGTTAAAGATTATTATTTGTAAAGGCTTGTGTTTTCAATTGTTCACAATGGTTAATATTTATGTTATCTTCCGCTGTATTGTTTACCCTTACTGAGAATTTGAGCTCACCACTATCTTATGTTTCATTTACCCAGGATATGAAGAAGGTAGTTATGAGTGACTTTCAGGAATAATCTAAGAGGTTTGGATGTTTTTATTGGAATAAATTATTGTTTTATTTCTTTTCAAGTTGTAATGTTGAACTTATGTATGAATCTAGTTTCCAATAATACTAAACTTATCAGTCTTTTAGGACATGATTTCGTTGTGATCAGGCCAATTTTATGTAATACTGCATCAAATCTGGGTAACAGGGGTTGGGGCGTTATAGTTGGTATCAGAGGATGTTTATTATAATCCTTGGAATCAATATTTAGATGAACTCTGATTAGAGCACATTACCCTATGATAGACATTGAGGATTTGTATAGAAGAACTTCCTCGAATTTTGGTAATGTAGAGATTTTGTGAGTTTTCCAAGAAATACATCCCTATCTGGATGTCAGAAGGTAGAGGAGGCTCTGGTGTACTTGTACCTAGGGGTAAAACATGAAAACACTACATTGAGATAGACTCGAACGGTTACTGGTGCACAACAACAGACCTTTCTGCACTCTTGGTTACGACCCTCTGGGGGGATATGCTTAAGACAATTCTCATTTTAATTAAAAATCATTATCAAGGGTTTATGAGTATACAATTCCTAAATGAAAACATTTTTATGATTATGGATTATATCCATAGACTTTTGAATTTACGTTAGGTAATTTACAAGCTTGTAACTATTCATTACGATTAATAAAGTGACCTAGTGTATGCCATTGTTTAGAAATGGCGCCCAGTAGAAATAATGAGAACTCCAGCAATATGTGTGATCCAAAGAGTACGATGGATCATATATTTTATAGTATTAATCCAACATTTATAATGGAAATAGTCTCCCACATATTCTCAACATATGAAGAAATAATATCATGTGTTAATATGATAAGTAAAGAATTCATTGTGTCATATGGCTTCAAAGGGAAGCACGAGAAGCAAAGGATGGTAGAGAGAAAGATGGATAAATGGAAGAGTGGGAAGTACGGTTTTCCCATATGTATTCACTGTGGAATGAATCACCTTGGTAAATGCATGAAAAGAATGAGAGTTTGTTATAAGTGTGGAAAAAAAGGACACCAAGTACGTGATTGCAAGGGTAAGAAAACGATTTCAAATGTACAATGCTTCATTTGTAAGGAGTTAGGAAACTACGTGAATCAATGTCCCAGTCATAATAGTATACCACACATGATGATATTGGATAATAATCAAGTTATGATACTACCATAGATTAATAGGAATGACTAGTGTTCTTATGTTGTTATTAAAGAATTATTTCGTCTAAGTATTGTATCAATGATGTATTGGTTATATGAATTATGGAAATAAATAATGATTGTACTGCAGTACTATTTCATTGCGGATTTGAGATTATATGGTTCTATGAAAAGTTACTCAATATCAAGTTAAATTTTTTGGGAAATACATAGTTATAGGAAAAATAAAATTTAATGCAGTCCTGATAAAGATGTAGTAATTTTGGAATAAGCGATGGTGGATTTGGATAAATTATATTGGGTATTCTTGACTACATTGGAACTGATTAATGGTTTGTTTATTTCATCATTCTGGGAGTACTGAAAATTTTTGGGAATAAGGAATATATCTAGTATTCTATATAGAATAAGGGAGCATTAATGTAATCAATAAGGTTTTATGGTAATTCCGAGTGTTACCGTGTTCTAAAAAAACTGCTGGAAGTATACTAATGTTATTACATCGTAAAAAAAATCTTCATTCTCTTTACCTTCCTTATATATTTTGTACTGTGAGTTTGGAAAGAAGTATTTTGGATAATTATAATGGTTAAAATGGATTAAGGTTGAAATTTTATAATATTATTAAGGATAAATAATTTTTTTATGATTATTTTTTGATAGATATAAAAAGGACAACTCAGAGGTCGGGCGAAAACCTGTCACTATCGGCAAGTCCAAAAGACTTGAACCCTCAACCGATGGGGGAAAAAAGTGCATCACCTACCATTTCCCTACGTGATGTCCTTGTTTGTATAATGTCATTTTTAATTAATCTCACCAATGCATTATAAATTCATTTTTTTGGAACACTATATGATTAGGATAAATTGAGTATTTTTATGTTCTATTATCATTTAGAGTGAAAGATGAGTTTGTGGTTGAAATTAGTTAAAGGATAGAACTTTACATGTCAAGTATATATTTTTTCTCTTATTATATGAAGAAATTTAATCATAAACTTTACTTAAGGGATCCTAAAAGTAAAAATGAATTATCCTAATAACTTTTGTTTTGTTGACCTGATAATATTTCGAATCATCATAGATTGATTGCTTTGAAGCCCTCAATTTTACACATGTTTGTGATTGATGACCTCATTCACTCCCTATAAATATTTAAATTTTTTCTCCAATTATGTGTCTGTAATTTCCACCAATGTTCTCTTATTTGAAACCCTAAGTCAGTGTTGACTTTTTCATTTCCCTTTCCATCTTATTAAGACTAAATTTTATTAACCAAATTTATATGTGGGTCTTCTGCAAAGGTATTTTCTATTTTTAACTTTTTATTTTAGAAGAAAAATATTAAATTGTGAGGGAACAATTTATTGAAGGTGGAGATAAATATAAGACCCCATGATTTCATGGTACATTATCTCTTCAAAGTAATTCAATAACTTGTGCAACACGCAACACTGAGTTTAAGGGCATAACAACTAACCAAACTAGACATTCAAAAGGCGGTTATGAATATTGTAAACCGAATTTTGAATTTTATATGCTCTATAAAATTTTAGAATCCATATTATGTGTTTCTTATAAATAATATAAGAACAAATTCATTTTCTTCAGATAAAAGAAGTATTTTTGCTAAAAAAATTATCACCTTTTAATGGAGAACCTTTTTTAAATACAATATTTGACACTTATATATATTCAATTTTACAAAAGAAACTTCTTCTATAGAATCAAGAAATAAAAATTTAGTTGTGATAATTTTTTTTTGTGTTTTTATGATAACTTTCATATTTGGTTGAATAGTGAAAAATACCAAATTTTAGCTGAAAACAACATTTTTAATCAAAATAATTTATAGTGTAAAATTATATATTTGAATGGATTAGAAGTATAATTAGATTAAATTTCTATAATTTAATACAATTTGGTCATTCTAAGTAATTTTTTCATTTAAATTTGACATAAACACATGTCAATCTTTTTATAGTTTTTCCTTTTTTTTGAAACCCGCTTTTTGGTTTTGACAACAAGAATTAATTTTAAATTAATAAAAACAAATTCTATTATTTGAATTTGGTAAAATAGATTTTTTTTTGAATTTGGAAGATCAAAATTATCTTAGGGTAAATATTCGGAATTTTTATGAAAACATTAAATTTTTGATGAATAGTGAAAAATCCTAAATTTTAAGTAAAATCAAATTTTTTAATAAAAATATATTATAGTGATAAATTATAGTATTATGTGGTTTTAAAGTATAATTATATTAAATTTTTACCAATTAATCCAATGTAGGTCATTGGATGGAATTTCACATTTAATCTGGATATAAACAAGTTTCAATCTTTTGATAGCTATTATTTCTTAAAATTATGCTTTTTGTTTTGACAGTAGGAATAAATTTTAAATTAAATTCTTCCACATCTGTGTTTTGAATTTAGAAAAAAGGATTCCATATTTGGAATCAGGATATCCAAATTGTGTAAATAGATCACTTTTATTTTTAGATATTATTAACAATTACTTCGGTAAATATTTTATTTATCATGGTTAAAGGGTAAATCGGGTAAATAAGGGTAAAAATATAATATTTAATAATATTAAATTATCCTAAAATGTAACCTAACCCTATTGGCTGATACATTTCTGACCATTGGAATCCTTGGTTCGATTTTGGGACCCCAGGGAGCCACTTGAAAGTAATAATGACACTTTATATTAAATAAGTTAAAGTAAAGACAAAAATGACATAAGCATATACCTTTTAGAAAAACAATTTATTTTTTATAACTTTTAGACATCTAATAAACTAAAGTTTTTATAACACAATATTGATGAAGTGTTTACCTCATTAATAAATGATTTAAATAAATTATATTATAATGACTATAATAATATACAAAACATGTCGAATTATTATTGGATGATATCATTTAGATCATGAGTCATCTTATCTTTAACTTTAATGAGTATTAGACCTTTAGAAACCAAATATCATTTTATAATAAAATAAAAATTTCAATCTTTCCTAAAGAGCCCCTCCTCCCCCTTATAAAAATCCCTCACCTCTAACCAATTCCACACACCTCTCAAGCCCCATGGCTCGTCAAACCACTTCCCATTTAATCTTTCTACATCCCTCTCCTCCTCCTAGAATCCTTACCTTATGAATAAGGCTTGTCAAGAGGTCCTTCTTGTTCTAACCACAGAGAGTTACCCGATTGAAAGGTATCATCTTCTCTTATGTTCTTTTATTATATTTTTCTTCTCCAACCACCCAAAAATCTCTTTATTACTTTCTTTTATAACAACACCAGTATCCTCAATATACTAGTTTTTTGTTATGAAACTGATTCGAACTACACTTACACACACCTCTATTTAATGGGTATAGATCATAATGTTTCTGTAGACGGCGAACTACTTCCTCACGAAAAGATGATTGTTCAATCTTACACTACCACCTATTATGGTAGCCATTATAATGAAACTGTAATTAAATATGATATTTATGATATTTATTTTATATATAAGCTTATCTATTTCCATTTTATAGATTACCATTTTTCGTTTAATGTAGTATATATATACGATAATTTCATTTGAGGAAGTGCGGACTACCGTCCCCTCTAAGTGATATGACTTGTTTATACCATACATGGAACATATAAAGGATGGTTTTAATGACCTTAACTAACATATATATGATATTATATTATACTGGAATAATAATATTCCTATGTATTATTTGGTTTTTATTCCTTTTAAAATAAAAAAAATGAAATGGAACTAGTGTTCATGCGTATGTAAGGATTACAGTCTCCACGAACGTGATGAGATTCATTCCCCATCATAATCATTCAAGAATATTTTTCATTTTATTATTATAAATAATGATTTAGAACAAAGTATCATTCTAGATATTAATCAAATACATCCTATCCATAACAAACACGACTTATGTAACAAAACACTAAAAGGGAAATGAATCAGTTATCACTAAAACTATGATAATACTAAAAGGAAATATTAAAATATCATATATGATATCATATTTATATATGTGGTTATTGTGTAATTTAATATGTATGATTTAACTATTATACAAGAGGTTAATTTACCCTTGTCCAAGGAAAAGTACAAGGTAAGGGTTAATTCACAATCTCTTTATTATCTGAGGTTGTTTTTACTTAAGTATCTAATGTGACCTCTTTATCATCCATATCTATTTTTTCTTAAAAATTTATATCAAAAAATTTTTAGAGAATGGATTAATGTGATTTATACCCTTGTTTTACTTTTATAAGATGTTAATAATGGAATATTTCTGTCGTTTTCCAAACAAGGTCCTTTTAACATTTTTCACAAAATTAAGGTTAGAATGTATTTTTTTAACTTATAAGACGGGTGCGGCTATTTTCAGCTGTTATAACATTGTTGAAGCTTCCCTTACAAGCATGTAATAATATTTCCAATATTAATTTTTTCTTTTAAATTGTTTCAAAAGAGAAATAGGTATTTCTTTTAATTTTTTTTCATTTCATCTATGTCAACATAATTTTATTGATTTTAAACTTGTTTGAAGTTGATTTATTATGATACAAATCTTCCATATTGTACTAATGGTTTTGAGATATGTTTGACTATGGATGTGTTATTTTTGTACCATTCATGGTTTATGGATAAAGTATTGACATTTTGTATGCTAATTTTAATACAAAAGTTTATGTTATATTTCAACCCTTTCATATGAGGAATGTATTGGACTTAGTATGTGACTGGTGGATCCCACCATAGCTCCTTGATGCATTAGTAGGTCTCATGAGACAATTAAATGTGTAATTGGATGAGGCCTTTCCCAATTTGATATATTGATTTGGCTGAAGCCTAAATCATTTTTAGACATCTTGGCCTAGGCCTTGAAATTTTTTTCAGAGTTTTCAACATTATAAATTCCCTCAGTATGAAAATAATATTGATGGTTCATATGGGCATTTGACTAGTAGAATACCTATGATTTTTTTATTATGACATTATTTACTCATCTCATATTCCAACCTTAATAGTGTTCGAGTTTATTATTTATAAAGGCATTTGTTTTCAATTTTTCACCATGCTTAATATTTATGTTATCTTCTACTGTATTGTTTACCCTTACTGAGCATTTGAGCTCACCCCTTTCTTATGATTCATTTTCCCAGGATATGAAGAAGTTAGTTATGAGTGACTTGCAGGATTAATCTAGGAGGCTTGGATGATTTTATTGGAATAAATTATTGTTGTATTTCTTTTCAAGTTGTAAAGTTGAACTTATGTATGAATCATGTTTCCAATAATACAAACCTTATCGGTCTTTTGAGACATGATTTCCTTGTGATCATGACAATGTTATGTAATAATGCACCAACTCTGGGTAACTGGGGTCAAGGCGTTACAACAATAATTTGGACTCTTTGTTATTCTTAAGGAGTAGGATTTTTTCAAGGATCACTATAGGGAAATTTAGTTACATGGACTCTTCAATTTGTTCTGGGCTGTATTCTATTTTCTATATTATCATGAGTCAATCCTATTGAGTGGTTAATGCTAACTCCTCACATCATTTTTGGAATAGTAACTTGACTGGCACTCCTTTAGTTGATAGCCTAACCACTTTAGGGAAATAATTTCATAGTAAAATAACTATCAAAGAGTATCTAGAGAATTTATATGGCCTCCTTTATGATATTGTATAAATTTTAGATGGAGATGATTTTATTAGGCAAGATGAGAAACTTTTATCGGAAGTGTCCTCGTATGGGCTTATGGATTCAAATATTTTTTACAAATACTTGATGCAGGGGGACTAAAACTGGATTGGAACTTAGAATCAAAGATCTTTATTTCCCTCGTGGTTTATTCTTATTTGGAAACTCCTTCATAACAAGATACTAGTGGACGTGAACCTCAAAAGGGTCAGAATCTCAGCATACTCAAGGTGTGTGTTCTGTCACCAACATTGTTAAGATGTGAATCATTTGTTCTTGTCTTGTAACACTATTCCATCAATATAGAAATCAATTATCCACATTTTCAAGATGCAACTCCCTTATACTGCTCATATTTTGGATTTTAAGGTGTCTATGTATATAATAAATTAATCTAAACAATTAAGTAAACTTCAACGCATTTCTTGAGCTGAAGTTATCCATGCTATTTGGAATGTCTACGAAATCATCATCCATCGCTAGGCTTGGTTTCATGAAGTAAATTATATATCCAGTGTCACCATGGACATCCAAGATACATAATCCATGATCAAGGAACACGATAGTAATTCAATTAAGGATTTCAGCATTATTCATTGCCAGAAAATTGTCACTTCAATAACCAATACATGGGGAGTTATGGAGGTATTCTGGTATGCACCTTTTAGCGGATGGTTGAAATGAAACATAGTTGGTGCTTCTAGGGAGAATCCGAGATCTTCAGGAATTTTAGTTATCTTTAGAGACCACCATGGAGGAGTGGGGGCATGCAGTTATGGCTCATGTGGTCAAGAAACAACACTACAAGCTGAAATAATGGCTAATATTAAAGCCATGGATATTGTTTATCAAAGATACTGTAATAATATATGTCTTGGGTGTGACTCTAAGGTAGTTTTTCAGTCTATAAAAGTTGGCCAAAAATACCTCTCATGGAAACTTGAAGATAAATGGATCAATTTCCTTGAAAGGATCTCATCATTGAATCAATTTTTCACAAACACTTTCGAGGAAGCATACTACATTAGGGATGAACTTTTTAACAATGGTATCCTAGATGTGGATAGAATAAGCCTTAACAATGTTCCACATGAAATGATACATCTTATCATGTGAGAAAAACTAAATCTCCCTCCGTCAGCATTGCATAACTCTTGTCTTTTTGTTAAATATAAGAGCCTATGTGATAATGATTTTAAAAAACCCTCCATCTCATAAATTTTGTTGGGTTAATTTTAAATTATATTCTTCCAATAATGAGAGTTGAATTTGTACAAATGAATTAAATATTTTGGATAATATTAATTTATATTATCTAATATGTTCAACTTAATTTTTTAATATAATTAATAGTAAAAGTAGTTAAAATTAATTACCATGATTAATACAAAAACATAGTTTTTAACATAACATGCATTTAATTTAAAATTAATTTTACACACTTATGGTGTTTCTATTTAAGAAATTTTACATAATTTTTATAATTATATGTTATAAAATATAGAATACTTCCTATTTTAATAGTAATATTACAAGATAAATTAATTAGGTAAATATAATTATACAAGTTGTTGTTGTAATAACATAATGGATAAAATTGAGTAAACAAAAAGATAAAGGTTTAACATGATACAAATGTGTTTCTATTTTTTTAGTTTCTTTTATCGACCATATATACCTTCCTTCACATTATTGATCTATTTTGGGCCCCTTGCTGTAAGGGTGTCCTTCCTGTAGTGAATAAATTTTGGTTTATAATAAAATGTCACTCCTCCTCATCTATAAAATTGTACTCACTAACCTCAAATATCCACAATGTAAAACCTTTTTGGTTTAGAAAAACCATTCCAAAATAATATAAAAAGATCTCTATAGTAATATAATTTTCATTATTTTTTATATAAATCCATGAAAAGAAGGATTTGGTTAACACTAATGTTGGATACCCAAAGAAGAGGAAACATTCATCAAGGAGCATTTTTTATCTCCCTATAACTCCTTCAATTATTTTTTTAGCATGATGATATAAAATCCAAAGAAACATACATATACTATGATTTTTTTTGTTATGGTTACAATCCCCAACTTCACACAATTCCCCCACTTGTTTTATAAAATCATCATTTATGTGTACGACAGACTGCCGCCTCCTGAACTGATGCCATTTGTTATTCCAATACCACATATCAAGGCTATTATTAATGATAAATTTATCATTAATGTATTGATGTTTTTATATTTATAGATTTATTATGGTTATTTAATTATTAAATATGAAATACCAGTATTCTTTATATTTTTAGTAATACAATAATGTTGTTCGTGTATACGGTTGACTACCTCATCATGATGTTATGTGATTCATTCACGAATTACATATAATGTATTAATGATGTTTTTAATAAAATTTATTATACATATGACATTAAAATTATAATATAATTATAATATATATATATATATCATGTACTTTTCATTCTTTGAATATGAAAAATTAAATAGAAATAGCGTTCATTCATGCGTATAACCTACCATCGCTAAGAACGTTGTATTTTATTTCCTATCAGCAATGTTTATGTATTTTTTTAATAATTAAATAATTTATATATATGATATTTATATCATGGTTCATATTTTAGTTATTATGTACCATGATTGAAATATGTGGACCAAAAATCAAAATTCATAGAATATATGAATAATCATGCGGTTATTACTCTAAATGTAACATTAACATGAAATTTTTAATAAATAGGTAATAAAAGGTATTAATAAAATAATATATTAATTGATATATATATATATATATTATATAATATATGTATAATAAAATTATATTTATTATATAGGATTGTTGAACATGTTAAATTAAATTCGAGACTTAATGTATTGCACCATTATTTTCTATGAGACACAGGCCATGTTCACCACATATTTATTTTTTTTGTGTTTCATAAAATTCCAATTAAATTTATTTTATGATGATTATAAATTAATTATATGTATTTACATATCTATTTAATGATATCACATTCATGGGTTTTATGGTTCTAAAGATACCAAAACAGAGTGGCATTTTTGTCACAATTTTCCATCTTTGAAATGTATGTTATGATATATACCAAGATGTTTCCACAAGGTGTATATACAGACCCCTTGACATGTATTATAATTAAATTATTCAACCTTATGATATTCCAATATTCATTCTATGTTACTTCATTTTGTGTAGTAAGAAAAACTGTTACTAAATTTGTAATTATTTCATTTTACTATCTCATCATTTGTCAGGATTGATTATGATAATGTTTCAGAAGAATTTTTTTTGATAATTCTCTCTGTAATTATAATTAATTTTATTATCCCTTGTTTATTCATGATATATTTAATTAATGGATCCATTTTCACACTCTTTTAAAATAAATGAATTGTGGAAATATTGTTAATAAAACGTGACTTTATTTCCCTATTCGGTCAAAATTTTTCTTTTCTTTCTAACCCATGTATTATAAAAAAGTCTCCAAATGTTATATAAATATATTATGATTTTTAAAATAATTTTTGACCCATGTTTTACATTTATTATAATATTTTTATATAATAAATATTCTTTTCATTTTCCATACAGTTAATACTTGGATTTTACTGAAGATTTGAATAGAATCTCCATTTTAATGTGTAAGACATAATATAAATACCCCAAAATCATGACCAATCACTAAATAATATAGTTATATATATATATATATTATCAAGTTTATTTTAAAATTAATTTTTTTGAAATGTTTTTTCATTTTAAACTCTTTTTTCAAAGAGAAAAATATATTTTCCTTAAGAAATGATTTGACTGATCATTTAAGATTATTTTCCATCTACATTTTCTTCTGTTTGTGTTACCTATACATTTATAGGGATTTTATCCAAGGATAAAACTGATATTATATCACTCAATAATTTTTTTAATGGAACTGTTTTTATAAAACCCATTTCTCTTCAACTGTTTATACCATGAAAAATTCTTATGAAACCCCAATCTTTTAATTAATTCTTATATAATGAAATTATTATGAATCCTTTCAATTTTCTATAGGTTATGATATGATGAAATTTTTATGATACACATTTATTCATGGTTAATGATATGATGAATTTTTATCATCATGTAGAACACATAAATATTCTTTTTATTATTTGACGGGTGGGACCAATATGTCCCACCATTGGATTATGTAATGATCTACATATCATGAGACATTTAGGGATGGAATGAGTTATTAATGAGGTTTAGTATGATGTGAATAGAATGGGAAGAGAAATTTGGTTAGTAATAGAGGAAAATAATGGGTAGTGAACATAGTTTTCTAAGACATTAATTGATTGAGTAGTGACCATAGTTTAGAAATATAGGACATGAATGGGATTTGAACTCGGTTTAGTAAGGTATTTTGTCCATTATATGGCCTTGTAATTGAACCTTTACTAATATGATGGTCTTCGAGTGTAAACATTCAACTATGAGGAAAGGGCTACCACTCTAGATAGTGGTGCATCCAACCTAGAAGGTGTGGCCCCCATAGAGTTCTTGGGTATGTTTTGGCAATGATCCCTAAGTACTAAGTAAATGATTTTCTATTGTTATGGGAATGTCAAAATTTTATGTCTTATGTTTATATTATCTCATTATGGATCAAGTTATTTTATTTCTTGATAATACTTGTCTTATTATATACCAATATGTTTTCCATGACTCAATAATATGATCTATGATATGTATGGTATGGTTATAAAATGTTATCATTATGTTTTTCGGTCATTTTTTTAATGTTATGATTATATATCTATCTTTTTTACCAGTAATGATATTTTTATTTCAAACATTCTTTTGTTACCTTCCCTCGAGGTTATAAATAAGGATTTTATGTTAGATAAACCTGTAAATATTACTGATTAGGACGATCTAGAAGGGAGGAATTAAAAAACTCTCATTAGAACAATATATTATGTTGTAATATTATAAATGAAATAAACAATTCATGACCTTAGCAATGTGTTTATGTAATGTAATGAATATTTATAAAAAATTATTTCATATACATGTATGATGAACCTATTTCATTATAAATTTTATTTTAGGAATGGTAGAGTTTTCCTTTAGAAACTGGGATGAGAAAACATTATACAGTTCCCTAGGGATATTTATAATGATATATCTAGGGTTTTATGTATTGATAAGTATTAGAATGAGTCAAAGAATACAAAAATGTACTATAATTTTGGTAATGGATAGAGTGAGTGGTGTTCAGAAAATTACATCCCATCCTAGATACTTCATGTTGATGTGGATCTAGAAAAAATGTACCAATGGGTTACAACCCCAAAAATACTTTATTAATCAAAACTCTCTTCATAAATGGTTCATGAAAATGAGACTTTCTACAAAACTGGTTTAACACTCATAGGGGATGTTCTTTCTAAATTCAAATGCTCTTGAAGAACCACCATGAAGGATTTAAATATATAATGACTATGAATGACCAAGGATAATCTTAATGTGTCATAGATTAAAAATATTGTGTCATGATTTAGACATCATATATGCGATTGTAATGATTACTTGGTTTCCAATTATGATCAGTGTTTCTTAGACTATGATTTTTAGTTCAAAAAATTGTTGGAACCGGACGTTATAATGATAACTATGAATCTGGTTAACATTTAAACATATATGAGAGGCCAAATTTGATGATTACTAGAGGGAATGATATTTTATTTATAACTAATCATCTATCACGTTATATGATTAATAATGTTGACTATGGTGAAATTAATGGATAATTGTATAATAGGAATACGGCCTTCTATAAAAGATAATGTGGTAGTGAACATTGTTGAATGGTGATTAGGCTTCCTATATGATCGGAATATGGGAAGAATAAATCTTGGGAATGACTTGGATGAAAGAGAATATGTTTTGTTTGTGGATAAGATTATAGAGCAAGACCTGATAGTTTAATTCTTGTTATCAAAACACATTTTAGGAAAAGTGAGAATCCCCATGATCACCAGGGTATAACACTAAAGTAATCCACATACCTATTGAAAACTTACTTGATCCCACCAAAGGCATTCTCCCAACATAAATTCCAAGAAAGGGATGGAAACGATATGTCTAGATCTTCTATTATTAGATCTTGAATGTGTGGTTCCATGAAATACCAAGCCTACAAGTACTCATCTATATTGATCTTTACTTATTTTAAGCCTATGAGTATGCTAAGATCATGCTTGTCAATACATTCAACGTTCTCACTATTATTGTCCGTTTATATGAATCTTTCCATCATCCATGCATCTTCCTCTTTTGTGGCTATAGTCATAAGAACATTAACCATTAATTCTTCTCCTGAATTAAAAATCATTTCCAGAACTTCTTTGGGTCTTATAGAAGCCTCCCACTGCATTCCATTTGATATGACCATAGTGTCTAGAACTTCATCCTCCTATTTCACATCCTCAGAATACAACGGATTCCCCCCAGGAAGGTCCCCAGCCTCCTTCTCTTCAGCCTCCCCTTGAGAAACCTCCATGGTTTCAAAAGATCATTTTCCTTTGTAACACCATTGATTCACCTATTAGCCCAATATACTTCTTGTTGGCCTCCACTACCAGGATCTTCTGCTTCTTGGTGATGCCTCCTTTTTTACTTGACTACATCTCCATTAGATTAGGATGTCCTAAGAAGACTTTAAACATCATAGTTTTCTACATCATTTTGGAAATTCTACTCCCCTGTTCTCTATTTTCCTTCTATCCTCTCATCCTATTTGGGCTCGGAAGACCATTACCATAATATCCATTTCATAGTCATCTATGGTTTACATTCATGAATCTACTCCAGAGAGGCCACTATGGATTCCCTCTGCACAACCATCATCACCATGGAGATAAAATTGATTATTCATTTAATATGTGACAAGGTCCTTATCATTTGGTGTCCTTTTTTATCGTTCAACAATCTATCAGAGTTGTGTATGGGTTCTACCTAGTTCTGGTCATCTTTAGTGCTTCCCTCCCCGCCAGTTGTGACACTCCTTTGGCATTTATTCCACTCCCTTCTCACACATCCAGTGCATAAGTTCCACAGCTGGAATTCAATGTTCCATCCATGCTAACCACACCACATTCCACTAAGCCCCTCGGGTCATTCACAACAACCTTAGGAGTTCCTAGATCCTTCCTCATGCATTTGAAAATTTCAACAACATTCTAGTTTTCCTCTATTCTCTTTTCATGTAACTTATCTACCTTATGTTGGTCTCTAGAGGCACCCAGTAATTATTATTCCATCGACCCTTCTCCAGATACAATACCAAAACATTTATCAATGCCTCCAGAACCATTATTTAACTAACTTCCACGCCCACAAACCTTCATAACATGATACAATTTTTTGAACATAGAGATATAATCAGACCATGATTTTTTTAAAACAATAGGTTGTTTCCAATTTAATTCTTCCCTATTTATAATCCATGAAAAATTAGCTGGCCTTCTAGACACATCCACTTCCACACATATTCATGGAGATACCAGATGACATATAGACCTGTTTCTAATTTCAGAGCATTTATATCTTCCAACCATGTTTCCTAACATTTGAAATTTCGATGGATTTTGAAAAGGTGAAAGATGTTCACGTAAACTAACACATATTACCATATTTTGGACATATCACTACACATGAATGTCGAAGGACCACCTGAACAGAAAGAAACGAGAACCGTTGTATATGCGAAGAGCACCAGACCATGCCTTGATCAAATTTTCCTCTTTTACAAAAACGAACCATGATATATTTTTTTCATTTATGTCCTCTTCCACAAGATATTATAAATCCATGAATCTAGAAACAAACCTATCTAAGAAATCCACCAAATGACATCACTGTGTGAACTGCAAAATCAGAGTTAGATTTAGAAGATAAGAAGCTTCATGATACTCGACGGAAGAGATTGTAAGATTTGGGCATCCATAAAATAGATCTAGAACTTTTGGGGTGAGGATAATCTATGGGAATAGAGGAAGGATATCAGGGTTAGTGAAGGGGGATAAGGATCCTAATGGATTATCAGGGATTGGAATGGTTCCCTCCCTCACCTGGGGGGGTGAGAGAACCTCAAAACCCTACCCCGCAATAAGGGCTCGTGCTCCTATCATGAATTAGGACCCAGAGTAAGGGATTTATGAGTAATAATGAAAAGGCCCATTAATGAATTGGATGTGAATATTGGTCTCCTTAAGGTATTATATTTCTAAGAAATTTTTTAGTATGTAATGTGTGGTAATGAGTTTTTCTATGGAAAAAGAATATACTATGAATGAAATATAGGAGGAAATATTTTTATGGAATACGATGATGAATCTAAGATAATGGATAGAGAAGGGTTTTGGATGATTAAAGAATGTATGTATTTTAATTTAAGAACATTGAAATGAATGGATTGTGCATTATATCATTTTCATTGAGGAATTTATAGAATATGTTGAAAAATTTTGATGACATAGAAAAGTGATGTAATAGTAGGGGATACTTTTTCTACTTTAAGGAAACCGTTAATATTTCATGAATTTGACAAAATGGTCACCATTCTAGATAATGAAAATATTGGTATAAATAAATTAAATCATATTTTATTGAGGACCTCATAACTGATATAGGATTGGTTGAAAAAGTTTTTTATGTTTTAATTTATGGTGTTTACAACATTATGGGATATATGGAATATTTTAAATAATATGTTGTTTCATACAATGAATAAGAGAGTATGTGTGTTTTCAAAAAGGTTTTTTATAATTTAGGATATTACCATCTTTTAGGGGAATACATGATGAAAGTATTCTCATGTTTCAAATGTGACAATCAATAGAAACATTATGATATATGGGGGAATAATGTTATGTCGGTTTATATATATTTAGTAAAATTATATATAAATTTTTAATTTTTGCAGGGTTACAGGGTTGACCATTTATGGAATGTATTATTTTAATCATTGGATGTTGTTTTATAGATTAATTTAATAAATTATCATATGAATATTTATCTGTATTTTATGAATCACACTAATGTTTTTAAAATATATGGAATGACCTGTCATTCTATTATGGATAATATTTAGTGCTTTATATATGAAAAAATAAACTCTTAGAATAATATATGAAGTGTAAATTGGTTATGGAACTAATAAATGATGAAATTTTGCCGATAAAATAATATGATATCATTTAAGTATATTTTTATGTATAGATGGTAAGGTAATTCCCCAAAACTGGGAAAATGATCTTGAAATGAAAAAATTCCTAGTATATTAATTCTTTATGAATCATATAGTCCAATGAATAATCATAGATTTATTTTTTGTGTTCATTAAAATTATATAGATATCTCATATTTCGGAAATAATTAATCTCTATTAGGCTCTGTAATTATATATACATTTCATACATGTCCGAATATTCGCTATCCACCTATGTTTGCCTATGTGGAAACCTAGTTATGAGTCACATAGGTACCCATTATTTTTCAAACTTTCCCTTTTTAATGAATGTTTTATTTTTCATTTTTACTATTTGAGTTTCATTGAAGGAATTTGTAAATGAAAAACCATCAATGAAAGAAGATTAATTTCGAGGGAGAAATACTATTTATGGGGGCAGAATGTAACAAAGTGAGATTTTGTGAAATTATTTTTTTCACTTATATTTGACCTTTTCAATGTCTTGTGTGACACCAAACACTATTTTTTTCTTTATGCAACATGTTACAGTAATAATTTCTTGAGATAAACACAATAATATGTTTAAATAAATCATTTCAAACAATTATAATATTATTATTTAATATGATAGTTATTACCTAGCATTTAGAATGTCATGTATGAATATGATTAACTAAATTTTGAAAATATAGTTTAAAATGTATATATAATGAATTATTTTGAGAACAATTCATAAAATTTTAAATAAAATCTATTTTAAATTACTATCTTTTTTCTAAAAAATACTATTTTTTTTGCAAAAATTGTGTTCTACCTTAATTAAATAGACAAATAAATTTCATGAATTATTTTTATTATATTTATTTAGTATATATATATTCAATACACTATTCATGATTCATATTATGTGGGTTATATATTAGATATATAGATAATTCCAAAATTAATCTTAAAACTAATATGTCACTAAAATCAGTTTTTCATATTTTTATGGCGCAAATATTTTAAAACGAAAATTTTAACATTTTAGAAAATGAAATTGTTAAAATAAAATAAATTTTGGAAATATTTATATCAAATTTTTCTTATGTTGAACTCTTCGTATTTTTCTATAAAGATTCATTTTTTGAGGAATATTGAAAAATATTGAAATTTGATTGAAAACTAGCATTACATTTAAACTAATTAGAATTTTAAATAATAATGAAAAATTGATTCAAAGTAAAATTTGTTCCACTGTAATAAATTATTAAAAATTATTTTATTTGAATAAATTTCATAATTAATATTTATATGAAAACATTGTAAAATTTTAAACATTTTCAATTTGAAACCCTACATTTTCATCACGTCTACATGGTTGATTTTAAATTAAATTCTACCACTTCTAGCAATTGAATTTTTCAAATAAATTTTATGTTTATAATGAGAATACTTTTTGTTATATAATTTAGTCTAATTAAATTTTTTTACAATAAATATTAGTAAAATAAGTTATAATTAATTTCGGAAATTAATGTTAAAACAATTTTTTGTGGATTACATGAATTTTTATTAAATTTAATTTTACACATAAATCCTATATTTATTTAATAAATTTTATTTCATATATATAATAATTCGGTCTAATTTATCTAATAACACTCATTTTAAATATATTTTTAAAATCTAACATAACAAGATAAATTAAAATATTCAAGTTACTGTGGTAAAAAATCAAATGATGAAATTAAGTAAACATAATGACCATGGAAGAAGATGAAAATGATGTGTTTATTTTATTTTTTATTTCGTTTCTATCAATAAAATAAACCCTACCGTTAATTATTTATCTATTTTGGAGCCAAATTATGTACGAGAGACCTCAAAAAAGTTAATACTTTTGGTTATTTTTAAAAATTCCACTCCTCATTATTTATAAATGGGCATTAATTTATCTCACTTATTCACAGATTCACAAATCATTAGATCATCCAAAACCTACCCAAATCTCTTCCCACATTTCTTCCACTCATCCTCGAAGTCTAATATTGGTCATAAATCCATCCAATCAATGCATTAGATATAATGTAAGGAGGATACACTAAGAAGATGTAATGTTCATCAATGAGTGCTTTTGATTAATATATCCCTCCACATGCTCTATTTTTTATTATAACATGATGATAAATAACCTTAGTATCTTCTATATAATCATATTTTTCTAATAATAAGGGTATGACCTAAAATAGTTCACACTGTCACCTCCCACCATCACCATGATGGGGGGAGGGACGACTGATTTCCAAACCCATCCTTCCTCAAGTTGAAGGAGTTAAAATGAACCCCAAGACCTACCCTCAATAGGCCTAGAGTAGAGACTAGCCCAAAGGGTATAGAATCATTAATAATATGGAAGGAATTACCCATTTTTTATTTAGTAGGATCGAGAGATAAGATAGTAAATCCAAAAAAACACCAAAACTAGAAGTGAATGTAAAGACAAAAAAATACATTCCCATATGAATGTTTCAATAATAAGTGATACAAGTACATGAATACTCCAATGGGATGTACCAACAAAAGAAAAACTACAACATCAACGGTCCCAACATCAGAGTTAATAGTGTCCGGAATGGTCCTTGTAGTCCTCTTGGAATCCTGAAAGTAGTTTTATATACGTCAGGTGAGTATATTTTTATACCTAGTAGGGAAAACCAAAAGTTCTCATGAATATGTGGGGAGGCCATCTAATGATCCATGAGAAAACAAGAAAACCAAAGCACCTAGCAAACAAACTATCCACCCAAACCTCACCAAGGAACACTCCCCAAATAACTCATGTTGCGTAATGTAATAGTAACAACCCATCAATGATTGGGTACCCCACACAACTTTCCCACAAGTTAATGAAGACATCCTACATGTCAGACCTCCCACTCCATTCTCACCGCTGCCCCAATTCCACCCCCAACAACAACGTTTTGGTCCACCACAACCATAGCTACGCCCGCAAAAACATGGGCCACCACAACCACACATAACCATGCCCACAGACACCTATTCTTGAACCACTACATCCATACCCAAACACACTTGGGACCGAACAACTATTGGAATGCCCGAAGACCCATTGGCCTCATCGGGAAGAAACATAGTAAACAAACTGCCCGCACACACCTGGTCCAACCACCATAACTACTATGCCCAAAGAATCTTGGAAAATAATGGACTTCAGGTCGTCCCAGCCTACCCGAAGCATCTTGGGATTCTTGAGAAAGGGAGCAGAAGAGGAGATAATAACCATCCCCTCATTAAATTATTTGAAAAAAACCCTCCCCCAAGAAATGGGGGTGTTTTTCAGGAAGTTCGTAACATGGGTGGGGCGTGAATAAGAAACATAAGAAATAAAATTTTACATATAGTTAAACAAGCACTTATCCCAACCATGGGGTTCCAAAAACCATCCCATACTCAAACACCCACATTACTATTCATTCATAAAAAGAAGAACATCCACAACTAAGTAACAAATCATTCCTAGAAAAAAAACCCATTGAACCCATTCTTGTTATGAAATTCAAGTGGTTATATTTAAATAATTCTCCATTACTGAGAAACTAATAGGCATAGCCACAAGCCAAGGAAGGAAAGTCTACAAAGCAGCAAATTAATCATTCACACCCAATTCTCTTGTAAAGTCACAACAACAAAGGGGATCCATGGGATCCCTCAAAATACTAGAACCAAACCAAGCCCCAACATACAACACCACATAGACCCGAATCCAAAAACTAACAACTTCACAATAGGGGATCCCATCCCCATCCATGTAACCTCACAAGTATCAAGATGAACAATTTTAAACATCACCAGAATCGAGGAAGGGAGTTTTTGGATTTTAATACGACATTCATTTTGTTTAGCCTTTCTGTTTGGTTAACCAGGGTGACCACACAAGGATTCTTATTAATTGGTAATCTATTTAATCAAACGAGTTTGCGTGATTAAATAGTTTCCACATTTGATCCATTCAATCACTGGATTTCATAGAAAACAGAAGTTCATTTGTGAACACGAACGGACCACCAACGACCATGATTTTTAGTGGACATAAGACTATATAATTCACAACACATAAGACATGATAAAAAATTACAGCAACATCATAAAACATTCCCCATCATTCATTTAATACCATTTATTATCTTTTTTATGGTTTGGTAACATCCATTCTTGAAGGAACATCATCATACCCACCCTGTATGATTCACAGTAAAGAGAGAAGAAGGAAAAAAACCTACTTGGATGATCAATGATCAATGTTTTTATCCTCGCGCCAAGAACTAAGGATTTTTTAATTCTAGGGGAGGAACTCTAGGGAATCCTAGAGTGAGAAGGAAAGGCTCCAACACAGGCACACCACAATCTTTAGGAAGGTGGAATCCAAGTGCACAAATGAAAAGAAAAGTGATCGGACAAAAATAATAATGAATTCTCATGCGATAAAAGGTGAGATCCTAGAGTTACATGATATGAAATCTTGGATGGCTATAAAGGGAGATAATGGTTTCACCATGTCTTTATATGGTTATACACGATGGAATAAATTGTTATTTAATAATTCTTATCGGAGAGGTGGCCATAACATCTTTGAGTTAAAGTATTTCATTTAAATAGAGGAAAACATGCAATAGAGACACATAGTTTGGCTCCGTTGAGGGATTGCACACTCCTAAGGCAATTTAAATTTTTTTATGGGGATAAATATGGATTTGAACCACTTTAAAAGGTTAAAAGTATTAATTTTGGCATTAAGGGAAACTGGGGAATGAAAACCATGACATCCCACCATGGAACTGATCGGGTATTGTGTTGATCAGTGACTCGCCAATTGGGGACACATTGATGGGTGACACACTGATTGGTGTCAGCAATGGGTGACACCAAAGTGATATCCTACCAAAAACACCACCACCATTTTGACATAATGATGGGGTTAAGGGTGCCCCAAACACCAGTATTGGCAATGTATGGACCAGGAGAGTCTAGGACGTTACATTAGATACCTCTCAAACTATTCACATCCTCGAGAATCAAAACTATACTTGATATAAAGAGATAAGTCCGAACAACCACCTCAAAAGATACCTATTACATCCAAACCACCCCAGACATCTAGGAACACCTCCCCCTCAAGTAAGGACACAATCATATAATGTTCTCATAGACCAGTATTATGGATTAGAGAGTACCTTCCACCTTGTCAATATACTATCCTCTTTGTGTGGCACTGACTCGCTCGCATGGGTTTAATCGCATCAACTTTAATGCATCTGGATTAGGGATCATGTCCTCCCCATTCCATAGTCAGGAATCTTCACACAAATTCAGAGAACAATGAAAAAAATATATTCATAGATAACAAGGTCAACAACTATATCAAAAACATAGAGGAAATAAAATAGAACAAAACTCAAAATATCTCTGGGTACTAGGCATGAATCTATGCCTCTTGTTCCAAGGTACTCTTTTCAAGGCCACCACACCTCCATAAGACATGAACTAAGGGAATGATTCATCCCTAAAGCACCTTCTCCACACTATCCTCGATCAACACTGGTCACTCTATGAATGTCGTGTCATCATAGATATCTAGCTTCCCCAAGTCTTGGACGTGTGAATCATCGTGTAGATATCGACAGAGATGGGACACATGGAATACTTTGTGCCCCCTCCGTAGCAGCGGTGGTAGAACCAGCTGATATGACACTACTCCAACAAGCCTCAACACCTCGAAGGGTCCAACAAACCTAGGAGAAAGCTTAATTCCCATACTAAAATTCTGTTTCCCATGTCAAGGGGAGACCATAAAAAACATGTTGTCAATGACCTCAAACACCAAGGTTCTCCTCCTATGCTCAGCATACAACTTCCGTCTATCCTGATCCGCCTTTAACATCTCCCATATATGAATAACCTTCTCTGTCGTGTACTTCACTTTCTCCAAGAAATGAACACCTTCTTCCCCAACCTCTTCCTAGCACACGGGTGAGGGACATGACCTCCCACACAAGGAATTGAACTGATCCATGCCAATGGTAGAATAGTATCTCTTTTTGTAATAAAACTCTACGAGAGGAAACTATCTTAC
The DNA here is from genome assembly GCA_963277665.1 of Viscum album. Lineage (NCBI taxonomy): Eukaryota > Viridiplantae > Streptophyta > Magnoliopsida > Santalales > Viscaceae > Viscum > Viscum album. Next base: position 165,859,319 of record OY728148.1, read on the forward strand.
CAACATTCCCCCAAGGTCAAAAACACTTTCCCGTAGCATATCCTCCATCGTTTGGATGGTGGCTATGTCTAACCATTCATTTGGGGATGGAAAGCAGCGTTGAGGCATAACCTGGATCCAAAAGAATGTTGAAATCCTTTCTTAAACTATGAGGTAATCCAGGAATCCAAATTTGAGACTATGGTCCTTGTATCTCCATTTAACCACAAAACCTCGTCCACGTACCTCGGTGCTAAAGCAACCACCGCACTCAAAGCCTTGATTGCCAAGAAGTGAGCTTATTTCGTCAACTGGTCCACCACTTTCTAAATAGCATCACAACCCACATGTAATCTGGGTAGTCCAATGATGAAATCCATCATGATGCCATCCCGATTCTACTCGGGGACATCTAAATGTTGTAACGGACTTCTTGGGACACAGTGTTAAGCCTTCACCTCCTAACACATGAGGCTCTTTTCGACAAACTCTGCCACTGCCAGCTTCACCCCGGGCCACCGAAAATGACCCCTCAAACCCTGGTATATCATGGAAACTCCTCGGTGTACTGCCAGCGGTTAGTTTTGGATATCTCCAAGAACTCTCTCGCGTATTTCCATTGGGATGAAAAACATTCCATGAAACAAAATCCAATTGTGGACATCTTTCGACCACCCTTATGGAGCATTTCCCTAGGGAACATGATAGTGCATCACTTCAGCCTCTATGTCCCCCCACTAAGTCTTCTCCACTTGATTCAATAGAGAGGATTACACTTTCATTTGGAATATATAGCCTCTTCCATCATCCACCCTTGCGTCTAAGTGTAGGGCTTCCAACTCCTCCACCACCATCCATGAATCTATCGATTATCAAACCACAAATACTCTATCTTTCTAATTAGGGCATCATTTATCATGATCCCCTTTCCTGAGTTGTAAGAAATTTCAATGTTGTAGCCTTGAAGAAACTCCATCGAACTCTATTGGCACATGTTCAGGTCCCACTGGATGAAGAAATACCTCAAGATATTTTGATTTGTGAAGACCATGAAGCCCTCCTTGATGATTTAATTCTGCCAGAACATTAGTGTGAACATGACCACTGCATGTTCATGATTTTGGGTGTCATAGTTATGCTCATGGGGGAGTAATTTCCTAGACACATAAGAGATCACCAAACATTGTTTTATTAGAAAACACCCCAAGCCATGGCCGGAAGCATCATAGAACACCTTAAACAGAACCCCTTGTTCTAGAATGTTATGCACTAGGGTACTAACCAACTTTCACTTTAGATAACAGAAGGAATCCTGGCACTGCTCACTCCATACAATAGCCTGGTCTTTCTTGGTCAATCCTGTAAAAGATGCATCAACTCAAGAGAAGTGGGGCACAAATATCTGGTAGTAACCTGCTAGACCCATGAAACAATGAACATCTACCACATTCATGATTTTTTCCTAAGAAAAAACTACTTAGAATTTCAATGGGTCCACTGATATTCCATGCTCGGACACCACGTGTCCCCAGAAATGAACCTCTTGTGTCCAAAACATGCACATGGACAAGTCCCCGTAGAGTTGGTGCTATCGGAGGACCACTAAAACCGTCCTCAAATGCTTAGTGTGATCCTCCTATAATCTTGTTTAGATCAGGATTTCATCAATAAACACAACTACAAAGCAGTCTAGATATTCCTTGAAGACTTAGTTCATGAGTCTCATGAACATGATTAGTGCATTCGTAACACCGAATGACATGACGATGAACTCAATGTGCCCATATCTGCACCTAAAGGAAGTATTTGAGAAATCGCCCTCCTTCACCCTCAACTAGTGATATCCTGACCACATATCTATCTATGATAACCATCATTCCCCTTCAACTAATCAACAATGTTGTTGGTCCTTGGGAGGGGGTAACGGTTCTTGACCATCTCCTAGTTCAGCCTCTGGTAGTCAATACACAACCTAAGACCACCATCTTTCTTATATGTGAACAAGATTGGAGCACTCCATAGTGAAAAGATTGGTCGAACAAAACCCTTCTTCATAAGATCATCAATATGAATCCATTACTCATGCAAACCAAGAAGGCGCCATCCAATAGGGAGCCATATAAATCAGATAGGCACTGGGTTGGAAGCCTATCCCGAACTCAACATCATTTAGAGGGGGTAGAGTCACCACCTCTCTAGGGAAGAAGTACATGTACTCACACACGATCCTCAGGAATTAAACCATCTAAGTATATTTGGACTCCACTAATAGGTTAGATAATAAGGAATTAAAGGGCTCCACTTACTTGCTGCCCTCATGGAAACCTTGTTCGCCGAAAAAAGCTACACTTTGGACACCCCGATTTGAAAACATGATACTTATCTGGAATCAATAGATAACAGCACAAACAGAGAACTTCCAGTCGATGCCTAAAATGACATCATACGGTTGCATCTGCAGCAAAATAAGGTCCCCACAGGACTGATGGGGTCCCAACATTTCTTCTACTTCCCCAGAATACTCATGAAAAGTTGGTCTGACCTCCGACCGGTGTACTCAAGAATAGGGGCATGTGAAATCTCTCTAGGTCTCAACCTAGAGCATGGGGGAGACTTGTTGAAAAAAAAGTAGTGTGAATCTTTTGAGTCAAACAAGGCAACAAAATGATTTCTAAACAAGATGACCGTATCTTCAACCCCTTCTGGCCCTACTGAAACTGTTGCATCTGCAGCGTGCAACTACCCACGCCCACCTTTTCTACACCTCATCTTTCGACCGCCACCCCGACCATGCCCTGGTCGAGGTCCTTGAGGAGTTCCCTATGGTCGGCCTCCTTTTGCAACATCTGCTCTCAGAGGAGCGGAAGCTTTTTGTCCTGACAATTGCTGATCAAAATGCATGGCCGGAAACTGCTACTGTTGAGGTGGGTACTGATCCTTCCCTCCCCCACTATACTGCACTCAATCTGGGAACATATTCAGAAGGTTCCCATGACTGTCAAAGATGGTGCATCTCTGTCATGGGACCACAATGAAGGAGTGAGATCTGAGAGATCAAAACTGGAACTGCTGGGGCATACTCCCCCCTGGCCGAAACCTAGAAGGTCCTGATGATTGAGGTCTACTTTTGATGGCCTTCCCCTTTGACGATCCCAACTCACTCCCCTCTCGCGGTACACCACCAAATGTGTTCATCCTCTCCACCACTTTTTCCTTCTTCTAAAACTCCATGTATGCCGGTAGAGTGAAGGGAGTAACAACATAATGAAAAGAAGGACGGTGTGACTCCTCTAAACGTCTCACCTGATACACCTCATCCAGAAAGAGGTCTAAAGAAACGTGAAGGAGATCCTTGAACTTGATCCCTAACTCCCTCACTGACATTATCCCCTACTAAAGGGAGAGTACCTCTTACTTCTTCTCCGCCTTAGTCATGGAAGAGTTGAATTCCACAATGAAATCCCTCTCGAAGTCAATCCATGAAACCTCTGACTCCCTCTTCTCCCCTAGATAGAGTGTACACCACTAATGTGATACTCCCAGCATTTAGCTTACATATAGAGAAACCATGTACTTATTCGGATCCCAGATGAAGCTCAAAGCTATCACCAGCTTCTCAATCTAGATCTTTGTCTCCATGTCTGAGATGTTTCCCTCCTACTTAACGAGGGTCTTCCATTGAAGGGCATGAAGTGTCCTCTTCCACTTATAATCCTTCTCATCTATATCATACCTCTACTGATCAGCCAAATCATCCACTTGGTCCTTGATTTCCCGTGCAACATATGGTCTCTGTCTGGGTGCCATACCTGCATGGTAAACAAAGAATTCCTATGCTCGAGTAGTGGATAAGATTTTTTTTAAATTTATCTTAGAATTTTTATTTATTTTACATCCCCCAAAATTCCCAAGACATAAAAGAACACAAGTCATTATGATGCATGTAACATTCCTAGGGTCTCTACCCTAAAATCATTGTTTCCTCATTTGGTCATTCGGTAGGTCCACAGTCCTTGTATTAGATCATGGGGGCCCTAAAATCCCATGTCCTAGCCGATCTTCCCTAGCCAATTTCACAAGACGGGATTGCCTAACACTATTTCCCTACCATCCCATGCAATCCTCATTGTGTCAAACTCCAACCAAAATCCTATGAATCAACCATATGCCCCTAAAACCATTATTTTATGACCCACCCTCACCATGATGAGGGAAGGTACAACAGATTGACAAACCCTTCCTTCTTCAACATGAAGGAGAGATAATGACCCCTGATACCCACCTTCAATAGGCCCCAAAGTGGTGACTATCACTAAGGGTATATAATCACATGTAATATGGATGACATCACACTTTTTTATGAAGTAAGATCTAGAGATAAGATAGTAAATCCAAAAAAAGACCAAAACTAGAAGTGAATGTAAAGCCTTAAAAATCCATTCCCATATGCATGTTCCAATCACAAAAGCTATATGTACAAGAATAATACAACGGGATGTACCAATGAATGAAAAATAACAACATCAACTGTCCTGGTGTCTGAGAAAATTCGGTCCGGCACAGTCCTCGAAGTACTCGAAGAAACCTGAAAGCATATTTATATAGGTATGTTGTGTATACTGGTATACCCAGTTTGGAAAACCAAAAGCTCTTGTGCACAAGTGGGGAGGCATTATAAGGCACCGTGAGAAAAGGATATTACCAAAGCACTGAGAAAAGAAACTTTCCACTAAAAACTCACAGAGGCACACTCCCCCAATAATGCATGTCATGTAATGTAATAGTAACAACACATCGATGTTTAGTTACCCTGCACCACTTTCCCACTTGTTATTGAAGACATCCTATGAATTAGACCACCCCCACTCTTCTCACCACAGTCCCACTAATGCCCCAAAAAAACCTTTTGGGCCACCACAACCACAACTATGCCCCCAACACCTGGGGCACCACAAAAAAACTACAACGCCTGCAGACACCTATGCCAGAACAACTACCTCCACTCCCGAATGGACCTGGGCTTGAACAACTATTAGCACACCCAAAGACACATGGGCCTCATCTCGATGACACTTGGGAAACAAACTGCCCACACACACATAGTACAACCACCAAAACCAACCTGCTTGAAGAATATTGGGCTATAATGGACCTCAGCTTGTCATAGAATGCCCGAAGTGTCTTGGGCTACTCTGGAAATGGAGTAGAAAAGATTATAACAACCATAAAATCCTAAGAGTGTTGGGAAAACACCCTCCCCCATGAAATGGGGGTGTTCGACATGAATTTTTCCACAAGGGTGGGGCTCAAAAAAGAAACAGAAGAACTGAAATTATAAGTATAGGTAAACAAGCACTCACCCATCGTAGGGGTTCCAAAAACCAGCCCATACACAAATGACCCCATTAATATTCATTATTAAAAACCACAACAACCACAACCATGTCAAAACTCATTCCTAGAAAACAATTCCCCATTGATACCATTATTGTTACCACATTAATGCAGATGCATTTATATAATTATCAACTACTTGGAAACTAACAGGCATAGCCACAAGCCATGGAAGGAAATCCAGCCAAACATAAAATTTAGCATTCACACACGGTTCTCTTGTAAATTCAAAACAACATAAGGGATCTGTGTGATCTCTCAAAGTAATAGAACTAAACCAACCCCCAACATATGTTCCCACATGGGACCAATTCCACAAACTAAAAATTGCACAATTAGGGATCCCATACCTATCAATGTCACCTCCAAAGCATCAAGAAGACCAACCGTAAACAACACCAGAATAGAGTAAGGGTGTTTTTTGATTTAAATATGCCATTCATTTAGTTCAGTCTTTCCATCTAGTTTTCCAGGGTGACCAAACAAGATTTCTTATTAATTTGGAATCCATTTAATCTACCGAGTTTATATGATTAACTGGTTTCTAAATTTTTGAAATTCAATCACATGATTTTATAGAAAACAGAAGTTCATTGGTACACTATAAAGGACCACCAACAATGATGATTTTTAGTAGACATAAGTCCATACAATTCACAACATATAATAAAGGATAAAAGAGTATAGAAACATCATCATACACACCCCATAATTATTTGAAAACCATTTATTATCATTATTAAGGTTTCGTTTCATCAATTCCTGAAAGAAAATCATTGTAAACACCCCACATGATACATTGTAAAGAGAGACGAAGAAAAACCCATAATTGGATTATCAAAGGTCAATGGTTTTCTCTTTGAGAAAAGAGCTGGGGATGCACGACTTGTAGGGGAGGAACTTTGGGGACTCCAAGAATGAGTAGGAAAGGCTCCAGCACAAGCGCACCACTAGCCTTGGGAAAGAGGACTCCAAACACACTGTGGAATAGAAAATAGACCAGATAAGAAGATGAAATAATTCTTCTCTGATACAAAGAAAGATCCTAGAGTTATGGGATATGAAATCTTGAATGACTTTAAAGGAAGATCATGGTTTCACCACGCGGTTGGATGGTTACACACATTGGAATAAATTGTTATTTAATAATTCTTCATGAAGAGGTGGACATAGAAGCTATGAGTTTGAGGATTTCATTAAAATAGAGGAAAATGAGTAACAATGAAACACATTTTGGGTCTATTGAGAGTCCCCCACTCTTAAGGCAATTTAAAACATTGTTTATGGGGTTAAAAATATTCCTGAAGAACATTAAAAGGTTAAAAGCGGAAAAGTGGCACTACATGAAACTAGGGAATAAGAACCCCGAAAACCCCCCGTGGCACTTATCGGGTGTGGCACATATCAGTGACTCACCGATCGAGGCGACACCGATGGGTGGAACACCCATCGGTGTTGCCAATGGGTGATAGAACTGTTACATCATGCCACTGACACCGCCGCCCTCTGGACATACTGATAGGGTCAAGGGCTCCACAAACACCAGAATTGGAAATGTAAGGGACAAGGAGAGTCTATGTAATTACACGCACATCCATAAAATGGGTTATGAAATCATTGCTTGTTTCTATAGTGGACTACAACCACATGAACTAATGTCATTCGTTTTTTCATTACCATTACACATGGAGAGTTTAATTGATATATTTATAGTTAAATTATGATATTTATTTTATTTATAATTTTATTATTCTATTGGAATTATTAAATCTCACATATATCTATACCTCTTATTTTGGGGGAATATGATAATGTCATTATTGTATGTGACAAAATACAACCTTGTGAAGTGATGTGATTCATTTGGGTATTACATGGAATGTTTTAATTATTAATTTGATAAATAAATATGAAATATCTGACAAAAAATTAACATAATGAAGGTAAAATGTATATATTTTAATTTTTATTCTTTCTATATGATAAGAACATGAAAATAATATTGATGTGTACGTATGACCTACTGTCTCCATGAAAGATGTATTTCACTTCTTACCAAAAAATATTATGGATTATACAAAATAACAAAATATAGAATATGTATGATATTTATATCAATTTTTACACTCTATATATTATGAAACCCTGATCGATGTAAGTGGACCAAAAAATATCAATCAAAAAACTTATATGAAAAACAAAGAAGTTATTACCCGAAATGTAACTTTACCAAGGACTTGTTAATAAAAATGTAATAAAATATCATAAAAAAATAATATATCATATGATATATATTTATTTTTTATTCTAAAATATAAGTATACTAAACTTATATTTATTATATAGGATAGTGGAATGAGTGAAATGAAAGACAAGACTTAATTTAAGGGATTTTCATCTCAATTTTATTTTCTATGAGACACATGTCATGTTCACCAAATGTTTCTATTGTATAGTGTAAAAACTTAAAATGATGTTATTTTATTATGATTATTTTAAAAACTATTTTTCATTTAAATATTAACATTATTATCTCTCTTCCATTGGGATTAAATAACAAAAATTTCAAAAATTTGGTAATTTATTTTTGTCTAAAGTTTCCTTCTTCGTGATAAACCTTATGTTAGGAACCAAAATTCATTTGTGAGGTGAATATACATAACCTATGACATGTAATATTAAAAATAAATTCATCCTAATCATAATTTATGTTTCATTTTATTTTATTTTATAATGGTGTTTATGAATCAATTTTACCAATGATGTAAAATGTAATGTCACCATGTCATCAAATTTTGGGATTTTGTATGGTTATGTTTATGATGATAAAATTATATTTTACATACCAAAATAAATCTCAATAAATTTTGTTTCCCCTATTTAATCAAGATATCTTCACCGAATGTTACCATTATTCAAAACTTTTTAGTTAAATTAAATTTGAAAATGTTTTTTTTAGAAAATAAAATTTTATTTCCTTCCTCAATAGAAAATCAATTTAATTGGAAAACCATGATTTATAAAAATGCTTTCAAAAATTTTGTCGTAATATTTTATTAATTTTCAAATACATTTTTACCCTTTATTTAAATTATTATATGTTTTTTGGATGTAATATTTTTGTAATTTTCCAAACAACTCATGTTTGGATTTTACTAAAAATGTGAATGAAACCTTTATTTTAACATTTACAACATGTCTAGAATCTTCTGAAATCATGACCAATAATTACATGAAGTATTATTTTATATTCTTTCAATGTTAAATTCAATTTTAGAAAATGATTTTTTATATTTTAAAAAAAATCTTCAAATAGGAAAGGATATTTTTAATTATGAAATATTTTAAATGATATTTTTAAAATTATTTCCCCATTAATATGACATATATTGGTGTTAATTACCCCTTAATGGTGATATGATTAAAGGATAACATTTATATTCCTTCTTTGATTGGTTTATGTTTTTATTAAATTATTTTTATGAAACTCATTTATCTTCCATGATTCACACCCTAAGGAAATTCTTATGAAATGGATATTTCTTTCATTGGTTATTCTATTGTTAAATGATTATGAAACCTACTTATTTTCCATAGGTAATATTATGGAAAATAATTTATGATAAAAAATTAATTTCAAGGGTTTTTATATGATAATTTCATTTTATATTCGGCTGACATATGTATGGATTTCATTTTGTGACAGCTCGGACCAATATCTCCATTGATTACATTGGGACAATATTTATACATCTTATGATAGAAATAAATGGAATGTGTATTGAGCACAATTAATTATGATAGTACTGAAATGGTTTGTGGAATCAGTTTATTACGAAAAGACTAGAATGGTTAGGGAAACATGTTCAGTGAGATAGGAATGTAATCGGTCGTGAACATGGTTCAGTAATGTAGGACTACAATTGGGAGTGAACATAGTTTAATAAGTTACTTTATCCACTATAATGGACTTGGGTGTGATAATATACTACTATGATGGTATGGGGATTGAAACCATAAACTATGAGGAAAGGCTACCATGAGGGATGGAGGTGTGCCCCACCCAGAAGGTGTAGCCACCCATATAAATCCCTTATAAGTATTGGAAATGATCATTGACTACTAAGGAAATAGATTTATATTCTCTTGTGTATGGAATAATTTTATGTATTAAGATAATGTAATTTTCTCAGGGTTCATGTTGATTGATTTCTTTATAATTCATGTCTTATGATGTTACAATCATTATTCGAAGACTCTATAATATAATATTTTATAGGATGTTTATGCTTATTGAATGTTGTGATCATGTTATAATACCCTTGTATACATGTTATTATTACATATCTCATGTGATTACACTTACTGAACATCTGATATCATCCTTCTTCATGTTTCCATACCCCATGTTATAAATAATTGTTTTAAGTAGGGTATACCAATGATGATAAATTAATGGGACGATCTTTATGGGAGAGATTGATGATTTTTCAGGAGTGTAGAACATTCCCTTCTAATATTTCTAAGGCACTATCCTATTATGATCGTCATTCATGTATTTGTGTAATGTAATGAATATTAATAAAAAAAATTATGTAATAACCACGTATGATGTTTATGATTCTCTATATTCCACAACTTGTGATTAATTCAATTCCAACTTCATCTCTTTCTCCATTAAATGAAAATTTGAGATAATTTGTTTTTTAATTCATTATATACTAAAATCATTATAAGATCCAGAAATTATTCCTCAAGCCTCTAAATATTTACCAAAACGAAATGGATAGAATTTGTCATCCAATAACATCAAAGGTTTTATTTAATCAATTCCATCAATATTTAACCACATGGATCCTCTTAAACACATCATACAAAAACTAAATCAAAAATATTGGAATTGATTAACCTCATATTTTTCAACTAATAGATAAATTATATTGAAGTCTTATAAAAAAAATTAAAATCCCTAGTCACAACCAAAAATAAAAAAAATACCTATATGTATCAAAAAGATAAATCAAAATTTATTTTTTAAATGAGATCATATCCTAGGAAAATGCATTTCCATTTGAATTGTAGGTTCATCCTTGCACAAATATATGATCCTAAGTTGTTTCAAAATAATAAATTCGATTTCCTTTTTCAATGATAACTGTATAAAGAAGAAATAATCTATAATTAGATAAAATTTCACTAAAACAAGCATAATAATTTTTGGACTAATCTCATTCATATTAATTCGAAGAGGACATTACCAATTATGGGGGGCCCAAGTTATCGCGATTCACATAAGATGATTTGATTATATAAGATTTCCCTTTTTTACTTTTTATTAAATGCTTATTATCACTTATCATCCTCACTAGCCATTAGATTGTGCAATTGAAATTCATAATATCCAAACTCGTTACATTTGAAACACTTGAGTGTGGGTGTTGTATTATTTTCATATCTCTCTATGTTTTTCATTGAATACTCACTTATCAAAAATTCTACATTCTATATCTCAATGTAAAGGATTCCACACATGTAAGACCCTCTTAGTACTTTCAATAATTCACCTTATTTCCTATATGCACATTTCTGCAATGTAGGTGACTGAAATCTATTTCCACCTGGTGAATTATTCAAGGTCACAGGAGTCTTGATATTTCATTTCCCATAAAAACCTGTAGTAATTATAATCACTAATTAATATTTCTACCTTTTTTAGACACTGAATAAAGTCTTTGTAGCTATAAATGAATATTTTAACAAATTCCTTTAGAAGAATCTGTTTTTGGACAATAATTAATTAGTCTTTTTTTATTTCATGGAAGATAATTAGAAGATATCCATACCTTATAAGACTTATAAAATTTTCATTATAGGTAAAAATAGATTCACCATCCTAATGTTTAAACTTGATACATTCTATATCCATCATTGTTTATGGAATATGAGGGATATAATTACTATATTAAAAACTCTAAAACTCATCCTATTTAATGGAGTCAATTTCCTCTTATTGACTTAAATTGTTAATAAGGTTCCACCACATATCATATTCCCATATAAATGATAGAAAACCAATATTTACATTTCATACTCTTAACACTAGAGAATGGAAAATGTTATTTCAGTGGTAAAAATACATTTTTAGTGAATATTGGATTAGCAGACTTGCCAAAATCTGGTGAAAATGCCTCATGAAGTAATAAATGTAACATTATTCCCTCCTTTTCTCACTTGGGATCTCAGTATGTTTCAAACAAAGTGAATTTTTTTTTAGAATAACTATAAGGCCACAGCCTTAAACCTTACTTAATATAGAGTTATTACAAGATTACACATTGAGGATCATTTCAGGTTTAGAGTTGTATAGAACTAGATCATGATACTTGCATTACATTCCACATTTAATCAAAGTGGTTATATAAAAGGCAGTATTCATTTTTCCCATCAACAGAAACATATTTAAAATAAAACATGGATTCTTTCTTGACACTTCCTTGACACTATCATCATATCATGTACCTTTCCCTTGACCTCTGAAAAACATTTCAAAAAAACATGGGATGAGTATAAAAAGCTCAATAAGGGTTATAAAAAATATGGAAAAGAAACATTAGGTCATATATACATAAGAATGAAATCATACATTACCCATAAAACATAGGCACTTTAACAAACCTCATCAAATCATGAATAAATCATAGAAATCACAAGACATAAAGGTAACCTGAGGCATTCATATCATTTTTACGTAGGGAGTAACCCTCTTGGTTACGTTTGGAATACCCATCACAGTATATTCCCTAAATCTTTTCGGAGAAACCTTAATGTTTCACTCCTTCGCATTACCCAATGAATTGGAGAGCTATATCGGGCTCACCCGCCCTTAGTTTATCACGGAACCACCCGTTTTCATAACAATGCCCAAGAACCATAACATAAATGTATCACATAAAACATGCACAAAGGAAACATAACATTTCCACATTTCAATCACAATATAACATTTTAGTATATTGAAATAATGAATCCATTCAAAAATAAACCATTTCCAAAACCATTTAAAACATTTCATAAAGAGATTTTTGAATCAAAGTGTCCCATACCACCTTGAAGCTTTTAAAATTTTAGACCATTAGTATCCATATAAATAAATCCTTAAAACCATTTTTAAAACATGGTTATTAATAAGAACAAATAATTAAAACATTTAAAGCGATATTTTGGTCAAAGGGGTTCTACCAAAATTTTAGACACTTGAATACAATAATTGAGGAATAACATTTAGTCATAACTTTGAAATATCATGAGAATAAATGGATTCATGATATAATATTCCAAAGGACAGTATATACACCATATAAGAGTGAATTGGTGCATAACAACAATGAAGACTCAATAGAAATGTCAAATGTGATGAATTCCCTTATGAAGAAGGTATCCTTAAATTAAGGATAATTCAATCTCAAAATTATGTGTGACAAATATAAATACACCCAATATAAGTGGATATTAAGTGTAAAACAATAAAAGGTGATTCACACATATTCAAAAGATGACATATTCAATAACTACATGTTGAACCCAAAGAAATTGAAATTGGGTTAAAAAGTTCCCTTGGTAAAATTCGACAGTCTAACGACATCACTTCAAGATTCAGAAAATGAGTTGATGAGAGATAAAAAGGGAATCTCATCACTTGGAAATAAAATTTACATCAATAAGGATATAAAAGATCATATCCCAACATAATAGTATGTGAATTAAAAGACATAACAAAAGAATTCTTTTAAAAAGAGGAGGGTGAAAGGTCCCCTTACCGAGTTGGGTAACTTTCGAAACGTACACCCCATGGAAGAAGGGTCATACAATGAAGATGTGAATACCCATAAATGATATTATACTACACAAAGTGTATAATAATGGGAAGTACATACACCACTAAATAGAAATTGTGGAAAATGTAGCATAAATCTCACGGGAATAAAAGTGAGATGAAAAATCCCTTACGAAAACTCGGCAGCCTAACAGCATCACTTCAAAATTCAAAAAATGAGTTTATGAGAGATAAAAAGGGCATATCATCACTTGGACATAAAATTTACATCAATAAGGATATAAAAGAGCATATCCCAACTTAATAGTATGTGAATTAAAATACATTACAAAAGAAGTCTTTTAAAAAGAGGAGGGTGAAAGGTCCCCTTACCGAGTTGGGTAACCTTCGAAACGTACACCCCATGGAAGAAGGGTCATACTATAAGGCCCCAGCCTTAAACCATACTTAATATTTAATTAAATTAGTAATTCACATTGAGTATATTTTCAGTTTTAGAGTTTTAGATAATTAGGACATAACTATTACATCTCAAAAGATTACAAAGTAGTCGCTTCTACTAAATTTCCATAAAATAAAAACTCATAAAAAGAAACATGTCTAGTTCCATTTTTTAGGTAGCATGACTTTCCCTTGATCCCATCCATGACCCTATTCCATGCTAATTCCTGTGAAAAAAATTTCAAAAACTTGGTATGAGCATAAAAAGATCAGTAAGGGATACACAAAGAATGAAAACTGTTAGTTTTTCAAAACAACATGTAAACCATGTATACTTTATCAAAGTAATACTTTTCACCTTTTCGAAGTAGAAAAAACTCTTCACTGAATAAAAGATCATTACTTACCCTTCTGTAACCAAAAGATTACCATAAAACCCATATAAGGATCACATAACATATAAAGGTAACTTAAAACATAAACATACTTAAGTGGAATAACCATAAGGTCGACTTCCACACAAATCACTTAATGGAATAGCCATTTGGACAAATTCCATACATACTTAATGGAATATCCATACGGCCGACTTCCATACCCAATGCATTGGAGGTTATAACGTAACCACCCGTCTTGGTATTCACGACACCACCCGTCATATGGTTTATCACGTAACCACCCGTAAAATGTCCAAGTACCATCATTACATATAAAATATGGAAAATATAAACATTTCAATAACAACATTTCATTTGGAATTACAATAAGTAATTATATGATATTGAATTAAGGAATCCATTTTCAAAAACCATTTAAAATAGATTTTTGAATCAAAGTGTCCCATACCACTTTGAAGCTTTTAATGGAATTATAATTTTAAAACATTAATGTCCATATAAATAAATACTGAAAACCATTTTGAAAACATGGACATTAAAGATAATGATTTAGAATAATTAATCTTTAAAACATTTTAAACGATATTTTTGTTAAAGTGTTTTTAACAAAATGAGAGACTCTTGAATACAAATAATTGCAGAATAACATGTAATCTGAGCTTCATAATATCATGAGAATAAAGGTATTGATGATATAATATGTCAAAGGACAGTATACACACCATATAAGAGTGAATTGGTGCATAAAAACAATGAAGTCTCAAAAGAAATGTAAGATGAGATGAAATCCATTATAAAGAAGGTATCTTTAAATTAAGGATAAATCAATCTCATAATTATGTGTGACAAATATAAATACACCCAATATAAGTGTATATTAAGTGTAAAACAATCAAATTTTATTCACACGTATTCAAAGGATGACATATTCAATAACTACATGTTGAACCCAAAGAAATTGAAATTGGGTGAAGAAGTTCTCTTGGTAAAATTCGACAGCCTAACGGCGTCACATAAAATTTTACAAAAAGGGTTGATGAGAGAGATAAAGGGGATATCATCACTTGGACATAAAATTTACATAAATAAGGATATAGTAGAACATATCCCAACTTAATAGTATGTGAATTAAAAGACATAATGAAAGAAGACTTTTAAAAAAAGGAGGGTGAAAGGTCCCCTTACTGAGGTGGGTAACTTTCGAAAAGTACACCCTAAGGAAGAAGGGTCATACAATGAAGATGTAAATATCCATAAACGAAATTATACTACACAAAGTGTATAATAATGGTCAATACATACACCAATCAATGGAAATAGTGGAAAATGTAGCATAAATGTCACGGGAATAAATGTGAGATGAAAAATCCCTTACGAAAACTCAGCAGCCTAACGGCGCCACATAAAACATACAAAAATGGATTGATGAGATCAAATAGGGTATCTCATCATATTAACATAAAGTTTATAGAAATATGAATATAAAATAACATCCCAATAACAATAAATATGAGATTTAGAAGGAATGACATAAAAGAGTGTACTTAAAAAGAAAGAGAGGAGTAAGACCCCTTACCTCGGGTCCGGCATGACTCGATCGTTCTTTAACGTCCTAAATAATAAACTTGAGTTAATTTATACTTGATTAATAACCTTTTTCAAGGTCATTATTCCTTTTATATAAATTATTTACATGTTATAAACATTATGTAATCATTTAAGTTAATAGTGTTTGTTTTGTCGATATTTGGTTCTTAAGTCGAAAGTGGACTTCTTATAATTACATGTTGTTTGTGTGGTCAAAGGTTCTTTATATCCAGAATGACATTCCTGACTTTTATATCATATATATCACATATATCTAGAATATACAGGTATTTATAATATCACATAATCATTTAGAGGTAAGAAATGAATTGCACCGTTAATGGAGACGGTAAGTCGTACGTACGCATGAACGCTACTTTCATTTGTTTGTCATATTAATGGAATTAAAAATAAATGAGAGGTATGTATATTTTAATTCCAGGATTATATTCATCATTTATATGTATCATTAATCATATATATCCATTATATACATGTACTTATAATAGTACATTACATTTGGGGATAATAAATGAAATGCACCGTTCATGGAGACGGTAAGCCGTACGTACGCATGAACGCTACTTTCATTTCTATCTCATACTTTAATGGAAAGAAATAATAATTATATAGAGGTATATAATAACTCCAGTATAACATCATATATAATAACATTAAATCCATCCTTTATACGTCCCACGTATGGCATTAACGAATCACATCACTTTGAGGGGGCGGTAGTCCGCACTTCCTAAAATGAAGATATCGTGTATACCCATATTGGAAGCCATAAAGGTAAGCCAAAAATGAAAAATATAGAAGCATAAGTAAAACTTAAAAATAATATATATCATATATAAATATAGTGACATCTTAATGGCCACCTTTGAAGGTGTTATATGAGTGTTGAACAATCATCGTTTCGTGAGGCAGAAATTCCTCATCCACAGAAACAGTATGTTCTTTAACCATTATATGTAGGTGTGTGTAAGTGTAGCTCGAATCCTTCTTATAAAAACATCATAGTATATTTAAGATACTGTATTTTGTACAAATGAAATGAATAAAAATAGTTTAGGGGGTTGGAGAGGCAAAATAAAACAAAAGGACTCAAGTGAAGACATCACCTTAAAATCGGGTAACTCCCTTTGGTTTGAGCTAAAAGTCTTCCTTGTGAAGACTTCTGCCCAAAGTTAGGCATCAAGGAGTTATAGAGGGATTTGGAGATACAAAATGGGCAGGGGTTGGCCGAGCCAAAGGCTTTGGAAGTGTGGGTAAAGAGGTAGAGGTGGGGGCCTTTTATAAGAGAAGAGGAGGGGCACTCTTGTAAAGTTACAAAATGTAACTTTATTTTCAAAATAATTTCGGATTTTAAAGGTCCCAAATTGATATAATTCGCGGATAAGGTGATAAGGGTTCGAAATCCACTCGTCCAATATTTTTTGGACTTGTTTAGGTCTTAGATATTACATTATCTTTCCATTTTATTTAAATCGTTAAATAATGAGGTCACCGCTGCATCATCATGATGTCATCAATAATTTAATTTATTTATATTATAAAAATTATGAAAAAACTACTATGATGTAGGAAATATTTTTATCTTTCCAATTACTATTTATAGTAAAATATCTGACTTTTATTACCCCATTTAAAAATTGTTTTAGTAAAACATCTCATGTTTGTGTCATTTTTACTATAACATTAAATAAAAAGATATTTATGTCATTTTCCAACCAATGTGGCTCTATGGGGTCCCCATGTTGACCCATGGATTGTATTGGTAGGCCATGACACATCCAATGAGGGTAGGACATGTGTCTTGGTCATTTAAATTTATTAAAACATTATTCTTACCTTAAACTACCCTAATTACCTCTAATCGCGATTAAAAACATAATAAATTACTATTCAACAAAAAAATTATTTTAATCCCATTGAACCACATTTTACTTCTTAATGACAACCATTTATGTCGGATTTTTTAAATTCAGAACACAAATATGGAATAATTTCATTTAAACGGAAAATCAGTTTTTATAATTACCACTTAGTGGTTTCACTATTCATCAAAAATTGAAGTTTTTCAGAAAATTACCAAAAATTCACCCTAAGCTATATTTCATATTCCGACTTCAAAAATGATGTATATTTTAAAAAATTCAAAATATATAAGTTTCATTAATTAATTTAATAATTAATTCCCACTGCCAAAACAAATAGCGTGTATTTGTGAAACAAAATGTGTCAAAAGATTGACACTAGTTTAAGTCTGATTTCAAAGTGAAATAAATTCCAATGACCACTATTGGATTAAGTGGTAAAAATATAATCATATTTCACATTAAAACCAATTCAAAAGATAATATAATCATATAAATAAATTAGATTAAAAAGTGGTTTTGAATTAAAATACATCATTTTTCACTATTCATTAAAAATTGAACTTTTTTGGAAAAATACCAAAAATTTACACAAATTAATTTTTGATTTCCCGATTCAAAAGAAAATTTTTATTTTTTCAAATATAACACATAAAATTGTCAAAAATTGGATTTAAAAGAGGTTCTCCTTCAAAAGGCGGTTAATCGACCTTTTAAAGAATATTAGACTATTTACGCTTAAAATTGGATTCATTTGCATTTTTAATCCTCTAACATTTATTGTAAAGAGTAAAAATATTTAACAAACATATATAATCATTTTGTAGTTAGTTCTGTTCATTCCCTCCGTTACAATGGCTAGGCATTAACTAATATTTAAAATAATATTATTTTATTATTAGAGTGCAACGTAAGATTCCAAAGAAACTCGTTGGTGCATATTGGGTACGCCATCGAGCATAGCATCCCCTTTAAAGTAATATTAATATTTTATTCACAAATATGGATAAATATAAAAATGTCATATTCTTTTTTTACATGGGGTGTTACATCCTTCCCCCCTTTTGGGAATTGCGTCCTCACAATTTTAAAATTGAGCTTAGAAATATCCTTGAAAGTCCCACATCGGAACAAGAGTCGGTAAAACAATCACTTTAAAATAAAGAAAGATAAGTACAGAGGTCACCCGAGTTAACCCATAATAGGATTCCGTGTAGGAAAACATGGACATGGAAGAAAAAGCAAAGGGTCATGTTCTTGAGGGAGAGTGATAGTAAACATGTCTAGGAGAAAGATAACCATAAGAAAATCACAAACTTGTGATGGGTTAAACGGTATTCGATTCCCCAGTAGGAAAAGTTAATAGACAAAATTTTTGTTTTATGTTACTTTTTATTGAGGAATTTATTCATAAGGAAACATAATCACTTATCATGTTGTCTTTCAACTTTTATTAGATTCCTTACACAACCTCATATTTTCTCCAAAAGACGATTATTTCGGAAGACTTGTTCATATTAAGAGTACTATAATCAACTTCTAAAGAATCACCTAATCCAACAAAGAGAACTATATACTTCCCATGTCTTTAAGCTTTAACCAAAACCAAAACCAAAAATGTTAATACAAGATCAGATAATCCAGAAAAGAATAACCCTTTAAAAAGAAAATCTATGCTTAATCTCCAAAATTTATCAAACAAAACCCAAAGTTCAACGAGGACCATTCAATAAACAATTTGTCCATAAAATTATTAAAAGTAAACCAAACTATGTTTGAAACACAAATATTTGAAGGATTTAGTCACATAGTCTTCCAAGTTAAATCATAACATTTATCTCCAAACAACATCAGTTGCTCTTAAAGTCTCTCATTGAAAAGTAATTAACCTAATCACATATCCTCCATGATAGGTTAATAAATATCCATAGATAACCCAAAATCAACTTACTCATAATTCATAAAATCATATCACTAAAAAGAATCATTCAAACTAACCAAGGACTTCACGTAGTCCAGTGGTAGCCGATAAATACCAGTAGAACTTTGGTTGTGGGTTCGATTCCCGCAGCTTTGTCCGACACGACGGGTTGTCACACAGTCTGCATGTTGTCCTTTTTCCAAAACTATATAATTCTTAAATCATTCCCCAACATGAGATAAAATCTTCAAAAACATATTTTAACCTCAAGTTTATCTCATGCCTTTCATTTTCTAGCATATCATATAATAACCCATAATTACCTCAAAAGTAAGGATCATATAAACTCTAATGGTTACCTTTATAATTATTACCTGAACATCCACATTGATTGGTCATCTCGTACATGATTCATTACAGAACATACCAAGATACAAGTGGTTGATCATGATTCCTGGATAGCTGGTTTAGAACAACCATGAGTTTCCTCATTGAATACCCCATTTCATCCAGTATCTTAATAAGAGAACCACCACAGTTTCCTTCAAACCAATTGTCACTTTGGTGCCTACTAGATCCAGCCATTTACTAAAACCAAAAAGGTCAGTGTGAGTATATCAACAAAACCATCATGTACTAATGAGGAAGATAAACACTATGATATACTTACTCATTCACTTTATCTAAAACTAGGACTCTTTCTGAAATCCTAACCATTATGGTAATGTCACTTTTGCTTAGAGAATACCCTAACCTCTAAAGTTATCTAAACCAACCAATGATACCAACTATAAGGCCCCAGCCTTAAAATATAATTATTATTGAATTAAATGAGTAATTCACATTAAGTATCTTTTCATGTTTAGTGTTTTAGAGAATTAGGACATTACTATTACATCTCAAAAGATTACAAAGTAGTCGCTTCTACTAAATTTCCATAAAATAAAAACTCTTAAAAAAACATGTCTAGTTCCATTTTTTAGGTATCATGTCTTTCCCTTGATCCCATCCTTGACCCTATTCCCCGCTAAGTCCTGTGAAAAACATTTCAAAAACATGGGATGAGCATAAAAAACTCAGTAAGGGATACACAAAGAATGAAAACTGTTAGTTTTTAAAAACAACATGTAAACCATGTATACCTTATCAAAGTAATACTTTTCACCTTTTCGAAGTACTAAAAACTCTTCTCTGAATAAAAGTTCATTACTTACCCTTCGGTAACCAAAAGATTATCGTAAAACCCATATAAAGATCACATAACATATAAAGGTATCTTGGGACATAAACATACTTAAGTGGAATAACCATAAGTTCGACTTCCACACATATCACTTAATGGAATAACCATTTGGCCAACTTCCATACATACTTAATGGAATAGCCATACGGTCGACTTCCATACCCAATGCATTGGAGGTTATAATGTAACCACCCGTCCTGGTATTCACGACACCACCCATCATATGGTTTATCACGTAACCACCTGTAAAATGTCAAAGTACCATCATTACATGTAAAATATTGAAAATATAAACATTTCGATAACAACATTTCATTTCAATCACAATGAGTAATTCTAAGATATTGAATTAAGAAATCCATTTTCAAAAACCATTTAAAAGAGATTTTTGAATCAAAGTGTCCCAAACCACATTGAAGCTTTTAATGGAATTATAATTTTAAAACATTAATGTCCATATAAATAAATACAGAAAACCATTTTGAAAACATTGACATTAAAGATAATGATTTAGAATAATGAATCTTTAAAACATTTAACCGATATTTTTGTTAAAGAGTTTATAACAAAATGAGAGACTCTTGAATACAAATAATTGCGGAATAACATGTAATCCGAGCATAATAATATGATGAGAATAAAGGGATTCATGATATAATATGTCAAAGGATATTATACACACCATATAAGTGTGAATTGGTGCATAACAACAATGAAGTCTGAAAAGAAATGTAAAATGAGATGAAATCCATTATAAAGAAGGTATCCTTAAATTAAGGATAAATCAATCTCATAATTATGTGTGACAAATATAAATACACCGAATATAAGTGGGTATTAAGTGTAAAACAATAAAAGTTTATTCACACATATTCAAATGATGACATATTCAATAACTACATGTTGAACCCAAAGAAATCAAAATTGGGTTAAGAAGTTCCCTTGGTAAAATTCGACAGCCTAACGGCGTCACATAAAATTTTACAAAAAGGGTTGATGAGAGAGATAAAGGGGATATCATCACTTGGACATAAAATTTACATAAATAAGGATATATAAGAACATATCCCAACATAATATTATGTGAATTAAAAGACATAACAAAAGAAGTCATTTAAAAAAGGAGGGCGAAAAGTCCCCTTACCGAGGTGGGTAACATTCGAAAAGTACACCCCAAGGAAGAAGGGTCATACAATGAAGATGTAAATACCCATAAATGAAATTATACTACAAAAAGTGTATAATAATGGTCATTAAATACACCACTCAAAGGAAATAGTGGCAAATGTAGCATAAATTTCACGGGAATAAATGTGAGATGAAAAATCCCTTACAAAAACTCAGCAGCCAAACGGAACCACATAAAACATACAAAAATGGATTGATGAGATCAAATAGGGTATCTCATAATATTATCATAATGTTTATAGAAATTGTAATATAAAATAACATCCCAATAACAAGAAAGATGAGCTTTAGAAGGAATGACATAAAAGAGTGTACTTAAAAAGAAAGAGAGGAGTAAGATCCCTTACCTCGGGTCTCACTTGACTCGATCGTTCTTTAACGTCCTGAATAATAAACATGAGATAATTTATACTTGCTTAAGAACCTTTTCATGTTAATTATTCCTTTTATATCAATTATTGACATGTTATAAACATTATGTAATCATTTAAGTTAATAATGTTTGTTTTGTCGATATTTGGTTCTTAAGTCGAAAGTGGACTTCTTACAATTACATGTTGTTCGTCTGGTCAAAGGTTCTTTATATCCAAAATGACATTCCTGATTTTGATATCATATATATCATATATATCTAGAATATAAATGTATTTATAATATCACATAATCATTTAGAGGTAAGAAAATGAAATGCACCGTTCATGGAGACGGTAAGTCGTACGTACGCATGAACGCTACTTTCATTTCTTTGTCATATTAATGGAATTAAAACTAAATAATAGGTATGTATATTTTAATTCCATAATTATATTCATCATTTAGATGTATCATTCATCATATATATCCATTATATAATTGTAATTATAATAGTACATTACATTTGCGTATAAGAAATGAAATGCACCGTTCATGGAGACGGTAAGCCGTACGTATGCATGAACGCTACTTTCATTTATATCTCATACTTTAATGGAAATAAATAATAATGATATAGAGGTATATTATAATTACAGTATAACATCATATATAATAACATTAAATCCATCCTTTATACGTCCCACGTACGGCATTAACGAATCACATCACTTTGAGGTGGCGGTAGTCCGCACTTCCTAAAATGAAGATATCGCGTATACCCATAATGGAAGCCATAAAGGTAAGACAAAAATGAAAAATACAGAAGCTCAAGTAAAAAATAAACATAATATATATCATATATAAATATAGTGACATCTTAATGGCCACATTTGAAGGTGTTATATGAGTGTTGAACAATCATCGTTTCGTGAGTCAGAATATCGCCATCAACAGAAACAGTATGTTCTTTAACCATTAGTTGTAGGTGTGTGTATGTGTAGCTATAATCCTTCTTATAACAACATCCTAGTATATTTAATATACTGTTTTTGTTACAAAAAAATGAATAAAAATAATTTAGGGGGTTGGAGAGGCAAAATAAAACAAAAGGACTCAAGTGAAGACATTACCTTAAAATCCGGTAACTCTCTTTGGTTTGAGATAAAAGGCTTCCTTGGGAAGCCTTCTGCCCAAAGTGAGGCTTAAAGGAGTTATAGAGGGATGTGGAGATAAAAAATTGTCAGGGGTTGGCCGATCCAAAGTCTTTGGAAGTGTGGGTAAAGAGGTAGAGGTGGGGTCCTTTTATAAGAGAAGAGGAGGGGCACTCTTGTAAAGTTACACAATGATACTTTATTTTCAAAAGCTTTTCGGATTTTAAAGGTCCCACATTGATATAATTATAGGATAAGGTGATAATGGTTCGAAACCCACTCATCCAATAAGTTTTGGACATGTGTAGGTCTTAGATATTACATTATCTTTCCATTTTATTTTAATCGTTAAACAATGAGGTCATCGCTGCATCATCATGATGTCATAAATAATTTAATTTATATAACGTCTAAAAATTATAAAAAAAATACTATGATGTATGAAATATTTTTATATTTCTAATGACTGTTTATATTAAAAAATATGACTTTTATAACCCCATGTAAAAATTGTTTTAGTAAAACATCTTCATGTTTGTGTCATTTTTACTTTAACATTAAATAAAAAGATATTTATGTCATTTTCCAACCAAAGTGGCTCCATGGGGTCCCCTAGATGACCCATGGATTGTCTTTATCGGCCATGACACATCCAATGAGGATAGGACATGTGTCTAGGACATTTCATTTTATTAAAACATTATTCTTACCTTAAACTACACTAATTACCTCTATTCGTGATTAAAAACATAATAAGTTTCTATTCAACAAAAAAGTATTTTAATCCCATTGAACCACATTTTACTTCTTAATGACAACAATGTATGTCGGATTTTTGAAATTCAAAACACAATGATGGCAAAATTTCATTTAAACGGACAATCAGTTTTTATAATTACCACTTAGTGGTTTCACTATTCATCAAAAATTTAAGTTTTTCAGAAAATTATCAAAAATTCACCCTAAGCTATATTTGATATTCCGAATTCAAAAAATGATGTCTATTTTAAAAAATTCAAATCATATAAGTTTCATTAATTAATTTAATAATTAATTCCCATTGCCAAAACAAATTGCATGTTTTTATGAAACAAAATGTATCAAAAGATTGACACTAGTTTAAGTCCGATTTCAAAGTAAAATTAATTCCAACGACCACTATTGGATTAAGTGGTAAAAATATATTCTAATTTCTCTTTAAAACAAATTCAAAAGATAATCTAATCATATAAATAAATTAGATTAAAAAGTGGTTTTGAATTAAAATACAACATTTTTCACTATTCATTAAAAATTGAACTTTTTTGGAATAATACCAAAAATTTACACAAAGTAAATTTTGATGTCCCGATTCTAAAGAAGAATTTTATTTCGTCAAATATAACACATAAAATTGTCAAAAAGTGGATTTAAAAGAGGTTCCCCTTCAAAAGGCGGTTAATCGACCTTTTAAAGAATATTAGACTGTCTATGCTTAAAATTGGATTCATTCACATTTTTAATCCTCTAACATTTATTGTAAAGAGTAAAAATATTTGAAAAACATATATAATCATTTTGTAGTTAGTTCTATTAATTCCCGCCATTATAATGGATAGGCATTAACTACCATTTAAAATAATATTATTTTATTATTAGAGTGCAACGTAAGATTCCCAAGAAACTCGTTGTTGCGAATTGGGTACGCCATCGAGCATAGAATCCCCTTTAAATTAATATTAATATTTTATTCACAAATATGGATAAATATAAAAATGTCATATTCTTTATTTACCTGGGGTGTTACACAAACAATGAAGATCTGAATACCCATAAATGAAATTATACTACACAAAGTGTATAATAATGGGCAGTACATACACCACTCAAAGGACATTATAGCAAATGTAGCATAAATATCACGGGAATAAAAGTGAGATGAAAAATCCCTTATGAAAACTCGGCAACCTAACGACATCACTTCAAAATTCAGAAAATGAGTTGATGGGAGATAAAAAGGGCATCTCATCACTTGGACATGAAATTTACATCAATAAGGATATAAAAGAGCATTTCCCAACATAATAGTATGAGCTTAAAAGGAATGACATAAAAGGGTGTACTTAAGAAGAAAGAGAGGAGTAGGATCCCTTACCTCAACTCTGACTTGTCTTGTTCGTTTCTTTATATTCCTGAATAATAAACATTGGTCAATTTATAATTGCTTAAGGACCACCTATAATGATTATTATTCAGTTCATATCACATATTTTAATGTTATAATAATTGGTTAATAATATGAGTTCATATCTGACGTTTTTGTCAATGTTTGGTACATGAGTCAAAAATTGAACTTGTTGGAAAATAATTTTCCATGTAGATATAGGTACATAATATCCAGAATAGTATTTATGTTTTAAATATCATATATATCTAGTATATATTCATTTTATACTATTGCATAGCATTTGGAGATAAAAATTAAAAGCACCGTTCATGGAGACGATAGGCCGTACGTACGCATGAACGCTACTTTAATTTTTTTATCATATTAATGGAATTAAAACAAAATGAGAGATATATATATTTTATAATTACAGAATGATATAAATCATTTAGATGTAATATATCACATATATATCCATTATATATATGTACTTATAATAGTACATAACATTTTGAGATAAGAAATGAAATGTACCGTTCATGGAGACGGTAAACCGTACGTACACATGAACGCTACTTCCATTTCTATTTAATATTTAATGGAATTAAAACATAATGATACATAATAGTATTCCAGTATGGTATCATATATAATATGATTAAATATATCCTTTATACGTACCACATATGGTATTAACGAATCAAATCACTTGAGGGGTCTGTAGTCCGCAATTCCTTAAATGAAGATATCACGTTTACCCATAATGGAAACCATAAAGGTATTCCATAAATGAAAGAAATACAGAATATTAAGTAAAACATAAACATATTATATATCATATATAAATATAGTGTCATATTAATGGCAACCTTTGAAGGTGTTAGAAGAATGTTGAACAATCATCGTTTCGTGAGGCAGAAAATCGTCAACCACAGAAACAGTATGTTCTTTAACCATTAGACGAAGGTGTGTGTAAGTTTAGCTCGAATACTTATTATAAAAACATCCTAGTATATTTAAGATACTGTATTTGTTATAAAAGAAAATAATAAAAAGATTTAAGGGGGTTGGAGAAACAAAATAAAACAAAAGGACACAAGTGAGGACATTACCTTTAAATCGGGTAACTCCCTTTGGGTTGAGCACAAAGGCTTCCTTGGGAAGACTTATGCCCAAAGTTAGGCTTCAAGGAGTAAGAGAGGTATGTGGAGAGACAAAATGTGCAGGGTTTGGCCGATCCAAAGGCTTTGGATGTGTGGGTAAGGAGGTAGAGGTGGGGGCCTTTTATAATAGGAGAGGAGGGGCACTCTTGGAAGGTAAAGAAATGTTACTTTATATTAGAATGAGTTTCGGATTTTAATGGTCCCACATTGATTTGTTTTGAGGATAAGGTGTTAAGGGTTCGAAATCCACCCATACAATAGGTTTTGGACATGTGTAGGTCTTAGATTTTACATTATCTTCGCATTTTATTTAAATCGTTAAATAATGAGGTCATTGCTGCATCAACATGATGTCATAAATAATTTAATTTATTTATTGTCTAAAAATTATAAAAAAATACCATGATGTATGAAATATTTGTATCTTTCCAATGAATATTTATAGTCCAAATGATAATTTATTTCGACAAAATTAAAAATATTTTACTTAGGTGATATCTTCTTTGTTACATTTAACATTCTTTAAAAATAAAAAGATAAAAAGTCACTTTCTCACAAAAGTGATTCCATGGGGCCCCCAAGTTTGGAAAAAGTCATCCCAAGGTCGGCCATGAGACAACCAGTAGACTTATGACACATTTTGTGGTCATTTTTTATTATTATGATATTATCTTATTATCTTTAACTACCCGATTACTCATTAATCTAGATAATTAATGATAATTACCGTCGTTACTTTTCATAATGTCCAAAAACAAAAGAGTCTTAATTACATAATTTGGACCTTCTGATTCCAAATATTTAATCCATTTTACCAAATTCCAAACACATAAATTGCAATAATTAATTTAAAAAAACTTCCCGTTGTCAAAACAAATAGCAGGTTTTTTTAGAAATAATATTTATGAAAAGTTTGGCACTTGTTTATGCCTAATTCCAATGTCAATTTAATCCCAATGAATATCATTTAATTACATGGTAAAAATATATTCTAATTACACTTTAAAACAAATTAAAAAGATAATGTAACCATATAATTAAATTATATGAAAAAGAAGTTTTGATGTAAAATGCAGTATTTTTCACTATTCACTGAAAAATGAACATTGTCAGAAAAATACCAAAAAATAACCCAAGGTAAATTTCATTGTCCCAATAATAAATAATATGTTTATTTTGAAAGATATATCTTATAAAATTGTCAAAAAGTGTATTTAAAATAGGTTCGCCATTAAAAGGTGGTTAATCGATCTTTTAAAGAATATTGGAATGTTTACGCTTAAAATTGGATTCATTCACATTTTTAATCCTCTAACATTTATTGTAAAGAGTAAAAATATTTGACAAACATATATAATAATTTTGTAGTTAGTTCTTTTCATTCCCGCCATTACAACGTCTAGGCGTTAACTACCATTTAAAATAATATTATTTTATTATTAGAGTGCAATGCAAGATTCCCAAGAAACTCGTTGTTGTGTATTGGGTACGTAATCGCACATAGTGTCCCCTTTAAAGTAATATTAATATTTTATTCAAAAATATGGATAAATATGAAAATTTCATACTCTTTATTTACCTGGGGTGTTACATCCTTCCTCCTTTTTGGGAATTGTGTTCTCGCAATTTTTAAAATTGAGCTTGGAAACATCCTTGAACGTCCCACATCAGAACAAGAGTCGGTAAATCAATCAGTTTAAAATAAAGAATGATAAGTACAAAGGTCACCCGAGTTAACCCAAACTAGGATTCCATGTATGAAAATATGGATATGGAGGAAAAAACAAAGGGTCATGTTCTGATGGAGAGTGACAGAAAACATGTTTAGGAGATAGTTAACCACAAGATAATCACAAACTTGTGATGGGTTAAACGGTATTCGATTCCCCAGTAGGAAAGGTTAACAGACAAAATTTTTGTTTTAAGTTAATTTTTATTGAGGAATTTATTCATAAGGAAACATAATTACTTATCATGTTGACTTTCAATTTTTATTAGATTTCTTACACAAAGTCATATTTTCTCCAAAAGATGAGTATTTAGGAAGACTTGTTCACATTAAGAGTAGTATAATCAACTTCTAGAGAATCACCTAATCCAAAAAAGAGATCTATATACTTTCCATGGCTTTAGACTTTAACCAAAACCAAAACCAAAAAGGTTAGCACAAGATTAGATAATCCAGAAAAGGATAACCCTATATAAAATGAGAATCTTTTCTTAATCTCCAAAATTTGTCCAACAAAACCCAATGTTCAACGAGGACTATTCGATAAAAAATTTGTCCATAAAATTCATCAAAGTAAACCAAACTAAGATTTAAACCCAAATATTTCAACGATTTAGTCACATAGTCCTCCAAGGTACAAATTAAGTTTTATCTCCAAATAACATCAGTTGCTCTTAAATTCTCATTTTGAAAAGTAATTAACCTAATCACATATCCTTGATGATAGGTTAATCATTTCCATAGATAACCCAAAATAAACATACTATTGATTCATAAAATCATCTAACTAAAAAGAATTAGTAAAACTAACTAGGGACTTCACGTAGTCCAGTGGTAGGCAATAAATACCAGTCACACTTTGGTTGTGGGTTCGACTCCTGCATCTTTGTCCGACGCGACGGGTTGTCACACGGTCTGTGTTTTGTCCTTTTTCCAAAACTATATAATTCTTAAAACATTCCCCAAAACAAGACAAAATCTTCAAAAATGATCATAACATATTTTAACCTCATGTTTATCTCATTCCTTTCATTTTCCATTATAACATATAATAACCCATAATTACCTCAAAAGTAAGGATCATATAAACTCTAATGGTTACCTTTATAATTATTACCTGAACTTCCACATCAATTGGTCATCTCGTACATGATGAATTATAGAACATACCAAGGTTCAGGTGGTTTATCATGACTCCTTTATATTTGGTTTAGAACTACCACGAGTTTCCTCATTGAATACTCCACTTCATCCAGTCTCTTAATCAGAGAACCACCACAGTTTCCTTCAAACCTATTGTCACATTGGTTCCTGCTAGATCCATCCATTCACTAAAAACAGAAATGTCAGCATGAGTATATCAACAAAACCATCATGTACTAATGAGGAAGATAACCACTAAGATATACTTACTCATTCACTTTATCTAAACTAGGACTCTTTCTGAAATCCTACCCATTATGGTAAAGTCACTTATACTTAGAGAATACCCTAACCTCTAAAGTTACCTAAACCGACCTTTGATACCAACTATACGGCCCCAACCTTAAACCTTACTTAATATTGAGTTATTACAAGATTACTTATTGAGGATCTGTTCAAGTTTAGAGTTTTAGAGAATTAGATCATGAAACTTGCATTACATTACACATTTAAACAAAGTGGTTACATAAAAGACAGTATTCCTTTTTCCCATCAACAGAAACATATTTAAAATAAAACATGGATTATTTCTTGACACTTCCTTGACACAATCATCATATCATGTACCTTTCCCTTGACCTGTGAAAAAAATTTCAAAAAAACGTGGGATGAACAAAAAAAGCTTAGTAAGGTTTATAAAAAATATGGAAAGGAAACATGAGTTCATATATAAATAAGAATGAAATCATACTTTACCCATAAAACATAGGCACATTAACATACCTCATCAAATCAAGAATAAATCATAGAAATCATAATACATAAAGGTAACATGAGGCATTTATAACATTCTTACATAGGGAGTAACCCTCTGGGTTATGTTTGGAATACCCATCACAGTATATTCCATAGATCTCTTTGAAGAAACCTTAATGTTTCACTCTTTCGCGTTACCCAATGCATTAGAGAGCTATATCGGGCTCACCCGCCCTTAGTTTATCACGGAACCACCCGTTTTCCTAACAATGCCCAAGAACCATAACATAAATGTCTCACATTAAACATTCATAAAGGAAACATAACATTTCCACATTTCAATCACAATATAACATTTTAGTATATTGAAATAATGAATCCATTCAAAAAGAAACCATTTCCAAAACCATTTAAAACATTTAATAAAGAGATTTTTGAATCAAAGTGTCCCATACCACCTTGAAGCTTTTAAAATTTTAAACCATTAATATCCATATAAATAAATCCTTAAAACCATTTTTAAAACATGGATATTAATAATAAAAAATAATTAAAACATTTAAAGTGATATTTTGGTTAAAGGGGTTCTGCCAAAATTTGAGACACTTGAATACAATAATTGAGGAATAACATTTAGTCATAACTTTATAATATCATGAGAATAAATGGATTCATGATATAATATTCCAAAGGATAGTATATACACCATATAATATTTAATTGGTGCATAACAACAGTGAAGTCTCAATAGAAATGTCAAATGTGATGAATTACCTTATAAAGAAGGTATACTTAAATTAAGGATAATTCAATCTCAAAATTATTGTGAAAAATATAAATACACCCAATATAAGTGGATATTAAGTGTAAAACAATAAAATTTCATTAAAACATATTCAAAATATGACATATTCAATAAGTACATGTAGAACCCAAAGAAATCGAAATTGGGTTAAAAAGTTCCCTTGGTAAAATTCGACAGCCAAAGTGCATCACTTCAAGATTCATAAAATGTGTTGATGAGAGATAAAAAGGTAATATAATCACTTGGGAATAAAATTTACATCAATAAGGATATAAAAGAGCATATCCCAACATAATAGTATTTGAATTAAAATACATAACAAAAGAAGTCTTTTAAAAAGAGGAGGGTGAAAGGTCCCCTTACCGAGTTGGGTAACATTCGAAATGTACACCCCAAGGAAGAAGGTTCATACAATGAAGATGTGAATACCCATAAATGAAATTATACTACACAAATTGTATAATAATGGTCATTACATACACCACTCAATGGAAATTTTTTCAAATGTAGCATAAGTCTCACGGTAATAAAAGTGAGATGAAAAATCCCTTACGAAAACTCGGCAGCCTAACGGCATCACTTCAAAATTCAGAAAATGAGTTGATGAGAGATAAAAAGGGAATATCATCACTTGGACACAAAATTTACATCAATAAGGATATAAAAGGTAATATCCCAACATAATAGTATGTGAATTAAAAGACATAACAAAAGAAGTCTTTTAAAAAGAGGAGGGTGAAAGGTCCCCTTACCGAGTTGGGTAACATTCGAAACGTACACCCCATGGAAGAAGGTTCATAAAATGAAGATGTGAATACCCATAAATGAAATTATACTACAAAAAGTTTATAATAATAGGTATTACATACACCACTCAAAGGAAATTGTGGCAAATATAGCATAAATCTCACGGGAATAAAAGTGAGATGAAAAATCCCTTACGACAACTCGGCAGCCTAACAGCATCACTTCAAAATTCATAAAATGAGTTGATGAAAGATAAAAAGGGAATCTCATCACTTGGAAATAAAATTTACATCAATAAGGATATAAAATATCGTATCCCAAAATAATAGTATGAGCTTAAAAGGAATGACATAAAAGGGTGTACTTAACATGAAAGAGAGGAGTAGGATCCCTTACCTCAAGTCCGACTTGTCTTCTTCATTTCTTTATATTCATGAATAATAAACATTGGTCAATTTATAATTTCATAAGGACCATATATAATGATTATTATTCAGTTAATATCCCATATTTTAATTTTATAATAATTGGTTAATAATATGAGTTCATATCAGATGTTTTTTTCGATGTTTGGTACATGAGTGAAAAATTGAACTTGTTGGAAAATAATTTTCCATTTAGTTATAGGTACATCATATCCAGAATATTATTGATGTTTTAAATATCATATATATCCACTATATATTCATTTTATACTATTCCATAGAATTTGGAGAAAAAATTAAAAGCACCGTTCATGGAGACAGTAGGCCGTACGTACGCATGAACGCTACTTTAATTTTTTTGTCATATTAATAGAATTATAACAAAATGAGATATATATATATATATATATTTTATAATTCCAGAATGATATACATCATTTAGATGTAATATATCACATATATATCCATTATATATATGTACTTATAATAGTACATAACATTTTGAGACAAGAAATGAAATGTACCGTTCATGGAGACGGTAAACCGTACGTACACATGAACGCTACATCCATTTATATTTCATATTTAATGGAATTAAAACATAATGATACATAATAGTATTCCAGTATGGTATCATATATAATATAATTAAATATATCCTTTATACGTACCACATATGGTATTAACGAATCAAATCACTTGAGGGGGCGGTAGTCCGCACTTCCTTAAATGAAGATATCGCGTTTACCCATAATGGAAACCATAAAGGTATGCCATATATAAAAAAAATACATAATCTTAAGTAAAATATAAACATATTATATATCATATATAAATATAGTGTCATATTAATGGCCACCTTTGAAGGTGTTAGAAGAATTTTGAACAATCATCGTTTCGTGAGGCAGAAAATCGCCATCTACAGAAACAGTATGTTCTTTAACCATTAGACGAAGGTGTGTGTAATTGTAGCTCGAATCCTTCTTATAAAAACATCCTAGTATATTGAAGATACTGTATTTTTTACAAAAGAAAATAATAAAAATATTTTAGTGGGTTGGAGAAACAAAATAAAACAAAAGGACACAAGTGAAGACATTACCTTAAAATCGGCTAACTCCCTTTGGATTGAGCTCAAAGGCTTCCTTGGGAAGACTTCTACCCAAAGTGAGGCTTCAAGGAGTAAGAGAGGTTTGTGGAAAGACAAAATGTTCTAGGGTTGGCCGAGCAAAAAGCTTTGGAAGTGTGGGTAAGGAGGTAGAGGTGGGGGCCTTTTATAAGAGGAGAGGAGGGGCACTCTTGGAAGGTAAAGAAATGTTACTTTATTTTAGAATGAGTTTCGGATTTTAATGGTCCCACAATGATGTTTTTAGAGGATAAGGTTATAAGGGTTCTAAATACACCCATCCAATAGGTTTTGGACATGTGTAGGTCTTAGATTTTACATTATCTTCCCATTTTATTTAAATCGTTAAATAATGAGGTCATCGCTGCATCATCATGATGTCAAAAATAATTTAATTTATTTAATGTCTAAAAATTAAATAAAAAATACAATGACGTAGGAATTTTTTTTTATATTTCCAATGAATATTTATAGTCCAAAAGATAATTTATGTATATAAAATTAAAAATATTTTACTTAGGTGATACATTCTTTGTTACATTTAACATTCTTTAAAAAAAATATAAAAAGTCACCTTCTCACAAAAGTGATTTCATGGGGCTTCCAAGTTTGGAACAAGGCATCCCATGGTCGGCCATGAGACAACCAGTATCCTTAGGACACATTTTGTAGTCATTTTTTATTATTATTATATTATCTTATTATCTTTAACTACCCGATTACCCATTAATCTAGATAATTAAAGATAATTACCGCCGTTACTATTCAGAATGTCCAAAAACAAAAGAGTATTAATTACATAATTTGTAAATTCTGATTCAAAATATGTAATCCATTTTACCAAATTTCAAACACATAAATTGAAATAATTAATTTAAAAAAACTTCCCGTTGTCAAAACAAATAACGGGTTTTTTTAGAAACAATATTTATGAAAAGTTTGGCACTTATTTATGCATAATTCCAAAGTGAATTTAATCACAATGACCATAATTGAATTAAATTGTAAAAATATATTATAATTACACTTTAAAACAAATTAAAAAGATAATATAACCATATAATTAAATTATATGAAAAAGTAGTTTTGATGTAAAATGCAGTATTTTTCACTATTCATTGAAAAATGAACATTGTCAGAAAAATACCAAAAATTAACCCAAGGTAAATTTCAATGTCCCAATAATAAATAATATGTTTATTTTGAAAAATAGAGCTTATTAAATTGTAAAAAAGTGGATTTAAAAGCGGTTCTCAATTAAAAGGCGGTTAATCGACCTTTTAAATAATATTGGAATGTTTGCGCTTAAAATTGGATTCATTCGCATTTTTAATCCTCTAATATTTATTGTAAAGAGTAAAAATATTTGACAAACATATATAATAATTTTTTAGTTAGTTCTGTTCATTCTCGCAATTACAACAGCTAGGCGTTAACTACCATTTAAAATAATATTATTTTATTATTAGAGTGCAATGCAAGATTCCCAAGAAACTCGTTGTTGTGTATTGGGTACATCATCACACATAATGTCCCCTTTAAAGTAATATTATTATTTTATTCAAAAATATGGATAAATATGAAAATTTCATACTCTTTATTTACTTGGGGTGTTACAATAACAATGAGATTTTTTAGTCTAACTCCAATAATATTTTTCTCAAGAGTGAAATCATTAAATATTACATTACATCCATTATTATTTTGATTCTTCAAGGATCAAAAAACTCACTGAAACCAAAAATAAAAGTTTGAGAGACAATAATAATAATAGAAACACATATAGTCCTGAAAAAAGTTATAAGACGACTAAATCATGAAAACATCTTTTATCATAAGTCATATCCAGGATTATCATCTGTTCAATTCCTTCACAATGGTAAATATGTAAAATATTGATTTCTAAATAAATATCAACTCTGAAATTCAAAACTATTGTTTAGTATAATAACACATAACATGAAAAAAAATTATGTATAAGATATACATGGACCACACATTTGGTTATTGTATCACCTTGATCCATTTGTGGAAATACCTCATCCACCTATATTATCCTCGCATTGATTTATTTCAAGAAAAATCAAATAATATCTTCCATGTTGAATCCTTAGGATGTTATCCTATATAAATTATTATCCTTAGGATTATGACTAAAATTTCCCCCTATTTGTATTGTAATGGGTTTCATTAATACCTAACCATAAAATATCTCCTTTAAAATGAATGGTTTTCATAAACATTACATTAATTAATCGGAGGATAACCCATTGAAAAGAAATAGGTTCAAAAAAATTACTTATAAAAATATAACATTAATAGAAAGAAAAAAGAAGTTATCATTGGGTCATATCCCTAATAAATCTTATGTACCATCAAATGAATTCATCTTAGATGGAAAATGATTTTGAAATATCACATTAAATATTTATTTGAAAAATTAAAATATTCTATGTGAAAAAAATATTTTTAAAATTAAATGTTTCCAAAAAATTATAAAATTAAATTTAAAAGAGAATAAAAAATTAATCATATAATGGATTATTTAAAATATTCATTGGTCATGATGGTGTTAAATTTCATTCATGATATACATAGTAAAAAAATCATTTATCATTTTTTTGTAAGATACAAATGGGATTTGTTTGGATAAAGATTTAGGGATTAATTTTTAAAATTTTGAAAAAAAATAAATAAAAGGAAAAAATAACCTCAAAATCATTAATTAACGATAAAAAATCCATTAATTTGTTATTGAAAACATGGATATTGAAGAAATGGTGTTTCCAATATAAGAGGGTAATATAATTGTTTTTCAATGAAGACATTATTTTGTAATCATGAGTAAATAACGAGAGAAAAATGAATAGAATCATGTTTAGAAAATATATATCTATATAAGAATAAAATTCAATAAATTATTAAATAATATATTAAAATATTTATTAATTGAAGGTATAATAATAAACCAAACCGATAATCAATGAGATTGTAACATAAAACCATTATCACTTTTTCAACCTTTGAATTTTAAGCCCCATGAAAGTATAATATTTAATGACCCAATAATTATAAATTTAAAAACAAATTCATGATTTAACATATCAAATGGTCTGTGTATAATCCACATAATAAATGATAGGTGCATAACATAACGTAAGTCCTAAGGAGGAAACAATGAGGTAAAAATCACTTAAATTATCTATCGAATTCTATTGTAATGGTCAAGCCACTAGTATAGTAAATATATATTTATTATAAATATTTAATATACAATTCCTTTACATATCATTCAATATATTATTTAAATATGAACTTTTATTACATATTTATTAACAATTCCTTGTTAAAATTTTATTTTTGGTAACAAGTGAGTCATTTTAATTTATGTTTTTGTTTTTTATTTCATTGTATTTATATTGATAATGAATCAAAAATATCTATAAGTTTATCCATGAAATAAATATCATATATATTAATTACATGAGAATTTACTGTAACCTATTATAGTTAGAGATAGAAAATGAATTATACGCTTCCTGGAGATAGTAGGTCATACATACACATAAAAGCTATTTGAATTTTCATTATTGTGAAAATGAAAGAATGTTAAATAGTTATTTAAAATTCAAGTATAATTATAATTTAACATATATCCCATATATTAATTAATATTACATTATTACCTTCCTTGTAATGTGTATATAAAAAACAAATCATGTCACTTTGTGAGACGGTACTTCATTGTACACAAGAGAAATGTTTTCATACTCCCATGAAATGAAATTTAAGAAGGTATATGTGTTATTATAATTAAATAGTTAAATTATTTTCATATAAATAATATAAATATATTAAGTCATTCATTATATTTAGTTGTGAGTGGCAGTGATGAAAAAAGAATTACCACAATTCATGAGGGGATATTTTTTTTACACATGATCGATGGTTTCATTTTCATTTGATATAATAAGAGATGGATATAGCTTAAAATACATAATTAATAAGATATCAATGCATGTTATAAATGATTTTTATTATATTTTAATAATTTGTAGATGAATGAGTGTGGTAGCAGAATAATTAAAAATAATGTGTTTATTGATGAGAAGTATTGTCACCTTGAACAACCCCCTTTGGATCTCTTATTAATGACCCCAAGGATGATCATTTGTGATGAAGAAAAACTATATACAATGAATAAGGATTATTTGGTGGTATTTTTCATGGTTCTGGTAGATAAAAATGGAAAATAACATATCAATATATTATGGGAGGAAGTTCCCATTTATAATTTGGGAGGAGTCACATTTTTTAAATACCCAAACTATTTAACAATGGAATGTCACTCTTGAAACTTGATAATAAAAATTTGATAATTAATGGAATTGAGGTATGATATGGTCAATCCAAGCCATAACAATACAAATCACTTGTTTATTACATGTTATTCCATTAACCTTCAGTATTCTTAGTCTTTCCATGTTATTTTTCACCCTAGATATTGGGTTTTATTTATTTATCTAAGTAATTTCTCCCTTAATCCTAAAAATAAAATTAGTATTATTATATAATTTAGGACCACTGGATCTAAATTTTAAATTTTATTTATTTTATAAAAATATTATTTCAATGGATACATTTATTTTAACAAAATCTAATGTAATACGAAAAATTTCCTTCTAACATTATCTATTATAATTAATTTCTAATGTTTTTAACATTCAATATAGATAGAAATTAAATTGTATTTACTAAATGATATTAGTTATTTTGACTGAAAAAATACAATAAAATT
The DNA here is from genome assembly GCA_963277665.1 of Viscum album. NCBI lineage: Eukaryota > Viridiplantae > Streptophyta > Magnoliopsida > Santalales > Viscaceae > Viscum > Viscum album. The sequence continues at coordinate 165,897,530 of OY728148.1, forward strand.
TCCAACCATTCATGAAATTTGAATAATATAAATTTAAAACTACACTTTTAGTTGAGATGAAAAAGAGGTTTCCCCAATGAAAAACATTCATATGTATTGAATTTTTTTTATAAAAATAAAATATGATATTGATTCAAATGACTTAAATTGTGTGTGTGTATATATATATATACAACTTAACCAATTGAACTTATAAAACCATGAAAAAAATATAATTTATGTCTTTAAATTCTTTGAACAAAAATACAAATCTAAATAAAAAACATAATTTTCAATTATAATAGGAAAAATAAACTTTTCAAAAAATTCAAAAATGTTCAATAGAATAAAAATTTTAAATTACGAATTCAATGAAGAATATTTTTTTAAAAAAAATTATGAATTTGTAAAAAAAATAATGTGTGGAAAAATAAAAAGAAAAACCTTTTCATAAAAATGCCATTTTAAGCATAAAATTTCAATTTTTATTATCTAATGCATAAAAAACATATAAAATTAATGTAAAAACATTTTACTGATTATATAATATATAATTTCATTAAAATAATTTAACAAATGGTATTTATTTAATTCATTAATAAAAAATTTAATTTTCAAATTAAATTGTTTTCTCAGAAAAAAGGATTTCTTTATTTATGAATGGTAACTATTTTCATTTATAATTATTTGGTAACCAAATAATTGATTTTATATAAATGTTTAATCAACATATATCCATAACATATACTATTTATACATTAAATTAAAATTGTTATTCGATAAATATTATATTAAAGAGTAATGTTTAATACTATGTGGTGTTTCATTAAAACATGATGTTTCATGGAAATAAAGTTGTCCAAGAAATTAATTTTTTTGGAAAAATTGTTTCTAAAATCTCATAGTGTTATAGGCTCTCCCTTAATATATTCATCTATTAGTCCCTGAATGGATCAATGTCCACAAGGTATTTATCTAAATTCATAATTTCTTGTATATTGTAAAATCGATTTTTGGTCCATCCTCACCTCATAGGACATAATGAGGTGAATGATGTTGCAAAACCTCAACACTGGCCATCGGTGGACAATGTGCCAAAAAAGTGAACAAGGATAACTCATAACCCTATTTTTTATATTAAAATTAAGAATCATTCATATTATTTAAAAAATTATTGAATAAACTTAATGATGGAGAATCTCCCTCAATAAATAGTCTACCATCCTCAAGAGGTTTCTCTTTGAGTATGGCCTCACCACACATGAGTCTTAGAATCAATCTGGTTAAAACAGTCCTAGAGTTGGACATAGACAGTCGTAGAATCATGATATCACACAAGGGATATTCATGGCCTTTAGATCTCATTAATTTTAATTTGATATTTTTATTTAATATTAATTATCCCACAAATTCCCAAAATCATAAAAAAATAACAATGTAATAAGGAATGTATGTGATACCACCTACGTCAATCATAGAGTTTCCAAACCCACACCATGGACTAGAAGAAACATCCATAGCCTGAAATTCTTGTAGAACCTTTCCTTTTCCCAATACATACACATCTTAGAGAATTAATCTCTTAACTACTGTCATTTAATAATAATTAATTAATTAATTAAATTTATTACAAATTTATTATTTAACAACATTATTAGAATATAACAAGTTATATCAAGTGTTCATATCACCCTACTAAATCTAGTAACACAGGGTGTGTTCCACTCCCGACATATCATAATATATAGGCTATTTAATGTTCAAAATCAAATTTTCAATTTCATTAGATGATGGTATTAATTTATGTGAGATCCTATTTTAAAAATTCAAATAGAATTATACCCCAATAGGACTAAATAAACATAAAGGTAATCACATCCTCAATATCCCCTCTTACTAGGATGCAAGGAATCATTGCTGAAATAAATAATTTTTACCATTTTCATGTGAAATCATTATTTCAACCTAAAATTTAAATCCCCCACGTCATGAAAGATGGGAATAATCAATGTCGAACAAGGAAATAGTAATATTTTTTTTATTTTGTTAATTCTATCCCATGATCTCTATGAATAGATAATAAATGAGGGAGGGGAGCTCTAATCTATCCCCTCCCACACATCCCAGTCATTTAGATGAAATAGGGGACTTAGCTCCCTATTAATATAATGAAATTGTGGTATACATGTTTTTTGACATGAATCATAGATTCAGAACAATATTTTTGATGAAATAACCCAGGTCCATATTTTCTTGTTTTGATACCCCTTGGATCTCGCCATTGACCCATTTTCGGTCATGAATCTCTATTTTCAATGTGAAACCCCTACTACAGTGTTTTTCAGTTTCCTGAAATGTTTTTCCCTCTTATGGTTCTTGCATGAACACCTGATATATCCACAGAAACTAAAACAAAATCCAAAATAAAAATTGTATATGTTAATTTAATTAAAAAATAATTCTGATTCCTGGATCTCAAAATGAACTATCCACTGATGGAGAAGAAATAAAATTCCTAATGAATTATCCATATAACCAAACATAAAAATGTCACAATAAATTTTTTAATTCAGCATGTTCTACTCTAGACCCCAATTATATTCCTCATCACAACTGCAGACACAATTATCCTTACCTGCCCAAAAACTGTAACATTACTCATACAATGAGCGAACACCTAGATTTTGTTTCCTAGAAACTGTTTATTTTGAAACAAAATTATATAATAAACCAAATCATTACCCTACTTGTGGTGCTCCCCTCAATATGAATTTCCCACCCAAACATGTCTACAATGGTCTATTGAACCTCTCAGAAAGGTATCAATATGTACTCGAACATGAAAAAAACAACCAAAAAAGATGGTACCAAATCTCATCTCCAATCCAGAGTAGAAAAAGAATATTATCCACTACTGATACATAATGAAAAAAATACCCGGACCATTCCATTGAGGGTCCTAGTCAGACATCAGGACATTCTTATCTTATCCAAAATGAAATTTTTGAACCATCGAACCAAATTTAATAGATTTATTGAGTATTTATCAAAAACATTCTCTTTGTGATCAATATATTCCATTTTCCACAACCTAAAACATGTCATGAAATATTTCATCACATGGATTACCACTAAAAAAATCTAAAAAACACCAATTCAATCCTTGATGAATTTAATGTTGCTATTTCACCCCTCCCCACTAAAAAAAGAAACAAAACATTTATTTATATGATTCACCCCCTAAAACATGTGATGTAACATTGATTGTCACATTAAATCATGTCATGAAATATGGTCACCCAAAAATGTCCTTCTATTATAATATAACATTTCAAGATCGATGTCAATGCATTAACTCCATCCACCAACTAATCCAAATAAAATTTAGTGTTGAAAAATGAGATAAAAGAAACATTAAATAACAATATATTTCAAATGTTACATAGACCATACAATAGATAATTAAACCAATACAATGACCATTTTAAAATGATGTTCATACTCTAGTAGCCTATGGTGATCCCCCCACCATATGGCATTCCTTACATCACCCCATGAGTATAACCCCGTGGAAGGACCTCCATCGAACAAATAAAAATATTTTTGTATCTTGAATAATTGCTAAATATCTCTATGTTTTCTCCGAAAGATGACAAGATGTTGGGAATGATCTTCTCTAGAATAAGAGTACATTATGTTATCTTCAATAATTATAACCATATGTTATCCTTTGAGGATGTCACCAATTACAACAGGGACATATAAACCCCATCAAGGGACCTAGTACTACCTACCCAAAATCATCTCATTAACTAAAAACCATTAATATTCACAAATGACTAGTCAAGAAAAACACGATACCACTTGAAAACACTCTAACATGCAACTAGGAATAAAATCATTTTGTGGAACGACTACTTCCACACTACTCAGTTTCCTCTACGAGGACCCAAATAATTCTCAATAGGAATGCAAGAAACCCAAAACAAAATAGTCCCATCAGGGATATGGAAAAACACCATTAATAAACCAAAAAAGATTGCAATAACTCTCAATCCACATATTGACATATCCATAATGTAATAGAACATTTTTTGTATGTTCCTATCATCTTGACAATTCGATTGAGTCATGTCCATCGACAAAATTTCCCTATAACCATGGGCATCATTCATAGAACATAAGAACCTAACCATGATCTAACCACACAATAATTTCCTATATTGATGTCAAAATATATTCATGAATTTAATAAAATTAGAACAGTAGGGTCAGTAAAATAAATAATCATTCCCCTTGAAAATAGCCTTCCGAACAGAAACACATAAAATTTCCCCCAAAATATGAATCCTATAAATAACCATTCCTCTTACAAAACATGATTGAAACTAGCATGTATCGATCACATAATACAAATAATGTTCAACATCAAGATAACCACTCTAATGTTTCATCATCGGGAAATAAAAAAAACCAACCCACTAGGGTCCAAGCCAAAACTAACATTCTTTAGATCTCCCACCTAGCCCTATTGGTCACGTATCAAAGTAGTGTCACTAAAAATGGGGATTCACCCACACTCTCTTCTCATATAACTACATAAACATACCAATAGGACACCAAATAAAAGGTTAAATCTCCTATTTGTGAATATATACACTAGGATTCTCCTTGGAGGATCATATCTCACTAGGTTACTAAAACTAATATGCATGATGACTGATTTTTCATCATCACTACTAAATATTGCTTTGTAGATTGAAAAGAACATCCCTAATATATATATATGTATATATATATACCATTCAACATAGTTAGGTATAATTATATCCATTTATATATATTAGAAAACACAATATTAAAAGTCATTTTCATATTAATAAAATGATCTTATTTCATTAGTGAAATCACACTCCTAGGAATATAACCCATGTGAATCTAACATGCATGATATTATGCATGATATGCATCTTTCCTATACTATCCAAGTGTTAAAAATTACTCACTAGCCTCTTTCCACTTGAAAATCTCTGGAAATGAATCCAAAATTAAAACATCCAAACCACATGTGCATCACCCGAGGTGAAAAATGAATAAAATGTTAATGGTGAAAACCATAATATAATCCCATTTCCCTTGTAAACCAGAAATCCAACCAAAATTTATTTTTTAGATGCACTTTATTTTTATCCAACATAGGGTTTAAAATATTCCAAGATATAACATAAAATATTCCTCAAAACTATAATAAAAAATTAAATAAATCATTAGATAAAACATTCTAATGTCTCGCTTGAGCCCACTGTATAACCAGTACCTAGAACGGTATTCCAAATAACCTAAGGTGCACCTCCATGTATGCCAGAGGCTTCCAACTAATTTTTGGGGTCTACTATAGTACTTTTGGGAAACTATATCAAAAAAATGTGAGATAACAATAAAATATAATGTACCCAAATACTATCTATAATAGTAATTAATAATGGAATGCAGAATAAATTAAGAACTATTAATAATAAATGGATATTATAAAAGGCTCCACTAGATATGAAATAAATACAGTAGTTTTCACACCAGGTCAGTCATATACATGTATAAGATTAAAAGATAAATATGAAAATTGGATCTAGTGCATATCTGAGCCAACTCATAACCAGTCTCCATGTATGTTCTAAACTATCCTAGTTGACTTTGTTATCTTATACCTTAGTCTAATGTGATCATGAAACCAAGTGAATATGTGCTTCGGTAACCAGGTTTAGTAGGAGCCTGTGTAGGGTTTGGCTAAAATAATCAATAGGGAACATACCTCAAATTCCAATACTAACCATAAAAGGTATTGATATGTTCATGTGACATTATAAACTGAAATAAAGGACAAATACATGTAGTTAAATTAATCGATCCTCAGGTTCCCATCCCCGATCAACCATACCAAATTTGTAAAACATTCAAAGTGTCTTTGATCACATCATGATAACCATGACATCCAAGTGATAATGAACATTCCATATCCATGGAAACCCAGGAAATCAACTTGACTATAGGATCACATCCCCTAATATTACTATCTAAGAGCTCCAAGTCGATGGAATCCAGTATTAAATGAATGTCAATAGGGTTAGGCCCATGGCGTTCTTTTTGGAGAACTTCACATACACGGTAACATATATCAAAAATCAGATCTAACAGCACCCAATATATGAATGACTATATTAGTTCACCTAAATCTAGGATTGAATCCCACTATATCCCATTATAATATCTCAATATTCATGTTATCTGATATTATAAAAATGATCTATGAGATCCAAATACATGTAATTTTATATCAGATCACCTAATATGAGAGATCCAAATAGATAGAAACATTTATCTCCTCACCTGAAATGGGGATGAATCCTATGAAAACACTTTTTTAGAGCTCTAAAACCATGGAAGTCCTATAATCTTGTATCATAATCCAAGGTTTCCCCTATAATTACTTAACCCAAAATCCATGGAGGCCCCAGCAACAAGATACATCTTCATGGAATCTCCATCCATATCAAGTTCCAAATTCTGGCACCCATACTTACACCATGAAAACATCGTGGTATTAAAACCTTAACACATTTTCTTCCAAGAATCATTCCAAAATCAATGAAATCATTTATTATAACCAAATTATCATTCACATCATCCATATTCGTAATCAGTAGGGTCTAACCATTAGTATAGGTGTCGAAGAGTCACCATTATCTATCTCTGTACACTTCTCTCGGATAATTATTCATGAAGTTACCCACTAGGTCCCATCTATCTCCATGTATCAAAAGAACCCCTATGTGGTTCCCTAGAAGCAAGCCTACTATTGGGTCAACCGTTGATTCCCTAGGAGGTCACGTCACACAACGCCGTCAAAATTTTCTCACAACCTTAATTACTGCACTTTTATATTCCATGATATAATCATTCAAAAAATTGTGAATATACCATATCAATCCTCAAGGTCCCTATAGGACTTTTCACAACCCCAAACCTGGTCCTAGTCATCCTAGTATATGTCCACGGAGGGATGCTCACATCAAATAGAGGAGGGTCTCCCTTCAAGTCTTCACCTCATTGTGCATTAATTAAGTGAAGTCCACAATGGAGTTCTTTGTAGTCTCAGTCCACAATATAAAATGCAATAGTCTTGTAGTCTATAATTACGTCATTAGAGACAAGTATGACAACTATTGTCGCAAGGGCTCATCATTTTCCATCAGCATCAGATATCATAGGTTATCATGAACTATTTTTTCATGTCCTTTAGCAGTTATCCTTTATAACTAGACAGCATTGCAATAAAATAAAAAATTTCTTTTGTTAAATTATACTTCGAAAATTAGCCAATATGAGGTTCTAGAACACCCACAATAGGGTTCTCTAATCGTTGAACCACTAGTCAAAAGAGTTATAGAGGCTATACAGGTAATATGGTCATTTACATAGCTATATATGTTTTTGCCTTCAAGCTAGCGAAAAAATTGTGTTTCCTGACCCTTTCTACTCATCCATTGCAATTTTATATTTTCATTCTATATAAATATTCAATTTAAATTAAATATACCACTAAAATATGTAGGTATCACCTAGGGTAGTGATTCTACAAATCACATGACCGATAAATCAGAGGATAAATACAATGTGAGTGTATGTGATACCACCTAACTCAAATTAATGTTTTCTACATTAAATGCAATGGACAACATGAACTTACAAGGACATACAAGGTCATACATCTTCATCATTATCTAACTAGAACCATACAAGAGCCTAGATCTCATAAATGTTTCCAGGAAATAATAAATAATGAATTATAGTAATTAACATTAATTAACAAATTATTTTAATTGTTGAAATAATTCTAGTTAAAACACCATGTAAATTGGATTCACAAAAACCATCGATAACTTTATGTTCTGCAATCCCGATGCCTCACAAGATTTTGACTATAAAAAATATCAGATAAAATCTACTAATTCAAGAGATAAAAATAAATTTTGGTAGAAACACATTTAGAAAATTGAAATGGAGTCATAAAAAATTGATAAAATTGAAAATTTAAGCAATCTTCATATTCATATTCCCTCTTTTTATGATACAAGGCATCTCTGAAGAAAAATTTAATTTTCACCATTCTTCAATGAAATTACCATTTAAAAATAAAATTTAAATCCCTCAAATATGTAATGGTGGGGAAAGAATACCTAAATAAATGTAAGAGGAATATATTACCATTTATATCAGGAATTTTACCCCAATATCTCCAAAAATGGAGGATAAATGAGTGGGGACATCTAATCGATCCCCTCTAATGCATCCCACTCCCACTGATAAACAAATTTTCTATGAACCATATTAAAATAAAAATCTCATGAATGAAGATATTTTTGGAAATACATGTGGAGTCATACTATGAATTTTTTTGGAACACCACCAACTTCTGGTTTTCATTTTCTAAAACACCCTTGGCGTTCCATATGAAAGGCCTTCAATAGTTATTTTTGGCTACCTCACATGTTTGTTCCTCCTAGGTTTCTAAACATGAAAAACTAGAATTCCACAGAATCATAAATTATATCTAAATACACAATTTTTTGATACTCAATCACTAAATGTCTCATTTTTTATCCAAAAATTTAAAAATTATCATCCTCTAATAGATAAAATTTAAATTGTCACTAAATTTTTACTAGTATAGATGTGAGTTATTATTGTACTGAACTCTTTATACTTTGAAGATTCGTATAAAAGTGAACTATGTTATTTTTTTTAAAAAAATAATTCATATTTCGTGAATTTTTAGAATATTAATGTTATAGTTTAATGTGAATTGTGTACATTCCTCATAAAATTTTCCCATTATCATTTGAATAAATTTTCACCATCAATGATATAATTTTATATTATATGTTATTTACTATAAATATCATGAAATAAAAACATAAACCATCATTATTTGGATGAATTATGATGATAAATATTTAGGAATGATTCTATAAAAACAATTTTTTCACAAGGGTTAATTTTTGTATGATGAATCCTTTTGAAACCCATTTCTTTTCTATTGGATTTCAAATGATGTAATGAGGAAATAAATATAAAAAACTTTTCCTTTACATGGGTTATGTTATGTTCAATTTTCTATGATCATGTGGAAGACATATGTATGATTTCATTTTTTCATGGATGATCATGGAGTTATTTATAACTCTATTTAATTGGTCAAAGATGGATATCTCATGAGATAATAAAAACCAGAATTTGGATTGAACACAATTTCGTATCGAAAATTTATATTCTTGGGAGTGATCCTTGAATAAGGATATACAGACATAGAGATTAAATGTAATCTAATGTGAAGTTATTTTTAGATATCCATGAAAAATATATTATTTTTCATGCTTATATGTAGGCCAAAAACCTAGGTCTTATGTGAATGTTTTCCTCTCACGGATCAGGTTATCTGTATTCCTTATCATTTATTTCTTATGACCTTCCTTGAATTTTTCCATGATTCATTATTTTGATATATGATATTTTGTGAATGGTTTTTAATCATAATATCTTTTTTCGCATACCCTTATTCTCATGTTATGCATAATCTATCATTAGTATATCCATTGTTTTCCGTTAATAAGAATATAATCTCACCATTTCTAATATTTCCCTTTATAATGATTTGAATAAATATATATAGTATGATATTTCTAATAACAGTGATAGTTATGAATAAATAATTTGTGGATGACATAGGTAACTTGTTAACAAGATATTTAGGTTCTAAAGTTTCCGAAGGCACTAGATCTATACCATTATGACCACGATTGTAATGTTAGGTTTTGAATTTTCAATACTAAAATGTAATATTTATATATGAAATGATTTAGTCTTTAAATTTGGAATCAGATAATGTTTTGGATAGTATTTAGATATTATGATTTTTAAATATTTCGAAAATACTGGGGATAAATATAGGTATAGGATAACATTCAAATGATTTGGTAATGATCATGGATATCCCAGTATAATCCTATGGTATATATATTTAGAGGATGGTTTCATGATTTAGACATACTATAAATCTGTATCGTGGATATTTTATTTTCTAATATGATAATTTTTTTTTCATAATATGGTTTAACATATTATTTAATGGTTGGAATACAAAAGAGCTATATTATCCTGGAATATGTTAGAAAATGAAATGATTCTCTTCTAGAGCAGCCAAATATTATGAGATAAAGACTAACTATTATTTTTGGATTATAATGAAATATACCCATTAAATAAGACATATTGGGAATCCAAATGAGAAAAATAGGGAGTAGAATTCTATTGATTCCTTCAAATATTAATATCTATCATCTTTTAATGGGTATTTTGATCCACATGACTATAAGAAATGAATAAATAATATTGAAATAATTTTTTATGCTCTCAAATTTTCAAAACATAAAATATTTTGTTACATATTTATTATTTGGATAAGGAATAAAACCAATGGTGTACTCATATCATGAACCTGAGGTAATAAGAAGACATTGTCTCTATATAGAGGGATGTGGTTAAGGGAATATTATTCAAAAAGTACCTTACTTATATTATTTTTATGAAATTAGACATGTAATTATATGAACTATAGTAAAAGGATGATGATAAATTAGTACCCATGAGTTAAAATTTCCAATACTTTCAGGGTACACTTCTGGTATTATCGTACAACCTTAAAGTAAGATTGATTGATTCTTCAATATCATAAAACCAGGCCTTGGAATGGAATTTTCCCTGGGACACAATCATATCAATAAATAAGTCATTTTATTTTCTATCATGGTGTAAATGGATATTGCAGTCATCCCACATGTTCATATTAATGATAAAAAAATACATAAGGAATTAAATGGAAATTCTATGAACTAAGGTTATAACACAATGAGATTTCTATTAAGCTAGATGCGTGGAAGGAAACATGGTGGATTTTTTCATAAGGGAACTGGTAAATTTTCAGTGTGTAAATAAAGTCCATCAAGAAATATAATACTAATGTGATGGGAAAAGGTAGTCAGAGACCGATCGAGTTAAAAAACCTTTGTAGGGTTTCAGATGAAAGAATTATGGAAAATAAGATAAGTAATTCTAAAATATAAGTTTTAATTATGAAAAAATATATCGTAAACCTATTCATAAAAAAGAAGAAGAGAAATATACTATGATAATTATTATTGACGTAAGTTTTGTTAATCATGTTGTGAAATAATTACATTAAATACCCTCTAGATTTGATATTTTTTTGGATTTTGGATCTGCCCACAATTTTTTATCTAAAGAATTTGATAAGGGTCTCATAACATGAAAATAGTTATTAGATATTGAAATAATTGTGGAAATCCATTATGGTTTTATGATCACATCTCAAGTCTGTCATTTATGTATGATTGAGGTTTTTGGGAATTTACTTACTAAAAATTATGTTATTCTACCATTAGTTGAATTTGATATTATCTTAGTCAATGATGTTTCTTCTCTATATATATATTAAAACAATATATTATGTAGGGATGTCAAATTTGAAATTATTAAATAGATAATGTTCATCTATTATTGAATCAATAAATATATACATCCAATTGAAATTAAATCAATTATATGTGTCTTGATTCCTATTTAAAAGCGATTTTTATATCCGTTGGATGGGGAGAGGCTGAATATTGAATATATTCCTATTTTACAAGATTTTGTTTATTTATTTATGGAATAATTTCTTAGAATTTATCCAAATTATTAACATGAGTTTTTAATGGAACTCATACATAGTTCTATACTTTTTCAAAAACTCCTTATAGAATATCTTTGATTGAGTAACTGGAATTAAATAAGGAACACAATGAGAATAATGGTAAATGTTTCATTCACCAAATTTCAACACCAATGGGTTAACATGTAATATTAATTAATTAGAATGATAGACCGATGTGACTCTAAATTGATTACCGGTAACTGAATAAGATAATGATCAATAACATGTATTCTCCTAGAATTTAATTATTGTTTGATTAACTATGCATTTATCAATACAATCATAGGATTGAAATTAATTTTAGATATCATAAATAGGGTTTCATGAAGGTGTACATACAAAAGAAAATATTATATACATGGAATGTCACTATGAATTTTTAGTTATTCTAATTGGTCTTACTAATTCCCCCTTTACCATCATAAATTTAATAAATATAGTCCTTAGTGATTCTTTGATTAGTTTTTTATAGTCTATAATGATGATATTACTATATATTATAATAGAAATTAAGAGTTTAAATATCACATTATAAATGTATTAAAGACCCTAAGAAATGATATGTTCTATGAATAATTTAACATTTGTGACTTTTTCTATAGAATGTCTCAATTTGTGAATAGGTAATCTCTTTTAAGGGTATATTATTGAATCAATAAAAAATATAAGTTATCGAACATTCATCCTGACTAACAATTATGATTTATATCGATATTTTTATTCATTAACATGTATATTATTAATAAATTGTTAAACAATTCACATATATTTATAAAACAATCACAAAGATAAATTTGATGGGGGAAAAGATCATTAGGATAGATTAATTTGAGCACATTTTTTAGGAATTTAAGAGACAGTTAGTCAACACACATATGAAGGCAAAACCTCTTAGTGGAGAAGTGTTTTTTAATCTATAGTTATCCATTAAATAAGGGACTATGATGAATCTTCATCTAAGATGATGTGGTTATTTATTGTTCCACATAAAAAATAATGTTTCGTGATAATAATTACATGAATCAGGATTTGGAGTTAGCTATGGAAATTTTTTTATTAATGGTATGGAGGAATTATATTTATCAAGAAAGGAGTGACATTTATAATTATCATAAAAATTTAAATTATCTATCAACAACTAAAGAAATAGATATCCAAAAGATTTTATGGATAGAGTTTACTAAATATTATGAATAATCAACACATTTCTACGTGGGGAAATAATATAATCACTAGAAATAAAATGGAATTTAAAATGATTTTTCGAAGCATTTTTTAGAAGAACTTCCATATTATAGTGATTTTTTACAAATAAGTCCATAATTTTTCTACCATTATCAAACAATTTCACTACTTTTATGTTTAGAAATATTAGAGAAAAAACCTTAACAATATATTCCTTGTTTTCAAAAAAAAGGTTGCTAATTTAACCCTGTTTTTTTTAAAGGATTGGTAATATAACCATGTTTTAAAAAAACATCAATAACTTATTGAGGTTTTGTAGAATTCATCGATAATATTTCTATGTTTTCTTGAAAATGTATCTAAATTTAAAAATATCCCAATTTAAAAATATTGATAAATTAGTGACATATATATATATATGTTAATATATATATATTTATATATAAACAGACACACACACCCACAGACATAAATAAATAAATATATATATATATATGTAAAAATATATATATATATATATATACATATAAACATATATATATATATAAAAACACACAAAAATATTTAAATATTTATATATATATATACACATATAAACACAAATATATATATATGAACATATATAAACACACACACAAACACACACACCCATATATATATATATATGTCTATATTTATCTATATATATGTATATATTTATATATAAATCCATTTCCAATGATTTTTAATAATTGGTTAAAGGTGGCATCGCTAATGGGATATGTTTATAATGGTCTCCAACTGCTATTTTTTTTAATGTTTGTAATAATAACTTATTAACTGATGTTTATAAGAAAAATTTGTAAATGATGTGCCTCTAATTGGTGATTTTTATAAAAATATAAAATTCATGACATTTATAATCATAACCAATTAAAACTAATTTAAAATATTTCTAATTATCATCACTGATTTTGGAGAAATTTTTTATAATTGATTGTAAATGATTTAATGATGTATTCAAATGTCACTATCTTGAAAAAGGCATTGATAAATGATATTTTTGGTATTGATGTGGAATATTATTTTTGTTTAAAGGATAATTCTACCATATAATAGATGAGGATCACAAATGATCCAATATTTCTTGATTTTAAATGGATGTATTTAGAAATTATTAAATAATATGAAAAAACTATCTTTCTAAAATATGTGCTCAATCACAAATCGATGTTAGGATTTATAATGTATTGAAGGATACAATAGAGCTGAAAAAATACTAATAAATTTTCTTAAATTAAATTTTTATTATGATGGATTGTTATGGTTCAAAAATCTTGTATATATCTATTCAATACCAATTATAAAGAAGAGGAAATTGTATGAATCTCATAGTCCATAATTCTCTATTAAAATTGGACGTTCAATGATATATATATATATATATTAAAGATTACATCCATTGAGGAAATTATATAGAGAGATATTTCAGATTATATATCTTGATGATTGATATGTCAATATGTTAAGGATGATAGAGAAAAGTAAAATGGGATGTTTAAAAATTACCCATATTATAACGAAAATCAGAAAAAGTCACCACCAATTCATTCATGAGACTCCCAAAAATGTATAAAGTACATAATTCTATATGGGTATTGATTAATCATATTATGAATTAAGCAAAAATAATATTCATATTTAAATATCTCCCTTAAATAACTTTTAGTGATATAATTTAAATAAGGGGTAATATTGCATTTACTACCACATTCTAGTAAATCTCTTTTGGATCAATGGTTTAATTTATTGTTCTGGAATGGTCATCACCAACATCCAGATTTAGACTTTAATTTCAATACTTCTTCTCTTCCTTTGATAGATGATATTCCTAGGAGAACTATTCAATCAATATTGGATATTCTATAGTCTAGTTCTACTAATTTCATTGGTGAAAGATGGTCTTATTGTTTTTGATGCTGGGGAGGAGTTATAACTACATTGAATTTGGTTGTTTTTTTCTTAGGATCTTGGATTGTAGGGGTTTTGGTAATGTTTTATGTCATTTTCATCATTTTAGGTTTCCCATCCCCCTTAATAGGTGGTCTATTCTAATTTTTTTTCTAATGAAAATAGCTATAACTTGATCATCCAGATGGATCATTTTTAATAACCATGTATAAATTAATATTTATGTTTAATGTGCATCTATTTGGTTGGAGAAATAACGTTATTGGAACCTGATATAGATGATTAGATGAAAGAGAAATATATATTCATTTATCTATAAATCAAAGAATCTCGAAGTTCATATAAAATTTATGATGAAATTCATTTTAGAAATATTGAATTTATTGTTGGAGATAATGGATTACTATGAATTTCTACATTGAAGACATTAATGAGACTCAAAAATAAATTAGTGTTCACCCCTAGGTATATTGGCCTCTTTGAGATTATAGATCACGTATGGATAGAAGTTTATTTCTTAAACGTTCCACCATGCTTTTGTGAAGTATTTGATGGGATCCACAAATCACTCTTGAGGAAGTACATACTTGATCCTTCACATAAACTAAACTATGAGGTTTCACCAATTGATTATTTTCATTCCTATAATGAAAAAATGATATCAATCATTGTCCGTAGAGATAATGTTATATAGAATTAGACTACTATATTGGTTAATTTTATCTGTATGAATAAAAAATTTGAAGAATATATTTGGGAACAGAAAGATGTCATGAGGTTGAACTATACCCAATTTTTTTTATTAATGTGACCGAAATTAGAGAGAAATTTGTTAAGGGGGTTGGGGTGTAGAATGTAAAACCCTGATATTCTATAATAAGTTTCTCTTCTAGTAAATTAAATTTCATTAATATATTGTGATACCTGAAAAACCGAGTCTATATGAACCACAATATAATTTTGCATTATAACCTAGTCATAAAATGTTTGGAGTTAATAGGAATTTCTAAATTATGAATTTAATTTATTCTATGTTTAGATAAAACATAGATATTGCTAAATAAATTTTAAATTTTATATAAATTCTTCATATAATTTTGAAATATATTTTTTATAACTATTATATATTTTTTGTAATGAGAAAATAATATAATTAAAATTCCACAATTAAGAAAATTTATTTTACAAATTATGAAAAGGTTTTTAAAATTTCATTTCCAAATTATATAGAATGAATTTTTATTAAATTTCATAAATTATTGATTTTATGATAAATAATGATGGTAATATTTATAGAAAACTATATATTCATTTTTGCAATTTAAAATTTTCCAAACTACTTTATAATTGTTCTAAATGTATCATTAGATAATTTATATTATAAAAAATCTAATTATATTCATTAGAAACACTTTTATGATGAATTTTTTTGAATATAAAACTTTTATACTTCAAATTTTTTTTTTGGAAAACTTCTTTGTATCATGTTTTCGAGGTTAATATTAAAATTATTTTCTACCAAATATATAAATTGATGAATGTAAATTTGAATTAATATTTGAAATATTGGGTTTAAATTTATGAAATATGTCCATTAAATTTTTTATCAACATAAATAGTAAACTGAATAAATTTTTGTTACCATAATAAAATTTAAATGGGGAGAAATGGGTTAAAAATGATGTGATAATACTTCATATTATTTCAAATAGTTTAATAAATTTAATTTTAGGTGGTGATTTCTTCCATAATGATCAAAAATTATAAAATATGGCATTTTCACCATTCATCAATTATTTTTACCAATATAGTATTTATGTAAACCATGAATTAAAAATTTTCACATTCATTCATTAACAACTATTATTTTTCTAAAATGTTAAAAAACAACTAATATTCAGTTATATATAGTTAAAAAAGTAATGTCCTTCATGTTATGATTTTCCAAATATATAGTCCAGAATATTGTTGGCCAAGTATGCTTACATTGTGATTTCTTTTTTAAAGACCACCTTTGGAATACTATAGTGCACACTCATGCATATGGATTATTCCCCAATGTCTTATTCATATATTCTTCTACTCTATTATATTGTTATGTTTTGGGTAATATTATAACCATCCTAATTTCCTTATTTTAAATGATATTCTTCAAGTTACTAGTATTTTATTAACCATTATTATCTAACAGTAATAATATTATTCTCTGAAGAATTTACACCTCTACCATATATTTCTACTATAACATGGATTAAAATAATTAGATATATTTTTAAGAAAATAAACCATACCATCCTCATGATATCATCAATTAGTGTGAGAATGATTTGTGATCGTCCGTGAGATTGAATAGAATAGGGTCCCCAAACATTCGTGTGATTCATTACCTATTTCGTTGATATTGAATTTTGGCTATTCGGACTAAATTAGACCCTCGTTTTCATTCCAAGCACATAATTGACACAACAAATGATTGTTGTTTGATCAATCATTACAATATTATTCCATACTAGAAAATTTAGGTTAATCTTATTAAGATGGCCTAGTCTTTAATGTTATTCTTCTAGATTATTTGTGGTGAAAATTACAACTACTTCACTCTTATATGAAATTTCAGTAAGATACAATGTTTCCTCCATTACTCCCTAGGCCATAACGATGTCTTCCTGACTGACATTACATTATTCATTGTGGAAATTAATTATAAATACTTTACCATATAATTGTTTTAAAGAGATTAGATTCCTCCTATGACATGGTATATGTCACACACATTTAAACAAAATAATACTCCAATTTTTATCTGTAGATTTACACCTCAATTTTCAACCACATCCAAATATTTCTCATCCTATATATGAATGTAACCATAGATTCTAGAAACATAATATTTTTGAAATCCTTGATTATATTAGTAGTGGGGGGATCCTCCATAATCAACCACCAATGATTTCATCAGATTTTGAATTTAGATATGTATATTACCATGAAATTCCACTATATTGATAGATTTTTAAATTCTGGTGGCTGATGCTCAGGTATTTCCCTTATTATTTATATAGTTCCTTTGAAGTAGTACTTTAATAAAATAGTTCTAATTGGTAATCCATGGATCAGTCAACATTCCATGAATATTTTGTTTTATTCTATCTCTTGACTATCAACAATTCATATGATGAGGCAAGCATCCCATACCATTAGTATTCAACACCCATCTAGTAGGTTCATGGAACTCAATTTTAATAATATCATCATTAAGGATCAAATTATGGATTCCCACAAAAAAATACCATATTTTTTAAACTAAATTTTTAGTGATGAAAATATGGTATCTCAAGATTATTATAATGTTGATAACAATACAATATTCCATGTTTCATTTACAATGGTCACTTCCCCATATAAATATCCTCTAATGATGATGAAATAATTCACATGATCTTCCACTGACCTTCCATCTAATAACATCAAGAATAAAATCCTCACGAGGAAAACATTGGTTGATGTAGTCACTATGTCATTCTATTTCATCAGGTATCAATTAGTTTCATTATAGTTTAGTAATCTCTAATGATGATGGAAAAATTACTTTCTAATTTTATTCTATCCAATCCTAAAACACTTATGTCTATCATATTTTATTCACTATTCTCTATCGTGTATGTTTTCTCACCAAACAAGTCAATGATATCCTTATGTATTAGATACTCTTATATATTTATTCTTTAAATTTCAAGACACTATTCAAATGATTTGACTAATCTAATCCTTTCCTCTATCCATTTCTATATTTCCCTAAAATGTATGACCTCATTAAATTCAATATGAGTCTAATGTAACTAATAAATTTACATATATTGTTAAGTGTTTCTGTATCCAAATTTTTCACTGATAAAATTTGTTGGGAATACAAATTATTATCCTAAAAATAAAAGAAAAAATGATGAAAATTTTATCTGTGAGTTCGGAAGATTTTCATATCCAACAGCAGTACAATCTAGTGGAATCTCATAATAACTGGTCCTCCACATTTTTCTTCATGAACCAGAATTAAGAAGTCACGTATCACCATAATAAACACTTAAAATAATAATCTCACATATTCTAGCATAAAAAATAGGAATGAAAGTTAAAAACACTTGTTTCTATATTTTAGACTGCCATCCTATTTCTGTGGGAAATCAGTACTAATTATTTTCAATAACATTAAGAAAAAGTTAAGAAATCCCTATAGCTTAGAATGCTATATTTAAAATCATTATAACAAACCTAAATAATAATTATTTTATTTATTGTTCATCAATTGTATCAATAGAGGATTTTCCCGCCTCATTCTTTATAGGTTCATTTCATGTCATATAGGTAACACCAATATACAACATTTGAGGACAATTATCCATTGATTTCACTATTCAGTTGAGATTTCTAACAACTCAATAAACATAGTTGGTTTACTATTCAAAACACCTTAATGAACAAAATGCAAAATGTTAATAGAATATTTATGATCATTAAGAAATCATACCCATAAAATATTGGTTGAATAAACAATTTCACCAAACAAGTGTGATTTAAAATTCTTGGAGTATGACCATTGGAGGAGAAAGGTTCTGGTCATTTGACATTTAGAAACTATTAGATTTTGATCCTATGAATTGGGATTCATCTCCCAATAGTTTTCCCATTTAAATTATTTTATGGGTAATGGTTGAAACATCTAGTTATACATCTATCTATTAACCTTATCTTGCTGACATTATAAGAATCAAGACACATATTCTTCAAAATCACTCATCATGTTGTCTGGACAGAAATACTATTTCATAACTCTATACATTATCATACTTCTATGACTAATTATAAAGGGTGAGTTATGAGATTATTCAAAAAAAGATACTTATTCAATTTACGTATTTTTGGGACACATTTTTTTTACTGATCTGTATTATTATGACATAATAATTGTTGAAATTAGGATCATTACTCACATTGTTTTCCATCATTTTATCTTCCTTGTTTACCCCCTTATTCCTCACAATGATAGGTGGATAACCACTATTTTATAGAGAATATATTTATCTACTTATTTCATGATTTCAATGTTTATACATTGAAAATAAAAAAATATTCAACATTTTTTAATCATAATCACAGATAATATATCATGATCCTTTCAACTCAAATCATTAGTAACATTTACTCTTTCCTTGGGTGATAATAATTTGAGAAATAATTATATTTAATCAAGTCCAAACAGCTTCTTTGGTTCATCTTCAACAATTTATTCTTGAATATATACATTAATTTTTATTATTATCATATGTACGACCCCAGAGCACATTAGGAGGAGATGGGTGAATCAAGGTGTTATCTTTTTCTTCTAAAGTGATAGATATTGATCACATGTTGGTAGGAACTTATTAAACCTATATGATGGAGTACTGTGGTAATAAAAAATTCACATGCAATGAGAGAAAATACATAAATTTTACATGGCTCACCATTATGGGATATTCCAAGGAACATACACTGACAGTTTCTCAGTCATATCTAAATCCTCCAAGCTTCACAAGATGTGGAATACAATAGTTTTATCACAGTCACTCAGTTCTAGACAGACTATCTTTATATTGTTTTAGGGATATAACATTAGGTTTCTCAGAAAACGTTTGTGGAATACCGAAGATTTCTATTTTGAGATAAACCTTACTCGGTTTAACGACATGAAGGTTACTTCAATTTATTTTCATTATAGTCTTTATCCATGCCTTGGAACGAGACTATTCCTATGATGTATACTTGATTTGATGCTCCTTGAAAGCATTGTCCACATAATGATGATGTTCAATACTACCTTTTATGAATCTCCTTTAGGAATCTCACAACTTTCGCGAATCTCCATACCTTTGTTGGAAAAACTAAACATGATGTTCAATAATACCTTTTGTGATTCCCCTTCGTGCATCTCACAACCTTCACGAATCTCCCTACCTTCAGAGAACAAACTATATTCCTGACGTTCCCCATCTTTCATGGAACAATCTCCATCTAGAAGCTCAAAATGTCAATGTGGAATACCCCATTATCATAATAAACATATTAATCAAAAGCATTGTCATCATTCAAGACTCAAAACGTCTTTTTTGTGATGCCCAAGCTCGCATAGAAATCCGGATTCAAGAAGCTCCCTTTCCTTCATGAAATTAGTGAATTTCAATATTTTCTTTGTAAATTTTCATTCCAATGATGTGCGGGTAGCCCCCTATTTATAGGTTCAGCCATTCGCGAAGCTCCACCACCTCTTTTTAGATTTTCGGGATCTTTCCAAAATGTCTTCACGATGCCCCTCCCTACGCGATGCAATATTGATATTCAATATTCATGAAGTGCATCATAACCATAGAAAATTCCCCAAAATTATTATGACGACCTCTTTATAAATAATAGAGATTTATATAACTGATTTTAAATCTACAATTCTCTTAATTTTCAAGACCGTCGTCTCCGTTTGTGATTCCCATCTCAATCAAGATGTACACCGTCAAAATTCTTTTCTCCATCACAAAACCCAAATCACGTATCCCATATTCATAAAACTCATAGCTTTTCCATCTATTAATTAATAAATCAATAAAAAAAAATTTCTAGTTGAAGTTCATCCTGAAAATTTTGGACACAAAAAATTTTGAAAACACTAAGAAACTATTCCAACATCAATATTGGTGTCTACATGAATTGTAAGATCCCTTTCCATAAAAACTCCCTGATTTTAATTGTGAGGATTGAAAACAAAAACACCCCACACTCCATTTCCATGAAATAATAACCTTGGTTATAACATTATTATTTTTACAACATTCATATTAAATATAGTACTTAAATATCATTAATAAAAACATTTACATAGCCAACTCCAAATCATGAATCAGTTAAACAATTATTGAAACCTCAATTGATGCAAGACATAATTTATAACCATGT
Source organism: Viscum album (assembly GCA_963277665.1). NCBI lineage: Eukaryota > Viridiplantae > Streptophyta > Magnoliopsida > Santalales > Viscaceae > Viscum > Viscum album. The sequence goes on from OY728148.1 coordinate 165,919,452, forward strand.
AATTATACAAAAGAATACAACCTGACCACATCTTCAATGTATATATTTAAATCCAAAACCCAACTCCACTTTTGGGTAGTGTGAGTATTGGTGTACTGAACAATATTCCCATCTATTCCATGAAATGATATTCATATTAATCAGTCTAATGAATATTTACTCCCTTATATGTCAACATAGAGAGTGTATTTGATAAAAATGAGTATCAAATAAAGTATATAATATCTATAGAATCCATAAAAATTTTGGATTTCACACACCATGGTTGGTTTGGTCCAATTCAGTATAATTTCATTGTCTGATGGATCCACCGATACACCCACTCTATAGACTAAATTACCCAAAAATGAATATTATTTTAGCCAAAAGTCACATTTGTTAAATTTTTTATAAATATTATCGTTCATTATAGTATTAAATAAAATTATCATGAAACTTTCATGATATTCCTTGGATATTGAAATATATAAAAATATCACATATACATACTTCAAAAATCTAATCACTATAATCTCTAAAAACACTTTTCATTAAATCAATGACGATATTAGTAGTTTAAGTATGAGAAAATGGATTCAGTATGAAGTCATAGTTTTAATACATATTATGGAAGGATATATTGAATATGTATTCACTTTTCACCCCAAATTGATTGTATCAATATTGAATACAAATATTTCAAAAATATTGAGGAACTCATAATTAATAAAAAAATATTCAATATGGGGTAGGCAGTACTTGTTTATGAAAATGACATTATTATGTTCTTAATAATCAATTCATAGTTTCACTGGATCATATTTATTACCAGTAAAATAAATATGTTCACCCCATGGTGATTCACAAGGATTAATTAATCTATTATCATGATTCCACTGGATTTTCTTTATTAATTCATACAACTCAATCATGAACATTCTATTTGAAGACATTGAAATGGGTGTAGCTCCTAATATAGGTTATATTGAAATATAATTATCACAAATCATAAAAAGACTAGAATTATAATCTATAAATAAATCAATGAGAATCCTTATAAATATTTTATCTTTTATTTTTAGTTTATGTAACACACTGAGATTTTGTGAATTGTTTTTTTCAGATGAATTTATCTTTTTTCTATTTTACATTTCACGTGAAATTATAAATTCTTGTTAATATATATATATATTTATTTACTTATAACAATTTTTCAGGCATTCATTTTACATGAATACAACTTGTGTAGTGCTACACGCAATATCGATTTGGCTTGGACTACCAACAACACCAACATGGCATATGTTAATTGCAACAAAGTTGTTTTTACCAAATATAATTTTATTACTATAATTATTTTAATAAGATGATTAAAACATATCCTTTTAACATAGTTATATAATTTTTATAACTAATTTTAAATTATTATTTATAATATTTATATATATATGAAATATATTGGTAATCAGAGATATAGTTTTTGGTAATGTCCATTATGTTTAAAATTATAGTTTTGTCGATTGAACTACATTTAGTAATAAAAATTAATTTATAAAATTTTTAAATTTAATTGGATAAAATAAAGTAAATTTTTTAATATATATAGTGGAATTAACCTTTGGGTGAATTTTTGGTAATTTTCTATGAAACCTCATTTTTGGATGAATAATGAAAACTGCTGGTTTTTTGTTAAAAATATAATTTTCTTTTCAATATTTGTAAATGTTATGTTATATATTAAATATTTCTTTAGTTAAAATAAGATATATTATACATCTATTAATACAATGTTGGTGATTATAACAAATTTCCCATTGGAATTGAAAATAAACTCTTAATAAATTTTTGAACTTCTTTGTACTTTAAAAACATATATTTCCCCCATCTATGGGATTATAATTAATATTAATTTATTTGATTCTCTAAATTTATTTGATTAAAATAAAATACACCATTTTAGTGGTTATTATATCTTATTTCTAATTATTAAATTTTGATTTTTTATAAAATATGATTAGTAAAAGTGATTAAAACTAGTATCATCGATTATGGTCCAATTTGGCTTAATTAGGTAATCAACCTTTATCATAGGATACCAAATCACTTATATATTTTCAAAAACCCCATTTTATGGAAATATTTCAGTCATAAACCTTGTATTATTGATTTAGTTAGGTATTTTATGAATTTTTTAGATAATAACATGTGTACGCCTAACTTGATTTCAAAAATTCCATGTGATTCAATTTTCTTCCCTATAAATGGCCTTCACTTATCCCACATAATCACACAAATAAAACCTATTAGTATTGTAAAAAATATTACCAATATAATTTCAATAAATCCTACCTTCCTTCTAGAAGCCTTCCATTGGGTATAATACAATCAATGGAAGACTTTTGGGACAAACAAAAAAATATTTACCCGAATAAGAGGTAACGTCTTCTCTGAAGTCCTTTCTTTCATTTTATTTCTCCACCACTACACTTTAATTTTATCCATTATTTAATAAAAACACCCTATAATGAAAATTCTTGGATGTTTTTTGATAATGTTATAAACTACACTTAAACACACCTCCATATCATGGGTAATGAACATTCTATTTTTGTGTAAATCAAATTATTGCCTCACTAAACATTAATTGTACAATTTTCCATACCGAAAAACATGGTAGGAATTATGATGGAAAATATGTTTATATATATTATATATAATATTTTATACGTCCCCTTTATTATTTATTACTATTATAATAAATATTATTTTACTTTCCATTTTGGGTAAATACGATAATTTCAATTGACGAAATGTGGACTACCGCCCCCTCAAAGCAATGTGATTTGTTCACATAGGACAAGGATTGTATTAGGGATAGATTTAGTGAAGTCATATAATTAATTAAAAATTATAATTATAATATAATGATATTATATACTTATATAAATATATTCCATTTTATTTGTTTTCCTTTAATATTAAAAATAAAAATGGAAACAGTGTTCATGTGTATGTACGACATACCATCTCCATGAATAGTGTCTTCTATTGAGTATTAATATATTGTATAGATTATTATAATATAAATATAATTAATATAAATGTTATCTATATCATATTTTACATTATATAATCATTATATATGTGTAAGGACCTACAATATAAAAAATTAAGATACATGTGAGGAAAAAAGAGAATATTTCCCTAAATGAAACCTTAACCTAGAATGGTGAAAAAATGGGTAGTATATGGTCATAATCAATCCATATATGGTTTTTTAAAATATTAATAAATTTATATTTGTTATATAGGTTGTTTTAATGTGTACAACAAGAGTCAAGACATAAGGTAAGGGGATTTATTCTCACTTTTTATTTCAGTGAGATACATTCATAATTCATCACTAATTCATTTTATGTTGTTTGTATATGTACCATAGATTTAATCAATGATTATTTTAGTTAAATTTAATGGTAATTCAAAATCCACTCTATAATATTTATTTCATGGGTAAATGTTTCAAAAGCTACCAAATCAGTAAAATAGTTTTGTCTCAATTTTCATTCGTTGAAACTCATATTTTATTATGTGACGAAATTTGTTCTGAGGTGTCTATACATACATTTTACATGATATATCATAAATATCCATATTTTCATGATATTCTAATATAATTTATATTCTTTTTCTTACACAAAGAGGATGATCCCAAGTTACCATCTGATAAGAGTGTATTTAACCAATCTCATTGATTTTCAAGATTATTTAGGTTTATTCTTCCTTTTTTGAAATCATGAAACCCACCTCTAAAGGAATTCATGAATTTTCATCCCCTCAGGTTATACATGTTGTAAAAATGTATTGGTACCATATTTCTACTCATTTATAGATAATATTGTTAATAAAACGTTTTTAAGAATTCCAAAATTTACTCTTTCTTTGGTAAGAAAAACATTATTTCTAAAAAAGGGTTCAATGTATATTTTTACAATCTCTTATGTCCATAAAAAGAAATTTTTTCACATTTTTACTTTCATAAATTCTTGAAAAGGAATATTCTTGACACTTTCATAATGAGGTATTTTTATAACATTTTTATTTTTCAAAACGATTGAACTTTTTACCTCATATGACATGTACAGATTTATCCATTGAAGATCCTTTCAAGGATTCTTTTAATTATTAAATTTTTTAAAAAATATTTACAAATAAAATAGTTTGAATTTTTTTGATGATCCTTTTATAATTTTTTAAGGAAAATGGTTTTCAAAACATATTCAAGATTACTTTATTTGTTTTCACTTAAAATGGGTTCTTAAATGTTTCAATGCTTTCTTTTTAAGATTTAACGATTATTTTCAAGAAAGAGGGTTTCAATTGTTTTTCTGTTTTAATGATCCTTTTCAAATAATAACAGGTATTTTCCTAATGAATTGTTCTCCAAATCACTTTCAATGTTTTTTCCATGTAATATGACATATTTTAATGTCACTCAATCCCTTATAAGAAGTGATCAAAAGGTTCAATTTAAATTTTATCTTAAATTTTTTTGTGTCTTGATGAAATTTTTCTTACGAATCCCATATCAATTCAATTGGACATATTATTTTAAAATTGGAAACATTTCTTGTGCTATTAAAAGATAAAATTATTCTAAAAACAAACACTTTTTCCTTGGTTATGATTTGAGGAAATGTTAATGATACAAATTTCATTTCATGTGTTATGTTTTGATGTTTATAACATATATATTTTTTTGGGATATGATATGACAAATGATTTATAATCTTATGGAACATGTATGCATTATTTTCTAAAGATAGGGGTGGGAATTATGTCCCCTCCAATGAATTATATTGTGATAAATTACTCATTAGTAAAAGTTTATGCATGATAATGATTACATGTTCAAAATGTTATGCATGGAATTGGTTGCATGATCATAAGTTTATGTATGAACCTGATTATATGTTCACAATTTTATGGGTGAAACTTATTACATGTTCAAAAAATTATCCATGAACCTTGTTTCATGTCCATAAGTTTACATGTTAATATTATGATATGTTAAAAATATTATTTGTGAACCTGATGACATGTTCAAATTTTTATTCATGGGCATATATTCATGTCTATAATGTTACAGGTGATCCTTATTAAATGTTCACTATGCTATGCATGGACCTGGATTCATGTCCATAAGGTTATGAATCAACCGGACGGCACATTCACAATGTTATGAATGTAAAAGGTGGAATGTACATAAGTTTATGTGGGAGACTTATTTCAATTCTATAACTTAATGAGGGAATATGTTTCTACTTATATAGGTTTACATTATTATAAACCCATGTACATTTCAAAAATCACAAGTCCTATTCCAATTTTTTCCTTTCATGTATATCATAATTCTATTATGATATATATATTTTTAATTTTAAATATTTATTATTATATCTAATATGTAGGTTATGATCTTCAAACATTATTCTCATGTTCTACACCATTTTTTTATGTAATGTTTACGCATTTCCTTATTTACCCTTACTAAGAATCTGAGGTCACCCCTTCATAACGTTTCCTTTTCCCCTAGTTACGAAGAAATGTTTTTGGTATAAATACTAATGGTGGAGATATACATCGGTGATGTTAAAGACCATTCACCAGGATAAAATAATTGGTTTCCATGTTTCTAAAGGTACTAAACTATTACAGTCAATGGGCATGTATTTTTTTAACATAATAAATATTCATCTAAAATAATTTTATGTATATGTATGTTAATCTCAGATTGTTATAGATTATATCAAAGGAATGATTAAGTCATCCTTTAGAAACATGTATTTGAATAACATAGTGATATACCTAGGAATATTCCTATAGTTAGGTCCAGGTATATCTCTAAGGAAATATATATATATATATATGATTTAACATTTTGAAAAAATGTCTTGGAATTTTGGTAAACAATGGGGTGATTGGTTTACAAGAAATACATATATGTTTGGATACTAAAAGTGGATATGTTTCTTGGAATGATATACCAGGTAGTACCAACTCCAATGAGTTGTTCTGGGCCTCATTTTGTGTAATATGGTACATGACAATGGGCCTTGTTGCACACCCAGTTCTACAATCTCATGGGATATTCTTTGTAAATTCAAAAACTCTTTGCAAACAATCATGAAGGATTTAAATAGTATAAGACTATGAATAACATAGGTATACCTATGGTTTCATATATTAAATAAGTATTAGACATTATATATGAACCCTATAAGTAATTTTTCATAATTAAATGGTATCCCAATATGATAAATGTTTCTCGCACTATGCCTTATAGTTTTAGTCAATAGATTGAAGATAAAGGAACATGGTTCACATTTCATGTTTCATATATGGAAAGTATGAAAATTATGAATATAAATTTCCAAAATTCAAATCTCATAAAGAGAATCAAAATGATGGTATGAGTATTAGTTAGATGTCTAAAGATAAAGAGGTTAAAAAATATATGTAAAAGTTATGTGATGCTCTTCCAGTATTGCTTGAATTGATTATAAGAATAATGTTTAGATTGGTTTTAAGGGACATTAAGACATGATTCCAATGTCATATTACAGGAAAGAGTTATTAATGAAAAAGATGATGATTCTTATGTAATGGTTTAAGAATAAATTTTATTTAATGATGTATTTATGTTTTTTATTTCAATGATTATGTTATATTAATCATGAAATTTATAAGTATTTTCATTATATTATTTCATTAATGATATATAAGGATATCCATAGAAAATTGATTTCATGGGAAGTTTATATTTTTATTAAGGGAAGGTAACCCTTAATTAATGATTTTAACTGGGATAATGATATTTGGAGATGATATAATAGATATAAATAATAAAATGGGATGATATAGGTTAACCTATAACTTATTATTGAAAAAATGGTTTTTTCTATCAAGGATGAACTTTTAAAATTCACATATTAAAAGGATATATCTAGTAAAAATTGGAATAAGGATATATGCATGTTTTCTGAAAGAATTTAATGAAATTTAGGGGATTAACATGTTTTAAGGGAATATATGATAATGATATTCAAATGATAGGAATGTGTCAACCATGTGGTATGTTGTGACATATGTGGTATCAATGTAAGGCTAATTTCAAGAGTTTCTTTATAATTTTTTATTAATTTCAACTTTTAGAAGGGTTATATGTTTATTCATTCCTGAATAGTTATCTTTAAACATTAGAGGAATTATTTATGTTTTTATATTTTATTGAAAACCTTCGTCTACAAAATATTTATTGATTTACATTATTTCATGGATGTCTGTAATATTTTGGAAATTATATAATTATGATTTTATAAAAGAACACTATTTATATTGGGTGACAACCAATATTGTCCAGTAATACCGCATGTCTTGAACCAAATGATCTAAGGATGATAAGGCTTTAATGTCTACCACTAGCCAATGCAATGTCTTGATTAATGTATAATTATTATTGATGATTAATTTTTTATGATGAAACAAAAGTGTTAATTCTTATGTTTTGAGATTAATTTATTACCCGTATTCATTATTAATAATAGTAATAGATATTTTTATACATTTATTTTTTTTATCAGCATTAATATCAACTAAAGATGTATTTTCGTACTTCATGCATAAAAACTAATTTCTATACATCCATTAAATGAAGTAATGGATGAATTATAAATTTTTAAAAGCACAACTAAATAATGAAATATTTATAGAAATATTTCATGTATGTATATTTCCTTATATTCTTTGTCAATAAAATAATTACAAAATGTTTGGTAAATGATCAAAAGAAAATTTGTTTTCCAAATACAATACTTTTTTTGAACCGATGGAATTTGAAATCATCATATATTTATGACTTTGAGATGATAAACTGTATTTTGGAAATTCACTTGTCTGTGATTGATTTCCTCAATCACACCCTTAAAATATTTCCACTTTTCCTCTAGGTCCAATATTCATTCCCTGCCAATGTTCTCCTATATGGACAACTAGTTATATGTTACTTGGGGTTACCATTATGGTCACAATATTAACATTTAATGGAAGTTTTTGTATTCAGTTTTAGAATGTTTTTTATATGAATAAAACCAAAATGTATTAATCCTTTGACAACTAAGAATAATTTAAAGGGAATAATCCATTTAAGGGTGTAGAGTGTAACACCCAGAGATTTTTTTATTAATTTTCCCCCAATTAATTTTTCATTAAGAAATATTTCATTCCACACGACAATATAAATAGTAATATATATATATATATATTAAAATATTAAGTCAAATTTTTTTTCACACATCACTAACATGGCTTGTTCTATATGCAATATCGACACGGATTTCACTACACACAATACTGACTTGTCTTCTGCAACCCACAACACCAACTTAGGGTACGTTTCCTGTAGCACATATATTTCTACCTAATTTCATTTTATAGAAATAATAATTTAAAAGATAAATTTATAACACAACTGTTAAAATTATTTATATGAATAGTAATAACAAATATTAAATTTATTTATAATTTTATTGTATAGATAATACATATTGGTAATGAAATATATGTTTTTTGGTAATGTCCTTTTATGTTTGAAAATATTGTTTTCTCAAATGAATAGATTTTAAATAATAAAATTAATTTTAGACATGATTAGAAATTTAATTTGATAAAATAATATTAATTTTTAAATTTAGAATGTCTAAATTACCAGTGTGTGAATTTTTTGGATTTTTCAGGGAGACATAATTTATTGATTAATATTTAAAAATACCGGTTTTTTCTTAAAATATATTTTTTAATATTTATTTACATTAAAATAAATACTATATATGTTTTAAGGAAAAATTATATAAATTATACATTTATTAATACAATATATTTCATTAGAATCTATTTAACTATGAAATTTAATATAAAACATAATACACTTTTTAATTTCTTTCAACTTTAAAACCCCGTGATTCCGTCCTTTCGTCGAGATTAGAATTAAAATCTAAAAAATTTTGCTTCTATGAATTGAATTTAAAAAAATGATATACACCATTATAATCATTATAATATTTATATTTTATTATATCATTTTTAATTTTGACAAAAATTATTACAAAAAGTGACAAAAATTAATCACAACAATTAAGGTCAAATTATGAAAAATTTGGAACTAAACCATAATCTTAGGAGACCGAATGACATATCAACTTGTTCAAAAAAAAATCAGATTCCATATTTCATCCAAAAACCATTCTTTATTGTTATTATTTTGTATTGGTATGACTTTTTTTAGGGATGAACAAGTGTACACCTAACATTTTAAAAAGAAAATCAAGTGAGTCGGTTTTCGTTCACTATAAAAGTCCCCCACCTATGTCATGTACTCACACCACTAAAAAATAATAGGATAGGCCATTATCTAGAAACAAATCCAAATATTCTTTCATTCCTCCTATAAGCCTTCCCTTTTGCAGAAGGTAATCAAAGGAAGCATTTTTTCACACACCAAAAGGAGATACCCGATTAAGAGGTAATGTAGTCTCTTAAGTCCTTTTTTTAATTTTCATTCCCCACCTCCCTAAACATAATTTTTTTCTACGATTATTTAAAATATAAAGTATCCAAAATATACTAAGATTTTTTTTATTCTATGGTTTCTACCTAATCTTACACACACCTTCATCTAATGGATAATGAACTTAATATTTACGTGTACGGTGAACTACTGCCTCACAAAACGATGATTGTTCAATTTCACTTACTACCTCTCATGGTAGACATTTTTATTGAAAACTGATTTATATCTATAATATATTACATTTATTATTTATTTGAGACTACTTAATCCTTTTACCACATATATCTTCTTTAATTTCCATTTTTTGTAAATATGAAAATTTTGTTTGGGGAAGTGCGGACTATCGCCCCATAAAAGCAATGTGATTCATTCACACACAACATGGAATATATTGAGGATGGGTTTGGTGAAATTATATGATATATATAACATTAAAATTATACAATATTTATATTATATATATATAAACTTAATTTTTTATTTTAATTCGATAATAAAAATGGAAACAATGTTCATGTGTACGTCTGACTTACTATCTATAAGAAACGTATAATTCATTTCATACATCTATATTGTATAAATTACTATAACAAAGATATAATGGATAAATATTATATTTATATCATTCATTACATTTTTGGATGATGATATATGTATAAAGACAAATGATATAAAAAATTAAGACACATTTGATGAATTAAGTGAATATTACCCAAAGTGAAACCATAACATAGGATGGTTTAGAAGCGGGAAATATAAATACATAATAAAACCATAAAATATATAATATGTAATATATGGTTCTATAAATAATCTAAAAGAAATGTATATCTATTATACATTTTTTTGGAATGAGTATGATGAGATTCAAGACACATGGTCTGGGGATTTTCTCTCACTTTTGATTTCATTGAGTTACATACTTTATCTCCCACCGATTAATTTTATGTTGTGTGTATAAATCCCATGAATGTAATAAATTATACAAATATTTATATTTCCTGTTATTTAAATATCTATTATATGACAATCTTCATGGGTTTTATGTTTGAAAAGCTAACAAATCAGTAAAGTTGTTTTGTATCATTTTTCCTTCTTTGGGATTGGTGTTTTGCTATGTTCCAAAACCAATTTGAGCTATGCAGACTTCCATTTTACATTATATATCATAAATCATAGTATTTTCATGATTTAATATGATTGTTTTAATTTTATTTTATTACATGTAGATCATGATCCCGTGTTACCATGTGATAAAATATTATTGAAACAATATCATCGCTTTTCTTGATTGTTTATATTTATGCTTATATTAATGATATCTTACAACCCATATGTCAATACATTAATGAATTTTCATCCCCTTTGGTTATTAATGTTATATTTAGGAATTTGTACCATATTTCAAATATTTTTTACATAATATTGTTAAGAATGAGTTTTTATGAAAACCCGACATTACCCCCTCCTCACTCGAAAAAACATGTTTTCTAAAAAGGGACTCCTAGTATATTATACTAAAATCATATGATCATTTAATTAAATTCATACCATTATCTCTTAACCAACGCTTTCAAATAAATACTATTTTCTCTTTCTCAATGGGGTATTTTCCTATCCACTTTAGTGTGAAATTTATTTTTTTTTCATCATACAATATATATAGATTTATTCATCATCAATCAATTGAATAATTCCTTTCTTGTTTAATGATTAATTTTTTGGAATTTTTTTAAAATAGATTTTTAAAGAAATTTTTTTCAAAACGTTTTCGAGATACTTTTACCAGATTTTAATGAATATAGTTTTCAAAACATTTTTAAGCACTCTTTATATATTTAAAAAATGGTTTCCTAGATGATTTCAAATATTTAATTATAATTTTAAATGACTATTGTCATGTAAATGGTATTAAAAAGGATACACTTTTTAAATAATCATTTAAAATAATAATGGTAATTTTCCTTGTAAAATGTGTTTGAAATATCCATCCATGTTATTTTCAATCTAAGATGAAATTATTTGATGTTACTAAACCCCTTAAAAGATATCTTACTAAGGATCCATTCATATTCTATATTGAATTGTTTTTATGGAATTATTATTATGACCCTCATTTCCCTGCCACATGTTATATTCTTTTGAAACCTTCTTCTTTTATGGGTTATCAATTGATGAAATGATTATTAAACCTATCTCTTTCAATTAGGTAATGATGCGATGAAATTTTAATGATACCAATTTTATTTCATGGGTTAGGATTTGAGGTTTATAAAATGTTTAACTTTCTGAAGGTCATTATATGATGAATGTTTATTATTTTATGGAACCTGTATGAATGATTTTTTTCTGAGATGTGTCAGACTTATATCTACCTCAAATTAATTTTTTAATGATAGATGAATCATGAGTATAAATGTATAGTCGGAACCTAATTACATGTTCTGAATGTTATGCATGGAACCATATTCATGTACATAAGTTTATGAGTGATCCAGATTACATATTCATAATGTTATAAGTGATGCTTCATTGTTGTTCACATTATTATTCATAAACCCGGTTTCATGTCCACAATATAATGTGTGAACCTGATTACATGTTCACAATGTAATGTGTGAACATGATTTCAAGTTCACATTGTTAACCATAGGACTGGTTTCATGTCCATATGGTAATGTGTGAACCTTATTAAATGTTCACAATGTTATGAATGGACCTATTTTCCTATCCATAAGGTTAGTCAAGAACATTATTACACATTCAAAATATTTTTCTTAGACATTGTTTCATGTACATATGTTGATGTGGGGGCCTAATTTCATATCCAAAACATAATGAGTGAGCATTTTTATACTACTATATGTTTTCAACATTATAAATCCTTGAGCATTCCATAAATCCCACATATTATTCCTATGTTATGATTTCGTGACTGATGCTCATAATACTCTAATTATCTTTGTATTTTGAACTTCCATTCAATATTATGATCTTTTATATGAAGGGTTTGATCTCCAAATGGTATTCTCATATTCCATACCCTTTGGTTCATGCTATGATTACACATTGACATTAATTACCCTTATTTAGAATCTATGCTCATCACTTTCTTATATTTCCTTTCCCAAGTTTATGAGGAATGTTTTTAGGTTGAGGTACTATAGGTGAATATATTTAAGGGAAACGATTAAGATATTTCAGTAGGATATAAGTTTTTTTTCCATGATCCCAAAGACATTAAATTTGTATGGTCCTCAAGCATTTATATTCAAAATGTATCAAATATTCATATGAAATAAGTTAATATCCATGTATGATAATACTAGGTTTAAATAGTTTATCCCCAAACATTTAAGATAAATACCCCTTTGAAACTGAATTAAAACCAATTAAATGGATGAAATTTCAATTGGTTTTTATATTTATCCTCAAAATGATAAATGATAATTGGTTGGTTCCAAATATAAAATGTGACTTCCCTTCCTTGGAAATTTATTTGGGATTTTAATAAATAAATTCAATATTTAACCAAAATAACATAAAATCAAACAATATGGTGAATACATGTATTTATAGGAAGAACATTCCCATTAACATAATCTGAAGAAGTAATATAGAAATTATATGTAATCAGAAAATCAGTAATATTTTTCCAAAAAAATTATAAATCTAAAAATTGTAGTGGTAATGTGGTACCCTAATAAAATTCATCAAATATAATAGAGTGGGTGGATTAATAATAATATAAGTCATTTTCATTTCTAGTTTGGATGGTGAGTGTACCTTTTACCACTTTGTTATGACACCCAACATCGGTAATAGTGCTCGGATGAGAATTCCATTGGCCTACATAATTAAAATGTTCTAGTTTCTATCATCATCATTTACCCTCTAGTTAAACCATTGGATAACATAATACAAAAACTCCTAGAATTTTAAGCATTGGAGAGTGGGTTTTGAAATCTGTGGAGCCTAATATCCACTCACATCATTAGTCATCTTCTTCCCAAAACATCACAGTTCAATTTCCTTACGACCTTTCATTATTAACATAGTGAATAAACTAGTAAATTTAATAATATTTTATCCATGTTTACTTCCATTAATATAGCATAAATGAAGAATCATTTTCTTCCCTCAATGGTATTTATTAATAACTTTTTTTAAATTCCATCTTTGTTTTCTAATCAAAACCATGAGATGGATATTAAAATACTATCTCCATTTCTACCTTTAGATCTCATAGAAAAATTTATTTCTAGAAGAAAAATGTATATTATTTTTAATTCATTATGGGGACTCAATTTTATTCAAATAATTAATAAAAAAATATTTCCTTAGGATGGATCAAAATACCATATACTTACCTCATTGGTAGTGTAAATGTTTCCTCATAGGTAATAATGGATTCATAATCATTATTCTGGGGAATAAAAAATTAAATTCCAATTTTTATTCAATGATTAGTGTGAAATTACTTGTATAAAATTTAAAAATGCAAACTAATCCGACACGATAGAGTTAAAATCCTCTTAATTAGTTATTTTTTATCATAAGAGTCCACCATTGATCTAAAAAATATATTAAATGATCAAAATACAGGGGAACATTTTCTTTCTCCTTGTTTCTAGAAATAAATAAATCATTCACTAATTATAGATTAGGTGACATATTTATTTCAAAAAAAATCTTACATATTATTATATGAATATTTATTACATATCCTTAGTATTCATGCCAAAAATGTAAAGGATTTATTTCCATTGAAAATTGGAAACATAAAAAACTTGTATATACAAAATTTAGGTCATCTCACAATAATATATTCAAAATTAAAAACCTTTATAGACATATCATACTTAAAACCATTATTCTTATTCTAAGGAAATTGAAACAGAATAAAGGCTGAACTTAAATGCTCAGTAAGGGTTGACAAGGGGGATATTATTGATCATTTAGGCATAACTCGAGATTAATGGTTTGATAACTAAAGATAATCATTTTATAACTATGTCGAATTATTCATATATCACAATCCCGAGTTATGGAACAAATATTGGTAGTTCATAAGAAATTAATCCGAAAGGAGTCACAGAAAATGATCCATGAGAGTATAACATTGGATGAATATCTTTTAATTAAATAGTGGAATATAGTATTGGATAAAAATATTGAATTATTATGTCTATGATATTGACCATGACATTCATCACATGTTTTTCGTGGGATAATCACCATTGTATCTATTTTGTTATTGGGATAACCTACCATGTACCCTATTTTGGGATTTTAATAACAAATTATTTACCCGTTAATCTCATAAAACATTAATATTTAAATAAATAATTTTATAAATATAAGGAAACCACCCATAACATAATTATAATCCATTTATATGTACCCCACAAGCTCAATAAAAAATTTATCATTTCATCATATCTTATACTAAGGAAAAGAAACTAAGTTTCATCAATATTTCATTATCATAAGGAAAAATCATCCAAATAAATAATATGGAAGGGATTATATGATCATGTTTCTATTTAATCATGTGTAACATATAATTATGTTATCATAGATAAAAAATGACCTTAAAATATAATTGGAATAATTCATTATGAATATATCCTTTTCATTTAGAAATAACTTTATTATAACCAAAAAATATAAAAACATTCTAAAAAATGTTTATAATAATATTACCATGGAAAATTAAAATTGAATAATTTATGAAAATAGTATTCATGAAGTTGGTAAAATCTCTTCATGTGGTATATGTCCAAAAATTATTTTGTTCATACAATTGTTAAACAAAACCTCATTCAAAAAATTTCAAGAATATTACTTATAAAAATTTGTATATAAATTAAATCATTTGTAAAAATTATTCTGTAAAATATTGGAATAATATTATTAACATTATATTAATTCTTTTAATGAATATATATAAATGGACCAAAATAATTTCTAACTAAATAGAAAAAATATAGTGGGTTTTCCTTAAAAACGTTTGTGTGCAATTTTGAGACATTGAGAGAGAGAAATTAATTGAATTTATTTTTAATTCAAATAATTATATATATGAAAATAAAATATAGGTTATTTATAAGAAATATCTCATATAATTTTATAATCATAAATTTAAACAAAAAAAATACTTGTAAAAATGAAATATTAATGTATAACCCTTACCACAAGACTAACAGGATTTATAAGAAATGTGACCTAATGAAAAATAAAAATAAAATTAATATATCCATATAAATGAAAAATATTATTACTTATAATATTATACATTATTTACTAATAATATATTTTTATTGGTTTATTAATAATTCTTTATTAAAGTCATTGTTTTGGGTGATAAATGTTTTTTTTTCATCCGTGTTTTTGTTCATCAGTTCTAGTCCCTATAATTTTATAATTTTACCATGATATATAGTATAACTAATATAATATAAATATCATATATATTTTTTATTTACTTATCTATAATCATCAATAAAGTTTAGTGATAAAAAATGTACTACCACATTCATGGAGATGGTAGACTGTATATATGCATGAATGTTATTTTCCTTTTATATAGAAAATATGGATATAAGTATAAAAAAAATCAACATTAGAGAATTTTGATTATATAATAACTTTCATATATATATATATATATATTAAATCTATAATTATATATATCAATATGATGCGGTGATGGAAAACAGATCATATTGCTACGTGGAGGCAGTAGTCCATATATACGTAATAGTGATAATATAATTTAATTTTTGATTGAAATGATGTGTAAATAAATTTTTCCTTTATCATAATAAAATAAAAGTATACTTATGATAATTTAATAATAATTTTATGACTTATAGATTATATTCATATGATGGGAAAGTAAAAAAATCAAAGGATCTCAATTAGGCATTATATGTCTACATTGAGATACATCCTTTGGATTACAACTTATTCCATGAATTATTGATATTTCGATAAGAATTAAGGAACTTGTAATAATTTAAAGTAATTATAAAAATTTTGGTGTCATTCTTTTCAAATATATTTTGCTCAAAATACATGAATATGGGGGTAGAGTGGGTTCCCATTTATAAGTAATGGATATGATACATGTGGAATTACATAAAAGATATAAATAATTAAATGTAATGTTGTGGTAAAAGAGGCCCAAAAACTGAATGAATATTGTTTTAGGTATATATATCTAATAATAAAAATTTTATGTGGTTATGTTGTATTATTACCCATATCCCTTATTTTTACTCGGCCATCTAAACTCGTTTTAAAACTAAGCATGGAAAGAATTCAATTTTATACAATTCATTATGACTAAAAATTATGTTGAACATATTATATTATATATATTATACAAATAAAAAATATGGAACCCATTTATAATATTCAATTTCAATAATTGAAAAATATTAATATGAAAATAAGCATGTAAAATGCTGCAAACCACCTTTTTTAGTGAAGTTGATTTTTAAGCATAAAACTATGTTTACACACATGAATTTCCTCAAGAATACTATTAGATTAAGGTAAAGAATTTTGATAACATATTTTATTTTAACATTTAATTTAAATTTGTATTAAATATTCATAATTTTAATTTATTATCATAAAAACACAGGGCATTTAAAAAGAGTTTTATTAATAATTACTCATTTATCTTTTAACCGATGTTATATTCATTCATATCCATTGGATATGTAATGTATGGATATTTATTCCTTTATTAATATAAATTATAAATATATATTTTTAATCATATTTAAATAGTCATTAATATGTTTAATAGGTTCATGGGGTATAACAACATTAAACAAACACTCACCACACACATTGTCAAAAAAGTGATGCCATAGCTCATAAGGGGATATCCCACCCATAAAGTTGTAGTTATTAAATAAATAGCATAAAGGTTAAATGGAAATTAAGCACATTATGAGGATTAAATTCCCACAAACTAGCCCAAAGGCGTAGTTCAATGTTGTGCATGCGTCATGTTTGTGTCATGCCTACAACACCACCTACATGCGTCATACCAACATCACTACCTACCATCAAAAATTATCCGCCACTCATATTTTATCCTAGGTCTGATGTAGGATTAATGGGATCCTTTACAACATGGGAATGAACCCAACTATAACAATAGTATTTAATATACTTTGTTCAGTTAATAACATGTAGAAAAAATATATTGAATAAATATGACATTATGTCATTAAATAATTTTACTAAAATTGATTGATTTTCAATAATTTTATATCATATTACTCTATTAAATAAAGTTATAATAATATGTTTAATCTTACTCATACCATCCAATCGAATGATTATTTAATAAATGATTATTATATTACAATTTCTTTATAATTGTGGTTACATTTAATAAAAACTATTTAGTACCTTAGGTTTTTTTTCAAAATAAATATGTATAAAATAATGTGGTGGTAAAAACCCCACCAGTAACATAACTGGACTACAAGCAATAGAATATAAAAAAAATCCATATACAATTTTTATTGATCCTATAATATATTATGTGATTTATAATTAAATTCCATATTGATATCCTCCCCACACCACATGTACATTTTTTAAAACACAATATATTATATTTAACTTTGAAATAAAACTATAAAAATATGATTATAAATTTATTTTAAGTAAATAAAATGTACTAATAATATAAAACCATTCTTTTTTATGTGTGGTAGTTATAATTTCATTTATAAACCAAGCCTACATATATTATAAGAATGGGAAGGCATTTGTTACCCTAAAAATAGTTTAATCCATAATTTTTATATACATATATTAAATAAAATGAAATATATGTCTTATACTTTAAAATTTTATTTTAAATAATGTAAAGAAAAGTGAGATATGGTTTTTCATTCAAAAAATGAAAAATCATTTCATAGTGGTAATTTGAACAAGTGGTGAAAAAACTAATTCCAAAATACAAATAAGATTCCCACAAAAAACATAAGAATAATGAAACTTCTATAAGTCAGCTATAATGAAATAATAAAATCAGAATCAACATTTTATAGTCATATTTTGATAAATATGTGATTACATAGTCCATGAAAAACTAGTAAACAAAATACATGGACAATACGTTATAAGATCTTCTTTTTAAACTCTCATCAAACAGTAGTGTGTTCCTATATTGGGAAGGACATAAATAAAATGAACTACCCATGGATTACTATTCACTATTATGATACAATGTTGGGTAATACATATATGTTATAAAATCACTATGGATCAACATACACTATCATGCACCCATGTTTACTAGGAATTAAAGGTTATCTACTAGTCATAGATTTTCCTGAATAAGTGTGAAACTATATTTTTTGGACATTTGAATTATCCACTAGCCATAGATTAACATTCACCAGCATGCATCAATTTTTGGAATGATAAACTATATTCCACAATCCTTGGATTACCATGCTCTAAAATGTTCCTATATTTAATCGAAATAAATCTAGATATAAGTCTTCCCTTTTGTAATTTTAAATACATTACACATTACATGATAACTAAGAGTGGATAAAAAATAACAGAATGGAATAGGTATCTACGGATCACGTAAAACATTTATATAATTATCCAAATTGGTCTTTAACTTCAATTAATTAGTTAAATACACAAGACATTCGTTAAAATAGATTTTGAATATAATTTTTTTGTTAAAATCATAATCAAACCTAATAGTTGACACAACATTGATTTGGGATGTCTAAAATAACATACATAGGTTTAAATAATTAATTCAAATTGGGAAAAATATTGTAAAAAATATATACATGTGATTACAATTGGGAAATATTAATGGTATATATTAATGACTAATAACCATTAAAAATACAACTATATAACCCCTTAGTAACTAAATAAACTTGAAAATAAAATATTTTTTCTAATAATTCCATTAAGAGAACATTTAGAACAAAAAAATATCATTTTCAATACTGAATTAACCTTTGAACCCCACATTTAATAAATTAAATAAACACATAATATTGTTAAAAAATGATTTTATTTGAAGATTACCAAGATCCCTTATAAATTCCACTATGTTAAAATAATCCAAGACAAAAACAAAACACCCATGGAAACATATGGGTGAGTATACATGAGGTAATTTTAAAATTATTCTAAACATGGAATAAAATGGGCATGAATATAAATATTTATGTTTAAAGGCTATTTTGTGGTCAAACCAACCTCAATTAGTTTTACACATGTAAATAGAGTTAATACCCACAAAAGACTAATAAATACCTTAAAAGATAACCAAATAACTCCTTAATTTATTATTAAAAGAAGTAGAAATCTCAATTTGTAGATCAATGATAGTGGAGGAATAAAAGATATGAGTCATTGGACTTACAATAATCAAATAAAGGAAAGAAGGAGAAAACCAAATGATTAAAATAGCATAAGGTAAAACTATGATTTCAAACATTTATGAAGGAGAACCAGGCACAATTTCACTGGATGACATGGAAAACCATGAAACATGCACCAAATTCAATATATGTATCCAAATGGTGATGATTCCAGATTACTCTTCACCATTTTCATCATATGTGGTTTCTACTAAAGGTCGTACCCTATTTTTGATAAATCTACATATTTGACTCCAAATAGTATACAAATCGTGCGTCTCCAATTCCATTAAAATTTCCCATGCAGTGTTAATCTAAATGATTAATACTAAACTATACATTATATGGTAGTATAGATACCCATGGATATATATGATTATAATATGATCTACACTCATAATATATGCTTCCACATAACTTAGCTATATAAATATCAGTTGGGAACTCATTGTTACTACTCACAGTGAACTAAATATGACATGAAAATGAAACACCTAAAAACTCTAGAAACATTAAAATATTCACTTATACAGTCCTTAAAATATAAAAATATAATTACATCTGTTTTTTGAAATTAATTCTATGATTGATATCATATATGATATGAAACATCGATTCCAAACCAATAATGATTATTTATATCTGACCATTTTAACCAATCCATTAATTTCAAGGACATACATATGATTAAATACATTATGAAATATATATATGTTATAAATATATTTTTAAATTCATAGTAAATAATCATACAAATTTTGGTAATGTCTTTTTGTCCATCAAAACATGTGTTTCTTAAAAATTGACTGATTTATTTATTATTATTGAAAAAATATATTATAATTAATATCAATAATACATAGTAATTTTATTTGAAAATCTAGATCAATTTTTTATATAATCATATAAATATTAACATTGGTTTAAATTTTGGGATTTTTCAAAAATATTGAATTTTTAATAGTAAAAAATTGTTATTAGGATAAATTGTCATATCTTTAGATAAATTAAGTAATAATCAACTAAAAGTATTATATTATTTCTATTTTAAGTTTAATGTATTTACATTTAGATATAATTAAAAAAAATATTACATTAAAACCACATTTATAGCAGAATTCTGTATGTATATTTTTAGGATTAAAAACATGTTTTTTAAACATTATTAAAATGAATAACGTATCTCTATTTTAGTTAATGAAAATAACCAAAATGAGAAATTATTTAAATAATATTTTTAGATTATATGTATATATATTGATGAATTTAAATATATAAAATGAGTATTACCACTTATAGAGTTAAAGTAAAATCATATTTCCTTAACAAATGTATTTTTCCAAAAAAATGAATTTGTTTATGCTTAAAGGTTTTATAATAAATTAAACACACCAAGATATATGAATTAATTTTGATAAAATGTATTTTATATCTTGATTATAATAATTAATATTTTATAATAAATTCAACATTCTTTTTAAATAATATATATAGAAAATATAGTAAATATTATTATCATGGTAAATGAAAAATAGGTTCAGTTGAGGTAGAAATAATCCATCAAATAATATAGAAATATTAACCCTAATAGTATGAATATTAATGTTTCATTATCATTAAAATTTGGAATATATTTATTCTTTTTTGTTTTTTTAATTCGTAAATGATTGTCTAATCAGTTTGATAAAAATTATATTTTCATATGATAAAATATAAATATCATTTTTACAGTAATATGAAATTTAAATTAAGAAATTCATTAAAATTAATTATTTTATTTATGGAATTAAATTTAATAATATATTATTATAAAATTGTTATTAAGAAATTTAATTCATAATAAAAAAATTTTGATGTCAAATGTAATTTATATAATGGTTTGAAAACTCTTATTGTTAAAAAAACCAACATTTGTAAATAAAAGGAAACACATTTTTAAAAATTAAAATTAATATATTTTGAAAACAAATTGTAAAAAAATATTATTTTAGGTATCACTAAGTTGAAATTACTAAATTTTTTCTTGTTAAAAATTTTATGAGACAATTAAATTTTTGGTTAAAAATTAAATACAGTATAAATATAATGTTCATATTTTGACATCATAATGACCTAAAAAGTTATTTAATAAATGTTATAAAGGGGATCCATGAAGAAATATATTATTATCGTTTAAAATAATGTTATTTATATGTAATTTTATAAATTATATAAATCCTTGAGCCCTCCAAAATCTATATTATATGATACAATTTTTAAATCATTTCATTATGTATATGAGTCACTTCCACATAATATTGGTTAATATATTAGTATATCCGTACCGTGGACATAAAATTTCTTTAAAACCATCTCTGTTTAGAATAAATCATGGGAAAATACCTTTTTAATTTTTGTGGTCTTGATTTTTTAATTTTATAGAGTCCAAAACTAATGTTTGAGATATAATAAAGAACTCTACACAATTTCTTGATATAAACCAACCGAGGATCCCATTTATAATCACTAACAAACAATGGAAGAAGTCCATACTATTACCTTAACTCCATATATTCCTCCCATGTTTTCCCCAACCTCTCAAAAAACACCATTATTTTTTTGGAATCACCCTCTCACTATAAGGGGTTACTATTTTCCCATTTCCATTCAATCTCCTTCTCTATAATTAGACTATTTATTACTAGTTGGTTATGTTGTCATTTATTTTAAATATACCACTAAATTGAAATAGATAATCTATAACGCCCCGACCCCAGTTACCGAGAGTCGGTGCATTATTATATAACATTGACATGATCACAAGGAAATCATGTATCGAAAGACCGATCAGTTTAGTATTATTGGAAACAAGATTCATACACAAGTTTAACTGTACAACTTGAAAACAATTACAAGACAAATTTATTCCATTGGAAACATCCAAACCTCCTAGATAATTCTTGAAAGTCACACATAACTAACTTCTTTATATCCGGGGAAAATGAAACATACGAAAGGGTTTAGCTCAAAACACTCAGTAAGGTTAATCAATACAACATAAGATAACATAAATATTAATCATGGTGAATAATTGAAACCACGTGCCTTTAACAATAATAGACATGAATAATTTTATGATAGGAATATGATGTGAGTAAATAATTCCATAATAAAACATAGTCATGTGTATTCTACTAGTCGAATGACCAGATGAACCATCAATATTATTTTCATAATGATAGAATGTATAAAGCCAGACATTCTGAAACATTTTGTAGAGGCCTTGACCAAGATGTCTAAAAATGAATAAGGCCTCGGCCAAAACCATATATCAATTTGGGTAAGGCCTCAACCAATTCCACATGTATTTGTCTCATGAGAACTACCAATTCATCGAGGAGATATAGCGGGCTCCACCCATCACTTACTAAGTCCAATACATTCCTCATATGAAAAGGATGAAATATAACATAAATATTTGTATTAAAACTGGAATAAAAATGTAAATTATTTAAATATAAACAATGAATGGTATAAAAATGTCACACACATAGTCAAACATATCAGAAAACCTTCAATAAAATATGGACGTTTTGTATCATATTAAATCAACATCAAAGAAACATAAAATCCATTAAAAGATGTTGACATAGATGAAATGAAAAATATTTGAATGAAATACCACTTTCTATTTTGAAACCATTTAAAATAAAACATTCATTTTGTAAATACTATTAAAAGCTTGTACGGGAAGCTTCGACGATGTTATAACAGCTGAAAATAGTCGCACCCGATATATAAGTTAAAAAAAGACATTCTTTCCTTAATTTTGTCGAGAAGTTTAAAAGAACCTTGTTTGGAAAATGATGGAAAGATTCCTTCATAAAAATATAATAAAAATTCAAACAAGGGTATACATGACTTTAACCAACTGTCTAAAAATGTTCAGGAATACATTTTTAAGAAAACACAGATGTTGATGATAAAGAGATCCTAGTAGATACTTATGTAAAAACAACCTCAGATAATAAAGAGATTGTGAAATTAACCCTTACCTTGTACTTTTCCTTGGTCAAGGGTAAGTTAACCTCATATATAATAGTTGAATAGTATTTATTAAATTATAAAATAACCATATACAAAAATATGATATCATATATGATCTTCTAATATTGCATTTTAGTATTATCGTCGTTTCGGTGTTAACTGATTCATTTCCCTTTATGTGTTTTGTTACATAAGTCGTGTTTTTTTATGGATAGGATGTATTTTATTAATATCCATAATTATATTAATAACTTAATATTATTTTTTAATATTTAAATGAAAAATATTCATGAATGGTTACGATGGGAAATGAATATCATCGCGTTCGTGGAGACGGTAATCCGTGCGTAAGCACGAACGCTACTTCAATTTCATTTTTTTTAAATGGAATAAAAACCATATGATACATTGGTATATTATTATTCTAGTATAATATAATATCTTATATATGTTACTTAAATTCATTAGAATTATACTTTATATGGTTCATATATGGTATGAACGAGTCATATCACTTTGAGGGGGCGGTAGTCCGCACTTCCTCAAATGAAATTATCGTATATATATACAAAATGAAACGAATAATGGTATTCCATAAAATGGAAATAAATAAGCTTATATATAAAATAAATATCATTAATATCATATTTAATTATATTTCCATCATAATGGCCACCATAATAGGTGGTAGTAGAAGATTGAACCGTCATCGTTTCGTGAGGCAGTAGTTCTCCGTCCATAGAAACATTATGTTCTATACCCATTAGATAGAGGTGTGTGTAAGTTTAGTTTGAATACATATCATAAAAAAAACTAATATATTTAGGATACTGGTTTCTCAATAAAAAAAAGGAATAAAGATAATTTAGGGGGGTTATAGAAGTAAAATAAAAGAAAAGAACTTAAGAGAAGATGTTACCTTTAAATCGGGTAACTCCTTTTGGTTTCAAATAAAAAGACCTCTTGAAGTGCCTTATACCTAA
Organism: Viscum album; assembly: GCA_963277665.1. Lineage (NCBI taxonomy): Eukaryota > Viridiplantae > Streptophyta > Magnoliopsida > Santalales > Viscaceae > Viscum > Viscum album. The sequence goes on from OY728148.1 coordinate 165,944,501, forward strand.
GTTAATGCTTCTGGAAGGAGTATAGGGATGTAGGGAGCTTAATTGCGCAGAGGTTGGTAGAGCCAAGGGGCTTGAGAGGTGTGTGGAATTGGATACAGGTGAGGGAATTTTTTAAGGGAGAGGAGGGGCTCTTTAGGAGAGATTGAAAATATTATTTTATTATATAATGATATTCGGTTTATAAAGGTACAAAACTCATTAAAGATTAAGATAAGATGACTCATGATCGAAATGAAATCATCCAACAAGTATTGGACTAGTTTTGGATATTATTTGACTCTTTATAATCTTATTTATTTAAATCATTTATTAATAAGGTAAACAATACATCCTTATTGTGTCATAAATAATTTAGTTTATTAGATGTCTAAAAAATATATAAAAATACCATGATGTATAAAATAATTTTATCTATTTAATGAATATTTATAGTCTATGATATAACATATATAACCCTATTTAAAAATTGTTTTACTAAAAGACATATGATTATGTCATTTTTGTCTTTACTCTAACGTAATTAATATAAAGTGTCATTATCACGTACAAGTGGCTCCATGGGGTCCCAAAATCGACCCATGGACGCCCATGGACGGAAATGTATCATACAATAGGGTTAGGACAGGTTTTAGTGAAATTTAAAATTATTATAATATTATTTTTTACCCTTATTTACCGGATTTATCCTTTAACAATGGTAAATAAAATATTTACTGAAGTAATTATTCAAAATGTCTAAATATAAAAGTTACCTATTTACACAATTTGGATATCTAGATTTCAAATATGGAATCCATTTTTATAAATTCAAAACAAAAAAGTGGCAGAAATTAATTTAAAATTAATCCCCACTGTCAAAACAAAAAGCGTGTTTTTATGGAAAAATAAATATCAAAAGATTGACACTTGTTTATGTCCAGATTAAATGTGATATTGCATCCAATGACCAACATTGGGTTAAATGGTAAAAATATAATCTAATTATACTTTAAAACAACTCAATTGTTTAATTTAGTACTATAAATTATTTTGATTAAAAAAGTTGTTTTTAATTAAAATTTAGTATTTTGCACTATTAATCAAAAAATGAATGTTTTCAGAAAAACTAACAAAAATCCACTCTAAGATAATTTTAATATTCTGAATTCAAAAATGAAGTTTGTTTTGAAAAATAAAATTTATAAAATTTCAAAAAGTAGGTATTATTATTCAAAACAACTACTTTGATAGGTCGAGGTGTGTTAGAATATCAAAGTTGCGTACAATGAAAGCTATTTTCATTATTCAAAGGAAAACATACCGTGGAAGCTTGGGGTGTTATATTCTACCCTCCATTATATAATTTCATCCTCGAAATTTCCATAATACTACTGCACAAAAATATTCAGGTGGTTCTTCTTCATAAGTTCCTCGAGTTCCCACGTTGCCTCTTCCATCGTATGGTTTCTCTATAGAACTTTTACCAGAAAAGTTGTCTTGTTTCTCAACACGTGTTCTCTGGTATCATGAACCTTGAAATGATCTTTTCAAAAAGACATATTGGGATCCAACTGTAATTCCTCATAGGTGAGTACATTTGTTGGGTCAAGCTCGTATTTTCTCAATAGTGATACGTGGAACGCATCGTGAACTTTGGAGAGACTTGGTGACATTGCCAACCGGCAAGCTATAGCCTCAATTCATTAAAGAATTTAGAAAGGTATGTGGTACCTTGGAATTTATTTTCCCTTATTACCGAAATGTATAATACCCTTCCATGGAGATACCTTCAAGAAAACATGGCCTCCTACCTGAAATTCCAAATCCTTCTTTCAGGTATAGGCATAGATCTTCTTCCTACATTGAGCTACTTTGATTTGGGTTTGTATTACATTCATCTTATCCATCGTCTCGTCCACAAGTTCTGTGCCTATGAATTTTCATTCACCAAAATTATCCTAAAAGGTTGGTGTGTGACATCTCTTTTCATATAACGCGTCATATGGTTCCAAATGAATACTTAAATGGAAGATATTATTATATGAAAATTCTACCAGAGGTAAATATTGATCCCACAAACCTTGAAAGGCAAGTGATCAAGATCTAAACATTTCTTCTCATGTTTGAATAGTCTTTTCTGATTTTCAATCATTTAGAGGGTGGTAGGCAGTGCTCAAATGAAGTTCAGTATCCAAGTCTTTATGAAGACTTTTCCAGAATCATGTTGTAAAATGGAGATCACGATCAGAAAAAATCAATTGGGGTACTCCATGAAGTCTCAAAACACATTCATATAGAGTCATTCTAGACATTGAAGTGGTAAATCTTCTCTTATAACAAGAAAATGTGATGAATTGGTAAGACAATCAATAATGACCCATATTGCATCATTCCTTCTATGAGTATTCGGTAGTCCCATGACAATGTTAATCATGATATTATCTAATTTCCACTTAGGTATGGGAAGAGGTTTCAAGATCCTCTAGGTTGTTTCCTTCCAGCTATCACTTGTTGACAAACCATACATCTTGACACAAAATCAGCAATCTCCCTTTTCATTTTGTCCTACCAAAAAGGTTCCTTCAAATCCCTATACATTTTGGTGCTCCCTGGGTGTGTAAGGAAATTGGAGCTATGAGCATCATCCAAAATTTCTTTTTTTAGATCAGGTATTTCGGGAACACAAAGTCTCTTCCCAAATTTCAAAATTCCCTCTTCATATACCTAGTCACTCAATCTCCCATTATTCACAGCATTAATCTTCTTTTGAAACTCCTCATCATCAGCCTGGGAAATTTTTTCCCTTTCTAGTAATGATATTTGGCATCTATTTTAAAAGGTATTGATGATCCACCTTCCATGGTTATTCCCATATCCATCTTTACTAGATCCATGAGAATAAGATCTCTTTCAACTCTCATATTGTTCAAAACTCCATGTTCATTTCATCTCAAAGAATATACCACCTTATTTTCCTTCCTCGGGAGGTAGTGTATCATGAAATCAAAATCCTTGAGTAGTTCAAGACATATTCTATGCCTCGTGTTGAGATTGTTCTGTGAGAAAATATATTTCAAACTCTTGTGATCAATTTAAAGCTTACATTTTTTACCATACATATAATGTCTCCATATCTTCAATGCAATGATTACAACAGCTAAATCAAGATCATGAGTATGATAGTTTTTCTCATGAATTTTTATCTTCCGTGATTTTTATGTAATAACCCTATCATTTTTCATAAGGACACAACCAGGACTTTCATTGAAGCATCACTATAAATAACAAACCCATCATTCCTTGAGGGTAGAGTCAATATAGGATCATTGACTAATATTCAATTCAGATCTTCAAAACATTCTTCATACTCTTTTTTCAACACAAATGTAACCCCTTTACGTGTGAACTTCGTTAATGGGTTAGCCAATCGAGCAAAATTGTGGACAAAACACTGATAATATCCTCCTAAACCAATTAAACTACATACCTCAGTTATACTTGATGGTGTTGGCCATTCTTGGATTGCCTTAGTCTTAGAAGGATCAACATAGATTCCATCCTTAGAGACTATATGGACATGAAAAGAAATCTCCTGAATCCAGAATTTAAACTTGCTAAACATCCGATAGAATTAATTTCTTATAAGAGTATTCAGGATAATGCATAAGTGATATTCATAATCTTCGTAGCTTTTGAATTATACCAAGATATCATCAATAAATACCACTAGAATGTCATCAATAAATTCCTAGAATAATCTATTCATCAGATCCATGAAGACAGAAGGTGTATTAGTCAATCCAAAAGGCATTACTGTAAACTCATAATTCCTGTACCTCGTTTGAAATTTTGTTTTCGGAATGTCTTCCTTCTTCACACACAACTGATGATATACCGATCGAAGGTCAATCTTTGAAAAGTATTGATCTCCATGAATTTGGTCGAATAAATCATCAATTCAAGGTAGGGGATACTAGTTATTTATTGTTATAGCATTGATCTCCCTATAGTAAATGCACAACCGAATTGATCCATCGTTCTTCTTAAAAAAAAGAACAAGGGATCCCCATAGAGAAACACTAGGGAGAATAAATCCCGTATTACTCAATTCTTATAGTTGTTTCATTATTTCCACTAATTACACAGTGTCAATTATATAAGGGGTCTTCGATATAGGCCTTGATCTAGGGATTAAATCAATGGAAAACTCAATTTCTCATTTTGGAAGATGTCCAGGTAAATCATCTAGAAACACATCAACATAATCTTGCACAATAGGTACATCCTCTAATTAAAAAAATTTTCCCCACCAACAGCTATTTCATTCTCTTCCCCCCAATAATTGAATTTAGTTGAGCTACTGAGGGTGGATCAAGATAAGAATTTGGTGGTGAAGATTCTTCTCTAAAGATAAGGTGTTCCTTATCATCGTCATCAAAAATAGTTACCTCCTTTTTCTTACAGTAAATGTTTTCATCATGAACCAAATTCCAATCCATACTGTGGTTTATATCAAATTACTTCATGGGTATGATGATGATATTAGAAGATAAAGAACATTTAAATGCCCTAACGGGAACTGATTCACAAAACTTTGTAGCAATCATATTTCCCATATGAGTTTTTACTGATAACTCTCTTGTTAAATAAAATTAGAAATATATAATTTTCATAGGAAATTGGGAAGATATGAAACAATGCAATGATCTAGAATCAAATAAATCATTGGATAAACATGAGGAAACCATTAAATTACCTTCCACCACGTCTTTCGTGGCTTCAACCTCAACAGTAATGATCACATAAGCGTGGCCTTCATCCCTTGGCCTTTTCTAAGATAAGTTTCCCTAACACATTGGACATTAATTTGTATAATGTCCCATCTACCTGAAATTTTAGCATTGAACATTGGTAGTGTCTTTATTTCCCATACAATCACCAGCAACATGGCCTTTATGTTCACATTTTTAGCATACACCTTTTCCTTTTAGACAGGTACTAGGGTGCTTACTTCCACAATTATCACATGGTGGAAATTCAACTATTCCATTCTTCTGTGTTTCTTTATTTCTATTCCTAGAGTTCTCATCAGATCTCTTATTATCTTTCTTTCCCTTAATGTCATAAGACACAGATAATTCCTTTTCTGTCTTGATAGTACATGGGGAAATGTCTTCATATGGAGAGAAGGATTATGAGACCAATGATTGATGGAGAAATGGTTTTAACCCATAAAAGAAATGATCAATCTTCTTGGGTTACATATATAATTTGTTGCATGCCTTGCTAACCTTTTAAAGTTAGGCTCATACTTTGTAACATTCTCTTCCTCCTTTTGCCTCAGACTGAGAAATTGTGTTTCTATATCTGCTTGATGGTAATGAGGAAAGTATTTTTCTAAGAAAATATTTTTAAACTCCCTCCATTCCATACTTGATACTTCTTCATCCTCTTTTGTGTTTTGAATCAATGACCACTATTGATCAGCATCTCCAGTGAGGCAATAAATTACATTGACAACCTTTTCTATATCACTACACCCCAAATCTTGAAATATTTTCTCTAGGGAACTTATCCATTGATCATATAGAAATGGATTTGTAATACCATTAAATTTTGGTGTTTATTTCCTCATAAATCGGTCTAACATTGATCCTCCAAGTGGTGGATCTGGGTGCCTTATACGTGTAAGGTTATTATCCACAACCTGAGTGAGTTATCCCAAAATGGTGATAAAATAATTAGCAACAGATTCATCAGCATATCCAATACAATTATCTTGAGTAGGATGGATATCCCTACATGGATTACGTGCATTGATAAAAATTCTATCTTTTCTACTAGGCTCCATTTCTAAACAATGGCATACACTATATTAGTTTATGAATCGCAATACATAACCCCAAACTTGTAAAACACTTTACATAAATTGAACAGTTTATGGATATAATCCATAATCATAAAAATGCTTTCTTTGAGAAATTATATTCACATAAACCCTTAATAATGGTTTTTAAAGAAAATGAGAATTATCCTAAGCATATCCCCAGAGAGTTTTGTAACAAAGAGTGCAGTAATGCCCATTATCATGCAATAGTTCCCATTCGAGTCTAGCTCAAAGAAGTGTTTTCATGTTTTACCCCTAGGTACATTTTTGCCAAAGCCGCCTCTACTTGCTCGTATCTAGACAAGGTTGTATTTATTGGAAAACTCACAAAATCTCTACAACCCCAAAATTCTAGGATGTTCTTCTATACCAATCCTCAAAGTCTCTCTTTGGGTAATGTGATCTAATCATAGTTTATCTAAATATAGTTTCCATGGTTTTTTATAAAATTCCTCTGATAGAAAATGTAACGCCCCAACCCCAGTTACCTAGATTCGGTGCATTATTACATAACATTTTCATGATCACAAAGAAATCATGTCTCGAAAGATCGATCAATTTAGTATTTTTGGAAACAAGATTCATACATAAGTTCATTTTTACAACTTGAAAAGAAATACAAAAAGAATTTATTCCATTGGTAACATCCAACCCTCCTAGAAAATTCTTGAAAGTCACTCATAACTTAATTCTTCATATCTTGGGAAAATGAAACATATGAAAGGGGTGAGCTCAAACACTCAGTAAGGTTAAGCAATAAAGTGGAAGATAACATAAATATTAAGCATTGTGAATAATTGAGACCACATGCCTTTACCAATAATAAACATGAATACATTTATGGTAGGAATATGAGGCGAGTAAATAAATCCATAATTAAACATAGTCAAGGGTATTCTACTAGTCGAATGACCACATGAACCATCAATATTATTTTCATAATGAGGGAATGTATAATGCCTGAAATTCAGAAACATCTGTTCAAGGGCCAGGACAAGATATCTAAAAATGATTAAGGCCTCGGCCAAAAACATATATCATATTGGAAAAGGCCTCGTCCAATTCCGCATCTCGTTGTCTCATGAGACCAACCAATGCATCAAGAAGTTATAGCGGGCTCCAAAAATCACTTACTATGTCCAATACATTTCTCATATGAAAATGTTGAAATATAACATAAAACTTCATATTAAAAATAGCATATGAAATGTAAATACTTTAACCATAAACCATTAATGTTATAAAAATAGGACATCCACTATTAAACATATCACAAAACATTCAATACAATATGGAGGTTTTGTATCATAATAAATCATCTTCAAATAAACTTAAAATCCTTCAAAGGATGTTGAAAGTGCTGAAATGAAAAGTATATGAAAGAAATACCTCTTTCTATTTTGAAACCAATTATTAGAAAACATTAATTTTGGAAATATTATTACAAGATTGTAAGGGAAGCTTCGACAATGTTAAAATGAAAAAAAATAGTTGCACCCTCTGTATAAGATAAAAAAGACATTTTTACCTTAATTTTGTCTAAAAGGATAAAAGGAACATGTTTGTAAAATGAGGGAATGATTCCTTTATAAAAATATTATAAAAATTAAAAAAAATGGTACAAATTAAATTAAACCATTTTCTAAAAATGTTTTGAAATAAATTTTTAAGAAAACATAGATGAGGATGATAAAGAGTTCCCATTAGATACTTACGCAAAAACAACCTCAGATAATAAAGAGATTGTAAAATTAACCCTTATCGTTTACTTTTCCTTGGTCGAGGGTAATTTAACCTCCTTTATAATAGTTAAATCATAGTTATTAAATTATATAATTACCATATACCTAATATATTATATCATATATGATCTTTTAATATTTCCATTTATTATTATCATCGTTTCGGTGTTAACTGATTCGTTTTACTTTATGTGTTTTGTTATATAAGCGATGTTTGTTATGGATACAATGTACTTGAATAATATCCATAATGATATTAATTTCTTAATCATTATTTTTAATAATAAAATGAAAAATATTATTGAATGGTTGTGATAGGGAATGAATCTCATCGCGTTCGTGGAGACGGTAATTCGTATGTACGCACGAACGCTACTTCCATTTCAATTTTTTATTTTAAAAGGAATAAAAACCAAATGATACATAGGTATATTATTATTATAACATAATATAATATCTTATATATGTTAATTAAGTTCATTAACACCATCCTTTATAAATTCCATGTATGGTATGAACGAGTCATATCACTTTGAGGGGGCGGTTGTCCGCACTTCCTCAAATAAAATTATCGTATATATCTACAACATGAAACGAATAGTGGTATGATATAAAATGAGATTAAATAAAATTATATATAAAATAAATATCATAAATAGAATATTTAATTACAGTTCTAGCATAATGTCCACCATAAGAGGTGGTAGTAGAAGATCGAACAATCATCATTTCGTGTCGGCAGTAGTTCGTCGTCCACGAAAACATTATATTCTATACCCATTAGATGGAGGCGTGTGTAAGTGTCATTAGAATATATATCATAAAAAAATCCTAGTATATTTAAGATATTGGTGTTTCTATAAAATAATGGAATAAAGAGATTCTATTGGGGTTGGAGAAGCAAAATAATTGAGAAGAACTTAGGAAAAAATGTTACCTTTAAATTGGGTAACTCCCTTTGGTTTGAACTAAAATGACCTCTTGAAGTGCCTTTTGACTAAGTTAAGGCTTCTATAAGAAGTATAGGAATGTAGGGAGCTTAATTGTGCCGAGGTTGGATGATCCAAGGGGATTTAGAGGTGTGTTGAATTTGTTAGAGATGAGGGTTTTTATAAGGGAGAGGAGCGGCTCTTTAGGAATGATTAAAAATAATATTTCATTATATAATGATATTCAATTTCTAAATTACCAAAACACATTAAATATGAATATAAGAAGACTAATTATCAAAATGAAAAAATCCAATAAGAATTTTATAGGTTTTTGATATTATTTTAGTCTTTATAATCTTTTTTATTTAAATCATTTATTAATGAGGTAAACACTCCATCATTATTGTGTCATAAATAATTTAGTTTATTAGATGTCTAAAAATTATAAATAAAATATCATGATGTATGAAATATTTTTATCTTTCTAATGAATATTTATAGTCGAAGATATAATATATATAACCCTATGTAAAAATTGTTTTACTAAAAGATATATGCTTATTTAATTTTTGTCTTTACTTTAACTTAATTAATATAAAGTGTCATTATCACTTACAAGTGGCTCCATGGGGTCTCCAAATAGACAAAAGGATGACCATGGTCTGAAATGTATTAGAAAATAGGGTTAGGATATGTGTTAGAGAAATTTAATATTATTATAATATTATTTGATTACCCGTATTTACCTGATTTACCCTTTAACAATGGTAAATAAAATTTTTACCGAAGTAATTATTCCTAATATCTAAAAATAAAAGTTAAATATTTACAAAATTTTTATATCTACATTATGAAAATGGAATACATATTTCTAAATTCAAAACACAGAAGTGGTAGAAATTAATTTTAAATTAATTGTCGTTGTCAAAACAAAAAGCGTGTTTTTAAGGAAAACTAACTATCAAAAGATTGACACTTTTTTATGTCCAGATTAAATGTGAAATTGCATCCAATTACATAAATTGTATTAAATGGTATAAATATAATATAATTATAATTTAAAACCACTCAATAGTACAATTTGGCACTATAAATTCTTTTGATTAAAAAAGTTGTTTTTACTTAAAATATAGTATTTTTCACTATTGATCAAAAACTGAATGTTTTCTGGAAAATAACAATAATTCACCCCAAGATAATTTTTATATTACAAATTCAAAATTTAAGACCATTTTGAAAAATAAAATTTCAAAAATTTCAAAAATTAGGTATTAATATTCATAAAGGGTCCTTTGATTGGTCACGGTGTGTTTGAATCTCAAAGTGGCATACATTGCAAACTATTGCATTATTCAAAGGGAAATGTAATGTGGAAGATTGGGGTGTTACATAATCAATAAATTAGATACGATATATCCCCTATCATTATATAATTTTCATAATTCGTTACCGTGCAAAATATTAGAAAGGTACATCTCTCTTTTCTTTATATTCAAGAACCTATTTTATGTTATACCTCTTAATTTCCATTTTTTGATGGGTAGATATATTCTTATATATCTATGTTACTAACCATTTTATTTCCATGTTATGATGGAACCCTTTAACTCTCATTAATCCATCCCATATACATTTTTTTACACCTTCTACTATACCGATGTTTATTAAGGGATTCTTTCCTTATCCTCTTTATTAAATTGTATTATTCATCTAATATATTTTACATCACATTAATAACATTGGGATATGATATTATTCATATCTCTTAAATTCCATTTGATTAAAAAATAATGATTTACCCTATTCTCTCTCATTAACCCATTTGTATTAATATTTTAATATTTCTATTATCCTTTAAACGTCACCATGATTTTACATGAAAGAAATTATGTAGTTAATACCCACACACACTCCCTATCAATGCTGTTAATAATTATTGACATATAATTATTTTATCTTGAAATTAGAGGTATGTATTATAGACACCATGGTCATGGAATAAAATGTTTTGATAAATGATTCCATGTTGTATGATCTATGTCACACACTTGCACGTGTGACTGAAATGAAAGTGACAGGTGTGCTTGGAATTATATAGCATTCTAATGGTTTGTTTAATGTTTTACTCTCAAAAGTCGTCATGAAAAAGAGTAGGTAGTGAATCTAATCCATAATTGATATTTTTAAACCATGTTTTCTTGATTTTTATCACTAAACTATTGTTATTATAAAATGTGTAAAAAAATTCATATTTTTTCAATGTTTCATATATGTTACATAGCTATATCGTGCCTTATTATTCAAGATTATGATTCTCACATGTTTTATGGCCCATTAAAATGATTATTTTTTAACCTATAATAATTCTATAATGATATTATTTGATTATTCCCTTTTTGGGATTTATAGATCACACCATTCATTATGATTGTCCTTAGGTTATCACGTGCAGTTTTAAGATTTTTGAAATTTTGGAAGCATACTATGGAATATCTAAATAACGTTGTTGTACCCCATGTTCAATAGGTTATTCTATATAACTACTTCCAAAATACACTAATATTATTGATCATTGAGGATGTATTATGTGTACTCCTATGTAATTAATCATGAATTAATGTGTAATAAAGAATAGGGACGTCATAGTTGGTATCAAATGAGTGTTTAGTTGTTTTGGGATTAGGATAAGAAAACTCTACAAAAGTAATTTTGGATAAGAATAATCATTAAAATATGTCCATAAATTTGGATAATTTATTGAGTAAGTGTTTTAATATAAAATAATTCTCTTTCATAATACTATAATTGGATGTGGCTTTGGCATGGCTTTACCTCTGGGTAAAACAGAAAAAAAACATATTTAGATAGAATAACACTACTGGAAAACTGCCATATACCCACGGTTCAAAACCGTGGGTATAGCCCCCAAAACCTTGGGTATAGGCTATACCAATGGTTTTGGGAAACGTGGGCTGGAACGACATCGGGATAGGGGGGTCGACCTATACCCACGGTTTGAAGAAACTGTGAGGATAGGAGTGCCACAGCATGGCAGGTGTGTGGAAATTCTAGAACAGCATTGACCCCAAGGTTTGAGAACTATGGGGATTTAATCTTCAAAAAATGCTACCAGGGGGTTTTGAACCCAGGCCTCACGCTGCAATGGCGGTCGCGCCCACACTAACAGAACACCCGAGCTGCACCTTCAATATATTATATATTCATATAACTTTCCCTTTATATTAATATGCAGTATTAATATTCCAAAAAAACATCCAACGTGTTTCAAACCCGTACCTCCCAAATATTCTCGCGGCCGCACCCCACCAACCAACCAACCAAGATGTGAAATATTTTTGTTTTATAGACAGACATCTGCGTATACATATAAATATAATCGACATGGATATTTAAATTCAAAAAATGCAGTGAGGGGGATTTGAACCGGCGACCTACAGCAGACGCAGATATCCTTTTACAGACCGAGCTACATAAATTTTGTGATTATATATTTATATTTACGTAAAAATATTAATCTAAACCATTAATGTTTGCCTTCCCGCAAAATTTTTTTCATGTCCCGCATAATTTTATATCCGCGCCATAATGCAGGAAAGTTATACACACGGTTCGGGAAAACCGTGGGTATAGGTCTTAAGAAAAATTCCAATACCCACGGTTTTGATGAACTGTCGGTATATATCTTCGGAAAATACCCTATACCCACGGTTTGGACAAATCCGTGGGTATATGGTTTGAATAAAAAACACATATTCCCACGGTTTTTCAAAACCGTGGGTATAAGTGTTCAAAATAAACCTATACCCACGGTTTTGAAAAACTGTGGGCATATGGGTACTCTATACCCATGGTTTCTTCTAAAACCATGGGTATAGACCCATTTCCCATTAGTGTAAATCATGAATTGGTGCTTGAAAAATGGCCTTACTACACACTTGGTTTGACAATTTCAAGAGATATTCATTGATAGTTCGTAATCAAATTATGAACAATTATTAATGGAACAAAAATTACCATAAGATTCTATCTTAGTAAATAGTTAATGCATAGCATAGATTGAATCATAGTAATTAATATGATAAGGAAACACATGTCATTTATAATATTTACCATTACTTTTATTAAATTCATTTTTTCTGTTCAATAGTTTAAAATTACCCATCCCTAATTTTAACTTTATTCTATTAAATGGATGGAAATAGGGAGAACAGAAACACAAAATTATGTGATGGTTAATGCAATAATTATCCAAATGCGATGACTAACATTACAGGAGATCAAGTTACACATATTGTGATTATCCCAAACTAATTATGAAAAATACCAATTAAAAATGTCACATAGTTGGACGTCTGAATACATCAATTAATAATAGGATGTAATCTCAATAATTTTCATATAATAATTTTGATAATGTAATGAAGATTAAATTTCTTGTGAGTCAAAACTGTGGAAAGTTGAACAAATAGAAATATCACAATGGTACTCAAAGGTATTTTATGTGTGGAAAATACGGAAATAAGTAGATATTTTACCTAAATTATAATTTGTGTTATGTTATAGAATAAAATAAATCCTATAAAAAGAGTTTTTCATTAATTTATTATATTTATAAAATAGGGGCATCATATGAGTCAATGCTACAATCAGGTGGTAAACCATATACTAAGAACCTATGTTATGTAAATCATTAATGAGTAAGGATTAAAAAATTTAGGTATTGGTACTAGAGAGTTATGTAAATGAATTAATATATTAATGAAATTATTGATATAATAATCCTGAAACATTTAAGTACTGTTCCCCAATAGAGTTTATTAATGGATTTGAAACTTATATTGAATTGTACCAGTTAACTATAAAATTTATTTTGTAATAAGGTGTTATATTATAAAACACATGATTTATGGATTGGTAACCTATAATAGGTTTTTTTATTTTTGATAAATCTATAGATTCTCATTAATATATATCAAAATATAATATTAAAATTCATTAATATTACCTTTAATGACTAATGGGATTTATGTTTATTATGATATTTTTGGAAACATATTGCATGATAACATCATTTAAGTTTTTATGTGATTAATTATATTTTTTGATATATCTTATTTTGGTTGACGATTATATTAAAATTACACATATAAGAGATAATTTATCTCATATTTTATAATTTATAATATTAAGGGGTTGAGACATCAATTTTCATTATAAATCACTTTAATTTTGAGGATATGAGTGTCATATATGGGTATTTATTTTGAGGAATTATTCATGTAAAATCATTGGTATTATTTGTGTGATTAAGGAGGTAAATGTATTAAGGTATTGTATTAATATATTCAAACCATTATAGATTTATTAAATATAAGAGGAATATATTTTTATTCTATGGTGCATTTTGTGATCGATTAGAATTTTATTCTATTTCTTCAAGCATAGAAAATTTTTTGATTATGATTTCCTATTTTTTGGAGAAGAAGATGATATTGGAGTGGAAATTAACTATATTTTTTATAGATTTATGTTTCCTTATGTTCCTAGTATAGATGATAAAGGGATTACATAACTCAAAGAGAATAATATAGAATAAAAAATCATATTGTGATCACTCTCAAGAAATTGATGGTAATTTTATCCAAAAAAATATATGGTTTCTAAGTCATTGAATTTATATTTATCATATTCTATATCACACTCAATTAGTTCCTTCATTTTATATTTCTCTTAAATTTTTTTTAACATACCCTTACTATTATTATATTATGAAACATAGTTATGTGATGACCATCACACTTTCCTATACCTCTTTTCAAGAGGATGCTTTATTAACCATTATTACTATTTGGGTTTCCAATAAAGATATTCTCATGTGTAAAAACATTTTTTATCAATTACAAGTTCAAATATCTTGTAAAATATTTATTAAATATTGGAATAATGTAATGACTAATGTTTATAAAAGGTAAAACTATGTTTCATATCATAACACAACATTGAACTAAAAAAAATAATTATTTAAATATAACTATTTCATCCATTCCATTAAATTTTTATAAATTATTAGGATTAACTACATTAGGAAATATACATATATATAAAGGAAAATTATTAGTAAATAACCAATAAATTTTTTTAATGCCTTTTTGTTCTTGAAAATATTGTTTCACCAAAAATTAGTATTTTATTAAATAAATACAAGGTATGATGTATTGAATATTCATTTTGTGATAAATATTGGGAAATTATCAAGGTAGTGGGTTTTTAAAATATATAGGACCGAATATTAGGAGGTTCAATCTATAAATCGATTTGTTCAATAAAACTCAAGCTAATCACCAAATATAAGTAGCCCAAATCCATTAACATTGAAAATACCATCACTTCTATAAACTTATATTAAAAATTAATTACTAGGATTTAAATATCTATATTATCTATTATCATTTCAAAACTTATTGTGGATAAACTACATTAAATTTGTAATTGATGGAGAATTCTTGGGGTTATTGGAATGACACAAAAGAAGCTACAATATTGTGATTATAATGACTTTGGTACTAAATTAAATGTTAAAAATAATATGGGAAAATAATTTGTAAAAATTGAGTGGAATTGGATTATAAATTTCATGATATGTTGTGTCATTACGAAGTGGGTATGTTTAAAAAATCAGTCAGAGGTTCCATCCTACATATCTCCTAACTCATTCCACGACATGGCCCAAAGGCTATTCCCGATCCCCATGGGTAGAGGATTGTTCATGGGAATCACATGGGTCATTTTTGGAATGGTTTAAAACTTATATAAAAGTATTAATTATAATAGAAAATAAATCCCTAAATAGACAACATGAGAAGAATAATGATAATCATTTGGACGGGATTAAACCAATATTTAAATATAAAAAATCTAGAAATAAAAATAAATTTAAACAAAAGAATATAGTACAACAGGACAAAGGACTAAACAAATCAACTGAACTAAATTCCCAAGATGATCCCCAACAAGCCACCTCATATCCTACTATCAGCATCCAAAAATGCATCCCCCGAAATGGTCTAAAATAAATTATTCAATATAAAACAAACACAGACCTATAAAATATAGGTGTGAGATAAAATCCAAATTGTACACAAATAATTTCCAAATATAAGAATAAATTTTCACATAGAAACATAAAAATTATGATTCCAAATAAAATAGATAAATATAAATTTTTTATACATTTTTAAAAAGAAGAAATAATTCAAAAAAAGATTTAAAAACTCTTTTCCATATTGTTTTTTTAAATGAAAAGTAACTCTTAGAAAAAACCATCGGTCTAAATTTATTTTCCAAAAATCTATTTTATTTTTTCCATTATAATTAATTTCATAAAAAATATTTTAGAAATACATATTTCCAAACCCAATAAATTTTCAAGATATAAAATTGTTATCTAAAACATGTTCTAAATTATACAATTTTTGAAAAATATGTCAAAACAACCTAATGCCCCATTTCAAACCCATATATACCAAGAGTTTCAAAATGAACAGTTTTGTTGTTCTCCCAAGAAAAAAATAATCAATATCATTATAAAGTTAGTTTGAAAACATTTTAAAATATTGTTTTCTTTTTTTCATTCTTTAAAGACTTACACACCCATTTTCAACACATTTGAAATGAAGCCCATATAGATAAATAATGAATCATTATTGGAAGGACCACAATGTAAAGTTATAAAACATTGGGAAAATAATAAAAAAAGATTTGTTCCAAGAAACAATATGAATAAGAGGTGATACAATCAATGAACAAAGATAATTCCCTATAAAAGGATATATAGGATCTTAGTGATAAGGAATTAACAATTGTTCACAGACTTGTGTTATCATGAATCTAAATATACCTAAGAATGCATAGGACTTTACATGGATCTCATATTTGGAGACTCACCTGGTCCTCCCCATCTTTCATGTTTCCCACTAGGGTTCCTTCGGTCTCCATCCACCCATGAGTGCACTCATACCAACAGTAGAATCCCCTTAATGGACTTGAATGGTCTGAGATAAAAGATCTTAATCCCTATGCATGGATATGGAATCAACCACCTTAGTCACCAAAAACATTCCCCCTATCCTACCATTACATTTGAAAGGATATGTTAACAATATACAATTCCTTAACACATAGATAAAGCATTTGAAAATAACTCATTAAACACCTCCCACACCCTCCCAAACAACTTCCCCAAGATCAATGAATATATTCTATATATATATTTCATCAAAATAAACATCAAATCATGGGATCAAAATCCACTATATAAATATGAAAATTAAAATGGTGTTAATAGGGTCACACATCATTTATGAAAATCCATTTTCAATAAAGTTTCAAATTCGGAATTCATTAAAATAGTTTTGGAATCCCAATACATCAAATAATTTTACAAATTCCCCTGAAATAATATTTGTACAATTTTTGTTGAATCACTTTTCAAACTCAAATAGAAACTAATAATTCCATAATTAAAACAACATTTAAATCATTTTAATCCACAATATGTTTCAAAATACAACCCCCTAGGGTAAAAAAACGCTTTGAAATTTACAAACTCATTTTAAAATTTCAAAAACATAATACATTTCCAAATAGTAATATTAAAATCAACCAATGTTAGGAAACTATTTTTAAATATATTGTAAGGTGAAACTAAACCCTTTAAAATATACATACCCAAACTCAATCCCTATTTAAGAATATTTAAAAAACCAAAATTTTTGTTTTGAAAGTCATTGTAATATAATATACCTTCTCAAAATGTCTATCTGATTCACACCACAAACATAAACACTGAAAGAATTAATAATGACAAATTGGGGATTTTCACAACCACCTAGAATAGAAATCACCCCATGCCATGGTTTTATATAATATTTATCTAAAATTTTCCAATCATCGGTCATAGTTTTTAACATGAATAAAAATGTAAAACCATTAAAAAATCACTCTCAATTAATTTAATTTAATAGAATGTGGAAAAATAATCTCTTAAATTGGTTCATTAGTGAGGAAGTCAAATGTTTTCAAGGACGACAGTGAGAACTCCTATTGTGTATATGTTTACTCTATAAAATCCCCATGAAAAATCCCCATATTCGAATAAAAAAAATTAAATTCTTCCCACATAATTAATATAGTTCATGAGAAAATTTAAATAAATGGGAAAAGTACGAATATATGATTGGGACTAGTTAAAAATGACTCACCATAAAGAAATCCACCTGAGTTCATGTGCGATGAGACCCAAAATTGACGGTGGAAGGAGGAGAGATCAAAAGTGGAAGATTCTTGGTCAATTTTAAGTGAGATGGATAAAAAATATAGGTCTGTAGGATTTATGATTATTAGGGTTGAATGTGTAAATAGACATCTAAATGAAGAAGTGTAAGTTGTTTTTTTTGGAACATTATTTTCAAGTCATGTGCCAATTATGTGTAAGGAACTATCTAGACACATTTTGGGCTACATGGTTTCTCCAGAGTTCTGTGTGGTAGAAAAAACCATGATAAAATTGTTTTAAGTGGCATAAAAAAACTATAGATCAGATCTTAATTCCTTTTACAAGGATTACATACCCATATATATGTCGTTCATCACACCCCAGAGTCTTCAAGGGCCATCATGTCTTCCCTGGGACTCGTATATTTTGGCTACAACACATGTGTTTCAATTGTAACTGAAACCATGTGTGTTAAAAATGAACTATATGTAAGGATATCATTTATGTGTATATAAATATATATATTAGATACATGATTTACATTAAACCATGTGCTTTAACCTATAAAATATCGAAAAAGTAAATATTTTCATAATTGGTTGCTTGTTAGACCCCATGACACCTTGAGAGGGGTGGGGTGAATAAGGGTGAATTTTTTTTCTTTGAATAAATTAGTTATTTTCCTCGAATTGGTAGTAATGTGTAATATATATTTTATGGGAATTATGAAATAAAAAAACACATGTAAGAATAAAAGGAGACACAAAACAGTAGTAACACTTGATTCACCCATAATGGACTGTTCTATGAGCATATGCAGAAAGTGTTTTGGTCGAACCGGAATAAAATATTCTTCAACATATTTTTCATATTAATATGGATCAATCATGTTCACTATATTCCATTATAACTTCCTTTACAAAAACATTTTATGACACACTACGTTGATAGAATCATATCTGTCATCTCCCCCTTGCCCAATAATTTGCATAAAGTCTTTCTTTGATTGTAACATTTAAAGTTACATGCATATCTGGGTAGATAATGATCATTTATATAATCACTAAATACCTTATACGATGATTACATGCATTCCATTATTCTATTCCCAATTAGTTTCCCTGAAACATCCATTTTCACTTTCCTACTAACTTTCACAAAATATGAATATTTTATTCATAAATCACTGTGTTAAAAATGAATCATAATAATGTTTTCCTTTCAGTTTCATGAAAATTTATTTTTATTGAGAAACATTTAATTTTTTAAAAATGATGGTTTATTGACACTCACATGGTCCATGTGATCTCACATTACTTTCTTTTCACAACTGAACAAAGCATTATTGATTTTTGTGAGAAACAAATTTATAGAGCTATTATTCAATAAACTAATTTATGAACTAGATAAATGTAATATAAATTGATCATCCTAACACAATAAATGATAATTCTAGAACATTTATATTTATATTCATGGACGAAACATCACACAACATCTTTTCATGCAACCGAACATGCGTACAACTTTCCAAGTACACTGAACATCATCGATATGAAATATCCTTAAGTGAAAAACTCATCATCATCACAGAATTCCTCCATTGAGTTTGTTTGAAATCAAATTTAAATTTCTATAAATCATAAAACATGAATAGAAACCAAAATGAAATAAAATAACTCATCCAACACTCAATTTTTATGTGATCATACCTTGGTGTACAAATATATATTTTATGAGACAATGTCATTACATGATAGAGATTTTAACCTCAAACCACATCTAAAGGCCCGTACATAGCTGCATGCTATCCCAAAAACCATTACATTTCATGAAACAATATTTAATTTCAACACCAATTTGTACCATTTTAAAATAAACCCAATGTAATATAATTTTCCCCCTTATCACTCAAAACACCAGTAGATGAAACACCCCTTTGAATCCAACAACACATTCACAACAAAATAAAAACCATTAAAAACATCGGAGGAGGAGTTATATCTGAACCATCTCACAAAATTCTAGGTTATTGAAAAACAATTTTCAACTAATTTTTCTCAAATAGTGGAGCTTCAAATGTCTTAGTGGGGTTTTTTTCACATGAAAATTACTTCCAACATGCCTCATATTAATTATTCTTTTTTTAAAAATTCCATTGGTGAAGTGATATATATTATAGATATGTTATGTATGAAATATTTATACTATAATTATTTATCTCAATCAATTGGTTATTTATAGAATAGATCTGTCGGTTGTTTAACCTCAACACCAATATCATTGACTTGTGGCTTTATTCATAACAGTTGAGTTCATTTCTTTATCATAATGATATCTTCTACTTAGCTAGAATAATAGATTCTCATTCCAATTTCTATCTCAACTATCCCAAAGATTATTTTCCATGGAATATGAAACCTGTAATTTTAGACAATCAATCCATCACATCACCAGTCATGTTAGAATTAGTAAATGCAGAAAAATTATGATTTTTTCTAGCACCAAAGTATAAGATAAAATTTAGAGTACATTGAATTCACCTAAAGATTATTTTAACTATGGTGAAAATATATTTTTTATTTTACTTGGAAAATGATTGACTAGCCCTATTGTAAGTATGATATATTTTCATTTTCTCATCAAATAAAAACATCTTCAAATTATCCTACTATACATTGTGGGATCCATATAATTATCATCCTTGTGGTTCCCATGTTTTCTATAAAGAGCAATAAAAATTTTTTTTTTCAATTATTCATGTTGAACTTATTCAAAAGTCCTATTTTATAATTTATATTAGAAATAAAGGTTTATTCCTTCATTTAAATAACATATAACACCAAAAATATGTGATTTCCAAAATCAAGGAAATTTTAATTTATTAATTGTTGTGATTAGGTAATTGTTACCCTAATAGATGATTTATTATTGAAAATATAATATCATTTACATACACATGCCACATAAATTGGTCTCTATAAGAGGTCTTCATATTGATATTACATTTGAAACCTCCCCATTTAAATTTCATCTTTTTTAGATAAGTATCCAGTAGTGCATATCTTGCTTGGGTGTCCTACACTATAACATGGAGATCCTTATTCAATATATAGTCAATAGTTTTATATTTTATAATTAGAAATCCTATTGGTTGTTCAATTTAAAGATGTTTCATAATAAATCCACGTAAAAATTAAATTTTTACATCCATTTAATAATCATTTTACCTTATATGAACATATATTTATAATAATAGACTACTTTAATCAATCTACCAGAGTAAATACATCATCAAGATCAATTTAATCAATCTATATATTAGACTTACGCACCATGTGAGGCTTATTTATTATAAAATTTTCTTTCATATCAAAATTATTTGTGAATATACACATTTACCCAAACACAGTGTGGTTTTTCAAAATCTTGAAAATATCCCACTTCTAATTTTTATAAATCCAATTATGTTCTTAATTATTGGCCTTATCCATTGGTTTATCCCTCATTTCCTCTTTATATGAAGTTTCCTCCCCCATTGATAAAATATATTAATTCTATACAATTTCCAATCTCTATGTCTATGAAGGTGTTTTTCAATCCTTAATATTGTTTGAATAATCATATAACTCTTATCTTATTATTTAATGATGTTATGTTAGAGAATCTTCCACAATGATTTATTATAATTATTTCACTTCTGAATAATTTTTATTTGAAAAAAATTAATGTTAAAAATGACTTTCATAATTTTTGTATTTGATCATGTTCCTTTTTCTCATTCTTCTTTGTCTATAATCATAGAGTTGTGTGAGATCCTTATGTTATTAGTAATTTTTTCTCCATGATCATTGAAATATTTCACGCCATAAATTTTTACCTAATATTATTTAATAATTATTGATTATCCAGGGAATATTCCATCATCTATAGTATCACCGTACAATCCTTGATTTCTATTTTTTGATGAAAATATTACTTCTAAATACTCAGAAATACTTTACTGAGAAATTTCATTCATTTTATGTTTCATAGGTTTCAAATCCACTTTGAGACATAGCCATATTATATTTTGATTTTATACATCAACTTGAACAACCTCATTCACGTAGTTATGTGAAAAACTGCACTCAATCCGAATAGTTTTTCAAAAATTATTCACCTAGAAATATAATCATTTAGCGACCGCATTTTGATGTTGTGTTATTACTAATGACACCAAATGAAGGATTCCTTATTTTTTGTTATAGGATTCATATTTAATGGATGTGTATTTTTTAATAATATCAAACTATAATATCTTTATTAAAAAGACACTTTAATTATTAACTCTTCAAAGGGATGTCATTATATAGTCAACCACTTATCATTTACTGTCTATAAACATCACCCATTCAATTCTAATATAATAAGAAAAAATAATTAAAAACATATCTCCATATGTTATTTAAACATTGATTAGAAGAAACACATATGTGTAGAAAATATTAAGAAGAGTAAATTCCCTTTTTCTCCTTAGAATATATGATTTTTCAATCCTTTTTTGCTACACATGAAATAATCACATGTCTTTTCTCTATCACGATCAGACTATGGATGTCCATAAATTACCTCATGTAGGTTATGCTTCAATACATTATAGATTAAGATGACCCAACCTCAATTTCGATAAGTTTCATACCACATCGATTTTTATGAAGGAGGTGTCGGGTTTACTATCCACTTGGTTGAAATTAAAATTCATCATCAATCCATTCATTAGGGAATTTCCCATATGTCCTTTATTAACGAATCCTTTATAATTAAATCTCACCACCACTACTAAAGAATTGAGTTAGATCACACTAAAAATATTGTGATATAGACCATTCACATAGAGTACATCTATTTTATTCACCCCATTAACTTCCAATTGGATATTTCCACAACCTTTGATCACTATGGAACCCATGTTTCCAAATCACAATGTTTTCAAACTCGACCCATAAATTATTTATAAATAATATATTTTCCTATCATGTGGGATGATAATATACCATCATGAATCAATGTGATTCTATTATTTATTTATTTTTCTCTAATAAAATTCATGAATAAATTCTCAATCTTCCCCTTTTATTTCCATGAGATACCCGGTTGATTTGAATCATAAGATCGAATATTCAATAAATTCCCAACCATTATGGTTGATTCAATATCACCAAATTTTAATAAAATATATTACCTATTTTGGGGTTTATTTTACTCTTTTTCCAAGTATTTAATTGTCTTAGGGTTATTCCGTTATTATTTCCACTTACTATTTCCCTACAATGAATGGATTTGTTCTCAATAATAGAACAATGAATTAAATATCCATTGAAATTAATTATTATATATATTGAAATATATGATATCATATTCCATTGTTTATATCTATGTTCTTCCCATTAAAATATCTCCTTATATCTTCAAAGTAAGACATTGTGTATCCTAGAATGCCAAAAAATTGACATTTCATTAGGGGAAATAATTTATCACATTCATTCCTCTAAATTTTTCCTAATTAAAATAGGTAATTTTTCAATGAATATTTCATACTAATTCAGGATACATTTCCACCCCCTACTACTTTTGGTTAAAAATTATCTTTGTTGGGAATTTGGTTCTTTTGCATTATCTTATATAGGACCTAATTTTTTTTCACCTTATTTTCACTCATCCCATTTCAAGCCATTGATGATCCCATATCATAGCCTATTCCAATTATTCATATATATTTTTACTTTTATCACTAAAAAAATTATCCTCTCTTTCATATCCATGTTTTAATCGTTCCAAAAGATCTTCATTTGAAAACATTCCACATTTTGGTACATTCTTCTATTCCCCAGCTATTGATTCAATTTATAGTTTACTCTATAATATGATGACTTATTATCCAAAATCCTCACCTATAATAGATTCCACATTTATCCTTGAGATAAGAAAATTGATGAAATATCATTATATAAAATCATTAGATTAAAATCCATAGCATATATTGGGATTTTATGAGTTGTTAAATGTTCTTCTTCACCTCTATACAGTTGACCAATATATATTTCAAGCTAATACACATTATATAGTTATTCATTCAATAAATATCTGATACTATTATTTTTATTTACAATAATTTAAATCTCATTAATAACACCTTCATGTTCATCCTTTAGAATAGCAACACCGAAAAAAAAATTCTTCCTCTTTTATAAGTTCTAAATTTTCAACTTTATACATCATGGAATCCACATCATTATATTTAATATATATTTATAGTTCCTCCAAATTGTCTCTATCATCATGTTCCTTAGTGAATATGATGTTATTCTTATATAATTTATTTCCTTATTTGGTGTCTGATTTTAGGAAGAACCCTCTCTAAGGCCTCATTGATTTCTACTTCACTTTAATTGTCATAAAATTTTATTGTTCACCAAGAAGAAATGTTTTGGGCGTTACCATACTAAAAAAATACAATAGAGTATTTAGTTAAAATATCTCCATTAATCTCTTGAATATTAAAGAAATAATGGAAATAAATTCAACATCCACATGTTCTACATCATCACTTCCATTGGAAATTTAATTTTTTTCCATGGATTTGAAGGAAATATCCTTATATACACGAATTGGTTTCTCCTTACATTTTACTATCCTTTAATAAGCTAAATGCCTATTTAGATAATTATCAAGAAAATATATAGAATGATTTCATTCCTAGAGATAAAAACATTCAGATTATATAGATGTGAAAACATAGAATATATTTTCATCATAATGTTGATATCTTAAATTTAATTACCAATCCTAATAATTTACCCAATAATGTATTTAATTCTATTAAGAAACACAATCTTCATTATTAGCTACATGTATTTTAATATCACCAACCTAATAGTGTAGAACATTGATTTTGGACACCTTTACTTTTTTATCTCATTCATGGTTATTTTTTAGTCTTTCCAATGTGGACTTTTTAGTTGTTAAAATCGTGACCTTTAAGTTGATATTATATAATATATATACAAAAATATAATTTTGAGCATTGTAATTTTCATTAATATTTTTTATATTGGATTCGGTCATCGATAATACTATTATATAATTTTCCTCAATCCCTTAATATATTGAAAAAAAACATATATCCCAAGAGATCATAGATTATCTCTCATATTTTCTTCCAATTTATGATGTTTCTTCAATAAAAATTGGGATCACCCCATAAGGTCATTGATTTATACATCAAAACCAACCCTGAAGATTTATATAACACCTAATACATGGCTTTGATACTACTTGATTTCCCCAAAACACCCTAAGTAGGTGGGTGAATTGGGATGTCAATTTTTTCTTAGAATAAGATATATCTTGTCCCCATATTGGTGGGAACATATTGATGTTTTCTTATGGAAGTTTAAAATCACCAAACACATGTATTCGGAAAATAAAATACAACAAATCAGTTTTACTTAATTCACTAATAATGTCTAGTTTAATGAGTATACGCTAATACTCTATTGACCATAACATAATTAAACAAACAAAAATAGATTTTGTGGACTATAACTAATTAGTCATGTAACCTCAATAATATCCACAATTCCATTACACAATTTTTTGGGATAACAATTTGCCTCCCTTTGGACTCTTCCCTCAACTCCCCTTTTCTCACTAATTTTGGTAAATTATTTCTTGGGTTATTGACATGATGGTAAATTATATATAATAGTTTATGATGATGATGTTCTATATATCTGCACACTATGTATGATTATTCAATTTATTCCACAAATATTTTCTATAATTATATCAACATTATTTTTTTCACAAAACTACTAACTTTCTTAACACCTCAATATTTTATAGAACATGCATTCCATGAAACATGATTTCACATACTCTTAGACACATGTAACTTCATCAATACAATTAAACATCAAATTTCATACAACATGAAATTTCATGAATATATCTTTTTCCATGATGACTTAGGTTATATTATTCATGAATCTAATGTAAGAATTACTTCATCAGAAGAGTAATGACATTGTGTGACTCTTCTTCAGACAAAAATTTCTCAAAGAAGTGAAATAGGATATGAATTGAAAACCTTGTTACCTAAAATGATGATGGTTTTAACTACCGATATATATATTTGGTTGGACCTTTTAATAACATAATATTTCACTAAGAACCTTCTGTGAAGATTTTTTGGTTCACTGAACTTAATAGCTTTAACATCACCTTAAGCATGTATCATAATATTTCAAAGAAACTCCATAATTATTTCAGGGGATTGAACAATAGTAATATTTTTTAAACATTATAATATTCACATATCACATTCATTAGTTATATTTTTATTTGGAATCCCTAAAACATATATTTCATGCTACTTTGATCATTTTTCTCATCCATTAATGCTACGATTTGTTTGCATGAAAATGGTTCCATTACCAAAAACAACACTCTACATCATCCGAATTTTGGACCCAATTTTTTTTTTCAATCCATTGTGATATTCATAACCATAAATACAAATGTGTTTTTATATTGAACAAAATATATAAATAATTTATCTTTTTTGATAACCTTGGTTCAAATGGAACTAAAAATACAAGGAAACATAAAATTATTCTTAGTCTCAAACAATAATAAAACATCAACACTATATATTCATAGTGGGAGTCACGATTCTCCCCAATATCAAAATTTCTTCCCCCAGAGAGTCTCATGTCAAATTAAATGACACAAGTGAATTAATTCTATGAAAATTTTGAATAAAAAAGAAATCATCAAATAACCATGTGAATATTATAACAACCTTTCACATTATTACACAATTAGACATCATTTATTACATAGAATATCACTTGACACAACTCTATGGATAGAAAATTATTGTGTCTTTGGAAACTATGAACATTATATAAAAAAATAAAACATGAAATAGAATATATTTATTTCCATATTCATTAACGTGACCAACTCATTCCTTTGTAATTAACACTGCATGAGACAACCAAAGGGCATACATAATAATGAGGTGAGATATAAATCAAAGTAAGGGAGTAAAAAATTAATAATATCAATAATATAATACATTTTGGGCAATATTAAAATCAATTGACCATAAGGTAAACATGAACATAAAGGGATTACATAGAATAATTATCATAACATGTAAATGGGTAGATAACATACAACATGATATTAGAATGAGCCAAGACACATTGAACATGGATTATAATGAGTAAAACCTCATCGAACATGAATTATATTGAGTGAAAAATAATTTAAAATGGTGTATAATGATACTAAACATTACCCAATGAATTAGAGCACTATCATGGTGCACCATTCATGAACATTTTAATCTAATTCTTAAATGTTCCACATAGATCATATAACATGGATTAATTCGACATCATTATTTATTCCATGATAAAATAATATGGAACAAATAAATGAAAATAACATTCAATAATAATATGTGAATCTAGGCGAATACCCTTTATAGAGAATTGGGTATGGTCTTCACTACAAGATGATTTTTTCATAGAAAATAGAAGTGCAATTTTGGCAGCATAACAACATCATATGGAAATTCATAAATTGGGTTTATCAGAGATAAAGGGGTATATCATCATTTATAAATGAAATAGATAATAAAAATATCATGTAAAATAATATACCAACAACCAAAATGGAATTTAGATGTATAATGTTGAAGAAATTCTATAATGGAAATAAGAAGAGAGAAATCCTTTAGGGAATCTCGGCATAGTAATGGGTGTAAAATGAAAAAATTAATGAGAGATAAAGGGGTATATAATAATTAAAACATAATTAGATATGTATGGGGAGGTAAAATATAACACCCCAACATTATTAATTGAAAATAAAATTGTATAACAACCTAAAAAATGTGGATAATAATTTGAATGGAAGGAATGTAAGGAATCCTTACATGAGTGTGTTACATGAAAAACATAAATAGGGGATTATTGAGAGATTGGGGTACCTTGAGAGGATTATTTAGAGGGTAGGTAAGAGTAGTTATGTTCTACATGGATTTTGAGCAATGATAAGTGGGACCTTGGGTTGATATATATAATAAATGAGTAGGGAATTCTTTAATATTTCACAAACATAGGATTTGAAATCTATATAATTAAATATTGAAAACCACAAACCATCCCATGCTATATGCCCATGGTTTTTCCCAAATAGGGTTGGATAAATAATATTTTATAAGTAATGTGTTTGAACAAATTATGATATTTCTTTTTTTTATGTGGATGTGTGTCACACTCTCAAGGAAATTAATTTAAAATCATAAAATATATTATACATTGTGAAAGATTTACAATGGATAAATGAAATACAAAAATCTAAAAAGACATTATTTTTTATTTAAAAACTTATATTGGTCGCAGAATACCCATTATAGTATTATTACATCATTTTGGGGGAATTATAATGTACTAAAACACATATTTTATTTATACCGTATTTAATTTTTACGCAAAAATTTGACTATCTCAGAAAATTATGAAAAATTCATCATTGGATAATATTATGGTCATGATTCCAGAAATAATATTCATTTTATCTGAATAATTTTCTAAATATCTTAATTATTACTTTTAATATGAAAACTGATATTTTTTTTAAATTAAAGGGTTTTATCAAAAAAAGTCTTCAAACCATAATAAAAATTACATTTGATATCATAAAAATTCAGTACTCATTTATTATTCATAAAGGTAATTTGAAAAGAATATTTTATTAAAATATTTATTATTTCAAATATTCAAAAATTCCTTAAAATATACAATATCTATTTTATAGTATAAAAATATAATTCTTATGAAGCTAATTACATAATAATTTACAGATAAGAAACAAGTATAATCATCATTTATATAAATTTTTTT
This sequence comes from Viscum album, assembly GCA_963277665.1. Classification (NCBI taxonomy): domain Eukaryota; kingdom Viridiplantae; phylum Streptophyta; class Magnoliopsida; order Santalales; family Viscaceae; genus Viscum; species Viscum album. The sequence goes on from OY728148.1 coordinate 165,973,297, forward strand.
ATAATATTATTAATAAAAAATGTAGTTTAATATAATAATGTATATATTCCTCAAAAGTACAATTTTTACTCAAAAAATCATTTTATCAAATTCATTATTTTTTAAGATACATTATTCCTATAAAAAAATTTATGGTATAAGTCTTTTATTTATAAAAATGGATTACATAATAAGTTACTAATAACATTTCACAAACCCCTTATAACACCCCCATAATACTTAAGGGTAAGGACTGCAATGGAGATAGACTCTTGGGGTGGCTCAAATTACATCGTTCAGGTGTTAATCTTTATTAAATTGAACTTCTCCTATAGGAAATTATGTTCAATCATAACAGGTTGTAACTCAGCTTGGACATGGTTAAGAGTGAAGCCTAATGATGCTATTTCCTTTTCAAGCTCTGAAAAATGAGCTTCATATGGCCTGAGTCCACTAGATGTGTCCATTCCCTCCTATGTCTTTGTAAAAATGGTTTTTTTAAAATAGGTATTTATATCAATCATAGAAACATTATTCCATGACTATATTATCAATGTTAAATATACATAATGGTAAATTAAACCCAATAATAAAAAAAGAGTTCAATTGTTTTCAATATCCATAAGATAATAAGAGAAAGATAATTTTATTTATAAATGATCAGTATGTTACAACATTCTCCCCTTATGAAATTTACCCCCATGAAATTTTCTTTTCCCACAGTAAAACAGATGATGGTAACTCAGAGTCATGACTTTCTTAACATCCCAAATTTCATCATCAAACATTTGCGTTCACCACAACACCTTGATTATGGGAATTGTCTTATTGTGTAGAACATTTTCTCTATAATCTAAGATCTTCACCAGATACTCTTCATAGGAGAGGTAATTCTCTAATGGTACCACCTTTGGATTGAATATATGTGATAGAGTAGGTATGTACATCCTCAAGAGTGATACATGGAACACATCATGTACATTATTCATTTTTTGTAGGAGTTCTACTCAATAGGCCATGTATCCAATGCATTCGAGGATCTCAAAATGGATGATGTACTATGGAATAATCATTACCTTATTCCAAAATCTCAAAACATTCTTCCATGTTAATATGCGATTGATTACCATGAATTCAACGTCAAACTGTTGGTCTCATCGACAATTGTCAACATAACTCTTTTGTCAAATCTGACCACTTTTAATGTGCTATAGGATGTTTTTAACCATCTCCACCATTTCTTCGAACATTTATTGACCTAGAAGTTTTTGATACCCAAATTCATTGTAGTGTACTGATGTTCTGCACCTCTTTCCATATAAGGAATCATAAAGATACATATATATTCTTGAGTGTAAATTGTTGTTGTAAGAGAACTCAACGAGATGAAGATATTGATCTCATCCCCTTATGAAGTCCATTAAGCATGATCTCAAAATTTCCACAAGTGTTTTGGTAGTCCACTCAGTTTGGCCATCAGTTTGAGGATGATAATCTGTACTAAAATTCATCTTATTATTCAAAGCATATTGGAGACACTTCCAGAACATAGAGGTTAATCTTGTATATCGATAGGATACAATAAATAGTGGTACTCCATGCATCCTTACCACATATCTAACATATATATGTACTAGCTGATCTAATGAAATCCTCTTGAACTACAATGATGTGTTTAGTCTATGTAAGATGATCCAATGAAAACCTAGATAACATTGGTTCCTTTCTATTTCTTCAGATGTTCACTGAAAAATTCAATGGTGATGATCTTTAATTTCCATGTTGGTATGGGTAATGGTTTCATCATCCCCTAATACTTATGCCTCCCATCCGACACTTTTTGACATACTTGTCACATTGATTTATACTCAATCATATCTTTCTTCAGGTTATTCCACCAACAATGATATCAAATATCTTGATACATATTTGTGTTTCCTCGGTGAATGGAAAAATTATAACTATTTCCATCATCCAAAATTTCATTATTTACCTCTAGATTTTATAGAACACATAGTCTTGACCTAAATCTTACAACTCTTTCTTCATTGATATGGAACCTTGAGGATATCCCTTCTCTAATAGTTTCCACTTTCTTTTGAATTCCAACATATTCATTTTGAGCATCCTTTATCCTTTACAAAAGTTATGTTTGAGAAATAATTTGTGAAAGGATTTAGGATTTACCCTTTTTAATGATTCACATGTCAATCTTCATCAAATCAATGACGATTGGATCCTTTTCAATTCTCATCAATGATAAAATCGTTAGGTACTTTCTACTTATAGAATCTTCCACCATGTTCAATTTCCCAGGGTGGTAATTGATTGAGTAGTCATAGTCTTTGATCATATCAATCCTTCTTCAATGGATCATATTCAACTATTTATGTGTGAATATATACATGAGTATTTTGTGATCCGTATATATGTCACACTTCTCCCCAAGGAGGTAATGTCACCAAATATTCAAAGAGGAGATTACTACATCCAAATCCAGATCATGTGTTGGATAGTTCTTCTCATGAACATTAACTTTCCATGGTGCATACATAATGAATTTGTCATTTTTCATCAACACACAACCCAGACCCTCCTGCGAAGCATCACGAAATACCACAAAAATTTCTTCACATGTGGGTAGTGTGACTACTATTGAAGTTATAAACCTCCTTTTCCACTCCTTAAATATCTCCTTACATTCATCATTCCAAAATAAAATTTCTCCATTGGGAGTTATATTGTCAATAAGGTTTGATAATAATGAGATATTTCGGACATATCGGTGATAATATCTAGTTAACCGAAGGAATCTATGGATATTCGTCACAAATATTGGCCTCAGCCATCCCTTTATTGCATTTTTCTTGGAGGGTTTCACAGATATCCCATTCCTTCTAAATATATGACCCATGAATGAGGCTTACTTCTACCATAACTCACTCTTTCTTTACATTTCATAGAGAATATCCTTTCACAAGGTCTCTAGTATAGTTCTTAGTTTCAGCACAAGCTCCTCCTTAGTTTTCAAGTGTATTTTAATATCATCTATAAAGACTACCAAATACTTTTTGAGGTATTCTCTAAAGACTCTATTCATAAATTAAATGAATATTGACAGATCATTAGTGAGTTTCAAATTCCTTACAATGAATTCATAGTGCCCGATCCCAGTTCAAAATTTTTTCATGTGGATATCCTCCTTATTCACCCTTACACGGTAATATCCCAACCGTAGATCTGCTTTGGTGAAGTATTGTGCTCCACATAGCTGATCAAACAAGTTATCAATTCATGGAACATTATACATTTTCATTAACATGATTTTTTGGAGATTACAATAATCAATTAAAAGTCACATTTACCCATCCTTCTTCATGACATCGATGACTGTTGCACCGCATAGTGAAGCACCTGGGATTATAATCCCTTTATCCAAATTATCCCATACTTGTTTCTTTAGATCCTCATGATCCAAAATATCCATTATATATGGATTCCTAGATATTGTAAAAACACCATGTATAAGATAAATCAAGAATTTATCATCACTTCTATGAGGGAGACAAGGAAATTCCTTGAGAATCATGTCAGCGACATCCCTCAAAATAGGCATGTCTTTGAGAATAATTTTTCCTTAGAATCAAAAATTTGATCATCATACCTGTATTTATAGGAATGTAATATCAATTCTTGAGATGATGGTGCTAAATAATAATCATCCTCCTCATTTAACTTATATAGAATTAGGGGGCGATTCTCCATTAGAAGAGTGATTTCCCTCTCACGTCAATTTATGTTGGATCTATATAGTGAAAACGAATTCATTCTAAGAATTACATCAAATTTCTATAGAGGGAGAATGGAAAGGTTAGTCGAGAAGTTAAATCCACAAATTGTGATATGGGAGGAGTTATATTCATGGGATACAATAATTTACCCAGTTGTATTTCTAACCAAAATCTCTATATTCATGATTTGTGGGGGTTTTTGGATTGTTATACTAATATTTTGGGATATAAAATAATGAATAGAAATAGAATAAAAAATTACAATCTCTATTCTTGAATAAATAACTAGCATACCTATAAATACTTTTTTTATATTACCTTTATTATTAGTAATTAACAAATATCACCCTTTCTGCCATGGAGGTGGTTGGTTGCCTCCAAAAACCCTTAGATTAGGGAACTGGTTTGCTATGTGGTCTGGTTCATTGAAGTTGTAGCAATGAAAAATGTCATGAGGGTTGAACGGGGCATTCATATTCTATGTCAGAGTAGTGGATTTTTCTTATCAGCAACTATTGGAAAAGTTCTCTTCTCTTCCAAATAAAAAGTTTTAATCATCTCATTTATTCAATTTCTAGAGTTCTTCTTTTTGTCCCTTTGGCTAGTGGGGTGTCTAAATTTCAATGAAACATTGGATTTATCCATCAGACAACCAAAATTAATGTCCACTTTCTAATTTGTATCCCGTAGATACCCATGATATTCTTTTGATATCCATTTCATCTTTGAGGGAAAAACCAATAGTTTCCTCATAGCCATCAAAGTCATAAGTAGATATGGATTTTCATAGGCATAGTTTTAGCCAACCAAAGAAGCATTCAACTGTTCATTCGGGAGTAATGAAAAAGATAGAGTCATATCATAAAAGCCTTGTGATGTTATACTTGTTAAATATAATGCAATCTTCATCATTTTTTCATGAGTCCATGAATGTCCCTTTCCATATTAAGTTAGAGGGTGCGAGGAAAATATTTATCAAAATACTTTATTGGGAAATCCCACCATTCCAACAACTTGATCTCTTCCGTAGGCTACATTTTTATGAATAATGTCCACCACTGATCCACATCACCCTCCATATGATATGAAGCTAGAAGAACCTTATATTGTTCATAAAATTGAAGGATGTATAAGATCTTCTCAATGGTGTTTATCTTTTGTTCAGTGATTGAGGGATCATATGATCCATTGAATGTAGGAGGCCTTTGTCTCATGATGTTTTTTTATTGTAGCTAGTTATTTCATGGCGGGGGGTGGTGGGTTGGACTACCCTCTTGAACCATTTTATTATTAAAAAAATTAGTTAACAAAGAGTGTATAATGACAAATATTTTGATTCCCTCTCCCATCAGATTGGGAATCTTATTTGAACAGTCATAACATTGATCTTTACATCAGTTGATATCCGATATCCTCTTATTAAAAACCATTGGCTAGAATAAAAATAATGATAAGGGAAATAATCTTAATTTAGTTACACATAATGGGTAATTCAATGATAAAAAGTAAATAAATATAAATTAAATTTATTTCCTTATCTTATGAATTTATAGGCATATATCTATGTTATCCATTATCTACTTCCCAAAAAAATATTCTTAAGGCTATTATTTTATTCACATAATAATTTTTCATACTAAGCTTATGAATTTTTCAAAGAATATCCCCTGGAAGGTTCGAACCAAAAGTGTAGCAATGCCCATTATCATGCACCTATTCCCATTTGAGTCTAGAACAATATAGTGTTTGTTGGGTTTTACTAAAAGATACTTATGTTCTAGAGCCACCTCTACTTGTTCGTATCTATATAGGGATGTATTTTATTGATAATCCAATTACTCTATACTCACCACAATTTTGGGATTATTTTCCTACACCCTATCTTATCCCTAAGGCATTCACTCTATTTTTATAACTCAAATCCCAAAAATAACTAAACCTATCCTTTGATACCAACTTTTACAACTCTGTTCAGTATTACAAAATTAAACATGATTTATTGCATAAAATTTAACTAAATACAATGTTAGGGATCGATATGTCTTGTGTATTGGGAAATATTGAACATTATATAACCACTTTAAACATGAAATAAAATATCTTTATTTCAAAATTCATTGACATCACCAACTATTTCTTTCCCACTTAACACTGTGTGGGATAACTTGAGGACATATATAAGAAAATGGTTACCTATAAATCCCATTATGGGAGTAAAAAATTCATAACATGAAGAATCTAATAAATTTTTGGCAATACGAATATTAATGGAGCATAAGAGAGACATGAACATAAAGTCATGATATATCATGATCATCATAACATAGAATTGTGGTAACAATGTACAACATGATATTAGATTGAGATAAAGATCATTTCACATGGATTAGCATGTTTAAACCCTAATTTCACAAGAATTATCATTAGTAATACCTCATTGCACATGTCATATCATTATTATAAATTTTACCCAATGCATTGGAGCGCTATTAGGGCACACCCTTCATAAACATTTTAATCTCATGATTATGTGTACTGTATAGATCTCATAATGTGGATTCATTCAACATCATCATTTATTCCCTGATCAAATAATTTGGAATAAATAAAAGTATATACAATTAAATATGTATATGTTCATTAATATTAGTACCCTTGATATACAAATGGGTATGGTCTTCACTACATGATGATTTCGGCTTTGAAAATTGCAGTGTAATTTCGGCAGCACAATGAAGTCATATAGAAGTTCATAAATTGTGTTGTTGAGACAGAAATGGTTCAATAATAATTTATTAATAAAATATATAGTACGGTTATCATATAACATAATATGCCAAAATATTAAATGGAATTCAGATGCATAATGTATACGAAATTATTGAATGGATATAAGAACAGTGAAATCCTTCATGAAATTTTGGCATGGTAACGGGTGTACACAGATGACACTAATGAGAGAGAAATGGGTTATCTCATCATTAAAACCTGAGGTAAGTATGTGGTAGGAGTTAAATAATACCCCAACATTTTTAAGTTAAAATAAAAGTGTATAAAAAAATAAATAAACATTGATAAAAATGAGAAAGGAAAGAATGTAAGGATCCCTTACTTGATTGTGTGAATTAAAGAACATTAAGAATGACTTGTTAAGAGACTGGGGAGAATATTGAGGATTATAGAGAGGGGAGGGAAGAGTAGGGACTTCATCCAATGATTTTGAGTAAAGTTAAGTTGGAGCATGGGTAGGATTATATAGGAGATGAGAGGGGAATTCATTAATATTTCAAAAACTAGGGTTTGAGAGTCCATATAATTAAATATTCAAAATGACAAACCTTTCCATGATTTTTCCCATGTTTTTTTAAAGAGGAGTGGAATAAATTATTTTATATTTAAAATTCCCGAAAATGTTAAAATATTTCACTTTATTATGTGGAGGTGAGTCACACTCTCGAGGAAATGAATTTCAAATCCTAAAAAATATTATACATTTTTGAGGATTCTCTATAGCATTATAAAATATGTAAAAAAATATAAAATCACATTATTGTAATAGGAAGACATATATTGGTCCGAGAATTCCCATTATAGTATTTGTTACCTCATTTTGGGGCCATTTTGATGTCATATATCACATATTTCATATATACATTATTTAATTTTAACCGAAAAATTTAACTGTATCTGAAAATTTTGACAAATTCGATGTTCGACAAATTTGTTTTTACGATTCCAAAAAATATACATTTTTTTCTAAATAATTTAATAAATTTTTTATATTTTCACATTTATAATGAATACCAACATTTATTGAAAATTCTTGGGTTTGAACAAATAGAGTTTTCAAAACATAATAAAAATTAATTTCGAAATAATAAAAATTATATAATAATATATTATTCATAAAAGTAATATTATAATAATGTTATTTTAATTTTTCAATTAGTTAAAAAACTAATTAATTCCTTAAAATATACACTTTCTATCTTATTGTGTAAAAATACAATTCTTATCCAAATTATTACCTAATCAATTATAGATAAGAAAATGATATAATATTAATTTAAACCAGTTTTCTAAAATATTATTAATAAAAACCATAGTTTAATATAATAATGTATATATTTTTCAAAAGTTCCATTTTTACATAAAACCCCAATTTATAAAATTTATCATTTTTTTAAATGACTATTCCTATAAAAGAATTGATGGAATAATAATCTTATTCATTTTAATAGACTTGAAAATATGTAACTAATAAATTATTGCAAAACCCCTTATAACACCCACATAAGTCCTAAGGTTAAGTTTTTCGATAGAGAAAGGGTCTTGGGGTGGCTCTGATAACATCGCTCTGGTGGTAATCACTATTAACATAAACTTCTCTCATAGGAGATTCTATTCCAACATAACGTGTTGAAGCTCCTCTTGGTCTTGATCAATATTTAATCATAGTGATGCTACCTTCATTCCAAGATCCAAAAAATTAGCTTCATACGACCCATGTCTATTAAATAATTCCATCCTATCAATTGTCTATGTCGAAATGTTTTTTCTAAAAACATTATATTTTTATTGGTCATCTAATCATTGTTCAATGTGTATATAATCAATTATAATGAAAATTAACAGTCAACTAATCCCCATAATTATAAAATGTCTCCAAGTGTTTTCTATATCCATAGTACAATAAACGAAAGGAATGTTTATTCATAAATGATCGGTTCATTTCAAATCCCCAATAAAAAATGACGAGGCACTAATGAAATAATGACCCTAAGGAAATGGAGAAAAAACATTGGACCCCCTAAAATTTAAAATAGAGAATAGGTGGTGGAACAAGTTAAAGCCTCTTTCTAAAAAATAAGACAATTTTACAAAGAAGACACATTCCAAAAATCTCCAAAGGGAACCAAAAAAAACAATGTATCCAAGACAACCACCCGAAAGTGTTTCAATCCCACAATTAGATAGCCACTACAATTAAAATATAAAGTGTAAATATGTGATATAATAATTTTAGGGAATCTATATAGGGATCTTAAAATTAGAGTACAATACTCAACAAAAAATGGCATGGATGTAATATAACAGTCACATCTAGTAGGTGACAGTGTTTAAATTCAACACCACAAAACATTCTCCCACATTAATTCCATTGGAAACAGAGCCTGAGGGAATTCATATCCCTACAAAGAGTAAAATTACACCCCTATGTACCTCTACATTCACCCTAGGTTATTCCCATGTCAAATATAATGAGAAATAATCATCCCATGGTTCATACCATACCAAGGAAATTAAAAACATCCGAATGTGATGAGGTGAAAGTAAATTCCCAAAAGAAACCCCACTAATTACAGACATCCTAGAAAAACCCATGAAACACCGATCTATGGATTACTTGACTCTCAGTAACTTTATATTCAATGAGAATAAATCTCTAAATGATCATTCATTCAGATGCACATAACATAAAATATTTAGGTCACTTGAAATGATGGATAATCACCAATCAAATATCAAATTCTTTCAAGATAAACAAATTAAATATTCTCAACCTAAGCTCATAGAAGATTCTTGAAGAAGAATTAGTCTTCACTAGTTCAACAATAATACAAATGTTCATGGATCTAATCCATTTGAACCATATGATCTCTAAAGTATCCACTAGAGTAATCATTACCTCAGATAAATCCAACGCCTAATACTATAAAAGGGGAACCACACCTACCATTCCTGTTAGAACATAAGAAGATTTTATCAGTATGATGATGAATCCCTTAGATGAACAATCCACTTTTACACTACCATATTTTTGGATTCAATCTATAAACAATCTAGGACACAAACACTTACTAAGTCATGCCCCAAAAATTACACACATCTATCCCAAATCATGCAAGGGAGAAAAAAACAAATTACATTATGAAATAATTTAATCCTTTCAAAAATCATAATTTTAAAAACCAATGCTACTATAAATTGGGTCTTATTTAATTGAAAACCTAACAGAAACAATATTTTAATTCAAATCATAGAAATAAATCAAAATTCTTGATTTAAATCATTTCCAAAATTGATACCAAAATATATACCACTTTATTAATCCACAAACACATTTCCTGGTTACAAAATAAAACATGAACATTTTATTTGAAATACATTTAAAATAACTTACCCATTTGAAATATTTTCACCAAGGTTAAAATATAAATTTTGATAAAACCTATTTCACTTTTAATAAAATATATATTCTTTACAACACCATGGAAATGAATAGAAAAATCTAACAAAAATAAGAACTATTAGAAATTTCAAATTGAAATAAAAAATTTCAAAAAACATTATGAAACCAAAATCATGTTATAAACAAAAATTTTTATCTTGATTTAAAACCCAAAAAATATCATTAAATAATTTTTCTCTCCCACAAAGAATGAAATTCACATCAGATTGAAAACATTCATAAACAAGGATAACCAAAAATTTAATAAATAAATCCATCCTAACATTTTAACATATCACAAGACCAACCATGACACATTTACTATTTATCCAACATTCACCAAAATATCAAAGGCTCAGGTAGTCTAAATTGGAAAATAACCCTGGATGCGGAACCAGTCTGACCGAGATACATCATTGATTTCCACATGCTAATAATGAAATATACCATGTAGCATGTATATAATCATGTTTTGGATTTTTTTAATGGTTCTTAGACCCAATGACTGACTTCATTTCTTCACCTCCATATTCTTCACCATCCTAAAGCATCACATATGACTCGCAAGTAAAATCAAGTCATAACAGTGGAGATCGAAACACTATTACCATAGGAATAAAAAAATTAAAAACAAATAATTGCCAAATGGTAATCCATAATCAATGTAAAATCCTAAATTTCTATAGAAACTCATATATATATGTAAGAAATATGATGTTAAACACTCCTAACACCTACCTAGAATGTCCCAGAAACCATTTATACATACTAACAACAACCCAATTAAAAAATGGGAGTTCCAACAACAAGGTCCCCATGATAACCTAGTCTCTTATACAACATTTAAATCAATAATCATAGGGTTCCATATATCCTATATCCCAACCCATAAAATCACATGTGTCAAAGGGTATATGTGACCCATGTATGTAGGTGATTAGTGTCTTGGCATCATAAGATACACATTGGGAGTATTTTCTACCTCATTCATCATTATAAATATGCAGCAGAAAATAAATAAATAAGCACCCAATAAGAGAAGGATAAAACTAATCATCTAAACAAGATATATAAAATACATAAAAAGTATTAATAGGGGAATAAATTTATAAAACAAATCATAAAGTACATGAATTCAAACTAACTAACTAATTAAATAATCTTCCCCAAATATCTCAAAAGATTCACCACATTAACCATGGAAAAAATAAAACCATACATATATACTGTAAGCTACAACAGAAATCAATCAATCTGGAAAAAACATGGTCCTATAGAATATATTAACATGCTAAAATCCCTAAAGGTCACAAAACATTACAAATCTATGAATCCCATTTTATATAAAAAAAATACTAGTTTTAAATTCTATTGAAAAATAAACATTTATTATAATGTTTTACAAATAATAAAAAAGATTCATGTAGTGTGAAAAAAAATATTTTCATATGGTTATCATTATATGAAAAATATCATATGTAAAATTTACTTCATCAGCCTAAACAAATTATCTCCATCACCATTCTAAATTATCCATATTAAACTATTACAGTAACATATCCTTTAGATATATAAATTTTAAAACAGAAGTTGGTTTCCAGTTATAAAATGGTTTTCTAAAACATGTATTAAAAGAAAAAATTTCCCTAAAACATGTAACAATTTCCGAAAACAAAATTTCTAAACCCATTCCCAATTGGTATTTCATGAAAACCCATTTTCCAGTTCCAACTTGATAATAATTTCCCAATTTATTAAAAAATGAAAACATTTGGAAATATTTTTTCCCTTTTTTATGATCAATAATACTATACAGTACTGATTTCGTAATATTTGGAAATAAATATGTCAATTCCTACAAAACTATAGAGACCTGAAGCATAACGTACATATACATCACATTACTTTTGTGGAATACGTAATACATAACAAAAAACACCAAAGGACCATAATAGTTTAGTGTCTTTGGAAACTCAGAACGTAATCTTCTAATCGTGGTGAAATATCTTCAACATCTCCCATAAGATCTTCCCCTTTCGTTTTCTTACCTAAAACCTTTCTCAATATCTTGGGGAAAATAAAACATATAAAAGGTGAGATCAAATGCTCAGTAAGGGTAAGCATGGATAAAATAAAACAAACCATATACATTTGAACATAAAAACATGAACATAATGTTTAAACATCAAAAGCTTGAGCAATGACATAAAACATGGAAGCACACAAGGAATAGATCATAACGAAATATTAAGCATGATAAAATATCATAGGATTAAAACATGTAATTGTGGCAACCATTCATCACATGTTAATATTTCCATAGTAGCTAAGGCATTGCTGCCATGACCATCTTAGTGGACAAAGTCCCTTTCTGAATCGAGTTCACTCCTCGTTTCAGTCCTGTAACACTGAACCGGATTAACATACCATTCCATCCATGTCCTTCACAGGAGATATAAATATTTACCCAGTGCATTGGAGGGAGATATAGGTCCCACCCATCTCATAATGAAATCATTCTTACTTGTGCCACAAAATAAACATACATCATTCATAATAACCCAACGAATAAAATGGGTTTCATAAACATCATACCATCATCACATAATCCCTATAAAAGAAATGGATATAATTTCTTAATAAGAAGAATAAAACCATGTAAATCATAGAGACATTATAATTGAAACATACAAATATGAAATAATGTCATCTTAGATGAAAAATGGTTTTGGTAAAACACTTGAAATGAATTCTTGAGGAAAATATCCTTTCTTCATCAAAATCATTTTCTTTTCACAAAATGACATTAAATTTTAAAAGAAAAGGATTTTGTTGAAAATAGTCATGAAATATTTTGGAGGAATATTAATGAAAATAAGGCTTTATAAAACCATAAAAATATGTTCGTCCCGTATAAGTTAAAAAAACATTCTTCTCGTACTTTTGTCAAAAAAGTCAAAAAGTTCCTCGTAGGGTAAACAAAAGAAATATTCCTTCCACACCATGGGGTAAAAGAAAAAATGGGTACAAAAGTAATTTAAACATACATGAAAACACTTTTATAAAACATGGACATGGATGATAACAATAACCCCAGTAAATACTTACGAATAAGCAATCTTGGATAAAAATGAGATTGCAAAATTATCCCATACCTTAGGTCCGATTTGCTTCATAAGTGTCCGAACCTCCTATATAATGATTTAAATAATGTTATTGACTTATTAAATAATCATATTCATTGTTATGATATCATATATGGTTCACTTATGAATTTATATTACCCGTTCTTTTGAAAATTCCATGTTAAAGAGCGTTTTGGTTAAAATCGTTTCATTTGTCATCCGTGTTTTGACATGTAATTATTCATATGATTACATAGATCATGATTAATTAATTCCAAAATACAAAACATAATTTATATATAATATATATTCAGAATATACATATATATAATAGATCGATAAATGGAAATAAATACACCGTTCATGGAGACGGCAGGTCGTACGTACGCATGAACGCTGTTTTCGTTTTCTTATTAAGTTGAATGAAATTAAATAGATGACATAAATACATATATACATAAATCCAGTAACATTATTATTCCAAATATTTTACTATTATTCATTATATATACTTTATAATAATTCTTTAATGGTTAATCATGGAAAATGAATCTCACCGCGTTTGTGGAGACAGTAGTCCGTACATACGTACGAGCGATGATATCATTCCCGTGATGGTGGAAATGTATTGGAGTGTATGTATACTATTTCAGAATCAATATCACTTTACAATAATTATATATAGTCATTATTAACACCATTATACCCATCCATGTAAGGTGGTGGTGGAAAATAGATTACACCACAGCGTGGAGACGGTATTCCGTATGTACGCACGCGCGGTGATTTCGTTTTCCGTAGGATGGATAGATGGTGAAATAGGGTTGTTTCATACATATAATGAAATATCAGTATATTATTGATACTTATGTTATTACTTCATAATGAAACAACCTAAGAAGAAGAAGTGGAAGAAGAAATGAAGTTTAAAGAATCGGTAACAGACATTACCTCTTCTTTGAAGCCCCTCTTTGAGACCTTCTTTTAGGGAACTAAAATTGGTATTTGAAGAAGAAAAGTACCTCTCATATGTCTCTAGGGAAGTGGAGAGGAGAATGTGTCAGGGTTTGTCCGAGATTGATGGCTAAATGTGGTGTGAGGAAGAGGGGGAGGAGGTTCCCTTTTATAAGGGAGGAGAGGGGCTCCTTTGGAAAAACTGAAAATATTATTTTATTATAAATCCAAATTCTGTTATAAATAGCTCAAAATTGATTTATTTTGAAGATAAGGTGGGGATGGGTCAAAATAATCTCATCCAATAGAATTTAGATAAGTTTAGGTTCCTATTTTAACCTTATAATATATATTTAACTTTAAGTAAGATAATTTTACTTTTACCACGTCTTTTTGTGTTCTTACACTATAAGGTTAATAAACATATTATGACAATCCAAACGAACCCCAAGTTGATTATTATTAATATATATAACCTTATTTATGTCATTTGAAAGAACCTTAGATTTTTATGAATAAAATAACAATTAATAATATAATATTTTTTTTAAAAACTATTTTATGTCAATTTTGACACTATTTGGTAATTGATTTTTGTGAAAATTATAATAGAATGATTAGTTCGAACCTTGTTAATAAAATAATAATAACATGTCATATTAACCTAGAAAATTAGTTTAATTCATAAAATGTCTCAAATTAAATTTATTTGGGTATTTATAACATCAATTATGTCAATGTTTCATTAATAAAATAATTATTGCATCATCGTTGTGTCATAAATAAATTAAATTATATAATATCTAAAAATTACAAATAAAATACCATTATGTAGGAAATCGTTTTATATTTCTAATGAATATTTATAGTCGAATTTATCTTATGTATAAACCTATATTAAAAATTATCTACTTATCAAACTTTGATTTTAACTATTTTACCCCTTCTTTAAATAAATTAATAATAAATGTCCTAATCTAATCCAAGTGGGTCTAAATGGTCATATTTTATTCCTAAGGTTTTTTTGATCTAATTACACTTATCCAATAGAATTAGGACATGTTTTAGGGTAATAATAATATCATTTTTACCCTTAATTACCCTATTTACTTTTAACCGTGGTAAAAAAAGTAAAAGGATCATATTCACCAAAAATTATTTTCATCTCATTGAACCACATTATACATACTGACGTCAACCGTGTCTCTCGAATTTTTGAAATTCCACTCACAGAAGTGGTAAAATTATGTTTTATGAAAAAAAATCATTTTTTAACTACCACTTAGTGGTTTTACTATTAATCAAAAAATGAATGTTTCCAGAAAAATACCAAAAATTAGGCCTAAGCTATATTTGATATTATGAACTCAAAAATGATCCCTATTTTACAAAATTCAAAACATATCAGTTGCATTAATTAATTTAAAAATTAATTCACGTCGTCAAAACAAATAGCGTGTTCTTAAGAGATAATAATAATCAAAAGATTGACACTTGTTTATGTCTGGTTTAAATGTGAAATTACATCTAATGACCAACATTGAATTAAATTGTAAAAATATATTCTAAATATACTTTAAAACCACTCAAATTAATAATTTATCACAATTAATTATTTCGATTAAAAAGGTTGTTTTTAATTAAAATTTAGTAATTTTCAGTATTCATCAGAAAATGAAAGTTATCCGAAAAGTACCAAAATTTCACCCTAAGCTAATTTCGATATTCTGAATCAAAAAATGAAGTCCATTTTGAAAGATAAAATTTATAAAATTTCAAAAAGTGGTTATTACTATTCATAACGGATTGTTTTAATAATATTTTAATAGCATATCATTGTTTAGTGAAACCCGGTATTGCGTACTACACACGCTATCGAGGAAGGTCGCGATTGCGTGTAATGCAAGGCAAGTCAAGGATGCGTGTTGTGCAAGCTCTTTTTGGTGTAGCGTACAACACAAGACATTATTGAAATTAAAAAGAATATTTTTCATGAAATCTCGGGGTGTTACATTCTACCCCCCTTAAAATAAATTCCACCCTCGAAATTCGTTGGGGTTATAAATGGTTTACTCCTCAAAAGTTTCTTTAATAGAAACCCACATCGTAAAAAGGAATACCAAAACCAATCATTAAAAACAAATGTATGAAACTTAACGGTTACCCAAATAATCTAATCACTGGGTTTCCACATAGATGAAAATATGCATATGGAAGAGAAATCTAACCATCATGTTCTGATAGAGAGTGGTAGAGAAAATGGCTATGGAAAAGCTAGAAATCACAAATCCATAGATTTTTGATGATCTAAGGTACCATCTGATTCATCAGATATAAGGGTACTAGGTCAACATTTTTGGTTTTCAATATCATTTCCCTAAAGTTGATTAATCAAAAGAAATACTTACATGATTTTTGTACAATTTCATTTTTGTTCTTTAATTGAACAATTTCCACTTCATACCTTAATGAAATGAAGTTGAATTATTTATTCGTGATGTGTTAGCAGATCATGTGATAGAATGATGGGTCATTCCATCTGTCTGAAACAAAAGGTTATAAAAGTTATTAAAAATACATAAGTCCATATATAGTGAGATTAATCATATATGGTTCCTAAAATTGACTTATACTACATTTATCATACTTCATAATATAATAAAACTAGTTTCTACTAAACAGGGACTTCGTGTAGGCTAGTGGTAGGCGATAAAGGCCAGTCGCACTCCGGTTGTGGGTTCGATTCCCACAGCCTTGTCCGACGCGATGGGTTGTCGCCCGTCCTGCAGGTTGTCCTTTTTCTAAAACTACGTTACTATAACATCCCATCAATAATATAGAAAAAAGTTTTATCCTTAAACAATACTAACTTATGTCCAACATAATCCATTCAAATCTTTAGGCTTATCTAAAATACTTCGGTCTAAGCTCATAGTATAAAGAAAATGATTACTTAAAATGTCACATAACAATCACATGAATGCCATCATTTATCCCCCATATATCATAAGATATATCTTGTTGGTCAAGTTAAAAACATGTTAATACCTTAATCATGTATTCTCTTGAAGAATGAATACCCATTGAACCTCAGTAAAAACATGAATGCTGTCAAAAGTTAACTCTTTCCACATACCAAAATCCAAAAATTCTATATACTCAAACCATGATATAACTTTCTCCTTATATCAGTCATGAGCTCATGAATACTATCAAACATTTAATTTTCTCCTTATCCCTTCATTATGCGCATATCATCTACATTCCAAAAATATCTGAATAACCTTTCATGGATACTGGTACCATTAATCATACACTTTCAAAACTAAAGGAACGGCAATCGTGTAACAATCCTTAGATGTCTCTTTATTCTATAGTACCATGAGATTACTTATACAACATTACACTTGATAAACATGTAATCATTCCACTATCTTCTTAAACCATTGATCGAGCTTCAACAATTATTTCAACTCACATATCATTTGTAGTCTCTTCATCATCATCAACATAAATACTACCCATACGACCATACTGATTCTCTTCATGAGACTTTCCCTTAGGGAATTGGTTTGCACAATGCCCGTACATTCCACATTTAAAACATTTAACCATTGTTGATGTCGTAGAAATACCATTATCCTCATCACTGGTGTTAACTGAACCTTTTCCTTTTCACTTACTGGATTTGAGTCCTTTTCCACACCCAAAGCATCTTTCAGTTCCTTTGAAACATTCTCCTTGATTCCTCTTCCCATATGATTTACATAGGGGAAATTGAACTTTCTTTCCTCTATGATCATCATGAAACTCCATATTTCACTTATTAGCTGAGTCAGAAAACTTATAAAATATTAGTTTATTGATCATATTATGAGATTGCTGATTCAACATAATAATGATGTTTTGACTTCCAAATCCCGTTTCATTTGGTTTCTCATTAAGAATATCA
The DNA here is from genome assembly GCA_963277665.1 of Viscum album. Lineage (NCBI taxonomy): Eukaryota > Viridiplantae > Streptophyta > Magnoliopsida > Santalales > Viscaceae > Viscum > Viscum album. The sequence goes on from OY728148.1 coordinate 165,991,330, forward strand.
TTCCATTGTCCATCATATCCTCCATTACCATGAATCATCTTGTTTCCAGACATTTTCTAAAACCCAAAAAGAATAGTTTGAGAGGAAAAAATCATAATAAAGGGGTAGTAACTTCAATATCTAACATCTTAGGTTTAATCTAATATCTTTACCATAATTCTAGGACTATAACCTATACTTATACTTAACCTTAGGGACATCCCTAGACATACCTTAGAAATATCTCTAGGGATCTCACTAACGTTTTCGCATCCTAGTATCCAAATATTAACTAAACCTTTCCTCTGATAGAAACTGTAGATACCCGAAGCTTTCCATACATATACATTACATTACTTTTTCAGAATATGTAATAAATCACAAAAACAGACACCGATGGACCGTAGTAGTTTAGTGTCTTTGGGAACTCGGAACGTAATCTTCTAATCGTGGTGAAATATCTTCAACATCTCCCATAAGATCTTCCCCTTTCGCTTTCTTACCTAAAACCTTTCTCTATATTCTGGGGAAAATAAAACATATAAAGGGTGGGATCAAATGCTCATTAAGGTTAAGCATAGATAAAATAAAACAAACCATATACATTTGAACATAAAAACATGAACATAATGTTTAAACATCAAAAGCTTGAGCAATGACATAAAACATGGAAGTACGCAAGGCATAGATCATAAATAAACATTAATCATGATAAAATAACATGGGAGTGAAACATGTAATTGTGGAAACCATTCAGCACATATTAAGATTTTTATAGTAACCAAGGCATTGCTGCCAAAACCATCTTAGTGGACAATGTCTCTTTCTGAATCGAGTTCACTCCACATTTCAGTCCTATAACACTGAACCGGATTAACATACCATTCCAGCCATGTCTATCTCATGAGATATAAATCTTTACCCAATGAATTGGAGGGAGATATAGGTCCCACCCATCTCATAATGAAATCATTCTTACTTGTAACACAAAATAAATATACATCATTCATAATAACCCAACGAATAAAATGGGTTTCATAAACATCATACCATCATCACATAATCCATATAAAAGAAATGGATATAACTTCTTAATAAGAAGAATCAAACCATGTAAATCATAGAGACATTATACTTGAAACATACCACTACTGGAAAAATACACTATACCAACGGTTTTTAACCGTTGGTATAGGTCCCAAAACCGTTGGTATAGGATATACCAACGGTTTGGAGGACCATTGGAAAGTAAGCCGTGACAATAGGTCTATACCAATGGTTCTGAAAATCGTTGGTATAAGTAATTAGAACATCTATACCAACGGTTCTCAAAACCGTTTGTATATGTATTTAAAAAAAGAAACATCCGGTGGGATTTGATCCCAGGACCTTTGGTTTATAACGGAATGAATTAACCACTAACCTAACATGACTTTTGTTAACATAATTTCATAAAAATATATATGTATTGTTCTAATTATTTTAAATTTTTATTTATATAATGTTCTCCATAGGTAGATTCTAAAAAAATCAAAGGACCTTTCCCAACGGTTTTGAAACCCGTTGGGAAAAGTCTTGCTTTTCTTTGGGTATTCTGGATGAAGGTTGAATTGTGGAGGCCCATTCCCAACGTTTTGGGCAAACCGTTGGGATAGGCTACCCTTTCCCAACGGTTTTGCCAAACCGTTGGGAAAAGTTGTCCAAAATTCAGCCTATCCGAACAGTTTGGCCAAACCGTTGGGATAGGCTAACCTTTCCCAACGGTTTGGGCAAACCGTTGGGATAGGCTACCCTTACCCAATGGTTTTCCCAAAATGTTGGGAAAGGGTGTCCACAATTCATCCTTTCCCAACGGTTTGGCCAAACCGTTGGGAAAGGTGGCCAAAAAATGGGCTTTCCCAACGGTTTGACCAAACCGTTGGGAAAGGGTACCTATACCAACGATTTTTACAAACCGTTGTTATAGAAGCATTGGGAAAAATCATTTTTCCAGTATTGTACACATATGAAATAATTTCATCTTCGATGAAAAATGGTTTTGGTAAAACACTTGAAATGAATTCTTGAGGAAAATATCCTTTCTTCTTTAAAATCATTTTCTTTACAAAAAATGTCATGAAATTTTAAAAGAAAAGGATTTTATTGAAAATATTCATGAAATATTTTGGAGGAAGCTTCATGAAAATAAGGCATTATAAAATCATAAAAATCCGTTTGTTCCGTATAAGTTACAAAAACATTATTCTCATACTTTTGTCGAAAAAGTAAAAAAGTACCTCGTAGGGTAAACACAAGAAATATTCCTTCCATACAATGGGGTAAAAGTAAAAATGGGTAAAAAATAAATTTAAACATAAATGAAAACACCTTTATAAAACATTGACATGGATGATAACAATAACCCCATTTAATACTTACGAATAAGCAATCTCGGATAAAAATGAGATTGCAAAATAATCTCATACCTTAGGTCTGATTTGCTTCGTAAGTGTCCAAACCTCCTGTATAATGATTTAAATAATGTTATTGACTTATTACATAATCATATTCATTGTTATGATATCATATATGGTTCACTTATGACTTTATATCACCCGTTCTTTTTTAAATTCCATGTTAAAGAGCGTTTTGGTTAAAATCGTTTCATTTGTCGTCCGTGTTTTGACTTGTAATTATTCATATGATTACTTAGATAATTATTACATAATTCCAGAATAAAAAACATGATTTATATATAATATATATTCATAATATACATATATATAATAGATAGCTAAATGGAAATAAATACACCGTTCATGGAGACGGCAGGCCGTACGTACGCATGAACGCTGTTTTCGTTTCTTTATTGAGTTGAATGAAATTAAATAGATGACATACATATATATATATACATAAATACAGTAAAATTATTATTCCATATATTTTATTATTATTCATTATATATACTTTATAATAATTCATTAATGGTTAATCATGGAAAATGAATCTCATCGCGTTCGTGGAGACAATAGTCCGTACGTACGCACGAGCGATGATATCATTCCCATGATCATGAAATTGTATTAGAGTGTATGTATACTATTTCAGAATTAATATAACTTTACAATAATCATATATAGTCATTATTTACACCATTATACCCATCCAAGTAAGGTGGTGGTGGAAAATAGATTACACCACGGCGTGTAAACGGTATTCTGTACGTACGCACGCGCGGTGATTTCGTTTTTCATAGGATGGATAGATGGTGAAATAGGGTTGGTTCATACTTATAATAACATATCAGTATATTAGTGATTCTAATGTTATTAATTCATAATGAAACAACATAAGAAGAAGAAGTGTAAGAAGAAATAAAGTTGAAAGAATCGGTAACGGACATTACCTCTTCTTTGAAGCGCCTCTTTGAGACCTCGTTTTAGGGCACTAAAATTGGTCTTTGAAGAAGACCAGGACCACTAGGATGTCTCTAGAAAAATGTAGAGGAGAATGTGGTAGGTTGTTTCCGAGCTTGAAGGCTCAAAGTGGTGTGAGGAAGAGGGGGAGGAGGTTCCCTTTTATAAGGGAGGTGGGGGGCTCCTTTATAAAAACTAAAAATATTATTTTATTATAAAGCCAAATTCGGTTTTAAATAGATCCAAATTGATTTATTTCGAAGCTAAGGTGGGGATGAGTGAAAATAATCTCATAAAATAGAATTTAGACATGTTTATGTTCCTATTTTAACCTTATCATTTATATTAATCTTTAAGTTAGATAATTTTACTTTTACAGTGTCTTTTTGTGTTCTTACACTATAAGGTTAATAAACATACTATAACAATCCAAACGAACCCAAAGTTTCTTATTATTAATATATATAACCTTATATATGTCATTTGGCAGAACCTTATATTTTTAGGAATAAAATAACAATTAATAATATAATATTTGTTTCAAAAACTATTTTACGTCAATTTTGACACTATTTGATAATTGATTTTTGTGAAAATCATAATAAAATTATTAGTTCAAACCAAGTTAATTAAATTAATAATAACATGTCATAGTAACCTTGATAATTAGTGTAATTCATAAAAAGTCTCAAATTAAATTTATTTGGGTATTTATAACATCAATTATTTCAATATTTCATTAATTAGATAATTACTACATCATCGTTGTGTCATAAATAAATTAAATTATTTAATAACTAAAAATTACAAATAAAATACCATTACGTAGGAAAGATTTTTATCTTTCTAAAGAATATGTATAGTCGAATTTATCTTATGTATAACCCTATATTAAAAATTTTCTACTTATTAAACTATGATTTTAACTATTATATCCCTTCTTTAAATAAATTAATAATAAATGTCTTAATCTAATCCAAGTGGGCCTAAATGGTCATATTTTATTCCTAAGGTTGTTTCTGGTCGAATTAAACTTATTCAATAGAATTAGGACATGTGTTAGGGTAATAATAATATCATTTTTACCCTTAATTACCCTATTTACTTTTAACTGTGGTAAAAAAAGTAAAAAGTTATTATTCACCAAAAAATATTTTCATCTCATTGAACAAACATTTTACTTACTGACATCAACCGTGTCTCTCAGATTTTTGAAATTCCACTCACAGAAACGGTAAAATTAAGTTTTAGGAAAAATTCATTTTTTTTACTACCACATAGTGCTTTCACTATTCATCAAAAAATGAATGTTTCCAGAAAAATACCAAAAATTAGGCCTAAGATATATTTGATATTATGAACTCAAATATGATGTCTATTTTACCAAATTCAAAACATATCAGTTGCATTAATTAATTTAAAAATTAATTCCCGTCGTCAAAACAAATAGCGTGTTCTTTAGAAATAATAACTATCAAAAGATTGACACTTGTTTATGTCTGGTTTAAATGTGAAATTACATCTAATGACCAAAAATTTATTAAATTGTGAAAATATATTATAAATATACTTTAAAACCACTAAAATTAATAATTTATCATTATTAATTATTTTGATTAAAAAGGATGTTTTTCATTAAAATTTAGTAATTTTCACTATTCATCAGAAAATGAAAGTTATCCGAAAAGTACCAAAATTTCACCCTAAGCTAATTTCGATATTCTGAATCAAAAAATGAAGTCCATTTTGAAAAATAAAATTTACAAAATTTCAAAAAGTGTTTATTACAATTCATAACGGCTAGTTTTAATAATATTTTAATAGCATATCATTGTTTAGTGAAACCTGGTATTGCGTACTACACACACTATTGAGGAAGGCCGCGATTGCATGTAATAAAAGGCAAGTCAAGGATGCATGTTGTGCAAGCTCCTTTTGGTGTAGCTTACAACAGAAGACATTAATGAAATTAAAAAGAATATTTTTCATAAAATCTCAGGGTGTTACAAAAACGGATAAAAAATTGTATGTATATATGTTTCATGATACAATATAAACAATAGAGGATACAATTGAAGTGCCATGATAAACCCCATAAAATGAACAAAAGGATGCTAGTGTCATGGATATAACCAAAGGGAAAAATAGGATCCATTATGGCTCATAATTTTCATTGGTCCATCTACCACTTGAGGAGACTATTACATTTAGAGGTTTACATGGTCCTCTTTGGGATCTCTCAGCCCCAACTATGGTAGTATCAGTCCCTAAACTATGATGAGTACAATCGTATTAGTGTGATAATCCATTATATAGGATATTTAATATCCATGAAAATGACATTAATCAATAACCTATGGGAGGGAAAACCCCCCCTTAATCACCTACCCCATTCAGAAATCTCTATAATTACATGTCTAATAAAGTGTTAAGAAATAAATATTCCTTTACTCTTAAATAAATAATTTGGGAAAAACTCATGCAAAGCCTCTAACATCACATAAGAAACAATCCCATGATAAATAAATAAATGAATAGTATGTTATGAAACAAAAAAACAACCCTCAAGGGCACACAATCCACTAAATGTACACAAGAATCACATGGAGTCTTCAGAGGTTCTCAAATGAATTATTAAAACAAATTTTACATAATGTTCCAATTGGGAAAATTTTTAAAATATTCTTGGAATTCCAAAAAACATCATCATTTAAGAAAATCTTGATATACTCGTGATATAATGATTTTTCAAATAAGTTTTTCTACTCAAATGGGATCTCAATCTTCCCTCTTTAAAATATCTATGAAAACATTTGATGCTAATATGAGAGTCCAAATAAAATATCCATGGGATCAAAAACCCTTTAAAAATAAACCATAAGATTTTGAAATGGTGAAATATTTAAAAATGTCAAACCATTTTTATAAAAAACAAATAAAATCTAAAAAGTTTTCAAAATAGCATAATATAGTTAAATCCCCCCTTTAAAACATACAAAACCCAATTTAACCCTTATTATAAAATTTCAAGACATCAAAAAATTTTATTAGGAGGACATTATATTTCATTAATAAATCTCAAAATATTTTATCATACCCTATATCCCCTTTGTTACTATAATTAATCATAAAATTAAAATGAGTAGTTTTCAACAAAACATGGACATGGAATCACACCCCCTAAAAAAGTATTAATGTCACTTTTATCACAAATGTGTCCCTCATTGATCATATATATAGGAATAAATTAAAAAATAAAACTATTTTAATGAATAATGAAATTAATGTAATGTAATATAAAGTCACAAAAATGAAAATTGTAACTTGGTTTAGTGATGATCATTCTAGAAGTTATCTCCAACAGTTGAAAGCACCCACGTGCGAAGATGTTCCCTATTCAACTAATAAGAAAATAAAACCTCATAACATAGACCAACCACTACCGTAAAATTATCACACATGGTTATTATGGTTCTTGATAGAGGAAAAATCAAGGGTTAAAGGATCAATACAAGAGAATGATGTGTTTTAAAATGGATTACCTAGAATAAATATTCTTTAATCAAATAAATATGACCATTAAATTATAGTAAGAATGTGGAGTGCTCTATTAGGGGGCATTCCTATTACAATAAAGTGAGAGATATGAGAAATAAAGGTTTGAGGGTTAAAAATAATGAGGAAATTTTTTTAAATTCACTATAGAATGAAACTAAGTATGCCAAAAAATTTGGTTATAATATATAAAAATATGTGTTATAATTATGTGCATAGATATTTCTAAACAAACCCCATCCCACATATTTTCTCCAGAGTGAAAACTGGTTAGAAAAAACTTGATAAAACCATGAAAATGGAACTATAAGACTATTGATTTTATCTTCAATATTTTCACATCATTTACATAAATGTTTTCTTATCTTTCACCACAACCTAAACTCATCATGGAATTACATGATTTATATTGTGGCTTGAATGATTCGACCACAACTCAGGAACCCCTGGTGAAACCAAAAGCATGTGTGGTAAAATTAAATTATATGTTGGGGTGTCATGAAACCACATTGGTATAACTGCACGCTTTCCTTTTGAACTTTGACCCTCAATAATTCATAGAAGGTAAACTTCAAAATTTTCCATGTTTTGGGATAAAACTCCATGAAAAAATTAAATTACCCTAAAAATCATAAAAAACAAAATGACCACCACTATGACATGGTCGGTGTCACATTATATCAGTTGTTCTTCTAAAAATAATATTCATCATTATTCATAATTTCAATGAGGGGTATGAAGTTTGATTTAGTTATTTCTACTCAAGACCTCCACAAATGAAACACTATGTCACTCAATATCGTTATTCCCACATATGATTTACTCAATAGGGACCTTCATAAATATATGGATAATGGGGAGGTTATCCCACTGTTATAGTGGAATGTTTTTAATGGTATATTACACCAAAATTTTATTTATGAAATGATACTTTTTATTAGTGATTGATACACATCTATTATTTTTTACATTATTATTTTTAATACTAATTTTTTGTAGAGTGGATAAATTCTCACAGGAGAAAAAAAATATTGTTTTTACCAATGGATGTTGTCTATCAAAATTACAACTCTAAGTCAAAATATTGATTTGATTTCTTAATGATAATTACCATATAATATATCTTAGTTTTTCCACAAATACTATGGGGATCTGCGTCCAGTATTCAGACAATATTCTAGAAATAATGAAATGTTATAAAATAAATTGGAAAATTAAATGTATATTTTTAAATGGGTGGATGACACTCATTAATAGGGTGTTATCTTTAATGCCTATGAATATTTTTTCTATCAATAGTTTTATAAAAATAGTTTTTCAAAATATAGATAAAAACTATGAATGAATACTATTGGGACTCCCACCATAACGGTTACATCTACTAGATATACTGAAAATGACTGGTACAACCATTTGAGGAAGTTTATCTTATTCATAAAAATATTATGAATGTACGCATGGAATGTATGGTAATATTACCTACGATTCATTATTAGGGTATTAAATATTGGGGAAGGTCATTAAGTCTAAATATATAAGGGTTCATAATTATTATTGACATCATATAATAAAGGAATATCTCCTATAGATGATATAGAACAGAACCTTTGTTGATCATATTAGTCATTAAATTTTGATCCCTGGATGTGGGATATCCATTTCATGTATGAATATTGGTTTGGTTGATTTCTATTCGTTATAGGGAGCTCATATCTGGGTATTCATTTTGTTTAGCTATAAATCACTATATGATCCCCATCATTTTGATTAAATTTGAACTCAATAGAATTTTTTAAAATTATAGACTTCTTAGTAATCGATATCACTATATTTTTAATGCATCATGATCATTTTAATTTTTAACCTCATACTTATATAAAACCATTAATGATCAAAAAATGATCAGATGCATTGGAAAAATAATTAATCAGGATGAACATAACATCCATGTACTATTTCATTATCTAGATAGTATGTAATAATGAAATCCCTACTAATAATAATCTCTAATGTAAAGGTATCCAATTGGTATCCAAATTAATAAAATATACTCATTCTAGTGTCTAAAATAATGATCTTCTGTTTCAATGTAGTATAAATATATATATAAAAGAACTCATGTTTCAAAATGTATATTTTATTATGTTTTATAATAAAGGAGTAATTATCTAATTTAAAATTTCATTATTTATCATAAAATAATATTGAATATAAAATTTAGATATAATATACGGAGATAAAAAAAATGGAATAATGCACACTCAAAAACATTATAGGCTTGAGTAGTCTAATAAAGTTCATAAATTATATAAAATTTGAAAAAATAAATTCAAGAGATATGAACATGTCAGACATCAATAATGGAGTGTAAAACCATTATATGTATGTTATAGAATGATGAACTATGATAATCTTGGATTATATATATAGTGTGTAATGGGAATTGTGACCATTAGGATCTGACTATTACCTAATTGTTGGTCAACATGACTTTAGTTCAATATGATATTTGGTTGGTATAACTATTGGAATTAGTTTATTTAATTTTTTATTTTTAAAATATAATTGATGTATAAGAATTTTTTTTGAATAAGAAAATATGATCATACTACTTGAAGCACATCTATCATAATATGGGAGGGAGGTAGTATCATTGAGGCTCAACCATGAACATTCAAAACTATTATTTTAACATTTAATGATTGAGTGAAGTTGACTACGGAAATATTTAATGTTGGTAGTGATCACCTCTAAACCAATGTTAGCTATGCTGGCACATTAAAGTTCTACTATTGCAAACATTAGCCTTAGGGTTTATATCGATTTAATATGTGTTTATATGTCTATACCATAGTGTAATATGGTTTATATTTCATTTGAAAAATGAAATGGTAGTCTCTCCAATCCATTTTTGATTGTTTTTTTATTAAACAAAATACACATGAATTTGATATGAATGTGATAAATTGATTTTGGGATACAAATAAAACAAAATTTCAATATTGAAAACATATAGAATTAAAATAATATTTTATGATAAATTTAGATAAATTTAATTTATGATATTTTCCTAATATTATTATATAAAATAATATTTTTTTCAATATAAATGATTATATATTTTTATAAATCCTTGCATAGTTGTTATATGAGTCATAAAAATGATTATGTCTTAAAAATTGATATCATTAAATAAATAATGATTTATACATAAAAACAAAAATTATCATATTTTGAAAATTATATTTACACAATAAATAATTTTTTTAATTTCAAATTTCAAAATTTTGTTATGGTAAAATTATAATAATTTTCAAAAATTCTTTGATTTTCAGTTAATAGTAAAAATATGGTGCTTTGTTTTAGATATGTTGTATAACTTCATAAAAAATAAACAACGATATAATAATTTAAAAAGTAGAATGAATGAAAATAATTAAGATATTTTATTAAAATATTTTATTTTAATGTATTAAAATTAATATAAAAACATTATAAATAACTTTCCAAATTCAATGAATGAAATATATGGTTTCAAAAATAATGTTTTATGAATATGTTATTTTCAAATGCCAAAGGTATTAAAAAATATTAATATTCATTTCTAAAATTCAACTATTCCAAAAATAACAAGCATTATTTCATAATCCTTGATCTAAAACCGAGGTTAAGATAATCTATATTTACTTCCAAAAGAAAACATTTCTATGGATTATATTTAGAAATTAATAAACAATCCACCCAAATTTTCTATAAGTATCCAACTCTTCACCACATTTAATATACTCCCAATTTATTAATCGTGAATTTTCCAATATTTTCCTTCAATAGATTCTTTCAGAGGAGTTCCTAATGTTCCAAGGAAATCTCATCATGCTTTATATGTTATCTTACAGGATGAGTTATTCACTTCCTCCCCTTTCTGTCCTCGACTTTTGTTATAGATTGTACTATATTTTAGAAAATATTATGTTCTCATACATGAATGATAATTACATTAATATAAAAATATTTTCCTATCAATTATATACTTCCACTCTCTCTCAATTTTTTTATTCCCGATGCAACTAACAAATACATAACAAATAAATTATTTTAAATCTGAAATTAAATAGTCAAATTAATTATAAATGTTTAATGAAATATGTAGCATTTATAAAAATTAATGAATATATAAATATATAATATTTTCCAAACCTATAAAAATAATAAAAACATCAATTATCGTAAATGAAAAAATAGGATATATATTATATCATGGAACAAATAAATAAATGTTTTGAAAATCATACATTATGTATTGGTATTTTTGTGAAACATAAATGATTATTTATAATTTTATATTTAATATATTTATTTAGAAAAATATTAATTTCATAAAAAAAATAATAAATTACTATTTTATTTTCTTATGATTATAAGATAATTTTATGAGAGCTCAATTACTATTTCAGTGTATTATAAAATAAGTTATAATTTTAAAATATCTATTATTATCTAAATAATAATTTTTAAATAAATTTAATTTTACAAATTTTGAAAATTATTTACATCTTTTAATTCTATGTGTTGAAATAAAATTATGGTGAATTTTTTGGATTTTTCAGAAATGGTTGATTTTTAATGAATATTAACAAATTTAATTTATACATTATAAGATAAATAAACTATTAATTGATTAATTGATGATGTAATAACTATAATCACGAACATACCTTCTTTATTATAATTTATTTAATGTAAATTTTCAATCTATTCTTATTATTGTTCCAAAATAATAATCTAATGAATAAAATAATCAAAAAATCACTCTTCTCCTCCACTATAAATAACATGTCTTCTCCTTACACCGCCAATGATGTGTATCTTGTTCAATTTGTACCCAAATTACTTCTCATTCCTCTTACACATTTCAGATATCTACTGGTCTCACCAAAAGGCCAAAACCAAAGGCCTTATGAAGGATCTCATGGATTAATGTTCAAGACCTAAAAACCTCTTTCATTTTCTTTCATTTTTATTTTAATTTATTTTCATTTCTTGTTCTCTCTTCACCTCCACTAATCCATGTTGTATGAAAAATTCAAGTATTTTATAAATTCATTAATTTTATCATGTTTATGTAAATATTCATCATTAAACTCATTCTTCCCACCCTTTTATACTAAAAATGAATACTTCATCAGTGATATGTCAATTTACCTTCATCATGGGCGATACACATTAATTTTCCATTACCACCTTTATTTATTGTCATAAAACCATTATTATGGTTAAATAATAATTTATTATACACATTTTATATTATATAATGTTCAGGGGACAATATAAAATCATGACATTGAATAAAATGATTAATGATTTTGTTGTTTGTAAAAACCACCAAAATAAATTTAGTCGTTTTTATTTATATTTTATACAATAAATCATTCTTATATCTAAATATATATATATATATAATGTATATTTAGAAATTTTTGGAAACATATTAACCCCATTTCATTCGAATGGTGAGGTTTTCTGTCCATTCAATAAGAAAATAAAGTAAGAATCGATCATGGAAACTAGGACAAGAACACACTCAAAACAATAGAAATAATGGAATATTATAAACAAATGGACGAAATTATGTCATAATATGGTCATATAATGTTGTATAAACATGTGTATAGTTTTTTAATTGAATAATTAAACTATTAATTCTATTATAAAGTGGTTTGAACTGGATTTGTGTAAAACGAATCAGTTGTAAGAGACATTCCATTTAAAATACACCTTTCATATTCTATTCTTACAAAATTAAAAAGGAAAAATTTTATGATACAAGAATTCAAGATCTATAATTATTTTCTGTTTATAATTATTTGTTTATGATTATGGTTGGGTCATATATTCCTCCAATTTATTGGGTATATACATGTGGGATGACGATCGTATGATTACTCTAAGTGTTACTATAATGGTTACACAATAAGTTAGTTGTTAGGATTACATCAAATGAAAACCATGAAGTAGGAATGAGGGTTAAAAATTATATGATTTACATGAGGGTTATAATCATAAGTAAGACCCCATGTTAACTTTATGATTTTATTTGTGTTTTCTTTGTTCTATAGAAATCTCTTGTTTACAAATTATAAGTATATGATACTTTGTGGGTCATAAATAAGCATTTGTTAAAATGATTTCATATGGTTATAAGTATTAATGGACTAATGGTCAATTTATTTCTTCTTATGTACCTTACTTAGATTTTTATCTCATTCCATGTTTTAAAATGTTTTCCATATTGTTTTTATTATATGTTAAAGTAAAAATGAATCCTAGCTGAATGTTTTGAATTTTCTTCATGGAAGAATACTGATTTATTAAAAAAAATTATATTAAAGAAATGGATAGTTTTTTAGTTGTACTCACATTGTAATGTTTTTTGGTGGATATGTATGATTTATGTCTTAATTCTATAAAACTCTAAACTAAAATTATATTTTGTAATTAAAGAATGAGATATCAAGTTGAATTAACTAGATTATGTAATTTTTGAGGATGAGTCCTTATATTTGGTATCAGATCATGGTATATATAACATTAGGGGTTTGGATGAAGTCAATAGAGTACTATTGTAATGAACCACAAATTATCATTATCTTGAGAGTAAAATGAGTCATTACTAGGACTTAACCGATATGCCCATGATGCCAATGGATGGCGATAAATGTTGAAGGGTTTCAAATACAAGTTGGGGGATGATTTACCATTTATGAAATTACCCATAAACCAACCAAGCATAACCAAAACTTCACTATATGATTATTGAACAAATGAATGACAACTAAAAAACATCATTTATGTCAAACCACATCAAGTACACGACAGCGGAAGACCAAACCAAGCATCAAATTACACAATGGATGAATTACTCAAGAATCTCACAAGACAAGACGACTTTATGCCCCAAAAGCTCTAAGATTCACAACATCTCCTAAGAATCACCCCAATCCGTTATTAATAAGATGATTTACCTTTACATGTCTCCTGAAACATGACAACGGAAAAATAACCAAAGTTCCAATGTATGGGTGATTATAAAACTCAGTATGTTTCCCAAATGAGTTCCCTACTCATACCACTATGATAGAAGAGTTAGCAACATTAAATATAAATTTGTTTCTCAAAATCAGTTTATAACTAAATATAGTCATGTTTCCCAAAACAACGTATAACCAAAAGCATTCAAATGTAAAAGACACCAATTTTCAAGAAAGTCATTTTTTTCCAAAAAAAATAACTAAACAAGCTTTAGAACCAATTTACAAACATCCATTTTTGGCATACCCAACCATTTCTCAAAACATGCAACAAACCATGCATTCTTCGTTATGACAGTTCCATAAAGATGAGTTGTTTCTCATCGATCATCCAAGTCATCATAAGGTAATTATTTCCCATGTCCCATTACACCTTTGGACCCAATCACAATGTCACATTTAAAACCAAGCCTCGTACATATAAATACCATGTGTCGTTAAACGTTTGGCACCAAGAACAAGGTCATATTTCATCCAAGCCTTGTACATGCAACATGAAAACACACCCCATATTCCCATCAATCATTCCAAACCACCCTTTCAATAAAATCAACTTTTTATTGAAAACCATTTCCATCAAAACCATTTCAACTCCAAACCATTTCAATAAAACTCCATTATTATTGAATACCAATTCTATAAAAGTCATTTCATTCTCAAACCATTTCAATAAAATTCCATTTTTATTGAATACCCATTTTTCGTCAAACCTTTTACAATTTCAGAAAATCAATAATTTAAAATCATCATTTTAAATTAAAGAAGCCAAATCACTTTTCACAATAATTCACCACGATTTCACAATTTCACTAAAACCATAAATCATCACTAAAGAAGATTTATTCTAGGATTTTCACAATCAATTCCATTCAAATAACCCAATTTGAAACTAATCTAATCAATTCTAACAAGAGGAGTCGATATTGAAGCCTCGTACCTTTAGGGTTTTGACTAAAACCACAACAAACGAAGTACTCACAATAAAATCAGGTTGCTTCTTCAAGAACCCTCCTTAAATCTCTTCCCCTAGCATGATCAAGACCAAATCTCATCATATTTGGAATCCACACACTTTTATCAACCCATAATGGGCATAGATATATGAAATCAAGAGAGGAGGAGAAGTAGATCTAAGTAGATCTGAGAAACCGATCAAGAACGAAGAAGAAAGATCACATACCTCAAGAATTCTACTCCAATTTGCCAAGAGAAGCCTTCAGATCGCCTCCAAAATGAATGAGATAGTTTTTTCAACTTTCAATTGAGAGTTATCCCGATTTATGGCTGCTTAGGAGAATAAAAGAGGCATTTCGAGGCAAAAAAAATTGAGATCCAAAATTTAAGGATCTCATTTAAGTTCCTGCACAGTTTTCTTGCGTAGTTAGACAAATCGTGCGATAACAATGCATCATCCACTTCCTCACCATACCCTCCACAAACAGTTTGGCCGCCCGGTTAGACAATTCCTACACCGCCCGTGTGGAATCTACTACCTCCAAGACTAACTACACACGATTTTTTCACACATTTTAGACAAACCGTGCGCCATCTGTGTGACTTCCCCTTTACCTAAATACTTCATTCAATGTTCTTTAAACTCTCCCATTCATCAACATTAACCTTCATAACCATTAAAAACATTAAGAAGTTGGTAAATACCTGATACTAGGGGTAATAAATTCACCACACCATTGGTATTTGCGTTCTCGGAAAGTAGATGACCCTCACCCAACTGAAAGAGTTCCAGCCACTTCTCTTTCAATTACTTATCATGTTCCCAAGACTCATCCTAAATTTTAACATGCTTCCATAAAACATGAACTAGGCCAATGCTTTTTCCATGCATGACTTTTTGTTTCCTATCCACAATCAGTACCGGGATATGTATCAACAAAGCAGGTGACTCTAGGTCAACGTGATCCCATCTGATCACATTGTTAGGATTAGGCTGATACCCTTTCAACTGAGATACATGGAACACATTATGAACCAAATTGAACCATGGTGGTAATTTCAACCGATATGCCACCTCTCCAACCCATCCTAGTATCTCAAAAAGACATGATCACCAACAATGAACGACAAAAGTGTTCGACTGTGATCTGCATAAGATTTCTGATGACTCTGAGCTATCTCCATCCATTTTCAAATCAACTGGATCTTCTCTGCTATTTCGTGGACAAGGCTTGGCCCGACTATTGATGTTTCACCCGTTTCCACCCAGTATACTAGAGAACGACAAGGATGTCAATAAAATTCTTCAAACGGATCCATCCGTATCGAGGATTGATAGCTGTTATTGTATGAGAACTCCATTAAGGATATATGCTCCTCCCATGAGCCACTGAAATCCATTACACAAGCCTACAACATGTCTTCTAATTTTTGTATCATGAAATCGAATTGTCCATCCGTTTGAGGATGATATGACATGGTCATTTTCAACTGAGTTCTAAGGGGTTGCTGTAATGATCTCCAGAAACGAGATTTGAACCTGAGATCTCTATCATAGAATATAGACACTGATACACCATGCATCTTCACCACTTCTCGTATATAGATTTTTGAAAGTTCTTCCATCATATTTGTTTAATGAATAGGGATGAAATGGGCTGACTTGGTTAAATGATCCACTATCACCCAAATGGCATCGCATTTCCAAACCGTTCATGGAAGACCTATAACAAGATCCATTTATATTTGATCACATTTCCACACTAGGATGGGAAAATATTGTAACATTCCAACTCGTCACTGATTCTCTTCTTAAACCTGCTGACAAGTTATGCACCGTGAGACGAACTCAGCCATCTTCCTTTTTATACTGCTCCCCCAAAACTATACCTTCAATGCGTTATAAATATTCTGTGTACTTGGGTGTATAACCCATATTGAATGGTATTAAGCATAAAGAAGTTGTTCTTGAAAACCCATTGGTAGAACCATCTGATATCTGAAACACAAAACTGAACCCCCATCAAGTTTCCATCCATCAATGGTCTACCTAACATTGAGTTTTGAACATAAAACTAAATGGTATGCATTAGATGTTTGTGATTCTTTGATCATATTTACTAAATCACGAAAAACCATAGATAAAAGGAAAACAACAACATCACCTCTATCATCACATTACACATGCATGTCGGCTAAGACCGACATCAACTGCCATTCATCTGAAGATTCTTTCACTAACAGAGCATATGAATTTCTACTCAATTCATTCGCCACCTAATTTCCTTTTCCTGATGTGTACATAAAGTCATGTTCAAAAAAATTTAGATACTCCATCCACCTACTTTACCTCAGGTTCAAATCTCACTGTGAGAAAATGTGTTTCCTGCTTTTGTGATCTGTAAACACAATGAATTTCTCACCAAAAAGATAATGTCTCCATGTTTTCAATTCATGGATGACAACAGCTAACTATGAATCACGTGTTGAGTAATTATTCTCATGCACCCTCAACTTACTTGATCCATAATCGACCACATGATATCTTTTCATGAGAACACAACCCAACCCCGATCCTGAATCATCACAATACACCACGTACCCCTGTCCAAATTCTGGTAAAATCAAGATAGGTGCTAATTTATTCTGAACCTTCTGATCCTGGAAAGACATATGACATTATTTTGTCCATAGGAATAGAGCATTATTCATTACCAGAGCTATCATTAGTGAATCTAGTCGTGAGAAATCACGCACAAAGAATTGATAGCAACCAGCTAGACCAAGAGAACTTCGTATCTCAAACACATTCTTCGGTGGTTTTCGAGAGATAACAGCTTCTATCCTTTCAAGAACAACAGAAACTCCTTTATCAGAAATTACATGGCCATGGAAACGTACTTTCTATTTCCAAAACACAAACTTTAACAATTTGTCTTAAAAATGATGATCTCTCAATATTTGTAACATTGTTCCCAGGTGCACCTCATGATCAACCCTTGTCTTTGAATACACTAAAATTTCTTCGAAAAACACCATAACCAAAGAATCCAGATATTGTTGAAATATCTGTTTCATCAAAGCCATGAAGATCACTGGTGAATTTTTTTAACCAAAAGGCATGACTACATATTCATAGAGGCCATATCTAATTTTGAAAGCTTTCTTTGAAATACCCTCCATACAAACTCGCAATTGGTTATATCCTGATCGCAAGACAGTTTAGAGAACCACTGAGATCCCCTTAATTGATCTAATAGATAATCAATGAAATGAATTGGATATCTATTCTTTATTGTAACTTGGTTAAGATTACGATAATCAACACACAGTGGAAGAGTTTCATATGCTTTCTTCACGAAAAAAAACCGGCGATGCCCTGGAGAAATACTTGCTCGAATGAAACCCTTGCTTTCCAGCTCTACTAACTGCACTTTTAATTCTCGTAACATTATTGGGGCCGTTCTATAAGATTGATGGGAAATTTTAATGGTCCCCATAAATAGATCAATTGTAAACTCCACTTCTATTAGAGGTGGTAACCCTAAGATGTTGTAGGGAAGACATCTTGAAACTGTTCCACAATAGCTGCAAAACTATTTTCCTCAATCCATTCCATTGATACCAAAGTAAATGATACCAATTGGTATGATATCATTCCCACCATTGGTGAAAACAATCATTTCGCACCTTTCTTTACCGTCCTCTATCCTCTAAAGAGATGCTCGATATCGTCCTCAGTCGTTAAACTAAATGTTCTCATATAACAGTCGATGTGAGCATTAAACATTGTCAACAAATCCATTCCCACGATTACATCATAGACTACCATATCCAACATCGATAAGTCCCCTTTTAACTCAGCTCCATCAACAGTTATAGAAAATGTTCTACACACAAAGGCATGACATTATCTTTCACCAAGATGAGTTTTCAGTTTCAAAATAGAAGGCATCATTTCCATTTTTAAACATAGCAAGTAAATAGCATGAGAAGCAATGAAGGAATGGGATGCACCGGTATCAAGAAACACTTTAACAAAGGTAGAATTCAAAAGAATCATAACTTTTACTATATATGCTCCAGTCTGATCATCGACAACCATTTTCTTAGTTCCATGCAATTTCATCATCGCTGCACTATTCTCCTTGTTGCCTTGACGAGATTTCCCTAGTTGAGGAGTCATGGAATTTCTATATTCACCATGGATATCTTTTTTACGTTGAACAGACTAATTCTACTGTCCTCTTCTGGTCGAAGCATACAATGCTTGTGACGCCTGAGAAGTTTCACATGCACCCGACCTCGGTGCATTCCTACAATAGCGTTCTAGATGCCCTATCTTCATGCAATTGTTACATCCTCTAGGTTGCGCCATAAAACTTTTCCTTATGTTTTCCAGAAAACCACATTGAAAACAACATGTTTTGCTCTAGGGTCGTGGATAATGGTTTACTAGTCCAGCCGTCGGGTTCTGATTTTCACTTGCACCATGGAAATTGGTGTCCCTTTTCCTCTTGTTCCCAGCGGTAGATTTCTCACCGTTTCCTATAGGTTTCACCATTCCTCCTCCAATCAATCCCAAGATATCACGTTCAGCAATAGTCACTCTGTTCACAATCTCTATATAATTTGTAATGCAGAGCACTGCAATCTTCGATTGAATCTCCTTCATTACCCCCGATTCGAAGATGTGTGCCTTTAAAGATTCACTTTCTGCCACCACTGGTGAAAAACAGACAAAATTCATGAACTTAGCCACATACTCTGTGACAGAGAGGCTCTCCTTCTTCATGCCGATGAAAACCGTTGTTTTCTAAATTTTTAATGTGTGGGGATAGAATTGTTTGTTGAACAATTCTTCAAATTCCTCCCATGTAAGTACTTCATCCAATTTAGCATGCACTGCTAAATCCCACTATTGTCGTGCAAGATCCTCTTGTATATAAGTCTCTAGTTTGACCATGAGCTCTATTTTTGTTCCAATGAAATCAAAGATATGATTCATCCTACATAGCCACACCTCCACCTTCTCGAGATCAACATTACCCTAAAAGTTCGGTGGATTATGCTTCATCCACTGGATGGTATGATCCACATGCCCTGGTTCATTCGTCTGGTTCCCCGTATCCACAACATGAAAATCCTGGACAATACTCTAAACCAGCTCTTGGTTCACCCATGGTTCAGGTGCAACCACATTCTACGCATATTCTTCGGGTTGGTTTCGACGATGCCTACCAGGTGTCATTTTCTAAACCAACAACATCCTCTATCAATATCACTCTCTAGCAACTGATGGTCTAGCGTTTCAAATTCTATCACATCAACAATCTCAACATCGTTTTCCAAAACATCCTTTTTCCATGTTGTAATATTTTTCAAAACATTCAACATGCTTTTTGAAAATCAACCCATATTCACTATATGATGTATGAAAAAATGAATGAAAACTAAACAACTTGAATTATGTCAAACCACATCAAGTACACGACAGTGGAAGACCAAAACAAGAATCAAAGTACACAATGGATGAACAACTCAAGACTCTCAAAAGACATTATGACTTTATTCTCCACAAGCTCCAAGCTCTACAACATCTCCTAAGAATCACCATGAGCCACTAGCAATAAGATGCATTACCTTTACCTGTATCCCAGAACACAACATCTTCAAAAGCACCAAAGTGCCAACATAGGGGTGAGTACAAAACTCAATAGGTTTCCCCAATGACTTCCCTATTCACGCAACTAGGAAGGAAGTGTTAAGAACATTTATATACAAACTGTTTATATAAAACATTTTGTGAAAAGTAGTTTATAAATAAATATAAACATGTATCTCAAAACCACTTATAACCAAAAGCATTCAAATCAAAAAAAACCGGGAGAGTTATTTTTTTCTAGAAAAATAACTAAACAAACTTTAGAACCATTTTACAAACATCCCTTTTTGGCATTCCCTACCATTTCTAAAAAATGCAAACAACCATGCATGCTTATTTTTGACAGTTCCATACTCATGAGCGGTATCTCATCGATCTACCAAGTCATCAAAAGGTAATTTTTTCCCATGTAACATTATGCCATTGGCACCGAGCACATGGTCATATTTCAACCATGCCTCATACATATAGATACCATGTTCTGTAAAAAATTTGGAACGGAGAATTATGTCATATTTCAACCAAGACTCGTACATGCAACATGAACAGACACCACATATTCCCATCAATCATGCAGAAACAACCTTTCAATAAAAAACCATTTTATTGAAAACCAGTTCCATCAAAACCATTTCAATACCAAACCATTTCCAAAAAACTCCCTTTCTATTGAAAACCAATTCTATAAGAGTCATTTCATTCTCAAACAATTTCAATTAGACACCCATTTTATTGAAAACCCATTTTTCATCAAATAATTTACAATTTCAGAAAATCCATAATTTAAAATCATCATTTTAAATTCATGAATCGAAATCACTTTTCACAATAATTCACCAAGATTTCACAATTTCCCTAAAACCATAAATCATGACTAATGAAGATTTATTCTATGATTTTCACAATCAATTCCATTCAAATAACCCAATTTGAAACTACTCCAATCAATTCAAACAAGTGGAGTTGAGTGTGAAGTCACCTACCTTTAGGGTTTTATTGAAAACCACAACGAACAAAGAACGCACAAGAAAACTGGGTTTCTTTTTCAAGAACCCGCCTTATATCTCTTCTCCTAGGAATATCAAGACCAAATCTCATCATATTAGGCATCAAAAAACTTATATCTATGCATAACGGGTGTAGATCTATGAAACCGAGAGAAGATGAGAAGTAGATCTATGTGGATCAAAGAAACCGATCAATAACAAAGAAGAATGATCACATAGCTCAAGAATCCGGCTTCAATTCGCCAAGAGAAGCCTTCAGATCGCCTCTCAAAGACTTGGGAGTGGTTTTCTAATCTTCAAGGGAGATTAATCATGAGTTATGGTTACATAGAATCTTAAACAAGGAACTTAGAGGCAAAAACGATTAAGATTCACAATTTAAAGATCTTATTTAAGTTCTCGCATGGTTTTCTCACATAGTTAGACAAAATGTGCACTAACAATGTGTTAGACACTACCCCAGAAAACCCTCCACGCACGGTTTGGCTCCATGGTTAGACAAACCGTACACCGCCCATGCAGAAGCTACTTCTTCCGAGAACAACTATGCATGGTTTTTCTGCACGGTATAGAAAAATCGTGCGCCATCCGTGCAACTTCCCCTTTGCCTCAGAAAAACATTCAATGGTCTCTCATCTATCCCATTAATAACTTTTAACCTTAATAACCATTAACAACATTAAGCATCCGTTACATACTAGAAAATGGTGGTACAAGAACCATAAATCATTTTTACCATATGGTTAATTCGAAATGATATATAATTTTATGAATATTGTGTTTACACATCTAATAATTGGCTTTTTCAGAATGGTTTTCCATAAAAGAAATAGGGAAACCGATGTAGGAAGGAATATAGAGTATGATATCATTCTGAATATGTGACCTAGAATGGTTGGGATTGGAAATGAGAAGATTGTGATAGTGATGGCTCAGTTGATTCATGTTATAAACTCCGGTGGAATCCATTAAAAATAACATTTATTGAAACCACCAAGGAACATGATGATAATGTAACATTTAATGAGGAAATACCCCTACTTTAAGTGGATCATTTGACCATGTGGTGGCTGAAGGATAGATTAAAATATATGAGAAGTAACTCGATGTCATGGGGTGTTAAAGTAATCAAAATATTAGTCTTTCCATCTATCGTTTCAATGGTGTATCTGACCATTAGTGGTCAATTTTCATGAATATAATGGATTGATAGGATATTCATGTCTCGGAATGGGATGAATTTATAAATATTTTCCTTGAAAATTGTTTTCCAAATGTGGTTTTGATTATGATGGAAATGAAATTCCTATAATTAAAATAAAATAATGAATATTTAGTGGAAATTCATGAAGAAGACTTCTCCTAATAGGAATGAAATAGTCCAAATCTTATTTGGGATCTTTATGGTAAAATAAGTCATAAATTCATAGTATTTAAGATAAGAGACTAAATGGCCTTGTCCTACCAGGAATTCAAATGTTATGAGAAGTTCATTCGATATGATGGGAGGGTATAAATGGAGTTTTCTTATGAGTATGGGTACCCTAAATACATTAGAAGAGGTCAAGATGAAAATAAATGAGTAACACTCAAGTAATGAAATATCAAAGTAATAAATATCAATTTTTAGTTTGATAAATGTTTCATAAAATTCATCAAGGGGAATGCCTTTAAAAATTTGGGAAGTGTTCTTGATATTGTAATTTTTGACATATGGCTCTATATTTCAATGACAATGATCTAAAGATTAATTATGATAAAAATATATATAAATTGTTCCAAATGTGGTTAGATGGGGAAATATGATAATATATTCCCCAAGAATGATTTGAATGACTGAAAGAATCCATACTATTAGAATAAATGTCTACTAAAATCATTTCAAACAACTCTATGAGATGTTGGTCCATACAATGAAGTGGTAAGAGGTACTTTTTTTGATTATAATAATTTTTATAATGTCTTTCATTATATGGGATCTAAAAATTTCTTTATTTATGAAAAATTTCTATGTAAATTGGAACTTTCGCCCCAAAAAATGAAACTGGAGTTGATGATTAAAACACCAAGGGGGAATATTACAAAAAAAGAATAACAATAAAAATCCTATGGAAGTATGTGGAAATAAATTACTTAAAAACCTTGTTGTTTTACCCCTAGTAGAGTTTCCTATTATTGTGGGTTTGGATTGGATTTCTGTTTATCATGCTAAGATTGATTATAGAGATAAGGAATTTGGTTTGAAAAATTGTTTTAGTTTTATAAAATAATTATGACATAACATTGAAAACATATTAGGAAGCAAAAAATCTACAAAAAAGGAAATTAATTTTATCTATCTAATATTTCAAAAAACTATATAACTGTTCAAAAGACTAATGTTACAGTGGTAAATGAATACCAGTATGTTTTTCCAAATTATTTTCCTAGTGCTATACCTAACAAGGTTGTCGAATTATGTTTTTTTACTTAGTTTCTGATTCTATGACAATTGTGATACCCCTTATAAAATGTCATAATTTGACCCTCATGAATTGAAAAATTAGTTTCAGGAGTTATTTGATAAGGGTTTTATAATTATTCTCAGTTCACCATAAGGACCTCCTATTTTTTCATGAAAAAGAAATATTTTTTCATTAGACTTCTCATTGATTATAGAGTTTTGATTAACATTACAATAAGGATTAATTATCCATTTACACACATCATTGACTTTTTTGATCACCTCCAGGGAGCCCGGTATTTCTCCAATGATTGCTTCATATATGGCTACAATCAGTTTATGCTAAAGGAGGATGACATTCCCAAAATAGTATGCCTCTCTAGATATTAGAATTACACATTTTTCGTTACTTTCATTGTATTGAATAATTCTCCTGCTATATTTATAGATCCTAGGAATATAATTCTCCATTAATATTTCAATATGTTTTTTAATGTTTTTATAGAGGATATTTTGGTTTATTCAAAACGTTGTCAGGATCATGAAAAATATATAATTATTATTTTGAGAACTCATAATGTAATGATGTTGTATATGAAATTTAGAAAATTTGATTTCTGGTTGTAATAGATTGCTTTTCGTGGGTACATTTTAAATAAATATTGCATAAATGTTGATCATCCCAAAAAATGGTAGATAGATTTCCAAGACCTACAAATGTTACAGAGATTTTTAGTTTTCCAAGATTAGAAAGCTATTACTGATTGTTTGAAATATAAATTGCCTGGTTATCTGGAATTATATCTAATATTACATGAAGAGGGGTTTAAATTATTTGGCTAGAGTACTATGATGTTTTTTAGAAACTAAAAATAAATTCTTCAATTCTTCAATTTTTTCCTTTCCCTTTAGTAATTGTGATTTTTTCGTCGATGTTGGTAATTCATTAAAGGGACTTGGAGGGATTGTGATACAGATTTATCAGGAAATTTATTATTACTTTATACAACTAAAACCCCATGAATTAAATTATACTATACATGATTTGGTCTTACCGACTATTTTTTCACATTGAGAATGTAAAGGAATCATTTATATGTGGCCAAATATGAAATATATATTGACCAAAAATGGATAAAGTATATATTAACTCAAAATGACTTGAACATGAGGCATAAAAGATCAATTAAACTAATAATGGATTATTATTGAACTATCAATGACCATCAAAAAAAAGAAAACAATATTGTCAAATCCTTGAGTCAAAAAACATCATGAATCATTACCCATGTAATTCATGGATCATGACCCCATGGATAATGAATTGTTAAATTTTGGATTGTAATTTTTTATTATTGGGAATTCATTTGTTTTTGTTCATATTTTAGTGCAATCGTCTCTATTAGAAAAAATCTGGGAAGTGAAAATTGGAAGAGGAGGAGTTGTATAGAAAGGTAGTGTTGGTGAAAAAGGATTTGTTTTCAGATTTTAATTTTAATAAATATTATATTTTGAGATTTTGGGAAGAGATCATATGTGCATTTTCATTACCTGTTAATGAAATAATTGTAATGTGAAGCTCTTAGTTATATATTTTCTGTTTATCATGGTAGATCTAAAATTTTCAATGAAAATATATATTTTAATTGGTGGGAAGAAATGAAAAGAGATGTGGCGGATTTTATTCAGAAATGTTTTTATTGTAAATAGGATAAATAAGATTGACTACAATCAAATGGGATTCTTCTTCCATTTCTAGTTCCATTTTAGAAATGGGAAATTATATCCCTGGAATTTGTTGTGGCACTACTAAAGTCTTCTTGAGGTAACAATATCATTTGGGTTATTGTTGATCAAATAACAAAAATGGTAAATTTTCTTCCTATTTGAGATACAATTTATCTAAATTTGCATTCTCGATTGTACCTTAAAGATATTTTTAGGTTAAATTGAGTTCATATGTCCATTGTATATGACTGTGGCCCTATGTTCACTTCTAAATATTGGAGAAGCAATCAGAATTAATTTGTATATGGATTAAATTTTGTCACAAACCTTCATCGTCAATTACTTGGATAGTAATAATAAGCAATTCTGACATTGGAGTATATGGTTTGAGGTTGTTCAGTCATCCTGGATCCACTAAAAGATAATCCATTATTAAATTATTAATTATAATCTAATAGGATATTGAATAGAAAGTTTAACCTTTTTAAATGGGTATTAACATTTAGTATTTTAATTCTCACTTTTCCATGGGTGTTACACTATATACACTACAAGCATATAATCAAGATATAGTGGAAAAAAACACAACACCGATTATATAAAAAACATTATATAAATAAATAAATCGTAATAGAAACCTTAAAATTATTAATAGTCTCATTAGAAAAAAAAAATTAATCCTAAAGGATCACCCTTGGGAAACTCGTGGTGGCTCCAAATTGTACTTCAATTAGTATTAGGTGGGTTTGATTGAGTTTCATTAAATTATTTCTCCCTACTTATATCCATAGTAGTATAGTTAAGTACTAATTGTAAACAAACAGAGGTATGTTATATCCTATGTATACCTATTTATCCCACACACATGTTCACTTCACCCACTAATTTTACTTATTTATATTTAGATGCTACCATAAAGATTTGTATCTTAATTATGGAACCATGAAATTAATAATATAGTGAATGATTGTAATTGTGTTTTGATAACACTACCCATAGATTGGGGAGTATTTATTTGACATAACAAAATTATATAAAAACCTTATGAAACCATTTTTTGAAGAAAAAAAAATTCAGTTTTATGGTAGTTTTTCTAGGAAAATCTATAAACATTCAAAAACATAAAATAATTTTTTTTAAAAAAAAACACACAACACTAGAAAAATATCATGACAACATTATTATTATATTTTGATCATCCTGATTATATTTTAGAAATTATGTTTTTATTATCTTTTTTATTTTAATTAATCTAATGGTGTTCTTCAATACCTATACATTTCTAATATAAAATTAAGAAATATAGTTGTATTAGAAAATATAAGTGATGATATAACTTTTTGTAGAACATAGAAACACAATTTGGTGTTGTGTTAGCTTATATAAGAAGAAACACTCAAATATTTCAGGATGAGAAAAGAATATTTGGGCCCAAAAATAATCTAAAGATTATGGAAAGATTGAAAAAAATTAAATATGGATAAGAAAATAAAGAAGACACACTTTTTGAAATTTATGTCATTAATCAATATAAAACTGAGTGGTTAATTATAATTATATTAGGACAATAGAGATGAATTCATGAATTATAAGATAATGTAAATCTTATACTTTAAAAATAAAGAAGCATGATTATGGTTGATCCCTGACCATGGAACATATAGATTAATTTGAATAAGATGTATTTAGAAGCTGTTTTGAATAAGGAAAAGAAAAATTTGGTGAATGAATGGAATTATATAAGATGTTAGTAGGTTGCTACATACATGAAATAAATAAGGAAGAGGATTCCCACATTACATTTCCACTCTCTCAAATATTTAGCTTTATTACTTCCATTAAGAAGGAAATAGACACACTTCAACATCACACTCTAAGGAGCATGAATAAGATTGATCCATGACCATGGATCAAATAGATCTATTAGAATAGGATGTTCTGAGAAGCTATTTTAAAGATTAAAAAGAAGAATTAAGTGAATGAATGGAAACATATAAGATGTAATTAGGTTATCAAATTCAATTAACAAATAAGGAGGAGAACCGAAAAATTACATTTCCACCCTCCCAAATATTTCAAATTATTTCTTCCATTAGGAAAGATAAAAAATCACATCTAAATTACACTAGAATTGGGTAAATTCAGGGTTATGTTGTAAAAGGTCGACCATTTCCTAAAAGAGTTTTATTTAATTTATTTCTAGTTGTTTTTTGTTTGTTTATTTTTTTCATAAAATCTAGCATTTGATTTTAATCATATCCATTAATCTTTTAGAACCATAGAGCTTCTAGAAGGAAGAAGAAGAGGAAATATCAACCCACATTAAAGAGGAGGATATCAGTAAACATAGTGAGTCTCATTATTCCCATTTTGTCTTATATATTATTAATGACTGATGTTAAATTTATTTTCATATAGGTTCCTACATGAAATATTTTATTAATAAGAATTATATTTTAAAACACTTTTATATAGAATTAGTTGTACAAAATCCATTTGAATAAGATATATTTTCTTTTCTATGTGACATATTACTTATAATTAGCTTTATTAAATTTATTTCCATATCATATTCAATATTGAACATTTAAATTAAATCTATATTAATTAAATATAATATTTTTTGGATGTATTATGGTATAATATCATAACATGAGTATGGTAATGAGTTTTCTAGTTAATAATTATTCAATTTTCAATTAAAAATTATATTAAAAAAAGAAACTACTAATGTGGATTGATTTAGTTAAAAAACATTATTTGATGTCTTAAATAACGGAATTTTCATGTTTGTATCAATTTTTTATGAATATAGTTCATTGAATAATAGTTAAAATCAATTTGACTGGTTTGTTTCTAATTATTCCTCCCCCACATGACAATCACCAATAGCATCATGGGGTTACATCTATTAGAATTTCATAGTTTTGTATTATATATAACTCATATGAAAAAAACATCTTTAATAAATACCTCTCCAACATTACAACCCATACATCATTATAAAAATTATCCCCAAGGGTTTTAATTTTTTTTAAAGGTTTAGTTCTAATCATTATTAATTCATAATTCAATAATTCTATTGCACAAAATGACTAAAAAATAAAAAATATGAAAAAATAAGAAGTTAATTACCAAAAAAATAGCTTAGTAAGATTGGTAATTTATGAGAGATATATATGATATATATGTAAATTTTATATTGAAATAATTTAATTTTCAATACCAATTAATCATTTATGGTATATATTTAAAATTGGGTAAATTTTATTATCATCATCTAAGGAGTTATAAAAAATGATTTTACATGTTTTTCATAATAATTAATTAAAATAAATAACTTAAAATATAAAATAGAATATAATGGTTAATCATGTTTTGGATTAAAATCCATTTATGGTAATGTTGAGGTTAATGCTTGATGAAAATCCAGGTTTGATTTTGTGGGATGTGTTTTCATGAAAATTAAGAAAAAAAATACTATAATTTTCATTATTTCTGAGTAATTTCAAGACGAATTCACATGAAAGTAATTTAGGAATTTAATTTGTAGTTTTCAATTAAAAATTTGAAAAACATGGGTTGGAATTCAAAATTTGAGTGACCGTGCATTTTAACGATTGATAATGTTTTGAAAAAAACTTTTTTATTTTAATAAATTTTATTTAGACTATTAATTTATAAATATTTAATTTATATTTCTAAAATTAAATTTATAAATATACATTATCATTAAATATATTAAATTTTACATAAATTTTATTCATTATTAATTTAAACAATATTTAGAATTTAATAAAATTATGTTTTAAATAAATTAAAGGATGCTTGATGGAGGAACAAGGAATCAGATGGAGTTAGTTGTGTATGATTAATTTTGGTTTTCAACTTATTGAGCATGAATAAATCAATTATATCATAATAAATTTTTAGATCTATGTCAGATTGAATTTTGGTTCGTTCAGACTCAATATGAATAAATAAACTCTATGGAAGAGTGACCTAAACTATTTTTGAATATATTTTACACTTTTTATTGAAATATAATGACAAGCCATGCTATGAAATATTAATAATAAGATCATGAATCCTATATTATATTATATAATGGTTGTTGAAGAACAAATTAATGTTTTATATCATTAAATGATTGATTTAGAATTTATTTAAAGATTTAAAATTTTACTCTAATATATAAAGTATGACATGTATTATTAAATTGTTCTACATTGTTCCAAATATTCTATGTTCCTTTATAGTTTCATCAAATTTATTATCATTCACTTCATGTTCATCATATTAGTCATCATTATAACTAAATATATAAGAGAAGAGTTGAATAATCTCAAACTTAAGAGATCATGACATTTCAATAGTGTTAATATAAACAAGTTAAATATTTCACTATACAATCTATTTCACCAAATTAGGAAAATAGGATAATGCATCTCTATATAGAATTTTCACATATACTAGAACATGGGGGAGTGTATAAATTTTTTATCCTAATAATAAAGGAATCCAATGAAAATTACATAGAGATCATCTGAGTTGTCTTTGTATACATGGGATGATACCAATAACTTACGTGAGATCGATGTAATATTCTAGAGGATATATTATAAAAACCTGAGACTCATAAATATTAGGTCAAGCCAAAAAGAAATAATAGCGCATGAGATAGTGATTTATAATTTTAAGATATAATTAGTAATTTTCATGGGAACAAGTATATATATATATATATTATAAACCCTTACGATCAATATAATAAGTCCAATGGTGATTGTGAGGACCTCTATATTTCCTTTTTATAAATTCTGTATTATTGTTTTCATAAATGTATGTAAAAATTAATTAATATTATTCCTTATACAATATTTTAGATGAAAATATTAATAACTTGAATTTAATCCCCACACAATTAATTATTGAGTGGATAATCAATGTTAAATAGTGTTGGAGTGAAAGTGAAAAATATGGTTATGTGGTAGATTTAAGAAATTTAAAATGGAAGAAGGGTATTTTTTGTTAAAAATATCACATTATAATTTCTTTAAAACATACATTTCTATAATGAAATATTGACATACTAGAAACATACACAACTCCATAGAGACATGAAACATTTCCCTATAATGTGGGGCTTGAAAAAAACATCATGCAGTTTTGTGTACTAATTGTGTATTCATTATGGTCTATAAAAATAGAACTCTAGAGAACCTCATGGTGGTTTATCAATATATGTTAAAATTTATATGGTGAGTATGATTGGTTTTGGTTCTTTCAATATTTAATACCTATATCCACTCTAGCTATTAGATATGAGTTTTAGAGAAAAGTAAAAGAGCTATATTTTTTTGTTTAGACTATTATGGGATGTGTTTTTTTAGAATTTTTGAATATTTATAAGTATTGAAAATTGTTTTGGTGAGTTTATATGGGTTTGGATAGGTTTGAGGTGGAAGTCTAGTGTTTATGTAGAGATTCATAGTCGATTCATAGTCTTTTTAGTGGTACATTCAAGACCACATATCTCAAGATGTTGAAGTGGATGGGACTAAATATTTGATGGATAATGTCTTTGGATAATGAATTTTATAATATATATCCTAGGAATTATGTTAACGAGACATTTACAATCGAAGCATGATCCCTATGACTTTGCATTCAAGACCTGTCTACTTTAAAATTTATTAAAAAATTTAATTTGAATACATAACCTCCCAAACTTATTCCCTATACATGGCCTAGCCGATAAGAGAAGCTATTTATGGAGGTATTATAGGATTTTTTTTCATGGATAAGACCCTCCGGATATTATATCCGATAGATATTTAAACATTTGTGTATTAGAACGATGTTTTTCTCTTAGTTTACATTCATTAATAAATTTTCTCTTTTTGTAATGGGTTTTTAAATGGGTGTTTCAAGGAGTAATGGAGAACAAATTATGATTAATACGTCTTTTTTAATCATTTATATAGGCACAGAGACCCGGTTTTTGTCCTTTAAAGAGATTGAAATAATTATATTTATATTACAAGAGTTAAAACCTGAGAAATAATGTGATCCGAGGCCTGGTGTGCGAAGGTTTAATTTTATAAAAAATAAAAAATATATTTTATATTATGCATGAACAACTTCGTAAAAATGATATAAATCTTAAAAAGAAGCACGAAGCTGATATCCGAGACCATGATTATTTCATGAACATGGTGTTTACCCTATGCATGAAATAAAATGAGTTTTCATGGGGTGTTCTCTCACCTCTCCAATTAGAGGTATGATTAGTTCTTTAATTAGTTATTAAATTAATTAATTAATTTTCTTTCGATAAAATAGATAATCCTATAAAAACATTTCCAGACCTGTTTCTCTAAGATTATCCACTTAAACTATATGATAAATTAAAATATTTTCCCTTGTTATATACCATCCCCTATAACCTAGTAATAAATAGCTGAGCCAACCCAAACCTATCATGAAGGGCATTCGGGATACCCATGGGTTGTTGAATAAAACCAGGAATCATCAATAATAGTTTTGGAATAATTTTGTGACCATCATTTTATAAGAAAGATAACCAGACAGTATTTATACAAAAGTGACTCCACATTGATAAGTGTATGATATGTAAAACATTTACAAATAACCATAATTACTACAGGATGTTACTAGGAAACAAAATGACAAACTGAATTACTAATGGAAAAAAACTCTCCAATCCCACTAATCAACCTATAAAACCACCCCCTTTGTGGTTATTTTCCTCTAATCAAACATAGAAGAAGATAATATACAAGCACTAGAAGGAATAGGTTTGATATGTGCTAATATCCCAGAAAGGTCTAACTAATGATTCTATAATAGATTCCAATATGTAATTATCCAACTAAAGTGAATTTTATTTTCAAATAAAAATGTTTGGAATTTCAAAATAATATTTATAGAAATCATTCTTTACATTTCAAAAGATAGAATACAATTCACATAATGGAAAAATATTTAACAAATGATGTAAATAAACCCATTTATATAAAATAGTTTATATAAATTAAATGGAATTTATAATAGATCACAAACATTAGAATGGTCTTACATCTCATATATAAATAAGTGAAGAATGTGGTCATATTATAAGAGGTATGAAAATTCGATGTAATTGGATCCTCAAACTCTGAAGTGACAATTTCCAAAAATGTGTCCACACATCCCTCAACATATGATAGTGAGGACTCATCTATGTCCCAAGGTGGAATAATTTGTGCTATTAAGTATTTAGTAATTTTTGTAAAGCATCCATCCAATTCTAGGGAATTCTTATCCTAGCATGTTTTTCCAAAATAAATCACTAAATACCTAAGCTTTCATGTGCTCTTTAAAAAAATAGTGATGGAAATTAATTTTTAGAATACTTAAAATAAAAATAAATCCCATTCGCTTATTCCATAATTAATATTTTCCTTTTAAAACCAAAATGGGTTTTCAATCAAAAAAAGTATTTTACAATTATAAAACCATAGTTTTCTATCAATTCTATTTGATGGAATTTTTTCCAAATAAAAATGTAAAACCAATTCAAAATTAAAATTTACAATTCAATTTCAACAAATAAACTCAAAAATTTAATTGATAAAATTGCAATAATTTTAACAATTTTTATTCAACAATATAAATATCAATAATTTTTCATCATTTTCACAATCACAAACTAATTCAATTAAATTTTGGGTATCCAAAGTTCATGAAAAAAATCAATTAATAAGATCCCCAAATTAGTGGAATTTTATTTTATGTCAATAAATAGAAATAAATTTCATTTATAAAAGAATTTGAATTTAAATTGACAATTGAATTTAAATCAATAAATTTAGTGTCAATAAAAATTGGCTATCATAATGGAACCACCAACCTATCTCATAGAGTCACAAAAACCGCAATAGAACCCACCAATAAGAACAGTAGTGTAGATGATCTAGGAACTAAATCTATAAACATGATCTTAAAAAATTGGGATTAGATCCATCAATTCCTATATGATCTATCAAACCTCGTGGATAGATATAGAAAGATTTAAATAGATAAGAGGAACACTTACATGAAAACTCACACCACATTCACAACTATGATCGATTGATGAATGAAATGACCCAAAAGGGGATGAGGTATTATATCATTCTTTCGGAAGGATCTTGGGTCAAGGGGAAATAAATATAGAAAGGATGAAATATCAATTTCATCCAATTATCCTTTTTAAAAATAATATTCAGGACATTAAACTTGATTTAACCTAATTACACATCATGTAATTGACAAATCCTATAATCACTGAAAACCAGTCTCCTTTTGTTAAAAATGGATTTATTAATATTTTAAAATTTACATGTCATTTAACCACATTACACATCATGTAGATCCATTGTATGATTTAGAACCCACATGTTAAGATATTTCAGAATCCAACAATTCTCTGACTTCACCATTATTGATATCCTCACAATTCCCTCTTGGCCCTACCTATATAATTAGAATGGAAAAAAACAAAAAACACATAAAACATACCTATCAGAAAGTTAACGAAATTTTACAACCTCACCATCATGAAAACATTAAGTCCCCATAAATCCCATCAAAATGATAACAAGTTAAAAAAGTGAGGCCACTATACTCTCACTAGTGCATCGTGGTCGTGTGTATCATGAGAATCAGAACCATGATCTATAGAAGAAAAAACAAAGGTGTCTCCCTATCATGATGTATATTGGTCTCAAAATAATCTATCCATAATTTTCAATCTATCATGGATAAATCATATTCAATCTGAATATCTCCCCATAATAGAACATGTGGTGGATAAAAAAGATACTTATAGTGTTGTGATGCAAGAGACACCTTATGTATCGATTCAAGTTATAGTATAAGTGATAAATGATAAGAAACATTTACCACCTGTTCAAAATTCTAAAAATGTCCCACAAAATGATGACAACATAAGCCTTATATCGTATCTATTCCATCAACATCATCTAATAAATATAATAAATATTTGTTATCATCTCTTGATCCAATCTTGGTCAAACCAAAAAACATTCACCATTGTTTTCCCAACACCACAATGATCTGCATAGAGGACCCTAAAAGGCCTCAAACATACCCATTCAGATTCTATACTTGTAATGAAAATTTTAAGAAAACTCACCCACCCCCAGATGGTCATCCCATGCCCCACCCAATTTTGGAACACAAGCATTGAGAATATTCTCATGAAATTGTGTTTCTCTTTCTTTCTGTCTATCCAAATATATATGGTATGTCATGCTCAATTCTGAATTTTGATCCCAATTCCCCTAAATGGCCTCTTCAAAAATTAAAACTAAACTGATGATATTTTTCAGAAACAATAGTAGATGGAACTCCATGAAGATGAATAACGTATTTCTGAAAGAGATTCCCAAAACTCTTAAACATTGGTTGTATCATGAAGGGATATAATGTGAGCTAATATTTTCAACCAATCGATAACAACCCATATTAAAATATTTTTTCTCAAGGTACATGGAAACCCAAACAAAAATTCCCTATATATCTCATCCTACATGCATGTACGGACTGGATTTAGCTAATGAAGAACCAGTGGTCTCTTATGCTCATCTTTAACCCATGGCTTGTATAATAATTAGAGAAAAATTCTGAAATTCCCCATCTCATACCTAGCCTCTAGAACTTCCCCTGAAAGTCATATAACATCTTCATTGTTCCTGGATCAACTACAAACTTGGAATTATTGAAATTTCCCATATTATATTTTCTTTATAGCTAATGGCATAACAAAATCATTCTGATAACGTAGAATATATCCCATAGATAATGACTACTAATCATTTATATTCCCACCATAAAGAGAGTCTCTAATGCTATTGAACTCATCATCATGCTACTTTTACTAAAGAATAATCTTGAGAAGAAAGGATATCAACTGATCACTGGCCAAATAAACCACTCCTACTAATTACTGGACTCGTATATGAATCATTTAAAAGAGATCCACAAAGTTCCACTCTTTAGAAGATACACTCATGGTCTGATTTTGAATTTTCCTACTCAAATTATCAAAAATGACATTCCCTTTCCATGGGGTATAGGTTCTGTCAGAGTCGATGTATTGTTTGTATTCGACCCTACTCCTCTAGTAGAGATTTAAATCATTCCGAGAAAAGATATAACCCATGTTCTTGAGGTATGAAAACACATTCATCCATTTATTGTAATGGTAATTTCACAAGATCTTATGTGTTCCCGTAATATCTATAGGATCAACATCATGGGTTGGATAATTCTTCTAATTTTTTCTATGATGTTGAGATCCATTGAAAACACCTTGATCACCATGCATGAGAAATAAGACCAACACTAAACCTGATGGATCACAGAAGAACACAAAACCCAGCCTGACCTCTAGATGATTTAACACCAATACAGCAGTCAAAATACCTTTCAACTCGAAAAAAATAAAACATCATTCATCCCCTGAAAACATTACTCCATTCGGTATTAGACATGGAATCGAATAATCCATCTTGGACAAATCTTTTATGAAATTGTAATAATACATTGCTAGAACCAAGAAGCTCCAAATCACAAAAACATTCCATGGTTGTTTCAATGCAAAAATAACTTTTACCACTATAGGATCAACTGATATCCCATTTTTCGACATTATGTGGAAAATTAATTTCACTTCTCGAATCTAGAAATCACATTTCAAAATTATGGCATAATTTCATAAATTTATCAGCAAATTCAGAACTATTATAAGATGATTTATATTATCCTCCTCATACATAGAGTAAACAAGGATGTTCTCCCAATATACAACATTGAATATATAAATATAGTCATGGAAAATAATATTTACTAATTCCATAAAAACCATATGAGAATCAGTTTGACGAAAGAAAATGATTGGGTACTCATAATGGTTGTACGTTAATCAAAAGGTGGTTTTATTAATTTCATATTCTTTTATCCTCAATTTATGTTTACAAAAGAGGTGATAAATCATTAGGAACCGCTTCCCCCCTTAAAATGACAAAATGGTTCATCAACCCAGTATAATAGATATTTCCTCATTATCATAAATTGATTGAGTTTTCAACAAAAAACACAAAGGCGTAATGAATTATCATATTTCATAGAAAATAGAATTGGTTCCTCCCATGGTGATAGGATCAAGAGTATAAATTCTCTCTCTAAAATATCATCAAAATGAGACTTTAAATAATTCAATTCACATGGTTCCAAGTGTTAAGAGGGAATAGAAACTAGTTGAATACCATGAACTAAATCAATAGATAACTCTAACTCGCATACTGGTGGAAAACTAGAGATGTAAGAAGTAAACACATGGAGAAAATCAATGAAAACTATAGAGAGATCACCACTTAAAGATAACAACTATTGATAAATTGGGAAGACATATATGACTTCCCCTAACTCCGTATTAGAAGTTTCAACCCTAATCCACATTGGTTCCCATTCTCTATGAAAGACACTAAAAACAATCTAAGGTTTAGAAAATGAGACCCATCGAGGATAGAAATAAAACTAAAATTTATATTCGATGATCCAATCTATATCAAATGTGACATAAAAAGGTTTCATGTCTTCAATTAGAAAATACAAGATAGATCAACATCAGTTATAAATAAAAAACAATCAGAACAATGGAGACATTGGTCCCTCTTTGTTCCAAGGGGTAGTAATATCCATGATGTAAGATAAAATCTCCATAGGATGATTTCATAGATTGAAAATATAGGTTTACATAATCAAATAAGATGTACCAATATCAAATAAATCATTCACTAATAGTGATCCTATTGTGGTGGTACCTCTCTTGATCACTAGACTCATATCTTTACACTCTCGAGACTCTTCCACTTTGTAATGAGGGGTCATTTCAGATGCCTTTAGAAAGAACTCTTTTAAGCATGATGCATATGATTTACCTAAAATTTTAGAAGGAGATGATTATATAATTACACTATATGGAGAGGAAAAGTTAAGTAATAACATCTGTAGGTAAATCATAATCTAAATGAGACACAATTCTTGGGTACCTCATTGCAAACCCACATTGAATACTCTGGTTTTCCACACTAGAAGAAAATCATAGTACATCTTTGAGGAAATGAACTAGGTTTGGAATGAACATTATATAAAGAACCACCATGAGAATTGTTACACTTATTCATTCCCTCAGAGAAAAACACACTACCAAAGGGAGAGTAAGAAACTCCCATCCACCTTAACATTCTAGCCATGTCCATCTCAGCCATCAAGCTCTTTCCAACACATCATCCTATGAAGGGAATTTCATATAAAAATAATAATAATGAATATGATATCATATTCCCAACTCTAATATTTTAGCCATATTCTTCTCATTTTATACTATCATTGGAGAGAAATAATGAAACTCAACAAAATGGTTTCCATACTCTTTCGCAGTCCTGTCAGACTGCTCATGTATGAAAACTACATAGTTTTGGATAGCATCATAGAATCTGGATAGAACTAGTCAGTGAAATGAATTTTATTGTCTATAAAATATAATATTTTTTGATTCTTCTTGGTCATATTATTTTCGACCCATCATCTTCATAGTCCTTCAATTATAAAGGTGGAACACGTCACCTTGATTACGTCAGGGGTCTTTAATAACCCAAACAATCATTAAATCATGATCAATCATTCCTTAGTATATTGATGAATATATGAGAATTTTAACACTATTGGCTTCTAGATAAGAAACTAATGAGATTGATCCTGTAGATTATCTCTCTACGGTTCCACCACTGAAACATTTATGAGAGCTGGTGGTGGGTCCTATCACTGAGCAGGGATGTTATGCACAATCACCTCAACAATGTTTGTGTTTCCAATAGGCTTTTCTTGTTAAGGATTAGTAGTATCATCCTACTAGATTATATTTTCACATATTCTAGGAGGTATTATTCTACATATCATCATTATACAATAATCAAGATATTATATTAACATAAAACTGATAAATAAGGGAAATAAATCTCAATAGATAGAAACATAAGATTTGGATTTCAAACTATCCAAATCAAAATATGTGAAAAGACTATAACTAATCCTTAATAATTAACACTCAAACCACCCCAAGTGATGTAAATTTCATTGAGGTGTGAGTTATCCAAACACTCAATCACAACCTTCTCATAATTCTGTAAAATAATACACAAATTCATGTTGACTTCAAGGAAAGATGCCCAACCTCCTTTGATACTACATTGTCATGAACCATCTTGGGTACCCCGGTAACCTGAAAATCGATTCAGCCATCACATTTCTCGAAGGGAATTCACAATAAACATGGGTTTTTGACTACCACCTGTCATCATACAAAAAAAATGTGGGAATAATTTTTTTACAAGCATTCCATAATAGAGATAAAAAAATATCCGTACAAAAATAAACTCCACAAAGAGAAGTGTACTAGGAATAAAAAATGTATAAACATCCAAAATTACTATATAAAAGTACCATAAAACTAAAAGAACATATTATTTTCTAATTTACTCAAGTATACAATTCCATGGATCAAAAGCTAGAACCACATCCAAGGGGTTCTTCACCCCTACCCGATCATGGAAGGAGATAATATACACAAAATCAAAGGCACATTTTTTTGTGTGAGATAAAATCCCAATAGGGGTTTTTCATGAATTCCTTAATATATTCCAACATTCAATCAACCAAATTTGGAAATTTAAATTTTTTAGTAAATAGGTTTGTCATTTGAAAAGAATATATAGATTAATAAATATTTACATTTTAAAAGATGGAGTATATTTCAATTGATGGAAATAATTTAATCAAATTTAGTAAATAAAAACCATTATATAAAACATTTTAATAAATCATTAGATATGTAAGAAAATATGAAACATTGGGATACATTTATATATCATATATAATAAATTTACTAACATGTTTATATAATAGGATGTAAAATAGTTCCAGCTTATACGATCTTCACACTCTCATGGGATAATAACTGCATTGTGTACACACATCCATTAGAACAAGAAAGAGATATCCCATCTACACCCTACTAGTGAATAATATGTGCTATGAATTATTTATTTATTATTTTAAAACTTCAATATAGTTCTAGTTCATTCACATCCTAGAATGATTGTACCAAATAACTCACTAAGTACCTAGGCCTTCACGTGTTCTAGTACAAAAAAATGATGGTCAAGTTATTTTGATAATACATAAATACTAGATAACCCCATTCCCCTATAAAAATTCCAATTTTACATTTAAAAATAAAAACGGGGTTTTAATAAAAATATTTAGTTTTACAATATAATTCCCAGTGGTTTCTATCAAATCTATTTCAATACATTTTTTTAAAATAAAAATTTGAAATAAATTCAGAAATCAATTTCACAATTTTGTTTCAAAAATTAAATTCAATAACATAAATAGAAAAATTTACATAAATTTTAAAATTTAAATTCAATAATTTAACTTTTCACAATTTTTCATCAATTTCACAATGACACCCCAATTCAATGGAATTAGTGGTTTTCCAAATTTCAGGAAAAAAATAAATTGTGAAAAAACACAATGTAAATGGAATTGGGCTTTTAAAAAATCAATTGAAATCAATTTCATTTAGAATCAAAATTATATATAAAATAATAAAATCAGGGTTAATAAAAAAATTTCATCCTAACGAAACCACCTATCATTCTAATGGAAACACATAGCCAGTAATAAAACCCACCAATAGAGAATGAAGGAATATAAGACTTAGGAACATAACCTAATGATAATATTAATCAACAATGGTATTATATCCATTAGTCCCAAGATCATCTATCCACCACTAATGAGATAATGGTAAAGAGACAAAGGGATTGGGGAAGGCTTATCTGCAAAGGCACACTACATTCACAACCATGGTTGATTGATGAATGAAATATCTCGAAAGTGTTTAAGGGATATAAATATCCTAGGGAAGGTTCTTGGTCTAAGAGAAAAGAATACTATTAATGAGGAAAGACTAATTTCATCTAAGCGGTCTGTTTAAAGACAAAAGTCTAGATATTACAAGACATGTAACCAAATTACATGTCGTGTGATGGAAAAATCCCATAATCATCAAAAAACAGTTCACATTTTTTTTAAATGGATGTTTTAATATTTTAGAAATTACTTATTTTGTAACCACACTACATGGCATTTAAATCACCTATATGCTACAAAATCAACAGGTTTAAAAAGCTATGAATCCAAAAAAATCTTTGAGTTCCCCATTATAGGTATCCTCTAAAACATGTCACATACCTTCTTTAAAAATTACCAATTAAAATATCAAGAATACTTGAAATCAAAATTATATAAATTTAATGGGAATCTCATCATTTGACAATGAAACACTGGGTCAAATAAGATCAAGATAAAATGAACGTAACGGCTTATCACAAACATTGGAGTATGAATTATTCATAAAT
Organism: Viscum album; assembly: GCA_963277665.1. NCBI lineage: Eukaryota > Viridiplantae > Streptophyta > Magnoliopsida > Santalales > Viscaceae > Viscum > Viscum album. Next base: position 166,032,707 of record OY728148.1, read on the forward strand.
TAATGATATATAAATGTCTTAGGACACATAAATGTGGTTTTTAATCAATTATTATTAAATGGATTGAGAAGATACGTCCATTTTATTGATATTCTATAGTTTTGGCCTAAGAATTCTCTTAAACAGTAGTTAAATTGATTTAATTCTGATGTTTTCTAACCATGGATCCAGGTTCCTGAACGTATTCCAAATAATAATGGACAATGATGTTTAAAAATTTTTGTCACTTTAGCCACAATTTCTCTTCATGTTTATCATTTGTAGGACCTCAAGTTTTAGGTTTAACCGTATCGGGAAGAACTAAACTGAATCAGACATCTATAACTGTGATGAATAGATGAAAGACACATATATCGGTGATCTAAGACTATATATGGAATGATTTAAAGGAAGGAATGGTCATTGTGAAGATATGTTTTAGATGAATTGATGATATAAGGTTTCAGGATGTGATATTGTGTACAAGTTCACATGAACACAAACTGGAGATAATGTTCAGCAAATGGTGGCCATAAAGTGCTAATCATAGCTAGATAAAATCATCTCAGAGAAATGTGAGGTGATTTATATGACATAAAGTCCTAATTGGAGGTGAAAAAATTGGATTTTAAAATCTATATGAAAACCCAATTATAATCCATGTAGTGGGATGAATACACAGCGTGTAGCCCTCTCAATGGTGGTGTCTTGGGTTATGGGTAATGATAAGGATGAAACAGTGTGAAGTCTAACTAAATGGTATGTACCTTTTCCCAGATGGAATCTCGTTTGATGGATAACATGTGCTGAAAACCATGTGGAATTACATGAACAAGAACATGACCTTGTTCTCTAGTACATTGACACAGGGTCAATTACATGGACATGAGGTCTAGTACAGAGACACAACAAGTAAGAACCAACCCAGTCATGGTTAGCATGTACATTCCACATATTCCACCAGCATAGCATGTCTACTACATGAGATGTATCCATTTTCTAGATAGGGACATGGCTAGGTGGTGGAGTGGGGCATCATGTTGTTTGGGTCCCCTCACATTATGTGTACCCCTTTTCCTCTTTTAAGGAAACATTAATCCACTATATCTCTTTCGTTTGAACATTGATTTTTTATCACTAGAAACCTATATTGATTTTTTCTAAACATAGAATGTGATTGTTTCTTCATTTCGTAATTTAGAGTTATTATGTAAAATGATATGGGAATGGTTCTTTTATAGGATATGCGCGATGACATCAGTGATCCTGTAGAATCACTAGAAACTGCTGAGTTATACCCACTAGTACAGATTAGAGGAAGAGTACTTGAATTTTAGAATGGATCCACCCATTGTAATTGGCATGTTTCCTCAATATCAACTTTATGAGTGGGTCCCCCTACCTGGTAGGACAGAAGTCCTCGATGACCGACTGAAACCCCCTGTCATAATAGGTCATGGGTCCTCAACGTCTAAGTATATCCCCAAATCAGATAGGTTGTGGGTCTTTGATAACTAGATTGGAACCCCTCTTCTACACTAGGAAGTGTGTCCTCATCCATTAGAGTGGAACCCCTACCCCATCGTGATGGGTGTGGGTCCTCTACCTTTCCTAGTGGAACCCCTTATGGGAATAGGGTGTGGTTCCTCATGACACTAGAGTGTACCCCCCCCCCCCCCGCCACCCCATCAACATGGGAAAAATTTATCTATTGATACATATCAGAGTGTGACACCCTTGATGAACTAGTTTGAGGGTCTTCTACATTGAGTATGTTGCCCCTTGACCATGCAGCATAGCGATGAGGACTATTTTGATTTGGTTGATTACCATCATGGAAGTTGTTTGAGATGTTGGGAATCACTAATGGGCATTTAGAACTATTATATTCTCATCCACTTTTTCTGATGAGTGAGATATATATTCCTTATACTCTCTCATTGGGGAATTTTTACACAGAATATATATTTTATTCTTTTTTATCCACACCTTGGATTTGTTTACTATCCTTCTTTGAGAGGTGAATGTTTTTGTGTAATGCCATTTGATTACTCTATTTATCTTCTCATGGTTGGATTATTATACTATCCTACTATATTTTGAGAACACTTGAAGGATATTTTATCTACTCACTATGTTTATACCATTGTGTTTGGATGATCATACTTTCACTCTTGGTTGGGTTGAGCTATTCTCTTTGATAGTATCTTTCATCTAATTTCATTCTATTCCTTGTGTATCAGTAACTACTCCCCCACTAGAATTTAGGGTGTCCAATTGGATATGAATATTAGTCACGCCTGCATGGGATTTTCCACTAAATGTATTTTCTTATGAAGATGATAGAAAGGCCGACCGTGAATATTGAAATTCTTTGGGATAAGGGGTGCATTGACCATATATTGTTGTCATGACATTGGAATCGGGATATGGTCCCTCTTAGTTGTTTACATTTCCAATTTTTTAGTCAGGAAATAATACTTATTGGGAATTTAGTTTTCCTCTTTATTATTTTGTTTTCACTTCTGTACATTTGTATGTTCTATAGGTTCATGCATTCATATTTTACATTATTACAGTGTTTCATATATTATTTTTTCCCTATAAACAATTTAATTAAGATTAATGTGTGTGTGCATTAAAATAAATAGCCAATGGCATCGACATGTTATTTATTCCTTCGACACTTGTTTCTACCCCATGCCAATTGATGTGGGTAAAGTTTATTAGCGTCTTGAGCCCCAGCTTCGGTTGGGTTGTGGCAGCTTGGTATTGTAGAAATTTCATTCCTTAGTACAATGTTCAGACTACTCCCATTTTTATCATTTGGTTGGGATTAGGGTAATAGTGTTGACGTTTCATGATAAAGGAACTTTTTCCCCGAAATCCAATGCTGGTGTGGTGGCTGACATATCAATTCACCATGACACCAATAACCTAATTGTCAACTCATCATGCTAAGAAATTTGGGTCAGGGATCCTTCGTACAAGCATCATATATTATTGATTCATCACTAATAATTATTTAGTAAAATAACTATTGTTTTATATCTATATATATGCTCATCTAACCATGGTATGTGTTAATAAATCTCAGGATTCCACTATTATGAAATCCATCCAGGATATCAGTTCCAGTTTGTGATGATGATTCAATGAGTGATGAGGCCTTAGATAAGGGTTCGTCCTTTGACCCATTTATCTATGTGGGAAGATAGGAGATCCACCACCTATCAAGTGGTATATTATTCCAGTAGATCTGACTGAGGATACACACAACCTTATCCTGATCTATGAGTTCTGACATTAGAGGAATTTATGGTTCCATAGTGAGCCAGATCCACAACAAGCTGAGGTTTGGACAATGTTTTTGGTCCACATCATTAGGATCATATGAGAACCAATGTAACATGTGGTTTCACTGGAAGATATCATTTTCTATGTAGTAGCTAGATGACAGAGGATCATTGTTAGGGAGATGCATGATGAGTCGACACTCTCATGGCCTGACTTCCAGTAGAAATTTTGTGAGTTGTACAACCGCTATTACATGTTCTCAGTCCCAATCCAATAGATTCAGGAGATGTAGTTTTGAGGGATGAGGGTGGACGATTACACATCATGGTTCATAAAACTTACAAGACACTCCCTTGACATGATCTGAGACAAAAACTATAGAGCATTGATATTTGAGAAAGGACTTCATATAGAGATATTATCTAACCTTGTTTCCTTGTGCATTCCAACCTATGTCAGGGTGTCGTAGAAGGCACTAGTGACATTTATATTTCTATAAAAGGGACAAAAAACAATTAAAAATAGTAGTGTTCCCCCACAGATATGAGTTTCCTAGATCATTTTTAGATGATATGCACCAGGATGTCGGCGCAGAATACCACCCCATGAACATGATAAGAAATGTGGTAGGAGGAAATACATGGGAATAGGGAAAACCGTAGAGGGGAAGTTTATTAATTATGATAAATGAGGTCCCAGGGAGTGAGACAACCTGACTAGATGTGCTGACCAGCACATTTAGAAAACTTATAGACCACCACGTAAGACTCTGTGCTGCGATCAGGGATCTCCCATGTGGGAGCTGGATGGTCCCTTGGGAGGTAGAGCAGGATGAGGAGAAGGATGAGCTAGGGATGGTTTATTCCACTATGAGAACCTTTCACAACCAAAACCAAGAGGCCCACATTAGGTTTAGGGATCTAGCGGTCAGGGCCATATATAGATGTAGGATTTAGAGTTTTATGATCCCATAATGCACGAGTTGATTAGAGGTATGATCTATGTATATTCCACTATTTCTCTAGTATTAGTATTCATAGGTTATAGTCAAAACACTATCTCTATAATCCTGGTTTGAGTGATGAAACTCACAGTTGAGGTTCTGACCAAGTTGCTTCATCTTGAGGTTCATATGGGGAATTCTACTTCTGTATCGTTCTTTAGTCGACAATGAAAGCTATAGCTTTGTGGAGATATCTACACATGGAAAATTTTGTTTGTCATTGTAGAACATTATGACTTACTATTAGTTATTTATTGGTTGTCTATGATTTGATCCCATATTGACAATTTCCACAAACAATTCATATGTCAATGCACTGATGGGATGTGATTCCACTTTTATGGAAGGATTGGTATCATGGAAAGGTAAGTGGGTTCAATGAGAAAGATTCTAAAACCCATTACCCATAAGTTAGCGATTATAGCCCTTGGTGTAGTAGGATCATCTGGAATCTGTATTCCTTCAGTTGTGGAGGATTACATGGGCGTCATAGAAAAGTAAATTATCAAACTAAATCTATGGTGGGAGATTGATTTTTTTCATTGTATTTTATACCATCAATGCTCTGATATCTTATGTGGTATATGTGATAGCCCCTAATGCTCTTTGGTATTTATAGATGTAGTTGGAGGACCATTATATTTTAGGTTTAATCAATCCTAGTGTGTCCCTTGTGTATCTCTAAACATGCTCATGAAAATGGAGGATGTGATGTTATGGATTTGCATATATTATCATAACCTGAACCAGGCCACAATAAATAAAAAGTACCCCTTGCTGAGGATTTCTGACCTCTTTGATAAGATTTGACATGTTACATGGTTCCAAAATATAAATCTGAGTTAATGATTCCACCAGTAGAGGTATCATGAAGATGATATTCCCAAAATGTAATTGTGATGATTCTTCAGACACTATGAGTTCAGAGTGATTCTATTTGCTGTGATTAATTACAATTTCATATATATGGCTTTTATGAACTATGTTTTCTAGAACTAAATGGTCTATTTTGTTGTTGGATTCATCAAAAACAAACTTTTCCTCTCTATATTAGAGGAGGAGCATGCAGAGAACATGATTATAGTATTGGAAATCCTCCCATGGATCCATTATTATAGAAATCTCTTGAAGATACAGATCTCAATTTATAAGGTCCTCTTTCTGGGGCATGAAATTTATAAGCATGGTTTATCCATGGATGTAATGAATATTTCTATACTGCTTACATCAGAGACATTGAAGAATGTGTCAGAGGTAAGGATCTTTCTTGACTTGGAAGGGTACAGTAAGAGGTTTGTGGAATACATATTAAGAATAATATTACTTTTTAACTCCCTAACATGGAATGGTAATCCATTTTCGAAGTCTAAGTATTGACAATGTGACTTTGAGGAGTTGAGTCTGGGGATGATGATTTCTCTAGGGTCAAGACTACTATAGGAAGGCGTGGAGTTCATATTTCATTGCAATGCATCAAGAGTTGGGCTCACCTATATGTTGATGCAGTAGCCGACATCTATCACATGTGGTAAAATGAATTTGAGACCCCACAAGAAGAACTATGTGACTCATGAACAAGATAAGAAGATGTATTATTCACTATAAGGATGTGATGGTAATACCTTCTGGTGGAGTGCTTTTCGGTATACTTTGAACACTATAGTCTTAGGTATCTTCACAAAAATTGAACTAAACAAAATATACAGACTTGTTAGAATTATTGTAGAACTATGAATTAGAGATACTTTATACTCAAAAGAAGGGAACCATTACAGAATACTCCTTTAAAAAGAAGTAATATTCTCTCATTGTGAGGGGGGGTTCGAAGCATTCGACCTCCAAGTAGTTAACCACAGTGGAGTAGTAGGGTACAATTATTCTATAGTTGATGGTGTTGACTCCTATAATTCTTGAGTGCATAAGAAATTAGTGGCTATGAGATATGAACTATGTGGTCCAAAATTATTAAATATCCTTATGTGACTCACCATATGGATATTCTAATGGAGTTAATCTTGTCATCTTGTTCTAGGGGAAGACAGTGGTTCGAATCACATTGCTGGAGGAGGTGATGTGTGAGCTCCACACCTATCCTTGTGTTGTAAATATTGGTGTATCAAATATATACTTAAACATCAGTGGGATTTTTTGGGGTTACAACATGAGAAGAAGAATAGATGAGTTTTTTTCTAAGTGTCTCTCCTTAAAAAATGTAATGTATAAGCACCATATTTGGAATTTTTTGTTGCAACCGCTTAAAATCACGTAGTTAATGTGGGATGGAATATATATGGACATTGTGAAAAGTATCTCACTTATAGAGAAGGTATATGATTCAATATTTGTGTTAATTTATAAATTTATGAACTCAAAACACTTCCTTTATATCATGGATAAATTTTCAGTAGAGGTTTTGGTGTATTTGTACGTACAGGTGATAATTTTTGTTTTATGGGTTTCCTTCAATGATTACCTATGCTCATGATATGTAGTTTACATAATGATTGTGAAGAGGGATATAGGTGGAATTCAGGAACCAAATGAGGATGATTACATATTTACACTCCCAGACTGTTGGGATACTGAGTTCACTATCCATGTGTTGGACGACATGCTGAGAGCTTATGTGTAAGACTTTGGAAAGAGTGAGTTGGATCACCATACCTTCTTATAGTTTTCATAAAACCATAGAGATCAATCTAATAATCTAATAGATCCTATTTAGGCCCTATATGAGAGACCATGCCGGACACCCTTGTGTTGGACATAGGTCGGTGATAAATATCATGTGTTCCTAGAGATGGTGCAGGTGACGATGGAGAAAGTCCAGGTCATCAGTGAGCATATGATGATGACCTAGAGAAGACATAAATCATATACAGATCACCATTACAGTCCCATACATTTTAAAAAGGATTCCACATTTTTTTTAGTCCCTTCATGCTGAGGATAATATAGGTTTGGATAGTGAGTCTTGTAATCCTCGAGGTTCAATGAGATTATTGATATCATGTATAGGGGTGGTGAGCTTTCTTACTACATATCCCTAACCCAAAAGTTGAATCTGGTCCATAACATCTTCCATTTGTTGCAACTGAGGCGATACAAACATGAACCTACATACATTATTGACTTGGTAGATATGAAAATCGATGAAGTAACCACATTCAGAGAGCACCCATTGGAAATCAATGATCTTAAATATAGAACATTGTAATGAAGGGCCATACCATCAGTTCTAATGATGTGGTAGTACACAAATAGTAAAGATAGTTCCATGGAATGGGAGGTCCATGTACAGGCTTAGTATCCCAATTTGTTTTCTTAGTCTTTCATTTTAAGGGATGAAAATATTAAACGGGGGAATGATGTAGAGACCTGGTTTTTCCATAATAAGAATTTCAAATATTTTTATTTATATTTTTAGATCAAGGTGTAGAGATTACATGATATTCTGATCCACATTGTGCCCAAAATTGATTTTGTAAAAAATATTGAATATAGGTTATATTGTATGAGTTTATCTTCTTAAGTAAAACATTATAACTCTTTAAAGGATTCATGAATCAGAAATTTAAGACCATTATTGAGTCCATATGTTTTTTTACCTTATGTGTGAATTAAATTGAGTTGTTGTGTGGTGTTCGAAGTCCTCGCTCACTTGTTGTATATTTAGTGACTTCATTAATTATTATTTTAATTTTTTAATTTTTTTTCAACAAATTGGAAAATCCTATAAGATATCTTCCAGGTTTATTTCCCCAATGTTAGCCACAAGAACTTTTAGATAAATCTAGACCTCTTTATCCCTCATTTTTTGATGAATCGAATTGGACAATGAAAAAATGTCGGATCAGATCAGATCAAGACGCAGTGAATTCAATATGTTTTCTATAACATTTTTGGATGCTTTATTCATTAAATAATGATCACTAATTATGGTAGGACACATCAATTCTTATTGTTTACCCCATTTTGAGTAAATAGATTGAGAGGATCGATCCATTCATTTGATATTCAATAATTAGGGAACAATTATTCTCTTACACACAATATAATTTTATTTAATTTAGTCATTTGGTAACCCCAAATCATTTTTATTGATTTTTTGAAAAAACCCTTGGCCAATGATGTTATACAATTATTCTTGTTCCTTTATCCGCAGTTTTTATTCACTTATGTTAGGTGTAGGACATCAATGTCCTATTTTGACCTTATTAGGTAGTATCAAGCCTGATCGGACCCCCCAGAATAGTGATGAAATGATTAAAGAGGCATGAATTAGTGAAATAATACTATATTTCAAAACAACCATAGGTGAGGGTGCTGGTTTGGATGATTAGTTTTTGATTAATCGAGGGTGGATTGATTCGATATGTTTAGGGGTGTATGGGTTCACACAAACTCAAACAGGAGATGATTTAAAATGAATAGGTGATGGGATGTGAAAATCACAACCAGATCCTCTCATCCGATAAATATTTGAGGAATGATCTATGGATGAAATTCCATACATGAGGGGGAATGATCAGATATAATAATCTGGTGGAAACCCGACTACACACTGTATAGTGGTGTGAACACATTTCATGTATCCACCACAGTGGTGCTGGCTATGGTTTTGAAAAAAGATAAGGATGATATAATGTACAGTCCTCCTACATGCCATGTACTAATTTCCCAGATGAGAACATATGTGATGGATTATATAGGGTCGAGATCATGTTGATGTACATGATCATACATATAGATGTGTACTGCATTACATAGACACAATGTGTGGGAAAAATACTTGGGGTCTAGTATATAGACACGATAAGAATGACATGGCTTGGTGCCGGTTATCCTAGAGACATCACGTAGTGCACTTGCACGACATGTAGTAATACATGGGTTGGATACATGTGTTATCTACGGACATGAACATTTGGTGAAGCTGGACCACATGCCATGTGGGTCCCCTTACACACCATGTACCCCTTGACCTCTATTAAAGAAACATCAATCCCTTGTATCTCCTTTATTTGAACTCTGATTTTGTCCTGTGTGCAGCCTATGGTTTGTTATTCTCCATGAAGAATGTGTTGGTGCCCTAAGTTGTTGATTAGAAGATAAGATGTGAATTTTTCATGGAATGGATCTTTCTTATTCATTAATTGATTATGGAAATGATTGGGAATACTCAACAGAGATTACTCGGTTTTATATACTAGTGGAGATTTGTAGCGAAATCCTCGATTTTTAGAGTGCAACCCCACATCAGCATGGGCGTGGGTCCTCTAAAGATACCATTAGAGTGGAACACCCCTACCAGGTAGGTTGTGCATCACCAATGACAATATTAGAACCGCCATTTCATACCAAGGTGTGGGTCATCAAATTTTGAGTAGAACAACAATATGGGATAGAGTGAAGGACATCGATGACTAGAGTGGAAACCCCTACTGCACCAGGGCTTATTTCATCGACATATATAGTGCAACCATACATTAGAATGGGTGTGGGTCCTCTACTATACTCAGTAGAACCCCTATCAGAATTGGTATTAGGTCCTCAAGACCGTAGATTGTACCCTCTAATCTGCATGGCCACAGATACTCTACGGATACTTATCATATCTGAACCCCATGAAGTACTAGGGTGTGGGTACTCTACATTGTTTTCAATCCCCTTGACTTTGTGGCAGAGTGATGAGACATGGTTTGACATGTACTATTATCTTTTTGGTATATGTGTGAGATGATGTCATCATTGATGGTCTTTGGAACTATTTTCTAATATTCTTCTTGTTCTAAGATGTGACATAGAGATTCCCAATACTATCTCATCTGGGATTCATTGACTGAACACATATATACATTATTATTTTTATATGCTCATTGGATATGATTATTATCCTTACAAGATAGATGAAGAGGCATAGGGTATGCCACATTCATTCCATTTTTATATTATATTTGTTGGATGAGTCTATTCTCCTATTTTATGTGGTGAAGACTCAATCGATAGTTTCAATAATCACAATGTTTATACCCTATTGTTTGAACAAAATTACTGTCACTTTATTTTCAGTTTAGCTTTTCTCATTGACTATATATTGCATATATTGTGTTTATATTCATGTTGAATCTCTTAATCCTCCCCCTTTATCTTTTGGGGTGTCCTCTTGGGTATGTATGTACTCACGCAAGTAGAGGAATTTCCTGTAGAAATTGTGTCTTATAAAGATGATGGATAGTTCGACCATGAATATATATAATATTAGGGATATAGTACACTTGGACAATTTATGGTAATCATGACATGGTATTTTGGAGACTGGATCTCCCAGCAACTTTGTTTCCCATATTTTTTCATGTTGGGACCTATATCTTGTTGGGCATGTATTTTTCCCCTTTACATTTAATTTCATGTTTTGTTAATATTATAATGTCTAGAAGTTCATTAATTCATGGTTTACTTATAGGAGTGTTTCGTATTTTATTTTTTACCTTAGTAATTTTTCATAGAGATAGTGGAATCATTGCGTATAGGTTATTTGGAAATGGTCTACTCAAGGTAGTAATGCCTTTTGTGCTTGTCGCCATGGCATGACCTTTGGATGTGGACTTGGGGTACTTGTGGCTCGAGTCTGTTCATGGGATGGTTCATGATATTAATCGTATTTAATTTGCAGTATTAAATTTTTCATGGTGTTATTAAGTTTTATTATACCACCTTTGGAGAATTTATCAATTTTGGTTTATGTAAGATATTTTTCAGATATTTTGTTCATTGAAATTGGGTTTCTGATTAGGAAGATATCTAGTATAGTTGATGGTTCTTTGGATAACCATGAATTTGATTATGTGATTGATATGATGTAGTTGGATTCTCACTTGTAATATTGTGCGCCAATATTAAAGGAGGTTAAATGTTATTTTTTGAGTAATTTATTTTATGTTTGAAAAATATTTTTATTTTAGTTGTGAATTTAGTATTGTAAAAATATATTTTAGTGTGGGTGACTCTATGAATGGGGGAATTTTAAATTTTTTATGTGGAAACATGATTTATGGAAAACGAATGGATTTTTTGAGTGTAATTTTAAATTTGTTTGGTTACTGAAAAAATTAGTATTTTTCATTTTTTATTGATTTTTTATGTCATCTTGTGCATTTATTATTAATTTTTGTTGATTTATATTGTGTGTTGATTTTTGTTGTTCTAGTCCTTAGATTCACATTATTTTGAGTGGTTATTGTATTTGAGGTGAGCATTGTGTTACATAGATTTTGTGTTTTTAGTTTTCTGTACTGAGTTTCTTAAAATTATGATATTTTAATTGATTTTATTAACAATATTTGAAAGTTATTATATGTTAATTTTGGGAAATTTCAACTTGGGTGTGGGTACCTCATTTGTAATAATGATATGATGTTTTGGAAATTTCCTCCATTGGTGTGGGAACCTTGTCATTAATTCTAAGGTGAGGGTTAATGGTTTTCATTCAATTTCAAATTCGGTGATACACATTCTGGGTTATGAATTATAGTGTATGTGTTTCCCAAATTTTAATTGTTAAAGTGGGTGGGTGGTTCTGCTTTTGGAAATATTTAATATTTCATGTGTATAATTTATTTATTATAAAAAATTATTATGAATATATGGAAATATTTGTTTGAATTTAAATTTTTATGTGGTTTATTACAATCTTATGGGTTTTCAAAGAGTATTCAATGTTTTTTAAAAATTATCTTCAGCTTCAGGGATGTTTATAAAATGTATTTTTAGTTTATTTTTCTTTAACATGGATTGGGCTTAGGGGGGTTGGTAATTCATAATGAGTCTTATAATTTCCATCGATGAGGATATATCAGTTTCTTTGAAAATGGTGTTAATGGATTTCTGGGATTCATGGAATATACTTCTTTATGTAGGATATATTAGTGGGGATCATCTAGTAAAGACTAGTATACTAAGAGACATTTTTTTTCTTGGGTTCAGTTTGTTATACATTTTTTTAATTTCATCGAATGATTATTGTATTTTGTAATACTTATTTATTAGATATTCACCCAAAAAAATTAGAAATGAAAATTTTCATCCTCAAAATACTTGTGTTCTATATATAGCTACAATATATAGTACAAATCAAAATAATTATATAATGAAACCTAACATCATCTATATACATTAAAATGAGGTATTACACCTGAAATATGAATATACTCCATAAAATATAAAATAATAAAATTTGAAAATAAATAAAAATGAATAACATAACGAAATTTTGAAATTATTATGTATCATAGTATCATAAATTATCACATATTTGAACAAAAATGTAAAAATAAAACAACATATCATGAAACTGAATAGTTTTATAAAAAAAATGTAAATATGTTTGATAAAAATTTATTTGTTAAATAATGAATGAAATGAGAACTATTTATATGAAGTATAATAATTAGTTTTGTGTCAGAATAGTATTTAACTATATAAATATTAACATGATTGATATATATAGTAAAATGCCTAATAATTAATATTTTTATTGATTAACTACTTAAATATAAATTAATAAATCTAAAAAATGATTTCTTAAACAATAATATTTAAATGAAAATTGTGTATAAATTTTATAATTTATGTTTTAATATATTTATTTAAATATAAATTTTTTACATAAAAAAATTAATGTATTTTTATAAATTATAATAATTAAAATAGTTTTGATAATTATCCATGATTCATAGATTAATTAAGAATAAAAAAATTGAAATATATCTTTTCATGGAGAAATAAAATTGCATTTATTCAAGATTCAATTTTATTCCAAGAATTATATGATTTTATGTGAAAATAATGTTGTAATATTTTGAAATTTAATTTCAGATAATTGATTTTTTTTAAATCAACACCTCAAAATAATATTTGGGTCACTTTTTTATATGTTGTCTTTTTATGTGAATAGTAAAAAATACAATTTTTACAAATAACATTACATTAATGGATTCTTCATTACTTAAATATTAAATGAAAATAAATAAATTCATTTTTATAATGTAAAATTTATTTAATCAAAGAATTTATTTATTTAAAAATAATATAGAATATTTCAAACCCTATAAATTAGTTTTCAAAACCACATTTATATTTCATTCCAATAAAAATTATATATATATTTTTCACTATAAATTATTTCTAAAACAAATACTAGTTTTCTATATGTAAAAATATTTAATAAATACAATTTTTAATTCATACAATCATAAAATTCAATAGAATTAGTATATTAATTGTGATTTATATCAATAAAATAATAATAAGTACATTATTCTAAAAAACCCATCCCTCGAGGCATGTTGACACCCCTTCATCACTCATTTTTCCTCGCATCCATAACACTTTTATGGGACATAGATATACTCAAATACCACTCTAAAATCTTTTTACCCCATCCTTAATCCCATGGTATGACAGAAATCCACACCTCTGGATGAATTATGCTCAATCCAAAGGAGAGGATTCAAAATAAATGGAAGTAGTTCCCCCATTAATTTCATACTCTTATGATAAATACAATTTTATATTTAATTTAAATGTTACAAAATGGGTTCTTAGTGTCCCTTTATCGAACTCAAATTTTATATTATTATGTAAAAATATTTTAAAAATCCTCTTATTTTATTAAAATGATTCTATTCATAGAGTATTATCATCCTTTATATCCATTATTAATGATAGATCAATCATTCCATTTAACAAAACCTTTTGTCACATATTATTACATTATTAATTATTTGTTTCAAAACACATGTCTTCTCATTTCAATTCTTCTCTTACCCCTTCTTTATTGAAATTGATCAAGAATAGAAAACATAAAATTGAAGATTATATATAAAAAATGTTTTTATAAATCATAATTGTTTATATGTTTCATATAGTCCTAAATGTTTAATAAAATAGTATTATATACATTCATATGAATATCTTAACACATAACATTACAATCCATTATATAATTGTATTGGTTCGGTTTACTTGGAAACTAGGATAAAAACCAACATGTTCATAAGAGATCAATATTTTATTATATTAGGTTCATCATAACTAGAATCCTAATTTAATCTATAACTCTATAATACATTCATCATAACTTGGGGAAAGGAATGATAAGATAGGGTGAGCTTAAGTTATTAGTAAGGGTAATGCACAAAGATATCAATGATATCTTGAGATGTAAATGAATATAGAGATATGAAAATATGATATTAACTTTTGATAAAAAAAATAGCATTTCATATATCATAATAAGATTCATTGAATATCTATTTATTGTTCATTATGAATATATCTTATTAGAATCAATGATCCAAATTTATATTAGAATATCATTGTATTAAGACATATTTTTATAACATAAAAATAATCATAGAAATAATTATTCATTTTTAGGTATCTCATCCAAAACTATCATAGTGGATTTCATTTACTCTACATTCTATATTATCCTTAGTCATGTTTACCTACCACGATTATCAGAGTTGATATATTCCTATACTAAACTGATTTCACTCCCCATTAAAATCATTTTTATCTCATTAGATATATATATTTACCCAATAAATTAAAGGGATATATAACTCATTTTAAACTAATCACATAACTAAAATTATATATATTACTACAACAAAATCACAAATCATTCGTCATATATCAAAACATGTGGATATGGAATTGTTTTATAAAACTTTCAACATTTCATCACAGCATAACCGATGAAAAATAAATAGTCATCATAAATAGCTCATCATCATAACCATAAACCAATTATTGAAATAAAAAAGATGTTATAATTGAACCATAACCTCGGTAAATAACAATTAATATCAAAGTCGGTTTTCCTATATGAATATTTCCTTTAAAATATTACATGGAATCTTTCTTGAGGAAAATATACTTTTCATTTTGAAATAACATATTTAAAATTTTGAAATTTCTAAAATATTTTAAACCCAATTTTTTTAAGGAAACATTTAAACTTTTAAGGATTCATAATATAATTTTTCAATTATTATGGAATAAAATCCTGTTCATTACATATGTAATAAAACAAATATTCCATTCACAATTTTGGTAAAAATAAATATTCCCACATTGGTAAAATAAAAAAAAGATTCCATTTTAAAACAATTAAAGATAAATCATGGGTAAAATGACATTATAAAACTATAATATGGTATTAAGATAATTATAAAAATAATTATAAAAATAATTTAAATAATAAAATATTAAGGAACAAAAAGAATATTCAAGGGAATTGAGAAATAAATTTTATTTTCTATAAATTATTCTATAACGATCATGAGTAATTAAAGAGTTTTAAAAAGGGAAAACATATAATTTATTGAAATTAGAAAAGGATAATAAAATTCATGATATTATTGACATGTTCGTCATGAAATTTCAACATCATAAACTTAATCATAGATAATATTTGAAAATAATGATATTGTAATATAAAACCCATTATTTCATTGGTAATATACATATCAAAACCATATCTATGTGAGTAAATTAGATGTATTTTTATCTCTATATAGTATTCATGAGACCATCATAAAAGTAATTTATGTGAAATATATATGCAATGGAAAATAAAATGTAGTTAAAAAATCATAAGCCTCACTTGTATAAAACTGATTCGATAAAACATCTACACAATTTTGAATTGATTACAAACATCTCTAAAATAATATATAATAAAGATAATTTTTTTATATTGATATACTATAATAATTTATTCATAATATCATATATGTTCCACTTATAACATTTCAACATTCAATTAATTATAATTCATTATAAAAAATTCACTTCATGGTGTTAAATTTTTTTCATTTCAAGATATTTTTTGTTAGGTATATTAGATATGTGAACTTTTATTGTGGTTTCATCATATAATGAATGTTAGAAAATATATAAATTTCGTATATATTCATTAAATATGTACTTTTATTCATCTATACATGATATTGATAGTGAATTAAATTACACCTTTTATGGAGACATTAATTTGTACGTACCCATGAACGGTGTTTTCATTTTTTAATGGATTGAATAAATGTAATTTAAATAAAAATTATAAATAATAGGATAATTTTTTTATAATATAAATCCTATATATTAATTAAATATATTATTATTACAATCCATATAAAATAAAAAATACAAACAAATCACTTCACTTCATGGAGGGTATATTCTATTTATAATCACAAACAATGTTATCATTTTCTAACAGATATGAAGCATGATGATTATTTTAATCCCATTTGGGTAATATTTAATTATATATAATATATGATTTTAATGATTATATAATAAATTCAAATGAATCATTGATGTCAAAATAAGAAAAAATGAAGGAGGTTTGATAATAGGATTGCCTTTTAATTGATAGGCCTCTTCTAAATTACATATTTATGACTCTTGGAGTGGTATTTAAATAATAATAAAACCTATAATTAATTCATATAGAAATTTATAAAATAATTATGGAATATTTTTTTATATTCAAGTACCAAAAATTGTCAATAATGAAGGATAGGTGGTTCTCTTTTATAAGCGGGGGAGTGGCACTCTTGGAATTACATCAACTGTTAATTCAATAAAAATTAATTTTCCTTAAAAAATATACCAAAATATTTATATTAAAAATATGTATTATTCTATGTAAAAATAATCACATCTAATTAATGTTTTACATGTTTTTGTTAAGTTTTCCCCCATTCCTATTAGTTTTAACTCTCAATAAACGCTTTTTAAAATTACTATGATGTCAAATTTTAATAATCATTAGTTGTTAAGAAATCTACAATAAAAGGAAAAGTCGATAATAAATATAAAATGGATGAAATATTAGACCATAATCATTTAGTATGGATAAATGTGAACTTTTTATGAGTTTGTTATCCTTTAATAATATATTGATCATTATAAAATATCTTTAACATAATATTTGGCAATTCAGGAAAAATTATAATATAATATGTGTCTAACTCAGGTTAAATAGTTTAATGATTACATGTATTCAAATATAAGGATTTTATAATCATAATCAAATTATTTAATCAAATATTAATAGTTTTATATATCATTTTATGCCTTATAGTATGATTTAACCCCTTAGTTAACTAATTTTATTAATAGTTGTGGTAATAAATTCAGTTCAATATTAAAGGGTAATAAATTTACTTATTATGTAATAAATTTGTTCATAAATGGAAAGGAGGTGAATTTTTAGACAATTTCAAATCCCAATTATCCTCTTGTAATAATTTCATGACATTTAAATAAATTCATAAAAAAATTTACCAAAATTTAAAATTATTTTCATTTAAATAACTACTCATATAACATAAAAATAAAAAACAACATGAAATTAATGGAATTCATATATTAAACATAAAAAAATAATATGATATATATATCTTAATAATTCATGGGAAACAATACATCTCCCAACAAATATTTCCTTTAGGGTTTTTTAAATTCATTTACATGATTTTTTTACTTCTCACACAAGCACTGTATCAACGTTGCATGATTATTTATGTTAATTTTTAATCACTAAAAATAAAAAAAATCCATCATCAAAATATTCATTCATATTTAAAACAATCCTTTATGAGATAAAATAATTTTATAATCCCTGTTACAAAATATTTTAGATATTGAAATCGTGAATCTGTCATTTTTTACTTCATATTTTACTTCAATATTATTAACTCTAAAATGAATCGAAATAAACATAGGTTATATTTTAAAATTTTGTATGATTATCGATGAAATAGAAAATTAAAATTAAATAAAATTATATATTTTAATGATTTTTAGACCTTAACATATCATTTTTAACCTTAATTAACTTAATTTACATTTAATATGTTAATTAAAATTTATTATGGTTACTATTCATAGTGATCAAAAATAAATAAGACCTATTTAAAAAATATAATCATCTCCACTCAAATTTTGGAGTACATTTTTTAGGTTTCATTTTCTAGTGGTGGAAAATATTAATTTAAGATAGAAACATTACATGTAATGAAACAATGTTTTTTTCAAAAGAACTCATTTTTGTATATAAAAAATATTTGTATAAAAAATTGACCATAAAATTGATTTATGTGAACATAATTGTATTATTAAAAATATAAGAGAAATAATTTTATGTTGAAAGGAATTTAAAACAAAATAGAAATTTCTAATTTATTTAAACAATAATAATATAACAACCCCAATATCTTAACCAAGAGACGGTTCATAATTTGTTACATTTATATAAATTCAAGAGATTAAGTACTAAATGTATAATATAATTAGTATCACTTGAGAACTAGATACATACATGATACCCATTTTACATTGGGAATAGAATATAAAACATAATAATGGAAAAAATGCAACATCTTCAAACTCATTCATAAAATTATTCTTCATATCCTGTAGAAAGGAAACAGAAAAATGTGATCTCAAATTCTTCATGAATGTTACATATAGTAGAATATATAATGAAAAATCTGATATAACAAATATGGAAGGAAAAATAACTAAACACACATTTACTTAATCATTAATTTGAAAAATAAATATCCATTAATAATATCAATGTAATAATATTAGGGATATTAACAAATAAAATTATAAATTATGGAAGTTATTATTACTGGACATCATTATCTCATAAATAATGATATATATACCTTCAAGACCTTTCACCAATAAAGATTAAAACTCTAGGTAAACCACCATTTTTTCCAATTATATTATCTCATGACGCATGTCTACGCATCAAGGGGATATATAATTATGGGACCCACCTATAATTTCATGTCCAAAGAAGTCACCATATATCTAATGATCAATTTAATTAATGAAAAAAATTATTAATTTTAAAATATCTATATTTACATAATAATAAGAATTTATCAAAATTTTACCTGTTAATCAAATGTAATTACCGTAACCCCAATAGCATGGAGCTAGTGCAATATATTAATACATAATCATATATATAATGGGTTGAATCCAAAAGGGATTATCATTTTATTAGAGATGGAGAACCTGATATATAAAAGATACCCATTTTACATTATTTAAATAAAATAAAACATAAAACATAGTAAATGAATATAAATTGAATCCTTCAAAACATATTGAATGATATATTATGCATAACCTTGGTAGACAAAAACATAAGGGTGAGATCAATTTCTTAGTAAGGGATATGTATAATATAAGTTTACTGATTTAAAAGTTCCATAGTATACATTTCTATTCCATTAATTTTTGAAATCAAAATTACATTCCAAAAATTTTTTTACCAACTTATTATGTCAAAAGTATTTTAAAATATTTTAATATAAAACATGACTTTTTACCATTTTTATATTATGTTGTAATTTGTATGTATATAAACATTCAATTTTTAATTAATTTTACCATAATTAGTATTAGTGTAATAAAATACTAATCACTATTATTAGATCAAAAAAATAGAATTTCGATCTTGTTTTTCATTATTACAAAGTCTTTGTTGACCTCACCTATTTTGATAATACCAATTATGCTATCACATACTTTGATAATCCCAAATAATGTATATATATATATTAATTCATTCAATCTATGAAATTCTATTATCATGTTGATAATAAAATTAAAATAATATTTGAAATATGTTAATCAATGTTTATCTATGTCTATATGAACTTGGAAATAATTCTAACTCATTCGGAATATGTGTTGCATAGAACAGATAAGTGTTAACTCCACTGGTATGCACATAGCTACTGATACAGACGAACGAATCCCTACTGGTACTAATTGTACCAATAGACAAAGGTTACCGATAGACTGAATAGACTGTCACTAAAAAATAATAGAGCTACAGATATGTATATGTCTAAAGATAAGCTCGATAATGATAGATCAAGTCTATCGATAGAAGCGGAGCTATCGATACTGGTACAAATGAGCCACTGGTATGCCCAAGCTGCTGATACAAAGTCTACCGATATGCAATTATACCATTATATAAAGGTCATCGATGCAGAAATCCACTGATATGCACTTTATAACTGGAACAGAACGGAGTTAACGATACAAACAATCTTCCGATATAATCAAGATACTGATACAGCGAGCTACTGATAAACCAATGCTACTGTTACAAGGAGCTACCAGTACAAGGGAAAAGTGCTACCTATAAGAAGTCACCGCTATAAAATGTACACTGTTACATATCTACTGACAAAAGGCTACATATGAAAGACTTAACCAATCACTGATTCTTAAACTATGTACTCTTCCAATATTATTTATTTATTAAGCAACAGTCATATTTGATGATTTTAATGAAATTAATGTTATTTAATGATAGTTTTTGGCATTTCAGGGAACTATACCTTGTACCTATAAAAAGGTAATCATTACCATTTCCAGAGTTGAAAGTTATGAAAGGAAGAACAAAGACCAGGAAGAAGGTAACAAGAAGGCGCATGAAGTGTGTGAAATAAGGGCCGAAGAGTGCTGAAACGTTGTGCATACACACAGAAAATAAAGGCTAAATCCATACAAAAAAAACTGTATATACACGAAGCCATTCAGTCTAGAGGAGAACACAAGTTGCACCATATCCAAGAAGTGAAGGAGTACAACAAGCTCTTCATGCACTCAAGTTAATCAAACTGAACTTGATGAAAATAACTGTCTGTTTTTCAGACAAAAAACAGAGAAGGAATAAGAAGAATTTCTGACAAATCAAAAAGAGTCCAGAGCTGCACTTCAATTCACTAGAGCATTATAAACTCACATCTACTCTTTTAGTGACTCTTTTATTTACATTTTTAATAGTGTGTGTTATCTGTATATTTTATACTCACACTGTCTCCTGTGATAAATTGGAGGATTTTTAAATCCTTACACAAAACTTCTTTAACTCTTTTATATCCCACTGTGGATAGTGGTAGAGGTCAAGTATGACCTAGAAAGCCAGTGTGTTGTTGTTTTGTTTTCCCACGTAGAACTGTGGTAGAGGTCTTACTACCTGGATAGTCTATGTACTGTTGTTTACCCAGATCCAGGGTGTGAATAAAACTTATATAAATTGTTTTAAAGGACTAAGTCTTAGCTTGAGACTGATCCTATTTGTTATATCTTCTATGCATCTTAGATTAAGTATAAAATATAATATATATTTTATATTCCACCGTTAATTACTTTGAAATTCAAATTTTTTTAAAGTCTCGTTGATAGTTAATCTAGAAAGTGTTTTTAACTATTGTAAATTAGTAGGTTTGTTTCAAAACATAATTTAATCTTCTGATTAAATTAACTGAGACCTAATCAATCTTTTGAGAACCTAATCTAACAATTAAATTTTTTCAAATTCCCTACAGTTTAACTTATTTTTAAATTGGGGGATTTTTTATAGAAATATTTTTAACATAAATTTTACTTGGAACTCAATTCACCCCCCTCTTGAGTATCCACTCTGACCAACATTTGGTATCATAGGTTTGTTTATTATTAAAGGTTTTCAAAAAACTCTGTTTTTCAACTATAATTCAACTGTGGTTTTAGTTGTATCTTAAAGATCTTAAATTTCTGTTATTTCTAAATTTTATCTCTTTAAATATTTTTTCTAAAATCGAATTGTAGACAATATATTAGAAGGTGATACTACCAACATTCCACCCTTCTTTAATGGTAAAAATTATGCTCAAAGGAAACTTAAAATAAAAATTCATTTAGAGAGTATGGGTTTCGACATCTGGACTGCTATAGAGACTCAATATGAGATTCCAGAAACTGATAGAAATACTTGGGATGAAGCTACTAAGATAGCCTACAATAATAACTATAAATTAGTGAATGCTTTGTACTGTGCTTTAGGTGATGAGGAATTTAACAGAATATCTTCTTGTAAAACTGCTTATAAAATTTGGGATACCTTGGGTGTTTCTCATGGGGGAACAATAAATGTTAAGGAAATGAGATTGAACACATACACTATTAAATATGATAATTTTAAAATGAATCATGATGAACCCATATCTGACATGTATCTCAGGTTCAATGAGATTGTCAACACTACGAGCTCTATTGGTAATGTTGTTCCTGTAAAAGAACATATCATGAGGATATTAAGATGTCCGCCATAAATATGGAGAGGCACATCTGTTTCCATTAGAGAATCGTGCGACATCAGCAAAATTCTTGATAGAGAATTAATTGGTAGGCTAATGATGTATGAGGAAGAGATGATGGTCAAAAAAGAAGAGGATGATGAACCAAGGAAGAAGTCAGCAACATTCAAGACATCTGCTTCAAAGAGTAAAGAAAAAATAAAAATTAAAAGTGAAAGTGATAGTTCAAGTAGTGATGAGAGTGCATCTGACAGTGATGCAGAGATGTCTCAGATAGCCATAACATTCAAGAAGTTCTACAGGAGGAAGAAATTCTTCATAAAATCCAATTAGAAAGGTAATTATGACAATAAAGGTTATTTGAAGAAGGACTGGAAAAAGCCTAATAATATTGATCGGATTGTCTGCTATGAATGCAAGAGGAAAGGACATGTGAAAGAAGACTGTCCAAAATCGAAGTTCAAAAAGAAACATGACTAAAAGAACAATAAGTACAAGAAAGATATGAAAGAAACCTGGAGTGCTTCAGAAGACAACACAAGTGAATCTGAAGTTTCTGATTCTGAAAAGATTCATTCTAACATCTGGTTTATGACAAACACATTTGAGGTAACCCTAGACACTTATGCTTTAAATTCATATTATAATGGAGTTGATTCTGATTCTGAATCTGAAAATATGTCTACTGAAGAGTTATTTGAATATTGTAATATACTAGAAGAAACCTTCAATAAGCTTAAGGACAAGTATAAAAACATAAATAAACAGCATGCCTTAACCAGCTCTATTAAATCTTCCCTTGATATAGAAAAGAAAAATTATGCTCAATTCCTAATGGGAAATACTGAACTGAAATTGTCTAATGATCAATTAAGGAATGTCTTAGAGAAATTCACAAATGGAAAAGATACGCTTACACAAATGTAAGGAAAACAAGTGGAACCAAAATATACCACTGGAATTGGCTATCAGCCTAGAAAAAGACAGATTGCTAAAACTATATTTATTCATAAATCTGGACAGAATTCTGCTATTTCTAGTTATAGAAGGTCATATGCTTTAACTAGTTATTCATATGGTTATAGATAAAATAAAGTTTATCTTTCAAAATCTATCGATTCCGTAAATTATTTGAGACCTATAAGTCAAATATGGGTACCTAAATCTTTGATTACTAACCTGTCTAGACCCAAGAAAATAAGGGTACCAAAATCATTTTTTGTTTAAACCTGTTTTGTAGGAAACATGATTTAAGAGTTCTCATAATAAGGTTTGGTACTTGGATAGTGGATGTTCAAGGCATATGTTTGGAGATTAATCATGCTTCAAGAGTTTAATCATTGTTGATGGAGGCCATGTAACATTTGGTGATAACTCTAAAGGAAAAATCATCACCCTAGGCCAGATGGGTAACACTGTGTAAGTTTTGATTTCTAAAGTTTTCTTTGTTGATAGACTTAAATATAATCTTCTATGTATTTCTCAGTTATATGATGATGTTTTCAATGTTAAATTTGAAAATTATTCTTGTAATTTTTTTAAATCTAATAATTTTTTAATATTTTTTTCTGTGAGAAATTAAAATGTTTAGGCAATTGATTTGAATTTTTTAGATAAACAAAACATAACTTGACTAACTGATTTTCATAAAGAGTCTTGCCTATGGCATAGAAGATTAGGACATTGAAACATTCATTCACTTAGAAAATTTATTAGGAAGAAATTAGTTAGAGACCTACCTAAACTTGAATTCCTGACTGATAAAGTTTGTAATCCCTGTCAAAAGAGAAAGGAACATAAAGTTTCATTCAAATTAAAGAACAAAGTTTGAACTTCTCAACCTCTCGAGTTAGTTCACATATATTTTTTTGGACCTCTAGAGTTTCTAGATTAAAAGGTAACCACTATGTATAGGTCTTAGTATATGAATTTTCTTGATATACTTGGGTATACTTCATAGCTCACAAAAGTGAAGCTTGTTATTACTTTATTAAATACTCCATGTCTGTAGTGAATAATAGTGGACATAAGATTAAGAACTTGAGAAGTGATCATGGTCGTGAGTATGAAAATCATGAGTTTGAATATTACTTCTCACATAATAGCTATAGTCCCAACATTTCTTGCACCTATAACACCTCATCAGAATGGTGTGGTAGAAAGAAGAAATAGAACCCTTCAAGAAATTGCAAGAACTATGATTTATGAATATGACCTGCCTATATATTTTTGGGATGAACCTATAAATACAACTTATTATATTATCAATAGAGTCTTGATTAGAACCATTCTCAAAAATACCCCTTATGAGTTGTGGAACAATAGGAAACTTAAGGTTAATTACATCAGTGTTTTTGGTTGCAAAGTCTTTATTCTCAATACATAGGACAATATTGACATGTTTGCATCCAAAAGTAATGAAGGAATTTTCCATGGTTATTAATTAACTAGAAAGGCCTATAGAGTTTTCAATAAAAGATCCAAATGTGTGGAAGAATCCATTCATATCATGTTTGTTGAAACTGATCCACATGAACCTAACTCTTCTCTTGAAAATCATGATGAAGATCTGTCTGTTATGGACCTTAATGATAAAATCAATGAACCTATTGTAAAGACAACCAGTTATGGACATATTCCAGAATCTGCTTCTATAGAACCCGAACTTAGAGAAGAGCCTGAAATTTGTAGTCCCACCTTTACTAGATCAACTAGGATTATAAAGAATCATCCTTTAGATGTTGTTGTTGGTAATCTGGATAGAGGGACACATACTAGAGATTCTCTAAGAAATTAGGTTGAACATAAAGCATTTCTTTTATAGCAAGAACCTAATAATTTCAATGATGAAATCAATGATGAATTTTGGGTAATGTCTATGCAAGAATAATTAAATCAATTTGAAAGAAACAAAGTCTGGGAATTAGTTGACAGACCTAAGGACAGTTTGACCATAAGAACTAAATGGGTTTTTAGAAACAATGTTGATGAGCCTGGAAATATAGTTAGAAACAAAGCTAGGTTTTTTGCAAAAGGGTATAGTCAAGAGGAAGGAATAGACTATGAAGAAACCATTGCACCTGTAGCTATATTAGAAACTATTAGGATTCTACATGCCTATGCTGCTCATCTGAATTTCAAGTTATATCAAATGGATGTTAAAAGTGCTTTACTAAATGGTTTTATAATTGAAGATGTTTTTGTTGAATAACCACCTAGATTAACTAATCCTCATTTTCCAAATCAATTTTTCAAACTATCTAAAGATTTATATCGTTTAAAACAATCTCCAAGAGCTTGGTATGTTAGACATAGTAATTTTCTTATTTCAAAAGGTTTTACTAAAGGGATTGTTGATCCTACACTTTTTATCAAAAGAATTTTTGAAGATGTTTTGATCGTACAAATCTATGTTGATGATATAATTTTGGATCTTCTGAACATTCTTTATGTACTGACTTTTCAAATAGTATGAAAAATTAATTTGAAATGAGTTTAATGGTATAAATCAAATATTTTCTTGGATTTAATGTTTTTCAAAATGAAAATGGTATTATTTTTAATCAATGTAAATATACAAAGGATCTTTTAAAACTTTTTGGTTTGGACATTATTAAGGAAAGTGATACACCTATGAGTACTTTTTGTAAATAGGACATTGATAAAACTGGGAAACTAGTGGACCAAAAAAATTACAGATGTATGATTGGAATCTTACTCTACCTTACTTCTAGTCGACTAGATATTATGTTTAGTGTGTGTATGTGCACAATATTTCAAACTATTCCAAAACAATCGCATTTACTTTCTATTAAGAAAATTATTAAATATCATAAACATACTGAAAATTTGGGTTTTTTGTATCTGAAAGGAAAATCTTTTTAATTAATGAGTTATTCAGATGCTGACATTGCTGGTTGCAAGTTGGATAGAAAACTCACATATAGAACATGTAATCTATTGGGAAAATATTTTTTATCTCAGTGTAGTAAGAAATAGAATTTGGTAGATTTTTCTACTGCTAAAGCAGAGTATATAGTTTCTGGTACTTTCTGTGCACAAAATCTCTAGATGAAACACACTCTTTTGGACTATGGATATGATTTTTATCATGTTTCAATTAACAGTGATAACATGAGTGCAATTAATATTTCAAAGAACCTTGTATCTCACGCTAGGAACAAACATATTGATGTAAGGCACCACTTTTTAAGAGATCATTACCAAAAAGGGGATATTACTCTTGACTTTATAGGCATAGAATATCAATTAGCTAACATTTTCACCAAACCTTTATGTTCGTATAGGTTAAGTTACATTAGATATGAATTAGAAATGATAGATCACCATTAGAAACCTCACTATTATACCTCACCGTTAGAAACCTCACTGTTATACCTCACAGGTATGAAACCTCACTGTTAAACCTCACTTGTATAAAACCTCACTGTTATACCTCACCAGTATGGACCTCACCGTTAGTGGACCTCACCATTAGGAATTCTCACTGGTATACCCTACCGTTAATAATGTGGTGTTCTAAACTTATGTCTAGCCACAAGAATCTGTATCTTCTATAATATACTTATTATATTTTACTTATTTATTTTATTATTCCTAAATGATAAAACAAAAGTCTTAACTTCTCTTGATCCACCTCGATCCCCTTACCTTCAAACCTCTATCAAATCTTTGAACCCTAAGCCTCACGATTCAATGGAAATAGTAAAGAGACCTTCAATCAGTGGAGACGAAGACGAACCGAGTTCTAAGAGACTCAAAGCCGAGTCTAGTAGTGGAAGTGAAGTGTAGAAACCCGTGATTCCGCATCTTGTTGAAAGGAAGATATTATTTGAAAGGGAGATCTGCACATAATGGAAAATGTCAAGTGAATCATTAGTTCTAGAAGTTATGGAAGATCATAAATGGATAGAATGCTTTTTGAACAACAATGGACCCTAATATCTGAATCTATTAAAAGATTACTATTAGTATGTTCGATTTGAGAAATCTGAAGTCGAGAATAGGATGGTATCTGTTGTGAATGTAAATGAGATATCTCTTTCTTCTATTAGGTGGTATGAATGCCGAATAGTTCCACACAAATGTGTTTTTGTATATTTATCAAAATCAAGAACCTCTTACCAGTAATATCTTTATGTATGATACTGCTTTGGAAGAGCTAATAGGAGATAACACCCCTAGAAAAGTAGTGGCTACAGAAATGAGTGGAGAGAACCGGCTGTTGTTTAAGTTCATTCAACATGTTTTAATTCTAAGGAGAAGGGATTTTTCAAATCTTAAATACCATGATATTTACTTTATTTATCTATTGAGACATGGTGTTATGATAAACATGTACAGGCTGTTAATGGTTCAGATTGAGGATATGATGAGGCCAAAGTAAAAGACCAATGCCTTATTATTTTCCATGTTGATATCAGTGATGGTCAAAGTGAAAAGAGTAGCTGAGTCTTAGGATGAGACAGTGGTGGTAATGAAAAAATTCTATATCACAAGCACAATTTGTAAGAACATGAAGATTAATTGGAATCCATGGAAAAGAGAGTGGGTAAGTGATGAAAAGAAGTTATATGATAAGTTTAATCCTGTGGATCATCTTTATAAGCCTATGGATGTGAGGGATATAGGTCTAGGACCTGATTAAGAAGATCCACTGTATAGTGATGATTAGGAAGAGGAAGATTCCTCTACAGCAGCTAGAGGAGATCCTAACTTGCCTCCTAGGCTAGCTCTTGAAGATGTGTCATATGAAAAGGAAAGTTCATATTTGAACCTACCTAGTAAAGAAACTATTTTGGGTTTAACAAATTAAGAGGCACCTATGAATGAAGAAGACCAGTAGAGAGCAGATCAGGAAGAGGCTGCTCATTAAAATGAAGAGGATGTTCATGCAAGTGAAGCATTTGTTTCTGTTTTCTTGAGCCTTAGTCCATTGATTTCCTGCTGAGGAATTTGAGGAAGTAGATATACCTTTACCTATTCTTGAGGAACCTTATGTTGTTGCAGAAATGGAGATGGTTGTGAAATATTCTTCTGAGGTAGAAAGAGTTGCTGAGGATGCCATTGTTGTACAAGAGAATGCACCAGTTTAGGGGGAGAATCCAACCGGGTTTGGTAGTGTTTCAGTGGCTGTTGAGTTTGAAGACTAGGCAGAGGACCCATGGTTCATAGTTTGTGGATTGGATTACCCAGATTTTGATAATTAGACATCCCTTCAGAGACCAAAAATCAATTATGATATTCAGTCTGAGATATTACCTGAAATGTGGTAAGAATACATGATCTGTATATGTTAAAGTCTGGTCTTAAAATTAGTTCTGTAGATGAAATAATGAGAATGGAAGATTCACTGGTGTAATCTATTCAGACTGTTATGGATGACTCTATGACTAGTATAGTATCTGAAAGAGCGCCTGTCATTTTTACTTCTAATATAGTCACCAGGGATGACATAGAATCTTTGAAGGTTGAGATGAAATAATTTCTAAGTACTTCTATTTACAAGTTAAATAATCGATTTTTTTAAGAAATGAGAAATTTGGAAAAGTCTTTTGAACATTCTCTTGGTTCTAATGTATTAACCATTGTGGTAGAGATTGTGGATGAAATAATAGCTTGCTAGTCTCAAGTATCTAGATTGGTAGAGGATATTGAAGATCTAAAGAAATCAGTTGTCTCTCTGGAATCCTATATGAGTTCAAAATCTCAAGCAGACAAACATTTGGACTATGTGAAGAGTGTGGTGAGCCAGATGGTTTCATTTTTTGAAGGCATTAAAAAGTCTATAGATAATCATATTGGTGCCCAATATTCTGCAGTGAAAAATCTTATTAGTGGGCTAACTAAGAGTTTCAAGGAAACTGTAACCTTTTCTATTGGTTCTATTGCTTCCAGAACTTCAGTGGATTTGGATCATATTAGAGCTTTGATGAAGGATGATCTTGGTTCAGCATCATCCAGTGGCTCTATGGACTCATCTTATCTGACTAGAGTGGTTATTTCTACAAGAGATACCACTAGAGATATCATGATTATTGTTCAAGATTATATGATAGAATCTTCTACTTCTCATAATGAAGTGAAAGACAAGGTAAATTAATATTTCCAGAGGGTTTACACCAAGTATCAACTCAATAATCATTTCATGCTTATGTTAGAAAACATGAAGCTACCACCAGTCAATCAAGCCTTCATAGAAAAAGTCACCAAGCTCAGAGAGTTGACCCCTGGACAGGAAAAATTCGTGGAAAATAAGGATGATTTCATTTCTTCCATAGAAAGAGGATGAGGAATCATTATGGATTTTAGAAATCTCTTGTTACCCTTCCTGCATGTTGATGCTCGACCAGTGATTATACCTCCAGCTTTACCTGCCTCTTCCTCTGCTACTTATCCTTCTCAGATGACTTCAGCCCAAGATATATGAAGCCTAACTCCTATGATCACTCAGAGAGCTACATAGTATAGACCAGGAACAGTTTCAGTAGCTCATCCTCCTCTGATCATTTCTGGTGTTCCTAAGCCTTCACCTGCATCTACCACCCCTAAATCCTCTTCTGATCCCAAAGGGAAATCTCATTCTGAGGATGTGGTTTGATCAGTGGCTAGGATTTTTGATAGGAATCACCTGTTTTTCTTTTGTTTCATTTATATCTTTCTTTGTATCTGTCTTCTCCACGAAATATATATGATTTTACTTTCTTTTACTCTGTGTTACTTCTCTGCTCCTGTATTTCCTTATTTTCCCACTTTTTGATTATTACAGAGGGGTAGAAATACTATATAAGTGAAAAACTATATAAGAGAAATATTTTCTATGGGAAAAATTATCTGAGGGAGAACTAATATCTTTAATGAAAAAGGGTGAGAAATACTATCTTTTATGCGTTTAATTCATTTCCCTCTGGAACATTTGTTTCATATTTTACAATTGATATATGTTTTTTATAATATTTTGTTTTCTCCAATACAATTGGATTTAATGTTATATTCTATGATACATTACTAATTATTCTGGAATTATAATATCATAAGTTGTGATTATCAAAAAGGGGGAGTTGTTGACCACACATATTTTCATAATCCCAATTATGCTTTCACATACTTTAAGAATCCCAAATAATGTTTATCTATATATTAATTCTTTCAATCTATGACATTCTATTACCAAGTTGATAATAATATTAATATAATCTCTGAAATATGTTAATCAATGTTTATCTATGACTATATGATCATGGAAATAATTCTAAGTCAATCAGAATATGTGTTGAATAGATCATATATTTGATAAGTCCATTGGTATGCACATAGCCACTGATACAGAAAAACAGATCCCTACTGGTACTTAGTCTACTGATAGTCAAAGGTTACCGATAGACTGAATAGACAGTCACTAAAATAGAACAGAGCTACCGGTATGTATAAGTCTACCAGTAAGCATGACACTGATAGATCAAGTCTATCGGTAGAAGCGGAGCTACTACTACTAATACAAAAGAGCCACTGGTATGCACAAGCTGCTGATACAATGTCTGCCGATATGCAAGTCTACCGTTATAGAAAGGCCATCGATGCACAAATCCACCGATATGCACTTTAGCACTAGAACAGAACAAAGCTACCAATACAAACAAGCTGCTGATATAATCGAGCTACATATACAGCGAGCTACCGATAGTCCAAAGCTATCGATACAAGGAGCTACCGGTACAAGGAAAAAGAGATACAGATAGGAGGTCACCGCTATATAAAGTCTTCTATTACATATCTACCGAGAGAAGGCTACTGATGAAAGACTTAACCCGTCACTAATTCTTAAACTCTATACTCTGAAAATATTATTTATTTATTAAGAAATAGTCATCTTTGAAGATATTAATGCAATTAATGTTATTTAATGATAGTTGTTGGAAATTTCAGGGAACCGTACCACATTCCTGTAAAAAGGTAATCATTACCATTACCGGAGCTGAAAGATATAAAAGGAAGGACAAATACCAGGCAGAAAGTTACAAGAAGGCGCGTTAAGTGTGCGAAATAAGGGCTGATGAGTGCTGAGAAGTTTTTCACACACACAGAAAATAAAGGATACATCTATACTTGAAAAAAACTAGACATACACGAAGCCATTAATTATAGAGGAGAAACAAGATGCACCTTATCCAAGAAGTGAATGACTAAAACGAGATCTTCATGCACTCAAGCTGATTAAACTGAACATGAATAAAACGACCCTCTATTTTTCATACAAAAGCAGAGAAGGACACAGAAGCATTTATGAAAAATCAAAAGGAGTCCAGAGCTGAACATAAAATCACTAGAGAATTCTAAACTCATATCAACTCTTTCAATGACTCTTTTATATAAATTTTGAGCAGTGTGTGTGCAATGTATATTTTATACTCACACTGTGTCTTATGCTAAACTGGAGGATTTCTAAATACTCATAAAAACCTTCTATAACTCTTTTATATCCCACTACGGATAGTGGTAGAGGTCAACTAAGACCTGGACACCCATTGTGATGTTGTTTTGTTTTACCACATATAATTGTGGTAGAGGTCTTAGTACCTGGAGATTCTCTTTTTTGTTGTTTACCCTGATCCAGGGTGTGGATCAAATTTATATAAATTGTTTGAGAGGACTAAGTCTCGTCTTGAGACTGAACCTTTTTGTTATATCTAGTGTTCATCTTAGATTAAGTATAAAATATACTATATATTTTATATTCCACTGCTAATTACTTTGAAATTCAAATTGTTTTAAGTCACTTTGATAGTTAATGTAACAAGTGTCTGTAACTATTGTAAATAAGTAGGTTAGTTTCAAAAGTTAATTTAGTCTTATGATTAAATTAACTGATGCCTAATCAATCTTTTGTTAACCTAATAGAACCATTACAATTTTACAAATTCACTAGATTTTATCATCTTTTATAATTGTGGTATTTTTTATAGAAATATTTTTAACAGAAATTTTACTTGGAACTCAATTCACCCCCCTCATGAGTATCCACTCCAACCAATAGTCTTAAAAATAAAATTGATACTTATATAAATACAATCATATTGACACTCATAAAGGTTATCATATCTACATTTTTAATGAATTTCATCAGATTGAATAAATTTATAATTTAAATATAAGACTTTTTAACATTTAAATAAAATATTAAACACTATAGTGCTGTTATGAAATAAAATGTCAAAAAAATATATTACGCTAGGTTGTTATGAGTTGTTAAAATCTAGTTGTGCAATTTTATTTTGAAACAAACATGTAAAATATGACCTTATGAATTATTCATATAAATATCAAGTAATTTGATGATTTTTTTAGTAGGCTGATTACAGTCACACTCGAAGATTTGTCTATGTAACCACTTGTTCCTTTCCAGTGTAATTCTTATAGTGTTTCTGTTTTAATGAAAACATTTCAGGTTGTATCCATAAAAACTATTGTAATTATAACTCACGTATGATGATTTTTATGATACAGGGATCCCAACAATTGGAAGATGGAGAATCTCATTCTTCGGATTTAAGGCTTATTAGGATAGTAAGATACAATTGATCATCATATTAGGGGCATCCAGGGTAAATATGAGTAAAGAATTCTGATCTTCATGTGGAGGTATTTCATAGTATGGAACGATTGGTTTTCTGTAAGTAAAAAATAGTGGACAACTTTAGTTGGGTTTACAGACTACAATTATCTTGATGATAAATGTTGAGTATCATTTAAATATATTTTAAGTCATCCATAAATTTGTTTTTTATTTTATTACATGTTTTTACAAGTTTTTATTAACACATTGCATAAAATAGAAAAGTAGTCATCTTAAATATCTTTCTAAACAATTATTTATATTAGTATCATTATGAATATAATAAAAATGATACTCTGATAAATAAGATACATAGTGATTACTATTTTTTTCTCTAATATAGTCAGTATATTCCATGTTGTGATTCTATGACTTTGTTATGTTGACGAGTTCTATGTCTAATAACCTTATGTAAACCGTCGAGTGTGTTAGTTAGTTTACTCCTCTTAAAATATTTTATTATAAAATAATTCACTCCCCATATTTCATGTATTTTTATTGAAGTAGATATTTTGATCCTATAGTTGGTATCAAAATTAGATTCCACTACTCATATAAATGCTATTTTTTTACTTCCATTACTTCTTGAATGATGCTTTGAATTTTTGATATAAAAATAATGTTTATAATATTTTACTAAACTAATGTATATTTATGGAAAAAGATTTCTATTATTTTAAATTTAGATGTTATTAATTTTGGTTCTATAGAGAACAAAAATATGATCAAACCACCTATCTTTTATCTTGTTGATTATGAGTACTAGAGAGATAGTATTAAATAGTTTTTCATCAAAATAGGGTTTGATAATTTTGTGTTCTTACTATAGAATATAATATTCCAAATATAGAAGTTTCTTCTCTTACCCATAAAGAAATGAAAATGTTTCATTTAAATTATAGTGTAATGAATAATTTTTTATATTTCATGACTAGAATCATATGCAGACAAATATCTTCTTGTGAAGTTTCAAATTTTATATGTAAAAAGATTTAGAATTTTTATTTTTGGTACAATAAAATTTTCAGAGACTATAAGATCTTTCCATAGATAAGATAATTGGGACATTGATTCTATACATAGAGAATCTGTCGAAAATGTTTACCAGATGATATTGAAATTTAGATGTATTTTACAATATATTGGTAAGAAAGGTGTTGATGATAAGATACATATTAAGAAATTTATTTATATTATTACTAAATACTATGAATAAAAAATGATATAAAATTGATAAAACATGAAATCCTAAATAAAATACTTTATATGATTTGATTAGATCCCTTTTTCAATATAAGGGTAGGCTCCCAACCGATACTAAAATGTGAAATAGAAAATTGATGTTATTTCCTTCTCAACAACATCAACCTTTCCATGTAAAGATAATACTATTGAGATATTGGTTAAATATTTATGAAAAACTAAGGTTGTCATTCAATCACATTTATGAACTTCTGACCATTTTGGGAATGAGTTAGAAAAATTTCCAAGAAGGATAGACAATATTTTTGTAATGAATTATGTCTAATACATAAATAAAATGTTAATAATATAATAAGTGATAAAAAAGATAAGTAAATTTCTATGAATGTAAGAAATTTGAAAAAATCACAATAGATTTTCAAATATAATGATAAAATATATAATGAAAAATTATTTAAAATGAATATTTTTAAAAAATTAAAAATAAAAATAAAAAATTCATGATAGTTTCTAAAACATGGAGTGCTAGTTGATTTGATTCTTTTGAGGGTTCATATGATATAAAAAAATTTATATAATGGAACATATGCCTTTTCTCAATTACACCCAAGATTAATCAATGTTTCATGGCTAAAGTACAAATTAGTAAAAAACATTTTAATATGTATTTAAATGCTAATTATCTTTATGATAAGGGTTAAACATATTCTGATGAAGAATCCCCCTCAGTAGAAGACAATTATATGGAATCTTATGAAGAAGTTTCCTATTTTTCTAAACCATCGGAGAATTAAAATTATAAAATTTTCGAAGATATATTGTAATTTATTAGGATATAATTGATGAAGATGATTCAAGGATAAATATTTTAAAAAATGAAATATCATATCTTTTTAAAACTAATGTTAATTAAGATAGAAATGTAGTTGTAAAAGTAAAATCCAAAATTTATGTTCTGATAAAGAATGTAACATAATTTACCAAATGTAAATAGAATGTTTATAATATGAATAAACAAATAAAAACTCATGGTAATAGTTTTAGAATGTATTTTTTGAGTAAAACCTATTTTAGTAATGATTTCTTTGTTAATATAACTGCACCTTCTTCCAAACAAGTTTCAATGTGGTGGGAACTATAATAATAATTTTACCTTTAATATAGTTCAATAATTAGACTTTGATGAATCATAATTATATAAGACAATTTCATTTTCCTAAAACAAAATTGGATAAATTTGGTTACAACAAATACTGTTTTATAAAAATATCGTACAAAAGAAGTATTGGTTTCCAAAAAAATGTCTCCTTTTATCAACATAACAAATAATGTACCAACAAAAAATGATGGTTCATGGATAGTGGGTGTACCATACACATTATTAGAAATAAATATTTCTCAAATAAGATGATCAATTTTGAAATGTAGAAAAGTATCTTTCAGAGATAATACTGAAAGAGAGATTATGAGAATAGATACAATTGTTCTTCATTGAAGAAATCGTATTTCAAATTTTGTATTTTTCAAATCAATTAAGAAGAACCATATATGTATAAGTCAACTATATGATGAAGGTTTCCTTGTGATATTTAGGAATGATAAATTTTTAATACATAGTTCCAAGATGAATTTATTCATTCTTCCGATCAGTATGGGAATTTTTAGACATGTAGCATTGAAGGCCTTAGAATCCCAGAAATACCGTGTCTAAGGTAAATGGAAGACCATTCTTGGATATAGAGTACAATTTTAGATACTAAAACATTACCAAATTATCTAATTTGACTAATAATGTACATGATAAGGATATACCATAACAAAGGGTTGATACTTAAATAGTATACGACCCGTTTCAATATGTTAAACAACATATGTCACATTTTAAATCAATTAGTGAATCATAGAGTTTTTATGATTTATGATTAGTTCACATATATTTATTTGGTCATAGTGAAACTAGGATTAATAGTGGGAAATACTATGCATATTTATTAGTTGATTATTACCCAAGATATACATGGGTTTATTTTTTCATAAAAAAACAAAAGCCTTTCTTTATTGTAAAACTATTGTATCTAAAGATAAAAATGAGAAAATAATTCCATGATAACTATTCATAGTGATAATGTTGGACAATTTTTAAATTTATATGTTGAAACTTTTTGTACTAAAAACTATATAGAATATAAATTTAAACACCTAAAACTACTCATAATGGTGTAGTTGAAAGAATAAATTGAATTCTCTTTAAAATTACTAGAACCATGCTGAGTGAATACTCAATTTCAAAAAATAATTTGGTTGAAGCTGTTAGTACTACATTCTATATTATAAATCATGTTTTGATTAGTCCTTTTCATAATAATACAATTTATGAGTTGTGGTTAGGAATAAGACCAAAATATTCTAACTTCAATGTTTTTTATTGAAAAGTATTCATCATGACTTGTAAATATTACTTGCATATGTTTTCACTGAAATCTAAAGAAGAAATATTTTTAGGTTACCCAAATACATCTAAGGCTTATATATTTTTTAATAAATTAAATGTTCTATTTTGTAAATAATACATGTTATTTTTTATGAAATAGATACATTTGTTTTCAAATAATCCCAACCT
Organism: Viscum album; assembly: GCA_963277665.1. NCBI lineage: Eukaryota > Viridiplantae > Streptophyta > Magnoliopsida > Santalales > Viscaceae > Viscum > Viscum album. The sequence goes on from OY728148.1 coordinate 166,069,642, forward strand.
ACATCCTCAGATGTTATTTCTAAAATTGATGTTCATCCTTTGATAGAAATTTCATATTATAAGGAAATAACTCAAGAATTAGCTTCTTAATTTATTCCCAGGGATGATTAAATATGAATTATTGGATAAAAAACTTCTCAAACTCCTCAAAGTCAACTATTTATTTTGAATCATCATCCTGAATGTATCATTGGTTATGTAGATAAACCAGCTAGGACAATAATTTCCCTAAGACAAGTAATTGAAGATCTAGATTTTGTATCCCAATTTGAACCTAATAATCTTTATGAAGATTTATTCTGTGAGGTTTAGATTAAGGATATAATACAAGATATCAATGTGTTTGAGAGGAACTAAGTCTGAAAATTAGTAGACTGACAACCAGAAACTTCTATAATTGAAGTAAAATTTGTTTTTTATATTAAGTGTGATGGGAAAAGCATAATTGTTAAAAATAAAGAGTTTTTTTCCATGGATTATAGTAAACCTGAATGTGTATATTATGATAAAATCTATGAAATAGTATCTTGTAATGAATCTATTATAATATGTATAGGCTTTTCATCAATATATAATTTAAAATTCTTTCAAATGGAGGTAAAGATTCCCTTTCATAATAGATATGTTTAGGAGGATGTTTATGTTGAACAAAACAAGGTTTTTGTAAATAAAAAAATCCATTACTTGTATACAAACATTGAAAACCTTTAAATGGATTCAAACAACCCCCCCCCCCCCCACCCACCAGAGAATTGTATGATTGATTAAATAGATTTTTTTTTTAATAATTTTGTAAAGGATCTATGGATCAAACACTATTTATAAATGAATTTAATTTTAAAATATGACTGAATATATTTTTTTAGGGGAAATTATTTTCAGATTAAATAAACAAACAATAAAAAATTACATTTTAGATATTACAAAATATGAGTTTGAAATGAGTATGATGGGTGAATTAACATGTTTTATTTGTTTTAAAATATCAAAAAAACATACGAAACTTTTATATCTCAAAATATTTATATAAAATATCTTCTCATGATGTTGGACAACCTGTTGATCCAAAAATCATTAGAGGTTTTCTTGGAATTCTACGTTACATAACTACTAGTTGTGCAGATATAATGTCAACTATATTCTCATTTTCCAAAAATCATGAAAATATAATGGAATACCATTTAAATAATATAAAATGAGTATTTAATTTTCATAAGGGAACTATGGATTTAAGAATTTTCTATTCTTATAGAAATTATATGGAATAAAAAATTATTTCTATTAATGACTTTGGTGGTTTTATAATGGATATAAATAGTATATCTAGAAATTATCATTTCCAAATAGAAAGATTAGTTTCTTTGATATGTAAGAAATAAAACTCTGATGTACATTCCACTGTTGAAACTGAATATGTGGCTAATCAACTTTTTCTTTCTCAAGTGTTGTGGATGCATCACACACTTACTAACTATAGCATGAGTTTTACTAAAACTAAACTACTTTGTGATAATAAAAGTTGAATTTAATTTAGTAAAAACACATCACATCACTCATGTGCTATGAAATTATATATAAGAACCAATTCCCTTAGAGATCACACACAAAAATATATATAATTTTATAATTCATTGGAACGCAATATCAACTTTCAAATATTATTACAGAACATGTTATTTTTTATTGATTTTTATTATATCAAATAAAAACTATGAATTATTAATGATAATTGGTTATTCATTTCTAATTCTAGTAAAATTATCTCCTTATAATAAGTTACAACTTTTCATTGGCGTTACATATGTTTTTTGTGTTTTTTAAAAAAAATATTCTTATCATTTGCATTTCTAAAATAATTTTTTATTTTTTCAATAATTATAATGTGTTTTCTAGACTCATATTTGTTTATAATTTTTTTGGATACATAATGTTGAAGGTGTTTTATATACTCAAAAGTTGTTATAAATTTTTTGGAAATAATTTATTTAAAACGTTTTCATATTTTCAAATTGTTGTAATTAGTATTTCTAATAAAACTATTTCTAAGAGTTTTCATATTGAAGGCAACATAAATATTTTTTATTCCAAAATTATTTTAATTTTTTTAGTTCAAAAAAACAATATAGAATAGAATATTTATACTAATTAAAATCTTCACATTGAAAGTTAATATTCTACTATTGGTTCTTACACTAGTTCATTACATTAGTTATTTGTATGTGGTAGTTATGTTTTTTATTTTTTATAAAAAAATTGTTTTGTTTTAATCTTTTTATATGATTTCCAAATTAGATTCATTCCCAATCTGATTTTTTTTAAACCCTACGAATTCAAAAATTTCCTTACAACATTATTTTATGTAATCATGACCATCAGATCAAATAATTCTTCATTTCAAATATTGGTTTTTTTGGAAGATTAATAATCACTCCAGATTCCTATATATATAGAGGGATTCCTTGAAGTCCCACATCATTTATTCAATGCTATTCACCTATTCTTATTTCACCCCTAATGTTTTTCAATCAAAAAAGTTTAATTTATGGGGGATTCACCCAATCTAATTTAAGTATCTATGGAGAACAATGAGGATTATGATACATTTTTCATATTCTGATAGAGGTCGGTTGAAGTATCCCACTATTATTAACATGACTAATCACTGAAGAGGATAATTTACTTTTACAAATGAATGTTAATATAGGGAGAAAATTGGATAAATATTACAATTTTTATTACCCAGATGTTGTTTATGAATTCTATGGTTTTATTATGTTTTTCAAAGAAGGGGAGAAAGTTAAAATGGCACTCATGATGTATGGAAATAGATATAATATCCCCTATAATAAACATTTTTATTTTGTTATAATACCCTTGGAAGAATAATATTTTAGTGTTATTATATGTTTTGGAAGACTCATGGTATATTTGATAATAAAATTGAGTAAGATTCTTTCTTATCCGATTTCTATAAAGTAAAAAACGTATTATCATATAACTCTACATAATATAATGGTTTCTTTGGGGATGCAAGGTATCTTAATTTTGAAAAAGGTGGATCATGATGTGATGAAGGAATCTAATGTGTTTTTTGGACTCTCTTATTATCATTAAGAAATAAAATATGATCAAGTTCGTTTTTATCACTATAAAAAACATGAAAATTGGATCAATAATGTAAATAATTATTATAATTCATATTTTCATTATAAATTTGTTTTTTAAATTCTTGAAAGTTTCCATATAAGAAATAAATACATATAAAATTATGGAAAATATTTCATTTATCAGTGAAAATATAATGTATAGAATGAGTAAAATATTTTACGGTAAATCAATGATGTTTTTTGAGAAATATAATGGCACTATTTCTAATTCCCTAGAGTCATGGATGTCAAAAAAGATTGATAAAAAATAATAGAATGGAAGATACATCTCCAACATAGAACAGAATGAAAAATAGAATGTACCAAATGTTGTTTTTTATGATTGAATGAAAAAGAAAGTATAGAAAACGAATGGAGACCCAGAAATCGAAATTCATCCAACTGGGGAAAAAGATTTTAAAATATGTTCATAAAAAATATTAAATAAGAGTAAAATCAAATAAAAAAATTATAATTTTTATGAAGATGTGATTTGTGATAGTTTTTTTAGAGAAGTTGAATGATACTCTGAGAATGTAGTTCTTCTACCAAGCCACAAATATTAGGTTAATATAGAGCCCATATTAACTTTTAAAGAATCGTCTACAGTCCATGGGAAAGTTCCTTTTATTGAAAATAAATGAAAATGAAATATTGGAGTTATATAATCTGTGACAATTATTCAATAAAAATAATTGGACTCACAATTTGATGAAAAGAAAGATCTAATAACTTCAAGATAATTAGAAAAATAAATTAAAGAAGGTCCTGGTGAATAATTTACAAAATAAAGTGCTAATGATTATAATGAACATAATTATGGAGATGATAATAAGGAGATGATGTTGATGAATAAAATAATGAAATATAAGAAAAAATAGAAGTTTATGTATATAAATAGGATAAAGAGAATGAATAATATAATAAGGAATAAACTCAATATGATTAGAAGAAAAAATATTTTTCATCATCATCATAATTAGATCTAAATTTTAAGTTTATCAAAGAAGAAAAATTTGAAAGGTATCAGGATAAATACTCATCAGATGAAGAATAAAATAAATCATCATCAAGGAAATATAAAGAAGATTAAAATTTAAGAACCAATGTTTCTGATAAATCCCATAATAAAGATTTGTAAGTTTTTTAATTATCTTATGAAAAGAATATTTCTACGAAATATGATATGAAATATTTAAGGAAGATTAAAAATAAATATAATGAAGTAGAATTCAGATCAAGATAAATATAACCATATGAGGTTCAGTAAGAACAATAATATTCTCTCAGAATAGTATCTATGGAAGTTTTTTATTATATTACATTTTAATATGGATTGTAGGAACAATTTTGATTCTTCCAAATATTTAGTCTCAGTGTTAGTTGATTCAATAACATCATAATGTGAAATTAGAATTGATAATGGTTTTAACTAAGAAAATGATTTTCATTGATGTTGAGTTGAAAAATTTTCAATAATGTTCTTGACTCATAGAAGAGAATGTAAACAAAGGGTGACATGGTCTCACCAAGTTGGTTTAGAAAACAAAAGGCACAATGATATATTTGACATGGTTAAGAATAATATAGTATAATTAAAAATTACTTTCATTGTGTAATCTTTTTATATGGATGAAATATTAATTTGTGTGGACTAATTAAAAGATAAACCTGATGAATGCACATAGGAAGTTAATTCCCAAAAAAATACAAGAAATTCAGTTAGAGATGACCACACTCTGCTATTTTTAAGATAAATATTTCATTTTCACAGAGTGGAATAAAAATATATCGGAGACATTCATGAAGCTAAGAACTTTCAATGAAAATTTTGATAATTAAGATAATGAATGAAAGAAGTTCCAAATTATTAGGTTCTTTGTGAAGTTATTAATGAAGAATGAATGAAATTTTTTTGAACTCTTATTCTACATGTTTTGTAAAACCTTCAGAATTCTATTTATGAATCATTTTAATTTTCATCTAAAATCAATTTTTTCTAATGTTTTTTCAATTTTTATTGGTAACAAAATCATTTATATTTTCTATGGACGATTGGAAAATTTAAAGGTATTGTTTATTATATTTATATTTTCAAACATTTTAGGAAACTTCAAATGCTTTACACTATTTTTTTAATCAAAAATGGAGAGAAATAATTATATGAGGGATAATTTCTTAAAATATGAGTTGATTTTATAAAGGTTAAAATGTTTTATTAAGGGGAAGAATAAAATATAACATAAATATTGTTTTATCAATATGGGATATATTTTCCAAATGTGGAGTTTATCATACTCAGCATCATAATCTCCATTTTATTCAGAAGAGTTATTGACTGAGGGGGAGTTATAGATTTAATGAATAAATTCAAATATGATGTATTTAAAATAAAAAGGAATGTATGTTTTTAGGTTATTTTCATTTATGTTATGGATTTTGTTCTATAAAAAAACGGGATATTATTGAGTCATAAATTTTACATCTTAATTTTCCCTTTAGTTTTGGAAATCAATGTAATGACCCGAAAATTTCAAGGAAACTTTTTTCTTAATTTCTTTAGAATTTTACGAGTGTGCAGTTTCTAACGACGCCTGATTCCGAGGCCCGGTGTGCCTAGAATCAATTTCTGATTTTTGGCTCGGGTACGTTCAGTGAAAGAACGTGTGGGTTTTTCTATCTTTTGAACTGGTGCTCGTAATGGATATCTGAGGGCAACGATGAACTCGCAGCGCCAGTATTAGCTTAAGATGACTTTTAACGTAGGTGTGTTTGCACGAGAGAGGAAGTTAAATTTTGGGGTTTATGTAAGAAGTAAATAAAATTGTGTACAACTTTATTTTTGTTATCCAAGGAAGTTAAATTCTACCATGGGAAGTTGATGGTGGGGCCCACAACCACCCAACATCCCATGTGTGTATATGTTGGAGGTGGGGGCCACATGAGACCATAACTCCCTGGACCTTCCCATAACCCCCTTGACCTTCCCATAACCCCCTTGACCGTCCCATAACTCTCATAACTTTTCCCCCCTCATTAATTTGTAACTCTCAAAAACCCCTCTTTAACTCTCCCAACACTTATGAGGACCTTCCGTCTCTTAAATATTGTCGACATACACTATTGATTGATTGAACCAACTGAATTAATAAATTATGTTTTTTGAGTTTGAATTAAAAATGGCATGTGTTAATAAAGTAATTGGATGAGCCCTTTTATTTTATTTTGGGACACACTTTGTGTTGGGGAATTTGGGGAGAGAGAGAGAGCCTTTGTGAGAAGAAGAATAAGAGAGAATATTAGAGAATTCCTCCTCGTTGAAGAATGGCGCTTCTTCAACGATGAACGACGCTTCTTTATCAAAGAAATACTTCTTCCCTCGACAAAGAACGGTCGACGTGCTTCTTCTTCTTTTCTCCGCGACAAAAGGAATGCCCCATATCTTCGGATACACTCCAGCGTCGCCAATGAATCTTATCCCCGCAAGGCCGTCTTCTGCGACGCCCGACGTGGGACGTTAATTATTCAAGGTAAGGGAATTATTTTTGATTTTCTCTTTACCTTTTGAGAAAAGAACGATGAGTGCGGACCAACCTATACTCGGTTGATCCACGGATCGCTGATTCATGCGGGTTGGGTGCGGGGATAATATTCAGGTTTGGATTTGAGTTTGTTCTTATTTGAAAACCTCTAACGCGGAGGGCACGGGCTAACGAACAAGCCCGGACCCTCCGCAGATTTTTTATCTGTGTGCAGATTGACGGCGATGATCAAATGGGTCCGCAAAGGCAATTTGAAGCCTCTGCATTGAAGTTCGGGTCCCGAGGTGACCTTAGGTGCTGACGGCGAGCAAAACGGACCACCAGAGCGTGTCGGGTGGTCCGCGGGAGATGCTGTCGGTGCACAGCACTGGCACGGTGGCATCGGCAACAGGAGGCGGTGGCCAGCGGCGACGCCCAGCGCACCGCCGAGGAAGATCTGTCGTGGCAGTGCCACGGCGGCGAGGTGGGAGATCCCATGCGGCCGCGAGATCTGGGACGGCGCGGCGGCACAAAGTGTTACCGGCATCAATCAACGGCGAGGTACGAGCCCCCCCCCCTCCCCCCCCCCCCCCGCTCTGCGGCTTCCGCTCGGCCACGCTGGCCGAGTGGCGGCTGGCCACGCGGTCAGGCCGCTCCGGTCGGGATGGACCGTGTCGGTCGGGCCGGGAAGCGCCCATTGGCCCAGGCTGCACCCACTGGGCCGGGTCGCGCCAGCTGGGCTGGGCTGCGCCAATCGGGCCGGACCCGGACCCTGGTTGGGTTGACCCGGTTCGGGCCGACCCAGGGGATGTTGGGTCGGGTCGAACCGAGCCCAAACCACTATTTTCGGAACAGGTTCGTTCTAACACCCATATCTTAGGCTACTGACCTTCGATCAACATATCGTCAATTGCGTAGGATTCCTTGCATCGAGAAGGTCGTTTCTGTATATTACACTAATGGTTTTGGTGAACTTTGTGTATGGTCGGTTTGGTTCGAACACAAAACCAACCGGGCCCTCGGAGCGGAAACACTTATAACGTGAGCTCCAGACGTTGGATTGACGTTCTGTTGAATTTTTTGGATTCCTCCTAGAGAGACGGTTAATTTGGTATACTTCACCTGAAGATTGGATGTAGTTATAAAATGGCCGGGTTGGATTGTAAACGAAATCCAACCAGGCCCCTGGAACAGAAAAGCCGATAACTTTTAGACAAGATGTTCGTTTGACGAACCATCAGCAGCGTTGGTGATCACGTTGAGAAATGGTCCATTTGAGTATACCCTAAGAGAGTTCGGGGTATAGTTGAGTTACGAACGGTTTGGATCATACACAAAACCTACCGATCCCCCGGGATGAAAAGGCTAATAACCCACAGACCGGGCGTCCGATTGGCGCGCCGTCTGTTGTGTTGATAAACCTATGATGAGATGGTCATTTGAGATAATTATTTTTTGGGAATTTGTCATACATGGAGTATCGGCCAGTATCTCGTGGGGCGGATCCTCTTGGAGATGAGCGTATAAAGTATGGAGACCTTATAGCTAGCTGAGACCTAAAGACTGTTTGTCCGATTTGATTCGGAGTGACTTGTATAGCCTAGTGGGGATCTCTACTATGTTTGGGTGGCAGACCCACGGCGGGGAGCACTACTGTGTTTGGGTAACAGACCCGCGGTACTCGACAGAAGGAGTACCTCTGCAGGCTATTAGGGGGGGTTACCTACTGTGTTTGGGTGGCAGACCCCAGTGGGGAGCACTACTGTGTTTGGGTGGCTGACCTGCAGTACTCAACAGGAGGAGTACCCCAGTCTTAGGTTAGTGAGCAGCTCCTCAGAGTCGTGATAGGATTAGTGTACTCAACGGAGAGGGTTCTCTTCCGCAGTTGCAGTTTTGATATCAATAATGAAAATCCTGGTTTGAGGTGAGTCAATGACCTTTGTGTTTTCCTCATGATTGAGATGGGTTACTTGATAACATTGGTATATGTATGGGCATATAACTAAGTAGTGGTTATCTGTCGACTTCATTTCTGTGTGATACCTCGTGGCTAAGATGGGTTACTTGATAACTTAGGTATAAGTATAGTCTTATACCTAAATAAGGGTTATCTGTTGAGGTTCTTCTTTGTGGGTATACTTTTTGGATTTAGGGATACCTTGAGGGTCTCAGGGTCCCTACTGAGTATCGTTATACTCACCCCTGCACGGGCTATGCTCGCACCTCGTTGTTTTGGTTGTAGAGGACAGACAGTGCTGACGGAGGCCGAGCATACGAGGTCTGGACGGTACCCGGAGGTGGACCTCAGGACGAGTCAGTAACCATAAGTGGACCTGACGATGAGTCAGTACCTGGAGGTGGACTTCACGATGAGTCGGTACATGGAGGGGGTTGATGGATGAGGTCACTATGGGGGCTATCTGTACCTACCCTTCAAGTAGGATTCAAGGTGGACGATCTGGGATCTGCGCTATCTGTACCTACCCTTAAGGTAGGTTTCGAGGTTGATGATCTGGGAGCTGCGCTATTTGCACCTACCCTTCAGGTAGGATCCGAGGTGGATGACCCATGAGTTGCTTATTTTCTTCCAACTGCTTGTCTTTTCTATTGTACTTTCGTTCAGTTGTAGCTGTACTTTTCTATTGGGTTTATATTCTGGCACATTTACTTTTCAGCACTTTCTTTTGTACTTAGTGTATTACTTCTACTTGTAATCCGGTTGGATGTGTTTATGTTTTATAAAGGCAATTCCTTCCCAGATATCGGTATTTATGTCTTTGGTTCTAGTCACCAGCCCCTGGCCTATAGAAGGAGGGCTTGGGGTATTCATGGCACGGGCCCCGAGGAAGGGTCATGAAAAATTGGTATTAGAGGAGTCGGTTCTACCACAGAACTCATGACTCAGATTATTCCTTTCTGTGAAGCAATAGTTTTAAGGGTACTGAGTGTGGTCTTCAGTTCAGGGAGTCCAGTGTTGGTGTGGCAGCCGACGTATCCATACACTAGGACCCTGACTACTGATTTCTGACTTAGTGCATGAAAACATGGATTGTGTGTCTGTTTCCAAAAGTTTTCAAGTCATATCAAACCAGGTAAGCTCACCAGGTTTTAATCATTGACTGTGTAACATATTTTCAGGATATCTCCACGCAGATAGTTATTTGGAGTTCCGAGAAGGTACTCGATGATGACCCATCGAGCAACGAGACTCCGGTGCAGGGCCCCCTTTCTATATTCGCACCTTCGACTGGTGTACCAGTAGCACCACCACCCCTTAGGAAGAAGATTTCACCAGCCATACTAGTGGATGGTGCACGCTAGTAGATCATATTTCATGAGATCCAGCAGTAGAGGCCTCTGAGGTTACGTGGAAATACAGATTCCCAGGCAGCAGTGGACTGGATGGAGGCGAATGCTAGAGTTTTACACCTAGTTTGGACACTAGTAGAGTGGATGGTGGACTTAGCTACTTGTGTTTTCTAGTGAGAGACCATGAGGTTAGCCTGTATAGTGATGGGGATTTGGCACGCGGACCTATGCTTGAGATAGTACCAATGGGTAGTGTTCCAGCTATATCACTACCTGTTGGTCAGCAGACAGTACCTGCGGTACCTGTAGAGGATACTTGTAGGCTTAGTTCCTTACTTATGTTTCAGTACCAGATATCTCTCATGTTCCTTGGCAAGCCAGACTCACAGGTAGCTGAGGACTGACTTGAGGATGTAAGAGAGAGTTTTCTAGAGCTTATACAGCCTCGGAAAGACGACATGTCGGTAGATGAGAATTCATCAGGACAAACCAAGCCATTCCTGGTACTCGATGAATATGAAGCGATCAGTGCTTCAGGGCTCAGAATTCTGAGTGATGTGTGTCTAAAAGACATCTGGGTCAGCACTTTATTCTATAAGAATTCCTATTTATACTAGGGTGCTAGAGAGAACCATTGTGGTTGATAATTCATTGGCTTAGTGGATGCAGCCATTAAAGGTTAGCAGTGGGAAAGCAGGAAACTGGCACCCGTCCCAGAGACTTGGGCATGTAACATGTTTCAAGAAGAAGAAGTGAAAAGGATAGATGAATCTACAGGGCAGCAGACATGGAAGCGGATCTTGGAGAACAGCATGGGGTGGTGAACATTTTGACATGTTGCAACCACCCACCATTGTAATTCCCGCTAGGCTCAGGGAGCTGGAGGGCAAGGGAAGAGAGTAGCCGCATACGGTAAAGGATTGAGACCGAAAGTCTCTAGGGATGATTGGAAGTACGACATGTGTCTTCTACTAGATTCCATAACAACAGACATTGATACGAATCATCCCTTCCTTCCACGAATCTTGTCCCATACCTAGAGTTTTCTGTTATGCCATTGACTTGAGCCTCACATCTGAAGATACCTTTGGGAGGAGACTCGACAATCACACTTATGCTGACGGTGTGATCTGACCCTTGAGGTGAGAGTTTCGGATGGAACCTCATGGTGGCAGCGTCGAGGCCTACGACGTTATTTTGAGTATGGACTGGGCAATCATAGTTCATACACATATTCACGGTATTGGAAAAAAGGTTGTGGTTTATCGACAACATTGGGATGGGGTTTTCCTTGCTAGGCGAAAAGGGAAACCCAGGTAGAAAAAGGATAAAATCATGCTTTAGAGGGTGCGACCGATCACTCTTGAGTCGGCTAGCCTTACCCTTGTGATAGTAAGAGATTTTAGTTTTCAGTATCTCCAGGACTAAGACTATGAGATAGTCTATAGTCATGGGAAGTGGAGAATTTTCGCGGAAGTGCTCAGTAGGAGGATTGATATTCAGTTGATAGGGATGTTGAGACAGCATCTGGCCATGTTCAGATATCCTTTCTGAATAGTGGTGGAGTCAGCACGTGTAGAACCAAAGATGGTTCATGGCAATTGATACTGCATAGCGTAGACAATAGACTTTTGCTGATAGGATACGGATACTAATGAAGTTCGAGGATGGCGACCATGTCGTTTACAGGTCTCACCTCGATGAAGCTTACGGAGATGTGGCTGAGGCAGTAATTTCTCTCTGAGGTTCAACAGACCTTTCTATGTCCTCATCAGAGTAGGCGAGTAGGTTTACCACGTGACCTTTCAACCTTAGTTGCACCGGATACATGATTTCATCCACGTATCTCAGCTGAGGAGATGTCTTCAAGACCTTTCCATCATCTTTGACTACGAAGAGCTGGACATCGATGATAGGGTGACATTCACAGGGTTCCAGTTGGTGTTGAGGATCGACAGAAGCGGGTTATACGGGGACGGTCAATTACTCTTGTGTGCTTTCATTGGCGGCACGGGAACCTCCTAAGAGCACATGGGAGCATGAGGCTCAGATTCCTGCTTGGTACCTCCTTTAGTTTCCCTAGTTTGTGTTGTAGAATTATGGGGACGTAAATCCCAGAGGTGGGAGTAGTGTAAAGACCCAGAAATTTCAAGGAATTTTTTTTCTTAATTTCTTTGGAATTTTACCAGTGTGAAGTTTCTGACGGCACCTGATTTCGAGGACCGATGTGCTCGGAATCAATTTCCTAAGTTTGTCTCAGGTACGTTCAGTGAACGAACGAGCTGGTTTTTCAATCTTTTGAACCGGTGCTCAGAATTGAAATCCAAGGGCACTGATGAACTTGCAGAACCAGTATTAGCTTAAGAGGACTTTTAACGTTGGTGTGTTTGCACGGGAGAGGAAGTTATATTTTGGGGTTTAAGTAAGAAGTAAATAAAATTGTGTACAATTTTATTTTTGTTATCCAAGGAAGTTAAATTCTACCATGGAAAGTTGCTGGTGGGGCCCACAACCACCCATCTTACCATGTATGGATATGTGGGAGGTGGGGGCCACACGAGACCATAACCCCCTTGACCATCCTGTAACCCCCTTGACCATACCATAACTCTCATAACATTTCCCCCCTCATTAATTTGTAACTCTTAAAAACCCCTCTTTAACTCTCCCAACACTTATGAGGACCTTCCCTCTCTTAACTCTTGCCAACATACACTATTGATTAATTGAACCTACTCAATTAATTAATTAAGTGTTTTGAGTTTTAATTTCAAATGGAATGTGTTAATAAAATAATTGGATGAGCCCCTTTATTTTATTTTGGGACACACTTTGTGTTGGGGAATTTGGGGAGAGAGAGAGAGGCTTTGTGAGAAGAAGAAGAAGAAGGAGAAGAAAGAAGAGAAGAGAATTCCTCCTCGTTTAAGAACGACGCCTCTTCAATGAAGAACGATGCTTCTTTATCGAAGAATGACTTCTTCCCTCGACAAAGAATGGTCGACGTGCTTCTTCTTCTTTTCTTCACGACAAAAGAGAAGGCCCCACATCTTCAGATACATGCCAGCTTCGCCAACGAATCATTTCCCCACGAGGTCATCTTCCGAGACGCCCGATGTGTGACGTTAATTATACGAGGTAAGGGAATATTTTTGATTTTATCTTTACCTTTTGAGAAAAGAACGATGAGCGCAGACCAACCTATGCCCGGTTGATCCGCAGATCGCTCGTTCATGCGGGTTTGGTGCGGGGTTAATTTTTGGGTTTGGATTTGAGTTTGTTCTTGATGGAAATCCTCTAACGCGGAGGGCACGTGCTAACGAACAATCCCGGACCCTCCGCAGATTATTTTTCTTTGTGCAGATTGACGGAGATGATGAAATGGGTCTGCAAAGGAAATTTGAAGCCTCTGCAGTGTAGTTCGTGTCCCGAGGTGACCATAGGAACTAACGGCGAGCAAAATGGACCACCAGAACGCGCCGGTGGTCTTTGGGAGATGCTGTCGGTGCGCCTCGCCACCCTAGCTGCGCCGGTAACAGGAGGCGGCGGCCGGTGGCGGCACCCAGTGCACCACTGAGGAAGATCTGCCGCGGCTGTGCGGAAGCGACGAGATGGGAGATCCCACGCGACCGCGGGATCTGGGAAAGTGCGGTGGCACAAAGCACCACCAACGTCAATCAATGGCGAGGGCCGAGCCCCCCCTCCCCCCCCCCCCCACTCTGCGGCATCCGCTCAGCCACACCGGCTGAGCCGCGGCAGGCCACGTGGCCGGGCCGCGCCGGTTGGGCTGGAACACGTCGGACTGGCCGGGTCGCACCCGCTGGGCCGGGTCTCTCCATCCGGGCCGGGCTGCGCCAACCGGGCTGGACCCGGACCATGGTCCGGTCGCCCCGGTTCCAGCCGACCCAAGGGGTATTGGGCCAGGTCGGACCGGGCCCGAACCCCCTATATTCGGAGAAGGTTCATTCTAATGCCCATATCATGGGATACGGACCTCCGATCGACGTACCGTCAGTTGCGTAGGATTCCTTGGATTGAGATGGTTGTTTCGGTATATTACACTCAAGGATTCAGTGAACTTTGTCTATGGCGGTGTTGGTTCAAACACGAAACCAACCGGGCCCTCGGAGCGGAAACGCTTATAACTTGAGCTCTGGATGTCAGATTGAAGTTATTTAAACATTGTTGGATTCCTCTTGGAGAGATGGTTCTTTTGGTATACTTCACATGAGGATTGGACATAGTTGAAATAGTTCTGGGTTGGATTGTACTCGAAATCCAACAGGGCCCCTCGAACGGAAAATCCGATAACTTTTAGACCATATGTCTGTTTGACGAACCGTCAGAGGCGTTGGTGATCACGTTGAGAAACGGTCCCTTGGAGTATACCCTACGAGAGTTCAGGGTAGAATTGAGTAACGGCCGGGTTGGTTCGTACATGAAAACAACTGGGCCCTAGGATGAAAAGGCTAATAACCCACATACTGGGCGTCCTATTGACGTGTCGTCTTTTGCGTTGAGACCACTATGACGAGGTGGTACTTTGAGATACTTATTTGTGAGGATTTGTGATACTTGGAGTATCAACCAGTAGCTCATGGAGCAGATCCTCCCGGAGACAAGCATACGGAGTACGGAGACCTTTTAGCTGGCTCAAACCTGAAGACTGCTTGTCTGATTCGATTCAGAGTGACTTGTATAGCCTAGTGGGGAGAACTACTGTGTTTGGGTGGAAGACCCACGGTGGGGAGAACTACTGTGTTTTGGTGGCAAACCCACGGTACTCGATAGAAGGAGTACCTCTGCAGGCTTTTAGGGGGGCTGCACGACTGTTTTTGGGTGGCAGACCCCGGCAGGGAGCACTACTGTGTTTGGGTGGCTAACCCGCGATACTCAACATGAGGAGTACCTCAACAGTCTTCAGTTAGTGAGCAGTGCCTCAGAGTCATGACAGGATCTGTGTACTCGACATAGAGGGAGCACTTCAGCAGTTTCGATTTCAATATCATTAATTAAAATCCTGGTTTGAGCTGAGTCAATGACCTTTGTGTTTTCCTCATGATTGAGATGAGTTACTTGATAACTTGGGTATATGTATGGGCATATACCTAAGTAGTGGTTATCCTTCGACATAATATCTGTGTGATACCTCATGGCTGAGATGGGTTACTTGATAACTTAGGTATAAGTATGGGCTTATACTATATAAGGGTTATCTGTTGAGGTCCTTCTTTGTGGATATCCTTGTTGTATTTGGGGAGACCATGAGGGTCTCGGGGTCCCTATTGAGTATCATTATACTCACCCCTTCACAGGCTATGTCCGCACCTCGTTGTGTTGGTTGAAGATGACATACAATGCTGACGGAGGCCGAGCGTATGAGGTCTGGAAGGTACCCGGAGGTGGACCTCACTACGAGTCAGTACCCGGAGGTGGACCTCACGACGAGTCAGTACCTGGAGGTGGACTTCACGATGACTCGGTACCCAGAGGGGGTTGATGGACGAGGGCACTGAGGGGGATATCTGTACCTACCCTTTAGGTAGGATTCGAGGTGGATGATCCAGGAGTTGTGCTATCTGTACCCACCCTTCAAGTAGGATCTGTGGTGGACGACCCAGGAGCTGCTTCTTTTCTTCCAACTGCTTGTATTTTCTATTGTACTTTCATTTAGTTGTAGCTTTACTTTTCTATTGGGTTTGTATTCTGGCCCATTTACTTTTTAGCACTTTCTTTTGTACTTAGTTTATTACTTCCACTTGTACTATGTTTGGATTTGTCTATGGTTTATAAAGGCAATGCCTTCCCAGATATCGAGATTTACGCCTTTGGTGCTAGTCTACATCCCCTGGCCTATGGAAGGCGGGCTTGGGGTAGTCACAACATGGGCCCCGTGGACGGGTCATGACAATAAAAAACTGTTTATAAATACATATTTAATAACATTTATGTCTGGTTTATTTTTATATGATTTTTTAGAAATCATTATGTTTTACAATACATAGATTATGATAATGTGTATTAAAAATATAATCATTTTATATTTAAAATATGTTTTTTAGAATAATAATGTGTTCGATAAAATCAAAATCACCTTTACTTGATATATAAGATAAATATTATGTCATGTATATCGTACTTATAATGTCTTAACAATAGAACAGATACTAGTACCGATAAAAATCGGCTGCCACTCATAAATATTATCATATTGACATTGTTACGGATTTCCATCAGAATTACAATGATTATAATTGGAAAAAAATTTAAAACGAAAGGAAAATCATAAAAAAAAATATTGTTATTCAAGGTGGCATCATTCATTCACTTATATCAGGTTGTTATGATTTATCAAGCTCCTGTTTTCATAAGCCATCGCAAAAAACATAGAAAATATGACCACTGTAATGATGCCTATAAATAACAATCCATTTAAAGAGTTTGTAGTAGGTTGATTATATTCTCTCTTGATGATTTATCTACATGATCCACTCATTCATAGTCAATTAAATTTATTAGATTTTATTATATAAGGAAACCTTGTCTGTTTTTTTCCTTAAAAATATTGTAATTTTAACTTAGATCTGATCATTACTATGTTCAAGGGATTCCATGGATTGGAAGATAGAGGATCCAATCTACTAGATTAATGAACTATAGGTATATTGACATAAATATGATCATCATATTAAGGGATTTCATGGATAGAATGGATGAAAAATTCTAATCATCATATTATGGGACTTTATCGTACAGAAATCCATACTTTTTTGTAACTATAAAATTGTGGATAACTTTAGTCTAGGTTATAGACTATATTTATCATAAGGTCAATGGATGATTACATTTTATAATGTTTTTAATTCAATTATACATTTTTTCTATTGAATTGCTTGTTGTTTTAAAATCTTTATTTCCACTTTTCATTTAATAGAAATATATCCATCATAATTATCTTTATATATAGTTTGATTTATTGATATAATTATAACAATTATAATAACAATACTTTTATAAATTGGATCCATAATTATTATGATTTTTTCTCTGATATTATAAAAGTTTTCAGTGTTCCAATTAAGTGAGTTTGTTAATTGTATTGATTCCAATCCCAATAACAATAATTGAAGAGGGATCAATGTTTGTTTATTTAAACATAATAAAATGTGTTTTTAAAATACAATTAACCCCCCCCCCTCTTGCATGTATAGTCATTTGAGAAGGTATTAAAATACTATAAGGATTTCATAAATAATTAATGAATAATCATTATTTAAAGGTATATAACTGAACACACATTCCATGTAAATAACATTACCACATTAACATAAAAGGAATAATCATTATTGAAAGGTTTATAACTTGAAACACATGGCATTTAAAAAATAATTTAATAATCAAATTCATCCAAAGATAAAATTATTTTAAAATCCACCTATATAATTATAATTGATCTCTTAATTAAGGATATGATTAATTATTAAACTTTATGATCACAAGAATCATGATACATCTACTGTGAAGACATTTCATCAGATAGTTTAAATATTATAGGTAAAAACTATTTTAATTTGTATAAATTTTAATGCCTCATGATTCATAATGATGAATCGAGAGGCTATATTATATCGAGACCCACCCATTACTATGGGTCTAAAGCATTCCTCATATATCTAATAATCTATGTAATTTATTAATCAACTATACTTATCATCAATTATCTGTATTTAGTAAAATATACTGATTTATTATTTTTTACCATCATAATAAAATAACATTCAACATATACACCATATGTAAAAATGGAATATAGTTTCGGAAAATAATAATATGCATCATTAAATAATGTGGATATTTTATATAATTTTAATTTACAATTAAAATTTACTTTTAGAAATGAATTTTTTCAAGAGAAAAATGATAATTATAGAATAAAGTTATATTATAAAACCACATTGTGATTTTCAATTCAAATCTCATTAGATGAAATAATTAAAATTGAATCTTAATATACCATGAAATATGAATTAATCATGATATTATATTACAAACTGGAATTATATACACCACATAAAATGAATCACCTACATATCATTACATTATGACTCAATGAATTGAAATTTTGATGAAGTCCCTTACCTCATTCTTCCTTTTGATCAAACATTCATTAACCTCTAATATAGGGGGTATAAACTTGTTATTAACATAAAAAAACCATATTAAAAATTTTAATTTCATATAGGACCCTTTTATATCATCTTATCACCTAATCATTGATAATATTTCATTATTTTTATTATTTAGTTTGTTAATTGCTGTGTTTTCTTATGTGAGTGTTTTCATTAAAGATCTGGTTCTTCAATATATTGAAATGTATTAAATATCATGAATAAAAATAATGAAATAATCATCATATTTTACATAAATTTTTATTTCAAAACAAATCATGAAATATTGTTATGAAAAATCAATTACATTACGATCTTGGAGACTATAGGTCATCATATGCATTAGTATTGTTTTCATTTTTTATGGATCATTTTATAATAGAGGTATATGATATATTATCTTAAAATATTGATCATATTATCATAAATAACATATTATATCGTTAAATATAATTATAAAAATCATCCATGTTGTGTGTTGTGATGAAAATATATTCACATCATTTTATGAACGCAGTAGTCCACACATACACAATTGATGTTAACATATTTCATAGACAAAAAATCTAATAAATAGAATTATATATTTTATTATTTGTGAATGATATATATCTAACAAATATCACAATTATTTCATGTACATAATATATATTTATTAACATTAACTTTATTAAATTTCATGTAAAGTGTTAGAGAAATAAGAATCATGTTGCTTCATGAGGCGGTAAATCATCGTACGCATGAGTGACATTATTATATCCCCTATACACTAGAATGTAAAAATGATATATATGATAAAATGACTGCATAGGTATAATTATTTCATAAATATAATATATATATATATTATATATATCATCAAACCCATCCAAAAAAGGATGTAATTGATAAACTAAAGACATTGGTTCGTGTGGTAGTAATCCACCATTCAAAAAATGATGATTTCATAACCCATTAAAATGAAGTGAAACTGGTATAAAAAATTTAAACAACATTAAAAGATTTCAATATATTAAATATAATGTGTTTTTTATTCCATAATGTCTTAAAAATAATTGAAGAAGGTGGAGGAAGAAATAAAATAAAAATATGTGATGGATAACATTACCTCTTCTTTAGGTAGCCTCATTTGGTTTCCACCAAATCCTTCCTAAGTTGGTTGTGTGCCCAATGTACAGATTATAAGATAATATTAGAGGATTTGGTATGTGATTATCTGTATCTTACAAAAACGAATGTGGTTTGATTGTGTGATGAAGGGAGGGGTGGGGAGGCCTTTTATATGTGAGGTGAGTAGAACACATGTAATGTTTTGAAAATATTGAATCACACCCGCATTTGGTCTTGGAAAAAACTATCCCAAAATGGATAATTCAATATACCAGAAAAGAAAATGTGCAAATATTTCCATAAAATGTGTTTTGGAAAACAGTTAGGTCATTTTTAACCCTTATCTTCTTATATTAACACCCACACCCACTAAATCCATTTTACCTTAACTACCGAAATTAATATTTATTGTTTTCATTATTTATTTACATAAAAAATTACTTTTACCGTATGATAAAAAATAAATTATGATAATTATATATATGTACTAAATTTTTCCAAATTAAATTCATATAATTGAGAACAGTTTATTAAAAATTAATAATGTATGGGAGACGACAATGTGATTTTCTAATGACAAAATGTACAAAAGATTACATTGTATTTATATCAACCATAAATATGAAAAATATTAAAATGACATAAATTATATTAATTGATATATAATTTAATGAATTTTATTTTAAAATATTTTCAAAATATAATTTATCATTATAAATAATTGTAAAAATAGAAGTTTTCAATTAAAATTCAGTATTATTCACTATTCATCAAAATTGAGACTATTAATAAACATGTCAAAAAACTGCCGAAAGAAAATTTCACAATTTCATTTTAAAAAATTATTTAAAATTTTTTCAAATAAATTTATTAAAATTGGGAAAAAAATATTAATTTTTAATCATGTGTTCATATTAAAACTAATCCATCATTTAGGAAAAATATAGTTTTCATAAAACATTTTTTTCATTCAAAGAGTTCTAATTTTATCAATAATCTATAGATATAAATTTAATCTACATGTAAAATGTGTAGATAATTTAATTATCATACTTTAGTTATTATTATTTATACCTTTCAATTCAACAACTAGGTTAGATTAGTAATGTTTAAATAATAATATTTAAATAGAGTATAATGTTTTATTCAAACTAAGTGTTGTGTGAATTTCAAGTTATTGAAGAGATTGAATTTAATTAATATATATATATATATATAAGTCTCTATATTTTATATATTTTTCTAATTGAGGTGTTGTGTGCCTCATTCTCTATCAAATAAAATATTTTTATTTTAGAATTTCATGTTGTTACATTCTCCCAACCTTAAATAAAGTGAATCATCACAATTTAATCATTATCTTAGGAATAAAGGGTTTGATATATAAATACAACCTTCTTGAATTCCCACATAGTGTGAGGGGATAATAAAAAATTATCTTGATAATGATAACTGGATTTTTGAATGTCATCTGGAATATTAGATACTTGGTTTCCATAATAGGCTAACATAGATAGGAATTGAAAAGAGGGGTAGATATATGAAAACTAACACCCAATTACTAATATATAGTGATAGAAAACCATCATCTCAAGAAATTGGGTGATCCAAATAAGGATAATGACCACAAATATGTAAACTAAAGAGAAATGAAAAAGGACATTGATATCATCAAAAATGATGATAAGAGGACAATATTTTATTTCAATTTTCTATATATAATGTTGGGAAATTTCTTTTCTATATAGAATGAGAACATATGTAAAATTACATACATGATATATCTCTATTTCATATAATATATATCATTTTTTTGGTGTGGTTTGTTTATTTTATTCATCATTTCGTACTATAGGAAATGAACATCCAAGAAGGAATTTTTTATGGATGAAGTACGGAAATTCAAATTAATAGGTCTTCTGAGAAATAGTATTATTATAAGTAATTCCATTGATATCTAATTATTATTTAAAAAATGGGTTTTTATTGGTTATCTAATATTCATAAATCATTATATGGCGATATGAGACATTAATCTCAAAATCTTGAACCAATGTTTTACTAAAACAATTTTTTAACGGTTAACCATTTGAACCATCCAAAATATTAGGATCCTAATCATTATAAATAAGGTCATTAAAAATCCAAAGTGAACTTATCATTAAGATGATATAAAAAACAAATTATCCCTTAATCATTACATATTGAAAAGGTGGATACCTTCATTATATGTTCTCCTGAAACATGATAATAATATAAATTTCCATAAAAAAATTTGATAACATAAATGTTTCTTTATAGCTTATATAAAACAAAAATTATTGTATATATTTCATTAAACACAAAAATTGTATAAGCTACATCTATGATAGAATAAAAATCTTTGATATAAAATCATTAATTAGTTCCAAGGTATTCAGTACTATCGAATTTATTTATCCATATATATCATCTCTAATCCTAATATCATTATCTCAACATCATTGATGGTTTTATTTCCCTTAATAATATTTTTTCAAAGAAGCCAAACACGAAACAACATAATTTTTCTTGGCCATCAGTACTGTTAAAAAAATTATATCCTTCATAAAAAGTATCATTGTATAATCCATATTTATTTCATATTTATTTTAACCAGGACATCATTGATAAAAAATTAAAATGAAATAATTCATTAATACATACACAAGAACATTAATCATTACCCATCAGTTATATCAATAGAATAATCATGGCCTAGATCCCTGAGCTTCATTTGAGTCATATTCCTTTGAGGAATGCAGAATTCATTTACATAGTGTCACATATCCTTAATATTGAAACACTAAATAGATGTTTTTTAAATTCCCATTTAATTAATTATTTTTGTGTCCCATTTCTCTACACTTATAAAAAATATCAATACCTTCAATAATTTCCAATGATTATTGTTTTCACAATTATCACTTGTTTGAACATCCTTATTTCCCTTCTTCCCTTTATCTATCTTTTTCTATATCATTCTCTTCTTTTAATAATTCCATTTAAATACATAATATATAGAGAATTATTTCAATATCATGATATCATAAATAATATTTCATCATATAAAGAAAACTATAAAGATACAAATTCCATTTGGAGACGTGGCATAATAATTTCATATAAGTATTCAATATTTCACTCATTTTTTTTTTGTTTAATTAGTAGTAACCTATATAACTTTTTAATGGAATCCTCATTTCTTTCAATACATTCTTTTTCATTTTTCATTACAATAATTAAATTTATCTTCATTTAAATTATTTTCTCCATAGACATAATCAATTTCTTGGATACCACTAGATATGTATTCCCACAAAAATTTGGGAGATTATATTGTATAAAGAAATACAACATAAGATAATCTTACTATGGAACAGGTTGATCCATTTGAGTGGGGTGATATTTCATAAAATGATGAAATTCCGTAATATAAACATAATTTTCTTAGTTATAATTCCATATGTATCGGATTCCATTTCATTGTTATATATACATTTTCTATGAGTATTGATATTCTTTTTCATTCCATATTCCATTTTGGAATATTGTTATATACTAGACTATCTCATCATAATGTATAATTTAAAATATTGTTTAACACTTATCCAAATTTAAAATTTATGAATTGTCAATATCAAAATTATAAACATTGTTTCATTAGAAAATAATTATTTTCAAATCCATAATACTGTGTTATAAAGAAAATGAGTATTATCCTACGAATATCCCTCAATGGTGTTGAACGTGGTTGGCAGTAAGGCATGTTTTCATCCACTAAGAAAATATTTGGTCTTTCCCAATGTTCCCTTATCGAAGTTATTACACTAATACTTCACTTTTACAAAACCATTCCAACATCCAATATCCAGAAAGTGATTTATAACTAGGATAAATCATATAATATCTACCTTACAAACACATTACTGTGTTATTCTATACATATAGTCAATTTCTATCATATGAGTATGTTCCCAATTCTATGTTTTCTTTAATCTAGATCCCAACATTCCTGCTAAACATCCTATGAAACCAACAATAGTGACCCCGACCCCAGTAGCCCAGATAAAATTCCTTACATTACTACATCGACATAATTAAAATGGGACAAATCCAAAAATACCAATCAGTTTAGTTGTTTTGGTGATCTACGTATAGAGATGATACCCATGTCACATTTTAAAAATAAAATGAAGCATAATACATAAAATATTATATTAAATTCGTCTTTGAGAACACATTCAAAGAGCTCATTCTCTTTTCTTGGGGAGAGGTAATTAAATAAGGGTTAGCTCATCAATAAGAGTTTTGTGTAGTAGAATATTTCATAAATCGTTAATGATTAATCAATATAGAAACTTATATAATTGAATAGAAAATTAATTTAAATAAATTTACATTATGAATAGTTAAAAACTATTCAATATTGGAATGGTATATAACTAAACCCACATTCTATTTAATAAATATTCATATAATGAAATGAAATTTGAGATAATATCTTTATGAAAATGTCATGGATTATTATTTTGAATGATTTCCACCAAAGCATGCTATGAGCATGTGCGCGTGTGTTAATGACACTGGCGGCTACATTTTCACCCCCATTCAAACTTTCCAAAGGCGAGTGACCTTCATCACCTCTTCAGATATTTTTACTCCATGTTCAAATTGGGGTGATGGGATGTTTGTTCTTCCCTATGGGGATTCCTCTTCGGAATTCATTGCCTAGTTCGGATCTCCTGTAGATATTAATATTTTGTTCATGAATCTTTTACCAAATCCATATCATTATGTATGTTGGTTAATTATGTTACTTCTTTTAGGACATTGCAAAGGGTAAAGTTAGGGAAGCAACCTTCAGTCATGAGAGTTGTCACATTGGGCATCACTAGCATGTCTGGACCTTGGAACATTAGTACACCTAAATTCTCTATTATTAGAGGGCATCTCAAGGGCATGGATGCCCAAGGCAATGACTACAGGGTATCCAATCCCAAAGGCTTGTTTACATGGTTTTCATCATCTTCCAATGTTTGAGAAGGGATATTCCATGAGATTAACGTCTAGTGGAGAGAAAGCAGACTATTCCGAACACTAATGAGAGTT
The DNA here is from genome assembly GCA_963277665.1 of Viscum album. Taxonomy (NCBI): domain Eukaryota; kingdom Viridiplantae; phylum Streptophyta; class Magnoliopsida; order Santalales; family Viscaceae; genus Viscum; species Viscum album. Next base: position 166,094,023 of record OY728148.1, read on the forward strand.
GATCAGAAAGGTCAATTCCTAAAAGGGGGCACTAAAAGGTTTATCGTATGGATGGATCAGAATGCCCAATGTAGATAGACCTAAGAAGTTTTATCTGAGAGAGTGAAGATTTTACACCATGAAGGCTGATCTATACATCAAAAAGAATGGATCAGTGAAACAAACCAGAAAAAGAAGAACTTCGTGACTTTCCATTGTATTGTATTGAACATCACAGTGGATTCTTATGTACTTGAAAGGTATCAAAACCCCCATATTTTGGAGGTATGACTTGAATAATACATGTGTTTATCTTCCCATCACCAGAAGGACACTCTTGGTTGGATGGATATGATGTGTCGGGGTTATTCTTGGTTATTAGCCCGTGTGCTACTAGGATTATCAAGAAAGTGTGTGGCATGATCTCACCAGGATGTGGTGTCCTAGTAAGAATCAGGATAGATGATTGATGATTGGGTGAAGTATATGGAATTAATGATATGCAACCAATGAGAAGATGAATGTTTTGGGCTTTATCCTCATATAGGATTCCTATTTATCAAAGTTGTGGGGAATCAAATTCCACATTGCTTTGGATGGGTTGATGAGACAGCTAAGGTGGTGGATCCTGAGGAATATAGTGCATGGATTTAGACCCGAAATAAGTATAAACTCTAAGATGTGGAATGATATTCCGGAGACATAAAGGCTTGAAGGAAATACTAGTATGGGAAATGAGTTATAGTATTGAACCATGGGGAGGCTTCCTACAAACCATATCTGAAAGACAGGGATCCAAGCCCACATAGTTTTGAATGGGGTCCTATAATTTGGTCATAGATAAAGGTATGTGACCAAGAGATAGGCCAAGGAAATTTTCATAGCTATCCTCCCTTCACAATAATATCAATATTGGTTGGAGGAGTGTAATGAAGTGTGGGGCTTATGCATGGTTTACAGCCCATGTTGATAAAAACACCTCAAAACAAGGACCTTGGTGATTTTTTCCAAAAGGGTATGATTCTACATCGAGAATGTACAGCCCTAGAAAAGAGTAACATATTTTACCAATGGTTGGAATTGAACCTCAACGAGGCTACCTACATACCTAAAAGAGATCAAAACCAACATAGTTTGGAGCGTGCAGTTTAATTTCTTATTGGAAAGGTTAGTCAATGTGAAATAGCTAGGAGGAATGGATTTTTGGAGTGATGGGATTGATCCTTGAGGAGTCTTCCTATATACCGTAATTAATAAATTGGGATCAAAGTCCACATAGTTATTTATGTCTCGTTTAACATCATATAGGATGAAGTGGTAATGATGCTTTTGCATGGACATAATCCCAATGTCATGTTGGGGCTAACATGTGGTAAGAGTCTCAGAGAGGATGGCATTGTAATTGTTTACTATAATCCCACATGAATCACACTTGGTGTGGGAAACATGATCTAATAGCAGACCAACCAGACATTTCATAAAATGTGAGGCCACAAAGGATTGTATGAGGCTTACGCATGGCTAGCACCCAAGGAGATGATGATTTGGACATACTCTTGAAGGGAATATCGAGAAGGTGGTTTAGGGTTAACGTAGAGACTATGAGTGGCACACATGTTGAAAAAATGAAAATGGAGAGAGAAGGAAGATTGAAAATGTTGGAAGTGAAAGGATTTATATCCCATACACTCTTTAATCCTTTTAAACATGTTAGGAATGTGGGAAAATACTTTTTAACTTCATTTGTTGTGGATGTGGTTGCATTGTAGTTTGACATCCTACATATCAAACAATGAGGACTCACTCTTCATCGCTTTTACATACATAACTTATACCAATCCGCACACGGGGAAGGGAAGGCTCATGAAATTCCCATCGAGAGTGAGGCAGAGGATTGTTCAGTAGAGGGGTCCATGATAGTTTATATATGTGATGAATAAATATCTATTAGCATATCTATGCGAAGGAGAATTAGGTAGAGAAACTCTACATGAAACATTACCTAATGAAATATGAATTCACTTCATGCAGGCCTAGAGGTCTTCAAGAGGGAGGGGTTTTCACATCCAAATGTCTCACTAAGTGGGGATTTTGAAAGCAAAGGAGCTTAGTGAATGAATGGAGCTTAGTGAAGGAATGGAGCTTCATGAATGAAGGACTTCGGTGGAGAAGATCTTCACTTTAGAAAAATTATCTTTATTTAGAGAGTTCCCTAAAAAGGCATAGTATTTCACAAAGCCTTGAGTGACTAAAAGGATCTTCCACTACCGTGAATGGTAGTGGGCTTTTCTAAGGGAATCCATACCAATGGTATGGGCCACAAAGAATAAGATTTTGTTTGGATCACATAGCTAAAGGTCTCTGGGAGATCCATCTTTTAGGTTCATGAATATTTTGAAAAAATGGGTGCATTGGAATTTCAAATGTCGAAGAAATAATGGTTTGGAGTATAAGCCTTCTATTTATAGAAAATGGATGTTGGTGGAGATCTTCGAGATCTTCGTAGAGTAAAAAGGGTGTCACAATGAATAATTGATGCCTTGGAGTGATATTGCACCATCAAACTCCGCCAGACTCTCAAAGGGGACCATCAAAGAAGCGATCATGAGGCATGAATTGGAGGAAAAATGACACCATGGAGAGATGGTTCTTCATTGTATTTACAAAGGAGAAAGCCACATCAACAATCAAGGGGATCTTTGTGGAGGAAAAGTGACGTCGCAGAGTAGCTGGGATCCAATGGAATCAGTTGGACACGTAAAGGGAAACATCATAAGAGCGATCATGGGAATTTACATGGAATAAAATGATGTCATGAAGTATCTGGGCTCTGTCGAACTCCATCGGACTCCTGAAGGGGATCTTCATAAGTGATTGTGATCACGATGGATGGAGATCTATGTAGAGGATCATTGTGAAAAAAGGCTCCTTCGATATTCATTGATTGATTTCAAGACCATTTTTGTATTGATTACACATGGAATGGCATTGAATTTTATTATGTCTCTAGTATAATGATTTTTTATGCCAACAAATATACCCCCCCAAATGGGAGACGAATGAAAATATGGTAATATTCTTAGGGTATGTTGCGGAACAATTTCTTTATCACAATTTTGTATCACAAAGAAGGAATGGTACAACAGGTCGTGAATCTCGAATGACAAACATTCACCAATAATCCTGAGTCAACCTTTCCTATTAATAGGGAAAGAATTCCCTTTTCTATACTAGGATCTCAATTAATGACTGCACCAATGTTCTATTTTTCGAAGCAATCCACCCCACAAATGGGACTTAATGAACCGAGTTATTTGGTCCAATGCTCCGAAAAAAGTTTCTATAAAACCGGTGCATCATGATCTTCATCCATTTTTTGAAGCATACTGAGAAAGAGGCTGCTCCACGGGATGTTACAATGAAATTGGTCTTTGTGAAAAAAAAACAGCACAACCAAGATTTGCGAATAGAACGAGAAAAAATATGATGTCAAAGAGTGGTGGATGAACATGAGGCCACTTGCGAAGTTATTTCTAATGATGCTCAATGGGAAGATATGTAAAACATCCTGATGGGGGATTATGTTCAGAGTAGTTCTGACCATAATTAATTGTAATATATTTCCAAATATGCTCAAATGTATTACCTACTATACAACAGATACCCATTGTACATATTTGGATTGGATATAACATCTTTATTCAAGAGGCAAGAAGAGTTGAGCTATCATACAGGTTTAGGATCACACCAGGAAAACAGAAGTGGTACATGGATGCATATGGTAATGTCATAATAGACCATATGCCTGTCACAGTGCACTGCCTCTACAACCATGTCAATATCATTTATGGAAAGGCATTGGAGAAAGATACATTCCCACTTAAGTCCAAAAAAAGCATCAATTCATCGATTGTGAACCTAGAGAATGGGTGGATGACTAGATGGGATCCACACTATGGTTGAAACATCATGGTATAGTGGGCCTGGGATTAATTGGTTTGGAAATCATGAACCGATTTTGAGACTATTCTAAGGTGTGTAGGCTTGTATGAAGCAGTGTGGGATTCCTATTTCCACTTCTCCCAACCAAGGAAAATCAAACTGGATCTATTGATTTGGTGGTTGCTGGATACCAACATGTTTCACCTGCATCACAGAGAGGTTGGGATCAGCCTCTATGATCTTAATCAAATCTATGGCATCCCAATTCCTGGGGTATGTACGATGAGTTCCTCCCGACCAAGAATTCTTGGAAGGATGCAGAACATGTTCCACCTTTGGAGAAGGTGTTACTAAACCTTGTGCTGAGAAAGTACAGTGATAAACATAATATAAGGTATTTCCAGTTCAAATAGTGGTTCATCTACTTTCTGAACTACTCTACCAGATAGGCCTGCTAGGGGAGAGGAATTGCTATGGAAAATTGTAATATGGACCACTACCTATCTATGGGGAGGTCAGTGAGGCAAGGAAGGATCTTACTGGTGGATCATGGAGGATAACTAGTGCAGACTATGGGGTTAAAACATCAAGGATGAGCATCAACCTATACTGAGGCTGGCTAGATTAATCTCGACACTAATCTGTGGGTGGATTTTACCTATGAGGGATGTGACTATTGGATTGTGACCAAGTAAATTTTTCACGGTGGTGATGTTGGCCTCTAGTAAATGGATCGACCTTGGAATACTGGGATAGAGATGGTGTATCACTAGATTTAGAATATCATTGAGGGAAAGAGGTCATTGTGCATGTGATGTCCATTATATTTCTTATAATATTGGGTCACAACACACATGGGAGGATAATAATACCTCAATACCACATCTCCTCTTAGGATACTCTCATGACCAACAATATTAAATATTGTGAGTAGCTCCCCATTGAAACTATGTTCGGTAGTTACGGTATGTATGATGTGATGTGCATACCAGTTAATGTTCCACCAATTAACTTTACCAACTAAATAATTTACTAGAAATAGCATAGTCTCTATAACGAAGTAGTCATATCTTTTTTCCTTCTGCACTAGTGTGATGGTTACATGGGTAGACTACAAACCCATATGTGATCCATAAACTCTACAATGATTCTCAGGACAATTCAGATGCATGCACAGGTCAGATATGAATGTATATCTAGGGTTTCATCATGAGGAACACCAAAGAATAATGAGGTATCTCATGCTAAGGTTCACATGGTAAGAAAGGAATGACTAGAAAAAATATTCCACCACTCACTACTACATTCAGGCTGATTCACGAATAATAACATAGTTGGGCAGTTAACTACCCTGTTGAGAGGTTAAAGAATCCAAAAATACATGCTAGTAAAGTAGTGGTCCTCCCACCTTGAATTAAAGGTTGATCATTAGAGAGTGGATTTGGTGAAGGTGGTGCCGGTGCAGATCTTTTCCATGTGGCTATAGATGTAAGCACAGAAGACAACAAACAAGAACCAACTAGAGGTTAATAATTAGAGGCAGCAGCAGCTGGCCTAGTGGTCCCATCCTGAAGTACCTGTGAGGTAGTAAAATCATTTATGGGGTTTCATAAGGTTCCCCCTTCAGCCTCCCATGAAGCAAGTGTGTCAGGTGGTGATTCCTCCTAATGCCATCTATCCGGAGTCCTAGAAGGACTAGGACTTCTATAAACAGTTCCTCACTATCGACGACATGTGGGAAAAACTAAATATGAATAATATTTACATATTGGAAATTATCTTAACCTAATTATGCTTCAACATGGCCCCAACCTTGGGGAGAATATTCTTGTCAAAATTGGAGGAACATGTGTTCTCTCGATGCATTGTGATGCCCATGAAAACTCATGTATTCGTGAAGATGAACATGTACCCCCCCCCCCCAATTTTGTCAAATTCTCAAATATTGGATGTATAACCTATATCTGACTACATGGATGGATCCTTGGAGGAAGAGTTAGTCGAGGAAGTCCATTTTAAGGACAGTGATGGATGGAAAATTTGTGGCCTTAGAGGAAACATCTCTGGGTGGATTTGTTGCAACTATTGAAGTAAGTTCTAACTCGTCCTCTTGTGAAACCATTTCATCAATTTATCTGGGTTACTCAAATGATACCAACCTCGATAAAAGGATCTTGTTCAGATCACCCCTACTGAAAAGGGGGAATATGTGGTGACGGATGTGGAGAACCAAGAACATGGACCGATTTCCAAAGAAGCAATAGTTATAGTGTCCAACAACATTGGGAGGCATGGGTGGTCTGCATGGAACCCATATAATCCATCACCATATATGGGGGTCATTCCCTGGTATCCTAGTAGTGATGAGCTACAGTTGAGAGACGCCAATAATCAACCAAAATAAGCTTCTTGCCTCTCAGAATCATTCCTGTCGTATGCTCTATAAGAATGACTCCCACAACCCTTGTTTGAATAGTCCTCAGAGTGGTGGGAATCTTGCTAGTGTGGATGGCCAGAGGACCTGGGTCCCCTTTCGTGAGAGAAAATTTCTTCTATATGAAACCAATAACCCATGTTATCCCGGCCATGGTTTCTGATAACCGACCAGCTGCATCGCAGGTGACTCAATTGGTGGGGCAGAACCTAGAGTTGGGTGGGCCTACATTATTGAGATAGAATCTAGTGATGAGGACTAGCTTGATGACTTGGGGCCCTAATATTTGGATGTAATTCCTAAATAAGATCTTTATGATGATCCTCTTGTTTTATTCCCTGAGTTTAAATCTGCTAATACCTTAGAGATGTATGTATATGAAAATGATGTGGTCGAGAGCAATCAAAAGGCCTCACACCAATCATGGAAACTAATCAAATGATTTCTCTATAATATTTTAACAGATGATTGGATTTTTCTAATGGGACCTCTATTCATATGGTTTTGTGATCTAGGTACTAAAGGGGAAGGAGTAGAAAAGTTTTACATGATGATATGAGATTTCCTCCCAAAGAAGGTATAAGAGAGTTTCTTGAAATTGGATGCTGGTTGGTGTCAAAAGAAGTTCAAGAAACCCAAGAATCACTAAGAGGTCGAGTAGGAAAACCAAATCCTCATTGAAAATATAGGAATGAATTTCAAATTCATCATGAAGTAGACCAGGCACACCAAATTACTTAATTCCAAATTGGAGGAATCCCTGAAGCAGGTAGCACATGTGAACCGTCTAGTTGAATAACTTCGAGTTGAACCGGAATGAATGTAATAAATGGTTGATGATCCTTACACAGTGACCATCGACAAAGAGGAGGATATCATGAATCGACATGAATATCTATGATCATGTTGGTCATGCTAACAATGATAAACAAGTGATAATCACATAATTTTTCTCATTTGATATGAGAGTATCAATCAACCATCGAACACTCAAGGTTTTCAATTTTTTGAGGGACCACCCAGAGTAATCAAGATGAGGGAGGATGTGATTTGATAAAAGGGTTATTGTAATATACATCTTACCATTGCCAATGTGTTCTATTACTCCAGTAGGATAACTCCAGGGGCATAAGAATTAATCTGAAAAAGGGGAATGAGAAATGTGAATCACAACACCGAGAATTTGGAACATAGTGAGGGAGGAATGATGATAGAGGATATATTTTGACCATATTTGAAACTCAACATCCACATCACATTATCTTGAAATAGAGATAAACAATCTACGGCCAATCACTGATCGAATTTTAAAACATTGGGCCAAACTTACAGTGTTGTCCAATATCTTTCAAAAAGTTGGCCCATAATGGTAGGTGATCCATACGGTAGAAAATCAATACCATTAAGGGGTACCTTCAGATGTGATAGATGATGAAGATACAAATAAATGACATTCAATGTGTGAATATGGAGTGATGTGATGTTTGAACATATTCCAACACTCTTGAAATTATTCCACCATGATGAAAGCACATTGGGGGAGCATATCGATCTGAACCAAGATTAAACCTACTTCAAAAATAGGACCTCCCTTTAGAGGACCTAGAATGTCAGAAAGATTTTCATCATTCCAATGTGGTCAATAAAGAGGGTGTTTAACGTTATATGACAAGGACAATGCATGTAATAGTTTTGCATCATTTGACCAGGATGTTGCACAAGGTTTAGGTTCATACTACATGGACCCAGGATAACCGTTTAAGCTCATGATTCCTAGACTATAGTGAATATTCCTATTATTATTTCATGTAACAGATGTGATGAATCCAATGTGAATGAGCCAAAAGAGGCTTGGGAACCACACAAATACTAACGAATAGACTTGAAGGAGGCATATGCAATGCAGTGAGGGATAAAACCTAATATGAATGAAGGACAAAGAGACCTAACACCACACCACTTATTCTTGTGACTTTGCTAGTTTATGGTCGTAGGGTTTAGACCATTAAAAATAGTTTAAAATAATGATTCATGGACTAAGGAAAATTCTTCTCCTTAGGGAATAAAAAACATGTTGGATGAAAACAAGACATAAATGAGGATCAAAGAGTTCCACACTACACCTATGATGAACAGGGGAAATAATGTCAAAAAGGGGATAGGGAAACTATGGATGGACTTGAAGAAAAACATTTCAGGCATCTATATGTATCCCATAAGGATAGTATTTACCCACATGAAGTAGTTGAAGAAAAATATTGTTAGACACCAATATTGGTGGCGGAAGATCCTCTCTCGTTATGAGGTAGTGAAAATACCACATAATTATTACAGGGCATACATAACTCATTCTGGGTTTGGTTGTATTTTAACATCATCAATTATGGATGATAAAAGGTGAAATAATGTTGAGGTTGAAACCAATATCTCTAATCAACACATCACTATGTATCCTAGAATTATGGGAATCATGTCAGACGTATTTATTGAAGGGAAATGTTTCTATGCAATTCTGACACATTCACAGAGGGAAGAGGCATTAGATATTTCTTATTTGTCCTTATGTAGAGTTTTTTTGAGTGGCCAGACCCGAATGAAATTTTTGGGTGTACCTTTATAAATGAAGCCTTTTATATGTCTTGAAAAGTGGAATGGTGGTGACTAGTACCAAAGGTGATTCCCTCTCACAATATAACACCACAATGTAGTTCCATTTTTTTTCGTTCGGCCAGGATGATGACATCGTATTTTTAAGTCATATGACAGGGATAGTCTATGAATTTTAATTTCATGTGGTGATGATGTGACAATTTAAAGTCGTGACGGAAAACACAGTGTAGTTTAACATCATATTTCTTGGATGGAAAGATATCTTCATTTATGGTAATAGAACTTAGACCATACCGAAGGTCAGGACAATATGGACCACTGCACCTGATATTTGGGATACAATGGAGATGGTGTAATGATAGAGGATAACTATTAACCGTATTTGAAACACAATATCCATATAATGTAGCCTGGTATGGGATCAAACAACTTTGGGTCAGTCACTAACTATATTTTATACACAAGACCTCACTCAAAATGTCATTCTAGATCCAACTAGAAATTGGAATAGAATGGTAGGAGATCCATGAGGCTGATCATTCATACCATTTGGGGGTCCTTTTCGAATGTGAGAGATGATACAGACCCAAATAATGGGGCACCTAAGGCATGTTCATACAAGTTCATTTTAATGTCATGGGATAGGGACATGTCCAATGAGATGTGATCTGAAAGTATGTACAGGGCACAAATACTATACAACAAACATGAATGAGGCCCACAAAGGTTTCCAACATGACATGTACTCTCGAGAGAACCCATAGAAAGATGGGGGTGAAAGATTACATGAATTTGTGGTTGGACCTGGGGGTAAAATATTCAGGCATCACTACATATCCCTCAAGGATGTAAATCAAGCCACATGTACTTCTTAAATTCAATATACTTTAACGTCATGCAGTATGGAAGAAGATCATTGCACAATATATCGTTGGGCATCTTGGAGGTAGTGGTCTTAGTTTCTGTTCATAGAGCATGGACCATAAGATAAGACCTCCAAAATGGAAATATTTTATGTGCCACCACAATGAAACCTGATGTGAATGAGGACCAAACAGATCCACACCGCACAACGTATTTCCAAGATGAGTGTAGGCTAAAAGGATGATGAGGTGATTCCCTCTCAAATGGGGACATCAAGGCATCATTGTGTTTATCATCATGGAACCTGAATGAAGGAATAGTTTAATGTCATTAGGGAAGGGTAAATTTTACTACATGCAAGACAATGGGGAATTTTTCTTTTAATGTCATGTGAAAATGACCATACAAATTACATAGTTTAATGACATGTAGGGAGGAAACAACAGTTTATCATCATGTGGGACATGATATATATTAGTTTAGGGATGTAGAACGTGGACCAAATTGAGAAAATTTCTAGAGGAGGTGGAATAAAGGAACCATTTATGAATAAGTATCAAGAATACTCATTCCAAACCACAAACCCATGAGGTAAAACCCACACACATTTTTAGGTCGTATGGATTGGATTATATGAATGTGTGATTATTCAAAGAATGAAAACACCTATCTGGACCTCTAAGCCCGCGTGAGACATGCACAATGTGGAAAAGAAGGGGTAGGGTGGATCCTCACGACACATGGTAGCAGATGGTAGCAGAGGTGTAGAGTCAATGATGAACCCACGACATCAATCTTCCCTATCTACAGTCAAAAGTGCTTGAAGGGTCACCACCGTGGTTGTTGGAGTTCTACCTGAACATAAGGATGTGAAATGGGATGTGAATAGATACATCTAGTATTTGAGACATAATGGGGGTTGAGTAACTATAAAGGAACAATTTTGACCATATTTGAAACACAACATCAATATCATGTATCCCGGGATAGAAATAAACTAGGGCCAACCGCTGACCAAATTCGAAAACAGAGGGAAAAAATAAAAATGTTGTCAGTGATCCTTGAAGATATTATCCTAGAATTGTTGGAGATAAATTTGGATGACAATAAATACTATTTAAAGTTTTATTAGGATGTGAACTATTATTTAGACCTACAAAATGAGAATTTGAGGCATGAATATGGAATGATAGAATGTCTATGCAGAATCCAAAATGCTCGACTCGACATGATAGTGCATCTGATCCTGTTAGTGAGGCTTGAAAGATGTAATGGTATTCCATTAAGGGAATCTGAATCTATAAGATGATTGTATGGAAGATGAAAAATGGATTTGTAAACCTAGGGATAGAACCAATGAAAAAATGTTTGGGAATACCAATGTATCTCACAAAGACGGGAACCAATCCATATGAAGTTCTTGATGTTTTGTGTAGTTTAATGACATGTGGTAAGGATTCTGGGGGGGGGGTACCCCAAAGGGTATGATACTGGAGTGGTAAAATAAAACCTAAAGTGAATTATGATTGTAAAAATCCACACCACACCATGCCCTCGCCGGAGAGAACTCAAGCCAAAGGGGTCGATAGATGAGATAACTTGAGAATCTTGGTGTATGGACCTAATGAAAGCATGTCAAATTGTTCCTACATTTCCCATAAATATGGGAAACAAAACATATGTGGTTATTGAATGTTGGGAAGTTTAATATCATGTGGTAAATATGCAAGTTTCATATAAGTTTATTGTTGTGTGGCATGAACATTAGGGGGAAATAATATCCCAAGGCGGTGCATGTGGCATGGAAGAATAAACTAGACAGGAATGTGGATATAATAGGTCCACACATCACACCATGTGCACCATTTAAAGAACTTAGGGAAAAGGGGACAAAACAGATGAAAATATTTGGGGAACCTAAGGATGGATGCCCAAATTTTTTTTGAGCATTCCTATATATCCCATAAATATAAAAATCAAGAGACACATAGTTCATGAATGACATTTAGATTAAGATCATATGTCATGATGATTCTTTGATGTTTTACATCTAGAAGCCCGAATGAGGTTGATATGTTTAATTCCCCCCAGGACGAAATACATCTTAGTTTAATGTCGTAGAGTTCATATCGTAAGAATTATGTTTAAAGTTGGCAGTTTATCATCAAGAAAGATGATAACTCACATAAAAGAAGTACTACCTGAGGAAATTTGTATTGGTGGTAGTAGTGATTCTCTCACCATCCCAAGTGATCAAAGAGTATCCACCATTTGGGTAAACTTCATGAAATATGAATATTCCCTCATACTTGGGATATAACTTTGGTTGATTCATACCATGTATCATTTGTGTCCTAATAGCCAATTCCATATCACCTTCAAAAATGGATCAGAGGTGAATATTTTTGTTGAATGATCTGAATATCTTATCCTGGTGTCGTTCTGGATTATACAAGGCTCGGATCATGTTCTCATAGAGGGATTTTAGTGGATCTAGGAGGATTTTGGATACTTTTTCCAATGTCTACCGATCATTGGGGAGATATTCTAGAGAACCTTTCTTATTTTGACAAGCCTTATTCTTAAAAATGTTAGAAAGAGTCTTGTTAAACACCTTCATATACCAAATTTCATTCATATAGTAATGCGAATTAAGGTTGCACTGGATGATATACTTATCTTACATCTTCTTTAGCTCACCTTCTCTGAAATTGGTGTCATTTTTGGTGAGGAAAGTGTGAGGAACTCTGAATCAGTGGGTAATTTTGGAGATCATGTAATCGATGATAGAATAAGACATTACTTCCTTTAGTGGAACTTCTTCTTCCAACATGGAAAATATATCTATGGTGGTCATGATGAACATGAACTGATGAGATATTGCTTGTGGATATAGTCCCACAACATCGAGCCCCTAGACTGAAATGGGATAAGGATACATGGTAGTATAGAGGGGATATGGTAGCTGATGCACAAATTCTGCATGGATGTCACATTAGTGAAAAAACTTTGGTGAAATCTATATATTCGTCGAACATGGTTGGACTTAAATCGAATAACCTTTAAATCTAGTGGGAGAGTTTCAATCCTTCCCGATGATCCCTTCCGGAACTAGCAAGGACATCCTTCTTAACCAAGGGAATCTCATCTCCTTGAATACAATGGAGGAGAAAAATATGGAACCCTTGATTTTAGAGGATCTTCTCAATATAGGGATGAATCTAGAGGGTGAACTGCCCTACACACCAATAAATTCCCTCACATTTAGATATTTCTATAAAGAGATTTATATGTTGGAGTAACTCGACATAAGGATTTCTCCAACTAGGTGTATCTTCTGTTGTAGTAGGCTGATCTGAATGTCTTGTTGGGGAGGTATTAGTAGTAAGGCGACCAAGCTAGTGGCTATAACCATTGTATGTAGTGATGGGATTGATGATTCTTTTATACGCCACATGGGTGATAAAATCATCTTGGTCAGGCTCTGTAAGAGACTCGGTGAGTCTAGTAAATGAATCATCTTGACCATTTTGTGATCAAAGAACATTATTTCCCTCTATCCTATAAGTTAATCAGGGCATTATCATGTGATTGAACTATTCTCAGGTGCACATGTTCGGTCTATCTAACAACATAGTCACTGGGAATCTTCTTGATTTCTATCTTGGATTCCCCTTCACATCTAAGTGGGGAACATCAATCTCTGGGACCATCTCAAGACCAGTGATAAGATCCTGATACTATGACTCTTTATGGTTAAATCATTTGATAACAATATTGAATAGAGAAAAATAGTATATGATGGAATGATGAAGATGATTCCCAGTCCTACTCTGTTGAGTCTCAGGCCATTGTGTCACTTACTAGTGGGCCTCCATAAGGCACCATCAATGTTCATCTGCCAACATAGAATGTCTTGGTCCCCCGAGAGGATAACATCTTCAAGAAAATAAAGATCAAGAGACTTCTCTGTGTGGGTGGATGGGCGTCTAGAAAATCTACCAGTACCTGACCCCTTACTGCTTTCTGTGAGATGAACCTACTTTCAAACTACTAAAGGAACACTACCCGCTGTACTAGATGACCTATCAACATAGAAAGGTTCGTAATTTACCTCAGGGAGTCAACCTGGGAAACAATATATATATCATGCTTCTACAAATAATGCTTCAAATTCTACACTACAAAACAAGTGTGAGATAGCTCTTTTCGATAGAGGAATATCGGGTCTCGTTGTTGAGGAGCATGTGGATGACATATTAAAAATTGTTATTTGTGACATCATTATTGTTTTCGGTGAGGAGGGAACCAAGGAATTGATCCAAGGTAGTCACATTAAGGTCTACAGGATCTCCCAAAAAGTGTGGCATTGTAATCATGGGTCAGAGTATATACTACTTGATTTCCTCAAAATCAGCTGGACATTCCACATTATAATGATAGGACACTCCATTAATCATGAGTTAGGAAATGGGAAACCCTTGATGTCTATATTCCCAATGAATGGACATATATAGGATAATTGGTCATGAAAACCTCAAATTTCTTAGAGTTTGCTTAAAGGAGGAATCTGATTGATAGCCTTGATCTTCTAGGGATCGATCTCGTTTCCTCTGTATCTAATGAAAAATCGGAGAATATTTATATAGGTAACCATGAAGGAACACTTCAAAGAGATCATCTTCAAATTACAAGAATAAATGAATCTAAAAAAATTCCCTAGATCACTGAGGCAGCCCAGATGCTAGTAGTATTTGGCCACAAAATCATCCATGTAGCATTGCAACATTTTCCTGAGGATTAGCTTGAAATTCTGTATATAGCACACTAATAGGTGTCTCCTAAATTATTCATACTAGAATGAATTACCTAACAATATAAGGTTAACTACTATACCGAAAATTCCATTGATTCTTCTTCCTCATGTGACATCCATATTAGATTATGACTTGAATATTCATCCTTGAAGGAGAGGGTTTGAAATCCATATGTGGGATCGATCATCTACTCTATCACAGAAAGTTTGAAGTCATACTTTGGATAGTGAAAATCGAGATCCCAGATGTTGAGGAAGACCCTTATCTGTTCATTATTTTTTCTAATGGGAATGGTGTTCGATATCCATTTTTGATACTAGACATCCATGATGATGTTGTCTTATATGAGCTTATCAACATCTGCCTCAACCATGGCACTATGAGAAGGGTTCATCTTCCTAGGAGGATGCATGAACCCATGATGAATTATTGGTAGATAAACATTATTGATGGATATTTGAGGATCTAGTCATGTCAAATCATCATATCTCTAACCAAATGCATCATGACGTTGCTTTAGGAAATTACAAAACTATTGTTAATCGTCAGCAGGCATAGATGCGCTGAGGAATCAGATGTTTGAGAGGGTATGGCTATGGCCATCAGTACTATACCCATGATCTTTATCACGGGATTTCTTGTCATCCTGTGATGGGACAATGGAAGCTGGACATAATTTTTTTGTTGCTGGGAGGAGCGTCTATCTTGTTTTGAGGGTTTTCATTGATCTGGAGTTTTGGTTCGTTGGGGTTTTTTCTGTGTATTGAGGTCATGATATTGTGAAGTCATGTTTGGTTTCTCACTTTTTCCGCAAAAGTGTGTGAATAATAAAAATTTAATTTTCAGTCATAGATGCGCTAATTAGTGTTGGCCTCGGGTCTAACTCAGTACTAAGATTCACCAATACCAACTCATCAACTGCGTTGAATGCATTAGGGGACTCCTATAGGTTGTCATTATCAACTGAGGTGAAAGGATCATCTATAGAAGAAAATTAACTTGAATTAGCTAACCATAAAGGAATGATGGCAATGACCTAGGTGGAAGTGGAATGTTCTCTAAGAGACTCTTGCACTGTTAATACCATGATGATGAAAGCTATCACCCCAATCCTACACGGCCTTCCATCCCAGGGGAAGCACATGACAATATCAAATAAGTAGTGGCACATTGGTCTTTTACAACTCTATATGTCTTACTATAACATGCATGTATGACATATTGTTGTAGTTGTGGGGTGAATGTCTTGATACCATACATTGTTAAGGAGATATAGAATTACTCGATCATGAATTTTGTTGGAGTTAGGAGTGATCTAATGGAATTCCTTCTATCTGGGAACATGTTTTCCTTTCCCTCAGAAACAAAAAAGCAATGTTTGATTTATGGGGTTGTGGCCTCCACCCACTGAATCAAGATGATGAAATCATCACCCATATCTACCCTTGTGTCATCCAAATGAGTATTGTGATCAATTTCATTGGTTTGAAACCGCTAGTTCATGAACTTGTAATAGTCATCATATAAATATAGGGATTCACATGGAACAAATAGAGATGCATCACCCTATATAAAACCCACTCGACCATTAACAGTGTACATGAGGCATTGGTGATATAAGGAGGAAAATGCTAGGTGTAGGTGGAGACAGGGTCTACCCATTGGCACATTGTATGCGGTGTATTGTGAGACGACCATGAAATAGTTTCTAGAAATTAGGCCATAAAACATGGTATTTAGGAGAATATTTACATGTGGAATTTTCTCCATCTCGTCGTGACCTATAATCTCTAGGTTATAGGGACATTGATCTATTTCAGACAGTCCCATATTACGGGGAATCTGTTTGGGATAATATTGATCCAAGAATATCTGTCACCAAGAAAACATCAGAAATTCACTCTGTTAAATGATATAGTGAAGTAATATATAATAATATACCCCTAGACAAGATAAATTTCATCTTCACATGAGAATTAAATTTTATATTGACATTATACTATCTCAACAGCCTCATCAAGGAAGGCATCGGTGGATGCTACCTCTTCGTTAAATAATAGGGGACTTTTTAAAGACTTTGTCATGGATTTATGCATATCATCTGAGTAGTATAGAGACTCAAGTATTTATAGAATTTTAGGAATGCTCCAGTGGTTCTCAAAAAAATCATTCATCCATGCTATATGCATTTTCTTGTTAGTATATAGTTTCTCCATAGCTGGTGGTATGACAGGAACTGCAAGTCTAGCCTAAAGATTTTGGATGGTGTTTTGGATATCCCATTTCTCACTGGATAAATCACATAATATGAATATAGTCTAACTATCATATGTCTAAAATTATGGACACAATAGGAAATATCTGATCATATTGTAACCACATGATCTTTTCCTGGTCGACTAACAGGAATGTGGATGAGAGAGAACCTAATGATATAAAGTAAAAGGAAAACACAAGTTAAGATCTAAATTGAGCCTTAATTTGTGTCTCAGCAGTGTGTATGGATTATCTAGAAGCACTTACCTGATCATTATGATTGTTCACATAGCCCTGGATACATGAATGATGATGCTGACCGGGAACATTTATTGGACATGCATACCATTATTCATCATCAGCAACCATGTAAGGGTCCACCAGTTCGATGGTATCCATTGAGGAATAATATTTATCATAAAATGAGGAATCATATAAAACATGGTGGATCCTAGGGGAAATCCCTATCTCTAGAGGCATATTTTCCATAGGAATATGGGATGGCCTCAGCATCAGTGGGGGGATTTTCTTGCCCTTGCATTGAAAGCGCCTGCTCTTCTGAGAAGCATAAGGTTGGGATATATATTCATAAGTGGTAGAGTGAGGAAGGATAGTGAATTTATAATTCTCTGGATGATTCAAATGGGAATATATGATACTTTGGGTGCGATTGAATTCCCTACATGAAAACTAGTTGTCATTCTCTGGAGACTCATGGTTGGAGTCCTACTTCCATTCACCCTCTCTATCGATGTCTAGATCTGCAAAACTACATGGAACCTATGGAAGGGTAGGACCTAACTTGACTATGTTGTTTTTTACATGGTCATATAGTTATTCCTTTAATTTGTATCACTTCTTGAAAGTATGTCCATGGAATCAGTTATGTGGGTATTAGTTGGCGTGATCGATGATATCAGCATCATTGGGATTCAAGAAGTATACTAACCTCAGAATTACATGTTATAGGGCTCTCCATAAATAACTGAGAACATGAGATTCTTCAAATAAATATCTTCAGTTTCTATGATTGAGGAAGGGAACTCATGGATCTTGGCAATGATGATGGGGTGGATCCTGGAAAGGTGTTGGAACCTGATTATCCTGTCTAGGCGGTAGTGGTGCATTACACATCGGTGCCACCCCATTTTGAGGTGGGTAATGGTGAGCCTAATGCTAGCCATATGGTTTTCACCCTGGAAAAGGTTGTCGGCGCATCTATTCAAATAAAAACTCTATTGGTCTTGGGTCCAATACATGTGTGATGGCTGCCGTATTAGGATTGGAGAGTATTTTTGAAGGAGCTATAGGAGGCTACATGTTCCCCACTGACTTCATTAATAACTATTCCAAAGTCAGTGGAATTTAGAAAAAGAAACATGAGGCCTTTCCACCTAGAAGAAAATTAGGCCACTTTCTTGTCTAGTTTTTGTATTCACTTAAAGAGGTCAGAATTTATAGTGATGTGAGTCATGGAGATGAACTGATAATCAAATTTCCTGTGAAGATCCTCCTAACTAGTTTTAGACCTAATGGGTAACTGGTCATACAAGATAAACACATGTCCTTCTATGTTTGCATGAAACACCAAATCTTGGTGTCATCCAATGAAACTGGAATACCTAAAATGATTCCACAAATTGAAATGAAGTGGTCCAGATGCAATAGTGGGTCACCCTTCTCATTGGAGGGGGAAGAAGTGGGGTTCCACAATTCTGAGGGTTCTTTAATTTCTTTTTCCCACACTGAATATGGCTTTCCATTAGGCAGGATTTCCACATTCCATGTTTTAAGGGAATCAACGTGGGAAATGATATCCATCATCAGATTATCCTAGAGGGGTTCTTATCTTGGCAAGGATCTCTAACTATCAATGTGTTTTCAGGTTATTCAACAAGATTGGAAGGACCAACAACTACTTGATTGGATGGAAGAACAACCTAAGGAGCTGCTAGAGGATGACCTATGGAGTAGTTGGAGGTATAACCTGAAGAGTGACCTGAAGAAATATAAGAGGAATGGATTGTAGAGATGTGAATTAGAGATTATTTTTTCTTAGCTCGGCTAGAATTAGTGATTCATACTGTAGTTTTTTTCTATAAACTTCATCGACTATTCTTCTAGATGAGCAGGGTTGTCGAGATTTACAAGAGGAAATTTATTAAGTAGAACACGTGGTTTCCCCTACTACCCTGATGGACTATCGATAGGATTATTCCATATATCTCCATAATCCGGGCATTGTTCTTCTAGGTGTTGGCTGAAGAGATCATTAGTGATCTTCTTCTGTTCCATGAGCTTTTGATATGTTGTAGGATTCTATGGTTTGTCTTCCATCTTCTGCATCGATCTAGATAGGTCAAATGTCTTAACCATCATAGTGTTTCCTTTTCCCCTATTGGGGTCCTGACCAAGATGTAATGAATTGAGAGGATCAATAAGGCCAATAAAGTTTCTTTTATTGCAATTGATAATACAACGAGGATCCAGTAGATTTTGTGTTGTTCCTAGGTGGAAATTATCTTCAATGACTTGTGTATCTTTATCCTTCTCCCTAATAAAATTGAGGTAATCCATATTCACTGAGACATCACCAGGAGGCATATTATCAATATCGCATAACATGTTGGGCTGAGGTAAAATCAGACTGGAATGCAGAGTTACGTACTCTCCCTAACCACAGATTTGGATATGTGGGTACACCTTTATGATAATTTTGTATATAATAGTGAAGATATGAACATGTCATTTCTTGAGGGTTTAATGATAACTGATCGACACAGGATGAAGAGGGACAGTAATTGCGGCCAGGTCGACTATGTGACATTTCCGATTGATATTATTATAATGCTCCTGGATCATCAGATAATCCTACAAGATATGAAGAAGGAAGAACTGTGTCTCCTTGGGAGTCTAGTGGGAACACATGACCACATCCTAGGAGAGAAAATTTACGATACTGATGTCTAGAGTTGTGTTTGGATAGAATACCCCAGAGAAGTGGTCTGTCGTGACAATAACCCACAATCTTTACCATTCAGAAGATGGATCTGGTGTCTAGTTTCCCTATTCCTCAAGAGGGGCACTTGAGGGGCCACAATAACATTAATTTATACTGTTGTAGTATTGGACTGGTTGGTCAATTTAATGGTGCATGATCTGATAGGCTACTACTCACTGGGACATTTCTTGGGGATGGTACATACTACATCATCATGTCCATGTTGGATGGAGTGGAGAAAACTACTTCCAGTGTGATGGAGACAAGTATTGGTGGTAGATCAGGTTGGTAGTAATTGGATAATAGTCCACTGAACAACTCTCTGTCATTTCATGATGATACATAAAATGATCTTGGAGATGATAGAGAAGAGTACATGGAATGAATTTGTAATGGAGCCAAATATTCCTCCTATTGTATGTACTTGTAGTTGATGTCAGGGATCTGATTCATTTCACATGCCAGGAAGACAAATGTGACATCCCTAGTTCCTTCCCCAAACCCTAATACATGGTATGAGGGTGAAGGATCCATCATTGAGCCACATTTCACTTTAGAGTCTAAAAATTAAATGGTATTAACCATGACCTTTCACTTCACATGTTTTTTCCTTTAGCGACGATGGTTATACCTCCAGGCCTTATATAGTCCATTATGGAAAGGAATATCAAAGACATTAGGAGGACCTCTAGGGGGTTGATTATCTAGTAGGGATTCCCTACACATAGTAATTATTTGGTGCGAGAATCACCTATGCATATGCCGAATTGAACACGTTGAGGGCCTTTGGGTCTGTGGCTTGATGCGTGAGGGGGACCTCAATGATAAGGCATGCTGGAATGGGGACGACCTCTATGAGAGATGAAAATAACAATGGGACAACCTCTATGTAGGCTAGTGATGTAGAAATAATGACCATCACTCAGGAAAATGTTGCTATAGGGAGGTCTTTTGCTAGAGCTAGTGATGACATGGGGAGGAACTTCGTGCGGATAACCTAGAATGTGGGGATGATCTACCTAACTAATATTATTGTCACATGGAAGGGTTACATTTTGGATGATAGAAATATTGAACAATCCACAACTCTGGATGATGAGTGTATATGAAAGACTTCTGTATTGAACTCCATCATCACTGGTCGACCCACGACGAGTGCTGCTCATGCTGGAGACTGGTAGAGTCATCCCTGCCATCCCATGGGGTGGCTGGGGTCACAATCCCACGAGTACATGGATTTTTCTCTACATTACAATAGTAGGAAACTAATAATATTCATTTGAGGTGGAATAGGAACTCAAATATGTAAAATATGACACCCATGAAGAGCTTTATTCTAATTCTATTCCTATGCCTATGGGATAGGATGTTGGCATTGACATGGCCAGGGGGGAGTCTTCCTAAGTAGCACATCGGTGGCAGACATTTCTAGGATAACACTAAAATCAATTAACTCATTATCATAGTGGAATGATTGATAAGACAATTTTGGGGAGTGTCTCCAAAAATGGTGGTATTTCGGAGTGGGGAGCAGTGGCTCCCAGCAAGGCCTTAGTGGGGGGGTGACACTGATGTGAAAAAGACTCCAAATCCTGGTGGGACATATCACCTATTGGAATGAACACCTTGTGTTTATATCATTAGATATGAGTGTCAATCCCCCTTATTTGGATAACATCTAAAGGTGAGATGATGTATATGTGACATGTAGGCATGGTTGTGGATGGCATCTTGATGGAGGTAGAGCCATGTGATATTGCTACATTAGCATTTCCCATTCCCCAACGCTTGTGGGTGGGAGGTGAATGGTTTCCTATATCATCGGTCTTTTATAGACAAGAATATTCAACTATTAGTATGGATAGTGAGAAATATTTTCCCTATTCCACTATGTCATTCTGTCTTCCATGAATTAATAGAGAGACCCATGCTGATGATGTCACAGATCAGAATGCCCAATGACTAACGACCCCAAATTCTACTGAGTTCCATGCCAAACCCACTACATTCATGGAAGGACATGGAACTAGATAACTTGATCTAGTTAAACTCTTATCTTATAATGACTGAAATGATATAATCCCCATGGTTGAAGGAGAAAATATTCTCATCGGGTTCACCATTTTTTATTTCTGATGCTTTCCCCCAAGGTGTGATTCCCATGTATGTGCGCCTATCGATGACACAGATGACAACATTGTACCCCACATCCCAAATTTCTAATGGTGGGAATCATTCATCACTTCATTAGTGATGTATTCTCCTTGAATGAAATGGGATGATGGGATGTTGGTTCCCGCTTCTGCAGATTCCTCCTTAGAATTTTTCACCTATTCATAGTATCCCTTAGAGATTAATATATTGTTTGTGAAACTCTCTCTAGTTACATATATTTGTGGGTGCCTTATTATTTCACTACTTCTATTAAGAAATTTCAATGGGTTAAGTCAAGTTTGAAACCTTCAGTCAAGAGAGTAGTATTGTTGGGCATCGTTGTCATGTCTTGTCTATGGAACATTAGTACAAATAAATTATACCATATTAGATGGATTATCGAGGGCACAGAATCATGAGGCACCCCGAGCATATTGCAGGGTATCACATGTTGCAGGCTTGTCTCCATAGTTTTCCATGAATTCCCATGTTTAACATAGTGTATATTGCGAGTTTAATTTCTAGTGGAGATAAATTGAATAGATTAAAACACTAATGAGAATGGATTAAATAGGTAAATCTATAGGAAGGATCACCCAGTGGTTTACCAGATGGATGGACCAGAATTCCCATTGAGGACATACATGGGATGGTGTGTCCCAATAATGGATGATTTCGTCCCGTGAAGGCTGCTATGGACATTAATAAGGATAGATCATGGAATCACACACAAAAATGGGGAACACCAATGTTTTCCATTGGTTGGATGTATATGATGTACAATGATTATTCATAGTTAGCTGCCTATGTGTTTCTTGGAGCAATGAT
This sequence comes from Viscum album, assembly GCA_963277665.1. NCBI lineage: Eukaryota > Viridiplantae > Streptophyta > Magnoliopsida > Santalales > Viscaceae > Viscum > Viscum album. The sequence continues at coordinate 166,116,908 of OY728148.1, forward strand.
GATGTTGGTGGAAAGATCTCATAGGGATGTGGAGGCTCGATCAAGAATCTAGAAAGATGATGGAGGATTGGGTGAATTGGATAGAATGAATGAGATGGGACCAACATGAATATGATGGTTTTGGGAATGAACCTTAGGGAGGTTTCCTAAGTATTCTTATTTAAAGGCATCAAATTTCACAAAGTTTTGGATGGGGAGATGAGACACCCAATGATGTGGAACTTAAGAAATGGAGGGTATGGATGGGGAACCAAAGGAAGTAGAACCTCTAGGTTGGGGAATGATCTTCCGGATACACAACAACACAAAGGATATACCATGATAGGACATGAGTTATGCGATTAATAATCGATAAGGGATTCTTTATATCATGTTTCATAGATAGGGATCAAAGTCCATATATTTTAGGATGGGGGAATATAATTAGGGAGTACCAAAAGGATAGTGACCCGGACACAGGTAAGGGGATTATGCATGGTTAGATACCATTTGGATGAGAACCACTCTCATTTTGGGAAGTATGGGAAAGAATGGGTCTTATGCTTTGTTAGATTCCCACATGGATCGGAAAACCTCATAAGATGGATCCAATAGATGTGTCCCCAAAAGGGAGGATGTAAAATCAGAAGGGTACATCCCTAGAATAGAGTACTGAAGTTTACCAATGGTAGATATTGATCCTTAAATTGGCTTCCAACATACCCTAAGGGGATAAAAAACTAGGTAGTTCGTAGCATGCATTTTAATGACATGAAAATCGGTGAACCGACTTTAAATAGTCGGGAAAAAAGATTGTGTAGATGGATGGTCTTGATCCTGGGGGAGGATTCCTATTTACTATTTTGGAAAGACAGGTATCAATTTACATGTAGTTATGTACATGTAGTTTAACACAGTACAAGATGAAGGGGGCATGGTGCTTTTGAATGGCTAGCAACCCAAAATCATGTTGGGGCTCACATGTTGTAATTTGCTCAAATAGTATTTCATGGTCACTATTTAATCTATGCCCACGTGAGTCATGATCTATGTGGAAAACAATAGGTAACATGACATGAGATGGTTAAGTCATGAATGATGTTGAAATGAGGGATGTTGTGGTTCTTTCACATGTTCAGAGGCCCTAGGATATGGAGATTGGGATTTACTCTAGGTGGATGCCCGAGAAGGTGGTTTGAGGATTTTATGGAGACTACTTGAGGTGAACATGGTGACAATGTAAAGATGAAGAGAGAATGGAGATACAAAAGGAAAAAATCAAAAGGATCCTAGTCCCATCCACTCTCATATCCTTTCATAAATTTCTTGCATGTGGAAATTTATAATATAACACCACGTGTTACGAATATGGTTTCTTGGTAGTTCAATGTCCTACAGATCGGACGATGGGGTCTCAATCCTCATCCCTTGGACTTACGAAACATGTAAAAACCCGCACCCAAGGAAGGGAATAAAAAATAATTGCCCATTGGGAGTGATGTGTTAGAGTTTTCAATCAAGGGTTACATCCTAGCCTAACTATGAAAATAAGTAATATCTATTAGCATACCTATGAGGAGTAGCATTTGGTAGGGAAACACAAAATGAAATTATTCTTGAAGAACCATTAAATCACTTCGTATGGGCCTAGACGACCACATAGGGGAGGAGTTCAAGAAGCCATAGTTCTATATAAGAGGGGATTAATGAAGCAAAGGAGATTTATGATAGAAGGGTGCTTCATGAAGGATGAACTTCAGTGGATTATAGATTCTCTTTAGAAAAGAGATCTTTATTTGGATTTTTCTCCATGAATTATTATTGATTATTGGAGCCTTGAGAAGCCTTAAGGTTTTCCCTCCTTTTCAACTGGAATCCCTACCATAGGTAGGGGCCATAAAGAAAAAAATGAGTTATGGATCACAAAGCTCAAGTACATTTGGTGATCCATATTTTAGGTTCCTAACGAGTTTCATGAAATGTGAGCTTTGGAATGTGAAAGGTCAGAGAAATGATGGTTTAGAAGGGAGCCTTAAATTTTTTGGAAGTAGAGGTTGGTGGAGATTTTTGATCATACGGTGGTGGAAAATAGAGAATCGTGAAAGAAAAGTGATGTCATTGAGCGATGAGGAACCATCAAACTCAGTCAGACATAAAACGGGGACCATCACAGTTACAATAGTAGGGATTATTGTGGATAATAAATGATGCCACAGGTTAATGAGGCACCATCCAAATCGATTAAACTTGAAAATGGGATCATCATAGTGGTAATCATGGGGCTTTCGACAAAGTAAAAGTGACACCATGGAGCATCTGAGCTCCATTGGACTCGGTCAAACTAGCAAAGGGGACAATCAAAATGGCTATAGTGGGGCTTTCCATGGTGGAAAAGTGATTCTTTAGATCAACTGACCTCTATCATATCCATCATACTCACAATGGTGACCATCACATGTGATATCGATCACAGAGGTGTGAGATCCATATGGACGAGCTAACAAAAACATGATCATTTGATGTTCATTGATGGATTTCACAGCCATTTGGTTTCATATTAACCTCTAACTTGATATGTCTATGTCCATTGCTCTAGTTAAAGGATTATTAGTGCCAAAAATAATAATAAATTAATTTTAGAGGATTTAAATGCTTATATATTGGATTCTATGATCATAAAGAATCATAATACCTATACTATCAAGACCTTTCAGAAGATATTTAAAATATTATAGGTAGGAACTCATTTAATTTGGACAAAGAATATTGTCTAATGAGACCTAACAATGAATTAAAGGGATTTATAATACTAGGCCTCACCCATCATTGTAGTTCAAAATAAGTCCATATATATTGAATAAAAGATTTAATTCCAAAATCAATATTCCTTATCATTAAATATCCATATTGATAAAAAAAATTATTGATGTATAAATATTTCCCCATTTAATCAAATAACATTATATGGAAACAATATATATAAAAACATTGTATGGTTTAGGAAATAATCACATCTATAATTCAAAAATATATATATTAAAAAAAATTAATTTATAAAAAAAAAATATTACAAAAAAGTGATTGATTTATGTGAATGGTAACATTCACAAAAGAATGAGATATTGTATAGCTGGTTAGTGATTTTCAAGTAAAATCTCATTGGATTAAATATTTCCTATTGAAACTAAAAACAGTAGGAATATAAAATGAATCATGATATTACATGTCAAAGTGGTTGTATATACACCATATAAAATATGTTATGGGAATTACATTACAATATTCATTAATGAAGAAAAATTTGGGATGTAATCCCATATATCACGCTTCATTTTTCTTGAACATCCATCAACCTTATGTATAGTGGTCTCAATCATGTTATAAACATACAAAGTTACCATATTAAAATTTATAATATAATTTTTTATCCTTTTATAATATCGTATTACCTATTCTTTAACATTATTTCATTATTTTCGTTTTTCAGGTGTTAATTGGCTTGTTCCCTTATGCATGATTTGTCATTAAACATAATGTTCATATAAATATTACATATTTAAAACTTATATATAAAAATAATAATAAAATTTTATCATATCTGTAATTTATTTATAATTTTTAAACCTATCAAAAATTTTGTTAAAAAAAAGAATTATGTTATGATCATAATGATTTTATGTCATACATACAATTGAGTAACATTTTATTTTTTCACGGATAATAATGAAAAGGATTTAAGTAGTATATAATATTTATAGAATAATAAAAATATAATATATACCATATTTTTTAAAATATAATTATATATATATATATATCATCCATATGGTGTAGCGATGAAAGGAGAGTCACATTATTTCATGGAAGCAGTAGTCCACACATACATGAATAGTGTTATCTTCAATTATTTAGTTAAATGATAGAAAATAAAAAGATAAATATTATACATTAAGAATAATAAATAATACAGGAATATAGTAATTATTTCATTTATATCATAAATATTTTTACCTTAACCGTATTTCATTCCCTATAAATTGTTACCAAAATACAAATCACATCGCTTTGTGTGGCTGTAGTCCATCGTTCACGCGAGAAACATTATCGTATCCACTATTGAATGGAAATAAAAAAGGGAATATATGATAAAATGAATCAAGAGTAATAAATATCTTATAAACAGAATAAAAATAATTTATATCCATTTTATTACATTGTTGTGAAATGTGGTAATAGATTAAGAAATGATGTTGGTTTGTGAGGCGGTAGCCCATTGTACATAGTAATAATGATTTCGAAACTAATTTATTGGATGTGGAAGTGGTTTTAGGTAATGAAATTAACATAAAAAATATTATTATTTATAAGTTACTATGTCATTATATTGGTGTGGTTTACAAATAATTTATGGAGGTGGAGGAAGAAAAAAATAAAGTATTCTTATTGGAGAATGTAACCTCTTATTTGGGTATCCTCTTTAGGTTTTCACCAAAATCATCATATCATGGACTGTTTCCCAATCTAAGGCTTATATAATAATAGGGGAGTTAGAATGTGAGTTTTATTAGGCCTTTCAAACCAGATAGTTTTTTTGGGGGGTCAATAAGGGAGTAGGGTGGGAGGCCTTTTATAAGTGAGGTGTTTGGAACACTTGTAATTTTTCGAAAATATTGTATCATACCCACATGTTTATCATTTGAAAAGAATCCCAAACAATAAATTATCAATAGTAGAAGAGATAATGTAAAAATATATCCATTAGGATGCGTTTTTATATGTTTTAGGAAATTTTTAATCCTTTCCTTCTTAGTTTAACATGTTTGAAAATATATTTTTACTTTTACCGTAGTAATTAATTTTTACTATTTTCATAATTCGTATTACTAAAAAATTATGCTCAAAATATTAGAAATTATAAGTTAAACTAATTAAAGATATTTAATCAGTTTATAAAATTAAAATTCAAATTAGTGTAAAATTTAAATTTAAAATTAATCTCGCAGAAGCGATGGAAATACGGATTTTTAATGAAAAAATTTCAACATGATTACAGTGTTATTATATAAAAAATAAATTTTAAAATGAATAAAATTAACTAAAATGTTTTTACTAATATATATATTTGATAATTTTACTTTAAAACTAATTAATTGTTTTAATCATTATAGATAATTTAAATAAATGATCATTTAAATTGAAATTCAATATTTTCCACTATTAATCAAAAAATGAATCATTTCGGAAAAATCCCAAAAAAATACCCTAATACACTTTTTTAGTAAATTAAATAAATATAATTTATTTTTCAAATAAATTCTATAAATTTTGTAAAAAATAATATTAAATCATGTGGGAAAATTGTGACTAAACCGGCATTTAGAAAAAAATATATAGTTTTTTCTGATAAAATTTCTTTTTTTCATAATGGTAAAAATTTTATCTCTAATGAATATAAATTCAATTTACTTATTTTATACATTTTTAAACCATATAATATCAATAATTTAGTTAATAATATTCATACCCACCAATTTAGCAACTATATTAAAATGATAATGTATAAATTATAATATTATAATTGGGTATTGTGTTTCATTTAAACTCAATGTTTAATGCAATGAATGATATCAAATATATTGAATTTATTTAAACATAAATATATCATAAATTATAAGGGGTGTTATATTTTCTTATATTTCTCGTATTATGTTTTTCATACACTATCTAATAAAATGATCTTATTTTAGAATTTCAAGGTGTTACATCAAATATTATTCCATGTTACTACCATTTGATATTTTTGTATTGTTTGGGAAATAATCATTTCCTGATACAAAGAATATAGATATTCAATAGAAATGAAATTTCTAATAAAATTTATTACAAGAAAGCTAATATCTCAATGGAATATTAAAAATCATATAAATAATCAAGAGATGATATGTGAATATAAGTTCATCGAGTGAATAGGTTTCTACAATAAATCCATGTAATTAGAATAAATAATGGGAATGGAAGTGATATAAGAAAATAAAGTTTCATAAATGAGTTTTTTGTAAAACCATTCATAAAATTTATAAGAATATGAATTTTATAAAAAGGTTATGGGGGAGGGGAAGTTTGTTATCGTCATATAGGTTAAAAAGACCATTCTTTTAAAAAAAATTCAATACAACCCATCTGAAAAAAGGAAGAATGATTCCTTTAAATAGATTTTTAATAATACAATGTTATCTTATAATATTTTAAATAGATTACTTTAGGAAAAAAATAAATTTTTAAATTATTTATGGAAAACCTGGAAATAGAGATAAATATATCCCATTAAAAAAAAGAATAAAATTGTTTTTTAATTGAAATTTTTTTCGTGAATAATACACCAATTGACGTATAGTAGGAATGATATATGGAAAATCCTTAAATTTTAAGTGTATACTAAAATAATTGGATAATATTAAAGATATATGACAATATACATTCAATGAAAATAAATGAAATCCCATAAGAATAAAATATATTTTTACCACTGGTAACTTTTACATTATAACCCTTTGAAATAATCAAATTGAATTCAAAGATTTATCATTATTAATAAATAGTTGTTCCTATTTAGTACATTACATTTTCATTTTACAAAACAAATAAAATTGATTAGTTTCATTGTAACAAATACATTTCACTTGAATTTAAATTGAGATGAAATCCCTTACATCACACATCCCTTTAAGTAAACATGAATTATCCTTTCGAATAGTGGTATTAATAATTTCATTAATTTATAAAAAACCATACTAAAATTTATAATATCATATATTATCCTTTTATAACATCTTATATCTCATTTGTTAATAATACTTCATTTTTACCCTTTTTCGTGTTTTAATTGGCTTTTCTTCTCATGTTTCATTGTAAAACAAATTCAGTTCATGGGTATGGGATATAGTTACATCATCACAATTTTTATATTAATTTTATAACTATAATATTACCCATTATATTTATTTTTTGAATCATTATTGAATGATAGACATTGAAAATAAATCCAATCACTTTGTGGAGAAAATATATTATACGTATGCACGTGCGACGATATCATTCCCTTAACATGTGAAATGATAGCAAGTGAATGACAAATTAATTTTCTATAATTGATATCATGGCATATATATCTTATATATTTATTATTTTAATCATAATATATATCCATGTGATTCAGAGACATAAATCAAATTACATATGTTCATATGATTGTAGTTTTCCACGCCCAAGAGTGAAGGATTTGATTCACATTTGATGAAGAAAGATATGTATAAATATTATACCATCAACATAATAACATATATGAATACATATATACTTTTTTATTATATTGAATTTGATAATAAAAACATCAATGTGGTAAAATAAGAAGAATAAAAAAGAAATATCTTAAAGAAGACAAATACATTACCTTAGAAGAACATAAAATGGATGTATTATTAAGTAAACTAGGGTTGGTCATTTGGGAAGAGCTGAATATATATAAAATATATAATTATTTTTGGGAGATATTTTCATAGGTTTTGTATGAGCTATATTTCTTGAGAGATGTTAATTATTGAGTGGAGGGAGTTCTTGATTATAATTAAGGAAGAGAGGCATTTTTGTAAATACACAAAACAATTCAATAATGGGAAGTCACTCTCGCCCCAAGTTCCACAAAAATTGATAAATAAATGTTTTTATTGGTAATAATGTCAATATAAACCACAAATACTAAAAATAATCATGTTTTAAACATGTTATTTTATTTACCTCCAAGGTTACTGTCTTTTACCCTTTTAGTTTTCATTGTAGTAACTTGTTTTTTAACATAGGTAATTTATCCATTAAGAATAAAATAATAATGTCTTATTATATAATTTTGAAAAACTGTGTCTAAATATTAAATCCAATTTATGAAATAATAATTATATTTACGTGGAACGTTAATATTAATACAACCTCATGGAATGTGAAAAACCTCATTTTAACCATAACCATGACAATTAGTTTTTATTTTTTTACAATTCATTATAACAAAAAATTATCAAACTATTATTACATAATTTTAATTATTACGACTATACATATTGGATACATTTTATGAATTTCAAGTATAAGATGATTTCATATTAACTATTTGACCTGCAATCCTCATTAGATGAATTTAAATTCATATTTTAGATATATAAATTATAAATATAATTAAAATAATTTTTCATTAAATATTATTTTCAATAATTAATGTATGTTGACATTATTCCATTTTAAATGAAAATAATCTAATATAAATAATAAATTTTTTTCTAAAAAATACACCTCTTAAATCCTAATGGTCTTATATATATTTATATAAAATTGAAATTTAATTTATTATTATTTTTTAATATTATTACACATTATATGTAAAAAGTGGAAATTTTTAAATAATAAAATTCCATCAAATCATTAAAGCATCTTTCTAAGGTAAAATTTGAATAATTCATTCTAAGATTATATTCACCCAGTAAAAAATTTATATTCATCGTATAAAATTATATTTTCTATATAAAATAATATAAAAATGTGAATTTATTTAATATCCTCTAAATATATAATGTTCATTTACTATATCATAGGCATTGGTGTTTCATTCATTAATCCTAAAAAAAATTTAACCTTGATGTTTTTATGGATATTAAATCCTAAAAAAATGAGGGTTTATATTATTCATATCATCCACTAGTTTACATGTTTCATACACCATTTTTTGATCTCTCTAATTTACCTTTACCCACAGATTCAACTAATTTCACAGTACTTTATCTTTGTTGTCAAGAATCTAGATAGCCTCTCCATAGTAAAATATTTCACATACCTAATATATTTCATCAAATGTTTCCACATGCCTTCGGTATGGAATGTACATCCATAAAAATTTTATATTGAACACTCACTGTAATTTGAAGTGGCATGTTGGAATTTCTAATTGATAATACAACTCACCAATTCATTCCACAATTTCAAAAGGTTTTATGTACCTATAATTCAACTTCCATTTATTACCAAACCATAAAATTCTATTCAATAGATATTCTATTAATAATAATGAACTCACTCATGAAATTACAAATTCATCCTCGGGTTATCAGCCTAATTATATTTCCTGGCTTTCACAGATTTAATATGATTCTAAATTCTCTTTATCTCTATTGATATATACACAATATATTTTGGACCTACATGTTTCCTATCCCTCACATCAACCAAACATGTTAGAGTACGACATCTCATTCCTTATAATGATTAATATAGTTCAATCATAATACATTAATGGAAACTATTTTTATTTGAAAACACTTTGATATGTAAATACATATCCCACATACCATGAATATAATTTGATCATGACCTTAACATATCTTCCAATAATTTAATAGTCTTATTAGAGTATCCATTATCATTAGGATGGTAGGACATGCTCTAATTATGACCAGAATCAAGTTCCTTCCAAAAACTACTCCATAAATTCATTATAAATCAGGATTAATATTTGACAAACATTAATTGGGTTCGATAATTAGTCTTACAAAATCATTATTATAGAGCCTTGCGAGGATCCCAGAAGGTAAATGTTCTCTTATAGTGAGGTAATCTGTATATTTGATAAGGAAATCCCCAATAGTACATATTAAATCATTCCATATAAGATTCTCTAGAATAACTAAGAAAAAGTATATATTATTATAATCCCATAATTAAATGAGAATAATAAGAGGTTTCAAGACTATTATATGATGTTTTCTATTATCTATCACTTTTTGAAAAACTTAACATCTTGACACAAAATCAGTAATTTCCCTTTTCATGTTATCCCACTGAAAATGTTCCCCCTAATTCCAAAAATTCATGGATATACTATGTCGTAAATATATATTTTAACTTTCTGAATAATATGACAAATAACATTTCATCTCATGTATAAATAGAACACATAGTCTCTTTATATATTTCATAATTCTATCTTAAAAAACAAAATCTTCCAATTTCACATCACCATGGATTTAAATTTCATCTAAAAAATCACTTCATTATATGGGGAACTTTTATCTTTTCTAGTAAAAAAGGTACATAAATCATTTAATGTAATAGTAATATATCTATTTCCTTAATATATATCCTTCTTATACAATTACAATATTATCTATCCTATAACCAAGAATATATGATCTGTTACAATCTTTATTTGGGTTAAAACACAATGATCTCTCATGTGAAATTCATCAGCGGATTTTTTTCCTTACCAAGGTGGTAGTGTATTAAGAAAAACAAAATATTTGATTTGGTTGATCTATAATATTTGCCTCATGGTGAGTTCATTATATGAAAAGATTTATTATAGGAACCTAAGGCCTATATAAGTCTCGTATAGATAATTTCCACATAATATCAATGAAAAATTATGGTTTCCACTACATGATTATGGGTTGGATTGTTCTCTTCATGAGTCCATAACTGCATTGATGCATATTCAACAACATTATCACTTTAAAAAAGGACACAACTAAGTCCCTTATTCGATGAATCACTATATATGACAAAGAAATAATTTCATAAGAGTCAAAATTAGATCAGTAAACATTGTCATCTTCAATTTAACAAAACATTATTCACATTTCATTGTCTATATGAACTTTTTCCCTATATGCGTAAGATTGGTTAAATAGTTATCCAATCATTAAGAATTATTAATGCGTCATTGATAGTAGCTTTCTAAACTAGTGGAACTATGCACTTCATTTATGTTCACTGGTTTAGGCCATTATCTAACTACATTTTTCCCCATAGGATAAACTACGATTATATCCATTTAGAAAATGGAACCATAGAATGTATCTTCCTAAAACTAGAATTCATACCTGATACTTTCCCACATAACACATTTCATCTTCATGTCTAAAAATGATTAAAAGATGATTCTCATGGTCTTTATAACCCATATAACACACCAATATATCATCAATAAATACAAAAAAGTCATTATAAATACATTAAATAAATAATATATTCATTTAATCCAAAATAATTGGTTGTCCATTACATAATCCATATATAATTAATAAAAACTCATAATGTCTGCACCGTATTTAGAATGTTTTCTTCAGAATGTTTTCCTTCTAAACACACAATTAATTATACCAAAAATAGGGTCAATATTTTAAAAAAAATTATATCTAATAAGATGAATGAATAATTCATCAATTTGTCATAGATGATACTTGTAATTTGTCAAAATACTAATGATTTATCAATAATCAATGCGTATCCACATGGATACCTATTTTTTGATAATAAAGATAACATATAATCCCTATTGTGAAACACTAATGTTAATAAATCCCTTGTTACAAAACTCCCTAGTTTATTTTTTAACTCCACTAATTCTAAACTATACATTATGAAGTGATTTTTTATACAGGTCATGCCTTAGAGATTATATCTATTGAAAGATCAATTTCATTCTCTAGTGGATTTCTCGGTAATTTTATAGAAGATACATCAATGTATTCCTATACAATAGGAAAAAATATATTTGATGATTAATTTTTACATTCATAAATTATATTTCTCTTCCTCCAATTGAATCTCATTTGGATATTCTAAAGATGGTGCAGCTTGATTCGAATAAGATGATAAAGCCCCTTCTCTAAGTATTATGAATTTTGCATCATCATCATGAATCATAATTTCCCACTCCATGTAATAAATTATTGAATCTTAATTTTAATGAAATTTTATATCATGGATTATATACAATTAAAACACTAGTATAATAATTAATTCTATAAATAGTGAATATTTATGTGTTATAATTGGGACTTCCTTACACATCTTTGTTCCAGTGAGATTCCTACTAGGAGTTTTCACTGAAAAGTCGCTTCTTAAGTTTTTAGGGTAATATGTAATATTCATATAAAATGTGGAATATATAGAAGAGTGAGATGATCCAAAATAAAATAAATATTTACCTAAACATGAGGTAGTTATTTATGTACCTATCATCACACCATGAGGAACATCCACCATAGCTGTAGAGATCACGTAAGCATGTACTTCCCTACTAAGCCTATTTTGTGGTATATTCCCTTAGATCTCTGTCCAATAGTTATAATAATGAACCATTTCATTATAGATACATCACTTTAAAATATTATTTTATTTCTTTCCCTTAAATTAATTACCTACATGACCCATTATTTATAGCAGGTGTAACTCACTTCCATTTCATTTTGTTATTTTCTAGGATGTTTCATTTCACTATTTTCATATGATGGAAATTTCACCATTATCTTCTGATTATTTAATGCATTTACTTTTTTATAGTGTTCAAATAATATATTATTCTCATGATTCCCCTTCAATATATAGGTTTAGGGAAATTACTTCACAATTTTTATTGCTCATGAAACAGTTTCCTCATATGATGAAAAAACATGAAAAATCAGTTCTCTTCAGAGACATGCATTAATCCCTAAAAAAATCAATCCATCATTATATATCAAGTATGTAATCTATAGCATACCTTAATTTTCTGGTAATGTTATCCTCATAATCCACAAGACTTGTTTCCTCCTTTTTTGGTGGATTATGAACTTTCTTTTTATTTTAGTGCATTTATCATGAGGGAGATATTTTTCAAAAGAATATTTCATAAAAATAATTCCATTCCATGTTTTTTATTTTTTTATTATCAATTATTATAGATACAAGAAAATAATTGATCATTATCTCCCTTGATATAGTATACATAGAGTATAACCTCCTCATTTTCATCGCATCTCATGGTCATAAATATTTTTCAAGGCACTTAATCCATTGTTTAGCAACTATGGGATTAGTAGTCCCACTAAATTAGGTGAGGTTTTTTTAAAATTAAGATATATGACATATTATAACCACATTATAGAACATTATTCTTCTCTATTTTGGCATTTTTATTCTCAATAACCAGATTAAGCTACCCTAATACGGTCATGATCATCTTAGTTCCAACAGTAGTTGTACTTTCTTACTCAGCAGATTAATCACTACATTGGCTATAGGTAATGATACCATTATTTCCTCTAGGATCCACTTATAGAAAATATAATTTCCAATATTAGATAATGAAATTATAAATTTTAAATCCATACATATAATTTTCAATTTGACACAACATATCATAAAATCTGAAAATTTCTGTCTTTTTAATATCAAATTCATTTAATTGTTATTGATTCGAATACATTTAAATCAGTAAAATATTTTCAAATAAATATCCATGTATAATAATGAAAATGTGAATTAACCTAATAATATCCCTTTGTATTATCAAACTAGGTTCCCAGTAAGTTCAGTTGTTGTGCACCAGGTGGGCATCAAGTCAAATATTTATGCAACATTTTAGGAGTTCTTACCCCTAAGTATAATTGTCTTAGAACCACGTCTACGTATAATATCAATATAGGGGTGTATTTATCAAAAAAAACACATAATATCTACCTTACCATAAATTTATGGTACTATTCAAGGATTAACATTACCTAAAATTATACCATAAGTTTATGTTCCACAATATAACATTTTTTATACCTAGTTCCCAAGGATACTACTAAAATTTCTATGATACTGATTGTGACAACCTTACCCCCAGTAATATTGATTTTATAAATAATATAATACATTTTCATGGATATGGGGGTCATGTCTAGAAGGTCCAAGCAGTTTAGTAGTTTCTGAGAACAAGATACATACATTATTCACATCTACATTGGGAATAGAATATATAAAACTATAATTGAAAAAATTATGTATCCTTGAAATCCTAATTATAATTTGTATTCCCATCTTAAGGAATGGTAAAAATAATCACATGTTCAAATTACATTTAAAAATTATGTATAGTGAAATCTATTATGAATAAATATATCATAATCAACATGGAAATCAAAATAGTTGAACACATATTCCATTTAATCAATAAATTGGTCACAAAATGCATTTATGGATAATATCAATGAAATAGTATCATTTATATGAATAAAAAAATTCTCAGTGAAGGAAATGATAAATATTGTACATCACGATCATGGGAAGTCTGAAATAGATACCATCAATACCTTGAACCTATCTATTTTAAAAATACGGGTAAAACTCAATTTAATTTATCCAAATGATTTATATCTTTAGACTTTCTAATACATAAAGGATATATATAATTTCGGTCCCCATATATTATTACATGTTTAAATAAATCTCATATATTTGGTGAAAAATTAAATTCACGATCAATACACCTTATTAGAAAATTTCAATATTGAGTAAATAAAAAGGATTTATCAAATTTTCCCTGATTAATCAAATAAAATTTAAAGTAAAATACATATGTAAAAATTGAATACGAATTATGAAATATTAATATAAATGATAAAAATAATATAAAAATTTATGAAATTAAAATTTCAAATTATAATAATTATAAAAGAGTGACTTTCTCAAAGGAAATATACAAAATAAAAAATAAATACAATGATGAGAGTTGACCATCAGTTCCCCAAGAAAATATATTTTTTCAATAAAATCACCGACTTTGAAAAAACAATGGTAATGAATGATAAATATTAAATTAATATTTTGTAAAAAATATATTTTGAAAACCATTTAAAATGTTTATAATATTCGAATATTCATTAATTGGTCATACCCATAGGGATGTTTCTTTATCACTATATAAGCTAAAAAAGACATTCATTTTCACATTTTATAAAAAAACCTTTTTGAAAAACTATAATAATTATCCTCTAAATCCCTCTTTAATGGTTGGTGATAAATATAAATTTTCATAATAAATCATTTTATAAAATTAATTATCTTTTTTAAAACAACTTTTGAAAAAATGGGAATGGAAAAAAAATATTTCAAATTTGGGGAGAAATGAAATATGTATTACCTTTAATCATTAATTTTCAAGAATAAAGCACAATACAGAGAAAAATAATGAAAGAAATATGTAATATCCTTAAATATCAATTCAATAAGAAACTTATTGTATATTTTGGAAGAAAATTATAAGATTCATTCGAAAAAAAATAGAATCAATATTGATAAAAAATGAGATTGTAGATGTCAAGAACCAAGATATGATACTATCTAACCCGACAGACGACCTGGTTCATAGCTTGGCCTAATGTGTGTTACCGATCCCCACGGGATGAAAACTAGTGGCAGGGTATCAACAATAATGTTTGGGAACAACGTTACCCATTAAAATAGTAATAAATGATCGATACTAATAAATATCTCAATAACCAATATCCATAACCAAAACATGTACAAAAATTTTTATACTCATTGTTTACAACTTAAAAAAACCCTGAATAACCCAAAATTGGAGTAAAACCAACCCAAAATGACCAAAATTCATCTATAAAATATTAGGTTCATCACCCTCAAGCAACGACTACCAACACCTACAACAGTAGAACACACAAAACTAGATCCATCATCCTCAAAATGACACATCTTTCCTTTACCTGGTTCAATCCTAAAAAGTCTACATTCACCCAAAGTTGTATGCAGGGTGTGAACCAACGACCAATAGGGTTCCACCCAAAATAAATGACTGCACGCTACAACATTAGAAGAAAAATTAACATTCATGTTTTAAAAAGGTCTTGAAACATTTTTATAGTAATCAATTTAAAGGAAATCATTTCCATGTATAAACCACATAAAAGGAAGAACATGATTTTCTTAGAAAATTAAACTCAAAGTGCATCATATATTGACAATAAGTATAATGTCACATGAGAGAACTATAGTACAGAAACTCTCAATAGGTACTAGAAATAGTGTAAAACGAATTGCCTTGTTTCTCATTGAAATTTGGTATAGCTACCACACTGATCACTCTCCTCGTGAACTAGACACTATGTAGGAATCTATCCAAAAATTATAGTTGTCTCCAATCATTATAGTTTAGTTAGTATTGTATTGTCAATACCACTGGAAGATACTATGAATCAGCCCCACTGACCCAACAATAATTCTACTCTTAGTCCTCCCACCTAGTCACCGAAGATTGCATTTGTTTCCAATTTCACATTCACATTTAACATATAATAATTCATTAACAACATAATCGAAACATCCCAACCACCGAATGAAATCCCAACATCCAAATAGCCAAAAACCACTCCCAATTTCCAATCACACACAAAAGATCATTAGTAAATATATTTCTCACAATATTCACTATTCATGAAACTCATTGGAATTATAACAAGAAGAGAACATTTAGAATCCCCAAATTTCAAACTAAATACCATTATAAATCCACATATGAGCTAAAAAAAATTTTAGACGTGTTTCCCATAGTTTACAAAATTCAAAAATCATCTTAAAGGTGACCAACAAGGATAAAAATAGGAAACAATTCTCATTTCAATTAGAAAACTCATTCTCACCATTAAATCCCTTTAAAATCCCATTTCAAACCTCCCACAAAAGGCATAAAAACATTCTCTAGAAACCCTAAAATGAATCATACCCAAAACATAGCCACTTTCTTTTTAAAACCTCACTTTTATCATATATTCAGCCAAAACACTTCCGAAATAAATTTCCCAACATCATAATTAAACCTTATAACACATTCATGAAAGAAATCATGATTTTCAAGATAATCTAATAATGTAAAACCATGTATCCACATACATAAAGCATATAAGCATCCATAAATTTGTAAGAATCCACAACATCCCCAATAAAATACATAACAAGGAAATCTTAACAATATTCACCATGATTTTACTAATCTTACAATGACCAAAAACTTCCGGGGTCAAATAACCTGTTAGAAAGAAGAACCCAAATATGGAGGAGGATAAACCCTAAAACAAGGAAGATACTATAGAAAAAACCCTTAATTGATAATTAAATGATGAATCTTACCAAAAACCACCAATGTAAGGGAGGAAAAGGGTGCTAAGTGGATGGGAAGGAGGTGACTAGGACTGAGAATCTCAAATGTTGTGAGTAAGGGGGATTTGGTTTTAAATCCTGAGATGAAATAAAGGTAATTTTCATAATTTTAAGGACTAGGATAATGAACATTGTTTTCCCACATGATTTTACTAAACATATAGAAAATTTATTCCCTTAGCTATAATATAGGGGAATACATCATGGATAGACCACATGGTTTGACAACTGTGCTCAAACCAATTGGTTCGCTGCTACTAAAAATGTAACTTTGATGCAGGTTTTCCTTGGTAAGTGTGTACAATTTTCCAAATCATGCTCCAACTATGTGTCACCTACTATTAACCAAAAACTCCAATTTCTCTGTGTAAAATCCCATGAAATATCATGGAATTAGCAATAGTTCAAAATTAAACAAAATAAAACCTCAAAATTTATACCTTATAACACCAGAAACTTGATAAGAAAATTGATATCCAAAACTAAACTATAAAATTTTGTTAAAAACACTTCAGTGTGCCCATTCATTCCACCATAACTCTTTTAAACCCAATAACACTTCCAAATTTTCTAGTCGATCAATCAAAGTCATTGTATTTCAAAACCAAAATCATCTATCCTCTCAAATGAATTGAATAAATTTCACCACTAAACAAAACAATCCAAAAAATTCAAACCACTTACATGAAATGATGGAAGGCTAGAATCACATCTTTTCAAAATACTAATTTTAACTCAAATGGGGATGAGCTAAAAATTTAACCAAGTCAAATGGAAACTTCCTCCCACCAAACCAATTTCCGAAACCAAATCTACTTATCAACACGTGTGTTCGGAATAGACATCCCACCATTAAAAATAAAAAATATTCAATAAAAACTAAAATAAACAACAACAATACCTGTAGTGGGTATCCCCACCATAACAATCAAACCAGCTTAGATCAACATGGTAATCCTAACATGGGCCATCTTGGAACTCTCTACATTTACCAGCAAACCCCCACCGTAAGAGAAATGAACATGATGAGGGAAAAACCAACCCAATCAAGTGGCTAAAACCAAAATCGACTCATGAAGGGTAATTACACAAGGGAAACCAATCAAAATCCCACATCTGAAAAGTTACAACGCTAGAATTACATGAATATAGAACAACCACACCTACTCACAACAAAGGATTAACTCTTCAATAAATCATGGTAGAAAGACTGAAAATATGTATCTACAAATCTCTTGATAAAAACAAACCTTTCGAGATGATGAAAATACCACATAATGACTTAAACTGTGTCCATTACCACACTAAAGGTAGAAGCTATACCAAGATCCCTCACACCCCTTGGATTCCTGACTGCATGATAGAATCACTATGGGGACTATGGCTAGATCCCTGAGGTTTGAGGCATCAACTTACTCACAGTCAGGAGCTAAAAATCCTCGATTAAAACTCTTTATTTCCACTGAAATAGAGATTCATTACATATATACACACTCATCACCACATTTTTATTCGATTAAGAAATATCATAGAAAATAATGTTTACAAGACAAAAATGTTTAAATGGGAATATTAATAATTTTTCAAAAGAAAAACACACTTCTATTGAAATGAAATATGAAAATAGATCCAAAAAACTCACTTTTACAATATATGGAGAAAACAACTTATAAAACTCCATCAGACATAACCATTACAACAGCAGAGGGATCACTAGAATAAGAATATAAAATGATCCCAAATTGCACACTAATCAAACGACCTTTCTCCAAGCTGCCAATGAGAAACACACAGACATAACTGTGTCAAGTGACCAAAGTTCCCATATGTATGGAAGGTATTTAGAGCATTTAAAAATGATGAATTCTTTTTATTTTTCATGTCATATTAATAACACCCCATGATACCATGCATATAAGAATCCAAAGATACATCCACATGTCTTTTAATTCAATGACCATCACCAAAAACTCCAGGGCACTTCCCCATATCCTTACTGGAATTCCCTTCATCACTTCTAGAGATCAAGGGGAATATTAGATGCATCAAGCACTCCCACTAGAACAACAACAACATGAATTTATTATCTATCCACATCATAAAAAAGGATAAGACAATCTATGGAACCTATGAATATATACCATGACAAAGACCTCTCTAAAAATGTCAAGCATCTGAGAAATCATCCTCAACCCACTCCATAAGATAAAGAATTAGGTTCACAAAAAAACTCCAGCATCATTACATCACCTAGCTGCAAAGATCACATTTTCATTTTCGTTCACACCATCACTAAAAAAAATAAATACATCTAAATGAATGAAGCCTTGATGAACTCATAGATAAGATATTTCCAAGGTTCACTTTGTGAAATTGACATCCACCACTTCTAGGAGATACTATCAAGCATAAAGGAATAAAAATAACTAGTAACAAATCCAAAAACTCATGATGACAAGATAACCATCCAATTTATGGAACCCACACTTCTTGTTTGAGAGAATAAACATGACCATAAATTAGATTTTCATTTAACATTAGAAACTCAATAATTAAATCCTTAGTTTGATCAAATGTAGTGTTTTATAGTGGTCAAACACTCGTGGCTTGATCGTGAACATCCATGGAATCATGCGGGGGTGTACACTAGAAAGTTAAGAAAATAGAAAACCCAATAATAACTAAACAATCAGAAAAATATCATTAAAAAAACATTGAAGACACAATAGGAAACAATTTAGTGGATTCCCAAAACATTTTTCAAAACAAAACACTATCCATTAATTCAAAACCAACTCATCGACAATAACTAAATCATGAAACACCATTGAAACAAGAAGAGTTCTTAAACTCAAATCACATCACAAGTAATATTACCAAATAACAAGTAGCCACAACACACAACTAAAGGTCATGAAAACATCATACCTTCTCTTAAAATAAATTTTGAAAATATGTCATGTATGTTTGGTTGCACCTTCACAAATGGTATTTCTTATTGTCTCACTCACTTGGTCATTCCCTGCCATCCTGGGCTCCCATCTAGTCTACCACCAACCATATTCATTACCACAATTTACCATGAATGTAATAAAGCATGGGGATTCCATAGGTTGACCATAAATATATACACGTTTAAAAAAAAGGCATTCCATCCATGTTTTCTCATTCCCAATCCACTTCCCAATTTAAACTTCAGAGAAGATTTCCAAAATCTCATTAATGACCCAGTCGAACACCATTTACTAAATTAAACATAAATACATTTCATTTCATTCAAAAATAAAAAACTCATAAATTTTGTTCAAAACTCAATTCAAATCATTTAAAAAAATCAACAACTCAACAATTTCAATCCATCAAAATCATCTGATTACATTTTTATTATTTTAACTCAAAAAATCCCAAAAACAATTGTCTTTGAAAACATAAATTTCACAAAACCCCAGAGGTTGATTATAAAAATATAATTTCATTAAACCATTCCCAATTTTACCCTAATGTCATTTCATAAAAATAAATTTTATAAATATCTATTCAAAACTGATTTTGAAAACAAAATTTTCCATTTTATTAATCCTAGTCCATAAGAACTCTAAATCCTATTTTTCACAATACCAAATACTGTGCTTTCAAAAAAAAATTCTTAATCAAGAATATAAAAAAATAACAAGGAGAAAGTATTATCGATTGGTGAATTTTCCATCTTATTGGTGTCCATATTCCAATCACACCACCATCAATGAGAATATGCTAGGACCATGTCTCCATCTCCACGTTGATATATAGGTCCTGTAAGCTCACTAAGACCATTGGACCAAATCCCATTTTATATCACATACACAAAACAACCAAAAAGACAAACAAAATAAAATTAAACCAAAATTACCATCGAAACTCAAGGTTTGGTTGAAAAAGAGATGTATATAAACTCCCCCAGGCTTGTGCCCAAAGCTTTGAAACTCCTACTCCATCAACATTTACAACCAATGATTACAATTTGAACTCGAAAATATAGTTCCTTTAAATAACTATCCAACTATAATTCCATATTGTCACAAACCATGATGGAATTCTGTATTACCCGACACCCAGCCAAGTCCATAGTATATCTTAAAGGGCATTCCTGATCCCCATAGGATGGAAACTAGTGTTTGGGTATCTACAATATGTTTTAGGAATGATTTCACCCATTTAAATAGTCAAAATGACTGATAATAATAATTATCACAATAACCAATATACATAACCAAACACGGTAGAATAATTTTCAAATTAATGGTTTACAATTTTAATTGAAACTAGAACAAGTCAAATGAGGAGGAAAACCAACCAAACATGGCCTAAAACTTCCATAGGAGGTGATGGTAATAACTGTCAAGAGACCACCACCGCCACCTATATTTGAATACCACTAGCAACAAGATCCTTCACCCTCACCCTGACATATCTTTCCTTTATATATTATATATATAAAAGTCTACACACACCCAATGGTGTATGCAGTTTGTGATATAAATCGCAATAGGATGCCACCCAAAAAAAGGATTACATGCTACAACATTAGAAGAAAAATTATCATGAATGTTTTATATATGGATATAGTTTATTATAGTAAACATTTTAAATGAAAAAAAAATTAAAAGGAAGTTTCCTTTTGAAGGAAGAACGTGAATTTCGTCAAAAATGAAACACAAAGTGCACTATATGATGATGGTAAGTAAAATTTCACAAGAGAGAACTATGGAATGTGGAATACCTATAGGTACTAGCTCTATTGGAACAATATGTATCTAATATAATTGTGAAACATGGTATAAAAACAACACTGATCTTTGTACTCATGCACAAGACTCTGGAGGGGAATATGTCCAATGTTTTAGTGGTCTACAATCATCATAGTTAAGTTAGTGTTGTATCATTAATCCATCTATAATGAACGAAATATCGGCCCTTCTGATCCAACAAGCATACTAGTCCATGTCTTCCCACCTAGTCACCATAGATTCTCGTTGTCCTCAATTTTAGTTCCACACATCACATATATTAATACTTTATCAAAATAAGCTAAACAAAGAAAGAACACAAAGGAAAAAATCACTTCCATGTAATGAAAACAATTCCCAATTACCAATGGCACACAAAAACACCATTCAAAAATAAATTCTTCTCCATTGGAACAATAATAGAAACCCATTTAAAATACAACCAAAAGAGAACATTTGAAATCCAATCATTTTTTCGGAAAAACAAATTTTTAAATTCACAAATGAACTCAAACCATTTTAATAACATGTTTCCCATCATTTACACAATTAATAAATCATATTAAAAGTGAAAAAAATAAATAAAACATGCAATAATTCTCATTTCATTTCAAAAACTCATTTTCACATTTAAATCCCACTGAAATCCCGTTTTTTACATTCAAATCAAGGTGTAACACGATACATATCCATTGATATTTATAAAACCCACTTTCATCTTATATTAATGATAAAAAACATCAAAATTATATTTATCACCATCTAAATTGAATCTTAAAACACTTTCATTAAGGAAATAAAGAAGTCAAAATCATCTAAAAATGTAATATATTGCAACCACCTACCTTGATCTTGGTAAAATAAGAAAACTTGTTTGAAACAACTAACAAACAACTAAAATGCCCTAGAATGTCATGATTAAAAACAAAAAACAACATCATATACTGAGAAACATGATAAAACCCTCCCATGGTCAAATAACCCACAAGAAACGATGGACCCAAAGAGGGAGGAAGAGAAACTATAAAATAAGAAACAAACCATGCGGGAAAAAATATACTTAATGATTCCTTGATGAATCCACACCAAAAACACCAATGGAATTTTGGAACATGGATCCATGAGGGAGAGTGGGAGGTTACTAGTACTGATATTATTTAATAGGGTGAGAAAGGGGGGATTTGGGGGTAAATATTACAAGGATACTAATGTAATTTTCAAAATTTTAATGACATAGACATGGCACACAGTTTTCTAAACCATGAATTAACTATAGACCCTAACTATCACAGAGGTCCATACCACATGGTTATCCCACAAAATTTGAAAACCATGAAAACATTTTGTGGTTTTCCAATGTTAAAATATGTAACTTTGCTTCACAATTTCCTTTTTAATGGTGCACGGTTTTCCACACCTTGTTTCAACTATGTGCCACCTCCTATTAACCCAAAACTACCATTTTTCACTAGAAGCTTGTTGAGAAATCAAGGAGTAACCACAAGGTCTAATTAAACAAAAAACTATCAAAATTTTGACCATGTCACACTTATATCTCTATAGGTAAACTGAGATCCCAAAATAAACTGAAACAATGTGATAAAAAAACATGGGTGTGACATTAAGTATATTCTTACCTCTTTAGAAAATTTTATATTATTACCCCTTTAAATAATAGACATGAATTTTAACATTCATCATCATTAATAAATAGTAATTCATGTTAAACACATTAATGTGTAAATATAACTCCTATATAAAAGTGAATAGATCCATAATTGAAAATATGTCTTAAAGGAATGAATGTTCAGATAAAGTCCCTTACCCCACACTTCCCTTTAGTTGATAATGATTTAACCCTTTGTATAATTATTTTAATCTGGTTAAAAATATATACAAAAACCATATTAATATTTATAATATCGTATATAATCCAATTATAACATCCTTTCACCCATCCGTTAAGAATATTTCATTTTACCATAATTTGGGTTTAAATTACCTTTTTTCATGCATGCATGTCTTTTAATTTCAAATTCTTTTGTATGGAATGTAGTTCAATAATCCCTAAAATTATATTACTGTTATAAATATCATTTTAAATAATAGATACATTTTTATATTAATTTTTTTTAAAATTTAGACATGGAAAATGAATCACATCTCTTCATGGAGGTGGTATGCCAAACGATCATAGGAGATATGATACCATTCCATTAACAGGTGGATGGATAAAGAACGCGGTGTACTATTAATTTTAAAAGATTTAAACCATGTAATATTTGTCATATATATTACTTATTTTCTTCATTATTTATTTATAGGCGGACGTTTATGTATAATAATTACAATAGTTTGTAAGGCATTAGTTATACCTACACATGATTGATGGCATTGTCTCTTATTTAATGGAAAAGGATATAGGAAAATATTATTACATCATAATAATAATAAAACTATTAATGGTAGATACTGTTTTTATATATAGAAAATTTTAATACATAATTTATGGTGGTAAATGAATTAGTAAAAAAGATTACTAGATTACATAATACCATTACCATCTCTTAGAAGAACCACCATTCGATATATTTTTAATAATCCTATGATAACTTTGTTATGGAGAACATAACCTCTGTAACATGTATATGGATTTTGGGGGAGATTTTCATAGTATTTTTTCAATATAAAATCCGTGATAGGTATGAATAATTTATGGGATGGAGTGTCCATTTATTATTATGGATGAGTGGAATTTTTGAAAATACAAAAAACAATTCAATAATGGTAAATGGCACTCATCTAATGTGCCAAAAAATGATAATTAATATGTTTTATAGATTATAATTTTTAAAAAAAACATCAACCATTAAAAATATTATGTTTCAATCATGTTATTTTCATTACCTATATGGATTCATACTTTTACCACTTTAGTTTTCACTATGGTAACTAGTATTTTAAACAAGGTAATTTGTCTCGTAATAAAAAAATATAATAATTCGTATTAGATAAATATTAAAAATATTTCCAAAATATTAATACAAATTTATTAGATAGAAAATTTTTATTTGGGGAAAATTAATTTCAATACATGTGCATGAAATGTTAAAAACCTCATTTTAACATCAACTAAGGTAGTTAATTTTTACCATTTTCACTATTCATTATCAACAAATATTAGTTGTGAAGTTATTAAAAAAATATTAATAATTAAGATTCCAAGAAATGTGGAAATTTTATAAATTTCAATTCAAATAAGTTAGAGATTTCATTTTAAAATTAATTTTGCAATCACGATGAAAAGACAGGTTTTCAAGAAATGAATTTTTTTGACATAAATATGATCTTATATTAAATATATGATTGGTAATCAAAATTAGATTTATTTAAATTAATATAGTTAGACATGTAAAATATAAATTTCATTTAAATAATTCATAATTAAATATTATTTTATTCAATTAAAATTGATATACATCATTACTTTTTAATGAAAAAACATTCTCTGACAAAAAAGTTTTCTTAAAAAATCACATTTAACCTCTAATTAATCATATCATTATTTTTACTATATATATAATTAACAAATTATTTATTATATATATTATTACACATTATAATGAGTCAATGTGTGTGTATTTGAATAATTTTTTTTAATTATTCATAAAATCTTATTTCTAATGGAAAACACCAAAAAATCATTCTAGGCTTATTTTGACCATGTAAGTTAAAATTCAACATTCATCCTATAAAATTAGAATTTTAGTGATCTGAAAATTTGAAAATTTATTTTTTTAATACTTTTATATTAATATAATGTTCACATACTATATTTTAGGCACAATTGTCATATTCTTCCTTCTTAATAAAACACCAACCATGAAATTATCATAGATATTAGTTTATAACCAAATGAAAGTTGTTCTTTCTCATAACATCCTCGGGTTCCAATGTTTCTTCCACCATTTTTTGATTTCTCAAAAGTACCATTACCTGTCAAGTCATATGATTCCTCCATAATTTCTCTCTAGTTTCAAGAATATTGATTGACTCATCAGAGTAAGATGGAACAGATTCCAAATCTGTATATTCAAAGGTCAACACATATGTTTAGTGTAGCATGTGTTTCATAAAAAAATTATATATGGAAGACATCACATAATTTAGAGTGGAATAGTGTAACTACTAATCTATAAGCCACAATGACAGTCCAATACATATTTTCAAATGGTTTTATGTACCTATGGCCCAATTTTTCAATATTACCAATCCTTACAATACCCTTCTTTGTAGATACTTTTACTAAAATGTGATCTCTATCCTGAAATTCCAAATCTCTACTATGGTTATCAACATTACTCTTTTTCCAGAACCGATCTACATTAATATCAATTTAAATAGTCTTTATTCTTACCATAATCTCCTTAACAAGTTTTGTGCCTATGATATTCCTTCAACTAACTTCATCCCTACAAGTTGGGGTACATCATCTCTTGTCATAAAATGCCTCATGTGGCACCATTTGAATACATAAATGTAAAATATTTTTAATTTAAAACTCTATCAAATATTAATACAAATCCAACAAACATTGAGATTCATGTGAGTATGTACTCATAATTTATTCCCTGTTTTGAATAGTACATAAAAACTATCTATTAGTTTGACGAGGGAAGGAGGTTGTTAATTGTATCTTAGTTCCATGATTCTTCAGCCGACCCTTCTAGAATTTCTATGTAAAATAGGGAACATAATCAGATAAATTGAAATATGTTCACAATCATGTCTTATAAAATCACTAATATATATCCTTATATGTTTCTCATGAGGTAAATTTTCTCTTATAGTGGGATATTGTGATGATTTGGTATGGTGATCAATAATAACCTATATTACATCATTCATTAATGGTGTATTTTGAATACCTAGGGAAAATTACATGGCAATGTCATCCCATTTATACATAGTAATAGGAATAGGTTTCAAGAGTCTTCATGGATGTTTCCTATCGTCATTCACCTATTGACATGAAAATCACTTGGACACTTAAATAGAAATATCTCACTTTACAATATTTAAAAAAAATCCCTCAAATCCTATTACATCTTGGTTCTACATGGGATTATAGAAAAATTAGTTCTATGAGGAATAAAAAATAATTACCCTTTTATATTTGGTATATATGGAACACATATTATCTTTCTATATTTGATAATTCCATCTTCACTAATAATATATTCCAATTTCCAATCATTCATGGTTTTAATTTTATTTTTAAAATTCACATCATAAGAATATGAACATTTTATCATTTCTAGTATTGATCATTTTTAAATCATTTGAAAAAATAGTGATGTATACCATTTCTTATTAAATCACATACTCATATTTACTGGATCCATGATCCTAGGATCCCACTCAATATTCATTTCAATTATAACATCATAATTCTCAATGTATCTGATTCCATATTTACCTTCCCTCAATAGTAGTGTAGTGATCAATAGTAATCCTTAAGTAACTCGATACATTATCACTGTCTCTTGTAGAGATAAAAATGAAAAAAATATATTATTTAGGATCTTATGGAAGTTTAATATCTTATATAATTCTTCATAAAGATAATGGATCAATATATTAAAAGAAATTAATACATCTGGAATGTAATGATACTTGTTTTGAACTGGATGTAAATGAGAAAGAATTTGAACCTTTTAATTTAATTAATGGAACGTCGTTAAAACTGGTCATCATAACATAATTATAGAAGATGGTAACATTCAATGTGATGTTTTTGGACTTGGTTGAATGACCGAAGAGTTTCCCTGGTGTCTCAAGGAGCATTGGGGTGCCATTACCATAAAGTAATGTTTGAAGGACCTGTAGGGAAAAATGTTTTTCTAAAACCATATGGTATACAGAAGGATAAAATGCATGAAAATTTATGTGAGGTAGAAGAGTTACACATGAACATTTAATAGATTTATAGAACATTCACTTATCCATACAATTAATGTCTTAGGATGTACCTCAACAGTGTTCATCGCATGGTATGCACATGGGTAGGGTAATAGTGCAAGACAAAATGTATGAGGGAAGTTTCTTAAACATGGTGTGCTGCACGATTGGTGAATTATTTTCCAAACCATGAGTAATAAACAATGTAGTTCTTGTTTTAATAAAATTATTTAAAATTTAAATAAAAATAAAATAAAATAAAAAGCTAAACAATCCCCTATCCTCACTAATCTGTAATACAAGACTCCCCTAGGGCTCTCCTTCAATACATGACAATGTCCTCTCCATAGAATCCTCTATAATTATCAATCGGTCTATATTTCATCAAAAATATCCTCTAAACCATCCCAATATTCTCTCTCATCCATTCTCGTCCGTATTTTTGGCTGATTTTTTGCCTCTATACTTCCCTAAATGATTCAGATGAACCCTAGGTTTATGGTTACACAAATTATTTTATTTAATATTCTATTATTGGGGAAGGAAACATGTTTCTTGGGTTTGTTTTGTGGGTATTCTTACAACTTCAAATGAAGGTAAAGTATTTTAGGTTTTTCTATTCTCCATCACTATCCATGGTTTAGATTTATGCATGGTTTTTTGTTTATCCATTATTATATTGTTTTATTTGTGTGTTTTTAGTGTCCAATTTAATGTTGTGTAGTGTTTGGGACACTAATATCAAATTTAGATTTGATGGAATCTAAGGAGACTTCCATGCTTATTCATAGGTATGTATATATATAAATATATTCTGGTTCCACCTTTATTTGTATATTCATCCACACAAGAATGTATATATGTATGGGGCTTGGGGTTCCTATGTAAATATATGAAAATGGATAAGTAGGTGAGTGGAGTTGAGTATATGCATATAAGCTTATATGTAAGGATTCCCTTTCACATGTTCATGGTCATGAGGATTTGTGAAGAGGTTCTCGGTGTCCTTATATAAAATTAAAGGTGAATATACTCAATGGGGGAAGTAGAATCTTCTTGTTAGAAAGCTTCAAGAATTGAAGTGATTGTCTTGGTTCCTCCCTAAGGTAGGATCCCTTTCCATTCCCATTAATTCAATAATGATTCAATTTCACATCCCTGCTTGCTTAATTTTATTCTATTATATAAAATTGTGTTTCTATTATAGGTTTTCTTATTATGCTATAGGACGATCGTGCGTCGTTGGGAATGAGCGACAAACTAAAATGTATACCTACTTACAACTTAGGATAGTGGTAATATAGGGTCGAACCACAGGGAGGCCTGTTGTTGTGTTGGGTGTTCTAAAAAAAGACTAAAAAAACACACATGAAAAAAAACACTTGATGATGCTGAAGTGGAGTGAATGAAAGTTGGCGAGCAATGAAATGAGGGTGAACTGGTGGGTGCAAAGGGAGTAGACAGAGCAGCAAGAGTATTTGGGGTGAAAAAAACCAATAGATCAGAAAGGGGGAAAGTCCACTGGCCGATTTGATGTTTCATAACCTTATTCATGCACTGTGATTTTAAGAACATGGTTTTGACTAAAAATAACTGGCCAGATTTTTCATTTGGTCAGTTTGTGAGTAAATGGCTCTTACAGTCCTTCGACTGTAAGAGTCATTCCGTCCAATGGTGAAATTAAGTCATAAGTCACTAGGCTCAACTTTTCATTTGAGTTCAGTGTGTCTCTCTCTTTTGAGAATAATTCACTTGTCAGTGAATTATTCAGATTGAAACAGTTTGAATTATGGTACAAACCAGATCGGTTTTCACACGATCTTGTTACTTTGAAAATAAGCTTTTCTATAAAAAATTAGAGAGACGATCCAATTAAGTGATGTGGTGCATGAATAAGGATAAACATGTCAAATCAACCGGCTTATTCCCCCCAAAAGAAAATTATTCGGACATAGTGGATGGTTTTAATGCAACCGTAGGGAAAGAGATAATGAAGTTCATATTGAAATAGGTTGCAGAAAAACAGAGCACAAGAAAAATAATAATGTTCGTCTTCCTACTCGAGCTCTCGAAAACTATAACTCCTACTACTTTATGGTGGATGCAATGTTGGAACTCTCTCAATGTCCTGCCCTGGGAATCGAGGTCTGAAAATGCACTGGTCTCTCCTCTCGGTGCTCCTAATTACTCGCGATGGAAGATGGTGTAGGTTCCTCTTGCTCTGCTCCCCCGGTCTGGATCCAGAATCTTTTTTGTTCGTCTCTCCTGATGGAAGTGTGTACCGACTTGATGTCCTCCGCTCCTTCTTAGCTATGTTGATCTATTCCTATCCCGCCTCTCGTGCATTCATCACCCAACCAAAGCCTCTGGAATCTCCCCCGGTGAGTTCCCTGGACTCCACGTGGAGCTTTCACTGTACTACTTCTCCGGCGCTAGTCACCGGAGCAATTTCTCCTAACTGAATGAAAATGATATGCGCGCGGTGAACTATCTTCTTCCCTCTACAAATCAGAAAATCCACATGGCGTGCTTTTATGTGCATGTCACCCTCTTTTGTGTGAGCTCCAAGTGAGTGCATCTCCCACCTGCAACAAAACAAAAACAAATGTAAGCAAGTTAACTAAAATAAAATGAAACTATTTTATAACATGTATTAATATTAATACTTAAATAAAAATACCTATTAAAATATATATAATACTTAATATTATTACTACTATTTTTTGTAATTATATTTATTAAATAACATATATTATTATGATATATAAAAGATTATATAATATTATTAATGTATAGTATATAATATATATTATATAATATATGTATATATATATATTATATTGTATGTTATAATAAAATAAAAGTCATAACTAATCAAAAAAAAGAAAACATGAAATGGGGTGTTGGTTTTGAGCGGCACATGGAGTGGGAAGAAATGGTTTTAGCGCAACTGGGAGGTGAGGAGGGTGATGGGGTTCATGCGGGCTGTGGCTGTGTGGTGAGAAGTGGGCTCGTGGTAGATCCAGGAGGGTTGAGCGGGAGTTTGATGGTGGTTTGGGGAGATTGGAAGAGGCGCCGGTGGTGGAGAATAGGGCATGGCGGCGCAAGGAGGGTTTGAAGAGAGGCCGGAGATGTGGGTCGGCTGGTGGGATCCGGCTTCGGGAAGGGGTGGTGCGGTGAAAAGGGGAAAGGCGAGGTCTGAGGTGGCTCGGGTGTGGCGAGTCTATTTGGGGGCGGGTGGCGGGTGGCGCGACGCAGGCTCAGGGAAGAAGGAAGGGGGCACGATGGCTTCAGGTCATCAAGTGGCGCAGGGGTTTGAACGAGGTGACGGGTTGGCTAGGGTTTAGGCACAGCTAGGCATCCAGGGAGGTTTGGCTAGTGGTTCGCGGCTATGAGGGGCTTCACCTTGAGAATGGGTTGTGTAGTAAAGATGATGCGATGAAGAAAGGGGAGAAAGGTTTCAGCGGTATGGTGGCTAGGGTTTCAGTGGGTCGGTCGGTGCATGGGTTCGGTGGTGGTGCGGCCAGACCGGCAGCTATGTAAGTTCTTCATCAGTTCTGAGAAAATTTGGTTCACACTGCATTTGTTATGCACGAAATTAATTTGAAGATACTTCTATTTCTATTTTTCTTATGTTGGAATCTTGATTTTGAGATGATGGTTTAATCAAGCAATAATGTTTTGATTTTGGTTGTTGTTGGTTTGTATGCTGCTATTGTGTTGTTGGTGTTGGAATGGTGCATGGATGAGACAGGAGAAGAGGAGCATCAGAATGATGTCAGGCTTGCTGTGGAAGGAAGTAGTGAAGAGTCTGGAGGGTGGAAGGGGGTTACGGTGAAACAGTCACCGTGAGTTTCAATCACGGTGTGACCGTGAGGAAAGGGAGGTTGGGGGATACAGTATGTGGTGCGAAGTAGGGAGAAGACACTGTGAAGTTGATCATGGTGAGATAGTGAGAAGTGAAATGGTGGGACAGTGCAGGAGGGTGAGTCACATGAAGCTGCTGTGGGTGTGGAACCGTGAGTGCGATACAGTAAGGAAAGCGGTGCCAACGTGATGGAAACGTTGGGATGTGCCACCGTGAGTACCTGAAAATTAAAAAGAACATATTAAATAAATTAATAATTCAAATAAACCTACAATTAGATTAATCAATAAATAAATTAAATTAAATAGAATGAAATTGACAAATTAATTAATAAAATAATGGTAAATAATAAAATTAATTTTACTTTATTTAAAACAATGAATTTATTTGGGTTAAAAATTTTAAACAAATAAATTCAAGAACGAATTAAAATATTTACACTAACTTGGTTAAATTATTTAACCAACTAATTAATTAAAGAATTAAGTGACTAATTACTTAAAGATTAAATATGTTAATTTAATAAAAATGGTAAGTTAAAATTAGTTACATTATTAAAATAATTAGAAACTATATCGTGTTATTTATTTACAATTTAAATAATAAATAAATAATTAATAAAATTTATGAATTAAAAATTATTGAAAACTAATAACAAAGAGATTTAATTAAATGAAACTAAAATAACAACTTAATTTTATTATTGAAAAACAATAACAAATATAAATAAAAAATAATTTTAATACATAAACACAATTTTTTATAAAATAATTTACGAAATACAACAATTTTTGAATGATACATAAAATACAAAGGTTTGATATTAAAAAGTAAACAAAAAATATAAAAAAGTATGTGGCAGAGAGCATGAAAACACTTCCACATCAAACTCCCCCACACTTAAAACTTTGTTTGTCCTCAAAAAATTACATGCTTTTGATATTAAAACAGAAATATGATTTGTGAATTTCATCTCAAAGAGTGCTTGATTAAACTTTAATATCCAGAATAGCAGGAACAAACCATGAGTCAGGATTTTCAAGGGTATTCAAAAATGATGTCCTTCCTAGATTAAAATACTCACTAGAAGTCAAGAGCATCAAAAACTCATACACTATCAAGTATGTCATGCCTCCCATGTGTATTCATTAACTGTCTTACTTCACCTTCCAATTCAAGTTCTAATTCATGGAGTGTTGACTGGTTAGATGAAGTGGAACTTAAAACATAACCAAGGGAACCTTCAATTCTCACCTTCCTCCACGTTCTAGAAATTAAAGTCCATTAAATTGATCACTTTATTGATTCAACTCAGATGAAAATTAACCAAGTCAATTGCTCCCTTCTTCATCTGGGTTCAAAATTCTCCTCACATTAATGAGTTCATTTTTGACAAGGGTACTTTATTTTAATCTTTCCCAGACATATTCCATGTGAAGAGCACCGTGTATAGAACTTATTAAGATTGAAATTGGCATTATTTATTCACAGAAACACACCCAATTCACCTTGTCTTAGATACTCACTGTGGGATCGCAGTTTCCCATTTTACTCCAGTTACAAAGGACATAATTAATAATCATTCGAATTGACTTCCTAAAGTGATTGAATATTATTTAATAAAAATGTGAGTCCCCTGGTTTCCAGTGAGAACTTCAAGTTACACCAAGCCATGCTCCTTACTCCACAAAACCTATCCTGTCACACTCCCATCCTTAGTTCCTAAACTGACAGATCCATAGAAACAGTGAACAATTGCAATAAGCAATCATTCATAACTAATAGTTTCTGACTCAGTGTCACTCTCAACATTCAGCAAACATTTATCCACTAAACAGAACAAAAATGAAGTACTAGTGAATCTCTAATGACCATCATGTGATGAAAGAATTTTAAAAAAATTTGAAGGAATTTTGAGCCATTTTTTTGAAATTTTTTGACCATTTTTGTTTAAACAAACTCAAGAACAAGAAGGGGGAATTGAACATGACACTAGAATGACCCCTCTAATCCCCCAAATATAAAACTCAACATTGTCCCCAATGTTGAATCTCAAGGTGGGAGACAGTTAAAGTTCAAAACAGATGGACATTTCAGCTGAAAAAGGATATGGATGGGAATCAACGAAGTTCAAAAATTTTTGGTGCCACACAAAAAGTGAAAAAAATAAAAACAAAAGAAAAGGAAAAACCGAAAAGAACAACCCCACCAGCCTCACCAGAAACCATGTACATTTCTATTCCTATAATGTTCATTCCATGAATTTTTAAAGGGCAGAAAAAAGATTTTATCAATGCACTTCATATAATAGCAGGATTAACAATAATTTTCATGATTTTATCAGCATCAGCTCAATGAAATTGAAAGAAATGGGTGAAATCAAGTTCTACAAATCAGCTCAAAATAATTTTCAGCTCTCTATATACTAGCAGATAACACCCAAGCAAGAAAAAAATCATTATTCATAGATCGGGAGGAAGTACCACACACTTAATTCACAGTGAAGAGTAAGCAAGTAATTGAATGTAAAAAAGGAAGAACAACACTTCCCTGAATTATTGTCCCTTTAGTAGTGGCTTTCATCAACATATCCTCTTCAGCATCACTGGGTTGTTACTCCTCTTCAGTAATCTGCATGTTCAACTAATTAAAATTAGATTTCAGAGTTTACAGGTCAGGAAAAGTAACCCAAGAGAGTGAGTAGAGAGAAATGTTATCCATATGATGTAGTGGAATGCTCCCTTGGGGGTTTCTTTGCCACGTTTCTATCAGAAAAAACTCTCTCTAACACAATAACATATCATGAAGCACCATCAGCAACCATGAAATTGAACTGGAGAACAAGAAGCAAGGATTACTTTATTGAAAAACATAAAATAAAAGAGAAACTACTAAGAAACCATGGGTTAGTTCCCATGCAACACTGAGTTTATAGTCCTCAGTTAGACTTGGATCAACTCATTTTTCCAATAGAGATATGGCATCCAAACCCTTCGTCTGCCCTTCAAATAAGTTCTTTATTATTTTTCCATTGACTAAGAAGGGTCTATTATCATCTCCAACCTACTCAACAGCTCCATTATCAAAGAATCTAAAAATGGTAAAGGGTCATGATCACTTGGACAACAACTTCCCTGGAAACATCTTCAATCTTGAATTTAAAAGCAAGACCCTCTCACCATCCTTGAAATTAATATTTTGAATGAGTGAGTCATGAAAATAATTTGTTCTTTTTTTTTAAATTTTATAATTCTCATAGTACTCTCTTCGAATCTCTTCCAGCTCACTCAGCTCTAGTAGTCTCCTCTCTCCAGCAGACTTAAAATCAATGTTAAGATCCTTCACTGACCAATAAGATCTCTGCTGTAACTCAATAGGTAGATGTCAAGCTTTCCCAAAGAGTATCCTGTAAAGGGACATCCCTATAAGAGTCTTATAAGTAGTTCTGTAATACCAAAGGGCCTCATCCAACTTCACTGACCAGTCCTTCCTAGAGCTAGACATTATTTTCTCTAAAATTTGTTTGAGCTCTCTATTAGAAACTTATTCTTGTCCACTGGACTGTGTGTGATAAGTAGTGCTTGTCCTATGTGATCACCTATACATCTCCATCAAACCATTGAACTTATAATTCTTTAAGTGAGTTCCATTATCAGTGATAAATTCCAGAGGCACACCAAATCTGGAAAAGATGTTTTTCTTGATGAATTTCAAAACACTAGCAGCTGAATTGTCAGGCAGAGCAGCTGCCTCAACCCACATGGACACATAGTACATAGCAACCAATATGTACTCATTCTCATAAGAGTATGGAAATGGTCCCATGAAGTCCAAGCCCCACACATCAAATATTTCATCCTCCAGAATACCTTTTTGGTGTAATTCCTGCCTTCTTCCAACATTTCCCAACATTTGACATTTTGAACTGTCAATGACCAGACTCCTAGCATCCTTGAACAGTTTTGGCCATTAGAAACCAGCATGTAGGACCTTCTCAGAATTCCTTTCTTCTCCATGGTGGCCACCCCAAGGTGATGAATGACAGCTATCAAGTATGGGTAAAATCTCATCCTCAACTACACATCTTCTCAGAATCCCATCAGCAGACCTTCTAAAGAGAAGAGGGTCATTCTAGAAATAATATTTCAGTTCAGATATAAACCACTTCATCTGATTTTCTGAGAGATCCTTGGGCATGACTCCAGCTACGAGAAAGTTGGAATAGTATGCAAACCAAGCAGACTGATGCAAAGAAGCAGCAAAAAATTGTTCATCAGGGAAGGAAGTGTTGATCTCTTTTGGTTCCTTACTAAGGGAATTGGGAAATCTAGACAAGTGATCTGCAACTACATTCTCAGCCCCTTTCTTATCCTTAATTAATAAATAAAACTCCTGTAATTGCAAGGTCCCCCTCATGAGTCTGGGCTTTGAGTCATTTTTTTCCAGCAAATACATAATGGATGAATGATTTGTGAAAACTACGATCCTTGATCATATCAAATACTGCCTAAAACATTCCAAAGAAAACAACACAACAGCCAACTCCTTTTCAGTGGTAGAATAATTCATCTTGGAATCATCTAGAAACTTTCTTGGATAGTAAATAACATGAAGTTTCCTATCCTACTTCTACACTAACACAGCTCCTACTGCAAAGTCACTAGCATCACACATAACCTCAAAAGGAAGCTTCCAGTCAGGAGCAATGATTACAGGTGAAGTGGTCAACTTATCCTTGTGCATATTAAAGGCCTCTAGACATGTCTCATCAAAGATAAAGGGTGTGTCTTCAACTATCAGGGAGCACAGGGGTCTAGTAATCTTAGAAAAGTCCTTAATGAACCTCCTATAGAACCCAGTATGTCCAAAAAAATGTCTGATTTCTTTGAAATTTCAGGTGGGGAAAACTTTTTTATGACCTCAATTTTAGAATTATCGACCTCTATCCCCTTCTTAGAAACCTTATGCCCCAAAACTATGCCTTTAGTGGACATGAATTGGCACTTTTCCCAGTTTAAGACTAAGTTGGTCTCTTGAAATATTTATAACACTAGTTCAATGTTTTTAAGACAAATCTCAAAGTTATCTCCCACAACAGAAAAATCATCCACGAACACTTCAATAATCCTCTCTATCATGTCTAAAAAATTGCCATAATACACCTCTGAAAAGTGGCAGGAGCACCACATGATCCAATGGGCATCCGCCAGTAGGCAAATGTCCCAAATGGACAGGTGAAGGTGTTTTTATCTTGGTCCTCGGGTGCAATGGAAATATGTTTGTAACCATAATAACCACTAATAAAACAGAAGAATTCATAACCTGCCAACCTCTCTAAAATTTGATCCAAAAATCGAATGGGAAAGTGATCCTTTCTTATGGATGCATTCATCTTTATGTATTCTATACAGACTCTTCATTTATTCACTGCTCTTGTCTGGATTTGCTCATTCTTTTCGTTAGTGACCACTATCCCTCCACTCTTTTTGGGAACCACCTGGATAGGATTGACCCATGGGCTATCAGAAATTGGAAAAATTATTCTAGCATCCAGCTACCTAATCACTTCTTATCTCACAACTTCTTTCTT
The DNA here is from genome assembly GCA_963277665.1 of Viscum album. Lineage (NCBI taxonomy): Eukaryota > Viridiplantae > Streptophyta > Magnoliopsida > Santalales > Viscaceae > Viscum > Viscum album. Next base: position 166,154,094 of record OY728148.1, read on the forward strand.
GTTGGGGTCGAGTCTTCTTTGGGCATCTACTCGGGGCTTACACTCAGGTTCCATTGTAATTTTATGTATACAGAATGCTGGAATTATCCCTTTGATATTAGAAATTGACCATCCTATGACAGTCTTGTACTTCTTTAAAATAGTAAGCAGATTTTTCTCTTGACCCAGTTCCATGTTGGATGAAATGATCACAGGTAGGGTAGAATTGTCTCCTAAAAAGGCATATTGGAAATGGCTAGGGAGGGGCTTAAGTTCAAGGGTGGGTGGTGACTGCCTTGAGGGAATACACTTGGGCCTGGGTGGCCCAAGGTCTTCATGCTGCCTCTTGAAGAAGGCAGTAGACAAGGCTTTTTCCTCAGTGCAAGAGCTTCCAAAAGATATCTCCTCAAAATCATATTCCTCTCTCAGTGTAAGAATGTGCTCTAAAACAAACTCATCTATATTATCCAAGAATTCTCCCTCATACTCATCAACAAATTCTCTCTCCTTACTTGAGCTGATCCCCATGCAAGAGGCAGTAGGGAATTTGGGTTCACTGTTGATTTCATCTATCATTCTAAGAAACTCTTCTTCCTCCTTATCAACACTACTCTCAGCATATAACATATCGTCTTTTGGTAAAATTGGTTGGGTGGGATCTTGGATTTTCATAAACACATTGAATTCTTCTTTCTATTCACCCAAATTGAAAATCAGTTTCCCCTTAGACACATCTATCACAGCTCCCCCAGTGGCCAAGAAGGGCCTACCAAGAATGATAGTAACCTCCTGGTCACACTCCATATCAAGGATAAGAATGTCAGCAGGAAAAAAGAGTTTGCCTACTCCCACTAACAGACCATCGACCCTACCCACTGGATGAGTAATGGACCTATCAGCAAGTTGTAACACAACAGTGGTGGGTTGGGGGACTCCTAATCTCAGGTGCTGAAAAATGGACATTGGAATCTGATTAATACTAGCACACAGATCACACAAACAATTGAACATACCACCTCTATCCCCAAATGTGCAAGGGATGACAAATATTTCATGGTCCTGAAGCATTGGAGGTATCCTATTCTGCAAGACTACACTACACTTCTATATTAACTTATAGGTGGAAAATTCCTCCAAAGTCATTTTTTTTAATAGATTTTCTTAAGTGATTTCAGATATGATGGGCTTTTAATCAATTATTTAAAGAATGGGATACCAATGTTCATCTTTTTAACCACTTTCAAAAATTTCAACAGTTCAAAATCATGGATTGGTTTCATAATTATTTATGGGAAGGGAATTGTAGGAGAAAAATTCCTTACAATTGGGGGAATCTCTATAGCTTCTTCTTAAACAAGTTTTTCCCCTTTATTGTCTTTGTTTTTCAAGCCATTTTCTTTGACTTTTTGAGCTGGAACAACAGGAACTGGAGGAGTTCCAGTGGTGCTGTCCAGTTTTCCAGATTCAGGTTCTTTCAGATTTGGGATTCTAGTTTCCTCTAGTTTCCCATTTTCAGCATTTTTGGTTTCATTCCTAGTATCTTCGTGATTTTGGAGACCACTTCTAGTGGTCACTGCCATGGAATTCTCCCTAGGATTGGTTTCAGTGGTGTTGGGAAGTCTACCGTTTTCTCTATTACCAGCATCCCTAGCCAACAACCCCATTTGAATTTCCATGTTCTTCATTCTATCATCCATTAGAACTCTATCAAAATCATTTTTGGTCATTTGTTCATCAAACCTACCTATCAATTGATCGAACATGTCCCTCACCTCATCCTTTGAGTTGGATGACTCAGCCATTCAATGGGATTGGTGTTGGAATTGCTGCATAGGAGGCTGTTGAAATCCAGGAGGGGTAGAAGGTCGGAGGACTCCCTGCTCCTTCCATGACATTTTCAGATGGTTCTTATACCCTTGATTGTATGTGTTGGAAAAAGTATCATCCCTAGGCTGCATCTGTGGTCCATAGCCAGCAAAGCTGGCACTCTCTTGAGGCTGGATAGGCATATAAATGTTTGGACAACAGGTTTGAGAATGGCCATACGTGCCACAGTGGTGACACTTCTCCTTAAGAATTTGATGTGGGTTCTCATTGAAGAACCCAGTAGCTTGGGCTTCAGCTTGAGGAGCAGGGGTGGTTTCCTTTCAAACAATGGTTCTCCTCCTAGAGAATTTGTGCTGGGAGTTTTTAGCTATGGTGTTAAAGGTATGTTTGAGCTCCTCAACAGTCCTATCACTAAAGACTCTTCCAGAAGACTGATCCACCAAGGTTTTGTAGTAAGGGGTGAGACTATTGTAGAAGGTTTACATGAGGAATTGAGGTGTACATTGATAGTTCGGACACTGCCTAAGAAAACACCTAAACCTATCACAGGCTTCATGAAACAGTTCTCCTTCATCCTGAATAAATCCAGTGATTTTATGACTAATATTAGATGTCAACCTACTAGGATATAATTTCATTGTGAAGGCATTGTAAACATGATCCCAGGTGACATAGATCTCTTCTTCTAACCGTTGGAACCAAGACCTAGGATTACCCATGAGGAAAAAGGGGAACACACTCAGTTTAAGCTTATCCTCAGTGAGACCCCTAAGTGAAAGCAGTTGAACACTATAATAGAAGGCTCTAATGAAGTCAAGAGAGTCTTCACTAGGCATTACATTGAAGGTGGGCAGCTGACTAAGCATGGATTACTTGATCTCGTAATTCCTTTACCTTGGAGAGAGTCTAATGAACAAAGGGTTCCTAGAAACTGAATGTAACAAGAACTCTCTCAAACTGCGCCTCTCAGATATCTCATTCCATGGTGCGTTCATCATTCCAGGTTGGTTCAAGTTCTCAGGAAGTGGGTTTTTCATGTTTTCATTTCTGTTTTCTTCCATCTTGGCTTTGTCATTGTTCTTTTTCACTTCATTGAGGTGCTTATCAATCTAATGGTTACTAGGTACTAAGTGTTCAGATTTAGACCTGGTTTTCATGAAGTAGGTTAACAATTTTTTTAGAATTTTAATTTTCTTTTAGAAGATTTTTTAGTGGCATTTTTATGATTTTTTTGGTGATTTTTTATGTGAATTTTTGTTTGGTTTTTTTAAACGCACCTAGCCTCCCCGGCAACGGTTCCAATATTTTCACACTCACGCGTCGTTGGGGATGAGAGAAAAACTAAAATTTATACCTACTTACTACTTAGGATAGTGGCAAGACAGTGTCGAACCACATGGAGGCATGTTGTTGTGTTGGTTGTTCTAAAAAAAGACTCAATGAAAAAACACATGAAAAAAACACTTGATGATGGTGAAGTGGAGTGAATGAAAGTTTGTGAGCAAAGATATGATGGTGAACTGGTGTGTGCAAAGGGAGTAGACAGAGCACAAGAGTATTTGGGGTGAAAACAACCAATATATGAGAAAGGGGGAAAGTCTTCTGGCCGATTTGATGTTCCTTAACCTTATTCATGCACTGCAATTTTACGAACATGGATCTGACTAATAATAACAATCCAGATTTGTCGTTTGGTCAGTTTGTGATGAAATGGATCTTACAGTCCTTCGACTGTAAGAGTCATTCTATCCAATGGTGAAATTAAGTCAGAAGTCACTGGGCTCAACTTGTCAGTTGAGTTCAGTGTGTCTCTCTCTTTCAAGAATAGTTAACTCATTAGTGAATTATTTAGATTGAAACAGTTTTAATTATGGTACAAAGAAGATCAGTTTTCACATTATCTTGTTGTTTTGAAAATAATCTTGTGTGTACAAAATAAGAAAGATGATCCAATTAAGTGATGCAGTGCATGAATGAGGGTAAACAAATTAGATCAACCAGTTTATTCCCCCAAAGGAAATTAGCCGGACATAGTAAACGGTTTTAATGCAACAGTAGGTAAAGAAATAATGAAGTTCATATTGAAATAGGTTGCTGAAAAACAGAGTATAAGACAAATAAGAATGTTCATCTCCCTGCTCGAGCTCTCGGAAACTGTAACTCATGCTGCCTGATGGTGGATGCAATGTTGGAACTCACTCAATGTTCCGCCCTGGGAATCGAGGTCTGAAAATGCACTGGTCTCTCCGCTCGGTGCTCCAAATTACTCGTGATGGAAGATGGTTTAGGTTCCTCCGGCTCTGTTCCCCCGGTCTGGATCCAGAATATTTGTTGCCCATCTCTCCTGATGGAAGTGTGTACCGACTTGATGTACTCCGCTCCTTCTTAGCTCTGTTGATCTATACCTCTCCCGCCTCTCGTGCATTTATCACCCAACCAAAGCCTCTGGAATCTCCCCCAGTGAGTTCCCTGGCCTCCACGTGGAGCTTTCACTATACTGCTTCTCCCACACTGGTCACAAAGCAATTGCTCCTAACTGAATGAAAATGATATGTGTGCTTTTATGTCCATGTCACCCTCTTTTAAGTGAGCTCCAAGTGAGTGCATCTCCCACCTGCAACGAAACAACAACAAATGCAAGAAAGTTAACTAAAATAAAATGAAACTATTTTATACCATGTATTAATATTACTACTTAAATAAAAGGACTTATTAATATATATATATATAATACTTAATATTATTATTACTATTATATGTAATTATATTTAATAAATAATATATATTATTATGATATATAAAAGATTATATACTATTATTATTGTATAGTATATAATATATATTACATAATATATGTATATATATATTATCTTGTATGTTATAATAAAATAAAAGTCAAAATTAAACTAAAAAATGAAAAGATGAAATGGGGGGTCGGGTTTGAGAGGCGTAGGGAGTGGGAAGAAATGGGTTCGGCGTAACTGGGAGGTGAGGAGGGCGACAGGGTTTGTGCGGGCTGTGGATGTGTGTCGAGAAGTGGGCTCGTGGTAGATCCAGGTGGGTTGAGAGAGAGTTCGATGGAGGTTTGGGGATATCGGAAGCGGCGCCGGTGGTGGAGAATAGGGCATGGCGGAGTAAGGCGGGTTCGAAGAGAGACCGGAGATGTGGGTCTGCTGGTGGGATCCGACTTCGGGCAGGGGTGGTGTGGTGAAAAAGGGAAAGGCGTGGTCTGAGGTGGCTCAGGTATGGCAAGTCTATTCGGGGGAATGTGGTGGGTGGAACGACGCAGACTCATGGAAGAAGGAAGGGGGCGCGGTGGCTTCGAGCCTTCAAGTGGCACATGGGTTTGAACGGGGTGACGGGTTGGCTAGGGTTTCGGCATGGCGCGGCATCCGAGGAGGTCTGGCCAGTGGTTCGCAACTTTGAGGGGATTTTTCTTGAGAATGGGTTGTACAGTAAAGAGGATGCGGCGAAGAAAGGGGAGACAAGTTTCAGCAGTATGGTGGCTACAGTTTCAGTGGGTCGTCCGGCACTTGGGTTCGGTGGTGGTGTGGCCAGACTGGCGGCTATGTAAGTTCTTCATCAGTTCTGAGAAAATTTGGTTCACTCTGCATTTTTTATGCACGAAATTAATTCGAAGATACTTCTATTTCTATTTTTCTTATGCTGGAATCTTGATTTTGAATTGATGGTTTAATCAAGAAATAATGTTTTGATTTTGGTTGTTGTTGGTTTGTATGATGCTATTGTGTTTTTGGTGCTGGAATGGTGCGTGGATGAGGCGGGAGAAGAGGAGCATCGGAATGGTTCCAGGTTTGCTGTCGAAGGAATCAGTGAAGAAGCTGGAGGTGGAAGGGGATTATTGTGAAACAGTCACTGTGAGATTTAATCATGGTGAGACCGTGAGGAAAGGGAGGTTAGGGGATACGGTATGTGGTGCGAAGTAGAGAGGAGACACCGTGATGCTACTCATGGTGAGACAGTGAAATGTGAAATGGTGGGACAATGCAGGAGGGTGAGGCACCGTGAAGCTGTTGTGGGAGTAGAACTGTGAGTGCGGGACAGTAAGGAAAGCGGTGGCAACGTGATGGAAACGATGCGATGTGCCACCGTGAGTACCTGAAAATTAAAAAGAACATATTAAATAAATTAACAATTCAAATAAACCTACAATTAGATTAATCAATTAATAAATTAAATTAAATATAAGGAAATTGAAAAATAAATATATAAAACATTGTTAAATAATAAAATTAAATGTAATTTATTTAAAAGAATGAATTTATTTGGGTTAAAAATTTCAAAAAAATAAAATGAAGAACAAATTAAAATATTTACACTAACTTAGTTAAATTATTTAACCAACTAATTAACAAAATAATTAAGCGAATAATTAATTAAAGAATAGAGATGATAATTGAATAAAAATGGTAAGTTAAAATTAGTTAAATTATTAAAAGAATTAAAAACTAACTCATTTTATTTATTTTCAATTTAAAGAATAAAGATTTAATTAATTAAATTAATTAAATAAAAATTATTGAAAACTAATAACAAAGAGAATTAATTAAATGAAACTAAAATATCAACTTAATTTTATTATTGAAGAACAATAACAATTAGAAATAAAAATGAACTTTTAATACATAAACATATTTTTTTATAAAATAATTAACAAAATACAACAATTGCTAAATGTTACATAAAATACAAAGGTTTGATATTAAAAAGTAAACAAAAAAATTTAAAAAAGTATGTAGAAGAGAGCATGAAAACACTGCCATATCAGCTTCTAAATGATTTGTCTCAGAAATTATGTCTATGTTTTTTCAAAGAAACCCCTCCATCGGAAGTGCGATGTCTGCCAAAACCCACGATGATGATTTATTGTGTCTGTAGATTTCATGGATTTTTTAGGTGACCTACTATTTACAATTTTAATATATGGTTAATAAATGGAATGTTATGGCTTTGGACTCTTTTTTAAACTGAATGGATTTTCCTTTAAATTATGTATCCCTTGTCTCTAGTGCGTTCATTGAATTCAAGGAACCCCATGGGTGTGGGGGCGTTTTGGGTTTAGAATTGACCAAGGGGGTATTTTACATATTTCCATGAACTATACCCTCGAACATTAACCCTTGGTATATAGAAATGGAGTTTTCAAGTTTTAATTGAGTTATTAAATCCATTACGTTAATTTAGATACTGGAATCCTTTAAATATTGTGATCAGGTCACCTTCATTAGAACTTTTACCATGTAATAAAATATTTCATGTTATAAAAATTAAGTGTGTTTACCCTACTGATTATGGATCTCTTAAGGACACTCTTTTCTTAAAATGTATTAAATTTGATAAAATATGTTAATTTGAATTTCATAAGAGGTTATGACTTGTGTGTAGGTTATTAAAAGAATTTCCTTGTGTATTAGAATATGAATATAGTATGAATATTTGAAGATCATAATAGGTAATTCCCTATGAATTATCTTAGAAATATGATAATGATTATAAAATGGATTATGGAATGGAGGAATTCTTACCCCATGCAAGTGATATAAATTATAATGGATGGGAGGCATTATTACACCATTCAAGCTATATAAATGATTATGGATGGGAGGACTTCTTACATAATTATTGTTATATAAATGAATATAGATGGGAGGAATTCATACCCCATGGTATCTATATAAATTATTTTGTAGGGAAGTAATAATTATCCTATGCTAGTTATAAATATGATTATGTATAGGAGGCATTATTTCCCAATTCCAGATTTATAAGTGATTATGGATAGGAGGAAAGCATACCCCATTGATGTTAACAACCATTTATGGATAGGAGGAATTATTACACTAGGACATTTATGGTATATATATATATATATACAAAAAATATATATACATATATATGTATATATTGAATGATTTGAAGCTTTTTTAGCTGTTAGGTATCCCTTCGGAACCTAGGTGGGAGTTATTTATTTATATAGTTCAATTTATTAAATTATTCATATCGACACACTATTTAAATTATATTCGAATGGATTAGGCTAAAAACCAAGGGTGATGACCTACTAAGATTTTATTTCAACCCTTCCTTGGGTACACCTTATACCTAAGTAGACCTTATATTTTTAAGACCAAGTTTGATTGTTGTTTTTCTTAAACCATGGTGTTATGAGAAAAGGACCAAGTAGGATCACATGATTTGTATCGATATCACCCATGGGGATTTGTTCTATTATATTGATTTTTTAATCATATTGAAATACATTTTGTCTATTTACTACATTATCTTATCTATCATCCATCATCAATATAAAGTAAAACTAGTGTTGTCCACTTTTTTAGTTATAAAAAAATCTATCTTTAGTTTCATTGTCTTTCAATTATTATTTACTACTTCTGTTGTATGCTATTTAGTTTCTATTTTACGATTAGGATACTCAAATAAGAGTGTTTTGTCTCCACACTATCACCTATGGATACCCTCACTATTATGCTCTATCCTTTGGTGTAAGGGGAGGTGCTCTTTAGGCCATGTGACCCCCCAATCTGGTGACTATTTCGATGGAATGTTGGGTTCAGACTTTCCAAAGTGGTATCAGTTGACAATTTTTTCCTTTACCTTACTGTTTTGGGTCGGTAGACAAAAGAATAGAAATATTTTAGTGTTTGTTTAATAGTTGTTCTTTGGAATTATCACCCCAATTAATGGAAAATGACCATGTGGTCAGTGATGTGATTTTCGTTCAGGCTATTCCCTATTACATTTGATATGATTTCATCTGGAGTAACTCATGCACATTATGCTGCTTATTTCATCATCATCATGCACATTTTTATTTAAAAGAAAATAGTAAGTACACGCAGTGGCCCAAGGGAAGGGGTCAGGCCGAATAAGACTACGGGGATCTAAAGTGTTAAAGACCCAGGGCATGTTCATTAAAAATAATCTTACTAGGTAGAGGTAGACAATGAATGTCATAAAAAATATGCACTGTGAGTCTGGAACGTCACATGCTCTTAGGTAATATATTGCTCTACTACACTATCGTCAGGTATGAGAAACCATGGTGTCATAGTCGATAATATAAAGGAATTTACGAATTACATATTTAATGGGCCAAGGCACAACACCGAGACCCTGAAGGGTGTTCAAAACAGGCATGTAATCCTTCTCAACCTTTGTGGTAATCATACCCCTTTGCTGGTACATAGTAAGACCCACCAGCATGGACTTACCCTCAACTAAAGGTCAAGTGTCATGGACCAACTAAGAAAAGAAGGAAAATATGGATGATCCAGTGGAGACACGAACAACCTCCCCCCCCCCCTCGAGCATAGTTCCCAAGACCGAGGACCTGTTAGTATTAAGATTGTAGCCCTACATGAGTGGATGCCATTTTACCCAATTACCTGAGTGGGGGTTAGTGACTGAAGGAGGATTGATATGGGTGGGAAGAAGCTATTTCAGTGTAGGAGCCTCCACAGATGCATTGAATGCCCTCACCATATCAAGGATGAGATTTTTCATGCGAACAATGATCGCACACACATACAAAGACACCCACTCTTGAAGATATCTGTTGTGTGTCTTCCACATGCTGCAACAGCCTACATGAAAAACCAAAGAACATGTCCTTTTCTCCAGGACCTGACAACCAGAGCCATGGAACCAACGAAGAAGAAAGGACTGGTCCTCTATTGAAGAGACAGAAAACCCGACAAAGGCGCCAAAGCACTCCCAAACCACTCTCGCCAAATTTCCCTCATAGAATAGGTGGTTTGTGAAATCTTCATGGTGCCTCATATAGAAAATAAAACAGGATTCCATTCTCACGCCACAACATTTTATGTTCTCCTCGGTGGGCATTTCCTTGTTGTGGAACCTCTATAAGAGATAATTGAAATTTGTGGGAATAGACTTGTCCCGGAGAGCCTCACTTCATTCATTTGAACCATCCTACATGGAATGGAACAAAAAAATCCTTAGAAGGGAAAGAGACTGAGGTGGATGGGGTGGAAACACACCTGTCCAGATTCTAGGTCATGTCAATGAGTTCAAACACATTCATCTGATTCTTGGTGATGACCAAATTAGTGAAAGACGAGTAGTTGATGTCCTCCCTGAAAGATATATTAGTGACAGGGTTTCTCGAATACTTCATGATCTCCCCACACCAATTATCATGCCAAAAGGAAACCTCCCATGTTTCGACGATCCATTGGGTGTGAGTCTTGAGAGAATCTACGAGGGGACCAATCTCCCTCTAAAAAGGGGTGTCCTCCCATGGAAACCCCATCACCGATGTAGCTGGCATGCATGGTTAGCTCCCACAAGGTTCACTTCTCCAGCACCTCCCATGCCATTTTCTCATGCATGCAGGATAGGTAATCATCGAGACAATAGATACTGATACCGCCTTCACTGGTGGGACATTCCATCCAATGCTAAGAGGACCAGTGCCTCCTTCTATAAGACATTGTGTCTCAAATGAAACCTGCAAAAATTGTGTACATATTGGGAATAACCCCTTTGGGAACATTGACAGCAGAGAGTACATGGATTGGAGTATCCAGGATAAAACTACTAACCAAGGATATTCTACCACCAAATAACTGAAAATAGTTCCTCTAGTTAAAAACCCTTTTCATGATTCTATAGGAAATGTAATCGAAGTCGTGTATGTGAAGGGGATTCGGGGAAATGGGGGCTCCCATGTATTTCATGGGGAGGTTACCTTTTTGGATGCCCAAAGAGAGGATCGCATTAAGGGTGCGGCTATCAGACCTTCTACGAGTTATAAAGAAATTTCTCTTGTTCTTCTTTACGCTTTAGCCACTGCAAAAACAATAGACCACCAAAGCTCTGTTAATGCCTCACACTGACCTGCTAGACACATTGGCGAAGAGAATAGTGTCGTTGGAAAATATACCTTGAGAAATAGAGGGGGACATCGACCTTCTATAGAAGGGAATAATCTCACCAATTTTGATGTTGTAGAGAATGAGGCCACTAAGGACATCCGGGAAAATTATGAAAATACTCAGGGAGATTGGGTCGCCTTTCCGAATACCTCAGGTTGATTTGAAGACACCAACCATTTTTCACATGAGGGAGATCACTAACCAAGCTATGCTAATACAATTGAACATGATATCAGTGTTATAGGAGGAGAGGCCCATACCTGTAAAAACCCTATTGATGAAGCTTCCCTCCACCCGTCCATATGCTTTGCTCATATCTGGTTTAATCGACATGTTTGAGCCATGAGTTTTCATGTTAATATCCCTAATCATTTCAGGGGCCAAGAAGATCGCTCCCTATTTGGAGCACCCTCCCACAAAGTTGTGTTTCTCATTGGATATGCATGTGGGGAGGTGAATGAAAATCTGAGCATTGATGATGCTGGCTAGAATCTTGTATGCCACATTACACATACTGATACGACAGAAAAGATCAATGGAGTATGGGGATTTGGATTTGGGAATGAGGACAACTATAGTAGAGAATGAAATGCGAGGAAGAGGAATATCCCTAAAGAAGTCTTGAATAGATATGATTGAATCCATCTACATGATGTTCGACAAAGCTCTATAAAATGAATCAGAAAAACCATATGTACCCGCCGCACTGTCTGGGTTGAGTTTCAACATGGAATTGCAAATTTCATCCTATTGTGGAATGGTACCCAGAGATTCATTATCATGAGTAGAGAAGGTGAGTTGAATTCTGTCAAAGATCCCCATGTATGTCCCTGTGTACCCACTAGGAATGTTTATGTTGGGACCAGTTCGGGCTGGGACTAGTTAACATGTCATGCATGTGCCGTGTCATGTAGTTTCATTTGTAGCATTCCTTTTATATGATATTTCATGATTCTATGTTATATCTTGGTTCTGTGGTTACTGGTTATGATTGAATGTTATTATTTGTTAATATATGATTTGTTCATGGGATGCAGAGATAGATGGGTTTTGAATAATCAGAATGGATTTTTTATTATAAGATTTATGGGTGCCTTATAACTGGGAAAGGGAAACCAATATGTTTCAACCATCTTGAGTAATCAATATATACATAGCTTTTCACGTTGTTGTTAAAATGTTAGGCTTCTAAATTAATATTTTATGGTAAACTAGTTTGAATAAAGGGATCCAAATTCCAAATAGTAAAGTGTATGAGTGCTTTAGAGGTTGGTAGGTGGCCATCCATATGACTAGATCGTTGTATGTGATCAACTTAAATTATTATGTGTATTTTTTTGATAAATGGGGTCTAATTTATAATTTATGGTGGGTATTCGAACTTCAGGAATTGTGAAATGGAAACCCATATTATATGTAATGACTCTATATTTTATTGAAATAGGAATAAGTGTGATTTCTCTTTAGTTTTAAACTAAATAGATTTGGTTAAATTATAAAGGGGAAACTAGACCCAAGTATGTCACTTGTAGAATTTTATTGCATAATGAAACGATTACGTAATCAAAAAATTAATTAATGAAGCAATTTTTATTATTTTTTAGGATAATGAACTGATGATTTATTATTACGACCCTTGTAGGATTCCTTATCTGCATAAAATGTATTTTATTTTGATATATTGGCAAAAAATAATGGGATGTTAATTAATGTAAAATTTCAAAAAAGGTTGTTTTCTAAAATGTTTATATTTTCCATTGATAATTTGTTTGAAAAAACAAGTTCCGAGTACTTTCATTTTAAAATGGGTACTTGATGATCAAATTAAATCATTTATTGGTTTGAAGATTAAATGTGAATATAAGGAAAGGGATAGAAAAAGGAACATGTAGTGTCATCCTCTATTTCAAACCCTTGTATAAGGGTAGTTTGATTTCTTCCTTATGTTTCCATGGAAGAGAACATTTTACAATTAATTGATGATTGATTTTTGAGCCTAGTGACTTTTTTTAGCATGACCAAGTGATAGGGTCGACGCCTTCTACTTTACATTGGGCTAGCTCATAGTAGGAAGAACCCCAGGTGTTTTAATGACTTGAAAAATTTTATGATATTTCCAAATTTTTGTGGCCTTCAGGTGCTATTTTCCCTTGTTAGACAATCAATGTGAGATGACACCCTTGATCGGATGGGTTTTCATTCATTTCTTAACCTTTTTTATGTACTTGAGCATTAGGTAATGCTCGTTTTTTGTAGTTTGACATGACATGGGCAATGTAATATTTTTTTGGTTGTTTGTAACCCTTATTTTTCCCCTGTGGTGGATTATGTATTATTGTATCATCCACAATAATAGTTGTATGAGAAAATACAATGTTGTCATAAATCACTTTTTCTAGTGGGTATGGACTCTAATAATCGTGTAGTAAGGTGGCCTAACGTTAAAGAATCATGCTCATCTAAATGCTTGGGATGGAGATTATAAAGGCTCCTATGTTTTAACATTCTAGTAATTTTGGTTTTTGTTTTATCTAGTTTTTCCTTATTTTTACTGTTTCAAATTGTGATTGTGGCATAGAGGAGTGTAACCCATTTGTTTGGTTTTTTTTGATATAGCATGATTATGCGTGGATAGTGTTATTTCCTTTTGCAATAAGAAATCTACTATGGTGGGGAATATTGTGATGAACATTTTAAATGTTTATTTTCATGTTGAAGTAACACAGCCTATGAGGCCATTTAAAAATGGTCATTTTATTCTTGAATGATTTTGAGACTTGTTGGTTTTGTTTTATGTCGGTGCTTTCTTGGAAGCATGTCTTGGAGCTAGTTTTCTATATATTCAACCAATTGAAAGAAACATTGTTCTTGGATAGAGATAATTGGGTAATATGAATTTCTTGTCAAATGACTAAGGTGGAGAAAATACATTTAAATCCATTAATGATGATGTGTTGGTAGTTGAGGGTGATCCCCTTCCATGAATTCAACCAGTATTTGTTCGATTATTCTTGTTTTCAGTTATTGGATGTTATTCAATGGAAACTATGAAACTTGTCTTAGCATATTATTATCATCAATAACCATGTCCCCTATCTTGACATCGTCCAAGATACACTAATATTGTGTTAGCCTTACACATCGCTAATGTTTTTAAAGATAACAGGCATGTTTTTTGGTTCTCCTTTGGTATTGTGTGTTAGATGCATTGTTTCCATCATGGTTTGGTCTTGAACTGAACCATATGTTAGATATATATGTTGATGGATTCATTTCTAAGAATGTGGATCTTCTTTTCAGGTGTTTTTTCCTTTTTCTGGTGTTTTTGAGAAAAAGTGGATTATTTGGAAATTTATTAAATACACGTCCTGTACATTATGAGTACATGCCTTGTGTTGGTTGTGTAATGGCCATACACACGGTCAGGTATGTTGACCTGGATACCACCTAATGATGGGGCCGGTAATGGCACGTACATGTCATGTACTTCAAAATTACACGACGTGTAGTTTATTTTTTTCACTAAACATGTCGGGGTCACGTCTAATGGACATAACCATCTCTTTCTAGGTCTGGTTTGACTGAGAGGGACCGTACAGCCACAGAACTTCTCCGAGCCCCCGATAGAGCATCCATTCTCTGATTGGACTGATGTCAATTGTGATTGGATCACTTCGGTATGCTCTTCCTTTTCCTAGATCTTCATTTCCTGATTCCTCCTCTTTCTCAAGTTTTCTTCGGTTGAGCATTTTTAGATTTTTTTTATCTATAGTGTTACTGGGAGATTCAAGGCTTGAGGTTCACATGTAACGATCCAACAACACCCATATTGGTGGGTTGTGAATTCCATAGTTAGTCTTTGAGTTATATGTGCAAAAGTGACCAGTAACCTTGATCGTGGTATTGTGTGTTTATCGTTTTAGCCTTATTAATTTCCTATTGTGATTGTATGCTTGAGTATAGGTTAATTGAATGTTAATAGGGTTAATTTCTATGCTTTGGAATTTTTTTCACATCCATGTTTCGTTTATTACTGTTTGGTCTTGCTTTGCTTATTAGGCTGCCTTGTTTATTTATAATTCCTTGTATTATAGGATAGAGGGTTTATTATCTGGCATGTTTTTACGCTGTAGACTGGTTAACCAAGTAGTTCGTGAGGTTTACTTTGGCCTCTTTTCATTTCAATGCTTGTTTCACTTATACCGGGTCGTGAGAACCTTGTGAAGTGGACCATAGGGAGAATGGATGTAAGGGCTTCTCCAGAGTGTTTGTTATTATTGTTATGATTTGAAACAATAGGGTGTATTGAAATATGTGCTTCCTCAAAGTGTATATAGTTCCTTGACGCAGGCGATAGGGGTAATGAGATGTATGTGCATCCCTAGAGTTCCTCTTAGTTACCGATACAAGACTATAGGCGGAATTGATGGCGAGTGATTCCCCAGTGAGTCTATACTAATGCTAAACCAGAGGGGTCAAATTGTGTGTACTTCCCAGATGGTTGCTTGTGTTTTCTAGGTAGGAACACAGAGGATTAGTCTATGACTACTTCCCATAGGGTTACCCAATTATGATTATCTGTTTACATGCTATGTGGAACTGAATGCTTTGAAACTGTGGAATTGTTTACTGTTGAGTACTTCCTTGTTTACTGCTTCTTTTGTTTATTTCCTATGATATATATTCACTGACTATTAGGCACAAATCTCTTGGTGGTTGCCTACCTAGAATTCGTATCACACCTATTTGGGCCATGCTTTTGGGCCCAAACATATTACATTGTTGCATGTATAGATAAGGGCAAGCTCCCTTCTACTTGAGGCACTTGACTGCTTTGGAGCTCAAGAGCATGGGACCAATATTTCCTTGTGATGTTGTAGTGTTGTTGATTGTTTTCTTGTAATTTTGTTTAGTACTATATTTCATAATTGTGACTTGTTCGTCATCATTTCTAGACATATGTATCAGGCATCATTATATATGTGCTCAAGCTGCTTATTACTTTCAGTCATCCATTCTTTACTGTTGATTGCCATTATTACTGCTTCCGAAATTTTTATTTGTTTCTCTTATACTGTGTTTCTATGCTATTGAGGGAATAGTTCACCCACTATCACACCAAAGTCCATCACTACTAGTTGGCAGCCTCTGGTGTTAGTGGAAATGTTCATGAGGCCATGTGACCAACCGGGTACGGGATGCCTCTGGGCAGCTTTTGGAACAGGGGTGTTACAAAGTGGTATCAGTGTAATTCTTTTCAACATGAGTTAATTTTTGGAGATGATGGTTAGAGATATGAAAAAAATAGGTACTTTGTAATAACCTATGCCCGAGAGTATCAAAATCATGTAGAGGGAAAAGCCAATTTCCCTCATTTATTACAATTTTATGGTTTTACAATTTTACAGTTGAAGTGATTTCATCGTTGGGTGATTCACTTGTTTTGTTTTGTTATTTTTCATGTTATTGAGGTTCTATTTCTATTTCAATCCAATTAGATGAAGTCATTCCATCTCATGCATCATATTGGCACTTGCTAGGAATCACATGTCATACATTCTTACCATGCCATTCAGGGTGCATTAGCGATTGCATGTTGTTGTGATATATTTTGTACTAGATATTCATGTTGTTGTGATATATGCCTTGATAAAGTACATTCTATTTTATAGGGTATTGATTTGAGTATATTTTTTTGAATGAATGAAAAACATTGGTTATTGTGGTGTTATTGTCCCACATGGATTGGAATTTGGTGGATCATCGCCTTTTTCTGTGTATGGCATATAAGAGATGCCAAGCGTTGATTTGCGGGGATTATGGGCCCTCACAGATTAGAATTTAGAACTTTAATGTTTATTTTAGTATTTTCTAGGCTTCTGGATTTGTTTTCAAGGATTACTGTTCGAAAAAACCCATAATAAACTTCGTTTGGTTTTGAATACACTCCCAGTGTTCTTTTGTTCAGGATGAAAATGTTTTTTATGTACATGTCCTATACTCTATCTACATGCCGTGTAGTATCTGACCGTCTCACTGGCTATGTGGGTAGAGACACAAGGTTGGGGAAAAACCTAGGTAGAAAAAAAATGTACCAGATGCACAGGCCGTGTGTTTAGATCTTGTGTCTATCTGTGTGACAAATGACACCGATGGATAAAAACATAAGCAATACATGTCGTGTCAGTCGTGAATATGCCATGTAGTGTAATCCCTAGAATCTAGTCGTGTAACTAACAACAGAGGTCAGTGAAATCCTTTAGTAAATTCCATGTTCATCAGGAACATGCCTTGTTGTGTGAGCCATGTAACAGGCCGTCTAGATATCAACATGGGTCGATGAAATCCTTTAGTACACGCCACGTCCATCTAGAACACTCTGTGTAGTGTGAGCTGCATGACCGGCTATGTAGCTCACAATAAAATTTGGTGAAGTTTGACTTGTAGATGTTGTGTCTGGAAAAAACACGTCGCGTAGTCATGTTCTAGTAGAAATGTGTATATTAGTCATGTATAAGGACTCGAGCAGGAAAAGGGGATTCAAGTACACGCCCTGTATTTGGACAACACACCGTGTGTTTGCAGTGTTACACGACCAATTTTTCCAGAAGTACACACCCATTTGAAAGGCTTACAGGATCACATTGTGTAGATAAGTATACCCATCATGTATCCATGTTTTTTAAAACGTAAAATCTTTATTTCTCATGTTCCCTTATTCCCTTCCAATTTTCAGTCTTGGATAATCTTGATCTAAGGTGTGAGCTTGACCTTGCATAGTCATGCCACCAAGACGTCCTCCTGTTGTACGAAAGTTATAGGGAAATGACAAGACACCAGATATGGATGATCAAAGACTACCTGCAGATCCTTTAATAGTGCCAGTATTTTCCCAAGCCATCATTATAGACACAAGTGCTGACACACAATTCCGAGAAGGCTTTATGAGGTTCATGTAGACCTTCTGTAGAGTAACGCATCCTTCCCTATCTATAGAAATATTGATGTGGGACTTATAGTAGCAACATCCTCCCACTATCACAAGGGAAGGAGGACCTTAGGAAGCAAAGTCATGGTTAAATACATTCTTTCTATCTTTGAGAATCTGGAGACTCCTCTAGAGACGAGGTTAAAGATCACTATGTTCATGCATCGAGACTGTACCCAGAGATATTGGTTTGTGATCCCAAAAGAAGGATTCCAACAGGTTATGGCCTGGAATGAGTTCCATGGTGCCTTTTTTGAGTACTTCTATCTGGTTACTTTGAGGTCCGATCGAGCCCAAGAGTTTATGAGTCTGGAGCAGGGTACTCTTTCCATTTTGGAGTATTCTTCTCGCTTTCTGAGCTGCAGTGCTTCATGGCTATTCCAGGAGGTGATGAGTTATTCTTGGAAAGGATTCTTGAGGATGGAATGTGCCACAACATCATATCATAGGTTAATATCTTCAATTTGAAGTCTATCACTTCTATCATCAACTAGGTGTTGATCACAGAGCGCAATCTGAGGGATTCAGGAGTTGTGAGGTAGGGCAGTTTGACATCCGGAGTTGTTTTCGCTCCTCCTAAAAGCAGGAATCACCGCAGGGGGACTTCATGCGGTGATCGAAGGAGGTGATACACTTCTTATATTAGTCATGTGGTGTGCTACCAGTGCGGGAAGAGCCTGCATATATGGCCACATTTCCCGAGATACCCATTGTAATGTCGATATTGCGGAAAGATTGGTCAACTTTAGCACTTCTATTGGTTCTTCTCACCAGAAGCTGGTGATAGGGTTTCTTCTATGAATCCTCCTTGAGGAGAAGCACCACCAGTTTCTCATCAGTCTAGGAACTGGTGTTCATCTGGATGTTCAGGCCGAGGTGGAGGTAACAACCATGGTAGTCAATCCCCATGCATTCGGCAACAAGAAGTTGGATGAGCTCAGAGTGGTCAGGCAGTGTCACATGGCCACTGTACATGCCCGACTTTTTTAGTAGAGCAGACCCACCAGGAGAAGGATCTCAGACCCTCTACAGTTCAAGTTACAATCCTAGTTGCATTAGTTTTATATTCTGAACATTTTAATATAGGGGATTCCCGTAGTTTAAATTTGTTGGTGTTGTGGATAGTCTTGGGCTTTGGGTCTTTTCATCTGCTGATATCTTGACGCTAGAAACACCGTCGGTGACAAGAACAACTAGTGTCAATATATAAAGTGACCTCTTGAGGATGGTGGGTGTCACTTCTTTTGGGACCTTTATGTCCAATAGATGATAGTCTATGAAATCATTTCTCTAAATGGATTGTTCAGTTCCCTTCTAGGCTATTGTTGACTGTTATCACCGTAGGGTGAGTTTCACATCACCAAAAGGTAGATAATCTCTTTATAAGGGTGAATATGATGTCTATGTGAGCAGAGCAGGACCTGAGCATTATAGGTTGGTAAGAGTTACATCCCAGATTTCTAGTCTATATCTAGATGACCAGGGGACTTCACGGATGGACTTTCATCCAGTGGTGGATTGTTTTAGAGATGTCTTTCTAGAGGAAATTTTAGGTTTTCCTTTAGAGTGAGAGGCAGAATTTTCCATAGAGATCATTCTTGGAGAGGTATAGGTGTCCATTTATCCTTATCGGATTTCTATTCCATAGTTACATGAGATCAAGAAGCAGCTAGAGGAGGTCCAATTGATGGATTTTTTTTAACCAAGTACTTCTCCATGGGGTTCTCCCATCCTGTTTGAAAAGTGATTAGATGGTACCCTCATACTTTATGTGGATTATCGGAAGTTGAACCAGTTGACAATCAAGAACTGATATCCCTTGTCGAGGATTTATGATCTCTTTGATCAACTTCGAGGAGCCCGGGTGTTCTCAAAGATTGACTTGAGATCCAGTTATCATCTGTAGCACGTTAGACCATCAGATGTACCTCTATCTACATTTCAGAGCAGTTATGGTCTATACAAGTGTGTATTTACGCCGTTAGGTCTCATGAATGAACCTCTAGTATTCATGGTAATGATGACCTAATTATTCCTTCCATACTTGGATTCATTCATGTTAGTCTTCATCGGTGATATCATGGTGTACTCTCACACTCAACACGACCATGATACCCCTCTTGAGATCATTTTGAGTACACTAATAGAGATTCTGTTATATGATAATCTCTCAAAATACCACTTTTGGATGGACCAGATTCACTTCTTGGGTCATGTTATCTCAGAGACAGGAGTATTAATAGACCTAGAGAATATGAGAGCAGCAGTTTACTATCAACATCCAAAGAACATCTTTAAGGTACATAGTTTTCTAGGGCAGGCTGGATACTACAAACGTTTCATACAAGACTTCTCAGGCTTAGTAGCACCACTAACGGGGCTAACTAAGAAGGGTGAGATGATCATTTGGTCAGATTCTTGGGAGACATCCTTTCATGAGCTGAAAGGGAGGTTGAATTCAGCAATGATAATAGTCTTTCCAGTGTGAGGAAAGAGATATACAATGCATTGAGATGCTTCAGTTATCATGGTGGGAGCAGTGCTCATGAAGCCTTGAGTCACTACGTACGGGTCTCAGCAATTGAGTCCACCTGAGTGTAATTACCCAACGCATGATCTTTAGTTGGCAATAGTTTTTCATGCCTTATGCAGTTGGAGACATTTTCTTCGCGGGATCATTTTTTGGTCTTCACCGACCAAAAATTTCTCATTTAAATTTTCACTCGGTGTGACCTGAATTTGAGATAGCGAAGGTGGGTTGAGTAGCTATATTGTTTTGACATGAACATTCTTACACACTTGGGAAAGTAAATGATGCGGCTAATGTGCTGACCTGGAGGACTCAGATGAAGGCAGTTCATGGGGCCTGCAGTGAGTGGCAACTTACAGCTCTATTATCTGAGAGCATGTGGAGGTGCATGACAGACATGGAAAGACGTTTCATTCTTCTATAGCTGTTACCTCCACACATCTTTGACCGAGTGTGAATGAGGCAGTAATAATATTCTAAAGGCCTAGTCCTATGAGAATGTGCGTCCAGGGAGGTCCCTATTACTAGATAGAATCTAGGCGATGATGATATCTTGTGTTTTCATGGGAGCGTATGTGTGTCAGCAGACATACATGTGGAGTTGAAGAGAGACATTCATTCCTCATCATGTGTAGTTCATCCTGGTGTCACTAAGATGTATTGTGATCTACACTATCAATATTGGTGGCCATGTATGAATAAATATGTTGTTGGGTTTTTCATGATGTGTTCCACCTATTAGCAGGTGAAGGATGAGTAATAGCGACCAGCAGTCCTTTTTACATAGTTACCCATTCCCAAGTGTAAGTGTAATGATGTCACGTATTATTTCATGATAGTTTTACTGAAGTCACCTAGTGTGAATGAAGATGTATGGGTTGTCATTGAGACACTCATGAATGTTTCTCACTTATTGATGATCAAGGAGACCTTCAATGTTGATGAGCTGGGATGGTTGTACATCCTTGAGATTGTACATTTACATGGAGTTCCACACTCCATTGTTCTAGATAGGGATGCCCATTTTACTTTTTCTATCTGACATGGGAAAAAGATGGCTTTGGGTACATAGATACTTTTGAGTACAACTTACCAACCTTAGACAGATGTCCAATCCGAGAGTACGATTCATGTGCTTGAGGATATGTTGCGAGCATGCATACTTTATTTTGGAGGTTCTTGAGAGAAGCACATACCTCTTGTGGAGTTTTCATACAATAATATTTTTTAATAAACTATTCATATGGTGCCTTATGATGATTTGTACGGTAGGCCATGGTGATCAACCTTATGTTGGTTAGGGACAGGAGATGCTGCTATGCTGGGACCTTGTCTTGTCTAGGAGACCGAAGAGTAGATATAGTTGATTCGGAAGAGGATGACTACAGTACAGTAATGACAGAAGTCTTATGCTGATCCGTAGAGATGAAATCAAGAGTTAAAGGTTGGGGATCAAGTTTTCCTGCATTTCACACCGATGTTGAGTCATAGGAGGATTATGAGGTAGGGTATGATTTCATTGAGGTACGTCGGGCTGTTTGAGGTTTTGGAGAGAGTCGGGCCGGTTTCCTATCAGCTAAAGATACCTTAATGGTACCAATATATGCATGAAGTCTTTCACGTTTCTCAACATTGACGTTGCTTCTTAGAACCATCTCATGTTCTTCAACCCAAAGAGGTTGTGTTAGAGTTGGACCCCACATTTGAGGAGCATCTTATCAGGATTGTTGTTCATTGTAAAAAGGTTCTCCATTGATGTTATATTCCTCTTGTACGAGGGCTATGGCACCACAGGTGAGTACATGATGATAATTTGGAGAGGGAGACTGATGCACGATCACAATGGCCAGATCTGTTTGAGGATTCTTCTTCTATGCCCCCTTGCTAGGGAAATTTGGGGATAAATTAATTTAAGGGGGCAAGTTTGTACGAACCAAGATCTTTTGTTCTGGTATGTTTTACTTTTTATGGTGTTTTTAAGAAAAAGTGGGTTTTCATGAAATTTCATAAGTACACCCTGTGTATTTATGATTACATGTTGTGTACTCAGTTACAGGGGGTAGCTATGTGTTTTCCAAGTAACAGGCGTACACACGACCATGTATAGTGACATGGAGACCACATAATTCGGGGGTCGGTAAGGGAAAGTACACACTGTGTACTTCTAATGTACACTCCATGTACTTTATTTTTTCATTAAACATATCGGGTCATGTCTGACAGATAGAACCATTTCTTTCTAGGTATGGTTCAACTAAGAGAGACCGTATGGTCACGAAACATCTATGATCCCCCGACAAAGCATTTGTTCTCCAATTCGAACCTTGTCGATTGTGTTGGGAACACCTCTGTAAGCTCTTCCTTGCACTAGAGCATCGTTTCCTGATTCCTACACTTTCTCATGTTATTTTTGATTGAGTGTCCTTAGAATTTTTGTAGATCTACAGTGTTCTTGGGTGAATCAATGCGTGAGGTTCAAGTTTAACAATCCTACAAACCCGAGGTAGGTGGTTTGTTCCTTTCTGAAGTTAGTCACTGAGTTATATGTGCAAGAGTAAACAATACCCATGATCGGGGTATTGAATTTTTATGGTTATAGCCTTGTTAATTTGATTTTGGTCGTGTATTCTTGATTAGAGCTTAATTTCATGTGAATAGGGTTAATTTCTATGCATTGGTAGTGTTTTCCCATGCATGTGTTGTTTATGACTGTTTGGTCTTTCTTAGCCTGTTTGGATGAATTGTTTGTTTCCCATGCCTAGTATTATAGGATGATGGGTTTATTATCTAACATGTTGTTGTACTATAGAATAGTTATCCAAGTAGTTCATGAGGTTTACATTGGCCGCTTTGCATTGCTATGACTGTTTGACATACACAGGGCTGTGAGAACCTAGTGTAATGGACCATAGGGAGAATGTATGTAAGGGCTTCCCTAGAGTGTCTATTATTATTGTTACGATGTGAGACCATATGGGTAATTGGATTAGGTGCTTCCTCAAAGTGAGTATAGTTCCTCAATGTGGGCCACATGGGGAATGATACGTTAGTACATCCATATAGTGTCTTTGAGTTACCGATACGAGACTATAGAGTGAATTGACGACGGGTGTTTCCCAAGATAGTCTATACTAAAGCTGAACCTGAGGTTTTAGACTGTGTGTACTTTCTAGAGGGTTGATTGTGTTTTCTAGGTAGGACCAGAGGGGATTAAGCTATGTGTACATCCTAGATGGTTACCTCTTTGTTATTATCTCCTTACATGCTATGTTGAACTGAATGCTTTGAAACTATGGAATTTTTTACTATTGATTACTTCCTTGTTTACTGCTTCTTTTTTTATTACCTTCCATATATGTTCATAGATAATTAGGCATATATTTCATGGTGGTTCCCTATGGGGATTTAGTCTCACACCCTATTTAGGCCATACTTTTGTTCCCAAACAGATTATAATGTTGTAGGTATAGATAAGTGAAAGGGCCCTTATACATCAGGTACTTGACTGCATTGGAGCTCGAGAGAAAGGGACCAAGAATTGGTTTGCAATGTTGTTGAGCTATTGACTATTTTCATGTAATTTGGTTTAGTATTGTATTTCATCATTGTGACTTTTTTGGCTACTTTACTTGAAATATGCAACAAGAAACATTATATATGTGCTCCAGCTTCTTATTACTTTCAGTCTTCTGCTGTTTACTATTGTATGCCCTTATTACTACTTATCCTATTGTTATGTCATTCTCTTCTATTGTGTTTCTCTTCCAATGAGGGAATAGTTCCCCACTATCACATCCAAGGCCCTCTCTGCTAATCGTAAGCCTCTATCATTAGGGGAACTGTGCATGACGCCATGTGACCAGCTGGGTACAGGGAGCCTTTGGGAAGCTTCTAGAACTGGGATGATACAGTGTTCTTGGTGAATATGATATCCATTGGGAGTGGGAACCAATGATATCTTTGTAAAACACAGGTCATCTTAGATGATCATCCCCTTTAATAGTCATCCGGAGTAGTTTGAATTGTTTTCCTTTTTCTATGTGAAATTGGTGGGAAACCATTTCCGGTACTACATCAATTAGAGATAAGTTTGGTTTCTATTGGATAATGATTTTCTATAAAGGCCGAATCAATATTGGATGACTGTTGTCGAAGGGGAATTGACCAATTTAATTATTTCACAAATCACGTGATATGAATTTTAAGAAATCCTAGAGGAATTCTTGTAAGGATATTCCAACGC
The DNA here is from genome assembly GCA_963277665.1 of Viscum album. Classification (NCBI taxonomy): domain Eukaryota; kingdom Viridiplantae; phylum Streptophyta; class Magnoliopsida; order Santalales; family Viscaceae; genus Viscum; species Viscum album. The sequence continues at coordinate 166,178,600 of OY728148.1, forward strand.
TGGGTTGAACCAAGATTTGTATGTAACTACTAAATTTTAAAGCCTATGTTGGGAAGAATATTTTTATAAATGCTTAATGACATGAAGATGAGATCATGCATCATGGAAAAAATGTTTGGGTAAGATCTATTTTGATTTTTTGGTTGGAAATTGAGCATTGGATTGACTTTTGATGGCTTAATATCTATATATCAATGAAATTATTAAAGGTGCATTTATATTTTGGAAAAGAAATGTAACTATTATAATGAAGCTTCAAATCTCTTAGGTTTGGGGATGTTTACATTTTTCTCGAAGGCTTTGTAGAGTTGAAAATTTATAAGTTGGTAAGGATGCAACGATCCATATTTTTCCCACATGGAAATGCAAAGGATTTTGAACATTTTAATTTACTAAAAGAGAATTTTTATAAATTGTTCTTCAAAACATGTTTTAGATATTTGGGAACATTATAATATATCTTTTCGGGATCAGGTGAATGAATAAGGAGTTTTCTGGGAGTCTCAATGAATTTTAGTAGTGTCAGACTTAGAAAAGTCATATATGAAGGACCTGCATAGGGCGAACAATTTATCTTAAACCATGTGGCCCAAATGAGGAAATAGTGCGGGAAAATTTAAGTGAGGAAGAGTCTTTATGCATGACCTATGAAAAGTTTTCCATATCATGTTCATATCCACATAGTTAATGTTTTGATGAAGTACCACAACACTTTTCACTAAAAAACTATACACAGTTAGGCTAACTGTGCAGGAAAAACCATGTGGGGGGAGTTTCTTAAACATGGGGTGCCGCATGTTTTCCACACAGTTCACCAAATCATGTGGCATAAACTGTGTTGTTTTTTAATGAATTATTTAGATAAGAATAAAAATAAAATATAATTGAAACCTAAAAATTTCTCAGTCCTCCCTAATTTTGACGTGATACCCCCTTGGGATCCCCTTCGATGCGCGATGATCCCCTATTCACTGCCTCCTCCCATATCATTCATCTTCCCTTATTTCTTCACAATTCTCATTTGATACATCATTGTATGCTCTATTCACCCATATCCTCCATATTTATATACCATTTATGTATCTTCGTCACCCTACAGCGTTCAATCCTACCTAGTGTCAAGGGTTAGATGAATTGTTGATTTCTTATATTGTTGTTAGGGTATGAAATAGGTTTCTTTCGTTAGTAATGTTGGTATTCTGAAAACTAATTATAAAGGTAAAGTGGTTATTTTTTTTGGTACCCGACCTCCACCCAAGGTAAGGATTTTGGACCCCTTTTCTATTTCTCCCTTATTATATGGCATCCTTCTGTTGATTTTAGTTTCATAGAAATTGTTTTCTAGAGCATTGGACCCTTCTATTTACATTATAGCCACCAGAGTCTATGGAAAATTGTCTATATATACCTAGGTAAGTATAAATATATTTTTTGGTTCTAGTTTTAATTTTATATTAATCCATAGTAGTCAATATATATATGTTTATAGGTGTTCATATACATATAAATTAAAACACATACATATGTGAGTGGAGGTGAGTATATGCATATAATCGTACATGTAAGGATACCCTTTAACATGTTCATGGTCTTGTTGATGCATGCATAGGGGCTAGGTGTCCTTATATACATGTGAAGGTGTATATAATCTAATGGGGGTAGCATAAGATCCTAGTTAGAAACCATCAAGAGGTCAATTGTTTATCTTGGTTCCACCGTTTGTTAGGAGGCCTATCCATTCCCATTAATTAATGTATGATTTAGTTTCCCTTAGTTTCCTACATATTTTATGTATATTATATAGAACGAAATTTATAGAATAAGTTGTCTCTTATTATGATAAATGATTTCCCTCATACATTAAGTCATGGTCTTTTAATGAAACCCCTCCAACGGAGGCACGCTCTTTGAAAAAACTGACTGTGATGATTAATTTTTTTGTAGCTTTCTTGCCTTATTGAGGCAACCTTATTTTTATAACATTATTATATGGTTGATAAATATCATGTTTTGACTTCAGCCTTTTTTATAAACTGAATATCCTTTTTTAACGAATCATCCTTTATCTCTTACATATTAACTGAATTCAAGACACCCCATGGGGTTGGGGACCCTTTTGATTTACAATTCCCCATGTGAGAATTTGAGTTATTTCCATGACCCATATCCTTTAACATTGACCCCTAGGCCTTAGAAATGGTGTTTCAATGTTTTTAATTGAATTCTTTAATCATATAAGTTCAATGAGATATTGGATTCTTTTAAATAAGGGGACTATGTAACCTTCCTTGGATCTTGTACCATGTAATCCAATTTTCCATGATAGCCAAACTAAGAGTGTTGACCTGGTATAAGATGAGTCTCCTAATGAAATTCTTTCCCTTTAATGGCTTAAAAGTGTTGAATATGATAATATGAAAAGTATTATAGGTCATTCTTCATGTGTCTATTTTTAATGGAATTTCCCCCTGTATAAGATTATGAATATGGTATGGCTATTTGAAATGTATAAGAGGTACTACCACTTGAATTATATCATAATTATGATAATGATTATATAAAAGATAATGGATGGGAGGCATTCTTAGCACATGATAGCGATATAAATGATTATGGATGGGAGACATTCTGTCCCCATTCCAGCTATATAAATGATTATGTATGGGAATAATTCTTACCCAATGCCAGCTATATAAATTATTATAGATGGGATGCATTCTGATCCCATCCAAGATATATAAAATATTATGGATTGGAGACATTATTTCCCCATTCCATATATATAAGTTGTTATAGATGGGAGGAATTATTACTTCATTTCAGTTATCTTCTATTTATGGGTGGAAGGTGTTCTTAACACATTCCATTTATGGTATATATATGTATGTATGTATGTATCCATATATTATATATCTCTCTCTGTGTGTGTGTCTATGTCTGTGTCTGTGTGTGTGTATAGTTACATGATGAGACTATTATTCTAGATACATGCCAAAGCCAAAATAACCATTAGGTTTCCCTTTGGAACCTAGATAGGTGTTATTTAATTATACAATTCCATTTATTATGTTATAAAAAACTAAATACTATTTAATTTATATTCCACTTGATCATGCTAGACATTATGGGTTCCGAAATACTATGATTTCATCTCACACCACACTCGGGTACCCTTGGTTCCTGAGTAGAACTTATATTTATAGGACTTAGGTTGATTTTTATGTTTCTTGTTCCGTGGAGTTTGGATCATAGGACTGAGCTCGATCTCAGGATACTCATGGATATCTCCTATTGGGATTTTCTATCTTCTATTTATTTTTTATAGTATTGTAAAGAATGTTTTTTGTTTACTGTGTTATCATATGTATCATTCATCATCCATTCATTGTAAAATTGGTATTGTCCACTTTTTTTAGTTATATAAAAACCAATCATTCACTGTTTTTTCTTTCAATTATTATTTCATGCTTATTTTGTTTTCTTTTTAGTTTTTCTATTACCACTATGCTTCTTGGATAAGAGGGTATTGTCCCACCACTATCACCACATGATACCCTTATCATTATTTGGAATCCTCTTTCATATAGGGAGGCGCAGTTGAGTACATGTAACCCACTAGAACAACAACTTGATCGATGGCTAGAAAGGTCAGGCTGTTACGTGGAAACTCAGGATCATGGGTTTGATAGTAAATCTCATGAGTCTTCAACTTCCACACTGCATATCCAATAACGTTATCACTCTCTATAAGGACACAACTTATTTCCTTCTTCTATGCACCACCACATATCATAGAACTGTCCATTCTTGATGGTAGAGACAAATTTGGAGCATTAGATAATATCATCTTCAATTCATCAAAACAATAATTAAATTACATTTCCTTTTTAACCAAACACTTTTATATGTATGTTTGGTTAATGGGTTAGCCAGTTGAGAAAATTTATTAATGGATAATTGATAGTATCCTTCTAGACCAATGAGACTACATACCTCAGTTATGTTCGTTGGTTTTGTCCATTCTCTGGAAACCTTTGTCTTCACATGATCAATATGTTTCCATCTGTAGAGGCTATATGTCCAATAGAGGATACATCATGGAGTGATAATTCACAAAAGCTAACTATCCCATAAAAATATTTTCTTCTAGGAATCTTAAGAAATATTTGTAAATTATTCGCATAGTACTTATATCATATAAAATACACCAAGATGTCATCAATGAATACCATAATAAAATTGTGATGATATACCATGAAAAAACTATTCAATATATCTATAAAAATAAATGGTGAATTTTTCAATCCAAATGGAATTACTGTAAACTCATACTATCAAAACCCCATTAAAAATACTATCTTTGGAATGTATTTCATCATTACATTCAATTATTGATACCAAAAAGTGGGCGTTCGTTGAAATAATTATTTGATCTCTATAAATTTGACCAAATAAATCATCAATGCGAGGTACAGGATAATATTTTATCACAATATAATTTATTTTCATATAATCAATGAACACCCACATGGATCCATATTTTTTCATAATAATGAGAACATGGGATTCCCATGGTGAGACACTCAGGGAATAAATCACTTATCAAACAAACTTCTCAAATTTCTTCCTCACTACCAGTTATTCTATAGCATCCATTCTATAGTGTGTTTTAGATATTAGTCTTTTCACAAGGATTAAATCAAAGGAAACACTAATTCACACTCTAGTTGATGTCCATGTAATTCCTCAATAAAAAAAATAATGTATAATTGTAAAATACATACCTTATGAATTCGAATAGTACCTTTTTTAAATACATAGATTTTGTTTTCTCTTCTTTCTTCAAATGTTCTATAGGGGTGGTTCTAGAACAAAATTCGATGATGAATTATTCACTCAAAAGATATGGAATTACATATATTCAAAATGATTCATAATATTCAACCCATTGAAATAAATATATACATAATATTTTGAAATCCAGTATATGCAAATGGTTTTATAAAATTTAAATGTTGGTATATCAATTAACACTACAAATATGGCATGTTTATATGTTATAATGAGCACTTCCTAACACATCCTTGTTGTAATGAGATTTCTAGTGGGAGTTCTGATTGAAAATTCTATTTTTAAATTGATAGGGAAATATATAATTTACAGGAAGTATGAAAGATATGAAATATGTTTATTATAATGTATAAATTAAATAATTATATAAATTTGAGTCAAGGATTAATGTACATTCCAAAACATCATTGGGGAAATCCACCTTATTTGAATTGATCTCATAACCTTAGTCTTCTCCCATTGGCCTCTTACATGGTATATTAACATAACAAGAGGGGATTTTTTTAAATAATTCCCTTTCCTTAAAATTTATAGTACATGATATTAGTAGTCATATTCTTTTTGTTACATTCATGATCCATACGACCCTTGTAGCAACACTTATAACACACTCCCTTGTCCTTCATGAAATATCTTGGATGTTTCATCATGAAAATATCATGTGGTGTAAATTTTTTGTATTTTATTCTTAATAATTGATGTGCTTCCTTATTATTAGTGTTCACATGACCTCTTCTATTCTTGATTCCCCTGGAATATATAGGTTTTCTAAAATTACATCTCTTTTTTGTTGGTACAAAAACATATTTCGTCATATGATGATATTTTTTGAGAAACAATCTCCCTTCATATATATGGATTAGTTTTTTTAAAGAATTGGTTAACCTTGAATTGAATGTTGAATATGTAATATATATGATATCTTTTGTTACTTGTTAATGTGCCCTCATACTCAGGATCAATTTATTTATGATTATTTTTAAATTTGATGAACTTTATCTTTATTTTTTATCATTTCACATAAGTGAAATATTTCCAAATAATTTACATTTTAAATTTTCATGTTCCATGTGTTCTATTTCCTCTTCCTCTCTATTTTTTTTGGGAAATTCCCAACACAAATCATCATCTCCCTTGAGATAGTGTTCTACAAGTATAAAAATTTCATTTCCATTTCATCCTAATCTATACTTATCTTTTCAATAGACATAATCCATTACTTAGTAATTTTAGGATTTTTAGTCCCTCTATATGATGTGTACTTCCATCATATGATGTTATCCAACATAGGATAATCACACAGTGGAACAAAATGTACCATAATTTTTGAAAATCTGTATTTCATAACCTGATTAAACAACCATAATATAGCCTTGATATACTTTGTTCCAATTATAGATGTATTAGTTTGCTCAACATGTAAATCAGAATATTGTATATGAGTATTGATACCATTATTTCATCTAGGTGACATTTCAAAATAATATAATTTACTGGATTAGCTAATAAAATTGCTATATTTAAATCATGAAATATGATTCAAAATCCAGTTTAACACATAACATTAATTAAATATTTTTGTATTGTTATTCTTGGAATCATCAATTTTTTTTCCGTGGGAATACTAATAAAAAACCCAATTTTAAAAACATACATATAGGTTTGTATTGAAAATGTAAAAAACCATAACCATATCCCTCAGGGAGATTCAATCTAGGTGTGTAGTAATGCAGAATTTCATGCACTTAGTGAAATTGATTCGAATCCCAATGTACCTTATTCCAAATAATTAACCCTAGGTATAGTTGTGACAAAAACATGTCCACTTGTAGTATCCAGACATGTATTTGTGCCTAGTAAAATCTAGATAATCTCTAACTTACTAAAAATTTGGGATATTATTCCACAATTTCACTTATACGCAATTTCGATCATAGGGTTCTGTTCCCCATTCTATTTTTCCTTAATCTAGTTTACATGTTTTCAAACTTTATATGATACCAACATTAACAAACAAAAAATTTAATAACCTCAATAATGTGCTTAATTTATTAAATTTGAATAAATGCAATTGTTTAAATCCAAAAGGATAGACCAGTTTCTTAGTTGTGGGCACTACTACACAACATGTCATTATCGGGACTAGAAAAAAGCATTCATAAACGGTAACCTTTTACATTACTATTCTTTAGCACAGATAAATGGTACCCTTTATGAGTGATTATTTTTAGCACTAATAGAGGATACCCATTTTTAGCACATTATTTTTTGCGCTGATAAAAGTATCGAATAATATGAAATAAATAAATAAATAAAAAATAAACATGATTTTGTGAAAAATTATTAATAAATTATTGATTAAATATTTATTAGTAAAAATGAATAAATTAATTGTGATATATAAATTAAAAATACTATTAAATACTCTCCATTAAATATATAGATAAATGTAAAATGAATATTATAGTAACAAAATTAAAAACAAGAAAAATGATAAAAGAAAATTATTTATTTTATAAATTAAATAACTATTGATAATATTAATGAATAGTATATATTAAAAATATAGATATATTTCCATGCATATAAATATTAATTATATAATATAAAATAATGATTCTTTAAATTAAATAGTCTTATTTTCTTGAGGAATGGTATATAATTAAAAATTAGTATGAATTAAAAATAACGACTAATTACATCAAGAAATTGAAATAGTTTATTAATAGTTGGTTTTTGAATTTAAAAAATATAAAAGGTTATTTATTTTGATATCACATAAAAAACTCATAATAACTTAATTTTTATATACAACACACACAAATAAATATTTTCGTAATTAATGATTTTCTTGATAGAAACACATACACCTAATATTTATGTAATTTATTCAAATTTTAGTATTCATTTTAGAATTTAATTTTAACCTGATTCATTTAAAATATAATGTATTTAATCATTGAATATTATTTATTTATTTTAAATTGTCTTACTGATAGGTATTAATTCAATTTTAATATTATTCATTTCGCAGTTTTTAATTTTTTTGGGAATTTAATTAATTTTAATAATTTATTTATATATATTGACGTACTGTGTATTAATATTTTTTGAATGTATCCATATTTATTTCAATGTATATCCTTATTTTTTTAATAATTTATATTTTATTAATAAATATTATCCATATTTTCAATTTAGTTAATTTTTACTCATTTATAATTATTCAATTTTAACTCATTTTTAACATGCTTTCACTTAAGATTGAATATTCATTAATAACGTGAAAAATATATTTAAATATATATATATATATTTATAAATTTATATGTTCTATAATTATAAATTTAATATATATAAATATATATAAATAATTTTTTTTGGAAAAAGTCTTTAATAATTTTAAATAAATAATTATACATATTTAAATAATTCTAAAATTATAATATATTTATTCAAATAATGAATATATTTACTATATTTAGATTGATATATATATATATTTTTAAAATTTTTATATGTAATTATATAAATATATATTATGATATAAAATTTATATATTAAAATATTATTTTTTAAAAAATTATTTATATAATTTTAAATAATTAAATATAAATTTAAATAATAATATAATTCAAATAAATATATTTAAATAATGAATATATTTACTATATTTATAATTTTATATATTTATTATATATATATAATAATTATATAAATATATTTAAAAAAAATATTCATAGTTATAATTAGAAATCGTTTATCTGTGCAAAAGTAATAAGCACTCAAAGAAGACATATTTATGAGTTATTTTTTTAACTAATAAGGATATAGATTTATCGAGGCTTAAAAAGAGCTTGTTGAATCCATCTTTATCAGCACTAAATCTCTATCTTTATGTGTGAAAAAGCACTAATAAAGACCCCATTTATCCATGATAATTAATTTAGGGCTGATAAAAATGTTCTTTATGAGCACGCTATTAAAATAACTGATAATAGTGTCCTGATATATTTAATGAATTACAACCAGTCACGAACCAGTCAAGATAAATTAATATTTCCACAAAGCCACTTACAGCTGACACTCCTCATCGAATTAAAACTCAAATCAATGTTCGAATAAATTCCAATGTTCGAATCCAAGGATCGAATGATTCAATGGTCAAATAAAGTCAAGAATTGAACAAATTATAGGTTTGACGGTATCTATATTTTATATTAGACAACTCAAATCTTTAATCCAAGGTATGTTATATTATCCTCCCCCTCACTCATTGATTGCATAGTTGGTGATATATGTTTTCGTTATTTATCATCATTAATTCTATTGTTCATTACACAACTATTTTTTCTCATAGTATATTTTGATAAATGATTCCACATAAAATTTTTTGTTGAATATGATATATATTGGTGAAAATATAGGTAATGACATAGTGTCCACTGGACATGTTCAAAGGGGTTCTCTTCATTCATTCAGCCTAATGAATGATATTTGTCATTTCTATAGAGTGAAAATTGAGTTGGGACCTCATGTTAAGAAAAAAATTAAACGCATATAAAAGAAATCCCATGATGATTTTTCATTATTTCTAATAAGATTTTATTCATAATTTTATATTTTCAATATTTCTATAATTTTTATTAAAATAATACTCAAAATCCCCAATATTTTACATTTTTTCAAAATATATATATAAAACCATAAATAAAATATTCTGGTTGGAATAGTGAGTGATCAAAGATACAACATTTAAGGGAATGGACATCCCCATAAATTGTGTTGTGCTAACATGGAATATAAATATTATTTGTTTTAGCCTCATAATAGGATTTCCATATACTCAAAAACATAATAAAATATAAATTTATTTACCACATAATGAAACACATTAAAATTTATATATAGGGCTCTCTGCCTCGGCAGAAAGATCTCTAGTTATTTAGGGTTTCGAACCCTGGTGCTCATGGGTGCTGGTTGTGCTAAGCAGAGGTCTGACGCTCCTTATTGAAGGATGTGTGAACAGGTGCAGGGAGGTGAGACGTGGCTGCGACGGTGGCGATGACGTCCGTCGTGGTGGGATGAGATCTATGGAATTTTGCGAATTGTATCGGTGGTCAAGGCGATGTGATGGATCTATTGGGGCGGTCGCATCTCTCAACGGAACATCAAAAGGTGTTGGGTCTTGGTGGAAATAATGTAATCTACGGCAGAGCTTCCTCGATGGCGCACTTTGGTTGACGGGTGCAAGGAGAGGGAGTTCTGCAGCGGTAGTGACGTCCCTGGAGGTGTTCTTTGGGGGACTTAATTGCAGCTTCGGATGAAGGCATATCGGCCTCAGGTGATGTGAATGGATATTATGGGTGTGGAGCTTCTTGACCATGATGGGTTGACCTATGGTCTAGATTATCATTCATTTTCTTTGTGCATTGATTTGGATTTCTATTTAGCTTTGTGTAATTGATTTTTATTTGGATTTGGCTTTGTAATGGGTTTTGTTCCACTGGGATCTCGAGCCATTGGATTTTATGGCTTTGTGTCATTATGCCTAGGGGATTGTTATGGTTTTTCCCTTTACACAATCATAAAGGGATTCTTGTTTTCATTTTTTTTAATAATGGGGCTTGACCCCAACCATTTCGACAATGAAACATATTCTTAATAATTCTTCTTAAAATATTAGTCACCTTTAGAGAATTATATTGATATATATATATATATGACTAAAAAATAATTCATATGATCTGAGTATAATTATAAATAGTTGAAATAAAATACTTATCACAATCTATTGATTTATACTTTGGGGTTTCGTATATTTAATAGTGAATAAACTCTACTGGTTTTTTCTTTTAAATTTTTAATTATTTCTTTAAATATTAACAATATCTTCTTCCTAATTAATAGAATTATATATAAATTTTACCTTGTAATACTAAAAAAATCTCATACCACCCTTATTATGTATGCATTTAAATGACTAATTAACTAATATGATCAATTTGTCATTACCACAATTAAATTTCCTCTTTCAAACCAGTTGACCAAAAATATTCACTGACCGCAAATTAGAATATGGTTCAGATAGTTTTCTATACCCTTTTAAAAATATATCCTTCACAGAAATGATAAAATAATATGTAATATTTCTTAAAAACTACTTCATTCCATTCATCAAACAACTAGTAAACACTATATATGATTTACTTTAATTCATCTAATAATTGATCATTCTTTAAAATTTTATATTTATTTCTAACATCATTTAAATGAAATAAATTTATATTAAGTGACAAACCATTTTTAGAATAATAATTACACTTTAATGTTGTGAAAAAAATTTAATTACATTTATTCACACATAATGGGAGATAAAAAACCAATTTCAATTTTTAAAGGAAGATAATTTTGTAAATCCTTTTCTACGACATCAACAAAAAATCCCTCTTACATTCCATGATTAAATATAATACATTTCTAATTATTTATTCAAAATTATCTCTTCATTTTAAAAAATTCACAATTCATCATACAACTATTTAATTTGTCACGTGTTCAGTAGTGTTCATTCAATTGTTTAAATACATCATCCAATTATATTTATGAAATTTTTTCTCGGATTGGAAATATTTTTGTAAGAGTGGGTCATTTACCCTTTAACATAAAACCTCTATATCCTCCAAAATTTTAAATTTTTATCCCATTAGGACTATAATTTTATATAATTTCCCCAAATTCCCCATTGAACCCACAATATCCATGAAAATGACATTTTTTATAAATCTTACTCTTAATCTTCATGAAAATAATTCTTGTTTTGAACATGTCTAGAAATAATTCTTTGATAAATTTATGAACTAATAATGTTGAGATGTATAAAACATTTATATTTATTAGGTATGTTATTTTCCTAATATTATTTTTTCCATTTCATATCAATTTGTAATTGAAATTTATTTTAATATTTTGAGATGTTTTCAAATATTTAATATACCATTAAAATTGAATGTGATAAATATTTAGGCCATTACATCCCTTGTTGCAAAAAAAGGAATGGAGGTAAAAAAATTCAATAAATGTTGGAATAATTATTACAAATTATTTTTACGTTTTCATAATTTTAGATCAACATGTATTGGTTCCTCCCCTATGAATCTCTGATTAAAATCCATGTATAAGAAATAACTCCATATTTATCAAAATGTTTTATCAATATATTTTTATATCTTTGAGTTTAAGGAATGACAGTTTATTATTCGTGTCTATAATATTTGGGTTTCATATTACTCCTTAACATACTATATTATTTTTTCATTTATTTAGGCGGTTAAAGAATGACTTGAGGGCTCATTATAATAGAGGTAGAGAGATTCATAGTTATAGTATTGAAATTGTTAAATGGAGTATTTATCCTAAAGATATAGAGTTAATAGAGGCCACAAGGATTTTAATATCTTAACATGTCCCTACCGAGACTCCATAAAGTAAGGACAATAATGTTTATGACCCCCAAATCTCCCCATCAATAGGAAATGTATTAACACATATTTGAAATGGTGTAATTCTCACCAATGGGTGGCATTACACTTTTTAGAGAACACAATGCGGTACAATTGTCATCCTCATCATCTTCATATACTAAATATTTATTGTTGATATTTATTTCAAGCGAATCATCATGCATCTATTGTATATTTATTGTACTACTCTAAGAAATATTCAGCCAATCGATGAATAATGCTATGTGTATTTTAAGAAAGAAAATTTCATACCCACAAGAGAAGTATGACGAGTGTCAAATAAAAAATATGTGATAAATATTAACGAGATGTGTTTATGGGGATGATAGTTGTCTATAATTTTATCCATTTAAAGAATTTATAGGATACAACATATCATAGTAGAGTAATTATTTTCATAAATTAAATTACCCATTTTCATTCAATCATAATTAAACTATTTCAAACAATTAAATGTTGGGATTCTATAATTTCAATTATCCATAATATTCACCACTGAAAAATAATTCCTTATGTGTATTTGTTTTGTAATTTTAGAATATAAACATTTTATGAACCTAGTAGGAAAAATATGAATTGAAAATGGAATCACACAAATTGTTTCACAAAAAAATGGATATTGAGTTAAATGTCCCATCATGTTTTCAATAGAGATTACATACAACACTTCTCAAATAATTTTCCATGTTTATGGTTTTTTAATTCAAGGGAAATTAGTCTTGATGTGTTGTAAGAACATTAGAGTTTTAATGAAATAGATCAGTTCTATATGTGTTGGAAGAAAGATTTGGAAGAACATGATGTGCATAATGATTAGGATGATACAATAATATATGAATAATTTGATATGATTACCCATGTAAATGATGATGTTGATAGCATGAAAGAAATGATAATGGTAATTGAATATGACCTTTATGATTGTCCAAATTTTTTTGAGAAGATAAATAATTTATCTAAGAGACCATATTATATTAGTTGAAGTAAATACATAACTATGACATCCTGAATCAGGTGTCACGCATGGTTTCACAGAGTCTATTTTCTACATTACCTCAGATGTACCTCCCCATATACTAGAGGCTACTAGCTAGCTATGAGGATCTAATTTTGATCATGGATATAAAATACTCTATGTATTAGAGTAATTATACTACAAAAATAAATTCAAAAGCGTGATATAATAAACACCAAAAAAACTAAAATGTATCACTTGGTGACTAAAACAATAATACAATATCCAACCAAATTATTAGACATGTCATGCAATGAAAATGCCATGTTCCAACTAAAAAAAACCAAAATAAAGACACTGAAAACTCCCAAGATGGACTCGATGCCATGTCCACTTCCATCTACCAATCTCTATCCCATATCACCCATATAACAAAGGGATCTTTCCCTAATCCTATACTATACCAATTAAGTATATTCAGGTAATGATCAGGAATCTTGAGTATAGTGTGAGAAGAAATATGTAGTGCGCCACCAATGGAATATAAAATAATATACATCCAACAACATTATTTTTATTTTTATAAAAAAATGTACAATGAATAAACTAAATAGTTATCACATTTCATTAATCATTAATTGACCACATAAACCCTTGGGTTCAGGAGGAAACTTAAACCTGCAATACCTTCTTTGGCTCGTGTCATAGTCTAAACCATACCACAATACCATGGTTATCAGTTTTCCTTTTATTTCATATCATATCTCAGGCAATTGGAACCATCATAAAATTCTAAACTCATGGGTGTAGAACATAATTTCTAACACACCATGGGTATTTATAGCCACAATCCCTTTCCAACAAAATAATAATCACATGGGTATTGGGAGCCTCAGTCCCTATCCCAGACTCTCTATCTCATATGGGTATTTTGAGATTAATTCTTATCCACACACGACATTTTTCACATATGTGTGTTTGGATCCTCAGTCCATACTAAAACCTTGTTAATCAAATATGGGTATTTGGATCATCAGTCTATGTCATAAATTCATATATCATAAAATAACACATATATCATATATATATATATATCATAATTCAAGGTTATCAATCATTAAAAAATTTTATCAACAAGTCACATCATTTTATACCATTAAAATTTATCACAAAAGCATGGTTCATCAATTTAATCATATTGAATAATATGAAAAGTAACCAGTAATCCATTTTACCAAATTTAACCATATTACTAGTTAATTAATTCATCGATTATTTTATATAATTAAATAATCCAAATATCACATAAATTAATTCACCAATTAATTAATAGAATTACACAATCCTAATATTCTTTTAATTAATTCACCAATTATATAATCCAATTTAGAAAATTTATAATTTCCCAAATAATTCAACACAATTCTTTATCACCTATTAAATAAATAAAATCAATTCAATGATTCCATAAATTAATTAATAAATTAATTTAATCATTTCAATTTTCAATTTTCAAATGATCCAATTGAAATTGAATAGTACATGCACACAATGGAAATTCAAGACTATGATAATTAAATTTAGACCACTAACATCATAATGTTAGATGGATGGTTTCCAATAGAAATCCCAAATTGATACGGAACCTTCAATTATACAGTGGAAAACAAGATCTAGATTTAATACCTTGATCCATGATAAAATACATTAGATATACAAAAATAATATCTATATCCATCAGAAATAAAGTAATACGTCCCCATTAATGGATAAGAGAATGATGGGAGAGAGGGAGGATACAACATTGGATGAGAATCCCTTACACAGAGAAGATCTTATCTGAAATAAGAGCTTTGAATCATCAATAAAGATGGATTGAAGGCCATAAAATCTATATAAGAACCTCTGAAAACAAGAGAAAATAATTATGGGTCGAGAGAGGGGGTTTAGTGTTATAAAAATATGGTCGATTAAATTTTAAATTAATTTTTTGGGGATCAAAGTCCCATGAACATGGTTTCCTATGTACGGTGCACGGTTTTCTCAAACCATGAACCCTAACTATGTGGCTCACCTAGGAGAGTCACACGGTCAGCACTAAGATGATGGATGGTTGGAAAACCATGTTCCAACAATGTGAATCTCCTCTTTATGGGTTTTCCCCATTTGTAGGGTTAGGCCCATGGTTTGGGAAAACCATATCCCAACCATTCACTACGCCTCTTCCTTCCAAATCTATTCAATTTAACCCAAAAACTATCTACAAAAAATCCAAATAAATATACTAAAAAATGAAACAATATTTACTGAAAATGATCTTGGGACGTCTCTATAAAATGTCGAAGCCTTATAACCTCCCCAACATATAACATCTTATCCTTGATCTGTGATCTCATGTATCACTAAAATTCTGAGGTAAAAATATGTGTTCACTATGTCTGTATATCCACATCAATCTCTGATGATTCCTCTTGAACATACCCATACTTCCTAAATATATGAACTATCAGCACATTGATTCCCCAAAATTCTTCCTCACTACAATCCATCAAACGTATTAGATGATCATCAGAGGATGTATCACTCTCAAGATCAAATTCATCAACATCAATCACATGATAAGGATTGTGGTGATAATTCTATAGTTGCGACACATGAAAAATTTCATGAATAATTGTGTACCTCTATAGAAGATCCAATTAGTATGCCAATTGCCGATTCTATCCACAACCTCAAAAAGTACAATAAACATGGGTGCTAACGTGCCCTATATATGTATCCTACCATGAACTGATCTTGGAAACACCCTATGGAATGAACTATCACCCTCTATAAACTATAGGGGTTATCGACATCTATCATCAATAGACTTCCTTATACTCTAATTCATATCCATAAGCATTCATGTTAGCTAAAACTACTCTATCATCTCTTGCATGAGACTTAGTCCCACCAACTCTGGCTCACTGACCTCCATCCAATATAGAGGTGATCTTCACGGCATACCCTAAAGAGCCTCATGTGGTTTCATCTATATAGTTTCCTAATAAATGTTGTTTTAAAAAACTCAATGAGAGCTATGTAATTCTACCATTACCTATCAATGTCAATAACACACAATCACATCATATCCTCACGAACATGCACAATATATTCTGACTTCCCATCTATCTATTAGTGGATATAATGACTCAGTAAAACCTTTATATCGGGATCTTTCTACAAGACCTTCTAGAATCATGAATAAGTGTGATTAAAGATATGAAATTAAACTCTATACCACCCCATGCATATGAATTATTTCTCAAATGTAAAAGATTCACAATATTTTGACTGATCAATTATTCCAAATTGTAAACAAATGTGCTATTTCATCAGTCAATCCACAATCACCCAAATAGAATCATTCAGCCAATGCTTCCATGGGAAAACCACCATAATTTCCATGGTAACGTCACACCGATTCTATACTGGAATGATAAAAATCTATAGTAAACCAATCTGTTTTTTATGCCTATATTTAAGATATTGAAATGTGTATCATAATTTTAGAAACCCTACTATCTACTTTTTTAGCCCCGATAACCAAAAACCGTCAGCATAGGTCATAATACATTTGATCACACCTAGGTGCACCACCCACATTGAGGCATTAAATTCATGCATCATATCACCCTACATACTTGTATGTATAACAACCTAATTCCTAACATAGATGATCTATTCCACATTTATTCGCTAGTAAAAATGTGACCATTTACAATCAATATTTTCCCTCAATAATAAAAATCCTACATCCTCATATTCCATGTATATAACCCCGATCTAATGTGTATACTCTACTACAACTGATAAGATATACATCTGCTCCAGACCATCCAAAACGAGAATGTACATATCTTATAGAAAATTCATCATCATGCACTCAGCACTAGACTCTTGAATAGTATGACTGTGTGTTTTCCAAAATAAAATACCAGAAACACTGTATAATTTCTCGAGGGTATATGATTGCTCAAAATCGAAAGATTGTATATTCTCAACCGACAAACACTAGAATAGAATCAAATATAACAGGGAAAAGATATAATTTATGAAAATTTTATTAGTATAAACCATAAACTTATCTCACATTAGATAACGCCACAATGACATCAAGGAATAAATAACAACTTCCAACTAGAGGTTGTGTGTAAAGTAGATTTATTCATGTGACCTAAATTGTCAAGATCCATATGGCACAACATGACCTCCCTACATCTACACTACTTTGATTCCTATATCATAATTTTTAAAAAATATAGTATACTCTTCACATGGCGTAGGTAGGATTTAAATATGTGTCATAGTCAAACACTTCATCAGCTGTTGGAAATAATATCACATGCTCCAAACCATTCAAACATTATACCCTTCATGGTAATACTGAAATGTGGTGCTGGAAAATGGGAATTCCATCCCTATAATTATCTAGATATCAAAATAATTATTGGGATTCTCACAATAAATAGATGCTTAAACCTTTCCTCGATGCACTGACACTCGTTCGTCTAAGATCATATGGCCAATGGAGTGTTCCTAATAAATCTAAAACTGAATCATACATTACATGGATTATAGTCAATTATCTCTTTGTGTACTCAGAATAATGTCAAGATGTTGGGCATGATCATCTAAAGTCTTAGAGAAAATCAAGGTTCAATCCTTAAAACCTACCAAAAATGATCCTAGTACAAATGAAAGATTGCATTCATCAGTTCTATAAACACAACTGGTGAATTCCTTATCCTAAACGACATCACGATGAACTCATAATTTCCATACCTTCTTCTGAAAGTGGACTTTGTTATATCAAATGGTCTAAATTTGAACTGATGATACCCTGATATCAATTCAATCATTAGTGAATACGCAATATCTTCTTAATAGGATATAAATATCATCAATATTAAGATGGGGATACCAGTTATTTACTTTCAACTTGTTCATATTCTGGAAGTCAACACATAAGCATGGAGTCATGTAAGCCTTCATAGCAAAAATAACCTATGAACCCCCAGATAACAAACTGGGAATGATTAACCCTTTATACAGTAACTCTTATTGTTGATTAATAAATTATTTAATAATTTTTTTTGCCATTCTATATGGTGGAAAAAAAATTAACTCAGTCCCTAGAATGGGATCAATTATAAATTCCACCTCTCTCTCTGGTGGAATCCCTATGATGTCTTTAAGAAACATAACCATAAAATAATCTACTATAGTTGAATGGAAATAATGATTTTCCTTCCATCCTCCATCATTAGTATAACAATCTGGGTGGTGAGTCCCCCCATTTTTTGATGAACTGGCCACATACGACCCACATTGATATCCCACATTCCAAGGTGAATATAATTTTTACCTTCATGAGAGGTAAAAGTCACTCTCCCTATGTATGTATCTATCTGGGATTTGTATAATACCAAACATTACATTCCCTTAATTATCTCTAAGCCTCACATGATATTTATATAAAGATCCCAACTGAAATGTTACACCCCAGCCTCAATAAAACACCCTTTTCAAAAATATATGTCTCTCGATCATACTCCCAAGGGTGTATCTATCATTATAAAACCTATGAAAAACTCTACTTCCACACTAAAACCATTAAATTTTTTTATGTATACATTACAAAGATATGAACTGGTATTAAATAAGGCACTAGAAAGGGTATAAGCTATAAGAATAGTACCACTAACTGTCGATGGTCCAGCCTTGTTATCCACAATTATAGTCTAAACTGCATGCAAATTTATAACTTCTTTTATCTGTGATTCATCTTGATCCCCCAAAGTTGTACTACTCTAATGATATTGTCACTCCTACTTAGAAGCAGTATGTCCACATCCTCTTCCACCACAACCGATATAACTCTAACTTATTGGATGATACTTTTTATAAGATGGAATTCCAACACACTTGTCCTACCTAGCTTCTCTATCACTAATAATCATTTTTGGGTTCTTATAGAACTGATGTAGATGTCCCATCCTACCACAATATTGACACTATACCAGTGGTCTGGGAAAATTCCAATGATAGTGTCCCATCCTACCACACTGGTGAATAATGACTCATGTATGATTGTGAGTAACTAATTATTCCACCTATCCACTCTTCTGTGGAATAATTTGGTAACCATTTTCATAGATATGGTTATTAACCTTAGAATAATTACCTCATGATCAACCATATGAAATCAAATATCCTCCACGAGAAGAATCATTCAGGATCCCCGGAGATATGAGAGTCCCTTCTAAAATTTCAGAATTTTTTTTTCAACTGAATGATAATATCTTAGGACAAAATCACACATTTATGTTCACGTTGAGACACCATTACATACCTATCGAATATTATTCCACATATACATTAAATAACTAATTATCATTAAAGAGACCGTCTTTGTCCATCGAAAACATAATCCAGTGAGTAAACAACATGAACTCAGATAGCCTCTCTTATCTCAGCCTCTTAAGAAAAAGGTGATCTAGGAAGATCTCTAAAAAGTAATTTCATACCATACCCTTAGTCATTAAAGTCTTAACATAGATATCTCGTTATCACTTCACTAATCATTAAAACATTTTGCAAAAAGAAATGACCCCCTCCTCAATACTATTCTCCACATGGTCAATTATATAATTGGTGGACTGAGTCCTGAAATCAGCTACCATAGGCCCACCCTCTCCGGTGAAATTTAGAGGGATTTGTAACTGAAACTCACCCATTTTGTGATACATTCTTTTAAAACCCCTTATGGATCTCTCTCTATATAGTACATGGATCAAGAAAAGTTCTCAGAAAACATCCCTCTGGCTGCTTCTCCCTACACTATTGGTGCCACAGGGCCTACAACTGGAGGATAACTTTCATCCATATCCTTAAGTTATCCTCTCTACAAGCTTCATCATAGAGGCATATCTCTAAAACTCCAAACACACACCTTAGGACACATAAGTCAACTTTGAACCTTTTACATATGAGGGATTCAAAATTATCCAAAATAAGTCATTCCCCAAAACCCCATCACACTGTCCAAAGTGAGGTCCTATCACAACCCTTAAACATCCTACATCTAGGTCATGGTTAACAAGGGTAAATACATTCACAATGTTTATGTTTCTCAATAGAAATTAATTTATTGACATTTTTCAACATTATAAAACATTAAATTTCATATTTGAGACATTTTCATTTCAATTTCAAAAGAAATGAAAAAAATTTCAAGTTCCAAAACATACCCAAAACCTTCTTCTCATTGCATGCCAAAATATTTGCATGTTACAAAATAATCCTGAGTTCCTTGAATGATGCATTCATTCAAAACACTCATTCCATATTTTTCCATTGTTAAAATTTCATAAAATCTTTTGAAAATGATCACAATAACCCAAAGTGTGTCACCTAATGTCCAATAACATAAAAAAATAACAACACCCCTCAATAAAAACAATACAACTGTGGGTACTTTGGTTATACCCCATACATAGGTTAGTTAGTCCCATTAGTGAGATATTTTCCAAGGCCCAAATCTTCCCAGTCACATGTCTAACTTTCCTCAAATAGTAAGAAAAAAGAAAATAATTGAAAATATGGCTCTGATAACCCTTTTTGATATCTTGACCCATGTGCCTCACACCAGTTACAAAATCATGTTCACCATGTGACTTCAGGTGCACCTCCCTGTATTCCATAGGCTTCTAACTAATAGTGGGGGTCTAATATACATCATAAAGACACTATACCCTCTGTATGAGAGTAATAAACAAGTAGAAATAAATAAATATATATATATATAATAACTATAATCCAAACATATAGTATCTCATGATGATTAATATAGGAATACAATATTCCCCCAAAAACTGCAAATTTGGCATTCCATGTTTGTGCCATGTGCAAAATGAGAACCAAAAAATAAATAAACTGACCACTCCCCAGAAGGTCTCAATACCATTTTTGGCTACATAATCCACTAAACATCCCATATCAACCATCTGACATAGGGTTCTTTCCCATGTCCTATCCTGCAAATATAAAGTCTATTTCATTACCGATCATTCATCCTGATTAGGGTGCGAGTATAACTCAGTAGACCACCACCAATGACGTCAAAAACAATATCCATCCAATAAATGTGTATATATATGTATAAATAATAAATTTAAATTCATAATGTAAATGGTTAAAACATTTCATTATACATTAATTAACAACCTAGACCCACAGGATCTCATGGACGTCCAAACACTTAACACCCACTTCAGACCATCTCATAGTCTGAACCATATCGCAATACCATGATTATCATTTATCATTTCATTTCCAAGTCATATCATAACTAATTGGAACCATAGTAAAATGCCATATTCATGGGCATAGATCATCGTTTCAAACACCCCATGGGTATTCGGATCCTATGTCCATATCACACACCACAACAATCACATGGGTCTTTGGAGCCTCATTCTCTATCCCATGCTTACTATATCATATGGGTATTTGGAGCCTCATTCCATGTCCAATGCCTTGTTTATCATAGATGGGTATTGGGTTCCTCCGTCACTGTCCCACATCACATTTATCACATATGGGTATTTGGAGCAGTTGTCTTTGTTCTTCATTCTTATATCATACTATAATTCATATATCACATATATCAAATCATTCAGGGTTAATCAATATTAAAACATTCTTATCGCTATTTCACATCATGGTGTACCATTAAAATTTATCGCAAAAAAATGGTTCTCTAATTTACTCACATTACATATTTAAAAGTATCACTATTAATCCATTGATCTACATTTATCCATTTAACATACTAATTAATTCACTAATTAATTAATCTGAATACACATTCCCAATATCCCATTAATTATTTCACCAATTAATTAATCCAATTTCACAATCCCAATATTTTTTAAAATAATTCATCAATTATTTAATCTAGTTTCATTAATTTCTAATTACCCGTATTTTTTTATCGATTACTGCCAATAGAAATCTAAAATTGAAGTGAAACGATAAATTTCACAGTTAAGAATGGGATATAAATCCAAAGACTAGATCCAATATCAAATATATTAGATCTACCAACCAAGATATATATCAATATTAAGTAGAGGAAAATATCACATAAAAGGGTGTGATAAATATGGGAGGGAGAGGAAACCACACAGTATGACAATATCTTATGGGGAGAGGTGAAGTTCATCAATATGGGTATTGAATCATCAAGAATAGGGACTAAAAAGGCCAAAAAATCTATGTAGGATCAAAAAACTATTAAAAATTATTTTGAGTAGATCTATGGTTTTATTTGATATAATATGTGGGCTTGAGAAATTTTTAAATAAACCTTTAGGGTATTAATATCCCACAAGCATAGTTTCCTGTATTGGGTGAACAATTTTTCCTACTTGTGTTCCCTTACTGTGTGCCTCACCTAGGGTTTTCACATGGTTACTTATATGAAGGAACAATACCAGAAAATTTTTTCACCAACTATGTGAATCCATTGTTCATAGGGTCACATAGTTTTCTTAGATCGGTGCACAGTTTGGGAAAACCGTCCACCAATCGCGAACATCCATCTTCCATCCAAAATAATACAATTCCTCCAAAAAAATCCCCATGTAATAACTGAAAGAAAATATAATGAAAATAAGAAAAAAGATAGTACCATAAAATGATCTAGAGACATATCTTGATATATTAGAGATCTTATAATAACATTGTCATCTGTATTGATGTTATATATTTTGAAATCGATTAGTGGATGGGGTGCCACAAGCTTTACAGAACTACTAGGTCCCCTGAATTATATTCTACCAGAATAAAATGATGAAACATTTCCAATATATGGAACTAAAATAATGTTATGATAAATGAGAATGACCTCTATAAAAATACCTACTATTCAAATGACTTAATATTCTTTCACAAAGACTATCAAACACTGATAAAATTCCCAATGTCTAGCATTGATCAATTCATGAAAATTATTCTAGTACTTTGAAATCCATTTTTTAACATCACTATAATTCCATTGTTTTGAATGTTATAAAGAAGTTAGGAAAACACGATACAATTTACATGCCATGAAGATACAAGAATTAAATATGAGAACCAAAATAATCCATTGGATTCTCCTTAGTGGAATAAAATTGATTAATATTATCCTAAATTTTGAAATGATCCGAGAAACATTCTTCTTGCGTTATCTAAATATGAAATGAATCTTTTTGTTGTGTGGAGTAGTAATCATATTTCATGTCCTGTCATGGTGGTAAATTATAACTTTTCACTAATGTTATTCATGAATCGTAAATAAACAATTTAGTTTCAACTTATATAAGGACCAAAGAAACCCAGTAATGATATTAATGTCTATTTGGATCCATTGATCGATGATCTGAAATTTATATGGGTTATAAATGTTAAAATGTAAAATAATCAAAAAATAAGTAATTCAATTTGAGATATATGTTTTACAAAATGATAAATTATTTTACAGCTTATAGTAATTTATCATGCTATATTATTAATGGAATGTTTGGGTGTCCCATTTGAAAAGAATTCCCACACTCAATTCAGATAAAAGATTACTTTTTTATTAAAAAATGTTTTTTACTCGATGAAATAAATATTTTTCCATGATTACAGTATTCTATGGGAATGTTAATCAAGGTACAATACCATCTCCACTAACGGGTGATCAAGTCTTCAATAAAATATAACTTATTGGATCTTTTTTTTGTAATCCATTTTCAAAAAACCTTTTGAAATCATGTTGGAAGAAGTGATTTATTTTCAATGAGAAACTGCATTTGAATTTTTTCCACTCCAAACATTTTCTTGATGTCATTCAAATATAATAAATTTAATATGATAATGTTATTGGCACATTTATAACTTTTCTAGAAAAAATGAATGATGTAATCAAGGCTTGGTGAACATGATTGACCTAGAGAAAAGGGAGAACTTTTCACCAATGAAGGTTAATGGGTGTACTTTTCTTTGTTCGGTAGCTAATACTCTATACCGATAAGAAAAATTGTAAAATAATCATTTTCATTGATAGTGTAATAGTTATTTAGCGGTATACATCAAATATAAATAATATCATGTCAATGAAAAATTTGAAGTTATAGGGACTAAAATCACATGGATTTAATGCTTTGATGAAATATTTGATTTCTATTTCATTCTATTTAATTTTTATGAAAAAGGTATAGCATTCATTAACATGAATGTTTTCCTTTTTCTATGAAATATGTAATAATTTTATAGACCCGACTATATTTATAATCATGAATAAGTTGGTTGTAGTCATATTACATGAAATAGATATGTTTTTTCCACTATCAATTTTTGATATAATGGTCCACCTCATGGTTTAGTTTTTTAGAGAGGTTTAAATACGTGGTCATTTTAATTTTAGATGAATGTATCTCATTGAATGGTATATGGTGTTTTTGATAGGGTATGTAAAATTTTTGATTCAGACAGAAGGTTATATTTTATAATGATATATTGTTGAAGAAGCTATTGAATTTTGTAACAATTACCCATCAGATGTTGATAACATTAGTATCCCAAAGTCTCGTTACAACATAAAATTTATGGGAAACAGATTTTAAAATGAGATGTTATTACAATTACATAGACAGAGTGGGAGGAAACACACCATTACATTTTACATAATTTTGATGATGTTGATCCATACATTGATGACAATAAAAAAAATTCTTAGATAATTCTATACATCAATGGATGAAGTATGGATATCAAATACACATAATTAATAGTTTATAGGATGATTTAGAGATCAAATTTATAAGTAGTGATCTGAAAATCCAAATTAAATTTCTGAGTGTCCTCGATAGATATCCATGGGACCGAATGGAAATGATATATAATATAGTGGTTTTGAAATAAATGGTTATATGTTACATATATAAGAACAAAAATATGGTTTTACGATTCAAAACAGTGGCCTTACACTTTTTGTGGAAGTGATACACATATATATGTCTAAGTATAAAAATAAAATTTATGAAAATATGTCTTGTTTTGGAATTATTGAACACATATATAAGTTCGATTGTATAACATTTCAAGTGCTGATTTTCTATTGCAAATGGTTAGACAATAGGAGTTCTGTGAAAGATGTTGAAATGTGATTCATGAAAGTGAATTTTAGTATCGAATTGGAAAAATATGTGGGGTTTATAATGGAATCAAAAATACTGAAAATATTTTATATCTCAGATATTGAAAACCTAATGTATTTGATTATCCTGCATGAAATGAAAATAAATATCGGGTCAGATGAAAATCCAATCATGGATAAACCTTTCATTGGGAGATCACAATCATTACCTATTTGTCCCAATTTAGGAGATGACTTCAATAGTATAATAGACCACAAAGAGGGGATTTAGATTCAAGATAAGGGTTTTAAATCACTATATCCTTTAACACAACTGTATATTCATCCATTTTCCATGGTTTGAAACCATGACAATATGGTCTAAAATTGTGATCATAGCGCATGGAAATAGTTTTCTAAACCTTATCCACTATAGACATTTCAATAGGGTCTAATCTATTTCCATGGTTTACAACATGGAAATAGGTTCATATAGCAATGGATTAATCAATTGTAATATGTTCCTATTGTCGCGGTTTAAACCACGAAAATATGTGGTTATAGCCATAGTTTACCACAACATAGATCACTACTATATGTTAATATATACAGATTCTTATAAATATTTAAATAAATATTTATAATTACAATTAATAATCAATTAAAAAATTAAAAACTATTTCTATGGTTTAAACCATGGGAATTGGTGTCTTTGGACAAAGATTAAACATAGGAAATAGGAGACCATGACCACAATTTAAACCATGGAAATGGGAGGCTATAGACATTGTTTAATCAATGGGAATACAAGGCAATGGAGATGGTTTAAATCATGGCCACATATTTCTATGTTCAGAGTTTACTAAACCATGGTAGTATCCCTTTCCCGCAAATTTATTTCCTTTTTAGTATTGTCTATTCAAAACTATCACAACAGTTTCATATATCTATTGATATATGTTATCCTAGAGACATGCTTTTTTTAAAACATGTCTATAGGATCTCTATAAACAAGTTTTTTAAATGCATTGAAATTTAAAGTGTGTTCGTAGAATAATTTTCAAGTTGGGTAAAAAATAAGGAGAGGTCAATTATAAGGAAAATTGTTATTTACTAATCTTTTTTTCCTTTAAAAATTTATTTGTTCTCAATTGCATTATCATAATATAAATTTAATATTTGACTAATCATCTATACATTTTCATTTGTACTAGATGACGTCACAGATCCCATGGAAGATAAAATTATAATGAAGGAAACCCTTTATGATTATTTAAAAATAATATTATGATATATATTCCTTATTTTACCGAAAATTTATATAAATAATGGCTAATTTAATGTTTATTATTTCGTAGAGATTTCATTTATTTTTATAATATATTTCTCCAATTGTAATACCTTTTTGTCCAAAACCAATGTGAAATTCTTCTCCCATAAAACCATTCTCACCCATTCAATGTTGTTATTTATCACTTTCCTTCATGTTCCCCCCCCCCACTTCATTTACATAAAGGGAAATAGAATAGCCTCTACTTAATCAGAGATCTAATCTGGATGTTTGCATAGTAAAATAATTTTCCAAATTATTTATTTATTATTTCATATATATTTTAATTTTTTAGTATTACTATCAAAATAATTGTTTTTTATATAGTTTCATTCTTTTTTTGAGTTGGGGTGCATTGTTCGATGCTACTCATGCTCATGAGAGAATGGACTTTGAGAATAAATTTGAAATAAGGAAAATATGGAAATCAGTCATGAATGTATACAAACATCATATAAATGAGAATGAAAAAATATTATTTAATTAATTTAGTTATCATTTTATCTACTACTTTTAAGTTATATTCCTTATAAATTTTTACGTAATACTTAATATGTTTTTTAAAAGATGCTTAGGGATGTCATATTTTCATTGTTCATTTATTTTATAACATTTCTTTACATCATCCGAGATTTGTTTTCACAAAAACATCAACATAATTCTTCTCCCTTGAAAAAATTTCACCCCTACAGTGTTTTTATTTATCAATTTCCAACATGTTCTCTCCACTACATTTGTATGAATATAAATGACTATACATCTTCTCAATGAAAGAGGTAATCATGATGTTTTATAGTGAAATACATAACCATTTAATTTAGGTGTTGTTTAATCTTTATGTTAAATTTATTTCTGTTAGTATTACTCATGTAACACCCCGAGATTCTATGGTATGATTCTCTTTAAATAATACAGTAGCGTGTGTTGTACACAATTTCGAGTTCTAACACACCGCAACCAATCAAAGTACACGTTATGAATAGAAATACCCACTTTTTGAAATTTTATAAATTTTATCTTTTAAAATGGACTTCATATTTGGATTCAGAATATCGAAATTAGCCTAGGGTGAATTTTTGGTATTTTTTGGAAAACTTTCAATTTTTGATGAATAGTGAAAAAACACCGAGTTATTGTTTAAAAATGAATTTTTATTTAAATAATTATTTATTTTATTTGAATTTAATTAAGGTCAAAATAGAAAAATAATACCTATATATGTTCAATGTAATTCATTGGAGTTAGTTTAGAATAATATTAGATATATAAAAATTTTATTGAACTTTTCACCGTCTTTTACCCACCTCCTAGGATAATTTGGAAATTTACATCAACTTAATTTTACGGCTTCTGTGAGTGGATCTTCAAAACATCGAGAGACATGGTTAATATCAAGGAGTAAAATGTGGTTCAATAAGATAAAAATATTTTTTGGTGAATAATAACGTTTTACTTTTATTTACCACGGTAAAAATAAATAGGGTAATTAAGGGTAAAAATGATATTAATATTACTTTAACACATGTCCAAATTCTATTGGAAAAGTTTATATCGAAAAAAAACCTTAGGAATAAAATATTATCATTTAGGTCCACTTGGATTAGAATAGGAAATTTATTTTATTTTATTCAAAGAAGTGTTAAAAGAGTTAATATCAATGTTTAATTAGTAAAACATTTTTAATATAGGGTTATACATAAGATAAATTAGATTATAAATATTCATTAGAAACCTAAAAATATTTCCTACATACTGATATTTAAATAATTGATATTATAAATAAAAAAATAAATATAATTTGAGACATTTAATGAATTTCACAAATTTCATAGGTTAATATGACATGATAGAGTTGATTACATGAATTGTGTTCGAAGTAATAATGTTGTTATGAATTTATCAAAAACAAAATACCCAATAGTGTCAAAATTGACATAAAAGTGTTTTTAAAACAAATATTATATTATTAATTGATATTTAATTCCTAAAAATCAAAGGTTCGGCCAAAGGACTTATATCACGATTGTTGAATCATTAATGGAACACTTTGGGGTCGCTTGGATGTATATATTAAGTTTATTAACTATATAATATAAAAATACAAATTGACATGGTAAGTATCAAACTAATTAACTAAGAGTTAAAAATAAAGGATAAGGTTAATAATGTAACCCAAACCTGTCTAAAATCTATTGGTTGAGTTTTTTTCGACCTATCCCCACCTGAACCTTTAAATAATCTACTTTGGAGCTATTAGAAACCGAATATGGATTTATTATAAAATAATATTTCTAGCTTTTCCAAAGGAGCCCCTCACCCCTCTTATAAAAGGGCACTCCCCCTTCTCATTAATTAACACCTTTAAATCCATTTGGATCGGCCAAAATCTTCCCAAATATCCTTCCAACATCCCTAAATTCAACCTAGAGGCCTTATTTTGATCAAAAATCCATCTTAAGTATCCATTTTGATAAAATCAAAAAGAAGAACCTGAAGAAGAGGTAACGTCTTAACCACCCTCTTTAAAGTTCTTTTCTTCTTCAACTTCTTCTTTCCTTGTTATTTCCATTACAAAATAATAACTACAGTATATTCTATATATTGTGATATTATTATAATTATGGAACAAACAAATTCATTATTCTATCCATCCCATGAATGACATGTCACCATACATGCATACGTACGGCCTACCGTCTCCACGTTGTGGTGTAATTGTTATTCAATATATTATTATTTAGATGGGTGTAATAATGATGTATACTTCATGTAAATAATACATATAAAATGATAATGATTCTGTCTATATGATATACCATCCAATTATATATTATTTTAATATCAAAAGAATGATATTGTCGCTCGTGCGTATGTACAAATTACCGTCTCCACGAACGCAATGAGATTCATTCCCCATTGTATCCATTCAAGACTAAATTTTATTGGATGATTAAAAATAATATTTAAGGACTTGATATCATTCTGTATATGAATAATATACGATCTATCCATAAAAAATATGGCTTACGTAACAAAACAGACAAAGGAAAATGTATCCATTAACACCCGAAACGACGATAATACTAAGACGTTATTATCAAATCAATGTTAAAAGATCATATATGATATCATATTAATGTATATGCTTCTTGTATAATTTAATAACAATTATTTCACCATTATATAGGAGGTTAACCAACCCTAGACCAAGGAAATGTACAAAGTATGGGTTTATTTCAAAATATCTTCATTATTCGATGTTGTTTATACATAATTATCTACTGGGACTTCTTTATCATCCAAATCCATGTTTCTAAAAAATGTATTTCAAAACATTCTTATTATTTTACAGAATATGGGTTAATGTCATTTATACCATTTTTTGAATTTTTATAAGAATTTTATAAAGGAATCCTTCCATCGCTTTCCAAAAAAGGTCCTTTTAACATTTTCGACAGAATTAAGGTAAGATTGTTTTTTAACATATACGGCAGATGTGGCTATTTTACGCCGTTATAAATCATCAAATATTCCCTTACAATCTTATAAGAATATTTTCAATGTAAATGATTTATTTTATAATTTTGTGACTTTTAAATTATTTCAAAAAAAGATATATTTCTATCAAATAGTTTTGATTTCATCTATGTCAACATCCTTTGATGGATTTTAAGCTTATTTGAAGTTGATTTATTATGAGACAAAACATTCATATTGTATTGGAGTTTTTGTGATATGTTTGACTGTGGATGTGTTATTTTTATACCGTTCATGGTTTATAGATAAAGTATTGACATTTCGTATCCTAGTTTTAGTACGAATGTTTATGTTATATTTAAACATGTTCATATGAGGAATGCATTGGACTTAATTAGAAACGGGTGGAGCCCGCTATAGATCCTCGATGCATCGGTGGGTCTCATGAGACAGCCTAGTGTCTTGACACTAGGCCTTGAAAAAATATTATTTGTAGTCTTGGCACGAGGCCATGACTATGTGGTTATGATAGTCTGGCATTATGCATTCCATCATTATGAAAGTGGTTATTGAAATTTCATGTGATTATTTGATAAGCGGAATATCCATGTTAATAAGTAAATGAGATTATTTCATTTTATATTTTCCATATTATGCTACAATTCAAGTTTAAAAGGCTTTTGTTTTAGTTATACATTGCCTTAAATGTTAATGCGTATTTATGAAAGTTTCCGCTTTATTATTATCCTTACTGGGCATCTGAGCTCAACCCTTTCAATGTTTTATTTTTTCCAGGATGTGAAGATGTAATATATGAATGACCTGCAGGGATAGTATGTGGGGATATGAGTGTGGACTATGGAGACTATGTTGTTGTTGTTTTCATTTTTATGATGTAATGTAAGACTTATGAATATATCTAGTGTTTCTAAGGATACTAAACTAATCGGTCTTTTGAGATTTGATCTTTCTTGTGATCATGCCAATTTTATATAATAATGCACCGACTCTGGGTAACTAGGGATGGGGCTTTACAACTCACATACTAACTGTTTCATTATATAGGTGGATTTTTTTTTGAGTTTTGGTGGATTGTTTGAAGATGATCATGATCTAGAGAGATTGGACTTCGATAATGAAACTAAGATATTGAAAACAAGGTTATTGTTCAATAATGTATACAACCAACATGATTTTTTAATTCCTACTACATAGATAGTTAATTTCCCAATCAATTTATCTACTATTTTAAAGCTAATTTCCTTTTAATTGTTTCTAATACTTATTTAGTTTTTTTCACAGTTCTTTTGGGAGGTCATATTTTTTATTCAAATATATTCAACAAGGCTTAAATTTGAAAACACGATATTTTTTAATAATTTTACCATTCTTTGTTTTGACTATATTTGTTTAACATTAAAATATCAAAATAAGTTGATGTTATTAGTCGAAAAACATTTTTAGGATAATAACATTGGCTCAATATGCATTTTTGGAGTTTTGATGAAAAAAAAAACAATGTAAAGAATGAAAAAATTGGAAGTTGATTTTTTTTCAGACTTTGGTACATGTATGAATCTATCACACCTCAATATGACACATGGTGTGACATGTATGACACCAAGGGATTCTTTTTTAAATAAATTGACATTAATATTCATAAAAAAGAAAAATAACCTACTGAAAACTATAAAAATATTCATTTTTTTATACTTTTGATAAAGGATATACATGTCATCGGTGATTTATAAGATCCATCAGCACCTTAATCTAATTTATGATGTGCTATGTATAACTAAAAGTGTTTGTTATCTTTTTAAAATTTACATTTTAATTCATGAACTGTTCCAGATTATGCATATATTATATTAATAATTATAAAATGTAATTGTATAGTATTTAATCGATGGGCTGGCATAAAATTCTTCCTGAGCATCTCTAAGATAAATTGACAAGATCCATAAGGTTTGTTCAGGATTATGCATAAATTATGTTGACTTACATACTGCTACACTTGTTTTTTATTTTTATATGGGATGCCTCAGTAAAAGTGTACATTAATTTAAAACAATCCCCGAGCATTATTATTTCTCATTGTGTCTGAGAATATTTGTATAAATGTTTTTATATTGACAATCATAACATGCCATATTCATTAATATCATCATATATTTAATTATTCAAATTATGATTGATTTTTTGTATTTTAAAAATTTTATATCGTATTTTAGGAAAAAAATGAAGGGTTTTAGAATGTAATTTCTCAAATTGGGCTCTAAAATAATATTTAAATGATTATATAAAGATTAGATCAGGTTTTAAAAAAGATTAGAGAAATTATTATGAGATATTTATCCAAGAAATAATTAATACATAATTTCAAACATTGTTTTTAAACTCTCATTTACCCAATATTTTGAGAAGGTAAATGCTTATAATCTTTGGTAAAATCATACCTTGTTGTTTGGATAACACCATAAATATACCATTTGGTTCTTTTAGGCATAGTTGATTATATTCCCTTAGGTCGAGGTTCCGGATTTTCTCTATTGCAAGCAATTATACTCTTAGGTTTATAATGGAGGATTTTTGTGTATGGTGTTGGATGGTGACAAGGGGTCATGAGGATATGATTTCATTGAAACTTTTGGGGCCTTATATTTTTTTGTATTGTCTATATATTGTCCAATTTCACCTTCCTTTTATAATAAAATCCTAGTTTAGTTTAAATATATTTTTTAGTATCTAAATTATATTGTAATATGAGATGGATATATAATTTGAGTAATTTCATGTTTGGGTCACAGTAGATTTTTTTTAAAAATATCATGGATTTCTGATTTATTGATGCATCATGTCAAATTACCAATATTAATTTGAATTTGTGTTATTAATTGTATTTTAAAATTCCATTCTAATGATTTTTTAATGATTCACATGATCTACTTTCTAGATTATGTGGATCGTGAATTCCATTTGGGCCTTTTTGTGTGCTCGATGAGGTTTTTGGACATGATAGCCTAGGTTACATTAATTGAATCATGATATATTTTCAAAACCAAATTTAAAAATTATGTATATTACTTCTCTATTTTTCTTGAAAGTTTTTCTATGTGTCATTATTAATAGTTTTTTCTAAGGTTCAAACTACTATAGTAATTATGTTTAGTTTCATTCTTCAAATTGTATAGTGAATAGAACATCAAGGGGGTATCTTCCAGTCAAGAATGTTTTATTTCATTGTTTTTATATTCTTAATGAACATGATGTTGTTTCTTCTTTAGAATCATTGATTTTATCATACTAAAAATTAGTATTAAATATTTTTGATCATCACTAAATAATTCACACTCTCCAGTATATTTATTTCTCATTAACATTCTATATCATTTAATATCTTTCAATTGAGTGGGATTTTATATATACCTGAATGTATGACATTTACTGAATGTGTGGTCCAAACTGTCATATTTAATGGGATAAAATTATGCTTCTAAAAAATATATAGGGAGTATTATATCATTAAAGGATAACTAAATGATTCTTTAATGGTTTTGAAACCATATATGAAAATGAATTTGGAATGAGAATGGCTAGAAAAAAAGATTATTAGGTTGTTTAGGATGTCATTATATAAGAATGTATCATTTAACATCAATGAGATAGAGACCATAAATAATATAGTCGATGCCATGGAGAATATATTTGAGATATATTAACGTTAAATAATGTGTTCACAATATTATGATTATCTCCAAATCATATCAGGAACATAGAAAGTTACATACCCAAAAGCATTGCATTCCCTAATCATATAATCTCCAAACTATGTTAAGTTTTTCTATAAAAAAATTAAATAACAATAAGGACATTGTATTTGATTTACCAATCAAAATTCACCATTTATTCCAAAAAAATACCCTAATATTACATTTATAATAATTAAATATGGTTCCAAAATAGTGAAAGTATTCCAAAAAAAATTAATCACTAAATCAGAAAATCACTTTTCTTCCATATGGTTATCTATATGATAAAAAAATTATTCCCAAAATAATCATAATCATTATCTATAAACCCATTTTTGTAAAAAATTATCATCATACTAACAAGGAAATAATATAGTCTAGTGGCTGGGGAAACACCCTTATCACCATTCGATTGTGGGTTAGAGCCATACGACCATTCCAAATGGGATGAGTGATTTCCTCAACTCAATTTTGTCCTCTTAAAATACAATATCAATATAATTCCTATAATGCTTCAAAAAAATTATCCAAAATACTCAAAAATATTCATAATCCTAAAATATCATAAATTCATAATGGTTACCAAAATCATTAAACTTATATCAAAAAATGTAAAATAGTTTTATTCATCGAACAACTTCTTTACATATTAAACATATGGAACAAATAAAAATAAAATTTATACAAAACTCAATAAATAAATCCAATGAACTCAAATCACATAAAACCACAAAAGGGGTGTTTTTGACTATGAACTTATCATCATAAATTAATAAACACTATATCATAAATCAAGAATCTCTATATATAGACACGTTAATAGTTCCATGTTATCCATAATCTGTTAACCATTTTAATTTTCTTCATTAATAATTCCTTCCTACAAAAAAAAATATGATTCTTATCTGAAGATTCATCAAGATTAAAACATAATCCATTAAATAATCAAGATATTTCATATGTCATTTACATATCTATCATATTTAACTATAATTGAAGTATACAATGATAGAAATTGGGTCTTACTTGTTGTGTTCATAATCATCTCCCTTTGGACATTGATTTTCATAATTATCATACTATACAAATTTAAAATATTGAATTGATATCTTGGTAATAAATTTATTCCCCTTCATGGCATTAACTGAATGGTTCTTTCAAACTTGAAATATTATTTATGTATACAACCATTAACACATAAAAAAGTATTCATATAATTTTAAGAATCTTTCATGGGTTATTATTTCTAAATAATTAACATTTATATCATTGAAAATTTTCACCATTATGACATTTATCACCTAACTTCTATAGATCATCATTTCTCAATTATTTTATGAATTGGTAAACTTCTTGATGTTATTATTATTAAAAAAACTTATTATAGGGGATTAATAATCACCAAATGCTTTTTAATTATAACCCCCACTCTATTTTTTTGTTCATACAGATAACCACTACATTATCCATCACATCCAATTTTTATTTGGTTTCTACTAGATTTAATCACAGTCTAACACCCAAAAGTTATGTACGAACATATCAATAAAATCATTATAAAAAATATTTTAAAGATCATAAATACTAAGATATCTTAAACATTGTTTTATTTAAATCAATCAATTTTTCCATAGTAACTATCATTAAAAATATCCATTTTGGTTATAGAAGAGGTTTTAATTATGCTCAAATATAATACTAACTACTAAAGTTATTTAAACTTACCTTTGAAACAAACTTTATGGACCTGACTATAGGCATTATAAAATATTGTCTTTTAAGTCAATAATTAATTCTATTACACATGAGGATCATTTAATTTTTGATTTTAACAGAATTAGGAACATATTGTGTTCAATAAAACTCTTCATAACATTAAAACCAACATATTGTATTTCCTTAACCACTCTTCAACCCTATTAAAAATCATTTGAAGAACATGGGATGAGTATCAATCGTTTAGTAAGTTGTATTAAAACAATTAATGAAACCATTAGTCCATGAATACTTATACAATTTTTCCTTTTTCAAAATAAACATTGGGCTAAGAATAAAAATTCTATTAGGAAGGAAATTACATTATTTTGTAAAATATTTTCATAAAACATTTAAATAATTAATATTAAAGGAATGAATAAATTTCATTATGGTTTCATTGAAAACATGAAAAATTCATAATGAAATTTTCATTAATTTTTAATTTTCACTCTTAAAAAGTATCATATACATTAATTTAAAAATAATATTAATATATTTTCTCTTGTAATCAAAATATTTAATATAAATCAAAATTTATATCATAGAAAAAACATATCAGTTAAGTGGGATATAATAACCTTATCACTCTTAAAAATGGAAAAATTGTACAGTTGACGTCAATACAAAATGAATTAGAGAGAAATAATACACCCACCCATACATGGTTCATCATTGAATCACCCTTAATTGGATAATAATGTTGCCACAAATCATTAATATATAACATAAATACACATAATCATATAATTTCACAATAAACATAACATATTCACAATTCATATAACACAACACATTCTAGAATTACACACATAAAAATATTATATGATTCCTTAAGAAAAAAAAATTCTGGATATTGAAATATATATTTTATTTTCATTTTTTTATAAATAATGTTTGTATAGGTAATAAGGGAGTTTAATTTTTATAAAATATGAAATATTTTAATTTAATCAAAAAATAAAAAACAATTATGTTTTATGTAATGTTTTTGGTAGTCAGATATATTAAAATAGAACATTTATTTTGTCTCTTTGGAATGAATTTCAAAACATTAGGAAAAAATATTAATTTTTGAAAACCAATGAAATTAATTCAGAAGAGAATTATAATTTCATTTAAAATTATTTTATGTCTATATAAATAATTCAATAAGAGAATATTAAGAAATATGTTCATGGAATAAAAAATTAGTATTAAGGGTAACACTAAATGATGATTTTTAAAAGAAATTCCCTTATAATGAGTATCACTAGTCACATACATTCTTCATATTCCTGTATAAATTTTTTGGAGAAATTTTTATTTTCTTAATATCCTCTTTTGGGTTTATTATTTCTTTTAGTTTAAATATTCTCATGTTAAAAAATTACTTACTCATTTATCTTCACCTCATATGTATTGATGATATTTGATTCATAAGTCCAAAATGAATTTAGTAGGACGACTATGGTAAAAGTGATCATTATACAATCTTTTATAGAATAATAATCATTAAAAAAATTATTTCCATTTGTAAATTATACTTTTAAAACCAATCATGATGTATGGATATGAATGAAAAACTATGTTCCAATCATGGAGATGGTTGGTCGTACGTATGCATTTGTAACACTTTTATTTTCCAGTGATCTTTATGGAGTGAAGATAAATATAATTTTATCATTATATGAGGATAATGACAGAATAAATACAGTTTTATTTATTTAAATTTACTTAAATATATAACCAATTATATTTAGTTATGAGAAATGAATCACATCATTTCATGAAGGTGGTTCCTATATGTATGCTTGAATAATGTTATTATTATAATTGACTGGAGATATAAGAAAATAAGTGTAATGTAATCATTATAAAATTATAAATGTTAAATTCAAATCATTTATATATATATATTAATTCTATCATTATAATCCATCAATTGTATACAATGATGGGAAATGAAATAAGCTGATATGTGAGGTGGTAGTCTGTTATACATGTGAATGATGGTTTCATTTCCCATTTAATGGAAGAAGAGATGGATTTATTCCATTAAATTAATATAACAATATTTAATTTCATATATAATTCTCCAGATATTATTTAATCACATTTTATTTATATTTTAAGGGTTGTAATAAGAAATAAAACTAAAGAAAGTCATTAATATCTATTTCTATTATTTGAAAAATCACTATTAAATAACACCATAAAACCTCAAATATTATTATTAAACCTAAAATAAGTAATATATTAAATGTATAGGAATATTAATAATGTAATAGGGAATATTTTTTTTATCAAAATAAGTTCTTACATATGGTTTATTGAGAATAATTAGTTCCCTTTAATAGGAGATTAAATCAATAATCATGAAATATATATAATTAATATAAATAAATGTTGAACTCAAAATGGATCTAAATTTATTTTATTAGAAAATAATATTAATATAATTCTACATTACATCATAAAATTAATTGTTTAAAGGTTTGGATCACACTATCAACATTATAGGTTTTTAAACTTCTTTAAACCTTTTGATAATTATAGGTACATTAATATTTTTTACTCTAAAAGAAGTTAAATAATTACTATAAATGTAAAATCAGATCATTATGGGACCATTATTTATATCATAAAACTTATCAAATTCATTTATATGGAGATATGTTTTTTATAAATATTAATGCTTGTAATAAAAAACATTTTAAACAAAATGTCATTAATGTTGATTTGTAAATATTTCTTTAATTAGAATTTTAATTCTACAAGATAAAAATGGAATTAGAAGAAAATATTTTAGTAAATACATTAGTTGTTATTTCTTCAATATATTATTGGGGCATATTAATTCATTAAAATTTTACTACATTTAATAGTTTTAATAGAAATTAGATTATTTTAAATTAATTGAATAATTTTTTCCTTATCATTGTGTAATAAATTAATGTAGTTATTTGACCGTTAATAATTAAAATAAATGACCCTGCTGAAGATACATAATTAATATTTTAAAATAATATATATAACAAAAATATAATCAACTTATCCATTGGTTAAAAATATTATAGTTACCAAAACCAATTGTGAGGTATTTGTTTACTTTTCATTTCATAAAATATTATTATGGTTATAACCACATCCAAATGGTAAAATTTCCATCTCACTGAATCATGGATGATTATATATGAAATGGACTCATTCAATAAAATTAAAACGAGGTTTTAGGTTCATTTTTTAGTCCTTATAATTTTATTTTAAACTTTAATTACCTGATTTACCCTTTACCATGGTAAAAAAAATTACTAAGGATACGATTCATATTCACAAAAGGTACATATTTAGTTTCAAAATTTTTGAAACTAAATTCAAGTATAAAATTAAATAAAAC
Source organism: Viscum album (assembly GCA_963277665.1). NCBI lineage: Eukaryota > Viridiplantae > Streptophyta > Magnoliopsida > Santalales > Viscaceae > Viscum > Viscum album. Next base: position 166,217,827 of record OY728148.1, read on the forward strand.
TCATAGCTAGAATATTTTTCAAAAAATTTAACTAGGGAAATTAATATAATAAATGAATCAAAAATAAAATTTTCAATAAAAATAGTACTTTTCACTATTTGATGAAGTATCAATATTTTTAGAAAAAACTCAAAAATTCACCATACTAAAATTTTAATATTTTAATTTAAAAATTGATATTTATTTTTTAATATATATTTTTAAAAAATTATTGAAATTAATTATATTACTCTCTCACAAAAAAAAAATCAATCAATATTTTTGAAGAAAATAGATCTTCAATGAATAAAATGGTTTTACTAAAAATGGAGTTCAAATTTCATAAGAACAAATAACTACATTTTTAATAGAAACATTTTATATATTTCAAGAGTTATGTTTTCTTTTTCAATTACATCAATTTTATGACAAGTTGATAGTGGTCATATTTATATAATTAAATTTTGTGGTCTGTTTATGCTTGACATTGCATATCAAACATGTTATAGAACAAAATGTTATTCAATTAAATTTTATGGATATTACATTAGTACTTTCCCCTTATATTAAAATATCATTTAGAATCATTTTCACTAATAGGATTTGTATGCTACCTTTGATCACAATGATGTTTTGTCCTTCACTTATAGATTTTATTGATATTATTCAAAATATATTACAAAATTGAATATAACATTTTTAATAAAAAATATATTTTTTATGATTCAAAAATAATAATATATACATGATAATAATGGGTTTAATATTAAATGAAAAATTTTATTTAAATTATTTATAAAATTATTGGAATAAAATAATCATTATATTGTTACGTTCTTGTTAAAAATTTGAATTGTTGAAATATACGACTTGTATAAGGTCATGAACACTACACCTTGGATTTCATGGAGCCTATGTAACCATTGGATAGATACTAGTTCTATTTTACCATATTATATTTGGAATTTTGAACCAAACTACCATAAAAAAGTTGATTAATGTAAATCAAATGAAATAGAAAAATAAAAAATGATAACATATAAATAAATGGAATTATAATAAGCGAATAATTATGAATATGTGTTTAGGAATGTAATTAATAAGTTCCTCATTTCTACTTAAGTGGTTTGTGATGCATCTAAATAAAGCTGGGACTTGTGTTAAGGTTTATTTATCACTCATTATTATTATTGATAATATGTTTTTTATCCCAAAATATCACTCTTTTTCTACTATTCACATTAATTATATTATTTATATATTCCTTAAACTTCTTTCCATGATTTAAATAATCCCATTATCAGATCATTTTCTAAGGATATTAATGAACAAATTATTTTCAACGTTCAACAATCAAATTCTTTTTTCACTATTATAATATGTATAGTGTTACTCTGATCATATCCTCATTAGCTGTTCTAATGGTATGGAATCAAGTTCATTCTTAATTTTCATTGAAAATAGTGTGGTTTTTTTAAATTGTTTCAATGTAATTAATAAAGTGATATAATTTGATCAATGTATTAATGAATATATAAGTGACCTCATAGGTTTGATGATTGATAGATTAATTTCATTGTGAAAAAATGGATCATGTTAAACAACCACCAATCATTCTATATATGTATAATTATAGATCTATGAAGAGTTGGATTTCATTAAAGCCTCAAATAATGTTGTTATTAATGCCCATATATAGTTAATTAATGTTTTATTTATTGAGAAACAATTATGTACCCATTTTTTCTAATAATCTATGAAATAAAAGGATTTTATATAGCAAATAAATAATTTAGAACACAGCTGATAGAGGATATACATGATTTTTTAACAATCATTATGAATGATTACTATTGTTTAATTTACCATCAGGAACCTAGGCCTCAAACAAAAGGAATTTTTTATCAAATATTATAATAGTGATTAATTTTTTATGTATGTAGATTATATATAAAAAACCAAAGATAACAATTGTTCATGGGGATTTGTATGATCTCAACTCACAAAAATTAATAGAATGGAAAACAATTCATACAATTAAAAGGGTTAAAATGGGAATAATGAAATGTGTATAAACTAATCATAAACTAAATTGACAATGTAAAATACATAAGTAATGAAAAATAATTTACATAATATTACTTTTAAAATTTAAAATTCAACATATGGAAATGAAATTATTACAAATTAAAATATCTAAATTGATGATGAAGTTAGAAACATAAATAAGGAAGGGTGAAAAATAATTTTATCTTCATATAATAATATTTTAATAGATTCTCACTTTCCATGATAATTGTCACCTTACACCAATGTGTAAGGACCAGGCTATAAACATTATTTAATATTATGTTTTAAGAAAAAAAAATCATTCTCTTAAATATGAGGATATTTATAATTTAGAGTTTTAAAAATTTTGGCCATTTCCCTTAAATAAATTTATATTACATCACAATGTGGAAACATCCACTAACTATCAATCATTCCGATAAAATATTGTTTAAAAAAGTAAATAGTTATCATTTCATGACATGAAATTTTAAATTTCTTCATTACGTCATCTATATCTCTATCTTACTAAAACCCAATTGGAAAACATTTTAAAATAATGTATGAGAATAAAAATCTCCTTAAGGTACATATAAAAAGAAACAAAGAAACATATTATTCCCTAAATAATTTAAAAAAATTCATTTCTCAAAATAATCGTTGGTCTCAATATAAACATTTTCTTTCACATAAAATCAACTTATATGCCCATTATTTATAATAAAACATTTCATAATAATTAATAAAGGAAAAAATAAATCCCTCAAATTTCTATTTCAATTCATGAAAAACACATATTTTTTTTCAAAAAAGCATAGTTATTTCACCCTTAAGAGGTAATATAAACATTGTTTTAAACATAAGCATAATAAAATACCTTATTAAATCATAATATTTTACAAAAACTAATATAAATTAGAGAGAAAATATATTTCAAACATTCGACATCATTTTTCAAAACATTATTAAAAATGGAATAACTAGTATGGTCAACTTCCATCATAATTCATTGGAGAACCCAATATATTGGGGGGTTATAAGAGACCCACTTGTCATTGGTGTAAAATGTTACCACCCATCCACAGTTTATAAAAGAAACATCCATTTTTATATAATTATTAGACCACCAATCTATATAAACAATTAAAAATGACCATAAAAAATCATGATAAATGAAATGTTGAATTTCTATTATCACACTCAAAAAAATTATTTTTAATCATAACAAATATTATTTGGATATTGAAATATTCATTCCATTGAAAAATCATTTTTTAAAATCCCATAAAAAGCAATAAAAGATTTTTATTCTAACAAAAAATATTTTTTTAACATAATCAAAATTCCAAATAAAGGATTCATATATAGTTAAGACTGTTGATTCCTTAAATGTTAAAATAGTTCGTTCCTTTTTAATTTTTTTCAAATAATTACATAAAAAATATATAGAAATGTTTATTTTAAAAAGATTGATAGAATGAAAATGTTACATAAATTTTCATTTATAATTTATTTATTTCCACATAATTACAATAATAAGATAATTTTATGAATACTGACATGGGAGAAAAATATTTATAAAATAATTCGTTAAACATTTTAAAATGTGGTATTTAAAGAGTATTATACATCGAGACTACCTGATATTGTACATTTGATATCTACCTCAAAAATAAAATTATGTTAATTACATAATTTATTAATAAAACATCATGTTCATGATTAAATTTTTTCACTTGTTACCATGATATGTGAAATTACATAATCAATAATATGCTCATCAAATGACTTGCTGAAATTAACTTCATTTTTCTAAAATCACATTGGTAATTCGATTATGGTAAAAGTGATCATTATTTAATCTTCTAATGATTAATAATAATAAAAAAATATTATTTTAATAAATGAATTATAATTTCAAAACATATTCAGATATATTAAAATTAAACTATATTACAATAGTGGAGACTATAGGTTGTATATAGGCATGACTAACGTTTAAATTTTCCAATGATCATGATTGGAAGAAGGTAAGTATTATTTTATCCTAAAAAATTATAATTACATCATAAATATTATATTATTTATTTAAATACTCGGACATGTTAATATATACCATATGTTATATTTTGTGACAAAAAATGAATCACATCGCTTCATTGAGGTGGTAATCTGAATGTACGCACAAAAAACATTATCATTATTCAACGGATTTATAGGTAAGAAATTAGTTGATATATTATGTTAAAATTTTGATAAATATTTATCTAAAATTATATATATAAATATACATTAAATAAATTAATATAATTAGGCATGGGAGGTGGTGATGGAAAATGAATTACATCAGTTCAAGATGCGGTAGATCTCCATACACATGAATGATGGTTTATTTAGCAATGTTATCATACTAGAGATGGATATAGTTTATCATATAAAACTAATAATATATATATATATATAATATTAAAATTTTATTATTTTATCATGGTTGGAATATATTTTAAGGAGGTAAACCAATAAATAAATAAAGAATTCTTGGTTAAAAACTACACTCTTCTCTAGAAAACCTCTTTCGGTTTATAATTAATGCCTTCCTACGATGATTTTTTTATCAAAATATGGTCTTTTTGATATTGGGATGGGTTTAATAGACTTATTTTAGTATGTATTTCCTAATACAGGCTACTCAAAATGTTTGAGGAAGAGATGGGGAGGTACATATTTATATGTGAGGGGAGGGGCACTCAGAGAATTAAATAAAATATTAAATTAATAAAAACTAATTTTCATGTATAAATGAAAAAGAATGTATATAATCACAATATATTATTAGGATATGTAAAAATTATTTATTTCAATAAAATTTGGATAATTTTAGGGAATTTTTCAGTGTTATCAATTTGTATTAACCCTTGTTTACCCTTTTGACACTTACCAAATATATTAATATTTTCTATAATATAGAAGTAAATAATGTTACTATAATAATATAATTAACCCATAAATTGACAATATTTGGTATTATAAACGACATCCCATTCATTTGAATTAGGATAATATTTTTAGGATTTTTGAATCATTTAATTAATATTATTTATTATCAAATATTTTTAATGTCAGCTTTGGAATGATTTATTTAATATGACATTGAAAAAAACATGACATATAAGTCGTTTTAAAATTTTCCAAACAGAATCATTAACAATTTATATTAAACTAAAAAATTCAATGAAGACTATAATTCATTAAAATTATATTAATTTTATCATGTTTAATATAATATATTTTATTTCTATATTATTTGAATAAATACTATGTTGGCATTGCAAAATATTTTAAGGTTATTATCTCATTTCTAAAAATTAAAAAAAAAATACATAATAAAAACCCATTCATATTTCGAATAAATAATTACAGATAAAAATATTTTTTATACCTATTATAATATATTAATGATACTAGAATAAAGAGAGTGGCATTTTTTACTTTACAATTTATTTAAATATTATAAACATCATAATGAGGGATATATGAAAAAATATTGTTATATTTTGAATTATATGATGAATATGGAATCACTTGACTAATAAATTTAAATGAATGAAAATTTTGATATCATTTTTAGCCTTTATTTTTAATAACCTAATTTAGCCTTACCGAAGTGAAAAAAGTTATTATGGTTAGTATTCATAATGAAAGAGACAAAAATGGACCTATTTAGTAAATATGGACCTACCGATACAAATATATTATTATTTTAACTTATTTGATTCATAAAATTGAAATAAATTAAGTTAAAAGTAAACTCATAAAATGATAAGGAAAAAGATTTTTTTGAAAAATGTCTTTGATGTATAAAAATGTTTCAATAAAAAAATAAAAAATAAAATTCATTTAAAATACAATAATTTTATAAATTTTATATAAAAAATTATAATATATTTCTTAATACTAAAAAATATAATTTTTTATTTTAAGTACATCAAATTAAAAAAATAGTTTTAAAAAAAATTGGTAATTTCACTATTCATTAAAACATCAATCCTCCCAACTAATAAAAAAATATCACCCAAATATAATTTTAATATAATGATACCAAAAGGATATCCTTTTTATAATATACCAATTCAAATAAATCTATAGAATAATTACAATATTCACTCGAAAAAACATTTTTATAAAAAACGTATATTTATAGTATAAAATGAAATAAATAGAAATTGAGTTCTTATTTAATTATCATTATTCAATAAATATATATTGATTATGACCTTTATATGTATTTCATAATATGATTAATCTAATTCATACAAACCAATTCAATTAATAGGTTATAATAATCACATTGAAATATTAATATTTTTATAGTTATCCTGATTGACTTAAAACTTTTTGTTGTATGATAAGGAAGATATTTAGATTATAATTATTTTAAAAAAATTGTAATTATATCCCCCCATTAATAAAACTTTTCCTAACAATTTTTACTTGAAATTTATAATTAAGGGTTCGAACTTTGATAATACCTTTGTTGAAACCCCAGCTCATAAAAATCCTTTATTAAAACTCCTCTTGGAAATAGTTAAAAGAAAATATGATAGTCATATAGAATAACCCATAACTCAGTATTAAAATAATATAAAAGTTATGGTAATTAAAAATATAGACATGGATGAAATGGAAAATTTATAAATATTGATATCCAGTGACAGAGAACATTGATCATAATAAATTGAATGATCATGATAATGTTAATGACACAAAACCAAATAAAAATGTGATGTGAAAATAAAATAAATTCCTTATAAATTGTTGTAGAAGGATAAATGTTTTATTTCAATATCTATTACTATATGTAGTGTAATTCATTTACTATCGCTATAAAATAAATGCAAATATACTTAATTGAAATGAATAATTTCATCCTTTAAACAAATTCCCCAAGAATGACATTTTTTCACAAAATAATGAGTAATCAAGGTAAATTTTTCATGCTTGAAGAACTAATGTCAACTTATAATAGATCGTTTATCCATAATTTATTCCTCCAGTCTTTTGACAATCACCAAAACCAAAATCATTTGCATAAGTAAATATTATTCCAAAAATGAATAAACAATCATATGATGAAATAATGTACTAACCTCTTAAATTCAATAATAATTCCCGAAGTTCAAACAAAATAATTATATAAATAACTAACCCTGATCTTCATAAAATATTATACACATAGTTTTAGACCAAAAAAATCAGAATTATTTTATCACATATTCTTCCAAAATTAATTTAACATTTATCTCGTAATCATCATTATTAACTCATATATTCATTCACTAAAAAACATATATGGCGTAATCATTAATCTTATAAATATGTTAATAATTTCCACAATTAAACTGAATCAATATAAATACAAAATATAATTATATAAACATCCAATGTAAAATTCAACCTTTATATATCAAATAAAATATCACCCTTGCCAAAAAAAAATCTATTGAACTTATGTTGGACACTAGAACACCCTGAGGGGGTAGGGGTGAATCAATACACCGACATTTTATTTTAAAGCGATAGATCTTGTTCCCACATTGGTAGGAACATGTTAAACCTGTTTGATAGAAACATTTATAAATTTAAAAACACAAGAAAATGGAAAAGTTGAAAAATATATATAGTTCACCCCAAAGGGCCAATCTGAAGAGCATACACCCAAAGTGTGTCTGTCAAACAAAAATACACAAATCAAAACTAGTTTTTGAATTCAAAAGATCAAACCCAGTAACTATGTTCTAGGAACACTTCCTTTAAAAGATTTTAGGGATAACACACAACTAGCTACATAACACTTATTTACACTTCACCTAGCTCTCTACTTTGGGTGAAGTCTCAATCAGTTTAATGAATTGAAGGTCACATTAGTTTGTTGGAATTTATGTCATTGTCCAAGAATAAAATGAGACTCTATATTAACCATGATCTTAAATTTATTCACTATAAATCATTACTAAAAAAACCATATAGTTAAAACATGAAAGTATTACAACATATCACTTGGGTGCAACACTTGTTCTTGAATTTAACTATTAGAATTTTCATGAATGATGTCATTCAAGAAACCCTTATCCCTCTCGCAACCAATCCACGAGTTTCATATTCTCTTGACAAATATAATTAATATTTTTTTGCAAAATTTTTTATAAATAAGTCTTATATATGAAACACATTCTGGTAGAATAGATTCCAAATTTTATTGGAAAAGTTATAATTCTTGGCTTGGGATAAACTCTTATTTTATAACTTTGTCGATCATGTGTGAAAAATGCTTTCATTCCTTCCCTCGTGCATGTAATCCTAATTTTGACATCAATTTTGGAACGTAATATCCATTCACACCATTTAATCTTTGGTTCCATCAAATTAATAATTTAAGGTTCCCAAACTAGTGACCATATTCTAAAATAAATTTAGTTAGATAATCATTAAATCACATTTCAATCCCATGTTTATCTTTAAAATAAAACATATCTTCCAAAAATATAATAACACGTCTAACTGATTTAAGCATGACTACCTCATCATCAATTATTATATTAACCCAAAAGGTTATAAATATTTTCACCATATCAAAAAACAAAAAATAAGTATTCTTCATCTAATTTCCCTTCATTAATAAACTTTTTAATCCTGTGGATTTTTTATACCCCAAAAAGATATTAATTTTTTTTATAGTTATACCATCTCAAAAAACATGAAAATAATATTAATTCTTTAAATATTTTTATTAAACATAAATCTAACATTCCACTACTACTCTTAAATATTTATACGTAGACATGTTAATCATTCGAAGTTCCTCATTATACATTAACCATGATTTTCCATCTTAATACTTATTTCATCTTTTCCAAAAGAAATATGAATCACATATGATGATTAAAAAATATTATAACAAAAGAAAAAATATAATCCATACCATTCATATTTCTTTCATAACATTCGCATTTTTAACTATAAGGGAATTAGTCATTAATAAATATTTATCTGCATCATCCATCTAATCATATTATTTATCTTTCCACCTAGACAATATAATTATATAATTCCCATACTTCTACGAATTAAAAAAATTCATCTGTTACCCAGGAGAGAGATTTATTCCACATAGTGGTGTTTACTGAACTCTTCCTTTTTTCTAGGATTATTATGGAATTATTTCATCCTTTACCACATGAAAAACATATACTCTCTAATTTTATGACATTTAACTAGCTTCTTCTTATTTAATTCATGACAGATATGATGTTGAATATTTTTAAATTTATGATATTTTTCACCTGAAAATACTTGTATATTCATTACTTACATATTTGATATATTTAAGAGACAAAACTAGGTTCATGATATTAATCCTAACTCATGATACCTGGTTAATGATTGTTACTAGATCTTTCAGTATGAATCAAATTACTTTTGATTTATCTTTCATAAAAACACTTCATTTTTCATCATGTATATTTCTATTTTATTTCATCTTGTTCATTCCTTTTACTAAATAAAGAAAATAGTGTTCATATATTAATAAAATAATAATAAAACAACTAATGATGAGGATAAACACTAACATATCTATAACCATATCAAGTAATTATATTTATCTAATACTACCATTAATATTCATATCATACTAACTTATTTTGTTATAAATAAATATTATCAAAATCATATATATCACCCTAACTTCTAATGTTACAGAATTCCTTCCACTAATACTGATTGTAAAGACCCATCCTAAAACATTACATGATCTAGAGTTTTATATTAAAATGTATTCACCTGAATTTTATGATCATTATTTTTTAATGTTTTAGATAATTATTGAAACAACCTTACATAAATAAATATTAAATCACAAAGTGTGAACTTCTACCCAGTAACCATATTTCTCAAAATATAAAACATTTAATATATGAAAAGCTTATTTTCATTACATAACATTAAAAATATTAGATTTACCTAATCCTAACCTCTACTCATCCTTAATTCCCTATGAAAAACATTTTAAAAATTTGAATGAGCCCAAACATATCATTAATGGGTATTAAAAAAATTAACATGTAAGACTATGAATACCTATAAAAACATGAAATTTAAAAAATATTTTGCACAAAATTAATATTTCCTTAGAAAATTAAATTATCTTAAAAAATAATTTTCATAATAATTTTAATAACAATTAAATAAGGAAAAAATAAAAAACATTAAGGTTTTTTTTCAATCCTTAATAAGTCCTAAAATTTCTCAAAAAGTTATACATTTCATATATAATAAGGCTCGTATATATACCTTTTCACATAACGTTAATATGTTAAGTTATGAAATCAAAATATTTGTATCAGAACCCATAGAAATAATTGATTAATCCGAAAGGTAACCTTGGACATTATTATATTTAATACCCAAACATATGAGTAACCAATATAGTAAACATCAATCATAATTCTAGAGAGAACCCAATGCATTGGAGGCTTATAAAAGACCCTCTCATCCTTATAGTATTGTGTAATCGTCAACCTTTACATTATAATGGAACATACCATCCATGGAATAGTGTGGAAAAACTCATCTTTATAAATTATTACCAAGAAAAACAACATAAAAATAAAATATGAAATTTTCATTTCTATAACCATAAAAATAAAATATTTTCTAATCTCTAAGAAATTTTTTCCATGTATTTAAATAACCATTCAATTTAAAATAAAATTTTAAAAAACCTAAAAAATGAAAAATATTTTTGTCATTGAACTAAATATGATTTCTTTTAAAGGAATCTAAACATCAAATATTTATTATATTAGTGATTGAAACCATTAAAACAATATATATAAAAATGGAACGTAGATTTTTCCATTTTTTCCATGCATTCCATATAAAATATGTAAAATTTATCCTTTATAAAATAATTTAAAAAATTAATAATTGTAAAATATGTACTTTTTTATTTATTTATGTCTATAAATATATATATATTCATAAAATCAATTTTAGAATGTTTTCATTGAATAAAATTATTTATAAAATAAATCTATAATACATTGTAAAATGGGGTTTTAAAGTAATGTGTCTCTTACCAGGGGTCTAAATCATCACATGTGTTCCTTATATTCTATTAATATAAAGTTATTGTAACTATTTAATTAATTAAAGAAAAATATTTGTTTTATTTATTTATTTTAATTATTTTATTTCTATATACATTTACCTAATCAATTATGTTTAGTCCGAATGTTTAATAAATACTCATTACAAATGTCAAATGTCTGTTTTTTTAGTTGAATATGGTCTAACATATCATTATTTCTTCATCTCTTGAAACATACTGATGATATAATTATAGTTTTTATATATCAATTATAATTTTACAAACAACCATGAAATATGAAAAATGAACTACGATATAATTATAAAGATGATAGGTCGTACGTACGCATGAGTAACATTTTCATTTTTCGACGATAATGCTAGAATGATGGTATGTGTTAGTTTATAATTAAATAATTATAATTTTATAATAAATATCATATAATATATTTAAATATAATTATATATTCCATCCATATTAATTGGTGATGAATAATGAATCGCATCGCATCATCGAGGCGGTAATGACCATTTATACATGAACACCGTTACCTTTTTACAATTGATTGAAAGCAAAGAAGGTAGATGATATATTATCTTTAAAAAATACTAATTATGTACTTAATATAATATATATGAATTAAATCAATCATTATAACCATTTGTGGGAGGTAGTTATGGAAACTAAATTATTTCAGTTTGCAATGTGGTAGTCGGCTGTACACAAAAATGATGGTTTCATATCCCATTTGATGGACAAGGTGATAGAGATATATTATTCTATTAATATAAAAAAAATATCTATATATCTAAGATATTTATATAATTATTTAATCAAGGTTGAATAATATTTTATGGAATTTTAAAATATATAATATTAAAATTCTAGGTTAAAATTATACCTCTTCTTCGGACAACCTCTTTTGGTTTATAACTAAAGCCTTCCTAGGATGGTTTTATTATCAAAAAATTTCCTATAATATTTGGTGAGATGTATTTAGGGATGAATTTAGTAATATATTTTTCCTAAAAGATGCGATTAATAGAGGTGGGGAGGATCCCTATTATAAATGATAGGATGGGAACTCTTGGACTTACATAAAATATTAAATTAATCTAAATTAATTATAATGTAAATATTTATATAAATTTCAATAATTATATTATAACATTAGTATAAGTAGAAATAATATGACAAAATTAAATTTAGGCATTTTTATGGGATGTTTTCACCCAAATTAGTTTTTTCACCCCCACCCCAAATTAACCCATTTGAAACATACCACGATGTCATGAATTTTACACTAAATGAGTAAACAAAGTTACTAAAAATAGTAATTGAACATAAATGGAAAACTATTGATATTAAAATATATATCCCATTCACCTATTTGATGATAAAATTTTTAAAAATTTTAGATCATATAATAAAACATGGATTATTAAAAAAAAAATTATTAATGTTATTTTTTGGAATCATTCATTTAATTTGACATTGAAAATAACATGAAAGAAAATTCAATCCAATATAATCATTTAAAACATCAATAAAATGATATGTTTGTCTCAAATATTCAAGGAACATAATAATTATTTCAAAATTATAATATTTTTATTATTCTTATCTTCATTTGTTTTTCTACTTTTTTAATAAATATTGTATCGGCATTGTATAAGAATTAATGTTAATTACATCATAACTAAAAATATAAAATAAATTAACATTATAAAATATTAATTTATATTTTTTAAAAATATTTACCACTGAACATTTTTTTCCAATAACAAAATATTATAGATATTAAAAAATAACAATGTGACATTTTTTACTTTATTATTTACATTAATATTATAAATGTTGAAATGAAGGATAAATGGAAAAACATGTTTCATTTTCAATGATTGGAAGACTATGTATGTACTATACTCATATAATGAAATAAATACAAGTGTTAGGGTCATTGTTTAGTCCTTATCATATAATTATTATCCTTAATTACCAGATTTACCCCTACTGAGGAGACATAGATTTACTAAGGATACTATTCATAATGAATATAATTAAAAGGGAATTATTTATCTAATTTAAGCCTATTTATTCCAAAAATTAAACTAATTTATATATATTAAATTCTTATAAGTGAAATAATTTAATTAAAAATAAACGCATAAAACGTGAAGAAATTTTTTTTTTCATAAAAATGCCTCGTATGTATAAAAATGTATTTATTCTAAATTCTGGGAAAATATAATTTAAAATACCATAAATGGAAAATTTTAAATCAAAAGTAAATAATTCATATAAGTAATAATATTTAAAATATAATTTGACTTTCTAAATACATTAATGGATAATATAGTTTTCAATGGAAATTATATTTTTTTAACGATTCTTATAAAAATAAATAATCTCCAAAAAAATAAAAAAAATTAAACCTATGATATTTTTTACATATTGAACTCAAATATGATATCTTATTTATAATTTTTTTTAAAGTTCCATAAATTAATTATAATATTATCTCTCAAAAATATATAAAGACCAGTTAAAAGGAAAACTTGTATTTAATGAATATAGCCACTTTACATAAATTTTAGTGCTTATTACAAAATCCTTAATCTATATATCTATATTGAATAAAAAATTTGTGTATATTTCAATTTTTTTTTAATCATATCTATACCTACTACTTCAGTGGTTTTGCTATACAGATTTTAATTTAATAATAATACCTTTATAGTATATCCTATTCCACTAAAATCTAATTGTTTCATGTTAAGTTAGCTATGAGGACAATATTATTTTAAATTATCAGGTTATTAAAATAATATTCTCCAATTTTAATAAAAATAAATCCCTTTAAAAAAATATAGGACAAAAATTTTTAGCGAAATAGATGGCTTGTTTTTAAATCCAAATTATTCCTTAAAAATCAACCACCTAGTTGACAATTAATTTCTCTAATTCTAAGAAATCTATCATGTGAAAAGTTTTTATTCAATCTAGTAATAACTGACCAATGAATTTTTTTATACCATTTATACCTATATCTAATCTTATATTTGAATTAAAAATATAGATTATACAACCATTAATCATTAAACTTATTTCAAAGGGATTGATTTTCAAAAATCTATTGGAAAAAAAATTAAATATAACTAACTATTTTTTAAAACATTTATCATATAGGTCTTGGATATTTATCCATATATTTTAAGGTTAGTTGGTTTCTTTGTTTGAAAGTTATGAGAATTTAATTAAATGATATCAAAATTGATGGAATATTTATTTTACTCCAATATAATTCATAGTTAGATACCAATAAATTGAGACTAACCAAGAGTATTTAAAAACTATTAAATAAGTTTAATGATTACATTTCCATTAATTTTAATTATTTGCTGACTATTTGTTTTTCCCAATTATCCAATATATTCAATCCAATCCTCTTCATCCCATTAACAAACCCGTCTTATTACATTATATATGCAGCCTCTGAACTGAAATAATTATCCTCCTCCAAAACTGCATAGATTATAAACTGATGAATATTAAATAATATCAACTTATTTAGAATAAAATATATAAAAAATATATAAATTTATAGAAAAATAAAAGTGTATTTCAAAAGGAAAATCAGAAACTTTTATTTCATTTTCAAATTTTTGAACGATTTCCAATTTCTAATAAATAATCAAATTTATTTCAATAGTTGAAGTTTATAAATTTCAATAAAAAATATTCTAAAAATATTATTTATTTATTTCTCGACACTTAAAACATTCCGACTAAGTGAAAAATGAAATATCTAAATAAAATTCAATATCCATATCTATAATGAAAATCATTTACAAAAAATGGTGTTGATCAATGTAATAACAAGCTTCCAAAATGAATTCAATTACCACCACTTGGTTACACTTAAAAAAAACTCATATTAACATATTATTTATAGTAATCAACCTTTTCTATGAAAATACATCCAATTAAATAGTTTTTACTCTTCACACAAGTGATAATGATATGTAATGTCTTCTTTCATCTTAATATTGCCCCTACATTTCATAACCATGATGAAATAATAGTTTTTTCTACCAAAAGATATATTATAAACAATAAATTTTTTATATAGTGATCCAAACATGTTTTATTTAGTGGCCTAAGGTTAGTAAAAAAGTGTATAAATATTAAGGCACAAAGAGGAGGTCTTTACTCAAAACCATAATTCATTTTTATAATTCAAACAAGTTGAAAAAACCCCACCAAGATTCCATACAATGTGGATCCGCTAAAAAATCATTCATTAATTTTTTATAGAATTTAACATAATTCGTATCAATGAAATTTATCCCTCTCTATCATTCAAGATTTATATGTTTTTTCATTATCATTTTTTATTTCCATTTTTTTAATTTTTTAATGGTTT
The DNA here is from genome assembly GCA_963277665.1 of Viscum album. Taxonomy (NCBI): domain Eukaryota; kingdom Viridiplantae; phylum Streptophyta; class Magnoliopsida; order Santalales; family Viscaceae; genus Viscum; species Viscum album. The sequence goes on from OY728148.1 coordinate 166,233,429, forward strand.
TATATATTATTTTAAGAGAATGAGAGAAATAAAATGTCGTTCAAATATAAATTACCACAAAATTATCTTTTCCAGTAATATAAATTACAATAATATTACACCATCCATGTACATGTGTAACGTATACCATGGGACCCATGAAACATAATCTCTCATAAATTTATCTTGAAATTAAATCATGAAAAACATTAAGAATAACATAGATGTAGTAATATAGGATTTTGACATGTATTAAATCTATAAAGAAATTAATGGAATCTATGGTCAAAAAGTGGGTAAAATATTATGAATGTATCAATGGATACAAATTGATAAATTTTAGAATAAATTTATCAAACATATTATGTCACTTTAATGAACTAAAAATAACTATTAAAAGATCAACATCAAGTTCATGAATCCAAATAAAAACTCAATAGTCTTTCTAGAAAATGTCATTATTACAAATTACATTTCAAAAATGTTTTATTATTTCTCTTTTGATGGAAGAATGTTTTTGGGAATGTTACTCAATGGATATAAAGTTCCACGATCTGTAAAAATAGAAGGAAATGATAGAAATACATGATCAATGGGGTCTAAAAACACATCCACAATCATTTAAATTGTTAAATTCTTAAAATAATGAAATAACCAAAATGAATATGGTATTAACTACTGATTCAAAATTTTAAGTTCCGATAAAAATATTAAAACACAACCAAAGAAAAACAAATAAAAAATATTCAAAATACATTTAAAAAAAATAAACCAAAAATATATATTTATCCCCAACACCATTATAAAAAAATTATTTTTCCCTGATATAATTAAAAAATGATCAAGATACCTAATATTATGAGGATAATTAGATAATTGTAGTGTTTATATAAGTATAAGAAAAAACCTAATGATTATTATGTGAATAGATTATTAGAAGTTATTCCATGTGAAGGATTCCATATTACCAATATTAAATGAAATAACATACATTAATCATTTATAAAAACAAAAAAATATATATATTTAAAATACATGGGTATCTCCCCGGTAATTATACATTTATTTAGTCTATACATACAATCTGTTTCCATCATTCAGGTATTCTTTGACTCTCATTTTGGTTCCGATTTTTTTTGGAATTGTGGTCTTCTTGTGGATAGAGATCCTTTACATGGGGAAATGAAATAATTTCGATGGATATATATTTTATTGAGTTAATAGAGTTTACACATAAAATTATAAATGGATTCAGAGGGTTCTTGTTTGGTTTGGATATCATATATAATGCGTTCTTTGATTTTTTGTAAGAAACTGAACAAAAAACTACCTATAAGACATATTCAAGTCATGAGGGGGTTACACGACGTACACCTATTATATAGAAGATATCTCATGTCTTATTAATGGGATGAAAACATACTAACCATGTAATAATTAAGTGACTTGAATGGGTCAATTTGGATTTAATTTATGTCATGGATATTCCTTTTTTGCAGACATAAACTTTTTGTAATTATTATCATGAAAGGGGTTTAAATTTTTAATTCTTTGGGTTCATTGGTTCTAAACATGATGCATGCAAAACCCTTTTTTTATTCTTTGCATATGCCTCCATCTCGAAATTTTGGATGATTTTTAGTGATCCTCATAATTTTGGATCACATTTCTTTGAATTTTATTCCATTGGAAGACGGATTGAATATCCCAAGTATGTGATCTTCCTTAATTATTTTAAATGTAGGTTATAGTAATGGAATTTGTTTCTTTTGTGATTTAGATTGTGATCAGTTGGGTTTTTCTATCGATCCTTTGTAATTTTTTTTCATCCCCTTTATTATGAAGGCCAATATACTAATTTCTAGTCCCTTTTGTTGATGTTGTATAGGTTTCCATCATTCATGATGTAGGTTTATCTATGATTATGGTTTTAATTATTAAATTTATATATGTTATTGTTAATTATTTTGGGTTATTAAATCAAAATGAATGATCTTACATTTTAATGTGTTTTTTGGAAAGGAATCATGTTTTTTAAGGTATTGAAATATGAAAACATATTTTATTTCAAATCAAACTATTTTATTAAATATTATCATGGATTTTGAAATGTTTTTGACAAACATTACACATTGGGAACAATGGGTGCATCTGGAAACCGAAGGATCACTTTACTATCTGTAATATCACTAGTGGTATTGTGATAAATATAGACTATGGAGGGACCTGACATCAGCTGCAACTATCAAATTCCTAGTTTATCAATATTTTATCTCTGTTATATATTATCATAGAGAACATCCCAAATTGTGTAAGTTTTAATTTATTCATGGTATATTTAATTCTGGTTTTATTCATTGATATTTTCTAACATATTTATCGAATGGTGTATAAATGGTTTATTTTCCAGTGCATATATGGTTTATTTTGTGTTATATAGGTTCCTAGAGTTTCAGAATGTGGTAAGAATTTATGTAAATCCATTTAATCTATAAAAAATATATTTTTATTAAAACTCCTTACAAAATGGATATGTTTTAATGATAGAACATGTGCATTATTTACATTATAAAATGTATGGATTATTTAGTGGTATTATACTAGGCTATGTGATCACACCCTAATTTTGATATTTGGTAGTTGTATATCACATTTTAATGGAATTTTGTAAAGGGAAGGGAAACACATAACAATTAGGGTTTTATTTTCATTCATCGCCTTCATAATTGGTTGGTTTTCCGATGAGAGATTGTCACATGGAGACTTGTTTAGTCTACTATAATTTATATATATGTTTTGTCATGTTTGTATTTTATTGTATGTCTCACACATATATATTCCTTTCCTCCTTGTTGTACATTTATTTTACATTAGTTATACATGTTACTTATTGTTCTTTTATACATCTCACCATGTGGTGGACTATTCAATATGGATTCTCTGGTTTTATTGGGTTGGTTCATTTCAAATTTCTATCAGATGGAATACCCACCCTAATGTTTTTTTTAAATATCTATGGTGTGGTTAGTTGTTTTGTTATACCAAAGTTCAAATAGTCAGAATTCTTGTAGTATGCTTATAAAGGGGGCTTGGCCAACTCACTTTATTGTCTAAATCCACATTGACATGGATGGACATGGATATTTACCTAGATTGAGACATGATTTTTTGAGGTTATTTGAATAAATTAGGTACACGATTTATTTAAATGGTCTTATTCTTTACTTATGTTCAGTGATTGTTCAAATAATTCATATTTACATTATATTTGTGTTTTGTCAAAATTATTGATACTGATACCTAAAGTTGTCTTATTATTTTGGTTACTTCTTTTATAGATTTTGTATTTATATTATGATTGTTAGACAATGCCTCCATAAATTGCTCTTTCAAATCTATATGAGGAAGCTTCAAGATAGGTTCTATAAGATAATCTTCTACTGGACCATTCCTAAGTATAATCTATAATTTACACTATTCTGACTCTAGTTCAAGTAGTATTTGAGAAACTAAAGAATGTAGTGGTTCATAGCTCAAAATTTACTAAGCAGTATCCACATGTCTTCTATAGTTACAATGGACCCCAAAAATCTATAGAATTCATTTAGAAAATTGATGGGATCATCAACTTTCTAAGGACTATTAATAACTCTATGGTTGTTTTTCTCACATATTTTGTCACAAGACTGAGAAGGAGATGGTGAGACTCCATTGTGCAAGATAAGTTCCATGAAGTTATCGCATAGGTACATTTCAAAAAAATATTCATGAGCTAGTTTTATCATAAGAAATTATGAGGGGTAAAGACCCATGAGTTTTTTACCTAAGAGCAATAAGAGTGTACTATTTTGTAGTAATCCATCCAATTTTTTTGGGTTGGTGTACAGGGTACCAGATCTAGTCCCCAATGATTACTTGATGTTTTAGAGGGTTTAGTTGGGTTTGAACAATGATATTTAGTCTATTCTTATTCTCATATGTATTCTGACCATTGGGAGGTAGTCAATAAATAATGTTTAGAAGAGGCTGACATTGATAAAAAATAGACTTGGGAGGATATTTAGGTTGTATAGTAATTAGTCAGGGTATAGTTTTTGGATATAAAATAAAGCAAAATGGTAGTTAGTTTTCATCATAGCTAGTTTTCAGGAATTTATCATGATAGTAGTAATTTGTTTTCGATATGTATGGCAGGACATGTCATAACAATGATAATTGTATAGAGGCTCCCAATACCTATCATTTTTTTGGACTATAATTCCATATGAAGTGTTTTTGTGAAAGGATTTCCCAATAAAATAAGGTTAGATCCACTCACCCCAAGGGTTTATCAATCAATACCAATTCTTCCAAGGTAATTGGGTCGTATCATCGGGCTAATGAGGAAGTTTGTGTGGCTAAAAAATGTTTTCACCTAGATCCCAAAAACCCAGAATGGGTGAATGCTACTACTACAATAGAATAGATAAAATATTCATTTTCGAAAGACCAATATGTTTAGTAGTCTTGGTATAAAATATAAAAAAATTAGTCTTGTGTTAGAAATTAATACACAAATTAAAAACATTCTTTTAAAAAAATACTTCATTCCATATATCAGGTCAATAAATATCATTCTTATTACACTTTCTAGAATCATAAAGAGAGAAAACATAATATGGGTGAGGTAATATACTTAGTAATTGTTAAATATTGTAGACTCAATAATGAATCAATGATCATAATCGATATGGAATGGAAAATAACTACAAACTCAGGATCTATAATCAATAAACTTTGAAATATGTGCATAAATAGCATGGAAAGGAAAATAAAAAAAATTAATTTAATCAATAAATGAACTCCATTAATAGATAATAAAGAATCAATGTGACAATGTAAATAACCAAAAACCATTCCATTTTTCTCTAATCGGATAATTAAATGGATCCATTGATTTTTTCATTTTGGAAAATACCATGAATAATAATAATTTAATCAAAATGAAGGAAATAAATCATGTTTCCTAGGAATATGAAAACATTAACATCATTATCTATCCTCAATACAGTTTACAACATATTGGGTTAAATCCAATTAACTAAGGATATCCAACTGATTCATCCCATGAGATTACCAATGAATCGATATGAATTCATTAACCGATCTCTAACCCATGTCATGCATGCCCAAAGAATTATTTATATATCAAATAATCAATTTAATTCATAAAAAATTCTCATTATACACTATAATTATTGAGAAAATGTTATTGATTAAACAATATGTCCTTATTTAATCAAATAAAATTCAAATTAAACACCTTTTGTAAAAAATTATATGGTTTTGGAAATAATCTTATACCTGATAAATGATATGGATATTTTGGATAATTCAATGTCAAATGATCAAATAAAAATGAATATCCCAAGAGGATATTAATGACTATTAAAATGATCTAAGGAAGTTTATATTTGTAATTTCATTGTTCCTAATAATCATAATTCTTTTAAATAAATAATTTTGTTGGTAATATATACCAATTTGAGACAGAATAAGATTTTTTTCTTTTTTGAAATGAAAAAGTTATTTAAAAAATACATAAGATAAACATCCTTTTAATTTTGAAAAAAAACAATTTTAAAAACATTATATATGAAAATATATTTTAGAAAAATTCTTTAAAAAGATATTTGTAAATTAGAAATTGAACATATAAAAAAATCAATGTAGGTAATTCTATACAATTTAAAAAGAACAAACCTTTAAAATTTAAAAAGGCTAGATAAGTTCCATATTCACAAACCGATAAGAATATTCCATTGAAAATATTTTTTAAAAATAAAATATTTGTAAAACTATATTTTGATAAATCACAATGAAAATTTTAATTAAAATTTTTTTATGAACATTTTTATAAAAAATAATTTTCTAAGAAAATAGATTTTTGGATGAACAGACAAATAAAGTCGTTTTTTATTAAAAATAATTTCTCAGAAATTTTTAGTACTATGGATTGGAAAAAAATAAAATACCTCCTATAAATTTCAACGATTTTCCATAAGGGATTAAAATTAAATTTTTTATTAAACAATGTTGAAAAAATTTCATTCAACTAATGTCCCATTGTATATAATCTTAAATAAAATGTGATTTTGAAATAAACCCTTAAAAAGATCATACTACTTAATTGACAATCGTGAAATGAATCAATTATGTGTGTGAAATGTATATCCCAAAAAATAATATAAATACAATAATCAAGATTCAAAATTCATTATACAAGTAATCATATAATTTTAAAGACATCTGGGAATAATGAAACCCAATGAAAATGAATTGAGTTATAAAATGCTTTACCACTTGGTAACTCTCATTTCAAATCCCCAAAAATGAAAAAAACAAATTGTAACATAAAATACATTGATGTTTGAATTATTAATTATAATACATGTCAAGGGTCATTATATAAATCATATAAAAGTATAACATTTTAATGGGCCTTTGTTGGGAAAAAATCCCTCAAGGTAACATTGCAGTATTTTTGGGTTGATTGTGTTTGTTGACAAAGAAGGTTTCCATGGAGAATTGTCGAGTTCCCGAGAAGTTGATGACATTTTATGTTGACAAATAACTATGACAAACGAAAGGAAGATCTGGAGGCGGTACAAAAGAGCAGTACAAGGTGGCGTCTTTTCGCAGTGTTTGCCAAATTTTTGGGGTCCAAAATTTGGAATTTGGTGAGCATCGCGAAAATAGGATTTCCATGAAGATCATATTTTAATATGGAAAAGGCATGAATTTTGCAAAGATAGGAAGCATGGTTTGGAAATAGAGAAGACCAGAAGAATGGAGGTGATGAGTCTTCGCGATTATGTCAAGCTTCGCGAACGGCAGAGGCTGAAGCGCATTGCGGCGGTGAAGGGCTTTGCGAGGAGCTTCGCGGCGAAGTCACGAAGGTATGTTGACGTTGATTCTTCGCGACTACGTCAAGCTTCGCGAACGACAAATTGTGATGGTGATTCGCGATTTGGACAGAATTCCGGAGGAATCATTGGAGCTTCGCGATTTGAGATGACGTGGTGTTGACTTCGTGCGGAAGGGCCGAGGGTCGGTGGAATCGCCTATAAATAGAGGCCGACCCCCTCGGGAGAAGAAGAGATAATTTTCAGAGAAGATCTTTCGCTCTCGATTTGCGAAGGTGGTTCGCAGAGCCAGTGTGCTTCGTGAAAGAGGTTCTTCGCGGCGGCTATTGTAGCTCCGTGAAACCTGCGAGCTCCGCATTGGATTACTAAGCTTTGCGAGGGCCGTTGCTTTACGATGGCTTGAGCATCATGAGATTGCTTCGCGAGAGTGCTTCGTGAGAGAGCTTCGTGAAAAGGCAGGAGCTTCGCAAAGGCTTGTTTGAGCTTCGCGAAATTGGGAGCTTCGCGAAGTAGGGTGCTTTGCGAAGGTACTTTCCAAAGGTAGTTGCCCAGTGGTCAGAGGCGAAGTGCTATTAATCAGTGGATGAATGTTGGACTCCAACAAAGCATCTATCAATAGTTGAAGATGCATTATTTCATGCAAATGAAGAGACCTACAGGTCTATAAACTGTGATTGGGTTCCCTTCTAGAGCAGTGATCTTAGGATGAGGAAGAAGGTGATCCTCTCCACCGGCAGTGAGCCAGAGAGAGAGAAACAGGGAGTGACCCTTGGGAAAGCAGTGGGCATGGGAATAGAAGTGATCTAGCCCGAACCATTGTATCCACAGCTAGTGAAGTATAGTGGAATTTGGTACGACCGGAAACCTGTCGGTGTATGCTCCTTGGACGTATCACTTAGCGGTGAACCAAGTAAAATTGTTGTGTCCTGTGCTTGCTTTACCTTCTGTTTATATTGTGAAACAGGAAAAGAGAGAAGAGTGTTTTGCTTAACAGCAAAACAAGATCAGAACGGGCTTTAATTTTAAATTAGTCATACCCTGATTCACCCCCCTCTCAGGGTATTCAGCCTTGTGGACCTAAGAATTGGTATCAGAGGGTAAGGTTGACATTTGTTCTTCTCTAAAATGGGGGTTATTAATCATAGAGGGATTTCTATCTTCGACGGATGTAATTTTCAGATATGGAACAATCGAATGCAACACTATTTCTGATCTTTGGGAATGGATGTGTTTTCAGCAGCTATGCATGGAATCACAGCTGATATTACTAGTGGTGCATTATCAGAAATAGAGAATAAAGAGTTGGATGTTGATTCCAAAGCAATCAATGCCTTAGGGTGATCCCTTTCCAATCCCATATATACAAAGGTGATGTCATGTAAAATGTCACATGCCATGTGGGAAAAGCTTTTGAATATTTATGAAGGGGATACAAAAGTCAGAGAGGCAAAGCTGCAAGTGTTGTGGAACAAGTATGAAGATCTGACAATGAACTCGAATGAGTATATTGATGCATTCATTGATAGGGTAAATGTTGTGGTAGAAGAAATGTGGGGCCTTGGAGAAATTATCGAAGATATAAAAATTGTAAAGTGCATATTGAGAAAACATCCACCTTGGTTCAATCCGAAAGTTTCTGTTTTGGAAGATAATGACCCAAATGATCTGACATTGGATAACCTACACAGTACCCTTGTTGCATATGAAATGAGAAACGATGATAACGAGACTGTGGAAAAGGGGAAATCCAAAGAGGTGGCATTCAATGCCATGAAGAAACTCACCATTGAAGATTCTAATGAGGAAGAAGAGACAGATGAGGTGATTTCATTCCTTTCTTCAAATCTAAAAAGAGGAAGAGGAATGTTTTAAGTTAAACTTCCACTAGCATGCTTTCTATGTGGAAAGGTTCGTCATCTTGCGGTAAGATGCCCCAAGAAATTTCAAGATAACGATGATGATGATTATGAAGTTGAAATTCCCAAGAAGAAATCCTCATCCTATGTGAAAGGGAAGAATCTGTTCAAGCGAAATTTCTTCAAGAGGAAGAATATTCTTTCACAAGAAATAGATAGATAAGATGAGTTTGAGCATGAAGAGGTTGAGGAGTTTGAAAATTGTAATGATCATAGACAAAATGCTACGGTAGCGGTCTTCGGTAGTTCTCAGGAAAAGGATGAAACTGACGTTAGAGAAGAGGAAGATGAAGTTGAAGGAAGAGTTGATATGGAAGTCGAATTGGAAGAATCTCTTGAAGAGATAGATGTTTAGAGAGACAAAACGAAGAAATCCAATAAAGTAGTTCATGATGCCAAATTCTATATGCAACAACAGGATGAAGAAAAGTCAGAACTGTTAGAAGAAATTGAAAGACTAAAATCCTCAACACCAGAGAGATCAGAAAATATCGTTGAGCATAAGCTTAGAATTGAGGAAGAAAAGAAGGAAATTGATTGTTTGACTAACACAGGAAAAGAGTAGGTCAGACGTATCAAAGAGCTTGAAGAAGAAGTGGTCAGTCTGCGACGAAAAATGAAGGATCAAGAAAAACTCTTGACCCCCAATGTGATATCAGAAAAGCAAGCCATTCAGAAGAAAGAGAAGATGAAAGAGGAGGATCATAGTTCAGCATGAGTGAAGAAGAAAAAAAGCTCAAATGATAAGGTTGATTCAGGGTTTGATAAGAAACAAAAATCGGTGGCAGTTAATGTCAGACCGCAAGCACCCGTCCCGAATTTGAAGGTTGATTTGGGCAGAAAACAGAATCAGAGTATTCATAGATCCCAAAGGGAAAATCGTAGTGCTGAGGTATCACGAAGTAATGTATCCTATATCAGGTGCTATTGCTGTGGGAAAATGGGACATTCATAGTATGTGTGTTCCGTATCGAAGAGATATAGTAGGGGACAAGAACAGAGATGACAGCCAAATAGAGAACATTTTTCCAGAACATATTTTGAAGGACACTGTTTTTGGTGCGGAGGATTTGGGAACATGGCTAGGTACTGTACTTCGATCATTCAGAGAAATGTGCCAAAGCATAATCAAAACGTTTTCAAGTAGCATGTCAATAAACCGACAGGTGAGTTAAAAATACAGAATAGATTTGCGGCTTTGCAAGATGATGCTGGTCTATCATACTCTGAGAAAGAACAGAATTCCCAATCCATGTCGAGTGTGAAAGAAAAAGTATGGACCAAAAAGTAGAAAAATGAGAAGGTCGTGGTGGCGTAGATTGTCATTAAGGCATCAGATCGATCTGGTGTTTGGATCCTTGACAGTGGTTGCACATCCCACATGACAGTTAATAAAGATATTTTTACATGCATCAAATATGACATAGAAGGAGTTGTCAAATTTGGAAATGATGAAGGCCTAAAGATGGTTGGCTCAGGGAAATCCAAGTTTGGGGGAAAAGAAATGAGGCGTTCTGATGTCTTGGTAGTAGAGGGTCTCAGTCATAACCTACTCAGTGTCAGTCAATTATGTGACTCTGGGCACTCTATCCGATTTACCGAGAAGATGTGTGTTGTGAAAGGAAAAGATGGAGCAATTGTTCTGCGGGGAAAAAGGTCAAAGGGAAATCTCTACCTTGTGGGTGGGGAAGAAGATACATGTCTTTTATCCAGAGAAGAAGAGAACCAGTTGTGGCATAAGCGACTTGGTCATCTATGCCAACCATCTATGGAGGATCTCATAAAGTGTGATGCTGCTAGAGCCCTTCCCAATCTATCACGTGATCGCACTCATACGTGTGATGCTTCCCAACAAGGTAAGATCATCAAAAAGACATACAGGCCAAAGGAACAGAAATCAACTAGAGTGCTTGAACTGGTTCATGATGATGTATGTGGACCTATCTCACCATGAGTTATAAATGGGAAAAGGTATTATGTCCTTTTCATTGATGACTATAGCAGAATGGCCTGGGTATTCATAATTACCCATAAGACAGAGGTGTTGAGTTGCATAAAGAAGTATATGAGGGAATCAGAAAAGATGCTTGGGCAGACAATTCTAAAGTTTCGTACTGATAACGGTACAGAATTCACAAACAGCCATGTTGAAAACTATCTCGAGAAACATGGGATAAGGCATCAAGTTTCATCGATAAGAACTCCCCAACAGAATGGAGTGGTTGAAAGGAGAAATAGGATCATCAACAACATGGCTAGAACAATGCTTATTGACAAAGACCTACAAGAGAAATTTTGGAAGGAAGCAGTGTTGACATCGGTCTATGTTTCAAACAGGTCTCTGTTGTGTCCGAAGCAAGGGAAGACTCCATATGAATTGTGGTACGGAAAGAAGCCAACGTTTTAATACTTTCAAATCTTTGGAAGTAAGTGTTTCATTCTCAACAAAGAAAATCATAGGAAGTCTGAGGCACGAGGAGATGAGGGGATATTCCTTGGCTACTCAAGGAAAAGCAAAGCGTATAAATGCTTCAACAAAAGGCTGAGAAAAATTGTTGATAGCAATGATTTCACTATAGTTGAAAATGAACAGAATACTCAATGATCTAGCGAACAGTTCCTGGATGAATGTGATGATGAGTTAAGAAACCCAGGGGGAGAAGAAGTGGAAGAAGCTGATTCAGAAGAAGATACTTATGATGAAGAAAAAAGAGTCAAGTCTGTGTCTGTGAGGAAGCCAAAGAGTCGAGCTGAAATTGATAGGAAGAATATCATTGGTGATCAAATAGCTCCAGTTCAGACTCGAAGAATGAAATCATCACAGAAAACGTCGTTTTTATCTCAAGTGGAGCCGAAATGTTTTTCCGATGCAGCTGAAGATGAAAACTAGGTTCAGGCTATGAACGAAGAGCTTGATCATATTGAGAAGAACCGGACATGGGAGATTGTTTCGAGGCCAGCAGACAAGAATGTCATCGGGACTAAATGGGTCTATCACAACAAGATGAATGAAGATGACACAGTGATTCATAACAAAGCACGACTAGTGTGCAAGGGGTACTCCTAGATCGAGGGAATAGATGTCGATGAGACATTTGCACCGGTTGCAAGGCTGGATACAATCAGATTATTTTTGGCCATAGCAGTGCAACGAAAGTTCAAAGTGTTCCAGATGGATGTCAAATCCGCATTCTTGAATGGGGTTCTGGAAGAGGAGGTGTATATTGAGCAGCCAGATGGTTTTCTCATTCATGAGGATGAGAACAAAGTTTACAGGCTGAAGAAGGCATTATATGGGCTGAAACACGCACCAAGGGCATGGTACTCAAGGCTTGATCAGTACTTGAATAAGCTTGGTTTTCAGCGTGGAGGAGTTGATTACAATCTGTATTTCAGTAATGACAGTAATCAAAGGATAATGGTGTTGGTTTATGTCGATGACATAATATTTGGCGGATCAGATGAATCTCAGTGCAGATAGTTTTCCGAATTCATGAAAAATGAGTTTCAAATGTCAATGATTAGAGAGCTAACATTTTTCCTTGGTCTACAGGTGACACAAGGAAGGAATGGAACATTAATTTCTCAATCTTAATATGCCAAGGAGGTCCTGAGAAGGTTTGGAATGGAAAATTCCAAGGAGATGAAGACTCTGGTTGCCACCCGGATGAAGCTATCGAAAGATGAAGATGGCATGGCAGTTAATATCACAGAATAGAGGAAAATTATTGGAAGTTTGTTGTACATTACTGTAACAAGGCCTAATATTGTTTATTCCACATTCCAAGAAGCGACATATCAGAGAAATCCCATGGAAAGCCACATGATTGTAGTAAAAGAGAATACTTCGGTATATCCAGGGCACAGTGGATTTCGGCTTGACATATACTGAAAAACCTCAGACAGAGTTATTGGGATATACTGATGCAGACTGGGCCGGTTCAGCAGATGATAGAAAATCAACGTCAGGTGGTGCATTCTATCTCGGTGGATTGTGTATTTCTTGGCTCATCAAGAAGAAAGATTGCATTTCATTGAGCACCGCAAAAGCTGAGTATATTGCAGCCACTCAAGCATGCACATAGTTATTGTGGATGAATCAACAGCTTGAAAATATGGGAGTTGAAGTGAAGTCTCCGATCGGAATCCAGTGCGACAACTCAAGTGATATAAATCATAGAAAAAACCCCGTTCATCATTCAAGGACAAAGCACATTGAGATTAAGTATCATTTTATCAAGGAGAAGGTTGAGAAGGGAATCGTGAAGTTGGAGTACGTGCCTACAGAGCTACAGGTTGAAGACATTCTAACAAAGGCCTTACCCAAGGAAGCTTTTGAGAGGCATCGACTGGCTCTGGGAGTTTAGTCGATTCCCCGCACTTGAAACAGTGTGGATGTAACCCCCCCTCTCCCCGAGGTATGATGTGTTTTTCCCTAATATGATGATCTGTGTTCTCTACTATGTTACAGACTACAAAGGAGTGTCCTTTGGGTTCGTTGAAAAAGGGGGAGAAAATAGTGATTGTTCAAGGGGGAGACAGTGTGGAAATTTGATAAATCATGGTTGATACGGGGAGAAGCTGACTAGTAGAGCATCTAGATAGGGGGAGAAATGAGAAAGGGGGAGAGTATTAAATCTGACGATGCTAGAAGTGATCGATCAAAGCATAGAAATCACGACAGCTGAGGATCGTGATAAAAGCAGAACAGTGGTGTTGGAATAGAAAGAGAATGTATCCAGCTATCACCAATTGGGATCAGTGTGGTTCTACAATTGGTATCAATTTAAGAATTGGTATCATGATGGAATCGACAATTGGTGTTTGACATGAAGTGATTCATTGATGAACATTTCATACTACTCTTGTTTCTCACGCCAAGCATTGCTCATGTGGGCTTGGAGTACGTGTTGAGTGATTCCTTGAACGCTATCATAATCACAAGAGGCGAATGGTGGTAGAGGCTGGAAGAAGACTCAGTGAGGTATCAAAGTGCAGAAAATCATTCTGAGCAGAGTTGTGAAGAGTTTTCAACAAACCCAAAGGGGGAGATTGTTGGGAAAAAATCCCTCAAGGTAACATTGCAGTATTTTTGGGTTGATTGTGTTTGTTGACAAAGACGGTTTCCATGAAAATTGTCGAGTTCCCAAGATGTTTTTGACATTCCATGTTGACAAAGAACTATGAAAAAGGAAAGGACGATCTGGAGGCGGTACAAAAGAGCAGTAAAAGGTGGTGCTGTTTCCCAGTGTCTTCCAAATCTTTGGGGTCCAATATTTGGAATTTGGTGAGAATCGCGAAAATAGGATTTCCATGAAGATCATATTTTAATATGGCAAAGGCATGAATTTCGCGAAGATAGGAAGCATGGTTTGGAAATCGCGAAGACCAGAACAATGGAGGTGATGAGTCTTCACGATTACGTCAAGCTTCGCGAATGGCAGAGGCTGAAGCGCATCGCGGTGGTAAAGGGCTTCGCGAGGGAGCTTCGTGGGGAAGTCACGAAGGTATGTTGATGGTGATTATTCGCGACTACGTCAAGCTTAGTGAACGGAAAAGTGTCATGGTGCTTCGCGATTTGGACAGAATTCTGGCGGAATCTTTGGAGCTTCGCGATTTGAGATGACGTGGCGTTGACTTCACGCGGAAGGGCCGAGGGTCGGTGGAATCGCCTATAAATAGAGGACGACCCCCATGAGAAAAAGAAGAGAGAATTTTCAGAGAAGATCTTTCGCTCTCGATTTGCGAAGGTGGTTCGCGGAGCCAGTGTGCTTCACGAAAGAGGTGCTTCGTGGCGGCTATTGTAGCTCCGCGAAACCTGCGAGCTCCGTGTTGGCTTACTAAACTTTGCGAGGGCCATTGCTTTGCGACAAATTGAGCATCGCGAGAGTGCTTCGCGAGAGTTCTTCGCGAGAGAGCTTCGCGAAAAGGCAGGAGATTTGCGAAGGATTGTTTGAGCTTCGCGAAATTGGGAGCTTCGCGAAGTAGGGTGCTTTGCGAAGGTACTTTCCAAAGGTAGTTGCCCAGTGGTCAGAGGAAAAGTGTTATTCATCAGTGGATGAAATTTGGACTTCAACAGAGCATCAATCAACAGTTGAAGAAGCATTATTTCATGCAAATGAAGAGACCTACAGGTCTATAAACTGTGATTGGGTTCCCTTCTAGAGCAGTGAGCTTAGGATGAGGAAGAAGGTGATCCTCTCCACCGGCAGTGAGCCAGAGAGAGAGAAACAGGGAGTGACCCATGGGAAAGCAGTGAGCTAACCCTAGACCTTGTAAGGGCAGTGAGCCTGGGCATAGAAGTGATCTAACCCGAATCATTGTATCCATAGCTAGTGAAGTATAGTGGAATTTGGTACGACCAGCAACCTGTCAGCGTATGCTCCTTGGACGTAGCCCTTAGCAGTGAACCAAGAAAAATTGTTGTGTCCTGTTCTTGCTTTACCTTCTGTTTATATTTTGCAATAGGAAAAGAGAGAAGAGTGTTTTGCTTAATAGCGAAACAAGATCATAACGGGCTTTAATTTTAAATTAGTCATACCCTGATTCACCCCCCCTCTCAGGGTATTCATCCTTGTGGACCTAACAGCCTTAATGAAATTAAATCAAGCTGAAATTCCATACCTTACACTTCCTTTTGGACAAACATTATTTAGACTCATGTATAGTGGTTTATATAATTGAGAAGCTATAAGAGAACTATATTAATATTTATGATATCATATATGATTCTTTTATAATAAATTATTACCATATCAATAATAATATTTCATTATTTTCATTGTTTTGGGTGATAATTGACTTGTTTTTTGAGTATATTTTGACATGTAAAATTTTGTTCCTCAAACATTGATAATGATTCAATCACATATAGAATTTAAAAAATGATTTAAATATGAGATATATTATGTATATATGTAACTATAGTTATCCGTAATAATTTTTGATAGAAAATGAAATACATTGTTCCTTGAGATGAGAGACCTTATGTACGCTTGAACGCTGCTTCCATTTTCTTATCATATAGAAAGAAAGAAAAGTACATTATATATATAATATCATTACAGTGTCATTTTTAGGTTATAAATTTCACTTATGTTTATTAAAACCTTCATTAATGCATTCCATATAATGTGTGAACGAATCAAATTACATCGTGAGGCGGTAGTCCATTGTACACATGAATAACATTATCATATTCCCACAAAATGAAATGATTGAAGTCATATTTTATAAAATAAATAATGAATCATAAATACTTTTTAAATATTACATATAAATACTATTTCCATAATTATTCCCAACCATTAAATTTGGTAATGAAAAATTTAATGTCATCCGTTCACGAGTAGGAAATCTACCATAAACACAAATGATGATTTTGAAATCCATTTTATGGAATTTTTTTATGTTTTAGCTTGTAACCTTAACATTAAAATAATGTAGTATATTTAATATAATTAGTTTATAATATAATAAAAATATATTACATATTTAATGAGGATTATGTAACACTCCAATATTTTACATTATGTCTATTCTTAAATAAATTCAATTTCTTCGATATTATACATTACATGAAACACCGAGCTTAGATGAACCATTATATACAATTTAATATTATAATATTAATGTGTACATTAAAAATTATATATTATGTTTTCGGTTGTGAATAGGATTAACTAAATTATGAAAATTGATATTAAAAATGTATATAAAATGAATTCATTGTTTACCAATTAATTAGACATTAAAATGAAAAGCAATTGAACATAATGAATGTTTTTTTGGAATGAAATATTTTTATGCCAACGATGGTTAGAATGTTCAAAAATTTAATTGTTCACTATTACTGAAATATATTAATGAAATTTCTTTTTTATATATTCAATTAAAGTTTTATAAATTCATCCAATACGTTTGATTGGCTTAAGATAATGGTAAATCAAATTCTACACATAAAATATTTTTTTCAAAAGTGAAATTTTTTAACCCATTGATCATAATCACATTTTAAAAATAAATTTTAAAATATTTTTATGTTTTACTGGAATTTATTATTTTCAATTTTTAATTACTAATATCTAATTTATATTAGGTAAAAAAATTGCGAAGATAATTTTTTTGATGAATTGTGAAAATATTGAATTTTAATTGAAAACTGGTTTTTCATATAATTTATTTATATAGATAAATAATCTCATAAATTTATTTTAAGAAATAATTAGTTCATGTATACATCAAAAAAATAATTTTTGGATATTTTAATAAATTTCTCATTGAAATTGGATATAAAAATATCTCAAACTTTTGAACATTTCACTTTAAAAATATACTTTTTCATTGTGTCTGTTGGATTAATTATATATATATATATATATTTTCTAGTTATGTGAAATTAATTTGATAAATTTATTTTATATTTTTAATCATAAGGCCAAAATTTGGTTTTAATGGAAATTTATTATATTTATAAACAATTTACCTTGGTAAAGAATTATTTATCGCAAAATAGGTAAAATAGTGACAAGGGTTAAAGTTAAAAGGAAAAATATCAAATTTCATAAAAATTAAAATATTTTATGATTATATGAGGTATTTACCAGTCATAAAAACCATCTGAAAAATTAATTGAAATTATAAATTTTTTAAGTTAATTGCACCTTATTGTGGTTGGATTTAATATTAAAATTTGCATCATTTTAATCACTCGAAACCACCTCTCATCATGTATAAATACCACCCACCTCACCACCACATTTCAACCCAAAAAACTTTAAGAACCTAACGTATCTTGAAAAAACACTCCTACAAAATATCTACGCGTCCATTTTATTTTTTTCACAAAATTAAAAACTCCAAGGTCCTAATGTGTCTCTCAAGGAGGTGATATTCAATAGGTATTCTTCTAAAAACACAGCTCCTATTTTATTTTATTATTATACATTATCATCACCTCATTCATTAATAAGGGAATAATAATTCTTAAATCATGTATAAAAATGAATAGTATGATTCTAGTAGAATACCATATATCCATTACTTTTATTTCCTCCTCTTATTCAATTAAAAACAACAATAGTCCAAATTGGGCCGATTAATCACCTCTATGAATAATGTTTTTGTTCTTTTCTTTTAAAGCCTTAATGAATTTTCATAAAAAATAATTTTAGATGAAAATGATTTAATATGTATATTATATTTTATTTTATTTTCTTGAACTAAAATACAATCATAATATTAAATTATCCAAAATTAGTATGTGATGTTTGGAAAAACCACCCAAATAAATTAAACATTAATCATTAAGGATTTATCTAATGAATCAACCTTACATAAGAAATAAAAATTACATATTGGAAAATCTATATATACTGAATTTCATTAGTAATATTTAATTTTAATTTATTAGTTGTAATGCAAATTCACAATAAAATCCATAATTTTACACAAATGAACGCATCATTAAAAAATGAAACAAACGTGCCTAAAACAATGAATATAATGAAATATTAATAATTCATGGGTCAGAAGATGTTATTTAATATAAAAATAAGGTATTATAAATATAAATATAAGACATTATTTATTCAATGACATTCTTTAAAACATATACATGATGTTAATGTATGCAACACATAAAAGAATCTTGAGGTAACGATTTTCTAATCTCACTTTTACTTTTATGAGATATATTACTTATTCAACATTAATTTAATGAATTTAGTGTTTTTATACTGACCCATGATATATCATATGATTAATATCATTATATTCTGGGTAATCAATTTTTAATTTTATAATTACTACTTTTATGGGTCTTATAATTTTCCTTCTTGCAATTGGTTAGAGATTTCATAACTTAGTTTTAATTCATTGGGATAAACAACTATTTAATTTATTATGTCATGTTAAGATTATGTGTGCAACAAAATTTTATTTCCTTGTGTTTTATTTCCATATTTTTTTGGATTTACATGGAATACACATAATCGATTCATTTTTAAGATATTTTCTCTCAAAATCCTTTCATTAAGGCCTATTTTGATGTTAGAAAACCACCTTATTTTATGAGGTGTATATACTATCCCAGTGATATATCATATCATTTATCTAATATTCATTATGATATTAAAATTTATCAAAAATGATCTATGAAACTTTGATATAAAAATCTCTTTTTAAATCATTTATTTGGTATATGAAGAATACTATTTTACATATAGTGACTAGTGGGGCCCGACATTATATATTTACTCAATGCATAGAAATACCTCATAAGACAATACAGTTGAAAAAAAATAAATGGTTTTTTATAAATATATTAAACCCTTATTATGAAAGTGGTTCATTTTCCATAAAAATGAATTTTAATAATTAAAAATTCCCTTAATTTGGTTTTTAGTTACCATTGTCCCAAGGATTTTCACTAGGAAAATTCATATGGATTCCTTTCATTTTTAGTTTTTTGATTTAATGGTAGTGGTTTACAATTTTTTACCTATCCATGTTGATTAATATCATTTATTCATTATTCCTTAACTTTTTTTAACATTTACTGATAATTTTGGTTCTCTTTTGTTTATTTCATTTCACCAAGTCATGAAGAAGATAATTTTTAATGAGTTAAAGGAAGAAAATTACTTTTCAATGTTGTATTTTGTTGTTAAATGCCAATGTAATAAGTGTAAAAAGTATGTATCTAGTTCATAAAGGCTACTAAATTATTTAATACATTGATATTTTAATCTTGTATCTATCCTAATACCATAAAGTAAGTCACCAACTCTGTGAAACTACGGTCAGTGTATTTTAAGTTTGTATTTGATAATGTTTAGTAGAAACCCTGAGAACTAGATTCAGGAAAACAAAGCTAAGGTAATACAACCATCTGTTTGACTTTGTGGACAAGTCTATATATAATATATCATCTAATAGAATTAGTAATTATAAGGGATAACCTTAACAAAACCTAGGGTTTAATTGATTGTGAATATTATATTATTTAGAAGTCATATAAATGTTTCTTCAAGACTATAAAACTATGATTATTGTTTATCACATTTTATTTTTAAATTAGTCAATGGATGGAACCATTAAGAAGATATTTTCTTATGAATGTGATTGAAATTTTTTCACATGAACCCAAATGGGATAATGATTATAATTATGAATTTCTTTATAATAATATATGATATAAAACATAACCCTTAATCAAATCTCATACACATGAAAGAAAATAAGTATAGAGTTTTCTTAAAACTCATGTGGTGGAAAATGTAAAGGAAAAGATAATTCAGTTTATTATATGTTGATAATGTTAGAAGAAACACAGAAGTTATTTTCTTAGAGGAATGGTAAGGTGTTTTGTGTATATAAAGAAAGTATATAATGTAATTAATTACCAAGGAAAATGATAATTTTGGAATAATGGTCTCCCTAAGGTGATATCTACTGTTGCATGTTTTAAATTTTGAAATAAGGGAATTATGAAAATAAATGTCCTAGGGGAAAATAATGAATAGAATCATAAATTTGATACAGGTAATGGTTATATGGTTGATAATGGACATACTACAAACGATAAATGAAATAAATGAGTTATTAAAGAATAAGATGTTAAAGTGTGGTTAATGGTTTAATAATTAAGTATAATTATTAATTTGTTTGTGTATTTAGATTCAATATTTCTATTATCAATTATTCCATGTTCAGAAAAATCAGGACATACATTAGTATTGTATTATAATACTTCTTCTTTATGGATTTTCGTGCACATGTTGAATGGTACCAATAACCCAAAAAGTGATTTGATGAAAATTTTTTCCTTTGTAAAACACATGATCAAGGAAAGATATGACTTAAATATATTCTTAATGTCAAGATAACAATAACAAAGATATATTAATGCGAGAGTATGGGTGGACATGAATTTTGTTAGTGATTTGATAGTTTATGTTATTTTTTTGGTGTTTAACACATATTTGGATTTAGGTGATATATTCAACAAACTAAGATATAAATTTTGGAATAATTATGTTTTTCATTAAGTTTGTAAGGTGATTATGGTGTTCATATATTTTAATGTGATAATAATAACTATATTATGTATAAAATATTATCATTTTAAAAATTTAGTGAACTTCCTTCTATATTTTTTGTCTTTGAATATTGACAGACCAATCTTGAATGAGCCTTAAATTTAACTACTTGTGGAATGGACTAAGTGGAACATTTGATATTATTATTTTTATTTGTAGTATGATTTATCATATTTGAGAAAATTTTCTAACAATTTTTCTTTTAGTAAATATTTAATGGTTGAAGGAATGACTGTTGGATCATCTAATTTATTAAGGTTCTACAGGTATGATAAATTCGAACACTAATATCCATTACCATGTATAAGGGATGAAGTGAAAATATATCGAAGCGCAACTAATAGGTAATATCATGGTTATGATAGGGAATTAAATCAGGTATGTTTAATTTTTTTTATTGCTTTTCTAGTTATTAAAAGATATCCTTTACTCTAGGAAAAGGATTTTGGAACAAAAACATTATCTTTTTACATTTAATACTAATAAATCAATGGTCTCTTAACCGATCATATGACTTATTGTTTTTTATTGTCAACATTCTAATAAAAGATTCATATATCAATATCCCTATGAACATGAAAGTTTGATTTCTCTTCTATGTCTCAATTTTCACTTCATACTATTATTATCATAATAAAAAGATTAATTTTGTGGTGATTTCAATATTTCTCTTTCCCTCTTATGAAGAGAATGTTTTATTAACCATATTGACGATGTGGGGTTCCAAAAAAGAAATTTTCAATTGAAATAATTGATGATGAAGGAAAACATTCAAATTATGTTGGCACATTTTATTGAAGGAGGATAAAATATAACACCTATAGATTTTATAAAATATCTCTTCTTAAATAAATTCAACTTATATTATCATATATTTTTCATGCAACATCAATCTTAGATGAACGACAATATACTATTAAATATTATCATTTTAATAGGGCCATTATAAACTATTAGTTAATTTGGAGATTATGAATATGAATAAGTATATTATGAAAATATATTTTACAAATGATTACAAAATTATTTTTTTATTTACCAATTAATTATAAATAATAATGGAAACAAATTGACCATAAAGGATTTGTTTTATAAAAAAAATATTATTATTCCTATAATAACATTTTATCCTAAAAATTTCAATTAAACACTATTACTGAAATATAAAAATAAAAATTATATTTTATATATGCAATAAAAATTTTTCAAATTCATCCAATAAGTTTTTCTTGCTTAAGATATCAATGAATCCAATTTTAATCATAAAAAGTTATATAATATTAAAAGGTAATTCTTCTACCTTTAATCACACACAAAATTTATATCTAAATTTTGAATTGTTTGAATGTTTTTTTGGAAAAAAGTAATTTCTATTTTGAGATATTAATATAGAAATTATATTAGGGTTTTTTTATTTTTCAGAGTAGTTTCATTTTGTTATCAATATTCAAAAATATTGATTTATAATTGAAAAAATGATTTATATGTAATTAATTTATATAGATAACATAGATTTTAAACCTTGGTTAAATTATATTTCAATCTGTAATAAATTAATCAACCTAATTTAGGACATTTTAATTAATTTCACATTGAAATTTTAGAAAAAATCATTTCAATTTTATGAACATTTTATATTAAAAATCGACTTTTTATTGTGTCTATGGGATTAATTTCATATATCATTTTTCAAATTATATAAATTTACTATAAAATTTTGATTCTGTAATTGTAATCATAATGAAGAAATTAAATGGTGAGGTAAATTAAATTTTCATTTATCAAAACATTTACCATGTAAAAATGTATCTTCCACGGAAAAAGTAAAATACTAAAAATAGTTAATGTTAAAAGGTAAAATCATAACATACCTAAAAATGAAAACATTTAATGGATGAATGAGGTATTTATAAAACCTAAAAAAACCAAATAGTAGTAATAAAAAATAAAATTCTTTTTGAAATTAATTCCACCTAAATGTGGTTGATTTTAATTGTAAAATAATAATTATTTTAATCGCCTAATGTCACCTCTTCTCAGGTATAAATACCACCCCTAACCAACCCTTTGGATCCAAAAGCCATTAATATCCTCAAATATCTACCCAAAAATATAAAACAAACTCGCCCCATTTCCATGTGATGTTGGTCTCACTCGAAGACCAAATACATGGTCTTCGAGTATCTCAATGATGTGGTATTCAAGAGGCAATTTTCAAAAAACACTTCTCTTATATTCATTTCTTATTTCATTTTCTGCTCATTTATTTCATTAATAAAGGAATAAAAATTAAAAAATAATTTATAAAATATAATTTTATTTTATAATGTAATATATTATATCCACCCCTTTTATTTTATATTTATATTCTATGAACTAAAATTACTTTCCAAATTATGTAAATTAACCACCTCAATGAAAAATGATTTTGTTCTTTTCCATTAATACATTTATGTCTGGTCATAAAAATATTATAATAGTAAAATATTATTTCATCGTTATCTTATAAATTATTTAATGTTATAAAACTAATAAAACCACACATTATTAAACAAGAAGAAACTTGTTTGTGATGTTTAGAACAATCATCAAAATAAATTAAACATTTATCATTAACATTTTATTTGATTAATCATCCTCATGTTAAAAAAAGATATATTAGGCCATTTATAATTTTAGATGTTCATTAATACTATCTCATTCCACTTTGGGAGTTTTAATCTTGTTTTCCAACAACACGAATAATTTTACCCAAATGAACTGATCGTTTTACCATGGAACAAATGCACACGAAATCTTGAAAATAATGAAATATTATTAATCAATGGGTCCTAAGATGTTATAAAACAATAAAATAATGTTTTATAAAATTTAATGATTTTTTAATTAGTTAATAACATTCTTTGAAACATTATAGATCACATTAATGTATGAAACATTGAAGGTAAGCATTGGTATGAGTGTTCTTATCTAACTTTTATTTCAGTAAGATAAATTCCTTATTCACCACATATTTATTGTGTGTCGTGTATGTATACATCCCTTTGATAAATAAAATTATTAATATAATTATAATCAAGGTATATAATGTTTTATTTGAGAAATAATAATATGATTTTTATTAACTCAATTTTCATTCATTGAGTCAAACTACTATTTCGTTAACTATACCATTCTGAGGTTATGTGTGAGATTATTTTTTATTATCTCAAGTTTTATTTCCACTTGTTTTGTGTGTATTATATTTTAATACACATAATATATTCACTTCTAAGTGACTTTCCCTCTATACTTTTTCAGTAAGTCTTATTTTGATGTTATACCCCACCATCTTTTTGGAGGT
The DNA here is from genome assembly GCA_963277665.1 of Viscum album. Classification (NCBI taxonomy): domain Eukaryota; kingdom Viridiplantae; phylum Streptophyta; class Magnoliopsida; order Santalales; family Viscaceae; genus Viscum; species Viscum album. Next base: position 166,257,673 of record OY728148.1, read on the forward strand.
GCATATACAGCCCCATTGAAATGTCAAATCATGAATTAAATTTTCTTCATGAAATTTAAATGTTTCAATATGATATGGAACCCATTAATTTATAAATCCACATTTAAATCATTTATTATTTATACGAAGAATTATTTGGACATATAGTGATTGGTGGGGCCCAAACATTATATACCTTCTCGATGCATCGAAAGGTCTGATGAGACAAAACCTTTAGAAAATTTTATTTAGTTTTTAAAATTATAATAAAAAGTTTTGAAATTAGTTTGTCATGTTCTGGATATATAAATTTCACTAATTAATCATTCCCTTATTTAATTATTCAGATAACATTATCCTGAGGATTTTCACTATGACAAAATCAATGGATGCATTTCATTCTCTGTTTAATGTTTAAATTAAATGCGTTTTCAGTTATTTACAATTCCATGTTGATTATTATCATGGACTCATTATTAATTCCTTTTAATTTAACACTTAATTATCACTTAAACTCGCCATAATTTTTTCCCTTTCCTCAGGTTATGAAGAAGTGAATTTTTAATGAGTTCAAGGTTGATAATTAATTTTTATTGTTTTTTTTAATTACTAATGTAATATAGGTACCTTGTATGTATTTAGTAATTCCAAACTAATAAACTATTTAGTTATTTGGGACATTAATCACGTATATCATCCAATCTAATAATGTAATGCATCGGCTTCGGGCTTCTGGGATAGGGGTTGTTAATGAGGAAACTGAAAAAAACCAAAACCCTTTTAGAAAATCATTACCTATTCTTCAAGTATCATCCTTATGTTTTCACTAATTTTATACTAAGATGAATTTTTTCAAAATATGGGGATTATTGGAATATTATAGTAATTTTGGGGGTGATTTGGGTTGATCAGGGTTGGAGGAATACTGTTTTAGAGGTGTAAAGAAGGGGAGACTGGGAGGCATTTTATTAGTGGGGTGAGTTGAAAACTTTTAAATTTTTATAAGATTAAATTTTTTCCATATTTTTTCTATTTCAATTTAATCCAATAATAACTAAAATAGACCCTATAAATTATAAATATTAAACATGGTCATATATTGGGCTTTGGAAATGTATCTAGGTCATTTGGCTCCTTAAGTTTAGTGTTCCATCCTTTAGTGTACTTGTTTTCCTCTAAATCATTGTTGGTCATTTCAACTGCATTCACTTGTCATTTTTTTGGACGAATTAATTTTGACATAATATAAAATTTAAATTATGCTGATTCAATATATGGAATCTATTTTTTAAAATTCAAATCATAGAAGTGGGAGAAATTAATTTAAAATTAATCCCATATCTATGATAAGAAATTGGGTTTTTAGAGTGAAGATGTTCAAAAGATCAAAAGTTTATATATAAAACATCAGTATAGAGATGATTACATTGAATTAAATTGGATTAAAATATGTATAATATATCAATTTTAAATTTAAAACTAATTCAAAATATTAATTATTATTATAAATTAATTAGATGAAAAATCATTTTTCAATTAAAATTCAGTATTTTTAAATATTCATAAAAAAATGGATCTTCTAAGAAACATATAATATTTCACTAATAGTTAATTTTGTAATTATTATCTATAAAATTAAGTTTATTTTACCGTGTAAAACTAATAAACGTTTCAAAATTTAGTTTAAAAACAAGTGTTCCATTAAAAGGTGGATACCCTATCTTCTGAAAAATAAATATTTTAATATGTATAATTGGATTTTTACATATCTAATTCCTACCAAATATATTGGGTAAATGTAAAAACAATTTTTTCAATATATAATACATAATTTTTTTAGTTTTACATAATAGTATTAAAAATTAAATCTCAAAATTCATTTTTAGCATAAAATCAGTATTTTATAAAAACATTTCTTTTATATTCAATTTGATTTTATATTAATTCCTAATTAATAGGTTAATTGTGAATTCAGCCGTACATTTTCATATATTATTTAATACTATTGATAATAACTAATTTAATAGTTAATATATAGTTTTTATTTTAAATAATTATAAAGTCTCTGTCCTGGAGGCCACTGATTTCGATGTCACGAGCTGGGTCGCCACATTACCTCAGGCACACCTCCACATATGTCATAGCTTTATAACTAGTAAAATAAGTCCGAAGTATAAAATTATTTTACTATCCTTGTCACGACCCGCCCTCGGGGTCCGTGTCGTGACTACCCCAAGCCGGCCTTCCATAGGCCAGGGGCTGGCGACTAGCACCAAGGCGTAAATCTCGGTAAAAAGGGAAGGCATTGCCTTTGAAAAGTAAACAAACACCACAGAGTAAGCAAGCGGAAAGTAAACACTAAACAAAAGCAGAGTACAACTGAAAGTGCGGAAAAGTAAATGGGCCAGTATACAAACCCAAACTGAAAGTAAAGTACAACTCGAAAGAGAAAACAACAACTAAAAAGTAAAATCCGCTACACCGAGCTGTACACTGGATATCCCACCTGAAGGGTGGGTACAGATAGCTCCTCTGCTCCACGGGTCCCGCCGTCCGCTCCGAGCACGTCCCGCCCAGTGGTCCACCTCCGGGTACCGTCCTGCTCTGCAAGCCTCAACTAAGATCAATGCTGTCCGTCGTCTGCAACCAACACAACGTAGTGCGGGAAAAGCCCGTGCAGGGGTGAGTATAAGCTACTCAGTAGGGACCCCGAGACCCCTGAAGGTCTCTCAAATCCACAAAGGATAAACCACGAAGAAAGGTACAATCATGAAGTAACAACCGACACTGCTTAGGTATATGCCCATACATATACCTAAGTCATCAAATTCAAATACGCTCCAACCTCCGAGCCCAAGTACAACTCAGTCCACACAGGAAAGTAAACGTATTCCACACAGGAAAGCAAAACGTAATCCACACAGGATTGCACAACACAATCCACACAGGAAGCAACAGGATTCAGCTCACACAGGTATACTTCTTCAAAGGACGATAAAGATGATCTCTGATCCATCTAAGTCGTCGGATCCACGAAGGATCGATAGATAACTAACCCCCGCAAAGACCCACACAGGATCGGGCCCACACAGGACCTGTAGGCGCTGGTTCACACAGGACCGCTGAGCGCAAGGACCCACACAGGATCGGACCCACACAGGATCGGGCCCACACAGGACCTGTAGCACTGATCCACGTAGGATCGCTGAGTGTTGTAGTCATCGTCGTCGAATCCACACAGGATCTCTGTACTGTCGTCGTCGCAGTCACAATAGCAGTAGTAGCAGTAGTAGTCACAGTAACAGTCGCAGCCAGCACTAGGGTTCCCGCACACAGCAAACTCGTACAGGAGGGTCCGCTCCACAAGCCGAGAGGCTGATACATCAAATGTCACAAAGTCCAGAGTTGATGTATCCAAAAGTTCCGTATCATCAACAGGAACTCAACGCAACAGACGGCGCCTCGATCGGACGCCCGGTCTGAGAGTTATTGGCATTTTCGTCCCCGGGGCCCGGTTGGTTTTTAAGGCAAAACCAACCCGACTGTACTCCACCTGCGTCCAAACCTCGGGCGGAGTATGCCAAAAGATCTGTCTCACTAAGAGGAACACAACACGGCTGACGGCACGTCAATCGGACGTCCGTAGCTCACGATATGAGTGTTTCCGCTCCGAAGGCCCGGTTGGTTTCGTGAACGAACCAACCCGGCCGAACTCAAAGTAATCCGAAACCTTGAGTGCGATATACCGAAACGACCGTCTCGATCCAAGGATCACGTTGCCGTAGACGGTTCGTCAATCGGAGGTCCGTGGATCATGATATGGACAAAAGACCGAATCTAATTCGAAACGGGGGGTCCGGGTCCGGGCCGACCCGGCCCGAACCCCCCTGGGTCGGCCCGAACCGGGTCGACCCGACCCGGGTCCGACCCGGCCCGGCCGGCCGGCCGGCGGCGCGGCGGCCCGACGCCGCACGGAGGCAGCGCGCGGGGGGGGGGGGGGGGGGCAAAGCCCCCCGCTTGATTGAAGGGCCGGCGCGGCTATATGCCGCGCCCTTTGTAAAAAAAACGGCCCCCACGTGGGGGTCGGCTTGAAGAAAAACCGGGGGCCTCCCCCTCTTAAATGAGGGGGGTTTTTAGAGCTGGCCGGGGGAATTTATTCCCCCGGCCTTTGACCTTCCGGCCGGCCAACTGCCGGCCGGTTTTCTCCAACGGGACCGGAAAATCCGGTCCCCTCTTCGGCTTCCGACGCCGGCGGCCCGGCCGCCGGTCTTCTCATTCCGCCGCGGCCCGGAACCAGCCGCGGTGTTCGTCGTCCGGCGAGGTGCGACGGCACCGCGCCCCTCCGCCGCGCCTTGATTTCCTTCAACGCGGCGCGACGGCATCGCGTTCTTGATGATTCTTCCATGGCGCGCGTGCGACGGCGTCGCGTAAGAAGATTCGGCGAATATCCGCGTGGTGCGACGGCACCACGCCACCTTGATTCACCGCAATAAAAAACATCAAGAACGAAGGAGGGGGTTCTGCCGTGTTCATGCGGTCCGGCCCCCTCACTTTAAAAGATAACACAACATAAAATCCTTATGTTAGTTATGCATGAACCACAAACAAGGATAAATAAATAAACAAATTACAACAACCCCTACCTTGGGTATAGGTTCGAAGATTTGTCAACGTCCCGCGGAAGACAACGTCGCGGAGGTCGGGCATCGCGGTAGTCGTTCGTCAGATTCGATGACGAAGAGGTGCGTCCGATGAGATACGTCGTTGGCGAATCTTCGTATGCCGACGAAGGGAGTCCGAGGAGAAAGCGGCGTTCCCTCTCGTTGACACGGAAGACGAAGAAGAGAGGAGCGGCGTTCTTCGTCGGAACTTGAGTGTTCTTCATCAAGTTGAGTGTTCTTCGTCAAGTTGAGCGTTCTTCGTCAAGTTGAAGAAGAAGGAGGAGGAGCTCTCAAAATTCCTCACAAGTTGGCTAAACAAAACTAACCAAATAAAATAAGGTTCCTCCTTATTTTATTTACCAAGCCAAGGAATTCAAAACTTCAAATTCAAAAACATAACACTTAATTAATTATACATGTCATGTGTAATTAATTAGATGTCAAGTTATCAAACTTTTAAGAGGGAGATAGGGGAGTTTAAGGGGGAAGATGAGAGGTTTAGGTTCGTGTGGGTCCCACCACACTTAATCCTCTCAAGGGAGGTTAAGTGGGTGTGGGTCCCACCCTTAACTCCCTTTGAGAGGAGTTAACCTACAAAAGTAAAATAAAAAGAATTCCACATTTTTTTATTCAACTTTTTTATAATTCTCCCAAAAACTAACTTTCGACCCACAACAAAAGCAACTTCCGAAAAGGTCTCTTTAAGCGAATATCGGTGCTGCGAGTTCATCGGTGCCCTTGGATTTCAATTCCGAGCACCGGATCAAAAGTTAGGAATTCCCACTCATTCGTTCACTAAACGTACACGAGCCAAACTTCAGAAATTGATTACGGGCACTCCGAGCCTCGGAGTCAGGTGCCGTCTGAAACCGCGCTCTTGTAAAATTCTAAAGAAAATTAAGAGAAAATTTCCCTTGAATTTTACGGGTCTTTACATTACTCCCACCTCAGGGCTTTACGTCCCCATAAAGATACATCAAAAACTAGGGAAACAAATGAGGGTACTGCGCACGCATCTGAGCCTCCCGCTCCCATGTGCTCTCCTGGAGATTCCCGTGCTGCCATCTGATGCGCACAAGAGGAATCAATCGCCCACGCAGGACCCGCTCCTGTCGATCCTCTATCTCCATCGGGACCTCCGTAAAAGTCGCCCCATCGTCAACGTCAAGCTCCCCATGATCAATGATGTGCGTCGGGTCGTGCACGTATCTCCTCAGCTGAGATACGTGGAAGACGTCGTGCACCCGGTACAACTGAGGTGGCAGAGCCAGGCGATAAGCCACCTCGCCAACCCTGCTGAGGACCTGGAAGGGTCCGATGAAGCGCGGAGATAACTTGCCGCCTCGGCCAAATCTCTGAATACCACGTCGAGGTGAGACCCGCAAGAAGACGTGGTCTCCATCCTCGAACTCCAGTGGCCTCCGCCTCCTGTCATCATATGACTTCTGTCGGCTCTGAGCTGTCCTCATCTGCTCCTGGATGACCTGGACCTTCTCTGTCGTGGCCTGGACCATCTCCAGTCCCACCAGTGCTGACTCTCCAGGGTCTGTCCAGCACAAAGGTGATCTACAAGGTCGGCCGTACAACGCCTCGTACGGTGCCATCCCGATGGTGGAGTGGTAGCTGTTGTTGTACGCAAACTCCACCAAGGGTAGGTGGTCCTCCCAGCTACGACCAAAGTCGAGGACACATGCGTGGAGCATGTCCTCGAGAGTCTGAATGGTCCTCTCCGTCTGACCATCCGTCTGAGGGTGGAAGGCTGTGCTCAGACGTAGTTGCGTCCCGAACGCCTCCTGTAACCCCTTCCAAATCCGGGAAGTAAACCGGGCATCTCGATCGGATACGATAGATGATGGAACGTCGTGGAGCCGCACAATCTCCTGAACGTAGAGACGTCCCAATCTCTCCACTGAGCCCTGCTCTCTGATGGGTAAGAAGTGTGCCGACATGGTGAGTCGGTCAACAATCACCCAGATGGAGTTGTGACCTCTGGAAGTGCGTGGAAGTCCAGTCACGAAGTCCATAGATATGCCATCCCACTTCCACTCCGGAACCTCCAAGGGCTGTACCAAGCCTTCTGGTACCTGATGCTCTGCCTTCACCTGCTGACAGGTGAGGCATCGAGAAACGAACTCTGCTACTGCCTTCTTCATGCCCGGCCACCAGTGCTGTCGTCTGAGGTCCTGGTACATCTTCTCCACTCCAGGATGTACCGCCAAAGGAGAAGTGTGAAACTCTCTCATCACTTCCTCTCGCAAAGCGACTGGTACCATGGTACGTCCTCTGAAAAGGATGTCGTGCTCTTCTCCAAGGGAGAAACCATCAGGTGTCTGTCCCAAGGATATCTGTGCATGCCGTGTCTCACAGTCAGCGTCCCCACGCTGTGCCTCCCTGACTCGCTGCAGTAGTGGAGGAGTGACTGTGAGAGACTGAAGGAAGGCTGCTCCATCTCTATCCACGAATGATATCTGCATAGAGGCTAACTGCTTCGTCGCCTCCTCAAGTAGCTGAATGCCCGTCCTCCTGCTAAGGGCATCGGCTACTACGTTCCCCTTCCCAGGAGTATAGACTATCTCAAAGTCATAGTCCTAGAGGAACTCGAGCCATCGCCGCTGTCTCAGGTTCAGGTCCTTCTGAGAGAAGATATACCTAAGACTCTGATGATTAGAAAATACTGTAAAGCGCTCGCCCATCAGATAGTGTCGCCATGTCTTCAGAGCGAAGACCACTGCTGCTAACTCCAGGTCATGGGTAGCGTAGTTCTGCTAATGCGGCCTCAACTGACGTGATCCATAGGCGATCACTGCCCGCTCCTGCATCAGAACACATCCGAGTCCGGTCCCTGATGCATCGCAGTAAACTACGTACCCTACTCCCTCCTCAGGCAACCTCAAGATAGGTGCGCAGGTCAATCTCTGTCTCAGCTCCTGGAAGCTCTGCTGACATCTGTCTGACCATACAAAGGGTTTCCCCTTCTTCGTCAAAGCTGTGAGTGATGCCGCAACTCTAGAGAAGTCTGGCACGAATCTCCGATAGTATCTAGCTAGTCCCAAGAAACTCCGAACCTCAGTCACGCTCCTGGGTGGCTCCCATGCTAACACAGCCTCAATCTTCGCGGGATCCACTACAACTCCCGCCTCAGAGATAACGTGTCCCAAGAAGTGGACCTCACGTATCCAGAACTGGCACTTCGAGAGCTTACCATAAAGCTGGTGCTCTCGGAGTGTGTCTAGTACAACTCGCAAGTGATAGGCGTGTTCCTCCTCTGTCGTAGATTAAATCAGAATGTCGTCGATGAAGACCAAGACAAACCGATCAAGGTATGGATGAAAGATCCTGTTCATGAGAGCCATGAACACTGCTGGAGCATTGGTTACACCGAAAGGCATAACCAAGAACTCATAGTGGCCATACCGACATCTGAAGGCTGTCTTCTGCACATCCTCGTCTCTGACTCTGAGCTGATGATAGCCTGACCTGAGGTCTATCTTCAAGAACCACCGTGCTCCCTTGAACTGATCAAAGAGGTCATCAATCCTCGGTAACGGATACTTGTTCCTCACTGTCACCTGTTTCAGGCGACGATAGTCAACACAAAGTCGCAAGCTCCCGTCCGCCTTCTTGGCGAACAAAATCGGGGAAGCCCAGGGTGAAACACTGGGTCGGATGAACCCCTTGCCCTGCAAGTCCTCCAACTGTACCCGTAGCTCTCGAAGCTCGGTGGGGGCCATCCGATATGCTGGGGTGGATATCGGGGCTGTCACGGGGTACAAGTCAATATAAAAGTCTACCTCTCTGCGAGGAGGTAGCCCTGGAACGTCGTCGGGAAAAACGTCCGCAAACTGATCCACCACTGCAGGAAAACCAGGACTCCGCACGTCAACTGCTCCAAGGATGAGGCTAGCCAACTGATGAGTGATGGGCTTTCCTCTCCTCTGCGGAAGTTCATCCTGTGCTGCTAAGGCTCCCTTCTCGCCGGTGAAGGTGAACCTACTCCCGTCGGTGCGTACACATCGCACCTTGCGCCTAAAACAGTCAATCTGTGCATGGACCGTAGATAGCCAATCCATGCCCAAGATGACGTCGTAAGGCCTCGACGCTGCTACAAGAAGATCCCAGCCGAAGCTCTCGCCTCCTAGAGTAAGCTCACACTGCCAGAACCAGTGCGTAATCGTCGAGTTTGCTCCCGTAGGAGTCTCTAGCCGTAAGGATCGAGCCAACGGCTCTGTCGGAATCTCCGAGCTCCGAACAAGGGCAGCGGCTATGAAAGAGTGACTCGCTCATGTGTCTCTAAGAACTGCAGCAAGGGTGGAATAGACACAGATAGTACCTCGAATCATCTCGGGTGCGCCGTTGTCGTAGGCCTCTGCTGCCTGGAGCTGTGCCTGTCTCTGCCCGCCAGCTCCCTGTGGTCAGGGTGGACCTCCTGGTGGTGGTGGTGGCAGAGTCTCAAAGCGTCGCCCACCACCGGATGCTCGTCCAGATCCTATGCCTCGTCCCCCTCCTCCCTTCGGACCACCACGGTCGACCATCTGCCTCTGCCTCGGTGGTCCCTCAACCGTCTGCTGCTCCTCGGCACGGCGGGTCAGGCAATCACGATCCATGTGGCCCTGCCCGCCGCACGAGTAGCACTGTCTGCCTCTCGAAAGACTGGCTCCTCGATGTGTGCCCTACACTGCTGAGCCTGTGTCCTGAGGTCATCTGCCCGAAGGTCTGGTCTGTCTGGACCCCTGAGTCATCCGCCGACTGCCTGCTGCAGATGACTCTGCCACGTGCCGCCCTGCGGTGGGTCTCTGCGCTGGTGTAGACTTAGCAAGGAAGCTCTCGATCGGAAGGGCCCGCTCCAGTACTCCTGTCTGAGTCGGTATGCTGAGGGAGATCAGCGATGCCCTGATCTCGTGTCTCAAACCCTGCTCAAAGGTCCAGGACCGGAAGAATGGGTCCCGTACCATGTCGGTCGAGTAGCGCGAGAGATCGGTAAATCTCGCCGAGTACTGAGCGATCGTCATGCTGCCCTGCCGCAGCTGAAGAAACTCCTGGATACGCACCGCACGAAGGGTGGCTGGGACGAACTCCGAGCGGAAGAGGCTCTCAAAGTCCGTCCAAAGTAGAGATGCCTCATCATGCACCTGGAGCATCAAGCTCCACCATCGTCCTGCTGCTGCGTGTAGTAGGCTCGCAGCGAGGATCACCATGAGGTCTGCTGGTGTCCTCACTAGCCTAAACACTCGTACCACTGCCTCCAGCCAGTCCTCTGCTGCCTGGGGATCCGTCTCCCCGCGAAACCTGGGCGGTCGCTGGCGCTGAAACTCATGCAGTGCGCTGAGGCGACGTGCATCGTCAGCGGCTGCTGCTGGAAGCATCGGGGGCTCGGCGGGTAGTGCTACTGCCGGTGCCACTGCTGACAAAGGGCCCTGCACCGAGGTCTCGTCGCTCGGTGGGCTGTCGTCACGCTCGACTCTCGGAACCCTAGCTGGCTGCAGTCATGGGGCCATCCTGAAAAGGAAACAGGAGTGCCACGGTCAGAACAGTATACCTGGTGAGCTGATATAAGTAATCACAAAGAAAACTTTGAAACACTCACGCAATCAATGTTTTCGTGCATTAAGTCGGAAATTAGAAGTCAGGGTCCTGGTGTACGGATACGTCGGCCGCCGCACCAACACTGGACTCCCTAGACAGATAACCACACTCAATACGCTAAACATTATTGCTTCACATAGAAAAGATCAGAGTTCGCGGTAGAACCGAACTCCTCTGATACCAATTTTTTACGACCCACCCTCGGGGTCCGTGCCGTGACTACCCCAAGCCCGCCTTCCATAGGCCAGGGGCTGGCGACTAGCACCAAGGCATAAATCCCGGTAAAAAGGGAAGGCATTTCCTTTGAAAAGTAAACAAACACCACAGAGTATGCAAGCGGAAAGTAAACACTAAACAAAAGCAGAGTACAACTGAAAGTGCGGAAAAGTAAATGGGCCAGTATACAAACCCAAACTGAAAGTAAAGTATAACTCGAAAGGGAAAAAAACAACTAAAAAGTAAAAGCCGCTACACCGAGTTGTCCACTGGATATCCCACCTGAAGGGTGGGTACAGATAGCTCCTCTCCTCCACGGGTCCCGCCGTCCGCTCCGAGCACGTCCCGCCCAGTGGTCCACCTTCGGGTACCGTCCTGCTCTGCAAGCCTCAGCTAAGATCAACGTTGTCTGTCGTCTGCAACCAACACAACGTAGTGCGGGCAAAGCCCGTGCAGGGGTGAGTATAAGCTACTCAGTAGGGACCCCGAGACCCCTGAAGGTCTCTCAAATCCACAAAGGATAAACCACGAAGAAAGGTACAATCACGAAGTAACAACCGACACTGCTTAGGTATATGCCCATACATATACCTAAGTCATCAAATTCAAATACGCTCCAACCTCCGAGCCCAAGTACAACTCAGTCCACACAGGAAAGTAAACGTATTCCACACAGGAAAGCAAAACATAATCCACACAGGATTGCACAACACAATCCACACAGGAAGAAACAGGATTCAGCTCACACAGGTATACTTCTTCAAAGGACGATAAAGATGATCTCTGATCCATCTAAGTCGTCGGACCCACGAAGGATCGATAGATAACTAACCCCCGCAAAGACCCACACAGGATCGGGCCCACCCAGGACCTGTAGGCGCTGGTTCACACAGGACCGCTGAGCGCAAGGACCCACACAGGATCGGACCCACACAGGATCGGGCCCACACAGGACCTGTAGCACTGATCCACGTAGGATCGCTGAGTGCTGTAGTCGTCATCGTCGAATCCACACAGGATCTCTGTACTGTTGTCGTCGCAGTCACAGTAGCAGTAGTAGCAGTAGTAGTCACAGTAACAGTCGCAGCCAGCACTAAGGTTCCCGCACAAAGCAAACTCGTACAGGAGGGTCCGCTCCACGAGCCGAGAGGCTGATACATCAACTGTCACAAAGTCCAGAGTTGATGTATCCAAAAGTTTCGTATCATCAACAGGAACTCAACGCAATAGACGGCGCGTCGATCGGACGCCCGGTCTGAGAGTTATTGGCATTTTCGTCCACGGGGTCCGGTTGGTTTTTAAGGCAAAACCAACCCGACCGTACTCCACCTGCGTCGAAACCCCGGGCGGAGTATGCCAAAAGATCCGTCTCACTAAAAGGAACACAACACGGCTGACGGCACGTCAATCGGACGTTCGTAGCTCAAGATATGTGTGTTTCCGCTCCGAAGGCCCGGTTGGTTTCGTGAACGAACCAACCCGGACGAACTCAAAGTAATCTGAAACCATGAGTGCGATATACCAAAATGACCGTCCCGATCCAAGGATCGTGTTTCCACAGACGGTTCGTCAATCGTAGGTCTGTGGCTTAAGATATGGCCAAAAGACCGAATCTGATTCGAAATGGGGGGGTCTGGGTCCGGGCCGACCCGGCCCGACCCCCCCTGGGTCGGCCCGAACCGGGTCGACCCGACCCGGGTCCAACCCGGCCCGGCCGGCCGGCCGGCGGCGCGGCGGCCCGGCGCCGCACGGAGGCAGCGCGCGGGGGGGCAAAGCCCCCCTCTTCATTGAAGGGCCGGCGCGGCTATATGTCGCGCCCTTTGTAAAAAAAATGGCCCCCACGTGGGGGTCGTCTTGAAGAAAAACCGGGGGGCCTCCTGCCCCCCCCCCCCTTTCAAGGAACCACCCCCCTCTTAAATGAGGGGGGTTTTAGAGCTGGCCGGGGGAATTTATTCCCCCGGCCTTTGACTTTCCGGCCGGCCAACTGCCGGCCGGTTTTCTCCAACGGGACCGGAAAATTCGGTCCCCTCTTTGGCTTCCGACGCCGGCGGCCCGGCCGCCGGTCTTCTCGTTCCGCCGCGGCCCGGAACCGGCCGCGGTATTCGTCGTCCGGTGCCGTGCGACGGCACCGCTCCCCTCCGCCGCGCCTTGATTTCCTTCAACGCGGCGCGACGGCGTCGTGTTCTTGATGATTCATCCATGGCGCGCGTGCGACGGCGTCGCGTAAGAAGATTCGGCGAATATCTGCGTGGTGCGACGGCACCACGCCACCTTGATTCACCGCAATAAAAAACATCAAGAACGAAGGAGGGGGTTCGGCCGTGTTCATGCGGTCCAGCCCCCTCACGTTAAAAGATAACACAACATAAAATCCTTACGTTAGTTATGCATGAACCACGAACAAGGATAAATAAATAAACAAATTACAACAACCCCTACCTTGGGTATAGGTTCGAAGATTTGTCAACGTCCCGCGGAAGACAACGTCGCGGTAGTCGTTCGTCAGATCTGATGACGAAGAGGTGCGTCCGATGAGATACGTCATTAGCGAATCTTCGTATGCAGACGAAGGGAGTCCGAGGAGGAAGCAGTGTTCCCTCTCGTTGACACGGAAGACGAAGAAGAGAGGAGCGGCGTTCTTCATCTGAACTTGAGCGTTCTTCGTCAAGTTGAGCGTTCTTCATCAAGTTGAGCATTCTTCGTCAAGTTGAAGAAGAAGGAGGAGGAGCTCTCAAAATTCCTCACAAGTTGGCTAAACAAAACTAACCAAATAAAATAAGGTTCCTCCTTATTTTATTTACCAAGCCATGGAATTCAAAACTTCAAATTCAAAAACATAACACTTAATTAATTATACATGTCATGTGTAATTAATTAGATGTTAAGTTAACAAACTTTAAAGAGGGAGAGAGGGGAGTTTAAGGGGGAAGATGAGAGGTTTAGGTTCGTGTGGGTCCCACCACACTTAATCCTCTCAAGGGAGGTTAAGTGGGTATGGGTCCCACCCCTAACTCCCTTTGAGAGGAGTTAACCTACAAAAGTAAAATAAAAAGAATTACACATTTTTTTATTCAACTTTTTTATAATTCTCCAAAAAACAAACTTTCGACCCGCAACAATTGTAACTTCCGAAAAGGTATCTTTAAGAGAATATCGGCGCTGCGATTTCATCAGTGCCCTCAGATTTCAATTCTGAGCACTGGATCAAAAGTTAGGAATTCCCGCTCGTTCGTTCACTGAACGTACCCGAGCCAAACTTCGGAAATTGATTCCGGGCACTCCAGGCCTCGGAATCAGGTGCCGTCTGAAACCGCGCTCTTGTAAAATTCTAAAGAAAATTAAGAAAAAATTTCCCTTGAATTTTACGGGTCTTTAAAATCCTCTTTTATCATATAAAAAAAGAAACAAATAAAATATGAACAAGTAAAATATCCACCAAAAATAATAACGGGATATAATTCAACCAATGTTCAAAAAGTTTCCATGTAACACATGCTATAACAATATGTTGTGTATAGTACATTCAAGATAGTCATATAAATAAATGACTAAAACAAACATACCAAAATATCTTAAACACAAGCCTATACCCCAACCTAATCTTGAGATATTGTGTCCTAGCTCTTCAACCCCTGGAAATAAGCAACATGAGGTCTTTTTTAACTAGCAATAAAAACTATATGTTTCTTATCAAGTACCCAAGTTCCTTGGAGGCCTGAGAAGGGTGTGAGTAAATCTCAGTATTCCACCACTAATAGTGTCTAATGAAAAATTTCATCTATACAATTATGTATGCTTATATAGAATGTGCGATAAACAACAACAACATTGGAAACATGACATTCTTTTAAAAACATTTATTAATTTTCCATTTCACCGATTAAAACAAGTCAAATCTTTAACGTGGGGGTTTTTTCACATTTTAATCACGAATCAATTATTTATTTCATTTAATTATTCCAATGTACCTCATATAATATTGTTGGGATCCCACAACAAGTTCCAAGAAGTAACTACTAACAAAAACATGGTGCATCAGTCCATGAATCCGTCGAGGATAGAGTACACCTTGTATGGACAACCCAACTTGAGTATGGGTCATTAATACCATACCCCTTATGTTCAAGGACTCCATGTCCATGATCCAAATAATCCTGGATATGGACTACTATGGAGATACCCCTTGGGTTCTATAAATCCATGAACAATCCCCAAATAAACATTGACATGGACCGCCAAAAATATGCCCCATGGGTCAAAGAATGCCATGTAAATTCCTTGAATAAAAAAAAAGATATGTAATTCCATGACCATTTCCCTTTTATTTAGTAATTATTTATCCAATCCATAAATAAAACAATATCATTCATCAGAATTTAATAGTATAACTCATTCGTCATTTACAGCGGTCCCAACAGGCCTTTTAGAAAACATGTCACAAGGGCACAAATACCTTTTTCAGATTTCATAACACCATTTTAATCTATTTTAAAACATCACAAGACACTTCACTTTATCAAACCATTTGAAAAATACCCTTCAACATGGATCGTTCTCTATAACATCAAAACCCATACAATGGCCAAACATTCCTATGATTTCCCACCATGGAATTTCCCAAGTTGAATCCACACATAAAAAAAACACAATTTTAAATATATATTAACCCCTTTTTACAACACTTTCAATTGAATAACACTTTTGAAAAATAATAACCAAACTCAAAACATCACTTCCTACCTTGAATCCATAACCAGTCCATACTCTAAAAGATAAATTTTAACCATTTCAACGCCTATTATTAGGTACTTCAAAAAGAAAACTTTTAATCATTTAACATATCCCATTCTTCCATGATAATACATAAATGGAACAATTTCAACCCATTCACGTTCATAATTATCCGATAACATCTTTCACCAAATCATATCCCATTTTCAAAAGTTTGGAAAACTCTATAGATAACCATAATTCTTGTGAAAATCTGTCAATGAAACCAATGGTTTCTCTGAAGGGTCTCTCACCTCAATGTTATGAAATAATTATATTCCTTAGACAAAAATAATAATATGGAGGAAGTAACCCTCTTTAAAATACTACATACACATATATTAAACAAAATTATTGTAGGAAAATTCATAAATAAAACATATCTCATGGTTGAAGATGATTACATGCCCACCACATCCATTGATCCAAACATAACCAGACATTATCCCTAGAATGAAAAAACCCATGAAAAAACAAGGGTTTAGGAACAATGAATGAGATAAACCCACACACCAATCCTCTTCTATAAAATAGATGGAAAAGGTGTTGAAGTCTTACATAGAGATTCAATTTGCAAAAAAAAAGTACTCCAAATGCCAATTAATCGAAGGAGAATCACTCATGGAGAAGGGAAGAGTGCTTGGTTCTTCACTCTTACTATAAGGGGTCTAATTGGGAAGTAATTTATGGGATAAATATATAATATTGATATGTAAAAGGGGAATTTCACTCTTTTTATGGGTTTCATGGTTTGGCCACACGGTTTGACAACACATGCACCAATATTGTGTCTCCATATATCAAAGAGAGGGAGAATCCATGTAGACTCCTAGAAGCACCTACATGGTTTGTAAAACTATGAGGAAACCATGATAAAGTCTCTTATTGAGAGGAGGCTTAACCAAAATTTTTCCTTGGCCACGATGAAGGTTCTTACTTACCATGTGCCAACGTGGTCCTAGATAATATTTGCCGTCTTTTTATATCCTTTCATACCCTGTACCCCCAAAACACCCCAAACACCCATTCCACTCACTAAAATATACCTTATAAAAGAAACTGGAAAATATTTTATATCATGTTTGGGAACATATAATAGTAATATAAATAGAGTACAGTAAAACTTGTTCTTGTGTATAATGAAATCTGTCGAAGAAACTCATTTTTTGTGTGAAATGAAAACTGACTCGGTATTTCAATTATTGAAATCTATAGAATAGATTAATTTTTTAAATATTAATTATGTAGTATTATATTAGGATTTTATATTCTCTTATAAACTTGGTGTTATGTTTCAAACACACTATTAAATAAAATGTTATTCTATTATAATTTTTAGGTGTTACATTCTCCCAAATTTAATAATTTTCATCCTTTTAATTTAAAAAATTTCTCATTAATCGAGGGTTTCATATTTTCAAACACCATTTTATGAGGAACCAACAACATAGAAGGGTTAAAAATATCCTCTTAATAAGAAATATATATAATTTCAATGTACATATGGAATATTATATTACATGGTTTTCATATAGGGGAAAATTGATTGAAAGTGAAAATATTGACTTTGAGGAAAAGTATAAATAATTATAAAGAGCGATAGAGGTAATTGGTCGAAAAAACACAAATTATCAATGGAATGTTGAGGGCCACAAATCTATAAATCTGTGATGATAAAATATTTATTTCATTAATTAGATAAAAATGGTATTGGAAAAAATAATTGATGATCATTTTATTAATGTTGATTAATTCATTTACATGCTAAGAATGTAAGGAAATATAAAACCATGATATAATTTTATTTCCAAAAACAAATTTAATTCATTGGTTTTTTCTTTTATCAAACATTATCATGTCTATTTACTCTATGAAATGAGTACTGTAAATTGATATTTTTATGCATAATGCTCTAAACATTACTTTAAATAGATCATAAGATTTATAAAAGAGTGAAAATACATTTCAACTATCTCTAACTATGTTCCAAAATCATTATAGTTAATATAATAATATCTAAATCTGAAATTTAAGATAACTTTTTTATCATTAATATTTATTTGTCAAATCATTTAAATAATAAAAGTTAATTGTTGTCTTGGGCATTGAATAGGTTAGTGCAAGGTGTTAATCCCTTATCGTCCCTTAGTTTTCAGTTGAAGTCCTACGATCATTTCAGATATGATCAGTTCTCACCCTATATGATGTTTGTCCTTTTATAAATCACCTAAATTAAATTCATATAAAATTTCCCAAAAAATTATGGACATCGTTGAAATAAAAAAATCATTAAATATATGTTCCCTAATTTATTTCAATCTAAATTTTTTCTTTTTACAAAGTCTAAAAATACTCATTTATATCAAACATGAAGTTTATAAATTCCATTGAACCGAGGAATATAAAATATAAATTCATTATTTCTCAAACACTTTTCCCATTAAAATAAAAAAATTACATAGATTTTCTAATAATTTCATTAATATTTCTAGACTCCCATCACATAACACCGAAAAAAAGTTTATTAAAACATCAAAATTATGATCAAAGATAATCATATAAAATCATGATGGTATTCATAATTATTCATTTAATGAATACATAAATGATTTTAAATATTAAAACAAATATTATATACATCTTGATTATTATACCAAAAATTTATTATTAAAATTTTATTTATGAATCCATAAATTGAAATACTTTATCCATTTTATTTCCAAATACTTCCTTCTTTGGTCTTTAGTGTATCCTAGTTCAATCATTATCATTGCTTATTAAAGTAATTTATAATGTTTTGTAAATAAAATTTGAATTATCGTATGAATATTTCCTAGGAGTGTTATCCCAGGTTTGATGTATGGCTAGTTTTTTATACCAATTTACACTCGAGTCAAGCTTGACACACCTTTTTCATAATTATAACCCGTAGGTAAATCTATTTCATAACCACATCTAATTTTAGCATCAACACAAGGAATGTACTTCTAGGATGACACAAAAAATATATATCATACTAAAACATTATGATATTCTTCTATACTTATCCTAAATTTCTATCATTGGGATTTTCTATCAAATATAATTTATCCTAAATATAGTCTCCAATAGTTCTTGTAAAACTTCTGTGATACCAACTATATCAACCAAGATACTAAAATCTCCAAACCGATGATTTCTACCCTTAAATTGGAATAAATAGAAGATTCGGATCTCAAAGAATGATCAGTTTAGTTGTATTTATAAACTACATACATGTTTGAATATTGTTATAAAAATTAACACAGAAGTCACATGATATTAGTTTTTGTAAATGACTTTATCTGATCCAAGATATCCTTGAATGTCTTTTTCAACACACTTATTTGAATCAAATGGAAGGGAAACATAATAAGTCTGAGCTGAAAGGCCCTGTAAGGCTCAAATACACTAAAAGAAAATAATTATTCAAATATTATAATAAATATCTAATTGTATATAAATAGACATTATATTTAATCAGTATACTTGGAAGCAAGTTGGTAAAAATTTTGGAAAGATAAATGATTGAAAACATAATACATTTAATCAATAACATTACAACATGAATATATAAGGTATAATCAATATGGTAAGTTAAATAACTTAAAACATCACCATATAATCAGTAAACTGATAATTAAATTCATCCATTATTTTGTCAAGGTGATAATCCCATGGATAATTTTAACTAAATATGAATTATATAAATGCATAATTATTAGATGTCATGTTTCCCTAAAATATGATACCTTAACCACCAAGAAATATTTTCTATATAGTTTAAAATATACTGTATGAAAACCAATTTCACGAATCTATCAATCTGAAACATCCCATGATACATTAGATGCATCAAGGGTCTTTCGTTATCCAGTTTCCAACCCATGTCTTGAATGTCCAAAAAAATAATCATCTATCGAATAATCAATTCAATTCATGAAAAATATGCCTTATCCAATACTATTATTGAGTAAAGGATATAGATTTATCAATATTTACCTAATTAATAAAATAACTTTCAAAGTAATAAACATGTTAAAAATTTTATATGGTTTAGGAAATAATCATATTATTGATAAATGATATGGGTATTTTGTGAAAAATCAGTTTTCAATTATCATAGAAAAGTGATTAACTCAAGGAGAAGTTAATGACAATGATAATTATTTAAGGAGTTGAATTACAATATGATCCTTGGTCCATATAAACAAATGACATACAAAGGAATAAAATTGATGGTATCAATACAGTGTATACCCATTGGAGTATGAATAATGGTTTTCATTTTCGTTGAAAATAAAAATATATCTAAAATCATTATTGGGAAAAATATCATTTTCAATTTGGAAAGAGTATTCTCTAAAAATCATATTTATGAAAATTTTATTCAAAATTAAATTTTAATATTTATAGGATGTTTTAAAAAAATTATGGTTAGTAATTCCGTACTTGGTAAATAGAATAATCCTTCTCCATTAATAAAAGGAAAAATAGTTCCTTGTTCAGAAATCCACAAAAATATTCCATTGAAACATATTTTGTAAAAATAAATAATCGGTAAAAATGTCATTTAAGAAATCATTATGAAATTTCTAATGAAAAAAATGATTTTTTTTAAAAAACATGGTTTTGTATGAAAATAGATTTCAGAGAAAAGAGTGAAATGAAATCAAAAGTTATGAAAACAATTTATTAATAATTTTAAATTCAATAGAGTGGTAAAAGAGTACTATCACCTCAAAAATATCATTAATTAATAAGCTATAATAAAATAAAATTTTTAATTAAATAATGATCAAATAATTTCCTTCAATGTTTCTCTAAGAGTAAAAAATCCCAAATAAAATGCGATAACAAAGTAAACCCTTAAAACTATCACACCATCAAAGTGAGAATAGTAAAACTAATAAATTTTGTGTTTCAATTATTAATCCTCATAAAAATAAGTTTAAATTAAAAATTATATGTTAAAAATTAATTAAACACATAATTTTATAATATTAATGACAATGAGGATATAATATAACCTATAAGAAGAAATTGAGTTCTAAAATTCGTTACCCATTGGTAACATTTAATTCATACAAAAACTGATAAAATAATTAAAATTGATACTAAATATACCATTAATAAAAAATTATTTATTATATTACATGAAAGGGTCCTTATAGACACTATATAAAAGTAATTAGGTGCATAACATTGCAATAGGACTTAGTGAAATGAAACTGAGAAGAAATTCCTTACTATATACATTATTGTGGTCATACATGTGTTATCCAAATTTATTGTGGTTTAAATAATTTTATTTACTAATACCAACTTCATATTAATATTTATTATATCACATATGATCCTTTTGTAACAAATTTTTACCCATTAGTTAATAATAATTCATTATTCTCATCGTTTCAGGTGATAATTTTCTGATTTTTTAGTTTGTTCGGACAAGTTATTTTAGTTCCTCATACATAGATCATTATTTAATAATAAAAAAAACTAAAAAGTGAGTTAAGTATCATATATATTCATAATATATTTATTTATAACTATCTACTAAATAATGTGATAGAAAATGAAATACATAGTTCATAGAGATGGTTGGTCGTACGTACGCATAAACATTGTTTCAATTTCATTTCTATATTGAAATAAAAAATAAAAAATAATATATATATATATATTATTTATTATATCATTATTATTTTATAAAAACATCACATTACTATTAAAAAAAATTAATATTAAATTCCATGTAAACTGTGAATGAATTATATTGCGTCGCGAGGCGATAGTTCACCGTGCACACGAACAACATTGTCATATTATCAAAATATAAAAAGAATAATGGTAATGGTTATAAAAACTTAAATAATAATAAAAATATATATATAATATATAAAATATATAAAAATTATTTTCCCCATTATTACCAAACTTTAATGGTGGTAATAGAAAAATTAACGTCATCAGTTCGTGAGGTGGTAGTAAAACGTGCACACGAATGGTGTTTTTTTAACCCTTTTGATGGAAGTATTTGAAGTTATTGGAGGTAACCTTATCATTAAAAATATCAATATATTTAAGATAAATATTTTATAATATAATAATTATATATGAATAAATTAAGGATGGAGATAATGAAATATAATTAAAACATGCTTACAAAATCATTACCTCTTTTTCACATATCCTCCTTCAGTTGGCACTAATGTATTATTAAGCTATCTTTATTCCAATGGTGAGGCCTCTATAATGAGTGTAGATTACCTTTTGGAGTGATTTGGGAAGGTTCGGTCTGAAAAATGAGGTTTTGGAGTTGTGAGGAGGGGAGAGGTAGAGGCCTTTTTATATGTGGGGTGAGTGTCAATCTTGTATATTTTTTATAAAGGGAATTCTACACATGTTTATCCAAGTAATGTGGATACAATAATGTAGCATAATAGAAAATAAAATGATTAATGACTAAATATTTCCCCAAAATTTGTGTTTGACATATTTATAGGTCATTTGGTCTCTTAATTCTAATGTTTATTCCCTTGGAAAACATGTTTCCTATTAATTGATGAAATAAATATTAACTACATTCATTAATTATTTGGTCAAATGTGCATTTGAAATTATTATAAATTTTTTTCTTCTAATTTTATATTTTTAATAAATTTTTTTTAGAATCAATTCACATAATTGGAATAAAATTAATTAAAATTAATCCTGCAGATGTGATGAAAAAGCATATATTAAAAGTGAAAATGTTCAAATGATTATAAATTTTTATACAAAAAATAAATATAAAAATGATCAAAATTAATCAAATTAAATTAATAGATGTATTATTTATCTCTTCGTACATTTAAAGAAATTCAATATATAATTTAACAACATAAATTATTAATATGAAAAGTCGGTTTTCAATTATAATACAATATTTTTCACTATTCATCAGAAAACGAAACATCTCAGAGAAATACCAAAAAATCACCCAAATATTATTTTTGACATTTTAAATAAAAATTAAAGTTTATTTTTTAAAATAATATTGATAAACGTTTCAATATTATGTTTTAAAACAACTTTTTCATTAAGAGGCTAAAAACTACCTTTAGAAAAGTACATCTTTTTATGCATAAAATTGGATTTATTCTTATCTCATACCTACCAAATATAGTGTATGAATGTAAAAAAATATTGAATACATAATATCTTAATTTTACTAATATCATACACCAATAGTAATTATTTTAATTTTAAAACTCTTTGGAATATAAAAATAGTTGTTTTTAGAAAAAAAATCAATTTATATTAAATTTCTTTTTATAATAACATCTAAATTATTAGTAACCAGTTAATCCAACCATATATTTTCATTAGTTGATTTATCATATTCACAACCACTAATTTAATGGATATTATGTAATTTTTATTTTATATTATAATATTAGTAGTATTAGGTAAAACATGGTCTTATATTTAACGCAATCCATTGAAGAAACTTGTTAATTCGAGCAATACAAGAAAGCTCAATTTTTCATGGATTGAAAGTAGTATGGTAGATTGAATTTATTTAAAATATTTAATATATAGTACTATTTTTGAATTTATATTACCTTCTATAATATTTGGTGAGTTCCATAAAAAATTAAATAAAATGCTTTGCTTTTAGAATTTTGGGGAGTTATAAGAAAGATTGGGGAATAGCTGATATAAGTTTTATTTATGTGGTGGAGTATTCAACAGAGGAACCTGAAGTAGGTCTAAATATAGTTACAGGTATAATGTTTATTTCATTTTTAATGGTGCTAAATTTTTCTGATATAGTTTTAACTCATTATTTTGTGTTGATAAAGTTAGTATAGCTATTTTGATTATATTGGGATATTATTTCATTCTGGTTGGATATTTCTACACCTTTTGCAAATAAGACTAATCAATTTTTCAACTATAAATCTGGTCATGTGATAAATGGAGACTATGAGGTTGAGTGGGGTTTCATAGTCCATGATCATGATATCTTCTACTTGATTATTGGGATGGAATGGATGATCAATGTTAATCCCGATATTGATTGATATCCCCATTGAGTTCAGTTTCTATATAAGTATGGAATCACTCATTTCATTCAAGGTGAGTGGAATTATAGTCCATAGAGAGTGGGGCCTAGTGGTCTCTAAGCTTGGGTGATCTCATGTAAGTATTTGGAATTCTTTCTAGAGGGAATTGATCCTTGTTTGAGCAGTCCACTTCCTACAGTGGTATGTGCATACGCCAAGTTCTTCGAAGATTATTTTTCTTGTTTAAATCTATGGAGAGAGATCAATATTAGAATATACCTCTATCCTTGAATGATTTCTATTTCTCTTACATCATAGCATATGGTTCCAGGGGACTTAGTTTAAATTAAGGTCCATATTCTAGATTTCCAGGTAGAAGGATTTATTTTTCCTAGTTTTTCTCTATGTGATTATTCATTCCTCTTTTCAATGACGGTTGATGGAAGCCTTCAGATTTGTATGAATTATATTATTTTAAATATGAGGATAACCAAAAACAAATATTCCTTTCAACTGACTGATTTCAACTTTTTTCGTATAAAAAGGGGCTACGTAGTTATCAAATATCATCATTTAATTAATGTTCCATCAATTGAGATTTTATGAATAGAATATACCTAATAAGTTGATTAGGGTCTGGTATGGTCCTTTTCAGTTTCCAATTATGAAATTTAGTCACACTAATTATTTATTGGTATTTATAAAATTAATGAACTGAATCACTCATTAGTTCTTAGTCCTATTCTGTGTTCATAAATGATAATTTTATATCATACATGTTTGAGGAGGGATACAAGGGCCATTTAGATTTCATTATTAGAACTATTAGGTTACATCTCTTTTGTGGTAATCATTAAAATTTTGATTTTTGATTTCAATAAGTATATTTTATGAGGCTAGTTATTAGAATGGAATCTCAATGGATCTAAAAAATTTAAATACAGTTATGTCCGAGGATTGACCTACAAATGATATTGATATTCGAGGAATCTTTTGGACTGCTAGTTATTACTGGAGGTTTCTTAAATACTTCTATAGGATTAAATCATTGATGAAATATCTAATCTATAAGGACATAATGATTGATTAGAATGATAGAAGTAAGTGTTTTTAAGAACATATAGTGAGGCTGACTCTAGTTTTGTTTTTCATTATTATAGAAATATGTTTTAATAATGATGATTTTTTATGAAGCATATAGCATGGTTTTCAAGTGTTCGTTTATGCAAGGGAGACATGTAGTAGCCTAAAACTCTCACTATTTTCTCCCCCATGAGAAGAACAACCCTAACAATGCCCTTCAGTTTCTAGCAACTAAAAATGACCTAAAATCTGGCATCACTGCCTCTTTGTAGAGATGTTTACTATATATTTTGATCAAAATAGCTTGTGTTATATTTTAAATCATAGAAATATAATATTTTACCAGGGACACATGGTGTAGTATTTAAGGAAATTTGTTTTTTATATTTCTTATACTCATAGAACATAAAATGTGATCATTAATCCACTGATTTGAAAATTACTCACATAAGCAATGAATTAATTAATAGAAGAGTAATCTTGGTAATTTATTAAAAAAATGATATTGTGAATGGAATAAGTTAGTGTGAATATTGTTTTGGTTTCATTGATTCATAATTCATAATTTTATGAGTGGGTTCAGCTTATGTAGATATCTAAACTCGAGAGAAAGAGATTTAATAAAATTGTTTACAGTGTCAAGAAATTGAGTGACTAGTCTCGGTCTCCCAATTTTACTTTCTATAATCAAAATATGTTTTTTTGTTTCCTTTTTTACTAAGGATGTAGTTTATAGATAGTATACACCATTCATGTTGGTCATTACACCTAGGTACAACCTAGATGTTAAAATATTTGAGACATCAGAATTGGTGGACTTGGATGAGACAATCAATTACAGATTTCGTATCATGGTTTATTATTTGGTTGATAATCACATGAATGAAATTGGGACCTACTGGTCTATTGTGACACTTACACATTTTGATATTGAAATTGGAAGATATTTACTTGGATTTAATCATTGGTTTTCCATAGGCTCCTGGTGGGAATTATTTTATTTTGGTAATCATTGGTCAATCACATCATTGGAAAATTTTATTACTATTATGAAGATGATAAAGGGGGAATATATTAGCCCTAATGGCCCAAAGGCCTTCATTTTTATTTATTTTTGATAACACCCCTTTCAAGGGATGAGGGGGAATCCTTACAAGGCCTGTAGGATCAAATATTACATGGCCCATAGGCTTAGTAGATTACATGACCCGATAGTCTTAGAGAATTCAACCGGACTATTTACAAGGAACTGCCCCTCCCCAGCTTCTGCATCATGATAGTAGCTCTCCACCTTCATGTGTCCATCTGTCTAGGCTTTCCATTCAAGCACAGGGTGGTACCGATGGCATAGCCATACCCTCTCATTCTGACAATCCATTTGGCTCTACTCTAGTGAGTGCACCTGCTCTGAATCCTCTTCTAGGGCTGCTCCTTTTTTGTTGTATGTCCGGGGCAACTGCATATAGCCCGAAGGCCTTGAGCTGGCTCGAAGGCCTTAAAGGTAGCCTGAACTCCCTACTGACTCGAAGGCATGGGTGGCCCGAAAGCCTTAAGTACTCCAATCCCAAACCGGTGGCCCAAGGTGAATAGATCCAGCTGCTACAACAACTTCTACAGTAAATGCTACAGTGCAAGCACAGTGTACGGTTTGCTATAGTACCCCAACATAGTGTACTATTCTACTATAGTAATACTACAGTGCCTGCTACAGTGCCCCCGGAAATATGCCTCTACCTAGTTTTGAACCTAGGTCTTGTGGATGCACTTTAGGATACCTCACCAACTCGGCTGAGGCTCATGTGAAAGGTGGAATATTTTGGGGACTTATATATTCTAGAAATTGTGAGACATCATGGGGATCCCAATATGTTTGTTTAAAATTAGGAATCGAGGATCACAACCATGATTTGGATTTTTTTCAGTAATCTATGGTTTCTCTATTGAAATTGCGAACTACATATCCTAAAAAATAGATATAAACACAAAAAGATTATCTTGATTCTTAATGATATGATTTTGGATTATGGTCTTGATTAAGATGCTTATTGGGAAAATAATTTGACTTTACTGAAGTTTACATAACAAAATAGTTATCAGGACATGGTAAAAATGGTTCCCATTGAGGATTTGTAGGTTTCTCGTGTATATCTCCAATGTACTCGGATGATTTAAAAGAGAAGACCATGGTTGGGAAGATTCTTATTCAAGAGATTAATGAATGGGTGAAATTGATGTTGAAGAGATTTTGCATGGTGTATCTTCATCTAAAATATTATGCATCCATTCATCATGGGGAACTGGTGTTCGAGGTTGGTAATTAGAATATTTCATATAGATTTACATTTTTTGGATCATCGTCAGTTTGGTAGGCAGGTTAAGTTGGCTATAATGTTTTTTGGGACCTTTATGATAATTGTACAACTTGAAATGGTGGAATATCATTTTCACATACTATCATAGTTTACTTCCATCCATAACATGATTTATTTTTTCAACTGAGTATATATCTATTAGATCTTTCCAATATGATTAAATGGGAGGATGTGGACACTGATCTCGAAACCACTATGGATGATAAACCTGTTTAATTTTTTGATATTAGAGATAATTTCATGCATGTTAATATGATTTTGTTGCTATGTTTATTGTGGAAGTGTCAATGGAATATCCAAGTGATGTGAGAGAAGGAATTGTTTATGAAGGAACAGTTTCTTTAACTTTATCTGAGTTTAAGATCTTGAGTGATTTCTAGGGATAGAACCAGTTTATTTTTGGGGAGATGGTGGAAAATCATTACCTTCCTTCAGTAATGATCTGACTGTCATTTTGGATTCCTTTTCATTGGGTTTATGGCATGCCTCTGAGGGATAAAGAGCCTTTACGGTGGGGAATAAACTAAATTCTAGGGTTTTATGTTTTTTTGAGTTATTGAAATATTGGTATAAATGTGTAAATGGATATAGAGGATGACCCATTGGTGTTGATAGAATCAATAAGGGGTTTGGATATTTTTTATGCAAACTATCATGTGCACTTTTTATTGGACATATTCATGTTGGGAATGGGTTATAAGACATGAACTTCTTCTTGGATAGATTTCCTTATTCTTCTTCAGATCATGAAAACTCACAAGTTATGAATCAACTATACATTTTTAATGGGTCGATTAGAATTTTATTTAACTTGAGGTGATGTTATTTTCAGTGTAAATGATAATTCGGGAATTCACTCAATTAAAGATTTTAACCATGTTAATTCATTCTCTTCACTGGTTCTGAAATACGCGAACATAAAACCCATGTTGATATCTAGTGGATAGACTCCCTCCCACTCAATGATTTCGGTGGTTTTTAGAAATTTTTAGTGATCTTACTCAATCGGGATTTCTATATTTTTCATTTTAATCCCATTGTTGTTTGACGTATATCTATGGTTAGTGGTTTTATATCTTAATCATTATCTTTGTTTGTTGTAGTGCCTTTTTCTATATACTCTATTTATATTTAGATTCTTTAGTGTTTAATTTTTTTTTGCCTTATATTTTATTGTCCAATATGTGGGTCTCTAATATCCATTGTCGATGGTGGATAGGTTTCAATAATTCATGAGGTACGATTATCTATGAAAGTGGGTCTAATTCATGAATTTCTATATGTTCTTATCATTTCCTTGTAGCAGTTCAATGAAAATTCATGATTTTAAATTTGAAATAAATTATTGTAAATGATTCAGATTTTTGAATGGATTTGGATTCAAAAAATATTTTATTATATATATATATATTTTATTAAATGTGAAAATGGTTTTTTAAATGGGTTTGACAAACATAACACAATGTAATCCTTTGGTGCATGAGAAAATAGACACGTCACTTTACTTTTCATAACTCAACTAGAGGGTCTGTGACATCTACAAACTATGGTAGGACCTGATATCAGTTAGAACCAACATATTCTTTGTTTAGACATCATTTATCTTTATTATGTATTCTAATAGACTAGAGAAAAAATAGTTTTCTTTGTGACTTATACACATATTTTCACATGATGGTTTCTTTCATGGATATTTTCTCAAATTTTTATATAATGGTTCATCCATGTATGGGTTTTACAATTCATACCTACTTCCATTTATCCATGATAATTTCCAAGATTTGGTGAATACGGTATGAATTTATAAAAAACAATTGAATGTTTACAAAATCATATTTTTTATCACAATTATTTATAACCTGGATTTATTTTAAATCTATAATTCACGCATTATTGATATTAGACCATATATATATATATATATATTATTTTTTGGGATCCTACTAGGCTCTATGATCACACCACAAAAAGTTCTTTTGGAAATCATAGGCTTGGATTTTCATGAATCAAAAAAATGAATATAAATCATGCAGTTTTTGGGTCTCTTATCATTCATTTACTTCAAAGTGAGATGGTTTGGTTGAGATAGATTGTTACATTGAGAGTTATTTAGTATATTCATCTTTAACATACTGGATTTCCCTTTTTTTAATTTTTATGTCCCATGGCTATATTACTATTTATTTCACATTGTAATTCTATATTTCTTCTGTTGTACATGAGACATGTGGTTATTTTGTGTGTCTCTCCACGTGGAAGAGAATTTTGGTGGCTTGTTTAGTTTAACAATATTAATTCATTAATCTGTGGATATATAGATATAATATAATATCCAAAATCTGAAGGGAGATTTTTTTTTCTTCAATTAGGACCACCATTTTTTCTACACTAATTTTCATCCAAAAAAATTATCCTTTTGAAGTATACCATTTTTATAGATAAATGTTTCCACATCAATTTAAATGTACTTGTAACTTATTGAGGGAGGAAAAATAATATAAGAATAGTTGTTTTAGTCTTAAAAATTATTAAAAATATAACCAATAGAGTTTTTTTCATTATAAAATGTGTATTTTCTTTTAGTTTTACTTTGTTAATATATTCATACATATCATTCATCTAGGTTTCAACATCCTCGTGTAAAATAATGGTCTTTAAAATTGGATCCTCCATATTTTGTTTTGTACATGATTCACTATGTGTTGTATGTTTTTTTTCTTTATAAATAAAATCATACAGGAATAATTTTGTGTATTCTATATTAAAAAATATTTTTTTTTGAAAATAATATTATTATAGTCATAAAAAATTAAATAAATTGTATTTTAAAATATTTTAAATGTTTAAACATATATATTTGGGTTCCGATGGTGTGAATCTAGAAGTCCAGAACAATGATTAGGAATTAGTTGTATTTTTCGAGTTCTTCTTAAATATCTCGTACTACCTATTTAGAAGTTTTTGGGAAATGTAGTAGCTTGGTTGATTACGACACTAAATTTTCATGAAATATTAATAGAATTAAAATAACTAAAAAATATATTTTTCCAAGGATTTAAGGAACAATGGATTTAGATCCTCCTTAAGGTGATCAATGAGTTCTCTAAACACTTTCTACTAAATATTATATTTTCAAACACATGTTACTTTTTGGGTGAAAAGATAGTAAATTTAGTTATAATCAGTAGGGCGTCAAAAATATATACCATTTTTAATTTTGGAATCATATATTATTTATGATTTTTTTAAAATCCCAATCAAATAATTCAATTTAGAATCATCCCTAAAAATATAGAAAAATTTTAGGCAAGGTCCACCATCACCATTAAATCATTAAATGTTCAATGGTATACTATAATGTGTATTGTGGAACTTTGGTTAAGTCCTTATTTATGTTTATAATGGTCATGAATAACTTTTGAAAAAAATTAAAAAGGTGGGTTTGTTGTTGATATTAAATGAAATTACTGATGAGATACTTTTTTATTGAACTATTTATAAAGAATTACAATGATTATAAAGGTAGGATGATTAATATATAAATTTCATTGGGAGAAAAAATAGTTTATATTAACCTAATACCCATTATACTATACACATAATGTTTCCTTTGATCAAATACTCAAATTTAGATTATATTTATGAACATTTAAAATTTATAAATATTTATTTTATCCATAAAACATTATGATCTCACTTTTTCCAATAATCCATTATATTCAAGGATTTCATTAAAAATTTGTGAAATAAATTTCACACTTGTTAGATGATAAAAAATTTTGGTTTTGATTCTTATTCAGCATGTTTTCACTCAATCAATCCATTATCCCTATAGTTGGCCTCTCCCCAAAGGGATATTTAATCCATTTTAAATATGTTAAGTGATTCATCGTTGGATATAAATTATTTATAATGAATGAAAATAAAATAAAAAAGGGACATGAAGATTGGTGTGATCTCAACAAACACACATGAATGAAAACAAAAGAAACTACACATACTAATGAATGAATTATAACAGAATTAGGGAAGAAGTACAAAATGAAATTTAAATAATTTGAAAACATAAAATATATAATATAATATTTATAATGTGTATAATAATTAATTATAATAATATATTAATTAGAAGGAAATATTATTCCAATAACTTAAAATAATTACAACTGAAATAAAATTATCAACATGAAGAAGGTAGAGTTGATAATTGGGTTTTATTATTAGAATTAGTGTATATAAGGTCCTCTCTTACCTTGATTAATATTAGTTCATGGAAATTATTCTCATGTGGTCATGAAATATCAACCCATTATAATGGATTTAGGGACAAATATTTATTAAGAAAAGAGATGGATTATTTTTATATCCCTTGAATTCTCCCACATGTTTAACCCTTATATTATACAAATATCAAAAAGTGATCATCTAAAACTATTTTTCCCTATTCATAATACACCCATGAAATGATATGTCTCCCTAGAACATGAATCTAATGTTATAGATAAATTAAACATAATCTCCAACAATTAATAATTAAAAATAAAACCTTGATCCTGATATCAATGGTTTTGTGGTTCATTAATGATATAATATCACTCAATAGATTAATTATTTGAATTAATACATATGGGAGTATTATATAATCTCAATTAAATTAAATAGAAATTAAACATAAAATTGATTTTATACCTTAAATATTTTAAATAAATTCACACATAATTAGGTAATGATAAATTGTTTTCTAAAAAG
The DNA here is from genome assembly GCA_963277665.1 of Viscum album. Classification (NCBI taxonomy): domain Eukaryota; kingdom Viridiplantae; phylum Streptophyta; class Magnoliopsida; order Santalales; family Viscaceae; genus Viscum; species Viscum album. Next base: position 166,289,158 of record OY728148.1, read on the forward strand.
GAATCCTAGATCTGGCCCAATGATCATAAGTATTTTATCTTCTACAATCTAATTAATTAAATAAAAAGACATGCTATATGATCCATATAACATTTAAATTGAACAAATTATACTCATCATTAAAATAGTAAAATATATCCCCATAAATATGTATTTTTTTTTTGAGAAATTTAAAATAAAAATAAAAACCACATAATTTTTTTGTAAAAAATAAAACTCTTTTAAAAAGGTAAAAATAGATTTATTTATGTCAATTTAAAAAGTATGTTCTAATATTATTTTTTTATTAAATAATCATATTTATATCAATGTGGGGAAATTTTTTATATTAATAAAAATAGGATATTGTAAAAAATTATAGTTCCTAAAATATCTATGACTCTGTAGTTCCTTTTCCAAACGTTTCTCTAAATAAAACTCAATACGGGTAACTCCAATTCCTTTTAATATTAAACCATAAAAAAGAATATTTAATTAATTTTTCTTCCGAAAAAACATTTTATAAATTAAGAAAATTGATATATTTTTTTTAATAACACTATGATCTTCTCCATTGAATATTTTGTTTTTCCATTTCCCTAAAAAGAAATTCATTTCATGAATTCATTTTCAAATTTCAATTTTAATTTTCTTTTGTTATAAGATATGTTTTCATTATATGTTATCCTTTTTTATAATGGATGCACATTATTCCTTAATATATTGTTTCATTTGACTCTTACGTCATACCAAAATAGCTATCCATTTATTGGACTATTATGTGACAAATTTCTTCCTCGTGGGTTTATTTCATTGGTTGGTTTAATATCTATATTTTATTCTATGTGAATACCATATACATGGAATATTATAATTAAATAGAGGAGGTCTGAATTATATATCCCATCAATCGATTGGGTAATATTTTATATCGCATTAAATCATTATCTATGGGCTAGATAGAGTCGATCTAAACCATTAATTTCTATATGGCCTATATGTAATTATTCTTATCCCTAATGTTATGTGTAGTTCGGGTGTGATTATCAACATCAAAAATATTAATATAATCTTGGAAAGTTACATTATCATATGATTATGATTTTTATTGTATCTACCACATTTTAATTTTTTATAGTAAGTTTTTTCACAAAATATAATGGAAAGATTCTTAATTAGTAGGATCAGTATCACATAATGTACTCTAATATGTCTAATCTATATTATTTGGATCCTTATTTTATGATAAATGTTCCATGATATATGATTATTCTATTTTTATGTACATTTATATATTATGATTTAATGATATCATTTTGTTAATCAATAAACATTGGACATAATAATTTCTCTCATATGTGAATGATCAATTCATAAAATTTTTATTCCTTATTAATATTTTTATCCCTATTGTTCTTTATATAATGATCTCTTCTTTTGTTTCCCCATTTTTCTGGGTGATCATATGTGTTAAAAATATTTTGATTTGTTTATATTTGTCTTATTTTAAATTATATAATTTAATTATTTGGTATATGTATAGTTTTGTAATGAAATTTGTACATTATTCCCAAAGAGACTAAAAATAGATTCAAATATATAGTTTCAATTCTATGTTATGTGAAAAAATATGTATGTCTAATACCAAGTCTCTATTTGCGGGTTTGGGGTGTCATAATTATTTTCTTATACATCATCATTTATGGAATTCTGATGTTTAATATTCTTATAAGGATTTAATGTTTGTATGGATTGATTGTTAAGTAATTCCCCATGGCATTTATTGATGTATTAGTTATTTTACAAAACATATAAAAATTAAGGAATTCTTTCAGGATATGAGTATCATTTTTATTTTCCTTGGGGATTGTGTTTAAGTATCCATGCTAGGTCATTACTTTCCAAATGGTATCAATTTATTTCAATCATGTTCTGGTAATTGTGGAAATATGATATATTGGGACTTAATAGGTAGCAGTTTAGAAATCATGATCTATGTCATAATAGAAATTCCTGAGATTCTAGGTTTTTTCAAGTATTTCTATTATCTATTGTAATTAAAGGATTTAGTATAGTTTTATTTTCCATAGGGAGGAGTTTTGATCATAGGAGAATGAAATGTTATTTTAATTTCATGAGTAATATGATATCATGATAGGGGGTTCACATTATATGGTTGATATTCTAGATATTGTTGATATGTTTTTCTACCAAATGAATTTTAACTATTTAACCAAAAGGTTAAATAATTCTATTGTTCAATTCTATTAAAGGAATTCTTGATTTCTGTAATATTAATTATGACTGTAAAATGGTACATATTAAAAAATTATAAATGTTGTAATTATATAATTGTGAAGGTGTTATAAAGTTGAAGTTTATCATGGATGTTCCCAAGTTATTTCAAAAGTTTCATTAATAATATTTTATTTCTCCCTATTGATAATCGTGATCACTAATGTCAGGTAATATTTTCTAATTATATGATTCCATAGAGTGTAGAGGGCATCAACAAACTAAAAAATCAATAAAGGTATAGCTAACTAATGCTAATAAGTTAGTTTTATGGCAATCTAATTGGTCCAACTTTAATAGTTCACTTTATGGAATGTATATGATTTGTATTATTAATTTTTATCAAAATTTGTTGAAATTCCATTTGATTAGGTAAATTGATTTTTTATATTTCAAATATTTTAAAATTATTTTTGATTAATGTGTGTTTTTTTGAAAATGTTTTCTTATTTTGTTACTCTTTTAAATTGGAAATGAGCCATTGATCTTAAAATACCTTTTTGAATATGGTTTGTAAAATAAAACATTTATATTCATTAAAAATTTACTAAAAATGATTATTTTAATGTTCTAAATGTGTATTCATAAGAATTTTTATAGGTTAAACATGATTTTTGTAAAGATAACATTGTATTTTATATTAAAGGTGTTTAATCATTGAATTTCTAAATAATTTCAAATAGTTAAGGGTATTTTCAAATGAAAAAAATAATTTTTTCAATTCATTGGTTATTTTTAATATAGTTTGTAAAAGTTAATTTTCTATTTCATATGTGTTTTTTTTATTTTCAATATTTTCCAAGTGTTCGTTTTGTTTGCCCAATGAAAAATATTTCCAGTTGGATTTTGTGGGAAAAATGGGCCTTAGAAAATGTGTTTTTTATTCTATTTTTAATGAAATTGTGAAAATTATAATTATTATTGATTGAGTTTTTAAAATTGAATGTTTTAGGGTAACACCCATGTGTTCACATACTTCAGTGTTAAACTATCCCTAAAAAAGAATTTTTATTAAAAAACTTTTAATGAAAATTGTGTATTTGGTTACGAATTTTTCATTTTGCAGTTATATTTCTGTTAAGAACCCATTGCATCTTTTATATTAGAAGTTTTATGATATTGAATATGGGTTAATTTAAAAAATTATTTATTCCCAAGTGGTTTTAAAGGGACATTATTTTTTGTGGAAAAATTTAAAAATGTCTAAATTTTTGGTAAATCGATTGAAAACCATTTTTAAAATTTGTTGTTTGAACAAAAAAAAATCTATAAAAATTGGCTTATCTTATCACAAGAGTGGTTACAATTTATTCTTGAATTCTAGTAATATATTATGGAGATAGTAAAATAAATGGAATTTTATAGGTTAATGGAGTCAAGGATATCCTAAGGTTGAGTGATTAAACTCCCTGGTTTGATGTTGGAAGTAGGTGGGTTAGGTTAAGGTGGAGTGAGTTTCTCCATGTATGGGATGTTGGAAGTGAGAGACATAAACTTTAGTGGATCCCAATTACTCATTAAATTTCTTGTAAGATTTTTGATGTAGTCAATCCAAATAAGGTGGATAGGTTGTGGATATTGCAAAACTAAATGTGTAGAGATAATTCAAGGGATGTGAATTGGTTATTGAAATGTATTGATGAGTGATGATCTAGGTTTTGATTGTGTATATGTCATTGAAAATTATTGTGCCCTATCGGTGGTCTATTTTTGTTTTATTTATAGGTCCCTTTGGGAATGGTTTCTAACATTGAATTATTGTGGTTGGATACATTATTGACTAAGTAAATGTTTGTTTGGGGTTTTTATATGGGAATGATCATGTATGTTGGAACATGTTATATGTCACGACCCATCCTCGGGACCCGTGTCGATACTACCCAAAGCCATTCTTCAATAGGCCAGGGGCTGGCGACTAGCACCAAAGGCGTAAATCCCTAAGCTGGGAAGGCATTGTCTATATAAAAGTAAACAAACACAATAGAGTATGCAACAGGAAGTAAACACAAAGTAAAACTGAATACAATATAGTGTGCTAGAATGTAAATGGGCCAGTATAAAAAACCAACTGTGAAGTACAATACAACTGAAAAGCTATTACAACTGCAGTAAAGTAAATCAACAACTACTGAGTCTTCCTCCGAAAATCCCACTGGAAGGGTGGGTACAGATGGCCTCTTCAGCACCTAGGGTCTATCCATATTCTCCATGTACATCTTGCAATGTGGTCCACCTCTGGGTATCATCCAGTTCTATAAGTCTCTACCTCAATCAGTGATGTTTGTCGTCTGCATCCAACGCAACGTAGTGCGGGCATAGGGCGTGCAGGGGTGATTATATGACACTCAGTAGGGACCCAGAGTCCCCCGATGGTCTCCCAGAATCCACGAATGATAACCACATAAAAGAGACGCAATCATGAAGTATCAACCAACCCTGCTTTGATATAATCCCATACATATAACTAAGTTATCAACCACAATTCGGCTCCAACTATCGAGCCCAAGAACAACCCAATCCACACGGGAAGTAAAGTCATCCACATCTATGATAATGATTAAAAGTCAAGACTCATCTCACACAGGTATGCATCTTTTGTATAGTGATAGAGATGATCAGAAGTAGTCACTGATTCATCTAAGCTATCGGACCCACACAGGATACAAGACCAGCTAAGCTGTCGGACCCACGTAGGATACAAGAACAGCTACTCTGTCGGATCCACACAGGATACAAGTACAAAGGTCAACCTACCAGACCCAAACATGATACAATAACAGTAGTCATCGATTTCCAACCCACGGAGGATCCTAATACAGTAGTCATCATTGTCGAACCCACATATGATTCCCGTACAATAATCATCGCAGTCGCAGCTAGCTCTAAGGTACCCTCACACATCACACTCGATTCTGGGAGGGTCCGCTCCTCGAGCAAAGGGGGTTGATACATCAACTCTCACGAAGTCTAGAATTCATGTATCCTGAAGTTTCATCTCATCAAAAAGAACCCAATGCGATAGATGACACATCAATCAGATGCTCGGACTGCGAGTTATTGGCTTTTCCATTCCAGGGGCCCGGTTGAAATTACGCTCATTCCAAACCAGGAAATTTTCCAATGTTTCCCAAAACAGATTTATTGTGCCACAAAAGGACCATCAAGTCACGAGGACCCTATTTCCATAGATGGCGCATCGATCGAAGGAGTGGTCTAGAAGTTATTCACGTTTAAGCGTAATGGGCCCGACCCGTCAAGCTCAGTGGGCTGGCGGGTTGGCCCGTCCTGGAATAGCGGGTCCGACCTAACTGAGGGGTCAACCTAGCCCAGTGGGGCGTGGCCCATCCCTGCAGGGCATGGACCGGTGCGGCCCGGCCAGCTGACCGAGAGGTGCGGGGGGGGGGGGGGCTGGTTTTCTGAAACGGTGGCACAACCCCTCCTACTCAGCCGGCCGAAGATGGCCGGTCTTTTCTGGTATCAGTGGCCTGCACAACGGGTCGTTGTCCTTCTACATGGCACCTGAGAGGGCCGGGGCTACCTTCAACCTGGCTGGTTAAAGTTGTCCTGTTCATCCACCAAAGCGGCCCACGGTAGCGGGCCACAGTTCTCCGCAGCGCGACACCAAGAGGTGCCACGGTACTCCAGCCCGGCCGGTTCTTCCTACCCGGTCTGTCATAAGACCAGTCGGTTCTTCATCAGCCAAGACGACTATGGTTGCGGGATGTGGTTCTTCCGCATGTGGTTGGCGCGCAGCCTTCATTAACATCGGTCGCCGATGTCGTTGTCTCATTCGTCTGTGGTCCTCCTCTGGCATGGTGCGACGGCACCGCACCCCCCTTGACTTAGCCCCCATCGCCAAAACAACAATAACCAATGGAGGGTTGCCAGGACATGTTTGTTTGACCCACTCCCTCCTTATTAGTTGTTATAATTTGGACAATGTCAAACCAAGTCATACATAGAAGAACAACATTTTAATTTTATTCCATAAAATCATTCAAAAACCCCTACCTTGATTTCAAGAACGTTGCACGTCGACAATCCGCGAAAGACGGTGTTGTAGAAGTCGGGCATCATGGAATACGAAAGTAGATTCCATTGACATCTGGTTGCGTCCATAGGGGAAGTGTCATTGGAGATGTACGTCGCGTTCTTCATCGGAGATGTTCTTCATTGAAGAACGGTGTTCTTCATCGACAAAAAGAAGATCCACCAAGATTTTTCTCCAAAAGTTTCCCCACAAATATTTTCCAAGGAAAAAATAATAATAGTCTTTCTCCAAAATTATAATATTTCCATGCATTTCAAATTAATTCAAATGAACTCATGACACCTCAAAATTATTAATAAATACATTAATTATTCTTAAGTTGGCAACAATACGAGGGGAAAGTGGAAAGGCTCCACTTAATGTGGGAGATCAAAAGTTAAGAGAGAGGTTTCAATGGGAGTTTAAGGGTTAGGGTTCTTAGGGGCCCCACACACATTATTCTCCAATGGGAGGTTATGTGGGTTGTGGGCCCCACATCTATCTCCTCCTTGGAGGAAATAACCACCCCTTAACAATAAAATTTTGTACACAACAATTTTATTTAATTTAGTATGAATCCCCAAAATAAAAATTCTACTCTCGACCAAACACAACTATGGTAAAGGTCCCCTTAAGCGAATACTGGTACTGTGAGTTCAACAGTATCCTCATATTTCAATTCCGAGCATCGGTTCAAAAGAAAGAAAAATACGCACATACATTTACTGAATGTACCCAAACAAAACATAAAAAATTGATTCTGTGCACACCGGGCCTCGAAATCAAAGGTCGTCAGAACCTCAGACTCGTAAAATTCCAAAAAACATAAGAAAAAATTTTCCTTCAAATTCCTGAGTCTTTTCATTACTCCCACCTCAGGGATTTACGTCCCGGTAAAGATAAAACATACACTGGGGAAAACAATTGGGGCGCTGAGCACATATCTGAGCCTCCTGCTCCCATGTGCTCTCCGGGAGGTTCATGTTCTTCCAGCGAATGTGCATCATAGGAATAAACCGTCCATGTTGGACCCACTCTTGTTGATCCTAGATCGCCACTGGGACCTTCATGAATGTCGCCCCGTGATTTATGTCCATCTCCCCATGGTTGATGATGTGGGACGGGTCATGCACGTATCTCCTCAGCTGTGATGCGTGGTAGACGTCGTGCACCCGGTGCAACTGAGGTGGAAGGGCCTGGTGGTAAGCCACCTCTCCAACTCTGCTGAGGACCTCGAAATTTCCGATGAATATTGGAGATAACTTTCCGCCCAGGAAAAATCTCCATAGACCTCATCAAGGTGAGACCCATAGCAAAACGTGGTCTCTATCCTTGAAATCCAGTGGTCTCTGTCTCCTATCAGCATAGGACTTCTGTCTGCTCTGTGTAGTCTTCATCCTCTCCTGGATGATCTGCACCTTCCCCTTCATAGCCTGCACCTTCTACGGTCCTACAAGTTTTGACTCCCTTGGGTCTATCCAGCACAGAGGTGATCTGCAAGGTCGGTCGTACAGTTCCTCATAAGGTGCCATCCCGATGGTGGAGTGGTAGCTGTTGTTGTACGCAAACTTCACCAAAGTTATGTGATCCTCCCAACAACAACCAAAGTCATGGACACATGCACAGATCATGTCCTCGAGAGTTTGAATGGTCCTATTAGTCTGACCATCCATCTGAGGATGGAAGGCAGTACTCAAGTGAAGCTGCATGCCAAATGCCTCATGTAACCACTTCCATTGTCGGGAAGTGAAATAAGAATCTCGATCCGAAACGATAGTCGATGGCACACCATGAAGCCATACGATCTCCTGAATGTTGATGCGTCCCAAACTCTCCACTAATCCTTGCTCTCTAATCGGAAGGAAGTTGGCCGACATGGTGAGACAGTCGACAATCACCCATATAGAGTCGTGTCCTCTAGATGTACGTGGAAGCCCCATAACGAAATCCACGGATATCTTGTTCCACTTCCACTCTGGGACCTCTAAGGGATGTACCAAGCCTGCTGGTACCTGGTGCTCCGCCTTCACCTGCTGAAAAGTGAGTCATCAGGAGACGAACTCTGCTACCGCCTCCTTCTTACCTAGCCACCAGTGCTGTCGTCTGAGATCATGATACATCATCACCACTCTTGGATATACCACTAGAGGGGAAGTTTGGAACTCCCTCAGCACCTCCTCCTGTAGTGCAACTGGTACAATGGTACGTCCTCTGAAGAGAATGACGTTCTCCCCACCTTCCACAAATCCATCAGGTGCTTGCTGTGAGGATATATGAAAATGTCGCATCTCATAGTCAACGTCCCCACGTTGTGCCTCTCTGACTCGCTGAAGGAGTGGAGGAGTAACTGTGAGATATTGTAGAAAGGAGGCTCCATCTCTATCCACAAAGGATATCGGCAACACGTCCAGCTGTTCTGTCGCCTCTCATAGCAGATGAATGCCTGATCTTCTACTGAGAGCATCTGCTACAACATTCCCCATCCCAAGAGTATAGTCTATATCGAAGTCATAGTCCTGGAGGAACTCGAGCCAACGTTAGTGTCTCAGGTTCAGGTCCTTCTGTGAGAATATGTACCTGAGACTATTGTTGTCAGATTATAATGTACAACGCTCGCCCATCAGATAGTGCCGCCACATCTTCATGGCGAAGACCACTGATGCTAACTGCAGGTCATGGGTATCATAGTTCTCCTCGTGCTGTCTCAACTACTGTGAACCATACGTGATCAATCCTTGCTCCTTCATTAAAAGACACTCGAGTCCGGTCGCTGATGCATCACAGTTAACTACGTACGCTACGCCCTCCTCCGGTAGCCTCAATACGGGTGCACTGGTCAATCTCTACTTCATCTTCTGAAAGATCTACTAGAATCTCTATTACCACACGAAGGGTTTGCCCTTCTTCGCCAATGCTGAATGTGGTGTTGTAACTCTAGAGAACTCTGGCACAAATCTCCGATAGTGTCCAACCAGACCTAAGAAACTTCGATCCTCCATCACACACCAGGGTGGCTCCCAAGGAAGCACTGCCTCGATCTTCGCTGGATCAACTGTTACTCAAGACTCTAAGATGAAGTGTCCTAGAATGTGAACCTCTCAAATCCAGAACTGGCACTTCAAGAGCTTACCCTAACTCTGATGCTCTTAGAGTGTATCTAGTACAACCCGCAAGTGGCAGGCGTGCTCCTCCTTAGTAGCCGAGTAAATCAGTATTTCAGCGATAAAGACTATGACAAATCGATCGAGGTAAGGCTAGAATATCATGTCCATGAGACTAATGAACACTACTGGTAAGTAGGTTATGCCGAAGGGCCTAACCAAGAACTCGTAGTGGCCATACCGACACCTAAAGGTCGTCTTCTGCACATCCTCATCTCGAACTCTTGCTGGTGATAACCTGAACTGAGGTCTAACTTCGAGAACCATCATGCCCCCTTGAGCTGATCAAAGATTTCGTCAATCCTTAGGAGTGGGTACTTGTTCTTAGTGGTCACCTGATTTAGGCGACAATATTCGAAACATAGTCACAAGCTCCCATCCAACTTCTTGGCGAACAAAATCGAGGATTCCCATGGTGAAACACTTGTTCGGATAAATCCTTTCCCCTGTAAGTCCCCTAGCTATACCCTCAGCTCACAAATCTCTAAGGGAGCCATCCGATATACTGGAGTAGATATTGGTGTTGTCATGGGGTACAAATCATTATAGAAGTATACCTATCTGCGAGGAGGTAGTCCTGGAACTTCATCTGGGAAAGCATCCACATACTGATCCACCACAACAGGAAAACTCGGAATCTACACGTCAACCGCTCCAAGGATGATACTAGCCAACTGATGTGTGATCGACTGCCCCCTCCTCTGCGTAAGTCCATCCTACACTGCAAAGGATCACTTATCGATGGTGAAGGTGAACCTAGTCACATCTGTGCAGATACACCGCACTTTGTGTCTAATACAGTCAATCTAAGCATGAACTGTGGATAACCAGTCCATACCGAATATGACGTCATATGGCCTCTATCGCTGGAACTCGTGAAATTCACTTAGGTGGAATGCACTCTCTACTGCTGGAGCTAGTGGTATCGGTGGCCCAGTGGGTAGTGGTACCACTGGTGCCTCCGCTATGATGGGGCCCAACATCAAGGCCTCATTGCTTGGTGGGATACCATCTCGTACGTAACTCGAAACCCTAGTTGGCTGCCTTCGTGGGGCCATCATGAAAAAAATAGGTGTGGCACGGTCAAAAAGTATACCTGGTTAGCTGGCACAAAGTAATCCCAATGAAAAGTTTTGAAACACACATGCAATCCGTGTTTTCATGCACTGAGTTTGAAATCAGAGGTCAGGGTCTGGGTGTGTGGATACGTCGACTGCCACACCAACATTGGACTCCCTAGTACTGAAAACCACACTCAAAACTCTTAACACTATTTCTCCATAGGAAAGAATGATCAGAGTCTTTAGTTCTGCGGTATAAAGGACTCATCTGATAACAATTTTTCACAACCCGTCCTCGGAACCCGTGCCGTGACTACCCCAAGCCCGCCTTCCATAGGCCAGGGGATGACGACTAGCACCAAAGGCGTAAATCTCTAATCTGGGAAGGCATTGCCTTTATAAAAGTAAAAAAACACAATAGAGTACGCAATAGGAAGTAAGCACTAAGTAAAATTGAATACAATAGAGTGTGATCGAAAGTAAATAGGCCAGTATACAAACCCAACTGTGAAGTACAGTACAACTGAAAAGCTAGTACAACTGTAGTAAAGTAAAATAGTTGCTACAGAGTCGTCCTCCGGAAATCCCACCTAAAGGGTGGGTACAGATGCCCTTATCAATACCTCAGGTCCATCCGTCTGCTCCATGTACGTCTCGCCAAGTGGTCCAATTCCGAGTACCGTCTAGTTCTAAAAGTCTCTACCTCGATCAGTGATGTTCATCGTCTGCTTCCAACACAACGTAGTGCGGGCTTAGCCAGTGCAGGGGTGAGTATATGATACTCATTAGGGACCCCGAGACCCCTAAAGGTCTCCCAGAATCCACAAAGGATAACCACATAATAGATATACAATCAAAAATTATCAACCAACCATACTTAGGTATATGCCCATACATATATCTAAGTTGTAAACCATAGTTCGACTCCGACTCTCGAGCCCACGAAGAACCCAATCCACACAGGATGTAAACTAAACCACATCGATGATAATTATTGTAAGTCAAGACTCAACTCATACAAGTATACATCATTCGTATAGCGATAGAGATGATCAGATTTAGTCACTGATTTATCTAAGCTATCAGACCCACATAATATAAAAGAACATCTAAGCTGTCGGAACCACACATGATACAAGACCAGTTACTCTGTAGGACCCACATTGGATACAAGTACAAAGGTGAAAATTCTGGACCCACATAGGATTCAAGAATAGTATTCATCGCTGTCGAACCCACGGAGGATCCAAGTATAGTAGTCATCGCTATCGAACCCCTAGAGGATTCCAGTATAGTTGTCGTCGCAGTTGCAGTCAGCTCTAGGGTTCCCGCACACAGCACGCTCGATTCCCAGAGGGTCCGCTCCTTGAGCAAAGGGGGCTGATACATCAACTATCACAAAATCCATGGTTTATGTATCTCGATGTTCCATCTCATAAAAAATAACCCAACGCGACCGAGAGCGCGTCAATCGGACACCCGGTCTGAGAGTTATTGGTTTTTCCGTTCCCAGGGCCTGGTTGGAAATACGCTAATTCCAAAACCATATGTCTTACAAAAATGTTCAAAACTCACATAGAGTATTGAAAAATGACCTTCATGCCACGAGGATACCAGTTTCGTAGATGGCACGTCAATCAGACACGCGGTCCAGATGTTATTCATGTTTAAGCGTAACGGGATCAACCCTTCAAGCCTAGTGGGCTAGCGGGTTGGCCCATCCTGGCTCGGCTGGTCCGACCCAGCTGAGTGGTCCACCCAGCTCAGTGGAGTGCGGGCCGGCCTATGGCTGGCCGAGCAGAGCAAGGGAGGGGGGAAGGTTTTCTAAAACGGGGGCGCTGAGTGGCGCCGCACCTCTTGCCCGTTCGGTCAAAGCCGACCGGTCTTCTACGGTAAGAGCGACCTGCACAGTGGGTCGATGTCCTTCTACGCAGCACTTGCAAGTTCCGCGGCTAACTTCAACCCGGCCGGCAGGCGGCCTTCCGGTTTTCCAGCCGAAGTGGCCGGCGGAAGCGGGCCGCTAGTCTCCAGCCCGACCGGCTAAAGCTGGCCGGTTATTCCTGCACGGCCGGTCATAGGATCGACCGGTTCTTCTTAGGCCAAGTGACCCATTATTGTGGGCTGTCATTCTTCTGTAAGCGACTGGTGCACGACCGCCATTACCTCTGGTCATCGATGTCGCTTCCTCCTTCTTCTTTGTTCCTCTTCCAACAAGGTGCAACGGTACCACGCCCCCCTTGACATAGCCCCCGTTTCCAAAAAAACAATAATCATAAGAGGGTCGTCGAGCCGTGTTGGTTTGACCCGCACCTCCATATTATTTGTTATCATTTGGCCAAACTCAAACCAAGGCATACATCAAAAGAAAATAGTTTTATGTTATTACAATAAAATTAATCAAAAAACCCTACATCGATTTCAAGAACGTTCCATGTCGACAAGCCGTGGAAGACGGTGTCGCGAAAGTCGGGCGTCATGGAATACGGACATCGATTCCATTGATGTCGTGGTGTGTTTGATGTAGAAGTATCATTGGATAAGTACTTCACGTTCTTCATTGGAGATGTTCTTCATTGAGGAACGATGTTCTTTGTCGAGATAAAGAAGATCCACCAAGTATTTTCTCCCAAAGTCTCCCCACAAATATTTGCCAAGGAAAAAATAATAATAGGCTTCCCCCAAAATTATAATCTTGCCATGCATTTCAAATTAATTCAAATGAACTCGTGACACCTCAAAATAATTAATATAGGCATTAATTATTCTTAAGTTTGCAACATTATGAGGGGAAAGTGGAAAGGCTCTACTTAATGTGGGAGTTCAAATGTAAAGAGAGAGGTTTCAAGGTGAGTTGAAGGGTTAGGGTTCGTGTGGGCCCCACACACATTATTCTCTCATGGAAGGTTATGTGGGTTGTGGGACCCACCTCCAACTCAAACTTGGAGTAAATAACCACCCCTTAACAATAAAATTGTGTACACAACAATTTTATTTAATTTAGTATGAATCCCCAAAATAAAACATCTACTCTCGACCAAACACAACTGTGGTAAAGGTCCCCTAAAGCTAATACTGGCGTTGCAAGTTCGTCAGTGTCCTCAGATTTCAATTACGAGCACCGGTACAAAATATAGAAAATCCCGCACGTACGTTTACTGAACATACTCAAACAAAACTTCAGAAATTGATTCCAGGAACACCGGGCCTTGGAATCAGGTGCCGTCAGAAACCGCGAACTCGTAAAATTTCAAAGACTTTTGGAAATAAATTTCCTTGAAATATCTGGGTCATTATGTTATGGTGGTAATTTATTTTATAGGGTCTAATTAATGAGGTAATGGAATAGTTTAATGAATCAAAGGGGTTTCTGTATTGGGTTTTTTACATTGATTGGTAAGAGATTAATGGATGGATTTATTGTTTTTTGGGCATTATAATGTTTTTTTAATACTATAATAAAATTATATCATGGAAATATGTTTATTTCCAAGTGAATATTAATAGAAGTATGGATTTCAGTGTTTTATTATATGCATGTAGTTAAATATAGGGTTCTGAAAATTACGAATTAAAGTGAGATTGGTTGGATAAATAATTATCACTTTACACAGTGGTGGTAATTGTGGTGGATGGGTATTGATTTTGGGATAATGTAATTAATTCATGTCGATTAATTTTTTTTTTCTAATTCATGGATAGTGGAAGTGAGAATTGGAATTTATTTATTTTAATATCAAACATGCAGGGATTGTCTCTTGCTTTATGATATCAAAAAAATGGATATACCATGTATGTTCTTAATCATTTCCAAAGGTAATTACTAGTATCTATATTGTATCCTCACGTTTTTGTAATCCTAGGAAGCATGGAAAAACAATGTGATGTTTCAATTCCATGATGGATTTAGAGTACCATTTCAATTTTTAGAAGGGTTGTTTTAGTATATTAGATTGTTTTGTATATTAAATTCATAGATTCTTGACCATTTATTTGAATGATTAGATTATTCGATTGGTTTATTATTTGGTGAGTATCTAGTTTGACGGAGATGGAATAAGTTCTTCTCAGATTCAATTGAACAAAAAGATTTTAGTGAGAGATATGAATGTGGGTTATTATATACCATGATTATGGAGACTAATTAATGTAAATAACTTGGGTAGATGAATATTTGAGATGAACATAATGGATACTGGATCTATTTTTTATTTACATTTGTGGTGGGTCATGAAGGATTTATTGGTTCATCATTAATTAATGTTAATGATTTTTATATTTGGGTGAATGATTGATGTAAGGATTTTTTAATGAGCTTTGTCTTCCAATTAGATTTCCCATTTATGTACTAAATCAAGATAACATGAGAATTCATGCACCAATTTTTTTGTGAAAATATGTTATATTTTGTGTTCTATATTTCATTAGGTGATTAATTCATTATATGAAATCATTGTCTTAATGGTAGGGTAATAGTTATGATGTTTTGGAATATTCTTAGGGGATTTCCTGACGTGAGGTAAATTTTCTCAAAGAAATCCATGAACCCCTATGAGTTATACTATTTTGAATGTTTTACTACTATAATGGAAATCACCATACCTAATTTTGAAACATTTGGAATTTAATGTGGATTCTTAATTGTGTTGAGTACTTTATTTATGTTCATTCATGAAAATTTCATTTCAATATTGATATTTTCACTTACTTTTTTAAGAAAAAACATGATTATGGTTATAGTTTTTAACCTTTGTTTCTAGACAATTTTTGATAGATTTTCTTGTGCATAGTTAAATATAAATATAAATATGTGTGTGTGTAGATTTTTAAGGATCAATTATTATATAAGAGAAAATATGGGTATTCTATCTATTCATATAATTGATAGAGGTGTTTTTAAATATTTTGGAAATATTTTGGAATATAAGTATGTGCTTTGAAGAGTTTAGAAAGGATTATAGTGGTTGGAGGTATAATTTGGGGGTATAGAGAGATATGAACAATAAATTCATGGTCCCTATGATAACAAATTAATTATTTAGTGACTTGATAATATTGTGTTGAGGGTAAAACATGGTCAACGCGTATTCACCTAGAACCATTCTATCAATACCATTATGTATAGGAATTTTCATAGAGGGTGTTTCACAACTAGTGTACATTCCTAAAAACCATGCAATTTTTCATTATATATGTTAAAAGTTCCTCTAATGTATAATTTTAATTCACTATCAACCCCATTCTTTTTCTATTTAATCACTTGATCTTGGGGAGATTCATTAAATGATTTTTAGTAATTAATTGTGTACCATTACTTATGAATATTTTCTCACATGGTTTACTGAATCCTTGTGAATCAAATTTAATTTATATCACTTGTCATTATTTCATTTTTATTCTTCTATTTGGATATATGGATTTCACTTGAGTATTTAACTGAGGCATGGTGATACACCTCTGAATGGTCTAGATTTTATTTGGGGATTCTAGAGGAGTCTTCAAGGAGGATTATTAGCCTTGTCCCATTTTTAATCACCTTTAGTACATATCCCAATGAGCATTTTTACATGATTGTATAAGGGATTATCCAAAAAATACACTGATTTAAACAAATTATTTTAACAAGTATGATTATCATATGGTTTTTTAGGATTTTATGATTCGAAGGAATGAGACTGTTGCAGTGATACATATTAGTTTAGCTTCCCACTCTCACTATTGTTCGCTACAATAGTATGAACATAATTGGTGGTGTTTAATTATATTATTTAATTTATTTAAAAAAAACATGATTATGGTTTTTTATTTTTTTTAAATGAAGCTTTTTTTATTGATTTTAGGATATAGAGAGGGATATTTTCCATGTTGGGGAGTGGTTTCCCAAATATTATTAGATTTTCTGAGTATGATTGGAAATTGTGTTATTGATTATATATGTTCTTATTGGGGTACGTATTGATGATTTATGACATATGGTGTGTGGATTATTTATTTTTATTGTTGTTATTTTTTCACCAAGATAAATTGTAGGTATTATTTGGTTGTGCATTGAGTTTCTCAATTTTTTATTTTGTGTGTGAATTGGTTTTCATGGAATTGATTTTTTTTGGTTTTTAGAATTCAGTTTTGTGGGATTATATTATTATTAATAATGTTTTTATAATTTCTTAATGGAATAGACATAGTTTTTTAACTTTAATAATGATATGTGGATCTTATGAGTAGTCGTAAGGTGATGTGGTTGATAAATCCCACTTGAGAGTGGGTACCATATAGGTTGTGATAGGGAAGGTTTAGGTGGTAATTGGTTATATCATCAATTATATATAACCATACTTTGATATAACCTATATTTTTATGATTTTCTTGAATTTTCTTGTGAATGTGGATATGCATGTCGGTATTCGAAAACATGATGTTGTTGATGTTTGGACTTGAATTACATGGATTATGATCATTTTAACAATGTAAAAAAATTATTTCATATTATAAGTGTTAATTGGATTATAACTAGCTCGTTTATCATTAAAAAAATTTAAATTATATTATATTTTTCACTATGTATAAATAAATTTTATAAAATTCTCTTACAGTCTGATTGGATTTCACATAGATAGGATGCATATGGTTTTTTGGATAAATCTTACTTGTTCATATACTCACCCAATATATGTCAATGATAGTTCCCTTGAAGACTAAATTGATTGACTTATAGGTTTTTTTGATATTATTTCAACAAATGTTATGAAGTAGTTATGGTTTTATCTGGAATACATATACATGATAAGTCATTATTAAGGATGGGTTGAGTGGGTTGTATAGGGTTTTATTCTCATCAACATATTATCATATTTTCTGGTACATAAATATTTTTGTAGTATGCATGTTCATTTATAGTATTTCACTATGTAATATTTTATAGGGATGTGTTTACTGTGTGGGTATATATTTATATTATTCTATATAACTTAGGTAGAAGTTGTTTGTCTTTTTCTTAAGCCTTTCGTAGTAGAGGAATAAAACCAATGGGTGAGTAGCATTCTTGTTCACCTTGGGGTTAGGTTTTGAGTAGTTGGATAGAGTATAGATGTTACACTTTTATTGGTATGTATACTAGGTATTCAATTCTTGGAAGGTTATATACAAATTCTATCGATCAAACCCACAGACATATTCACTTCATCCCCTTAGATTATTACCTTAATTATAAATTCAAAAAAGAAAAATTTTATCTAAATCGTGTTCCTATAAAACCATTGACTCAATTACTCACCATTTTTTGTGGCCATGTGAATTATAAGTGAATTTCTATTTCACACTACAGTATTTAATTAATATAAAACATACTTTTGGCATCTCTATAACATGAATATAAATGAGAAAAACATCTGGTGACCCTAATGGTATGGACTGTTTAGAGTAATTTCACTATTAATCATTTGATATATTTCATTTTAATTTATTTATAAGAAAACAAATAAAATTTTAATGGATGATATTAATGTGATAGTGTTCTTTTGAAAATAATTTATAGAAATATATATGGTTCAATAATTATAGAATAATTTGGTTGTTATATGTACTTTAAACCATTACTCATTAATATAGTCAGTATGGTTATATGCTTATTACAATGGAAAAGAATTTAATCTTTAAAATTTTAAATTATTTAAATATTAATTACAAAATAAAAATAGAAAAAGTATTAAGATACTCAATTAAAAATTATATGGGGAATACCAATATAAAAATTTTAGTGATTATTGGATATATTGTGGGATAATTTCACAACTCAATCCTCTATGTATACATTGGTGTAATAATATATATGAAATGGGGAATCCTACCATTATTGACAATTTTTAAGCGCTGATGAGTCAATATGAAATTCCTATATAATTCTAGGGTCATTATGTTGAAAATAAAACATTCATAGTTAACTAAATTATATATAGGATATAAATTCAATATATATGAAATAGATTGTAAAATGTCAAAATTTTTCATTATTAAACAATTTGGGATATAAAGATTAATGTTTCTCTTAAACATGGATTAAAATCCAAAACATTCATTTTTGGTTACTTTATCAACATGGATGATTTAATGATAATATTTATATTAATCTAAGAATTGGCGAGGGGGAATCTAAACATAATAAATTTTAAGACCAATAAACCTGATCTATTTTTGACATATAAAAACATATTATTCCATAAGATTCTTTTTAGATTTAACAAATTCAGGTGTTACAATTAGCACATAAAACTAAAAGGATTTATTTGGAGTATATGTGATGTGGATTATTCATAAAAATTGATACTTAGGTTGATTAAATTATTTAAAACCCTATTATTTCTGAAGAAGCTATTGGGAGATCATATTTTGAGAAATGATTAATGTACATGAGATCTAAAATGGACACCAAGTAAATAAAATATTTTTGAACTTAATTAATCCACCATAAAGAATAATACCCATAAAATTTAATTAGGTTTCTTAAAAAGATAACTAACATGAATAAGAAATAATATACCTATAATGATTCCATGGTACTAAATTGCTATATTAAGATTAATGTTATTAACAATGGAGAAACAATTTCACGTATAATAATTATAAATTCAATTCAATTTTTACTTTTCAAAATTGATTTATTTTATTTGATATCTGATACAATGATATAAAAATACATTCCTTAATTGAAATCACTTTGAGGATTTGAATATAGTACAAATTAGTGTTTTTAGCATATAAATTGTATTTACATCGTATATAAATTCTAATTATATATTTATATATAATTGAAATATTCTTGGAGTTGGAATTTTTTTTTGATTTAATATAAGTGTTAGGTTTTTTAAAAAATGGAAATAAATTTTTTTATATATGTTTGAGTATGGGTGTATCAGAATATTTTTAGTGTGTTATTTTTATAATATAAAACTAATCAAAAAAATTATCATATATTTATAGTCTATAAATTAATTATTTAAAATATGGTAATTAATTACACTCATGGGTGATATAGCTAACCTATTGGAAATGTAGATAACTAGATCTAGATCTTATACATTTTTTATTCTGAGTATAAACAAATATTTTTAATTTTTTATTAATAGTTTTAGCATTGAAGACTCCAAAATTGGTTTTTCACCAATTTTAAATGCTATGAGTCATTTGACTGACCAGTTCTCTCCTGTGGAACCCCAGTTTGACCAATGAACTAAATAAATCCTTCAAAAAAATATTTATAGTGAGATTGTTAATATGGGTGTTATAAATATTTTTCAAGTGGATTAAATAGGATAATGTAGTGGATCTATTTCCAACACCACAAATGTAGAAAAAATATGTTTTCAAAGTAAATTGATTGGGTATTCATTACATTGGGGATCATATATAGGTTATTTTTTATTTATCCTAGATCTATCTCATGTGATATAAATCCACGGTTTATTAAATGAATCAATGTTTTGGATATTTTTCCTGTAAAGATCATTCATATGGAAAACATTAGTTACTTGAGTGTGGATTGATAATTAAACCCTCATGTAAAAGTTTTATGTTCCCCCCTAACTTTTATCATTGAAAATCATGGGTTATAAAAAATATTATGATTAAGAAGAGTATAATATATTATAGAGATATAATGTTCACTTAAAAGACACTTTTGTGGATTTTTATTTGGATAGGTTTACTAAATTATATCACATGGAAAGTAAAATATATTTTCATTGATATAGTAATAGGTATATACATTATATTGTTCCCTGTAGTATGATATTAACAACACATATATTATTTTATTATTTTTATTTTGATACCATTATATCATACACCTTAAGGAAGAGATTATCTAAGGGTGGGTTGGTATGGTATTAATCATGTGGTGGTTTATACATAACTAAGGATTGATTTTTCTTCTTACAAGAAAAATATAATATTTTAACTGGTTATTGATTTAGAATATTCATTTTCATTTTCATTTTTAGTTTAGTTTCATGGTACATTATAATATACTTATAATAATGACATGTTATATATTCATATATTTTGGTCAAAATAATTTAAGGAAAAATAAAATATTTTAGTTTTTTATATGATATAAACTTTCTATGCATCTTTGTTTTAATATGTAAATTATAGTATTTTTCTATACCATTTTTTTGTGTTTATATAATGTTGGATGTGATGAGGATGACATAATGGATGTGTGGTTGAATAGATATGGTGTTTTACCATATTACTCATACGTCAACCATGATCATTCCATGATCATTGGGCATTGTTGTTTGTATGTTTTTAATAGAATAAGAGATATTATGGTCAGGTGAATTACACTATGATGGATCATGGTTTTTCTTTAAGGAATGTGTTATGACCAAAGGCTATGGCCTTGAGATTTAAGAGTTTCTATTTCTTAATAATGGATTTTTATTAAGTCATATCAATATTTGTTTTGGAATGAAGTACCCTTGGAAAGGTATAGTTACATAATGGGGGTCCAAGTGGTTGAGTTTCTTTTTATAATTTTCCAGGGTCAATTGATTGAGGGTTTCTATCCTTGAACTATTATTTTTTCATGTGTCTCCATTTTGAGTGGGTAAGTCAATGTTCATGTCATAAATCATGTCAATTTGAGCTCTATAGTGTGACCATACACATTCAACTTGAACCTCATTATTTACATAATGATTAGGTGGTTGGACCCTAGTATTCCTGAGAGAGATCAAACAATGAAAACTGTATACACCGCTCATTACAACACGATATTCTCTATCAATTCATAATTTTAGAATTTATAGAATAATAATAAATTTTATTTCTTTATTGACTTATCTCATATTTAACATAGATTCATATAACCATATAGAGCTATTTTTGTGGAATTTGATATATTTTTTATATTAAATGGGTGGTTTTCTGACGTCCAGACCCGGGAGCCACTGAACGATGCCATGAGTCGGTTGGCTACATGCCCTCAAGTGCACCATACCTTATATCAGAGGGTATTGACTAGCAGCGAGTGTCTGGTAATTCAGTTTTGGGGAGACTATACCCTATGGTATTAGAAATAAACACCAGAAGAAGAAAATAAAAATAACCAAGTGTGGAAGATTATATATATAACCATAAGGGATCCAAGACATATGATAGTCAAAACTAGAGAATAAAATACTCAACTGAAAGGTAAAACATTATATGACAATGCATGCCAAGTATCTACAATGAAACTCAATGTTAAGACAAAATGACTCCAAATTGGTCCCGAACCACATCTGTTTCCATCTCCCTTGATCCAATCCCAAATTGAAACCTATCATAGGTCCTTTCCCCTATCCCTTACTGCAAAAACAAAGTCTTCTTAGGTGCGGATCAAGCATCTTGAAGAGGGAGTGAGTACAATTTAGTTGGAAACTACCAACCGTGTCGAAATGACTCCAACCAAAATATAGTGCATGCAGTTTTCTGAAGAAATAAATACAATTCATAAATTATACAGTTATCACATTTTAATTTTATCGAAAACCAACAAATTAGGCCAATTAAATTCATTTATCCCACTTGAATCATCAGTCATTATCATTAAACAATTGGTGGATGTTGTCATTTCTAGCACCCTAATTCTCAGTTAAATCATCATTCATTATTATCATTATTTATATGGTGTAGTTATTCATACCTATCACCACAAATCACATTGATATTAGGTCATCATGCCTAGCACTCCAATTCTAATTCAGTGTAGCTCTTCATTCATATCACCAGAAATCTCAAGCTTGGATAACTATTGGGGAGAAACACCATGTCCTAGTCCAAATATCTAATCATTCTAGGATTCCATTACTAGGACCAAAATTTCTCATCCATTATTCATTGTTTAATTATAAATTTTTTTCCACATTATTCATTTTCAAATACAATGATTAGATATACATTTCAAAGGCCTTTATTCAAACCAACAATTAACAAAGCATATAACCCACTAATTGATTCATCAATTTATCAATCAATTGATACCAATTTCATTACATAATAAATTATTCACAATTAATTATCCATTTCAAAACTATCAATTCATAATTAATTATCGCAATTTATTATCTTTAATAACATCATTAGACATATTTAATTGTCCAAATTATTAAATTTCTTATCAAATTCTGGGAAGATAATTAATTGATACAATTAATTATCTTACATTGCCAAACATAATTCCATAATTAATTTCCCCTAATTAATTATATTTACATATTAAAATTAATATCTAAATTACAATATCAAAACTACAAAAGATCAATTTGGGCATCCCCCCATCATTTGTCCCATGATTCAATGGTCAATTAAATCACCAAGGAAACTCAAGTCAAATCCCCTATTCCTAATTACTCCAATTTAGTAATTAAATTATCAAGGGAATCTCAGAAATTGATAAAATCATACCCATATCATAAATCATGACTATGGGAGTTCGATTTAAATTTCCTTCATCATTTTATTGTCGAAAGTTATCCAAACAGAAATCCCCAAAATCGGAGCGGCACAACGTCATTGATCGAGCTCTAGATCTAAATACCTAAAACCAAAATTAAGATCAAAGGAGTCACTATCTTGAAAATATAGATCTTAATATAAAATCCTATATCTATATCATAACTCATAGGATTGGATCCATGAAAATTGGTGGAGTTCCTCTAAGAACATATCATGGAATGATAGAGGAAATTACGGGATAAAAAATGGTATAAAATCCACTTACTAGGAGGAGAGAATGTCATCAATCTAGGAATTCAATCTTGAAGAACAACATTTGGATCACCTTGAAATCCATTTTATAGGCTTTTAAAACACCTCGAATTCGTCAAGCCCAATCTAAGGTAAAAAAAATATGGACGTCCTAGTGTTTCTTATGGTTTTAAAAAAGAATTTTCGGAATTATAATCACACCTGCATTATTTCTTGGGAAGAGGAACATGGTTAGGGAAAATCGTGTGCCAACTGTGTGGACTCCACTATCCCATTTTTCATGTTTCGCACAATTTGGTCGCACGGTTTGTCAAACGATGGACAAACTGTGTGGACCTCTTTGTCCAGTTTTTCATACTTGGCACATTTTGGTGACAAGGTTTTCCAAACAGTGTAGAAACCATGAATGACCCACTATCCAATAGTTTTGTTAAAAAATTAACACAAATGCACCCCAAGATTCTACTCTAAATCAATGGTTCTTAAAAACATAAAAAAGCACCTGAAAACATGCCTTGGATGACTCCAAAAAAGACTGTGATCTTACAATCTCCCCCACCTATAACATCTCTTCCTCAAGCCGCACTCCATAACTTCTCTAAAATTCTGATCCAACAACATTAGGCCATTTATCACTCATGTCTTCTTCTCGTTCATAATTTTTTTCTTTAACCACTCTATGTTTCCATAACACATGAACTAACAGCACAGTATTTTCCCATAACACTTTATCACAATGACCCGACACACATATCAGATCCTCCTCAAAGAACACATCTATCTCGAGATCAACCTCTTCCACATCAATCACATGAGAATGTTTGGGGTGATTCCTATGTAGTTGTGAAAAATGGAAACCAACATGAATTGCACTAAATATTTATTAAAGTGCTAATCGGTACGTCACCGGTCCAATTCTCTCCAACATCTCAAACGGTCCCACAAGGCATGGAGATAACTTTACCTACCTCTGTATCCCATCGTGGTCCAATTTAAGCGATACCTGAAGGAAAAAATGATCACCCTATATAAACTCTACGGGTCGCCTTCTCCTATCATCATACGACTTCTGTCTACTCTGAGATGTTTCCATATGTTTTTGAATAAACTTCTTTTATTCTGATGCCTACTTAACAAGACTCAGTCCCAATAACTCTGACTCACCAGCCTCTAACCAACATAGTGGTGATCTACAAGGTCTACCATAAAGTGCTTCATATTGTTCCATCTGTATAGTTTCCTAATAAATCTTGTTATAAGAGAACTCCACTAAAGCTAGGTGCTTCTCCTAAAAACCACTAATGTCAAGAACACATGCTTGCCACATATCCTCTAACACCTATATGATACACTCTGACTGCACTTTTGTCTATGGGTGGAAGGCCGTACATAACAGAACTTGTGTACCAAGAACCTTTAGTAAGACCTTCTAGAAGCGTGAAGTAAAGAAAAAATCACAATCTGAATATATAGTTTGTGGTACCCCATACAGACAAACTATCTCCCTCACATACAGTTCTCACAACTCCTCTACTATAATGGTTTCTTTGTTAGTAATGAGGTGTTCTACTTTCGATCATCGATACACAATGAACAAAATTGCATCATTATTCCTATGAGTCCCTGGATTTCCTACCACAAAATCCATAGTCACGTAATCCCACTTCCATTCTAGAATAGGCAATGCCAAAAATAAGTCTCAAGGTAATTGTTACTCTGCTTTCACCTACTGACAGGTGAAACGTCTTGTTAGAAACCCTACTATATCCTTTTTCATGCTTGGCCACCAAAACATTCGCTAATGGTCATCGTACATTTTTTCACCCCAGGATGAACTTCCCACATTAAAGAATAAAATTCTTATACGAGTTCCTCCCCCATACTCATAGTCACAACAACCCGATTTTTTACATAGATCATTCCATCCTCATCTATTTTCCAGTCTGAAGGTGTCTCCCAACCTCCAAGGCTTTCCCTCAATGCTAAACACTCCGGATCCTCATACAGCATGTCCCTGATCCATCTCAAAAGCGTAGAATCCACTACTATAGAAACCAAAGTAATCCTCTCTCGACTCTCCTATAATACTACATGCATTTCCACCATCAAATTCATCATCTTCCACTATGCACTTGACTCATGTGCCAACTGAGCCTGAGTTTTTCTTCTCAAACCATCAGCCACAATATTCCTCTTTTTGGGTGTATATGCAAGTTCAAAATCAAAGGACAACATATACTTCATCCATATTCACTTCCGAAGATTCATGTCGCACAATCAAAAGAATCACTTCAAGATTTTTTGATCCGTAAAAACTGTGATATTTTCACCTAAAAGATAGTGTCGCCAACACATAAGTGCTAAACCACTACAGCCAACTCAAGGTCATTCTTAGGGTAATTCCATTCATGGGGCATCAACTGCCGAGACCCATAAACAATGACACTAACCCCTTGCATCAACACAGCTCAGAGACTGACCCTAGAAGCATAAAAAGACACCGTATACTCCTCACCTGACTCGGGTAAGATCAAAATTGGTGCTGAATTCATTCACTTAATCAAATCCTGGAAATCATTCTCATATGCTTCTGCATAAACAAACTTCAACCATTTCATTTTAAAACTAGTAAGCGGTGTATCCAATTGGGAAAAGTCCTAGATGAATCACAATTAATAACCAGTTAATCCCAGAAATCATTGAATATCAATAACATTCTTGGGATTCCCCCAATAAATCATTGCCTACACTTTTTCAAGGTCCACTGCTACACCTACCAAGATGATGTGCCCCCAAAACTGTACCTTGTCAATCCAAAATTGACATTTAGATATCTTGGCATATAGCTGATGCTCTCTTAGTGAACTCGAGATGATGTTAAGATATTGGGAATGATATTCATGAGTCCTAGAGTACATTAAGTTGTCTCCCACTAACCCCACCACAAACTAATCTATGTACAGATGAAGGATCATGCTCATCAATCCCATAAACACTGGTCGATAATTTTTCAACCCAAACGGCATTAAGACAAACACTTAAAGGCCATACCTATTACTGAAAGAATTTCTTGGTATATAAGTAGTCCGAACACTCACATGATGATACCCTGATCTCAAATCGATCTTTGAGAACACACTATCCCCCTTCACCTGGTCAAACAGATCATCGATACTAGGAAGAGGATGTCAGTTCTTCGTAGTCATTTTATTCGACTTCCGGTAATCGACACACAAGTGTAAACTCCCGTCGTCCTTCCTTTAAAACAAAATAGGTGATACCCAAGGAGAAATACATGGATTGATAAACCCTTTATAATCTAACTCCTCCAACTTTTTTTGAGCTATTAAAGCTCAGTCAGTGAAATTCTATAAGGTGGAATAGATATCACCTTATCCCCCAGCTTGATCTCAATAGTGAATTCCACATCTCTCTCAGGTGGAATCCATGAAAAGTCTTCAAGAAAGACATCTGGAAATAGTTCTTCTACTATTGGGTGTACATCTTTACTACCACTTCCATCATCTAGAAAAAGACTAAAAACATGGGCTTTGAGATCTCTCAATTACAGAGTAATTATCCCAGCTCTACCTCCATGGATATCACATTCCTCATGAAGGAAATATTGGTCACCCTCTGAAGTTACCATGGTCAATCTCTTATGATAACATTCTATATTGGTTCGGTATGCAACTAGCTAGTCTATACACATAATTAGATCGAAGACCATTATATCATGGAAATAAATATCCCAAAGGAAATGATACTCTCCAATCTCAAGAGAACATCCCCTGTATAAACATATATCCCATTTTTTTGTTCCTAATTGTGTATTGATATTCATCACACTTATAGACTCCATCTCCAGGCGCAATACATTAACAAGGATTTCAGATATAAAATAATGTGAGGCACATGTATCAAACACGGAATTAGCTATTGTAGAAGAAACTTGAATTATACCTTTTCCTATTTATGGAATAGACTTTCTCTCTACAAGTGTAGGTTTCACTGCATGTAATTGTCCTGCCCCTCTTCCCTATGGTGTCTTCTAAGTCCCCTGAGTAGAACCACTCTGCTGGTAGGGGTGCTCAAACCCTAAATCACTATGCCCCTATTCTCTACAGCCACTTCTAGTAGAACCCCAACTGCCACACCTATATGGTGTAGAAGACCCCCTTCCCACACTCTGACTCTGTGCAGTTGATCTCGCATGACAGGTTTGTTACTGCTTCCTGGAAAACAACAGTAGGTGTCCCAAATTTCCACAAAACTGGAACTTCACTGGTGTTCGAGGAAAATGTGTACGATAGTGTCCCTGCCTACTGCACTAGTGGCAAAGCACATGAGAATGATCTGATGAAATTGTTCCTCCTGACTATCCACAATTATTTCTACTGTCCTGACTATGATTCTCGTGATGACACTTCATGCTTTCGTAATGCATACCCCATGATCGTCCAGCTACATGTCTAGTAATGGAAGCTTCCTTCAGGTTCCCCTCTTAAATGGGAGCCTAATTAACCACATCTGAAAATTTCTTCATTCTACATATATTCACATAAGACATAATTTCACGATTAAGTCCATCCTGAAATCATTTTTCTTAAGAAGCCTCATCTGCCGCCAAAGTTGAAGAAATTTCTGTTAATCTATGAAATGTTAAACGTACTTCATTATGGACATGTTTCCTTGTGTCAGATGGATAAACATTGAAGATTTCTCTTGCCTCAACATGTCTTGATAGAAGTTCCCTAACAACTTCTAAAAAATCCCTTCAATAACATATCATCAGTCTGTATAGATCATAAATGAATGTCCCACCAGCACTTCGTGGAACCCCGCAGCATATAATTATCCAACATGACCCTCCTCTCAATCGGAGTCTCTAAATGTTCATTTGTCTTCTCTATGGATTTGATTCAAAATTAGGATTCCTTATGTCCACCCTCTATAGTAAAAGTAGGAGGGTAATACAGATTAAAATCCCTTGTCAAATAAGAGATGATTTTATGAACCCACCCTAGGTCTCACTCAATGAATTTCATGAAACTAGAAATGCTCTCTCGAAACTGCTCTCCTACTTCCCCAGCTTTCACCAATGGTGCCTCAAGCTCCTTGTCTGGAAGTCTGTTCTGGGACATAGCCCTCAATCTCTCCCTCGAAAAGCATCATGGAGGCATATCTCTACAAATACAAACACGTGTATTAGGTCTCATAATGAAACCTTATAACATATACGTATGGTAAGAAACTAACACAACAAGTTTCAAAATGAAAATTCTCCCATTTCTCACCACACGATCAACAGTGATGCCTTATCACTCCCCTTAACCATCCAACTCCTAGGACTTGGTTAACAAGGGTACATTCATTCTAGTTAAATAATCCAACCATTAATTAATCACATTATCTAAAATTAATTAATTCAATAATTAATTAAATAATAATTCCCATTTCATCAATAAAGGTACCCATTAGACACCCATTTATTCTCATTTTGTATCGTTATTTAAATCACACAATAGGCAAAAATGGTTCAAGTTCAAAAACATACGAATAAAACATTTTCTTATGAGTTCCTAAAATGATGCATGTCACAACAACCTTGAGTGCCTAGAATGATGCATGCGGACTCAACTATTGTTCTTTTTTAGGCCACGAATCATATTTTATCAATTGTCAAAAAAAATATCACATCACACCGCAGGTGCATCACCCAAGGTGAAATTATATATAAAAATAAAAACAAAAAAAAATCACAACAATCCCACCCTGAGTAATCATATTCCACCTCGTATATGGGGTTGAAACTCCCATGCATGAGCTCATTATTGAGCCTCGAAACATCCAAGTCTCATGTCTACCCTTTCCGAAATAGTAAGACAGAAGAAGAAGAATGAAATGAAAACTCCTATAATACCACATTGTGGCATCCTGAACTGGGAGCCCCTGATTGATTCACTAATCCAATTGGCCACATGCCCTCAAGTTCCCCTCCCGTACCCCAGAGGGTGCTAACTAGCAATGAGGGTCCGATATGTTAGTCATGGGTAGACAATACCCTCTGTTATCATAAATAAACACTAGTTGAAGATTATAAAAATAACCAAGTGTGAAAGTTTATATAAATAACCAAAACAGATCCATGACATATGATAGTCAATACCAGATAATCCAATACTCAATTTAAAGGTAAAACATGATATGACAATGCATGTTCTAAGTGTCTATAATGCAACTGAATGTAAAGACACAACGACTCCAAACAGGTTCGGAACCACATCTGGTTCCCTCTCCCACGCTCCAATCCCAAACTAAAACCTATCACATGGCCTTTCCCTTATCCATTCTTACAACAAAAAAATCTACTCGGGTTCTGATCAGGTGGCCTGAAGAGGGTGTGGGTACAACTCAGTAGGCCACCACCAACGGTGTCTAAATGAGTCTAGTCAAAATATAATGCCTACAGTTTTATGAATCAATAAATAAAGTGCATAAATTAAACAGTTATAACATTTTCAATTAATCATAAATAAACACATTAGGCCAATTTTAATTCATGTATCACATTTGAATCATCATATATTATCATTTAACCTTTGGTGTAGGTCATCATGCCTAGCACCCCAATTCTCAGTCGAATTTCTATTCATTTTTATCATTATTCACTTGGTGTAGGTTAGAATTCCTAGAACCACAAATCTCATTGAGTGTAAGTCATCATTCCTTACACTCCAATTATCAGTCAGTTTATGTTGTCATGTCTAGCACCCCAAATTTTAAGCTTGGATAACTGTTGGAGAGGAACATCATATCCACGTCCCAACATCTAATCAGTCTATGACCTCATGCCTAGTACCAAAAAATCACATTAATTTAATCATTCTTTAATTCTCAATAATTTTACACATTATTCATTTACTAATACAATGATTAATTATACATTTCAAAGGCCATTATTAAATTCAACAATTAACAAAGTATATAACCCATTAATTAATTCATCAATTAATTAATAAATAAATATCATTTTATTTCCATAGATAATTATTCACAATTAATTATACATTTCAAAACCATCAAGTCATAATTAATTTTTACAATTAAATATATTTAATCACATCATGACACATTATTAATTCTCTCAATTAATTATCTTATATAACCAAACATAATTCCCTAATTAATTTCCCCCCAATTAATTATATTTCCACATTCAAACTAATTTCTCAATTACAATATCATAACTACTATAGATTAATTTGGGAAAGACCCATCATGTGTTCTGTGATTCAATTATCCATTAGATCACCATGGAAACTCAAGTCAAATCCATATTCATAATTACTTCAATTTTGGAATTCAAGTAACAAGGGAATCTAGAAAATTCATAAACTCATACAAATATCATATATCATGACTACGAGAGTTATATTTAGACCACCTACCTCATTTTATTGACAGAAGCTAGCCAAATAAAAATCCTCAAAATCCGAGAACCACAATGATGTCGATCAAGCTCCGTATCTAAATCCCCAAAACCAAAATTAAGATCAAAGGCATAAATATCATTCAAACCTAGATCTAGATTACTATCCTAGATCTAGATCATAAATAATAGTTTTAGATCAAAGAAAAATTGTAGATATCCTCCATGAAAATATCATGGAATGATAGAGGAATGTACGGGTGAAAAAACGGGATGAAATCCACTTAACGGGAGGAGAGCAGATCTTTAATCTGGGCCCTCAATCCGGATGAATAGAATTCAGGTCTCCATGGAATCCCTCCAAAAGTATTTGGAAACACCTATAAATTTTCAAGCCTGTTACAAAGTCAAAAATATGAAATTCATGTAGGTTCGGGTGGTTTTAATTGGATTTTTGGAATTATAATCACACATACATGGTTTCCTAGGAAGATGCACATGGTTTGGGAAAACAGTGTGCCAACCATGTGGACTCCACTATCGAGTTTTTCATAGTTGTAATGGTTTGGTCATATGATTTTTCAAACATTGTGCAAACCGTGCGGACCTCACTATCCAGTTTTTCACGCTTTGCACGTTTTGGTCACATGGATTGTCACTCCGTGTGAAAACTGTGCACAACACACTGTGTAATTGTTTTCCTTAAAAAATCACCAAAACGCACCCCAAGATATTTCTCCAAATCATATTTTTTTAAAAACAACAATATTTACCTGAAAATTTCCCATGTTGACTCCAGAAAAGGTCGTGATCTTACATGTTTTTCCATCATATTCAACTGATCAACTTCTTGTGATACAAGGTGTGACCACCTGAACTTATTCTTAATTTCTTATCATGATTTCTTTTTTTGGGTGGTGATGGCTATGGTGTAAATAATGATAGGTTGTTTTGTTTCATGATTTTATGTGTAATGGTCATGAATATTCATGTTTTATTATTATAATGTGTTGGGGTTGTTCAATCATTTTTTCCTCCACATTCTTATACAACAGTTGTTGATGTTTCCTTTGAGGTATGGAATTTTTGATTTTTCCTTATTTAATTATGCCATAATGTATATTAATCATGATTTCACCTTCATTTGTTGAATAATTAGAATTAAACAGAACTGGATAATAAACTAAAATAATTAAATTAATTGGAAAGTGGTATTTTGAATGTGTTTTATATAGTTTTATGATAATACATATATGTTTACTATTTTAATTGAAAAATAATCTGATAAATTCATGTATACTATTATTTATTACATGTTTCATATGAATTAAATGATTTAATTTCATTTAAAAACAATATCTTTTGAAAGTTTTCAATCAAATTATAGCATGTAAATCAATAATTGGGGCATTGTTTATTATTTTAAAAACTAATGATTTTCTAATAATTCTTAGATTTTATTTCTTATTATCAATTATGAAAGTATATAAACATAATTGGTTATATTATTCCTTAAATAATGTTATATGATCAATTAGAATGCAATTATACAGTAATTTGTTTTCTTCCTCTCATAATGGTAATTTTATTTAAATATTATACAAATATCCTTAACATATTTTCATATTTAGACCTATTAATAAAATTATTTATTTTTTAACATTTTATATATGGGTTTACATTATGATAACTAATTTTATCAAGGTGTTAAATAAAAAAAT
This sequence comes from Viscum album, assembly GCA_963277665.1. Taxonomy (NCBI): domain Eukaryota; kingdom Viridiplantae; phylum Streptophyta; class Magnoliopsida; order Santalales; family Viscaceae; genus Viscum; species Viscum album. The sequence continues at coordinate 166,321,584 of OY728148.1, forward strand.
GGTTTTTTATTTGAAATGAATAGTTTTTAATTATAAATAAATTATTTTTCCATTCCCAATATTCATTTAATTAAAATGTTTGTTTCTAAATATTATAATCTAAATTTTTTTAAATGGGGATTAAATTTTTGATTAATTATTTCAAAATTAGTTAAACATAAATTTTCTGGATGTTTCTAGACATGATTATATTTTTTCTAAATAGTAAAAAATATAGTTTTGTGAATATAATAAATTTTAGGAAATTATCACGACAAATGAATCACATGAAACATAAAAAACCCATTATATTAACTAAATATTTTTATATATTTTAAAATATTTTATTTAAAGATAATATTTTCATTTTAGAAACCTATAAATTATGTTTCACACTATAATAAATCTCATTTTTATAATATAGTATCATGGTAATTTTCTAATAATTAATTATTCAAAAGGTTCTGTTCGGGTTTTGATGTGTTTTAAGGTAAATAAATAATATGTTTTATTTATAAACCAATAAATTTCAAGTGAATCGACATTGTTCCTTGTTTTTTAGTAAATTAATTTTAATTCTTAAAAATATGTTTTTCTAAAAACTATTTATATGTGTTATAAATTAATTATTTTAGATTTTATTTTCATAAAATTTATAAATTTAATTTAATAAAAGGGATTTTACAAGGGGAATAATAATATTTAAATTAGGTAATATGGTTAATATAATTTTAAGATATAAAAATAAATTTCAATTGTTAGATTTAGTCAACAATTCAATGGATAATGTGTGAAAAATGTGTTACATCCTAGGATAAATACATAAAATATAATAATATAATATATTACAATCATTGTATTGGAGTATTATCAGCCTACCCAATTTTTATCTTCATTATTTTTCAATTTTGGATCCACTTTCCCTGAACGTAACTTTTATTTCGATGTTATGTAATTAGTACATACAAAAATGTCACTCGTCTCACTTATAAAAGGGCCGCTCCACCACTACATCAAAGAAATGATACAAAATAGAATTAATCCATATAATATTAAATATTATATTCTATAAAAATCCTCTCTATCATTTGGTGGATTTTTTTCAATACGATGCCCCAAATCCATTAAAACCAAGAATTGTTCCATGAGAAGATACAATTTCATGTTTGTTTGTAATGAATTCATATACATAATTTTATTTTATCTTATTCTATTTATAATTCATAAATATGGAAAATCACATTAATGTCATATATATATAATTATTTCACTTCTATAATGATGATATTAAAATAAAATCTCTTCAAAATAATATCCATCCATTTATTATAATGTGTTCTTGTTCTGGTATACTTTACCACCAACATGGTTGGTCCAATAAATTTCCCACTATGGATGATTAAGAAAACATTGATACTGGTAAGATATGATATTAATATTTTAAAAATGTTTTTTCATTATATAATATTAATATTAATATTTAACTTGTTTTTAATATGCAATTATTTATTCTTTAAAATTTTATGAAACAAGAATGTTATGAATTTTTTCTTGTATAACTATGTTTAAAAATAGATGGAATGAACCTAAAAATTTATAAATCATTATGAAACACATATTTCAGTAACATTACTATTCTGGATATGTTTAACTCAAAATCTTTATTGGTGACTAAAGTTGTTATAATGGAATAGATATGGAATAGTTGAAATTACAAACAACTAATGATTGATATTATGTAAAGAAAAGTAATAACTATGAAATAGATAAAAAATATTAATAAAAAATAATTTAATATTTGTTATATTCTTAAAGGAATCATTTATAATTGTTAGTATATTATACATGATTTTTGGAGAATGTGTGACCAAACAAGAATCCAAGGAAAGGGTTTCTTGTCTAAATTTCCATTCATTGATATATACTTCTTGATACATATGAGTTTTACTTTATATGGTTTATATAAATCATATGGATGTATTTTATAATTATTTCTATTAAATAAAGTGGATTTATAAATTCATATAGGGTTTAATTCAATAAGTTTTGACCAAAAAGTTACTAAAGGCGTATGATTTTTATGTCAATTAACTTTATTTGACAATGGTTTTTAATGATGCACATAATTAAATTTTCATGGTGTATAAAATACCTCATGGAAATGATATATAATTATATTATTTTTATTCATGATAAAGAAATTTCTATTTATTGTAATATTTTTTTCAATTTTTATTGAAATGATACTATGGTAGTAAGGGTTTATTTTTTGACCCCACCTTGAAATCATAAATATTTATATTATGTTTCCATTGAGATAAATTCATCATTTCTTCCTCTGAAAAAATATATATTTAATCCATTTTATATTTTTATGGATTTAATTTCTTCTTATCATCTCACTTCCCTTTGGTTCATAATTCAATCAAAAATATGACAGATGGTGGAACCAAACATATCATTCCTTTTCAATCATGAATCTTCTATTTATATGTCCATATTATTCAAATTGTTACAAGAATATTAGTTAATAAAATTAATAGTATATTTATGTTCATTTAATATTGTACTAAACGTTATATAAAAATACAACAGATTATTTTTAATAATATCTTCATCAGTAATTTTTTTCCACTTTATAAGAATTTAAAAATGATCATTCTTTTTAATGATTTATGTGTAAATGTATTTTCCCACTACAATGACTACTATTCATAATGAAGATTTATTTCTATGTTATAATGTAATTTAAAAGTAAATTAAATTCCCATCATTCTATGAGTTTTTTTAATTTTTTCCAAATAAAGGATATTTCTTATTTTTTGAAAAGAAACACCATACTACTTTTGTAAAGGTGTTTTTCTTTATATCAACATCCTATAATGTGTCATATACTTCACTAGGGTAATTATATAATGATTACATCTACCTTTTATCTCTTTATAGCTTATGTATTATAAATTTATAAAATTTTCATGTACCAAATTTCATTCCCATGGGAGAATTATGCTCTGATAGAATTTTGAATGTTTCCAAGCACATGTAGCACACATAATTGTGGTTCTTAGAAGTTGTTTATGATAAGAGGTGTCCGAAGGTGGAAATTACATTTATTGACTATAATTTTTTTGATAATATATATAATTATTTTGACAACATGAATAATTGTTTATTACAAATTAATTATAATTATGTGTTGTGCATTGATTCAAATCTTTGATAAGATATATGAATTTGACATATTTTGTAATGGTAAATCAGTATATTCCATTCCAATTTATTTTCAATATCTTACCATATAACTATGAAAATATGTCTTCTGTGATTACTTGATCAATGGGTATTTCAATTATATATCCCCTGAATGATTTGGTAGATATCACTTGAAAAACTAGTTTCAGAATTTTTTGTATGCATGCCCATTTATTTCTATTTTTTTCAAACTTGGACTGGATTGATTGAATGAGATTTATGAAATTCTGAATTTCATTACTGTTAAATTATTTATTTCTACCTATGTGATTATTTACACTGTTATTTTATCCATGTATATGATTCATGCTTATTTAGAAAGAAAAATACCATTATTTGGTTAATATATATTTTTATCATATTGTGTATGTCTTATTTATTATGAGAGATCATTAATTTTGTGCTACACATTGCTGAGTGTTTGAGCTCACTATTATTATGTTTTCAATTCCCTATGTTATATATAATTTATTATGAATATTATCTCTATAATTTTATCATGTGTGGATAATGTTTTGTGAGATATTGAAGACTTATTATAAAATAAGAAATTTTTATTTTAGTGGGGAAATGTCCATTTAATGAAAGTATTGGTTTTGTTGTAGAAATTTTTGACCTAATTATCTCAAAATCTAACCCCAAAAGGCCTTTTTTTTATTTATTCAATATTTTATGAAGGTCCCATAATTATAGATGTTTATTTTTGGTTAATCTCAGGTAGTTTCAAAGAGATTGGGTAAAGAATTTTTTTTTACCACCAGATCTGTGGGTGCTAATCAAGGGAATTATAGTTGTTGTAAATGATAGGTTTAGATAAATTTATAGGGTAGTATGTTATAAAATGATTATTATTTATGAGTTATGAATATCATCAAGGGTTAATAAGTTTATATTTGATTATATGTTTTTATCCTTAGTTATCGTATTGTGTTATATTGTGAATGAAATATAAGTTGGCTAATGATATTTTGGGAGACATTTATTTAGTTATATCAGGAACATATGATTGAGTTATATGTAACCCTTTGTCTTAAAATCCGATTTAGTTTTATAGTTATTTATTTTATTTTGGAAAAATTATGTTATGTTTTTTTCGACATTAGTTTAAAGGTATTGAAATCCCATAGGGTAATATTTTTATATAAAATTAGGGATATTATGTTCATTTGAGACAAAGGTTATATGAATTTGGGAATATAAGTTGAGTAATGTAAATAAATATTAACATTGAAAATTCACTTAGTGGATAGTAAAATAAGGTTATCCTAATGGGAGATCATTTTATTTTAGGTATAATTTCATGATTAAGGTATATATAGAAAATTATTGGTTGGAATATGATTTTTTCAGAGTGGTTTATATTATTTTATGGAAAAATATTGATTTATTTTTTTATATCTTTTTATTGGATTATGACATGGTTATTTATTTTTTTTCAGATTTTATTAATATAGTTTCAATTTAAGGAATAGTGTGTAATATTTTGGTGATATTTTATGATTCTATACATTATAGTATTACTTATTCAATATATTGTTTATTAATATGTTATTGAAAATTGTATTTACTAATGCTTATTATTTTTTTTATAATTTTATTGAAATAGAAGGATTTAATTTCAATAAAATCACTCTTATATTGGAGACCAATCTACATTGGTTAATCACATAATCCATGATGATTTAATTTTCTTTTAACATAATGGAATTAATTCAAGTGTGTTTATTATCACATACTCTCTATCTCGATGGTAGAATTGTTATTCAAATTATATTAAATGAATGTTCAATCAGTGAGTCTTATGTGGGAATCATGACTCAACCATCATGGTAATCCTTCATAAACACATTCAAAATTTTTTGTCTTATTATAGTCTATACATCGTTCAAGAAATATTTATATAATAATTTTATGTTTCCAAGTATTTACCAGAAAATCAAAAAAACATTATCAAAAAACCCAAATGGTATTTTTTTTAATAGTGGATTCCGTGGGACCAACATGAACTGTAATTTTTTATTACCAGTTTATGTGTACAATGAGATAAATATTATGTACACATTATAGTATAGTTTACATATTAATGCATCCAAAATTTAAATGGTAATTTAATTATATTAATTTTCATATCCAAAAGTTATAACAGATCTCAGGATATAATATTAACTTAAATATACAAATACATTAATCTTACATATATGTTCTGTGGTCTAGATATATCATACAATTTAGATATAGTTTATGTCTAACTATCATGTGTTGTCGGATCATGAGAATTGATGCTTTTTTATCATAGGGTTCACACATAGTGATCTCTAGTAGTTGAGATCATAAGGACAGATAGTCCAATACGAACACCCCATGTTTTAGGTGTCATTTTTAGTTCCTATCTACCGATATATTTATTGTTCTCTTCACTTGAGATAGTTATCAATGTGTTTCATTTTATCATTTACATTGATGAAAAAAAAATATAATGAAATCATGGAGAGTTATATTATGTTGGGTGCATCATTGGTGTCATGGAATTTGTTTAATGATCATGATTGGATTTCTCACAGACGAGTGGAAGAATTAATATGTATTTATGAGTTGATCAAGATGGTAGAACAATCATAATCCTTGGTCAAGGCAGTTGAGGGTGAATTGGTACAATTAGATCAACCAATAATAATGCAATAAAGGATGATGATAGAACTTTGCATCCTTCTTTTTGAGATATCTGATGACAAAGAGATTATATTACACAGTGTGTGTTTGTTGGTTTGTTATTGTTTCTATGAAAAATAAATTTTATATTTAATGTTTTTGATTCGTTTCTAGATTCCACTCTTGGTATGTGAATATTATTCACTACTATTGAGATAACGTCCTAGAAGGTCACACACAATATCGTATTCAAGAATCATCCCCATTCTGTTGTATAGGTATATGGGATAGAGTGGGCCCCACCACAGGGTCCGAGGTTTTTCCAAGTTATCGATCACTAATAAATAAAGGAATTCATTATTATTAAAATATAGATTAATTGTAATGAATTTATTTATTAAATTTATTCATGAGGTAATTAGTAAATGCAGGGAAAATATTATTTGAATGAATACTATTTTAATATTCATAGTTTATTTATTATTAGATGGAAGGACGACTCATGTAAAATGACTTGTGTTTTATCATGTAATATATTTAATATATAATATAGGGATGTGATAAAATATAATTGATACTTATGAGATAGTTTTGTTCATTATTAGTATTTATTTATTTCTTATTTAGTGTGAGTTTTATTTTTGTGGGTTGAGGGACCCTTTTGGGTATTTTGACGCTACCACTATTTAGGTATGAGAGAGTAGATCATTCAATGCATTTTCCATGCTAACAAAATAAGATATTATCTCTCTTACAATCTTGTAGAGGGATATATGATCTCTCATAGTGAACTATCAATGGAACATTCAATGGATCAAAGGCAGAGGATCATGTTGATCATTGTGATGTCAAAGAGATCGTCAAATCTCTGCTTTAGCACATTGATTTAGACTTATGACATGTGTGTGGATTCATAGAGCATTTTAGGAGGATTTAGAGTGGTTCAGATTCATATTGTTCAAGCCATGATCATTGGTGATGAATTGTAGTCGATAAATCTTCAATGAAAATGTGGTAGATGATCTATTTATTTTTCATTCTCTATTTAATTCACACTAGATCCTCGGGACCATACTAGGATAAGGATCATTGTACCCAACAAGTTTCATCATCACAACCTTGAAAATTTTTAAAACCCCTAGACCAAAAATGTTTTCTACACACCCCACTATTGTCAATTGTTATCAGAGATATCAAATAAATTATCTGAGCCATAAAATATTTTGTTGCATTAATATTATGATGATGGTATCAAATTTATCACAATGGATATGACCGTGATTCGATTCAAGGTCATATGACTATGAGATGGCCATTTGAAAAAAAAGTATCCAAATTTATTCATATATGTGTACTAAATATTGAACATGTATTTTATATGTGTCAATTTACCTTTTTTTTTGCCCTGAAATCGGTTCCAGTTTCCCCATTCTATTTTCGGCAAACACCATGGTCGGAAGAGCATTTTCCAACCAGAAGCTAATAATTACCACCAACTATGGCGTTATCAGACTTATAATAATACTTTTTTCTATTCAAATCCAATTTCATGAGCTTTAGACAACATGTATATGTCCAAATTTTAAGGTAATACATTCATGGGTGTCTAGTTTTGAGATGGGGATAAATCAACACAATAATTAAAAAGGCATAATTAACATTAAATGTTGGAAAAATTATTTGAAAAGTATAATAATAACATAATTTAAATGGGTAGTGAAGATAGTGTTTAACAAAAAACCATGTGATTGGGGCCACCCATAGCTTCCCCATCCATCCTTCTCCCCAGTTAAATGACACCAGATCTAGGCCCTCCCCATGTTCAGCCACCGCAGGTTTGCGGCTGACCATAGCACCATGCTTGTGCAGGAGCCCCACCACCCACTCCGGCTAGTCCCCGCCACCTCTTTCATCAGATGGTCATGACTTTCAATAGAGATAAAACACCATATAAACTCTTATAGAGTGTAATGTCAAGAACTCAACCAGCATATGGGCCCTATTTGATGAACAATAGTGCCACCATCCGAGTTCCCCAATCATCCTGACTTTAACCGCCTTGATGTTCGATGCCCGTATCAGCCAAGACATGTGATATTCCTAGATCGACACTGGCCATCATGCCTCCTCGAGCAAACCAAGTCACCCTCCTCAGTCTTAGTGGTCCCATACGGCCCTCCCTCTAGCTATATCTAGAAATCAACCCATGATATAATGGGTTCCCATCCAACATGGTCACCACTTCTGATGTTGTCTCCTACCACATCCCTCTCCTCATAGGTTCATCTACACTATAGTTATGTAACTAACTTCCATGCTCAGATTTTCATAATGTCCACCCCAACTGGGGTTTTACCTCCTTGTTTTACATGGGGGCCACTTCAATTTTGGGAGTATCTTGTGGGTATCATGGTTGGAAACAACAACATAAATGGGTTCGCAGCCATCCCAGTAGACCACAAGGAATCACAGCATAAGACAGAGGACGTCTTGATGGGTTGATGAGTTGCACAAACAACCATAGAAATTTCTTGTTTTTCTCAATCTATTAAACAGGATTAAGATCCCTTGATTTTTATGCTATGAATCTATAGTGTAGAGTGTAATAGGTGTATATTATAATCCTCCAACGATATCCGGGGAAGAGGGAAATAAAAAGTGACGCCCCCAGTTTCTCTAGTGGATGTAGGTAAATTGCCAAACCACGTTAAAATTTGTGTTATTCATTTTCCTCTCTTTTTTTGTGTGATTTTCATCACCACACATCTCCATTGATCCCCAAAAAGTAGTATGAGATGCTAGTCTGAGCGAGCTGAGTTAAACTAGTGAGGCAATAATGATTTTTCTAGTGATCGTAAAATTGAAAGTGGTTTGTAAATTTTTTGGACGTCAAATTTATAAATAGGGCGACGAGACGATTCCAGTGGTGCAAGAAGCATTGATAACGGATCTGAAATGAAGGAGATAAGCTTGGTTAATGTTTAGTCAGACCCGCATGTGAATTGTAACTTGGTATAGAAGAAGACAGTAATGTTCACACCATCGGTGAAAATTTTGGAATGTTTCTAGCAGTTTCACCGACATGCCATGTCAGAACCATGTCAATCATTGATCTGGACCGTTGAACTTGTTTTGATGATATCTCGGCCAATCAGTGTTTGATTTTGACGATTCAAGAGTCAATTATGAATATTTTGACCATTCCGAATGTTTCCGTACGATTAGTTTTTAAAAATTTCATTCAATCATGTGGTTTCATAGGGGTTATACATCAATGGTGGTGATCTCGTTTTGTGACTACGACGATGGAAGGTGGTGGGGAACTTCTAATTTTTGAAATCTATATATTCGGTTATCGAAACAGTTTCGACTTGTGGCAAAGCATGAAGAATGATTTTTTGGTGCAGCAGGTCCTGATCAAACCAATTATGGAGACAAAAGCCCATGGTAACCAATAAATATGACTGGTAAGAGTTTGAGATGTTGGTCGTTAGCACAATTCGACTGTGTCTCATGAATGAGGTAAAATACTATGTGTTGGATGAGGCCTCAACGAAAAAAATTTGGAGGAAGTTAGAGAAGTGATATATGGTGATATCGCTCACCAAAAAATTATTCATGAAGAAAAAATCATACTAATTACTAATGGATGAGGTAACAAATTTTTTTGATCACTCCAACGAATTCAACATGATTCTGACACAATTATTGTTGCTCGATATGGAGGTTAAAGTGGAAGTCATATCACTTTTTCATTTCACATCACTTCCAAGTTCATTTGATGGACTTGTGATAGTATTGCTCATGGGGAAGGAAACATTGAATCTGGATGTGGTGATGGCGTCACTTCAAGTTTTAGAAGCATTCCAAAAACCTATGACATAATCAAGGGAGAAAATCATGGTGATAAGAGATGATCAACATGGGAGGAGCCAACATCAGAAATTATGAGGTATAGAATGGTGACCAAAATCGAGAGGATGTGATTCTAATGAAATCATGCGTTTCTAATGCAATAAAAAGGGTCATTATAAAAGTGAATATGGAGTAAAAAAATGGTACATTGTTGGGAAAGAGAAAGTTGAAGACAAGGAAGCGAACCTCAAACAATCATCTACAGATGATGAATTCTACCTGACCACTGGATGCTCACACTCAGATGAGAGAGTTGAAGGAGGAGAACTGTAGTTTCATTATTGCAAAAGATATGGTCACCTGAAGCAAGAATGTCTATTTCTAATAAGGAAGAACAAACAGGCTCAAAATAAAATGAAAGATGGATGGGTTTTGGATTCGGGGAGCTCGACAATCATATGTATGACACAAGGTGTGTTTCATACCTTTCAGTAGGTGAGAGACTCGGTGAGAATTGGTGATGGGTCAACATAAGAGGTTTGAGGAGTCTGGATGGTGAAATTTAAGACACCTGATGGAGGATTTCATAAACTGAATGATGTGAAATTTGTTCTAAGGATGAGACAGAACTTCTTATCATTAAGTAGGATCAATGTGAAAGGGTTCATTATTTCCATATTAGGTGTGGTATTGGAAGTTTCATGTGGGGATACAATGATTCTTACTTGGAAAGAGTCCAAAGGATTGTATCATTTTATGGGGACAACAATCAGCCTGATATCTTTTGAAGATGGTGGTAGTGACATGTCATCTAGTATGGAGAAGCGTTTTTGTTTTGCTGATGATGTTTTCAACACCTTCAAGGAGACTGTAGGGCTGGTTTCTACCCCAAATTGGCTGAGAGAGGGAGAATTGTGGGGGACACTCCAATTTTGGGAGTCCTTGGTGGGTAGCCTGGTTGGAAGAAGCATCATTGAATCATTGGAAGAAAACCCAGCTGACACCAAGGATTCACAGCAGACAACAGAGGAGGTCTACATGGGTAGATGGGATACCCAAAAAACCAAGAAAATTTCTTGTTTTCCTCCACCTATAAAACGGGATTAAAATACCATGTTTTGTATTCTGTGAATTGGTGGTGTAATCTGTAAGAGGTGTATGTTTTAATCCTTCGATGAGATCTAGAGAATAGAGAAACAAAAATTGAGACCCACTGTTTCTCATGTGGATATAGGAAAATTTTCGAACCAAGTTAAAATTTTTGTTGATCCGTTTTCATCTATTTATGTGGGCTTTAGGGGCCACAAACATCTGCTTCACCCCATCATATTAGCATGCACTCCACTATGCAAGTCATCCTAACCCATAATATGAAGGGGTGGATCTTCCTGGCCAAGACTGGCACTATAAGGGGATTTTATGACACAAAATACATCGGAACAGGTTTGGCCCGACCCACACAGGCCTTATGTGATGTTTTAGAGAATGGAAATATTTTTTTTAACGAATATTAATAATTTTATTAAAAATATTTTTATAATTATATTAAATTATTTAAATAATATGTTTTTTTTAAATAATTTTTAATACCCCAAAAATAATTTAATTTTTGAATAAAATTAATTTAACAATAAAATTGAGTAAATAAAATTATTTGAATTTAAATAATTCATTTAATTTATTTAAAAACTCCTCTACTTTTATTTATTAATATTTAGTTTTTATACCTCTTTTCTTTTACCAATTGACTAGTCTTGAGCACCGACTAGACCTGTGTATGATTTTTTTACCTAATTATTCATAATTTGGTGCAACCATTGTAAATAATATAAAATTGTTTTCTCATTGTATTTTTTCACATTTAATTTTTATAAGGTCCTAAACATCCAAAATTATCATGTACATATTTTATCCCTAGTCCCATCCTCTCTATGTGAGTATACATGTAATTTTTTACGACGATTCTTTTTGATGTGTGCCCAAAAAGATGAGGTGAAATACAAATTTGATGTCGAAGAACTGGACGAGGGACAGCTGCATCATGAGTCAAGCGATGACTCAATTATGATACCCTTAAGTTGAGGTTGATCTATTATTTTGAAATAGATCCACCATTTTTATATTCTCAAGACCAGTCAGACAGTATATTTCCCACTTGTATTTGTCTATTATTAAATGCACATTCATGATTTGAAAAAAGCTATCAAATAACCATAAATAAAAATTCATAATTGATGAGTGTTTCTTTATTAATGTTCATTTGTGATAATGACAACATTGTTTGAACAAGGTTAATAGAAACTAATTACATTCATCTCGAAAAATATATTGAAATCCTGGAAAAATACTTATTAGCTAAATGTCATCAGTCATTGGAATTTGAACAAAATGAGGTGATCGGGGTACTCATTCAAATAAACTTAAGGGTGCCTAGTACTAATGGTGTGTTATTTTGAGAATGATGGGTTGACTTATCTGATGTTGCAGAAATGGAGTAGTTGTAGCTAAATTACTACAAATTTATTAATCGGTAATGTATAAATCAATAATCAAGATAAATGTACAATATATATGATTTTAATTTTGTAGAAAATGTATAGTAATACCATATGATACACTTTGATAATTATACACAAGGTAAATTTCTAAACTATCATGAAATTTTAATTGTAGTTTAGTCACTTGCACATAATACTTAGATATAGTGGTAATGGTGTCCCTTATACCTATTAAGACACAATAGGCTATTACGGCGTCAAAAATGATTATAGGAGACTCAAGTGTGAAGTATATAATAGTCATGCCAAAATTTTATCATCAGTATCGTATGTTAGTTTTGGTTACAACATCAGGACATGGATGATTTCAAATTTTTCTCCTATATGTGATGTTTATAATGGAGAAAGTGAAGATAAATATCAATTGGGTTATGATTACTCTAGATATATGTAAATTCCAAGATGAATCTCAATATTTCAATTTATCTCTTCCTCTTATCATTTACTCAAATTTACTCCATATTCATTTAATATTAAAAAAATGAATAGTATAGATAAAATGGATCATTTACTTTTACATATGTTTCACCAAGTAAATAATAACATTAAATAAATATTAATGTTTAGTTATTATGGAGAAAAAATTGAAACATAAGGGTAAAATGATGAAGTAAATTGTAACGCCAATGGAACATTCATAATGTCCATCGATGTAATAATCATAGTTATTAAATGGGTGGTTATTTTATTTTCATATAGTGAAATAAATCAGTGGAATTTTAAATTCAATGAACTAAATTCCGGAATCTAGTAGTCGCTTGTTATTCAAGTTTATTCATCAATTATAAGTAATGTTTCAATTATACTTTGTGTGAATTAAATAAAATAATCTAATCACATATGAATTTCATAATATAGTAACCGTGTAATTATAGAAACATTAGATAAAGTAATATGTATTCTCCAAGTTGTTGAGAAAAGGTGGTTCATAATTTAGTAGTAACAATAACCCAACTTATAATTTCCAATTAAATGATTTTTATAGAACTTTTATTAAGTATAACGAAAACATTTATCACATGTGTATTTAGACACAATGAGTCATTATTCCAGTTTAATAATGAATGATTGTTTGTTGTGTTTTATACTAAAAAATAGTCCTAAAATATCTGAATCATTGGTAATATGAGATAAATATAATATTTAATACTTATATATCTAGTTTTGGAAAGAAAATTAATTTTTAAGTACAAATAAGATCATGTCAAGGATATAAACAGTATGTTATTTAAATTCTTTGGAGTTTCACACATAATATTCTATCAACATATTTTGTTTTTGACAAGGAATCCTATAGAAATAAATGTAAGAAAAAATTCTTTCGGAATTTGTTTAGTTAGAGATCATGGAATATTCAAAGGAGAATCTAGAGGTATAATTAGATATTCATAAAACATCATTATGTGGTTAATTTATATGAATGTGAATTATGGTATTTTCATAGTTACATGTTATGTTACTCTTGGGTATAGTTTGTTGAAGAATTTATAGACCAAGAATTCATCGATCAATATAATTTAGTGTGGAGTAATTCTTAAACACACATTACCTTACCTACATCAGAGCTATGTCTATTTTATGTTTTATAAATGATGTGTATTACATGTAGAGATTGATTAATAAAATTTTGTGTGGAGAAATTCCAAAATGCACATTTCCTTATACACATCAGATACATGATGTGATTTATAGGAAAGTCAATGGTGAGACAAGTAGCATAAAAAAAACATCCATTATTTTTCAAGACATTCAATGAAAATAATGATGATATCCCATAACCACATTCTATCTACAATGATGAATGGATATCATATGATTTATTTTATGATGGAAATACATTAGGTTATAAAAATATGGGTATGAATGAAAAGTGTTTTTTAAATATATAAATAAACATTAATCAAGTAAAACAAAATTTCCTAAACATAATTAGCCAAAATTTTATTAGGATAATATAGTAATCCATCTGATGGAAAATATTACAGTAAAGTTATTCTCTATATTTCTATAAAAGGGTGTGAATATCTATTAGAAATAGTAGGAGAAAGGTAGTTTTGGATTTCATCAATTCTATAAATGCCCATCTAGTTGGAGTATGAATGAGTTCCACAAGAGGTGTGGAATGGAATGTTACTGTGACACATATTGTGTGGGAAGTATAAAACCATAGTGATGGTTTTATATTCAATATGTATAGTTTTACATTATTCCTTGAGAATAATAATTCATACAAGTAAGAATTATATTGGAATTACATAGAATTGATAAGATTAATTAATATTAAATAATGTATTCCATGTATCAATGTACAAGGGTATTATCATTATGAATATTGAGGTTGGTAATCACGTGACACTATTTATGTATTGAACACGTGTTGTGACAATAAGGATCCATTGGTAACCCAAATAATTTATTCCATAATTCATTATAATTTTAAATTTCATAGCTAATTTCAAAAATCATATCCTGGAGAATTGGATTTCAAGATTACCAATCATGTAAGGTGTTTATATAATGCCACTAAAATGTAATTGTGACATCATAGAATTCTATTAAGGGATGAAAGTTACTAAAATTCCATTTAATATTAAAGTAAGAATCAATATTTTAGAACATTCATTTGTAATGAATCATTTCAATGTATCTTCTATAGGTTGGTAGGAGTGCCATTTTTTCCAACTGAAATATAATGTATAATATAAGGGAAAAACTATTGGAATTATAGTTATTAAATATAAAATTAAAAGTGAGTTTTTTTGACATAATTAGATACCTATGTTTTAGGGAATATGATCAACTTAGGTAAATCTAACGGTTCCTTTCACCTAAAAAATCGTACATATTCTAACAAGGTATTGAAAAATACATTTTTTAAAAATTCAAGGGAAAATTGTTTCAAATTTCAAATGGAATATATTTCTCCAGGATGACATGCATGGAAATATGATGATAATATTGTTGTGATTAGAGTTCCATAATCATAGGCATTGTATAAATAAAATATTCACTGATATGTAAAAGATATTATTTTTTCAAGCGTAAACCTTATGGTGGGAAAATATATGTAGTATCTAAGAGAACCGAAAGGTTAGCAGTCAAAAATATCTAATAGTATAAGAGAGAATACAAAATATATGTAATTGGTAAGTGGAGAATAAGGGATACTAGTTTTTAGGGGATAAAAACTTGTCATCCTTAGAAAAATGTGATCAAATATTATAGTTAAGATATGGGAATGAGCGAGATAAGATAATTCATGCTAGAGGTATCCATACCTAAAAATAAAAAGTATGTTTTACCTCTTTAAGAAACTAAGAATCAATTATTAAATGCAATGATTTGTTATAGTTATCGAAGTCACACTTAGTATGTAATGTTTTATCATTATGAAATTTTTTCTTACTAATATTTTCCACAATTCCAGGTTTTGAAAGTATAAAAAGGATATTTAATCAATGATTCCATCTCTTGGGGTTTTTTACTCAAGGAGGTGAGGTATCACTTAACACGGTGGAGATATGACTGAACTATAAACTAAGGTCATGACCATGTAGAAACATGATATTAATTATATAATATCTAACATGGATAGTTAAAAATTAATCTCTAGAAAATGTGGGAGTCTTTTAGTAATGGGTTCCCTATATCCAACTTGAATAGTATATTTGGATTTATATTTCATGTTTACATTGGGATATAAATTATGTACATTTATAATTATAGAGTATATGTTTCTACATCCTCTATTTTAATAGTAATTTCCAAAGAATTATTATCGTATCAAATGGTTATAGTAGATCCCATGCAGTAATGGGAACCTAAAGATATTATGCTAATTATCATAATGATATGTCATATGGTCTAGATACATCATAAAAACTAGACACAATTGATGTCTAGCTATCAGGTTTTGGGGGCTTGTAATAATTAATATTTATTCTCATGAAGTTCACACTTTCGGATCTCTAGTAGATTATATCATTGGGAAAGTCCCTCCATTCGGAATAACACATGTTTCATGTGTCATTGGTTGTTCTTGTCTATGGACATCTGTATTGGTAACCAAACATTAGATCATTGCCAATGTGTGTCATTTTATCACATATATGGAGGCAAGGAAAGGACTAGGAGAATGAAGTTATGGAGAGGTATATTTTTTTGGGTGAATATTTGGTAGTAAAACATTTCATTAATGATCAAGATAATGTTTTTCTCTTCTGAGCTGAGGAAGTAATATCTCAGGCCTGGTTGAATGGGATTGTAGTACCTTCATAATTCATTTTCCCAAGAATTCAAGGGTAAATATACGTAGTTAGATCAAATAAATAATAATTTAATTAATGATGATGAAAAAAGTTTGTTTCCTGCTTTATGGTATATCTAATGACAATATGATTATAATACATAGTGCCTGTCTGTATGTTTTTTGTCATTTCTATGACAATTACTTATCAATTTAGGTTCCTTGATGGGATAGTAGACTTCGATATTAATCTTTTATTAATATTCATTTCTATTGAGATATGGCCCTAGAATGTTAAACACAATAGTGTATTCAATAATCTACCATGTTATGTTGAATATGTATTTTGGAAATGGTAGTCACCACTACGGGGTTCGAGGGTTGTTCAGGTTATATATCCCTAATAAATAAATAAATTCATTATTATTCATGTAAAGAATAATTGGTTTGAATGTTTTTATAAAAAGTATTCTTAATGAATTTAGTGAATAATGGAAAAATATTATATGAAGGAGTATTATATTTATATTCTTGGTTCGTTTAATATTAAAGAGAATGGAGATTCAAGTTTAATGACTCACATTATATCACATAATATATTTTATATATGTTATAGTTATGTGATAAAATATTAATAATATTTATGATAGATTTTAGTTCTTAATAATTATTTATTTATGTCTTATTTAGTGGGAGTTTTGTTTCCAACGGTCGAGGAACCATTCCATGTATTTTGACTCTATAACTAATTATGAATGAGAGAGGAGATTATTAGTTTCCATGTTTATTCCAACCAAATGAGATCTTATCTCTCCTACCGCCTTCAACATAGAGACCCCCTCACTAATTGAATGATCCAAGAAACCTTTGATGGATCGACATTAGAGAATCGTGGTGATTATTATGACATCGAAGGGATATTTGAAGGTCCATGATAGAAGACATGATATGATGAATGTTTTGTGTGTAGATTTTTGGAGCATTAATGGAATATAAAGAGGGATCTTGGCTTTATATAGTTTGATAAATGGTCAACAGTGATGAACTACAGTTGACTGAGCTTTATTTGGAACAAGGTATACAATCTATTAATTTTTCATGATTTATATGATTCATGTGAGATCCTAGGGACCGAATATGGGCTTATATTGTTGGATACAAGATGTCTTGTCATCCTAGAGATGAAATTTTTTAAAATCCTTACACCACCAAAATCCACTATGCTCCCTAGTACATTCAATATTATTCATATTTTAAATTACATACACATTATTTATTATTGAGTTTCAATAATTGTTTTCCAATGTTTTGATTATATTAGAGAATATATAAACACGGTTATCCTTTATTTTTTGGGTTTAATTTTAATATATCCACTTTTTATATATATTTTCCTTTTATCTCATATTTTATGAAATATGTATCATGTTACTGAACAACACGTGTCAATCAATAATATCAAACAAATTGGCCTACCATATAGTCGACGAACCTTCCCAATCAGCATAGGATGGAGACAGGAACCAAGGTATCATAAAAAGTAATGTTGGAATTATTTCACCCTCTAAGAGAAATATTATTAGATAAAAAATCATAGTATCCCAATAGATATAAATGATACATCATATTTCATAAAAATAAACCATAAAGTAAAACACAATAGAAACAAAACATGGTCTAAACAAACAACTAATTGATTATAAACATATTACAAAAAATAACAATTGATTTATCTATATGTAACCAAATTCCACCACCATCACAACACACTAGAAAGGAAACACGATGTAGTAGATTCATCAAGAATATGAAACACTTACCTTTGCATGTCTTGGGAGAAGAGAAGGTTATACACCCAGATAGGAAAACCTATGGTGTGAGCACCAGATCCCGATAATATATCATAAATAATATAAAAAATTTCTATCCCCATGTATCTTTTAGTTCTTATTTTAAACAAAATTCTAAAACACTATTTAAAATAATCATTTTCCATATAAAAATTTTCCATCAGTTTTCTTTTTAAAAGCATGTCATTCCATTAAAAATAATTCTAAATTAAAATAAATAGATAAATATAACATATCACATAACAAATGGAATAAAAAGATTAGTACAACACTTTCCAAGTATCAATATCCACATAATTATCATGTTGAAAAATAATCTTCTACATATACATGCTTGTAATGTATCCACAAAGTGCCAATGGAAATCTAGGATACTAGGGTATACACAACCATGAAAAATCATAGAAACTAACCAACATTAGTGAATACAAATTACTGCTAACCTCGTTCTGTTAGAAATGATATCCCCTATAAACCACGGAATCAAGGTGGCCACTTCTAGTGATATCTAAATCCAATAGAAATCATTTATATACTATTTTTTCCCATTCCCTGATGTCTCCTGATGAGTTTTCACATTCTCATTATGTTCAATAAAAATACAAAAATATTTCATAAAAATTTTCATAAGGAATATGAATTTCAATTCCAAACCCATATTTTATTGAAACATTTTCTATAGTGATGACACACTTCTCTCATGTGTTAAAACCCATTACTAATCCGTATCTATCGTTGAAGAATTTTTTAAAAATCATATACTATATAAATCAAATATTTAAATAAAACCACTTTAGAAACCCCCCCCCCCCATAAATTTATCGAAATGATTAAAACCATTTTAAATATTCCTAACCAAAGGAAATACATAAAAACCAATTGTATTTATAAGGGATATAATTTATGATAAAGAAACCTACCTTCATAATAATTAAATTGATGTTTCCTATTTAAATGGTTATGAGAGGGAATGAGATCAGATTTTATAGATAATGGATGTATAGAAAAATATTGATGTCTACATCTCTGTAAAATATCCATCGATCTAATGTCAATAAACATAAAAAAGGATTATAGTTTATGTAAATAGGTTTTAAATGATCTACATACCATATTTTGCTGCATTGGGAGACAAACACATAACTGAAAAAACAATTCACTGTATAGGAGATGAAGAGACATCATAATTTCACTAATAATCATATAAAACAAGAAAATTGGAATTAGGTAAAAGTGGAAATATTATGGAAGATATAATAATTTTTTGAAAAAATAAAATTTATCCCCATATAAAACTAGACACCCAGCTGTGTCACCGATTAGCCGCTAGGCATCACATGTAACACCCATGAATTCTATCAATAGAAATTCCTTTCATATAATTATTTCATAGAGTGTAAACCACATGAAATCAAATTTTGAACACAATATAAACATTATTAATTATGAATTAATGAAACGAATGGTATTTCTAGAAGTGAAGTAACTTATACCAAAAAAATAATAACTTAACATTTTGAATAGTAACATGACCCGTTTGCGTAGTAAACCAAAAAATTCAATAGTATCCCCACCAATTATTGTATAAATAAAATTTATTCATCTTATAATTGAATATATGATATAATTATCTCATAGAATATGTAAATAAATATTTAAAAAATTATTAATTAAGTTTTAGTATTTTTATAAGTCGCAAAATATTTTATTACAATTATAAAACTAATTTAATAATTTTAAATAAAATTTATTTTCTTAAAATTTATTCATATATTATTATTTTTATTACTTATAAATATAATTTAATTTTATGAGACCATAATTATTATTTTAAAGTCATATAAAATCAATTATAATTTTAAAATGTGTTTTTTTGACTAAATTAAGATTTTAACAAAAATTTAAAGATATCATGTTTAGGAAATTATTTTCAATAAATTGAGTTCGTTTTTAAATTATAAACATTTAATAAATGTTTAGGTAATGTTTATATTATTTTTCTAAAATAATTTATTTTTTTTATTAGTGAAATAAAGTAATTTACTGTATTTATACATTATAAGTTAAGTGAAAATTTTCTTGAGTAATCTCTAATGTAAGCACCATTGGTTCAAAATAATATGATCTAATTACCGTATTTATTCAAAATAATCAACACAATTGATTATCTTGATCAAAATAATAAACTATGGAATTAAATAATTAGAAAATACCCCTCTCCTTTACTATAAATTCCACACCTCAACGCTTCTCCTCCTCACACCTCTGATGCCTCGTGCCTTATCCAAATTTTGATCTAATCTCCTTCAAATCCCCTCACACAATTCAATGATTTTTGGTCTTACCAAAATAAAGAATCCAATCCCAAAAGTCAATTCTCAATAACAAGGAATCAAGAGGTAAAACCCACTTTCTTTTCTTTTAATTTCATGTCAAGTAATTTTCTTTCCATTTTCCCTCATCAAATCCCCTCATACAAATGTTATGATAACTCCATTAACATAAATATACATTAAATGTTTTATGATACCAGAATAATTATTCCCCATCTCTATTTCCCCTCATTTAATACTAAAAATGAAAACATCATTAGTGATGTTTTAATTTATCAAATTCATGGATGAAGATATTTTCAATTTACATTACCGTCTTCAATTCTGGATTTGAAACAAATTTTTTTGTTGAAAAAAATTATAATATATATATTATATCGCATATAATTATCTTTAATCATTTTCTACACATGATATTAATTTATAAAACAAAATGAGTTCGTTGTGATTGAAACCCGCCAAAATAAACAGAAATAAGTATGAATAACTATTTATCTAATGATTCATCCATAAGACATAAAAAATGATATATAATAAAAATTTGAAATTTGAAATTTCATTAATAACATACAACATAAATTATAGATAATTACCCCTACATTACCTGACCATTCATTTTTTCATAGAAGTAAATCAATCAAGAAAACCAAGGAAACCAATGATCTGAAATGATGAAATTGAATCTATTAACCCATTATAAATGTTATAAATGAACTTAATAAAATTATATTAAATAAAATTCGTGTAGAAAGGATTATGTGATTATTAATTAATTATTCAAATTTGATTATCCATGGCTTTACGATTAAGTGAAGAACACCTCCAGAATTAATGTAATAGATTCTGCCCAAACCTCCATCTTCCCTCAAGGTTACTCTTTATATGTATTTAACCAAAAATAATGATTCTATAATTTTTTGTACTTATCCAATATTTAATTGGTATGTTCCAGAATCATGTATCCAGACCATTTCATCCTTATTTTATGGGTTTATACATGTATTAATAATGTTCCCATATAAAATCATTCATAAAAGTAAACCCAGTTCAAGGGAACATTCTATTATCTTACCCATTTATATGTGCACAACATAATTTTTTTTTTAAAATTATTTTTATAAAATAAATCATTTTATCATGAAAAACAACCATTTTTCTATTTAGGTTTTATAAAAATATGTTCACATTTTCCATTTTAATGAACTTTAAATTTTTTCCCTTAAACGATACTTAAATGGTTTATTTTTAAAGTTTGTTAAAAACTATTTTCACTTTATTCTAACTTCACTTATCTTGATATATTCCTATATTACCTTATAAATTTCTATTTATGAATTAAATCCATCTTTTCTTGTACACCACTATGATATTCCCTTTTCATATGACTTTTGAAATAATTATGATACCCAATTCGCTCTAATGGTAACCCTTATGTTTATGTTTGATTTCTTAGGTATGATTCTTTATGTTGAAAACATATATATGAGCATGTTATGATGGATGTTCCCAGATTGAGACCCAATTAATTGGGTGTTTTTTAGTCTCATGATATTTTATGTGAAATATTCTCGGTGGCTATCCTTTACTCATGATCCTTTATTTGCAATGTTCCTTGACTCATGTTAAAGTCATGATTTAGGTTTCTGCCACATTACAATGATTCCGCGACTATCTGATCCCATGATATAAATATTATTCTTCATGTTTATTCATGTTCCATAAATTTTATGTCATCATGTTATCCATTAAAACCCATGTACTTTGTATTATTCTTATGTTTATTTCCATATGGGGATTTTTAGCTCATCACTTTGTTCATGGTGTCCCAAAGTCATCCTATGCAGATTTTTGGGATCAAAGTAAGTTAAGAGCTCATAATTTATGTTAAATAATTACATGTTTTATTTAGTCCCTTACATTACATTAAATGTAGCTATTCTTCTGATGACACTAGACTATATGATCTTTGGATTGTAATTTGATATTTAATTATGCAGAAAATCATGTAACAATATGTGAAAAAGGAGAAGGTCTCTATAGTTGGTATCAAAGGTGGTGTAATTATTTTTAGAGATTAAGAATAAAAAAAAATTAGTAGGAACCTTAAGGATAAGACTAACTGTTTGAAAACATCCCTAAATTTTGGTAAGTATACAGAAAGTTGTTTATCAAGAAAATACAGCATTGTCTTGATACTACAGGTGGATATGGTTCTAGAATATATGTACCTTATAGTAACGTCTTTGAAAAGTTGTTCCATGCCCGACTCAAGGTAACCTTGTACATGGAAATGAGCCTTAATGTACACTTGGTTTGAAACTCTTGGAGGATATACTTTGGAAAATCCATAATCTCATTGCGACCCGTTATTAAGGGAAAAAAATCTCATACCAATACAGTTTTTCAAATAATCCTTTAATAACCTATTTTGAAAACTTGTAATTTACTAATAGGATATCTTTTTCTGAAAAGAATTATCATTTTTATGTTCAATGATTCCTTTTTATGCATAATAGAAAAGTATTCAAGCCTCGTAATTGCACATTATTTTTATCAGTCAATGGAAGGAAATAGAAGAACATGTGGCAACAAACAATGTGAAAAGAGATGTGATGATTGCCCAAATTATATGCCAAATATGATGGGAATTTTTTCTCAAAACATTATAAAAATACATTCTCATTGGGTCAGGTTATGAATAATAACCTGAGTTGTGTGGAACACAATCCTTCTCTAAGGAAAGAAAAAGTTGTTGTCGAATCCTTCATAAAGAAAAAGCCTCCCATGTTTAGTGAATCTTCGTATACCATCCATGTGGGAAAAAGTATTAAATCCATTTAAAATATATCCTTTATCCTCTAGTAATCAAATGAAGAGAATGTTGTGCTGAAGGGATATAATTTTTGATGGAGAAGTGGGTTAGTAGAGGAAATTGATAAAAATAAATACGATGTCCAAGGAGGAAATTGATTCCATGGATTAAGTGGAAATCAAAAATATGTTTTTCAAATAAATATTTTCCCAAACCCTCCATCTCAAGATGGAAGGAATGTTCATTGGACTTAAACTAATGGAAGATGTGTCTATCGGGGTGTATGATGAGAACATAACATGTATTCCAAGATATGCCTCTGACTTTTTCATGAACACTGAAATCAATGTGAATCACCTATTTTGCAGACAAATGTTGAGTGGACAAAAAGAGTTAGTGATTTGAGACTTCGATAGTTATAAAGAGATTTTCCGTTGTACCCTTAAGGATAAAATGTTGATCGGATTATCTCGGTGGTATCACAGGCCCAATGAACAATGTGGAAAATTGATTCAAATATGGGTGGGTTATAAAATAAATCCCCTGATATAAAGTTGGACTAATATCCCACGTGTCAAACATGTGGGAAGAAGAATCCTTGGAACTGACTAAAGGGAAATAATAAATACATTAGATGTTGATGAATAGGGATTCTGGCTAAAAAATACCAAGGGGATATGCAGAAGTCTAATAATGTCAAAGAAGAAAGGATGTTTCAGATCTACACTAAGCCTGTGGTGTAGTGTTTCAACCGTAAGGAACATGGGTATTTTTCAAAATAATTCCCCAAGACCAGGGTTGTCAGAGGAAATAAATAATAACAACCAAGGAAACAAGTAAGGTCTTATGATATCACTACCATTGAGGTCAACCTGAAATATGATGTGGTGACATGTAAACTATTTATTCATTCCATATTAGTGAACAAACTATTTGATTCTGGTTCTAGGAATTCCTCCATATCACAAAAATTTAGTAGAAATATTAAATGGCGGCCTCAAAATATTGATGTTGAGTTAACGATGAGAATGGTAAATTGGGAAATTATCAAATCTAGAGTATATAAAAACTTCCCCATTAATGTTTTTGGAAAAAAATTTATAAAATATATTTTCATACACCCTTTGCTATCATTTGATTCTATATTGGGCTTAGACTGTCTATCTTTATATAAAGCATGCATTAACTGTCGGTAAAGGGGGATTACTCTTCACACCCTAGAGCATCCTCCACCCATGTAAAAGTGAACGGAGTAAGATGGATCTACTTCAAAATCATTTTCCTATGTGTTGATACTGCTGCCTTTGGAGAAAGTATATCTAGCTCCATTTATTGAGATAAAAGATACAATCATACTTTAAGACTTCCCCATTGTCAGCAACTACACTGATGAACTCTTTAAATATTCTTATAGTCATCCACATGATGAGAATGTTGATTTCTCAATTGAACATGTCAGGTATATCTTCTTATATTAAAGACACCTTATAGAATGTCCACCATTGATATGGAAGAGCTGAAGAAGCATTTTCTAGAGAATCTAGGCAAGGGTTTTATATGTATGAGTGCTTCACTATGGGGTGTGTCAGAACTCATTCTCAAGAAGAAGGATTGATCACTATTCCCTTATATTGATTATCGTGAGCTCAGTAAAATCAAGATAAAGAACATGTGTCCCCTTCCATGGGTAATTTACTTGTTCGATCAACTTCATGGGGCAAAATATTTCACTACGGTGGACCATAATTCGAGATTTCATCAATTAAAGGTGAAGAAGTAAGATACTGTCAAGAGTACCTTTTGAACATGTTATGGATAATATGAATTCATAGTTATTACCTTTAGAATCACTAATTATTTAGTAATTATCCTATATTTACTAAATAGAATCGTTATACATTTCCATGAAATGTTTTTGTTAGTCTTTATCGATGACATTATAATATAATCCAAGTGAAGGGAGGAAAAAGAGGGGAATTTGAATACTATGATAAATACTTTAATAAGGGATTAAAATTTTGAAAAACATAGAAAATGTGTGTTCCAGATGGAGATCTGTAGTCTTTATCATTCTTGGGGCATGTTATCACCTATAAAGGAATATATGTGGACCCTTCCATGACAAAAGCAACTAAAGAGTGTCTCAAGACAACATCTATGATAGGGATATGTTTTTTCCATTTCATATATAGTTATTAATAATTATTTTTGATGAACATATAATGATTTTCAAACATAATAACCAAGATGAAATGGAATAGAGTGAATTCTTTCTCTACCTAGTAATGTGATGAATTTTTTAAGGTGTTCAACAAGAGGTTTATCACCACACCAATACTCTCAATACTATAAAGTAGATTACTATTTGTGGTCTAAAATGATGGTTAAAAATATAGATTAGGTTGTGTACTAATATAAAATGATAATTTTATAGGCTATGTCTCAATTTATTCCAATATTAATGATCAAAATTATCCTATGAAATATCTGGAGTTGGAGGTTGTGATCTTAGAATTGAAAATATGGAAGCTTTATCTATATAGGAAGAAGTGTGATACACATATTCAATACATCAGTCTGAAATATATATATTCATACGAAAATAGATTAATATGTTCTAGTGAAGATGGATAGGGATCATCATGTATTATGATTTCTCAATCTGCTACAATCTTGGTAATGAAAATAAAGTGATGGATGCTCTAAGTATTATGAAACATGTATCATTATCAATGATGATAATTGAGTAGGATATAATACTCTTAGACATACAAAGGGGGAAATAGGAATCATTAAGGGATGAACATTATAAATCCTTTCCCAAATGATTTCTCAACTATCCCTCTTAGAGAAATTCAAGGACGCTCAACTAAATTATGTGGAAATACAAAAAATGGTAGAAGCTATCAGAAATGGGAAATCCATTGTGTTCATGGTTGAAAATGATGGATTCATAAGATTTTGGTTAGAATTATGTTTACCATCTAATCCAATGATAATGAATGAGTTTCTGAATAATTCCAAATACATAACATTATTTATTCACCTAGGGAGCACAAACATGTATCGATATCTCTGAGAGAACTATTGGTGGGATTATATGAAGAAGAAGATTGATAAATCTACATCAATGTTCTTGTTATGTTAGAATGTGAAGGATGAAAGGAAAAATTCTAAAGGTTTGATGAAACCATTACACATAACATCATAAATATAAGAAAACATACTCCAAGACATTGTCACTAGAGATACAAATATATCCAGAGGGAAGAATTCTGTATGGGCTCTTATGGATCATCATACAAAGAGAGATCACTTTATCTCAATTCGTGAGGACTTATAATTGGATAATGTTGATCAGATATATATAAGAGAAGTAACAAGGTTTCATGGAGTGACACAATCAATTGTATTAGGCAGAGATCCGAGATTCACCTCTATGTTCTGGAAAAGTCTCCAACATGATCTAATCACTAAGATGAACATTAGTACAACCTATCATCCATAAAATGATAGGAAATACGAGACAACTATTAATAAAAAAGAAGAAATGTTGAGACCATTTTCTATACACTTAAAAAGAGGATGGAAAAAACATATTCCAATGGTTGATTACTCCTACAATAATAGTTTCCACTCGACCATTTTAATGGATCTATATAAATCCCTTTATTGGAACTGGTGAAGAACATTGGATTTCCACAATACAGTCGGTGAGGGTAAAATAAAACGACCATAAATGGACAATGAAATTATGGAAAAGTTAAAAACCATTTAATAGAACATTAATTAATCCTAATTTCGATAGAAGAGATATGAAGACAACAGTAGATGGGACCTCAAGT
The DNA here is from genome assembly GCA_963277665.1 of Viscum album. Taxonomy (NCBI): domain Eukaryota; kingdom Viridiplantae; phylum Streptophyta; class Magnoliopsida; order Santalales; family Viscaceae; genus Viscum; species Viscum album. The sequence goes on from OY728148.1 coordinate 166,348,963, forward strand.
TTAAGGATAAAGACATGGTATCCCTCCAAATATCATTATGGAAGAGGATCATGATATTTTGGAAGAATATAAAGTTATGTCCCCAGTACATAGACCACATCGAGAATCTTGATCATGTTGGAGCTTTGGCCTATCGACTATAACTCACACCTACCATGCCTTAAGTACATGATGTATTCTATGAATCCCTCCAAATGATGTACATACCATATCCTTTATATGTACTGACATTAAAGGTGGTATAGATGGATAATTATTGTTCTTACAAGGACCAGAATGTGATGATCTTGGATCATTGAGATAAATTTATTCAAAATATGACTACTCACTAGGTCAATGTATAGTGGAAGAACCATAAGTATTGAGAGGAAACATGGGAACCATAGTAACTGATGAACGAAAATTACCAACACATGTTTCCAACCCAGAATGAAAAAAAAAATTCAAGGGTAAAATTTCAAAATGGGGGAAGAATGTAACGAACCTAAATTATATCAATAAAAATTCCATTATTATAACTATTTCATATAGTATAAACCACATGAATTCATATTTTCAAAAATAAATACAAATTTTAAAAATGATTAATGACTGAAATAAAAAGGTATTTCTAGAAATTAAAGAATATATACCAAATGAATAGTTACATGACCATTGGAATAGTAAGATGACCATTAGGAATAGTAAACTTGACAATTTAATAGCAACCTCGTGGATAAAAATATAAATAAAATTTATTCATATTATAATTGATAATATGATATAACCATCTCATAATATAATTAAATGAATATTTAAAAAATTATTAATTAAGTGTTGTTAATTTTGTAATTAATAAATATTTAATTACTATTTTTTGACTATTTTAAAATTTTAAAAGAAAATAAATTTTCACAACATGTATTCATAAATTAGTATTTTTATGTCTTATGATTATAATATTTGTTTATGTGAACTTAGTTAATTATTCACTATGATATAAAATAAGTTATAAATTTAAAACATATATTTTTCAAATAAATTCTGATTGTAAAAAAACCTCATATATAGAAAATTATTAACATAAAAATGAATTAACATTTCAATTCTATATAATACAAAATTGATTAGGGTTTATATTTAGGTTTTTTCTGAAATAAATGAATTTTTTTGAAAACTGAAATACGATAATTTACGGTATTTATACATTAATGGTCAAATGAATTATTCTTTGAGTCATTTCTGATGTAAGAACCATTGGTTCAATTTCACATGATCTAATCGAAATTCCAGATAATTACCCACAATTTACCAGACATTTCATAGATTCATACATGTAATCCCACCATGAAAACCAATGTTTCCAAAGCTCCCAAAGGATGATATTGAATATTTGAACATATCAAAAAAACCATAAATGAACTTAATAATGTTATATAAAATCAAATAATTGAATAAAGTGTTATGTACTTATTAATTAATGAATATAATTTGATTTTCCATTATATTAATATTTGGTGATGTACACCTTCTTATATAAGGTAAGGGATTCAACCCGAACTTAAATTTTTTCCATCGGGTTACTATTTCTATCTCTTTACCCAACCATAATGATCATTTATTTTTATAAAAATTTTCTATATTATATGTGTACGTTTCAAACTTCTGTATCAATATCATATCATCCTTATCTTATGGGGTTATAAATGTTTTATTAAGGTTCCCTTCCCAAATAATTCAGAAAAGAAAACCTAATTCCAGGGAACATCCAGATCTCTTACTCATATTCATGTGCACTTCGTAATCTATTTTGAGACAATATTATTTTTATAAAATCACTCATTTTATCATGAAAACATTCTCAGTTCAATTCTAGTTTTATACAAACAATTATTCTACTTCCATTTAATTGAATCTTGAAGTATTTCCCTTAAACTATAATAATTTTTTTTATTTATAATGTTTCTTAAACACTATTTTCAAATTAATTTGACAATACTTATCATGATACATGACTATTTTCACTTATCAATTTCATTGTATGATTTAAACACTTCCATGCATGGAAACCACTATGATATTCTGTCTTGATAAGCCTTTTGACATAACTATGTTACCCAAATCATCCCATGGGTAACCCTTTTGTTTACGTTTGACTTCATATGTATGATTCTTTATGTGGAAAAAATATTCCTAATAATGTTATAATGGGTGATCCTAGATAATGGAAAATTCATTGTGTAATGTTTAGTCTCATGAGACGATATGTAAAGCATTCTTGGTGGTCATGCTTGAATCATGTTCCATGTGAAATAAACTTGGTGGTTTTCCTTGACTCGGGATCCACCATGTGCATTGAGCCTTGACTCATGCTAATTTCAGATTTTATGTTGATGCAACATTCTAAGGATTCCATGATTATTTAATCCCATGTTATACATGTTATTATTCCTAATTTTTATTCATGTTCTATAACTTTTATGACATCACGTAACACTCTCTAGACCATGGATATCTTATGAATATGTAAGGGCGCAAAAGAAGTTTGGATATCATAATTGATGATAAATAAATAAATGTTTTATTTAGTCCTATGTTTTGTGTTTTATGTACCTAGTCTTCAAATGACACTAGACTCTATGATCCTTAGCTTGTAATTTGATGTTTAATTATTCATAAAATCATGTAATAATATGTGAAAAAAGGAGAGGGTGACTATATCACCGACTAGCTGATGGGTGTAGTTGTAATTCCTACACCAATAGGCCTTCCACTATATGTTCAGTAGAATCCCACCAGAGTGAAAGTGATAATATAAACATGTTGGTCTTATACTACTAGAATTGGATATCATGTTCCCTCATCCAGTTATCTGGTGGAATCTTACTTCCACCAGCTTCTGAAAAACCAAATCGTTTGTTAAGAATGAATAAGAATTCAAATAATTAATTTAAAATAAATATCTCCATTCTCGTATCCACATATCAGGTAGCGACAATTCTCCCCACCATAAAATATATTTTTCCTTAGAAATAATATAGATTAGAAACCCATGCAGAGATAAAGTCATTGCTATATTATAAATTCATATCACTCACATTTCTAATGGTTTACCCAACAATATATTTATATCACTGAAATGAGTTGGATCTTATTTTAATTAATTACCTCATCATGTTGAACTCGTGTATTAAAAATGAAACATGAGAATGATTTCAACCTCCAAAAAACATATGAAAACATAAAAATAATCAGATTATCACATCTGATATCCATGATATATCATATATTGAAAAACTAAACCTTAATGTAAAACACAAAAAAAATTATTAGTGGTTCTAAAAAATAACATAAATACTATAATCATGTAACCCAAAACAACCCTTGGATCCATATCATCATGACCACATGTCATCACCATCCAAACCCAATGGAATAAAAATAAGATCTAGGTGAGTTTTCCTCTACAGGACACTCCACTCGTTATTTTTTTAAGTCCATATATATAAATTCCTATAGTAAAATATTTGTTTATTAGCTTAGTATCCTTGTAAGATACCACCAAGAATCTATATAATTTCTATTCACATACATTTATTAGTTATTATTTAAAACATATTTCTAAAAAACATTTAAAAGAAATAATTTTCCATATAAAAGTAAACTTTTAGTTTTCATTTAAAATAAAATTAATTACATTCAAAAAAAATAAATATTAAAACAAGTAGAGAAATATGACATGTCACATATCCAACAGAATTATCTGAATGTAATTTTTTTCAAGTATCAATATCAATATCATGATCATGTGTTAAAATTAGCATATTAACATACATGCATGTAAAGTATCAACAATGAACCAAAAAAATCCATAAAATAATGGAATTCACAACTAAGACAGACCTAAAAAACTAGATAGAATATATTACTCCTAATAAGTATCTTGATGGTACAAAACCAACATGCCTTTAATTTTATTATTTAATAAAATTAAATGTGTATCACTAAGTATAAAACCCAAAATTGATCAACTCATTCCCACTGACCAATAGTTATTTCCCTAGTCATGGTACATGTTGTTTGATCTATGTTTCATAGACCAACTTAGTTAGTATCCATTATTCATCAAATCCTTCAACATTCCCATCCAAAAATTATGCAGTTACAGATCAGAAAAAATACATTAGGAGACTAAGACCTCCCACTAGAGGAATCACCACCAGAATATTTTTTTTAAATTCTATCCCTCTACATTCCTAGCTTTTTTATATATAATATAATAATAAATAATTTATTATACCAAAATATAAACTAATAATACGTGTATTTTGGATCTCCCTTCATGCAATAATATCTCAGTAAAAAAACTCACCATGAACCAATCTTTAATTAATTCATTTACTTCTTGAGTTAGTAATTTTATGATCAATGCGATTGGGACCACATTACCATTCCTTGGGTTATCAGAAATATAGGAATCACTATTTTGAACATGCACCACCCATAATTAATATCTCAATTTGATAACCTTATAACAGAAGATATAAATTTTACTAGTATGGTATACATCCAATTTAAATGACTCATCAATGTGGTAGTGTTTCCAAATAATTAGTTTGTGCATAACTATAGTCAACTCCATATCATGAAATGGTAATTTATTCTAATGAAGATATAGATAATGAGATCTATAAGCTTGTAAATTTATCCAATAAATTAGAACACAATCCAAACCCATGAACGAGAAGTTAGAGTAAACATCATAACCAAAACCTGGATCTGATGCCAATTTTTAGGTAACTATCTTAGGTCAACTAATAATGTCACAAAAAATATCCCACCACAAGGCCTAGGGTGCTTTCATAATTTCCATGAGTAGGAAATAATCCTTATGGTGTCATACAATGAAACATGGAAATGATTTCTCCAAAAAATATAAATATGATATGACAAAAAATACTATCAAAGTATATATCCAATATACATCATAATTTATAAATCCAACCCATATAGTAAAAACAAAACAACTAGATAAAAAGGCCTAACCCAAAACAAAATTATGGTAAACATGAAATTCAAAATATAAAATAGTTCAATCTCCCCATGACTATATGTTGCCAACAACCTAGTCCAATAGAAATGCAACGTGATCTTGGAGAGTCCTTCTCTCCATGATCCTCTTCCCTTTCCTAGTATCCTATAAAACCTGGGCTACAAATTCTTGAAGGAAAAATTAAGGTGTGAGATCAAGTGCCAAGCATGATACTATGATGAATCTATAAAATTACTATCCACACCAAACCATTATTTCATATTCAAAATGGTCATCTAAAACACATCGAAACTAAATAATTTTCAATATAAAAATAATCCATATGTATTAATATAAAAAAAAATCCATTTTTTTCAAAATTGTATCCTATTAAAATAAATAAATAAATATGACATGTCACATATCCTGTGAAAAAAATAAGCAAATTATTTCCAAGCATCAATAGGAATTTCATGAACAAGTGGGAATATATGAATATCACTGTGATATTGCATCCTCATTACATTTAAGGAATTTAAAACCATATTTCATTAATATTTTACAATAAAAAATAAATTTCAAACCCATTTCCACATTTTCATAAAACATATTTATTATTGATGATAGACCGCTTCCTTTCATATAAAACAATTTAAATTTTAAAACCATTTTGGGTCCTTTTTTCAAGAACATAATGTGCATAAAATTGAGTTTTCAATGAAAACCTATTTTGGAAACCCATTTACATTACCCCAAAATATAAAAAACAATTAATATTAAAAATCAATGGGAGGTACTATATAAACACAAGGATTTATAAGGGATAAACAAAAGGATAGAGACATCAACCTCATGACTGATTATAATTATGCTTCCTCTTTAACTAATGATAATACAAAATGATATTAGATATTAGAGAACCTAGATATTATGAAAAAAGATACAATTCATAATGTATATGATAGATAGATTAGTCTAGTCATAATTTAAATTAACCATAAAGAGATTAAGATTATAATATGCATTGTAAATGATTCACTTAATAGATTTCACCAAAAGAATATCTAAACTCCTTCATGCATAATGATAAACCACCAGGTAGAGGAAGAGTGCCAGGAATTTCAATAAGGAGCATATAAACAAGGAAAAGAAAAATTTGGGTTTAAGGGGTTCATTTATTGGATATGAACACTATATTTAGTATAAAAGAAAATTTATTCACTTACTACACCAATTCCACAATTTCAACATTATTAAATAAATGGGGATCACCAGGGGTTTCTGGTCCACTAACAAGATAGTGATACCCCCTAGTTAAATAATGGGTGAAATTAGTATTTTTTCCAACATACCTTTCACCAACTATTTGGTGGCACCTGCAAACATGTAAGTGTTCTACCAGCCAATACCAGCTAGCTGATTACCTCCATCACCTAGACAGGGGCCTACATAATCCACCAGTTATCCAAAAACCAAACAAAATGATAAGTAAAACATGAAATTAAAATGAATGAAGAAAATAAAAATTTATATTTACATGTATACTCATACAATATTCTCACATATCAAATAAAATATCTTTAAATGAATGTATTTTTTCATTCAATTATAATTAATTAATGGTCTATATTCTTCTATTATGGTTTCTTGGACCACACACCATATTGTTTTTCAGGTATTTTTTGGAATTAATAAATTTTCCTTGATACATAATATTTCTTATTTTACCATGATTTTTTATGATTGATATATTAACCCATGCATATTCTCAAATGATATTTTATCTTTTTCTATATGGGAAAGTGCATTCTTATGTTCTGTATTATTAAATTTTTTTTTATTTTTTTTAAGATAAAACAATTCAAATTTCATAATATATCTATTAAAAATGAAATTTTGTATTTCATTCATTAATGAGGGTTCAATTAAAAAAATTTAAAAGGATCGAAGATATTTCATTCCTCTTCTATATGTTTATGTCATCATCCACTCTATATTTATTTTTTCTATTTAATTACATTCAAGGATCCATTATTTTTTATTCTCTAACATAAATTTTTTCTTTAAATTCCCCATTCACCAATTGAAAATGATATTTAAAATGTTTTTGTAAATTAATTTTCAGCATAAAACATTTCACATTGTGACATGAGATATAATTTAAAAGAATAAAATTTTATAGAAGGATAATGTGATAACCCTTGTGTTTTTAATAATATGTCACTTTTACAGATTATTAATAATTCTGTTATTATAAAAAAACTTTTTTTAAAAAATATATTAAATAATTTTGTATAATTTATTCGAAAAAAATTATTAGTTTAAAATTATTATGTATTTTTTATCTCATAAGGGTTTTTTATTTGAAGGATAAATAGAATTTTTAACATTACTTTGTATTTTTACCTACATAAATAATACTTAATCTTTTAGATATTTTATAAATGTATACTTATATTAATTTTATAGATTTATATTGTGATAAATTTTTTATCAATGTATGAAATTAGAACATGATTTTTAATTTTAAAATATTAGTTTCTTCCTAAATATATTTCTTTTCTCATGTAACATATAGTTTTATTAAAAAAAATATAAATTTCACCATATATATTTGATAGAAGTTAAACATTTTTGTATCTAAATTTAAAAAAAAATATATTAAGATAAATTTTTTGGATTTTTTGGATTTTTATTAGTGAATAGTAAAAAAATACATTATTCTTGAACAATATAAATTTTATTAGGTCGTTATGATATAATCATGAACTCCAAAATTATTATCCAATTTTCATGAAACAATTTGTATATACATTGTAAAATAATTAATTTAAAAATAATAATTTTATATTTGATTCATAAGATTAAAATTTTTGGAACCTTTGTAATATTTTCTTCTAATAAAAAATTATTTTTATTCATTTTTCATTAATTAAGTATTCACATGGTACCATTTGGTTTATAATTTTATTTTTAGTAATAGAACACTAGTTTTCTATCCATAAACCAGAAAATTTAATGGGAATCAATAATGATGATTATTTTGTCAAAAATCATTTTTATAAAATAAAATATATTTTTTCTAATATCTATTTATCATTTTTACATATATTATTTAGGATTGAAGGAGGAGGTAACCCTTGATATTCTCTCGGGCTATAGGTGAAGATGGCTTCACATACACCAACCTTCCCCCCCTTGGGGGGAGGAGGGAGAATCATCAGCCAATGAGAGACTAGGGGTTTTTCGGCCTTTTCCAACCCCAAATTCCTTATCCCTTTTCCGAGAATCTAGTTGTGTCCCAAATCCCCAGATCTACATGATGGGAGACCTAATCTTCAACTTTCGACCTCAGAATCCTCGGATTTTTCTGTAAATCTAAATCTTAATTTGATTAAACGGTTTAGGCACAGAATCCTTTATGTGGATTCATTTGATAGTTTTATCGTTCGTTCATAGGATTTTCAAGAAAGAGTGGTTATTGGTTTGCTTGAAAGGTGCCACATGATGACTCGGTTCGAGTCAGTTCAGACCTCATTAAATCTTGGTCGAGGTCTCCTCATAGATTCAATGGATATCGATTCTTACAATTACAGTGCTCCCTTGATCTTCACATGAACCGTGACTTTCCGTCGGCAGCGGTATGGGTAAGCTTCCCTAATCTTTCACTACCTTTCTAGAACCATGCTGTTATTTTCATGCTTGGTAATCTTGTAGGAAGGTATTTGTGTTTTGATATTTGAACAAAAGTTGCGTGTCACCCGGTTAATCCCTAGGTTTGTGGGGAATTGTATGCACCCTGGATTCCTTTTGATAATGTGTTTATTACGATTGGAGAGGAGTAAAAGTAAAAACAACAGGTGCTCTATGAGGACTTGACGGATTATTACTCTTCTGGTAACTTCTTGGGTCATGCCGTGGAGGTTTGAAATAGAGGAGGCCCCTTGAAGGATGGTTGTCTAGATGCCCAAGTTTCTAATCTACGGGAAGGAGATACTACGACCAGGGTTTTAGAGCCTAGTGTGAGGGCAGGTCCAGGGAAGAAGTAATTGGGACCTGATGGTGGAGGTAAGGAGCCTCACCATCTGGTGGTGGAATGACAACTGGTTGAGGACTGTAGGATGATGGTTGTGGATGGTCTTGGTTCTATACGAGGGGTTGGAGATGCAATGGGAAAGGATTTTCTGGTTGGTGTGAGGGTGGATCCTATTCTAGAGGAGAAAGGACCAAAAGGAAGTGGTAGGGAGGTACAGACTCCGTTATTGGCTAAACAGATATAGGATGTTAGTAGGGAGTTGGTTGATGATGGGCAAGGAGCTGTGTCTTCTTTTGGTAAGGTAAATTCATTGGAAGGTTCTGTGTTGGTTTTGAAAGGGATTGGATTGAGGAACACAGAGAGGGGGAGGTTCCCCCAGTACTGTCAGTGATGTGCAAGGGGTCTAATTCCATTATTAAATCTAACTTATCAAGGGGGAAATAGGTATAGATATCTCGTTCAGGCATTTTATCTTTTTAGGTGACATGAATGAAAGCCTATCCAATTTCAGTTTTGAATATGGATTATGTGATAATCCATAGGACGGGGGTGTGGGTGTTGGGGTCTCCCTGAAGGATCATATTTGTGGAAGTCTGGGACAAGAGGAAGTCTTTAGCACTATGGAAAATACTACTGATGGGGTTAGGTTCTATTCTTAGATTGAAATTAATACTCTGAATCAAAGGAGGAGTAAAAGTGGAGAAAATTGTATTTCCTCCAAGGATTTCATCAGTAAAGGGAAGGAACAGGATTGGGGTGATAAATAAAATATTATTGGACCGGCTATTTATTCCTACAGTGATATAGTACAAGGTGGGAATAAGAGGATGGCTGATTGTGGAGGAACCTTGTCTTTGACTCTAAGAAGAAGAACAAGGAAAGACTACTCTTATCTCATTCATCAGGAAATAACTAGATCTCATTTTAAGCGGGATATTGGGATGATTCTTTCCTTTAAAAAAGATATCTTGGTCAAAGAGTTTTGTGGAACCCAACCTCTTGTTGATCAGTCGAGGAGCATGGAGTTCGTTAATATAGTGAGGTGGCATGGACCGACTTCTGTTTGGGCATCGACCACTGTGAAAGATGAATCTTTTATGGGATGTGGAGACGAATATAGGTACTATGATCTGTAGTTTGGTGTCGTTTATTTTGTTTGCGGTTAAATTATAGATGTTGGTTTGTGGAGTTGTAGGTCGTTTGGAATTGTTCTGATTCTTGTTTTAAACCTTGTTTTGGGTACCAGCAACCCATAAATCTGTTTTTAAAATGGAAAAAAATGATTAGCAACAGTATTTAAGATTTATTTTTAAAAACGTTAGAAAAAATGTAATAAAATTTATTTCATTTTTGTAATCATTATACAAAAAATTGGAAATATGGTAAAATTCATAATTATTTATAAAAATAAGTAACCCAGTAACCAGTGTGTCATCATAGTAAAGTCTAAAATAAGTTAATAGTGTTGAATCAAGGGTTACATACCCAAAATATCCAAAAAAACAAATATTAAAATTACTAGATGATTGATTTATTAACCTACCATAATCTTATTTGTATTATTTTTCATATTCTAATCTACTCTCCTTGAAAATTACATATATTTTTTACATTACATAATACATATATATAAAAATGCCACTCTTACCATGTATAAAGGGACATCCCACCCAAACCACCACATTAATTACATACCAAAATATTATCTCATCCCCAAAATATCTATTATTTCATTCCCTAATAAGAATCTTCCAATTTATGTGGATTATTCACTCAATAAAATTACCTATATCCTTTAAAATCATTATGTATTTAAAGATAAAATATTATTTATTTTTTATCCATTTATTTATTTTTAATATTAAGATTTAACTAATTTCTCATATACAAAAATATTTTTTAAAAAATTACTAAAAAAATAACATTTTTAATTTCATGGTGAAGAATTGTACATAACACTCCAACATAATGAACATAGAAGATCATATATCGTTAGTAAATTTATATTATATTACCATGAATATAATGTCAATTCAGAATTTATAAGCATTGAATTATGGCAAAAACAAATATACTAAAATAGATAATGAATGGATGAAATAACTTAAAACTGATGATTGATGTCAGCTAAAGACTAGTAATAACAATGATATTGTTGAAAATAATATATTAATAAAAATTATAATGATTATAAAAATCCTTTCAAAATAGATGAATAATGAGTCTTAGTTTCTTATACAAGATATTATAGAATAACCCACTAAGTGGGAATCTAAGGTAAGGATATATTATATCAATTTACCATCATTTAGATATTTGTCATGATCACCACTTATATTCTTTTATGTGGTGTGTGTACTGATCATAAATTTATTAAATAATTATTTCCCTGAAACTATATAGATTTAAAAAATCCATCATTTTTTATCTTTAATAGATTATTATTTAAAATAAAACAAGGCAGAAAGCGGTTTTCATCTCTATTTTGCTTTTTGATACATGTTTTGTTTGATGAACCCAATTTCATTTGTATAGGGTGTATAATACCTCATTAACATAATACATCATGATTTTATTTTTATATAAATTATTTAAATTTTAGTTTTATTCCCTCCCATTACAGGACTTCTGATTTGGAAGTACTAAAATAGTAATGGTTTATTTTATAATCTCTCTTTGAAATTGAAAATATATACATTAATTTTCCATTGAGCGAAATTTTATTTTCTACCTCACAAAAACCCCATATATTTTATCCCAATTTATTTAAAATGACTTCTTATAACATTACTTACCTTTGGATCAAAATTTAGTCATACATATGGTTAAATGTTGACCATACTATATCCTTCATTTTCAGTAGGGAATATTTTTACCCATTCCCACTGTGTTTATATTATTTCAAAAATATTCTTCTTTACACCATCAAGATTTATAAATGCAATTTTTTTCATTAAAATTATTCATGATGGTTTTAGAATGAATATTTCTAATAATATCTAAATAGGTCATTTTTTAACATTACAAAATTGTGAAAACAATTTTCTTTTTAAATTTATTACTTGTGAATGAATAATCTTACTATATTGATCATGTTTCATAATGAATATTTCATTCCACGTTTTCATGGATTTTTAGAGTAAATTTTATTTCTATATTCCTTGGAATTATTTTTTAAATTTTACCAATGATATGATATTTTATCTAATTTTCAAATAATTTTACAAAATATGTCCCAATTGTGCTACCATTTATTTCATTATACATTAATGATTCATATGAATCAAGAGGGATATACAATAATGATACAATCCACATTATTCTTCTAGATGTATTAGGGAAATGAATTGTTGTTGTTTTTAAACCCTTTTCTTTTATAAGGGTTAATTAAGCTGTTATGGAATTATGAATGTTTCAATATTTATATGGAACACCTATTTATGGATCCTAAATATTATTTATAATAATTGGTCATCCCAATATTTAATTCCATTTATTAATTTTTGAAATATTGATAATACATTTAACTATTTTTCATATATCAACAATTTTTGATTACTAAGAAATGATAATTATGTGTTGTAATTCGATTAATTAATTCCATATGATGAATTTGTTGAGCTTATTTTGAGATAATTAATCAATTTATACCATATCCATTTATTTATGATGCCTTGGAACAATTCCTTGATTTTATTTTGATGATTAATAAGAAACAGGTAGGACCCATAATTATATATCCCCTCAATGCATTGTTACGTATCATGAAATAAACTAGCTTGGGTATTTGGTTTTTGTTTGTCTATTTATTTCTAATTTGTTAGAATGAGTACATGATAGATTGAATTAGATGTCCCGAAATATATTTTTCATCAATATAAAATCTGCTTCAATTTTCTTTTGTGATTGTTTACATTGTTATATTATCTATGTATATATGTCATGCTCACTTTGAATGATATTCTACATTTTTCATATTTATTCAGAGAAACATTCTCATGTTTTTGTCAATTCTATCTATATTACATTGTACATTACCCATTATTGATAATTAGAACTTAACTTTATTATGATTTAATTTCCATGGATAATCGATAAGATTATTATATATGATATATCTATAAGGGTATCATGTGGGGAGAAATTTTTAGTTGGTTTTAATTAATTATTCTGAAAAAAGGGATTCCTGGTTTATTGGGGGAAATATATATTTGATGAAAGTAAGGGAATTGTTTTAGATAAGTGTTTTTACGCATACTCAAATATTCTACACCGAAAATTGATTGGGTTTGAAAGTATGCATCATTTTATAATGGTACTATAATTGTGTGTGAATACATTTGGTCCATCTCAATTGTAATTAATGACACTGTTCAAATAATATGTATTATGACAAATCTAGGAGTTTGAGTCATAGGGAGTGAATTTAAATATGAAATTTTGATCTAATATAAAACAATGATTAATAACGGGTTATTAAATTTCATTTCTTATTATTAATTATGGTGGTTTTTGTGGAATGTTACATTATTCTCACAATAGTTAGAGGGTACTTGTTGGTTGGGTTGATTAGGTGTGGTTTTTTTTATGATTGTGATGGATGAGGTGTTGAATTCTTATTTTCATAGTGGTGTTCTTGGTTTTGTGTGAAGGGAATGGTTGTGGGTTTTTTTGGTGTAGATGGAATGTTTGTCGTGGTGGTTGGTATGGGATAATGTGATGGTTTACATGGAATTTTGAAAATTTTCATTGTTAGGTTTCATAGTTTCCCAATGACATGGTTTAGAGTTGAAATGGATAATAGTTTGAATAACTATATTATTTAGTAATTATTTTATGGGTTTCTTATGTGTTAGAAATATTAATTGATAAGATATGTAAATTATTTTTAGTAATTTGGTGATATAAATTTATCATTCAAAGGCTAGGTTAAATTATGGTTAAAAGTTCATTAATGTGTACACACATAAATATATCTAAATTAATATAATTTGGATTAAATTTTTAATATATAATTGAGCTTTGAAATGATTAATTGGAATGCTGATGTTGTTGTAGTGCAGTTCGGTGTTATTGGGTAGGGTTTTTTTGTGTGTAAATGTGTGTTGCTGTGTGATGGAAAGGGTAGAATTACTTTTGTTGGTTCTTGTGATTTGGGTGTTCTAGTTTCTTAGGTATCCCAAATGTTAGGATTATGTGAATCCTTATATCATTTTATTTATTTTCATTTTAGTTCATATACCCCACCATAAAATTCAGGTAAACTTACTGATTCTCATATGAGGACATGGGTTCAATGTGTCTTTTATAATATCGATGTTATAGAGGGAATAAATGGTTGAATGCTCCATATTCTGCTATCTCCATCTGAATATAGAATTTGATTTTATGGTCAGAGGACTTAGATATATGTATGTTTGATGTAACAAATTTAGGTTATAGCATGCAGATATACTAATTGGCATTATTCTTTGGTTTTTATGTGGATACATGGTGGGATATGTCCATGTTTGGAAGAGGGAATTTGTTTTATTTTATTCATTTTCACATTATCCTATTTTCATAAATATGTGATGTAGGATTATAATGTGGTGATATGATTTTTTTCATGATATGGTATGTGGTTGTCATGATATGTGGATATAGAAGAGACTGAACAAAACAAGATGTTCCATTGGGTCATGACGGTGTCCAAATCAGTGTCAAAGTGGTCATGGGATACATTCAGGACATAAATTATTTCTTAATATATTATTACTGTTTTATAAGGATTTGGTGAGTGATCACTAGTTTTATTAGATGATAGTTAATCTAAAATTGGAAATGAGTTTTTTCTACGGTTTATGAATTGATCTATTAGTTTTATTCATCAACATTTAAATGATGGGTTTTAGGGATGAACCTACTGATAATATCTGTAACACCCCGAACTTCCACGATATGCTTCTCATTCAATAATGCAATAGCTTGCATTGTACGCAACTTCGAGTTCTAAAACACCGCGACTAATCAAAGTAGCCGTTATGAATAGTAATAACCACTTTTTAAAATTATAGAAATTTTATATTTCAAAATGGACTTCATTTTTGTATTCGTAATATCGAAATTATCCAAAGTTGAATTTTTTGTAATTTTCTGAGAACTTCCAATTTTTTATGAATAGTGAAAAATACTTAAAACAAATTTTTTAATAAAAATAATTTAGTGTGATAAATTATACTATTTAGCGGGTTTAATGTATAATTAGAATATATTTTTACCGTTTTATCCAATGGTGGTCATTAGAATTAATTTAACATTGAAATTGAACATAAACAATTGCCAATCTTTTGATATAAATTGTTTCTTAAAAACACGTTATTTGTTGTAACAGCGGGAATTAATTATAAAATTAATTAATGCAACTTATATGTTTGGAATTTTGTAAAATAGACATCATTTTTGAATTCGGAATATCAATTATAGCTTAGGGTGAAATTTTGGCCTTGTTCTGAAAAACTTCAATTTTTGATTAATAGTGAAACCACTAAGTGGTAGTTAAATAACTGATTTTTCGTTTAAATGAAATATTACCACTTATGTGATTTGATTTTCAAAAATCTGACATACATGGTTTTCATTAACAAGTAAAATGTGGTCCCATGAGATTAAAATAATTTTTTGGTGAATAGTAACTTTTAAGTTCTTAATCGCGATTAGAGGTAATTAGTGTAGTTTAAGGTACAAATAATGTTTTAATAATATGAGATGAGCATGAAACTTGTCCTACTCCTATTGGATGAGTCATGGCCGACCAATACAACCCATGGGTCAACTTGGGGACCCCATGGAGCCACTTTAGTTAGAAAATGACATAAATACCTTTTATTTAATGTTAAAGTAAAAAATGACACAAACATAAAATGTTTTATTAAAACAATTTTTACGTGGGGATACACAAGTCCAAATTTTGATTATAAATATTCATTAGAAAGATAAAAAGATTTCCAACATCATATTCTTTTTTTTATAATTTTTAGACATTAAATAAATTAAATTATTTATGACATCATTATGATGCAGCGATGACCTCATTATTTAACTATTTAAATAAAATGAGAAGATAATGAAAAATACAAGGCTTACACTTGTCCAAAGCCTATTGGATGAGGATATTTAGAAACCTTATCACCTTATCCTCGAATTATATAAGTGTGGGACCTTTAGAATCCGAAAAGCGTTGTGTAATAATGTAACATTTCAATCTTTCCAAAAGTGCCCCTCCTCTCCACTTATAAAAGGCCCCAACCTCTCCCACATCATTTACACTTTAAAGCCATTTGGCTCGGCCAACCTCTGCCCAAATACTCCCCCAACTTCCCCCTCTTACTCCTAGAAGCCTCACTTTGGGAATAACTCTTCCCAAGGAAGCCTTTGGCTCAAATCAAAAAGAGTTACCCGATTTTGAGGTAATGTCTTCTCTAATGTTGTTTTGGTTTATTTTTATTCTCCATCCCCCTAAACTCTTTTTATTAATTTCTTTTGTAACAACACCAGTATCCTCAATATACTAGGATGTTTTTATAAGAAGTATTCGAGCTACACTTACACACACCTACATCTAATGGTTAAAGAACATACGGTTTCTGTGGATGGCGAATTTCTGCCTCACGAAACGATGATTGTTCAACACTCATATAACACCTTCAAAGGTGGCCATTAAGATGTCACTATTTTTATATATGATATATAATATGTTTATGTTTTACTTTTGCTTCTTTATTTCTCATTTATGGCATACTTTATGATTTCCATTATGGGTAAAATGCGATAATTTCATTTTAGGAAGTGCGGACTACCGCCCCCTCAAAGTGATTTGAATCGTTAATGCCATATGTGGGGTGTATAAAGGATGGAGTAAATGGTATTATACACTATATTATACATTTATATCATTATTATTTAGTTCCATTAAATATGAAATTGAAATGAAAGTAGCGTTCATTCGTACGTACGGCTTACCGTCTCCATGAACGGTGCATTTCATTTCTTACCTCTAAATGTTACGTAATATTATAAATGAATGTATATACTGGATATATAAGATATATATGACATATATATCATGAATATAATTCTGGATATAATGGATATTCTTCCACATGAACAACTTGTAATTATAAAAAGTTTATTGTTGACTCAAGTACCAAAGATCGACAAAACGACCGTTATTAACTTAAATAATTACATAATGTTCATAACATTGTAATAAGTGATATAAAAAGGATAATGAAATTGAAAATGGTTCTTAATAAGGTAGATATTAACTCTAGTTTATTATTCAGGAGGTTAAAGAACGGTTGAGTCAAGTGGGACACAAGGTAAGGGAATTTCTTACCCCAATTTTCATTCTTTGGGTTAATCTCCTACTTTCAAATTATGTCATGATATTATTATTTCTTACTTTGTATTCTTTATATGTACCTATAGTGAATACACATAATAGATCTATTTTATTTTAAAAATGATCTTTTTAAGGACTTCGTCTCAATCTCCTTTCATTGACGCATATTTGGTTTTATACACAACTTTCTTTTATACGGGGTATAAACCCCTTTGACTTTTACGGTTATTCAAAAGGAATCTTTTTATATGAAGTGTTTTTCTAAACGACAAAAGGGAATGTTTTTTTTTCATACTTATGCGGTGACAACGACTTCTCCGCCACCGTGACCATTATTTGAGTTTCGGCTTCCTCTACAAGACATCATTTTTTTAATGAAAAATAAATACAAAGTTTTAACATTATTTTATTTTGGTATTGAAAATGGTTTTGAAAGAATTTTTATTATATCAATGTGTTGTATTGATATCTTGTGATTGAAATGTGGAAATGTTATGTTTCCTTTATGCATGTTTTATGTGATACGATTATGTTATGGTTTATGATATGTTTAAACCTATTCATATGAGGAATGTATTGGACTTAATAAGTGACGGGTGGGGCCCGCTATAGCTCCTCGATGCATCGGTAGGTCTCATGAGACAACTAGACGTGGAATTGGCCGAGGCCCTTTCCCAATTTGATTTATGGTTTTGGCCGAGGCCTTAATCATTTTAGACGTCTTGGCCGAGGCCTTGACAAAATGTTTCAGAATGTCTGGCATTATGCATTCCCTCATTATGAAAGTGGTTATTGATATTTCATGTGATTATTCGACCAGTAGAATATCCATGTGAATAAGTAAATGGAATTATCTCATTTAACTTTTTCCATATTATGTTGAAGTTCATGTTTAAGAGGCTTTTTTTTTAGTTATACATTGCCTTAAATGTTAATGTTTATTTATGAAAGCTTCCGCAATATTGTTATCCTTACTGAGCATCTGAGCTCACCCCTTTCAATGTTTTAATATTTTCCAGGATGTGAAGAAGTATTTTAGGAATGACCTACAGGGATAGTCAGAAGAGGATATGAGTGTGGACTATGAAGACCATGTTATTGTAGTTTGTTTACTTTTTGATGTAATGAAAGACTTATGAATGTATCTAGTGTTTCCAAGGCTACTAAACTAATCGGTCTTTCGATACTTGATCTTTTGTGATCATGCCAATGTTACGAAGTAATGCACCGACTCTGGGTAGCTGGGGTCGGGGCGTTACAGTTGGTATCATAGGCAGTTTAGTACTAACCTTGGAATCTAGATTTAGATAAACTCTGATTAGAGCACATAGCCCAAAGATAGACTTTGAGGATTAGTATAGAAGAACTTCCTAGAATTTTGTTATTGTAGAGAGTTTGTGAGTTTTCCGAGCAATACATCCTTGTCTGGATATGAGTAGGTAGAGGCAGCTCTGGCACAGATGTACCTAGGGGTAAAACTCGAAAACACTGCTTTGAGCTAGACTCAAACGGGAACTGGTGCACGACAACGGGCCTTGCTGTACTCTTGGTTACGACACTCCCGGGGGATATTCTTAGGATAATTCTCATTTTCTTTACAAACCACTATGAAGGTTTATGAGTATATACTTCCTCAAAGAAAACATTTTTATGATTATGGATTATATCCATAAATAGTTCAATTTATGTTAAGTGTTTTATAAGTATGGGATTATGAATTTTGATTCATAAACTGATCTAGTTTATGCCATTGTTTAGAAATGGCGCCAAGTGGAAGAAATGGAAACCGTATCAATGCACGCACTCCATGTAGGGATTGACCTCCTGCTCAAGATAATTATGGTGGAGCTAGTGATACAACTGGTGTCGATCAGCTAATCACCATACTGGGACAACTTACTTAGGTTATGAATAATAACCTTACTCGTATGGAGCACCCTGATCCGCAACGTGGAGGATCAATGTTAGACCGCTTCATGAGGCAACAACCACCAACCTTCAATGGGAGTACAAATCCTATAGTAGCTGAGCAATGGATAAATTCCATAGAGAAAATATTCCATGCCTTGGGGAGTAGTGAAAGGGAGAAGGTTGTCATGGCAGTTTAGTGCCTCACTAGAGATTCCGATCAGTGGTGGTCGCTGATTCAAAACACAAAGGAAGATGATGACGTATCGAATATGGAATGGAGGGAGTTCAAAGAGATTTTCTTAGAAAAATACTTTCCTCGTGACCATCGAGCAGATATAGAAAGGCAATTTCTGAGTCTAAGGCAGAAGGAGGATGAGAATGTCGCAAAGTATGAGGCTAGCTTTACAAGGTTAGCGAGGCATGCTGCCGATTATATACGTAACCCAAGGAGTAAGATTGATCGTTTCTTTGATGGGTTAAAACCATTTCTCCGTTGAGCTTTAGTATCACAATCCTTCTCATCATACGAAGATATTGTCTCGTGTGCTATCAAGACAGAAAAGGAATTCTCTAAGTCTTATGACAACAAAGTAAAGCAAGAGAAGAAGAGAACGGTGGAAGAAGAGACAGATAAAGGGAAAAAGGGAAAGAAGGATTTTCCATTATGTGATAATTGTGGGAAGAATCACCCTGGTACTTGCCTAAAAGGAATGGGAGTTTGTTATAAATGTGGAGAAAAGGGTCACCAGGCTCGTGATTGCAAGGGAAAGAAAGAGGCTGTCAAAGTTGAATGCTACAAATGTAGGGAAACAGGGCATTATGCAAATGAATGTCCTAAGAGTTAGGGAAACTTACCTCAGAAAAGGCCAAGGGATCAAGGCCAATCTTATGCTGTGACTACAGTTGAAGCGGAATAATTAATGTATTGGTGCTTTTGGACTCAAGGATTATATTCTGGTTATAAGAATAATGTGATATATATATATATGGATTGTACTGCAGTACTTGTTGATTTCAGTAAGGTTTTAATATGATTAAGGTAATCAAATTTTTAGTATGTGACAATAAGAGAAACTTTTCTTTGTTTGGGGAATCTGATGTTACAATTGATTTTGGAATTTATAGACCTTTTAGAGAAAGTCTGGACGGAGGTATTTTGGATAACTATAAAGGTTGGAATGGATTATATTTTACATTGGATATTATTGTTAAGGTTATTTTTGGATATTTATAAAAAGGAAAACACGCAGACCGAGTGACAACCCATCGCGTCGGATAAAGCTGTGGGAATCTAACCCACAACCATAGTGCGATTGGGATTAATCGCCTACCACTGGACTACATGAAGTCCCTATTTTTTACAAAATAGTTTTTCTAATCTAAATGGTATGTGTTAAAATTTGGAACCTTATACAATTAGGATAAGTATAATATTTTTGAGTTCTATTATCTTTTTGAGTGAAAGATGAGTTAAAGGTTGACACTCTAATTGTCAAGCATAAATATATATATACCTATCTCTTATTGAATGAATAAATTAATTCTTAAACATTAGTAAAGGGATATTAAATCAAAAAATGTGTTATCCTAATACCTTATGTCTTGTTGAACTGATGATATTTTAAATCAACATAGATTGAATGCTTTGAGGCCCTCAATTTGACAGTTGATTGTGATTGATGACCTCAATCACTCCCTACAAATATTTATGTTTTTCCTCCAATTATATGTCGTTAATTGCCACCAATGTTCTCCTAATAGAGATCATAATTGGGTGGTGACTTTTTCATTTGCCCTTCCCTCTTATTAAGGCTAAATTTTATTAATCATATTTCCGATGTGGGATTTCCTCAAAGGTATTTTCTCTTTTTAACCTTTTATTTTCAAAGAAAAATTTCAAATTGCGAGGACGCAATTTATTAAAGGAGGGGAGAATGTAACACCCCGAGCTTCCACGATACGCTTATCATTCAATAATGCAATAGCTTGCATTGTACGCAACTTCGAGTTCTAAAACACCGCGACTAATCAAAGTAGCCGTTATGAATAGTAATAACCAATTTTTAAAATTATAGAAATTTTATATTTCAAAATGGACTTCATTTTTGTATTCGTAATATCGAAATTATCCAAAGTTGAATTTTTTGTAATTTTCTGAGAACTTCCAATTTTTTATGAATAGTGAAAAATACTTAAAACAACTTTTTTATTCAAAATAATTTATAGTGATAAATTATACTATTTAGTGGGTTTAATGTATAATTAGAATATATTTTTACCGTTTTATCCAATGGTGGTCATTAGAATTAATTTAACATTGAAATTGGACATAAACAATTGCCAATCTTTTGATATAAATTCTTTCTTAAAAACACGCTATTTGTTGTAACAGCGGGAATTAATTATAAAATTAATTAATGCAACTTATATGTTTGGAATTTTTTAAAATAGGCATCATTTTTGAATTCGGAATATCAATTATAGCTTAGGGTGAAATTTTGGCCTTGTTCTGAAAAACTTCAATTTTTGATGAATAGTGAAACCACTAAGTGGTAGTTAAATAACTGATTTTTCGTTTAAATGAAATATTACCACTTCTGTGATTTGATTTTCAAAAATCCTACATACATGGTTTTCATTAAGAAGTAAAATGTGGTTCCATGAGATTAAAATAATTTTTTGGTGAATAGTAACTTTTAAGTTCTTAATCGCGATGAGAGGTAATTAGTGTAGTTTAAGGTACAAATAATGTTTTAATAATATGAGATGAGCATGAAACTTGTCCTACTCCTATTGTATTAGTCATGGCCTACTAATACAACCCATGGGTCAACTTGGGGACCCCATGGAGCCACTTTAGTTAGAAAATGACATAAATACCTTTTATTTAATGTTAAAGTAAAAAATGACACAAAAATAAAATGTTTTATTAAAATAATTTTTACATGGGGTTACAAAAGTCCAAATTTTGATTATAAATATTCATTAGAAATCTAAAAATATTTCATACATCATATTATTTTTTTTATAATTTTTAGACATTAAATAAATTAAATTATTTATGACATCATTATGATGCAGCGATGACCTCATTATTTAACGATTTAAATAAAATGAGAAGATAATGCAAAATCCAAGGCTTAAACTTGTCCAAAGCCTATTGGATGAGGATATTTCGAAACCTTATCACCTTATCCTCGAATTATATAAGTGTGGGACCTTTATAATCCGAAAAGCATTGTGTAATAATGTAACATTTCAATCTTTCCAAAAGTGCCCCTCCTCTCCACTTATAAAAGGCCCCCACCTCTAACACATCATTTACACTTTAAAGCCATTTGGCTCGGCCAACCTCTGCCCAAATACTCCCCCAGCTTCCCCCTCTTACTCCTAGAAGCCTCACTTTGGGATTAACTCTTCCCAAGGAAGCCTTTGGCTCAAATCAAAAAGCGTTACCCGATTTTGAGGTAATGTCTTCTCTAATGTTGTTTTGTTTTATTTTTCTTCTCCAACCCCCTGAACTCTTTTTATTAATTTCTTTTTTAACAACACCAGTATCCTCAATATACTAGTATGTTGTTATAAGAAGTATTCGAGCTACACTTACACACACCTACATCTAATGGTTAAAGAACATACGGTTTCTGTGGATGGCGAATTTCTGCCTCACGAAACGATGATTGTTCAACACTCATATAACACCTTCAAAGGTGGCCATTAAGATGTCACTATTTTTATATATGATATATAATATGTTTATGTTTTACTTTTGCTTCTGTATTTCTCATTTATGGCATACTTTATGATTTCCATTATGGGTAAAATGCGATAATTTCATTTTAGGAAGTGCGGACTACCGCCCCCTCAAAGTGATTTGAATCGTTAATGCCATATGTGGGGTGTATAAAGGATGGAGTAAATGGTATTATACACTATATTATACTGGAATTATATTATACATTTATATCATTATGATTTAGTTCCATTAAATATGAAATTGAAATGAATGTAGCGTTCATGCGTACGTACGGATTACCGTCTCCATGAACGGTGCATTTCATTTCTTACCTCTAAATGTTACGTAATATTATAAATGAATGTATATACTGGATATATAAGATATATATGACATCTAAATCATGAATATAATTCTGGATATAATGGATATTCTACCACATGAACAACTTGTAATTATAAGTAGTTTATTGTTGACTCAAGTACCAAAGATCGACAAAACGACCGTTATTAACTTAAATAATTACATAATGTTCATAACATTATAATAAGTGATATAAAAAGGATAATGAAATTGAAAATGGTTCTTAATAAGGTAGATATTAACTCTAGTTTATTATTCAGGAGGTTAAAGAACGGTTGAGTCAAGTCGGACACAAGGTAAGGGAATTTCTTAACACAATTTTCATTCTTTGGGTTAATCTCCTACTTTCAAATTATGTCATGATATTATTATTTCTTATTTTGTATTCTTTATGTGTACCTATAGTGAATACACATAATAGATCTATTTTATTTTAAAAATGATCTTTTTAAGGACTTCGTCTCAATATCCTTTCATTGAGGCATTTTTGGTTTTATACACAACTTTCTTTTATACGGTGTATAAACCCCTTTGACTTTTACGGTTATTCAAAAGAAATCTTTTTATATGAAGCGTTTTCCTAAACGACAAAAGGGAATGTTTTTATTTCCATACTTATGCGGTGACAACGACATCTCCGCCGCCGTGACCATTATTTGAGTTTCGGCTTCCTCTACAAGACATCATTTTTTTAATGAAAAATAAATACAAAGTTTTAACTTTCTTTTATTTTGGTATTGAAAATGGTTTTGAAAGCATTTTTATTATATAAATGTGTTGTATTGATATCTTGTGATTGAAATGTGGAAATGTTATGTTTCCTTTATGCATGTTTTATGTGATACAATTATGTTATGGTTTATGATATGTTTAAACCTATTCATATGAAGAATGTATTGGACTTAATAAGTGACGGGTGGAGCCCGCTATAGCTCCTCGATGCATCGGTAGGTCTCATGAGACAACTAGATGTGTAATTGGCCGAGGCCCTTTCCCAATTTGATTTATGGTTTTGGCCGAGGCCTTAATCATTTTAGACGTCTTGGCCGAGGCCTTGACAAAATGTTTCAGAATGTCTAGCATTATATCCCTCATTATGAAAGTGGTTATTGATATTGCATGTGATTATTCGACCAGTAGAATATCCATGTGAATAAGTAAATGGCATTATCTCATTTTACTTTTTCCATATTATGTTGAAGTTCATGTTTAAGAGGATTTTGTTTTAGTTATACATTGCCTTAAATGTTAATGTTTATTTATGAAAGCTTCCGCAATATTTTTATCCTTACTGAGCATCTGAGCTCACCCCTTTCAATGTTTTAATATTTTCCAGGATGTGAAGAAGTATTTTAGGAATGACCTACAGGGATAGTCAGAATAGGATATGAGTGTGGACTATGAAGACCATGTTATTGTAGTTTGTCTACTATTTGATGTAATGAAATACTTATGAATGTATCTAGTGTTTCCAAGGCTACTAAACTAATCAGTCTTTCGATACTTGATCTTTTGTGATCATGCCAATGTTACAAAGTAATGCACCGACTCTGGGTAGCTGGGGTCGGGGCGTTATAATATCTATATTCTCAAATGATCTTACACACACAAAAAGATATATATATATATATATATATATATATATATCACCTTTTCTTACTTTCATGAGGGGAGTAGTGAATGGTATTTATATTACAAACTTTTGAAATTACTGTAATGTTTTATGCATTTCTTACAAAATATTTTCTATTAGTATTTCATATTTTTGTTTTTTATTATGAAATTCCCTCAATTTTGGGATACTAGATGTATTATATATGGACTTAATTAGTTGTTTTGTTTATATATCCGTTTAATTATAATTTTATTTCTTCCCATTATGCATGTTTTAAACCCTCGGTAAAATTCTCTAACTTGTGGCCTATTATATGTGGGTTTTGGTGGTCACTCTCATCTTTACTACTATCCAAGTAGCGGTAATATTGGTCTAGACCCTAATAAAGTGGTATCTAATCTATGGATGAGATTTGGGATAAATATTGGTGTTAGAACTAGTGAGAAAAACATGGGGTTGTTAGGGAAATGATATCAAACGATCATAACATCTGATGTAGTAAGAGTGGCTATCTAGAAAATAAGAAATTGCAGTCCATTATGATTTTATGCAAGGACCCAAAACCTATTCAGAATTATTAGTAAGAGGATACTTATTAAAAGATAGAGACCAAGGTGTGGTATATGTATCATGCCATTTTCTCCTAAGATTGAATTGGTTTTATTTTTGGAAATGAAAATTAATCTATGTTGTGCCACAACACCAGAAGTTTGGAGCTGGTTCATTATCTTATTACAATGGCATGATAATTAGAAACTGCATACTAATGGACCGATTAGTTTAGTAGTCATGGAAAGCCTGATTATATATACAATACACATAATACAATAGTAAATAAAAAATAAAAACATGATATTAAATAAATTTAAATAAACAAAATCCCTGAACACTTCTTCAAATATTTATTCTTCATGACCTATGGAATGAGAACATAATAATGGTGAGCTAAAATACTCAATAAGGGTAAGTATATTGGGATAAAAAATGAATCAATTTAAATAAATTAACATGGAGACGTAAAAATATGAAAGCACATGCAATTCAAAGAACTCGATAAGGTAATATGAATGTGTAAAATTATGAAACTAAAAACACCTTCTATTAAATAAATGAACTAAAAATGACAAACAACCATATATATGTCAACAAACAATATCATAAATAAATAATAACCAAACATTAAATAAAGGAAATTCATAATTATCAGACATCATGTATTTCAGACACATGATACCTTTACCATCAAGATATAGTTTAACTATTATGATTTGGCCAACTATTTAGACTCATGAGACTACCAATGCATCAAGGGACTTTAATTAACCAATACCCAACCCTTAGGTATTGAGATAAATGGTCCCCAAACCATTAAATTCATGTCCAAAAAATTATTCATATGTTTAATAATCATTATTCCTTATCAAAATGTATCAGTATTTAATAAATGATATGTATTTATCAATAATTACCAATTTAATAAAATAATTATCAATTTGAACACCATATGTAAAATTATATACAATTTATGCATTAATATTATCCATATTATGAGAAAATAAGCACTCAAAGTAATTTCTAATGAAAAATTATTAAAATAAAGTTATTTATTTAAGATATATTTAACAATCACAAGAGGAAGTTAGATTTCAAATATAATCTTTATGTGTGTTTTTGGGAAAGTAATCATTAATCATCCAAGTGTACTGTACCACTTAAGACATTTAAATAATAATTCCCAAGAAGGAATGTTTTTTATAACATGAAGAGATATCATTAATTATATAATGTATCAAAAGATGAATTAGGTACACTATATAAAATAACTGTTATATAAGGGGATGCATTGCGAAAAGAAAATTATGACAAGAATCCCTTAATTTGTGTTTCCTTCCATATTATTTATTCATATATACTTATATAAATAATTATTGTGATTTAAAAGTAATCACATCATGACTAGGAGGTCGTAGTCTACACATCCACGAACGGAGAAATCACTTATTATGGGTGTGTGAAAAATTAATAAAGAAATATATATATATATATATATTATTTAAAGATAGTTAATTATATTATCAATATCATATATATAATTTATATTTCACATATGTTTAATTAAAAAAATCCTTTATATGTTCCACGTATAGATTGAATGAATCACATTGCTTTGAGGAGTCTGTAGTCTACACATCTACAAAAGATGTGATTGTATTTATAAAAACATGAAAGTATAAGGGAATGTGTTATAAAATAATTATAGAATCTAAAATACATAATAAATACCTTATATAGCACACATACACAGATATATATATATATATATTCCATCATAATGGCCACTATGAGATGCGGTAAAGGAAATATTAACAATCATTATTTCGTGAGGCGGTATTTCATCGTACCCTAAAAAATATATTCGTTTCCAAATTGGTAGAATTGTGTGTATTTTTAAGTAAACAAAATTACCCTAAAATTACTTGTATATTTAGGATATTAGATTTTTTTACAAGTATATAATAAGAATATTTTGTGGGTTGTATAATGTAAATAAAACAAAATATCTCAAGGAAAGGTTTTACCACTTAATTAGGTAACATCTATTGGTTTGTAGCAAAAGGCTTCCATGGATAGATTTTTACCAAGGGGATGAATGTAGGATAATTTTTGTTCTTTTAGGATATATTGGGGAATATCTTGGTCAATAAAAAGTGGAATAGGAATTTTACAAAAGTGGGAGGATGGAAGACCCTTTTATATTAGAGGAGGAGTGACACTCTTGTAATATTTTCACAATGTAATTACATTCAAAATTTTCATTATGAAAATGGCTCTAATAATGTACCCAGTTATATTAAATAGATTATATGGTCCAAATATAAACATCCAATGGATCTTGTTCAATATTCAAAGTCATTTGGGCCCTTTAAATTAAGGTTTACACCCTTCTTATGCTCAATTTTCCTTAATCGTGGTAATTAATTTTAATTAATTTCACTAATCATTTTAGTAAAAAAGAAATTTTAAATTATTAAACAATTAAATAAATTTTTATTTAAAATTTGGATTCCAATTTTTCAAATTTCAAAAACAAAAGTTCCATAAATTAATTTAAATTTAACCTCGTTGATGAGACAACAATACATTTATTTAATGTAAAAATGTTCAAAAGATTACAAATTATTTCTAGTCAACTTCATGTGAAATTAAATAAAATTTAATAAATGTGTTACTTGATAAAAATATGATATATTTTAAATTTCAATCAAAATAAAAATATATTTTAAAATAATAAATAAATAATATGAAAAATAAGTTTTGAACTAAAATTCAGTATTTCACTATTCATTAAAATTGATACTTCATTGGAAAATACCAAAAAAATTAATTTTAATATAATTTATCTGTTTATTATTCAAATATGAAGTTTATTTTGACATATTATATTTAAAAAAGGTTCAATATTTGGATTTAAAATAGGCTCTTCATTTAAGGGCAGTAAAATTTCCTTAATAAAAATATAGTATTATATATATATATTTGAGTTTATTTTTCTCCTAATACAATAAAATTTATTGGATTAATATAAAAAATATTTTATACTATATATATTACATTAATATCAATTTTTAATAGTAATTAATTTAAATAATTATTGTAAAAAAATTTAAGATCTTAAAAATAATAATAATTTTCTTTATATTCAATCGGTTTTCATATTCCTTTCAAATTAATTTATAACAAATAAATTCATTATATATTTTTTTAAGCATATATTTTCATATTTTACTGAATAATATTCATAATTTCTTGTTTTTATCATATTATATTATGTAATAAAATTTTCATATTATGTTTTTTTTCATAAAACATGGTATTACATGTAATGCAAGACAACGAAGAAGGTTTCTATTATGTGTAACACATGATAACATGGAATGGAATGCATTGAAATATATAGAATAAATAGAATCTACTTTAAATTGTAAATATATTTTAATGTATCAGAGTATTTTGTTTTCTTACTCTCTTGGTGTCCCGTGTCATTCACAGTATCGAATATAGGGTTATTACATTTTAATTTCATTGTGTTATATTCTCCCCACCTTACAGAAATTACATACTCAAAAATTAAACATGATATTTATGATAGAGGGATTGAAAATAAACTAAATTTAAAATAACAACATCATAAAAAGGGTCAATATCAAATATTATTAAATATAGATAATGGAAGTTACCATGATCATATAAATGGGTTTCCTGGTAGGAGAACATATGTGGGAAATGGAAACATGGATATAGAAGAAATATCTAACAATCATGTTCTAATAGAGAGTTCTAGAGAATATGTTCAGATGATAGTAATTGACCACAAGGCCATACTCTATATTTTCGATAAAAGGTCATTTAAATCATCAATAATTATGATAGTAGGAAAAAAATTTGTTTCAAGACCCTTTTCCTGTGTTTGAGGAATTCATTCACTCCCTAATAATATAAGAAAATATTTGGTTATATAAATATAATATCTTACTCTAATTATGATTTGAACTATTTCTACATAATCTCTTAGCACATGATGCATCATATAGTGATGTAATACATTGTCTAGTATAATCTCATCCAATGATCAACATCGTGAATTTTAAAAATTGTTAACTTTTCCAAAAGATAATTATCCAATACATTGGAAGGATGGTCTATGAATTTTGACAATTAACTTATCATTATACTTTATTTAATATGAATCCACTATAAATTTTGAAATTCATATGATTTGAATAACATCATTATGTATCCTCTTGAAATATGGTCATAACTAGAATCGCCATAAAACTTTATTGGAAGAATGAATTCTTCCATATTCATTATGTAAGATAAATGTTATTGTATATATTACATTAATTACATTGTGTTGTAAACAAAAGTTTTGAAACAATATAACACACATTGACAAGCCATTAATAAATTACAATGTAGTCATAATTTATCCATATCAATCATTTTTTCATCATTCTCCCAACATCAAAAATCAATTTGGTGTTGTCTTTTACTAGATCATCTATTTTCCTACAACATTAACTTTATACGGAAAACCCATTCTTGGAACCATTTTTCTTATGATATCAATTATTTTTTTGAAAAAGTAAAGTAGTCCAATCCTTATACATTTCATAAATCACATAATGATAACATCATAAATAAAATACTTTTACAATATATTTAATAGATCTAAATTCAAAATTACATTAATCATTTCAATTCGGTGGTGTTAATAACATATGCTTGACCTTGATCCCGTAACTTATTCAGAGGTATATTCCCTTGACACTTGGGGCATTTGATTCCATAGTCCACCATTTCCATGCTGTTATAACATTGAATAGAAGTGTTTCCTGTATTTAATTTGAAATACTTTTCTCAGTTACCCTTCGCTCAACACTTTTTACAAACTCTTAATCCATTCCCAAATTTAACAATGTGATTCTTTTTGTAGTTATGAAATTTTAGAAAATACCTCTTTCCCTTCATCTTTAGTGATTCATTCCCCTTTTTCATGGTCCTTAGATAAGCTCTTTTTGTCTTGATTTCATTAAAAATATTAATTCCATAAAATACCTTCTCTATATTGATGTAACATGAAACTATTTCATTAGATGTGGAAAATATTTGAAAAACTAGTTCCCTTCATAGAATTTTCTTAAGTACTTTAAATAAATAATCAATATTTCATTTTTTATTGTGTATAAAATCCATATCATACATTTATTATAACAAACTTGGTCATTATTACACTTGTAAACATGATTTATTACATAAATGTGAACTAAGGACAACCCAAAATATTGATAGGTCTAGTGTCTTGGGATCTTTGCCACATTACATGACATCTTAAGACATGAAATACCATATCTTTATTCAAAACTTCTTTTACATGACCACGACCTTCTTTTGTACATAGCATTTCATGGGATAACCAGAGGGAATACATAATAAATGGGTGACCTATAAATCCCAGTAAGGGAGTAAAATATGAATAACATGAAGAATACAATAAATGTTAAGAAATAGGCATATCAATAGTTAAAAAGAGAAACATGTACATAAAGGGATTATATATTATGATTATCATCACATGGAAACATGGAATCAACATAAAACACTTCATCATTAGCATAAAGGAATAATGAAACCCCATGTCCCAACGTGATAGAAAAAATTACTATAAGGTAATATGGTATACCCATGTCCCAACATGATGTACCATGATATTAAATATTACCCAATGCAGTAGAGTGCTATCAGAGAACACCCTTCATAATCATTTCAATATAATACTTATGTGTGAAACATACATCATATAACATGGATTAATTCAACATAATCATTTATTTTATAATATAAAAATGTATAATACATACATGTATGTCTTCAATAAATAAGTATATGTGCATAAAGGTTAATTCCTTTGATAGTGGAATGGGAATGTTATTTACTATATGATTATTTTGGCATGAAAAATCATGGAAACAATTCATTATCATAACGATGTAAAATTGAAATTAATAAAATGGGTTGATGAATGTGAAATTGGTCTCTCATAATTAATACATGAAATGGAACTGAAGGGATCTAGAAACATAATATGCCAATATATGAGATGGAATTTAATATGCATATTACAAATGAAGTGCTTGAACTGGAAATGAGAAGATAGAAATCTCAAAGAGAAGTTCGACATAGTTACCACGTAGGTGAGGGTCCAAATAGGGATAGGATAAATGATAACTCCTTGAAATAACATCAAATGGATAGTAGGAAATTTATTATAAAAGGATTAAGATATAACCAATTGAAATTAAAATGACTACTTTCAAACAAGGATCTTGAATTGAAAGGAAGAGAGAAAGGTGAGGATCCCTTACTTGGTTGTGTGATCCCAAAGGCTTGGGAGAGGCTTATTGGGAACTTGTGAATATGTTGGAAGGCCTTTATATAGTTTAGATCATAGTGAGGACGAGATTAATGGAGTTTGAGTGAAGGGGAATGTGTTTTGGGTGATGTTTTATAAGAATAGTGGATGAATTATTTATTATTTAGGTTTTTGACAATACACAATAAAATATTGAAAACCACAAAACAACCAATAGTTTTGACCCTTGATTTCTAGATAAGGGGAGTGTAAAACATTATTTTATTTGTAAAAGGGCTGATGTTATTAAAATATTTCCTTTTCTTCTGTGTAGGTAACTCATACTCTCAAATAAATCAATTTAAAATCATAAAATATATTATACATTTTGGTGAATTCACTAAGAAGTTATGAAAAAAATAAATTAAACTTAAAATTAAATTATTCTAAAGGAAAAAATTATATATGTTTGAATATAACTTTTATAAAATTTTATTACAATTCTATTGGGTAATTATGATGTCATGAACCACAATATATATTTTATATAGTATTTAATTTTCACCCAAAAAATCGATCGTATCCAAAAATTATGAAACATTCACTATTTGATAATATCGATGTGATGATTCTTAAAATAAAATTCATTTTATCTAAATAATTTTCTAAATATCTGAATTTTTACATTTAAAATAAAAACCAATATTCATTGAAAAGTGACTCATTTAGACAACAACTATTTTCAATCCACAATAAATATTACACTCTACATCATAAAACTTATATACTCATTTATTATTAATAAAATTAATTTGATAATAATATTTTATTAAAATATTAATTATTTTAAATATTCATTATTTCATTAAAATAAATTCTTTAATTAAAAAAATACACTTTTTATTTTATCATAAAAAATATATCTCTTATCAAACTGGTTTTCTAGTAATTTATAGAAAAAAATTGATATAATAATCATTTATATAATTGATTTTTATAATATTCTTAATAAAAACTATAATGTATATAGTTCTTAAAAGTACCATTCTTACCCGAAAATTCAATTTATCACATTTATACTTTTTAAGAAGGACTATTGCAATAAAAGTACTGATGGAATAATAATTATATTTATAAAATGGGATTACATAAAAAGTAATTAATACCTTTTTTCATAACCGCTTATAACCCCTGCGTTATACATATGGGCAAAGTGTACGATGGTGACATACTCTTGGGGTGGCTCGAATAACAACAATCAGGTGGTAATTTCTTTTAACTTGAACTTCTCCCATAGGAGATTCATTTCAAACATTACATGTTGAAATTCATCTTGGTAATTGTCAATAGAGAAGTCCAATGATGCTACATCCTTTCCGAGCTCTAACAAATGAGCTTCGTATGACCTGAGTCTACTTGATGACGTCATACGCTCCTTTTTTGTGGCGAAAGAATTTTGTAAGAGCTTATATTTATATTAGTCATGTGATCACAGTTCAATGACTATATCATCAATGGTAATGATACTTAATGGTCATTTAAATCCAATAAAAAATGAGTGCATGTATTTTATATATCCATAAGACCTTAAAATAATGGAAATTTTATTCATAAATGATCGGATAATTACATTTATCACCTGGTAAAGGCTGCTTCATACTCCGTAAAAAATTCATCCTACTTTTTATTTAAACTAAGAAACTTTCTATTCGTCTTAGTTTTTTGATCATGAGAGATGCATTTATTAAATAATTTATCCTAAAAAGTCGTTCATTCCATTAGTTCTATTTCTTATTCCACCCTAGCATTCCTAATAAAAGACCACCACTGATAAATATAAATCTAGAGACAATACACTGAAATTATAACCTTTAACTTTTTTATCATTCAAATCTATAAATATCATCTTTGAAGACCTAATCCATCTCTCATCTACAATTGGATCAGTTGTCCCACTAAAAGATGGGGGCCTCTATCATAAAAAGCTATCCAACATATGATCTTCTGTCTACGGAATAGTTTTTTTCATTTGGGAATGTTTATTTGTCACAACCTAACTATTCTACACTAATATATCCATAACATTCTTAGTTATAATACCAGCTACATTGACATTCTTAGTAGGGAAACCAATACATTTTCTATGAGTATTGATACCATTCTTAATTTTGAGCACCAATTATAATCAATAGAATATAATGGATTAGATCCTACACTAATGAACATTTTATAAATCTAAATATGGTATAGAACATAACATAATTTTATGTATCTGATGTCTTAGAATCATAAAAATTGGTTACTTATAAGAAATATTTACATCAAAATCCATCATAACGGTAGTTAACAAAAATGTGAACTATCCTAATCATATCCCCAAGGAGTGTCATACCTGGTTCACAATAATTAATGTGGTTTTGTACCATGTTACACCATGTTAAGCCTAAGAAACATTTTCAGAGTAGTTACCCATAGGTACATATGTTCTCAAATGACACTAACTTGTAGTATGAAAACAAGGATGTATTGCTAAAGAATATCCACATAATCAATACCTTACCAATATTCTCGGATGTTCTTGTATACTTATCCTAAATTTCAATATTAGGGTTGTGGTCTCTAATATAAATTCTACAAATCAATTTTCCAATGTTACTTCTAAACTTCCTTTTATACTGACTATTGCACCCTGACCCCAAAACCCAAGAGCCGATTCATTATTCTATTACATTGGAATGATTACAGGGAATCAAATCCTAAAGGACTGATTAGATTATAATTCTCTGAAATCCATATTACATACATCATACCCGTAATAAAAATGGAATTAAAAATACATAAATGATAAATAATAAAATTAAATAAATTGTATCCTTAAGTTCTTATTCAACGATTTCTTATTCAAAACCTGGGGAATGAAAACATGATAAGGGTGATCTCAAATGCTCAATAATGGAAAGTAAATTGGATGAAATAATGAATCAATAGAAATAAATTAACACGAGAAGGTAAAAATATGATAAAACATTAAAATAACTTGATAAAGCAATATTAATATGGAAAGATAAGAAACTGAAAAAACATTCCATTAGATCAATTAACTAAACATGGTGTTCATCAATTGATATGCCAATGAAAAATATCATGGATAAATAATATCTAAATTCTAATATATGAAATTATTATTTATTGGACTTCATGTTTCCTAGAAACATGATACATTTACCATCACGAGATAGTTTAACTATTCTTATTTATCCAACTAATTCATCTCATGAGACAACTGAATCATAGAGTGACTTGAATTAACTAGTCGACAACTAGTAGAGATTTTTGTAAATTTTCTAAAACCAACATATTTCAGGTCCAAATATTTCCCCATAAAGAGAATAAACATTATTCATTACCGAAATGTATATTAATCGAATAAATGATACAGATTTATAAATAATTTCCCAGTTAATCAAATACCTGTAAAAGGGAACACCATAAGTAAAATGATATAGGATTTTAAAAATAATAATAACCATTCTATGAGAATATGAATATTAAAATTAATTTCTAATGAAAATTTATTATTACAATGTTATTTTGACAATACAATGTTAATATTCACAAAAGTGATATTTCAAGGATAATCATTAAGAAAATTTTTGAGGAAAATAAAATTTAAGTATCGCAAAGTGCCTTATACCACTTGAAACATTTAAATCATAATTCACATGAATAAATTATTTCTATACCATGAATAATAATTATTCATGGTATAATTTATCAAAATGAGAAATAGATACACTATAAAAATGATGTAAGTGGTGTATATGGTATATTCTTCATAGAAAGAAAACTAAGAAAAAAATCTATTAACATGCATTTCTTATTTGGGAAAATGTCCCATAACATCTTATATAATAAAATATATTTTATTTAACTACATTATTGATAATTTTTAATTTTTTTAATTTCATTTATTTCACATATTTCCAAATTTTATAAAACTAATCTATCATATATGTTTACATCGGGTTTTTTGACCTAATTCGGTTTATTTGTTAAAAAAAACTTTGGTAGGTCAACTAAGGTCAAAGGGGAGATTATATAAAATCTAAAAAATGATAATAATGATATAGTTATTTTATTTATAAATAAATTTAATATTTTAACCAATAATTATATGTTGTTATGAAAAAGTAATCAACGTCGCAATCATGGCGACAATGGGTCGTACGTTCGCACGAGTAACGTTATCATTTTAAAATGATCTTTATAGAAAGAAATTAAGTAGAATAATATCTTTCAAGAACAATAATTATATGATAAATTATATATTATTTAATCATATATACCTTTATATATAATTATTGTGATTTAAAATTAATAACAACATGTCGAGGTGATGGTAGTCCACTAGTCCACGGATGATGTTATCACTTTTTATATGTGTTTAAAATGTAATAAAAAATGATATATATATATATATATATAATTGATAGAAAGTAAATTATGTCATTAATATAATATATATGTTGTTTATTTCACATTTTTTTAATTAAAACAATCCTTTTTATATTCTATGTTTTGTGTGAATGAATCGCATCGCTTTGAGGAGGCAGTAGTTGACACTTCCACAAACGATGTTATCATATTTATAAAAAAATGCAATTTATAATTGTATGTAATATAGATGAATTAATGAAAAATAAATACTTAATAGATATCTTATATAACATATGTAGGCATATTTTCCATCATAATGGCCACCATAAGAGTTGCCAAAGAAAACTAAAAAATCATCATTTCGTGAGGAGTAGTTCACCGTACATATAATGAATATGTTCATTACCCATTATATGTAAGTGTGTAAGTGTTTTTGTCGAACACTAATCATAAAAACATTCTAGTATATTTAGAAAAAAATTTATAAAATAATATAATAATAATATTTTAGGGTTTGGCTAATGTAAATAAAACTAGATAGCATAAAGAACGATTTTACATCTTAATCAGGTTACTTCATTCGGTTTGTACAAAAAGGATTATTGGGAGGGATTTATTCCCAAGTATAGGATTATAAGATTAGGTTATTGGTTTTTAGGATCAATTTTCAAAGATATTGTTTGATATAAAGTGTCTTGATAGGGTTGAAGATGTTGGATGAGAGGAGGCCTTTTATTGTGGAGGAGGAGTGGCGCACTTGTAATATTTTCACAAAGGAATTACATATACGTTTTTCATATTGAAATTGGAACCCATAATTGAAACAATTATAGAAAAATGATGTTATGGTCAAAATATGGACATTTAATGGATCTTGGACAAGTATCTAGGTCATTTTTTCCCTTAATATTAAGGTTTAGTCCTTAATTAAACTTGCTTGTACCATAATCATTGCAATTAATTTTAATTAAATCAACTAATGTTTTTGGTAAATAATTAATTTGAAATTATTAGACATTATAAATTAATAATAATAATAATAAGTAATATATATCCCAAAATACAATAACTAAAGTGGCAGGAGTGAATTTATATTTTACCCTGCAAATAGAATGACAATATGGGTATTTAAGGTAAAAATAACCAAAAGATAGATATATTTCTATATTCAATTTAATAGTGAAACTGAATAAAATGACCTAAATTTCATTTATTGAAAAAAATATGATATAATTAAACTTTAAAACCAATTTAAAATATAATTTATACTTATAAATAAATTCTATGAAAAAGAAGCATTGAAATAAAATTCAGTATTTTTCACAATTTCATTAAAAAATAAAACATTATAATAAAATTGAAAATTAATTTAACTTATCATAATTTTTATGTTTATATTTTAAATATTGATTATATTTTGACATATTTAAATTTTAAAATTGTCAAAAATTGGATTTAAAATTGATTTTCCATTAATATATTTAAAAAATACCCTAATAAAAAAATAGTATTTTATGCATAAAATTTTGTTTTTCTATTATCATAAGAAATATATTGGATGAATATAAAAAATATTTTATAAAATATAAATATAAATCACATTATTATCACTCAATATTTGTAATTAATTTTATTTATTAGTGTAAAACAACATTATAAGCATTAAAATAATAATATTTTCCTTAATATTCAACCAGTTTTTATATTCATTTCTAATTAATTTATTACCATTTATTTCATTTAATATTTGTGTAAAATATATATTTTAACATGTTTTTAAATACTATTCATAATATTTAGTTTATATATTATTATATTAAATAATGATATTTTAATAATATATTATTGTTTCTTAAAACACAGTCTTCTGTGTAATGTAAGCTATCTAAGAGGGTTTCTATTGTGTGTAATCCATGATAAATCTATGTGGAATGAATTTTAATATATATAATATATCAAATTTATTTAAAATTTCAAATATAATTTAATTTATTGGGGTATTTTATGCCCTTATGTTCTTGGGGTCGCATGTCATGTACGCTATCGAATATAAGGATCTTAATTATGAATTTAGAACTGTTTAAATTT
The DNA here is from genome assembly GCA_963277665.1 of Viscum album. Taxonomy (NCBI): domain Eukaryota; kingdom Viridiplantae; phylum Streptophyta; class Magnoliopsida; order Santalales; family Viscaceae; genus Viscum; species Viscum album. The sequence continues at coordinate 166,387,456 of OY728148.1, forward strand.
AATTCAATAGTCTTAAATAAATTCTGGGTTTCTAGACATAGGATTTCCCATGTTCTATGTTGTAGATATGGAATGTGTCTATTTCCTGTGTGTGGTTTATAATGGTGTGTTGTAGTAGAATTCTCCCTTTTTATAACAAGTTTTTTGACCCAGAAGTGATGGATGAGTCTTATAAGAGCATATTAAAGAATTACAACATTAGATATTCAGAATTTTTAATGGTAATATATATAATAATAATATGAAATGGTGTTTATAATATAGCTATATTTATTTTTGTCTTATTTTTTTCTAAAGGATTATTATATAAAATTCACTATTAGATACTATAGTGTCCTTTCTATGAATTGATTTTTTATATGCCTTATTGATTGTGAGTTCTCATAGGTATCCTGGGTTGATTAAAAAAATCTGTTAAATGCATAGTTTATTTCATTGTTGATGAAGGATACAAGGTGGCCTGATTTTATTTCACCTTGATATGGTATTATGAGTGTTTAGGATCTTGTGGTATTGTTTTAGAGTCATTTTTTATTTTCCCCTAAACTCTTCCCAAACGAGGATGCTTTAGCATAGAATCTTGAGGAATTTTTTCCCTTCCCTTAAATAGCAGGCCACCTCTTTTAAATTAACTATATATCTTGAGATTATAAATATGGAATAAATAATTTCAAATATGTATTCCCAGTCTCAATAATCCTAGTATGGAATTCATTAAATCATACTATGTAATGGAGTAGGAGTTGGGGGTTATTGTATATCAGGGTAATTGCGGTTTCATCCAACATGGAGTCAGTCACAACTTTATTCATTCGTTACTAGCACTATTGTTCTAGAAATTCTTATAGGAGTTCTAGATTTGTGAAATATTCTTAGGGAAATCATAGGCATCAAAAACTTTATTTCTCATCCATTCATGATGTAGAGTATGGCGATAATGGTTAATATATAGTTTAACATGAGTTTCTCCAAAGACCTTATCAGTAGTGGGGTTAGTATTCCTTTGATAATTCATGATTATATAGAGATTTAAAAAGATAATAATTCATATATGATAGAGTTAATATTTTCTACATTTTTATATGTATTTAAATATTTGGACCCCCAAAAAATCATCAATTTATGTTTAATTACATCATTTTTTGTATTATAGTATGTTTTGTGTTAAAATTAAAAAATTTCCTAATTTTAGAAGTTTAACAGTTTTTATGTTATTTGGAAATTCCACAATATCTTTATAATATAATGAAAATTTATGTGATTTTTTTATAGGAAACCTGGAGTTTTGGGATACAAAAATTTAATCTAGGTCATGATATAATTATGCTATCAAGGGACCCTAAACATTCCATTAATTTGGAGAAAGATTCGGCACGAACATGTGGACCCCACATCAGTTAATTAATCATAAATAGGTCATAATTTCCCAAATTATAGTTATTCCATTTTTAATGGGAAAACTATTTAGATATGAGTATCTCTATTTAATATCATTGGGATTGAGATTCATTAAGTTAGATATTGGATGGGAAACAATGAATAATGTTTTTTAAATCCTTCTAAAAAATGCATCCTCAATAAATATTACATATCATTCTATATAACCATTCAATTAATTTTATATTTGGAGGAACGAATGTAAATTTTGATATGGAGAATCCTATAAGAAATGACCTTTGGGTGAACTGAACAGGGGTTTCCAAAAAAGATCAATCTTTTGGAGGGCAGAATTTGCTGGACAGTTTTTCTTCTTTTCTCTTTCATTCAATTATTTTTCAAAATTTTATAATGAACTATCCTTCCTCATAAATCACAATTACCTTTACCATGGTGGGGTAAAAATTTGATTGATTGGGTATTGGTAGGATTTCTATTTTTAAGCGATTAGTTCATGCACTTTATTGAATAAAAATTCGATTTCTTTTCTCCAATGTTTTCTTCAATTTCATATAGCAGTTTTTATTATCAAGTGCAATTGTATATGATTTTTGACTCTAATGTTTATTTTTTCTTTTTTCAATGATCATTATCTCTCTCCACTAGGTTTTTGTTAATATAAAATGGAATATACCAATGCTTGGAGGTGAATTACTCGGCGATAGTCAGTACGTGTGAAAGCGGTGGTGCATGATTTTGATTGATTGGGATAAAAAAGAACTGATCGGTTATTTCCCCTGTCAATTGAGGATATTTAATAAAACTATCTTTCACATTGAAGGAGATGATACCAAACTAAGATATTAGTATGATATTCTATCACCATTACCATTCGAATAAAGGACTAATAGGAAATGATAGTGGAATATCATTTTAAACAACATAACATAAGTGGTTAGAATAAAATAAAAAAATGATAGCAATGCAATTGGAAAACCGACCCTGACTTAATCTCCCTTCTCATATCATAGGTTTAAATGTTCCTCTGTTAATTTGTTTCATTCCATTTTAATTTTTATTTCCAGAACCAACAAAATCTCATAAACCACACATTTTTTCCTTTAATTAAAATTGACTACAGTTTTGTGTGCACTCTAATCTGGAGACAACCTAGGTTACCCTCTTTACTATATTTTAACATAGGTTATATTTGTTTTTATCACACCCCAAGATAAGAACATGTAAACATGTGGTGTCGTTGCTGAGGAGGTAGTGCCATAATACAATTTTAAATATTTTAATCCTTTCAAAATAAAAAAATAGAAAACAAAACAAACATTTTTCAATGTGGTTTTCAAATGATTATTTCATTAATTCAGAGAAAAATTACCCACTGATAAATTAACCGATAATTGACTCAAACTTTTTTATAGAGGATAGTGTTTCTTCTATTATTAGACAGGTGATGTTATTTAAGAAAACAAATAATGGGGGAAAACATTCAAAACATTCATAGATGGTCTAAGGGATGACATGAACGAAGAGGTTTTTTATGCATTAGACCAAAAGCTAACGTTGTTCTCCAAATAATTTCCAGAATATTATAAATTTTCCAAGGTCTAAGAAAACCCCCTTATTCATCCCTGATTTTCCTATGGAGATCAAAGATATAGTGATGAATGACTATCAACTACTACCTATAACTACTCAACTACATGAGGTGTTGTCCAGTGTTGAAGAGATTGAAGACGAACGAACTCAGGTAGATAATTGTCTCATAAACTCATTATCTATTGACTTTTTTTGAAACTAAATTCATTATTACCTCGCCTGGATTTAATTTTTAGATTTGGACAACTCATGTATTATCTTGGAGGATTATGAAGGAGAATAAGAATCATATGAAGAGGAATATATATAGATCCACGATATTTTTGAACATTTATTAGATGGTGTTCAAGAGGATATCCACATTTCATTTCCTAGAGAAAAAGGGACAAAATATGCTTACATAGGAAGAGATGAATTTGATATTGAAATTTAATTCATTATCTTCGTTCAAATAGAAATATTATCTGATATTTCATTTGATTTTTTCAATGATACCACATACATTCAGCAACCACTGGATAATGAAGCGGTGGATGTGAAATTGGAAACCAAGAAAGATGATAACTCATTATATGTACTACCCCACCAAGAAAGTTGTATCTTATTGACCTAGGGGTGGATTTCATATACTATACCAATGGAGTATTTAACAAAAATAATGAATTGCATGTTGTAAAGAAGTTGTTGGGTTGGTTCATCACAAAGAAACAAACCAACTATTAGATTGGGGATAACCAACTAAAACTACCCATCTGGAAGTAGTCAAAACCCATGACCCACATGGGGGTTTAAACAAAGATCTATGCTTCTTTTTTCAACCTATTTATATTTTCATTTCATTTATTAAATATCTAATGTTTTCTTTTGTTCTTTTTCTTGAAGGTTATCAGTGTGCAACACTTTGGAGTGTAACTCAATGTTTCACAACCAATAAATTAGGTCATACATATCTTTTACAATTGATTGTTGTTGTGATTCATTTTAAAATTTTCATGCATGATTAATAAAATTTAATTCATTGTGTAAAATTTATGATTTATGTGTGGGAGAGGGATCCTTTGTAGTTTTGGATTTTAATTTGTTGTGAATTTTTTAAAAATGGTGTGTTTTTAAAATTTGTGTGTGTTTATTTTTCATTTTTTGGTGAGTTTTTTAATTTTTTGAGCTGAAATTATCGTCATTGAAAAAATTGAAACCAATTTTATTGAGTGAACTAGTTTATTACATGAAACTAATCTTAAATGAATGCTGAAAATGACATTGTTTCATGTTCAATTCATTAGTAATATCATGAAAAGTACTCACTGTTTTGATTCTCATTACACATTTCACTATCTATATCTTTAAAATAACTTTCTTGTGAGGATTTTGAACCATTTTTGTCATATTATTTTCATTAACTTAACATCATGAGAGAACCAAACAATGTTTGTTAAAATATGAATTTGATTTATTCCTTTCAAAACTTGAGGGTTTGAGGTACTTTTGTATTAAATGATTGAGTTATTTCTTTATTTTAATGACCCATTTTCAAGATAATATCTTTCATTCTGGCATACCATGTACATTTAATCCCTGTAGAAATTAGAATCTATGAACATCCTATTAGTTTATCAACATTACAAGATAAGTTTCCCTATTCAACCTACACTTGAAGTGAAATTTTAGGATCTAGTTCATCATAAATGCGGGGGATGATGTCTAGTGTTGTACTAACCAATTTGGTGAAACTTTGGTTAGAAAATAAAATGTTTAAAAGATGTTTGTTATGATAAAAACCCATTCCGTAAAATATATTTCTTTTTTATGTACCTTTCATGATTCAATAAGTTGTGCCTTTTAAGGATCTCCTAATGGAGAAAGAATATTGGTCGTTTTCTAGAGCTTTTAAGAAAAATCATATTCGAAAAGATTGAAAATTTTTCTGTTGAAATGCTGAGATGTTTGAAAATTCATAATTTTTTCATGATGATGGAGCTCAATATCTACTATAGGGGGTGAGAATTATACCATACATGAGTATAAATTAGAATTGTGCACTTTTTCTTAAAAAAGAGCCAAGCCCTCCTCATTCAGCCTCAGAATTTTTAACGACTAAATCCTACCAACTGGAAGCCACGTAACATCCTTGAAATGTACACATGAAAAAAACATGTTCTTGACTACCATCGGGTGTATAATAAGGAATTTATCAATCCTATGGTGACTATTGTGTGAGTTTGGATGATAAAATCCTTGTTGAACATTTACATTTGTGATATGAGAGAAAATTAATTTGAGTAAGGTGTCTTGTAGACATGGGATGAGAAATGAAGTGCAAATATAATAAATGATATAAATGTAAAACGTGAAATAATTTTTTAAGAGGCATGATATCTTTTTTTCTTCTAATGGGTATGTTAGATATCATGGGTAAGTGTTTTGGATTTGATTAGATTTGATTTTGATTTTAAATTGTCTAAGAGTCCAAGTGATAAGTGTGTGAGAATTGATAGAGTTAATATTTACTACATTTTATTATGTATTTAAAATATTTAAACCCCCCAAAATAATCTATTTTAGTTTAATTACCTCATTTTTTGATTTATAATATGTTTTGTGTTAAAATTGGAAAGTTTCCTAATTTTAGAAATTTAACAGATTTTATGTGTTTTGGAAATTTGGCCATATCATTTATAATATAATCCCAATTTATGTCATTCAATTTTGTAGGAAACCTTGGGTTTGTGGGATACAACATTTCCTTCTAGGGCATGATATAATAATGTCATCAACAGACTCTAAAAATTCCATCAATTTGAAGAATAATTTAAGAAGACCATGTTGACCCAACTTCAGTTAATTAATCATAAATACGTCATAATAACTCCAATTATTGTTCTTACAACTGTAAAGGGAAAACGATTAAGATATGAGAACCTCTATTGAATATCCTAGAGATTGAAATTCATTAAGTGAGATATTGGATGGGAAACATTGAATTATGATTTTTTCAAATATCACTAAGAAAAAATCATCCTAGAAAATATTACATAACTTTCTTTATAATAGTCTAATTAATCTGAGATTTGGAGTAACAAAAGTAAATTTTGTTTATATAATTATATAAGAAGTTTCCTTTTGGTTATTTGATCAGGGGGTGCAAAAATATGAGAAAACTTTCAGAGGATAGAATCTACATGTCATTTTTTCTTCTTTTACCATTATTTAATTTATTTTTCATAGTTTTTTAATGCCTTCCCCTTCCCCATATATCTCAATTACCTTTACCATGGTGGGGTAAATATTTGAATGATTCGGTAAGGGTAGGTTTTATATATTTTAATTCATGATTTCAATCACTTTATTAGATAAATGTTTATCTCTTTTCTATAATTTTTTTTTCAATTTCATATAGTTGTTTGTATTATCAGGTGCGATCATATTTGATTTTTGATTATATTATTGATTTTATTCATTGGTGAAAGATAATTATCTTCCACCACCAGGTTTTGGTTTATATATGCTGGAATAGGCCAATTATTAGAGGTAAAGTACTTGGAAACTTTCAATACATGTGAAAGTGGTGGTGAGTGATTTTGATTGATTGGGAGAAATAAGAACTAATCATGTATTTCCCAAGTCAATTGAGGATATTTACTATAAATCACTTTCACAAGGATTGAGATTAGACTGAAGTGAGATCTTAGAATGTAATTCTCTTAACAAAAATATTCAGCCTAAGGATTGAGAGGAAACAATCATGGAATCTCACTTTAAAAACGTAGTTGAAGAGGTAAAAAAATAAAACAAGTATAGCATTGAAATTGGAAAATCGACCGCGACCTAATCACCCTACTCATATAATAGTTTTCAATTTATTTCTATTAATTTGTTTCCTTCCATTTTTTATTTTTTTCCAAAATGGATAAAATCTTAAAACCCACCCATTTTTTCATCAAATGAAAAGTAACAACTATTTTGTGTGAACTCATCTCAAGAGACAACCTAGTTTACCCACTTTACTGCATTTTAACGTAGGGTATATTTTTTTCACACCCCAAGATAGGAACATGCAAAATCATGGTTCCATTGTCAGGGAGGTAGTTCAACAATCCAATTGTAAATATTGTAATCCTTTCGAATTAAAAAATAGATATTTTTTCATGTTGTTTTCAAATGATTATTTATTTATTTCATGGAACAATTACCCACTGATTAATGAACAAATAATTGAATCAAAAGTATCCCTGGATGATGGTGTTTATTCTATTATTAAGTAGTTGAGGTTATTTTGGAAAACAATCAATTAGGGGAAAACATTCAAAAAAATTATATATGGACTAAGGGAGGAAATGAACAAAGAAGTTTTTGAAGTGATGGCCTGAAAGCTAATTGAGTTCTCCCATTACTTTCAAGAATTTAACGAAGTTTCCATGGTCCATGAAGACCCCCCTTAGTCATCACTGATTATTCTATAGAAATCCAATATATATTGGAGACTGAGTACCTGCCTATACCTACTACAACATAACTCTAAGAGGTGTTGTCCAGTAAAGATAGATTGAAGATGAACAAACTCGTGGAGATAATACTTTCATGAACACATTATCTTTTGATTTTATTAAAATAGAATTGAGTATTACCTCACCTTGTTTTAATTTTTTATATTCGAACTGATCATGTATAGTCTTGGAGGATGAGGAAGAAAAGGAAAAATCATCTGAAGAGGAATATATGGATCTCCCGGAAATTGGTGGCACTTATTAGAGGGTGTTTAAGAAGAGATCCACACTGATTTTACTGTGGAAAAAATGGATACAAAAGGGTTAATTTGAATGGTAAGAATATGATATTGAAACATACTTATTTACCTTTGTTCAAATATAATTATACTAATAATTTCCATTTGATTTTTTCAATGATACAACATACCTTCAGCAAAAACATTAGAATGAAGAGGATGATGTGAAATTGGAAACCAATAAAGGCGAGGACTCATTCTTTGTACAAACCCACCAAGAAAGTCGTATCTCATTGTCCAAGGAGTGGATTTAGTGTACTATACCAATGTATTACTTAAAAATGGATGAATCAAATTATTTAAAGAACATGTTTTTTTGGTTCATCACAAGGAAACTCAACCCACCATTAGATTGTGGAAAACCAACTGAAACTGCCAATCTAGAGGTGGTTAATACCCAAGACCCACATGGGGGTTTAAACCTATATCAATCCATCATTTCTCAACCTATTTATAATTTAATTTCATTCAATAAATTTATTATGTTTTATTTTGTTATTTTTCTTGTACGATATCAGTGTGCAACACTTAGGAGAAAAACTCAATGTTTCACTTCCAATAAATCAGGCCATGCCTCTCTTTTACACTTGGTTGCTGCTATGATTCATTTTAAAATTTTATTACATGTTAAATTAAATTTAATTCGTTGAGGACATTAAACAATTTAAGTGTGGGGGGGAACCTCTGTAGTTTTTTATTTTCATTTTTTGGGTATTTTTCAAATAAGAGGTGTGTTTTTCAAATTTTTTGGTGTTTCTTTTACATTTTTTTGTGTGTTTATTAATTTTATGAGCTGAAATGATTATAATTACAATTTTTGAAACCCATTTACTTGAGTGAAAAAATTTATTCCATGAAACTAAGATTAAATGATTGTTGAAAATGACTTTGTTTCAAGATCAATTCTTTTGGGAATTTAATGAAAACAACTCTGATTTTTGAATCTCATTACGCATTTCATTGTCCTTATCTTTGAAATCACATTCTTATAAGGATTCGAAACCATTATTATCATATTATTTTCATTCAACTCACTTCATGAGAGAACCATACCATGATTATTAAAACAAGAATTTTATTTATTCCTTTCAAAACATGAGAGTTTGAGGTACTTGTAGTTTAAATGATTGAGGAATTTTATTGTTTTAAAACCCCCTTTTCAAGATAATACCTTTCTATATAGATGCCTTATAATTTTTATCCTTTTAGACCTTATAAGCCTTGAATAGTATGTTAGTTTAGCTAGATTACAAACCAACTTTCCCTATTTAACCAGCTCATGGCGTGAAATGGCATGATTTAATTGAACTTAAGTGTGGGGGAAGATGTATTGTGGTGTACTACCTTATTTTGAGAAAATGTGGTTCGAAAATAAAATATTGAATAGATGTGTGTGCTACTAAAAAACCATTCTAATGAAAGTTGTTACTTTTTCATAGGTTTTATGAGAAGAGAATATGTTCCTTTTCAAGAGCTTCTAATGAAGGAATAATGTTGGGCCTTATCGGGAGCTTTTAAGAAAAATCATGTTTGAGAATATTGAAACTTTTACTGCTGAAATGCTGAGATTTTAGAACATTCATATATTTTTTATGATAATGGAGATTAATTTCTACAAAGGGGAGTGAGGGGGATAACATACTTGAGTGAAAATCAGAATTGTACAATTTTACTTCAAAAAGAGCCAAGCCCTCCTCCTCCCACCTTAGAATTTTTAACATCTAAATCCTATCAACTGGAATCGATAAAACAACCCTGAAAATTTCTCATGAGAAAAACAAGTTCCTGACTCACATTAGTTGGAGAAGAAGGAATTTATTAATCCTATGCTGACTCTTGCGTGATTTTGGATGAGAATAGCCTTGATGATCATTTACATTTGAGAGATGAGTGAAAATTTATTTGAGGTAGGTGTATTTCTGGGCATGGGATGAGAAATGAAGTGGAAATATAATAAATTATATAAATGGAGAACTTGAAATAATTGTTTTTGATTAGGAATGATATATTTTTGTTTCTTGGTATGGATTTGGCAGATATCATGTGTATGTCTTTTGAATTTGATTTGAATGGATTTTGATGCTTACTTGTCCAAGAGTCCAAGTGAAAAGTGTGGGGTAATGGATAGAGATAATATTTTATACAAGTTTTATATGTATTTAAAATATTTAAACCCTCCAAAATTCATCAATTTATGCTTAATTACATCATTTTTGGATCTATAGTATGTTTTCTGTTAAAATTGGAAAGTTTCCAAATTTTGGAAATTTAATAGATTTTATATGTTTTTGTAATTTTAACATATCTTTTATATTATAATCCCAATTTATGTTATTAATTTTTTAGGTAGCCATGATTTTTGGGCTACATGTTTTTATTCTGGAATATGATATAATTATACAATCAAGGGACCCTAATAATTCCATTCATTTGGAGAAAGATTTTGGACAACAATGTGGACCCCACTGGGGTTAATTAATCATAAATATGTCATAATTGATGAAAATTAGATGATTCTAATTGGAATGGTCATCCAAGTAAGATATCTGTATCCCTATTTAATATCATGGAGATTGAGATTCATTAAGTCAAATATTGGATGGGAGACCTTGACTGAATTTTTTTGGAAATATCCCTGAGAAAAAAGACATCCTCAATAAAAATTACATATCATTCACTATAACCATCAAATTAATTTTAAAGCTAGAGGAACGTAAGTAAATTTGATTTGGATAATTCTATATGAATGGACCTTTGGGTGATTCGCGCGGGTGCGGTGCCAAACAAGAGAATTCTTTCGGAGGACAGGATCTACTAGACACTTTTTCTTCTTTTAATTTTCTTTTTTATTTCATATTTTTTTAATGCCTTCTCCTTCCCCATAAATATCTATTACCTTTACCATGGTGGGGTAAACATTTTAGTGATTTTTGAAGGTTTGTTTTTCTAGTTTTAAATTCTTGAGGTCATGCACTTTATTGAATAAAAATTATATATCTTTTTTGCAATGTTGTTTTAAGTTTCATATTGTAGTTTTTATTATCAAGTGCCATCATATTTGATTTCTAATTATATATTGAATTTTTATTTGGTAAATGATCATTATCTCCCTCCACTAGGTTTTGGTTTATATACAATGGAATATTCCAATTCTTAGTGGTGAAGTACTCGGCGATCATCAATATGTGTGAAAGCGGTGAAGAATGTTTTTGATTACTTGGGATAAACCAGAGCTGATCGGGTATTTCCCAAGTCAATTGAGGATAATTAATACAACTCACTTACACATGGAAGAAGTGTGACCAAAAAGAGATCATGGTATAGAATTCTCTCACCATCACCATTCGACCAAATGATTGAGAGTAAATTATCGTGTAATCTCCCATTAAATAACTTAGCAGAAGAGGTTAGAATAAAATAAAACAAAGATATCATTGAAATTAGAAAACCAACCCTGACCTAATAACCCTTCTATTATCATAGTTTTCAATATTTTCCTTTTAATATATTTTATATCATTTTTTACTTTCTTTCCCAAACCAATAAAATCTAAGAAACCACCTATTTTTTCCTCTAATTAAAAGTGACAACTGTTTTGGGTGCATTCCTCTCCAGAGAAAAACTAGGTTACCCACTATAATTCATTTTAAATAAGATTATATTTATTTTTGTCATACCACATGACACAAATGTGTCAATATCCCATGTCCTTAAATACATATGGATGAATATGATCTTGGAGATTGTCATTAAAAGAAACATTGATTCTGAGGATCAAGGTATATACAACATTATATTGAAGTACCTCTAATTTGATGATTTCTTTGACATATTTTTTTATTTTTATTTTTATTTTATTTAAATTATATTTATGGTATGTACATGGGTCTTGGTCATTCTGTGGTGAATTTTGAATTCAATTAAAATTTCATGAAAATATATAATTTTGGTCTTAAATTGAAATATTTTATTTTCATAAATTACGTTTTATATTTAATGATCCATTTATCATTTTATATTTTGAATTTTCATGGAGATAATTTTCATGATGATATTTCAGATTTGTAAGAGTTTTGAATTAATTATTCTAAAGATTCATGTTATAATTTTAATCATTTATAAAGGATCATTTTATAATCTAGTTTCTTCAATTAGGAAATTCATTTGTACATTTAATTTGCTGATTCATTTTTATTTTTAATTCATTATAGCCTTATTTCAATGGGTTTAATTTCTTTATTCTATTTTGAATAAAATTTTCCTCCCATGTCATACTTTTCGACTCTCTAATAATACATTTTCAGTTGCTTTATCAGTAATTGATCTTCATTATAAACATATTAGTTTATTTTTATATATCCCTGATATATATTTTCAATCACATATATGACTCTATAATATCATAGGTTAATTTTAATATCCTTTTGATTTGTTAACCCCACAAGAAAATTTCCATTGTAATTTTTCATCTGAACCAGAAGCTGCTAGTGAAATCCCAAATATGGTACACAATTAGAAGCTTGAATGAGAATCATCCAAACTGATCTAAAATACAAATTCTCATAATCAAAAAAAAAATTATTGATAAAAAATCTCCACAAATATTGGGTGTTTTTGAAGTTGATAAATTATTATATATGGAATAGGATGTGTTATTCACTAGGTTTTTCTTATATTAGATGTGGGGAGATGAATTTGAATGGTCATAATATCTCACCAAAATATAGCTACATTGATAAAATAAATTTCACATCATGTTCTAAAAAAAATGACTCATGTAGTTTATAAAAAATCTTCTTGAAATTGTATTTGTATCTGATAAAACTTTATTTTAGGTTTATGGGTTATGTTATATGTTTATGATGATTTAGAGAAGAGGTGTTGGATATTAAAGGGAGATAAAACATTAGGAATATATTTTTGATTAAATAAAATCAAAATAAATATAGAGAACAAATCATAATAAAAATTTTCATTCTAAATACGGTTCAATATCTATAGGACATTAGTCACAATGGTAGGGATTTTTCAATTATTTTTTTTCTAACATAATGCAATTGATGTGTTTTTTCAATGTCGGTGTTAAATATAGTTGTTAAAGAGTGAAAATATTTAAAATATAACTATAGTTTAAAGTATGTATAAGTAAAATATATATAAATTAATTTTCATACATCTATATATAATAATTACTAGTGAAAAGTTAAGATTTTATAGAAATAGTTTTTCTAGGATGCACCATCAATGATAGAAGTAAAAAATAATTACACTTCTACTCATCTGCGAAAAAATAGTGGTTGGGAGTTCATGACTATGATTTGAAGGAAAATAAAAATAAGAATAAATAAATTAACAATATGGTGGTATTTCATTGAATGAAGACATAATTTTTATCAAATATTTATTAATGAGAGCCGAGAAAAGATGTAGGAGTACTACACTCAATGTTTACATGTCAAAAGAATCTTGAGTCATAGAGGAAAGAAATATAAACATAGAAGACTTATTCCTCATCTATTTAATTTTTATGTTTCTACCATTTTGATATTTTTCTATTGAATATATATATATTTATAACGAACATGAATTTTTAAATACATTAGGTGAATTGGATCCATGTAAATTAAAAATATTTTATCTTTCATAGACATGTTTTAGCAAATTAATTTTTTACTTATTTTTTTTATTTTACTTTGATCATTTTATAATTCTATGATAATTATTCTATACATTTTATTTTGGGATAAAAAATTTCTTACAATGTGAAAATTAATCAGTACCTTACAAAAAATGATGAACATTGTGTGATTATTAGTATGATAGAAACAATGTGATCTTTTTAATTAGTGTTATCATTTTAATTCATCTTGAGTATTATTTATAGATTATTCAATATATCTATCATTGATGATAGTATATTACTTTCCTATTATAAATCAACATAATTACATAAATTTGAAATCATTTTCATTTCATTTACCCATGATTAAACCTTTCACCTCTTGAGTTTTCACTCGAAAATATTTTCATATGAGATTTCATTGAATCTTTTTGATCATCTATCAATAGTAAAGTGTCTCATAACCTTTTCATTATAGATTCAAAACATTTATGATTCGATTGATGTAAGAAAAGGAATTATTATAATCAATTCATATATTTATGGTTCCCCGATTCATCAATTGTTCTTTCATTATATCTCTCTCTTTTACTATTACTTTCATGGGTTTATTTTATTTCTTCAATTTCTCTATATTTCACTATTTACACACATTTTCTCACCATATTTATAATTTTCACTATTTTTTTAAGCCTATTTAGTCTATCATTTGAGTTTGTTTTTTATATTTTTTCCATGTTTATTTGGATTTCACCTCATTTTTCTTCCCTTTTGCTTGAACTTGCTCACCACAATGTAATAGTAAGTAAGATAATAAACAAAAAAATTGATTGAATCAATTAATATTCTATAAAACATTTCACATTGTTTCTTTAGAGTTCATATGTACCCATGGAAAAATTGAATAAAAATAATATATATATTTTATAATTAAAATAAATACATGTGAAAATTTTAATATTCCTCAATGTGGGTGATTATGTTGAGAAATTTTATGCATCACTTTCATGAAATTTTTTAAATTTTATGAATTTAAACTGAATTTCATAATTCATAAAAAAAATATACCATAGAAAAGAGATTAAAATCTGAAATTGAAAATCTGAATGTTTAGATAGACAAGAATTTGAGTGAAAACCAATAAAAAATTATGCCTCTTCCTAATAACCATAATTATAAGAGGCCTAGGATTAAGAAAATATAAATTACTAATGTTTCACGTAATCCATCAAGAAGAAATTTATTCTATTGTTCTAGGAACTATTTAATAAAGAAATGACACATCTTTATGTTGCCCTGCATTAACAGCTATCCGAGTGAGGTTGCACATGTATTTGTTAGAGATTTTTATAGGGAATTTTAGTAACTACCACCACATGGGCTTAGTGAGGAGGAACAGAGGTTGTGGGTTTTTCACTTTTACATGATGAGTAAGGCTATAATATGGTTCATGAACTTAGTTAAAGTAATTATTAACAGTTGGAAATAGGTTTTTAATTCACTTGTTAAAATGTGTTATCCTATATACACCATTATTAAATTAAGGAAAAATGTCACTAGTTTTTTATAGAAAGAGCGATAAATAATTCTTGAAATAAAGTAATTATTCAA
Organism: Viscum album; assembly: GCA_963277665.1. Lineage (NCBI taxonomy): Eukaryota > Viridiplantae > Streptophyta > Magnoliopsida > Santalales > Viscaceae > Viscum > Viscum album. The sequence goes on from OY728148.1 coordinate 166,402,458, forward strand.
ATATCTACATAGATTTTGACCCAGAGCTAATTATCATTCCACCACTTAAAAGGCATGTTCTATTGGGGTATCGTTTTATAAAATTAAAACATAGTATTGCAGTACTTATGTGTTTATTTTTCTAATATTGAACCTAAAAAGATTCAGAAAATATCTATAAATATTAAAAAAAATTACTGTATAACATTTCTATATAAAAAAAATTAAAAGGAGTGATCCCCACTCTCAGGATCTTGTAGTTTATGAAAATTAACTTAGAGAATAATACAAACATTGTGGAATATCTGGGAACTCTAGAATATATTTTCTCAATTATGATTTTCCTACCAAGGAACCTAATGATTATTATTATTTTGGATATGTTCCTATAATAAAATATAGAAATGAACCATTTTCATTTTGTTATAATTGAGGATATATAATACATATGAACCTATCATGGTATGAATAAGGAGTTTTTAAATCAAATACAGAATTTTTTTCCCAAAAAAGAAAAAACAACCACTTGAAAATCAATATGAGTGTAAATAAAAAATACTCAAGGATAGTAAAATGTTATGATATAGAAACATTTGGGGAAAATAATTACATAGATATACAGAAAATTCTTGGATTCATAACCAAGAATTACAAATGGGATAACATTTTAGGGACCTGTGTTCTAGGGAAATGGGAAATATTACAAACAAAACTATATTTAATCCAGAATAAAAATTAATCGATAAAGCTACAAGATATGTTTTTAAAAATGGTGAGGATATTATGAAGACAAATATAGATAATGAGATATTACTATTAAATGAAACGTCTGATATAGAAATAGGAAACACCAAATTAGGATAAGTGGATAGTAAGTTCCAATCTGAGAATAATTATAAATATTAACCGTAAAAATAACATTAAAATTGTAAAATGAAATGGAAAATTATTAACGATAGAAATAATAAAGTTGATTTTGAGGATAAGGTGAAAAAACCACCAGTTTTGAGTTATTATTCTTCCTAATTCCATTTCCTTAAAGAGTCAAACAATGTAATGATGAAACTAACTACATAAAATTCCATGAAAGGTTTAAAACATTAAACATAGTAATTCCCTTTGACAAATCCATAAAAATATATCATATGGAAAATTTATCCAAAAGAATTTTGGACCATAAATTAAATTGTATGTATTATAAAACTATCAATTTAACAAAGGATCATAGTCTTATCCTGTATTAGAAATTTCCTACAAAATTATCATTTCATAAAGGATTTATCATATATTTTACAATAGTATATATTGGGTATAAAAATTGATTGTTTCTATTGGGTGATATTATCAAAATAATTCCTTTCACCATATTTCAACTGTTAGTTCTAGTGGAGTTGAAATCGACCTCTTTATTACTATTTTTTGTTCATCGATCACAAACACATACCATTATTATGTTAGATTTCATTTTAATCAATGGTGGGAATCTCACTTTGCAAACATAATTAAATATCCACGAAATGTACTATGATAAAAAAGTACTTCTCATTTTAGGTTCTTCTGTACAAGCTAATTATTAGGTTATTATAGTTGTTTCAAAGGGAAAACTGACCTTTAATATTTGTGATTATAAAGTGGAGTTTCATTTTTTAATGGTGTCTACACTAGAAATTAGTTTTAAACCACTAAATGTTTTTAAATATATTTTTTGGATTGGTATATAAAGGATTCTTATGGTCACCCTGAAAAAATTATTCATTGAATAAATGATGATAAATTTTGATTTATTTTTGTTTAATATGATTTCATATAATAATATTAAATAATATGAAGTATTGAGACCCAAATTAGGAACATTATTTTTGAAAATTATGATGTGGATCAAAAAAAATAAATTATATATATATATAATGTATTTTATAGGTTTTCTGTCAACCCTCCATACCCTCTATTAGAGGGAAAATACCTTCTCTAGAACCAATAATGGATTAAAAGATTCACATTTTTCTTATTATGTTATATAAATATAATTTTGAGTATTTCTTGCCTATTAATTAGTGTTTGGAAATCTTTAATTGAAGATAAAATTATGGTTTTAATCCTATTACTGAATAATATGATTGTATTCCAAATAAATGGGATTTATTTCAAGATAAATTATCCCCTTCTATTATTTTGGTTGAGAATAGTGATTTCCAATCTATCATTGAGATTCTAAAATAGATTGAGTCCTATTTTGAATTTTAAAATTATATCATTAGTAAATAAGATGATATATTTCAGTGGAAATCAATTCTTCTCTTAGATTTTCAAGCTATTTTGGTTTTTTTAGAAATGGTGAGAATCTTCTAGTTTTTCCTAAACCTAATTTTAGGTGTTTGGATAACTCATGTGTGGGGTAAACTATGAGGAAATTATTTAAAACATAATCATTTTTTATAGTATATTAAATTTAGTTTTTGGTACTATTTTTCATTATTTTGGTAGAATCTTAAAGGGGAAATTATGGATGAATACATAAAATTTATCTCATTATTGGAGGAAACCAATAGTTTTTCAAAACAAATCTCAAAATTTTTTCTTTTAAATAAACCATCCCTCACATTGTTCCTTTAATGTTCCTAATTTTAGTAATATAAATTTACCTCCACACCATCATACTGTTACATGGCCCCATTTTTTTATTTTTAAATATTTTTTTATATTCTGATTTATTTTACTCTTACATAAAACTCAATGGAGGATCCAAGTGAAGCTAAAAATGATTTAATGGATAATTAGTTATTTTTGTTATTTTAAGAATCAAATAAATAAACTTTAAGGGAGTTAATTTTTTATTTCTCTTATAATTTGTATAATATTTTATAATATCATAGACTATTGTAAACCTCCCTAAGATTTTGACATTAATTGCTTATATGAATCATAGTTTGGATACTTTCCTATGATGATAATTAAAGTTCGAGATTATTTACTAACATTGAGATAAAAAGTAGTATGGAATCAATTTCTAATAGATGAATTTTATTTTAGAATAATTCTATTATGTTAAACCATAATTTGATCTAAATTAGAATGTTCAATTTCACAGTAAAATTTTACATGTATTTTCATAGAAAATTATAACCTATTTTATTTTTTCCCACTTTAATCACTAATAAGCATGCTAATTTATCTATGATTAATTTAAAATTCATGTGTTTCTCAATTAAAAAGAATTGAGATTATAAAAAACAAATTGGATGTAATTTAATTTTTGGAAAACAAATTTTTACAATCTAAATACTCTTTGAAACATTCCTTGAGAAACTAAATTACAACCCAATTTGATAATAAACTTTCAAAAACATTTCCTACCCCATGAAGTTAATCATTAGGGACAAAATAATTTTTTATGATTGCAGTGGGTCTTTAAAAAATGATTCTAACTATATTTTAATTCATTTCACATCATTAATATATCATTAATTTTTTAAAATTGAATTTTATAAATACAAATTTAGCACATTGAATGGATATTTTTCGTCGAAATATTAAAGTTTATCTTGCTTCTATGAGGTAGTTAATAATTTTCATTCAACCACGGATTCAATCTTAAAATATCATTTAATTTCTATCTTTAAAAAAAATTAAATAAATATTGGGAGTATATTATGAAATTTTTAATTCATTTGATCTTCTTTTTGGAGCTCAAACAATAATACATGCATTCAAGTGGTCAATGAATGAACTTATAGTCATTGTTTTTTATTATTATTCAAGACACAACTATATGGTGGGATAATTTGGATTACTTTTTAATTATTAAACAAAATGATATATGTGGTTGTGTCTCGTAATTCTATGCTAAAGTATATGTCTCTATTCACCATGAGATAAAATATAATTTTAATAAAATTGAATGAAAAGTGATGTTTGATTACTTTTAAAATAAATTCTATCATTTTATAAAACCAGAAACCAAATATTTTCCAAAACAATTTATTTTGTTAAAATAAATAATTTGGCTCACATAGGACACTTTATAGAGGAAAACATTTTTTAAAACCACTATATTATTGGAATTGTACTTTTTAATATATTAGATTAATTTTATTCATAAATATTTTTATAAATTGATATCTTAGGGGAAGGAAGTAATTTAGGTTTTGAAAAAATTGATTTGGATCTATTTTTATTCATGTCTTCTTAATTATTTAAATAATATTTTTTATGATTTTTATATAAAAATAGTTTTTAATGATAAATAATAATTTTTTACATTATATATTGAAGTTTCCATTCACTGAATATTTCATGAAAATGTGATTTTTAGGTTTTAAATTAAGAGTAGTACTTTTCTTCAATTCCCTGATATTTTTTAAAAAATAAAATAAAATTTTGATTATGTGAATTTTTTTTTGAATTATTTTTTATTTAAGGGATTTTAAATAAATCATTTTTTTGGAAATTTTTTTATAAAAGATCCATGATTCTATATTAATAATTATTTTTGATTTAAAATTTAATCATACTTATTTAATATAAGAAATTACAGATAAATTTTATTCAGATATTGAATTTATTTTTGGATACATTTTATTCTCCTTTAAATGGATTTATTTCTTTTATTTTATTATTTAGATAATTGTCCTTGCATATGATGTTTTTTGGCCATTTTCTAAAGTCACTTTCAGTTGATCTTTACATAAAATATTTTATTCAAGTACCTCATATGATATTATCAAGCATCCCTCATATGAAATTCCCAATGTGTAGAAAATTATTGGACCACATAGGATAATTGGGATATTCTATACAATTCTTAACCTCTTATATTAATTTTATTTTCAAATTTTTAACCTAACCTGAAGCCAATAATGAAAAATATGGTGGAATTCGATTTTAATATTGAATAAGAGTTTTCCTAAGAAATGTAGGAGAAAATTTACCAACATTGAACTAAATACAATTGATTTTAAATCATGGAAAATATGAGAAGTGTTGAAGGTTAATTTTGTTTAGTCAATGGAAGAATGCTGGTTTTTATCTAAGCTATAATTTCTGTAGATGTGAAGAGAATAATATGATGGGGCCTCATGTATTTCTAATATTGTGGCTGTAGTTATAAAGATGATTACACTTCATGTGCTTGATGAAATTCCTCAATTTGTTCATGTGTAATATTTTTCTAATGTAATTATTTTTTAATGGACTTTTACTATGATATTGTTTTCATGGTACTAGTTCAAGATGATTTGAATATGTTTGGTTTATTTCTGTTGGTGATCTACTATTTTTATTTACTAAAATGGGGAATATTATGGTGTTTGTAATCTCAAATACAGACATGATACAAAAGATGGTTCTAGTGGTATAGGATAGATGTGGGATTTTGTGAGATCAATGAATTGATAATGGTTCATGATTTCTTAAATATAAGTGTTTCTTCAATTTCAAGGTTGATTATTGTTTATGAAGTCTAAACTATCATGAATTTATAATATATTGAAACAATGTGGAGTTATATACTAATAAATAAGTTAGGTTCTTTATGGAGTAATTAGTTTATTATGCAAGTGGTTGAGGATATTGAGATTTCTTTTCTATATTCCACTTGTAGGGACTAAAAGAATAAATAATTTCTATCATACTATATTCTGAGAAAACATTAGTGGTTCTTTTAAGCCAGTGAAGAGGAGGAATATAACAAGTGATTTTTAAAAATTCACAGTTGACATGTTATTCATTGAACATAAATATTATTTTAACAATAAATAAGGATGGGATTGGGGAAAATATACACAGGTTGAATGATCATTGGTGTAATATTGAGGAAGTTGTAGTCATATATTAAATAAGTCCAGATAGTGAAGAATATTTCCTTCTCATTTTAATTTATTGTTTCTATTATTTTGATATTTTTTTCGGAATGTATTTTCTTTATGGGATAAACATGAGTTTTCTATCCTTAAAAGAAATCAGATAAAAATGAATTTAAAATTATTTACCTATTATAATTATGTTTTAAAAATTATTTTTTATTATTACTTTGTTTCCTCCACCACCATTTCTTTATTATTCTATGATGATGAATTGATAGAATCAATTCAACGATGGAAATTTTATTTCATTGAGAAATTAGTTCATACCTAGACAAAAATTGAGTATTTAAGGTGAGTATTATTACAAGAGATTTTGCGTGATCTTTTTATTACATGTTCTAGTGTTTTTTCTTTAGAAGCATTATTTTTACATGTTTTCATGTACTGACATGTGGTGATAGTGGATTCTTTTTTTCCTTATACATAAACCAATGAATTCAAATTTCAAAATATTTATAGTTCCCTTCCCTACAAATAAACCATTTATATCCAAAGATTTAATTTAAATATAAATTATTGAGAGAGTTCACTAAATTGTTTCAATTAATATAATGAACAAGAATTTTCATAGAAATATATTAAATCTTTATAGATGAATAGTCAATATAATTTACAAAAACATGCATGAGGACCATAAAATATAGTATATTTGGAGACTCGATACACAATATTTAAATTTCTTGAAATATATTAAATATATATAATTAAGATCCTCCTAATTTGTACACATCATATACATTCCCTACATAAACCAATATTCATTTCATGGGGAAAAGATACATAAGAATGGGTGTGTTCAGATGCTTATTAAGGGTAAACATTGAAGATAATAGCTCATGATCATTTGAAAGAAAAATAAAATCATATGGGTATTTGATTATGAATTCAACATAAAAATTACATACCCAACATATCATGCATTTAATATATGATTCGTGGCATAAAATATTATCATTACAAAATAAATGTACAATAAGAGTGAGAAATTATAATATATTAATAGTTAATTATATATTCATGTAATATACGTTTTTCACCATTATGAGTATGAAAAAAATTTCATATGTCAACGTTAATAACTGATACCATCTAATAATAATGGATCACGCATCAACTATAGTTGGAAATTTTATAAATAATCTGAAATCATCACCAATTTCATTCAGTGGATCAACCTCATCAACCACTTTCCCATCGAGGATTAAGCACAGTGGCCAGTTTCTAATCAATATCTCATTATATAAAAATATTTAACAAATATAATGGATGGATATATAGGTCCCAACCATAAAATAATCCATCCATTTTGGGTTCTCAGAGATCATAAAACATTCATTATATCGTAACCCATGAAAATAAATCATGTTTCATTTATATTTCATCATTTCATAACCCATATAAGGAAACATGATTCATTAGCATTTCATCAATTCATCAAATCATAACCCATAGAAAAGGAAAGGGTTTCATAATAACATTTTTATCATAATCACAATCATAAATCACCCAAATAATTTTTTAATATGGTTCCATTGGATTTAATCCTCATTAAAACATAACCAACAACAAAGGTTGATGTCATTATTAAATATAAATTCCATAAAAGATCATTACAATATTTTTGAGGAAAATATCATTTTCATTTGAATTAACATATTTCATTTTAAAAAATATCAAAAATATTATTGAATTTTTTTTGTTGAAAATATCCTTGATTAATTATAAATTAATCATCAAATAATTGACTAGTCATTAAGTAGGAACATTCTTGTCATGTCAGATAATTTAAAATAATTATTCCTTCCAAATTTTTAGAAAATTGTCAATAGATCGTTGTTCAAAAAATGATAGGAATATTCCATTTAAAACATTAAAAAAAGTAAAAAATGTGTACAAAATTCATTAAAATAATTATATGATATCAAAAAATTTCTAAAAAACATTTTTAGAAAACATGGACATTAATAAAATGTTGTTTTGATGTGAATGGAGAAATAAATCAATTTTTTATTTAAAAACATTATTTTGTAATCTTGAATAAATAACGATAAAAAATGGAAGGAAAAAATATATTCCTGAAAAATAATAGTATTATAAAATATATTTTAGTTTATTGAGAGGTATCTCAAATAATTTTACCATCAAGAGCATAATCATAAATAATCCTGATAATCAATGGAAATGTAACTTAAAAACATTTACCACATTATTAAAATTTGAATAGTAACACCCATGAAATAAAAAACCATATTTGGATTTGAGAAAAAAATAATAATAATCCAAATAAAAATAGTTATTGGGTAGTATATACAGTACACAAAAGAAATATATGGTTAATATGGAATGTTCCTCACAAAGATAAAAGTGGTGCCAAAATCCGTTACACCTTTGGAAACATTTGTATCATAAGTTCCCAGAAATAATAACAATAAATGAATCATTAAAAATCCTGATAAAATATAAATTAATTATAAAAAATATTAAAAAAAATTTAAATACACATCAAAAGTGAAGATATGTTCATAATATAACATTTGTCCGAAAGAAGGCAATTTGACATAAAATTCCCTTACGTTATGTATGGAATTCCATCATACTCATTAGAAAAAACAATATAAAAAATATAGGTTTATTATTCATCTATTATATAAACCTAATAAAATATATCATACCATATATGTTATACTAATTAACAATTATTACAATTTTATTCACAATCCCCTATTAAAATCATGATTCAGGTAATAATTGATTTATTTTTCATTTTTTGATTTGGTTTAGTTTTTTGGGTAAATTTACATAGATTATTTTTCCATTATGTATATCCTTATAAACATTATAAAAATATCATATAAGTTCATCGTCTATGTATTTATAGTAATATATATATGTTAAATATAGAAATTGAATTACCCCATTCATATAGGTGATAGGGAGTACATACACAAGAACGTTGTTTTCATTTTTATAAAGAATGTAATAAAAAAAGGTAAATGATAAATAACCTTTATAGAATCGTTATTATTTCAAATATATACAATATATTAAATAAATGTTACTTCTTTACCTTCAATGGTAACAAAAGTGAAAAACAAATCACATCACTTCATGAGGAAGTAATCCACCGTACAAAGAAGGGTTGTTATCTTAATCCACCAGAATGGTAATTATCAATGTACATGTGATATTATAATTATAAAAGTATATTTATGACCTAAATATCACAAAAATATATTAAATTTTCCATTATATCCATCTATAATAGGCGATTGTGGAAAATCAATTTTATTTTTTCGCCAGGAGGCAGTTTATCGTACACACAATATATGGTTTTATTTACCATTTGATAGGATTTGAGAAAAATATTGGTTATTAAATTAACATAATAATATCTTATTGGGATAATTTTTTATTATATCTTCATATTTTTACATGATTTTAATTAGTTGGATGGTGAAATAGAATTAAATGTTTTGGTTGAGAATGATACCTCTTCTTTGGGTAACCTCATTTGGTATACACAAAACTCCATCGTTGGATGGATAACTCATAAAAAAAATGTAATATTAGGTTTTAATATGTAGTTAATTATTTCTTTTTAATATTTATTTTCCAAATCAATAGGTTTTATATGTTATTATTTGAGAGGAGAGGGGGATCCCATTTATAAGTGGGGGAGAGGATATACATGGTCTTTTTCAAATAATAAAGTGTAAACATGATTTCCATATGCACAAAGTCTAAAAAATTATTTATTCTCAAAACATAGGGGACATAACATCGTAATATTACCATTAAATTGTATTGGGAAATTTTTTTATGTCATCATATGTATTATATTTTTTATTTTAACGCTCGGTAAACATGTTTTATACTTAACCTCCAATGGCCCGAAGTCCTTCAATTTTTATTGATTTTGATAATACACCTTTCAAGGGGTGAGGTGGAACCCTTACAAGGCTTGTAGGCATAAGTATTACATGTACCACATTCCTTATAGGAATTCATTACTCATAGGCTTTAAAAGTTACATACAACCCAGACTAACTACTTGGAACTGCTCCTCCCCCGCATATTCATCGTGAAAGCAGTTCTCCACCTTCGCATGGTTGTTCAACTAGGATTTCCCACGCATGAAAAGGCTTGTCCCAATGGATGGTGCCATACCCTCTCATTCTAGCAATTTGTTTAGCTTCTGCTATGGTGAATGCTCATTTCTCCTCCTCCTTCTGAAGTTTTTTCCTTATAGTTTTTATAGTTTGCATCTGCACTTAAGGTGGCCTGAAGGCCTTGAGGTAGCCCAGAGGCCATACTGACCCGAAGGCCTGGGTGTCCTGAAGGCCTTAAAGGACTTAGGGAAAAAATCGGTGGCTCGAAAGCCCGAACAGGTGAATATTCTCGGCTGCTACAGTGCCAAACATTGTCTGATATTGTTCCCTCTACAGCACCAGCTACAGTTCTGCACAGTTCCTACTACAGTACTGCTACAGTACCCCAAAAATATCATCCATCAGGATTTGATCCCAAGTCTCTTGGATGAACTTAAGGAGTCCTCACCAATTGGGATGAGGCTCATGTGCAACACATTTTATACATAACCGTAATAATTATTTTTTTCTTTTTTTACTACTCATTTGGATGAAAAAATACATTGAACTAATTATATAATATTAATTAAACTAATTCAAAATTTAGAATCCATTTTTTTAAATTTCATTCTTATATTTTTAAAAATAAAAATAAAAATTAAACCCACAGGCATGATGAAAACATGATTTCAGAAAAAGATTTTTTTTATTAGTATAGAGAGTGTTAATATCAAAAGTCAAAATGAATTTGATTCAAGTAACCCAAATTAGTTTAATAATAGAATAATTAAACTAATATTTCTTATATAAAATTATAAAATAATATTTATCTTTGAAAATTATTTAACTAAAATTTATTTTTTAATAAAAAAACATTTTTTTCACAATTCATTGAAAAATAAATCATTTTAAAAAAGAATAAAAAATTCACCCTACGATTCTTATTTATATGTTGATTCCAAAAATGAAGTTATTTTTTACAAATAATTTTTTACAATGAATCAAAAATTAATTTCTTTGTCACAAAATTTTGTTTTAAATAATTTTTAAAATAATGTATTTTCAACGAAAATGACAAATTTAGAAAAAAATTGTAGTTATAGATAAAAACTTTTTTATATATAAAACATTTATAATTACATTTCATTTTTGACTTCTGTTAATAATTCAAAATTTAATGAGTACGTTATGATGGTCATGCTAAAATAATAACAATTTTAGTAAATCGTGGTTCGTTAAAACTCATTGTTGGGTGTAATGCAAGATATCAAATAAAATAAATTTATTCAAAAAAATATTTCATAAAATATTAGGGATTTCCATTATACACCATGAAAAATTAATTTTCAACCTGAAATTTGTAACTTTGATACAAAAAAATGAGGATTCATCGACCTCATTAAATCCTTATATTCTCACATTATTTCTTCTAATTGGTTGTTTCCCTGAAAAACATTTACTAGGTGAGTGGTCATGTTTCATTGCATATTCTCTCCATGGCCTTTAATCTACACTAGTTCTTCCTCATAATAATGGCCATGTAAAAATGTTATGACATTTGAGTTCAGTACATATGAAAAATTATATATGTACTTCCTCGTCAGAGATACATGGAACACATCATAAACTCAAAAATGGTTCAATAGAAGCTCCAATTAATAATATATCATCCCAATATGAAAAATATTTAACAAGTCACTAATATACCTAGGAATTACTTTACCCTTATTTACAATTATCATTAATTTATTTCATTAATATATTCTTTCAAAAACCTTTTCACTTATATCAAATTATAGATCACACTAGTAAATGACAACATAATATTTACTCAAACTTTTTTCATCCATTGTGTATTTAAGAATGGATATAAACATATCTATCATTGCAGCATCGGGATTAGGTCCCAATATATTTATTTCTCTAACATCATCTGGAATAATTGTAATTCTACACTTCCTTCCATATAGGGATTCATAAGAAACCATCTGTGTGATCAAGTGAATCCTATTATTATATGTAAACTCAACTGGATGAAGTTGTTGATCCCAAAAGAAATTAATATTTAGAGAATAAGATCTTAACATATCATTGAGGGTTTGAATTATTATGTCATATTAAACATTTATATGAGGTTGATATGCAGTTCTAATACATTTTTTCATACCCATGGCATGTTGAAGACTTTATTATAACTTCAATGTAAAACATGGATCCTAATTAGATTTAATAGAATGTGGTACTCCATGAATCCTTTCTAATATATTAATTTATTTACTATAAATCCCTTACAATGAAAAAATATATTTAATAGTAATGAAGTGTTCTTACATTGTAACGAGATTGACTATAACCAATACTGAATTACTCAATTTAGATGTTTTGGGGTGTTCAATGAGAAATTCCATAGCGATTTTTACCCATTTCTATTCAGTTATGGTTAATGTTTTTAACAACCATTTATAATTTTATATATCATACTTAACTTGATAACATACTAAGCATCGAGATATAAACTCTGTGATATCTCTATTTATGCCATCCTACCATATATATTCATTCAAATCTATCTACATATTTTTACTTTCTTCATTAATAGAGAATGTAATACTATGAGACTATTCCGTTAGATCCATATTCAAATAAGGTTTGGAAAAAAGACATACAAAGTTCATCAACCTTATTATTTCATCAAAACCATTTTTTAACTCAAAACATGTATCATCATCTATAATAGATCGACATTTCCTTCTACACATCTTTGATATTTAAATTTATTGATGGTTGACCACACATTTTAGAAATATAAGTTTTCTCTCATTCCTTCAAGATTATATATCATTCTTTTACAAATATAATGATATTTTTTCTTTTGTGATACTCATCATGGATAAGAGTTAATGATCGTTTTGACTTAATGCATTATCCACCTTGTTCTCTTTCCCAGGGTGGAAATTTATGAAGCGTTAATAATATATAATCATCTCTTACAACCTTATTTGGCACATGTTTAACTCTAACTATAGGAATATATAAATTAAACATTTTTAATCTGTATATATATCTCTCTTTTCTCTATAATTATAATTCCCCTATATCTTTAATGTATAAATTACCACAACTAACTACAAATAAATAGTAGGATAATTTTTCTCATTAACCTTAAATTTCACTGAATAATAAGTTATAACCATGAAATTTTTCTTGATAATTCATCCTAATACCTTATTGGATGCATTACTATAAATTTCAATCCCTTATCCACCCTAGGGTAATGTAAGGAATGGTAAGCCGACTAATAATCACTTTATTTCCATAAAATTTCCTTCACATTCATATGTATTGAGGAACTTAGATCCCATTCAAATTAATGTGGGGTGTGGATTAGATAGTGGGGGGAAATTATCAAAAAAAGCACAAATAATATCTAGTCAAACTAAGTAATATTTGGATCTCAATTATCGGGTTTGGTCTATACCAATATTCAATAGCCTCCATCATTGATGGATCCACCAATATACCCTTCTTGAGGATATATGACGCAAAAATGTAATATTATTCTTTTAAAATGACACATTGTAATTTTCTCATACAACTTATCTCCCCTTAGGTACTTTAGTGCAATTATACTGTGATCTTCACACACTTCCTTTCCATTTTAATAGATATGAATATCATCTATAAGTACTAGAAATACCTGATCAAGGTAATCTCGAAAGAATATATCCATTAAATACATATACATAGTGGAGGAATTATTAAAACAAAATGGCATAAATATAAATTCGTAGTTTCTATACCTTGTACATAATGTTTTCATGGAGAAATACGTTTTTTCTGCACCATAGTTTATGATACCCTGAATGAATTTCAGTCATGGAAAAGTATTTATATCCATCTAGTTAATCAAACATGTCATCAATATAGGGTATAATATAAATGTTCTTGATAGGTTATTTTTCTATTAATTATAATAAATGCAGACTCAAATTTATCTACATTTCATTATAAAAAAGAAATAGTGCACCACATGGTTACACACGTGGATAAATAAACCCCTTCTCATGGTTATCTACTTGTTTCTTCTTTAATTCATTAAAATTGATTTGGGCCATTCTAGAAGTGTAGTTTGAAATATGTAAAGAACCAATATGAGATCTATTGATAACTAAACTTCATGATTTGGTAGTACACTAGGAATTTTTTTAAAGGAATCATAAAAATCCATCACAATAATCATATTGTTGACATTTATTTTCTACAAAATCATCTATCATAAATTACCAATTAAAATAGGAATCAAAAAAATATATAATGGTTGTTATTTACATTGTAATTTTATGTTTTTCACTACATTGATAGACTATCCTATGTTGGTTTTAAATATAAAATGTTATTTCCCTTCCTTGAAAAGTGATATCTCATTTATATAATGAATCAAACATTATTTATAATATAAAAAAACATTCAATACATTAGAGAACAAATTTGTTTTGGAAGTGAATTCCCAAAAAATCAACATGGGAAGAATTATAGACTTAAGATGAATTCACTGTTTTAGGTGGGGGGTTTCACTGATAATTCAAAATATAATTATTGAGGATTAAACTAAATATCCCCAAATACATCTCATAATATTCATGACCTCATATAACATAGATCAAATTGGTTACATTAGTATTTTAGAATACCTGTTACTAGCACAACTTCATTGTTATATCATAAATCTCTTATTAAAACCAAAATAGTTAGCATGAATATCACGAATCCATGGATATATTGATCAATCATTCCTTAGGTTTCTAAATAAGGACACATTTTTTATTTTTATGACACCTTAGGTTCAAGCAAGGTATTTTGTGGTCATATATTCATCACCTTCATGATTGTCATAAATAGTTATTTTTAATTTCAAAATCATATCCACATGGAGTTTCAAATCAAGTGTGAAGTACGTCTCATTATCCCGCACCAGGTAATGATTGAGTCTATATTAATGCATCCTTTAGGAATCATTACCCCTAGGGTAAATTGTACTAGAGACACATCCAATTGTATTCTCCGGAGAGGGATGTAATTACTTGGATACCACTCTATAAAAGAATATCTTACCCTAGAATCCATCAATAAATATAATATAGGGTGGATTAATACTGAAACATGCATTACCTTATCAAAATTAGAGATATGGTGTAAATAAGGAGGATCAATGATGAGCCTCACATGTAAACATTGATAAATAAAATATATCATAGAGGAATTACTAAATGAACATTTTCTTATACACATAAGATACATGATCTGAGTTAATGGGGTATTAATGTTGACACATATAGTATAACAGAAACAACCATTTTATTTCAAGACATGATTCACAAATAATGACGATATCCCATAACCACATGACAAATAAAATATTGAATTCATATAAATTGAGTTATAGTAAGATGGAAATACATTACTTTAGAATAAAATTATGTCTGAATAAAATGTTTTTGTTCAAGATATATGTAAGCATGAATCAATTAAAACAAAAATTGTATTTAAAGTAATTTTCCAATATTTTATCAGTATACTGAAGAAATAAATATGATATAAAATATTTTAAACAAGAGAAAAAATAAATTTCATTAAAAGGGTGCACATATATATTAGAGATAGTTAGAGAATAATTAACTTGGATTTAGTCACCACATGAGATTCACTAAAAGATGGAATATAAATGAGTTCCACTAGAGTTGGGGAAATGAATATTATGGAGACACTTAATGTTTTTGTAGGAAAAAACAATAGTGTTGTTTTTATATTCATCGTGTTCATTGATATATTATTTATAGTGAATAATAATTCCTACAAGTAAGTAGTATGTGGAAATTATCTAAAATTTAAAATTTCAATTAAATTTCATCAATGGATTCCATGTATCAATGTACAGAGGGATTATCATAATGAATACATTGGTGGGTATTCAAGGGAATCTACTCATGGATAGTACCCGTGTGGAAACAATAACTCTCGATTGGTAACACCAAGTCATTATGCCTAAATGTATATGAATTTTTCTTATTATAGATAATTTATAAAATCATATTATTGAGTAGTGTATTTTAAGATCATCAATCTTGAAAGGTGTATATATAATGCAACTATAAATGGTTTGTGATATCACAAAATGACAATATGTGGTGAAATAATATGAAATATAATTTAAGTTTAAAGTAATAAAAAAGATCTAAGAACATACTTTTGGAATGAAACTTTTTCATGTGTCTACCAGAGGTTAGTGGGAGCTCCATTGTTTTACATGTGGAATATGTTTGAAAACATATAGAAAACAACTATTGGTATTACAATTATTTAAGACTAAAATAAATGAAATTCTCTTGAAATTGACTTAAAGTAGAATCTTATGTTCCATTGAACATGATATATAGAGGTAGATATAATGGTTTCTTAGACCTGGTCAATCATACATATACTTACTAGTTCATGCAAAATACAAGTTGGAGAAATTCAATAGAGAATTTTTACAAATTTAAAATGGAATATATCACTCTAAGGTGACATGCCTAGTAATATGAGGCATTTCAAATAGTTTTTAATGTTCCATATGCATCATCTATGTATTAATCACATAATCTATGATATATACTAGATATTATATTTTCAATAATATTGTTTGTGGTATGAAAAATTAGTTCTATCTCGGAGAACACTAAGGGTAGAAGTTGGAATGATCACATAGTACTAAAGAGAGTACGAAGGATATGTTCCTAGTGTGTAGAGAATATGGGAAACTAGCTTTTAGGAGAAAAAACATATCTTCCGTTGATATATTTGATTTAATATTTCATTCAGTCAAAGGGATTGATTGATATATTCTTATATAAGCTACTGGGAGCTATATCGACAAGTAATAAGTACATAATAGAGTTTCAAGTATGTAAGAAGAAATTATTAAATTAATTGATATGTTACATTTCATGGAATATCACCTAGTATGTAATGTTTTATCCTTTTGATTCTTATATTACTAATACTATCTAATATGTTGTTTTTGACTTTGGAAATAAGAGATATACTTAGGGATTCCATTTCATGAGTAGTATTACTCAAGTAGGTGAGGTCAAAATTAAAATAATTTCTATTGAGTGGAAATGTGGAGCACCCTAAATGTAATATCTTGACTTAGAAGTAGTGTTATCTTAATCATGTGGGAGATAAAAACGATATCTGGCTTGTGGAATCTAGGAAAAGTGGTAGTATTTTAATAATGGGTTCCCTAGACCGAACTTGAACAACACTTATCAATTACCATTTTATGTATACAATGTGATGTACATGATTTTCACTTACCATTGTAGTATAGATATTTATGCATCCGTTATTCAAATGGTAATTTCCATTTATTAATTTTTCTATCAAAATGTTATAAAAGATACTAGGATCTAATGACAACCTCAAGATACCATGAAATTATTTCTAAATATATATCCTATGGTATAGATACATCGTACTATCTAGACATAGTATATTTATCACTATCATGTGTGGGGGTTATAAGAATTGATACTTTTTATCATAAAGTCTGCACTCGGTGATCTCTAGTAGTTGAGATCATGAGGAAATAACCACTAGTAAGAACAACACATGTTTTAGTTTTCATTGGTTGTTCTTATCTATAGAGATGTTAATTGGTCTCCTAACATGAGATCATTATCAATGTGTTTCATTTTATCATATACATAAATGTAGTCAAAAAACAATGATAATGAAATTATGGCGATGTAGCTTGTGTTGGGTTTGTCTTTGGTAGAATCCCTTTGATTTAATTAACAATATTGGGTTTTCCTCTTCCAAGTTGAGGATGTAATATCTCAGGATAGGTTGATCAAGAAGGTTGTACCTTAATAAGTCTTTGTAAAAGGGACTCAATGGTAAATTCAACCAGTTAGATCAATAAATAATAAAGGAAGAAAGGATGATTACACAAGTGTGTGCCCTACATTATGATATATCAGAAGAAAAATAGATTATATAACACATTATTTTTTTTATATGTCAGTTGTTATAACTGTGAATATTACTTATAACATTAGAGTCCTTGATGGGTTAATAGACAATTCTCTTTCTCATTGATTACTATTTACTTTTGTTGAGATAATTTCTTAGTGGGTCACACACAATAGATTACTCTTGAATCTTCCATATTATATTGAATATGTATATTAGACATGGTGGGACACACCATGGGATCCGAGGTCTTTCCATGTTATATATCACTAATAAATAAATAAATTCATTATTATCAATGTAATGAAAAATGGGTTGAATTTATTTAATAAAATTATTCAAAAAGAATTTAGTGAATACATGAAAAATATTATATGATTGAACTTTATTTTAATGTTTTAGGTTCATTTAGTATTAGTGGGAATGATGAGTTAAGATAAATTACTCAGGTTTTTTCACATTCAATATTTATTATATATTATATATATAGTATAAATTATAAATAATAATTATTATGTAGTTTACTTGTAAAAAAATATTTACTTATTTCTTATTTAGTGGGTGTTTTGATTCCCCGGGCTGAAGAACACTTTCGGGTATATTGACAATCCCACTATTTAAGTTATAGAGAGGATCTTATTTGTTGTGTTATTTATTCCAATGGAATGAGAGATTATCTCTTATTATCATTCTTGGGAGAGAGACTCTCTCTCTGATTGAACAATCCAAGTCACCTTTTATTGGTTTAACTTAGAGGATCATGGGGATCATTTTGATATCAAATATTTCATCGGAGATTCATGCTAGAACTAAAATTTTTTGTTGATTGATGTGTTCCAAGATTCATGGAGTATGTTTTGAATATATAGAGGTGGTCAACATTAGATCCTTTAAGAAATCAGCACCAGAGATGAATTGAATTTGAGATTTCTTCAATCGAAACATGGTACATGTTCTATATATTTTCCCGTTCTCTTTTTAACTCTTGTGAGATACTAAAGACTATACCAGGGCTCAGATCATTAGATATGACAACTTCTGTCATCCCGTTGATGAAAAATTTTAAAATCCTTGACACCTCAGCATCCACTCAACACCCAAGTTCCTTCAATATTATTCATATTTTGAATTAAGAAACACTTTGATGATTATTGGGGTTTAATAATTTTATTGAAATAGGTTATGTCTCTCATAGAGAATGTATAACCATGGGTTTCAAAGATTTTTTGGGTTTCACATTCAAGTATCCATTATTCTCATGTATTTTTATTCTTTCTCATATTTTCTCCAATATGTATCATGTAATCGAACAACATGGTTCACTCAAGAATATCACCTGAATTGCCATACCATAAGGCCCGAAGCACATTCCTGATAGTCATAGGCCGGTGAAAAGAAACATGTTATGATAAAGGGAATTTTTGGGAATGATATCACCCTCTAACAAAAATTTGATAAGTTCAGAATAATCATAATATCACAATATATTTCAATGATAATTAATATATCATACAGCTAAATCATAATATAAAACCCAATAACATAATAACATGGTAAAAAAATAGATGAAAACTATAAATATGGTATACAAAATAACCAATGTGTTTTTTTCCGCATTACCATATGCCACCACTATCCCAACACACTAGAAAGGAAACAAGGTCTATGAGACTCATACTTGAGATAACCCTCTTCCATTTACAAGTATCCTATAAAACTACGACTATAAACACACAAAGTAAAAAATTAGGGTTATATATCCAGATCCTAATAGGATTCCTTCAAAAATATATACAATTAATATCCACATGCTTTCATTACCTCTTATTTAAAATAAATTTATAAAACACTACTAAAAGAAATCAGTTTCTATATAAAAATTTCTTGTTGGTTTTATTTTCAAAATCATATAATTCCATTTTAAATAATTCCAATTGAAATTATAATATAAATATGACATATCACATACCAAATGGAACAAATGGATCAGTAAAAAATATTACATGTATCAATATCCATATCATGATCAAGTGGAAAAATAAGCACATCTATATACATACATGTAATGTATCAACAATGTTCCAATGGGAATTTATGACACGTGTGTATACACAACTATGAAAAATCATAGACACTGACCTATACAAGTTAATAATATTATCCAGTAACCATAGTCCCTTATAATGGATATCCCTATAAATCACAAAATCAATGGAACCTCTCCTAGTGATATCTATTTCCACTAGGTATCATTTATATATTGTTTTACCCTACAGCCCATGATCTTATGATGTGTTATTATATCATTATTATGTTCATTGAAAATATAAAGTTATTTCAAATAAATCCAATGAAAAAAGATGTTAAAATTTATTCCAAAATTTTAATAAAACATTTTCTATAGTGATGAAAAACTACTCCAATTGTTGAAAACAAATTAATATCTCTAATCCATCTTTGAGGCATATTTTCGAACACCTAAGGTAAAAAAATGTATTATTCAAAAAAATCATTTTTAAACCCCCAATAAATTTTCCCTAATGATTAAAACACATATAAATATTAAAAATGAGAGTAAATAATCATAAGAAAATAATGATTTCTATGGGATATAATGTATGATAGAGAATCCTCCCTCAAGAATAATGTAAATGATGTGTTATTATTAACTGTTGATGAGATGGAATAAGATCAGATCCTAGATATCATGGATGTATAGAATTTTTTGAATTTTTCCTTATACCTAGAAGATTCATTGATCTAGTCTCAATAAAATTAAAATGCATGAAGAATAGCTGAAGAAAACCAGTTAGAAAGAATCCATTAATTGGATTTCACCAAAATGTGTGATAACATTATATCTAGAAAAAAGATTCACAACTGATGAGAGGAATAGTGATAACAATTTCACCAACAATCCACTAAACCAAAAAATAGGAATTATAGTCAAAGGGGCCAAAATAAGAGAGATAAACACTAATTTTTGTAAAATTAAAATTTATCCCCTTATTAAACTAGATGCCTACTGATGTAATTAGCTAGCCACTAGGCCTCACCAGCTCGCTGATGTGTGTAAGTTGAGTTCCCGCACAAACAGGTAATCCACTAGCTAGTTGTGGATTCAAATTAGTGAGATACTGGTACATAAAAAAAATTTGGTGTTATGGTATTGGAATTAGCTAACATATTCCCTCTAATGATTAGACAGTGGTTGCTTGCATCAAAAAATACCTAAAAAACAACTCATGAGTTAAAATGATAAAATATTCAATTGTTTGATTTAAAATAAATATCTCCTCACTTGTTTTCACATACTAGGGTGTAAAAATTATCTCCACCATATAATATTTTTTCCTTACAAAGGCTCTTGATCACAAACCCAGGAAGCTGTAAGTTTATTTCTATATCATCAAGGCCTCTCAATCCCAAATCTTAGGGTTAACCCAAAAACAATTCCATATCACTCAAACCAGTCGGATCGTTATTAAATTATTTACCTCATCATGTTTAACCGCAATATAAATAGTTCTTCCAACCACTAAGTTGTTAGATTCTTCCTTCTCAATAATGTTGGATGGACATGGTTGATACTTATTCAATTGGGAAACATATAACACGTCATGTATAGACCAAGTTAGGTTAACCTATAATGTCCCTAAATTAGAATTCCCTAAGGACCTAAGGGTGTTCTGGATCTCCATGGGCTGGTGACAAGAACCAGGGTATCAAACAAAGAAATTTTTGAATGATTTCAACCTCCAAAAAACTTATGAAGACTTAAAAATAATCAAAGTATCAAATCAGATATCAAAGATACATCAAATGTTATACAACTAAACCTTAAGATAAAAATGAACAAATTGATTAATGGGTATAAAAAATAACAAGAAAATTTAATCATGGATCATAAACTAACCCATATATCTATCTCCTCATGGTCGTATTTCATCACCATCAAAAACCCACTAGATATACAACAAGATATAGGTGAGTTTTCCCCAACACGATACTCATCCATTTACATGTATGCTATAAAATCCTTGATGAAAATCCCTAATGGAAAATGTAAGGTGTGATATCAATATTCATGTAGTATACTACTGATATTCTATACAATTTCTATCCACATTCATACATTAGTTGTTATTACAAATATATTTCTAAGAAACATTAATAATAAATTGTTTTATATATAAAATATATCCTTTTTCATTTCAAAAATATCCAATTCCGTTAAAAATCAATAAATATGAAAATAAATAGTTAAATATGAAATATCACATATACAATGGACAAATGTGATAACCAAAACAATTTTTAAGCATTAATATACATATCGTGATCAAGTGGTAAAATTAGTAAATTAGTATAAATGCACATAATGTAACCACAATGCACAAATGGAAAACCATGATTTGATTTCATGCACAACTATGAAAAACCTAAGACACTATTTGGCATATGTAATTCCAAATGTCTATCTTGGTGGCATAAAACTATCACACCTATGATTTTCTTTAATTAATGCCAAAATTGAGGAATTGAGATATATAATCCAAAAATCGTTCTTCTCATTCCCTCCCACAAATAACGATGTCTCATGTCATGGTATATCTTGTTAGATCTATAGTGTAAAGGAAAACAAGACAAGTTTTCACTATCAATAATCTTGTTCCTCAAGCCCATCATAACATTTATCCTACCTCATATGTGAAAAAAAAAATTCTTCAGTAGACTTTTACCACTCACCCAAGGACACAACACAAAAAATATTTTTCATAAATTATATCCCTCTACATCCTCAACCTTTCTATGTATAATTTAAAAATAAATAAATGGTTCTAACTGAATAAAATCTACAAATAGAAACATATTGGTTATCCCATAATCCATACACAACCCAATATACAAATTCACCAAGAACCACTATTTCATTGACTTTTTATGGTTGAGACTACAATTTTCTACTCAATTGATTTAGGACTACGTTCACATTCCCTAGGGGGTACGAAATATCAAATTCAATGTCCTGAAGGTTCTCTACCCATCATATATACCTCAAGTAGATAACGATTTGAGTGAAGATATACATCAAAAAATTATGGTATAAATACACTGTAAATCGCTCTATGAAGTGTTTGTGGAACCATGTCTTATGTGAATGCATCAGTGTCATCAACTATAAACCATGAATGGAGATATTGTTTTAATAATGGTTTAACAAAATATATCCATAATTTAAATCATTTACCCCAATTTTAGTACACAATTTAAACCCATTCATGTTTCATTGGAGTAAACATAACAACCAAAACCATTTTCTGATACCAAATTCTAATATACTACCCTGGGTCAACCGATAATGTCACCAAAATTGTTCCACCACAAGTACCAGTGCACATTACCTATAAACACGTGCTAGAAATAAGAACATAGGAATTATAAATGAAACATGGAAATGATTCCTCCAATAAACATATATATGATATGATAATAAATAATTATATTATCATAGAATATATCTGGGATACATCATATGTTAGACAACCAAACCATATAGTAAAACCCAAAAAAATACAACATGGTCTAAGAAAATAAATGAATGATGGTTAACATGAACTCGAAACAACCTATAGTTTCATCTTCTCATGCCTACATGCCACCACCATGCCAATCCACTATAAATTAAACATGATTTAAAATATACCTCCTTTACAATATGTTATTCCCGTGACCAGTATCATTTGAAAACATGGCTATAAATGGCCCTATGAAAAGGTTCGGTTTCATCTCAAGAGCATTGTACTATACCACTATGAATCTATTAGATTTTTATACACATGAATCCATTATTTCTAATTGAGAATGTATTTATAAAACAAATCTAAAATAAATGATTTTCGAAAAAAATAATTCCCTAGATATTCTTTTTGAAATCACCCCATTTATTTTAAAATCATTTTGTATTGAAATAAACAGAAAAATATTAGATATAAAACATAAAATAGAATAAATATGTAAGTAAAATATTTTTAATGAATCATTATGAATGACATTATCATGGTTCAAAATATAAATATTTGTGTGACACTGCATTCTAATTAAAATCAAGTAAAACCAAGTTATATTTGATAAAAAATTTACAATGTTAAATTCATTGAAAATCATTTCCCACATTTTCATAACACATTTTTTTATAGTGTTGATAGACTTCTCTCATTCATGAAAAACTATTTTCATTTCAGTTATATTTTTGAGTCATTTTTCACCATTATAATTTTTATAAAATCATGTTTTCAATGATAAATCATTTGGAAAACCCCATTCCACTACCCAAAAATAGTAAATCCAATTTCAATATTCAAATCTAGTGGAAGGAACTATATGGACCCAAGGATCTAGAAGGTCTATACCAAAGGATAGAGACTTCAATATCAAGAAATGTGAAAATTATGTTGCCTCCTTAACTGATTATAATAGTGAATGAGATTTGATATTATAGAAACTAAATATAAGGAGAAAAACAATTCAATTTTCCATGTCCATGAATGATTCAGTGATCTTATATCAATAAATATCAATCACATCGAGAATAAGGGAATAAAATGGGTTGAAAAGGATCCACTTACAGTATTTCACCCAATGATCATCTAGAAATCCAAAAATCACAATGATTTACCACTGGGGAGAATACGTGAGCCAAAAATGTCACTAATGAGATTATATAAAAATAAATCCCATGTTATGGTTTATGGAGATTGATTATGGGAGATAATCACAAATTTTGGTATGAAATATGATTTATCTGTTTAATAAACTGGATGCACATCAACAAAATCAGTAAGTCGATGGGCCTCACGGGGGGTCGATGGCCACTGGCTAGATAGTAGGAGCCCAATAGTTGGATGGTGGGTTCGTGTAGAATTGTTTTACCTACGGACTAATCACCAGTTGTTCAGACGAACCTGAAAACATTTATGTGTTCTACAAACTAGATTCAGTTAGCCAATTCCCTCTACTACCTGGACAGTGGCCTCATTCTACAACCATCTATCAAAAAACAAACTCACAAGTTAGGTAAGACTTGAAATTAAAATAAATTAAGACAATAATAGGAGATTTTTAGATATTCCCTCATACTATAGTTTTTCATATCAGACACAATATCCTGAAATGAATGAACTTTTTCATTAATTTTATACAAATTAATGGACTATTCTTCCCCCCTTAGAGATTTTTGCTTTACAAAACACATTGTTTGACATGTTTTTCAGGGATTATCTTATTTTCATTGATATATCATATTTTATCTTTGACCAAGATTTTTTATGGTTGATATATTCATCCATACACTTTCTCAAATGGTATTTTACCACTTCCTCTAAGGTGAATGTACATTATTTTATTCTATCTTATTAATATATTTCTTATATTTTTTTGGAAGTAAAACTAGTCCAATTTCATATTATCTCTATTAAAAAAATATATTTCACTCATCGATATGGGTTTTATTATAACCATAAAAAAATGTATTTATTTCCAAATCTATATTTTTATTTTATCATCCAATCCATATTTATGTTTATTTTTATTATTTACCTTCAAGGTTACATTATTGGGGAATCTCTTAAAAATTATATTTTATTTAATTTTTATCCCATTGAAATAGATATTAAAGATATTATAATTTATTATTCTACTTTATAACCCCTTTCTCATCATGAAATCAGATAAAATTACTATGAAAAACATATTATATATGGGGAGAATGTAAAAACTGATGTATTTTAAATAATAAATTGTTTTAATGGGTTATAAATGATTATGATGTTGTAAAAACATATCTATTTATATCATTACATAAATTATTTTATATAATTAATTATAAATACACAATACATTTAAAATTTTTATGTTTTCTTCATCAAATAATTTATTTTTTATTTGATGGTTAAATAATTTTTCAAAAAATGATTTCTTATTTTGATCTATTTAATATATGCCTTTTTGATGATTTATATATGAATATTTCTGTTAATTTTATGGATATAAATTATGATAACAAGTTTATCAATGTAAAAAATAAGGATTTTTTTTCCATTTTAAATGATTGTTTTTTATTAAATAAATTGGTTTTCCTAGGCATGATTTGGTTTTATTAAAAAATCAATTTTATAAATTTTAACATTTATATTTGTTAAAATTAAAATATTTTTCATATTCAAAATTTCAAAAATATATTAATATGAATTTTTTTAATTTTTCTAAGAAAATTTTATTTTTAGTGAATTGTAAAAAAAATTAAATTATTTGTGAATAAAAAATATTTTATGAAATTTTCATACTATAAGAATGACCTAAAATTTTAATATTCCTTTATCATGACTTAATATGTATTAATAGAATATAATAATTTTTTTAGAAATAATATTTTTATTTTAGATTACAAATATTAACATTTTGGAACCTATGCAATATTTTTTTCTAATAAAAATAGTTTTTCATATTTTTCAATAAATTAAGAATTCATGGGGTTCCATTCAGTGTTATCTTGGTTTTAAACTAAACTAAAAAAATTTTATTTAATAATAAACCAAAAAACATCATTGGTATAAAAAATGATCATTGTTTTGGCCAAATTAATTTTTATTTATGAAAATATATGTATATAAAACAACTATTATGTGTTCTAAATTAATTTTTTTGAATTAATTTTTTTGAACATTAGATATTTAATTTAATAATATGTATTTCATATTTTGAATATTTATATTAAAATTATTTAGTATCATTGATTTAATGTTTATTTTAAAAAATAAGTTATGAAGGTAAACTTTTTTCACTGTTGTTAATTCTAAATCAAGATAATGTTGTTAAATTGAGGGGTAGATACAGAAATTTTTTTAAAAAAATTTATCCAAATGATATGATGAGTGATTTATTATCCAAAAAAATTCTAATATTCGTTTTTTTGTCAAATTTAAACCTACACTAATTTAAAATTACCTTTCTTTTTTACATTATCTAATAAATATTTATAAAAATGTCAATCCTTTCACTTTTAATGGGCCCCCTCACCACCAGAACATCAAATCCTCCATGAAATTTGGTTTATTACCCATATTATCCAATATCATAAATCATAATAATCCCCTACCATATTGGGAGGATTCCTCTCTCAATAAAATTCTCCAAATACTGTAAAATCAAGAAGGCTTCAAATAGAAGATATGATTTATTCTTTGTGGGTAATGGCTTATTATCCTTAGTTTTCATTTATATTACTCTCAAAATTTTAACCAATTATAGTTTTTCACATTAATAAAACCTATATATGATAATTATAATTATATAATAATGATATTATAATGAAATCACTCTATAATAATACTCATCCACTGATTATAATGTGTTCTTATTTACGTAAGTTTTACCACTTTCATGAACTATGATATAAATTTACATCATGGTTGAATATGAAAACATATGTACCGGTAGGATATGACATTAATAAATGAATAGTAAATTATTTTCATTCCTTGTCATTAATGATAATATTTTACTCATTTTTAATATACCACTGCTATTTGATAAATTTTATAGAAACAAGAATGTTATGAATTTCAACTTGATGAATTTTACTGGAAAACTACCAAAGAATAAACCTAGAACATCATATGAAATTTATATTACATTACAATGATTAAATTTTCAATTTTTAACTCATGAACATGGAATTATAATGATAACAATTATATTGAAATAAAAAATGAACAATTAAAACAATTAACAACTGATGATTACTTTTTTCTAAAGAAAATAAATTACTATGTAATATGTGAAAATATACTATTATTAATTAAATTTATGATTTTTAATAATTTATGAAATATATTATCAATGAGTCTTATTTTTTCATACATTATGGTATACAAGTTCCACTATGCAGGAATCTATAGTAAGGATTTCTAATCTAAATTTACCTTTATTATAATATGTTTCATGATCACCACTTGTTCTATTACATTTTTTTGTATAATGGTAATAAATTTCATTCATATTGTTTTCTGTGAAACTAAATAAATTTAAAATTCCATATGTGTTTCTCATTAATGGATTTTGATCCAAAATATACCATGCTAAAAAGGGTTTTTCATGTCAATTTTCCATTTTTGAGACATGTTATGTGTTATACAACCAATTTCGTTAAAGTGGTGAATATAATACCTCATTTACATAATATATCATGATTTTAATTTTATTCATGATATTAAAATTTGTGTTTCATGTTTTCCCTTAGTGGCCTTTTGTTGTAGAAATACTGTTGTAGTAAGCATTCTTTTATAATCATACCATGAAAAAATCAATGTTTACATTAATTTTACATTGAGATAAATTGAATTTTATATCTCACTAAAACGTAATATATTGTATAAATATTTATTTTGAATTTCATCATTTCATTTCACATCCCTTTGGTTATATATTTAATCAGAAATTTCGTAGAAACCGAACCTATATCGGCTTTTTGTTGGGAATATTTTTTCCCATGCCAGTATTGTTTATATTATTTTATGAATATATTTATTTTAACCTTAGTTATTTCATAAGATTATTTTTATTATATTGGTAGTTCTTCACAAATATTTTAGAATGAATATTTTTAAAATTTCCTTCTTGTGTATTTTATACTTGTCTAATAAATATTTAAAAAATATTCTTTTTAATTCGATCTATATGAATATATATTCCCACCATGTTGACCATTATTCATAATTAAGCTTACATTAAAATTTTTTATTAATATTTATAAAAAATAATCATATAGTTCAATGTATTTATTTCATTAATCCAAAGAAACAGTCCTTATTCAAAATTTTAGAGAAATTTCCAAAATATTTTATTACTGTGTTTCCACCTATTAAAATATCCTTTAATGGTTCATATGAATAACTAAGGATATACACTAATTATTTCATCCATATTATTTCTCTAGATGGATTATAAAAATTAATAGAGGTTTTTTACACCCATTTATTTCCCAAGGGGTAATTAAGCTATGATTGAATAATGAATAATTCTATGTCTATATGGAACACATATGTATGGTTCATAAACATTATTTATTATAATTGGTGATACCAAGATGTAATTCCTTTTATTAATTTTTGAAATATTCCAAATCCATATATTTTATACGTTGATATGAATAACTATTTATTACTAAGGATTGATAATTATGTTCCATACTACAGTTGTTTCATTCCATATGATGATTGTATGTGATTAATTTTTTGAAAAGTAATTGGGGGTATTCCATACCCAATTATGTACGATTTCTTAGAACAATGAATTTATGTTATTTTTACAATTATTACGTGATTGGTAGGTCCCATAATATTAAATCCCCTCATTTTATTTTTTATGTATCATAAAAAAAGATAGATTGATTTTTTGGTGTTACCCTTCCCATTAATTTCTAATTTCATGGAATGAGGCCTAAATGGATTGAATTATATGCCTAAAATTATGTTATTCATAAATATATAATTTTTTGTTATTTTCTATGTGATAATTTACTTTGTTATACTATCCATGGATATATTTCAGGCTCATGTTTAAATATATTCAACATTAATTGATTATTATTTATTCATAAAAACCAATCATATTTTTTAATTATATGATATATTCCATTTTAATGCACCATTTACAGAGAATTTTATCTTCTCTTTCTTTGGATTCCGTTTCCACAATTTATCAAAAATATTATTATGTATTATCTATATATAATTGTATCATGTTGGTATAACTTTTTAGGATATAATGAATAATTATTTTAAAATAAGGGATTATTGGTTTAGTGTGAAAAAATGACATTTTGATGAAATTAATGTTATTGTTTTAGATAATTTTTTTCACACATTCTTTAAAACTCTATACCAACAATGTCCTAATTTTTTATGTGATGAAAAATTATCTAAAGGATTAGTAATTATGGATGTTTATGTTTGTTTGGTGGGATCATTAGGTGTGGTTTTTGTTATGATTGTGAAGGATAGGGTGTTGATTGATTGTATTATCAGTGTAATTGATGGTTCTGGGGGATGAGAATGGTTGTGGTGATGGTTGGAATAAGATAGTGTGATTGTTGACATGGAATTATGAGAGTTTTATGTGTCTTATGTCATTGTTACCCAATGAAAATTTTTATTGTTGAAATTGATGATCATATGAATAACTATTTTATTGTGTCATTATTTAATGTATTAATTATGTGTTGGAAGTATTAATTGATTAAAAAGGTAAATGATATTTAGTAATTTGGTTATCAAAATTATTCATTTGAAGGATAAGATATAATATGGTTAAAATTTAATAAATTATAATAAATTTAATAAAGATAAATTAATGTAATGTTGATGGTATTGGTTAATCTAGAAATGAGATTTTAAAGTATTAATTGGGATGTTGATTTTATTGTAGTGTATTTTGGTTTGGTTTGGTATGGCTATTTAGTGGTTTGGAAATGGTTGATGGTGTGTGATAGAAAGGATACAGTAAATTTTATAGGTAGCATTGATTAGGGTCCTCCAGTATATGAGAGAGCCCATATATTTTTCTTATTTTTCTTATTATATCATTTTTATTTTCTTTTTTATTTCAGATACACCACCACCCAATTCGGGTGGACATAATTATTACCATATGAGAACCTGGGTTCTAAGTGTCTTATTATCATATCAATGTTATTGGGGGAACAAATGGTTTACTACTCCATATTCCCTACTCCCCCACTAAATATATAATGGGTTTTCATTTTTCGAGGACATAGATATATTTATGTGTGATGAAATGAATTTATATTTCATTATGTATATATATTTATTGACAAGGGGTCTTGGTTGTCTTGTAGATAAATTGTGAAGGATTTTCATCATTAGGGGATGGAATGAGGTTGATGTTATTCATGTTCACATTACCCTTTTGTGATAAAGATGTGATGAAAGATTATAATGTGGTGATATGAGGTTATGAAGGTGTGTGGATGTGGATGTTACTGAAGAAAACATGATATGTCATTAGAGAATGAGAGTGATCAAATTAGTGGCGAAGTAGTCATGGGGTACATTCATGACATAAATTCATTCATAATATGTTATTAGAATTTTTTATGGATTTGGTGAGTGATCCTTAGTGATGATGGATGGTAGTTAACCTAATATAGGTAATGAGTTTTTCTATTGTTTATAAGACAATCCACAAGTTTTCTTATTCGGAATTTACTTGACAGATTTTGGAGATGATCCTAAAAATAATAACTACATTCTAACACTAATATATATATTTATTCATTCCATATTTTTAGAGGGATGTACTTAATGGGTTGTACATTACTAGTTCATATAATTCCTGTAATGTTTTCTGGGGTTTCTACAATAAGAGTTTCTATTAGTATTTGATATTAGTCTTTACTTTTCATTATGAAATTTTCTAAATTGCGGTATATTTGTTTTATTTTAAATGGATTTAACTAGTGATTTTGTTAATATATACCATAAACTATGAGGGTATTTAATCCCATTTTTTGAGTTTTAAACACTCAAAATTATTCCCAAACATTTGGCCTACTGTATGTGTGTTTTGGGGGCCAATCTCATCTTTTAAAATAGCCTGTTAAAGGTATCAGCAAGGTCAGGTTGTGAAATAGTGTTATTATATCTATGGTCAAGATTTGGGATTAACATTGGGGTTAGAAAATAGTTAGGACATCTCAGAGTTTTTATGTAAATAATATCAATCGATCATAGCATGTGACGTGGTAAGAGTTATTGTCTAGGAAATAATAATTTAGGAGCCCTTATGATCTAATGTGAGGACCTTATGCCAGTTGAAAATTCTAGGTATGATGATATATATTGTGGGGTAGAGATGAATGTGTGGTTTAGGTATCATGTTGTTTTATCCAATGATTGAATTGGGATTATTTTATAAAATTAAAATATATTTATCTTAATAGAATGAAATGAATTATTTGTTTCCCTAATTAATATATCCCATGTTCTGTGTTGTAGAGATGGAATGTTTCTATTTTCTGTGTATGATTTACATTCATTTGATGTAGTATAATTAACCAATTAAACATAAGATGGTTAACCTATAAGTGAAGGATGGGTCTCGGAGAAGGATATAGCATGAGTCACAACATTAAATCTTTGAAATTTATAATGGTATTGTCTCTAATAAGAATAGGAAATGATTTTTATAATATCACTATATATTTACATTGATTATTGTTCGAAAGGAAAATTATATCCCATTAACTGTTATTTCTCATAGATGTGTTTCTAATTAGTAATGGTTTATATTACTTATTGATAGTGAGGAGTCATAAGAATCACGAGTTGATTTTTAAATATAGATTGTTATAGAGTTGAGTTCATTGATTATAAAGAAAACTATGTGACTAGAGTTTCTCTCACATTGATATCGGATCATGAGTGTGTGTGAGCATTTAGTTTTGTTTTATAATGTTTTTTTATATTCCCCTTAACACTACCCTAATGAGGATGTTTCATCCATGAAATCTGATGAGGTCTTTTTTTCTTTTCAATCAATATTAGGTCAACTTATATAAATAATCAATATATATAAAGGTTCTTGATAATGAGGAAATGATTGAGAAAACGCATGTGACATCTTGGTCATCAAAGGGGGGAAGTCATAAAAACATCCTATAGTGTAGAGCAACAGAAGGGGGTTCTCACATATCTGGGTAATAAAGGATTCAACTAGCATGGAGTTGGTCACAAAATTATTCATGATTTAATAGTGTTTTTAGTTATTGATATTCTTATAGGAGCTATGGACTAGATTATTTTTCTTGTGAAATTCATGTATGTCGAGAATTTCCTTTCTCATGCATTCTTGGTGGATGGAATGGTGATAGTGGTTATCATATATTTCAACATCTGTTTTAGTGTCATCAAAGAACTTATCAGCAGTAAGGTTATTATTCCATTGATCAATAAAATTTATGTAGATCTTTTAAATGGAAATCCTTTGATATCCCATGTCTATAAAGGCAAAGGGACCATTATGATTCTGGTGGTGGTTTTCAAAAGTATCATTGTAGTAGAGAATCAAGGATTTTCCAACAGCAAGATGATGTAGCACTAATTTGATTCTTTTTTCCAAAAATTTTATGTATTTATTATTATATTGTTTAATTGAATTTTTAATTGTATATTCATGAGTCTTGGTCATTCCATGTCGAAATTTAAATTCATTTAAATTTATTGATAATTTTAATTTTAGGTATTAAATTGAAATGTGATATTTGTTTAAATTCCCTTATATATTTAAGGATCCTATAATCCATTGATTGTCTGAATTTTAATGGAAATAATTTTTTATTGAAGAAAGTTTAGATAAATTAGAGTTTTGAAATAGTTCTGTTAATGTTTCATGTATTAATCTTAATAGTTTTTATATGATTAATTTTTAATAAGTTTTATTAAATAAGGATATTCTTAGGTAAATTTGATTTTATTATTAATTTGAATTTTTAATTCATTCTGTTATCATTTTAATGGGTTTAAAATATTGTAATGTATTGTGTTGAAAATTTTCATCACAGCTGATACTTTTGGACACTCTTACCATACATGTTTTGTTTTATTATCCATACGATTTTGTCTTTATAAACATTGTATGGTATTTTTCATTATCCCTAATAGGACCTTTTCATTACATAAAAATTCAATCACCTCATTGGATAATTTTAATTTCCAATTCTCTACAAAACCTCACAGGAAAATTACCTTTAAATTTTTTTCATCTAAACCTGAAGTCGCTGATGAAAACCAAAATAGTGTAACGTGAACTTCATATTATTTGAGAAGCATCCAACCTGATATAAAATCATTCCTTCCTATTATAACAAAAGTTGATTGATAAATAGTATCAAAAATATAGGGAGTGTTTTAGGGTCATTCAAACTAAGCATGGGGCAGAATATTTGTTATTACCTAGGTATTTCTTATTTTAGATGTGGGGAGAAGAATGTGAAGGGACATCAAAACTCACAGATAATGTAGCCACTATGACAAAAACAAATTCATTATATGTGCTCAAAAATAACCTAGAGGGTTTATTTATTCATCTTCATGATATTGTATTTTTATTTTACAAGACTTTAATAAAAATACTTGGATTATGCTCTTGGTTTAGGTTGAGTTTGTGAAGACGAGTTAGATATCAAAAGGTGCTCAAAGATGAGGCTGATCATTTTTATTGACTAAAATATAGCTGATTATAGAGACTCAATCCCATGAAAGAGATTATTTTCAAATATGGTTCAATATTTATAGTACATAGGTAGAATTTGGTGATATACATGAAAAAATATTAGTCGGATCATAATGAAATTTATTTTTTCTTCTATATCAATGCTGAATATAGTTTTTAAAGAGTGAAAAAATTTAAAATATAACTACATTTTTATATATGGAAGATTAAGAGTTAGATAAATTAATTTGGTTAATATTTATAAATTCATAACATGTTAAAATGTCAAATGATGTAGAAATTGTTTTTCCATTATACACTAATAGTGATGGAAGGAAATAATAATTACTCTTCTACTAAATTGTGACAAAATAATTGTTGTGACTTTTAGTTGATGATGTAATATAAAATGAAAACCGTAATATATACATTTTTAATAGTGTGGATATTCATTGAACACAAAGTTAATATTTATAAAAATGAATATTAATCAGAGTAGGGATAAAGGATATAAGTATAAAAATCAAAGATGAAAAATCAGAGGATATTGGTGTTCGAGAATAAAGCGATATAAAAAGAGAATACTTTTTCTTCCTCCAATTAATTTTTTTCTATAATTTTTGTTTTTTTTTCTTGAATGGTTTTTTACAATGAAAATGAATTTATAAATCCTTTAGGTGAATTGGATCAATTCAAATGGAAAATATTTTATATGTCCTAGTCATACTTTACCAACTTAATATTTTAAACTTTTTTTATTACACGCTAAACATTTTCATACTCAATGATTATTATTCAATAGATTCCATTCGGTGATTCATAATTTCTTATAGTTTGAAAATTAATTCATACTTTACAAAAAATTTAAAAAATTGACTATTTATTTAAATGAGAGATTCAATGTGTAGTTTGTAATTTGTACTCTAATTTACATTATTAATGAGTATTATTTATAGATAATTCTATATATCAACTTTTTGTGATAGAAGATTCCTTTCCCTTCATACATCAACATAGTTACATAAATTAAAAACTAATGGAATTTCACTTCTCAATGAATAAACCATTCATCTCTTGAGTTTTTACTAAAAAATAATTTCTTGTAAGATTTCATTGAATCTTTTTGATCATCAATAAATAGTTAAGTGTATCATCGAATTTTATTTATAGCATCATCAAAATTATGATTATCTTGATGTAAGATAAGAATTTTTTTTAATCAATTCAAATATATTTGGTTCTCTAATTCATCAGTTGTTATTTTATTTTCTCTCTCTCTCACTATTTCTTTTATAATATTTTTTTTCATCTACCATTTATCTTTATATCTCAATTTCCAAACTATTACTCCTCAAAATTACCATTTTAAATAATTTTTTAAAAAATTTATAGTATATTGTTTGGATTTGTTATTTTTAATTTTTTTTAATTTCTATTTTGATTTAACATCATGTTTTCTTCCCTTGGGTTCAAATATGATCCCCACTCTCTAATAGTAGGTAGGTAAATAAATAAATAAATTTTATTGAATCAATTAATCTACTATCAAATTTTTTAAGGTTTCTATGGTGTTCATGTGTGCCTAGGGAAAAATGAATAAAAAATAAATTTATATTATAGTAAAAATAAAAAGAGTTTAAATTTTTTCTTATTCATCACTATATGTGACTATTTGAAAAATCATACACTTTAATTACT
This sequence comes from Viscum album, assembly GCA_963277665.1. Lineage (NCBI taxonomy): Eukaryota > Viridiplantae > Streptophyta > Magnoliopsida > Santalales > Viscaceae > Viscum > Viscum album. Next base: position 166,438,387 of record OY728148.1, read on the forward strand.
TTAACACTACATAACCTAATGATTTTGAACTAATTTCTATAATTCCATAATTAAAAAACAATATTATACCATAAAAAATAAATCAAAATATGAAATTGAAAATACAAAAGATTATATATTTTATAATTTGTGTGAGAACCAAATATTTTGTTACCCCTCAACTGATAAACCAATATTATGAGAGGAATATGAATAAAGATTATAAACTTACTATAGTTTTATGTAATTTATCTGGCATAAAGTTATCCCCTATTTATAGTAACTGTGTGATGAATAAATAAAAAAATCATTATATTAACCATGTGTAATGGTTATCCAAGTGAGGATTCATGTTTCTTTGTCTTTGATCATCATTGTGTAGCTATGTGACTAACTCTACATGGGGTTAGTGAGGACGAACTTAGGTTGTGAGTGTTTCACTTTTACATGATGTGTAAAGAAAGCATATGAATCCAATGTTTATATGAGGAAAATTTGGACAGTTTGTGTCAAGTATTTAATTCATTTATTATAATGTATCTTCTTATTAATACCATTATTAAATTGAGGAGAAAATTATAGGTTTTTGCTTTGAAAAGTGATAAATAATTCATGAAACATTGGACGGATTCAAATATTTACTCAGTTTTTTACCCACCACTAATTATTTTCCCACTTCTTAACTAACACGTCCTATAATGGTCTAACTCTATATGGTTAAATCATATTAGGAAGTTATTTAGGTTGTTGTTTTTATACTATTATACCTGATGAGATTAAGAAAATATTTGATAAACATTAAAAAAATAAAAATATAACATTCATTTAAAATGAACAATACAAGAGAGTTATCCCAACACTCATACTATTTTAGTTCATGGAAATTAACTTAGATAAAAATTAAAACATTATGAAATGTTTGGGAACTTAAGAACTTATTTCTTCAATTTTTATTTTCCTATACAGCAAGATAAATATTTATATATTACTAGGTATGTTCTTATAATTAAATCTAGAGAGGTCCCATTTCAATTCTATTATAATCAAGGATATATAATTCATCCCCACCTATCTTGGATGGAATAAAGAGTGTTTAAATAAACTACTAGCCTCAGTTTCTCTCAATAAAAAACCAAACATTTCAATATCAATGTGAGGCTATGTCAATAAATTCCCAATGGTAGTTAAAGTATTTGATATAAAAAATATTGGGAGAATTTTTTGAAAATATAGAGATATAGATTATTTGATATATAACATATAATTACAATAGGTATAATTTTCTATGGAACTATGTTCTCGGGATAAGTGAATTCCATATAAAAAAAAGTTTTTTTAAAGAGAGCAATTTATGGCTGGAAATACATGGTCAAGATTTAAAATATGTGAGGATTTTAGGAATATGGATATTTAGGATGATATATTAGTTTTAAGTGATGTTTAATATAAAAATCAAGGTAACACAAAATTAAGAGAAGTGAATTCTAAGGTGTAAACTAAAAGGAATTATAAATATTAACTTCAGAAAGAAAAGGTACATGATTAAATGAAATGATAAATATTTAAAGATAGAAATAAGATTTTTTTTTTTAGGATATGTAAATAAACTACCTATTTTTTGTAATTATGCCCCTTTCATTCACTTTACCAAAATATCAAAACAAAATAATTATGAACTAGAAAACATAAAATTCCATGAAATGTTTAAAACTATTAAATTTTTTTTCCAATTTATAAATCAATAACAAAGGAAAAAATATTTGAAATTAATCAAAATGATTATTGTTAAAAAATAAAATTGGGAAGATTATGTCTCCATCAATTTAAAATTTTAATTTTTTGTTTTAATAGGTAAATATTTTCCTCTAAAAAAAATCGCTTAAGGATTTCTCATATTATTTACAATAGGATAAAGCAGAGAGGATAATTGTTTGATTGGATTATGTACTAGTAACAACATGATTCTTACTCCTCATTTAAACTATTGGATCCTTGGGAGATTAAATAATCTTTTTAATTACTTTTTTTAGGTTATTGGTTAGTCACTCATCCCATTGGTTAGGATGATAGACTACAAATCATGTTTGGTATGCTCATATTATATATTTACTTCCTTATTAAAAAACTATATTTTTATAAAAAACCTATTATCATCTTATTTTATTCATTAATAGATATATATTGATTCATTCTATATATTTCAATGGATAAACTGACCTTCCTTGTTGGTGATGATAATGAGTACTTTTATATTTTTTGGAGTTTAAACTAAAGGTAATGTTTAAACTATTAAATTTTTCTAAAGTTATATTTGTAAATATTATATAAAGGATACTCATGGTCATCATTAAGATTTTATTCACTAAAAAATAGATGAGTTATTTTGTGTCCATTTTGTTAAATATGAATTCATAAAATAACATGAAAGGATATAAAGGCTTGTGAGATGAATTCGGAACAATTTTTTAAAAAACATATAAAGGAGTTCATAAAAAATAAATTTTCTTTCAATAATCTATTTTCTAGGTTTTTTTCAACCCATTCAACGCTCTTTTTTACTAGAAATATCTTCTCTATAACCAAATATAGATTTTATGTTTCAAATCATTATTCTTATGTTATGTGAAGCTATTTTTAAGTGTTTCTCATCTATAAATGCCTTTCTAAAAATATATAATACAAGGGAAAAATATAATTTTAATCTTATGACTAAAATACAAGGTTTTATTCAACATAAATTAGTTTTATTTATTGATAAATTCCCCCTTCTATGATCTATGTTGAGAATAATTACTTTGAATTTACATTTGAAATGTTTCCTTGGATAAGGTTATATTTGGTCTTTAGAAATCATATCACTAATAAATTATTTTATGTATTCACATTGAAATATATTTCTCTCTTGGGTATTCAATATATTTTGGAATCATTTCCTATAAATTGGGATCAATTTACAACGTTTATTAATAATATTTTTAATATTTTTTATGCCTCATGTGTGGGGGAAACTATGAGTAAATTATTTTAAAAATTAGTGATTTTTTATGCTATTAAGATCACTTTTTTTCATAGGTTTCATGATCTTGGTAAATATTTTAAGTATAAATTATCGATTAAAATGTAAAACATATCGCCTTTTGGGAGGAAACCTATAATTTTTTCAAAAAAAAAATAATCATTTACATTAAACAAACCATCCCTGAAATTATTCATGTTAATATCTTCATTTTAGATATAGAAATTTCACATCACATCATCTTACAATTACATGGTATAATTTATTTTAAAGAATAATTATAATGTTGATTTATTTTACCCTTATAGAAAACTCAATACAGGAACTAATAGGATGTAAAAATGTTTTAATGGATCATGAATTATTGTTTATATTTTATGAATCAAGGAAATAATTTTTAGGGGAGTAATTTTTTTAAATATATCATTCTACATTTAATATATTATGACATATTATACTATATCACACTACTATAAAAATTTTAAATTAATTTCTTATATGAATAATAGTATGAAATAAAATCTATGATGATAATTAAGTGTGGGAGATTATTTATTTACATTTTAAAAAAACTGTAGTATTTAGTCAATTATAAAAAAATGGTTTTTATTCTAGAGTAATTATACACTGTAAAAAATATTTTGTTTAGATACGGAATATTATTTATTACCATGAAGATATACATCGATTTTACTAGAAAATTATAACATTTTTTAAAATGTTTTCACCTCATTAATCACTGATAAAAATACTAATTTACTTAAGATTAATTGAAAATTCAGGTATTTTGTTAATTAAAAAGATTTTAGATTCATAAACTCTACATGTATGTTCAAGAATTTGTGGTAAAAAAGGTTTTTCATTATTAATACACAATGAAATATTCTTTCAATAATTGAATTGCAAGTCAATTTTGAATACAATCATTCATAATTGTTTCCTACACTACAAAGATCATCATTAAAGACAATATTAAGTTTAATGTGTACATGAGAGTGTTTAAAAAATTATTTTAGCTATATATAAATGTAGTTCATATCAAGAATAAACCTTAAATTTTTCAAAATTAATTATTTTAGATATCTATTTAGATATTTTAATGGATAAAATTTAATAGAAATATTAAAAGTTATCTTGATACTCTAAGGTGATTAATAATTTCAATTCAACCATGGAATTAATTTTGGGATAACTTTTCATTGATCTCCTTAAAAATATTTAAATTAACATTGGTTAATTGTTTATAGAATTTTTATTCCATTTTAACTTCTTTATTTGAGCTGAATTATTAAGCCACACATTCAACTAGTCTAAGAATTAACATATAATCCTTGGTTGGTTTTTTAATATATAAGATAAAACAATTGAGTTAGTTAATTATGATTACCTTTTATTTATTAAACTAACTCATATATTTTGATGCATCTAATTATTCTATTGTAAAATATATATCTCTTTTAACCATTGTATAAAAAGGAAATTTGGAAAAAAATTGTGAAGTAATGTCTGATTAAATTTTATTCAAAATTTTAAATTAATTCATTTCCCTAAAACTAAAAACAAAATACATGCCACAAAATTATTTTAAGAAAATAAATCATCCATATTACTCAATATTTTCCATGGAGGAAACATATTAAAAACGAATCTATTGATGGAAATATAATTTTTCATCTTCAAGATTAATGTTTTTCAACCGAATTTGTCTAAATTGACTGCTTAGGATATATAAAAATGATATGTGTGGTGTATTTTTAATTGGATCTATTTTTAATCATGTTATCAATAAAAATTCAATATTTTTTTTATTTTTTTTTATAGAATTTTTTTTAATGAAAAATAATTGTTTTTTTTCATTCTGTTTCAATGTTTTCACTCATAGAATTATATATGATAAAGTGCATTTTAGGTGTTAAATTAATATATGTACTTTTCATCAATTAAAATATATTTTTAATAGATGAATAATATATTTATAATATAAATTTTAGTAGAAATAATTTTAATTGACAGAATTTTAAATAACTAAAAGTTTGGATTTAATTTTATCAAAGTTCTTTGTTATGATTTAAAAACAATGAAACAGAATTTCATCATTTTTTTTAAATATAACAATTTTAAGATAATTTTTATTAAGATATTTGTTTTAATTTTGAATTATTTTCAATCTTGTTTCATTATATTAACTTATTTTATTTTATTATGTATGAAATTCTCATCTAGTATGACATTTTTTGGCCATTCTCTAATGAAATTTCTTGCTGATCTTCCCATTAAATATTTTCTTCAAGAACCCCCTAGGATATCTTCAAGCTCCCCTCTTTGGAAATTTCTTAATTTTAAGAGATTATAGAGCCTCATAAGTTAATTTTATTTTTTTAATGAATTGCATGGCATCAAATGAAAATCCTATTTTCAAATTTTCAACCTAAAATGAAGAAACTAATTAAAATAAAAATGGGTAAAAATTATCTAATTATTATTTAAGAATCATCGTAATTAATCTAGAGGTCAATTTAGCATCATCTAACTAAACTCAATCTAGTTTCAAGAACCACAAATATAGGGAATGTTTGAGGGTCCATGTGGTCGAGTTTGTGGAAGAATGCAAGTTGTTCACAATGTTTTTATTATTATAGGTGTGAGGAGAAGGAGATGAAGGTTCCACATTTCTTTCCAATATTGTATATGTAGTTAGGAAGCTAATTACATTTCATGTGTTTAATTAAATAAATAAATGATTTCATTTGTACTATTTATCTAATGTAATCTTTATAAACATTGACTGAGCTTCTAGGTTCATGTTAATGGTTCAAGGTGAGTAGAAGATTTATGTGTTAATTGTTGAAGGTGACATGAACCTAAGGTTGTCCATTTTTTAGAATGAAAGTGAGATGATAATAGTGGTTTGAGACTAAGATGAATATTTCATACCAATATGGTACAAATTATATAGGATAAAGGTGGAATTGGATGAGATTTATAGATTGATATTGGTTAAAGATTGATGAAATTGAAGTGTTTCTTCAATGTAGAAGTTGAGTATGGGTTTTAAAAATTACATCTATCATGAATTTTTTTGTTAGTTGAAACGGGGTGGAGTTAAACAATAAAAATCTTATCAAGTTTTTAATAGGGTAATTAATTTATGGAAAATGTTTTAAATATCAGTGATAGAGTTTTCCTGTATACCAAATGTAGAGATGAGAGGAAAAAATAATTTCCCTCATATTTAGTTGTTGGAAAAAATCGGTGACAAATTTAAGTTAGTGAAAGGGAGAATAATAAAATGAGAGATGTGGACATTCCAAAAGGGGGGATTATTCATTGAGCATACATATATTTTTTAGAAGATGAAGATGGGTGGGATTTGGGATAAGAGACGTATGTGGAAAGATAAAAGGTGTATGATTAGAGGAAGCTAGAGTTAGAGAAGAATGTATTCAAGATAGTGGGTGTCACAACCCCATCCCCACAAGGTGTACCCCTCCTGGCCCGAAAATCTGAGAAGGGAGGTAATGAACCCGGAGTCCTACCTTCAGTAGGCCCCAGGATGGAAACTATTACCGAGGGTATAGTAAACACACAAATGAGGGGCATTACCCTATAAGAGAACACATGCGAAAGAGAGTGATAAGACCGAAACCTATCAACTCCAACTCAGAATGCAATATAAAATAAATCGCAAGTGAACATATGTAATCTCATGCTAAACTACTACAACTGAAAGTGAAAACTAAAAGTACCAAAGGAATGTAAAAAAAGAGCAACCATAATCCTGAACAACTCCTGCAACCCAAAGCTAGTAGAAACCAGCTGGATCTCTAACCTGTTCCAAGTGATCTGAAAACATTTTATAAATACATTTCGTGAGTATAACAGTATACATAGTAGGATATTCCTCGGATAATCTCGTGCATATGTAAATAAAGCATGCTAAAGCATAGTAAACAACAAGTGAAACTAACTCGTCGCCTAAACAGGTATACTATGTTTCCAGCCTCAACATGGCTACACTGACCAAGTAATGCATACAAGAGTATATTGAATAATAAATAATGTAAAAGGTCTCCCACTACTACTACCCCTCTAGTTTTCCACTTTTCCCCAACATCACACGTCCTAAGCATCTCCCTCCAAAAAGGCTTTCCCAAAGACACCTGGGCAATGTACCACAACATGCACGTCGTTCAACAAAACCACCATGTCGGTGCAAGAAAAGTTACCAAGTTGGTTCTAGGAGTCACCACAGATCGCATAACCATTATCATACATTGAGCATTATACCTCAAGACATTATAGCCTACACACCGAGTAAGAAAACTCATGCCATCACAACCTATACAAGTTACTCCTATAGTAGTCCATAAAAAACTATATCCAGAATATATGTGTGTGAATTACCACATGCCATTACAGCCCTCAACAAACATATATGTGAAAACATACTGATGTTCTTACCAACACAAGTAACTACCATGAGAAGAGAGTGGGGCCAAAGGGGATATTCATCCATCTATCCTCCCACCGAAATGTTGAGTAAAAAACCCCAAGGGATCAGAATCCCTTGGGTGTCAGTTTCCTAAACTGATGGGGTAAAGTATCATATAGAAATACAAAAAATAAAGAATATACTATATCTCACAACAACACTATGGGCATAACCTAGACATAGACTTTGCTGAAGCTAACTTCACTCAGACTACTGGCTGGCACATCTAAGACTAGGTATCCTATAAGCACACAATAATTTATAGAACATTATTACATTACTTCATCCCCTTTTTATAGGTTTCACATTACATTAATTAATTCTTTATACATTAATTAACCATTAACAATTCCGCATCATATTTTATTACCATCACACCAAAAGTCCAATGATCCTTTAAATTCTAACCTTAGCATTGCATTCCACCAATCTCCAACCCCTAAGGTTAACATCATTTATTCGATCATTCATTGAATACATTATTATCTTCCAATATACCAATGAATTCTATAAAAACATTCCAAGCTACTAAACAAAATGGGGCTCAACTCGTTGAGTAGATAGACAACTCATCAAGACTTTACCACCTATAGTAGGATCATAGACCTGTCCTCCCTTGAGAAGATAAACACAGAAAGCATGTGGAATACCCCATGTGTCTTCACCCCTTTTGGAAGGAGGGTATGCAAACCAACTACCATGATCAATGGGGAATGTAAAGTAGATAACAACCAACAAGATCAACATGCTTCCAAAAATTCACATCCATCACATTTCATCATCCTCAATGTCCTCCCCGATACCCACATGCATAAATCAATGCATCTCACCACTCTATGTGTCAAATTCTACCACAACCATTAGGCCTCCATGACTCCACATATCACAACAGTCATTCATGCTCACATCACAACACACGTAGTAGGAAAACAAACATCATATCAATTGGGCACTTGGCCCTTAAACAAGGAAGAGGATAACTCAAAACTGTACATGTAATTATCTTTTATCAAATAGCTAGTTCGTTTATCCATATTGAATTAACCAATTTATTATTCATATGTTCTAACTATGAGAAACCTAAAAAGTAATCTATCAAAAATTTATTAAACATGCTTAATGCATAAATTTGATTAGCATCAAATTACCACAACAATAATTAGATTCATTCACACTCCCCATTATCATTATCCAAACAATTATAAATTAAATCCATCTTTACGTTATTTACCAATTTCCAACAAGAACGAAGAGATAAACAGTGAAAGCATAGATATCACAATATCTAGAAAAACAAGAGGCAAAAACATACGATCAATATCAATTTTTTTATCTATTTCAAATATTTATTATGTCAATTCCACTGTGATCCAGTGGGATAAAACATGATAACTCTACAGTTTCACGTAAAATAATATATAAGCAATGAATCCCCTACCTCAAATGGTTATTGACGTTGTTTATATGAGAATGAGCCACACAACAGTTTACAATCTCTTACCCCCTATGAAAACTCTAACCGCCCGAGGAAGCAGAGACACCACCACACTAGTAAACACCCAAGAAATATACATCATGAACATAGAGATATAAATCAATAAAATGTAAAGGAGATACAAAAAAAAGGTAACCCCAAAAGAATGAAGATAGATCATACCTTGTATTGAAAAATGATCGATACTGCTAGGTTGCATCAAAATAGAGGGGAACCAATCCAAGGAGGAAATTTTGATCTCACAACTCTTATAGGAAGGAATGGAAGGTTCGACCGTCAACACCCGAGAACATGGAGGAATAACTAGGGATGAAGATATCTCATCCATTTAGAATATTTAATGGAGCAGTTGTTTATGATACCCTGAATTTTCCATTAAAAGTGGATCACATTAAACCTCACAGTATGACCAATTAAAAGCATCATGTGCCTAAAGAAAATTAAAATATGAGTTACGGCCCATGAATCCTCCATATAATAATTAAAACTAGTCATTAAATAAATTTTATGTTAGAGGAAACATCAAAGCGTGAACTATTGGAAGCTGGAAACACTTTCCACAAACTAGAAATTTGCAAAGGAAATAGAGGCTACCGTTTAACCTCACCGTTCTGGAAACACTGTTCATAAACTCAAAATTTTACAAAAGAAATAGAGGCTACCATTGAACTTCACCATTTTGGAAACACTGTTGATGAACTCAAAATTTCGAAAAGGAAATAGAGGTTATTGTTGGTCCTCACCTAATGCTACCATTGCACTGTTCACAAAACTCAAAGCACTATTCACGGGACTGGAAATTTGGAAAAGTGTTAGGGATAAGTCCTCATGACCTCCCGAAACAACTTAGACACCATATATTAGCAACGGAATAGACTAGAGAGGTCCATCCCTTTACATCAGATACCTGTCAAAACATTCTTGTCTTGGAAAATAAAAAACAAATCTAAAAGGAAATAGAAAAGAGGTTCGAACAACCACCCATCGAGATACCTCTCAATAGAGACCAAGCCACAAGAAGAATCCATAGAAATCCATCTCATAAACATGAATGTTCTACAAACACAAATTGTCCATCATTACATGAAATGAGTTAAACATAAAACAACTCGGGGTACAGAGCACACATATGTGACTCACGTTCCCAGGTACTCTCCTTCACGCCATGGTGTCGCCACAAGACACGAACCAAGTTGATTGAATGCATGTGCAACACCATCTCTTTGAGGTCTTGGATCTTCACATGACACTCCTAAAATTCCACATCAACATCAACATCAATCACTCCCCAATCGATGATGTGATCGTAATCATGAAGATAACAACGGAGCTATGATACATGGAAAACATCATGTATCTGGATCATCTGTGGGGGAACTGCTACTTGATACGCCACGACTCCAACATGAAACAAAACCTTTAAATTCCCAACAAACCGGGATGAAATCTTACTCCCATGACCAAACCATAGCTGCCCCCGATGGGGAGTCACCTTCAGAAACATGTGATCCCCAAAATCAAACTCCAAAGGTCTCCTCCTTTGATCGGCATATGATGTGAGATGATCCTGCACTATCTTCATCCTCTCACGAATCACCTGAACCATCTCTGTTGTATTCTGCACTGGTTCGAGTCCAAGAATTTCTAACTCTCTGACCCTAGTCCAGCACAACTAATAAGTGAACAATTAGCCATTCAAGGCTTCAAATGTCACTATACTGATGGTGAAATGAAAACTACTATTGATAAAAAACTCCACCAAAGGTAAGTTCCACATCCACGAACCTCCAAAATCCCAGGCACAAGATCAAAAAATGTCTTCAATAGTGTGGATGGTTCGCTATGTATGACCATCTATTTGTGGATGAAAATTAATGCTACAACATAGCTGAGAACCGAAAGCAAGCTGGTGACCTCTCCACACCCTATAAGTAAGAAAAGGATCTCGATCAAAAATGATAATACTTTGGACTCTGTGAAGTCTCAACTCCTCCTCTAGATACTGCCTTGAAAAAACATCCACTAAGAATGACTGGTTTATTGCTATATTGTGGGATGATTTTGTTAAATGGTCCACTACCACATAAATAGAATCATGTCCTCGGAGCTCGAGGTGAACCAGTAACAATGTGCATTGAGATGGCCTCCCTCTTCCTCTAAGGAATATCTATTGGCAGGAGAAAACCACTGGGGACTCGGTCCACAACCACGAAATTCTGGAAGACCAAACATCAAAACACAGACTTTGTAACAGCAGGCTTTAGCCCAGGACACCAATATTGAATCCTCATGGCTCTTTACATCTTTTTTCCCTTCAGTATGGACCTCTAAAGATAAATTTTGGAACTCTACGAGAACCCTCTCATACATCACTAATGGAAAAACAATCCTTCCATGAAAAAACACCGGGTGTTGTTCATCCTCATACTGACCATCAGGGTCATAGACACAAACAACTCGGTCTCTCCAGACCACTACCTCCAGATCCCCTAACTTGGACTCTTCCACTAGCTTCAATAGAGATGACAACACCATCATCTGAAAGAGACAACCTTTGACCCAAAATTCTCCCATATTGATATGTAATGCCGATAGTTCTTCTATAACTCTCCAGAAATCACCAGATTCATGCATAGCATCCCAAAGCGTCTTCTGGATCAGTGAATCATCTAAAAAATTACCCTTTCTAGGTGTATATGATATTTCAAAGGTCTATTCCTCTAAGAACCTCATCCACTGATGATGAAGAAATTTTAATCCACGCTGGGTGAAAACATACCTCAGACTCTTATGATCAGTGTAAACCACAACCCACTCGCCAATGAGGTAATGTCTCCACAACTTCAAAGAAAACACCACAGCTACAAACCCAAAATCATGGGTGGCATAGTTACATTCATGGGGACGCAACAATTGAGAACAATAAGATACAACAGATCTCTTCTGCATTAGAACATAGCCTAACCCCAAATGCGAAGCATCGCAGAAAACATAATACAGAACTCCATCTACTAGAAGACATTGAACTGGATCACTTACTAATTTCTCCTATAGATACATGAAAGCGTCCTAACACTGATCAGTCCATATGAACACTTGATATTACCTAGTCAAAGCTATCAGAGGAGTTTCAACTCGAGAGAAATATTATACGAACCTCATTTAGTAGCCTATGAGACCAAGGAAACATTACACCTCTATCATTGTCTTGGGGGCTTCCCAAAACACAACATCCTCAATCTTCAATGGATCCATAGGTACTCCCAACTGGGACACAACATTCTCCAAGAAACATACTTCTTGAGCCCAAAACTCACACTTTGACAACTTCTCGAACAACAGATGTCGACGATGAACTCCCAAAATGGTGTGTAGATTCTCTACATACTCATCCTCAAACGTCTATTACACAAGGATGTCGTCAATGAAAACCACCCCGAACATGTCCAGGAAGTCACCGAACATTGAGTACATGAATCCCGTCAATACAATTGTAGAGATCATTACACCGAATGACATTACCACAAACTCATAATGCCCATGAAGACAATGTAAAGTAGTATTCTAGATATCGTCATCCTTCTCATGCATCTGATGATATCATGGCCGCAAGTCGATCTTTGAAGTCCAACATTCACCCTTTTGTTGATCGAATAAATCATAAATCCGTGGAAGACGAAAGTGATTCATTACTATCACTTTTTTATGCGACGATAATTGATACACAACCGCAAACTGCCATCAGCCTTCTTTACAAACAAAACTGGTGCGCCCCATGATGACACAGTCAGTCAAACAAAACCACACTATAACAGACCATCAAGATGTATATGTGGCTCTTATAACTTATAAGGGGCCATCCTATATGGATATATAGAGATATGAGATTCTCTTTGTTTTTTCTTGATCCAAAACTCGACCTATCGTCAATGGGGTAATGCCACAACCTCTTCTGGAAAGACAACGAGCTACTCTTCTAAGACCATAGGAAATGCTAACTTTTGAACCTCAGAAGAACTCAATATCATCTCAACCATCATTTATGATAAGGACAGAACATGCCTTCGACCCATTTGAGGGTATCTCTCACCAACAAACACCACCGACTCTCCATCTGTATAGAAGAACACAACATGACTCCTTATGCAATCCATGATATCCTACACTGAATATAACCAATCCATGAAAAGGATTAAATCATATGGTTATATATATAACCATAGAATATCTCCCCGTGAGTGGTGCTACCCCAGCACTAGCTCATAGTCACTACATACTTCAAACAAGTCTTCTCGACTTCCAACTGGTTTTGTAAATGCCAAGGGAACAGGAATAATCTCTACCTCAAGTCCCAAAGCATGGAAAAGGTAGGGGATATGAAGTAGTGTGTCACTCCTTATTTAGAAAATTCATAAATGAAGGTATAAAATAAGAAAAGGGTGCCTCAAACGATGTCTGGCTCGCCAAGAGCTATAAATGCTAAAGTATATAGCTTACCGCGACCTCTTCCATGGCCTCTCTGACCCTGATGATGACCACCACCATGGTCTCACTCTACTCTTTGAGGACAGGGAGCATCACAGGGATGGCCTCTACCTACCCCATCTACCATCTGCTAATCCAAATCTGGTGCAACCTACTGATGTTGCCTTGGCTAGAACTGCCTCAACAGAGGAACCTTGAGTGGAACACCTGGTGCATGATGACTGCACTGAAAGGATAGGCACTCTCACTACCGATGACCTCGACCAACACAAGAAAAACAAGCGACTGATCTCTTGGAATGGGCCTGAGAGATGCCACCCCAATAGAAATGAGATGTTGATGGCTAGGTCCTACCCACTACCAAATGGAAAGTCTTCTTCCCTAAAAACTGGTAACCCAAGACCACAAATATGCTTCATGAGGAGTCATGAACACTCCCCTATCATGATGATATGGTTATAGAAAATTTCCTCTCAACGACCTATGATCATTCAATCTCCTCACGACATGTATTAAAAAATAAATGGGTGACTTGGTGCTAGATCTCTAAATCAAGGCCTCCTAGAAATGACTCACACTGGCCTCCTCATTTAGAAACTGGTCTGAAGCATATCATAAAAGGTTCCTGAAATGGATTCCAAACTCTCACACACTAGAGCTCCTATGTCGAAGGGTAAGAATCTCCTGGTGACCGGACACCTTCGCGGTCAAAGAAATAAAATCTACATTAAACTTATTTCAGAACTCCTCCCATGAGATCGCTACCTCCTCGTGATCCCCAAGGAACAAAAACCACCACTACCTCAGTGCTCCACATAGCATCGACACAACCAAGGATACCCAATGCTCTTTTTTAGTACAGATTGAACTGAAGCCTACCTCGACCTCCACCAACAATTATTCCATTACTACATCTGAAAGGGAACCCTCATTATTCTATAGACTCTGGCGCGGAGAGTCTCAGAGTTTCCTCCTCCAAGTTTCATCCTCATCAACCTCTACCCGGTAGCGATCTGCTGGCACAGCCTGCGGGGCATCTTCTATGCGATCTTAACGAGGACGTCGACCTGGAGCAATACCTAAAAAATATATATATAGAGATCCTAAACCTGGAATATGAAATTCTATGTGTTAATTAATTAAGTTTTTTCTTTTATTCATTTTACGTTAACCTATCCCAAGGTATACCCATTCAAACAAAAGCACAAAGAAGAATGATTTATGATCCTTTCTTAGGTCTCAACCCTGCAAATAGTATCACATTTTTACTAGCCATTTTAATCTTAATGGTCTATGCATCAGATCATAGGGGTCCCTAAACACCTATGTCTCATACGGTCTCTAGTGTTTACATCACTTGCTAAACATGAATGACACTGTTTCCCTACCAAACCATGCAACCTCACTTGTGCCTAACCCCAAAATCCATCCTATCCCACGACCTTCATTTAATACCACTTTGTCAATACCCCTCCCCCACCAGGTGTACACCTCGTGGGACATAAATATGAGAAGCTAGATAATGACCCCCCCCCCCCCCCGAGTCTCGCCTCTAGTAGGCCCCATGTTGGAAACTAGCACTGAGGGTATAGTAAACACAAAAATGGGAGGCATTTCCCTCTAAGAGAATGCATGTGAGAGAGAGAGATAAGATAGGAACCCACCAACTCCAACTCATACTGCAATCTAAATTATATCCCAAGTGCACATATGTAATTTCATGAAAAACTACTACAACTAAATGTGAAAATAGAATGTACCGAAGGAAAGTAAAAACAACATCGACCACAATCCCGAACAGCTCCTACTACCACAAGCTAGTATTAATCAGTCGGATCTCCAACATACTCAAAGTGACATCAAAAAATGTTTATATATACATAAGGTGAGTATAACAATATACTCATTATGATCCTCCTCAGAGCCTCTCATATAAAATTAAAGAAATCATGCTAATGTACTGTGAACAACAAGTGAAACTGACTCGTCACCTAAACAAGTATACTAAGTTCCCAACCTCAGCATGGATACTCTTACCAAGTATCGCATACAAGAGTATATAATATAATAAATAATATCATGGTCACCTTGCTAATACTTCCCTACTGGTTTGTCGCTTTGTCCCAATGTCGCACATTATAAGCATCTCTCTCTGAAAGGCTTGCCCGCAGACACTTGGGGGAAGCACCAAAACATGCTCCTCGGGCAACAAAACCACCACGTCCACATAATAAATGTACCTAGATAGATTCTAGGAGCCACCACAGGTTGAATAACATGTATCATCTATTGGGAATTATACCTCAAGCCATTACTACTGACACTCCGAGTAAGGATCCTCAAGCAGTCAGAGCCTATAAATGTCACGCCTATAGTAGTCCATAGAAAAATTTATCTAGAATATATGTGTGTGAATAACCACAATCCATTACATCACTCTACACACGTATATAGGGAAAACTAACTATTGTTCCTACCATCACAAGTAACTATGAAGAGAAGAGAGTGGGGACAAATGGGGTAGTTAGCCATCCATCCTCCCAATGGAATGTTGGAAAAAACACACCCTAGAGCTCAGAATCCCTTGGGTGTTAGTTTCCCTAACTGACGGGGTGGAGTAACGTATAGAAATACGAAAATTAAAGAATATAATATAGCTCACAACCACACTATGTGTGTAAACTAGTCATATACTCAACTATAGCTATCGTCTCTCGGACTCCTATCTTCCACTTCTAATACTAGGTATCTTATAAGCAGACAACAATTTAAAGATCTTTATTAAATTACTTCATTCCATTTTAAATAGTATCACTTTACAGTAATTAATTATTTAAAAATTAATTAACCATTAAATAATCCACATTATATTTCATTAAAATCACACCTAAAGTCTAATGTTCTTGTAAATTGTAACCATAGCATTGCGTCCCATCAAGCTCAAACCCCATGGGCTAAAATCATTTATTCAATAATTTATTAACAACATTATTACCTTTCTATATTCCTAGGCATTCTAGAAAAATATTCTATGCTGCTAAACACAAGGAGGATCAACTGGGTGAGTAGATGAACTACCCATCAATTATTTTCCACCTATTGAAAGAGCATAGACCCATCCTCCCTCAAGAAGCCAAACATGGGACACATGTGGCATACCCTTCGTGTCTTCTCCCATTTTGGAAGGAGGGTAAGCAAACCAGCTTCCTTGAGCTGTGGGGAATGTAATACAGGTTACAACCAAAAATATTCGTAAGCATCCAACCGTTCACATCCAACCCATTTCATCATCCTTGGTGTCCACCCAGACACCCACATTCATAAATTGATGCATCCTGTCACTCTAGGTGTCAACTGTAGCCACATCCAACAGTCCTCCATTCCCCCACATATAACAACAATCATCCAGGCTCACATAACAACAAAAGCAGTAGGAGAAGAAACATTGTATCAATTGTGATCTTGGCCCTTAAACAAGCAAGAGGGTACTCAGAACCCTACAAAGGAATTATCTTTTATTAAACTACTATTTCTTTAATCCATCTTGAATTAACTTATTTATTATTCATAGGATCCAACTATAGGAATCCTAAAGAGTAAGTTATAGTAAATTTATTAAACATGATTACTGCATCAATATTATTAGCATCAAATAACAAAATCAATAATCAAATTTATTCAAATTCTTCCTTATCTTTAGCCAAAAAATTGTCATATAATTCGGGCTTTACATTGTTTACCAATTTCCATCAACAACGAAAAGTTAAACAAAGCAAGCATAGATATTACACTATCTAGAAAAAATGAGGCAACAACCTACGATCGATAACAATTTATTTATCCAGTTAAAATATTAATTATTTCAATCAAATTGAGATCTAGTGGAATAAAACATGATAACTCTATAGTTTCACATAAAAGAAAAGAGAAGCCATGAATCCCTTACCTCAAATGGTTCTTAATGTACTTCACACTAGAATGAGCCACACGATGGGTTATGATCTCCACCCCCATGACAAATGTATCCACTTTAGGATGCATAGAAAACACCACATTAGTCAACACACATGAAAATTCCATTAGGAACATGGAGATCGAATTCCCTAAAAGAGCAAGAAGAAAGAGAAGGAGATGAACCCAGAAGAGTGAAAATAGATCACACCTTATATCGAAGAATGATTGATACTGCTTGGTTGCATAAAAATAGATGCAAAAAAATCCATGGATGAAATTTTTACTGTATAACTCCTATGGGAAGGAATGGAAGGTTCATATGTCTCACACCCGAGAAGAAGGAGGAAGAACTAGGGAGGAATATACCCTACCCCTTTAGAAGATTTAACGAAGTAGCAGTTTACGATACACTGGATTTCCCATTAAAAGTGGATCACATTACACCATGAGGTTTGACCATGTTAAAGAATCCCAAGCCTTGTAAAATTAAAATAGGATTTATAGACTTTGAATAGGTCTTAGAGTCCTTTAAATGAGGATTTAAATGCATTTTATGTCAAAGTAAATGTCAAAGGGGTGAACTGTATGAAGCTGGAAACACTGTTCATAGATCTCGAAATTTGGAAAAGGAAATAGAGGATTCCGTTGAAACTCACTCTTCTAGAAACACTTTTCATGACCTCAAAATTTGGAAAATTAAATAGAGACTATCGTTGAACCTCACCGTTCTAAAAACACTATTTATGAACTCAAAATTTGGAAATGGAAATAGAGGCTATCGTTGAACCTCACCATTCTGGAAACACTATTCATGATCTCAAAATTTGGGAAAGGAAATAGTGGCTACTGTCGGACCTCACATAAGGCTACCAGTGCACTGTTAATAGAACATGAAACCCCATTCATGGGACTAGAAATTTAGCAATGTGTTGGGGATAAGTCACATAGACCACCAAAAACACCTCAGACACCAGATTTTAGGAATGGAATGGCCTGGAGAGGTCTGGGTGATTACAGTGAGGAATTTATTGTTTCCTTTTCCTTTTTTATTTATAATATATTTATATTTTTACTTAGGTATATTTTTTCTTATTATGAACATGAATTTCTAAATCCATCCAAGTGATCAGTGAAAATGTATTAAAAATATTTTGTCTATTGTACTCATGTTTTTACCATTGTTTGTATCATTCTTAAGCTTTCACTATAACCATCCTTTTCTTATTATCTGGTAATGAAGAAAAAAATTCAATTCAATGATTTAAATTTTATTAATGTCCTAAAATTAATTGATACCTTTCCAAATAATTGAATAATTGAGGTTAGTATTATCACGGGAGCTGCAGTGTAATTTTTTAAATATTTTTTCCCAATTTTATTCTTCATGAAATTATTTATACACAATTATTTGTACCAACATGTTATGATATTGGATTATTTTCCCTTGATACATATACGGATGATTTAAAATTATAAAACTTTTATATTTCTCTTCCAATGGAACATACAATTCATATCATGTGTTCATATTTACTAATAATTTCTTAGGATATTTCAGTGAATTTTTTTGATCATTATAATGAACAAGTTTTTTCATACATATATATTACATTTGAAGAGATAAATAATCAATATATTTTAAAAATTTAGGCCTGAAGAAACATGATTATCACTGGACACTAGGTAAAAGAACTTCTAATTTTATGAAATATATTAAACATATCCAATACAGATCATCCTAATAAGTTCATTTTATATAAATTTTAGACATAAAATATTATTTATAACCTTAGGAAAATACTAATAATAATAGGTGAGCTCAAATTCTTAGGAAGGGTAGTCATTAAATATATTAATGGTTGATCATAAAAAAATAAATATAATTATAGAAGTATATAAATAGAACATACATATTTCAAAATGTGTCTATTATGTATTTTAAACATGATACAAGAAATAAAACATTATAATTTCAAAAAACATGAACCACAAGAGTAAAAAATCATCAAATATTATTCATCAACTATATGTTCATGTCATACTAGTGTGGCATCATCATGAGTATAGACAAAATTCATTTGTCTATTACAACAAATAAGACCATATAAGCATTGTGGATCAGGAATCGACCCACGTTTCCCTGTCAATAATGAATTGAGAATAATCACTTATTTCCTATAGTGTTTCAATCACATCTACATATTTCAGATAGTGGATCAAGAACATCGGCTTGTTTTCTATCATTATATCATGAGAAATAAATTTTAACCCAATACATTTGATAGATATATAGGACACAACCATCACATAATCTAAACATTTTACCTCCACAAGATGATAAAAATTTCATCATATCATCACCCATGAGAAGGATGCATGTGTCAGGTACAATTCATCATGAAATAACCCATGAAAATAAACATGTTTCATTATAATTTCATCAATTCATTATATAACAACCCATGAAAAAGGAATGGAGTTTTTAAACACATTTTTATCACAATCATTGTAATAAACCATCAAAATAGTTAATAAATATGGTATTATTATATCAAATTACAAATAAAACATAATAAATAGAAAAGGTTGTTGTAATTGATAAATAAAATTCCATAAAATATCATTAAAACATATTTGAGGAAACAATCATTTTTTTTTATAAACCCATTTTTAATATCTAATAACTTAACAAATATTAAGGGAATTTTTTTATTTAAAAATAAACATGAAAAACTATAAATTAATGTTAAAATAATTGATTGTTCATTATGTAGGAAAATTCCATTCATGTCATACATGTTAAAATAAATCTTCATTCTACATTTTCAATAATGTGTAAAAAGTGCCTTTTTCCAAAAATGAAACGAATATTCCATTAAAAAAATTAAATAATTAAAAAATGGGTAAAAAGTTAGTTCCAAAAAATTTTTAGAATGGTGAAAATTTTCATTCAAACATTTTTTTAAAAAATAGACTTGGAAGAGAAATGGGTATCAACTAAGGAGAGAAATATATTAGGTTTTTCCTTGAAAATATTCATAAAGAATCCTGATCAAATAATTAGTGGAAATTTAAAAGAAAAATTTTATTCTCCAAAAATAAATCTATTATAATAATGTATAGTAGTTTATTGAGAGGTAAATGAAAATATTTCATCATGATAATCATAATCATAAATAATCCTGATAAATTTTTTTATTTTAACATAAAAACATTTACCACATTGTTAATTTTTAAATTATAAGATCCATGAAACAATGAACCATAGTTGGATATGAAAATGGCCATAAAATTCATAATAATTATAATAAAATACATTCATGGTTAGTATATATATCACACAAGGGAAATATGTATTGAATATGACATGTACCCCGAAATGCTAAAAGTTATATAGAAATCCCTTACGTCTTTGTAAAAACATTAATCATGAACCCCATGAAATAATAATATAAAATGAACATTAAATATAATAATAAAAATTAAATTCATGATATAACATGGTAAAGGGGTTTTAAAACTACCATATAAGATAATATAGGATCATAACAAAACATATGTCCCAAAGAAGGAAATTTGAGATAAAATTACTTTACCTTAACTGTTGATATACTTCATACTCATTGGAACCTGTAGTATAAAGAATATATATTTATTATTACTCTATTATATATAACTAAAAATATATTTCATTTCATATTTGATTTACATATGACCTTTTATTAGTCATTTATTAATAATTCCTTGTTAAAATCACATTTCAGAAAATATCTATTTGTTTTTTCATGTTTGTTTGGTTTTGTATTTTCATTAATTTTACAAATATCATGGTTCTATAATCTAAATATTTTTAAACATAATATAAATATTATATATTTTCATTATATATGTTTTTAAAGTAATATATATATATATATGTTTAATATAGAAAACAAATTACACCATTCATGTAAATTGTAAGACATACGTACATTGAATGTTTTTTTCATTTTTTTGAGGATGTAATGAAGTAAACGTAGATAATATATCACCATCATAGAATAATTATGATACCATATATATCCCATATATTAATTAAATTAATATTTATTACCTTCCATGTAAATAATATGTGAAAAAGTAATCATAATACTTCCCTAGGCAGTAGTGTGCCAAACACAAAAAGAATATTGTCATATTCCCCTAGAATGGAAGGTAGGAAGGTTTTTGTGATATTATAAATATATAATTATATTTATGTCATAAATATTATATATATATTTTAAATAAACTTTTATATCAATCTTTTAGGGGTGATGATGGAAAATAAATTTCATCTATTCATGAGGCGGTAGTCATTGATACACACGATTGATAGTTTTGCATACCATTTAATGGAATATGAGGAGAATATAATGTATTACATTGAAATAATGAAATATAAATATATGTGAGATTTTTTTTGTATTTATACCCACATAATTTAATAAAATTTTAATGAATTTATTGAAGAAATAAAATATAAACGGTCAGAAGAGAACAATACCCCTTCTTCGGGTGACTTCCATTACTTTACACCAAAATCCATACTTGGTTGGATTCCATGTAATAAAATGAATTTAGGATTTCAAAATGAATTAAAGGAATTTTTTATAGGTATTTTTTGAATCAATTGGTTTTAGAAGTTTTTATAGGAGAGGATGGGGTTTCCCATTTATAATTAGGGAGAGGATACACATGTAATTTTTGAAAATAATAATGTGTACCCGTGTTTTTCACATTAAAAAATAAAAAATTCTTTTTTCTCAATCCTTAGACGGAATAAGGTCCAAATGTGGCCATTAAATGGAATTTTTATATATTTTTATGTAATTTTACAACTTATCAATCTAGTTAAAGATTTGATGAACATGTTTTAACCTTAACCAAGGTAAATAATTATTTTTATTTTTACAATTGAATTTATCTAAAATATTTTGTCGATATTATAATATAATGTTAGTTATACATATATAAACATTTAAACCATTTTTATAAATTATATACATACAAGTAAAGACTTTTAATCTAAAATTAAACACACATATGTGATAAACATTTGATTTTCTAAAGTGAATCTTTTCATATGTATAAAATGATTTAATAACAAAAGTCAACATAAATTTGATTTCAATAACCTAAATTGTATTAATAATAACATAATTACACTATTTGTTATATTATAAAATCATTAAATTATATTTAAAAGTATAAATACATTAAATTAAGAAGTAGTTTTAAATAATAATCACTATTTTCGTTATTCATCAAAAACTAAATCTTTTCAAAAAATTATAAAAACTTCATCCTATGATAATTTAAACATATTGATTATAAAAATGATGTTTGTATTTTAAAATAAATTTTTTACAAGTTTCAAAATATATTTCATTCAGAAATATCAATTACATAATTTTTTTGAGAAAAATGTATTTTATAAGCATATAAAGACATTTGTAGAAATTTAGAATGTATTTATAAATATATTTTATTTATATAAACCCAATATAATTAAATTTACAAAAAAAATTATTCGTATTCATACAACAAAATTTAATGGCTATGTTATGGCAATCGTGTTTAAATAAAAATATAAAAAACATATTATAGTTCGTTTAAATTGAGTGTCTCATTTAACATGTGTTATTGATGAAATTAAATTTAAAAAAATATTTCATTAAATACTACATTGTTACATTCTACCCACCCACCACCAATGAATTTTTTCCTTCAAATCCATCACTCTGATACATAAATATTTTGGAAACTTTATCCTTATCATATCATTGTATTCTCACATTTCTTCATTAAATTAGTGGTTTCACCAGAAAACATTACTAATTGAGTGGTCATGTTTAATTGAAATTTATCTCTGGGATATTGAATCTCTATTAGTTGTTACTCATAATAATGAAATTATTTTAGTGGTATAACCTATGAGTTCATTACATTTAAAGGACTATGTATGTACTTCAATATGATAGATACAAGGAACAGATAATAGACTTGGGAGTGGTTTTCTGGAAACTTTAATTGATAAGATACCATCCAGATATTATAAACAATTTTAAAGGTACTGATATTCTTAGGGATTATTTTACCCTTCTTTCTAAATATCATTATTTTATTCCATTGATATATTGTTAGAAACACCTTATCACGAACACCAAATTCTAGTTCATGATAGTGAATGTTAGCATAAATTTTCTTATGGTTTTGTGTTTCCATTATTTATTTATGAATGGAACTAACCTTCTCTATCGTTGCTTTACCTAGATTGGGACCCATAGGATTGATTTCCCTAAATTCATCTCAGAATGTTGGAGTACTAACCATCCTTTCATAGACAGATTCATGAGGATCCATCAAAGTTCACAAGTGAAATATATTATTAAATAATAACACAACTAGATGAAATTTTTGATCCCCACAACTTTTATAATTTGTAGAATATAATCTCAACATATCCTTTAGTGTTTGAATTATTCTCTTAGACTGACCCTCTATTTGAAAGTGATATTTGGTTCTAAAATATAGCTCTATATCCATGGAATGTTAAAGGAATTTCTAGAACATTAAGGTAATACTCATATCCTTATTAGATAAAATATAATGTGGTACTCCAAGAAACATTACCAATTTTTAAATTTATATCTTGGAAAATCATTCCAATGAGAAATCTTATTTTATTGTAATGATGTGTGAAAAATCTCAATGGTGATCAACTATAACCCATAAATAATTATTCCCTTTAGATGTTTTTGGGTTTCCAACTACAAAATCAATGGTGATGTTTAATGATTTCCATTCTAGTATGGGTAATGGTTGTAACATCCCCTTAGACTTTTTTCTCTTAGTCTTAACATTCTAACATAATAAGAACCAATATACAAACTTTCTAATATCTCTCTTCATGTAATCCCACCAAAAACACTCTTTAAATTCACAATATATGTTTTTTACTTCAATAATTAATAGATAATGATGAAATATGATCCTATTATAGCAGTTCTATATTCATGTAGGGTATGTGAAAAACACATAAATGGTTCCTAAAAGATATTATTCTATCACAATCGAGGTAAACTCATGGTCATTCATTATCTTCTACTAGAGATCTATGTTTTCCTTCTATGCCACTTTAATATTTTCTTGAATGAATGGTTGAACACTCATTTGATATGTATAATATTTATCCCCTACCTTTTGGATTTCCAGAACTATCCTTTTCAGATCTAAAAATATTATATATTTTTTTACCCTCATAATGGATAAGATGTAATGATATTTTTGACTCAAGGAATCACCAACCTTGTTCAATTCACATGGATGGTAGTGTATTAAGCTTTAATAAAATAATATAATCTCAAACAACTATATATGGAACATGTTTAACTCCTTATGGGTGCATATATAATTTAATCTTTTATTATCAGTATATATATGAAACTTTTATCTATAAAGATAATGTGTAACAACCCAAAATTTTATCCATGGAAATTAATTTCTTATTATTATTTCATATAGTATAAATCACATAATATTAAATTGATAACACGATAAAAAAATTTATAAATGAAATGTTAATGAAATTAGAGGTAATAATAGGATTTAAGGAACCTATACCAATGGAATTGTATCATGAATTTTGGAATAGTAATATGACCTAAAAGAAGAGTAATTTTTATAATAGAATGGTATCATCACCCATGAATGTATAAATCAAATTTTAGTTTCTTAAAAATTTGAATAATATATAAGTATACCATAGAAAAAGTGAATAGATTTATTAAAAATTATTAATTTTGTATTGGTATTTTTGTAAGTTAAAAATTTTTAATTTCATTTTTACAATTAATTTAATGAATCAAAAGAAACTATAATATCAAAAAGGTATTGGTAAAATAATATATTTTCACTTAGGATTATTAGATAATTTTATGAGACCTTAATTAATTTTTCAAAGTCATAAAAGACAGTTATAATTTTAAAATCTATATTTTCTGAGTAAATAATGATTTTAATTAAAAAATAAATTTCTTATATATATAAAATTATTTTCATAAAATGAAGTATATTTTTTAATTATACATGTTGAAAAAATTTTAGGGTTATTTTTTGTTTTTTCCTAAAATACTTGAATTTTGTGAACAATAAAATACAAAAAATTACAGTATATAAAAATTATTAATTTAATACCCTATTCCATTAGACATGACTATCGTAAGCACTATAATATCAAAATATCCTTAATTATTTTAATTTATTTACTGATAATTCTAAATCTATTCACATTCTTGAGCCAAAATAATTAACTAATGAAAAAAATAATCAGAAAGCACCCCTCCCCTCCTCTATAAAAACCACCCCTCACTACCTATTCTCAGCACACATTATAATATTTGAGCCTTGTACAAATTATCCCCAATTCTACTCTCAATACCCTCTAGCACTGCTTAATAATCTTGGTACCAACAAAAGACTAAACCCTTATCTCTTTAGATGTTCCTAAGGAGAAGGATTCAATAGTTAAAATCCTCTTTGTAATCTTTTAATTTCTTTTCATGTTATTTTATTTTCTTATTCTCTCCTCACATACCATCATAAAAATAGAATTATAACTCAAATAAATTATATATATTGTAATTTTACTTTGTTAATGGAATAATCCATCATCAAACCCCTTATCCTTTTTTTATTTTTAAAATGAATGCATTGTCTCTGAGGTGTTGATTGATCACCTTCATGGATGGAATGTTTTATTTTTAACTTACCACATTTAAGGTTGGTCATGAAAAAATTTTAATTGTTAAAATATATTTTAAAGAGAATTTTATATCCCTTTTTTGTGTTCTTTAAATAACATATTTACATAATACTAAATGACAAAAATGAGATTTTTTTGATCAAAACCCAACAATAATAATCTAAATGATTATCAATAATGTCTTATCTAGTGATTCATCATCATACCGTACAAAAAATTGATATATATATATAACCATAAAAAATTATATATGATAATTAATAACCTATAATTTCAATACAAGAGGATTATTCCAAATGTACATGAATTTCTATACTTATAGACAAGAGAACTGATTGTGAAAACCAATAAAACAAAGACTCTCGATCAATGAAATTTAACTCTATAACTCATCTAAGTGACCATAAATTAACATAATAAAACTATAATTGATCAAATTCATGTATAAAAGGTTCTATATTCGTTAATTAATGAATTTAGTTTGATTAAATAGGATACTAAAATGATGAATCCATTCATACAATATGTAAGTAGAATTCTTGAACCCAACTCTCTTTCTTTGGGGTTTCTATCTTTCACTCCATTTTTTATTGATTATCCTTTATTTTTCATTGAATAAAATTTATATTCCATTACCTTTTATTTTTTTTCAAGTACATGTTTTTTATATTTTTTTTAAAAAATGCATAGATTTTTTCAAAAGAAATTTCTTTCGAAGAACAAAACTTTTCCTTCTCATGAGATTGTTTCTTCCTAACCTAGATTAAGGATTATTATTCCAATTATAATGTTCACTATTTATTTGGGAACCTAAATTTTTATTGATGAATGTATTATTTATTAAATTAATCTCATTTCTATCTGTTGGTTATTTTATGTTCAGTATTTTTATATGTTTTATATGGCATGAATGATAATGTAAATGTTAGGATCTGAAGGGTGCACCTAGAATTAAATAGAGTCTATAAATTTTATAATGTTATGAGTGTTCACATAATTATATAGAGCTCTAATTCAATGGGTAATGTGAGTAATGTCATGATATAATATGAAATATGATGAACATGATGCATTTATTGTTCAAAAAAATGTGTGTTATTTGACCACTAATATACGATGTTTCATTTTCATGTGTTTTCACATTTCATGTGCTCCTCCCATAAATATAGTTATGATCCTTTTTCTTATATAATGATGATAATTATTACATTCATCCATATTTTATGTCTCTTATTCATCCTATTACCACGATTTTATCTCTCCCTTTCTTAAGTATATCCTTAGGTGAATACATTTACAAAGGAGAACATGAGGGCCGATAAAAATCTAAAAAAGGAGAATTTTTTAAAAATGTGTATGTTTTATTATGTAAAATTAATGTACGGTCCTAATTTTCCACAACACTATACCTTTTAATCCTTTTTTTGTAATGATTTTATGTTTTTTATCTTTAAAATTGATGTAATATTTTTTGAAGAAAAAGCAGGGTCACTATAGTGGATATTAGAGCTCAGTTATGTTAATGTAATAACTAAGATTAGATAACCATTTTTAAAACAATTAGTATGAGAATTAGTACATGTAAGAAATTAATAAGCCTTATTATAGGAAAATTATAAAAATAGATATCCCACATGACATTCCTTTAGAGTTAATTGAACAAATGTATAAATTATTTATTCATGAATTGTTGACATATATTTTTCTCTATCATTTTTTATTCTAGAAAAAGGTGGGTACTAGGAGAAACCATGACAATACCCAATGTAAGGGACAATGCAATGATTTCCCAAATGAGATACCCAATTCTTCGGAATGGGGAGTTAAAAATTTTATGGTGATACTTACCCAGCTGTCTCAAGAAATGAATAATAATTTGAATATTGTGGAACATATAACATCACCTATGAGGGAGCAACTAGATATCGAGTCTTTTATGAAACAATGATCCCCAAAATTTAGTGGATCTTCACACCTACTAGTCATGGAATAGTGGGTCAACTCTATTGAGAAACTACTTTCTTTCCATCATGTTTATGAGATGAAGAAGTTGAATCTGTCTTTTTATCATCGAGATGGAGTGGAAGACCAATGGTGGTTGTTGGTTGAGGAAACCATGATGAAGAAAGAATTTAATAGATTGAGTGGGAAGACTTCAAGGTAATGTTTTTTTATAAGTATTTCCTTTATAAAAATATAGAGATTTAATTCAATGATTTGAATAAAAAGAAAGGTGTATCTATCATGGCCTATGAAGAAAATTTCACAGGGCATGCAAGGTGTCCTTCAGGATTTAGTATAGATTCTATGGAGGGTTTTAAACCATTCATTCTGAAGAATATATAAATTTTAGAAATTTGGAGTTATAAAGAAGTTGTTCGATGTGTTTATAAATTGGACATAGATTTTTGAGAACTTTCCCATGGATATGGTTATAAAGAATGAAATATGGAGTCTCGTGTTGGAGGATATAATGATAAAGGCTGAAAGAAAACTCAACGATCCACATGTCACAAATATGGTGATAAGAATCATGGGAAAGTCCTAAATGGGATGAGGAAATGATATATCTGTGGAAGAGAAGGCCACCAATAACTTGATGTCGAAGAGACACCAGGAAGTGTGAAAAAGTGTTGGAGTAATAGAGAGAACCAACCATGGTTAAATGGTTCATTATAGTGATCAAGGGAATAATGAAATCTAGTGCCCTAAAACATTATTCTTAAAGGGTATTTAGTGTCACTAACCACCAAATAAAAAGGATAAATGGAATTCATGTTCCATCACTCCTTTTGAAGTTGATCCCAACAGTGATATAGTAATAAGTACGTCAGTTATTCATTCAATAATTGAGAATGAACTGCTTGATTCTGGTTCCACTAATTCATTCATATCATGCAAGTTTTATAGAACCATTAAAAATCCACAGATAAATATTGGAGGTTGAGTTTTCTATGGGAACTAAAAAAGGTGAAATCATTGAATCCAATGTATAAAAATCCTCCCCGATTAATGTTTGTGGACTAAACCTCCCATAAAATCTGATGTTACTTCCTTTGGTAGAGTTTGATGTTGTTTTTGTCCTGTAATCTATGTGTTCATAGTGACTCCCTTTGTACTCACTAATTCTCTAGAAATATTCATGGACTTTATCAATTGAGTCTTTATATAATTTCTAGAAAAATTTGGGGTAGTCTTTATTAATGATATTATGATAAACTCCAATATCATGGAGGAACATGGGGATAATTTGAATATTGTGCTAAATACTTTTCTATAGGAGACAATAAATGCAAATTATAGTAAATATGAGTTTTTAATTGATGAAGAATCATTTTTGGGTCTTTTCATAACCCATAAAAAAATATGTGGGCTCTTCTATGAAAAAGGTAATCGACGAGTGGCCTATGACAACATCAATATTATAGATCCATAGTTTCCTTATTCAAGATGGGTATTATTAGATATTTTTTAATATATTCTCATGATTTTTAAATTCACTATCTATGATAAATTTGAAATGAGAAAAGGTTTTCTCAATTATTGAATGTGATGACTACTTCAAAGAGTTAAAAAGGAGCATATCATCGTGCTAAAACTCATAATTCTAAGAAGTGGGTAACTCTATGTGGTAGATAGAGATGATTCAGAGAACAGATTAGTATTTTTAATGATGAAAAATTATAATTTTATGGACTATTCCACAATGAAATTGAAAACTCATGAAAAAAATTATCCCACACAAGATCTGGGGATGGCAACTTTGATTTTCACATTGAAAATCTTGTTGTATTATCTCTATAGTGAGAAGTGTCAAAAAAAATAATGATTAAAAGATCCTAAAATATATATTATCAAAGTATGATATTAATATGTTATAGAAAATATGGTTAGATATCATCATGTATTATGACTTATCGATCCCCTACATTCCCGGTATGGAAAATAAAGTGGGAAAAGTACTATATAGAAAAGATCCTGCAACATTATCAATGATATGAATTGAGAAGGATCCAATATTCTTTGATTTGAAAAGTTTAGAATTACGAATCATTATAGAAGGAACATAATCAATAATTTTTCAAATTATTATTAAACCATACCTTATAGAGATAATAATTTACGCTACAAAAAATGATGTTGAAATTCTTATGAAGGTGGGAGCTATGATAAAGGGGGAATCCTAAGAGTTTAAAATTGATGCGGAAGGATTTTTAATATTAGGGTCATGATTATGTGTGCCATTTTTTATAAAGATAAATAAGGAGCTTCTAAATGATGCAGTCATTTGAACCTTCTCTATTCACCCATGGAGAATAAAGATGTATCAAGAACTATGAGAGAACTATTGGTGGGAAATATGAAGAAGGAAATAACCAAATATACATAAAAGTGTATTTCATGTTATAAGGTGAAGGCTGAAGGACCAAATTCTAAGAGAGTGATGCAACCATTATCCATACCAATACGGAAATGGGAAAAATCACCTTGGACATTGTCAGCGAACATCAAAGGACATCCAGAGAAAACCATGCTATAAGGGTTGTTATGGATCATTATATAAAGATAGCTCACATTATCTTGATTAGAGCATACATATCACTAGATTAAAATTAATGGATACACATTATAGGAGTGGTAAGTCTATATGGAGTACCTCTATCAATTGTATGCAATCAAGATAAAAGATTCACCTCATTGTTCTAGAAAAATTTTCTAATATTCTCTAAACACTGAGCTAAACATTAGTATAAATTATCATCCTCAATCTAATGGCTAATCTAAATATACTATTCAAACACTAGAATATATTTTGAGGGAATATTTTATGGACTTAAAATAAAGATGAGGCTAACATCTATCTATGGTTGAGTTCTCTTAAAACCACAGTTTCCACTCGAGCATCCAAATGGATCTATATGATACATTTTAGCGAAAAGGTTTAGAACATCAATTTTTTTGGATGAAGATAGTGAACGTAATATATTAAGAATTAAATTTGTTGAAGTAATGGTGTAAAAGGAGAAAATGATTCATTAGCATATAATGGCAGCCCAATGTTGACAGAAGAGTTACATAGACAATCTTTGATGAGACCATGGGTATATGGTTGGTGACATGGTATTCCTCATCATATCTCCAACAATGAGGATCATGATATTTAGAAAGTAATTAATGATATGTCCTAGGTACATCGATCCATTCATGATTATTGATAATGTCAGATCTATAACTTATCGACTTAAACATACACCTACAATGTCTCTAGTACATGATGTATTCCATTTATCCCTCTTGAGGAAGTATATACCAGATCCTTCAGATATACTAAACCTAGAGGTGGTATTGTTGGAAGATGATATCTCTTACTAGGATAATCCTGTAAAGATCTTGGACTATGGAGATAATATTATATGCAACATGACTACTCACCTTGTCAATGTACTAGGGCATAACCATAAG
Organism: Viscum album; assembly: GCA_963277665.1. Lineage (NCBI taxonomy): Eukaryota > Viridiplantae > Streptophyta > Magnoliopsida > Santalales > Viscaceae > Viscum > Viscum album. The sequence continues at coordinate 166,470,056 of OY728148.1, forward strand.
TACTAATAGGTATCCTGGGAATGTGGGGAACTGATTAATGAGAAGTATACTCACTTTTTTCACCATAGTATGTAAAATTAAATTTCAAGGGGGAAATTTCCTATGGGTGAATTATGTAATAACCCAAAATTTTATCAATGTAAATTACATTATTATAATTATTTCATATAGTATAAATCTCAAAAAATCACTTTGAGAACGTAATATAGGCTTTATAAATGAAGAATATATCAAATATGTGGTGTTACAAGAAGTCAAATCACTAATATCAATGGAATTTTTATTTGTCCTTTGGAATAGTAGTTTGGCCAGTAAAATAGTAACCTCACCCATGAATGTTTAAATAAAATTTAAGCACCCTATATATGGTAATATTATATAGTTATATCATAGTATATGTAAATAAATGTACTATAAATTATTAATTATGTGTTGGAATTTTTGTAAGTCATACATATTTTATTACAATTATATAATTAATATTAAAAATTAAAAATATAATTTCATTACATAAAATATATTAATAAATTAATATTTTTTGGGGTTATTATTATAAGATAATTTTATTGGGCCTTAATTATTTTTTTAAAGTGTTATAACATAAGTTATAATATTGAATTCTGTATTTTTCGAGTAAATGATGATTTTATTTAAAAATTAAATTTATCCTTCCTAGATAAATATTTTTAAAAAGGTGGACTTTATTTTGGAATTCTACACATTAAAAAACTTTATATTTAATTTCTGAGATTTTTATGAAATACTGGAATTTTTTGAGTTGTCAACTATGGAAATTTAGTATGTGTATACATTATAAATTAATTATACTATTCCATTAGTCGTGGATGATATAAGCAAAAGAATATAACACTAACCATAATTATTTTAATATTTTTATTTATAATACTAAAACTATTCATAACCTTGTACTAAAATAATAACCTAACAAATAAAATAATAAGAAAACACCCCACTCCTCTTCTATAAATACCACCCCTTACCACGTCTTCTCCTCATACCATCCATGATTTTATACATGTACAAATTATTCCCAACACTATTCTCAAATCCCACCCCGATATCCTGGATCTATTGATCTCATCAATATTCAAAACCCTTTTCCATAAGAAGGTTTTTAAGTAGAAATATTCAAGAGGTAAAATACTTCTTATTTTCATTTAATTTCTTTTCCTGCTCTTTTCTTTTCTTTTTATATAATCACCTCCCCTCATCAAAATGGAATGATAACTCTATTTCCATACATATACTAAAATTGTATTGTGATAATTGAATAATCCATCATTAAACCCCTTCTCGTGTTTCTTTTATTGGTCAAAATAAAACATCGTTCGTGATATGCTAATTTTTACCTTCAATAATGATATGTTTTCATTTTAACTTAACGACATTAAGGTTGGTCATGAAATAATTTTCATGGTTGAAATAGATTATAAATTTTATTTTATAACCCTTTTTATATTTTTAATGTATCATATATTCATAATACTTAATGATAAACTAAACAATTTAGTTGTGATAAAAAAACCACTGTAATAATCTAAATGATTATAACTAATGTTTTATCTAATGATTCGTCCACATACCATATAACCAAATAATATATATAACAATTTAATATTTTTTTTATAATTAATAACATATAATTTTTTTTATAGCTATTTATTCCAATTGTATGTGAATTTTCATACTTATATACAAGTGACCCGATCATAAAAACAAAGAAAACCAACACTCAGGAACAATGAAATTAAGATCTATAAATCTTGAAAAAACCCATTGATGAACATAATAAAAATATAATGAAACAAATGATTGTATAAAAGGTTTATTGTTTTTAAATTAATAAATTTAATTTAGTTTTCTATTATATTAAAATGAAAATTCATTTAGACATAAGGTATCGGGAATTCTCAAACCCAACACTCATTCTTAGGGTGTCACTCTTTAACTCAATTTTTAGTATGGATGATCATTAATGTTCCATAAATTTTATTTATTTTGATTACAATTTATTTTATTGATATACGTATTTACAATATGATTTTATGAAAAATGAAAATATTTCCCCAAGAGAACTATTCTTCTTAAAAACACAACATTCTTACTTATCATGACATTGTTTCTTCATCAACCAGGACTGATATTTCATATAACAACAATGTTATTCCACCTTAATTTTGGGAACCCCAAAGTTTATTCATGAATGTATTCTTTATTAAATGAAATCCATTCTTATCCATGTGTAATTTTTTGTCTAATATTTATATACGATCTATGTATAATGCTTGATAATGTAAATGTTATGATGACGAGAGGGCCTCGGAGCAACAGATACCTTCCTCTCACATGAGGCTAGGGTTTCCTTTGAAGAATCACCTCCTTCCCTCCTCTGGCGCATTTTGATGTGGCGTGGAACCTCTCCTCTGGGTTGGTGTGGCATTGGCGTATATCGACATCGGCTTCGGTGCTCTGGCTTCAGTGCTTCGACTTCGGTGCTCCGAATTCGACTCCTGAGAGACTCCTCGTGGTCCGGCTTCCCGATCTGGAGTCAACACTTCTTGGAAAAGGCTTCGGTTCTCTCCCTGCTTCGCACTCCGGTGTGGCCCAGCATCTTATTCGGTTCGGATTGGAGGGGTAGGATCTATTTTCCTTTTGCAGGTTAGGATGGGTTTTGGGGCGTCGCCACCGCTGGAGGTTCACTGCTCCTCCTCAATCTCTCTAGCTTCTCGTGAGAGGCTTGGATCATCCTCTTCATGTTTCCTCTATGGTCGGTTGGGGATTTTTCATGGATGGTTAAAGGGTTGTTTTTCGTCAGTGGCTCTGACGATTGGTGCAGGTCTTTCAGTGTACGCGATTGTCTTCATGTGCTTTTGATAGTGATTTTGGTTCTCTTGCGGGTGTATTGTTGAAGTTGGATGGGTGATTTCTGGAAATTGGACTTTTGGCTGGTTGAGATGTGCGGGATAGTTTTTTGATGATGATGAAGGAGGAATTGTGTTCTAAGGGAAAGGTGGAACTTCTTGAGTTGATCAGGGTGCTTCGGCGTTAAGATCTGGTCATCTTCATTTTGATTTCTTTGACGTCCTTTGTGAATGGATTCTTCCTAGAGGTCCATTTCATTTCATTTGATGTCTGGGTGAATTCCGCTGGAGTTTGCCGTCTGGAGGTTTTGGGCCGGTGTCGATGGTCACGTCGAGGGATGTTCTAGGTAACCCATTCGGAGGTTTGGCCAGCATTTCTAATGTTCTTGTGCCCTGGTTATTGGTTTCATGGACTTTTCCATTAGTTTTTTATGTTTTTGTGTAATGGTAAATGTGGTTGTATTGGAATCATGTAGTTGGGTACCGGGAACCCATAAACCGGCTTTTAAAAATGAAAAATAAAATATTTGTAGTAGTAAATGTTATCTTGTGATGGGTTCACCCAAAACTATACAGTGAATGTAAATCGTATGCTATTACGGGTGTTCTTGGATTATATTTTTCTACAATTAATTTTGAAATGTGATAAATCTCATGATATAATGTGGAATATGTGTAAACGTAATGCTTTATTTTTTCACAACTATCTTTGGTATTTGACCACTAAGACACATTGTTTAATTTTTATGCATTTCAACATTCCATGTTTACTCCAATGAATGTAGTTATGATACATTTCTTATATTATGATTATAATTATTATGCTCAACCATGTTTCATTTATCTAATTCGTATTCTTATTGAGATTTTAGCTCACCCATTTTTTATGTATATCCTCAGGTTAATACTTGTTCTAAGGATAAAATGAGGGACAATAAGAATCAAGAGGATAAGTAATTAAATAAATATTAATGTTTTATTATGTAAATTTTATGAATGGTCCTAATTTACCCCTGACACAAAATCTTTGGATCCTAATTTTGTAATTATTTTATGTTTTTTATGTTTAAAATGATATAATTGTTCTATATGAAAAAGTTGGGTCTCTATATAATGCCTCTATATCATTAATGTAAAAATTATCGAAACTAAGTCCAAATCAAGAGTTATGTATCCTTTCTCACAAAAAATCAATTTCCATGATCTATAAGATATAACCATGTCATTTTTCTTGATAATATATTCCATTGCCTTCTTTGATGCATCACTACAAATTAAAAACCCTTCTCCACTATAGGGACATGTGATCACAAGTGTCCTGACTAATCTTATCATTAGTTCTTCAAAATTTCCCTCACATTTATCTATCTATAGGAACTTAGGTCCCATCCAAGTTAACATGGTGAGTGGACTAGATTGTCATCAACAATTCTCTAAAAACCAATTGATTATATCCATCATGAACTAATAATATTGAGATCCCAATTACCATGGTCATTATATGCCAATGTTCAATAGCCTCCATATTTTATAGATCCATTAATACACCCTTTCTCAATATTATATGACAAAAAATGTACATTTTTTAGAAAAAAAATAGATTTTATAAATTTTTCATATACTTTCTCTTTTCTTAGGGTCTTCAGTGAAACCATAATGTGATTTTCATACTCACACTTTCTATTATAATAGATTATAGTATCATATATAAATATAACTGAAAAGTGATCAAGGAAATATCTAAAGATTATACTCATTAAATAGAAGAATATATTGGGGGAATTGTTAAAATAAAATAGAATCACTATATTTTCATAGTTTCTATACATTGTATAAAATGTTTTCTTGGGTATATATTCCTTATAGACCCTCAATATATGATATCCAGATCAAAGGACAAACATGGACAAGTATTAATATTTGTATATTTGATCAAAAAATTCAAAAATATATGGTATATAATACTATTCGTAATTTTAGAATTTTATATTATAGATAATGAATAAAGAGTAACATTAATCTATATTTCATCCTCAGAAAATAATGGTTTCACCCCAAGGTGATTCCATTAAAAAAATGAATCCCTTCTCAAGGTTCCACGGGAATTACTTCTTCAATTTCTACAAATCAATCAGGGCCATTTTTATGGGTATTTTAAATATACAAGGAACCAGTTTGAATCCTATTGAGAAATAAACGTTACTATACAGTGGAAGACTATGAATTTATTTTTTATTGCCATAAAAATCCATCAAAATAAGCATATCCTTGATTTTTAGTTTCTCCCAAACCAACTAATATAAAGGACCATTTTGAATAGGAATCAAAACCCATACGATGGATGTGATTTCCATTGGATTTTCATGTTTATCATCACATTGATAGATTATTATCGGTTGTTTTTAGTATCAAATGTGATTTACCTTCCTTAGAAATTGATGAGGATATTATATAGGGAAATCCAATCCCTACAAAAGATAACATCAAATTGAAATGGTAGGGGGATAACAAGATTTTTAGGAAAAAAATTCCAAAAAAATTAAATGGGGCCAAATTATAAACATAAGATGAATTCATCATTCCATTTTCGGTTTTCACAAATAATTACACATTTAAAAATATAGTGTAAAAATAAACAACACATGAAATTCCTCATGATATTCATGAACTTATATGACATTTCTCAAATAAATTTCATCTTTATTTTAGAATACCTCTTACAACCCCAAGATCCTTTTTCTTTCATAAATGCATTAAAAAAATTATTGGTTAGCATGACTATCAAGAATCATTGGTTAGAGTGATAAATATTTTTTTGGATGTCTAAATTATAACATGAATTAGGTTCAACGTAAGTAATTTTAGGCTATCTATTCAATAATTCATAATGTTTTATGAATATTTTGTGATCTATTAAAACATTAACCCTGGGTGTGTAAATCAGGTGTCAAGCAAGTCTCATTATCGCACACCAGTTAAAAATCAAGTCTCAGTCAGTTTGACCTTTTTCAATTTATTACCACTAGGTAAAATTATTCTATGGCCACATCCATTTTTTTAATCAAGAATGGGATGTAATTACAAGGAATACAATCTCTTTTTACTTCAACAAAATTTATAAACCTTTTTTTATACATTAACTTATCTGTATAATTATCCTTAGACATTTCCCTAGTGACCTCACTAATGTTTTCTTATCAAAGATTCCAAAGGATAATTAAACCTCTCCTCTAATACTAAATATAATGATATTTTTATTATATACATGTTTATTACATCTTAATATATAAACATTCAATATTTTTCATAAATAAATGCCCGAGGACCCAAAAAAGTATTCAGTGTTTGGAGACTGAATACACAATATTCATATTTCAAGAAATATCTTAAACCGATCTGATATAGATATTCATACTTAGTAAACTTTATAAAAATTCTATACATAAACATTTCAATATATCCTATGGAAATGAAACATAAGAAAGGGTGAGCTCAGATGCTCAGGGAGGGTAGGCATGGAAGATATCAATCGATGATCAAACGAATGCATGCGATAATCTTAAGGGTATTAGATTATAAATACAACTTACAAAATCTTATACCCAATCTATTAAGGATCATAAACAAGATAATTGTAATAAATCATTATTTTATTAAAACAAATGATCCATAATTGTAAGATATCGTCATAAATATGTCATGAACCGTAATCTCTTGTCATATAAGTGTGGAATCATAATGATTATAAAAACAATTTTATATGTCAGGGTTTATAAGAGAGAGAATTAAATAATAAAAAATTATGGATCATAACTTTTTGCACATTTAATAATGGATTAGGCATCATCTCATATTTCCATACTGGACCAATCATATTTTTATGTTTCAAATAGCATATCTAGCACATTGGCTAAATTTCCATCGTTATCTCGTGAGATATTAATCATCACCCAATGAATTGGAGGGAGATACAGTTCTCACCCAACACATGATTCATACACTTGTGTTCTACATGATCATAAAAACACATTATATCATAACCTATGAAAAATAAGATGGATTCATAAACATTTTATATTGTAAAACCCATAAAAATAAATGGGATTCATAAAAATTTCATTAAATCATCATATCATAACTCATGGAAAAGAAATGGGATTCATAAATATATTTTTTACATAATCACAAAAAAACCATATTTTTAAATAATAATGGTGGTACCATTTCATCATATCCTTAGTTAAACATAAGTTACAACAATGTTTGTTTTCATTAATGATTAGAAACTTTATAAAGGATCATTAAAAATTCTAGAGGAAAATATATTTTCAAAAGAAATCAGTTATTTAGAATTAAAAATTTTACCAAATATTAAGGAAACCATTTTCTATAAAAATAACCTTCAATACTTCTAATGTATGCCTTAAATAATTTAGGGGTCATTATAGTAGAAATTTTTTTTCATGATATATACATTTAAACAAATATTCCTTTTACATTTTCATTAAAAAGTCAAAATACCGTTATTCATAAAATGCAAAAACTTCTCTTAAGAATTTTTTTTAAATATTCAAAAATCTGTATAATTTTTATAAAATTATCATTGGATGACCATGAAAATTTTTTTGAAGAATTTTTTAAAAACATGGACATAAAATAAATAATTTTCAAACGAAGATAGAAATAAATTTAGTTTTATCCTAAAATTATTCATTTACAATATTGAGCATTTTAAGAGATAATGTTAATGTAAAACATTTATAGTCCATAAATAACCATATTTGAATAATATAAAAGATTTTATAGAGAGATATATCATAAAATTTCATCATTGGAAGCATAATCACAAATAATCCCAATAAATGATGGGATTGTAACATAAAAATCACTACAAAATTTGTATATATTGAATCATAATACAAAGAAACTGAAAAAAATATTTATATATTTAAATACACACTAAGTTCACTAGAAAATTCATAAAATATATTTATTTTTAGTATATACATCTCATAAAAGATGCTAGTGGTGAATATGGAATCTGACTCACACAGATAAAAGTGCGATGAAAACCCCTTACCACTTCGAAAACATTTGAATCATAAGAACCATGAAAGAATAAAAATAAATAATACATTAAATATAAAGTTAATAAAAAAGTTTTTGATTTACTATATAATAGGGTTTGCATATGCACCACATTAGATATGATAGGTGAATAACATAACATTTTTCCCAAAGAAGAAAATATGAGGCAAAATTCCATTTCCTTAAGTCATGACTTTCTTGGTAATCATTTGAATATTTTGTATAATAACTTTATTTTTATTATAAATATATTACACAAACCTAATCATATATATCATACCATATATTATTTATTTATATACATTTATTAACTTTTTATAAACCATTCCTTGTTAAATTATTATTTTGGTTAATAAATGCTTCATTTTTAATGTATGTTTTGGTTGATTTTTTCTATAATTTTGAATTTATCATGTTTAAATAATTACTATAATGTTATAAATTATATAAATATCATATATATTCATTATTTATGTTATCATTCTAATCCATATAAGTTAAAGAGAGTAAATTAATTACATTTTTCATGGAAATGTAGGTCGTAAATATGCATGAACATTGTTTCCATTTTCTCAAAGAAAGAAATGAAATGAAGGTAAATAAAATTTCAACATTAAATCTTCATTATTATTGAATATATATCAAATATATTCATTAATTGTATCCTCATTACCTTCCATGTAAATCGTATGTGAAAAATGAATCACGTCGCTTCATGAGGTAGTTGTTCGCTTTACACACGAGAGACATTAATGTATTCTCTTAGAATGTATAATAATAATATATATATATATATATGTATAATATTATAATTATAAAATTATATTTATTTCATATATATAATATAAATATGTTAAATCTATTATTATTTCTATCCTTGATATGGGATAGTGGAAAATGAACTTCATTAGTTAGCGAGGCGGTAGTCCACCGTTAAAATGATCGACTGTTTTATTTTCCATTATATGGAATAATATGTGAATATATGTTGTTAAATGAGAATAATAAAATATAAATATATATTAGATACTAATTTTAATATGTTATCATAATTTAATATGATTTAATTGAGTTGGAATAAGAAATAAATTTAAACGCTCTGTGGAGAACGATACCTCTTCTTTGGATGAGCTCCTTAGGTTTAAACAAAAAACATTCCTATCTTGTATTTAGAATTTAACCAAGGACTATATAATTTGAGGATTTAATTATTTAAAGGATATTTACGTCATTTCATGAATAAGTGGTGTTAAATATGTGTTTAGGAGAGGATAGAATGTTCCAGTGGGGGAGGGAACACACCTGGACATTTTTAAAATAATATTGTGTACCCATGTTTTTCCTCAAGAATAGGCTCAAAAATGGATAATTATTGAAGGAAAGATGATATAAAAGATAAATATATCCAATAAATGGAATTTTCAAAAAACATTGGGTCATTTTAACCATTTTTTTTTTACATTATCCCCTGATAAACCCATTTTAACCAAAACCATGGTAATTACTATTTGCTATTTTTACTATTCATTTTGATGAAAAATTATGTTCAAATTATTATATAATATTAAATTTTTTTATTGATAATATGTAATGAATTTTCTAAAATTCCATTGAGATAAGTTAACAAAATATAATTTAAATTTAAACCCACAATCACTATGAAAAAGTGGTTTTCCAATGAGAAAACATTAATAAGTATAGAATGATTTAAAATAAAAAATGAAGATGGACATGATTCTGATGAACTAAATTGGATTTCTAAGAAATTAATTAAATGAATTCTAAATTTAAAACATTTTAGTACAAGATTTAACATTTTAAATTCCTTAAAAGAGAAGGTAGTTCATATATAAAACAATTATATTTAAAAAATCACTGAATAATAAATATTTCAAGAAAATTATTAAAAATTCACTATAAGTAAATTTTGAGATTTTTAATCAACAAAATGAAGCTAATTTTTCCAATAAAAATATAAAATCTGTATATTTTTTATTGGTTCACAAAAAGAAATTATAATTAATTTTTTGGGAAAAATTATTTTAGAATGATATAAATAATTTACTAAATTTTATGCCCTTATTTTTAAATATATGTTATTTCAATAAAAAAATTACACATACATTTTTTAAAATAATTCTTATTAAAAAAAAATATATATATATATATATATAAATCCTAGTATATAAATATTACATTTAAATAATGATAATAGTATATCATGGTTCATTAAAACTCTGTGTTGCTTGAAATATTTCCATCGAAGAAATAAAATTTATTCAAAAACAATATTTCATTAAACATTGGGTGTTAAATGACTTAGTGAAATTTAAGAATAAAATCCCATTTTATTTGTATATTCATAATAATTCGGGTTATATAGCTGAATGTATAAAAAATATTTTAATAAATTTAGTTATTCATGGTTATGTAATTCATCAATTATTTATTGATCTTATCTATTTATAATTATAACATTCACAAAGTTTTTTATTTACTTTCTTTACTCCTTATTTACCTAATTATTTACATTTAGTCCTATTTTTTTAATTTTTCTACTATTTTTGTTATTCAAATTTAGTACATTGTCAGATTTTGTACTTTTGATTTTTTTTTATTTTTTTCTTCGGTTTTGATTTCAAATAATTTTTTATTCCTTCGGATCAACCATTATATCTTATATCTAGTATTTAGTAGGTCAATTATTAAATAAATATGATAACATCAACAATATTGCTATCACATGTGATTGATATACAAGTTTCAGGCATTCCATATACCATTCGAAGTACCATATACATATTTTCAAATTTAGATTATGAATTTTCTAATTCAGGTGTCTCACACTCCTCCATTGCACCTCAAAGTTTCCTAGTTTAGGGACTCATGTTAGAGATACTTATATTTTATTCTATTACAAATAAAGGTAATTATTTTCTACCCAATTTGTGTTGGGTTTATTCACTGATGATTGGGATCCATCAGCCAACATAGTATTTCTTATTATTTCATATAATACGATATGATGATATTAATGGGATATATTGGTTCAATTATTTGTGAGTAATTACAGATTTATTCTATATTATAGTTTCCTTCTTTGATATGTGATTCCACTATGTGGTGTTCTGTAGAGATCAGGATCACTATATGGGTTACTGGTGTTCATAACATAATTTATTTACTTCTAAAGACTTGTTGTGGAGATTAGTGAAAGTGTACATGGTGTTGTTTCTATGATTATTAATGATATTTTTGATATTTTACCACAAGATTTTTTTATACCACCCCCTCTATGTGATATTGGGTTTTGGATAGATTAAAAAACAATTATATTCTAATTTATTTGTGTCCTTATAATATGAATGAGGGGGGTTTTTATCCCACCCAGTGTGTATCCATGGGGTTCTCGGAATTTATTCTCCATTATGGTTTATAGAAGTCTGACTATGATCATATACTGTCAGTTGTTGAACTAAGTTAGATAAATAATAGTTATCACCACTTATGAATAAATTATATTTTAATCAGATGAAGGTAGATGAGTATATTTAAATATTGATCCATATTTTAGATATCATCATATTTGGGTAGAGGTGGAAGATATCTTGAAGGCCACATTCATGTGTCATTATAATAACTATGGGTTTGCATTTATTCTATCCAATTCCAAAAATTTACTTTATTAGTATAATTGGGAACTATGTGATTATTTTGTTCCTATAATAGTTCTTTTAAGTTATCATTGATGATATAATTGTCTAATAAATATTGCAGGAGAATCATGTTGAGAATTTGAGGACTAGTATGAATTTTTTTTTCCAACATAATTATTATAAGATGTTTTCCATGTTCATGTTATGGAACCATGAGGAGAGTTTCATTTCGAATTTGTTTTCTCAATGTAGAGTGGAAATATATACCATGAATATTGATATAATTATTTCTTGGGATTAATCAAATAATTTTGCAATGTTTTTTAGGTTTCCATGTATTATAGTAAATTATTGGAGGATCATAAACTTTTTATCTTCGACTAAAAATCCTTTGACTGTCATGACCAAAAAGTATAAGTCATTCAAATAGAATAATCATTGTTAGTCGGTTATTGAAAACATAAATTATAGGATGGTAAATATTTATATCATTTAGATTCTAGAAGAAAGAGTTATGTTCTAGGTTCTATGTGATAATTCACATCTTAGTTCGGGTCTCACCGTGATGTGACATTAGGAATCGATCTCATATATATTGATAAATCTATGCCATGATGAGAATAATTATGATTGTAATTGTTATGATTTTATATTTATTATTTTGGGATACTGTATGGTTTTTTTGAGACTGGGGGTTGTGACGATATGGAATACTGAGGGCCCATGTTCCCAGAATAAATGAATGAAATATATTTAATATATTTAATATCCTACACATGTAGTTTTCTTAAAAATGTGTAATAACTTCTATGAATGTTCCTGCATCAGAAATCTGAGGGCATAGTTGAGTTCAAAATTTATTTTTTACCCTAGGTGTGACATAAACATAGTCGGTGTAGGTATTTTTTGGAAAATAAGTCATGGGAATAAAATGAATAAAATACTTAATTATTTTATTTTATTTCTTCAATTGACATATTAATAAAGTGACCAAGTTTCTTGTCATTAAATACATTTGAACTGAAAATATTTACGGTAAGATGTATAACCATAAAAATTGTTGGAGAGTCATTAGAGAGCATGGGGAAAGATTCCATTACTGGAAGACAATAAGATCAAGGATTGAAGATGGGAATGTGATATAATTGAAGGGTATCACCAACGACTTGGACACCACATAATTCTTCACCAGTGATTGATCCAAATCAAGTAAAGGTATTTGTTGGATTTTTCTTCTTCACTGTTCTTGAGTTCTAAAACTAACATGAATCAATTGACTAATGAATTGATTAGTGGATCATGTGTTTTTTTGAGTGTTTAGTTTAATCATTGTTTGGGAAAATTTATTCTTGATTTAAATTGATTATTCTTCCTAAGTATTTTCAATGTAAAAATAAATATTTAAAATAACATCGATCAAGTTTCATTCTTATTATATGTTAATGTGTTGTTCTCCCCTTGTTCTTCATTCACAACTAACATTTTTTATTTGGACCTGGGTTCAACATATCTCATTAAATAAAAAATTTCCCACCTGTTTCTTGGAGAAATAAATTGATATAATAGATCAAGAATTATGATGACACGAAGATAGTTCTATGATAGAGACAAAAGTGAATCAGATGACGTAGATAATTTATTTTCATGTTATTTTGTGCACAAAGAGGAATGATGAAGATTTCTTTTTCCAAGTGGATCGAAGGATGAAATATTTTTTATTTCCTGATGCCATGGCACAAAGAGGATAGATATAAATTTTTGAGGAAATGTGACTGATGGGTCGAAGGTCATATTAAGGGTTTTGGTGTGAGGATCTAGATATATATTTCTATAAAATCGGGTACTACACGTTGTGTAATTCTAATCTACCTGCCATGTGGGACCCCCTTTGTAGAAGCTATAGTTTTAGATAGGATTTAAGGATCACACAACATGTGACCGTATCACATGACATGTGACACCTCCCTAAAGACTCAGTGTGTACCTCATATGGTACATAGAAACAGTTTAGGGTACATGGGTTGGAGCACACCATGTACTCCCCCAAACACACATGGCCTAGACCCAGTACATGGGTAAACTTGTTTATATGTACACTGACACATGTACATGGTTATTATTTTTTTACCAACACACATGTATACTTCACAGTCAGCCTAAACACTATGTACTTCTTCACAGACATTGGAAAGAGACATGGTCCATTTACATGGGTAGGACGCATAGTCATGGAACACAGTGTGTGACCCTTAATACACATCGTGTTCTTTATTACACGTGGCTTATAGACCTTTTCCTCAATATATTGGACAAGTTTTGTTTAGGTGTGTTCCCTTTATCCATTCTCTAATGGTTAGTTTGGAATTTTCTCCAACTCCATGGACTATGATCCCTTCAATATTAATTCTGTGATAATGTTGTTGCAATCCTTCATAGAGACCTAGAGTGCGATCATCAATTCATCCTTGTGCCCTTAGTGGAATTATTGGTATCATTTTGAGCAAAAACACATGGATTCAAATCCTCTACTAAGGTTGTTAAATCCTAATTGAATTGTGGTTATCACCCCATGGACTTTGAAATAATCCTCATATTTGTATCTTATCACTTCATACATTTACTGTATAATTCTAATGGTGAGACTCTATGATTACTACCTCTCAGATGGACATCATATGTGATTTTAGACTCACAAGTGTGTTCTACTAGAAAAGTTATTTTTTGACACTTCAAGCTATAAACCTAGGATGGTATAATACAGTGGTGAAATACCTTTAGACTATTTGTATTTTTTATATATATATCTGGATTTTCTTGTAATATATACTATAGACATATGCCTATGTAGAGATGACTGTATTTTTCATTGATGTATACTTTTTTGGTTTTGGGTTGTCCTTTATGGTATTTTTAAAATCACCCCTGAACAAGATTTTACCACACGCTTTGTCTCATTTATAGATGATTTACCTTTTTATAGAGTCCAAGATAGACGATGACCAAATGATTATTAGTGAGACCTGACAGACTGAGGTTTGTTACTAATGTATTCTGACAGTAATATTAGTTTTACATTCAGGCTGGTCTTCTATTTTAGACTCATTGTGGGGAGATTTTAATTACCATTTTTACAATCCATTATTTTCTATCATAAACTACTTGTGGAATTTATATTTTGGAACTTTTTTTTGTTCAGTTATTTTTATATTTCAGCATTGTATATTCTTTAAGATGTGTGTATGTGTACATGTACTTAGGCTATTGCCACCCATGTCAGTGATATGAATACGTGGAATTGGTCTCATGCCCCTGACCTATTAGAGGTAGGCTTAAGGTTTCCCAGAATAGTCCCCTCTTGGATGGGTCCTGGTAGAGTATTAATAGAGATATTTGTTATGCTCTCAGACTAGAGTTTGTGAGATTAGTTTTGGGAAATAGTGTTAAGTGTTTCGAGTTCTTCATTCTAGCCAGGGAATCTAGTGTTACTGAGGCAACATATGTATCTATGCACCGGGACATTGATCACCTATTTTTCAACTTTGAACATTATAAAATAGGTTTCCGGGAAATCAATGGTACATTCTTCATAAACAAATGGGTCATGGTTTCCATGTCCTTTAGTAATCTCTCTAGATAAACTCATTGATCAAGGTATGTCTTCTTTATTTGAAGATGCTTCTACGATGTATTACAACTAATATTGAAAATCATGATCATTAGGATGATATCCTAGATGATATGGAATTGATATAGGGTCTATTTCCCAAGATTTTACCTCTAGGCGGTGAACCATATATACCACCATCCATAGAGAGGCACATCAAAACCATAGTTCCAATGGATGAGGTTCACAAGTTGAGCATAGATCACAGGTTTCAGCAGCAGATACCCCTATGTTTCTAAGGAGATCCCAACCCACATGTGTCTAATAACTAGATTGATGCAGTAACCCAAGTTTTCTATATGGTATGGACACCATAAAATCACATGGTGATCGTGTAAGTGATCCTTCTTCACAGAAAACTAGGGCGATGGTGTGGTGTGGTAACACACTTTATGACGAGGTGAGTCTTTCATGGAAGGATTATAAGTATTCATTGAAGTTAAAAATCCATTCTTAGTAATAGATTGATATGGTTTTTCATAATTGCTTTAGCGAAAGGACTTTTGTGTGGGATATTTATAAAGAAAACTATCCTAGTTTTTTCCCTTAATATATTCCTACCTTTGTTGGGTTGCTAGAGTTATCAACCATGGAAAATTGTTTCTTCTCTAATCATATATAGCTGCTTTTTGATTATAGAGGGAAATCAGAAGAAAGGATCTCAGCGGTAGGTAGTCGATGTCAGTTTTAGGGACCGGGATGTGAGAGACATTTCTAGAGGAGGTCCCACGATAGATGATATGTGGTTCAGGGCTCATAGGGTTGGTTTATTCTTCCCAGAGAGAGGTCATGATAAAAAAATGACATAAGAGGACATCTTTCGTGAGATTGGATGACATGTTCTGGTAATGATAGATAGACCATAGATGGGTTTCTGAGGTAGAGGAAATGATTGGAGTAAAAAGGTATGAAGGGAGGTAGATGTGGTAGTGGGGCTATGAGAGAACAAAGAGGCGGTCAATGCTTCAACTTGTCACCACCACCACCACCACCTAGTGGACCACACAATGCTCAGTATAATAGAGGATAGGGGTGGGTACAGCTGTAGGAGGCAAAATTTTATGACCTAGAGGCTATGGGAATGATTTGAGTTATGATATCTATCTTTCCTACCAAATCTATAGTAATAATATAGATAAGTTGTAGTAAAATATTTCTTGCTACGTGTTTTCTATGAGCCTTGTAGAATTTTGTTAAACTCTTTTCTTGAACATTACAATTAAAGACTACTACTAGAGAAGACTATGTGATCACGACTTGTGATGATTGTGTGACTTGACTGTTGTATGTGAGAGTTTATATTAGAATCTCATGGTAGTAGTGTTGAGGCATTATGAATTCATTATTGGTATGGAATGGTTACTTATAGTTCATGCCTAGATTGACTGTTTAGGTGAAGGATGTGGTGTGTCCACTGTGACAGAACTTGGTTTTCCTTTGTCTGTGAAAATAAAATTAGGGCAGCATAGGAATGACTCATGCATAAGAGGGTGAAGTCGATTACTAATTGGTTGTCTATACTAACCCTTGGTGTAGTGGCTATTATGATTTACTAGTTTCCAATAGTGGTGGAAGAGTATGAGGAAGTATTCCCTAGGGATGTTTTTGGTTTGACTCCCAACAAAGATATATTCTTCTAAATAGATCAACATCCTAGGTTAACATTGATATCTACACCAGCAAATCAGATATCTCTTGTAGAGCTTTATGATCCAAGGGTGAAAATACAGGAATTTTAGTAGATGGTCTTTATTAGACCATGTGTTTCACCCTGGCAGTCCAAATTTTTTTAATGATGGAAGATGCAAGAATGAGGCTTTGTGTGGACTCCATGATCTTAAACCAGGTGACCATGGATAACAAGTACCCATTACCTAGGACTGATGACCTCTTTGATCAGTTGAGAGGGTCATGATGGTTCTCAAATGTTGACCTCAGTTTATGCTATCACCATCAATGTGTATGAGTTGCGTATACCCCAAATATGTAATTAAGATGTTGTTATTGACACCACAAGTAATTGGTGATTCCCTTTGGCATGAAGTACCCCCTTTCAGTGTTCATGGGACTCGTTAATTGAATCATTCAGACTTTCATATAAAATTCATCATAGTATTCATCGAGGATGTTTTCATGTACTTGGAGTCTGGGGAGGACCACTCATGACACATGGGAATGGATCTAGACCTACTTTCAGAGAACCTTATTTATTGAAATATCTGGAATTCCATGTTCTAGATTCTAGAATCCAACATTTCAGGAAATTTTATCTAGGTATATGGTGTGGTAGTGGACCCGACCAAGGTCCTAGTATTGTTATTTTGGGAGCTACAAAAAATCATAATGGAGGTACCGAGTTTCCATAGGATGAAAGGCTATTACTGGGTATTGAAACATGTGTTCCCCAAAAAATTAGCACCTATGATTGATTTTACTCGAAATCGGAATCCATTTGTATGGATAGAGAGGTTCCAATAGGATTTTCATCATTTGAGGAAGAGTTTGACGAGAGATCCCTTCTTAAGATTACCAAATAAGGTTTTCAAGTACGTAGTGTTTTGCGATGCATCATGAAAATGTATTGGTTATGTCTTTATGGAATGGTCCATTGCGTTTGCCTATGGTTTATTAGTTGATACCACTTGAGTAATACTATGTTTCCGATGATCTTGAGTTATCAGCAGTAGTCTTCACACTAAATTTTTCGCTGCACTAACTAATAGAAGAACAATTTATCATATACTCCAATCACATGATTCAAAAGTATATATTTTCCCAGATGGATCCTAACATGAGACAGAGGCAATGGCTAGAGTTCATCTAGGGTTATGACTTTGATATGATGTATAATCCTAGGAAAGGGAATTTGGTTGATGAATCTCTTACCTTGTGACCATGTTTGTTGTTTTTGAATGAGTATTCGAATTAGTTGGCCTCATTGAAATTATCTTTTAGGGACGTAGATGGAGTACTTTATCTCTATTCATTGGTTTCCACCCATCCTCTATTACAGTGATTCAGGGATGCACAGCTAGGGGATACCAACTATGAGACCCTATATACTCATATATCCACTAGAAATGAAATGGATTCATTATAAAATAGTTGGGATCACATCTTTTTTTATATGATTCACAATGGTACTAGTGATATTTCCAAAGGAGGATCTGATAGAGTTTTATACATCTTATTTGGCGGTATATCGATGTTTTGAAAAGAATTTTCAAGACCTCTGATGTAATTTTTAGTGGTCGAGGATGAATAAATGAGTTACAGAGTTTGTATCATGATGAATTACTTGTTAGTAAGTCATGTCTAGCACCATATCCTAGCAAGATTAACATAACACCTCAATGATCATGAATGGGAGTGCAATGTTATATCCATGGAATTCATGAAAGACTTACCATGTATGTCCATGTGGCATAGTGCCATCTGGGTGATTTTAAACCAACTCACCATGTCAGCTCGCATATTATTTATCTAAGAGAATATTTAATTAGAGGTATTGTGATATCTCTAGAAGAATAAGATTTTACAACTCCAGGGAGTTCCATTGAAGACAATTTATATCCATTTTGATCACTTCACATCCCAGTTGTGGAGGGGATTGCAGGAGATGATTGGAACATAGTTAATCTTGAGCATAGTGTTTCACCCCAAAATGATATTCAAACTGGGTGGACCATTTAGGTTCTGTAGGAAATGTGGGGATATTGGGTGTTTGAATTTTTCTATAGTTGGGAGGATCAATTAACACTAGTTTAGTTTTCCAACAATATTAGTTACCATTCTACCATTGGAATGGAACCATTTGAGGCTTCATATGGGTTACCATGTAGGTTTTCACATTGTAGGAAAAACCCAGGAGAGTTAGCCATCATGAGACTAGAGTTAGTGGCATAAACTCTAGAGATGGTTCATTGCATCAAAGAGTTGATGAGGATTAAAAAAATCCTTCATATGTCTTATGTGGAAAAAAGAAAGATGAATTTAGAGTTTGAGGTAGGAGACCATATGTTCTTACAAGTTTCGCATAGACATGGATTTTGGTGATTTGGTTATCAAGGTAACATATATCCCCGATTAATGAGCCCATTCCAGATACTACATATATTTTTCTGGGTGGATTAAAACTTAACTGGACCTCTTTAGTTTGAATGTGTACATGATTTATTCCATGTTTCTTAGCTGAGGAGATACCAACATGACCCATCACACGTTATCGACTTCGGTGAGATGGACATCACAGATGGAGAGAAAATTGATATGTACCAAAAAAATATCATGGATTGGAAAGAGATAATCCTCTATGAGTTATATATTATTTTAGTGTGTGTATGAGGGCAGTACCAAAATCTTTAGAAGAGAACATGGGTGTGGGAGGCTCAAATCCATTCTCATTACCCACGGCTCTAAGTGAATCCCTTAGTTTGCCTTTTGGGGATGCAAAGTCCCATGTTGGGTGAAATTATATTGACATAGATTTCACATATTTTATTTTTGTATATTTTATAGATTTATTTCGAGAATTTCTACTTAGATAGAGTGCAATTATGAGGCCCTGTGTTCCCTCAATAAATTCTTCAAATGTATAAAATCTGATTTATATCACATATGTATTATTTTCTAGAAAAAGTTAATAACTTCTAAAAGGGTTCCTAGATTAGAAATTCGAGTGAAACATTGAGTTAATAATGTGAGGTTTTCCAAGGCATGACTTTACCATAGTTGACATTGGTTTTTTTGGAAAATATGTCACAGGAGTAAAGTAAATAAAATAATTATTTAAATTATTCTAATTTGTTCACTGTGAAGCAAACTATATCCAAATAATTAAATACTCGCTTATGAAAAAATTGAAGTGTTTTCAGCATAACCCTTCAATCATTGGAGAGACATTAGAGAGAATTGAGTGGGATTCCATCGGCGTATGAAGACCAGATCATGGATCAATGAACAGAATAGAATGGAATCAAAGTATCTCACTAATAAATATGACACCACATCGTACTTCATCAAAAATTGGTCCAAATAAATGCAGGGTCTTTGATTGATTTTTTTGTTCCCCATTCTTAATTTGGATTAAGAAAAAGAGTCAATCGACTAACGGACTAATTTGTGGATCATGCATCTTACAATATGGGTTAGTTTGATCGGGGTTTGGGAGAATTTATTCATGATTTAAATTATTGATATTACTTTTTTTCATTTTAACAAAAATTAATCTTGATCAATATGAATATCGATCGATGTTCTTTCATCAAATCTGTTCTTGTTCTTTTCTCACTCATTCTTCATTCAGTACCGACATTCTATGTTTGGCCCAGGGTTTTACATATCCTGATCTATTGTTCATTTTTCACCTATTAAATATAAAACTGTCTGATATCGTAGATCTAGAGTCATCAAAACATGATGGTTTTATAACAACAAAGACAATGACGACTTGAGCAACATAGATACCCAATTTTCATATTCTTCATCACATAATGCGGAAAAATGATGATTCCATTTTCAAAGATTATCTATTGCTCAGATCCTGTTTATTTGGTGATGGATTGATTTGATGAGTCATGATCTACATATTTTAAAAGAAGTAATAATCAGATCGAAGGACAAATTACGGGCTGGTATGCACGGAGCATGACATGCATTTCAAGAAAATACAATTCTACAAAGAGTGTAATTTAGATCTATAGGGAATGTGGAGAGCCATTTTTTGCGTATAGGGTTCTATATAGGTGTTAAAGATCACACAACATGTTACCCTATCCGATAATGTGTGATCCCGCCCTGGAGACTCATCATGTACCTTGGTTGGTACATGGAAATAGGTTGGAGTACATAGTTCGGAGCACGTTGTATACTGCCCCACATCGACAGAGTCGGGAAAACGTACATGGGGTAACCAATGTTGTGGTACCTGAGAACATATACATTTGAATATTTCATGTACTAGAATGTGGGTAGACTACACAGGCATCTTATGCATCGTCTACTTCTACAGGAACATGCGAAATAAAAATGAGTCATTTGTAAGGGAAGTACCTGGGGTCAAAAAACACAACATTTAACCCCTACTCCACATCATTTAATTAATTATACATTGATAAGATCCATTTCCTCCATATCATAGAAAACTTTCATTTGGGTTTCTTCCACTAATACGGTCTCTGAGGGCTATTATTGAATCATCTCCTACTCCAAGGACAATAATCAATTCAGTGGGACATCTTTGATAGAGTCATTGGAATCCCTCTAAGATGCCTAGAGTGAGATCTTATATTCATCATTATTCCATAAGGGTAAATTGTAGTATCATCTTCAGCAAAAGTACATGTTCATCAGTCCTCTACTTAGTGGGTTTAATGTAGATTGATTTGTTGGTATCACCCTTGGCCTTGGTAGTGATCCTCATTTTTGTATCATATCTCCTCATACTGTCAGCATGTATTTATAATGGAGAGACATGATGTGCCCTAACTATAGGAATGACATCATCAGTGCAATCAAAATCCAGAGTGTGTTATCCCAGTTAAGAGATTTGTGGAACATTCGAGCTAGAATCTTAGGTTGGTCTACTATGGTTGTGACTTATCTTTAGACTTTGTGTCATTGTTGAGCATATCTAGATATTCTGGTTATATTTACCCTATAAATATACCTTAGTAGATCTGGATGTAGTTTCTTTTATTGATTTATTTAAGGTTTTGGGTTGTCCTACCGAGTATTGTTATACTCACCCCTCTACAAGTATTTCCAACACTTGTTCTTTCATGTGTAGAAGATCAATATTTTTTATGAAGTCCTAATGAACCATGACTAAACGGTTCATAATGAGACCAGAAATAATGAGGTGTGTTCCTGAGGTATTATGACCTTAGTCCTAGTTTTAATTTTTGGTTCGAATTTGGTTTCAGAATCATTGAGGAAGGACTGTATTTGGTTCATTATACTCTCTTTTAAATACTTTTATACTATGTTTTTGAGATATAGATGTTTTCGTGCATGGTTGTTTAATTTATTTTAAAAAATTTCATTATATTGGCTTTGATGTGTGTGTGTGTGTCTAGGGACTTAGTCTAAGTCCTCCCATGTCCGTGATATTCCTAATCAACACTGGTCTCCATCCTTTGTCCAATTAGAGGTGGGAATGAGAATTTATGACATGGTCCACTCTAGGACGGGTTGTGACAATGACACCCATGTTCTTGAGTTTGTATCAGTGTTGTTTTTTGTGAAACAATGGTAGAATTACCTCATCAGGGATAACATTATAGTCTTTACAAAACATAAAAATGTGGGGTATAAATTTTTCCTATGGGATTTGAAATGGAATTAATAGTGGTGGATGGGTTTCTTGTAAGACTATGAATTTGAAATCAACTATACACAAGGGAAAGTAAAATTTTAATTTAATGATTTGAGTTTGAAATCACATAGAGATATTTTTTATGATTCAAGAGCATTATGGATATTAGTGGTTGAAATTATGGCCTTGTATCCATACATGGGTGAATATTCTACTAGATATTTTCTATATTATATTATTGTACAATAATACTTATTGTATCAGGTTGAGTTTTAATCATTTTGAGATCATGAGGTGGAGGTTTTTTGTAATTACAATTTTTTTGGTGTCACCCTTGAGGGATTTTTATAGGTTGATCAATATTTCATATTGCTCTAGGGTGTGTGTTAATAATAACAGAGATTTAATTGGTTTCTATCCATGAGTTTCTTATTTATCCATCAGTTTCTCATCCTACTATAACTAAGAAGTATTATTCCTTGAGGAGTCAATTTTGGAGGCCACATATAGAGTGGTTAGTTGAAGAAATTATATTGTGTTATTTAGACTATCGATGGGTAAAAGAATACCATTGCTTCCCTAGAGAATTATATAGACATTAGATGTATTGTAGCGGAATTATGAGGATACTTCATTGTATTTTGTTACTTGTTCACCCAAATATTGTGGAATATTTAATGTTATTTGGGTTACCATGGAATTTTTACTTATTAATACTCATTTCTTATCAATTAATTAGTCGAGTACTGTGGATGGATTGGTGAGATGATATTTGGAAATGATGGTGAAGTTCAGTGGGGTGTTACAGACCATTACTTATGATTGGTGTCCTGAATTTTTGACGAGTCTTGTGAGGAATTCATCATAATTTCGGATCTTATATATACCAAAGAACTTTTTTCTCCTTAGGGAGACTGTTAGACCTGGAATACCATTCAAGTTCTTGAGGCCATATTTTCTGTGTGTGTTAATTATTTTTTGTGTAAAAGAAAAAACATATTCTCTTAATTTAAATTAATTGTGAAAATAATATTTATTATTCTAATATTATGGAATCTCTGTTAGAATTTTATGGGTGGTATTATAGATATTTTTTGTGATAGATCGATGTTGGAATGTTGGTGGTCCTTGGTACAGATATGATGGATAAAATGACTGAGAATGTATAAATAATTTGAGGGTAGATGAAAGAAACTCAATACCCTGGAAAGTATTATGATGATTAGATGATGGTATCTTTAGATTTTAAGTTCATTGATCATGTGATGATAGAGTTTTTGATTCATCATGGGTATCACATGTGTGGTTTATGATATAAGGATTCACCATGGTTTATTGGACCTTTCAATGTGTGAGAGTATATTGGTATGGTGTATATTAGATATCAGTTCATTCACAACTATATGAAATCCAGAATGTCCTCCATATGTCATATATACATTGATATCATCACAATTACTCTTGCATCCTTTATTTTTTTGAGTAAGATGTTGACCTCGACGTGATGTTCATGGAGATATAGATTGAGATTTCAGATCACTGGTAGAAGTTGTTTCATGTAAAATTTCTTCCCTTAGTTTTTATCTTGTGGGGAACATTAACTGTTTGGAGTGTATATGGTAGTGTAAGATGAAAATGTGTTCAAAATATTTTGA
Organism: Viscum album; assembly: GCA_963277665.1. NCBI lineage: Eukaryota > Viridiplantae > Streptophyta > Magnoliopsida > Santalales > Viscaceae > Viscum > Viscum album. Next base: position 166,494,316 of record OY728148.1, read on the forward strand.
GTTTTTTTTATTCATATAATATGTTATAATGTTTTATTTTTTATTAATATGATTGAGTTTTTTATCATGCTATAGTTTGGTTTTAATAAGGGTGATATTCTTATTTTAGAGGTATCTCTTTTGTGTGTTTGTGCATTATGGTCATTATAGTCACTCTAGTTTTGGTTTTAATTTTTGAGGATGAAACAAATTTTATCAGTATATAATTTAATGTGGTAAATTTTTCCAAACCGTCTCCTTGATTTTCTCAAGTGTTGAAGGTGTTGGAGATGGATTATGTATGATTTATTTGAAGGGAGAGAGGTTTTTATCATATATTTCAACTCTCATCCATGATCACATCAGAAAAATTAAGAATTTTTTTTATTCAGCTAGATAGATAAGAGGATATATTTAAAAAAGTGTTTTGTCTTGTGAGGGGTTGATGTTATAACAATTGGAAAGTAATACAGTGTCAAGATAAGGATATGAGATTTAATAGTTTTCTTATCTTACTAAATAGGTTTTATTTTGGCATGGAAATATTTATTTTTGTTTGTAGGACCCTTGGTTATGTGTAGTTGAATCATGGATATGGGTGTTACACATTAGGGTTCTTGGTCCCAATTTACTTGGTTCAAATCATCTATGATCAGTTGTGTTATGGTGTTGATCATTGTGTCATGGTTTTGTTTAAGGTATATCATGTTCAAGGAGGTAAGTCAATATTAATTTTTTGGACCTCATGGATTCAAATGTTCTTCCATGAACATTATTTCCTTCATTATTTCAATTGAGATATCATGATTCTACCACTTGATTTAGAGGAGTGGTCAGACCCTAAAAATCAAATTCGTCATTCATTGTGTCTTGTGCATCCAAATCAAACCATGATTTCATTTATTCAATAATAATTATAAATTATTTTTCCATATCAATTTATCTTTATTTTCTTGATCGGTGTGTCTTTGGAGTTCTATGGTCATCCTTTGGTTTGTTTTCTCCCAAAGATTCATGAAATCAACTCCTTATGATCCAATGTGGAATTATATAATATTTTTTAATGTTCTTAATTATTAATTGTTCTTGGTGAAGTTATAGATGTGGTATTGATTATATTTTTATATTATTTGACCATGTTTTTTAGTGGTAATGCCCATGTATATAACATATCAGGTTTCCTCTTGTGTTGGGTGGTTTTTTGGTCAATGTCTCCTCTTAATAATTTTATAGAATCTATTAAAGCATCCATTGAGGTATGGGATTTGAGACCTCACCTTACTTAATTATGTGTGAAATTTCCTTGATTTTGGTTTTGCATTCACTGGATGAATAGTTGAAATTATCCTGAAGAATATAATTTTTAATAATAAATGCATTTATTTAAAAGGTATGATTTGTATGTGCTTTACAAAACATCGTGATATTCATTATATGTTTTTTATTTTTTTTATTACTATAGAGAAATTCATGTAGCTGTGATAAATTTATTTCATGTTGTGATTAAAATTAATAAATAACATTCCAACAATGTTTAACCAATAAAATATTATAATTTAACAAAATTTATAAATATATAATCTGTAACATTGATGTTTATACCAGATATTGTGATCTAGAATGGAATAATAAAAAACATAAGTTATTCAATGTTATTTTCTATTATGTTTTCCATTTTTGTCACTATATGTGCGTTCAATATTTCTATGGTTACAGTGGTATTGACTTGTTGTGATGATGAGTTTTGATTTATGCTGTAATAGTGAAATTTGGGTTTTTACAGGATTATTATATTATTGGAATGGTTGGTTTCATGTTAAGGGAACAGTTTTGGATATTTTAGTGGATATGGAATGGTTTGGTGGTTTATTCATGGGATAGGGTGATGGTTGATGTGGTATTGGGGTAATTTATTGTAGTTTTTTTCATAGTTTTTTAGAAATATGGAATGTAGTTGAAATGAATGAATAAATAAATAATAATGAAAAAATTGAATGGTTTGATTGTTTAATGAGTTTATGGAAATAATAATTCATAAAATAGGTAAATGATATTTGGTAAGTGTGTCATATAAATGAAACATATGAATATTAGGATAAATTATAAATAATGGATAATCAGTTGTTAGAATAAATATAGATAAAAGATAATAATTTTGCTCGTAGTGGTAAATATAGAGTTTGAATATGATATTATCAATTGGGATGTTGATGTTTTTTTGGCTATTTAGTTTGGTTAGGTATACTTTTCTAGTGGTATGGTAATGGTTGAAAGAACATTATGGCTAGGATGAATTTCATTTTATATGATCCAGTCATTTGGGTATTCTAGTCTATGATTCAACCCATAGGTTGGGATTGTTTGGGTTTGTTATATCATTCATTTATTTTTATTTTTTATGAACCACAATCATTTCCAGGTAACCATATTGATTTCCATATGGAGTCATTAGTTCTAAGAGTATTCTCTAACATCCAAGTTGAAGAGGGAATGGATGGTGGGATAAACATTCTTCCCCACTCATCCTTTAGATATAATATATGGTATTACGGGTCAAATAATTATACATATATATATGGGTTACAGTGGATTTTAGTTGTATTATATATATTATAGTGATAACATTTTTTTGTTTCTGATGTGGAATCAATGTCAGGGATATTGAAGGTCAAATAAGGGAAAAAGTTGATGTCCTCATAATCACATTACCCTATTAAGATAAGGAAGTAAGCTGATGTGGGTCTATTTTTACATGGTTTTTCCACATCAATTTACCTTAGTTTTAATGATTTAATTCATTATTTTATCGCTGTATACTAAATATTTGTACTTTTTTATTTTTTTAATTAATTTTTTTAATTAATAAATTTCTATAATTAATTATGTATTTTTAGTCTTTAAATTAATAATTTTAATCTTACTTAACTTTTCTAATTTAATTATTTCTTAATTAGTCCTGTTAAGTTGAATCTTCTTGACTTTTTAACAAGTTAATATCTATTTTAAACAATTATTTAATCATCGTAATTCTATTTAATTAAGTTATTATTTATTTTAATAATTTATCTTTTAACATAGTTTCATTAAAATATTTTAACTTTTTCTATTAATATTTTTAGTTGTCCTGCTAATTAATTAAGCTAAGAATTGTAGTTTTAATTAAATAAAATAGTTCGCTTTTAAATTTATGCGTCCACTTGGTTGTTTAGTTAAATGATTTTGAGTTTTTAAACATTTATTATATAATTTTATGTATGCAGTTTGATTATTTATTTTTTTCTATAGGTTTTAGTCTACCAATGAGGTAGACTATAACTATTGGTAACCTATTGGGTCACTGATTCACTTTAGTTTTATTCGCTTCTACCTTATGATCAATTTATTTAGTTATTTTAGTTTAGTTCTTTTAGAAATTTAGTTTATCAATTATTCAGTTCATAATTTAAGTGTTAACTAATTATTAATCTTATATGTGGCTTTAATATTTTTAATTTTAATAAATATAATTTTTTAAATTTATGGTATTTAACATTATTTTAATTAATTTTTTTTCAATCTTTTTTATTTAGTTAACTTTAGTTTTTTTAGGTTACTGTTAGTTCTTTTTTTAACTAACGTTGATCAGGATTTTAATATTCGTATCATTGACCCACTGATTTAATGTAATGGTGAGCTTTTCTATAGGTCTAACAGTGACCCCTTATTTTTATTTCTAATAGTGACCTCTCTATTTTTCTATAACCATGAAATTTTTCTATTCTTCTATCAGTGAGCTATTCCTCACTCATACCCCAATACCACGCTGGTCCCTCTTCCCCACCTTTCCTTCACCTCACCATTCGTTATTTTAATTTAGTCTAAGGGTGACCATTGTGCTGCTGTGCAATTTCTATTATCACTGATCTATTGCACTCGTCGTTGCATCCCTTTTTCTACCTCACATTTAGACTATCTACCCTTTAGCTTCTCATTGTCAGGATTATCCTTTTCCTTTGCTTAATTTTCTCAATGCACCATTAGACATCCATTAACCATTTCTCTGCCTTGCCACCATTTTATTCTCATCCCCTACTTCATTTCCCCTGTTTCTCACTAGCCCTACGCCATTCCTTCACTATGCCTCAACCAAAATCACCACTACTTCACAATTAAATCCACCACAATCATCACTCATCGATTCATCCAAACCAGTTTCAGATTGGATAAATCATTTTTAACTCATTTTTGAAACCATGAAGGATTTTTCTTCCAGGAATTTCACCTCACCCCATAATGGGATGAAGAAGTTCATCTCTATTTCACTGCATCGCCGGAGGAAGACCACTGCAGGAGGCCATTGATTCCGAGTCGCGATGCACCTGTAGGATGTTCTTTGCTGCTGAAGATGCCAAAAACTACGGATCCGAAAAAAAGAGGATCACAGACCATGGTCCGCAGACGAAACCAAAGCCGCTGCTTGGTATAAGAGAGATGTTGTGCTTAAGGGAGGAGATTCCCATCGTTGTTGTTCAGATCTCTTCACCTGGGAGCTATCATGCCACATGCCGAGGACCTTCGTTGATCCACCGCGTCGCGCTAGAGACAAGGGAAGCCAGACCGCACCTGCTGGAGGCTTCTTTATGAATCCTAACCCCACTCTTGTAGCACCGATTTTGGGGGGGGGGATAAAAAAAATTAAAAAAAACATAAAAAAATAACTAATGAATTAAAACAATAGTTAAAATAAAAACCTAAACTATAAAATATTAAACATTAATAATTATAAATAAATAATTTATATAAGATATTTAATAAAAAATAATTTTTTATCATGAATAAAATTGAATTTAATTAATTGATAGTTATTTCTAAAATAAAATTATAACAGATCATTAAATAGATTATTAATTATAATTTTAAAATATGTATTAATAATTATTTAAAAATACATTTTGTTTATAAAATAAGATACAAATAATAAGTTATAAATTAAATTATAGTTAAACTAAACTAGATAATATTAAATATTAATAATGTAAACTTTCAAAATAATAATAAACTTATTGTTTATAATTTACTTTAATAATGTTGAGAAATTAAAAAATAATAACTTATGAACAATTTAGCATTAAAATTTATAATTAATAAAACCTCTTATTTTTAATAATAATAATAACTCTTTTATTAACAAATTCGTTCAACTTATAATAGGTAATTTATTATGATTTATCTTATATAAGTTTTATTTCATTATGGTTAATTGAGATATAATTACTAATTCTTATTATTGTTAATAAAATAATTTATTTAACAACATTACTTAAGAGTTATTAAATATTTTAAAATACTTTTTATAGTCACTCTATTGTTTATTTTTCTAGTTCACGTTCATTCAAGAGACACGTTTAAGTCAAGTTGCACTTCACTACCTCTCTGAGAGTTAGTTATGTGAGAAAAGTTAGTGTGACATGCCAGTCCTGAAAAAATGCACATTGTGCGGTGCATTTGTGAAGAGCTTTTGAAGCTGGTAGAAGATGATCAATAACATGCAGTAGGAGACAATGACTACTTAAAACAAATAATGTAGAAGAATTTAAAGCATGACATTTATTAGGGACATACATTCACACATTAAGGGAAAGATTGGATATATGAGAGCTTCTCTCTCATCAGGATCATAGGGAGTTCATAGAGCAACTTGAAAACCTCTATCTAGAGCTAGAGGAGCATAGGAGGAGAGTATCTTCACGGTGTTTGGATTCTTTTTTTTAATTATTACGCTCTAGGAGCATGTCTTCAACTACTGTTTCAAAAATATACAAGTTTTCTTACTAATTCATAGAGAACGAGGATATATTGAAATTCCACTTGTTATCATTAACTTATCATTTCACTTTATAATTTTAATGTATTCAGTTTTGATCGGTGAGATCGATGCTGAATTCATTCAATTTCACTATTCCACCAAAGTTTAATTTCAATTTTTCACGGTCACATGGCGAGATTTATTGTGGAAACACTTTTCAAAAAAAAATAGATTTGAAAGACTTCAAGACCGATGGTGAGTTTGTCTTGTTGTTAACTTTCAATATAGTTCACAGTTGATTGATTTTGGATTGGCAAACTCTTAAATTGGTTGTCTAGTGTGACTTAACTCGTGGAGAGGGAGGTGAGTCATACTCTTATAGTGGTACATTGCAACAGCCTATAAGTGAATTAAAACTCCTTCAAAACCAGTAGAATGGAGATTACTCCCTGGGCTTTTAAATAGATTGTACATTTATCAGTACTTTTATTTCTCTGTTTCCCTTTGCTTTCAACTGTGTCTCATTTTGACATAGTATAAAAATAGGATCTGTATAGTTTTTTTTCTCAATACTTAATAAAGAATATTAAAAAAATTATAAAAATTAAAAAATATAGAATATTCACTCCACTGCTAACAACAGTGGACCTTCCAGTTTTTTTAGAAGATTAGTGGTGAAAATATCTTTCCCTATGGGTTCGACATTACTTGCCACATATACTGTAGTTCGTAGGATTATAAATTTTAATGTGTGACTGGATTCAACGATGGTTTAGGTCATGTTTTTGGAACCATTTATGGGGAAGGAACGCGTTGAGTGCTCTACATTTTAGAATTTTTTTAAAAAAAATTAAAAAAAATCATATAATAAAATCTGATTTAAAAAAACTGATTTTAATTGTATCTTCTTCTTACGCTATTTTTGAAAAATCTACTCAACTGTGAAAATTTTTGTGTTTAAACTCATTTTTTTAGTTTAAAAAAATGGAACATCACCAGAACTTGAATCAACTAGGGCTTGATTGTGTTTGTTGTGGAAATTTTGTGCACACATTCTGGTAGTGTGTCCATAACCAGCCACAACAGATTGTTTACATTGAAGAAAATGAAAACATTGAAACTAGTCTTGAATTACTACCTAAACATTAATTTATTGAAACAAAATTCGATATAGGTTTGATTGTAAAGACCCGAAATTTCTGTGGAAATTTTTTTCATAAGTAAATGGGAATTTTACGAGTCCGCGAAAATTGACGGCGCTTGATTTCGAGGCCCGGTGTGTCCATAAACAATTTCTGAATTTTTTAGGTACGTTCAATAAATGTACGAGCTCTTTTTTATAAATTTTGAACCGGTGTTCAGAATTGAAATCTGAGGGCATCGTTGAACTCACAACGCTGGTATTCGCTTAAGAAGACTTTCACCTCGACAGCAGTTGGTCGAGAATATAAGTTAGTTTTTGGGTTTTCCTGGGAAAAAATAATAATATAAAGTGAGCTACACATTATTTTATTTGAGCCTCCATGTGGTGTTGGTGCTTAAAACCTCTTCATGGGAGTTGGAGGTGGGACCACCACACCTTAACCTACCATGAGAGGCTCTGGTGGTAGGGACCACCCGAACATAACCTCCCATGAGAGGTTACGACGTAAGGACCAATAGGGGCTAAACCCCCTATTGATGGAGGAGAATAATTCCTATCAACACTCCCTCATAAATTAGGGAGAGCCTCTTCACCCCCTAATTAATTCTTTATGCCAACTCTCGTGGATTAATTAAGGGGAGCCATGTAATTAATTCTTCATATTGATTTTTGTTCCAACACCTAAAATAATAAGTCTATTATTATTTTTGGGTTGTAATCCTTCATTATGGTGGAAACCATGGGTGTTTTAAGGAGAGGATTATCGGGAGAAGGCCCCAACTAAGAAATCTCGCCAAAGAAAACTGAAAAACGTCAATGGTCCCCTTCAATATTCTTCTCCGCACACCTACTGACGTGGAACCACTTCCACAAATATCGTGTGAATTCTGGAGTAGAAGAGTGCGGTAGACTCGATGAACGAGAACTCTGTCTTCTTCCTGCAACTTCACCATTGATGACTGACGATTAAAGGTAGGGGTTTACTTTGAGTAATATTCCTTTTCTTTTTCTCAACTTCGTTTGAAAGGAATCGATGTGAGGTTTTGTAAATAATTTTTGTTCATCGTACTCCATTGATGAACCAATTTCAATCATCCCTAAACGTGGAGTGTGCTCGCCAAAATAACATGGCTCGACTCCCTCCTCCGATCTCTTTGTGTTGTTTCTTCATCATGGCGATTGGTCTACAGAATGACGAAGGTGGCGACGACAAAGGCTATGCTACCCACGGCTTCCATGAACCGCAAAACACCCACGATGCTTTGGTGCTCTGGGCCGAACCACGTTTATCCAGCTGAGCCGCCCTGGCCGCACCGTCCGCCAGCGAATGGCCGAGCTACCCGACCTGCACCACTACAGGCTTCTTAGGCCGAACCACGCACCTCCCGCGCACCCCGGCCTAACCGGCCGGCCACCTGGCCGTGCTCTGCCTGGCCTCGCCATGCCTAGTCGTGCCCCACCCAGCTGTGCCCCGCCCGGTCGTGCCCTGCCTGGTCGCGCCTTTCCCGGCCGCCATCTTCCCTCCTGGCCGAGCCGCCACTTGGCCGCCATGCTGGCCGCTGTTCGCGCCACCCCGAACATGCCGCCCTTTCAGCCTTCAGCGCACCTTTTGTGAACTGACTCCCATGTATCCTCCTAGCCGAACTGGCGTCCCGACCCCCTTGTGGCCTCTTGGTTGAGCTAGCATCATGGCCCCGCTCATGGCGCCCTGGCCAAACCGGCCCGGCCGCATCCTCCAGGATGAGCCGTGCCCTGGCGACGCTCTAGGTCAAACTGGCCCAGAGCCAAGGTAGAATAGCCCACACGGCCTGCTGGGTGGGGTCCAGCAGACCCTGGACAAACCTAATAGGCTGGCCCGCCCAAGGGGTCGGGCCAGTGCCATCTGATCTGACCGGGTTGACCCAGGCCAGGTCGGCACAAACTGGGTCGGACCAGGTCAAACCAGACCCGAGCCCACTACTGACCCCTTTACTTCCTTTTTCCATATTATTGGCATCGTATGACCATTTGATGAACCATCATTGGCACTAGTATTCTTTGAGTGCAATATTCCCTTTGAGTATACCCCATCAGTGCTCAGGGTATAGTTGATATACTGTTAGGTTGGATCATGCACGAATCCAAGTGGGCCCCGAGACTAAAAGGCTAATAACTCACAGACTGGGCGTCTGATTGACGCGATGTCTGTTGCATTGAGAACCCTATAAATTGGAATAACTCTAAGATACTTTTTCCCGGGACTTTGTGGAACTTGACTTATCGACTCTTGGCTTGAGGAGCGGACCCTCCCTGAATCAAGCATTCTTTGTGGAAACCCTATGGCTGGCTGCGCTCTAACGACTGTTCATGGATATTGTGTGGGTCTGACAGTTCTGACAACTATTCCTGGATCCTGTGTGTGTCCGAAAGTTCTGAATTCTATTCTTGGATATTTTTTGGGTCAGACATAATATTTTTTCCTGAATCCTGTGGGGGTCTGACCGCTCCCACTATTGTTCCTGGATACTGTGTGGGTCCGATAGTTCTAACAGTTGTTCTTGGATCCTGTGTGGGTCTGACAGCTTAGATGATTCAGTGGATACATATGATCATCTCATTCTTACTACATAATTTGTATACCTATGTGAGTTGAGTCAGTAACTTTGTGATTTCATCATTATTGAGATGGATTACTTGATAATATAGGTATATGTGTGGGAATAAACCTAAGTAGGGTTATCTATTGATTTCATACTTTGTGGTTTATCCATGGTGGATTTTGAGAGACCTTGGTGGTCTCGGGGTCCCTACTGAGTATCGTTATTCTCAACCATGCACGATCTATGCCCGTACATCGTTGTGTTGGATGAAAACGACGGACAACACTGACTGAGCCTGAGTGTTCTAGGACGGGACTGTACCCGGAGGTAGACCTCACAACGAGTCAGTACCCGGAGGATACTGACAGACATGGAGTGTTGAGGAGCCTATCTATACCTACCCTTCATGTAGGATCCTTAGTGGAAGATCTAGGAGCTACTTTTCACCTTTAAGTTGTTTTTTCCTTTTCAGTTGTACTCATACTTTCAGTTGGGCTTCTATTTCCAGCCCCTTTACTTTTCATCACTATCTTTTTATACAGTTTTACATAGTTTTTTGTATCCATCTGTGTACTCTGTTGTGCGTGTTCTCATTTATAAAGGCAGTTCCTTCCCAGTTTAGGGATTTATGCCTTTGGTTCTAGTCGCCAGCCCCTGGCCTATGGAAGGCGGGTTTGGGGTAGTCACGACACGGGCCTCGGGGGACGGGTCGCGACAAATTGGTATCAGAGGAGTCAGTTCTACGACAGATCAGAGGACGCTAATCATTCTTTTCTATGAAGCTATTGTGTTAAGAGTACTATGTTTGTTTTTCAGTCTAGGGATTCTAGTGTTGATTCAATGACCGGAGTATCCATACACCAGGACCCTGACTTCTGATTTCCGACAAAGTGCACGAAAACACTAATTGTCTGTGTGTTTCAAGATTTTTCTTTGTGATCTCTTTGTGTCAGCTCACCAGGTATAACATATTGACCGTGGCACAAATGAATCTTTTAATGATGGCCCCATGCAGACAGTCATTGAGGGTTCCGAGAGTTGTATGAGATGACATCCCACCAAGTGACAAGGCCTCGGTGCAGGTCCCTGTCATAGTGGAGGCACCATCGGTACCCCTACCTCTTGGGACACCTATACCACCAGCCCTGGTAACAGAGATTGCATTCCACTTGAGCATGTTTCATGAGTTCTAGTGCTTGAGGCCGCCCAGGTTTAGGGGTGAGACGGACCCGGAGGCAGCTAAGAATTGGATGGGGGCTGATGTGAGAGTCTTGAGACTATTAGGGACACTAGTTGACCTTATGGTGATCCTTACTGTGAGTCTCCTTTAGGAAGCAGCAGGTAGATGGTGGAGCCTGATGCTCCAGGTGCACGACGAGGCAACACTTCTCTGGGAAGAATTCGAGAGCCTGTTTCAGGCTAAGATTGTCCCATACACCCTACGTGCGATGCGGATTCAGGAGCTACTACATATACAATAGGGTAGCTTGATGGTGGCACATTACTCATCTTGGTTCACCGACCTCTCGCACTATTCTACAGATATGGTGTTGGACCCATTTTTTAGGGCCCAGACCTTTGAGCAGGGGCTCAGGTGAGAGATTAGTGCTTCGATGATCTCCCTCAGCATTCCAACGCAGGCAGGGGTGTTGGAGCAGGCCCTCTTAGTGGATATGTTTCTTGATGAGCAGTCACCAGCAGCATGACCCACCATAGGGCATCACATTGTAGAGTCTTCTGTCGCTGGTAGTAGATAGATGTCGTATAGGTCCAAGCGGACCAGACCATCCGGTGGATAACCTCAGGATACAAGTTCGGTTGTGTGAGGCACATGAGATAAAGCTAGTCATGTGAGGAATAGTCAGTGTTTCACATGTGGCTAGGAGGGTCACATGGCATGTGACTTTCTATCCTACCATTCAGATGATCAGCAGATAGTTGAAAGACCTCCAACATAGAGGCATAGGTTCGATCGAGGTGGTCTACAGGGAGCCGGTGGATGTGGAAGAGGAGCTGGTCATGCAGCTGGTGGAGGACGACATTACGAGGAGTTATGACCACCACCACCAGGAGGTCCACCCCGACCACAGAGAGTAGGTGGACAAGGGAGAGCTCAACTCTATGGAGCTGAGGCTAATGACCACGCAGCACCGGAGATGATTCAAGGTACGATTTGTGTCGACTCCACCATAGCTACAGTTCTTATAGACATAGGTGCCAGTCACTCTTTCATTTCCACTTCCCTCGTTCGGAGCTGAGTGATTCCAAATGAGCCATTAGATTGTTCCTTACAGTTAGAGACTCTTATGGGAGCTGATTCATCGATTACACAATGGTTCCAGTAGTGCGAGATTACTCTAGGATGGGAGAGATTTGTCTGGGATCTCCTCGTAGTGGAATCTAGGCCTTATGACATCATCTTGGGTATGGACTGGTTATATACAGTCTATGCTCAGATAGACTGTATTAGGTGCAAAGTGCGGTGTGTCCGCACGGATGGGACCAGGTTCACCTTCACCGGTGATAAGGGAGACTTTACAGCATATGACAGACTTACTTGGAGGAGGGTGCAGCTGATCACTCATTAGTTGGAATGCCTTACCCTCTGATTAGTTGATGTGGAGAGTTCGAGCTATCTTGTAGTGGTGGACCAGTACACAGATGTTTTCCCTGATGATGTTCCAGGTCTACCTCCTCATAGAGAGGTGGGCTTGTACATTGACTTGTACCCCGGTACGGCACCAATATCTACACCAGCGTATCATATGGCTGCCGCGGAGCTCCGTGATCTATGGGTACAGCTAGGGGACTTATAGGGGAAGGGATTCATCCGGCCTAGTGTTTCACCTTGGGCAACCCGATTCTATTCTCCAAGAAGGCATATGGGAGCTTGAGGATCTTTTTTGACTACCTTCCCCAGAACCAAGTGACCGTAAAGAATAGGTACAGAATCTCGAGGATTTATGACCTCTTTGATTAGCTGAAGAGAGCACGGTTGTTCTCGAAGATAGACATTAGATCAAGATATCACTAGCTCAGAGTTCGGGGTGAGGATTTGCGGAAGACAATGTTCAGATGTCGGTACGACCAATATGAGTTCTTGGTTGTGCCATTCTTTGTAACCAACGCTCCAACAGTGTTCATGGGACTCATGAACAGGATCTTCTAGCCATACCTTGATCGCTTGGCCGTAGTCCTCATTGATGACATTCTGATCTACTAGACTATTACGGATGGCCATTCCTATCATTTTCAGGTAGTACTAGACACACTATGAGAGCACAAGATATATGGTAGTCCCTCAAAGTTCTAGTTCTAGATCTGAGAGGTTCACTATTTGGGACATGTCATCTCAGTGGATGGAGTTGTAGTGGTTCTAGGGAAGATTGAGGCGGTACTTGCTTGGGAGCCTCCCAGGAGTGTAACGGAGGTACAGAGTTTCCTGGGTTTGGCTAGATATTAACGGAGGTTCGTACCAACCTTCTCCAGAGTTGCAGAACCACTATTAGACTTGAAGAAGAAGGGGAGACCCTTTGTGTGGTTGTAGAGATACCAGAAGAGCTTTCATAAGTTGAGGCAAAGGCTGACTGGTGTCCCCATCTTGAGGCTTCTAGAGGAGGGTGTGGGGTACGTAGTTTACAGCAACACATCAGTGACCGGACTCGGATGTGTCCTGATGTAGGAGTGAGCAGTTATCGCATATGGTTCATAGAAGCTGAGACAACATGAGTAGAACTACGCTACCCATGACATGGAGTTAGTAGCAGTGGAATTTGCCTTGATGATGTGGAAACACTATCTTAAGGGTGAACATTTTACCGTATAAACTGATCACAAGAGTCTCAGGTATATCTTCTCTCATAAAAAACTGATCTTGAGACAGAGACGTTGGATTGAGTTTTTACAGGGCTATGACTTCGAGATAGTCTATACTCCTAGGTAGGTGAACGTTGTTGCGGATGCGATTAGCAAGATATTTGTTATACAGCTGCTAGGAGAGGCGACAGACCAACTGGATTCTTTACATATTTCTTATGTGGACCGATATTTAGCAACTTTCCTTCAGCTCTTACAGTCACTCATATAATTCTTCAGTGAATTAGGGAGGCACAGCATGGGGACACTGACTGCGAGACACGACGTCCATAGATATCCATAGGGCAGGCACCTGATGGATTTTTTTGAAGGTGGGGAGGACATCATTCTCTTCACAGGACACACTATGGTGCAAGTGTCACTTCAGGAGCATGTTTTGGGGGAGTTCCACACATCCCCTCTAGTGGTACATCGAGGAGTGGCGAAGATGTATCAGGACCTTCGGCAACAACACAAGTGGCCAGGTATGAAGAAGGAGGTAGCAGAGTTTGTCTCTCAATGCCTCAATTTCCAGTAAGTGAAGGTGGAGCACAAAGTTCCAGTAGGTATGGTTCAACATTTTCAGGTCCCATAGTGTAAGTGTGATGGGATTTCCCTGGACTTTGTGATGAGACTTCCACGTACATCCAGGAGACACAACTCGATTTGGGTGATCGTTGACCGACTCACCAAGTCGGCCCACTTCTTACTGCTCAGGGAGCAGGGATCAGTAAAGAGTCTGGGACACCTCTATGTGTAGGAGATTCTACGTTTACATTCTATATCCTCGACGATTGTCTCCGATCATGACACACAGTTTACATCTAGACTATGGAAGGGGTATCAGGCGGCTTTCGAGACATATCTTCACTTGAGCACCGCCTTCCATCCTTAGACAGATGGTCAGACTGAGCAGATCATTCAGATCCTCGAGGACATGATTTGTGCATGTGTCCTTAACTTCGGTCGCAACTGGGAGGATAACTTATTCTTAGTGGAGTTTTTCAACAACAACAGCTATCACTCCACCATAGGGATGGCATCTTTTGAGGAGTTATACGAGTGACCTTTCAGATCACCCTTGTGCTGGATAGACCAAGGGGAGTCTGCAATGGTGGCTGCAGAGATGGTACAGGCTACCATGGAGAAGGTGAAGATCTTCCAAGAGCGGATAAAGACTGCACAGAGTTGACAGAAGTTATATGCCGACAGGAGACGGAGACCTCTGGAATTTGAGGATGGTGACCACATCTTTCGATGGGTCTCTCCTCGACTTGTTTTATGGAGATTTGGCCGAGGTGGTAAGTTATCTCCGCATTTCATCAGACCATTCTAGGTCCTCAGCAGAGTAGGAAAGCGGTCTTACCGCCTGGCTCTTCCACCTCAGTTACACAGGGTGCATGATGTCTTCCATGTATCCCAGCTGAGGAGATACGTGGATGACCCATCTCACATCATCGACCAAGGAGAGATATACGTCAACGATGCAGAGACTTTTAAGGAGGTTCCAGGGGAGATTGAAGATCGATTGGAGTGGTTCCTTCATGGATGGTCGATACCACTGGTGCGCATTCGTTGGAAGCATGGGAACCTCCAGGGGAGCACATGGGAGGGGGAATATCAGATGTGTGCTCAGTACCCTCATTTTATCCCTTTGTTCAACTTATAGCTTTTGTGAATGTAAAGCTATAAGGTGGGTAGAATGTAAAGACTCGAAATTTCCATGGAAATGTTTTTCTTAAATACATGGGAATTTTACATGTCCGCGAAAATTGACGGTGCTTGATTCCGATGCCCGGTGTGCGCAGAATCAATTTCTGAAGTTTTTTTTGGGTACGATCAGTAAACATACGAGCAGGTTTTTATAATTATTGAATCGGTGCTCAAAATTGAAATCTGAGGGCACAGTTGAACTCGCAGAGCCGAAATTCACTTAAGAACACTTTCACCTCGATGGAAGTTGATCGAGAATAAAAGATAGTTTTTGGGTTATCATGTAAAAAAAAAGTGAGCTAAAATTTATTTTATTTGATCCCCCATGTGAGTTTTGGTGGTTAAAACCACCTCATGGGGGATGGAGGTGGGACCACCAAACCTTAACTTCCCACGAGAGGTTATGTTGGTAGGGACCACCTGAACATAACCTCCCGCGAGAGGTTACGACGTGGGGACCACATGGGGCTAAACCCCCCGATTGATGTAGGGGAGTAAAACCACTCAACTCTTCCTCATTAATGAGGGAGACCCTCTCACCTCCTCTAATTAATTTTGTGTGCCAACTATTGTGGATTAATTAAGGGGATCCATGTAATTAATTCTCCATTTTTGAATTCTGTGAAAACACATAAAATAATAGAAATTTTATTATTTTTGGGTTGGCATCATTCATTACAGTGGAAACCTTGGGTGTTTTGAGGAGATGATTATTGGGAGAAGGCCCCAACGAAGAACTGTTGCCAATGAAGAACTCTCGCCAATGAAGAACGAAGAACGCCAACGGTCCCCTTCGATCTTCCTCCCCGAACACCTACCTATGTGGAACTACTTCCACAACTGTCATGCAGATTTGGGAGTATAAGAGTGCGACGGACATGACAAACGAAAACTCTGCCTTCATCCTGAAACATCACCATCGATGACCAATTATTAATGGTAGAGGGTTTACTTTGATTAATATTCCTTTTCTTTTTCTCAACTTTGTTTGAATGGAATCGATGCGAAGTTTTGTAAATAATTTTTGTCCGGCGTACTCCTTTGATGATCCAATTGATATCATTTTCTAAACGCAGAGGGTGCGGGCCAAACTAAGATGGCCCGAGTCCCTTCGCCGATCACATTGTGATGTTTCCTCAGCATGGCGATGAGGCGACGGAACGATGAAGGTGGTGGCGACAAAGGTTGTGCTACCCGCGGCCTCCGCAAACTGCACCACCACCGCAACGCTCCAGGGCTCCATGCCGAACCGCGGCCTCCGCGAACCGTGCCCCACCAGGTAGCGCCCCGCCTGGCCGTGCTCCACCTGGTCGAGCCTCGCCTGCCTGCCCGCAGCCCACCTGACCAAGCCGCTACTTGTCCGCGCTATAGGCCTCCCCACGTGGCACCGCGAACTGACCCCCTTATGGCCTCCGCACGGACCACCCAATGTCGGCCACCTTCCAGCCTCCGCGCACGCCCCACACCCCTCAGACGAACCATCCCCCTTGTGGCCTCTCGTTCGAGCCTACGTCCCGGCCCCCGTGCGGCCTCCCAGCCGAGTTGGTGTCCTAGCCCCCCTCGCAGTGCCCTGACGAACTGGCCCGGCTGCACCCTATAGGACCAGCCCTGCCGGGCCATGCCCTCATGATGCTCTAGGCCGAACTGGCCCCGAGCCGAGGCCGAACAACCCATGCGGTCCACTGGGTTGGGCCCAGTGGACCCGGGCCAAACCGAATGGCCAGGCCCGCCCAATGGGTCGGGCCAGACCGAACTGGTCTGATCGGGTCGACCCAGACCTGGTCAGTCCAGACCGGGTCAGACCGGACCCGGGCCCACTACGGACCCCTCTACTTCCTTTGGCCATATCATTGGCACTAGAGGACCATTTGACAAACCGTCAGCGGCACCAGTAACCTTGGAGCGCCATGATCCCTTTGAGAATACAACATTAGAGCTCGAGGTATAGTTGAGATACGATTAGGTTGGATCGTTCATGAATCCAACCGGGCCCCCATGACTAAAAGTCTAATAACTCACAGACCGAGCTTCCGATTGACGCAACTTCTATTGACTTTAGACCCCTATGATGTGGCGGAACTCCGAGATACTTCTTCAAGGGACTTTTTTTTGCAGTTGATATATCAACTCTTGGCTTGAGGAGAAAACCCTCCCGAAATCAAGCATGCTTTGTGGAAATCCTGTGGCTGGCTGTGCTCTGATGACTGTTCCTGGATCCTGTGTGGGTCTGACTGTTGTGATACTGTTCCTGGATCCTATGGGGGTCTAATAGTTCTGAAATATATTCATGGATCATGTATGGGTCGGATAGAATAGATGTTCCTAGATCCTGTGTGGGTCTGACAACTCCAACATCTGTT
Organism: Viscum album; assembly: GCA_963277665.1. Lineage (NCBI taxonomy): Eukaryota > Viridiplantae > Streptophyta > Magnoliopsida > Santalales > Viscaceae > Viscum > Viscum album. The sequence goes on from OY728148.1 coordinate 166,511,731, forward strand.
CCTGGACCCTGTGTGGGTTTGAGAGTTCAAACTGCTGGTCCTAGATCCTGTGTGGGTCCGACAACATAGATTATTCTGTTGATACATCTGATCATCTCTATATCCCTACATAAGTTGTATACTTGTGTGAGCCGAGTCAGTAACTTCATGATTTCCTCATGATTGAGATAGATTACTTGATAACTTAGGTAAATTAATGGGCATATACCTAAGTAGGGTTATTTGACGAATTCATATTTTGTGGTTTATCCTTGGTGGATTTTGAGAGATCATGGTGGTCTTGGGGTCCCTATTGGGTGTCGTTATATTCACCCCTACATAGGCTAAGCCCAAACCTCTTTGTGTTGGATGCATATGATGGACAGCGCTGACCGACGCTGAGTGTTCTGGGACTGGACGGTACCCAGAGGAGGACCTCACGATGAGTCCGTACTAGGAGGAGACTGATGGAAGTGGAGTACTGGGGAATCTATATTTATCTACCCATTAGGTAGGATCTATGGTGTACGATCCTGGAGCTTCTGTTCAAATATGAGTTGTTTTTTCCTTTTCAGTTTTACCCATACTTTCCGTAGGACTTGTATTTATGGCCACTTTACATTTTATCTCTCTCTTGTTATACAATTTTACTTAGTGTTTTGTATCCATCTATGTACTCTGTTGTGTGTGTTTTCAATTATAAAGCCAGTGCCTTCCCAATTTAGGGATTTACATCTTTGGTTCTAGTCGCTAGCCCATGGAATATGGAAGGTGGGTTAGGGGTAGTCACGGCACGGTCCCTGGGGGATGGGTCATGACAAGGAAGTTTGGAATTATTGGTTTCATAAAACTCACGAAATCCAACTTATAGATTCTCAAGAGTAAGATCAAAGAATGATATGATTAGAAAAAATGCTCTTGGAATTTCAACAAAGGGTTACAGAACAAGAATAATTTGAATAAAAAGAAAAAGAAAATGTGTATAAAATATTTGAAAATCAAACCAAAGAGGAAAGTGATAGTGAAACTGGACAAGAAACCATTATCTTTGAAAAATACGATTATGTTGAAAAAAATCCGGAATTAACAAACTCACTTATTCAAGTGAATAAAATTGAAAATCTAATAAAGGACTTTAATGGAGTTGATTTAGTAAATTTTGGAATGAATTAAAAGAGATTGAAAAGGAATTCCATGTTCTCTTCAGAATTCCTACATTAGAGAAACATCAGTGTTTTAGAAATTTTGAGAATGAAGTCACTCATTTTGAAGATATACTAGAATCTGAAAATGTGATTGTTATAAATTTTTCATCCAACATTTTTTAATATGTGAATAAAGAGTCTGAACAAAATATTGGGAATATTTTGGAATATAACCTTAAACTGTAAAACATAGAATCTGAAATTTTTGAATTGAAATGAACACATCTCTTTCGTATTTTGAACCAGTAATCCCAATACATTCTAAAATGTTGTTGGATGATGAGAATGAGATAATGATATTTGAAGAAATATTAACTGATGAGTTTTCATTTTCCAATTCTCATATTAATCACTTTTCTGAATCTTTTTGCAATGAAATAGAATTCAGTTTTGGCCAACATGTGGAGAATTGTCTTAATTTTAACATTATTGAAACTGAATTTTACAATTCTGCTCCTGAAATTTAATTGCAACAGCCGAATAACATGGTTTTATAAAGTGATCCTTTTTAAATTGAACTTAATGTAGTGGTTGAACAAACATTAGATGATGGATTCAGAAATGATTTGATAGAAGCAGTAGTTGTTCAGTGTGAGTTAAAAGATGAGGATCTTTTGGAAGAGATTTACAATATTTTTAGACCTGAATCTGTTGGTGATAAAATAAATTCACATCCCTACCTATCACTTCCATCCTAACCTATGAAGGGTGCTGAGCCTTTTCATGATATTGAGAGTAATCCAGAGGGGGAATCACACTTGTGTTCCATTGTTCTTGATTCAGTTCATCACTCAATTGAATTCCATCTTGAGCCTACTAATCAGAACTCACCTATGAGCACCTTTGAAGTTGAATATTTTATTTATGAAGTTAAGAGAGATATATCTAATAATAATTCCACACCCTTTGAGTCGCCTAGTTCTCTTTTCCCCTTCATGTGTATTCAATTCTTAAAATGTCTGAACTTATTCTGGAACTAGACAAAACTATACCCACAACTATTAAAGGGTGCTACTTAGGGGTTATTTTAGGCTGTGAGAATTCAGTTATTAATATGTTTAGCTTGGGAGCCCAAAATTTTCAAATTTATATAAAAAATATTTGGACCAAGAACTTGTGGTGGTTCTTATTATGGAAACCACATCCACCTAGTGACTTCGGTTAGTTATAGGTGAGTCCGGATGGGTACTATAAATCTTGCGCTCCTTGGGAGGCAACCCATTGTCTTAGTCATATTAATAAATAAAAACATTTTGATTAAATATAGTCTAATTGAATACTTTAAAATCAGTGATTAATGGGATTCAGACCATTCTCTTTATTTCTATTAATTTTTTAATGTTTAGTGTTGAATAAAGTGCTAATTTTTTTCTTCCATATGCTCTATCTCTGCTGGATTTTTGTTCCTGGTTTAGATGCTCTGTGTTTCTAGGATGATGTTGCCTTGTCATTAAATTAGTGAGATTTCCCGGATAATTTCTAGACCAAAATTTAGTCAGGGAAGTACTTTAACTTTGAGCATTTATTTCTACTCCTGATTTTTCTAGTAAAATTATGCTCACATAGACATTCTGGTTGTATTAGAAAATTCTTCTATATGTGTATTAAATTAAAAGAAAGCATCATGTGCTTATTTTTGTGAAATGAAATAAATTTTTTAAAAATAATCCACTGCTTGAAACTAAGTGTGGGGGGTACATGTTTGCTGGTAGTTATGTTTTTCATTAGAACTGATTAGTGTATAGGTTGTTTATCATGCATCTTTCAGCTATATTGAAAATCTATTTGAATCATACATTGTTAAAATGCTTTCACCTAATTAACTGTGCACCCAAACTTCACATTTACTTTTGATCTATATTGAAAATTTTCGTCACTGAACATAAATGTTAATGAATATACTTGCAAACGAACCTGCTAATAAGTTATTCATTGTGGCGAGCAATATTTTTGAATTTCCAAGAGACCCTTAAAACGTGTAGTAAATATACATAATTGATAACATGTTTTTAACTTAAACTATAAAATTTTTCTTCTCCCATTTGGAAGACAACTATGGGGACAAGGTTGGGTTTTAAGTGTGGTGGAGGGGGTCAATTCTTGACTGTGCTAAACTATGCTTTAATTTAAGCTCATCAATTCCCACTACAACTCAAAATTTCTGGTAAAAATGGTAATTTGTTTTACAAAATTCATGCACAATTTTTGGCATTACACTATATTTAATTGGGTCTTTCCAAAGGCCAAGTTCCTTGTTGGTAGTTGAGAACTGCTCTGAATATGAAATTAGTATGTTTGGATGATTGCTGGGTGATCTTACTTAGTGATTTGATGGAAATTCGGTTAAGGAACAACTTCTAAAAATGAAATGGGTACCCTTTAAACGGAATTGTGATCATAGCCCTTGGAAATGGATGCTTGATTTTGTTTCTAGGCGCCTCATTCATTTATTTAGTTATTAAAATTAATTTCTTTAATGAGCCAATGTAAATGGTTTCTATATAAATATTTTGAAACTATAGTAATTTAGGAATCTAGGATCCAACACTGAGTCTCTGAGACCCTAGATGTTGGGTCCGTTTCGGTTTACTATAAGCCATCTGTTCACTTTGAATAAGTGCATATGCACAGTTCTCATCACAATGATACATGTCTTGGAAAAAATTAAATAAAGTGTCTACAGTCAAAAATTAGTCCATTAAGGTGAGGGGAATGATGAACACCGAATGAAGAAGGTGACAATTGGATTATATGGAAATAATTTAGGTTATATCAATAAGGTGATTTGAAAAAAAATTATTTTTGGACCTTAATGTTGAGTCAAAGTACATGGTTCCTTTGGCTAAGTTCTTAATTCCACATAAATTTTACCTTTTTTCACTCTCGAACATTGGACTTAATCCTGGTTTAAAGTTAGTCACTAAGTTGTATCGCATATATGGCATGTCATCTTCTTTGATGGATGGTCTTTTCTTTATTATTTACCCTTGAGTATTTTTTATAGGCAAGATTCATATGAGTAATTTATTTTCTAAAAGCCTAATGTTTTGTTTTGTCCTCTATTTTTTAGTGCTAGACATGTTAATGTGTGATCTTAATCATAAATACACTTCACTATTTTTCAATGGAAATTAAACATGAGACTATTTGAGGACAAACAATGCTTATGTGTGGGGGAATTTGATGTGGCGCTATATTTACATTAATTTTCCATATCTTTTTACTTAATTTTTAATGATTTAATTAAGTATTTAATCACATTATACTAAATATTTTTACTTTTGTATTTTTATAATTAATTTTGTTAATTAATCAATTTTAATAATTAATTATGTATTTTTAGTCTTTAAATTAAAATTCTTAACCTCACTTAACTTTTCTAATTTAATTATTTCTTAATTAATCTTGTTAAGTGGAATCTGCTTGACTTATTAATAAGTTAATAACTATTTTAAACAAATTATATAGTCATCGTAATTCTATATAATTGGTTTATTATTTATTTTAATAATTCATATTTTAACTTAGTTTCATTAAAATATTTTATCTTTATTTATTAATATGTTTAGACATCCAGCTAATTAATTAAGATAAGAATTTTAGTTTTAATTTAATAAAATAGTTCGCTTTTAATTTTATGTGTTCACTTAGATTAATTAATTAATTTTGAGTATTTAAGAATAAATTATATAATTTTATATATGCAGTTTGATTATTTATTTATTTTCTATAGGTATTATTCTACCAGTGAGGTAGACCATAACTATCGGTAACTTGTTGGGTCACTGAAGCTCTTCATTTTTATTCGCTGCTACCTTGTAATCAATTTATTTAGTTATTTTAGTTTTAAGTCTTTTAGTAGTTTAGTATATCAATTATTCAGTTCATAATTTAAGTGTTATCTAATTAATAATGTTAGTTGTGGTTTTAATATTTGGAAGTTTAATAAATATCCTATTTTAAATTTATGATATTTAACATTCTTTTAATTAATTTTTTTTACAATATTTTTTATTTAGTTAACTTTAATTTTTTAATTTATTTTTTTGGTTAACGGTAGTTATTTATTTTAACTAATGGTGAACAAGATTTTTATATTGGTATCAGTGACCTCCTGATTTAATGTAACGGTGAGTTTTTCTTTATGTCTTACAGTGACCCCTTATTTTTATTTCTAACGGTGACCTCTCTATTTTTCTATAATGGTAAAATTTTTCTATTCTTTTATCGATGAGATATTCTTCACTGATACCCCAATTCCATGTTGGTCCCTCTGCCTTGCCTTCCCTTCACCTCACCATTCGTTTTTTTTAATTTAGTTTGACGGTGACCATTGTGTCGTGCAATTTCTATTCTCAAATATCTATTGCACTCACCATTGAATCCCTTTTTCTACCTCACCATTAGACTATCTACCCTTCATCTCCCCATTTTTACGCTTTTCCTTTTCCTTTGCTTAATTTTCTCAACTCACCGTTAGGCATCTGGTAACCATTTCTCCACCTTGCCACCATTTTATTCTCCTCCACACCTTCATTTCCACTGTCTCTCACCAGCCATGCACCATTCCTTTTCTTTGCCTCAACCTAAATCACCACTACCTCAAAATTAAATCTGCAACAATCATAACTCATCAAATCATCCAAAACAGATTAAGAATGGAAAAATAAATTTTAACTCATATTTGAAACCATTAGGGATTTTGCATCCAGGAATTTCACCTCACCCCTTTCCTGGAAGATGAATTTCATCTCTGCTTCGCCACACCGCCTGAGGCAGACCACTGAAGGGGGCTATTGGTTACAGGTCACGCCGCACCTGTAGGACATGCTTTGCTATTGGAGATGCTAAAAACTATGAATCTGTACCAAATAGAAGCCCAGGCCGTGGTCCGCATATGAAACCCAAACCGCTGCTTGGTAGAGGATAGATGTCGTGCTGAAGGGAGGAGATTCTTGTCGCTGCTACTCAGATCTCATCACCTAAGAGCAGTCATGCCACCTGATGAGGATTGCCGCTGATCCACCACGTCGTGCTGGAGCCAAGGGAAGTCAGGCAGCACCAGCTGGAGGCTTCATGAAGAAGCCTAACCTCCCTCCTGTAGCGTTGATTTGTGGGTGGGGGGGAGAGAAATAAAATAACAAAATAAAAAACTTAATAAAAAACTAACTATTGAATTAAAATAATAGTTAAAATAAAATAATAAACTGAAAAATAATAAACACTGATAATTATAAATAAATAATTTATATAATATATATAATAAAACCAAATTTTTAATCATGAATTAATTTTATTTAATTAATTGATAGTTATTTCTAAAATCAAATTAGAATAGATCATTAAAATCTTATTAATTATAATTTTAAAATATGTATTAATAATTATTTAATAATATATTTTGTTTATAAAATAAGATACTATTATTAAGTTATAAATTAAATTATAGTTAAACTGAATTAGGTAACATAAAATGTTAATAACGTAAACATTCATAATAATAATAAACTTAATGTTTAAAATTTACTTTAATGATGTTAACTAATTAAGAAAATAACTTATGAACAATTTAGCAATAAAATTTACAATTAATAAAACATATTACTTTTAATAATAATAATAAATATCTAATTAAAAAAATTTCAACTTATAATACGTAATTTATCTTGATTTATTTTATATATGTTTTATTTCATTATAGTTAATTGAGATATAATTACTAATTGTTTTAATGTTAATAAAATAATTTATTTTACAACATTACATAAGAGTTATTAATAATTTAAAAATATTTTTATAGTAACGGTGTTGTTTATTTTTCTAGAGTAGGTTCATTCAAGAGACAAGTTTATGTCCAGATACACCTAACTAACTCTCTGGGAGTTAGTTGTGAGAGAAAAGTTAGCGCGACGTTCCAGTCACCAAAAAATGCATGTTGTGAGATGCATTTATGAAGAGCTTTTGATGTCGGTGGAAGATTATCGGTGACATGCAGCAAGATATAGTGGCTACATAAAGCATAGCAAGCAGAAGAATTGAAAGCAGGACATTCATTAGGGACAGACATTCACACATTAAGGGAATGATTGGAGATCTGAGAGCTTCTATCTCATCAGGAGCATAGGGAGTCCAGAGGGCGACTATGGAACCTCTATGTGGAGTTGGAGGAGAATAGGAGCAGAGTATCATCGGGGAGTTTGGATTCCTTTGTTTTTGATTTCATACACTTTATTAGCATGTCTTCAATTACTATTTCAGAAATATACATGTTTTCTTGCTAAATCATCTAGTTTGAGGATATATTGAAATTCCAATAGTTATCATCAACTTATCATTTCACTATAACATTTTAATGTATCCAGTATTGATCGTCGAGGTCGATGTTGAATTCATTCAATTTCATTGTTCCCCAAAATTTTAATTTCAAAATATCACGGTCAGCTGGAGAGATTGATTGTGTAAACACTTTTCAAAAAAAAAAGATTCAAAAGACATCAAGACTTATGGTGATTTTTTCTTGTTGTTAACTTTCAAGATAGTACACAGTTGATTGATTTTGGAGTGGAGAACTCTTAAATTGGTTTTCTAATGTGAATTAACTCCTTGAAAGGGAGGTGAGTCATACTCTTACAATGGTGCTCTGAAACAACCTATAAGTGAATTGAAACACCTTCTAAACTAGTAGAATGGAGATTACCCCCCCCCCCCCCGAAATTTTTAAATAGATTGTTCATTCATCAGTACTTTTATATCTCTGTATCCCTTTGCTTTCAATTGTGTCTCATTTTGACTTAGTATAGATACAGGATCTGTATAGTTGTGTTGCTCACTACTTAATAAATAGTATTAAAAACAAAATAAAAAGAAAAAAATATAGAGAATTCACTCCACTGCTGACAATAGTGTACCTTCTAGTTTTTTTAGAAGATTCATGGTCAAAATAGCCTTCCTTGTGGGTTCATCCCTGCTTTCCACATATACTGTAGTTCATAGGTTTAAAAAATTTAATCTTTGACCGGATTCAACAACGGTTCAGGTCATAAGATATAGTTTTGAAGTGTATAGATGATGTGATGTGTGGTTATGGTGGTGATTCAGTATGTGGTTATAAATATATAAGGATATTGAATGGATTGAAGCATGCGACATATATTATAGGGGAATAAGAGTGAATACTTCAAAGGGGAAGTGGTTTTGGGGTACATCTATGACATATATTCTTTGATATTATGTTAATATTCATTTTTGAAAAATTTGGTGACTGGGACACTGAGGATGGGTGGTAGTTGACCATATATATGTAACATGCTATTTTTATTATTCATGCACTAATGATTTAGTATACTTCTTCCAATGTTTATTGAGATGTCTTTTATATTATCCTACTATGAATATTTATATTAACAAAAATAAAATATATATCTATTTTTTAGATATTCTGGAGAGATTTGGTCATTAGTCTAGAAAAGATTTTATGTGGAGTTCGTAATAGTTGTTCATGGGATGTCTACATAGGTGTTATAGTAGGTATTTCATTTTGGAGTTATTTTTTTATTAAATTACATACATTTTAGGGTATTTGTTTCAATTTATATAGATTTCATTAATTGTTTTTTTAATATATTCATGTTATTATGAGGGTTTGGTCTCTCATTTTGTTTTTTATACCATCTATGATTGTTCTCAACCAATGACCTATTAGAGGCGAGCTTATCGGGTCACTCTCATCTTCACTACCCACCCCAAGAGGGATACCAGTGGTGGTGGGATGTGAATTACTCAATGACTTGTAAAAAATAAATTATATGGGTATATATGTCATTTATATTGATACATATATTTAAAATGTTTGTATGGAGATTTGAGTGTTTCAGGGAGATTAATCTAGATTTATTTAGAGTTTGACTAGAATTGACACATTACCAGAGGTTTATTTTCATCATATTTATGGATTGATAACTTATAATCATTTTCAATAGTAAAAAAGACCATAAGGTGATATATTATATTAATTAATGAGAATTGGTTTTAGATAAAAATATTGAACAAAAATAATATATAATAGATTAGATTATTAAAAATATATTTTGTGCATTATCCCATGTTTTGATGTGTTAGGGGAATTGGAGAAAGTGGACTAATGATAATTTATTATTTACATCATTTTTTTTGACTTTAGAAAATGATTTTTGAGGTTGGATGATATAATTGAGGGTGGATTTAAAGGAATTTGGATGTCTCATGTGTATTTTGTATGTTTTAGCAATGGTCAAGAATATGTGGCATGTGTAGTTGAATAAAAAAGTAGTCACCACGTTCTCAATGGGGTATCATCAACTACCTGGTGTGGTCAATGACGGTCTGGTCTTAAGTGATTATATATCTAGAGAACCATTTACCAATATCTAGTACCAAAAATATCTTACACAAATGTTGTCTTTGATATCAACATAAGAGACCCAATTTTAAACATCCATAATTAAAATTCCAATTTCTTTCACTGATTCACATATATACCAAGACATTTTAAGTTTATAGCTTTAATCAAATTGGAAAAAACCATTATGTAAAAAATCCCATGTATTTATCATAAAATGTATATTTTTTCTATTATAATAAAAAAAATATTTCTATGAGAATAATTTTAGATCCCACACAAAATTCTCCTAACAGGATACCCTTTTTGGAAAATCTTACATAATATTAGTCTTTGTTACCATAGAAAATGGAAACATAAGAAAGGGAGAGACCAAATGCTTAGTAATGGTATAAGATATGAATTTATGATCACATTTCAGCATAATAAAATAATAAGGGTATGAGAGAATTATCATAAATTTGTAAATTTTTAACCAATAATCCAATGATATAAATAATGTACTATGGAATATGTATTTAATAAAACCACAAAAAATTTTATAATCATGAATCCAAAATCATGAGTAATGGCACATAACATGAGCATATATCATAGGAATTAATAATAGACATATACTTAAGAAATCATAACATTTTGAACATGTACAAATAACAACATGTCCACTCATTCTATTAAGGACATGAAATTCGATCTGCGCAAAAAATTATGTACATGACACTGATTCAATGATTAAATGTTTTAACATAACATAATATTAATACATCACTTTTTAATGATGTGAACATGAAATCAGATTAATGCATACCATAATTATCTCATGAGATATAATGATTTAGCCCATATAATGTGGGGATATATAATTCCAGTCCCACCGATGAAACAATGAAATATATATATAAATTTACCCAATATCATAGATACATTCACAATTTCAACATAGGATAACCCATTTAAAAGAGTTTATTTTATAAAGGATTTAATCGTCACTTAATTACCCTGTGGGAAGGTTATGAGTTTCAAACAATCGTCTATAAAAAATAATTCTAATAAGTCATGCAGAGAATTAAATTTTAAATTATCAAAAAAAAATATCCCAACTGAATAAAAAATCTATTAAAATTTTTACATTGATGAAAAACATCTTTTATAAAATCATTTATAATATTCTTTGAAAATTAAGAGAAAATATCAATTTTCTTTTAAAAATTTTTAAAAACTAAAATCAAAATAAAAAAGGTAATAATATTTTCATTATGAAACAATTGAAATTATTAAATAAATATTTATGTAAAAGGAAGTACGTGACAATAAAAAAATCTATTCATCTCATTGACATTAAAAGACAACATTCTTTTTACACTTTTAAAAATAGAAAAAAATTACTTTTTGGAAAACTATTAAAAAGTATCATTCAAAACCTTTATATATAAAGTCAATGGAAGAGAAAAATAAAACATTTAAAAAATAATAATGTTTAGGTTAAAACTTCAATAATATAATTTAAATAATATGGGTATGAAAGAAAATATTCTTGGCAAAAAAAAATTAGGTTGAATTTTCATTAAACAAATCATTCATCCCTTTTTTAGTACCAAAGGGGGAAAATTGTAAAAAAATTAAACTCCAAATTGAATAATAAATATGGTTTTTAAAATATAATTATCATTTATTTTACCATGTTTTCAATTTAACAAAGATAATCCTAAAAAGAATCTAGATTTTAATATAGACCCCTATAGATTTGGTGACTTTTGAATCGTAAATCCATAAAATTAAATAAATTAAAATAGAACATTAAATACCATGAATATTTATATATTAATGATATTATATATAAATGGTGTATTATAAACACCATATAATGTCAATAAGGTAAATTACATGAAATATGTCTCGATGAAACAATATTATAATAGAGAACTCTTACCCCAGTTTCTAACATTTTTTACACTATATTAACATACTATATAATATATTTAAATTGGTTATAAATATTTTAACATATATATATTAATAATTACAATATCTTATATCACTCCATTGTAATTTTTAACTACCCATTTATTAAAAATTCTTCCTTAATAACATTTTAGTGTAAATTATTTTTTTCCCATGCATGATTATGTTCGATGGTTTATGTCCTTGAAAATAGGTCATTGTTCCATAATATCAAGAATATTAATAATTTCATATTTATAATATTTATTAATTTTATAATCTTTTATAACCATTCATATAAATAAAATATAAAAATTAAATTAAATCACTTAGTGAACAGAAAGTTTATATGTACGCATGACTGATGTTTCCATATTACAATGAATGGAATGAAATAATGTTAAATAATAATATGTCATAAAATAATAATATGTATTTAAATAATAATTATATGATATATATTATATATATTAAATAAATATATCATTCTTACCATCCATGTTGAGTGTAATTAAAAAACATGTCACATCGCTTGGTAGAGTTGGTAGTCCACATGTACACACAAGTGATGTTATAATTTTACAAATGATGGGAAGTTAAGCATGTATATAACATATTATTTTTAAATAATATTAATTACATTATAAATATTATATATATCCATTAATTATATATATATAACTATCCATCATATATGGTGATGAACAATAAAATACATCACTTTATCGAGATTGTAGTTTTTACGTACACAAGAATGATGATTTATTTTCCATTAGGTGTAAAAAAGATATAAAATGGATGTAATATTAAAATAAAAATATTTTATTTCACTAAATATTCTGATTTTTTGATGATACTATGTTATAGAATAATTTGGCGAGGTTAAGGATGCGATAATCTGGAAATAGATCAGTAATAAAAATTATCTCTTATTTAGGGTATCTTCCTTTGGTTTACACCATGGGCCTTCTTGAGATTGATGATGTTCCCAATCATAATCCAAGTATCACTGAGAGGGGGAGGGGGTGAATCAGTGATATCTCATTCTTTTTAAGTTTCATTCTTTATGAAACAACCTTCGCCTCATGTTAAAGATTTTCTTCCCTGCTGAACACACACAACCACAGGAACACAAGATTTACAAGGATCACTACTCAATAAGAGTAGCTATGTCCTTGGTATGGTACAGAAATAATCCAGTACCACACAATTCACTAGAAACCAATTATTTTATGTGGAATACAATGAGTAGGATATACCCTTACACTCGTGTAGCACTTTGAAAACAATCCAATAGTGTGTGTGCTCCCTCTTAGCACAAATAGGGTAATGAAATAATTCTGTGCTTTTTGATGACCTTTCCCAGATCAAATCTTTTAAAAAAACTCTTCACTTTCCTACCAAGAAGCTGGTAGAAACCTCCTGGAGAAAACATCTTGCGCGCCTCCTTCCACTTGCTCTCCTCCTTTATAGACACCACAACACTTGCGCGACCTATACTTGCATGAAAAGACTTGCGTGGTAGACTTGCGTGGCAGACTTGCGTGGAAAAACTTGCGCGGCAGACTTGTGGGGAAACACTTGCATGGCAACACTTGCGCGGCAGACTTCTTCGACTTGCGTGCTCAGTGCTCAAAATATTTCCCTAAGTCTCGAGCCTTAAGAAATGAGGAGGTGAGTCGTTTATTTATAGGATTTTTGTGACTTGCGCGACCTACACTTGCGCGCCACCACTTGAACGCCACCACTTGCGCGACACACTTGCGCGCCAATACTTGCACGCCAAATACTTGACTTACACGACACTTTATTTCCTTTTCCATATTTCTGAAATAATGCTTTTTTGAAATATGACTTGCGCGCCTCTACATACTTGCGCGCCTACTGCATATTTTCGTGCCAACTGCATACTTGCACGCCTACTTCTTTCCTTTTCCATATTTTTGATCTGATGATATTTGTGATATGACTTTTCCAAAAACACTTCTTTGTCACTCCATTTCCTTCATAAGTCTTGCATCACAAGTTCTCCAAACTTATGATATTTGGGAAATACAAATCAGAAAAGCATCGTCTGGTTTACCAAGTCTTTTACAAAGTGAATTGATTTAGCTTCTTTGTCTACAAAAGACAACACTCTATAATAGTAAACTTTTCTTACTTCCTTATCAGTTCAACTTGATCCCAACAATCTCCCCCTTTGGATTTTGTTGACAACCATGATTCATAAATCATTGATCTTTGTAACCTTACGCAATGGATTGCTTATCAACAATTCTAAGCCTACGTGAGCTAACGCATTGTAGGAAACAAGAACTATTGACATCCAAAACCTTGCTGTCCAAAAGCAGTGACTATGAAATCTCATGAGCATACCTCCTCAGCCTTCTTCAGAACATCTTTCAAGCTTCTACTTCAACATTATTTATTTCCTCAACTTTCCTGGAAAACAACATTATTTATTACAACCACTCCAACAGACAGTTACACTAGTTCACACACATACATGATAGATTCACAACTTACCCACAACTCCCCCTTTATGCATGCATCTATAAGGATAGATTTATGAAACAATTCTCCCCCTTGACAACACTATACAAAGGCAATATGAGAGAGGGGACAGAGACATGTACCTTAACCTTTATGAGAAGGAGGTTGGACACCCATGTTCAACCTCAATTTTTCAAATGGTTCTTTCGGTAAGGGTTTGGTGAATATATCAGCAACTTGTTCAGATGTAGGAACATACTCCAACCTTAATTAATTATTCTATACCTTCTCTTTGATGAATTGTTACTTTATATAAATGTGTTTTGAACGAGAATGTTGTACAAGATTTCTTGTAAGATCGATTGCACTCTGATTATCACAACCCAAGAGCAATGGTAGCTTTACTTCAACAAGTAGATCTTCCAGCTAGGTCTTCATCCACATTAGTTGAGTTGCATCCTAAGTAGCAGAAACATACTCAGCTTCAGCTGTGCTAAGAGTTACTTCATTCTATTTCTTGGCATTCCAACTAACACAACTTTTTCCCAGAAAGAAAACTCCACCGGATTTGGATCTTTGATCTATAACATTTCCTGCCCAATCAACATCAAAATACCCGAATAGATCAATATTTCCTAAGCCATCATACCTGATTCCAAAATTTGTTGTACCTTTGACATATCTGAGAATTCTTTTTCTAGAAATCAGATGTGATTCTTTAAGAGCACTTTGAAATCTTGCACATAAGGTGACAACATAGACAATGTCGGGTCTTGAGGCAGTAAAATACAACAGACTTCCAATTAGCTTTCGAAACTCTTTATGATAAATTTCCTTTCCTTCTCCATATTTATAAAACTTGGTTCCAACTGAGATAGGTGTGGACACTGGTTTCGAAGTCTCCATGCCAAACTTCTTCAGAAGTTCCTTAGCATATTTTTCATGAAACAGAAAGATATGATTCCTTTTCTGTGAGATTTGTAACCCAAGGAAGTATTTCATTTCACCCAGCATGGACATCTCAAATAACTTATTCATCTCCTTATAAAATATTTCACATGATATTTCATCATTACCAGCAAATATGATGTCATGAACATAAACAATTACAATCAGTGAAAACTACTGGCCCTCTTTGGTGAAAAGATTGCTATCAACTCTTCCTTTCTTAAAATTCATCTTCTTTAGGCAAGTATAAAATTTAGAATACCATGCCCTTGGAGCCTGTTTTAGCCCCTTTAAATCCTTCTTCAATATGCACACATATCTTTCATCCTTTCCAATAAAAAATCCACAAGGTTGATCAATGTAAACTTCCTCGTCAAGGTCCCCATTCAAGAATGCAGAGTTGACATCCATTTGAATGATTTTATAACCTCGTTCTGCAGCAATGGTGAGAAAGATTCTGATTGTTTCTAATCTTGCTACCAGAGCAAAGGTTTCATCAAAATCAATGCCTTCAATTTGGGAATACCCTTTGCAAACCAATCTTTCTTTGTTTCTTATTACTTCACCTTCTTCATTCATCTTGTTCCGGAAAACCCACTTTGTGCCAATAATGTTTTTGTTGTCCGGCTTGGGTACATGTTCCCATGTATTGTTCTTATCTATCTGATCAAGCTCTTCGTTTATAGCATGAACCAATTATGAATGCTCAAATGCTTTATTTACATTATTCGGTTCAATTTTTGATAAAGAGAAGTATGTGATATAGCATTTGTTGTTCTTCTTGTTTGAACCCTCTGGTCATTATCTCCAATAAATTTTGTGCCTCCACTTGCTTCCTCAATCAAGAATGAGTTGTTTGAACTTCTTCATCATCACTCGAGGTCTCTGAGTCATGTTCCTCTTCTTGAGTAGGATTACACAGTCTGCAACATTATCATAATTATTAAAAAAAACTTCTCTATCCTGCTCAACTTCCACATCAACATATGACGACTTTTCTTTCTCAACATTTTCAACAACTTTTACATCTGAAGAATCAACAATTATTCCTGTTTCTTTATTGAGGCATCTATAACCTCTTCCTTCTGGAGCATTACCAAGAAAAATTCCATCATCTCCTCTTTGCTAAAACTTTCCCAGGTTTCCACCTTTCTTCTTTATAAGGCATGAACTCCCAAAGACTCTAAAGTGTTTCAAACTTGGAGATTTTTCATAAAACATATCATATAGAGTCATATCTGAGTTTTGCCTGTAGAAACATCGGTTCTGAATATGCACTGCAGTGCTCATTCCCTGCCTCTAATAATAATGAGAAAGACTATGTTCAAATAACATAGTTCTCCCCATTAGCTCCAGACTTCGATTTTTTCTTTCAGCAACCCCATTTTGTTGAGGTGTGTATGGTGAAATGAAATCATGCTGAATTCCATGTTTGTCAAGGTATCTTGCAAACTCCTTATTCTTATACTCTCCACCATTATCAGTTCCCAACTTTTTCACTGAATACTCACATTCCTTCTATGCTTTCCTCCTGACAGTCTTAAACATTTTCAGAGCATCTGACTTATGTCTCATGTACATAACACAAGTAATGCGAGTAAAGTCGTCAATGAAAGTAATGAAGTACTTATCTCCATTTGTATATTTCTTTCTCATTGGTCCACAGATATCAGAGTGTATTAGTTCCAATGGCCTTTTGGGTGAATTTCAACTCTCTTATGAATAGATTTTGTAATCTTCCCTTTCTCACAAATGGTGCAACACCAATCTTTTTTTCTTGATAAATTAGGCATATCTCGGACACTGTCTCTCTTTGATAATTATCACATATTTCTCTGACACATATGACCAAGCCTTTTATGCCATAACTGATTTTCATCCACTACACCCATGTAGCAATAGCTCTGCACTTCACCAACTTGAAACAAATTCCCTTTTGTGCATTGGGCTCTCGTAACTATATTTCAACCATTTTCACTTTTAAAAATAAATCCATCTTTTCTGAAGAAAATTTTGTTTCCTTCATCACATAGTTGTGACACACTATGCATGTTATGTTTCAGTCCATCAACATATAATGTTTTCCTGGATTTCATCTTTTCTTTTCCAATGATGGCTGATCCAACACCTTTGATCCTTAGAGATTCATCACATCCAAATGTCACTGTTACTTATTTGAAGTCTTTCACATTATTCAGAAGCTTTAAGTCTCCTATCATATGAGATGAACATCCACTATCAAGAATTCATGGGTGTTCTCCTTTTATATCATTAAAAGCGGTTTCAACAACAAGAGCTTTTACTTCTTCCTTTTCTTTCTTCACCTCTGGATTCTGAGAATTGTTAATGAGCTTTTGTTGTGCTGGTAACAAAACAAGGAATCCTTTTTCAAGATGTCTATGTTGGTCACATCTTTCACAAATAGTTTCCAGGGGTTGGATCCTATTTTTAATCATTACTCCAACATTCTCAGGTTTCTTTACAACCACCTTTTCTGACTTCTTTCTTTGAGGAGATTGACTCCCCCTCAAACCTTGCCTTTCATAACCTGTGGAATAATAGAAATGTTTTTGGTTGAACCAACACATATTTTTAGTATGAACGAATCCACCACAATACCAACTGTATCCATAGAAAGAGTATTTACCTCTGAAACTTCTATACTGACTAGAATTGAGAACACATTTCTCTGCCACCTTCCTGTCTTTATTTTCTGAGCCACCAGCCTTTCTATTATAAATCAAATTATTACTTTCCATTTCAGTTCTATAAAAACCAGACGTTTTGGAAACTTTTCTGGATTCAGAATGTTTTGAATCATTTTTGAACTCAGTGTTCTTTAAAACATCTTAATTCCCAATTTTGTTGGTCTTTTCAACATACAAAACATTACCAGTATTCTTCATTTCAGAACCACTTTTACTTTGATTTTCAACCTTTGAAGGCAACCCTTATTGATCCTTCTTAGGTTCCTCCTTAAAAGAACAATCACCAACTTCAGAGATAGAGTTTTTGAAACTGATAATCATTTATTTAGCTTTATAATGTTTTTGTTGGATAGCTTCCAACTCTTCTTCTTTTTCCTTCAACTTTATTTCAAGATGATCATTGCGATTCTTTGCATTCTCAAGAGAATTCTTCAGATCATAAATCAATTTTTTCATATTTATTTTCTCATCAGTAAAACCTTCTTGATTGTTTATTTCAAAATGTTCAGTTCTCAACTTCTTGTATTTCTTCTCAAGCCTTTTGATATTTCTCAAACATTCCTTCAACCCTTCTTTCAGTTAGGATTCAAGTTGAGTTTATTCTTCTTCAGAACTACTGCTCTCATAATCATCATTTTTTACAGTTGCAACAAAGGTCTTTTCTCTAGCTTTCTCAGCCACTGAATTTTTAGATCTAGTCTCACTATCATCTTCTTCTCCACTTTTCGAAAAAAAGTTTCTTCATTTTGATTTGAAGATCTTTTTGTCCTTAACTCTTCCTGAAGAACTATCTTTTCCACACTGTGTCTTCCAAGACCTTCTTGGTATTCTATCTTCTTTATCAGTGTCTTCAAATTTCTTCTTTTTAGGAAAATTAGCCGCAAAGTGACCAACAACTCCACATTCAAAACATTTCAAGGGATGTTTCCCTTTATGTTTTACTGTACCTATTCTCAAATTTTTAGAAAACAAGGATAATATTTCATCAATGTTTTCACATACCTCAATTTTAGAGTTAGAGCCAACAACATCATCTTCCCCATGAGCCTTCTTAGATATTTCTCTCTTGGCAGCATTAAAAGACATTTCTCTATCAACTTTGGTTTTATTCTTCATAGTCTTCTCCCTTCTCATTTCATAAGTGATAAGAGTTCTATGAAAATCATCCATAGATAATTCTTCAGGGTCTCTGTCTTCCAATGAATAAACTTTAGCATGAAATATGTCGGGAGGAATTCTTAAGTTATTTTCAACGAATGTAGAATCTTCCTGCTTTTCACCAAGACATATGATAGTGCTAACAATGTCATTTACCTTGGTAAACAAGTCCCCAGCAGATTCAGCTTCTCCCATTTTCAAGTCTTTATACTTAGCCTCCAGATTTGTTATTTAGCCTTCTTCACTTTCGTATTTCCTTCATAGATGTTCTTCAGTTTTTCCCATATTCCTTTAGCTATAGCAACACCATTCACTCATAAAAATTCACTCTCAGAAAGAGATGAGAGTAACACATTCTTTTCTCTTCCATCATTCTCAAGATTCTTCTAAACGACAAGAGTAAGAGGAACCTTGTCATAAATAGCAGGAAATCCATCTGTTGTAGTTTCAAGAACTTCATATCCAAGTGACATAAGATAAGGCATCATTCTGTCCTTCCAGATGTGATAATTCTTTCCGTCAAAAATCGGAATCCCCTTACTGTTCACGCAGTTAAGATTTTCCATCACAACTTCTCTTCCACCACTTCAGGAAAGAATAAATGAAGGAAACCTGCCTTTGATACCAATTGAAGTTTCCAATCAGGATCCAAGTATCACTGAGAGGGGGAGGGGGTGAATCAGTGATATCATTTTCTTTTTATGTTTCCTTCTTTATGAAATAACCTTCACCTCCTATTAAAGAGTTTCTTCCCTGATGAACACACACAACCACATGAACACAATATTTACAAGGTTCACTACTCAATAAGAGTAGCTATGTCCTTGGTATGGTACAGAAATAAACCAGTACCACACAATCCACTAGAAAAAAAATCCTTTGATGTGGAATACAACGAGTAGGATATACCCTTACACTCATGTAGAACTTTGAAAACAATCCAATAGTGTGTGTGCTCACTGTTATCAGAAATAGGGTAATGAAATAATTCTGTACTTCTTGATGACTTTTCCCATATCAAATCTTTCAAAAAAACTCTTCACTTTCCTACCCATAAGCTAGTAGAAACCTCCTGGAGAAAACATCTTGCACGCCTCCTTCCACTTTCACGCCTCCTTCCCACTTGCGCACCTCCTTCCACTTGCGCGCCTCCTTTATGGACACCACAACACTTGCACGCCCTATAATTGCACGGAAAGACTTGCGCGATAGACTTGTGCGATAGACTTGTGCGGCAGACTTGCGGGGAACACTTGCGCGGTAACACTTGCGCGGTAGACTTCTTTGACTTGCATGCTCAGAGCTCAAAATATTTCACTAAGACTTGAGCCTTAAGAAATGAGGAGGCGAGGCGTCTATTTATAGGAATTTTTGTGACTTGCACGACCTACACTTGCACGCCACCACTTGCGCGCCACCACTTGCGCGCCACCACTTGCGCGACACACTTGCGCCCCAATACTTGCGCACCAAATACTTCACTTGAGCGCCACTTTATTTCCTTTTCCATATTTCTGAAATACTTCTCTTTTGAAATATGACTTGCGCTCCTCTATATACTTGTGCGCCTACTGCATTCTTGCGCGCCAACTGCATACTTGTGTGCCTACTTCTTTCCTTTGCGTTATTTTTGATCTGATGATATTTGTGATATGACTTTGCCAAAAACACTTCTTTGTCACTCCATTTAATTCATCATGATGGCATCACAAGTTCTCCAAACTTATGATATTTGGGAAATACAAATCAGCAAAGCATCTTCTCGTTTACCAAGTCTTTTACAAAGTGAATTGATTTAGCTTCTTTGTCAACAAAAGACAACACTCTATAATAGTAAACTTTTCTTACTTCCTTATCCGTTCAACTTGGTCCCAAAAATTGACTTTTGGTTCGATAATGAATTATAGGTACTTTTTATCAATTTTGGTTATATATTTTTTTATATCATTGTTGAGAATATGAGATCAACTGTTTTGGAGAAGTGGTAAGTGGATATGAACTATAATAAGTGAGTTGGGAATCAAACTTGTAAATACTTGAAAACTTATTATATAATATATTCCACAATGAAATGAATTTGATAAAAATTTCCATATTTTAGAATATATAAATTATAAGTTCTTTTTTATATCATCTAATTATATTTTATAATTTTTTTTGGTATTTTATACCTTTTATCTTAGGTTTACCACTCTTTTGTCCCTTTTAACCATTATAGTGGTAACAAGTACATATTATTCATTGGTTAATAATTTCATTATAAAATTTTAGGTGGATAATTTGATGAAAATGGGTCATATTATAGAAATTTTCTTATTTTCCTAACAAAATATGATATTTTTATTATTTATAAAATAATTAATTAAATATTGTATAACATAAATATCTTTATGACATTTTCAATACTATTCACTCAATTATAATTAAAAACATCAATATTAACTTATTAGTGGTACGATAATATTTAAAAAATTAATTAAATCTAATTTGGATCCATAAAAAACATTCAATTCTTGAAATTATAAAAAAACCATGACTTTTAATATTTGATAACTATTTACTTTTATTTTCCACCAACTTCCACAAGTGATGCATTAACGATGTGTAAGAATTTTTGGTAATTATACTACTAAAAATATTAAAAAAATAAATATAATAAAAATAATTTATGTTTATAAAAAATAAATATTTATAATAGTTTATTACATCATTTCGTTGTTATTCAAACATTGTAATAAAAATTAAAGAAATGGAGTGGCATTTGTACTTATTGTTTAATAAAAATAATAAAAAGATCCTAACCAATGGAAAATGTAACCAAATTGATATAATTTTAAATATAAGATGATTCAATTCAAAATAAATTCATCCAATGAAATAAATTAATTTTTTTTTGAGATTTTGAACACCATATCTCATAGTTTTATCTCTAATTAAACCATTTTACTCTTTTCTGAGGTGAAATTTTTTTACAATGGTTACATTTCATTTTCACTAAAAATGAAATGGAACTAATTTCCACATTATTAAGTAATAATTAAAAATATAGAATCTATTTTATAATATTTAATTCACATAATTGGTAAAAATAATTAATTAATATTTGTTCTGAAAACATAATGAAACCCCATTTTTAGAAATATGGTTTTCTATGAATAAAAAATATTATATACTATAAATAATTTATAATTTTAAATTCATTTGAATTATTTAATTATTTTAGATTAAATGGGTCTTATTTTAATTACATTAAAAAAAATATTGAATTAATCTATTTGAATGATGTTTTAGAAGAGACGTACCAAAAATAGTTTTTTTATAAAAACCATAATTTTATTCCCAAAAATATTAATAATAGATTTATATGTTCAATATTATATTATTAAAATTATTATATTTGTTATAAAATATATTTTTTTATATAAAAAGTTTATAAATATTTTAAAACCATTATATTATAAAGAATGTTCCATTGAGTGACATTATTCGTATAATAAGCATTTTTCACTATTCACACAAAAATCAACTATTTCTGAAAAATATAAAAAATTCATAGTAAGGACGTTTTGATATGATGTATCCAAAAATTTAGTTAATTTAATTTTATTATTATTTCAAGATTCATAAATTTATATTTTAAATTTTTATCCCAAAATATATAGAAACCCCTTTTTTAATGAAAAATTACCATTTAAAATATTAAATATTCTTAACCATATAAGATTTAATTATTATCATTAAAAATTGAGTACTGATTTACAATTCAATAATAAATAAATTTTAAAATCGAAAAATTTCAAATTATATTTCATAATTTGGTTACATTTATTTATATCTTCTAAACGAATACCTAATTTCTAATAATCATATTTAAACAATAATACTTCTATAGCAGATCATAATTTAATTAAGCTTGGTGTTGTGTGTGGTATATTATATCTAACATTAAATTTATTTTTTATAATCTTCAGTGTAATATATGAAGGATTTATATTCTACACCCTTAAATAAATTATCTCTGTGAAATATTATCTTATGTCTAATAAAAATGGGTTAAAATGTTTTTAGAATCTCATATATGGAGTGGTAGATTAATATACATAACTATAAATAAATAGAATTTAATAAACAATGATTAAATTTTCTTTTGAGAAATAACATAATTCTAATGGTAATACAAGAAAACTAATAATATATTAAATATTTCTAAAAACACACTATTAACATTATGAGACACATATATTATATTGAGTTTCATTACGCGTACCTTCATAGGAGTAAATTTTTTTCTTTATTGGACTCGATAGATTAATGTTTCTCTTTATTGAGTTTTCATATTTTCTCTACCATCAAGATAGAGATTGTGAGAGAATATAATTAATTGATTTCATCCATAAATTTCATTCTTTGATTATGTTTTAGTTTTTTTTCCATACCTGCCTCATGTCATAAGTTAAATTACTAAAATGAATTTATCATGCATAGAAGAGTGAACTAATATTTTAATAGATCAGAGGATCCATTAAAGGACCAAAATTTATTCTACCCGATTCTACCAATTATTTGAAAACAAAACGGTTAGAACATGTTACTATAATAACAAATATGAATAAAAATGTATACATAATTATCCAAAACCTCATCGATAATATCAAAATATCAACAAAAATCCATTCGTAAATAATTAACCTTAAAAAACATCCAAAATATATGGCTGACCATATTTGAAAATGAAAATCAGAAATATTTTATCATTTATTTTTCTAAGATCAACCTAAAAAATATCCTTAAATAACATTAATCAATCATAATGTTACATTCCAAAGTTAATTAAAATTATAACGTATTATAAATATTATAATAATAATTTCCAAAAATAACCTAAATCACCGTAAAACAACAAAAGAAACATATATGCATCTAAAAATTAACTTAATACTTATGGATGAAATAAATTTCTATAAAAGAAAACAATATTACATATACCTTGATCATAAATGATCCCAATATAATGAACTTACTCAAATTTAATTTTAATCACTTAGTCAACAAATCTATTTTCAATCTCATATCATTCCTTTAAAATATGATAACCCCTTTATTCTCATTACCCATAATTACCACATCATTGAATAATCTATCAACCTTAATGGATATGTATTAATTTCAAATTATGTACCCAATAAAATTATTCCCGATTAAACTCACAGTAAATAAACTATTCAAACTAAGGGCTACATATAACTCAATGATATAGTAAAATGCAGTAAACATTTCCCAGGAATATAATTAGTCACCACAAACTACTATAACATAAATAATCAAAAAGATTTGTATACATTTAAAATTTTGACCATCTTTTCTTAAATATTAAATTATCCTCATAAAATAACATCCCCACCTATAAATCTATCTAAAGTCTACTCTTATACAAAATAAGATAGCTCAAGACCCACACACCCTGATCTGATGCTTCTATTATATTATTTAAATATTGGTTTTGGTACAAACTAATGAGAATCAATTTTAACCATCTATAACTATAATACCAATATAAAAAATTGATTCAAATACATACCAAGGTACTTTGAGGCTTAGATTTTTCAATAATTAGTTAAATCACATCACGTTAAAAGACACATTACTATATCATAAAATGGGTATTTTCCCATTATACATAGATTTTATTATTGCATAAAAATACTTCAACATCTCTAAAAAAATTCTCCCAACATGATTACCTTTTAGACATATCATACATTATATAATTCATAATATACTGTGGAGATGTAAATGTAAGAAAGGGTTTTCTCATCATATCAATAAGGCTAAACATGAATGATATCAATCGGTAATCATATATAACAATAAGTTAAAAATAAGGGTATGTGATCATGATCATAACATTATAAATTCATAATCAGTCAATCAAGGTCATAAATTATGATTCATTTCATAAATATTTTATCCCAACGTATTACATTTGTGTAATCCTAATGCAAAAATCACGATCCACAGAGAAAAACTAGAGAATATAACATATAAATATGAAAAGTATAAACATAGGAAATCGTATCACTGAGAACATTTATAATCACTAAAAATTTCACTAATCATGTTACAAATATAAAATAAGGTACCAATAAAAAATAAGGGACATGATTCTCGGTCTATATATTATGTTGTGAACAATTCACTATCTAAATATGTTCATGAATTATGTTGTGAACGTGAAAACAAGTTCACACATAACGTATTCATCTAATTAGATATAAATATTTTTCCAATACAATAGAGGATATATAATTATGGTCCCAATTATCACATAATGAAAATAAATACATAGGTGGGACCCAAGATCAAAAAAATATATCAGATCACAACATTAAGGGAATAATTAGGATTCATAAGGATTTCATCATAACATATATAACATATGGGAAAGTAATAAGTTTCATAAAATCATCCTAAAAAATTATCATAATAATCTATGTAGAGAAGTAAAGTGGTTTGTATCATAATATCATATACCTAGGGAATTATAACAATCCATAAAGGATGTTAATATATATTAAAATATTACATTGTAAACTCATTTAAATTATACATTAAAAGTTAAGAGAAATTTTTCCTCATCTTTTAGAATCTTTTAAATATTATAATTCCTAGAAAATATATACTATTATTTTATTTGTAAATAAATTTAAACCTATAATGTAATTTTCATTAATAAGTAAGTAAATGTTGTTGGTAAAATACATTCTTCTTATATACTTTAAATGAGAATATTCTTTTCACACCATGGTAAAAATTAAAAAATTACTATTATAAAAAATATTTTGAAATATTTTTTAAAAACATTGTAAATATGTTTAAATGTAGTTAAAGTGACATTTTTAAAAAATTTAAAAAATATGTAAAAAATATATAAAAGAATTTAAAAATAGTCATATGGGAGTCAAATATTCATGATCCAAATAAGGGGAAAAAGGTTTTATTTTCATAAAAACATAAATTCCTCCATTTTTTTAATAAAGAGTTGAAATTGGTAGAAATACAAAGAAATAAAAATATAACCAAGGTAAAGGAAAATGGATGAGGTATAAAATATAAGGATCATATAATTTCTCTTGTCATAAATTTAATTGTGAAAAAACTGAAAATAATTTAAATTGTAATATAAACCACTACCACTGTTCTAACTCTTTAATCCTAAAAAACTAAAATAATTAAATTATAATATGACATTAAGAACCATTTATATGGACATATTCATGAAATAATATATAAAAGTTTCATTATATATACCATACAAAAAATAGGTGCATAATTTATGTAACACCCCAGGTAAATAAAGAGTATGACATTTTCACATTTATCTATATTTGTGAATATAATATTAATATGACTTTAAATGGGACGCTATGCTCGATGGCGTACCCAACACGCAACAACGAGTTTCTTGGGAATCTTACGTTGCACTATAATAATAAAATAATATTATTTTAAATAGTAGTTAACGCCTAGCCATTGTAATTGCGGGAATGAACAGAACTAACTACAAAATGATTATATATGTTTTTCAAATATTTTTACTTTTTTCAATAAATGTTAGAGGATTAAAAATGAAAATGAATCCAGTTTTTAAGCGTAAACATTCTAATATTTATTAAAAGGTCAATTAACAGCCTTTTGAAGGAGAACCCCTTTTAAATCCACTTTTTGACAATTTTATAAGCTCTATTTTTCAAGATAAACATATTTTTTATGATTTTGACATTGAAATTTACCTTGGGTTAATATTTTGTATTTTTCTAACAATGTTCATTTTTCAATGAATAGTGAAAAATACTGCATTTTACATCAAAACTACATTTTCATATAATTTAATTATATGGTTATATTATCTTTTTAATTTTTTTAAAGTGTAATTAGAATATATTTTTACCATTTAATTCAATTATGGTCATTGGTATTAATTTCACTTTGAAATTAGTCATAAACAAGTGCCAAACTTTTCATAAATATTGTTTCTAAAAAACCCCCTATTTGTTTTGACAACATGAATTATTTTTTAAATTAATTATTTCAATTTATGTGTATGGAATTTGGTAAAATGGATTACATATTTGGAATCAGAAGGTCCAAATTATGTAATTAAGACTCTTTTGTTTTTGGACTTTATGAATAGTAACGACGGTAATTATCTTTAATTATCTTGATTAAGGAGTAATCGGGTAGATAAAGATAATAAAATAATATAATAATAAAAAATGACCACAACATGTGTCCTAAGGCTACTGGTTGTCTCATGGCCGACCATGGTATGCCTTGTGCCAAACTTGGGGGCCCCATGGAATCACTTTTGTGAGAAAGTGACTTTTTATCTTTTTATTTTTAAAGAATGTTAAATGTAACAAAGAATGTATCACCTAAGTAAAATATATTTAATTTTGTCTACATAAATGATATTTTGGACTATAAATATTCATTTTAAAGATAAAAATATTTCCTACATCATAGTATTTTTTTATAATTTTTAGACATTAAATAAATTAATTTAATTATGAAATCATTATGATGCAGCGATGACCTCATTATTTAACGATTTAAATAAAATGGAATGATAATGTAAACTATAAGACCTACACATGTCCAAAACCTATTGTATGGGTGGATTTAAAACCCTTATCACC
Organism: Viscum album; assembly: GCA_963277665.1. Taxonomy (NCBI): domain Eukaryota; kingdom Viridiplantae; phylum Streptophyta; class Magnoliopsida; order Santalales; family Viscaceae; genus Viscum; species Viscum album. Next base: position 166,539,236 of record OY728148.1, read on the forward strand.
TTATACACGAATTATATAAATGTGGGACCTTTTAAATCCAAAACTCATTTTCAAATAAAGTAACATTTTCTTACTTTCCAAGAGTGCCCCTCCTCTCCTATTATAAAAGGCCCCCACCTCTACCTCTTTACCCACACTTCCAAAGCCTTTGGATCGGCCAAACCCTGCCCATTTTGTCTCTCCACATCCCTATATAACTCCTTGAATCCTCACTTTGGGCAGAAGCCATTCTAAGGAAGCCTTTGAGCTCAAATCAAAGGAAGTTACCCGATTTAAAGGTAATGTCTTCACTTGAGTCCTTTTTTTTATTTTGCTTCTCCAACACCCTAAACTCTTTTTATTCATTTATTTTGTAACAAATCCAGTATCATATATATACTAAGATGTTTTTATAATATGGATTCGAGCTACACTTACACACACATACATATACTGGTTAAAGAACATACTGTTTCTGTGGACAACGAATTTCTGCCTCCCGAAACGATGATTGCTCAACATTCTTTTAACACCTTCAAAGGTGGAAATTAAGATGTAACTATATTTATATATGATATATAATATGTTTATGTTTTACTTAATCTTCTTTATAATTAATTTATGGCATACCTTTATGGTTTCCATTATGGGTAAACGCGATATCATCATTTAAGGAAGTGTGGACTACCGCCCCTTCAAAGTGATTTGATTCGTTAATTCCATATGTGGTATGTATAAAGGATATATTTAATGATATTATATATGATACCATACTGGAATTAAAATATTATTATTTATCATTATGTTTTAATTCCGTTAAATATGAAATAAAAATGGAAGTAGCATTCATGCGTACGTACGACTTACCGTCTCCATGAACGGTACATTTCATTTCTTATCTCAAAATGTTATGTACTATTAGAAGTACATATATATAATGGAAATATATGTAATATATTACATCTAAATTATTGATATCATTCTGGAATTATAACATATATATATATATATCTCATTTTGTTTTAATTCCATTAATATGACAAAAAAATGAAAGTAGTGTTCATGCGTACGTACGACCTACCGTCTCCATGAACGGTGCTTTTAATTTATCTCCAAATGCTATGGAATGGTATAAAATTCACATATACTGGTTATATATGATATTTATAACATCAATACTATTCTGGATATTATGTACCTATAACTACATGGAAAATTATTTTCCAACAAGTTCAATTTTTTACTCATGTACCAAACATCGACAAAACCGTCTCATATGAACTAATATTATCAACAAATTATTATAAAATTAAAATATGTGATATGAACTGAATAATAATCTTTATTGGAGATAATTAAGAAATTATAAATTGACCAAAGTTTATTATTCAGGAATATAAAGAAACGAACAAGACAAGTTGGACTTGAGGTAAGGGATCCTACTCCTCTCTTTCTTTTTAAGTACACTCTTTTATGTCATTCCTTTTAAGCTCATATTTCTTATGATTGGGATGTTATTTTATATTAATCCTACTTTACTTATTATATTCATATGATGAGATACCCTATTTTCTCTCATCAATACATTTTTGGAAGTTTTGAGTGGCGCCGTTAGGCTGCCGAATTTTCGTAAGAGATCTAACCTCTCTCTTTCTTTTCAAGTACTCTCCTTTATGTCACTTATTTTAATCTCCTATTTGTTATGTTGGGGGATGTTCTTTTATATTACTCTTTCTTTAAATTTTGTTGTAATATTATGAGAGACCCTATTTTATCTCATCAATCCATTTTCGGAAGTTTTATGTGGTGCTGATAGGCTGCCGAGTTTTCGTAAGGGATTTTTCATCTCACTTTTATTCTCATGAGATTTGTGCTACATTTGCCACCATTTCCTTTGAGTGGTATATGTACTTCCCATTATTCTACTATTTTTGTAATATAATTTCGTTTATGAGTATTTACATCAATGTTGTATTGTCCTTATTTCATGGGGTGTATGTTTCGAAAGATACCCAAGTCGGTAAGGGAACCTTTCACCCTCCTCTTTTTAAAAGACTTCTTTTGTTGGGTCTTTTAATTTAAATATTGTAATGGTGGGATATGTTCATATATATCCTTATTGATGTAAATTTTATGTCCAAGTGATGATATACCCTTTATCTCTCTCATCAACACTTTTTCTAAAATTTAATGTGACGCCGTTAGGCTGTCGAATTTTACCAAGGGAACTTCTTAACCCAATTTCGATTTCTTTGGGTTCAACATGTAGTTATTGGATATGTCATCCATTTAACATGTGCGAATGACTTTTGATTGTTTTACACTCAATATTCACTTATATTGGGTGTATATATATTTTTCACACATAATTATGAGATTGATTTACCCTTGATTTAAGGATACCTTCTATATTATGGATTTCATCTCATTTTACATTTCTATTGAGACTTCATTGTTTTTATGCACCAGTTCACTCTTATATGGTGTATATACTATCCTTTGGAATATTATATCATGAATCCCTCTATTCTCAGGATATTATAATGTTCTAATTAAATGTTATTCCTCAATTATTGTAATCAAGTGTTTCTCATTTTGTTAAAAACACTTTAACTAAAATATCGTTTTAAATGTTTTAATGATTTATTCTTATAAATATTTCTCACTAATATCCATGTTTTCAAAATGGTTTTAAGGATTTATTTATATGGATATTAATGGTTTAAAATGATAAAAGATTCAAAGTGGTATGGGACACTTTGATTCAAAAATCTCTTTATTAAATGTTTTATATGGTTTTGCAAATGGTTTTTAGAATGGATTCATTATTTCAATATCTTAAAATGTTATATTTTTATTAAAATGTGGGAATGTTATCTTTTTTTGTGCTTAGGTTATGTTCTATGATTATGTTATTGTTCTTGGGAATTTTTTATGAATATGGGTGGTTCCGTGATAAACTAAGGGCGGGTGAGCCCGATATAGCTCTCCAATGAATTGGGTAACGCAAAGGAGTGAAACGTTAAGGTTTCTATGAAGTGATTTAGGGAATATACTGTGGTGGTTATTCCAAACATAACCAAGAGGGTTACTCCCTATGTAAGAATGTTATGAATGCCTCAATTTACCTTTCATGTCTTATGATTTCTATGATTTGATGAGGTATGTTAAAGTGCCTATGTTTTATGGGTAAAGTATGATTTCATTCTTATGTACATATGAACTCATGTTTCCTTTCCATATTTTTTATATCCCTTACTGAGCTTTTTATGCTCATCCCATGTTTTTGAAATGTTTTTCACAGGTCAAGGGAAGGGTACATGATATGATGATAGTGTCAAGGAAGTTTCAAGAAAGAATCCATGTTTTATTTTAAATATGTTTCCGTTGAGGGGAAAAATGAATACTATCTTTTATGTAACCACTTTGTGTAAATGTGGAATGTAATGCAAGTTTTATGATCTAATTCTCTAAAACTCTAAACCTGAAAAGATCATCAATGTGTAATCTTGTAATAACTCAAGATTAAGTAAGGTTTAAGGCTGGGGCCTTATAGTTGGTATCAAAGGTCGGTTTAGATAACTATAGTGGTTAAGGTATCCTCTAAGCATAAGTGACATTACCATAATGTTTAGGATTTCTGAAAGAGTCATAGTTTTAGATAAAGTGAATGAGTAAGTATATAATAGTGGTTATCTTTTTCATTAGTACATGATGGTTCTGCTGATATACTCACACTGACCTTTCTGTTTTTAGTGAATGGATGGATCTAGAAGGAACCAAAGAGACAACAGGTTTGAAGGAAACAGTGGTGGTTCTCTGTTTAAGATACTAGATAAAATGGGTGATTCAATGAGGACACTCGTGGTTGTTTTAAACCAACTATCAAGGATTCATGATCAACCACTTGAACCTTGGTATGTTCTGTAATGCATCATGTACGAGATGACCAATAGATGTGGAAGTTCAGTTAATAATTATAGAGGTAACCATTAGAGTTTATATGATGCTTACTTTTAAGGGTAATTATGGGTTATTATATGATATGCTGGAAAATGAAAGGCATGAGATAAAATTGAGGTCAAAATATGTTATGATTATTTTTGAAGATTTTATCTCGTTTTGGGGAATGTTTTAAAATTATAGAGTTTTGAAAAAAGGACAACACGCAGACCGTGTGACAACCCGTCACGTCAGACAAAGCTGCGGGAATCGAACCCACAACCAAAGTGCAACTGGTATTTATCGCCTGCCACTAGACTACATGAAGTCCCTAGTTAGTTTGACTGATTATTTTTAGTTAGATGATTATATGAATTAAGAGTAAGTTGATTTTGGGTTATCTATGGAAATTTTCTAACCTATCATAGAGGATATGTGATTAGGTTAATTACTTTTCAATACGAGACATTAAGAGCAACTGATGTTGTTTGGAGATAAATGTTACGATTTAACTTGGAAGACTATGTGACCAAATCCTTAAAATTTTTGGGTTTCAATCTTAGTTTGGTTTTCTTTGAAGAATTTTATGGACAAATTGTTTATCGGATGGTCCTCGTTGAACTTTGGGTTTTGTTGGACAAATTTTGGAGATTAAGAATAGATTTTCTTTTTATAAAGGTCTATCCTTTTCTGGATTATCTGATCTTGTACTAATATTTTTCATTTTGGTTTTGGTTAAAGTCTAAATACATGGGAAGTATATAGTTCTCTTTGGTGGATTAGGTGATTCTCTAGAAGATTATTATAGTACTCTTAATGTGAACAAGTCTTCCAAAATACTCGTATTTTGGAGAAAATATGAGTTTGTGTTGAAAGTCAACATGAAAAGTGATTATGCTTCCTTATGAATAAATTACTCAATAAAAAGTAACTTAAAACAAAAATGTTGTCTATTAACTTTTCCTACTGGGGAATCCAATACCGTTTAACCCATCACATTTTTGTGATTTTCATATGGTTAACTTTCTCCTAAACATGTTTTCTATCACTCTCCATCAGAACATGACCCTTTGTTTTTTCCTCCATGTCCATATTTTCCTACTTGGAATCCTAGTATGGGTTAACTCAGGTGACCTTTGTACTTATCATTCTTTATTTTAAAGTGATTTATTTACTGACTCTTGTTCCGATGTGGGATTTTCAATGAAGTTTTCAAGCCCACTTTTAAAATTGCGAGGATGAAATTACCAAAAGGGGGGAAGGATGTAACACCCCAGGTAAATAAAGAGTATGAAATTTTCACATTTATCCATATTTGTGAATATAATATTAATATGACTTTAAAGGGGACGATATGCTCGATGGCGTACCCAACACGCAATAATGAGTTTCTTGGGAATCTTACGTTGCACTCTAATAATAAAATAATATTATTTTAAATGGTAGTTAACGCCTAGCCGTTGTAATGGAGGGAATGAACAGAACTAACTAAAAAATGATTATATATGTTTTTAAAATATTTTTACTTTTTTCAATAAATGGTAGAGGATTAAAAATGCAAATGAATCCAGTTTTTAAGATTAAACATTCTAATATTATTTAAAAGGTCAATTAACCACCTTTTGATGGCGAACCCCTTTTAAATCCACTTTTTGACAATTTTATAAGCTCTATTTTTCAAGATAAACATATTATTTATGATTGGGACACTTAAATTTACCTTGGGTTAATTTTTTGTATTTTTCTGACAATGTTCATTTTTCAATGAATAGTGAAAAATACTGCAATTTACATCACAACTACTTTTTTATATAATTTAGTTATATGGTTTTATTATCTTTTTAATTTTATTTAAAGTGTAATTAGAATATATTTTTACCATTTAATTCAATGATGGTCATTTGTATTAATTTCACTTTGAAATTAGGCATAAACAAGTGCCAAACTTTTCATAAATATTGTTTCTAAAAAACCCACTATTTGTTTTGACAACGGGAATTATTTTTTAAATTAATTATTTCAATTTATGTGATTGGAATTTGGTAAAATGGATTACATATTTGGAATCAGAAGGTCCAAATTATGTAATTAAGACTCTTTTGTTTTTGGACTTTATGAATAGTAACGACGGTAATTATCTTTAATTATCTTGATTAAGGTGTAATCGGGGAGATAAAGATAATAAAATAATATCATAATAATAAAAAATGACCACAACATGTGTCCTAAGGCTACTGGTTGTCTCATGGCCGACCATGGTATGCCTTGTGCCAAACTTGGGGGCCCCATGGAATCACTTTTGTGAGAAAGTGACTTTTTATCTTTTTATTTTTAAAGAATGTTAAATGTAACAAAGAATGTATCACCAAAGTAAAATATTTTTAATTTTGTCTAAATAAATGATCTTTTGGTATATAAATATTCATTGTAATGATAAAATTATTTCCTACATCATATTATTTTTTTTATAATTTTTAGACATTAAATAAATTAAATTATTTATGACATCATGATGATGCAGCGATGAACTCATTATTTAACGATTTAAATAAAATGGAAAGATAATGTAAAATATAAGACATACACATGTCCAAAACCTATTGTATGGGGGGATTTAGAACCCTTATCACCCTATACACGAATTATATCAATTTTGGACCTTTTAAATCCGAAACGCATTTTCAAATAAAGTAACATTTGCTTACTTTACAAGAGTGCCCCTCCTCTCCTCTTATAAAAGGCCCCCACCTATACCTCTCTACCCACACTTACAAAGCCTTTGGCTTGTCCAACCCCTACCCATTTTGTCTCTACACATCCCTCTATAACACCTTGATGCCTCACTTTGGGCAGAATCCTTTCCAAGGAAGCCTTTGAGCTCAAATCAAAGGAAGTTACCCGATTTAAAGGTAATGTCTTCACTTGAGTCCTTTTGTTTTATTTTGCTTCTCCAACCCCCTAAAATCTTTTTATTATTTTATTTTGTAACAACTCCAGTATCATCAATATACTAGGATGTTTTTATAATAATTATTCGAGCTACACTTACACACACCTACATCTAATGGTTAAAGAACATACTGTTTCCGTGGATGGCGAATTTCTGCCTCCCGAAACGATGATTGTTCAACATTATTTTAACACCTTCAAAGGTGGACATTAAGATGTAAATATATTTATATATGATATATAATATTTTTATGTTTTACTTAAGCTTATTTATTTTTAATTTATGGCATACCTTTATGGTTTCCATTATGGGTAAACGTGATATCTTCATTTAAGGAAGTGCGGACTACCGCCCCCTCAATGTGATTTGATTCGTTAATACCATATGTGGTATGTATAAGGGATATATTTAATGATATTATATATGATACCATACTGTAATTAAAATACTATTATTTATCATTATGTTTTAATTCCATTAAATATGAAATAGAAATGGAAGTAGCGTTCATGCGTACGTACGACTTACCGTCTCCATGAACGGTACATTTCCTTTCTTATCTCAAAATGTTATGTACTATTATAAGTACATATATATAATGGATATATATGTAATATATTACATATAAATTATTGATATCATTCTGGAATTAGAAAAAATATATATATATATCTCTCTCATTTTGTTTTAATTCCATTAATATGACAAAAAAATGAAAGTAGTGTTCATGCGTACGTACGGCCTACCATCTCCATGAATGGTGCTTTTAATTTATCTCCAAATGCTATGGAATGGTATAAATAGAAAATTTACTGGATATATATGATATTTAAAACATCAATAATATTCTGGATATTATGTACCTATAACTACATGGAAAATTATTTTCCAACAAGTTCAAATTTTGACTCATGTACCAAACATCGACAAAAACGTCTGATATGATGTAATATTATTAACCAATTATTATAACATTAAAATATGTGATATGAACTGAATAATAATCTTTATAGGAGGTCATTAAGAAATTATAAATTTACCAAAGTTTATTATTCAGGAATATAATTAAACGAACAACACAAGTTGGACTTGAGGTAAGGGATCTTACTCCTCTCTTTCTTTTTAAGTACACTATTTTATTTCATTCATTTTAAGATCATATTTCTTATGATTGGGATGTTCTTTTATATTAATCCTACTTTACTTCTTATGTTCATATGACTAGATATCCTATTTTCTCTCATCAATCCATTTTTGGAAGTTTTGAGTGGCGCCGTTAGACTGCCGAATTTTCGTAAGAGATCTCACCTCTCTCTTTCTTTTCAAGTACTCTCCTTTATGTCACTTATTTTAAGCTCCTCTTTGTTATGTTGGGGGATGTTATTTTATATTAATATTTCTGTAAATTTTATTGTAATATGATGAGAGACCCTATTTCATCTCATCAATCCATTTTCGGAAGTTTTATGTGGCGCCGATAGGCTGCCGGGTTTTCGTAAGGGATTTTTCATCTCACTTTTATTCCCGTGAGATTTGTGCTACATTTTCCACCATTTCCTTTGAGTGGTATATGTACTGCCCATTATTCTACTATTTGTTTAATATACTTTCGTTTATGAGTATTTACATCAATGTTGTATTGTCGTTCTTTCATGGGGTGTATGTTTCGAAAGATACCCAAGTCGGTAAGGGAACCTTTCACCCTCCTCTTTTTAAAAGACTTATTTTGTTGGCTCATTTAATTTACATATTATAATGTTGGGATATGTTATTCTATATCCTTATTGATGTAAATTTTATGTCCAAGTGATGCGATACCATTTATCTCTCTCATCAACTCTTTTTCTAAAATTTTATGTGACGCCGTTAGGCTGTCGCATTTTACCAAGTGAACTTCTTAACCCAATTTCGATTTCTTTGGGTTCAACATGTAGTTATTGGATATGTCATCCTTTAAATATGTGTGAATGAACATTGATTGTTTTACACTCAATATCCACTTATATTGGGTGTATTTATATTTTTCACACATAATTATGAGATTGATTTACCATTGATTTAAGGAAACCTTCTTTATTATGGATTTCATCTCATTTTACATTTCTATTGAGAATTCATTGTTTTTATGCACCAGTTCACTCTTATATGGTGTATATACTGTCCTTTGGAATATTATATCATGAATCCCTCTATTCTCATGATATTATAATGTTCTAATTAAATGTTATTCCTCAATTATTGTATTCAAGTGTTTCTCATTTTTGTTAAAAACACTTTAACTAAAATTTAGTTTTAAATGTTTTAATGATTTATTCTTATAAATATTTCTCATTAATATCCATGTTTTCAAAATGGTTTTAAGGATTTATTTATATGGATATTAATGGTTTAAAATTTTAAAAGCTTCAAAGTGGTATGGGACACATTGATTCAAAAATCTCTTTATTAAATGTTTTATATGGTTTTGAAAATGGTTTTTAGAATGGATTCATTATTTCAATATCTTAAAATGTTATATTGTTATTAAAATTTGGGAATGTTATCTTTTTTTTGTGCTTAGGTTATGTTCTATGATTATGTTATGGTTCTTGGGCATTGTTTATGAATATGGGTGGTTCCGTGATAAACTAAGGGTGGGTGAGCCCGATATAGCTCTCCAATGTATTGGGTAACGCGAAGGAGTGAAACGTTAAGGTTTCTCCAAAGCGATTTAGGTAATATACTGTGGTGGGTATTCCAAACGTAACCAAGAGTGTTACTCCCTACGTAAGATTGTTATTAATGCCTCAAGTTACCTTTTATTTCTTATGATTTCTATGATTTTATGAGGTATGTTAAAGTGCCTATGTTTTATGGGTAAAGTATGATTTCATTCTTATGTACATATGAACTCATGTTTCCTTTCCATATTTTTTGTATCCCTTACTGAGCTTTTTATGCTCATCCCATGTTTTTGAACTGTTTTTCATAGGTCAAGGGAAGGGTACATGATATGATGATAGTTTCAAGGAAGTGTCAAGAAAGAATCCATGTTTTATTTTAAATAAGTTTCCGTTGAGAGGAAAAACGAATACTATCTTTTATGTAACCACTTTGTGAAAATGTGGAATGTAATGCATGTTTTATGATCTAATTCACTAAAACTATAAACATGAAAAGATCATCAATGTGTAATCTTGTAATAAATCAAGATTAAGTAAGGTTTATGGCTGGGGCCTTATAGTTGGTATCAAAGGTCGGTTTAGATAACTTTAGAGGTTAGGGTGTCCTCTAAGCATAAGTGACATTACCATAGTGGTTAGGATTTCAGAAATAGTCCTAGTTTTAGATAAAGTGAATGAGTAAGTATATAATAGTGTTTATCTTCCTCATTAGTACATGATGGTTCTGCTGATATACTCACACTGACCTTTCTGTTTTTAGTGAATGGATAGATCTAGCAGGCACCAAAGAGACAATAGGATTGAAGGAAATAGTGGTGGTTCTCTGTTTAAGATACTAGATAAAATGGGAGATTCAATGAGGAAACTCGTGGTTGTTCTTAACCAACTATCAAAGAGTCATGATCAACCACTTGAACCTTGGTATGTTCTATAATGCATCTTGTACGAGATGACCAATTGATGTGGAAGTTCAGGTAATAATTATAAAGGTAACCATTAGTGTTTATATGATCCTTACTTTTGAGGTAATTATGGGTTATTATATGATATGCTAGAAAATTAAAGGCATGAGATAAACTTGAGGTTAAAATATGTTATGATTATTTTTGAAGATTTTATTTCGTTTTGGGGAATGTTTTAAAATTATATAGTTTTGGAAAAAGGACAACATGCAGACCGTGTGACAACCCGTCGCGTCAGACAAAGCTGTGGGAATCGAACCCACAACCAAAGTGCAACTGGTATTTATCGCCTACCACTGGACTACGTGAAGTCCCTGGTTAGTTTGACTGATTCTTTTTAGTTAGATGATTTTATGAATTAAGAGTAAGTTCATTTTGGGTTATCTATGGAAATTTATTAACCTATCATGGAGGATATGTGATTAGGTTAATTACTTTTCAATACGAGACATTAAGAGCAACTGATGTTGTTTGGAGATAAATGGTACGATTTAACTTGGAAGACTATGTGACCAAATCCTTCAAATATTTTGGTTTCAATCTTAGTTTGGTTTACTTTGAAAAATTTTGTGGAAAAATTGTTTATCGGATGGTCCTCGTTGAACTTTGGGTTTTGTTGGACAAATTTTGGAGATTAAGAATAGATTTTCATTTTATAACAGGTTATCCTTTTCTGGATTATCTGATCTTGTACTAATCTTTTTTGTTTTGGTTTTGGTTAATGTCTAAAGACACGGGAAGTATATAGTTCTCCTTGGTGGATTAGGTGATTCTCTAGAAGTTGATTATTGTACTCTTAATGTGAACATGTCTTCCTAAATACTCGTCTTTTTGAGAAAATATGAGTTTGTGTTGAAAGTCAACATGATAAGTGATTATGTTTCCTTATGAATAAATTCCTCAATAAAAAGTAACTTAAAACAAAAATGTTGTCTATTAACTTTTCCTACTGGGGAATCGAATACCGCTTAACCCATCAAAAGTTTGTGATTTTCATATGGTTAACTTTCTCCTAAACATGTTTTCTATCACTCTCCATCAGAACACGACCCTTTGTTTTTTCCTCCATGTCCATATTTTCATACTTGGAATCCTAGTATGGGTTAACTCAGGTGACATTTGTACTTATCTTTCTTTATTTTAAAGTGATTGTTTTACTGACTCTTGTTTCGATGTGGGATTCTCAATGAAGTTTCCAAGCCCAATTTTAAAATTGCGAGGACGCAATTCCCAAAAGGGGGGAAGGATGTAACACCACAGGTAAATAAAGAGTATGACATTTTCACATTTATCCATATTTTTGAATATAATATTAATATGACTTTAAAGGGGATGCTATGCTTGATGGCATACCCGACACGCAACAACAAGTTTCTTGGGAATCTTACGTTGCACTCTAATAATAAAATAATATTATTTTAAATGGTAGTTAATGCCTAGCCGTTGTAATGGCAGGAATGAACAGAACTAACTACAAAATGATTATATATGTCTGTGAAATATTTTTACTTTTTTCAATAAATGTTAGAGGATTAAAAATGCAAATGAATCCAGTTTTTAAGCGTAAACATTCCAATATTCTTTAAAAGCTCAATTAACCACCTTTTGATGGTGAACCCCTTTTAAGTCCACTTTTTGACAATTTTATAAGCTCCATTTTTCAAGATAAACATATTATTTATTATTGGGATATTTAAATTTACCTTGGGTTAATTTTTTGTATTTTTCTGACAATGTTCATTTTTCAATGAATAGTGAAAAATACTGCATTTAACATCAAAACTGCTTTTTCATATAATTTAATTATATGGTTATATTATCTTTTTAATTTGTTTTAAAGTGTAATTAGAATAAATTTTTACCATTTAATTCAATTATGGTCATTGGTATTAATTTCACTTTGTAATTAGGCATAAACAAGTGCCAAACTTTTCATAAATATTGTTTCTAAAAAACCTGCTATTTGTTTTGACAATGGGAATTATTTTTTAAATTAATTATTTAAATTTATGTGTTTAGAATTTGGTAAAATGGAATACATATTTGGAATCATAAGGTCCAAATTATGTAATTAAGACTCTTTTGTTTTTGGACTTTATGAATAGTAACGACGGAAATTATCTTTAATTATCTTGATTAAGGAGTAATCAGGTAGATAAAGATAATAAAATAATATCATAATAATAAAAAATGACCACAAAATGTGTCCTAAGGATACTTTTTGTCTCATGTCCGACCATGGTATGCCTTGTGCCAAACATGGGGGCCCCATGGAATCACTTTTGTGAGAAAGTGACTTTTTATCTTTTTATTTTTAAAGAATGTAAAATGTAACAAAGAATGTATCACCTAAGTAAAATATTTTTTATTTTGTCTACATAAATGATCTTTTGGACTATAAATATTCATTGGAAATCTAAAAATATTTCCTACATCATAGTATTTGTTTATAATTTTTAGACATTAAATAAATTAAATTATTTATGACATCATGATGATGCAACGATGACCTCATTATTTAACGATTTAAATAAAATGGAAAGATAATGTAAAATCTAAGACCTACACAAGTCCAAAACCTATTGGATGGGTGTATTTCGAACCCGTATCACCTTATCCACGAATTATATCAATGTGGGACCTTTTAAATCCGAAACTCATTTTCAAATAAAGTAACATTTGCTTACTTTCCAATAGTGCCCCTCCTCTTCTCTTATAAAAGGCCCCCCGCCTCTACCTCTTTACCCATACTTCCAAAGCCTTTGGCTCAGACAAAACCTACCCATTTTGTCTCTCCACATCCATCTATAACTCCTTGAAGCCTCACTTTGGGCAGAATTCTTTCCAAGGAAGCCTTTGAGCTCAAATCAAAGGAAGTTACCTGATTTAAAGGTAATGTCTTCACTTGAGTCCTTTTGTTTTATTTTGCTTCTCCAACCCCCTAAACTCTTTTTATTCATTTCTTTTGTAACAACTCCAGTATAATAAATATACTAGTATGTTGTTATTATAAGTATTAGAGCTACACTTACACACACCTACATCTAATGGTTAAAGAACATACTGTTTCTGTGGATGGAGAATTTCTGCCTCCTGAAACGATGATTGTTCAACATTCTTTTAACACCTTCAAAGGTGGAAATTAAGATGTCAATATATTTATATATGATATATAATATGTTTATGTTTTACTTAAGCTTATGTATTTTTAATTTATGGCATACCTTTATGGTTTCCATTATGGGTAAACACGATATCTTCCTTTAAGGAATTGCGGACTACCGCCCCCTCAAAGTGATTTGATTCGTTAATACCATATGTGGTATGTATAAAGGATATATTTAATGATATTATATATGATAACATTATGTAATTAAAATACTGTTATTTATCATTATTTTTTAATTCCATTAAATATGAAATAGAAATGGAAGTAGCGTTCATGCGTACGTACGGCTTACAGTCTCCATGAACGGTACATTTCATTTCTTATCTCAAAATGTTATGTACTATTATAAGTACATATATATAATGGATATATATGTAATATATTACATCTAAATTATTGATATCATTCTATAATTATAACATATATATATATATATATCTCATTTTGTTTTAATTCCATTAATATGACAAAAAAATGAACGTAGCGTGCTTGCGTACGTACGGCCTACCGTCTCCATGAACGGTGATTTTAATTTATCTCCAAATGCTATGGAATGGTATAAAATGAACATATACTGGATATATATGATATTTAAAACATCAATACTATTCTGGATATTATGTACCTATAACTACATCTAAAATTATTTTCCAACAAGTTCAATTTTTGACTCATGTACCAAACATTGACAAAAACGTCTAATATGAACTAATATTATTAACCAATTATTATAAAATTAAAATATGTGATATGAACTGAATAATTATCTTTATAGGAGGTCCTTAAGAAATTATAAATTGACCAAAGTTTATTATTCAGGAATAGAAGGAAATGAACAAGACAAGTTGGACTTGAGGTAAGGGATCCTACTCCTCTCTTTCTTTTTAAGTACACTCTTTTATGTCATTCCTTTTAAGCTCATCTTTCTTATGATTGGGATGTTATTTTATATTAATCCTACTTTAATTCTTATGTTCATATGATTAGAAACCCCATTTTCTCACATCAGTCCATTTTTGGAAGTTTTTGAGTGGCGCCGTTAGGCTGCTGAATTTTCATAAGAGATCTCACCTCTCTCTTTCTTTTCAAGTACTCTGCATTATGTCACTTCTTTTAAGCTACTCTTTGTTATGTTGAGGGATGTTATTTTTTATTAATCTTGCTTTAAATTTTATTTTAATATTATCAGAGACCCTATTTGATCTCATCAATCCATTTTCGGAAGTTTTATGTGGCGCTGATAGGCTGCCGAGTTTTCGTAAGGGATTTTTCATCTCACTTTTATTCCCGTGAGATTTGTGCTACATTTTCCAGCATTTCCTTTGAGTGGTATATGTACTGCCTATTATTCTACTATTTGTGTAATATAATTTCGTTTATGTGTATTTACATCAATGTTGTATTGTCCTTCTTTCATAGGGTGTATGTTTCGAAAGATACCCAAGTCGGTAAGGGAACCTTTCACCCTCCTCTTTTTAAAAGACTTCTTTTGTTGGGTATTTTAATTTACTTATTGTAATGTTGGGATATGTTCTTATATATCCTTATTGATGTAAATTTTATCTCCAAGTGATGAGATACCGTTTATCTCTCTCATCAACTCTTTTTCTAAAATTTTATGTGACGCCGTTAGGCTGTCGAATTTTACCAAGGGAACTTCTTAACCTAATTTCGATTTCTTTGGGTTCAACATGAATTTATTGGATATGTCATTCCCAGAATATGTGTTATTGACCTTTGATTGTTTTACACTAAATATCCACTTATATTGGGTGTATTTATATTTTTCACACATAATTATGAGATTGATTTACCCTTGATTTAAGGATACCTTCTTTATTATGGATTTCATCTCATTTTACATTTCTATTGAGACTTCATTGTTTTTATGCACCAGTTCACTCTTATATGGTGCATATACTGTCCTTTGGAATATTATATCATGAATCCCTCTATTCTCATGATATTATAATGTTCTAATTAAAGTTATTCCTTAATTATTGTATTCAAGTGTTTCCCATTTTGTTAAAAACACTTTAACTAAAATATCGTTTTAAATGTTTTAATGATTTATTCTTATAAATATTTCTCGCTAATATCCATGTTTTCAAAATAGTTTTAAGGATTTATTTATATGGATATTAATGGTTTAAAATGTTAAAATCTTCAAAGTGGTATGGGACACATTGATTCAAAAATCTCTTTATTAAATGTTTTATATGGTTTTGAAAATGGTTTTTAGAATGGATTCATTATTTCAATATCATAAAATGTTATATTGTTATTACAATGTGGGAATGTTATCTTTTTTTTGATCCTAGGTTATGTTCTATGATTATGTTATGGTTCTTGGGCATTGTTTATGAATACGGGTGGTTCCGTTATAAACTAAGGGCGGGTGAGCCTGATATAGCTCTCCAATGAATTGGGTAACTCGAAGGAGTGAAATGTTAAGGTTTCTCCGAAGAGATTTAGGGAATATACTGTGGTGGGTATTCCAAACGTAACCAAGAGGGTTACTCCCTACGTAAGAATGTTATGAATGCCTCAAGTTACCTTTTATGTCTTATGATTTCTATGATTTTATGAGGTCTGTTAAAGTGCCTATGTTTTATGGGTAAAGTATGATTTCATTCTTATGTACATATGAACTCATGTTTCCTTTCCATATTTTTTATATCCCTTACTGAGCTTTTTATGCTCATCCCATGTTTTTGAAATGTTTTTCATAGGTCAAGGGAAGGGTACATGATATGATGATAGTGTCAAGGAAGTGTCAAGAAAGAATCCATGTTTTATTTTAAATATGTTTCCGTTGAGGGGAAAAATGAATACAATCTTTTATGTAACCACTTTGTGTAAATGTGGAATGTAATGAAAGTTTTATGATCTAATTCTCTAAAACACTAAACCTGAAAAGATCATCAATGTGTAATCTTGTAATAACTCAAGATTAAGTAAGGTTTAAGGTTGGGGCCTTATAGTTGGTATCAAATGTCAGTTTAGATAACTTTAGAGGTTAGGGTATCATCTAAGCATAAGTGACATTACCATAATGGTTAGGATTTAAAAAAGAGTCCAAGTTTTAGATAAAGTGAATGAGTAAGTGTATAATAGTGTTTATCTTCCTCATTAGTACATGATGGTTCTGCTAGTATACTCACACTGACCTTTCTGTTTTTAGTGAATTGATGGATATAGTAGGCACCAAAGAGACAATAGGTTTGACGGAAACTGTGGTGGTTCTCTGTTTAAGATACTAGATAAAATGGGAGATTCAATGAGGAAACTCTTGGTTGTTCTAAACCAACTATCAAGGATTCATGATCAACCACTTGAACCTTGGTATGTTCTGTAATGCATCGTGTACGAGATGACCAATCGATGTGGAAGTTCAGGTAATAATTATAAAGGTAACCATTAGAGTTTATATGATCCTTACTTTTGAGGTAATTATGGGTTATTATATGATATGCTGGAAAATGAAAGGCATGAGATAAACTTGAGGTTAAAATATGTTTTGATTATTTTTGAATATTTTATCTCGTTTTGGGGAATGTTTTAAAATTATATAGTTTTGGAAAAAGGAAAACACGCAGACCGTGTGACAACACGTCGCATTGGACAAAGCTGCGGGAATCGAACCCACAACTAAAGTGAAATTGGTATTTATCTCCTACTACTGAACTACGTGAAGTCCCTGGTTAGTTTGACTGATTCTTTTTAGTTAGATTATTTTATGAATTAAGTGTAAGTTGATTTTGGGTTATCTATGGAAATTTATTAACCTATCATGGAGGATATGTGATTAGATTAATTACTTTTCAATACGAGACATTAAGAAAAACTGATGTTGTTATGAGATAAATGTTACGATTTAACTTGGAAGACTATGTGACCAAATCCTTCAAATATTTGGTTTTCAATCTTAGTTTGGTTTTCTTTGAAGAATTTTATGGACAAATAGTTTATCGGATGGTCCTCGTTGAACATTGGGTTTTGTTGAACAAATTTTGGAGATTAAGAATAGATTTTCTTTTTATAAAGGGTTATCCTTTTCTGGATTATCTGATCTTATACTAATCTTTTTGGTTTTGTTTTTGGTTAAATTCTAAAGACATGGGAAGTATATAGTTCTCTTTGGTGGATTAGGTGATTCTCTAGAAGTTGATTATAATACTCTTAATGTGAACAAGTCTTCCTAAATACCCGTCTTTTGGAGAAAATATGAGTTTGTGTTGAAAGTCAACATGATAAGTGATTATGTATACTTATGAATAAATTCCTCAATAAAAAGTAACTTAAAACAAAAATGTTGTCTATTAACTTTTCCTACTGGGGAATCGAATACCTTTTAACCCATCAGAAGTTTGTGATTTTCATATGGTTAACTTTCTCCTAAACATGTTTTCTATCACTCTCCATCAGAACATGACCCTTTGTTTTTTCCTCCATGTCCATATTTTCATACATGGAATCCTAGTATGGGTTAACTCAGGTGACCTTTGTACTTATCTTTCTTTATTTTAAAGTGATTGTTTTACTGACTCTTGTTCCGATGTGGGATTTTCAATGAAGTTTCCATGCCCAATTTTAAAATTGTGAGGATGCAATTCCCAAAAGGGGGGAAGGATGTAACACCCCAGGTAAATAAATAGTATGACATTTTCAAATTTATCCGTATTTGTGGATATAATATTAATATGACTTTAAAGGGGACGCTATGCTCGATGGCGTACCCAACACGCAACAACGAGTTTCATTGGAATCTTACGTTGCACTCTAATAATAAAATAATATTATTTTAAATGGTAGTTAACACCTAGCTGTTGGAATGGCGGGAATGAACAGAACTAACTAGAAAATGATTATATATGTTAGTCAAATATTTTTACTTTTTTCAATAAATGTTAGAGGATTAAAAATGCAAATGAATCCAGTTTTTAAGCATAAACGTTCTAGTATTCTTTAAAAGGTCAATTGATCGCCTTTTGATGAAGAAACCCTTTTAAATCCACTTTTTGGAAATTTTATAAGCTCTATTTTCAAGATAAACATATTATTTATGATTGGGACATTGAAATTTACCTTGGTTAATTTTTTGTATTTTTCTGACAATGTTCATTTTTCAATGAATAGTGAAAAATACTGCATTTTACATCAAAACTACGTTTTCATATAATTTAATTATATGGTTATATTATCTTTTTAATTTGTTTTAAAGTGTAATTAGAATATATTTTTACCATTTAATTCAATTATGGTCATTGGTATTAATTTCACTTTGGAATTAGGCATAAACAAGTGCCAAACTTTTCATAAATATTGTTTCTATAAAACCCGCTATTTGTTTTCACAACGAGAATTATTTTTTAAATTAATTATTTCAATTTATGTGTTTGGAATTTGGTAAAATGGATTACATATTTGGAATCATAAGGTCCAAATTATGTAATTAATACTCTTTTGTTTTTGGAATTTATGAATAGTAACGACGGTAATTATCTTTAATTATCTTGATTAATGAGAAATAGGGTAGATAAAGATAATAAAATAATATCATAATAATAAAAAATGACCACAACATGTGTCATAAGGATACTTGTTGTCTCATGTCCGACCATGGTATGCCTTGTGCCAAACTTGGGGGCCCCTTTGAATCACTTTTGTGAGAAAGTGACTTTTTATCTTTTTATTTTTAAAGAATGTTAAATGTAACAAAGAATATATCACCTAAGTAAAATATTTTTAACTTTTTCTACATAAATGATCTTTTGGACTATAAATATTCATTGGAAATCTAAAAATATTTCCTACATCATTGTATTTTTTTATAATTTTCAGACATTAAATAAATTAAATTATTTATGACATCCTGATGATGCAGCGATGACCTCATTATTTAACGATTTAAATAAAATGGAAAGATAATGTAAAATCTAAGGCCTACACATGTCCAAAACCTATTGGATGGGTGGATTTAGAACCCTTATCACCTTATCCACTAATTATATCAATGTGGGACCTTTTAAATCCGAAACGCATTTTCAAATAACGTAACATTTGCTTCCTTTCCAAGAGTGCCCCTCCTCTCCTCTTATAAAAGGCCCCCACCTCTACCTCTTTAACCACACATCAAAAGCCATTTTCTCAGCCAACCCCTGCCCATTATGTCTCTCCACATCCCTCTATAACTCCTTGAAGCCTCACTTTGGGCAGAATCCTTTCCAAGGAATCCTTTGAGCTCAAATCAAAGGAAGTTACCTGATTTAAAGGTAATGTCTTCACTTGAGTCCTTTTGTTTTATTTTCCTTCTCCAACCCCCTAAACACTTTTTATTCATTTCTTTTGTAACAACTACAGTATCATCAATATACTAGGATGTCGTTATAAGAAGTATTCGAGCTACACTTACACACACCTACATCTAATGGTTAATGAACATACTGTTTCCGTGGATGGCGAATTTCTGCCTCCCGAAACGATGATTGTTCATCATTCTTTTAACAACTTCAAAGGTGGCCATTAAGATGTCACTATATTTATATATGATATATAATATGTTTATGTTTTACTTAAGCTTCTGTATTTTTAATTTATGGAATACCTTTATGTTTTACTTAAGCTTCTATATTTGTATCATTATGTTTTAATTCCATTAAATATGAAATAGAAATGGAAGTAGTGTTCATGCGTACGTACGGCTTACCGTCTCCCTGAACGATACATTTCATTTATTATCTCAAAATGTTATGTACTATTATAAATACATATATATAATGGATATATATGTAATATATTACATCTAAATTATTGATATCATTCTGTAATTATAACATATATATATATATATATATATCTCATTTTTTTTTAATTCCATTAATATGACAAAAAAATTAAAGTAGCATTCATGCGTACGTACGACCAGCTGTCTCCATGAACGGTGCTTTTAATTTATCTCCAAATTCTATGGAATGGTATAAAATGAACATATACTGGATATATATGATATTTAGAACATCAATACTATTCTGGATATTATGTACCTATAACTACATCTAAAATTATTTTCAACAAGGTAAATTTTTTACTCATGTACCAAACATCGACAAAAACGTCTGATATGAACTAATATTATTAACCAATTATTATAAAATTAAAATATGTGATATGAACTGAATAATAATAATTATAGGAGGTCCTTAAGAAATTATAAATTGACCAAAGATTATTATTCATGAATATAAGGAAACGAACAAGACAAGTTGGACTTGAGGTAAGGGATCCTACTCCTCTCTTTCTTTTTAAGTACACTCTTTTATGTCATTTCTTTTAAGATCATCTTTCTTATGATTGGGATGTTCTTTTTTATTAATACGACTTTACATCTTATGTTCATATGATGAGAGACCCTATTTTCTCTCATCAATCCATTTTTGGAAGTTTTGAGTTGCGCCGTTAGGCTGCCGAATTTTCGTAAGAGATCTAACCTCTCTCTTTCTTTTCAAGTACTCTCCATTATGTCACTTAGTTTAAGCTCCTCTTTGTTATGTTGGGGGATGTTCTTTTATATTACTGTTGATTTAAATTTTATTGTAATATGATGAGAGACCCAATTTTATCTCATCAATCCATTTTCAGAAGTTTTTTGTGGCGCCGATAAGCTGCCGAGTTTTCGTAAGGGATTTTTCATCACACTTTTATTCACGTGAGATTTGTACTACATTTTCCAACATTTCCATTGAGTGGTATATGTACTGGCCATTATTCTACTATTTGTGTAATATACTTTCATTTATGAGTATTTACATCAATGTTGTGTTGTCCTTCTTTCATGGGGTGTATGTTTCGAAAGATACCCAAGTCGGTAAGGGAACCTTTCACCCTCCTCTTTTTAAAAGACTTTTTTTGTTGGGTCTTTTAATTTACATATTGTAATGTTGGGATATGTTCTTCTATATCCTTATTGATGTAAATTTTATGTCCAAGTGATGAGATACCCTTAATCTCTCTCATCAACCCTTTTTCTAAAATTTTATGTGACGCCGTTAGGCTGTCGAATTTTACCAAGGGAACTTCTTAACCCAATTTCGATTTCTATGGGTTCAACATGTAGATATTGGATATGTCATCCTTTGAATATGTGTGAATGAACATTGATTGTTTTACACTCAATATCCACTGATATTGGGTGTATTTATATTTGTCACACATAATTATGAGATTTATTTACCCTTGATTTAAGGATACCTTCTTTATTATGAATTTCATCTCATTTTACATTTCTATTGAGACTTCATTGTTTTTATGCACCAGTTCACTCTTATATGGTGTATATACTATCCTTTAGAATATTATATCATGATTATCTCTATTCTCATGATATTATAATGTTCTAATTAAATGTTATTCATTAATTATTGTATTCATGTGTTTCTCATTTTGTTAAAAACACTTTAACTAAAATATCGTTTTAAATGTTTTAATGATTTATTCTTATAAATATTTCTCATTAATATCCATGTTTTCAAAATGGTTTTAAGGATTTATTTATATGGATATTAATGGTTTAAAATATTAAAAGCTTCAAAGTGGTATGGGACTCTTTGATTCAAAAATCTATTTATTAAATGTTTTATATGGTTTTGAAAATGGTTTTTAGAATGGATTCATTATTTCAATATCTTAAAATGTTATATTGTTATTACAATGTGGGAATGTTATCTTTTTTTTGTGATTAGGTTATGTTATATGATTATGTTATGGATCTTGGGCATTGTTTATGAATACGGGTGGTTCCGTGATAAACTAAGGGCAGGTGAGCCTGATATAGCTCTCCAATGCATTGGGTAACGTGAAGGAGTGAAACGTTAAGGTTTCTCCGAAGAGATTTAGGGAATATACTGTGGTGGGTATTCCAAACATAACCAAGAGGGTTACTCCCTATGTAAGAATGTTATGAATTCCTCAAGTTACCTTTTATGTCTTATGATTTCTATGATTTGATGAGGTATGTTAAAGTGCATATGTTTTATGGGTAAAGTATGATTTCATTCTTATGGACATATGAACTCATGTTTCCTTTCCATATTTTTTATATCTTTTGCTGAGCTTTTTAGGCTCATCCCAAGTTTTTGAAATGTTTTTCATAGTTCAAGGGAAGGGTACATGATATGACGATAGTGTCAAAGAAGTGTCAAGAAAGAATCCATGTATTATTTTAAATATGTTTCCGTTAAGGGGAAAAATGAATACTATCTTTTAGGTAACCACTTTGTGTAAATGTGGAATGTAATGCAAGTTTTATGATCTAATTATCTAAAACTCTAAACCTGAAAAGATCTTCAATGTGTAATCTTGTAATAAATCAAGATTAAGTAAGGTTTAAGGCTGGGGCCTTATAATTTAGATCATGTTTCAACATATCATAATCGAGACAAAGGACCCTTATCTCATTTCGTGACATTATTTGTATGTAATTTTAAATTTTTGTATTATAAATTTCAATTTATTATGAACATATACAAAAAACATATTGATACTTATAATAAAATATATAATTACATTATAATTCCCAATTACCCATTTATAACAATACTTCAATAAAATTAATATTTTGTTGATTACTATTCATTTTCCCATGCATGTTTCAATTCATCGGTTCTGGACCTTTCACATTGGTCATAGTTTCATAATTTCGAAAATATTGATAATTTTATAAGTATCTTATTTACTCATTATATTATGTTTTTAAACTATTCACATAATTTGGGGATGAAAAATGAATTACATCACTTCATGGAGATTATAGTCTGTGTGTTTGGATGACTGATGTTTTCACTTTCCAACAAATTGAAATAAACAATAATAAATTATAAAATATCATTCAAAAATCATAATAATATCATATATATATATATATGAAATATATTCATTAAATTTATCATTATTACCATCCATGTTAATAAGAAATATAAAAAAATCACATCGATTTGTGGCGGTGGTAATCTACACGTACGCATGAGTGATGTTATCATTTTCTAGTGGATGGGAATAAAAGAAAGTAGAAATTAATTTATATCTTATTCATTATAAATATGTTATAAACATAACCTACATCCATTAAATTCATATATATAACCATTTAAGAGAGACATTTTTCAAAAATAAAATGCATCGCTTCAAAGTGATTGAGATATGTACGTAAACATGAGTGTGGTTTATATTTTTCAGTATGAATAAAGTAGAGAGAAAGTGGTTTTAATAGTAAAATAAACAAATTTAGTTATAGAAAATGTAAGAACCGTGTTTTATATGAGGTTTGTTCCATTTAAATTTTGGTTTAATTCCATTTTTTAGACCTTTTATGATTTCCTAATGTGTTTATGAAAGATTAAAGGGTGTATAGGGATTATTTAGAGACTAAAATCCTAGTTGGTGGAAGAAAAAACCGTGCTACTTAGTAAATATAAATCATGTATCCCATCCCACATGGGTTTTCTAATCTGTTTTGGGAATTTGAGAGGGTTGGGGATGGAGTATGGTATTTTCTATCCAAGCACTCAGAGCCACATGACCACTCAGGACGTCTATAGATTTTAGAAGGTCCATATAGCATGGTTCTGGGATAGTTTATCAAATCATTCACCCAAGCCATTCTTTTCCCCCCTTCAGGATGGGGGTGCACATGGTTAGCACATGGTTTTTCCAAACGTGCGACGATACCATACCACACAACAATATTTGGGTAAATTTATATTTTAATATTAAATAGTCTTATGACATAATTTTATTTTCATAATTCCTCTTATAGATAGATTACCCTTCATCTGTCATGTTGGACCTCTCAAACTCCCTTCAAGTTAGTTTCATTAATTTCTTCACTATCTAAAGATTGATTCTAATTCTGATCATCGCGTTGGATCCCTCAAGGTATGGTCTTCCATCCTTAGGCTTAGTTCTTTAGTTGTATTCTCCTTAGAAATTTTATTTTAATGTTGGATCATATTCCCTATTTTCATGTTGTTCAACTATTTTTTTCATTTTCTTCTAATCTAGGACAAACTAAGGACCGATATTGGATATGGAACATGTTATAGGCTCAAGGATGTTTATCTATGAATCATCCTTTAGAGTCTCACTATTTTATAAATTTTACATATAGTGTGCACTCTAGTATAACTAATATTACTTATTAAATTCAAATTTCATGATTATAATAGGTAATATCAGGTTTTAGAGCACATTATATACATGTTATTAAAGCCACTGGAGGTTGGAGCCACAAATATGTCCACCCCAAGATTGGTGTGACATATTTTACACCTTCGTAACACATTTTTGTGTTTACCTAAAAAATCATTCAGGTGTTCTAGATATTGAATTAGTAAAGGTAATTGTTTTTAATTAATTAACAAATTACTAATTAGATAATACATTATAAATATAACCTTTCATTGAATTATAAGTTAAAAATTAAATCAGTATCTTGTCTCCAGATTACCTTCCCATGATAAATAGAAAGAAATTGTATGAACCCAGTAATTTATATTAGAGTTTGAATGTTAATTGGATGCATGTACATATACCACGATGTCATGTTTATGAAAAGTAAAGGAATGAACCTAATAATTGAATATCGAATCAAGTAATAAATGGTTTCATTTTCTTGATTACCATGTTACTTAGTATGAAATAAAATGTAATTAAACAACTAAATTACTAAATTAAATGACTATTACATAGCCAAAATTAAATAATGAAATTATTATAATGATCCTTTTACATTAGGCCTATTTATATTTATAGGAGTGGTCAGAATTGAGATAAAACAGGATTCCCAATCGCATGCCTTGATCACATAGAGGACACAATTATGATTCCATGATCCAGTTGTCAAGGATGATTTCCACCATTAACCATGGCCTTTATTAAAATACATGAATTAATTGGTGTAGTACTAATGATTCACCTGATATCATTTCTATATTATCTGGATTCCATGGTTATAGATTGATGTAATCAGATACATGGCGCCATGGATTCACCCCATTGGGACCAATTATTCTTATCTCGTGTCTACCTTGAACGTGATACTTTGACTTAGTTAGAGTAATTTATATTTTAATTCCATGCGTGATTCCCCGTGAATTAGAGTCAGAACCAATTTATTACCTAACTGCATGTGTTATTAGTATTATTTGACTGACACATGGGGTCAAGGATTCTTTCTTTACATCCCAAATCCACTTTTCTTATTATCATGATTTGTTTTCATATTTATTTACACCTCACATTTATTATCATTGAAAATGACATTAACTAAGTTAATGAAATGTTATCAGGTTTAGAAACATTATTGTACGAGGTTAAATAATGTTTGAGTTATTATATTTTCATTTCTTTACATTTGTCTATATTTATACACTTCGGAATTTATATTTGGAGTCTGGTTGGCATAGAGGCCATTGATAGATACATACTAAGATTTATCTCACACCATACCTGGGATAACCTTATTACTGGAGTAGATAGTATGATTAATGTTATGGGTAAGGGTATGGGCTTCTCCTCGGACACCTGACTTGATTTCATTTTTAGTATAGGGCTTGGTAGTAGATGACTGGGCCAGTGCTTGGGATACATAGAATGTTTTTTGCATTCTTTTGATTATTTTTTGTAACATTTATTTTATAAAAATGTGTATACCTATTTTTATACACTATAGAGACATTAAATTACTTCATATGCCTTTTGGTATGATACGAATCTTCTTTTGATTTGATTTTTGTTTGTTTATTTTTATTCTTACATTCGCTACAATATTTGTATTATTGCTTCAGTTATTTATATCCATATGTTCTTATTATATTTTTCATTTTACTCAACTATGACATGATGGAATAGTCTCCTCAACACTCACCCAAGTCCTTCAATGCTAGTTGGAAACCTCTACTATGTGTCCTGGCATCCTCGAGGCCATGTTTCCCATCGACCTGGGGAACCTTTTAGTGGAACCCAGGCTAGGACATCACAACAGGTTATTAAAGTATCTTTTCTTTTCTTTTATATTATTTTTTAGGAATATAGATATGATTATTGTAACAATGTTGGAACATGGATATATTTAATTCTATGGAGAAGCTAACCCATTTTCGGGTTAAATACCATGATTCTTTGGAATGAGTTTTTTTTCATTATTTTCCCAATTACAGTTTATATGCAATCACCATTGGTTGATTCCCATGAATTTTTATATTTTATTTTATTTAGTGATATTTTTTATTTGGCCTATTAAGACAATGATCTTTTTACCATTCATTATTATAGGTACCTATAATTCACATTCCATTCATATTACATGCCATATAGGTGAATTTCACGACATTAATTGCATGTGTTTCTTATGATTGGTGAGTGATCCATCGTTTTTATATATTCTTTTACTTATAAAATATTATATAGGTTAAGGGGATTGGATATTTAAAGTCTCGGGATCAATATAAATAGTTTTCTCTTATATAGGTTGCGGTAAGTTTCTTAAATAGCTTATTTCTTCCCATGTCATCTATGTACCCCTAGTTACATGTGATGCGATTTCTCAATTATTTAATGACTACCTTCTTCAATTTATGCGGTGTATGGGACCTCATGAATTTGGTGGGGAAATTTACCTAGTCAAACCATTGTATAATATTCATTACTTTATGAGACTGGATTTTATAGAGAGTTATTAAAATTAAATTGGTGTTGCTTTCTATTAAAAAGTGTATGGGCCTTTAATGGACGAGAATAAAGATACATCTAAAAATGATTATATAAATATATATATATATATATAAGAAAAATGGGTCTTATAAAATGATATGTTTTTATATATGTGAATGGGAAAAGAGAACTTCACCCTTCACCTACTAGAAGAATATAAAATTAAATAATATCACTTAAAAATACCCTATCCTTCTAAGAGGGTATTTGGGGTGGTACACTGGACGAATATCCCTTATTCATATGTTATTTTTCCCATAGTGATTATATAAATTTAAATATGTTTATGAGGCGTGGTCATTGAATTTATTGGACTATTTCACCATGACATCCCATGATTATGTTATAGGAGGGTGGAAAACCCATTCTCCAGAGATGGTGGGCCCTGAGCCACCATTTATCCCTCATATAGTGACACGTGAGAAACCACCTTCTATACCTGAACTCGGAACTGACATAAAATTTTGAGAAGGTTTTCAATGTATCATGCAGTACATGCATGGTTATCTATGGCCTGCACCTACTCTGGATGGTCCAACTCAAGAGTTATATCAACAACATCCACCCATATTTTCTGGGGATAAAATTCCTCAGACTATTGATTCTTGGCTATATGCCAATTTTTCTATCTTAGATCTTTTGAAGATGTCTCCAAAGACGAGGGAAAATATTTTCAGCAACATGTTGGTTGTTTCCTCCAAACGTTAGTGGGATGTGACTACTTTGGATTTTCATCATCATGGAATGGTCTAGGACGACTTTCGGATCATCTTATACTATTACATTTTACCAATCATTATAAGGGATGACTGAGAAAGATAGTTTATACACCTATATAAGGGTAATATTTTTTTATAGACAATTCACCATGTTTTACTAAGTTTCAATACATCTTATCACTTATATCTAGTGATGAGCTGTCATTAGTGAGACATTTCGAGGATGGTCTCCACTATGTTATCCACATGAAGGTAATTTCTTTTGACATTTTACCTTTTTTGAGATCCTTAATCAGGATCTTATCACTAGGAATCACTAGATAAAATATGATAGTACCTGAAACATAGGATCAATTTTGAGTTAAAGAATTGGTTCTTTCAGTAAAAAGAATCAAATCCTTGAGGATTCTTATTAGATCATTGTTGGACAAAGTATCCACACTCATAAATCCCTTATATTCCATCACAATGGATATATAGGGAATGTGAAGCCATAGTGTGATAGAGACCGTATTGAGTGCTATTATTTTTATTGTATGGGTTATATTTAGAGATTTTGTTAAACCTATACCTACTTTTAATAGATGAGGATCCATGAAAACTCCACCTTCAAGAGTGAGATCAGTTGTGTTTTGTATACTGGCGAGTTGGAGTAGAACAAGAAGGGTAGTTCGAGGACATGGTCGTGGTAATGGTATCCATACTTCTAATTATCAGGGATGAAAAGTGGACCTACATAGGGTAGTCCAACTGTATCATGGGGCCACAGGTCATTCCATTTTCATACATTACAGTCGACACCATAGGGTAATAATTCAATACCATTGACTTTAGAAGGAAAATTTATAGTACCCTTTACTATTGAATCTTATTTATTTGATAAAAATCCACCATGTACTTTATGTCTTTATCAATTTTGGAATTTCTCAGGATATAAATATGTCTATTCTTTGATATAATGACCCTGGAACACCATTGAGTGTAAAATCAGAGGGAATATGCCAATGTAAGGACTTCCATACTTTAGTTATGCAGTTATTCTATCTTGTGGGACCTCATAAAACTCAAGATGATAGGCATCGATTCCATTATTGAGATATGTTGGTCAGTTCCCTATCATTCTTATGTGGACATTTATTTCTAAAAAGTTTTTTATACATAAACAAATGGTAGCTATAATCTTGACTATAGTGTGTGGGATTTCTATGATAGTAGAGATGGACTAGAGAATCATTAGCTTGCTAGAGTAACTGACCAGTTATCTAGTCTCCTCATAATGGAGTATAGAATACATATGACATATTTTTCTCACATAGTAGAACATTTTAGGGACTCCTTTAAAAAAATCATTACCTCTGTAGAAACAGGTAGAGTCTCCGATTGAACTTATTCCATGAGTATATTCATTATCTATTCATCCATAATCTATGCAACCTACTGAACTCTTGGATATCAAGATAAAGCTGGAGGATTTAGAATCAAAGGGTTTTATCCAACCTTGTACTTCATTGTGGGGTACACCCATGATTTTTCCCAATAAGGAAGATGTGACCCTTCGTTTATGCATGTATTACCAATAGCTTAACCAAATTACCTTTATGAACTAGTATCCATTTCCCAAAATAGATAAAATCTTCAAATAGATCTAAAGATCTAGGTTACACTCAAAGATCGACCTGATATCGGGCTTTCATCAGGATTTAGATAAGCCTCCAGATATACCACATGTGAAATTTCATAGTCGGTATAGTTTATATAAGAATCTCTTTATTCCCATAGATCTTACATTCAAAGACTCCTTTTATATAACATTGATGAATATGTTTCTCCACAAATATATGGATTATGTTGACTTTCTCTTTCTGGATGACATCTTTGTGTATTTTTACACTCGTAGAAACCATGATAACAACATTGATATCATTTGGAATAAATTGATATAACAATAGCTATATGATAATCTTTCCAACATCCACTTCTAGATCAAAAAATTTCATTTATTGTGTAATATTATGTCAAAATTAGAAGTATTTTTGGACCTATATTAGGTGAGTTTTTTGGTTTCATTGTAGAAGACTAAGAAAAAGTTGTACAAATAGAGGTTCTTACGGATTTATGGATAATATAGGTGTTTCATATAATAATTTATGCGCCTTATTGTATCATTTACTGATCTTACACAAAATTGTTTGATTTTCCAACTGTTTGAAGCTTGCGAGATTGCATTTTAAAATATGAATGAAAGGTTTAATTTTCCCCCAATTATAATTCTTTTAGATCCTGGAAAATACTATATAGTGTTCTATTATGAATCGATCATCGTGTTGGGGGTATTCCTGATCTAGGATGATGGATTTGTTTCATACTTTTCTCACCTTTTGAGAAATAACAAGTGTATTTACAAAATTCAAAACCATGTGCTAGCAGCTGTTGTCCATTACTTTTTTTTGGAGACACTATCAATTAAGAGATCACTTTGTGGTGTATATGAACCACAAGAGCCTAAAATAAATTTATTTTACAGCAGGATTTGAATATCCGACAATGAATATGGGTTGAATACCATCAATATTTTGACATGTAGAATGCATATATGCATGGAAAGGGAAATGATGAAGTAGATACACTAACTTATGATAATAAATAACAGGCCATTAAAGAATCTAGTGATGAATGTAATTTTATGGCCCCCTTTTAAATGATTAGTATGGAGTTTTAAGAAAGTCACGAGTTGAATCGTCTTACATAATTTACGGTTAAGTCTTCACTCATTGATAGGTTAAAGATATGAATTTTTTCAAATAGAAATAGTTTTGTTTTCTGGGAGAGTGTTTCTGGTGTGAACCCACCAATTAATTAGTCTGTTGATAGAGATGAAATCATACATATACATTTGAAAATTAGGGTTCATACAGACATGAGGGGGAACTCATGGTATAATTACATGCTTTTGAGTGGGTTGATCATTTAGTCATATCTAATATGTTTCGTGATATGCGTCATTATTATTGGAGGCCTATGATAAAATCTCAGATAACAGGTTTTATCACCGGGTGTTCCACCTATTAGTGGATGAAGACAGACCTCCAATGACCTATTGGCTTGTTATATCCATTACTATTCCAACAATGGAAATGAAAATATGATCCTATTTATTTTATAGTAGGATTACTATGGTTTCCTTGAGGTTGCAATGTGGGTTTGGTAGTCATGGGCTGATTAAATAATGTATCTCCATTCCTTCCAATCCAGGAGACATTCCCAATTGATTATATGGGAGGATTTTATGTTTGTGAGAATGTACATCTACATGGGGTCCCTCAGTCAATCATTTCATATTGGGATTCTTTTTTCACATGATGATTTTATATGGGGTTACAGATATATATGGTTACATAGGTGCATCTGAGAACATTTTTTCACACGCAAATGTCCATTTAAAATAAAAGATACTAGATTTGGAGGGAATTCTCTAGAAATTACCCCATGATTTTGGAGGTTCTTGGGAGAAACATATCCATTCCATTGATTTTTCCTTGAATAATAGCTTCCATGTGAAAATTCAAATATATACTTATAAGTCTTTATTTGTTAGTATGTGATGTCCACCCTTATGTTGGATTGATACCTTAGTTGAAGTGCTACTAGGCCCTCATCTCATGAAGGAGAATTCAGAGTTGGTTCAGATGATCATAAATTGTAGGTACCCTACTCATTCTTCACATAAATCATTCTTCGATCTCCATCGATGACCTCTAGAGTTTGAAGATGGGGATCATTTTTCCAGTGGGTATTACTAATACATGGGCATATATGGATATCGTAGAAAGGTAAGTTGTCACCTTGTTTTGAAAGGACATTTTGAGATCTTGGATAGAGTCAGGTTAGTATCCTATTGATGGATATTTCATCAAAACTACAATTCCATGAATGATGTCTTACTCATTTTTCTACTTCAATGTTATCATTCCTAGCCATCTCATAATTTTAATCCCAAGGAAGATGATGTAGATGTTGATGGTTTTTTTGAGTAGAATATATATGCATCATTAACAGAGGCATAAAGTCTCTCCAAGGATAATTTGTCCCTTTAGTAATGGTGTTGGAGTTGTTTATCCAGATACATGATGATACATGGGAGTGTCAAGCCGATGTATGTGGCTGGTGGCTAGAGCAGTTTATTGAAATCATTTCTCCTCCCTTAAAAGAGAACTTGTGGACGAATTACTTTGAGGGAGTCGGATCATAAGAACCCATTTTTATTTAAGAAATGAATCATTTAAATTTTAGTCTATTTATTTTTTTCCACATGTTATGAATTCATAATGTTGTTGTGGATATTTTTGTGGGGTTTAGGGATTTTATGAAGACCGGAACCCTAGTGGGTGGAAGAAACCCCTGGGCATCATAGTTAGTAGAAACTGTGTTTTCCATCCCACACAGTTTATCCTAACCATGTGGGGAATTTTAGAGGATATATGTAAGTTCATGTTATTCCATAATCATATTCCTAGGTCAACAAAAGCATGTCATTTTTATGTACTTTTATGTATACACATATATCTTAGTTTGCATAGGGTTTCTCAAACCATGTGGTCAACCCATGTGGGTTCTCTCTTAAGGAAGTGGGGTGCACATGGTTGGCGCATGGTTTTGGATTACTATGTGGCCAAACCATTTGACCTAGTAATTTTTTGGTAAATTACTATTTTACAATAAATTATCATATAATGTGAGTTTCATTCCATTCTTCCTCCAATGGAGAGAATACCCATACTTAATCATATTAGTGACCGCAAACTATATTCAATCTAAGTTCTTTGATTCCTTCAACATTTGAAGTTTGATTCATCTTCGGATCATCACGTTGGATTCCACTAGGTAATATATTCAGTCCTTAATCTGAGTTCATCATTTGTCTATTCCTTCACAATGTTATCTTGACATAGGATCATATGCCCTATTTTTAGTGGGTTTATCCATTTTAGGTTTTTTCTGATTGATCCCAAACTAAGGGCTGATATTGAATGATTATATTGCAATAGGATCGAGGATGGTGGTCTATTAATCATCCCTAAATGTCTCTTCATTTTATAAACTATCATTTTACCCATATTGGTATCAATGAGAAGGCTTATTTAATTCTTATTTTATTATTGAATTGACAGAATTGTGTTCTATAGCCCATTCTATACAAGTTATTTAAATATTTGGATGTTGTAAACTCAATTCCATCCACTCTAAGTAGGGTATGTCCGATTTTATTCATTTATAACCCATTTTTGAGTTTACTTAGGCCACCATTCGGGTGACATAGACTTGAACATAATAAGGGTCAGTGTTAAAATAAATAAATAAATTAATAAATAGAATTTATGTTATAAATTTCACTTGTACTTTAATTATATGTTGAACATGACATTAGTTTCATATCATTAAATTACCTTATCATGCTAAATAGAAGAAAATTGTATGACCCTAGTAATTACTTTTATAATTTTAATGGTAATTTATTTATTGTCCTTATCCCACATTTCCATGATTTTGAAAAGTAATCTAATGAAACTAATAATTGAATATGGATTTCATGTAATATATGGTTTCATTTCCTTAATATTCTTACAACCGTATATGAAAGTAAATGGAATTAATATACTATATTATTAAATAATTTGAGTATTACATGGATGGAATTAAAAAATGATTTATGTGTAAGATCATAATATTAGATTAGATGGATATACATACATGAGGGGGTAATTTTAGTTTTAAAAAATTTAAACAATACAAAACACAATGTCTCTTAAATTAAATTTATTAGAGTTAGACATAGTCAGATTATAAGAGTGAAGAAGAAAAATCATAATGGGTCTAATTAATAAAAATGTATGATATTTTCATATTCATAGTAACACTATGAAAAAAATAGTATTGGGATATAACTATGAAGAATAACTTTCTATTACATGTACATTGGAAAAAACACTTGTAAAAACAAGAAATACAATACTTGGTAACATTACGAATAAAACAGAACTCGTATTTAAAAAATTGAAATCTTTTGAAATTAAGTGTAAGTTATTTAATAACCCTAACTAAAGGTATCCATTGTTTTATAATTTCTGGAAATTCATTCTTTCCTACCTAGAAATTCCTTAATAGGATGTTCAGAATAATAATTATCTTCATATCCTTTGAATACCTCAATTTGATGATGGAATTATATCATCCTAGCCCCATAAGCCCTTGAACTGATGTATTAGATTCAATGTCTTCCTATTACCAAAATCTCTTGATCATGGAATGATTGGATGCATAATAAAAAAAAAATTATTCTTAAAAAAACAACACTGATAAGTATTCCTTACAATTACATCTCTATAAATTATTACAACAACTAAATAAGAGTTGTTCATTCATAGAAAATATGAAAATAGTTTTTTTTGTGAAATGTATTAGTTCAAACATTTAAAATGATTGGCTATTTTTATGTATATCTCTAATGATAATATTTATGAGTTTTTTGAAACATATATGTACAGATGGTTCTGGGTATCTCATAACGATCTACCATAACTGAATGGTTGATTTAATTTTTTTAAAGACCAT
This sequence comes from Viscum album, assembly GCA_963277665.1. Lineage (NCBI taxonomy): Eukaryota > Viridiplantae > Streptophyta > Magnoliopsida > Santalales > Viscaceae > Viscum > Viscum album. Next base: position 166,573,996 of record OY728148.1, read on the forward strand.
TCCAGTGCTAAAGGTCTTCCATAAAATAGTAATAAGTATAATGAATTCTATTTATAAATATAGGATAGTCCAATGGACTTAATTTTATATTTACAATTTGATATTAATTAAGAGACTCAGTCTAATTATTTCAATATTGTAATATGTATGTTGGTCATGTATTTTGTCAATATGATATAAAATACAGATGTATAACTACTAGTCTGATTAAAGGTAAGTATGATTTATAATATACATAATCAATTAAATGATCTTAATGAATATTGATATGTTTATATCTTAAATTAATCACAACACTTTATATGAATGATAAAAATATTTTTTTCTAAAAAACATACTAAAAGACATGGGATATAAAAAGTTAGTAAATAATTTATAAAAACTTTAATTGTGATTTAAAAAAAATTAATGTAATTAAAAAGTATGATATATTTGTTTTTTACTCACCAATATCTCCATTTTTTAGAAATAATAAACCACAAAATGAAAGTGAAAAAATAATCTTAAAAAACATACATCCCTTTTTAAGAACCTCTAATTTATTCTTTAAAACTTAACTCCCCCAATGTTTTTAACTATTTTTAATATGACGGAAAGTTAGAATAAAACTTCCATAAACAACTTCTCATAAGTATAGTATTGTTCCTTTTAAAAGAAATAATCCCCATTTGTAAAACATTCCCCACCTTAAAATAATATTATCCTCATTTCTTAATTTCAAAAAGGAATTTGAGAGTATCCAATGTTTCTTGAAATGTTATAAAAATAATATTCAAACCAATATTGAGCTGAATTAATATCCAAGTAAAAATAGAATAATATTTAACCAATCAAAATTTGAATAAATTAGAGCATAATTGAATTGGATAAAGAGTAATTAATTAATTTTAAATCAAATTTTTTAAAAATATATCAAGTTTTCAAAAAAAAAAGTCATTATTTCTTCATTATGTTCTTGACAAAAGTGTCCATTTTTATGAACTAATATTAATCATTTTCAAGCATTGAATCTATTTTTTTCTAGGGAGGCCTCCATCCAAAATTCAGCTTTCTGTATTTCAACTTCCATAATGATTTATTTATTTTCAACTCTAATAATTTAGAGTTTATTTTAATTAGACTTGATTCTGCCCAATTCCAACTACGTATTTATTTTTGTTTAAATTTTACATCTTGAGTCTGATAAACTGTAGCATCTATTAATTCATTAAAAAATAACTCTATCATTACTATCAAATGATAACTTCTTGATGTAGTTATATGATTCTATAAAATACTCATAACATCTAAAAATTGATCATCATGCACACGAATATTAGTATCACTCTGGTTGGACAATTACACTATCAAATTATATGAGGACTATTGAGTATTATAATTTTCCTAAAAACATTCAAATCAGTATAAAAAAAAATGAGTGACTTAATTTTTTCATTCCAAGGATTCCTAAATCATTCTACACCAAGAAGAAATATTTGGAAAATAAGGAATATAATTTTTTAATCTTATGAAATAAACAAAAATAATTTCAAACCTTTGTGTTAAATTGTGTCTGTTGAGTCTGATTTATCATGATCAATATGAGGAGGTTTTGGTATTATTATTCCGACATCTACATCTTTGAAATTCCTATAATCTTTCTTTTAAACTATCTTTTCACAGAATATTCTTCCAGTATTGACAAACTAATTAGTTTTGTAATTGTAATAAATTTTTTTTGGGTATTTTTGAACTTGAAATTTTTTCATGGATGAAGACATTTATTTCTTTTTTGAGGATTCTTTTCTACCTTGTTACATTCAAATTTCCCCACCATACTATATTTAGAGTGTAAACATGATGAAAATGAGGATGATTCCAAAGATTCCTTATCTGATTGAGTTTCATCATCATTATATGAATCCTTGTCATCATGTTTATCCTCTTCTTCTTCTCATACATCAACCTATTCTTTTCTACTAATTCTTCTTATTTAACTTCATCCCAATATTCAACTTCATTTACAGCTAATTTATCATGTTATTTTACTATATTTCCATTATTAAACATCCCTTTCTAACTAGATCATGTTCTCATTATTTCCTAGGACATTTGGAACTACTTTTTCAATGCCAATATTTTTCATTCCATTTTCTGGAACTGAAGGGGTCTCAATTGAAAAATATATGATTCTTAAAAAAAAAAAATTCTTTTGTATTTACGTTATCTATATGGGATATCAGAAGTAATGGATTCTCATAATCTATGTCAACATATTTCATAAGTAATTCACAAATTCAATCTTTTTTTAACCTCTTTTTTTACATCTTTCTAATCTAAATATCTAAATCATTAGGTTGTTTTACCCAGTAGAATCATGCTTGAATTATGGATCCCTTGGGTTTTTCTGATATTTATGAGCCATTACATTTTCAAAAAATTCATCAATATTTTTCTTTGGCTTCTTTTTATTTACAGGCTGAGAAGCCTCATCTTTTTTTTCTTCATCTTATTATATAACTCATATTTTCTTGATGGATTGGAATAAAAATCATCACCAAATTTATTTTCTACAAACATCATTCACTTTGAATAAAAAACAAACATTATCGTTGACATAATTTCTTCATGTATAATGTAAACCTTCTTTCTGAATAGATACAGTTTATTCATTACGTTGAAAAATTCCATTAACTTATAAATATACAAAAAGATAAAACCTTGGAACATTATTATCATTCACTTCATTGAAGAGTGTTTTATATTCTCCATTATAATTAAGATGAACATTACCAAATCAGTCTTCCTTATATTCACTGGATAATCAAGAAAAAATAAATATAAAACCGTAAATATTTCTATATCACATATCTTAGGGATCAAATATATTTTCAACCACATGGAAATGACTCTATTAGTCCGAGTTTGATGATATAAATATCATATAATTTCATATATGTAAAATATAGAATCAACAGTTTTATTCTTTTCAAAAGTATAGAGTCTGTTACATTTCTTATGGGAAGTCAAATATGTTTCCCCTTGTGAAATATTTCCAACTAAGCCTAAATCATTTATATAATAAATTTAATACATTTTACCAAATATGGTATAGAAAAACATTTCCTTACCATCCTCCTCAAATTAAACTAAAGAATACAATTCAAAAACTACCTTAGAATAGAATAAATCCAAATCCTTTTTCCCCTTCTCTAATAAAACTGATTCCCAACCATGGATCATAATAATTTTCATGATTAAAGAATCATATTTTCAAACCATGAACAATAAACAATACTTTTCCTGAATAAAAACCACTTTTCATAATCACTTTTAGTTTCCATTGGAAGAATGTCTGAGACCAGTGAGTGAATGTAAACAGAAATAAATAAACTGATAGTTTTAAAGGATGCAACATCTTAGGTAACAAATTTCTATATATCGATGTGTCACAATAGAGTGCCCCACCCTTATATAGTAATAGGTGGTGATAGTTCCACTTCATTAAAGAAACAAATGGTTCATATTGTAATATTTCCAATATAATGATTGATATTTATCCAAATAATGTTTAAAAAGTAAATTTGAACTATATATGTTTTAAAACTATAATCAGAATAAGGGTCATTATTATTTGAAAAAATCATTAATATTTTTAAAAACATTATAGGTTTTTACAAAAATAAAATTAAAAAAAATTCTACTAATCTAATGAAATAGATAAAAAAACTAAAATAATATAAGATTCCCTTTAAGAGTAGAGTGTTTTATCATTAATATTGAACTATTATTCCTATTTTTTTATAAAATAAATAAATTATGATAGTTTTTAATGAAGTTTGATTAAAATAGTTTTTATTAAGAAAACTGAAAATGGTGTTTTTCATAAGAAAAAATATTATAGTAATTTATTTTAAAGACTCTTCGTGATAATTTAATTGTATGAAAAAGTTTCTAACAAATTTTGCGTTTGAAAATTTTAAAACTATTTCTGACTCTCGAAAACATTTTTATAATTATTGATATAAATTGTTTTATAAAATTTTGAGTCCAGAAAATTCATTTTGAATTTTTTTTTTGAAAACATATAATTCATAAAAATAAAATATTTATGAATTTATTTTTGAAAAAAAACATATGTCCCCCCATGAAAAACGTTTATATTAATGTAAAGAGATGGTTCAAAAAAACTAAATATGAATGATAAACTAATATTGAAAATTTCTAAATTATTTTTAATATATTTTAATATTTTAATACTATAAGGTTTAGTAATAATATCAAGATGTTGTTCATGTGTTCTAATGAATTAGAAAATTACATTTACATTATGTGTGTGTTATCAAAAGAAACAGTTTCTTGTATTTATTTGGATAGAACATAATTTTACTCCTATGTTTTTAATTTATTAAAAGTATGTTTTATTATATAAAAATCTTTGAGTCTTAGTAAAACTCATCCCATAGTCTCGTAGTGTGTTTTCCATCCACAACACTTGAGAAAAATATCATCAAGATTATATATATTTAGATTTCATAGTGTAATGTTCTACAATGTGTTCTTTATTAAATAACCAAGAAACTAAAGAATATGATAAGAAATAATAAGTTCTGAATATACGTTTCTATCAATTATACATCCACCAAAGTCAAAATCTAAAAATAAATTATTTTAAAAACATTTCCAGAAGAATATAATATGCTAAAATCCATAGTTCGTTAAGATGATGACTTTTTTACAAATTTTCAATGTGATTATTTTGTATTTTATTGATATGTTTCACATAAGAATGAAGAAAATATTATATATGGATAACAAGAAGTTATGTAAAGTAAACTTCCTATCATACCTCAAAAAATATTTTCATCAACTGGTTTCACAACCTCATAAAGATATAATCTATTATGGGTAACAATAGGTTTACTAATACATTTAGTATTTTTTATAATAATTCCTCAAGAAGATATTTTTTATACCTATTTGGAGACATAAAAGTTCCTTCTAGTTTTTTTTAAATTTCAAGCCCAAGAAAATATGTTATCTCACCCATTACAATAATTTGAAACACAAAAATTATAAGATCTAAAAAGGACTATAATAATTGATTTTGAGTTGAACCTTATATAATGTCATATTTTTTTACAATCCTACTATTTTAAATAAATAATTTTATAAAAATATATGGATTCATAGCTCCCTTAACCAAATTATTTTATAAAAAAATACAATATACATATCATACCAATCTCTAAGTTCTTATTTTATTCAATATAATTATTTGGTTAGTTTAGAAACATATTATGGATGATTAATATTTTAAAAATTTGGGTTGGCCAACTCCAAATTCCCCCATAAAAAATACATTACGAACAAACCGTCAAATCCACTTAAAATATTTTTAAATTAAATAGTATTGAGAAGGATGTAATTATTTGAATACCTTCAACTCATGATACAAGTGCATAGGTTTTTCATAATCTATTATATTATTTCTTATATCCCATAGATTTATAGATATATTTCTAACTATTATTCTATTTTCATCACTATATATTCTAAAAACACTATTTTACTCTAATTATATAAGTTTATATATTTATTTTTCCTAAAGTCCAAATGTCTTCCATTCAAAGACTTTTTGTTCCTAATATATTTATTTAATCTAATATTAATCACCTAAACATCATTATGATTATTAGGTTAAAATTGGGTAAGAAAGATATATGTTCAATTTCATTTCATAAGAAACTATTATTCTTAAGTTGTTAATCTACATCCTAAATGTTATTTTCACTTGGATGATTACTATAAAAAACTATCTTATTTGGTTTTATATAGTATTTTCATTAATATTAGGTAGAAAATAATCCTAATTAAAAACATCAAAAACAAATTCTTAAGTTATTTCATTATGAAAATAAAATTCTAACAATGGTTGGAAATTTTTTTTATAAATAGAATCTGAGGATGTATGTTGAGGTTGTTTGAAAAAAATGGATAGGTTACATTAATCCTAATTTTCACTATTTCCTCTTAAATTTTTTTTTATTAAAAACAATATATGCCTTAATAGAAGTGAAATAACCCAAAAATATTTTTTCATTGCATCTGGATGAAAATATATGTAAATTATCTTTAGTATTCAAGATTAATACTGAGAAAAAAAACATTGATGTAAGAAAAAATTGGCTTTCTTCCTACCCACTGCTCGTAAGTTGTTTATAAAGAAAATGTCTAATTCAAACATTACTTATATAAAATTAGGTCGTACTAAAAGCTTCAGCCTAAAAATGTTTATCTACTTAAAAGTAGTTTTATAAATAAAAGGTACAGTTTTAGGGAAAAAATTAATGTCACTAAAAATGCTTGTTTATTTGTAAAACTTATTCTGGAACTATAACCATGATGTCAAATTTATTTATTTATTTTAAGGATTTCTTCCATTGCAGTGGTAAACTTCGATAAATTTTTGTATATACTATAAATTTTGGATTTTAATTTGAATAAAAATAATTATCCACACCAGTAATAGATTTGAAGTAATTTCTTTTGTTATTCGTTCTTCTCAGAAATAATTTTTTCCAAATATTATTATATAGTATCCTTTTTGAGAAATATTTTAATCAATATATATTGAAAGATATAATATTCCATTAGTTAATATGGCTATCCTCAGATATTCTTTAGTATTTCTAGATTTAGAATTATCATGTTGTTTATAAATCATACAATTTTCATTTTATAGACATATTTCAAATCATGAAGCTTCTCCAATGTTGGATAGATTATAATATTCTAACATTGAATATTCTTCATCTGATGGTGTCAAATGTTTCTCATTATTATAATTTTCAATCAAATACATGTTAGTGAGATATTAAACTATACTTACCTTTCCAATTTGATATCGATTTAACCATGGGTACTTTACAACAAAGTCCAATGTTCCTCTGTCTAGAATATTCATTATTAGAATAGTTTTATGAAGAATCTCCCCTAATATAACTCCATGTTTCAGAATATTTCATAATATACTTAAATTTTAACATAAAAAATTTAATTGTATATCATTCTAAATTTCTTTTTTTCACCTTCAGAAAATCTGGTCAAATCTATCTATATTTATTTCATCCATAACATGTAACATTAGAATCTTACTTATCACCATTATACTTATGGACTTTTTTATATTAGTGTTGAAAATATTTCATTACTTGTATCATATAAATCCTTCTGGATAGATAAGAAACTCATTATATGAAATTAATAATGTAACACAATTTTACCCAACAAAAAAATTCTCTTTCCTTGATGTTGCAATTAATTTTACAACATATTGAGATTTATAAGCTACGGTAGATTTTATTTCAAAAGAAACTCCACCATTTTTATTTCTTGTTTTCTTAGAAACTCTTCTATGGATTCATTAATTTTCACTATTTCCCAAATAAAATCATCAAGTGTAATATTAGTTAACTATCTTGTATCATCCAAAACTGTTCATTTTTATTCCCATTAATTGGGAATTATATAATTAAATTATTCCAAAATCTCATCATCAAGAACTTTTTATCCAAGATAATTTAGACTATTGAATCTAGCCATGAACCATTTGTTCATCATGTAATCTAACTATCTAAGAATAAAAAGAAATTATTGGTAATGAACTCTAAGCATGGCTCTTCTTATATCCCAAAAGTTGGATATAACCTAATTTGTTATTTCTAATTAAAACCATATACTATTTAAAGATTCATAAGATGATATATGAATATTTATAATCATTGTCATAGAAAAAAATTATTTATGACCTGATAGATAAACCAATATTCTAACATCTCAGCATTTTTAAAATAAGAAACTTCCTTATCAAAAATCATATATTTTCTAGTAAGAAAAATGAAATTATCAATTCTAGTGTTGATCATATATTTTTACACATTATATCTTTTATATTCGTAGTTATTTCCATAAAAAATTAGTGTTCAACTAGGATCCACATTATCAATACATCCAACATTCCTAATTTCCACATTAAAACAACTGGTTCTTTTTTCAACAAGTACACTTTGGTGTAAACAAATTTATAAATAAAAAGATTATATAAAAACATAAACAACATGTAATAAGTAAATAAAGTAAAAATCACAACAAGTATATAATTTTAATAACCCTGTTATGAAACCAATTTTTGGATTGTAATATTTTGTTAGATTGTTATACCTATAAGAGGGGGTAAATTTTTATTTAAAAACCTTTTAACAATACAAACCAAAAAACCTCTTAAATTAAATTTATTAGAATCAGACTTAGTGCAATTATCAGAGCGATGAATCAGAATTTCAATGGATATGATTAATATCAAAGTTTGTTATTATCATATTCACAGTAATACAGATACAAAAAACAGTATATAAATCTATATATGATGACTAACTTTTATTACATTCATAACATAATAGAAACTTGTAAAAACATGAAATAGAATCACTGGTAATTTTAAGAATTACTTACAAGATATATTTAAAATATTGGAAACTTTTAACCATAATATTAAGGTAGTTAGTAACAATCACTAAAGGTATCCATAGTTTTTTACTAATATATTGTTTATAGTTCCATAAAATGAAATCCCTCGATATGATGATCAGAATAAACTATTTCATCTAATCCTTGGAATCCCTTGATATAATGATCAATGTAGATTATCCTAGCCCAAGAAGAACTCAATTCAATGGATCAGTTTCACCACATTTCTATCCCCATAATCTTTTTTTCACAACATTGATCAAAAGTAGTATACAAATACAATTGTTCATAATGAAAAAACTCTAATATGGTTTCCTTAAAACTAATAATCTCTAATGTGTTGAAATGATTAAAAATGAGGTGATCACAAAGAGAAAACATCATAAGGCTTCAGTTTTGATATTTATCAGCTCTAAACTATTCAAATGAATAGTTATTTATAGGTGAAGCTCTAATGGTCTTACATTTGAGTTTGTTCCAATGTCCATAGATAGTTGGCTATTTATATCTCATAGTGTTCTGAAATAACTGAATCTCTAATGTTTTTTAACACCATTAAAGTGATAAATTTATTCATTAAAATATAAATAAGTATTATATAATCCAATTATAAACACAGGATATTCTTGTGGAATTCATTATATACTTCCAAACATATAATCATTTCCAGAGTCAATCCGATTATTTCAGAACCAAAATTAGTCTGATGGTCGAGGATATTATTATTATGATTGAAAGGAGAAAAATTTAACTCCTTATCTAATTAATGGTATGTTTGATGTATTGGAAACATAATCAATCTGGTTATTAAGATGGAGAATTATATTTTTATATTGGTAATTCATTAGGAATTTTTTTATGTATGCTAATTTTTTTTAAAAAAATATACAAAAAACCTTAGGACATAAAAAGTTAGTAAATAAGATTTTAATAGAGTGTTTGTGATTTCCAAAACTAATGGAATACAAAAGTAATAAATAATATATCAGACTAAAAAAATTATAGGGTGCCTTTTAATTTTAATAATTTTCTCTTTATAGGTGTGGTTAGACTTGATGTGACTTGGATTGCCAATGAAATTCCTCCATTAGTCAAAGGACGCCATTTTGATTCACCGAGCAAGTTTCTAAGGGAGATACCTACCTTGTAACATTTTATTTGTCTTACTATGTTAATGCATCAGTGAAGTGCTAGAAATTCACCTAATACCAGATCTGGATTATTAGTATCCATTGGATACACTCCTTGGATCCATATTGATGTCTTCAGACAAATGGAAACATATATTCACCCCATTAGGTGAAGTTATTCTTAGCCCCTATTTACTTCACATTAGATCATTCGATTCTATTATAATATTTTACAATTAATTTCCGTGGATGACTCCCATTGGAATACACTCATACCATATTTATTTCCAGACTACATGAGTAATTACTATGTGTTGGATGAACCATGAGGTCATGAATGCATTGGTTATACCTTGGATCCTCTTTTATTATTATATTGATATATTATAAGTGTTGTTTACACCTCAAATTAGGTACCTATAAAAACAAAGAATAAATGAATTAATTATATGATATCATTTTCATAGATATTAATAGATGAGGTTGAAGAAGGTATGAGTTAGTATTTTTTTTATTTCAGTACAATAATAGATATCTTCACACTACTCAGTTATTATTAACAAATTTTTTTTTATAGATGATGTTATTGGGGACCTACTAAAATTTATCCCACACCCAATCTCGTTCGACATTGGTACTTGGGAAAATTATATGATCGTAGGTACAGAAAAGAGGAAGCATCCTTCCTTGTAAACCAAAATTTATTGTTTTTTTATTATGGATCTTTGTAGGAAATGATTTTTCATGTGTAAGGGATGCTTGGATAGTTTTTTGATTTTTTATTCTTTTGTATTGCATATATTTCCCACTACTGTGTATACTTGTTTCCATACTTTATAGAGAAATAAATTTACATTATCTTCTACTGTATATGATAGGATTTAGATTTTTAGTTAATTATTGTTAATTGATGTTTATTCCAACTTATTCTACCATATTTATTATTAGTAGATCTACTATTTTTATCCATGTATTATTATTATATTACCTACTGTACTCTACCTTAACATGAGGTCATAATCTCTAATTGGAGACACCCTAATCCATTGTTGCTATTTGGAAGTGTCAGGTCAACTAGGATAGATACCTTGAGGGGGGGGGGGGGTTGAATCATGGTATGATAGATTAAAACAGCTTCCCCTTTGATGGTGTTTTGTTGTTAGCCAAAACTCTATTCTCTCTTCTCCTAATGTGGAGTTTGACAAAAAGTTAATGCATGCATGGGACCTAAAATTTTTACTTGGTTCCCCCCTACTAGCTACATCCATAGAGAATACTCCGGAAATGAGATGATGTACAAAATCCACTAAAAGTGCACTATTTTTTACAATGTTCAGAGTGGACTCACTATCCCTCGTGATTTACAACCACTCACAATATGAAAGCTCATTGCTCTCTCAACTGATGTGTGCTCACTGCTTCTTTAGAATATCCCCTCACAGTTTAAAGACTTATAGGTCCCATAATTGTCACAAATGAATATATATTCTTCTTTTTGATAGTGCCCTATTAAATTTCCACTTTAAATCAGTGATGAATAAAAAATTACTATAGGTGTACTGAGTAATCTTCCAACTTTTGTGCAACACTAAAACGATTGACACACCTCTCCAATTCCCGGTGTGCTTCTCTATTATTTGGCATGCTTCTCCAAGCGTGGTGCCCTAATGTCACTTATCCACTTGTGAGGAAATCCCATAGGCAACTCAGAACATGGGCGACTCACACCCTTTTATGCCCAAACTAATATTGGAATGCAACAATCAACTAGTGCGCAACTTCTGAATAACCTTATACTTGCAAACCCAAACCACCACATGTGTGTACTAACCTACTTGTGGAACTGGAGCTTGAATTCCCTATAATTGTTGACATCTCAAACCATTGAGGATGGGTGAATTTCTATTTATTGGAATTTTGAAAACCTTGAGTTCCGCATGCTTGTCTCCTCCCCGATGCCCTTGTCCAGCTACCCTAGTCTTTGTCACCCTACTCACCTTGAGCACCCAAACCGAAACGTTGTGCCCCTATTTCCATTTCCGTATTTGGATGTTTTGATTATGAAAAACATATGGAAAGCATGTTTCCAAGACTTCAATACATTGGCACATAAGTTACTTTTCCAAAAACACTTTTCTACAATTGTAGATTTTGTGGCCCAAAAATTTGGCAAACACTGGAAAACAGTGTCACCATGTATATGCTCTTTTTATACAACCTCCAGATGATCTATTCCATTATATAGGTTCTTCCTTCAATATTGTATTGTAAAAAAGATCTCCTAAACTCAAAATATCACCATGTAAATCACCTTTTGTCAAAAAATTGAACATCATGGTCTTCTTTTTTATCAAAAAGAATATGGAGTCCTACTTTTTCAACAAACCCAATCACCTAAAAAATGATTCAATGATACCTTGAGAGATTTTTTTCCGAAAATATCCCCCTTTGGGTTTGTTGAAAACTCTTTCATAATATGATACTATGTTGAAGCTTCAGCTACCATTTGACTCTTTCAATCCTGTTAGCGATCATGGATTCACTAAACACATACTATAATACTACATGAGAAATGATCAGCATGAGAGACAAGAGTAAATGAAATGTTCATAAATGAATCACTTCATTTCTGACACCAGTTTTTTATTCCAAATTGATACCAATTGCGGATCCCTAGAAACCTTCTAACCCCATTGTAATGCCTCTATTCTATTTTTGTCACGATCCTCAGTAGTCATGATATCTATTCATTGATCGATCACTTCTAGAATTATCAGATTTAATACTCTCCATATACACTACTTGGGTTCCTATGTTTTCCAAGCAAAGCTCCCCTATCTCACTGCTCCACCAATTAGCTTATCCACATATCCTTGAAAAAGGAAATTGTCTTCTTCTCTAGCCATAGTTTCTCCCACTTTTGGAGTCACTCTTTCTCCACCTTTATCAATGAACCCAAAAGTCACTATTTTGTGGTCTACAACAGAGCATAGATGGTAGATTAGTAAAGTATGGAAAATACACCATTCATTAAGGAGAGGGGGGGGGGGGTTGCCACATCCACACTTTTTCAAGTGTGGGGAGGTGACTGAACTCTTAGATCCAGTCAATGTGTCTCAAAAGCTTCCTTGGTTAAGGACTTTACCAAAAATTCAGAAACCTGTAACTCTATAGGCACATAATCTAGCTTCAAAATTTCCCTCTCAATATTATCCTTGATAAAATGATACTTTATCTCATTGTACATTTTCCATGAGTGATGGATGGTATTTATTCTAAGATTTATACCATTTGAGTTTTCACAATGAATTCTGATCGAAGACTTCACTTTTAACTCCCATATCATCAAGATACTACTTCATCTACAATAACTGTGTCCATGATTGAGTGGCCTTAATATACTCAGCTTCTGCATTGCTGAATGAAATGCAATCTTTATTATATCTAAGACATCAAATAGACATCCCACCAAGATAGAAAGTACCTCCTGATGTTGATTTCAGGTCATCTGCTAAACTGGCCCAATCTGCAACAGCTTATCCCAATAACTTCGACTAAGATTTGTCATTATATATCAATCCAAAATCCACCATTCCCTAGATATACCAAATTATTATTTTCCCCACATGCATGTCGATATCCTTGAGATTGCATTGATATCTCACTACTTGGAATGTGGTGAATACAATTTTTGTTCTCAGCACTATTAGGTTTAGTAAACTCTAAATAATATACCTTTATTCTGGGATATTAACTGCCTTTCCATCATCATGTTTCGATAATTTCATCATGGTAGCAATCAGAGTCTTTATATCCTGGGAATTTTTCATTTCAAATCTTCTCCAACCCTCGGTGGCATATTTGGATTTCGAAATTAAAGTTCTATTCCATCCTTGTGACACATATAAACCAAGGAAAATGTCATATCTTTATTAATTGAAATCAATTTTAATGAATTCAGAAAACTGTCTACGCTGAGATTTATTTGATATGCGAAATATAATTTCATCGAAAAAATAGTACCATTATCCTCTTATTACAATTGTATTTGAAATAAAAATTGTAATCAACGACATTATATGGGAAATCGGGCTTTTTTAAATACTGATGAAGCTATGAGTACCAAGATCTTGGTTCTTATTTCAGCCCATATAATTCATTCTTCAGCCGACAAACCTTGCTATCATTTTCATGAAATAACAAACCATATGATACTTAATATACACTTTTTCATCTAGAACCCCATTCAATAATTCATATTTTACTTCCATCTGGAACACTTCGAACTTCTGTTACACTACAATGGCTAGGAATAATCTGATGGTCTCTAGACATGCAACTAGTGAAAATGTCTCATCAACATATATACCCTATATCTCGGAGTATCCATTTCACACTAGTAATGATTTTTTTCGATTCACAGTGCCATCTTCATTCATCTTGTTGTGATAGACCCATTTAGTCCTGATGACATTATTATCTACTGGCCTCGAAACAATCTCCCATGTCTGATTATTCTTAATCACATATAGCTCTTCATTCATCTCCTAAACCTAGTTTTCATCTTCAGATGCATCAGAAAAACATTTTGGGTCAACATGAGTGGAAAGAAATTTATGCTACAGTGAATTCGTTCTTCTTATCTGAACTGGAATTGTATGGTCACCAATGATATTCTATCTATCAATTTCGGCACGACTTTGTGGATTATTTATAGATACAAACATGCCTTCTTCTTGTTCATCATTAGTATCTTCTTCAAATTTAGTATCTCCTACATCAGCGCCCCCTGTGTTACTTTCCTCTTCATCACTTTATCACAAAATTGTTCACTTTGCTATTGAGTATAAACTTATTTTTCCACAATAGATACATCATTTGTCTGAACATATTTTCCAAGCCTCTTCTTAAATCATTTTTTTGCTTTTATTTTTCCAGTGTATACAAATAATATCCCCTCATCTCTACATGAGTCTAGATTCAGATGTTTTTATTTATATAGAATGAATCACTAAATTTCAAATATTCAAAAGTATTTCATTTTGGATTCATTCCATACCACATCTCGTACGATGTCTTTCATTCCTTCATACACAATAGAGCCCTATTTTAAATATAGACCGATGTCAATACTAATTCCTTCTTAAATTTATCTGGTAGGTCTTTTTCTATAAGAATCATTCTTTTCATGTTGTTGATGATATGATTTATTATTTCAACCACTTCATTCTGTTGGGGAGTTAATACTGAGGAAACTTGATGTCGTATCCCATGTTTCTTGATATATTCTTCCACCTATCTGTTTTTGTATTCCATACTATCATAAGTACAAAACATCATACTATTCTATCCAAGCATCTTATCACATTCCCTTCGGTGCTGCTTTAAGGAGCTAAACACTTCTGACTTATGGAAATTAACAAATAAAAATTACATTTTGCTATATTTATCAATAAAAAGAATGTATAACCTCTTAAAATAAATATCTCATAGTGAGATGGGTATACAGACATCAGCATGCACCAATCCAATCACTATTGTTGACTTATTTTCCATTTCTTTTTACATCTTTCTAATTATCATCCCTTACTGACAAGAATCGCATGTATGTGTACAATTACATGATATCATAGGAAGCTCTCTAGTTTTATCACATTTCACTAGATCTTCCAGAGTTGGTTGGTATAGATGACTAAGTAGTTTATGCCACAACTTATTTTTTTCCTATATGGACGAAAAGAATATATCATCTTATCCAATTTCTAGGTAGATAATTTCTTTAGTTATTTTTTCCTATAGAACCTCTACACCATCTATTCCTTTGATAATACACCTCTTTTTAGTAAACCTTATAGAATTCCCTAAGTCACCTAATTGGATGATGATTAGAAAATTGTGATTGATACCTTCTACTATTAAGACATCAACATGTCTCATCTCTTTTCCCCCAAACATGGCCTTTCCTAATCCACTACTATTTGGGCCTTCATCATTTCCAAAAACTAAAACTCATTCTTTGTCATACTTTATTCCTGTGAAAGGATTCTTATTTCCAGTCATGTGAGATGTGAAACCACCATCTAGGATCAATACACCTAAATGGTATGACGATTTAATGGAAATTTCATCCAACACTACCATCTCATCTTTTTCCTTTTTTATCCATGTATCTTGCCTCACTCTTGGTTTAGTATAAAAATTTTGTTCTTCCTCGAAGTGTGATGGCCTAGATTCATCCTGTAGAGCTATAAATCAATTTTTCCTTTTCAAATCTCCTGTTAGTTTATTGATTTGATGTGTGTGACTACATTGATTCTTCCATGGCACATTCTTATGTATGGTTCATATACAATATATATCAATGTTCCCAAATCCTCCACACAAAAAACAATGTCCCTCAAAGGATGATCTATAATAGCATTCTCTCTTTGGATGATATTGTTGTTCTTATTATCTTTGAAATATATTTTCTATAGAAGACACATAATATGAATGTATTGTCATTACACAACAGTAACACCTAATATAGGGTGCATTCCTATGTGTCACTTTTTCACTACTAGTTTTTCTTTGGGATCTATGAATATTCTGATTCTGCTTTGTGCCCAAATCATCCTTCAATCTCAGAATGGGTTCTTATGGTATGATTTCAATTTTCATAGATTTATTTGATCTACCCACACGTCAACCGTAGAATCTGAACATAATTGATAGTTCCTTTCTGTGGAACCACAATTCTCTATGTTCATCTTTTATGTTTCTTGAGTGATCTGATTTCCTGATGTCATGGTAGGAGTCATGTGTTTTTTGGGATCCTTAACATTTTTCCGCAAACCGACAACATCTCCTACAAGTTCTTCACTAATCTTGAAGTGATATTTCATTGAGTTATTCAAGCTGTAGATCTCTCTTTTATATTCTTCAACCATGATTTTATAGTCACTAATTGAATCTAAGTCCTCTGGTGATGATGACTTTCATTTCTCAATTTCTTACATCAACTCAGACTTCTATTCTTCTTAATGCTGCATATAGTGTTTTCAATCATGAACTACATTATTGGATTTATTTGTTTTGGATATCAAAATGTGTATCTCTTCAATAGTAGCCTCTAACTCAGCTTTCATATCAACTCATCCTTCAAATTATTCTTCTTCATCAATGTCATTTTCTTCTATTTTTTTATTACTACCAACAACTTCCACCATATAATTTTATACCTAGTCTTTTCAGTTCCATATTTCATCAACCACCTCAATCTCAGACTCATCTGAACTATCACATTCTTGTGAATGAAGATTCTTCTGATTGAAGAAATTTATGTTGAACTGTTTCTTACCTTTCACATAGGCTGAATTCTTCTTCTAGGGAATTTCGGCATTATCGACATCATCATCTTCTTGGATATTTTGGGACACCATTATACAAGATGACTAACCTTTCCACATCTAAAGTAGGTAAGTGGAAGTTTCCCTTTGAAGTTTAATTTTCCTCTTTGATGGTTTGAGGAAACGATTGACATCACCTCGTCTGTCTCATCATCTTCCTCAGAATATTCAATAGTGAGCTTATTCATGGCCTTGAATGTCACCTATTTAGATTTACCCTTTTCCACAACATCATAATCATCATTTTTCATTTCGTATGCTACAAAGGTAATATGAAAGTTATCCAGTGTAATGTATTTCAGATCCATGTCTTCTAATACTGAATCCTTTATATTGAGTGAGGTGGACATTTTCATAGGATGCGCTTCACAATATTTATGTCTTCAATGGATTCACCAAGACCTCACATTTCTTCCATTATCAGAGAATACATCACCAGACTCATTTGGGTTCATTCACAGGTCTACATACTGGTTTCAGAATACATGAATCATTAACTCTATGACCTTTTAATATCATTCATATATGTCCAATAGATTCTCCCACAATATAAGGGATGTTTTTCATGATATCACCTTGGTAAATATAGCAATGGATGAGGCTCCCCTTAAATCATTTATTCCCTTTGGCGTTGGTATCCAATTATCTTTTTTCATCTTCGAATAATACCCCACTATTAATATCGACAGTTATACCATGCATTTATGGTATAATCACATCCATTCCAAATTCTTGGAAGTAGTGTGGCATCTAATTCCTCCATAGCTGAAAATTGTTCCCATCGAATATTGGAATCCCTTTATGATTGGTGACCTCTATTGAGATAGAAACACTGATATAAAACTTTCTCTCTGATAGAAACTGTTAGGTCCTCAAGGATAGATACCCTGAGGGGTGGGTGAATTAGGTTATGCCAGATTAAATAAATTTCCCCTTTGATCTTGTTTTTTTAGACAAAACACTCTTCTCTCTCCTTCCTAGTGTACTGTATGAACAAATGTTAATGCATGCACATGACACAAAAATACACTTGGTTCACTATGACTGGGATATATCCTATGAGAATACACCGAAAATGTACCGATGTACCAAATATACTAAATGTGCACTCATGTTTACAAGGTTTGGAGCGGACTCACTATCCCTCCTAGTTTACAACCACTGACAATATGATAGATCACTACTCTCTAAACTGATGTGCACTCACTAATTCTACAGAAGATCCTCTCACAATTTAAAGACTTGTAGGTCCCTCCATTACCACATATGAATGTATATTCCTCTATATGTATATGCTATATTGATGTTCCACATTCAACCACTAAAAAATAAAACTTTACCATAGATGTTCTAGAAAATATTCCTTATTTAATGTATCCCTAGAATGACTGGAGCACTTCTCTTATTCCTGGTGAACATCTATATGCTTTGCTGTGATTCTCCAAGCCTGGTACAAATGTGTCACCTAACAACTTGAACGAAACTCCTTTCTCTAACTCAGAACATGAGCGACTCAAAAACCTTTATTCCCAAACCAATATTGCCACAAAACTATCAACTGGAATGTAACATTGGAATATCCTTATACTTGCGTGACTAAACCACCACTTGTGTAACCAAACCTAATTGTGTGACTGGATCTCAAATTATCTCTAAGTTTTGATCACTCTATAAAATGAGGATTGGTAAACCTTTATTTATTGGCATTATGACCACCCTGAGTGTCACACCCAAGTCTCCTCCTAACGCACAAGTCCATCCACCCTAGTCTCTGCCGACCTAGTCACCTTGAGCACCCAAAAAAAACAACGGTACCCCTCTTTCCATTACCATATTTTTATTTTATAATATTGAAATACATATGTAGCACAAGTTTCCAAGCCTCCAATACACTGGCATGCAAGTCCCTTTTCCAAAATGGTGCCACTGTGTTTTTGATCATTTTTTACTGCCTCTATATCAGCCATTCTTTTTTTAGGATCTTATGTCAATCATGGATTTTCAACAACATCTCCTAAACTCGACAACTAACCATGTAAACCCCCCTTTTTCATCAAATTGAACATTTTTGTCTGCTATCTCTACAAACACAACATGGAGGCATACATTGTCAACAAAAACCATCTACTGAAAAATTCATCAATGATACCATGAGATATTTTTTCCCAACAGGAAGACTCTAGCATATGGGGATGCACACATGAGGCTATGTGGCCCACCAGCTCGTGGAAGATTTGAGTGGAACCTAAGTCAGGTGTTCAAAAAAATGTACTAATTTAATATTTCTGGTTTGGTTGTATATTATTTGGAAGAAGAAAAGAAATAAAGAAACTAAAAAATACATGACAATTACATTCCTTTGGATTACTCCATAATCCTTCTTGAGATGGTAATTTTTTGGTGGAAAATACATCTACATCATGGAAAGGATTATTGAGAAGTTATTTGGGAATATATTGTTTTATATAATATGATCATATGGTGTGGAAATGTTATAATAGGATATTCCCTCCTATAAATGATGTGGGTGGAAAACTATTAAAAACATGAATATTTTTGTATAATATATTTCATAATACAGTCATGTGGCTCATAATTGTTATTTTTTTTGTATAATAACGTTACGGTCAAAATTCAATCATAAAAAATTTTAAAAAAAGTGTTTTGTGTTATTTTAAACCTTATATCTTATTATTTTAACCCTTTTAACAATTTCTAGGTTAACATGATACATAGTCTCTAGGTTTAATAATTCCATACTAAAAGGAAAATAGGATTACAAGATGAAAATGGTTCATATGATCAACAATTTTTCATTCACTTGACAAAAGATAAGATTTTTAGGATATTCAAATCAATTAATTTAATATTTTCTAACCTTAAATATCCTTAAAGTTATTTTCAGGACTATTAATAAAATTTTTATTTAAAAAAATCTGGATTACCATGATGTTAATATTTTAAGATTTTAATATTACTAACTATTCTTTTTGATCCATAAAAATTGGAAAAGACATTATCATGTCCAAATTCATAAATTTTTTAAAAGGTATGGGATAACACAGTTGGGTTATATAAGCAATTTATGTGATTATACCTTTACCAAAAATTTAAAATAAATGTAGTGATTATAACTATTCTATGATTTTAATGATCACAATCATTCGAAAATTATATATTTTTATTTTTTATTGTTTTGTTATTATTTTTTTATAATTGTTTTTTATTTATCACGTTGATAATTAAAAATATTTTTGTTTTTATTTATAAAAATAATTTTGATCAATTTTTATTTATTTATTTATCATCTATATTTATTATTATTATGATTATTTAAAATAATTTTTAATTATTTCATACAGAAAATTTATTTTCAAGTGTTACTTATACCCTTACATATCATGGTTTATTTTCTACTTAAATTTAAATGATTTTTCAAATGATTCCTTTACCATTATGTGTCATTATTATTACACTTACGTATGCAATTTTGAATTTATCTTACCCTTATACAACTATTTTTCACCCTTACACAACTTTGATGGTACCCTAACACATGCTATATAACTTTTTCTTTACCCTTACATAGCTTTATATCTACACCAATGTAGAACATGATTTTTTTTACCATTACATAGTGTATTCTCAACATTTACATAAGTTGTTTAATTTTATTTGTACCCTTACATAATCATTAGTTTATTTTACACACAATATTTTTCTACCTTTATTTTTCTTTTATAATTTTTAGCTTAACCTTACACAGCATGTAGATAACTCTAACACTACACATGACTTCATCTCTTCATCATTATATAATCTACCCTGATGTAATGTACCTTAATACAACACATGTGCTTTATTATTACCTTTATATAACCTATATAATTTTATTAATCCCTTTTCACAACCTGATATTTAATCTATAAATGGAATTTGGTTTTCTAGTTTACACACTTTTCTTGGCATTCTTGATATATAGATTTTTTTTTATTTTTGTTTCAATAATTTAATTTATTTTAATGGTTTAATAATTTCATTATAATCATATAGAATCAGTGTGGTGTTTTTTTTACATTTTTATACATTTTTTGTAATTGTTAATTTTTTTCACCATTTACGATGGAACATACATAAAAATATTCACATATTTTTATTTTATTAATTTGGTAATTTTTTTATTTTTAAAATCATGATGTAGTCCAATTATATTATTCAAAAAATATAGATTTTTTATTGCAATATCAAAAATGTTTTATATTATCGCAAATATAAATAAGGAAGTGTATTTGAAATTCAAAATTATAATATTATGTAACAACTCTATGCGACATTTGTGTGAAATCTTTGACCTATGATTACAGAGTATTTTAGACATTCAAATAATTAATTTTAATTTTCTTTTAATTTCTCAAATTCTTATTATATTGATTGATATGTAATCAATATATTTTCGAGTCCTCAATAATTATAGAATAATATTAACATTATAATTAATAATTTTTTATTAATTTTTTCTTTGTCATTTGAAGTTAATTATATTTTAAAGGGAATGAGATGGATTTAAAAAATGAGTTTCAAGATTCATCGAACTTCGAATTCAAGTAATAAAATACCCCCAAATGAGTATAATATTTTTTTAAAATAATTCCTGGATATAAATATAGTATTTGGATGGATTGAAAAATATAAATGATAATATCCTTCCCATCAAATTACAATCACGATTGATTACTATTAGGTATCTCAAGTCTCTCTCTTCCTAAATACTCTTATTCTTTTAAAGAGTGTTTGTGCCAAAATTGAAATATTTTTTCTCACACTCTATATATTCTCATTCTCCCCATGGGGTATAAATATTCTTTGGGATAATTGATATTATAATTAAAACAGATTATTCCTCATATTTCATCTATGTTTATTCTTACTTCCATTGAATTAAGGGGTCATGTTTTGAATTTCTTTTTTCATTTCAAAATAAATTACACTATTTCTTCATGAGTTTTTTATCTCCACTATTTATGATCTAGAGTATATTATATCTAAATCCATTCTATAATATAAAAATCAAGGTATTTTTTTTTATATTGTCTTTAATTAAATAAAATGGAATGATACATTAAATCCTCAGGTGACTCAGGTGGTGACATATGTGTTCCTTTGGGTACTATTTCCTAACATCATTACTAAATATCTTTCCTCATCTACATTATATAATTTTATTTATTTATTGTTTTCAACAATTCAATGCATAATTTATTAATATATAAAATTCACTTAATATATTTATTCTCAAATAACAAATTATTTATTTCATCGACTTTTAATTTTTTTTCAAACATTCATTACTTTGATTATTTTATTTTATTCAAAAGGTTTTAATTTTTCTATTCATTTAAAGGGTTTTTTTTAAAAAAATATTTATTGTTTTATTAGAATATTTTAATGAAAATTAACCCCCTAAATTTTTATATCAACGACTTACAATCTGTATCAAATGATATTTAATTTTGTTTAATTTCTTTTTTAATTTTTCTTTTCTGATTTGTTTTAAAATCTTAAACTAATTTTTAAAATAAAGGTCTCATTTTATAAATAGATTATTCCAAAAATCAAGGTCATCCCAAAGGAAAATAATAATGCCATGCTCTATTTTATGTGGCTCTAACTATCATTATTGGAAGTCTAAATTAATAATTTTCTTAGATACAATGTTTATCATATTTATAAAATTGTTATGCAATGTTATTCTCTTTCATCTCATAAAGAAGAAAAATGGAACATTCTTGATATTTATAAATTTGAATTATATGGTAATGTTATTAATCATTTAAATAGTGGTTGAAATGTTAATGAGTTTAATAGAGATTATTCACAAAACAATGCACATGAAATCTATAAATTGTTAGATGTTATAGAGGAAGATATGAATAATGTTAAAAACAACAGTCTTGATATGTGTAGGCATAATTTTGAGAGTTTCTATATTTATCCTGATGAGTCTATCACTATTATTTTTTCCATATTTTTTAAAATTTATAATGTCCAAAAATGTCATGGTTAAACTATATCTACATTACCATTGGACCAATAAGTACTCTATGATATGAAAAATAAGTTAGGATCCAAAATTATCCACAATCTATATGGCTAATGATTTTAAAAACAATCGTGTCATGGAACTCATATTTTCCCTCCTAAAATTTGAAATAACCGTAAATATACAAGAATAAAAAAAGGCTAAGGTGGTCAAGGAATCTATAAGAGTAATTTCCATCATGAAAGAGAATTCCAATTCCTCTAGGATTGAGTCAAACATTTTTGTCTTTGACAATATGATGTAAATATATACGAAAATGAATAAATCTGGTATAGAATTCAATAAAAACAAGAATTCAATGTAACTTTTTTTGTTGAAATTGTAACTGTCACATAAAACTCAATTTTACTATGAAAAAATTTAAATACAAGAAAAAATGTACGAAATATTTAAAGGCCTTGACTTGGATCACTTTAGAGAAAATGATTTCTTTATTTGAATCATGTGACGAATGTCCCGAGTGTCTCGTGACACATGTTTAGAAACGAATTAATGTTAATTCTAAATTTTATCTTTCTCCTTAACATTATTATATCCAATTATTATACATATTATAAATCTTCTTAAAAATATTAATATCTTTGTAATTATTATAATAAACATGAAAAAGGTTTTTACGTCCTCCTTTCCAAGGTCAAATATCATAAAAATAAACAGAATATTTTTTTTAAAAAATATTAAATTTAAAATGAAAAAGATGAAATGATTTTTAAGATTAATGAAATAATCAAATGTTGAGTATATATAATTTTTATCCATTGTTATTAAAAATAATCTTTCGAATTTTAACCAAGGTGAGTAAAATTTAAATAATATTTTGGCTTCTCAAAAACCTTTTAGAAATTACTATGTTTTTGGATTTTCAAATAAATCCTTTTTTTCCAACATTTCTAAATGATAATATTTTTATATTAATATTTTTCATAAAAAATTAATTAAATTAATAATTTTAGTCATTTAGATTAGGAATGAAATTTTAAAAATTAATGATAATGTTCACCTAAAATAATTCATCATTATACTCAGATTTTAAATTTAAAAACTATTTCAAAAGAACTGTGGATTCCAAAATCATTACTAGTTATCCTAAGTGGAGCCAAAAAAATTATTCACTAAAATTTATGGTTTCTTAATATTTATTTGAAATGATCAAAATCTGAAAAGCTACATGGTATTTTTATAGCATGTGTTCAAGATATATTTGTGTGAACCTTCTAATTTAAATTATTTCTAGGATTTTGATAGGGGAAATTTTACCTTTAGAGATGATTCGTAGTGAAAAATTACCAATATATGTATTATTTTTTTCTCTATCTATTCTCTTATTAGTGATTTTTTAGTGTATTGGTACATAATTTTATAAGTATTAATTAATTAAATGATATTTGTTTTAAAATTACTATTAAAAATTAAATTTTTTATTTTTTTAATTAAAAAGGAATGATATTATTTAATGCATCTTGTGTTGAAAATGATTACATTATTGATTTAAAATTACTAGAAACTAATAATGTTAAGTGTTAAATACAAAATATAATAATTATTTTCTTTTGAATCAGCTTTTTCCTATTATAATATTCCTTATCCAATCAAAATAAACCAAAAATGAATATTATTAGATTTAATGAAACTTTATTTTTAAAATAAATTAGTTTTTGAACCTTGCCAGTATAGTAAGATTCACAAATCTTCTATAAAATCTAAAAACCATGTTTCATATTCCAAATTCCTAGAACTAGTTTATCTTGATATTTTGGAGAAAAATTCATGTTTATAATAATAGGGGTAAAAATTTTCACTTTGTAATTTTTAATGGAATTATTGGATTCAAGTGGGTTTTCTTCTTATCTCATAAAAATGATGAATTTAATGTATTTATAAAAATTTATAAAAATTATTAAAATGAAAAGGGAAATAAAATATTTTCCTATATAAGTGACAGTTGTGAAGAATTCCTTGAAAAGGCTATGATGAGTTTTGTTCTTATTAAGGGTATCATATCTTATTTTCCACTACATGGAATCCAGAACAAGATATAGTTATTGAAAGACAAAATATAACTCTCTAATAAATATATAGAACTCTATTTAATCGGTTTTCCCATCCTTGATATTTTTGTGATGAGATAAATAATGAATTATTTATCCTTAACCATGTCCTAGTAAGACTCATATTAGTAAACACCCAAGGAATAATGGAAATGAATATTTTCAAATTTTTTATTCTTTGGAGTCTTCATTGTTAAATTTATTATCCTTAATACCGAAGATAATTTTGGAAATGTTGACCCTAAATCTGATGATGGAATATTATATGGGTTCTCTAACTCATGTAAATACTTTTGAGTCACCAATAAATGGACCAATAACTGAGATGTGTCTATTCATATTAAATTGGATAATAATATTCCAAAACTAATTCCAATGTGATGGTGATGTTTATTGGCCTAGTTTGACCCTTTCCTAGTCTCATTCTTCAAAAATTGTTATAAATGCTTTGGAATACTCCAACTCTCCTTTTTCCATGTCATTGAATCAATCTAAATACCATTATCTTATGAATGATATTTGAGAATAAAAATCTATAACTCATACTAAAAGGTCAATGTCAAATGGGGTTGAACATCAAGAATTTATCTCTCACCTTGAACCACATGAAATTAATAATGAGATTAATGATGAAAATTGTATTGTTTCCATATAAGGGGAGTTGAATTTTTTTGAATGAATAATTATTGGACACACATTGAATGTTACTATGACCATCATATCATTGGCACCAAGTGGGTTTTAAAAAAACATGATGAATATTTAAATTGAATCTATCAAAGGATATACTTATTACTAGTCATTGACAAATAAGAATGTATTTATATTTTTGAAACCGTTAATTGTTTCTCTCAACTCAAATTTATTAGAATGTTTTTTCATTAATAATTAATTTTTATTTTAAAAACATAAAAATTTATTTATAAAGATATTTTATCAATGGTTTTATTTTTTAAAGTAATTTATTAACCAAACCACAATGTTTTAAAAATTATGAATTTTACAATTCCATTTACATGTTAACCAAAGCTCTATATGTTTTAATAGAATCCCCTAAAGCATGGTATTAGAGGATAAATAAATTTTCCATTATCTAATGATTTCTATATAGGAAGATTAAATTTATCCTGTTTTCTATAAACATTTGAATAATATTTATTAAATATTCACATTTATATTATTGATTTGTTTTCATGTAAACTAATGAAAATATTTTAATTTAATTTTTAATTTAATGAATATAATTTTTAAAATGGGATTTATTGGAGAACTCAAAATGTTACCTAGTTTTCAAATTTTACCAAATTCGTATGGATCCTTTTCAAACCAATTTAAATAAAATAATGAACTTATTATTAATTAATAGATTTAACTAGAAAAATAAATTAGAATTCCCATGAGTACATCATGAAGGCTAACATTGGATATTGTAAGTCAATCCATCCCCATTAATATTTATCAATGTATGATTGGAAGTATAATTTATGTTATTTTGACCCCTGTGGAAATCATGTTTGGTGAATGAATTTATGGTCCCTTTAAATCTAATCCAAAGGAATCAAATTTAAAATACTTCAAAATATTTTTTCATTCGAAAATATTGTCAGATTAGTTTATCCATATGAATCTCCTTTTGAACTTTTTGGTTATTCTAATGCCGATTTTGGAGGATAAAAACTCGATAGTAAATTTACTAGTTCTATTTTTCATCTAATAAGAAAATATATCTTTTTTATGTGTTGTAAGAAGAAAAACCCTTTTTCTCTTTCTACATCTGATGCCAAATACATATCCATTTAGAGTTGTTGTGCCCATGTTATACAAAGGAGACATACTCTTTTGGACTTTGGGATAACATATTCCTCCATAGCAATAAAATTTGATCCCCCTAGTGGGATCATTATTTCTAAAAAATCATATTAAACACTCTCACACTATGAAAATTTACTATAGAAACCATTTTCCCTAAGATCACATTGAAATATTTGATATTCTTCATGAAATTATTTTCAAAAACCATTAACTTGTTGATATCTTCATTAAACCCCTTCCTCTAGATCACACTAAACTAATAAATGGTAATTATGCATTATTGTCCATTGATTTTTATCAATTAATATCATTGAAATTTTGAGACATTTTTAATATTTAAAATCTTAGTTTTTCAAAAAGTTTTTTCAATAATAGATATAAAATTAAATTTATAAATAAAAATGATTTTCAAAATTATTCTTATTTTCTGAAATGTGAAGTAATGATCATACTTTAAGAAAAAAATTCATACCCTGATAAAAATAATTGGATTTGGTTTTACTATATATCCTTATAGACATTTATACTAGAAAGAGTTTATCAGTTTTCTAATCATTTCTACTTCATAGGAAAAGAGAGTGGGGCTTTGCTACACACATAGTATGACACTCTTGGGGAATTTTTTATGGTATATAAATATAACATTTACTAATCCTTAATGATAATTTTTTTTCAAAATACTTTTTCATAATTATTTTCATTATTTTAACATTTTTTAATTGTTTAGATCCCTTTAAACTCACTTGATTCATTTATTTAGTTGGATCTAATCTTGTTAATAATTAACTGATCCAAGCGGATACATTTTCTTTCTTCAAAAAAATTTCCAAATATAAAATTTTTTCTTCCAGGATTTTTTTTATTTGTTTAATATATATGTATATTTCAATGTATAATTTTCAAAAAAACAATTGGTCCTAAAGCCACTTTTTATTCTCAATGAAGACACATATTTCTAAATAGGTAGAGTGAGACCCATTTCATATCATGTCATCCCAATTCCATGTGTTCCAATAACATTATTTGAATGTATGTAACAGTTTATGTCTACATCATCTAGACTTTGTCACTACACCCACATCATGCATGCATCACCACCACCCTATTCTGGGCTTCTATCAACGCCTTATTGCTTCAGGACAACATCACCACCTATATCTAAAATCCCAAAAGGTGATTTCAAGGATTCAAATACTAGTCTTTTGGATATTTGGTTATGGAGTTATCTACTCAGGATCCACCCTCACTACACCCAATATTTTAGTTTATCTATTAAATTATAAATTAAAAAATATTTTCCCAAAAAATATTTCTTCTAAAAAATTTCATGTCTTCAAAATATTTTGAACATTTTAATCTTGTCCTATCTCACAAATTTATCTCTAAGGATAACTATTGTCTAATTTTTTATGTTTATTATCTACTCAAATTTATATCTTATATTTTATAATCTCAAAAAGAGAGAATATTTTGTATCTACTCCCAAATAATGAGATTTTATGTTTGTGGGAGGTGTATTCTATATTTACTATTTATTAATTTAATTTTATATGAAAGAGTTTTTTATTATCAATAAGGGGTAGATTTTGTGATTCTCACCATTCATTGATTTTAATGATCACAAACATTATTAGTTTGTTTATTTTTATTTAATTACGAGGTTTTCAATTATTTATTATTTTATTCTACTGATAATTTCCAATACTATTGTTCTTATTTATAATTATAATTTTATAGAGTTTTTTCCCGTTTTTTATCATTTATTCTAATTAATATAATTATTATTTATATATAATTTTAATTCATTATTGCGAAAATTTTATCTTCTAGAGTTATTTTTTACTGACATGTGTTGTGTGTTATTTTATCATTTCCCTTACAAGAGATTTCAAAAGCTGATGTTACCTTTAAATAACATTATTGTTACTCTTAGGTAGGTAGTCTATCTTTTCACTTACCCTTACATAGCTTTTGTGTACCCTTATGTAGCTCTGTTGAACCGTCACACTACTTTAGTGGAACCCTTACACATACTATCCTATTTTTTTCATTACACATCTATAGTTTTATATCTACCCTCAAGCATCACATGATGTTCATTTATATCATTACATAGTGCATGATCTACCTTTACATAGATAGTTTGATTTCCCATTTACCATTATGTGACTCATAGTAACCCATACACAACATTTCTATCTTTCTATACACATCATATATAATCATCTCCCTACCCTTATAAAACATTTATATAGCCCTTATGTAGTGCGTGGATTCATCTTTTTACCATTATGAAAACTAGTGTTATGAAATATACCTTTATAGAAAACATGTTTTTTTGTATCATTTACAAAACCTATACAATTCTACAATTACCTAAATATGACTTGACATTTATTCCATACTTAGAATCATGTTTTCAAGTTTATACTATTCTCATGATATTCTTGTAATATTGATTTTATTTAAGATTTTTTCAATTGATAAATGTCTTTTAATAATTATCTTATTTAATTTCAATAATTTAGAATATCTGGGATGTTTTTAACGTAACATTAATCAAATTTTTAGGATGATTAACTTTCATCATCATTTAGGCATAAAAATTCAATAATAGTTCCAAATAGTCTGATTTTATTACTATGACTGGTTTTCTATGATTTTATAATTTCGAAAATCATGTATTATTATAGCTATATTATTTGAACTTTTTTGTATAGTTTTCAATGTTATATAATTAAACTTTCATATTATCACCTGTGTAAATATCAAAAGATGTTTGAAGTTAAAATTTTGAATTTTATTGAATAAATATATGTGTGATATTTGTGATACCATTAACCTTTTATTATATAATGATTTGAACATTTATAAAATTGATTTTAATTTTCATTGAATTATTCAAAATGTTTTTATTTCAAATGATGTATTATCAATATATTTATCACTCATTTAAACTTATAGAATACTGTTAAAATTATTATTATTTTAATTGATTATTTATTTTCGTGTTTTTTGTAGAAGTTAACTATATTTTTAAGGGAATGAGTAGGTAAGAACAATTTATTTTCAAGATTCCCTAAACATGGACTTCAATAACATAAATCCCATAAATGATTCTAGAACATTTCCTACGGGATTGAAGGCTTTAAATAGAGGATATGTGTCTTTTAAATGTATATCAACACATCTTTCTCATACAATCACCAATGTTATAAATGTTTCTTCCCTCTCTCAAGGATATCACTTTCTGAATTCTCTTCTGACTTCCAAGAGAGTGTACCAAAATTATAATATCTTTATCACACTCTCTATATTGTAATTGTCCAAATATATTTGTAATAATCCTTGGGATAATTGATAATAAGATAAATAGACCTTCTTCCACCTCTTTTTTTTATTTTGGTTCTTACTATCAATAAAGTAATGGAATGGGGTTTTATTATTTTTTCATTTTAAAATAAAAAGGTATTACTTTTTATCTAGGTTTATAGCGTCACCATTAATAATGCTAGTGTCTATTGTATCTCATTTATTACAATAACCTAAAATATTAATATTTTTTTTTGGAAAATTTTCTTCCACTAAAGACAATTTAATAGTACAATAAATACTCATGAAATTGAGTTGGTAGATATAGGGTTACTATTATGTGATATTTTCAAATTTTGTTACCAAATTTCTTGTCACATTTAGTTTCCGTAATTTAATTTATTTAACATTTTTAGTCATTCATTTCATAATTCATTTAGTCCACAAAACTCAGTTAATCGATTTATTCATATATTTAAATTTATTCATTTCTTTTGTTTTTAATTTAATTTTTGTTCTTTCATTTCATTGATTTATTTATTTTATATAAAATTTGTTAATTTCATTAATCCTTTTATAAAAAGTTGGTAATCTATCACAATTTATCTTAAATTTTTTGAAAGGAAATTCACCCCTTAATTCCTATTTACTAATCCTTGACCTTCAAATCGTTCTCATAAAAATAATTTATTATTATTGAGAATTACCATTTAGAATTATATAAAACATAATATTATTATTAAGGAAATATAATAAATATATTTAAAGAAAGGGGGTGGATTTAATACTTTTTATTTTCTTAAAATAATATAATGGTCATTATCAATTGAAACTGACACCATGTTTACTTATTTTTTGTATTTATGTGTTTAATGATCGATGGAATCTCATATTATGAAATAATGAAATGTTTTTTTTAGGATTTGGAGACCTTATCACATGGTTTGATCCTTGTTAATCCCATTATACCCTTTAATGTGGTTAGATGTTTTACCACTATCACTACTCATTATGAAAAAAATGAATTTTTATGCATTAAAAAATGAATATTTCAATTCATAATATAGAATCCATTTTCTACTATTAAATTTATTGATGTAAAAAAATTGTGTTTAATATAATTTCTTAAAAACAGGATGAAAACCTGTTTAAAAAAATCATCTTATACATAAAAAAAAATTTCACCAAAATCATGTATAATGTTGATTCCCATTCAACTAATTAAATTTGGTAAGATATAGTTATTTAAATTCATAAAAAACAAAATCTTAGTGGAACCTCTAGAAAATGTGATTTAAAAATAATTTATGAATATAATTCTTATTTGAAAAAAATACTTAGAATCTGAGAAATAATTATGATGGTGGAGGGTGTATGGATTAAAATATCATTTAATCAATGTATGTTTTCCAGTGGAAACCACATCACAACATGAAAATATGACCATAGATCATTTTATCTTCATTTATATCTTGATGAGAATCTTGGAGATCAGTAAATGTCTTCCTTAGAGAAATATTTTCAATCACATTCCTTGTTTAGAGAAACGACCACTAGAAGGACCATCAAAAATAATTCCAAGGCTCTTATAAGGGAAAATTTGTAAGTATTTTTGGAAAGGTTGGGGATGGGTAAGAATTATATCATAGTGAGGATTGTTCTTTGTAAGGGAGGGAGACTATGAATATTGAAAAAGATTGTTTTTATTGTTTTAGTTATTTTATATTTTAGGATTAGAAATGTGTTTCAATTAGCTATTGATTTTTTCCACTACTTTTTTACTTCCAATGAATTGAAGCAATGAGAATGGATCTTCATGCCCTTTTGAGTCAGGTTCCCTCCATGTTCCTAATTGGAGTCTTGATTTCTATTTTATGAATGTTATAAATGAATTTATTAATCTATGGGAAAGGACCCAGGATCGCAATAGTATCCTATGAAATTTTCATATACTTCATGAAATTGAAATCACGATTGGTGTTCTGATTTGGTTTAACAAGGAGACTGAGCCAGTGTGATATGGAAAATCTTCTCAATTATTAGTGGAAGTGGACCTCTATTCACCCTAATTTATATGGTATGGATTTTTACTCCAACTGATGAATTTAATATACATGTTGAATATGAGGAGAAACCTCAATATTATGTGGTTTTTAATTCTCATGGTCACTATGTGGAAGAGTTTCAACGGGTTATTTACGTAAAATAAATTAAAGGTTGATAGGAATATTGAAAAGGAATGTAGGACTGTATTATTGTATGTGTAGGTTTCTACCTTGTGAGATAACAATGGTGTTCGATTAGGACTGTAATATGCAAGGATGTCTTGACCCTAGGTGGAGAAGGTCCCTCCATGATCCTTTTCTATTTTAAAGAGTTGGGGTGGTGTAGAAAGTGCATGCCACTATATCACATAAAGAGGACCTATACCAGAGGGACAATGTTATTCCAGTCTATAGAGCCTCTCTGGAAAATCCTTATGGAAAGGTGATTTTTTAAGAGGATGTACGTTGATATATATATATTAATAACAAATTATTTTAAATAGGAAAGGATAAGACAAAGTGATCAATTAGGAGGGTTTCCAATTAGTTAGACACAAGAAACCAATGGATCCAGTACATATGAAAATGGTGTCTAGAGAATATGTGAAATATCTCTATTATAAATCTCATGTTTATTAGGCTAAGATGAATCTGAAGAACCCATTTATTCATGATGGGAATATATAACATGGCCTTCTGAAGCACACCTTTCTACTGATTTCTCAATGGAAATGAATGTGGATGATAAGGAGGGAAATTTGAATCATCTAGTATCTAGTACCATTAAACTATCCCTACATGATATTTTAATCCATTCCAGTTGTATAGTGATTTTCTGAGAGGAGTTTGGAAATGTTTTTTACCCTTATGTTTTTGCTTCACAATATTTCTTGATGAATAACATTCTTGATCTGTAAGATGTTGTTAAAAATTATGATGTATCTAGTTTGAATATCATTGGAGGTATAAAATCTCATGACTATGATGTTGAATATTCAAAAATGGATAGACTTGATTATAATAAGATTGTTCCCATGTAATGGAAGATAGTTCAACAACTGATAAGTTGGGGTGGCTCTTGAGGGAAAGGTGGAAGACATTAAATGAGGTGACCACTAGCGTTGTTTGTGGCGTTTTCAGTGTTATTTGTTCGTATTTCTTCCCCATATTTCATTTTTTTGTACCTTCTATTATATTAATAATTTTCCAATACCATGGATTTTAATCCTTTGTTTTTTCCATTCCTAGTAAAAGCATTACTGAGATTCCCAAAATTTTAAAAACTAATTTCTATGATTAACATTATATCTTTAAATGCATTATATTGCATAATAAATATATATTTAGTCTACCAAAAAGGATTCAAAACTATAGAAGTCATTATTATATCATGAAAATGTCACAAAAGTAATTTTTTTTAAATCTTCATTTCACACAATTTATACCAAAACTTACTATTTCTAAAAAAGAACAAATTTTTCATTGGATAATATTTTTATGATTATTTGAAAAATTGCGATCATGTAATCAAAATAATATTCTAAAATTAAAAAATTTATCACTGTAATTTATAATGAAAAATATATGGATACCCCACATGGAAAAATTTGCATGTTTTAAACATTAAATTATTGTTTCTTTATATAGAATAATTATTATCATACTAAATAAGTACTTATTTTTTAGTGACTAATAAATAAATTTGTTTATGTAAAATATTACAATATATAATTTATTATGAAATGACTCATATTTATACCTTCTTAATACTAATAATATGTTATAATAATCATATTTAAATAATAATAATATATCTATAGTATGTCATTGTCAGTTTAATATCAATGTTGTGTGTGTTACATGCTATCAAACGTTAAATTTATTTAAAAGAAAAATAATCTAAAATTTAATCATATTAAAGGTAGAGAATTGGGTATCCAATAAAGGGGTACCATGCACCAAATTCCTTTTTAAGAGTAATTCCTATGGGATGTCTCTTGGGAATTTTATTTGGAGTTATAGGTATCCTATGGGAAATTAGTTAGGTTATATTGGAGGTGACCCTATTGTTAGTATATTGGGTTATTGGTAGGTCAGTAAGTTGATTTCTAGTAATTTTAGTCATATAGAAGTTATAATTAGATTTTAAAGGCCATTATACATTTAAAACATTGATGGGTAAAACGATAATGTGTTGTTTCCCTATGCTATGGGTGATCTCTTATGTTTATGGGATGAGATTTATTTAGGGTGGGCGATCCATCCTCTTTTTTCTCATTAAGATATATGTAAGGGGCACCATAAAATGGTATGATATATATATATAACATATATTTTTATTTAAGTATTTAAATTTTGATGTGGAATTTTTAATTTAATATTATTTGATTGAAATTGTTCCTATATGGAATGAATTAAAAGAATTACTATTTTTATGATCATTCTTAACATTTTGTTCAAATAATGACATGTAAATATATATGATATCATTTATATGATCCAATGATATTGTTTTTGGTTTCATTCCATGCATTTGTATTATAATTTCTATGATATATAGGTTTTTCCATCATGTTAAAAGGGGTATCTAATATGACTCTGTTATTATTGATTTCTTTTGATGGTATCTAAGCCTCATAAAGATAGTGGGAGTTAGATATATTTATATTCATACTTATAATATTATATTTGTTACACATATGTTAAAAATTATTTTCAAATGACCTAGAAAAATATAACATTGATGGAAAGGTTCTTGATGATGATTTTAGTTGGACATTATGAGTAAACTAGCTATAAATGGGGATATGGGGCTACCTAAGTAGCCAATATTTATATTTAGGGGTTTTTGGACAAATAATATTTCCCAAATTGAAATTATTTTATTCTATTTTAAAACAAGGTTTTCTAGGAACTAGATATTTAAATAAGTGGGTTCATAGAACACTCAATATGTCATCCCCTTTCCCTTGTTAAGGGGTGAAACTATCACCCAATTAGAGTTATGGGTAATTACCCATAAATATTGAAAATATGAACTTATAATGGTGTAGCTTAATAAAAATTATTTTTTAAAGTAGTTATATTTATTTACTAAATGATTTAGTAAGTATTTGGAAAACTAACTCAATTTCTATATGTGTTATTACTTTCTGAAAATAATATATAAATAGATTATTATTATTTTTAAATTTACTGATTGTATACCTATTTTATATTAATATTAAAAATTATTTCATACATGAATTAACTCATTTTTATGAAGGATTATGTTACAGTTACTATTTTCAATGGTCTACTATGTTATGTTCACAGACATTGCATATGCATCATGGTACCTATATAGTTTCACTTGTGACAATTTATGTAAATAATGGTATATGAGTGTACATTCTTGGATATTCCTTCATTTATTTTAGTATTTGATTTGTAGGTTAGTACCGCATCAGGTTGTGGAGTTTATGTTTCCTTATTTTCCAAGAGGTGGAGCATGTCATATCACCTAACAAATTTAGTTTTATGTTTTAGATTTACATCCTCATTTTATAAGATGCTTATAATTTTGTATGATTTTTACCTAGTCAATAATTCTATAAATAATATATATATATATATATATATATATATATATATGGGAGGGGAGGAGGTGGGTGTATGATTTACTATAATACTAGTATATTGGATACTCCATAGAATAGAATCTATCAATTTCATTTTAGGATACATCTAGTATACAAATGGGTCTTACAGAAAATTTTATAGAATCTAATATTGACATAGTATGTGTCCAATGGATGGTATATTTTTCAATAGTGATAAATATATATCCTCAATTTTAGTGACAGGCCCCAATAAATCTAGGAACATTCTTAGGGTATATGGTTGTCTATGGTAGGTAAATATAAAATCCATGTCAGGTCATTATAAGTGGTATCATAACTTTTTCTCTATTTTCATGGATTTAATATATAAGATTTATGATCATTTTTCACTTGATTAGTAACCCATAAAAACATTATCCTTATATTTATAGTGGAATAACATTTTTTCAATGATTTTTTGTTATTTAGTATAGGTGCCTTATATATGAGTGAACTTTTATGTTGACTATCTAGAGTAGTAAATTATAGAACTTAGGAGTAAGTCATACAAATTAGCTGGGATATAATTTTAAATATATGATGAACCATTTTGATATTTTCGTATAGAAATTTATCATTATATTTATTATAATATTTAAATGTAAATGAATATTATTATTTAAAAGAATAAAAAAGTGTAATTTGGGTTCTCTTGAATACATTATTAGGGGTGATATAATAAATTAATGTCAATCACATGTTAATTAATTATAATTGAAATTGTTTTCTATGGTTCATTATTTTCTAATACAAGTGTTTCATCGTTTTAATGGTTAATTAATTCATGAAAAGTTTTTGTACATTAAAAGAGGGAAAATATGGTTTGATAATATTTCTTTGACAAGATAAACTTTTTAACAGTGATGAGATTTTTCAAATATGCATATGGATCATAGTATATGATTAAATGAAAAATCAATTTTCATTAAGATGTGATTGATGTAGCTTATGTTGGTAATGATAGAGTTAGAGCCCAATTTTTGCCTATCTTGGTTGTTATCAGTTATAATCCATAGTTTAGATGTGGTGTTTCAATGCACATGATTTATGAATAGTCAGATTACATCATTCAGATCATAGGGTTTTACCTTGATTTTTTGTGGGTAAATAATAGAATAGTATGTTTGGTTGAATGTTAGTGTGTGAAAAGGAACAAATCCCATGTGATTAACTAGGTTGGTTCGATGTCTTATCTTAATATTGATATGATCAGACTCAATATAATATGATCTAAATAGGTAATATTATAATACAAGATTATATGATTGTTTTGAATGGAAATTTAGGGACGTTTGTAAATGGATCTTCAATAGTGGTTTAATCTTAATTATTTAGATGGGAAAACTAGTGGATGTATATTTCACAATAAGTGTAAATTATATTTTTTTACCACTGATGAATTTATAATTAGACATGGAGGGATGGAATCTTGGGTCCTCTCTGATCTTGAAACATGAATTATTTATATTTTTATAGTGAATTAGAACCCAGGACATTGAAAATTCTCATTGTAATATTTCATTAATTTTTAAATACATAAATGCTCGCGGGAAATTTCCTGAAACATTAACATTCATTAAACTAGAAGGTGATGTATATAGATAATGAATAACCATGAATCTATAAATAAGTGTTCAGAGATAATCTCAAATGAAGGTACACACTTTAATCAAGGGTAAATTCTATCAAAAAACAGTACACACAAG
The DNA here is from genome assembly GCA_963277665.1 of Viscum album. Taxonomy (NCBI): domain Eukaryota; kingdom Viridiplantae; phylum Streptophyta; class Magnoliopsida; order Santalales; family Viscaceae; genus Viscum; species Viscum album. The sequence continues at coordinate 166,611,686 of OY728148.1, forward strand.
AAATTTTTATAGTTCTAAGGAGCTTTAGTTGTTTGGTTGATGATTAATAGAAGATTTTATTGGGTTTAAAATACTAATAATATTTTTTCATACTTTTCAAGAAATAAGTTCAAAAAATAATTTTTTTTAATAATGATTTTTTTTCTCATACTAATATATATACTTATTATTTTTCTGGAATAATTTTATGAGGTCATTGATATGGTATTTTCAAGGGTGGTGATGTTATAATTTCATCAGGATATTTTCAAGAATAGAATGGTGGATAAGATAATGTTGAAATAAGTAGATATATTTTTTCCATTATAGAAAATAATGTAGATCATTAGGTGGAGAAAAATAACTTAATATTCAAACTATGTATATTTTATAGAACTTGTTTTATAATAGTATAAGATGTGAATGAATATGTGGGATTCAATATGAATGTAATTTCATGTCTATATATGGATTTTGATTATATTGATGTTATAAAAATTAGTAATCACTATATTAGGAGGTATTGATATAAAATATTCAGAATCCAATAACATTGACAATGCTTTATGGAATGGGTTAGTCAAGTTGTTACTAGCATGAATCATGAATTGTGATTCTTAGGAGTTAGCTGGATTTAAATGTTTTGGTTATTAAAAAGTGTTGTATATGGATAATCCTATTATGGGGAGAACACCATATATTTTATTATAATGTAAAATTTCTTATAAGTGGGGTAAAATGAACTTTCTAGATTATATGTTTGGATAACCCATGATTATAGCAGTTTGGGTTGTCTCTTATATTTTAGGCATGAGTGGGTGAGTTATAATTTTCTATTAGATTGATTTTGTATTTGAGTAATGATTAATCGTGTTTGAAATTAATCTGGTCATATAGAAATCATTATTTTCGAGTCCCCTTAATGGACTAATATACTTACAAATATAAGAGTAATTATTTGATTCATCAATGATACTCATACATGGAATTGTTCTATGATTCTCAAGTGAATAAGGTTTGTTCCATAAATGGCTATTCTAGAATTAAATAAACATGTTGGATTAAATATTAGTTTGAAAAATATTTATGTTTTTAGGGATATTTTTTGGTATATTGTATATTTCATTCTATTGAAATTTATTCCTTGGCATATTGTTTTATATATTGTTTTTTAATTGAGGGGATGAAGAGCAGGATAAGTTTCCAATTTCTCAAACACATTGAAATGATTCTTCTACTATGTTTATCAATCTATAGTTATATGAGTGGAACTTAGGATTAGGGAAATATGTTACATTTAGTAGTTGGGTTTTTGGATTATATGTGTGGGTATAATACATTTCTCATTTAGAAATAACAAGAAAGGGGTGGTATTAGATTTGTTCTGGTGATTTATTTCTAAGGACCACTGTAGGGTTATTCTTAAGGATGATAGATTATATGTAGATATAAGAATAATTTTCATGAACTTATTATCATAATAATTTGTGTTCCTATATAGGTAAATCCTATTAGTTAACCATAGGTAGTTCTATTTAGGAGGGTAGACCTATTAGTTGTTCATAAGGGTTTTCGCATATTTATTTTCATAGTTATTGATAAAAAAATTTAAAAAAATTTGGATATGTGTTTGAAATAACAATATATGAACATGATGTTTACTTTAAAAAAGATGTTATATGGATAATTGTCCAATCAGAAAAAAAATATGTTTTTTCTTGATTATTAGTTCAATATTTATTTTATTCTTATTCACTAAAAATATTATATATGATTACTATTATTTTATTCCCCCATTTAATGTGCATGTGAATTAATTCATACCTATCTCATGTTCATATTATTGACCAGTATTCTAAGAATATACCACATGATATTGATCTCCTACCATATAGGATAACCCATATTTTTAATGAAGTAGTAATGGGAATTACAAATGATTTTATGGATTGATAATTTGGAGATGAAAAATAAAGATATGAGCAAAATACATAATCTTATACATTAATTATCTATTTCCCAACATAGAAAAAAAATTAAAATAATAAAATAGAATAGATATCATATTAAAAACCTCTTCCCTCAGAAATAAATTAGATTTTATTTTTCTATCATCATTGAGTTAGATAAATGTTTATAGGAGATAAAATAGTTGTGAAACAAATAAAAGAGTGTGGAAATGAAAATATAAGCTAGTGATATAAACATAAAACCAACAAAATAAAAAATCAAATGATAAAATAAATTTTTAAATCATAATATGCTTTTACTGATTGAGGAAAAATGATATGTCACGACCCATTCCCTAGGGCCAGTGCCATGACTACCCCAAGACCGCCTTCCATAGGCCAGGGGCTGGCAACTAGAACCAAAGGTGTAATTCCCTAAAAATAGGAAGGAATTGCCTGTATAACCTATAAACACACAGATTAGTAAGCACATTGCTGGATATCAAACACCAAGTAAACTATATAAAAAAAGAGTGATGAAAGTAAAAGGGACAAAATACAAGACCAACTGGAAAGTACAAGTAAAATTGTGATACAATACAACTGAAGAAAAGGGAAACTCAGCTGTTGGGTCATCCTTCGAGGTTCCTACTTGAAGGGTAGGTATGGATCGCCTCCTCAGCAATCCCCATTCGTCTGTCTCCTCCGTGTACCAACTCGTTGTAAGGTCCACCTCCAGGTACAGTCCAGTCCAAGTACTCTCGGCCTCAGTCAACGATGTCTGCCATATGCATCCAATACAACACAGTGCGGGCATAGCACGTGCAGGGGTGAGTATAATGATACTCAATAGAGACCCCAAGACCCTCTAGGTCTCACAAAATCCAACAAGGATAGAACAAAAAATATGAAATCAACAAAAAAAATTACTTAGGTATATGACTTTACATATACCTAAGTTATCAAGTAATCAATCTCAATCATGAGGAAAAAACTGACGTTATGACTCATCTCACATCAGGATTTATTCTAGGTTTAGTATCAAGTAACATTCCCAGTAACAACGTCGAACACCTTGGCTTCTAGAGAACTCCTCCTCTATCGAGTACAGTGGGAATGTTCCTTCACACAAAGGCATTTCCCACAAATCATGGATTGTTGAGGTACTCCTCCTGTTGAGTAGCATCGGTCTTCCATGTCACACAGAGTCGCTCCCCACCATGGGTCTGCCACCTCACACAGAGGCGCTCCCCCTCATGGCCTGCTGAGGTAATCCTCCTTCCGAGTACTATGGGTTTGTCATGTCACCAAGGCGCTCACCACTGTGTGTCTTCCGCGTCACCAAGGTGCTCCCCAGTAGGCCAGTTGAGTCACTCCGAGTTGAAACGATCAACAGTTGTCAAGTATTACCTAGTCATACGGTTCCGTACGTATCATGCTGGGGGAAACCGCTTCCCAATCCATAGATCAAATAATCCAACTACAACGAAGTCCCCTGAAGAAGTGTCTCAATGGTCCATCACGTCATAGGGGTATCAACATAATAGATGGCCTGTCAATCGAACAAACTGTCTCTGAGTTATTATATTTTTAGTCTTGGGGGCCCCGTTAAACCCGTTCTCATTCCAACCCGACCATACCCCATATTAATCCAAAACACAGTGGGGTGTCACTCATAGAAATTGTCTCACTCCATCATATCTAGCTCCATCTACGATTCGTCAAATGAACGTTTAGTGACAAATTTATGGCCAAAAGAATATTAATGTGTCCTAGTGGGCCCAGGTCCGGTCTGACCCGGTCAGACCTACCCAGCAAGACCCGACCATGGCTGACTCAGTTCGGGTAGGCCCAGCCTGTGAGGGTTGCGAGGGTGCAATGAGGGCAGCTCGGTGGAGGGGTGCCATGATTGCATGAGCCAACCACAGGTATCGCGAGGGTGTGGACCGGCTGTGAGGGCACAGACCGTCCATGAGGGCATGGACCGGCCGCGGGGTAGCCGACCGGCTGTGAAGGCACGGACCGGCCACGGGGTGGTGGACCGGCTGGGAGGGCGTGGGGTGGCGGACTAACCATGAGGGTAAATACCATCCGTGTGGTGGCTGATCGGCCAGGTGGGCACGGACCGGAAGTGCAACGGCGTCCAGGCCACGACGACGCGGACCAGCCACGGGGGTCGCGGACCGGCCGTGAGGGCATGGACCGACCACGGGGCGGCGGACCGGTTGCGGGTCAGCAATCAGGCCATGGGTCCGCGAACCATCCGAGGGGCGATGGTCTGGTCATGGAATGGTGGTCCGGAAGGGGCAGCTTGGCGGATGGTGGCGGCAGCGGATGGTAGAGCGGCGAGTGGCGTAGCCGCGGGACATGGAGGTCGCGAGGCAGAGGTGGCCGCAGGGCGGTGTCATTGCGTTGTTGCCTTCGTCGCGTTCAGCCCCACAAATCATCAAAATATTTTTGGAGGGGTATGGCCTTGTTTGTTTGGCCCGTACCCTCGGCGTTAGGTTGGTACCAAACGGCTCAACATAAACAAGAATGAAGAACGTCAAACCCTCCTGCAATGATTGTTCCCAACCCGCAAAAGAAAATCATTTGCATTCTTTGTTTTAAAAAAAAGGAAGAACATGGGAATATAATAATACAAAAATTAAACCCCCACCTCCGTTTTTTCATTGACATTGGCGTGAGAAGGAATTATGGATGCTGATTTGTCATAGATGAAGAAATCCCATGTCAGAAGAAGTCTCGAGGAAGAACCTTGAAGTCTTGGTCGGCGTTCTTCATTGGTGGAGCGTTCTTTGTTAGCGGAGCATTCATCATGGAATAACATGTTCTCCTTTGGATAGCTTTCTCCCACCAAGAGCGCTCTCTCCATTTCCAATGAATTTTCTCAAAAAAAACCCACAAAAATAAAAATTGTTTCCCCATTTTTAATTTTTGGCACAATTTCAAATTATCTAAATTAATTAACTATGTTGGAACAACTTTATGTGGTGTGTTGGTATAATTTAATGTGGAGGAAGCTCAAGATGCTCCTTCACATTAATGAGGGACATGAGAAGTTTCTCCCTCATTAAGAGGGGTATTCAAGAGGTTTAGGCCTCGAGTGGTCCCCACCACCATAACCTCTCATGGGAGGTTATGGTTTGCGGGTCCCCACTACCAACTTCCACATGGGGTGGTTACAGAAAATAAAATGGAATTTGTGCTTTATTTTATTTTATTATTTCCACAAAAAACAAAAAATTTACCATTCACCCTCAACCAACTTCCATCAAGGTGAAAGTCTCCTTAAGAAAATACCGACGCTGCGAGTTCAACGGTGCCCTTGGATTTCAATTCTGAGCACCAGTTAAAAAGTTATAAAAACCCATTCGAACGTTTATTGAACGTACCTGAAAAAAAGTTCATAAATTCATTCCGGGCACCACGGGCCTCAGAATCACGCACCGTAAATTTTCATGGCCTTGTAAAATTCTCATTTAATTAATAGAATATTTACATGTAAATTCATGGCCTTTACATTATCCCCATCTCAGGATTTACATCTTCGTAAGCCACAACTCAAACTAATGGAAAAAGTTGGGGTACTGAGCACGCATCTAATCCTACTGCTCCCATAATCTATCCTGGAGGTTCCTATACTGCTCGGAAATGTGCACCAGAGGTATTGATCATCCACAGAGAACCCACTCATGTCGATCTTCAATCTATACTAGAACCTCATTAAAAGTTGCACCATCGTCGACGTCCATCTCACCATGGTCGATGATGTGAGAAGGGTCATTAACGTATCTCCTCAGCTGGGATAAGTGGAAGACTTCGTGGACCTAGTGCAATAGAGGAGCATTGTAACACCCCAAGATTTCATAGAGTGTTATTTCTTCAAAATAATTCAATAACTTGCACTACACGCAACACCGAGTTCAATCACACCATGAAATACAAAAAAAATACATTCAAAAGAGGTTATGAATAGTATTATCTAAATTTTAAACATTATATAATCCTTATAATTTTAGAATCCATATTATGAGTTTCTTAGGTATAATGCAAGAACAAATTCATTTTCAGTATTGCACTTTTATCAACTTTTAATAGTGAGCCCTTTTTAAATACAATATTTTAAACTTTTTGACTAAATGGGGACATCAAAAAATTTAAAATGAAACATCTCAAGCTTCCATGGTACGCTTTCCTTTGAATAATACATTAGTGTGTGTTGTACGCAACTTCTAGTTTTAACACACACCACAACCGATCAAACTAGCCGTTATGAATAGTAATACCTACCTTTTAAAATTTTAGAAATTTTATCTCTCAAAATGGACTTCATTTTTGGATTCGGAGTATCGAATTTAGCCTAAGGTGAAATTTTGGTACTTTTCGGATAACTTTCATATTTTGATGAATAGTGAAAATTACTAAATTTTAATTAAAAACAACTTTTTTAATCAAAATAATTAATAGTGATAAATTATGAATTTGAGTGGTTTTAAAGTATATTTAGAATATATTTTTACCATTTAATATAATTTTGGTCATTGGACATAATTTTACAATTAAACCGAACATAAACAAGTGTCAATCTTTTGATACTTATTATCTCTTAAAAACACGCTTTTTGTTTTGACAGCGGGAATTAATTTTAAATTAACTTCTGCCACTTCTGTGTTTTGAATTTAGGAAAATGGATTCCATATTTGGAATCAGGATTTTCAAATTGTGTAAATAGGTAACTTTTATTTTTAGACATTTTGAATAATTTCTGCGGTAAATATTTTATTTACCATGGTTAAGGGTAAATCCGGTAAATAAGGGTTAAAAAATAATATTATAATAATACTAAATTACCCTAAAACGTTTCTTAACCCTATTGGTTGATACATGGTCGATCATGGACATCTTTTACTCGATTTTGGGACCCCATGGATCTACTTGTAAGTGATAATGACACTTTATTTTAATTAAGTTAAAATGAATACAAAAATGACACAAGCATATATCTTTTAGAAAAACAATTTTTACATTGGGTTATTTATGTTGGATTTTAGATTATAAATATTCATTAGAAAGATAAAAAGATTTCCTACATAATGATATTTTATTTATAATTTTTAGACATTAAATAATTTATTGTATTTATGACACAACGATGATGTAGTAATTACTATAATATCGAACAAATAAAATAATTGATATTATAAATAACCAAATAAATATAATATGAAACTTTTAATGAATTAAAATAATTTTATAGGATAATATGATATATTAGTATTGATTTAATGTAATTTTTTCGAAGTAATCAATCTGTTATGAGTTTCAAAAAAATCAACTATTGAATAGTGTCAAAATTGACATAAAAGAGTTCTTAAAACAAATATTATATTATTAATTGATATTAAATTCCTAAAAATCTAAGGTTTGGACAATAGACTTATATCACGATAGGTTCATCATTAATGGACCACTTGGGGGTCTCTTGGATGTATATAATATGTTTATTAACCATATTATATAAAAATACAAAGAGACATTGTAAAAGTGAAACTAATTAACTTCGTGTTAATACTTAAAGATAAGGTTAATATAAGTACCAAAACCTGTATAAATTCTATTGGTTGAGTGGTTTTCGACTTATCCCCACCTTAACCTTTGAATAATCAACTTTGGAGCCATTAGAAACCGAATATGAATTTATTATAAATTAATATTTCTAGCTTTTCCAAAGGTGCCCCTCACCCATCTTATAAAAGGGCACTCCTCCTTCTCATTTCTTCACACCTTCAAAGCCTTTTTGTTCGGACAAACTCTGCCCAAATACTCTCCCAACTTCCCTCAATACAACCTAGAGGCCTTATTTTGATTAGAAATCCAACCTAAGGAGCCCTTTTGATCAAATCAAAAGGAAGAACCCGAAGAAGAGGTAATGATTTCACCACCCTTTTCTAAGTTCCTTTCTTCTTCCACTTCTTCTTCCTTTGTTGTTACCATTATAAAATAATAAATCCAGTATCATATATATACTGTGATGTTATTATAAATATTGTACAACCATATTCAGTATTCTATCCACCCTTTGAATAACATGTCACCATACGTGCGTACGTACGGCTTACCGTCTCCACGTCGTGGTGTAATTATTATTCAATATAATATTATTTGGATGGGTATAATAATGATGTGTAACTCATGTAAATAATAAATATAACATGTTAATGATTCTGTATATATGATATACCATCCATTTATATATTATTTTAATATCAAAAGAATGATATTGTCGCTTGTGCGTACGTACGGACTACCGTCTCCACGAACGCGATGAGATTCATTCTCCATCGTATCCATTCAAGTATAATTATCATTTGATGATTTAAAAATTATGTTTAAGGACTTGATATAATTCTGTATATGAATAATATAAAACCTATCCTTTACAAACATGTCTTACATAACAAAACATATAAAAGAAAACAAGTAAGTTAACACCCGAAACAACGATAATACTAAGATATTATTATCAAATCATTATTAAAAGATCATATATGATATCATATTAATGTATATGATTATTGTATAATTTAATAACAATTATTTCACCATTATACAGGAGGTTAACCTACCCCAACCAAGGAAAAGTACAAGGTAAGGGGTTTTCATCTCACTCCTTATTCTCGTGAGATTCATGCCATATTGCCACTATCACCTTTTGTGTGGTGTATGTACTGCCCATAATTATATTCATTGTGTAATACACTCTAATCTATGTGTATTTACATATTCATTATATGATACCTCTTTTATGGGTTGTATGTTTCATAAGTTACCAAATTGGTAAGGGTTATTTCACAATCTCTTCATTATCCGAGGTTGTTTATACGTAATAATCTATTGGGATCTCTTTATCATCCACATCCATGTTTCTTAATAATTAATTTCAAAACATTTTTAATATTTACTAGAATATGGGTTAAAGTCATTTATACCCTTGTTTTACTTTTTATAAGAGGTTTATAAAGGAATCTTTCTGTCGTTTTCCAAACAAGGTACTTTTTAACCTTTTCGATAAAATTAAGGTAAGAATGTTTTTCTTAACTTATACGGTGGGTGTGGCTATTTTCCGCCGTTATAAAATCGTCGAAGCTTCCCTTATAAGAAAATAAGAATATTTTTAAAAAAATTGTTTTATTTCATAAATATAATACTCTTAAATGATTTCAAAATATAAGGAGATATTTTGCTAAAATAGTCTTTATTTCATCTATTTAAACATCCTTTGATGGATTTTAAGCTTATTTGAAGTTGATTTATTATGATACAAAACATCTATATTGTATTGAAGGATTTGTGATATTTTTGACTGTGGATAAGTTATTCTTATGTCACTCATGGTTTTTATTTAGAGTATTGACATTTCATAAGTTATTTGTAATCCGAATGTTTATGTTATATTTCAACCTTTCATTCAGATGAATGTGTTAGAAAAGTATGTTCCGGGTTGGGGACCGGTAAAAGTAAGCCCTCCGGTTTGGTCTCCGGTTATTAGAGGAACTCCGGTTTGGTCTCCAGTTATTAGAGGAACTTTGGGTTGGTGTCCGGTTATTAGAGGCACTCCGGGTTGGTGTCTGGTTATTAGAGGCACTCCGGGTTGGGTTCCAGTTACAGTTAGCCCCAAGGTCTTGGGACAAGGCCTTGACAAAGAAATTAAAGTTTAGCATTATGCATTCCATCATTATGAAAGTGGTTATTGATTTTGCATGTGATTATTCGATTAGTAGAATAACCATGTGAATAAGTAAATGCCATTATCTCATTTTATTTATTCCATACTATGTTAAAAGTTCATGTTTAAAAGGATTTTGTTTTAGTTATACATTGCCTTAAATGTTTATTCTTATTTATGAAAGTTTCCGCTATATTGTTATCCTTACTGGGCATTTGAGCTCACCCCTTTTCTATGTTTTATTTTTCCCAGGAAGTGAAGAAGTAAATTATGAATGACCTATAGGGATATTATGTGGGGATATGAGTGTGGATTATGGAGACAATATGTTGTTGTAGTAGTTTTACATTTTATGATGTAATGTAAGACTTATGAATATATCTAGTGTTTCCAAGACTACAAACCAATCGGTCTTTCGAGATTTGATCTTTCTTGTGATCATGCCAATGTTATGTAATAATGCACCGACTCTGGGTAACTAGGGTCGGGGTGTTACAGTTGGTATCAGAGGAAGTTTAGTAAAAACCTTGGAAACTAGATTTAGATAAACTCTGATTAGAGCACGTAGACCTAAGATGAACTTTGAGGATTAGTATAGAAGAAATTCCTAGAATTTTGGTATTGTATAGATTTTGTGAGTTTTCCGAGAAATACAACCCTGTATGGATACGAGCAGGTAGAGGCGGCTCTGGCACAGATGTACCTAGGGGTAAAACCCGAAAACACCGCTTTGAGCTAGACTCGAACGGGAACTGGTGCACGACAACGGGCCTTGCTGCACTCTTGGTTACGACACTCCCGAGGGATATGCTTAGGATAACTCTCATTTTTCATTACAAATAATTTTGAAGGGATTATGAGTATATACTTCCTCAAAGAAAACATTATTATGATTATGTATTATATCCATAAATAGTTTAATTTATGTTAAGTGTTTTATAAGTATGGGATTATGTATTTTGATTCATAAACTAATCTATTTTATGCCATTGTTTAGGAATGGCACCCAGTAGAAGGAATGAGAACTCCAGAAATGCACATGATCCAAAGAGAAGGAAGGATCATATCTTTCATGGTCTTAAGCTAGAATTTATAAGAGAAATAGTCTCCCATGTATTATCATCATATGAAGAAATAATATCATGTGTTGATAAGATAAGTAAAGAGTTTACTGAGTCCTATGTCTTTGAAGGGAAGCAAGAGAAGAAAAGGATGGAAGAGAGAAATATGGATAAAGGGAAGAGGGAAAAGAAGAATTTTCCCATATGCGGTAACTATGGAAAGAAACACCCTGGAACTTGCCTGAAAATAATAGGAGTTTGTTATAAGTGTGGAGTAAAAGGGCACAAAGTACGTGACTACAAGGGTAAGAAAATGGTTTTAAATGTACAATGCTTCATTTTCAAGGAGTTTGGACACTACGCAAACCTATGTCCCAGTCATCAGACTATGCCGCAAATGATGTTATTGGATAATAATCAAGTTATGATACTACCACAGATGATGAGGAATGATTAGAGTTCTTATGTTGATTATGTCAATTGAGTGTTGTATCAATAATGCACTTATTATAATAATTATGGAGTATATAAGGATTGTACTGCAGTACTATTTCATTAAGGACATGAGATTGTGTGGAACAAAGAAAAGTGACTCAATAGCAGGTTAATTTTTTGAAAAATATATGGTTTAGAGAAAGATAAATCATAATATAGTTCTGATACTGAGGTAGTGATTTTAGAATAATACATGATTGATTTGGATAAATTATATTGGATAGTCTTGACTACTTTGAAACTGATTAATGATTTGTATATTCCATCATTTTTTTGGGGATTAAAACATTTTTGGATTGATGAAGTATATCCAGCATTCTATATGGAATAGGGGAGCATGAATGTAATCAATAAGGAATATGGTAATTCAGGATGTTTCAGTGTATTAAAAGAATACAAGATGAAGGTATTCATATGCTATTACGGGGTAAAAAGGATCTATATTATGTTTACCTTCCTTATAAATGTTGGACTGTGAGTTTGAACAGAAGTATTTTGGATAGTTCTAGTTTGGATTTTTTTGGATTACCATAAAAGGACAACCCGGAGGTCGGGCGGCAACCCGTCGCGTCCGGCAAGGCTGTGAGACTTGAACCTGCAACCGAAGGGCGACAAGGGTGTATCACCTACCACTGGCCCACGAGATGTCCTGGATTAAATAATGTAGTTTTTTTAAATGATCTGGTAGATGAATTATAAATTCATTTATTTTGGAACCCTGTACGAATAGTATAAATAGAAAAAAAATTACGTTTTATTATCTTTTAGAGTGAAAGATGAGTTTGTGGTAGAAATTTATTAATGGATAAAACTCTAATTATAAAGTAAGTATATCTCCTTATGATCTTATCCAATCTAATAAATAAATTCCTCAATATTAAGAAAAGGAACTTAGAACAAAAATGTTTTCCTAGATGGTACCTTAAATCATCACTAATTTATGGCTTTGGGATTGTTGGCCTTTTCATAGCCATGTTCTCTACCACTCTCCATCAGATAATTGATGGTTATATTTTTCTTCCATATCCATATTTTCCTACATGGAACCCTAGTATGTGTTATTTTCGGTAATCTTCATACTTTCGACTCTTTATTTTAAATAGAGGCCTCATTAATTCATTTTTCGATGTGTGATTTCAACTAAGATATTTTGAAACGTCAAAAATGTGTTATCCTAATACCCTATGTTTTGTTGAACCAATGGTATTTTAAATCATCATAGATTGATGAATTTAAGGACCACAATTTTATACTTGTTTGTGATTGATGACCTCAATCACTACCTATAAATATTTACGTTTTCCTCCAATTATATGTCTCTAATTGCCACCAATGTTCTCCTAATCGAGATCATAATTTGGTAGTGACCCTTTAATTTCTCTTTTCCTCATATTAAGACTAAATTTTAGTTACCCAATTTTTGATGTCGGTTTTCCCACAAATATATTTTCTATTTACAACCTTTTATTTTCGAAGAACAATTTCAAATTGCGAGGACGCAATTTATTGAAGGAGGGGAGAATGTAACACCCCAAGATTTCATAGAGTGTTATTTCTTCAAAATAATTCAATAACTTGCACTACACGCAACACCGAGTTCAATCACACCATGACTTACAAAAAAAATCCATTCAAAAGAGGTTATGAATAGTATTATCTAAATTTTAAACTTTATATAATCCTTATAATTTTAGAATCCATATTATGAGTTTCTTAGATATAATGCAAGAACAAATTCATTTTCAGTATTGCACTTTTATCAACTTTTAATAGTGAGCCCTTTTTAAATACAATATTTTAAACTTTTTGACTAAATGGGGACATCAAAAAATTTAAAATGAAACATCTCAAGCTTCCACGGTACGCTTTCCTTTGATTAATACATTAGCATGTGTTGTACGCAACTTCGAGTTTTAACACACACCACAACCGATCAAACTAGCCGTTATGAATAGTAATACCTACCTTTTAAAATTTTAGAAATTTTATCTCTCAAAATGGACTTCATTTTTGGATTCGGAGTATCGAATTTAGCCTAATGTGAAATTTTGGTACTTTTCGGATAACTTTCATATTTTGATGAATAGTGAAAATTACTAAATTTTAATTAAAAACAACTTTTTTAATCAAAATAATTAATAGTGATAAATTATGAATTTGAGTGGTTTTAAAGTATATTTAGAATATATTTTTACCATTTAATATAATGTTGGTCATTGTACATAAGTTTACAATTAAACCGAACATAAACAAGTGTCAATCTTTTGATAGTTATTATCTCTTAAAAACACGCTTTTTGTTTTGACAGCAGGAATTAATTTTAAATTAATTTCTGCCACTTCTGTGTTTTGAATTTAGGAAAATTGATTCCATATTTGGAATCAGGATGTTCAAATTGTGTAAATAGGTAACTTTTATTTTTAGACATTTTGAATAATTACTGCGGTAAATATTTTATTTACCATGGTTAAGGGTAAATCCGGTAAATAAGGGTTAAAAAATAATATTATAATAATACTAAATTACCCTAAACCGTGTCTTAACCCTATTGGTTGATACATGGTCTACCATGAGCATCTTTGGGTCGATTTTGGGACCCCATGGATCCACTTGTAAGTGATAATGACACTTTATTTTAATTAAGTTAAAATGAATACAAAAATGACACAAGCATATATCTTTTAGAAAAACAATTTTTACATTGGGTTATTTATGTTGGATTTTAGATTATAAATATTCATTAGAAATATAAAACGATTTCCTACATAATGATATTTTATTTATAATTTTTAGACATTAAATAATTTATTTTATTTATGACACAACGATGATGTAGTAATTACTATAATAGTGAAAAAATAAAATAATTGATTTTATAAATACCTAAATAAATATAATATGAAACTTTTAATGAATTAAAATAATTTTATAGGATAATATGATATATTATTATTGATTTAATTTAATTTTTTCGAAGTAATAAATCTGTTATGAGTTTCAAAAAAATCAACTATTGAATAGTGTCAAAATTGACATAAAAGAGTTCTTAAAACAAATATTATATTATTAATTGATATTAAATTTCTAAAAATCTAAGGTTCGGCCAAGAGACTTATATCATGATAGGTTCATCATTAATGGACCACTTGGGGGTCTCTTGAATGTATAAAGTAAGTTTATTAACCATATTATATAAAAATAGAAAGAGACATTGTAAAAGTGAAACTAATTAACTTAGAGTTAATACTTAAAGATAAGGTTAATATAAGTACCCAAACCTGTATAAATTATATTGGTTGAGTGGTTTTCGACTTATCCCCACCATAACCTTTGAATAATCAACTTTGAAGCCATTAGAAACCGAATATGAATTTATTATAAATTAATATTTCTAGCTTTTCCAAAGGTGCCCCTCACCCCTCTTATAAAAGGGCACTCCTCCTTCTCATTTATTCACACCTTCAAAGCCTTTTGGTTCGGCCAAACTCTGCCCAAATACTCTCCCAACTTCCCTCAATACAACCTAGAGTCATTAGTTGGATCAGAAAGCCAACCTAAGGAGCCCTTTTGATCAAATCAAAAGGCAGAACCCGAAGAAGAGGTAATGATTTCACCACCCTTTTCTAAGTTCCTTTCTTCTTCCACTTCTTCTTCCTTTGTTGTTACCATTATAAAATAATAAATCCAGTATCATATATATACTGTGATGTTATTATATATATGGTACAAGCATATTCAGTATTCTATCCACCCTTTGAATAACATGTCACCATACGTGCGTACGTACGGCTTACCGTCTCCACGTCGTGGTGTAATTGTTATTCAATATAATATTATTTGGATGGGTATAATAATGATGTGCAACTCATGTAAATAATAAATATAACATGTTAATGATTCTGTATATATGATATACCATCCATTTATATATTATTTTAATATCAAAAGAATGATATTGTCGCTCGTGCGTACGTACGGACTACCGTCTCCACGAACGTGATGCGATTCATTCTCCATCGTATCCATTCAAGTATAATTATCATTTGATGATTTAAAAATGATGTTTAAGGACTTGATATCATTTTGGATATGAATAATATAAAACCTATCATTTACAAACATGTCTTACGTAACAAAACATATAAAATAAAACAAGTAAGTTAACACCCGAAACAACGATAATACTAAGATATTATTATCAAATCAATATTAAAAGATAATATATGATATCATATTAAAGTATATGATTATTGTATAATTTAATAACAATTATTTCACCATTATACAGGAGGTTAACCTACCCCAACCAAGGAAAAGTACAAGGTAAGGGGTTTTCATCTCACTCCTTATTCTCGTGAGATTCAGGCCATATTGCCACTATCACCTTTTTTGTGGTGTATGTACTGCCCATAATTATATTCTTTGTGTAATACACTCTAATCTATGTGTATTTACATATTCATTATATGATACCTCTTTAATGGGTTGTATGTTTCATAAGTTACCAAATTGGTAAGGGTTATTTCACTATCTCTTCATTATCCGAGGTTGTTTATACATAATAATCTACTGGGATCTCTTTATCATCCACATCCATGTTTCATAATAATGAATTTCAAAACATTTTTAATATTTACTAGAATATGGGTTAAAGTCATTTATACCCTTGTTTTACTTTTATAAGAAGTTTATAAAGGAATCTTTTTTTCGTTTTCCAAACAAGGTGCTTTTTAACCTTTTCGATAAAATTAAGGTAAGAATGTTTTTCTTAACTTATACGGCGGGTGTGGCTATTTTCCGCCGTTATAAAATCGTCGAAGCTTCCCTTACAAGATAATAAGAATATTTTTAAAAAAATTGTTTTATTTCATAAATATGATACTCTTAAATGATTTCAAAATAGAAAGAGATATTTTTCTAAAATAGTCTTTATTTCATCTATGTAAACATCCTTTGATGGATTTTAAGCTTATTTGAAGTTGATTTATTATGATACAAAACTTCTATATTGTATTGAAGGATTTGTGATATTTTTGACTGTGGATAAGTTATTCTTATGTCACTCATGGTTTTTGTTTAGAGTATTGACATTTCATAAGTTATTTGTAATCCGAATGTTTATGTTATATTTCAACCTTTCATTCAGAGGAATGTGTTAGAAATGTATGTTTTGGGTTGGGGACCGGTAAAAGTAAGCCCTCCGGTTTGGTCTCTAGTTATTAGAGGAACTCCGGTTTGGTCTCCGGTTATTAGAGGAACTCTGGGTTGGTGTTCGGTTATTAGAGGCACTCCGGGTTGGTGTCCGGTTATTAGAGGCACTCCAGGTTGGGTTCCGGTTATAGTTAGCCCCAAGGTCTTGGGACGAGGCCTTGACAAAGAAATTAAAGTTCAGCATTATGCATTCCGTCATTATGAAAGTGGTTATTGATTTTGCATGTGATTATTTGATTAGTAGAATAACCATGTGAATAAGTAAATGGCATTATCTCATATTATTTATGCCATACTATGTTAAAAGTTCATGTTTAAAAGGCTTTTGTTTTAGTTATACATTGCCTTAAATGTTTATTCTTATTTATGAATGTTTCCTCTATATTGTTATCCTTACTGGGAATTTGAGCTCACCCCTTTTCTATGTTTTATTTTTCGCAGGAAGTGAAGAAGTAAATTTTGAATGACCTGCAGGGGTATTATGTGGGGATATGAGTGTGGATTATGGAGAAAATATGTTGTTGTAGTAGTTTTACATTTTATGATGTAATGTAAGACTTATGAATATATCTAGTGTTTCCAAGACTACTAAACCAATCGGTCTTTCGAGATTTGATCTTTCTTGTGATCATGCCAATGTTATGTAATAATGCACCGACTCTAGGTAACTAGGGTCGGGGATTTACAAGCATGATCTTAGTGGTATGCCACCTCACCAACAATGATGAGGATCTGAAAAGGTCCGATGAACCACGGAGATAACTTTCCACCTCGTCCAATTCTTCATAGACCTTGTTGGGGTGAAACCCAAAGAAAGACATGGTTTCCAACCTCAAACTTTAGAGGCCTCTATCTCCTATCAGCATACGACTTATGCCTACTATGTGCAGTCTTCATACACTTCTGGATGATCTACACATTCTCTGTGGTAGCCCGAACCATCTCTGGTCCCATGAGGGTTGACTCCCCTAGGCCAGTCCAGCACAAGGGTGATCTGCAAGGTCTCTCGTACAATGCCACAAAAGGATCCATCCCTATGGTGGAGTGATAGCTATTATTGTAGGAAAAATCCACCAAAAGTAATTGATCCTCCCAGTTGCGACCGAAGTCGAGGACACAAGCACACAACATGTCCTCAAGGGTCTGAATGGTCCGCTCAATCTGACCATCCGTCTGAGGATGGAAGGAGGTGCTCAAATGAAGATGTGTCCCGAAAGCCTCCTGCAACCCCTTCAATAGCCGGGAAGTAAAAAATTCATCATTATTGGAGAAAATCATTGAGGGTACTCCATGTAGCCGCACAATATCTTTCACATAGAGGCATCCCAAGCACTCTATTGATCCCTGCTCTCTGATCGGTATGAAGTGGGCCGACTTGGTGAGTTGGTCAACAATCTCCCAAATCGAGTCATGTCATCTAGATGTTTTTGGATGTCCTGTCATGTAGTCCATGTATATCCTATCTGACATCCACTCTATGACCTCTAAAGTATGAACCAAGCCTATTGGAACCCAATGCTCCACCGTCACTTGCTGACATGTGAGGCATCGAGAGACAAACTCTGCAACTGCTTTATTCATTCTCATCCACCAATGCTGTCGTCAGAAGTCCTGATACATCTTCTCCACTCTTAGATCTACCGATAGTGAAGATGTGGAGAAATCCTTTAACACTTCTTCCTAAAGTGACACTAGTGCCATGGTACATCCTTTGAAGAGGATGACGTGCTCCCTACCTTCAGATAATTCATCTGGTGCATGTCCTGTGGATATATGTGCACATTGTGCCTCGTAGATAGCGTCCACACGTTGCCCCTCACTGAATCACTGAAGATGTGAGGGAGTGACTGTAAGAGACTGAAGAAAAGCTTCTCCATCACATTCCATGAAGGATATCTGCATAGCAGCCAGCTGCTCCGTCACCTCGCCTAGTAGTTGTATACCAGATCTCCAGTAGAGTGCATCTGTAACAACATTCCCCTTTCCAGGAGTATAGACTATCTCGAAGTCATAGTCCTGGAGGAACTCAAGCCGATGTCTCTATATTAGGTTCAGGTCCATCTGAGAGAAGATATACCTAAGACACTTGTGATTAGTGTACAATGTAAAATTCTCACCCATTAGATAGTGTTACCACATCTTCAAGGCGAAAACCATTGCTGCTAACTCCAGGTCATGAGTATCATAGTTCTGCTCACATTGCCTCAGCTATCGAGAACCACATGTGATCACTAGATTCTCCTGCATCAGGACACATCTGAATCCACTCCTTGATGTGTCGTAGTAGACTACACACCCTACACCTTCCTCTAGAAGCCTCAAGATGGGGGGCATTAGTCATCCTCAGCCTTTGCTCCTGAAAACTCCTTTGTCATCTCTCCGACCACATGAAGGGTTTCCCCTTCTTCATCAATGTTGATAGAGGTGCTGCAACTCTACGAAAATTTGGTACAAACCCCTGGTAATATCCAGCCAAACCCAGAAAACGTTTTACCTCTGTCGCACTCCAAGGTGTCTCCATAGCAGGTACCGCCTCATTTTTCGCCGGATCTATAGTAAATCCAGCCTTCGATATTACATGCCCTAGAAATTGAATCTCTCAGATCCGGAACATTCACTTAGAGAGCTTACCATAAAGCTGGTTCTCTCAGAGTGTGTCCAGTACTACCTACAAGTGATAAGCATGCTCCTCCTCAGTAGTCTATTAGATTATAATTTCATCGATGAAGACCACTACAAAGTGATCAAGGTATGGCTGAAAGTTCCTGTTCATGAGTCCCATGAACACTGCTGGAGCATTCTTCACACCGAATGGCATAAACAAGAACTCATAATGGTTGTACCAACACCTATATGTCATCTTATACACATCCTCATCTCATACTCTGAGCTGGTGATAGCCTGATCTGAGGTCTATATTCGAGAACCACTGTGCTCCCTTCACTTGATCAAAGAGGTCTTCAATCCTCGGGAGTGGGTACTTGTTCTTCATGGTCACCTGGTTCAGGAGCTGATAGTCATAACAAAGCCTCAAGCTCCCATCTACCTTCATGGTGAATAGAATCATGGATGCCCAAGGAGAAACACTGGGCCGGATGAATATCATTCCCTACATGTCCTCTAGCTGTACAGGCAGCTCATGAATCTCCGTAGGAGCCATCCGATACGCTGGTGTAGATATTGGTGTCGTCTCGAGGTAAAAGTCAATGTAAAAGTCCACGTTTTTGCGAGGATGTAGAACCAAAACATCATCAGGGAAGACACCTGTGTACTAGTCCACCACTACAGGATAGCTCAGACTCTCCACATCAATAGCACCAAGTGTAAGGCTAGCCAACTAATGTGTAATCGGCTGCACCCTCCTCCGAGTAAGTCCATCATGTGCTTGATATGCTCCCTTCTCACCGGTGAATGTAAACCTAGACCCATCTGTGCAGACACACCGTACTTTTCACCTAATACAGTCTATCTGATCATGGAATATAGATAACATGTCCATACCCAAGATGACGTCGTAAGTCCTCAACGCCGTTACTAGGAGAACCCAGCCAAATCTCTCACCTCCAATAGTAAGCTCGCACTGCCATCACTAGTGTGTAATCGTTGAATCCTCTCCCATATGAGTCTCTAGCCATACGGATTGAGCCAATGACTCCATCGGAATCTTCGTGCTCCGAACGAGTGAAGTGGAAATGAATAAATGAATGGCACCTGTGTCTATAATTACTGCAGCTAAGGTGAAGTAGACTTAGATCATACATCGTATCATCTCCAGAGAGCCATGATCGTACGCAAAATATGCCTAGAGATGAGCTGTCCCCTATCCACTTTCTCCCTGCGGTTGGGGTGGACCTCATGTTTGTGGTGGCGGTAACATCTCAAATCTTCATCCACCACCAGCTACACGACCAACTCCTCTGGAACGTCCGCCTGCTCCCTGCGGACCTCCTCGATCGAACTGTTGTCATTTACTAGGCGATCCTTTGACCGTATACTGATCATCCCAATGGAGATTCAAATAGTCACGAGCCATGTGACCCTACCCGCCACAAGCGTAACACTATCACGGCCAGTTCTCTGGGGCCCGTGTCGTTATTAACCCAAACCCGCCTTCCATAATACAGGATATGGAGACTAGCACCAAAGGTGTAATTCCATAAAACTGGGAATGAATTGCCTTTATAACCTGTAAAAACACACACAAGAAAGCACACAACTAGATATGAAACACCAAGTTAAATGTATAACAAAATAGTGAGGAATGTAAAAGTGGCCAGAATACAAGCCCAACTGTAAAGTACAAGTACAACTATGACACAATAAAACTGAAGAAAAGGGAACATCGGCTGTTGGGTAATCCTCCAAGGATCCTACATGAAGTGTAGGTACAAATCACCTCCTCGGCTCTCCTCATCTGTCTGTCTCCTCCATGTGACGACTCGTCGTAAGGTCCAACTCTAGGTGTCGTCCAGTCCTGATAATCTCAGCCTCAGTCAGCGATGTCTGTCATCTGTATCCAACACAACAAGGTGCAGGCATTACCCGTGCAGGGGTGAGTATAATGATACTCAGTAGGGACCCGGAGACCCTCTAGGTCTCACAAAATCCAACAAGGATAAAACAAAAAGTATGAAATAAATAGATAACCTTACTTAGGTATATGCTCATACATATACCTATGTTATCAAGTAATCCATCGCAATCATGAGGAAAACATAGAGGTTCTCAATCAACTCACACATAGATTTATTCTAGAGGTAGTATCAAGTAACATTCACATCCACAATGTCAAACACCACAGCTACTAGATAACTCCTCCTCTATCGAGTAAAATGGGCCTCTTGCATTACACATAGGCCCTTCCCACTAACCTTGGACTGTTGAGGTACTCCTCCTGTCGAGTAACGTGGGTCTGCCGCATCACACAGAATCGCTCCCCACCATGGGTCTGCCATGTCACATGGAGGCACTCCCCCTCATATCATGTTGAGGTACTCCTATTATCGATTACTATGGGACTTATGCATCACCAAGACTCTCCCCACTAGGCTAGTCGAGTCACTCCGAGTCAAAATGGTAAGCAGTCATCAAGTCACAGCCAGTCGCATGGTTCTGTACGTATCGCGCTTGGGGAAACCAATTCTCAAGCCACATATCAAATACTCTAACTACCACACGGTCCCAAAAAGAATTGTTACAAAGGTCCTCCACATCATAGGGGTATCAACGTAACAGAAGGTGCGTCAATCAGATACTCGGTCTGTGAGTTATTTGCATTTTAGTCCCGGGGGCTAGGATGGATTTGTGCTCAAGCCAACCCGATCTTTCTCCATCTTAATACAAAACATAGTGGGGTATCAATCAAAGGGAATGTCTCGATCAAATATTTCAAGCATCATTGATGGTTCGTCAAATAGACTTATGGTGCCAATGTTATAACAAAAATAATATAAATGGGTCGTAGTGGGCCTGGGTCTGGTTCAACCTGGTCGGACCAACCTGGCCCGCAGTGTGGCCTGGCCTGCAAGGGCCAAGAGGGTGTCGCGAGGGCGGCTCTTCCGAGGGGTTACGCGAGGGAGAGGGTCGGACGCGGGTAACACGAGGGTGCAGATCGACCATGAGGGGTTGGACCGGCCACGAGGGCGGCGAATCGGCCACGAGGGCGCATATTGGTTGTGAGGGCACATACTGACCGCGGGGGCAGTGGACTGGTCGAGAGGGAGTGGACCATCCATGGGGCTCACAGACCAGCCATGACGGCGCGGACCGGCCATGGGGTGGCGGACCAGACGCGGGTTGGTGGTCCGGCCGCGGGGCGGTGGACAAGCCGTGGGGTGGCGGACCGGCCGCGGGTCAGCGGTCGGGCCGTGGAAGGGCATTCTGGCGGTGGTGGCTCGACAGATGTCGGCGGCGATGGTTCACCAGATGGTGGTGGTGGCCTGACGGACGAGGGCGGCGGAGGCAGTGGATGACAGATCTCCAAGGGGCAGAGCCGTAGGGAATAGAGTTCGCGAGGCGGTGGTGGCAGCTGGTTGGTGTCATTGGGCCGCGGCCTTCATCGGGTTCAACACCACAAATCATCACAAGAATTGCGGAGGGGTTGGTCCATGTTTGGTTGGCCCATACCCTCCGAATTAGGGTGGTAGCAAGAGGCTCAACATAAACAAGAATGAAGAACTTCCAACCCTCCCGCAATGATTGCTCCCAACCCGAAAAAGAAAATCATACGCGTTCTTTGTTTTAAAAGAAAGGAAGAACATGGGAATATAATCATACCCAAATTAAAACCCTACCTCTGGTTTTTCGTTGACATTGGAGTGAGAATGAAGAATGGACATTGATTCGTAGTAGATGAAGATGTCCCATGTCGGAAGAAGTCCCAAGGAAGATACACAAATTCAAGGTCAGTGTTCTTCATTGACAGAGCATTATTTGTGGAAGAACACGTTCTTCATTGGAGATCTTTCTCCCAAAAAAAGGTCTCTCCCATTTTCCAACAAATGTTCTCAAAAGAAGAACCCTCCAAAATAAAAAGTGTTTCCCCAATTTTAATAGTTGGCATAATTTCAAATTAAAAAAATTAATTAACTATTTTAGAACAATTTAATGTGGTGCATTGACATTATTTATTGTGGAGGATTCTCAAGAGGATCCTCCACATTAATGAGGGAGTTGAGAAGTTTCTCCCTCATTAAGAGGGGTGTTCAAGAGGATTATGCCTCGGGTGGTCCCCACCACCATAACCTCTCATGGGAGGTTAGGCTTGGATGGACCCCACCACCATGACCTCTCATAGGCGGTTAAGGTTTGGTGGTCCCCACTACCAACTTCCACATGGAGTGGTTACTAAAAAATAAAATAAAATGTGTGCTTTATTTTATTTTATTATTTCCACAAAAAAACAAAAAATTACATTTCACCCTCGAAAAACAACCATCGAGGTGAAAGTCTCCTTAAGCGAATATGGACGTTATGAGTTCAATTGTGCTCTCTAATTTCAATTCCAAGCACCAGTTCAAAAGTTAGAAAAACTTGCTCTCTTGTTTATTGAACTTACATGAAAAAATAATTCAGGAATTCATTCTGGGAACTCTAGGCCTCAGAATCACATGCCGTCAATTTTTGCAGACTCGTAAAATTCCCATTTAATTAAAAAATATTAAATGGAAATTCAGGTTCTTTACATGATATACCACTATGAAATATCAAAACCATCACCTTTAATTATTTCTACACATTTATCATTTTTAATAACAAGATTAAAATACTTTTCTCATTGGATTACTCCATGTCACCTTAATAGGTGTATTTTTTCACATGGATTCATTATATGATAATTACTATGATTATCACACAAATATTACTCATTATAAAGGTTTTAATTTCCACTTTTACAATATAACTGGTGTGTGGGAAACAAATTGTGTATCAAAATATTTTTTGTGAGAGTTGTGCATAGATGGCACATCAAATAACTGAGGATACCAAGAATTGTATTCATTCTTCAGGAAAGATTTTTTTTGATTCTTCACCTCCCCTAGATATTTTATATGTATTTTATGGGGATTGAGAATATAAGATTCAGGTGGAAAGTGATATTATACCATGTGATCTGCTGGCACAAGAAATATTCAATAGAAGATAATGACATGGATGTTTTCAAAATATTTTTAACATGTAGTGGGTTGTGTATATCTCCCATAATAAAATTATTTTAGATAGGGTGATTATTAATTAGCCAAGTCATATGGGATATTAATAATTTTGGTTCCCCCTAGCACTATATAGTCTCTTCTTGATCCAAAAGTTTCCTTTTTTCTCACTCTATCACGAGAATTATAGAGTACATATTACGGTGTTGATTCTCCATGGTCCTTCCTTTGGTCTAGTCAGTGATCAAATTTTATTAAACAACCAATTACTCGTGACCTTCTAACCATATATATACTTGATTGGACATTTTACAAGCCTAGGGTATCTACACTTCATTATAAATTATATGGCTAGAATCAAATTGGTTTTTTGTTTCATTTTAAAACATGAATTCTTATATTAAAAGATAGAGTTAGGTCGGTTTTGATGAGTTAAAATATCAAAAAAAATAAAAAGAAGGGCCGAAGCTCAGTATTATGTGGTATTTGTAGTTCATGATTATAGAAACAATGATTTACTTAATAGAGACGCACTAAGTACCTAATGAGGTGTCCACAAATGGTTGTTCCAAGGTGGACCCCTCCATCATTTTTATTTGTTTTGGTTTAGATACCCATGATCCAATATTCATCCATATTCTCTATCCTTCTTTATCTTTGATATCCTTTTATTTTTTCATGATATTTGATACATTTGAATCAGTCTCCTCTTAGGGGTGAGTCTAAAGATAATCAGAACTATTAAAATAGTTTTTTCTAACTATCTTTACTTCTCCATCTAATGTCACAAAATCATTTATTTTACATTTCTATTTTTTATTTCATAAAATAGATTATTTTTTAAATGGTGATTTTGGATGGAATTTCCAATTATTAACCAATTATTTTTAACATTTTGAGTTTCTTTTAATTTAAACATATTTCCATGAATTGTGTGATAAAAATATAGGTTGATCAGATTTTTGTGACCCATAATTTAGTTGTTATTTCATGGGGTATTCATTCGATTTTGAGTCAGGAAACTATGAGTCACGATGGAAATATTACATTAGGTATATCAAATAATTTTCTTGTTCCCCAATTATTTCAAACATAGGGCATTGAATTAAATTATAATTAGAACCCATGGGAAGTATTTAGTCTTTATTTGAGTCTTGTATAACATTATAATGTCCTATGACATGGTGTTTGGCAATTACTTGTAGAGTGATGTGTTTCCCATCGGTAATGAGTTAGGTAATATTTAAGATTCTTGATTAAACTAATTTGAAAAGTGGAAAAATTAGCATATTTGATTGAGATCACTAGTAAGTAGTTCTATGATGCTTTTCTCATCCATGATTGTAACCTTAGAGTGATTTAATTTAGATAATTATAGGTTGGTAAGGTGTTCTCTAATGACATTGTAAATGTATGAAATGGGAACTGATCATTTCTATAAGGAAGGTAGCTTCGATTTGTACATGAGAGGTGAACAATGGAAATATGGTAATATATTCTATGTTTTTAATACACTAGAGTATTTTTTGGTTCTTTAATAATCTGTTAAGAGTTATATATATATAATGGATTTTATATTTTATATATATTTTATTAAAGTTGTCCTACTATGATAACTATAAAAATAATTTGTGTTTTAAGGTTATTACATAGATTTTTATTCTTGTTATGACTCATATATTTCTATAATATTATTTACATGAGTTAATAATATTTTTTATGGTATTTTCAAGAATTTATTACCTTATTCTTATTATATTGTTTTTTTTCATGTTTGAAGGAGGAATGTAATATAATATTTCTAATGTATATTGATTATTCTGATATCATAAGTTATTAGTGATTATTATTCTTGTTTATATTGATGTAAATGATGGTAATTAATATAACTCTTATGCATATGTTATAAAATATTTTCTGAAGATCAATATAAACATGTGGATAATAGAAACAACTATCATAATGATTTTAGTGGGTTTGGATGTGTATACTAGCTACACATAGAGATATGAATGTTCCATGGAACTTGATATATGTATATGGGGGTTCCAACATTTTCCAAATTCCCTCCTTAATGATTATGGTTATTTATATAAATACATGGGTTCCAAGGTACTTGATATTAATATCCAGGGATGTCTTAAAACTTGGTATGTTGTCAAATTTACCTTGTATGGGGATACATCTGACATATGATCAGAGTTATGTGTGATTAACCATAATGATTTACTCATGAATTGAATTAATTATTGTCAAATCCCTATCATGTATTGAATTATGCATAGTTGTCTCCATATTGAATTTTTAAGAACATATAAAACTATTACAATGGTTATATGTGTTATTTCTATCTGGTTATAATGTACAAATGGATTATAGTTATTATTTAATTATTTAATTATTTTGTTACTTTCTATTACAATTAAATATCTCTCCATACTATATATCCACTAATATATATACCAGATAATTTGAGTTACATCATTTTTAGTGGACCCCTGAGTTATGTAATCACACACTATATATGAATCTTATTTTACATATAGTTTCACTATAAAAATTATATTTATAAGAAGGTATTCAATGTAATATTATTTTATATCCCTTAGTCTATAACATTATTTTAGTGGTTGTTTAGGAATATATTATGTCATGGTTTTCATATATAAATCTTATGTGGGAATGGCTTGGCATACCACCGTTTGTGTTTAGTTTGGTTGTTTAGATCCCATCCATATATCAATTTTATTTTTATAATATTGTATGATTTGTATCAAAATTTTTTTTATACCCACTACATGTATATAGATGGGTGACTATTTGACTCTTATACAAGTATAATATCCATGCCAATGAATATTTGTTATCATATTTAGTTAGGTAAACATTAAATGTATACATTGATTAGGAATTATTTTTAGCATAAAATTGTATTGGAATATTATTTCACTAATGATAAACCGAGATTATCAATTCTATTCACCACCCCAAGTGATTATGTATTTCACAAGGGGTATGTTGTAGTTAAAACTGGATCGCTTGGGGATCTAGTTTGAGCCACTAAAAATGGTATCAAATATAGATTTTTTTTTGTATTTGATATATAAAAGACATGATGTAATGTGACATGAAAATTAATCCATAAAAATAACTAATCAATTTTTTATAGTTGAAGATAAAATTATAATGGATTTTTTTTGGTATTCATTCTAGGAACTGTAGGTTTGAGTTTAATTTTAACATTATTATCTTCAGTACATAATTCATAAAATCTAAAATAGGTCAAAGGGTATAGCCGAGATCTAATTTTGAATTGTTAATTCATCAAATGGTTAGTTACAACAAATATATGTTCATTGTGTTTATTATTATTATTAAATGAAAATTTATTTAATTAATTATAAATTAATTAATAATTATTTTCTGCAATAGCTTATTTTTAGTGTATGATTATTTAAAGTCACTCACAAACTATATAATTTCAATTTATATTATATTATTAGATTTTTATGTACTATTACTAATGATTAATGTATAAATTAAAAAAAAATTGTTGAAATGTTTCAGTATTTTAAAAATGATGGAAAAATAATTTATAACATTTTGTTTTTATATGATGTAAATTTTATAATGGGGATGAGAAGTTTTAGATACACATATGGGTCACAGTCCATGTTTAAAAGAAAAATTCATTTTACTCGACATATATATCAGGTGTATTATGTGGGTTGTGATAGTAACCTAGCCTTATGTTAAGTTATCTATCTTGAGATTGGTTGGGAACTTCTATTTTAAGTTGGTTTTATAATTTATATGATGAAAGGGTTTCATTAATGCATTAGTCTATGAATATGGTTTTCCCTATGTGTTCATGGAGGAAACATGAATATAATATATGAGATCGAGGGTTTGTGTCTGAAAATTTATTCATGACATGTTATTAACTGTATTAATTATATGTTTGGTATTAGGATTGATACAATAATACTCATTATGATATTAGTTGTGTGGATCTCAATCTAATACCAACATTTACCATTATTTGGAAGGGAAATTTAGTGACCTTGGTTAATATTTATTAAATAATTGTTTATCTTAAATTATATAAGAGGGGTTATTAGCCTAGTGTGATGTATTGAATAAGTCTAGAGGGAATGTGAATATCAATTACGAAAAATTTAAATATATCAATAAAACAATATTGATTATTATAGATAAAAAACATTAAGATCAAGGTTCATTCAAAATAAACATCATGTACATTTGAAATAAAAATAAAAGTATTTGTGTAGATTTATGTTCATGTGTAGTGGAAATAAACAAACATGACCATCATATTTTATTGTATTTTATATTAACATGGTCTTAAAAATACACTTTAAACATCACTTCTCTATGAAAAAAATGTAACCACTAAAAGAAAAAACACTTTAGAAAGTATGTGATAACATTTTATGTGACCAATCTATTTCCTCACTTAGAGGTACATCCAAAAAACAATAGTATTATTCTTTTATATTGATCATGTAAAAATCAGTAAAACCCTGTAATTTTTAAGAGATCCAAAAATATATAAACCATCATTTTTAGGGCATAAAACTAATAAAAATTGAACATAGTTTTGGGAGGGAAAAATGAAAATATAGTTTCACAAAAAAGGAACTATAATTAGAATAAAATGTAAAAATATAAAAAGAATGAAAATATGGATTTTGACTTAGTTAAATCACTCCTTTTAAAATATGACACATTAAATCTTCTCCATGACCACAAAGCTGAATAGTAGAATTCATAGTATCATAGAATCATCATTGTAATATTTTGTTACTCATTCATATTATATAGCTCCCTCTCAATCAAAATTGATAAAAAAAAATTTCAAACAGTCTTCTTTAAAAATATATATGATGTTTTATTTTTAATATTACTTATTTTTTGTCCACTTATTGATCTTTTAGAAAAATTTCTGAAAATCAAACCATTCCATCCTGAGAAAACTAAAACAGGGTGACAAGAAAATATTAATAATATTAATAACAAAAATATCCCAAAAAATACATGTATATTTATACCTCATAAGTATGTTTTCAAAAAATAACAATTCATTTATGAATAATGTCCATGTAAAAATATAAATCTTGAAAAGATATATTGAAAAAATGGATTTATCAGAAGGATCAATGGAAGAATAAATTCACATATGAAAATTTCATGTTAAATGATTTCAATTTTATCTGAGGATATACAAGATTCCTATGCAAACATGACTTATATCAACATAAGCATAAATTGAGTTTTTTTTACATGATTTTAATCATTATAAGATTCATTTTTAGTAATTTTGTTAGCATTATTTTATAGTTAGAATAATATTGATAAAACATTACATCATAACATTCATGTAATAATTTTAATTAAATATAGTTCATATTGTAAGGTTTAGCTCATAATATTCTTCTATGTCCTCATGAAAATCATAAAATGTCATATTATAGTTCATATAATCTCTTAATAAGGTTGATACATCTCTTTATAATTTTCATACTAACATTCATAGTGTAGACACAACCAACCATATTGATTTTACAAACGTTTGTAATGTTTAGAGAGTGTATCATAATGTTGATACATAATTATATAAATCCTAGAAAACATAAAATCTTAGTAACTAAATAACACTTTATAAATAAAATAAACGTAGAAATTAACAAGAGAATCAATAATATAAGTATCGTATAACAAATATTGTGAGAAATTATAATGATACACATTATAATTATTAAATTTTCTTAAATTTGATCTTAATAGTATTCAAAAAATATAAAAACAATACAATTACATACTAAAAACTCTTCAATATTAAAATAAATCACTGAATATAAAATATCCTACATTTTAAAAATTAAAAAAACCTGAAAAATTTATCTCTCATTCTAAAATTTCTAAAATAGTTTCAAATTTTAGGCAACACCTTAACTAAAGAATAAACATATAAATAACTAAAAACATACTAACTTCTAAATATATTATATGTAAACTGAATTATTAAAAATAATCAATTAGTGATGGATAATAATTCACACAAACGTTATAAATAATCCACATGAACAAAACATAAACAACTACAATTGCTTAACAATTTAGGTAAAAATTAAAATAATAAACATATAAACATTAAATCTTCTATACAAAACATATTCAAACATTTATGTTACATAGAGCAGTTAACAGCTAAAATAAGTTATACATATTTACAAATCCCATATTTTAAACTAAATCTCTTTTACACCATGTTCAATTTTGATCTTATCAAAATCCATTACCTCCAATGGTTTTTTAAAAATATCATCATTTTCATTATCTATTAAATTAAATTATAAAATAATAATTAATTTATTAACATGATCTCTAAAAAATAGAATCTAAAATTAATTTCTTTTATTTTTTATTTTTTATTGTATTATTTGTTATTGAAATAGAAGAAGTATAATGTCAATAAAAAAGAATTTATATAATTAAGCATTAAAAATATATAATATTTTTAGTCTATTGAATTTGAGCTCAAGATAGTAGTATCCATATATTGAGTCTCAATTATGGATAAAAAGACAGATAATTTATTCTTAGAGCTCTATGAAATACAAAATTTACATGTACATTACATGTTCTGGATGTATTATTTCTATCAAATTTATATCTAAAAAATCGAAATGATAATAATAAAACAAATAAAAATATTAATGTATTGAAAAAAACTATAATTAAATCTCCCATTAATATATCTAATTGTTTTTCTAATATAATTTACATAACATTCTTGAAAATCCATCTATTTATTATTATCATTTTATCTTTAAGTAATCCAACAAAATAATGGACTTTACTTTTATAAATTTGATTTTGTTCATCATTAATATGAAATCTAATTAGCATGTTTTAAAGATTCACTGATGTCATTTTGTATCAAATCAGATTGAAATTATTATTTACCATAAAATTGGAAAATATATTTCTTAGTATAAATTATAGATTCAACATTTACAATATCATTTTCAGAAGGATTATCTTTTTGTGTCTTATGATCTATAATATCAAAATGGTAGAAGTATCCCCCAACTCAACGAATACATTGTTATTTTGGGGATAATTTTTACTAAAATGAATCTCTCTAAATTCTTCACCCATTTTCACTAAATATATATTTTCATTTAAAGACTACATTCATGAAATTTGACTTTCACATATTAATTAAATATCGTAGTTCTCTTATTATACACTATATGTGTTTTAATATTATTTGAATATCCTTGAAAAAATATATCATCACTCTTCGAGTTTAATTTTTCTAAATTTTTTTTAGTATTTTAAATAAACACGATACATAAAATTACTCTAAAGTTTCCAACTCTAGGTTAATTTTCAATAAACAATATAAAAGTATTTTATTTAAAAAAGGGATAATAAATATTAAATTTATATTAAAAGTTTTTATATTAATAACATTATCTGAAATTTATTTAGGTATGATTTTTTCATTAATTAACGTTCTATACATTTCCAAAATACATATATTTTCCCTTTTTATAGCCTTATATAATTTTGGTGCTATAGGGGTGAAAAACTAATATAAATATTCGTTATCATCATAAAAATTCTCCAATTCGAAATTAAAAAATTTACAACCTATATCACTTCTAATATAGATAATTTATTAACAATTTTTTTATTGATATAAAATTCATAAATTTAGTTAATGTTTTATACATGTGAGACATAAAATGTACCCAAGAAATACTAATCAAATGATAAGCTATTAATAACGTACTTGTTACCTCTTTTAAAAAAAATTTATAGTACTAAATAAATAAATATGGATATGTTAAAGAAATTTTCTAGTTTTAAATCATTTTATATATATGAATGTTTTATTCTGATATTTAACTTTTATAAATGAGTCATAACCAATATAATGTTTCCTATTTTTGGAAATTGTAGAAATTGTTCATTATTTCAAAATATAAAAATTAATTGCAATTTGTCTTGTCCAAGACTCTTATTTCATATTATATTATATAGTTCAAAAGCATTATGATACTTAACATTCAAATTAATAAGATTATAATCATTAATAGAATAAATATTATCTTTCATTCATCCATAAAAATGATTCATTTTTTTAAAAGAAATATTTTCTTCAGATATATCATTCATTACATCATCAAAAAAATATGAAATTCTTATTAAGATACCTTTAAATTCTTCTACATATTATAAATTATAGATTTTGGTAAAAATATATATGACTACATCACTGAATCCTCTAATATTTCATTATGGGTTATCAATGAATGTTATTGTTCCTTCATCATATTTATTATAAGATAGAATTTTTTATTGATAACTAGTCATGAGTCTAGAGTAGCCTCTGTCCATATATTATTGTTCTTGACACACATTAGTAAAATTTTCTAAAAATAAATCAAGTAGAAAATAATTTTTTAACCCATGAAATTTTTGGTTTAACAGAATTATTATTGGATTTTTAAGTAACCCAAATTTATTTTAAACATGTTTTTGTATGTAATCTATAAGATAAATTATTTAAAATAACATATTTATTATATTCAAAAGGTTATTTAAATCCCAATGAGAATTAATTTTTATAATTTCCCTTTATATTACACCTAAATCATGTAAATGTAGGTACATTACCATTAAAACATCTAACAAAAAAATATTATATACTTTAGGTATTTATTTGTTATAACCAAAACTAATTATTTCATTATTATTTTTTATTAACTGTCATTTCCTTATCAAAAATCACTTTTACTTGAAATAAAATAGACAAGGACTCATTTTTACTAATAATTTCTTTCTTAAACATTTCATTCTCTATTTGTGAAAGTTTTAAGTTAGTATAAACCATTTCATCAAGGAAATAAGTTGTATTCCTTCTTCTTTGATTTTTAATCCTTAATATTTTTCAATATTTATTTACATGGTAAATATCATTTAACAAAAAAATATATTTTCTTTCTTCCCCTTTATCATTGTTAGAATAAAAAATTTGAGATTATCATTCCAATCATTAATTTTCACTTTATCAATCTTTAAATTCTTTTTATATTCTTTTTATTATAATTTTCATAATCAAGACTTTCCTTAAAACCAAATGTTATATCATTAAGATTCTCATTTTATTAATTAGACAACATTTTTTAAAAGTTTTTTTTTCAATTATATGTTATAAATAAAATTCAACCATTCTCCAAATATCTTTATATAGTTTCATATTTTTTTAGATAGTTTATTATTAAAAAAATTCAAAATCTCAATAATAACTAGAACTAGAATCTGAATCAGTACTAAACAATTTTTTTATTCATAACCACATGTTATTTAATTTTCACTGACTATTATAATCACTAATGGAGTCTGATTCTCCCATGAAACTACATTTATCCATAATTTATTTCTTCTATTTCTCATTTTAGTTATTGTATTTCTATAGGTCCTTTTCAATTAGGTGTTCTAACAATATAGACCTATTATATATGTACCCAATGCATATTTTTTAAATTTAATTACATTTAAAGACATTAAAAGTATTATTTCGATCATTCTTATTGTTATCTTTAATTTATCACTTTTTCAATCCTTTCTCTGTCTTAATCATTTGATAAACCTATTTAGTGAAGTTAAAATTTTCATATCAATTAATTTCCTATAGATAATGGTAAAACTATATAGAGGAAACATTTTTATCCGATTTAAGTGAAATATAATTCATGTTTGAAGTCACCTCATCCATAATGTAAAATATCTCCATTTTGTTATATAATAGTGAAATAACGAGTTTTTCAAACATATATTCCTTAAAATTATTTAGTTCATTATTTATATTTTATTTGTATGCCAATTATCTATAGGTTCTATAACAACTTTATAGCCAATAATGTTTTATCTAAGGCCTCACCAAGTGCACTCAAACATTTTTGGATTCTCAATAATCTGTGGAATTTCAATTTCTTTATTTTATATTGGCCCATTTTAATTAATTATATTATATACATAGAATTCTTTTTTTAAGAGTTTTTTCAATATAGTATGTGACTTGTAGTGTTCCCCAATTTACACGAATTTTTTACAAGTGGATATAGGATGATACACACTTCAACTAATTACGTTGTGTAATATACTCATCAATTTATAATTAAAATAATATTTTATTATATCATTACCTATATGTGTGTCTATATCTGAATTTGGTAGTTCGTATGGGTTTACCATTATTATCTAATTATCTATGTTCATATGTTTAACATACACCTTTCTCCTATATTCCTAGTTTCCATTATAATTCCCATAAAAATATCATGGTTTCAATGTGATCCATTCATCATTTTTTTTAGTCAATAATTCTCAAAAAATATCCTTAAAAACTTAAGACTATGACAAGGTTAACTAAATAAAAATTTTATAACCATAATCTATGTCAAGATATTATAATATTTTATAATAATTGTTGTCCCAAATTGAGTTTTCTAATAGGTCTATAGGGGTAAATATACCATTTTAAACATTTAAGGAGGTATAAAAAATTGTATCACAAATCAGATTTAAAATTGAAACAAGAAACAAAAAAAACACTAAATTTTATTGTAGTCAAGATAAAATTTATCCCATATATAATCATCACTCATCACATATTCTCAATATAAATGTCTCCCACTATAATAAACATGAATTTTAAAAATATATGATAACTTTTTTCAAAACGTTTCATTTTACTCACCTGGAGGTAGAATCCAAAAATATTATACTACATCTTTATGTACCATAAAAACATAGAAAACAACTCAACTTTGGAAGATAGACATAACTCAATAGAAATGCATTTTTTAGGAGGTATAAAAAATAACATTTGAACATTCATTTGGAAGGGAAAATAAAAAATTGATCATTTTATAACAAATATAAAATTAAAAATAATACAAATTATAAAGTAGAATAAAATAAGCAATCATAAAATGTCTATTGATCTCGATCACTCTATAAAAAATATCATATGATAATATTAATTTCTGATCACACCGTAGAATATTGAAATTCATAATAGTATAATCTCAGCAATTTCATTTTTATTCTATCATTCATGTATAATTGCTCATTCTCTCAATCTTAATTTATAAAGAAATTGTCAATGAACAAATTTAAATAGATCCATAAACTTATACAAATGGGTTTCCTTGTTTTTGGATTCTCTTGTTGATCAATTAATCGTGTTTCCAAAAAATTTACCATTACTGGATGGGAATATTAAAATAGGCATCAAATGAAATAATTGAAAATATATATATCAAATAAATCCACGTAATAATGAATCTACATTTTATTGTTTTCATTGAAGAATAATTATAAAATTATTATTCACCATGTAAATATATCAATGATGTTATGATATTTCAAAACAAAAATATTCCATTAAGGATCCACGTGGGCATAAATTAACATATGAATATTTAAAATATTGGTATTTTAAGTGAACATATTTCACATAAGAAAAAACCTGATTTTGAGGTAAACATGATTTATATATATATTTCATCATTAAATAGTTTCATAATTATGCTTTTAATCATTATAAGAGATATTTTTAATTACCGTGTATGTTTCAATGTATAGTTAATTGAATATTGATAAATAAAAACTTCATAAGGTTTAGATCTTAAGGTTAAGACAACATAGTTGAGCATGATAGGATTATCTAAGTCAGCATAATTTTTAAAAAAATTTATCATAAAGCCTATAAATGTCCTTCATAAAGATAATAAACCTCTTCATAAGGTCAATACTTACATTTTTAAGATTGATAAAAACAACCTTATGATTGATAAAAAACATTATAATGTTTACATAGTGTCCCATAATGTTCATGGATATTATCTTAAGGTCTAGATAGAAAAAATAAAAGAAAAAATAATATCCCATATAAATATGATAACCATATAAATTGATCAATGAGAAAATGATTTCAGTAGGAAGTAATTTATTCTTTTAGAAATTAAAATTGCCTCTTTTGTAATTATGTAATTTAGTAAATATAATGAATTAAAACATTAAAAACAAAAAATAAAAATAAACATCAACACTAATAAACTCCATAAAATCAATCACATTGAAAACAATTTCATGCGTGATATAGTGGATGGGTATTTTCAAGAATGTGTGTTGTGAGTTTTAAAACAATCGATAAAGTTCTGGTGTGTAATTACCCAAACCCACAAACCAGAATCTCTTTAAAAACATATTTTTTATACACTTTATATGATAGAAACAATGAAAACATTAACTTATCCATCCAAATTTACAATATCTATTGAAATTATAGGATCACATACATTCCAAACTCCCTTTTATGATTAGAGTTTAATAGAAATAGGGAAAACCATTAGCTAACAAAACCCATAAAATTCCCACCAAATAGATATATTTCATTCTAAATCAAGAATTTCTTAATTTGTAATTATAATTGAACATATCCAACAAAATTATACACATATGATATTAGAATAGACATATACTACACAATAATATTTTTCAATAGCTTTGGTAATGGAAAT
This sequence comes from Viscum album, assembly GCA_963277665.1. Lineage (NCBI taxonomy): Eukaryota > Viridiplantae > Streptophyta > Magnoliopsida > Santalales > Viscaceae > Viscum > Viscum album. Next base: position 166,648,388 of record OY728148.1, read on the forward strand.
ATAAAGAAGGGAGAAATCAAATGATCTATGATGTTAAATATAAGAAATAAAAATTAAAGAAAATTTGTGGGTAAAATATAAAAATTTTGGAATGGGAAAATAATCAAATATCTTTTACATAAAATTTGGGAATCATGGCTAATAATGAATAGATCATGTGTCATAATTCATGGAATAAGGATTTAGTATAACATAAACATGAGTAATAGATGTATGGATACATGAGTTAATAATTATGCGCCATGGAAACATATAATAGTCATAGTAATGTGGAACATGAATAGTTATATAAAATCATTTCTTATATTGAGGTTCACAACTGATTCCATTATCACATAGAGGATAAATTTTTATAGTGGATCAGGTTTACTCTCAATTCCTATCAACATACTGGATAATGTCTCTTAGTGGGAAGGGTTAACTCCCTAGTCCCTTATGTGTCATATCATGTTATATAAAACATTACCTAATGGATTGGACAAATAAAATAGACCCACCCATCACATAATTACAAAATATACATATGTGTATCACATGAACATGAAAATATTCATAATTCCATCATATTTTAATTATCATATGTGAAAGAAATGAGTTTCATGAAAATTTTCATAACATAAGGTCATAATCCATACATAGAAAGAAGGTGGATGGTATAATTAGAACATATACCTAGTGAAGTGTAATAAGAATTTAAAGATGGTTACATAGACAAAAAAAATTTATAGGAGAACTAATTTTCATTGAAAAATTAATATGAAATATCCTTTCTTATAAAAGAAAATATATTTAAAAATAATTGTAACTGGAATTTCCTGGAAATCCATGAAAAATGGAATGGAATACCCATGAATAAAAATAGTTATAATAGTGGGAAAATGAATTATTGTGAAAATAATTAAAATTAAATATTCTTTTCACACTGTTCTGTAGAAAATAAAATCAAAATAAAATGATTCATTTGGAAACCATCACAATTATTACTTCCAAAAATATATAAAAAATTCTAATACAATAGAAATTTCCTTAATAAATCCTATCATTATAGAGAAGAACATTTATAAGAAATAATAACATGGGTACGGAGGAATCCGTACCAATAAATGTAGATAATGTTTACTCAATTATAGGAAACCATTCAATTGAATAGAGATACAAAGGGACGTGAAATTGAAGAAGATATATAGAACCCATAACTTACCAAGTGATAAAGAAAAAATTATTTTTATAAGAAAATAAGTTATAATTCCCTAAAATTGAAATTTATATATATACAAACACGAATTATAAGTGATATTGGAAAATAAAACTATATGGATTTTGGTAATATTTTATTCAAAATACCCTGAAATACAAGACAATAAATGTATTTTTTAAACCATTATATTAATTGGAAATTATGATAAAATATATAAATGGGTATTATATATTCCAAAAAATAGCATAATTGGTTAAACTGAAGCATATATCAATGAATAAAATTTATTTTGAGAAACTCATACATTTTTAATGATTCTATTCTAAATAGAAATAATTTATAAATAGTAATAGTAAAATTACATTGGAATACTACAAATACTTGAAAAGGAATCATTTTAGATAAAAATAATGTGGATTAAGGTAAATTTATAACATGTATAAAGTGCTTAAAATGATCATAAGTCAATGAAAAAAAAGATTAATTTTCTCAGTCAATCTTGGATATATGATCACTTAAATATCAAATGGTAAGTTGTGTTTTTAATTTAGTTGATCTATATAATCAATTCAATGATATGTTTGATCTTATAACATCACGTGGTCAATAAACTAACCATAATATTTTGGTCATTCTATTTATTGGAAAATTCAATTTTTTATTTTCATAGAGGATTTCCATTATTAGAAATTTCTACATGTGGTTGATCAATATTGAGATAACCGGTCGATCCAGTCAGACGATTGCTTCAGTAGGTCGATTAACTGGTCTGAATGTTTGATCCAGAAAGGCACATATAGTTAATAAATTATATTTTCCATTCAATTAATCCACATGGTAAGTGGCGTTATTTATGTTGTTATTCCAGACTATGTTATAGAGTAAATAGTTTTGATTTTTCACATACTTAGTGATTTTTTGCTAGATATAATAGGTGAAAATATTAGTTTTGAGAATTATATATTCTAAAAAAAATGATATTTGGAAATTATCATGTTATATAATTCATTAATTATACATTAAAAGTGATTTGGGTTCATAATTATAATATAATGAGCAAACTCATGTTGATGCTTAGAAGGTAGATGTGTTCGATGTGCTAGTAGGAGGTCCTCATTGTTGATATATGTGATTCCATGCATGTGGTATTTTTTAATGATATTAGATAAGTTGATTTTGAGATGGGTTTCAATGAAATAAATTCCCAAGTCTTATAGAGAATTAAATAGAATCTTGGATTAAATTTCAAGAGGCCTAAAATAGATATAAATTAAGAATTAGTTTAGAAAATTTAAATAATTAGATATTTGACCTAATAATGATCATAAGAGTTTTTAAATTACAATTTAAACAAAATATTAGCATGATATTATTATGTTGATATATTTACATATATGTAGATATCAAAGATTATATCCAGATTGATTTTTTAAGAGAAAATACACACACTTTGAAATAATTGTGAGTGGTATATCAATATTGAAACCTAATATAATACTATATGTGTTTCTAGGAAGAAGAAAAAAATATCCTGATATAATTTAAGAAGTCATATGTATCGAAGAGGAAGTAAAAGATGTCCAACAAGATATTTGTTGAGCTAATGATGAAAATAATGTGAGAAAAAGATACCCCTTCCAATTACGAGTGATATTCCATCATTAGTAGAACTTATGTTCAAGGACACACATTTTTCAAAGAATAAGGGGGATGTGTAGACTTAAACTGGAATATATATGATTTCATATAGTAGAGGAAATATTTTAAGGCATGTTGAAGGAGGAATTAGGAGGAAAATTGACAAATTATCTAAAAGCAGTTTAAATATCCCACCTAGAGGTGGTAAGGATATTATTATGGTTAGATATCATTTATAAGTGAGATTAGAATATAATAAAACCATCATGAGTATATTGTTTAAATCAGTTGAAGACTATAGATATTTTGTGAGAAATTTTCTTTGTACGGGGTTCATTTTCATTGAAATTTTGTATATAATTCACCAAAATGTGTTAATGGAAGGTTTCTCATGTATAGGAAAGGTCTCGGGGGTGCTCCATCAGTTAGGGGTATGGATAAAAAGGAAAAGAGGTCAATATTTATTGAGGGAATGGTTGGTGAAAGGATAGTAGAAACTCGGTACGCTAACCATACATCTTACCAATGGGGGTTCACAGTTGGGGAAAAATTATAGGGTAGCCTACGAGACCACATAGCTAGAGAATCCCTTAGATAGTGGAGAGCGCCTGACCACCACATGGTTTGTCAAACTATTCAAGAGGCCAAGAAAAATTATCTTAGTTTCCTAATAAATATAGGAAACCACATGGTTAGCCTACATTTTGAAAAATTATGCTACCAAACTATGTGCATCTTAGAAAGTAAGAAATTCCCAATTTTCCACATTGGATTGAATCATTATTTCAATGGTTTTCACAGCATTGAACCCCATATATATGGGGGGATGATCCAAGAGCTCCTCTCTCCTCCATGGTTTTTTATCCGTCGATTATTAGGCATTTTGTGTGTCTTTTGGTGCAAATTAAAGATCCAAGTATGAAATTGACTTTATTTTAATTTATTGTTTGTAAGAGGGATTGTGGGTTGTTTCCACTCTTTCTAAATTTCCAATCCTTTATTTTCCATGGTGTTCTCTGTATTTTTATTCTGAGGCCATTTTAGATCAATTAATGGGTCAATATTTGATGATTAGTTTTCTATGATCAAGATTTATGTGGTTTATAATCTTCTTCCCATATTCTTACTGTTTTATATGAGTATGTGTGAATAATTAATCAGATAACTGATATGTTTATTTTTTATATTTTGAAAATTTTCCAAGAGGATTTTGAAATTTTTTAAAAGAAAGGTTTTGGATTTTTATCCATTATGGTTTTCAATGATGGAAAATGACGTTTTGAAATTGGGTAATGTTTTCAACGGAGGATTCAACTTTAATGTGATTTGAAAAAGTGGTTTCTTATTATATATAAATGATGATATAAATATTTAGTGTAAAGGTATTATTTAGAGTTTTAAAGAGCATGACCCTTGCTGAAGGGTTGTTTGGAAACATTTTAATAAAGAGTGGTTATATTTTTCCTCACAGATTGTTTAAGAGGTGTTTTGTGAAATAAACATAAGGGTATGTTAAATTGTTAAATGGGTTGAAGAACCATTAGTTGAAGAATCAAATTAGTTATGGAAAAAATGGTTAAATATAATAAATTATTAATAAAATCATGTCAATGCGTTAAATTGTATTAGTGGGGTATTGGACTGAGGCTCTAATCCCATGGGTTTTTCTAGACTGATCCTCTAGTCCCCACCAATGTATTGTATGATTAAAGTATTGGAATGAGGTTTTTCATCATTGGTATGGGCTGGAAAAATGTTATATCCCCCACAAATGATTTTCTTAGACTAGGGTGTTAGACTGAGGTTGTATGATCTTATATAGGGCATTGTTTGGGATATCAAATTGGGCCACTATTTTCCCAATGTATGAACATGATATGTTTAGTAGGACTAATGTTCCATGGTTCATTTTTAAATTTAACTTTTTAGTGAACTATCCTTTGTTGCATACTGTATGTAACCCCTTTATGTTATGTATTAGGCTCCCAATGGGTCTATAGTGAGTTAGTTTGGTTCGTTTTCAAGTTAAAACTTAAAGGGAAAATGGTTATTTAATTTTTTTTAAATGTAAAACATTATTAATTTGTATCTATGATTATTTATTTCACATTTATTGTTTATATACACAATTGTAAAACTAATTATTACTTTATACACCATTAGTGGTGTCCTATTGAGTTGTAATCTAACCCTTCCAAGGCCACCACAGAACTTGGGTACCTAAGAAGATGATAATTGTTTTCAGGTATGTTCAAGAATGGTACTTGGTGTTTTGTTTTTCTATTGGATGGTGGGTTGGATCATGGGATGTTAGGTTTCTGGTGGACTAAACACCATGTTTTTGGTTTTACATATTTTTATAATTTCAGCTATTTCTTGTATGACTTCCTAATATTTTGTGTACACATTCCATTTTATATTATGTTTAACTAGGTTTACTATGGTCACTTACCTCTGGTCATTCTGTTAAGCTGTTTCATTTTCTTGACATAGCAGAGGTGGTTTCTTTTCCTATATTACTTTTTATAGAATATTGGATACTATAATATTCTTAGGTAAGAGTAATGAGATCATTCATAGGTGTCTATAGTCTCACATCAGATGGAAAACCCATGATTCTGGGTGATTGGAATTGATGTTATGTCTTGTTATATTATTGTTTATAGATTCTTATTCATCTTGTAGAACACTTTGGATGTGATGTTATTGGTTTTTTAGTTTATATATCTTGTAATGGTATGGTAAGAGTGATTTTGTGTGTTAATTCATCCTTATAAAAACATTGTACTTATAGATCATCTGAATGTTTCATTTGATTCATAGTTCCCTATGATTCATATGCTAGTAGTGTAATTTTCTCTTTGTGGTTTCAACCTACTGGTCTACCCTTGATTCCATTATGAATATTTTTTTTAATTTCAATTTGAATTAATTTTATAATTTTGGAATGTTGGGTAAAAGGTCTTTTAGGGAATTTGAGTTCTCAGGATTTAAAATGGTAAGGTTAATTAAAATGGGGAATGTGTAATGATAGGAACATTAGGGAAAATTGTGTATAAATATGTAGTTTTTTGAATAAACCCTATTTAATTGTGGTTTTTGTAGTAAGAGTGTCCTGGTTAGATATATTGGGTTATGGGTTTTGAGGTTTTTAATGGTTTAGAATTTTTTTAATAGTGGAATTTTAATAATTATACATTTAGTTAGGTTGTGTTCTTAATGTTTAGAAAGTTTGTTTGTCAATATTGATGTGTAAAAACATGTCAGGTGAGATAGTTTGAGTTTTTATTTGGGACCTAGAGTGGCTGTCTGTAATGTATTGTCGATGTATGTGTGTTTGTGTTTTTTGTATGGGGTCTAATGTAAGGAGACACTTGGCATATTAAATGACTTTTTTAGGAATGGGTGAAAGAGTCATTCCTATGAGAAGATACTTATTTGAGGCCTTATTTTTACCTATTATAGGGATATCTGGTGTCCTTTCTTAATGTCACTCTATTTTAGGGATTTTTTATAGTTTGAACTTTGAGTTTGACATATGAGAGGGGTCAACTAGTTTTCCTGTGCATTTGAGTGCATATATAACAGGTGGATGTTTTGGACTTAGATAATGGTGAAAAGAGACTTCTAAATAGTGTGGGTTTAGACGAGTGGACAAAGAGGGATATTCAAATGGTTCTAGAGATGTGACATGAGTTTTTGTTATGCAAATTTTTTTTAAATTGATGGAAACATCAATAGATGATATATTAATGTTTTGATTGCATTGGAATGTAAATCATGGGTGATTTTGTATAGGTTGAATTTATAAATAGTAGTTTCCATCGAGTTTCATTGAAAAGTGATTGGTTATACCATTTTTCTTTCATAGGAATGCAATGGTGTTCTCATAGTTGGATTTAGTTCCACATTCAAGATGAGATGGATCATTTGAATGCATGAACTATTTTTTTATATTTTTAAATGTGAGAATTGATATTATCATTGGATGAATCTCTTTTTATTTGAAACTCTCAAAATCTAGAGCTGGTTTTGGAAAAAGAACTCAAGAACATTTGTGACCTCAAGGTTTATAATGTTGATCTAATTATGGGCACATGAAAGAGATGATCATTGTTTTTTATAACATATGAAAATGTGGCTCGGGATAAGTGCTTTCCATTTTAATAAAAATAAAAATGGGAAGTAATTGTTATGTGAGAGACATTTTGTTTTTGAATCTGTGTGGTGGGTCATTGTGACTCTATTATGAATCACCATGTTTGTACAAGAAGAACTCAAGGGGTTTTATGACATTATATCTAAAGGTAAATATGGGTAACAAATTATTGGTGAAGGGTTTTCATGTAGTGGTGAGTTTGGTTTGGTATCCCACTTGATTTGTGGTGTTTGGTAAATGATGAGATATCTATAGGTATGGGATCCTAGGTGTTACTAGTTGGTTGAGTTATCCCTATAGTGAGAGGTGACATCAGGAAAGGATTAGTTCTAATGGTATTGATCAATGAAATCATGGTTTAATTCCGGACTCGACATGATCATTCCCATAATACTGACATCAACTTGAGTACACTTAGAGAACATCATCTATACGTGAATATACATAATTTTTTTTTCATTTTTACATATATAGAACTTATTTTATTGTGTGTTCGTGGAGTTTTTTTGGGGAATCCAATTGGTGGGAGGTGTACCAACACTAGTTTATGAGTAAGGTCTCTGTGACTGAGTGGATTCTTGGGAATTATAGATATTTTGTTCCCATAAACTTAGGGAATTCATGGGATGATTTTTTTGTTGCTCAAGTAGGAGAAGGGTGTCCTTGTCCAAATCATAGTTCCGGTAGCAATAGTTCATGGACCTTGGAGGATGATTTTTCTTGAAGACAATGGTGTAAATGACACTCATAATGTGGGGAGTAATGTGTTATCCATGGGAGGGGGACCCTCATGTATGTATGTTTGTGGGTGTGTAGAGATGCTATGGGGTTGGATGTTAGGGAATATATTTTCCGAAAAAGAAAATATGTAATATATGTTTGTGTTTCTCTATAAAGGCTAGGTGGGCTTGGATGTGGTGGTTCATTGAGTTGAGTGTTGGCCTCAGGATCAGGGTGGATCCAAAATCTATCTGGGTGTTTGAATTGGATATGTGTCAGTGGGTTAGGTTTATTGTGAGGATAGTTATGGGTTAGTGGATGATTTGATGGTGTAATTTCACAAAAAGTCATGGATAGACACTGGTAAGTGTATTATGATGGAAGTGGTATACCTTGGGTGATATGTTAATGTGAACAAGTTAAGTGGTAACATACCCATAATTAGAGTTCGGCGCTTTCAGGGTGAGTCATCCAAGAATGTTCCAACAAGACATGGTTAAAAGAAAAAAAGTGGTGACTTGAAAGAATTCTGCGATTGATGTTAGGATTTTAAATGTGTGTTTTTGTAATGGAATTTTGTTTTGAGGAAGAACCATGTTGATTATAGTTCTTGTATGGGTGGCATAAGTGCATCCATTTAGGTTTGTTTAAATGTAAAGATGGATATTTATGTTGGTTGGATATTTATTATATCTCTAGGTGATGTGAGTTGGGAAATGCATTAGTTTCTTTTTGGAATAACATGTTTAAGATTTTAGTGGTCCTCTTCTGATGATGGTGGTTCCAAACACTGGAAAATGGTTTTTGGGAGATGGAGTTCATGGTAGGGATCACTATAGAGGGAAATTGTTCGGTTCTTCTGTTAATCAGTGTAAAATTTTTAGTGGGAAACGGTAAGTTCCATCTTGGTGTTTGGATTTTGGTAATGGGAATTGGCTCTAGTATTTACCGGACGAGTTCATTGATATTAGGGTTTTTTATTGTGTGTGTTTTGGGTGTTTTGGTGTAGAATTATGTCATTGGGCATTGTGTAGTGGAAAAATATATTTTGGGATTTTGGTTGAAAATTTTTATGATACTCCAGAATACACAAGGTTTGGGTCATCACGATTTTTAGAAAATGATACAAAATGGTATCCTAGTATGCCTAGATATTGGGGGTTGTAGGTAGAATATGAATGGACATTTAATAATTGGATCTCATTGGGTGGTGTAGTTATTTTAATGAATATTTCATTATGTTCTTGTTTTAGTGGTTTTACCCATGCTTTTCATATGAGTTTAACGCTGGTGATATTGTTATTGAGTCTAATGAATCCTTTGAGGAGCACCTGAGTTGTGTTATAAATAACCATGATAAGGCTTATGGGGTAAGACCACACATCTGATATGAATGTAATGAAATAATGGTTGTGTTCAAGAAGAAAATTAAAAGAGGAATTCTAGTATCTGGCACTAGTGGATTGACACTTTTTCCATGACGTTTCATTAATGATGGAAAGTGCAGCTTGAGGGTGAGTTGTTATAAGGTGAAGAGGTTTTAAGATCCATATCTTTAATGGAGGTTTTTTAATTTAATATTTTGGAGAAATCCTCTATATGGATTAATGGATGTTTTAACAAGTTCAATAAAATTTGGGGGTATTCTGAGGGTTTGGGGAATGAAAAATAAGGAAAAGATGTCGATCTATTCTAAGAGAATAGTTTGTGCATTGTTATTAGTAACCATGATTCATAACCTTATGAAATGTATAATATGGTCTACAGTTAGTGAAACCATGTAAGCTGGACAAGGAAAATTTGTGTTTATCTCCCCTTGTATAATGGCGAGCACACAGTCACTACATGGTATTTTAAATCATGTGGGTGGCTAGGAAAACCATGTGTCTTGTTTTTCTCTTGGATAGATATAACTACACGGTTGGTGCAGGGTTTTGAAAACCATGCAGTCAAACTATGAAACTATTAAAAATTATGATATTCCAATTTTTACCACTTTAACATGAATCATTATTCCCTAATTTTCACACCATTCAAATTCCTATATTATGGATGAAAACTAAGATCCCCCCATTGTTGGTTCTCCCTCGATTCATATACATTTGAAGTGTCTTTGGGTACAAAAAAAATATGCATGTATGTTTAAACATTGTTTCCTACCATTTTCTAGAAAGGTCATGGTGGGTTGTTTCCCCTCATTTAGAAAATCTAAACCATTGTTTTCCTGGGCACCCATTGACTTGGTTTTTTAGGCCATTTTAGTACGAATGATGGGTCAATATTGGATGATTGGTTGTCTACAAGCATGTGGTAGGTGGTATACGATATTTTTTCCATGTTATTATTCTTTTATAAATATATGTGGTTCATCCTATTTACGGACATGATAGATTTATGTGTTCTGGACTAAAGAGCATAAATGTGGGTCTTAATTTTCGGTGGGAGACTCTTTATAGAGCTCATTGGTTCCGTTAATAACTCTATACTAGCCAATGGCTACCCATGGGGTATGCCAAACCCTTTTAAATGTTGAAATATTTTGGTAAGAATCAAGATAGGATTATAAGGAATGTGAATGTGTTGTTAATTTTAATTTGGTATGTGGGAGAATATAATGGTATAATTGAATTTTCTGTATTATAACTTTTGTAAAATACCCAAGAGGATATTTATATGATTTAAATTAAATATTTTTGGGATTTTTATCCTCATATGGTTTTCAATGAATGAATAAAGATGTTTTTAAACTATTTATTGTTTTGAAAATATGTTTTTAGAAAAATTATTTTAAAAAGATTTCTTGTTAGATTTCAATGATTATTTTAATTTTTTGTGTAATGGTATTTTTTTTAGGATTAAATAGAAATTCCCTTGTTGAAGGGTAGCTTTGAATCTATTTAATAAATGGTATATTTATTATACATCTCAAAGTATTTGAGAGGTGTTTTTTGAAATTAAAGTAAGGTGTAAGTTAAAATGTTAAATGGTTTGAAGAACCTTTAATTGAGGCATCAAACGAGGTATGAATCAAAATGCTTATATTTTATTAACAGTTAAGGAATAATATCCATGTGGTAAATAGAATTAGTGGGGTATTTGACTGAGGCTCTACTTTGACAAGTCAGTATGTAATGATACTATAGTCCCCTTTGATGTATTGTATGACCAGATTATTGGACTGAGGTTCCTCCTATTTAAGTAGATGTTGAAATATCCTCTTGGACCTACCTATGTTCTTCTTGGTATAAGATTTCAAACATAGTCTCTATAATCCTAATGATGGAATGGTTTGCGATGTAAAACTATTACTTAATGCCCCTAATATATGTACATGATATCATTTCCTATACTAATTATCAATGGTTTATGGTTAATTGAATTTATTAGTGAATTCCCATTTGTGAAAAAAAGTATGAAACCCATTAATGATATGGCTTAGGATCTTGACATGGATGTAGTGGGTTAGGATGGATGGTTTTCATGATAGAACATATATGATAAAATGGTTTTTAATTAATTGTTTAATTTTTAGACATGGATCTCTTATTGTTTTGTTTATTTAGTGCACCTTCATTATCATTATACATTGTTGTACAGACTGTTTATTGGTTTTGATACTACTAGAGGTTTCTTATTTAGGTGTGCTCATACCCTGCTCAGGATACCATGAAACATGAGTACCCGAGTAGATTCTACCTATTTTTTTGTATAATTTTAGGATAGGGACTTGGTATTTTTTTGAATGGGATGATTGGTTAGAGCATGTAATATTAGTTTGGGGTTAGAATCAGGACTGTGTTAGTGGTTTTATATTCGTTCAGTATTTTTGGTCTTTATTTTATGCTTGATCAACATGTTGTGTATACATTCCATGTGTGTATTATGTTTCACTTGGATTATTATTGGCACATACATCTAGTAAATCAGTTATGCTATTTCATTTGGTTGATATATATGTTCCTATTATTTATACAATGAAATTACATTAAAAATGGTTATGTTCTCCCATCATTACCATTAAAGACATGTTCTTCTAGTTAGCAGCCTCTGGCATACATGGATGCATGCATGAGGTAATTGGTGGTATTGCTTTGGGAAATAGTTTAAGTGGACACCAGGAAAGGGTGTTACATTTTATGATATTTATTCTATGTATTTTGGGAAATTTTCCATATATAGTTTTTTGAGTTTGATTTTATTTTATTTAACTAGATTCATAAAGGAAAATTTCGGCCATGGAACATTACCTAAACTTTGAAATTAGTGATAATTCAAGGCTAATCATTTCAAAACCTTATGAATTTGTCATTTTATAATATGAATACATGATTAAGGATGATATGTGATAAAAAATTTATATCTAATAATTAACTAGCTAAAATTATATGATTAATATTTCATATTTATAGAGGAGAAATACATCATTGATTAACCCTCTCCCCCTATGAGTGATATCACTAGATATTGGACCAACATTTGGTGTTTGACAACCATGTTCCCTCTAAAAGAAATATATTTTTTTTAAATAATTAATATATAAAGTTATAATTTTTTTAACAATTCAAGAGTTCATTTCTTTTACAAATAGAAATTCATTGGATGGAGGAATCAAATTATTCCATATCATCTTTCATAAGTCCTAGAGTTAAGTGATGTTGTTATTGTGGGATTTAATCCACTAAGAAAATATTCCCATTATGTATATCGAAAAAATAAATATAAAATTAGATTGGAAAGAAATTATTCTCTTATTTTATCACTATTTGAAAAAATAAAACCAAGGTTATGGGACTTGTAACTACAAAGAATATGTGGGGAAAACATGAAAATATATTTAAATGAATATTAAAGATAACGGAACCAAAGATATATAATTGGATGTAAATTTATGATATATTTGGATAATGGATGTTGATTAATTATGATTATATAACCCATTTCAATGATATAGTGAGTAAAATTAAAGGATCCAAGGACAATTCAAAAGATGTAATTGTTGTAAAGAAACTATCGGAAAATTTTCCTCATAGATTTAATCATAACTATATTCCATGGGAGATATTAGAAATATTCATATCATCATGAGATAAACAACATTATTCAAATTTTTAATATGAGAAAATTCTAGGTCTTATAAAATAAGAATAAATGTAATTTAATGAAATGAATGCTCTTACTCTGAAAGTTGAACCATTATCATAGTTAAAAAATGAAGGTGATTGATTATACAGGACGTTCATGTCACTTATTTCTAAAAACATGGTAAGAAAAATATGTAATATCCCTCTAATGTTCTTCAATTCTTCATTATTTGGGTACTTTTAAATTGATTCCCAAAATAAGTAATATGATGAAACTAAAAGTGATATTAAATATGAAGACCATTCTACAAAGAAATATATAAAATTTGAAAAATATTACCACATGATGAAAATATCTTATAAAACAATTAGGATATATTTAATTAGTAAAGAATATATTAAATATTTTTAATTCTAATGTGCGTTTGATTATGTTCCCTCATAAAATCACACAACCTTATTTATAAATGTAGAAAAACAAAAATTCATAACAATAAGTGAGGTACAAAAGGAAAATGGTTATAGTGGGTATATTCTGTTGTCATAATGGGATACTTGACATGTGAATAACATAAATCATAATATTATTATAAATCTTTTAGATAAAAAAAGTGAATATGTTAAAAGTAGATATCTCATAAAATAGATTAAAATTACATTGTTAAAGACTGTAGAAAAAGTTATTATACATGAATGTTTTTAAGGTACATATGGATTAAAATAAATAATAACTAAATGAGGATCAATTTGGAGTCCTTTATGCTAAAATAATTAAATATCCTTATATAATATTATGAGAGATTAGTGGGGATTAATGATGAATCATCCAATGATATATAGACAACCATATCTAATAAAATTGTAAAAGAAATTTCTAAATCCTTATGAGGTACTAAATCTATTCACTTTAATTATGAAAATTTTGAAATCCAATCAGGAGATGTTCACACTAAAAAAATATTTAGTATGTTCTTCCCAATTCATGAGAGTGGAAAAGATTATTTTTAAAAGAAAATTCCAAGAAAATGGGGTTTCAATAATTGATTGAAGATTCCTAGACATAAAAAAATACACTCACTCAAATAATAAAATATAATGGTTTAGGGGATTAATATACTTTTGTGAAATATTTGTGGAAAATTAATATTCCCTCTCATATAATATTTTTTTATAAAACTATCGTGAATCAAGGTGAAGAAAAACATAGCACTAAAGATGAAATTATATTAAATTAATAAATAAAAAAAGAAGGTAAAGACTTGATACTAGATAAATGAATTAAAACATATCATATAACAGTAGGGTAGAGAATATTACTAGAAAAGGAATAAAAAAGTTTCAAATTTTTTGTTTAATATATGAAGAACTGATGTGTGCAAAGAAATGCTTATGAATAAAGAAATCAATTAGTTCAATAACAAAATGTGGGAGATGGAAGGCTGCCGGTCATGTTACATGTTATTATTTCACATTATTTTGGGGAAAATGAATCTATCAATAAAAATATTCAATAATTTGGGGATGAATGTGACTTTACATTTCAGGAAATAAAAGAGGTCTAATAAAAGAATTTAATTAATTGTAATGAAACCACCAAGATATCTGAAAAGGTAAATTATAAAAAAAATTAAAATAAAGCTTAATTTTTTCCCTAATGATGATGTTTAGAATAATGGAGTATCCATGTTGATATATATATATATATGAAGTTTCCTTCTCTCATTAAATATAAATGTATACTCATATTATTACCTTTAATTTTATGTGTACTAACAATCAAGGAAGTGAAATACTCAAATAGGGGAGACTGATGAATTTTGAAATATATTTGTATGAAGTTAATACATTTTATTTCATTGAGTACTACACCAAATCAATAATGCGTGATATAGAAAGTAAGATAATCCATCAAGGGGAAAATACATGAATAGATATATCAAAAGTGTCGATGTACATAGAATGTTGTGTTCTAGACAACCCAAAAAAATAAAGGTTGAGGTATTCCAAAAACACTATTAATATATTTTTTATTGTAAAAAATATCATTACCAAGTGGGAGATTTGTTTGATGTGTTTTTAGGTGAAAGGGGGAGTAAATTTCCTTGCACATGATGTTTAGTGATTCATTTTTTACTTGATTAGAAGGAATATTTTTCATGATAAGTCTATTAAAAATCCCTTATACTAAGATTTTATTTATTGGTATCTAATTTTAAATTGATAATATAAAATATTGAGGAATTGTTAAAGTACCTATTGTATTCTATATCATATTTACCCATAAAGACATACAGATGATTAACTAAATTGTCTTTTCTATTTCAGGGGTATGGTTTCATAATTCTCCTATAAGTAAATTAGGTTATATTTGAAATTTTAGGAGGGAGAAGAATTTTCATTTTAATACCATTTTTTAAAGTATTATCGGGATATTAGTGATATAAAATCCCTATGTAAACTTTTCATTTAATTATCAATAAAGCGGATAAATTAATTTTCACAAATGTTTATTTCAAGATGTATCATTGTATTGATAATAATGATTAATATAAAAATTATTATACCCATGAATGGATTAATTTTTTAGCCATTAAAGAAATATTCTTGACATATGAGAAGTATTTGATATATGAAGAGGAAATTGTTAGAGAATTTTTAGTTTCTACCATTATACATGAAAATAAAATAATTTTAGGATACTAGTTGTATCAACTAGCTAGACAGGTTCATGGAGTGGGACATAACAATGAAGATATATGTTCTGACATTCTAGAAAACTGAAGGCAATTGTTATTGGATATAGATAGTATGTCTAAAATATATATGAATTTTATTGAGTTTTTTTTAAAGGCTAAATATGGGTTATGGTGGTCGATTTTTAGTTGGGATATCCATGATGTAATTTGAAAGATATATATAAAATGGATAATTATATATGTCATGTAACCATCATCCCTTGGATCTATTTAAACATCATATAATGTTTTGTCAATAATTCATCCTATGTAACCCAATGATGTAATCATTGTATACATAAAACCATAGTTGATTGCATTATGTTAGGTCAATACTCATTGAAGATCCAATACACATGGTCGATTGAAATTTAAACAGTTAGTTGAGTTATTTTTCCAATAGATCAACATGATTGGTCCAATGATATGGTATATATTTAAAATTCATAAATTCGACTGAATTAATATAACAGTTGATTTCTATAGTTGATCAGTATAGTTGATTTTATACTATTCATGGTTCATCAAAATTCTCAATGATTTATACATATGTTCGGTTTATAAAAAGAATTTTTTTATCAATTTTGACAGTTTATTAACATGGTAAATTTAGTGGTACATGTGTTCAATAAAGATAGAGATTTACGGCTGATTAAATATGATGGGAACTTTATATTATTGATTTAGTTGTGTAATCATTTGATCAAGAAGGAGACATGCAGTTGATCTGTTATGTTTTAATATGGTTGATCCACATGGTCAGATGAGTTATACAAATGGTTGATCCAAACTAAGCTATATGATCAATACTCAAGGTCAATCATCATGGTTGGTTTTATACTTTGAGAATTTTTAATAGATCCATTGATTGAAAATATGAGTATTTAGAATTTTTAAATTCCCTAGGAAAAAAATCATGGGATGCTCATGAGTTTTCTTAATTTATCATATATGAAAAATAGATAATAAAAACATTAGAATAAAAGGAATTGTGGTGCTTGAAAATAAAAGCATCCTAGGCCCTAGTAGAAGGTCCATGTGGTAATAATATCTGATGATATTCTTGTCGTATTTTTTAATATGTAAAAAAGATAATATTTTATACTGGATTTAAATTAAAGAAATACATGATTCATAAATATTTTTAATGGAATCCTTGACTTTTTGAGAATAAGGTTGAGGGGTAAATAATTTTTAATTTCATTTAATAATTTAAATAAGATGGGATCATGCCTAATAAAGAATAATGGATTTTCCAAAATTAAATTTAAATAAAATATTCATGTTATATTATTTTTTGACTATATATTTAAATATATGGAAGTATCGAAGAATAAATCAAGAGTTTTTATTTGAACGTACGTTCATACACAATTCAATAATTATTAAAGGGGTCTAGTTAATGAAACACAAGAGAATTATTTTTCTATATCGAATATGAATAAGAATCTATTATCATTAAAATATCATATAAATTAAATTGGAAGGAGAATAAGGTCAACATGATTGTTTTTTATTGAAGACTAGAAGAATGTGAGAAGTATGAACTCATTCCAACAACTAGGGATATTTCATCATTAGAATATTCTGTGATAAAGTTAATGTATTCATCAAAGAAGGATTATTTGCATTCTTGAAGTAGCATATGGTAGATTTTCTATAGAAAATTGATAGATTCGAAGACTTATTTGATGATTAGTTGGGGGCACCTTTGAGAACCTATCATGAGGTGGTATAAAGATCCTACCATGAGATCAAAAATATAATATTGTTGGAAGAGAGACTAATTTTATGGGATGCCAATATAAGGAACTATTTAGGAGTATTCTATAGTTATCACTTGATGATTGAATATTTTAGGAAAATTTTTCTTATAATTTTGGGAGATTATCCATCATTATTGTTAAGATATAGATTTTAATTTAATCCAGATGATTGATTACTGTAAATCATTGTCTAATAAAATATCCAAACTTAAAAATGGGTAATATTTCAAGGATGAAGCATGTAAATCCCTGTGTCTTATGAAATTTATTATTTTCAAACTCAAGTAAGTCTAAGAGATGGAAAGAATATAGTATTGAGGCCTTGACAGACTGAAATGGTTGAATTAATAAGGTATACTCATAAAAGAAAAGGGGACCTCTAACTCACCCATTCCATTATTAGAGATCTCATTGGACCTAGTAATAACAAAATGATATAGGATTTTTTTTATTAGTGACAAAAATTGACCCAAACAATAACACATTATAATGACTGAGTGAGTAGAACATGTTATTATTTAGTAATAACATCACTTTTAATGAGTCATAATGATTCAAAAAACATTTTATTAAATTGGTAAAATATATTCAATATTTTATGAATGAATAATATATAGAAGTTTGATTGTGTAAATGATAACACATACATGTAATACTTGAATCTACTCTTTAAGAGATTCTAGAAATAAGGGATTTGAGAATTATTTTTGTGAAGAGGGGTACTAAAAATGAGTGGGGATTAGTAGAGAGAGATAATGTGGGTATTGATTAAAATTAAATACTAATTAATTGTCTGTGTTGATGTGGGTATATTAATGGTCCTTCTATAGGTGATCATGTGTGGAATTTTTGAAAAAATCATTACTTAACATATGAGGATATTATTTCAAAATTACAAGTGGAAAAAGGGAAAAAAATAGTTGATAATGGATAAGGGGAGTTCCTAAATACCCTTATATATCCATTTAAAGTGAATGATTTGTGATATTTTAGGACCTTATCCCATAATTTAACAATTTTACCATATTTTATAATTTACCATTGTGACTAGATTTTACCTTAGTAAGTTATGTTTATACATAAAAATGTAAATGAATTTATTACCAAATTTTATAGTTATAATTACAAAATATGAAAAAATTATAATTGATTAAATTTATAATGGTGATAAAAATTAATTTCAATATATGTACACAAAAATTGGGAAATTCTAATTTTATAAAAATTGTATTTTAAAGAATAGTAATGAATCTATTATTATTCCATAAAATGTAATATAAATTTGATGAAAATTAATTTATTTGATTCTACATAGTATCAATAAATTTATTTAAAATAATTCCTTAGAATTTATTAAATTAATTTATTAAGATTAAACTACATTAAAGAAATGAAAATGTTATTTGAAAAAATATAATTTTATATTTATTTATAATCAATGCATGATTATTTATTAATTTTTTTAATAAATTAACAAAATATTTGATTAAATTTCACACTTTAAATATCAGGTAACTCACTTTTAGAAAAACTATATAATATATAATAAAAACACTGCTTTTTTAAACAACATTTTAGCCATAAATTATAAATTTATAATTTTGAAAGAGAATTAAAAATTTAATGGGTCTTTATTAATATATTATAATATTAATTTCATGAATTTTATGAAAATAATTCTTCAAAAATAAAAAATTTAATATAAAATAAAAATTTATAAAAAAATTCTTTTAAATCAATGGTATTTTCCAAAGTGGATTAATATCATTAATTTATATTATAAAATAATTTATTTTATTAATTATGTCTCGTTTAGCTATCCTGTATTGTCTTTCATTTTTAATTATATTATTCTTCCATTAAAAATAATTGGTCACATTAAATTAGTGTTATGTATGACACAAGATTTAGGTAAATATAAATTCCTACAAAAATCACAGGGTGTTAAATATTCCCCCTCTTAAAAAGTCTCATCCTTAAAATTTTAATTCCTTACACGGATGAAAATAGATAGTGATGTTTTTAAATTAATAATGAATCATGTTGTAATTTATATTGATTTATCTCTATTACTAAATGTGAAAACCTAGTAATATAATTGTTTCTCCAATAATAGTAATATGTCTAGGATTTCATTTTTCTTAATCATTTATATAGAATATGCTACCATAGTTGGCTATAAGAGTTTCAAGTGACATACCATTCATAGATTCATTTTTATGATCTTGTTTCTAACAAAATTCAAAAGCAAAAACAGTTATAGTTAATTATTATTATCTCCTATATAAGGAAATTGAACCATTATAAGAATATGTAAAATTAATCCTAATATTTCGTGTCCTATGAAACTTTATTTCATCCCAATATTCATTTTGTTCTAATAGTTCTAATAATATCTCTTAAAATTCAACCTATATTTCCTTTAGTTTTTTTCTATTAATATCAATAACCTAATCCACAAAAATAACAAACCCAAAATTATCAAGAAGTACCTTAATATATTCTAAAACTATAATTCATGGAATGCTTTGATCTAAGAATTCAACTTAATATTTTTCCCCGAATATACATATATTTACAAGCATATTGATACATACCATAATCATAAATACTCATCAAAATACGTTAATCATTTTCCAAAATAACCAAAATTACCTTGACATTGATTTACAAACTAATCCTAATGGTTTTCCATAACTTAATCATATATTCTTCTTAATACCTTATAAACATCTAATAAAATATCATTACTCATATTAATATCTGTTCACGTAAAACCTCAAAATTATATCCATTATTTTATATTTATAATTATACATAAAATTATTGACTCATTATAGTATCATAAACACATAAATTATCCTCATCTGATAACATCCTAATATATAATTTTAACTAAACCCTACTCTAATTCCACCTATAATAACTAAGACCCACACACCAAGATCAGGTGAGGATAATATATTTCTTACATCCTAACACTGATACCAACTATGACATGCCAAACATATCCATTCATAACTAAACGATATATAGAAAATACTTTATCCCTTATATAAATCAGACCTTTTATTTTTAGAGTTTTAGAGAATTAGGATAATCTTGTACCAATAAAACCCATTACATTCCCTATAAATAAACATATTATTATACAAAACCATGGATTCCTTACTTTAGAATCATTATTAAAAATATCCCACAAAAATATCACCACATTTTTTTATTCTTGAGAAATATTAGACAATAATATTCTTCATTTCCTATGAAAATGGAAACCAAAGAAAGGGTGAGCTCAAATTATTAGTAGGGTAAGCATATGTGTTAACAATTGTAGAACAAAAGGGATAATAAGATAATTATATTGGTATGAGAACATAATAAAAGTTCATGTACATAACATATGATAATCATACCCTATAATATATATATCATAAATCATTATTCATGGAATAAGGATTTCTAATATATTAGACATCAGTAATAGGGATGCGAAGACGTTAGTCGATAAAAATGATCCATAATAACCTAACATTGGTATTAGAATGTTTCATATACATAAGAATAAAAAATAATATATTATGTTGAGACTAGCTACCAATACAATCATCACATAGTGGATAGATTCCTAATGTAGATTGGGTTCAATTCCCATTCCCATTATCATAGTGGAAAGAGTCCCATAATGAATTGAATTCACTCCTAGGTCCCATACATGTTATTTCCTGAGATTTAATATATTAAATAATTAATTATTGGGACATAACAAACCAACCCATAACATAATTATAGTGCATACATATGATTTCCATGTGAACATTAAAAAAATTCATAATTCCACAATAACATAGTTAACCTACGTGAAAGAAGTGGGTTTTATAAAAATTTCCATAACAGACATAAACCTTCGCGTGAAAGAAGGTGGATAATATCAGTAGATCATATACCTAGTGATGAAAAATAATCGGTAATATATATTGACAAAGTGGAAAAATACTTTTATAAGAGTGTGAACAATTACATTCAAAAATAATAAAAAAGAACATTTAATCTTGATATCTTTTATTTTAAAGGAAAATAATTTATAAAATAGTGGGATTTAAATCACTTTGGAAAGCCTTGAATATTTATATTTGATGAATCATAAATAAAAATTGGTGCTAATATGAGAAAAATAGTTCACATGGAAAGCGTTAAAATGATGATTCTTTTCACAATTTTGTATATAATGTCAAATCAATTGAAATTTTTTTGAGAGGATAATATATAAAAAACTCTTTATAAACATACATAAGAAGGGAAAGAAAATAAAAAAGAACATGATAAATTATTTTTGTGCAGTTAAGGACATTTATAGACAACAAAAATAATATAAACATGGAGGAGAAAGATTTGTGGATGAAAAAATAAGATATGTTCAGATATACTTACAGCCAATCATTAAGTTGAATTGAGATCCATAGGTAAGTGAAATTTTAGGAAGGTATACGAGACCAATAAAAAAGTATATTGCATGGAAATATATATTTTTTAGGTGAATAAAATATAATTATATCAAATAGTAATGTAGTCATAAATAATCTTCAAATCATTTAGAGATTATAAAAGAAACCTTTACTAATTTGGTAACCCTTGAATCCAAATCCCCAAAAATAGTAGAACATAAATGGATTTTGAAATACATTTAATGAAAATAATGATAAAATTAATCCATGGAATATATTTAACCCACAAAAAATAGGTCATTAGGTGAATATAAATCATATCTCAATGAAATATATTAATATGAAAAAACAATTATTTTTTAATAACATTTAAAATTAAATTAAATAATTTACAAAACTATATGAGAATAAATTGATTTACAATACCATGAATAATTGGATGTGAATCCCCAAATCTAAAACTAATGTGGATGGTGGGAAATAATTTTCATTTTGAAAGTGTTCAATATGATTCTAACTCAATGAAAACAATTTATGTTAAAAATGATACTACTTAGGTAATATATGGATCAAAGGAATATAAAAAGGGATTATGAAATAGTTTTTAAAAGAAAATTAAAGAAAATTATATTAAAATATGATAATAGAACTAATTTGTTTATTAAGTGTTCTCTATTAATGAAAATTAAATTCATCATTGTCTAAATGTAAAATGGATAATAGATGTAGATATTAACTCAATGTTACTTCATAGACTATATAAATAGAAGAAGATTAGAACATGGAATAATTCCATGAGTATATATGGATGCATGAACACCTCTGAGAATAGAATTTGTATGGATGTGATGGAAAACATTCATATTTTACACAATGAGGATGTAATGGACAACACACCAAAAATGATTGATAAATAACCCAATGAATTTATTAGGATCACTACAGAGATCTCACTATAGCCCCCTAAAAAAGAGGAAGTTAAAGTTGATAACTTTTAGTATATCCTAACTTGGTCAATGTAGTTTTTCCAGATGGTTTCAAAAATAATTTACTTATTTATTATTGGGATATTGTGCAAGACTATATGACCAATGAAGGAAGGGTCTTCTTTAAACATGTTTTTATGCATTGGGAAATCTACTCAAACATTACTACATTGATTCCTACAAAAAAGGTGAAATTGATATCAAAGACGTAAAGACTATTTCATTTGTGAACACTATACCTAGTTTCATTATTAATATTCATATGGGTGTGTTTTGAGGAATTTTGAAAGTCCATGTCACTCCAAAATAGTTTCGTTTTGTACCTAGTAGAAGAATTCAGAACTCTTTCTTCACACCATCAAATAGTTTCAATCTGGTAAGGTATAAAATAAAGGAAGGTAATTTTGTACTCTTGATTGATATATCTAAATTGTTTGACACATTGTATTGGATCATCATTGTTGTTTCCCTATAGAAAAATGGGGTCTTAGTGGATTTTATTAAAATTTTTGACACCATACTCACCTCTTCAAGGTTATCCATTCCCATAAATGGGTCCCTAAGGGGGTTATGTATGTGTACTAGATGAGTCAGGAAGGTAGACCCACTCTTATAAATTGATGATATTATCATCTTTGGTTAGTCCGTGAATGGAACTATTTCAACAATTGAATCCCTTTTTCACATTATGTGTATTTGGAAGGACATGCTACCAGTTATAATAAGTGCTCTATTCCTTTTGGTGATGGAATAACTATTGGAAGGAACAATATGATAACTATAAGGCTCAGTGTTAAGATGTAATCTCTTTGATTTACATACCTTAGTGTCCCATTAATTTTTGGAATGGTGAGAAGTCAATATCGTAGGCATATTTGTTTTGGAATCATAAATAAAATGGATATATGAATAGATATATTATTATCTGAATAAGTAAGGGTGTGTCTTGTTAATCCGGTTATCACATATTAATTTGTTTATTCTTTCTCTCTTTTTCTGCTTGCCAAGATGTATAATCAATGAACACAAAGAAGTGATAAGGAATTTCGCATGGACTGGATTTGTGCATGAGAGGAAATTGGTAACTATGGAATGGAAGGATTGGATCAATCCTACTGAAATGGTGGCCTTGGAGTTAAGGATATATGGATCTTCATTAATAGGATCACTGGGAAATTCACATAGAACCTCGTAAATTATAATTATTCTTTTTGTGAATTATTTTCTAACCAGTTCAAAATGGACCTACTAGATGATTATCAACATCAACTTTCATCGTATTTTTTTGTCTCAATTCCTTCAATGGTATTATAAATATAAAATGTGGTATGCCCACTAGAAATCTAATCTTAACTATTAGATCACATTATTGCTTAACAACCTACTGAATGATACCATTAATATTGCATCATATTATTTCTATATTACCATTACTAATTTTTTGATTAAAATTAACATCACTGAAGATTTTTCAGCTTAATCTATGGTGGAGATTTAGAATTTCCCAATCATGGATGATGAATCCCTGATTTGAGACCCATAAAAAGTGGTAAATTCAATGCTAAAGAGTTCTACAAGATTAATTGTAAAGGCTCCATATCAATACTAGCATGGTTGATAAATATCAAGGTGCATTTTAGTACACACTTTTTGTTTTTTGTTTTTTGTAGAATATTGAAAAGTACTCTTCCTACACATGAACAATTATGTAGAGCAGAGTAACACATTATCTCAACATATCATTTGGCCCTAAAGGAAGAATAAAATACACAACACATCATCATAGATTGTGGATTTTCACATGACATTTGAAGGTATATTGGAATTTGTTTTTGAAATTCAAATATTCATTGACTTTCATATGGAGGAATTCTTAATAGAAATTTTCTCAATAGGGTATACGTATGAGGCTAGTAATTTTTTTTGGAAGCAGTTTATTATATATCTGTATTTGTGTTGAAGGAAAGGAATGATAGAGCATTTCACAACCAAATACCATCAAACATGCCTCCTTAGTGTAAATTAACATGAAAACTAATGTTTCATCAAGGTAAAAAATGATTCTATAACTAACAACTATGATGTTCTAAATATTCTAATAACATTGGGTATTTTGGGAAGACTGAGAAAACCTCATATACTGACGTCTGTATGATGGATTACTCTATTAAATGAATGGATAAAATTCAAACATGATGGTGTAGCCTCCAATAATTTTTGGCCCTCAGGTTATATGGGATTATTCTCCATTCATCAAGGCTTTGTGATGGAATTATTTCATCATTATATTGACATAAGAACATATTAAGAATCTGAATTTTGGAAGATGATAGATGTTATCCAAAATAATTTAAATCATCTATTAATGGAATAATAATATAAAATTGATTTGAAGACATTAAATTATAAAATCAAGGATGTTTCATGGAGGATTATGGATTACTTGTATTGATTGTATTAATAGGGTCATGAATTCTTACTGTGATTTCCTCACATGAAAATTGGGAAGAAAATCATGTGGTGGATTCCTTGTCAAAGAGGGTGATAATGGTTATGAAAAAGGTTTGTTCCTTAAAAAACCATGATTTTTTTCACTAATGGTGGAGGCTGATATGTAGGGATTAATTCAATAAAAAATTTTATAACCCATTATAATGTTCTTTCACTCCTATTTTTAATTTAATAAAATTTGGGGAACATTCATGTCCAAAACCTAGATCCTTTTGGTAAAAGAATTGAATTAATTAATTTAATTTATAAAAATAAAATTAAAATATAATGAAAAAATATTAAATTAATCATTTTTACATGATGTTACCAATATTTATTCTTCCATAGTAATTCATGATTTAAATGCAATTGAAACATTCAGGTAGGTGGTAAATTAAACCCAAACAAGAACATGTTATAACAATATTATGAGTCAAAACATGTTGTTGTATATTAATAATATCAATTTTATTGAGGATTAATGAATTAAAAAAAATATTACAATGATAAGCCATATTTTAGAATATTAATATATAGAATATATAGAATAATTACTCTAAAAAAGAAAACACTTACATTGACGACTTCAATCTCCTCTTAGAGAGGCTCTTGGAAATAAAAAATTTACGACTACTTTTAGTAACCACATGTTACCAAAAATGAGAAGAAATTTTTAGAGTGAAAATCTAAAATTTTGTTTAATATAAACTCAATGTAAAAGTGTGTGTTTAGGTGGATAGATGATAGGTCAATTTATAGGTGAAATTAAGGGACATTTTCTCAAATACCCATTACTGAATGAATAAGGTTGTCATTTTAAAAAGAAATATGGATCAAATTTAAAATATAATAGATAATATAATATTTCAGGTTGATAATAATAATATAAATTCATTTAAAGATCAATTTTTGTGATATTTAAATACCTTATACCTTGATTTATCTTTTTTATCATATCTCAGCCTTTTTCATGGTGACTAACTTTTACCTTAGTAACTTCTTTAGATGCCCAAAAAATTAAATTTTCTATATTAAAAAATATTATTCAAAATATTTAAACCATTCTGTTGTATTCAATTTATAATGATAATAAAAATTGATTTTAATATAATTATGCATAAATCAAGAAAAAACCAAATGATAGGAAAACTATATTTTTTAACAAAAGAATGAATTTATTCTTATTTAATTTCATTTAATAATCATTATATGAATTTTAATTTATTTTTTTGTCTATATTATCCATAAATTTAACTAAAATAATTTATTAGTGGAGGTTAAGGTAATTTATTAAGATAAAAACACATTAAACACATAAAATCAATTCATTGAAAAATTATAATTTTATCTTTATTAGTAATAATTTCTTGAATGATTAATTATTTTTAATATATATATATATATATATTATTAGTTTTAAATTTCGTAGTCTAAATAATTTAAATTTCACTTATTTGAAAAAAATATAGTATATACTAAAAATAATTTTTTATATAAATAATTGTATCATTATTCATGAATTATAAAATTCATATTTCTTATAGATACATAATTATTTCTTGTATGTTTATTAATTTATTATAATTATCATTAATTGGTTTTTATCGATAATTTTTATCAATATAATTCTTTAAAAAGATTAAATTTAATAAAAATATCAAATTTAGCATAATAGTTTCATCATAATCAACTATATTTTCCCATATGAATTAGTATCTTTTAATTATATTATAAAATAGTTATTTCTTATTTTTTTTAATTTAGTAAATTTTCTAATAAATTTCATTTTTTATTGTAATATACAATCATAAAATATAATTTGTCACTTTAATTCTATGTTTCATGAATAAAAATATATTCAACACAAATGACTTATTTAAAAATATATAAATGAATATATATATATATATTCTAAAATTCTTGTGTATTACATGATGAGAGAATGAGATATTAAATCTAGGGTCATCCATGACCTTGATAGCTATCATATTTTTCTTTCGATGGTTAATTAGACCCCAATACATTAAAAGATTTTACTAAAATAGTTTATTTATATATCAAAGGATGTGATCTTTAAGGTTGTTTCACATAATAATAATAATAATAGACTTTAAAAAAGAATGTGACATGTATAGATAAAGAATGACCACTGATCATGAATGAAATGTTGTGAGATCTTCTGGGATGGATTTACAATATTTTTCAATGGGTTATTTTTTCCAAAGTCTGAACTCCCAAGAAATTCCAAGATGTTCATGGATCATAAATAATTTGGTGGATCAATAATAGAAAATCTTGTGGAGTCTAAAATATTAATATAATTTTAATCGTCATTTAAAAATATGATTTCATCAATTCTAATCTTTTAATAATGAGTTTTACAATTTTTTTAATGCACAAAATTATTTTCATTTGAATCTTCATCAGGTGTAATAAAGTTGGTCTTTTAAAGGGAGGTAGTTGTTTCATTAATTTATGACATTGTAGGGATAAATATAGTGTCATGTTAGATGTTGAAGTATGATTATGTCCTTCAAGATGTTGCATAATCATTCCAACTACTCATGTTGGAATAAACTACATCAACCCATATTTAAGTTTCCGATTATATATTTATATATATATATATATTGGTAAATGATCTGACATGTATAAACATTCTAGCATAGATGATTAATATAGTGTGGTATCTATGTAACACATTTCGAGATACAGATGTCGTGACATTAAGTTGCCTCTACCATTATTAGTACTGTTACAAAGAAAATAAAAAAATAAACTAGAAATGTTCTCATGAATATAATTAGTCTAATTTTTATTTTTAAAATTAGATAGTAAAGGTCATTAGGTGTTTATGTGAACTAAATGTATTAGTTTTTAGGAAGCGACGGGTAAGGAACATCCTACAATGGGTAGGACACAAATGATATTCAATGAATTTTATATTTCATGTTAGTGGGGTATGAAAAAAAGGTATGTCATGTGTTTATTAAACCATTCCTATGAAATTTTAGGATTCACATATTCTTCTAGTTGTAATAGGGTGAGTTATTCTTGCTAAGTAGAGTTATATTATCTTCGCGTTCAGATTGGAAGCATTCAAAAGAAATATAAATGAATGGTAATCATCATGATAGAATTCAATGATTGAATTTTTAAGACATCAGATAGTAAAATTAATGTTTAATTAGGTAATGATAATTATATTTCTATATTTTTTAGGGATTCTCAACTTAATTTGGTGTGTACAAAAAATAATTATGAATAATTAAATAAACTAGATGGTGTGAATATTTTGATGGAAAATGTCCATTCACACTGATATGGTTATTGGAAATCAACAATGTGATAAATTATTTAGCACTTTATATCTCAATCCAAAATTTGAGAATCTAGTGAATAAAATAAATTGGTTAATAGATATGGAACTAGGTAAATATTTATTATGATTGGATCATAATTATTGATAATAATAAGTTTAACATTACTGAATGGTTTTCAAGGGATTTCCTTAGGTTTGGTGAATAATTTTTTTATAGAATGTAGATAATTGGAAAATGTGATTACGAAACAATAGTGATTTTAGAGATACAATATAGGGTGGGTATCATTTAATTATTTATAGGTGTGTTCATCCATGATGAAGTGAGTTTTTATCATGTTTTTTAATCAGGATATTTATGGGGGTATGAGGATCAGAATTTGAGGTTGTGATGAGAGTCCATTTGTTGTGATTAGGTGTGTAGGTTATATATAAGTTTCATTTAAAGATCAAAATCAAGGTGTATTATTAGGTTTATTTTAGGGAGTAAAATATATGAAAATATTTGGGGTGATTATTTTATATTATAAGACCTGTAGTGGGGATTTTTAATTATCCATGTCAAAATGTGTCGGTGGAATTGTATAAAACTAAACATGAATTGATTCAGATTTTGTCTATGCAATGCCCTAGACCATCACTTCTGGATATGGGGGGGGGGAATATAAATAATACTTATATATTACACGAATTAAAAGCAAAACAGATAATCAAAAACCTGATGTCTATGGGAACTCAGTACATATCTTTATTCACTCAAGTAATAACATACTTTTCATCCACTAAAATGCCCCACCCATTACACTCTTATATATATATATATATATATATATATTTGAAAATATATTTTTTGAGAAATGGGGAACCCTAAAAATGGATTGGTCTCAATTTCATAGTAAGGGGTAAAATATTAATAATGAGACATAAAGTATTTATCAATATATCATAAGAATCATAGATGTGATCATCCAAGAAATGGTATGACGAACAATATTAGACCTTGAAATCTTAAGAAGTGAAAATCATATATGATAGGATAATTGATTCTCATGAAATAAATTCTATAAAATAATCTTCTTAAAATATTTTCATATACCTATCAAAGAACTCCATGATTGGCTACACGTACAAAATTTGACTATTACCAGTATCCAAAATCATAGGCCTTTCCTTGGGGAATAAGAATGTGATATATTCATAAGATCATAAAATAAATATCATATATCAATTCTCATTACCAAGACTATAATAACATAGTGGAAAAGGATACTCATGTATAGAGCATGCATAAAATTGTGGATAAAATGAACCACATCTAGCCCATACATAAAATTATGCAAAAGACTAACTATATCTGGTTTAGGAATAATGATCTCATGATATATAAATATTTTCCCAATTCATTAGAGACAATTATAATTAGAAGAATACACTTAAAATAATCAAATATCCATACATATGTGTGAAAAATGAATATGAAAATAATATTAAACCCATTAATTCAATATCATGATTATCCCACAAAAATAAAATATGCATCTAAATCAATAAAGTAATTATCTTGGTAATTACCATTCTATCAAAAAAATGATTTATAGGGTATCGATAGATTATAAGATAAATTTGGTATAGTCAACATAAAAATTTCACCAATCAATAGAATATATGGGTATCTATGTAAAAACAATTATGTAAAAATAAGGATGAAGAGGGTATTCACAGAAGAAAGGAAATTGAAAATGGACATCTTTTTCAAAGTAGTATATAAGGAATGAAAAATATAGTTAGGGATCATTACTCTGGTAGAAATATATTTTCACCACACCACACATACATAAGAACATAGATAATAAATAATATTATTATTTAAACATAGTATCCATTTATTAATATTTATTAAATTTATCAAAAACGAATAAGAGAAATTAAAAAATAGTATATTTTGAAAGAGTACTCACATGGATAAAAACCATTCAATGAAAAATAAGAAATTAAATTATTTGGAGAAAATAGTTGGATTATTTTTCAAAAGTTTCAAATTAAAGAAAACATCATTTTAATATAAGAAGATTGATTTTGGAAAAAAAATATTCTAAAAATGAGTAGGGCCTTTGAAAAATATTCTTGATAAGAATTTATAGGGAAAATGATGGTAAATATAGAAAAGAGTTTTCCAAACAATCTTTGATGTTGTGATCCAAATAATGAAATAAATCACATTCAAAGATAATTTTAAAAATATAATAAAAATAACTTAAAAATGTAATTTAAATAATTAAATTTATAAATAACGGAACATTTAAATTTAATATATTTCAAATATTAGAAACATGCTGAATTATATAAGAATAATGCAGACTTTTCCTCTCGAAATATCATATAATATTTCATAATGTAATATTTAGAAGGATACCATAAATACATTATTATAAATTTTAAATGAATGAAAATAAAGAATAAATAAAACAATAGAATAATATTAGTAAATATGGTAAGTGTAATTTATAGATATAGGGAGTTATATAGTAAATTACCTTAATAATACGACAGAGAGAAAGAAAGGACCCTTATGAACATTGTATGATATGAACATTGAATCCACAAGAGAGAAATGGAGACACTAAATTCTTCATTACTGAAGGTAAAATAGTATTTCATACATAAAATATCATATATTTATGATATATAAAAGAGATATATAATAGATGAACAAAGCATAAAAAAGAATAATGAGTCGGAAAGAAACCCTTACTTCAAGTCTTGAATAGTTTTGTATGTCCTCAAATCTCTAGAATAATAAAATTATACTTATTATTATATTTTAAAAAAAATATCCAGGTTTCAAATTATTTTAATCAATTTATTAGTGACTTCCCAAACCAAAAATACCCTTAATGGGTGCCCCAAGCCTGGTGAACCATAAGGCCTCAAGTGTGTCTCCCCGAATGCCAGAGGCAGCTAACTAGAAGTGAAGAACTATGGTTTGTCCATGGGGGTACAATTTCCTCATTATAAAAGTGTATAGTAGAATATAATTATAAAAAAGGTAAATAGCAGAACTAATATAAGTAAATATAATGCACAATGTAAAATAAAGACAATAGTATCAATAACTGAAAAACGAGAATATCATTCAACCATTGATGATATGTCCTATCACTAGAAAACTGGAGAACATGGATACAATATGGAAGTAATAACATGTTCCATATAATTATAAAATAAATCAATGACTATCCCATGAATCCCAAGCTCTGACTCAGCCATATTCTATCAAGATCCATAACAAATAGCAAGAAATCAAGTGTTTGAATCTGTTGTCTTCACTTTGACCACACATGCAACCATGTAATCTACTCTAGGTAAAAAATAATTCTATAAGAGGGTGTGATATAAATATCAGGGGGCCACCACCAATGGTGTTTATAACATCCGGCGCATGTAATGGATATGTAATAGTGTGCAGGTATTCCTATATAATGTAAAGTTGTACGAAGTAACTAAATACCCAAGTACATGCTTCTTCCATATGATAGTGTCTAAACATGTAAAAGTTTAATTATTATATTATTACTATTTTATAGAGAACTCACATGTAAGGAATTTCAAAGGTTCCAATTTGTAACAAGGAAACCTATATGGATATTAAATATTTAACTCCCAAGGTAATAAGAAATGAAACATAGAACTCAAGGGTCTCCAACACAGTTATAGTTTTAGTTTGGAATGGGGTAAGATTATAATCCATTGATCATAGTCCAAACCATTCCATAATAAGATGCCTACTGAGTATAGGGAGTTTATCCAACGTAAAATAGGGCTATTAAATGACTGTCCCTATTGGGATTTAACAATGGAACCTACTTGTAAATGATGGATCTAAGGAGTGTATATGAGGTATCCTATGATAATATTTAAGGGATTATACGGTGTCATACCAAGAATCAAATGAAAAGGTAATGATTAGGATCAAGGTTTGTATCAACCTAAGCTAGTCATATTGTTGTTTTGGAATGGGGTTCTCGAGTCCTCATGGCATTCCCCAAAAAAAATCCAAGCTGAACTCGAGTTAGGAAAATCATATTTAATTTATATGTCATGTAATATTTCATTTGGTTCAAGCCTTATCTTTTATTACTGTGATGAGGTCTAGTAGCATGCAACCTTTTAATAAAATCATAATTAATCAATAAGCCCATTTGGTTCATGCCTTTACTTTCATTAGTGTGGCTAAGACAAGCAACCCACAACCTTTATTAATGTCATGTGAAAAATATTTAATAATTATGTTTCTTTCTTATAACATCCATTAATGTGGTAAGGGGTTCTACGGACATGCAACCTATTAATCATTTACAATTAATCTGGTCAAGTCATATATGTAGGATTCTTTCTAATTTCCATTTAACATTTAATTATAAATTGAAGAAATTACCTTAGGATGGTCAAGTGGTGAGAATACATGGTACATTCCATTATGAAATTTGAAATATAAATCAAGAAAATTAATATAGAAAGGATTACACTTAGAGGTGACAAGACAAGTCACACCT
Organism: Viscum album; assembly: GCA_963277665.1. NCBI lineage: Eukaryota > Viridiplantae > Streptophyta > Magnoliopsida > Santalales > Viscaceae > Viscum > Viscum album. The sequence goes on from OY728148.1 coordinate 166,681,478, forward strand.
GAATGGTGGCTCGAATGTGTCAAAAACTAAAAAACCAATCACTGAATAACATATTACATGGGATGGATGGATTTGTGTGCATAAATACCAAAAACTAATCACATATTTGTAAATATCATAACCATATGGTTCTAATGATTATAATTATGGAATATAAATTCAATAAATATCACTTGAGGAAATTGTTGGGACCCACACAACAATTCCGAAATCAACGAACTTGATGATGAGTTATAGAAAACCCACCATAGCCTTGTCCAACACTCCTCCTCCGGTATTGGACCTTGATTTAGATTGTATCATTGTTGTTCTACAAAAAGAGAAAAAATTCTAACACCTTGATAAATTGGTCGAGAGAAACAAAGAATGAGAAAGGTTCAAAAGTACTCTCAAGTACTTACCATTGTGCATCCAACATGTTGAATGGATGCTTGATCAGATCTCAGATGATATATATATTTCTCTCTATACATTTAGCAATTAAAAATCTCCAAAATTAGAGGAAAATAGGTTAATCCCAATCATTCTTGGATTAGGGATGAAGAAGGGATCATATTACATCATTGTGGGTGAAAAGGACAGTTTACCCAGAAAAATGGATTGTGCACAGTTTGTCTGCACTATCTCACAAACTGTGCACTAACCATACATGGTTATCTAAGTAGAATAGTTACATGCATGGTTAAGCTATATGTCCATGTCAAAACTATTTGAGATTGTTCTATATGATAATTTTCATTTAAAGAGCTGGAAATTCCATTTAATTTTTTTTAGTATATGGGAATTTTATGAGTTTGTGAAAATTGACAGCGCAAGATTCTGAGACCCAGTGTGCCTGGAATGAATTTCTGAACATATTTCTAGGTACGTTCAGTAAACGTGCGAGTGGTTTTTTTAAAATTTTGAACCAGTGCTCGTAATTGAAATACAAGGACATTATTGAACACATTGTGTCGATATTATCTCAAAGTGATTTTCACCTCGAACGTAGTAGGATGAGGGTGAAAGTTAGTTTTTATGTTTTCCATGGAAATAAAAATATGCTAAAGAAAGACTATTATATTATTTAAAACATCCAAATTGAATGTTCAGTGGTGGGGACCACCAGAGCTAGAAATTATCCCTTTTTGAATTCATGGCGGTGGGGACCAACCCAACCCCTTTTAATGAGGAGTTAACCCATGGACATCCCCCAATTTAATTATTCCAACATCAACTAAATTAATGGAAAACATTAATTAATTTATAGTTCTATTTTTATTATGTTGGGTCCTCATTTCCTTTGGGGAAATCATTGACAAAGGATGAATGGTAGAACTATGGAGAACTTGGGAAGAAATTTCTCCAATGAAGATCGAGGAACCGACCCCGAGCCTAGATCAAAAGTGCTTTCTTGAAGCAAAGAACGCTGACGTTCTTCAACAATTTCATCTTCTACCTATAGATTCCTCCAATGAACGACATGGTAGCGGTGTGTTTTTTATTATTCGTATTTAATTTTATTTTAAATTGAATCTCTTCCAATAAGCCGCTTTCTACCGCTCTAACGTGGAGGCTGCAGGCCAAATGAACATAGCCCAACCACTCCGCAACCTTTGTAGTTTTTTATGCATTCTTTGGGATGGAGGAGGACAGAAACTGGTGACGAAGAATGGCACTGGTAGAGCTTGGGAGCAGTGGCCGACACATCGGCCAGCCGTGAAGACGGTTGCGGCGCAACCCCGCCGCCAGTGGAGGGTTGCAGTAGAGAAGAGGCAGTAGCTGGTGCACAGCCGCCTGTGTGAAGGGTAGGTGGCGGCATGCATCCGCACTGTCGGCCTGCAGGGATCACGACATGAGGTTGCGGCAGTGAAGGAGGGTGGTTGGCTTGCGGCCATCTGCTGGTGGAGGTGCAGCGTGCAACCGTGCCACATTGGAGGGCTGGCCATCCGTCCAGCACGAGAGCTGAGTAGGACCCGGTGTCCCGCATGCGAGCTGTCGGCACCCCGTTGGGCTGGCCATTCGGCCTCCCAATCCGAATGGCCCCAACCATTTGGGGAACCCAAGGGGTGCCTCCTCCTTGGGTGGAGGCTTGGGGGGACCCACCGTGAGGCCACCCAACTGCAGGCCAGTGCGGGCCGCCCAGCGCGGGCTAGCGGGCCACCCATCACGGGCTACACTGCAGGCCGGGCCGCATCGCCTTGCCGGGTCAGACCCAGCAGGCCGGGCTGGACCCAGTGGGCCGAGTCAGATCCTGCAGGCCGGTTTAGACCCAGGTCGAGACCCAGATCGGGCGGGGTCGACCCAAACTAGGTGGGTTGGCCCAAGCCAGGTCAGACCGGACCTGGACAAGTTTCGACCCCTTCCACTCTTCCGGTCATATCTTGAGCTATGGGTTTCCATTTGACAAACCGTCTATGGAACCATAAAACATAGATCAAGACAGTCCTTTTGGTATACCCCACTTGAGTTTTGGATTTATTTGTGATATGGTCGAGATATATTGAACATGAATCCAACTGGAACCTTAGGACTGAAAGGCCAATAACTTACAGACCGTGCGTCTCATTGATGCACCATATATGGTGTTGTGAACCCTTTTATGTGGCTGCCTATGGGGTACTTCTTCGTGGGACATTCTAGCAGTTTGAGTATCGACCTATGGCTTGAGGAGTGGACCCTCCTAAAATCAAGCGAGCTTAGTGCGGGAACCTTGTAGCTAGTTGTAACATGAGAATGGGATCCTATGTGAGTTTGTGATTTGGGATCCTACATGGGTCTGTGTTCGAGAGTCTCAATTGGATTCGCTCTAGGAATCCACATGGGACAACTATAGGATTAAACATGTGTCTGTTTTACTAGGATCCTACGTGTGTCTGATGATTTAGGATCCTACGTGGGTCTGCCTCTCAATATAGTTAAATGATTTAGTAGTTACATCTACTCGTCTTTATTATCATACCTATGTTAAACCTGGTGTGAGATAAGTCTTTACCTTTGTGGTACTTAAGTTTTTGGTATTCTTCTGTGTGGTGTACCTTTGTGATGCGTACCTTCATGGTGATACCTTTGTGGTATTCCTCAGTGTGGCGTTACCTTTGTGGTACATACCTTTCTAGTGTTACCATCATGTTATTCTTTCTTTCATTAAATAGTTGAGCTTTGGGCTAAAGGGAAGGGCTTTGTGTTTTCACATGAATGAGATGAGTATACTCGACAACATAGGTATACGTATTGGAATATACCTATTTGTCAGTTGTCTCCATGCTTCTCGATTATCCTTTGTAGATTTTGAGAGACCTTTGAGGGTCTCGGGATCCCTACTGAGCATCGTTATACTCACCCCTACACGGGCTACACCCGCACCTTGTTGTGTTTGGTGCGGATGACGAACAATGCTGACTGAAGATGAGAGTACCAGTAATGGAGGTATCTAGGAGGTCGACATTAGACTAGGTGCACTATAGAGATGACCTTTAGAGATCTATACCTACCCTTTAGGTAGGATCCTTGGAGACTGTTCACGGGAGCTATATCAGTTTTCTTGTACTTTTCTGTTTTCTTTTATTTTTTAGTTGGGCATGTAGTCTGGCCCCTTTTTCTTACTATACACACCCAATTTACTATATTTTTTACTTGTGTTCGTATTTTTTTGTGTTCTTAGTTGTGTGTTTTTACAGTTTATAAAGGAAATGGCTTCCCGGTTTTAAGGAATATGACTCTCGGTGCTAGGCGCCAACCCCTGGAATATGGAAGGCGGGTTGGGGTTGTCACGGCACAGACCCCGGGGAACGGGTCGTGAAAAATTAGTATCAGAGGATTCAGTTCTACCATATAACATTAGACTCGGATCTTTTAATGGAAATAGTGTTGAGTGTTATGAGTATAGTTATCACTTTAAAGAATCTAGTGTCCGTGTGGTGGCCTATGTTTCCATACACCAGGACCCTAACATTTGATGTGTGACTCTGTGCACAAAATCACTGATTGCGTGTGTGTTTTGAAAATTTTTCTTTGATATTTATTTGATTTATCTCACCCAACATAACTTATTGATAGTGGGTCACATGTTTTGTTTCAGGATTCCACCACATAGATATCCAGCTAGGGTTCTGGGTATAGTACGCGATATTATCCCACCGAGCGATGAGGCCTTGGTGCAGGGCCCTTTATCAGTGGAGACACCATTAGAGGCACTAGCGGTACCATTAAACATTTTTCCACCGATTCCACCATCCCCTCTAGCATAAGGTGAACACCGCTTGAGCATGTTGGATGAGTTCCAGGGCCAGAGGCCACCTAGGTTCAGGGGTGAGATGGACACACAGGCAGCTGAAGATTTGCTGGAGGTTATGGTGAGAGTCTTCTAACTGGTTGGGACACCGGCTGATCTCTTGGTGATCCATGCCGCCAGTCTTCTAGATGAAGTAGCAGAATGAGGCTGGAGTTTGATGCTAGAGGTTCACGATGAGGTGACACCTCTCTGGGTAGACTTTGAGAGCCTTTTTAGGTCAGAGTTTGTCCCAGGAACCCTTCACGTAGTGCGCATACAGGTTCTTCTTCATCAGTAGAAGGGTAGCAAGATTGTGGCTCAGTACTCAGCGAGGTTCACTGACCACTCATGCTACTCCACTGATATGGTGTGAGACCCATTCTATAGGGCCTGAACCTTTGAGCAGGGACTCAAGTGGTAGATCAGGGCTTCGATGATTTCTCTTAGCATCCCAACGCAGGCGGGGGTTTAGAGATAGCCCTCTTAGTGGAGAGTTTTCTTAATTAGTAGTCACCAATAGCGAGACCCATCACCGGGAATCACATAGTGTATTATTCTATGGATAGTAGTAGATATATGACACACAAGTCCTAGAGGACCAGAAATATAGGTGGCTGACCACAGGATTTCGGGTCGGTTGTGTGGGGAATTGGGGACAAAGCCATTCATGCGAGGAGTAAGCAGTGTTACCCATGTGGTGAGTAGGGTCACATTACTTGTGACTACCCGACTCTCTATACAGATGATCAAAATATGGTTGAAGGACCGCCCAGGAAGGGACATAGGATTGAACAAGGAGGTCTGTGGTGATCAGGCAGATGTGGTAGAGGAGCAGGTCATGCAGTTGGTGGTGGGAGTCAATTTGAGGTGTTACCACCACCACCACCAGGTGGTCCACCCCGACCATAGAGATGAGGTGGATAGGGGTGAGCTCAGCTCCAAGCAGGTGAGGCCTAAGACCATGGCGCTTCAGAGATGATATGAGGTATGATATGTGTCTACTCCACCTTAGATGCAGTACTTATAGACACATTTTCCATTCATTCTTTTATTGCCACTGCCCTCGTTCGGAGCTCGAATATTCTGGTGGAACCGTTGGCTCGAACCATATGTCTAGAGACTCCTATGAGAGAGGATTTGGAGATTACACACTAGAGTTGGTATTGTGATCTTACTCTAATATGTGATAGATTCAGCTGGGATATCCTAGTAGTAGCTTCGATGCCTTACCATGTCATCTTGGATGTTGACTGGTTATCTATAGTCCATATTTAGATAGACTGCATTAAGTGCAAAGTGTGGTGTGTCCAAACTGATGGGACAAGGTTTACCTTAACCATTAATAAGGGAGCCTTTACATCACATGACAGACTTATCCTGAGGTGAGTGCAGGTGATCACTCATCAGTTGGCTAGCCTTACCCTCGGAGCGGTAGATGTGGGGAGTCTAAGCTATCTTGTAATGGTGGACCAGTATGCGAATGTCTTTCCTGATGATGTTTCGGGTCTACCTCATCATAGAGAGGTGGACTTTTACATTGATTTGTACCCTGGGATGACACCTATATCTACACCAGCATATAGGATGGCTCCCTTGGTGCTTCGTGAGCTTTGGGTATAGCTTGAGGACTTCCAGGGGATGGGGTTCATCAGGCCCAATGTTTCTCCATGGGTAGCCTCAATTTTGTTCACTAAGAAAGTGGATGGGATCTTGAGACGCTGTGTTGACTATCAGCACCTGAACCAGGAGACCGTAAAGAACAAGTACCCACATTCGAGGATTAGAGACCTATTTGATCACCTGAAAGGAGAACGGTGGTTCTCGAAGATAGACCTCAGATCAGGATATCACCAGCTCAGAGTATGAAATGTGGATGTGTAGAAGAAAACTATTAGATGTCGGTACGAAAATTATGAGTTATTAGTTATACCATTCGGCATGACCAAGGATCTATATTTTTCATGGGACTCATGAACATGATCTTTCAGCCATACCTTGATCACTTTGTAGTAGTTCTCATTGATGACATTTTGATCGACTCGGCTACTGAGGAGGACCATTACTATCATTTGCAGGTGGTTCTGGACACACTCTGAGAGTACCAGCTTTTTTCTAAACTCTCGAAGTGCCAGTTTTGGATCTGAGAGGCTCACTTCCTGGGACGTGTTATCTCAGAGGCTTGTGTTTCATCAGATCCAACAAAGATTGAGGCAGTAATTTCTTGGGATCCACCCAGGAGTGTGACGGAGGTACGAAGTTTCCTGATATTGGATGGGTACTACTTGAGATTTGTGCCAGATTACTTTACTGTTGCAACACCTTTATCAACATTAACGAAGAAGGGGAAAACCTTCATGTGGTCAGAGAGTTACCATCGGAGTTATCAGGAGATGAGGTTGAGGCTGACTAGTGCCCCCATCTTGTGGCTTCCAAAGGAGGGTGTTGGGTACATAGTCTAATGCGACGCAGCAGGGACTGGGCTCAAATATTTCCTCATATAGGATAGAGAAGTTATTGAATATGGTTCTCATTAGCTGATTCAACATGAGATGAACTATGCTACCCATGACCATGAGCTAGCAGAAGTAGTCTTCTCTTTGAAGATGTGAAGACACTATCTGATTGGTGAGTGTTTTACGATCTACTCAGATCACCAGAGCCTCAGGTATATCTTCTCGCAGAAGGACGTGAACCTGAGACAATGGATTTGGCATGAGTTCCTCTAGAACTACGACTTCATGATAGTCTATACACCTTAGAAGTGGAATGTTTTAGAAGATTCTCTCAGTAAGATATCATGTATACAGCTGCTAGGAGAGGTGACAGAGCAGTAGTCTGCTTTGCATATATCCTTTGGGGATTGAGATGGAGCATCTTTTCTTCTGTCTCTTATAGTCACTCTCCCACTTCTTCAGCGAGTCAGGGAGGCATTCCATGGGAACACTAACTACAAGGCTCGACATGCTCATATATCCACAAGGTAGGCACCTGATGGATTTTATGAAGGTGGGGAGCGTGTTATCCTCTATAGAGGACATACAATGGTATTAGTGGCTTTACTGGAGAATGTGTTGAGGGAGATCCACACATCCCCTCTAGTGGTACATCTATTAGTGGAAAATATGTATAAGGACCTCCAACGACAGCACTGGTGGTTAGTAATGAAGAAAGTAGTAGCAGAGTTTGTCTCTCGGTGCCTCACTTTTTAGCAAGTGAAGGCAGAGCATCAGGTACCCGTAGGAATATTTTATCCTTTAGAGGCCCCAGAATGGAAGTGGGATGGGATATCCATAGACTTCGTGATAGGAATTACATGTTCATCAAGGGGTCATGGTTCTATTTTGGTGATTGTGGACTGACTCACCAAGTGGGCCAACTTCCTACCGATCAGAGAGCAGGGTTTAGTAGAGAGCTTGGGACGCCTCTATGGGTAAGAGATTGTGTGGCTACATGGAGTACCCTTGACGATTTTATCTGGTCATGTTGAAAATTTGACTTCTCATCTATGGAAGGGGTTGTAGGAGGCTTTCAGAACAAAACTTTGTTTGAGCACCTCCTTCCATCCTCAAGCGTATGTCCAGACTAAACAGACCATTCAGACCCTCGAGGACATGTTGCATGCTCGTGTCCTCGACTACGTTCGTAGTTGGGAGGATCACTTTCCCTTGGTGGAGTTTTCATACAACAATAGCTATCACTCCACCATTAGTATGGCACCATTCGAGGATCTTTACAGCTGACCTTGCATATTGACTTTGTGCTAGACTGGCCTTGGGGAGTCAACACTTATAGGACCCGAGATGGTACAAGCTTCCATAGAGAAAATTAAGAACATCCAAAAAATGGATGAAGACTACATAGATCAGGCAGAAGTCTTATGTTTATATGAGATGGAGACCTCTGGAGTTCAAGGATGGTGACCACACCTTTCTACAGGTCTCACCCCAATGAGGTTTGTAGAGTTTTGGCCTGGGCGGAATTTTATCTCCGAGATTCATCAGACCCTTTCAGGTCCTTAGTAGAGTTGGAGAGGTGGCTTAACGCTTAGTTCTCCCACCTCATCTGCACCGGGTGAAAGATGTCTTCCACGTATCTTAGATGAGGAGATACATGCACGACCATTCACAGATCTTTGGCTGGGGCGAGCTGAAAATCGATGATGGGGTGACGTTTACAGATGTTCCAATGGAGATTGAGGATCGACAGGATAAATTCATTCATGGGTGATCGATACCTTTAGTGCACGTACGTTTGCATCATGAGAACCTCTAGAAGAGCACATGGGAGTGGGAGGCTCAGATTCATGCTCAGTACCCCCACTTTTTTTCCTAGTTTCTGATTTGTGGCTTTTGGGGACGCAAATCCCTAAGGTGGGGAGAACGAAAAGACCCAGAAATTCCATGTAATGTTTTTAATTATATGGGAATTTTATGAGTTCACAAAAATTTATGCCATGTGATTCCGAGGCCCGGTGTGCCCTGGATGAATTTCTAAACTTTTTTTTACGTAAGTTCAGTAAACATGCAAGAGAATTTTTTTAACTTTTGAACCGGTGCTCGGAATTGAAAAATAAGGGTATCGTTAAACTCGTAGTTTTGATATTCTCTTAAGGAAACTTTCACCTCCACTACAGTAGGATGAGGGTGAATGTAATTTTTCTTATTTTTCATGGAAATAAAAATAAATTAAGGAACAAATTTTATTTTATTTAAAACCTCCCAAATGAATGTTCGGTGGTGGGGACCACCACATCTAGAAAACCTCTCTTTTTGAATTAAGGGTGGTGGCGACCACCCGAATCACTCTTAATGAGGATTTAACCCATGGACTTCCTCTAATTTATTTATGCCAACGTCAACTTAATTAATGTCTAACTTTAAATAAATGATAGTATTATTTTGATTAAGTTGGATCCTCATTTCCTTTGGTGAAATCATTGGAAAAAGAGGATTAGTAGGACCGTGGAGAACCAGGGAAAACATACTCCAACGAAGAATGACAAACTGACCCTAAGCCTGAATTAGAAGAACTTTACGGAAGAAACGAACACCAAAGTTCTTTAATGACCTCATATTCTACCTCTAGACTCCTCCAATGAACCACAAGGTAGGGGTGTGTTTTTTATTACTCTTCGTTAATTTTCTTTTTCGTTGAATCTCCCCCCATGAGCATCTTTCTACCGCTCTAATATGGAGAGTCTGGGCCAAAAGAACATGGCCCGACCACTTCTCAAACTTTTATGGTTTTTGATGAATTATTCGTGATGGAGGAGGATGGCGATCGGTGATGGTAACTGATGCTAGTAGGGCTCGAGATCGGTGGCCAGCAATCTTTCTGGCCAGAATGATGGGGGTGGCGCAACTATGTCACTGGTAGAGTGTCACGGCCCATTAGTTGCGGTGGAGCAAAGGCGGTGGTCGGCGCATGACCAGTCGCACGAAGGGGAGGCGGCGCCGCGCGTCCGTGCCGCCGGCTTGCAGGGATGACCACACAAGGTCGCAGTGGTGAAGAAGGGTGGTTGGCTCGCTGCCGACCATTAGTGGTGTGGAGGCGCACGACCGTACCGCGTAGGAGAGCTGGCCATCCGGCCATCCGGGGAAACGAGCGAGACTCGAGGACCTGCATGCGAGCTTTCGACACCACGTGGCGCTAGCTAGTCGGCCTTCCCAAAAGAATGGACCAGCCCTTTAGGGAACCCAAGGGGAACCTCCCCATTGGGTGGTGTCTAGCGCAGACCCCAGCACGGTGCCACCCAGTCAAGGGCCAGCGCGAGCCGCCCAGCGGGTCGGGCCGCGTCGTCGGGTCGGGCCGCGTCGTCGGGTCGGGCCGCCCCGACGGGCCGGGTCGGATCCCGTGGGCCGAGTCAGACCCTGGCCTAGACCCAGATCGGGCCGAGTCGATCAGAACCCAGTCAGTGCGGCCCAGGCCGAGTCGGGCCGGGTCGGACCGGAACCGGACCAGTTTCGACCCCTTCCACTCTTTTAGCCATATCTTGAGCTACGTGCTTCTTTTGGACAAACCGTCTGCAGTTCAATAAACCATGGGTCAAAGAGGTCCTTTTGGTATAACCCACTAGAGTTTTTGATAATGTTGTTGTATGTCCGGTTTGGATCAAACATGAATCCAACAAGGCCCTTGGGACTAAAAGGCTAATAACATACAGATCGGGTGTTCGATTGATGCATTGTATGTTGCGTTGAGACCCCTATTATGTGGTGGTCCATTGGGGTACTTTTTCAGGGGACTTAATAGAATTTGGAGTGTCGACCTATGGCTTTAAGAGAAGAACCTCCAATAATCATGCGAGCTTAGTGCGGGAACCCTGTAGCTGGCTGTAACATAAGAAAGGGAACCTATGTGGGTTTGTGCTTTGGGATCCTACATGGGTCTGTGTTCGAGAGTCTAAATTAGATCCACTCTAGGAATACATGTGGGACTACTCAAGGATCCTACTTGGGTCTATTGTACTAGGATCCTATGAGGGTTTAATGATTTAGGATCCTACGTGGGTCTGCCTCTCAAAAAAGTAAGATGATTATGTAGTTACATCTAATCATCTTTACTACTGTGCCTATATTATACATGGTGTGAGCTAAGTCATTAAATTTTTGGTATGAACATTCTTGGTATTCTTCTATGTGGCGTACCTTTGTGGTTCATAACTTTGTGGTGATAACTTTATGGTATTCCTCTGTGTGGCATTACCTTTGTGATACATACCTTTGTGGTATTACCATCGTGGTATTATTTCCTTCGTGGAACAGATGATATTTGGGCTAAAAAGTTGGGATTTTTGTTTCCTCATGAATGATATGAGTATACTCGTCAACTTAGGTATATGTATGGGAATATACCTAAGTAGGGTTGTCTGTTGTTTTCATGCTTGTGGATTATCCTTTGTGGGTTTTGAGAGACCTTTGAGAGTCTTGGGGGTCCCTACCGAGTATTGTAATACTCACAGCTGCACCGTCTACACTCACACCTTGTTTTGTTTGGTGCAGATGATGGATAGCGCTAACTGAGTATTAGAGTTCTAGGACTTCAGGTTGCTTGGAGGTGGACATTAGAAGAGGCGTACCGCAGAGATGACTGTTCGAGAGCTGTACCTACCATTTAGGTAGGATCCTTGGTGGATGTTCATAGGATCTGTTTCAGTTTACTTTTACTTTATAATTCTGTTGTATTTTCCAGTTGGGTTTATATTCTGGACCCTTTTTCTAACTGTACACCTTGTTTACTATAGAGTTTACTTTTGTTCTTATTTTGTTGTGTGTTTGGTTTTGCGTTTTTACTGGTTAAAAAGGTAATGCCTTCTGGATTTTAGGGAATATACCATACGGTGCTAGTCTCTGGCCCCTGGCCTATGGAAGGAGGTCTTGGGGTAGTCATAGCATGGGCCCCGGGGGACGGGTCATGACATTTCTTCCACAAGGTTATCCAAAAAATGTGCCAACCATCTACTAATCATGTGATATGGCCAATTTTCCCCAATAAGATGGGTAATGGGATCTAAACATTCTCTAGACACCTCAAAGGGATTTACTTACCCAAAAGGAATCTAAAAAGGTCAAATATAAGGAATTAGACCAAAATTAAAAGGATCCATACCTGAGTAAAAAATTGGGTTCTTAAAGTCTTTTCCCCTTAAAGGAACTCATCCCCGATTTCACCTTTCAAGTGTGGTGAAACACTATCAGAGAACAATTCTTTTCACTGAGCACATATGTCGGCCTCCTTCTCCCATGTCTCATCCACAATGCAGCCATGTTTCTATAGCACTCATACTATAGGAAATGACAGGCCTCGTATAACCTTTGTGCTCTGGTCGAAAATTTGTACTGGATTCTCCCCAAAGGTAACACCAACATCTAACCCATGTTCAATGAGATCAATGGTATGAGATAGGTCTACATGATACTGATGAAGTTGTTAAACATGGCAGCCATCGTGCATTAAATGGTACTTCTTATGTAATAGAACATGAGAGGATATCTTCTTGACTCTCTCTAGGATCTCAAATGTCCCTACGTAATGAGGCAACATCTTTCCTTTCTTCTATAACCTTGTATACCTCAGCCTAGGTGATACCCGATGTAAAACATGATCCCTGACTTTGAACTCTATAGGTCATCGATGGAGATCGACATAAGAATTTTTTTCTGGACTAGGAAATATTCATACTCTTTCTTATCATCTAAATCTTCTTTGAAGGCTCCTAAATGAGATGAAGATATAGTAGGGTTGCCTCTCCAACCTCTAGCTAGAAAAAGGGTAAATGGATTGGCCTACAATATAATTCGTCAAACAGATCCATCATAATTGTCACCTAAAATATATTATTATAGGAAAACTCAATGAGAGGGATATACTTCTCCCAAGAACCACTAAAATCAATGAAACATGATTGAATCATATCTTGTAGAACTTGTATTTTCTCTTCCAATTGTCCATCGATATGAGGGAGAAAATATTTTCTTAAAATCACCTATGTTCCCATAGCCTTATGCAATCCCTATAGCAATCAAGATGTTAAATTAGAATCCTTATCTAAAACTATAGTAACAGGGACCCTATTGAGTGGTATTATTTCATGGACATAATATTTTACAATATCATCCAATGGTAGGGTCTCTCAAATAGGAATAAAGTGGGATCATTTATTTAGTAGTTCAATGTCTACCCATATAACATTGCTACCCCTTGAAGACCTAAGTATGCTAAAAACAAAATCCCTTGAAATATATTCTCATTTCCATTATAGGACTGGATGGGGCTGTAATAAGGCTACATGCCTCTGGTGCTCCACCTTCACCTCTTGATAGGTAGGACACCTAGGGATAAAGCTTGCAATCTGATGTTTCATCATAGTCCACCAATACTAGTGTCGCATATCTCGAATCATCTTCCAGATGCCTGGATGAACATACCAATAAGAATCATGGGACCCTTTCATCAACTCCTATCTCATATATATATATATGATCCAAGATACATCCATGTAGAATTAAGATGTCATCTCTTTCCACATACCAATCTAGAGGCATGTTATCTCAGGATATACTCTCCTAGAGAACCCATCCTTCAGGATCTGAAAACTATTTACCATTAACCTTCTCTATGAGGGAAGAGGTAACTGTCAAGGATGGGAGATAATAATTCTTGTGGATATAATTAATCTTCATATGCTGCTCAAAAAATATAAACATTAACATCTATTCATCACAATCTTCTTATATGGCATGTGTTTGAGTTTTCAAACTCATCACATCTGCAACTACATTTCCCTTCTCAGACATATAAAAAAACTCAAAAATAAATGTATTGAAGATATTTGGAACACCTACACTATTTTTCGTTCAAGTAACAATGATAGAAGATATATTTTAGGTGCCTATGATCTTTGTACACCACAAATCTCTCACCTAATAGATACTTCCTTTAGCAGCATAATGCATGGACAATTATTGCCAGCTCAAGGTTGTGTGCTGGGTAATTTCTCTCATGAGGCCTCCAATGCCACGATCCATATGTAACAACTTTGTCTTCTTATATCAGTACAATATGTATTCTGACTCCTGATTTATCAATTAATATGATATAACATATACCTGTCTTGGGAAGAATTAGAAATGGTGATGAGACAAGCCACCCATTTATCTCCTGAAAGGCTTTTTCACAGGATTTTAACAAAATGAACATGACCCACATATTTATAAGATTAGTTGGAGGTGGTGAAAGGAAGTAAATTTCCTATATGAAATTCCTATAATATATATCCATACCCAAGAATCTCCTTATATAAAACATTCATTTAAGATGATCCAAAGAAATTATAGTAATAACCTTTTTTGGGTAAATAGATACGCCTGATTTAGATATTATATGACCCAAGAAGTGATCATTGTCACTCCAGAAGTGGCACCTAGAAATATTTCCATAAAGATGATGCTCTCAGTGTACCCATAATTATCTCAAGATGATCGGAATGGTCACTACGAGTCTTATTATACACTAAGATGTTGTCCAAAAAGACCATGACAAACGAATTCAAATAGGGGTGGAATGCCCTATTCATCAGATCCATGAAAATGATGGGTACATTCATAAGATCGAATGACATGACAAGGTACTCATATAGACCATAACAGTTAGATAAATTTATACAAAGCATGTCTGACGGTCTTACTCATACCAAACGAAAAAATGATCTCCGATCGATCATAGAGAAGACCTTTTCAACTTGGATCATGTTGAAAAGATCATTTATTCATGGTAGTGAATATCATTTCTTGACCATAAGCTAGTTAAACCATTTGTAATCTTTTCATAAACATAAGTTTCCATATTTATTCTTGGAAAAATCTTGGGTGAATCCCAAGAGGATATACTAGGATGTATAAATCCTTTGGCCTCTAAATCCTCTAACTTCAAATTAAGCTCCTGAAGCTTACTTGGTGTCATCAAAAATGAGGGAATGGAAACTAGAGTTTCTCCCTGAACAAGTGGGATTTTAAACCCTACCTCTACCTTAGGAAATAAGCTAAAAAATCGTTTTAAAGATTTCCTAAAACGTTCCAAATCATATTTACGTAATGTTTGATCCTCCATGAAGTGATTTTTAATTTGGGAAGTCTCTCTACCAATAATATGATTCTCAAGCCTATATCTACCAGTCTGGACATCCCACTCAAACTTATGTAGGTGAATGAGTCCATCTAGTTATATAAATGATAACATGTGGAGATATTTGTCTAAAAAATCAAGAAACATAACTAACCAGTCCATCCTCAGAATGATATCGAAGCCTATCATCTTGAGAACGAAAAGGTTTAAAAGAAAGTGTAACTTCCTACCTCGAGGGGATAATACCTACACCACATTATACCATCTATTCATACCAAGAATAGTGTATCTAGTGTCATTACACCATAGTAAAATTGTATCTCTAGTCAAATACATTCCATGATAGATACAAAGATAAAGAAGGTGGTTCCTAAGTAGAACTCCTAGAGGTAAGATTGGTGTCTTAGAGCCCCCATGTGTGGAGCATGGTAGCAGCCACCCTCTTAGCATATGATATGAGGAAATCATGTTGGTATTAGTCATTAAATTCCAGTAACACGCCTTAAATAAATCTTAAGTAGAAAGATATCCAAACTAGAAGAAGATGGATGTATGAAAACTCACTAAAAAAGTGTAATACCCAAACTACCCACTTAGAAAACTAGGTATCGGTAAGTGCTCAAATATAATTTTTATTTCATTTTACATTTAATGTCCATGTTCACTCCTTTGCCTTTCATAAACATGGAATGGTGGGATTTGGATGTGTAACCAATTCATTTCAAATTTCTTGATTAACATTATAATGGATATCCATTTCTAGTGAATTAGTTCCCATACACCTATCACAAGAAATGAAAACTATTTATTTATAGGATAATGGATCGACTCGATAAATTACTCATCCCATCCCATGAGGGCCTATACACCTCATGAATTATGACATGGAATCAATCAATCAAAACAAGAGTAAAACAAGAAAAAGATAACTACAACAGCCTCAATAAATATTCATAGTCATGTCAATAAATTCAACACACTGAAACACACCTATATGGCATGTCAATATGAATGAAATGAGAATTTTAGGCGCATATAATGATTCATGTAACAATGCTCCTTTCCATAATTTTATCAGGCAAATAATGACATAAAATCTTTCAACAGATTAATATTCAACAACAAGACACAACAATTGCATCACCCAATAGTGATAAAATTTAAACTGTAATAGTCTAAATAGTAAAAAAATTATAATTTTTGGTAACTTGGTCATTACCTCAAAAATGGGTTCGTGATTCCATGGAAAGGCTTATTTCCAATTACCATGTGTTCCTAATATCTAATCTATTGTCTCCATATGGTAAGGCTAGAATAGAACCCCTCTGATAAAAATTTATGACGTCCTAGACCTAGATGGAAGTCAATGGGTGCCGTAAGACTGGTGGTCCACATGGCCTTGAGCACATCCCCCTTAACAGTAGAGGTTTCTGACTACCAGTGAGGGTATATGGTGTGTCTGCGGGGAGAATATGTCCACACTATCAACGTGTAGAACATTAGATGATTTTAAACATACGTAAATAGAGAAATTAAGAAAATTAAATAGAAGAAACAGAGGAAAATAGAGACAACAATAACTATAACTGAAATAATTATAATAATATTCAAAAACTGATTATATGTCATTACATTAGAAAAATAAAAACCTGGATTCAAGGTAGAAGGAATAACGCGATTCAAATAGGTATAAGGGAAATCAAATACTATCCCAAGCATCCAAAGCTCTGACTTGGTCATTACTTATCCAATTCCATAATAAACAAAAATCTATTAAGTGGTTGAAGTTTTAAACTTATTTTTTTCATCACGTGCAACCATGCAATCTACTCCGAGTACCAAATGGTTCTCTGAGTGGGTGTCAAATAAATATCATTGGGCCACCACCAACGATGTTTATAACATCCATCCAGTTTCATGGAAATGTAAAAGTGTGAAAGAATGAATATATAATGTAATACAGTATAACTTAACTAAATATCCAAGTACCTGCTTCATCCCTTGGCTAGTTCCTCAACATGAAAAACATTCATTATGTGATTATTACCAGTTTATAAATAAGTCACATGTTACCAATTGAAATGGTTCTATGTAGTAACAAGGAAACCAATAATGATATTTAATAGTGAAGTACCAAGGTAATAACTAATGAGACATAGACCTAAATGGTTTCCTACTCAGTAACATCTCTAGTATGGCATGGGGTAAGAGTGTAATCCAATTATCATAGTCAAATGTATTCCACAATTAGATTCCTACAGAGTCCAAGGAGTCCATCCAAGGAAAAATGTGTCTAACTGATGACTAGGCCTGATGTGATTTAACCATTGAACCTACTTGTCAATTCTTGATCCAAGGAGTGTATCTAAGGTATCCTTTGATAATTTATAAGGGACCCTAAAATGTAATACCATGATCGTAAGGAATATGAAAGGATTAGGATCTAGGTGGGTCTCAACCTAAGAAACCATTGTTGTTGACCCAGAATGGGGTTCTCGAGTGCTTATTGAATTCCCTGATAGGAATCCAAGACAAACTCGAGTTAGGCCATTACTATTTAATTATGAAATCATGTAATATTTCATTTGGTTGAATCCTTGGATTTCATTTTTCTGAAAACATAAAGTAGAAAGAAACATTTTAATCAAGCCTTAATTAATCAATAAGTCCATTTGGTTCAAACCTTTCCTTTCATTAGTGTGACAAGGACAAGTAGCATGAAACATTTATTAATTCCATTTAAATAATATCCTACTTGAGATGTATGGAGTTGTGGGAATAAACAAAAATAATTAATAAATTATATATAAAGATCATAACCATATAGTTCTAATGACTATAATCATGGAATATGAATTAAATAAATGGAACATGATGAAACCAGAGGTCTCCACACAACAATTACAAAAACAAAGAACTTGAGGGATGCGTTATAGACTACCCACCTTTGGCTTATAGGACTCTACTCATCTTGTATTGGACCTATATTTAGACCATATTGGTTTAGATATTATAAAATATGAAAAATCTCAAGCCTAGATAACTAGTTAAACATAAAAAGAGAAGGATAGAGGTTCATACAAACTTATGTACTTATTGTTGCGCATCCAACATGACAAACAGATGTTCGATCAGATCCTGGATAATGGAGATCATTTAATCCATAGCTTTGGTAGTCAAAACGTTCCAAAATGAGAGTGAAAAAGGTTAATCCCACTAGTTCTTGAATTAGGGAATAAGTGGGAACCTAATTAGATCATTAAAGGAAAAAAGAACAATTCACACAAAAAAATGGCATTTGCTGGGTTTGTTCGCCATAGTAGGAGAAGTTGTACACAAACCATGAACGATTACCTGGGTAGATGGGGTACATTCAAGGTTAGGCTGAAATTTCATGCACCAACGATCAGAAATGGTTCTATCAAAAAATTTCCATTTGCACGGTTTTCCAAACCGTTCGCAAACCACGCACTAACCATGTCACATGGCCAGTTTCCCAAAAAATATGGGTTCCAGGCACCGAACATTTCCCATACACCCCTGATACATTTTCTATCTCAAAAGGCATACATAAAAGGTCAATGATAATGAATAATAACAAAATTTTGGATCCATACCTGATTGAAAAAATAGTTTCTTACTTTATTATCTCTTATTGTTGATTTATTAGTTTAAATTTTATTGCATCAGTTGTTTTGATGTACATTGGTTTATCATTTTAAAATATCTTCAGTGAAAACATAATGGGGAAATTTCATTAAAAGTTGTTCTATAAGGTCATGAACTATCATATTATAGTTTAAATTTAATTCTAGTAAACAAGAGTTCAATATTTTAATATATTCAGTAATGATGTTCTATATGAACAAGTATTTCATTATAATCACATTTTAAATTGTTAAAATGACATTGATTGTTTAATTTATATAATTATTATCTTGAGCATGTTATCATTACTGAGTCATATACATGTTATTATATGATATTTTACTGTTGTATTCAATCATTATATTAATTTTCAAGTGTATCTATATAAGTAATAAGTTAAAACAAATCATTTTCATTTAATTGCATAGTATAACACCACCACGGTAAATAATTTTTAATTAAAATTTTTAACAATAATTGAAAAATAAATAAATACCTGAGTTTTAAGATAAACTTGAGACTATAAAAATACTAATTAATTATGTTTACTTTTAAATAGTAATTTTATTTTTTGAATGAAGTATGTAGAAGATTGAAAAAACGGAATTGTTCTTAAAACACATATTTTGACATAGTAATGACTCCTAAAAAGGGTTAGTTTAGTTGGAATGGATGAAATGTCATAAATAGTGGATTATATTGATATTAAAAACATTTCAATATAAAATTTTATAAAATTAAGTGTATTTTTTAAAATTTATTATTGTAAAATTATCTCTGATAATAAAAAAATTATAGATTTTAGAACGCTTACATTAACATACTAACAGCTTTTGAAAAAATGTTTTATGGGTGATATATCATTAATAATAGATTAAAATTATTAAAAACCCATATAATTATAATAATTGATGTATATAAAGATTAATTAAGAAATATATTTTAAAATAAGTGTTTGAAAGGAAACATGGAGGGGTAATAACCCTTACCATACATTCAGAGTGACCTCTATTGGATTGGGCCTAAATCTATCGGAGGAGTGGATTTTCGTCCTAAAAAGGGATTTAGTATCATTATAAGATACTTTAGAGGGGGTTTTGGATTGATATTTGATATATAAAATAACTTTTAATGTGAGGAGAAAGGGGTGAAGGAGGGGTGGTTATATAGACAAGGGGAGGGGAATCTTATAATAAATTATTGATTATTTCGTTATTTATGCTTATAAATATAATTTTTTTTGATTACCATGGATTTAATTTGTTTAATATTAAAAAATGGATGTTTATATGAAATTTTAACACCCTCAATATCAAAAATAATATTAGAAATATTTTATACAACGTAAAGAATAAAAAATAGTACTTCTTTTAAATATAATATAAATTTAGTTTTCAAAAATGATTTATATATTTTCCAAATAAATTTATATTTATTAAGAGAATTATTTTAAAATTTATATACATTTATTTTATAAAAAAGGGTTATAAATCATTATTCATATTTATATTTTTATGATGTCTTAAATTTAACAGTGTATGCAAAAACAATACTTTTTACTATCCACCAAAAAATTATATTTATCATCAAATTACCAAAATTTTACCATAAAGTATTTTTGGAATGTTCATTTAAAAAATTATAATATTTTATTTATTTAAAACTATATAATTTAAATTTTTAATTTTTTAATATAATCATACAATACAAGGAAAGATATTTTAAACTCAAATAAAGAATATTTATTTTTCAATGAGTGAATGAATTTTTGTTTTTAATTATTTCATAATTATAATGTTTTTATAACTAATTATTTATAGATTTAAAAAAATTTATTTCATAAAATTATTCTTATAATTATAATGAAATTATATTTTATGAATATACTAATGAAAAAAAAATTATGCGATAAACATTATACACTGATTACAATGTTATGTCAATGAACATTTTAATTTTCAAAAATAAAATTATAATAATATAATACCCATTTTTTATATTAATACAATATACATATTAGTAATTACATATTTAAATAAAAATAATTAATTTTTCATAATGTTATTTTAGTAAATAACCATGTTATTTAATATTTTCAACAGGTATTTTTTATTGTAATAAAACATTTATGTAGAATATGATAATAATAATTTGAAAATTAAATGTACTTTAATTTATATTTTTTAATTTATCATTAAATATTACTCTAAAATTTATTTTTATCACATGATGCATCTAAAATTTCATTTCACATTAAAAATTGTTACATTATATTCAATAGTTATGTGTAATAATTACATAACTATGAATACATATATCAAACTTTTTTTAATATATTTTTTCAAAGAATAAATTATTATCTAAATATAAATATGTAAATTAAAATATTAATTTTACTTATTTACTTATAAAATAATATTACATATGTAAAAATATTAGGAAATCATTTTAAAATACATTACAAAATGTTTTTAGTAAAAACAACTTTTAAAATGTCTGTGATTCCATTTCCAAAATGGAAATGATTTCTTTACTAAAAAAAATAATATTTTACATGTGTTTGAAAGAGGGAATTTTGTTAAAATAATTATCAAAAATAAAAATAAAATTAAAAGGGAGGTCATCCAACCAGATGAGTTCTTTGTTGAACCATTTTTGAGAAAGCACATATGCCACCGAGATTTCCACTAGGGAAACATGAGTAATGGTGAATTTGGAACCAAAAAGTAAGAGAAAGCATTCCATCCATACAAATTTTAGTATTCACGAAAGATAGATCAATCCATAATGAGTGGTTTTAAAAATAGTGGTTTCATATTCAATCCAAATATTACTCTATAATATTTTCCATGAAAACATATTGCAGTGATGATGTTAAGCATTTGGGCCTCCACAAATGACTATATGACATATGTTCCATTGCTACATCCAAGAACCGTTCCACTATACTAACTTAAAATAGCCCCATATCCCAAAAAACTCGTATTACCAGTAGATGTATTGTCAAAAAAAAAATTGTCCATGCCAAAATACGATCATTCCAAAATATTTCAATGGTGCATATTGAAATCTTATAATTATCAGCAATGCACAACTTTCAATGCCTATTGAATTCATGAATGTATTGTGGTAGTGTCCTTGTTGTAATAGGTAGGATTTTATTATCATGGTAATAATCCTCAAAAGTAATTCTTGAATATTGAAATTCATGTGTTTATGGATTAGTGTGTTTCATCCATTTCAGAGTACACATGGAAGTTCATCCTTGGTAGAAGTGAATGGGATGCTGAGTTATGGTGATAGCAAAAAATCTCAATAGAATTAAAGATGGGGGAAGAGGGGGAATGCATCTAGAAGTGTGACATTAAAGATATTATAAAATTCCATCTAAAATACAATGGTAGTGGTGTAAAAGAGGAAAAATTAATTAGCATATTACATATATTGATTGTAAATGGGGAAGTCATAATAAATATGGATTCCAAAATACTATATAGAATCATTAGTGGGAATTATATTTTGGGAAACCCTCCAAATAGGGGTTAAATGAGATGTCCTAATCTAGTTCGTAGAAATTCCTAATTCCAGGTAAAATCAGAGTTTTAATCAATGATATTTTCATGACAAAAACTTTTTTATTCCATTAATATATTCCAATAATGTTATCAATATAACACATCATAAAAAAGATAAAATTAATAATTTTTATTTTGTTTTTAGTATTCTCTTACAGACCCAATTTATACATAGTAAAAATCATTAGAATATATTTGAGGGTTAATAAGATTGTGTTGACTGTTAATAGGAGTTATTAATGAATTAAAAATCTGGTTTTATAATCAAAATTTAATAGAGGACTCACTGTATGAAATTCATTTGGACTATGACATGATTTTGGAGAAATTAGATCAAATGGATGGCCCAATAGAGGATTCAATATAGTGCAGGATTCCCCTTTTTATTTTCCCATTTAATATAGTAATAAATAATCATGGATCTATTGAACCAATTTTGATAAGGTTCAATGTGATTATTTCCTAGAGGGAATCATTAATAAGTTTTATTTTTAGGCTCACAGTCCTCTGGTAGAAATAAGCTTACAACATTTGGTCCAAGGAACAATGGCCAATTTTCAATCGTGAATGAAATGATTCCAAAAAAAATTTATAAAGTGATTAATCATTTTATATGCTCCAATGTCCATTTATATGTAATAAATAAGTAAAAAAATTTAGGTATAATTGTATATTTGATAAGAAAAATCTTACCAACCATCGATAAGGTCATCCCTTTCAATTAAGAGATATGGTTGATAATATTATCAAAAATCATGGATAAATATTTGACCATAGTAATACTCCAATATAAAGGTACACTAACATAGGTAATGGGAGTGGATCCTTCATTAATTCCCAGTCCTATCATGATGAAAAATTTATATCAATAGGAATCCATTTACCAACATTGATGAAAGTCTTGTTCAAAATAATGGCTTGTCCCGAAACATCTTCATAAAGGGAGAGGTCTTCCTTGAGGTTTTTAATAATTCGATTACCTCCATCAAAAAAATATAATTATATTTTCCCCATAAAAGATATGGTAATGGATATCAAGGATATTTCAAGTAATTATAGGTTTAAATTAACCTTCATCCACCAAATGAGTGAGGTTCTTGCTTAATTAATCTCCAAAAATTGATAAATGGATGTTAGATAGAGGATATCATTACCAAATTCCCATTAAAAATTTGAATTATCCTTTTGTATACTCATTTATGAGCACTATGATGTGAGCATAACGAAATATGGGTTTATCAGATTAAAAAAAAACAATTAAATCCAAATTTGTGAAGTAATTTTTAAATGATGTTCCAATCCAAATTGTCAAATGCATTATTGATACGATTATTGAGAGTAAGTATATAACCAATATTTTATTTCCTTAGAATATTTTCACATTCATAGTCTCTAAAAATGCACCATTAAATTTTTCTACATTTCTCAAGAAAAATTTCTTTCGAGAAAAAAAAGTTGTTTTCAATTGTGGCACGTCAGTTAGAAAGAGGTTTGGAAATAGTTTAACAGATTTTGTTCATGATGGATATAGGTCTAAAAAATGTTTTAGAAAGGAATTTAACTATTAAAGATTCACATTGATGAATTTTAAATTAACACAAAGTTGAAAATTCTTATTGGAAATAAATTATAAGAATAATCTACAAACAACCAATTCGATAACATCGCAAAAGTTCTTATAAAAATGAGTTAGTAAAATCATCATCACCCAGGGAAGATTCAGAATTGATACTAGAAGATTCTTATTTGATTTCAAAGTCTTTAGGTATATTGGGGATGTAGTTTTTATCATCACAATGGTTGTTAATAGATCAATATCTATATAATTTTTCAGATGAGGATAGTTGAAGAGGTTCCTAATTTAAGAGACAATATGATAAAAAATACATTCCACATTATCAATGAAATGGACTCCATATTTGTGGAATGTGAGGGGTCTATAATAATTCATTACTGTTTGAATAGATTTGTGGAATTTGGTATTCCTATTCATACATGATATTCATGTCTTTTAAAGTCTCCATTTGATGTTTCTCATTTATTCAGAGAAAGGTATTTTTCATGGAGGTGTAATGACTTGGATTTTCCAAGTATTTTTTTGGATATTATATGGATTATTTTTTCTTCCTAGTGGCGAGATGGCTTGTACTTCCAAGACCTAATGTTCATGGAATAAACTTTTGTATTATATTAAATATGTTAAATGCACAAGTGTATGCTTATCTTGAAAAAGAGGATTAACTTATGAATGGGGTCCCGAATTAGAAATACAAGGGTAATATTGAGCTCGTAACATAGGCATTACCCTATGTGTGACATAAACATTTTTGATGAAAGTAATTTGTGAAATTTTTTTCACGGGCACAAAATTAGTAATATTTATTAATTAAATTGGTTTAGTTAATTTTTTTTGACACAATGAATTTGGCTTCTTTAAATACACAGTATTGGATTTTTTTTCTCAGGGTTATCTATTTAAACCCTAAATATCTAGACTACAATTGTAGTGCACTATTTATGAGTCCCTACTACAAAAACGGGCAAGGGAACTGCCCCTTATATCAGCGCTAAGCAAAACCACTGATAAAGGAGTTCTTTATCAGCGCTTTTCTAGCGCTGATATATGCCCTCTTTTTCAGCGCTAGAAAAGCGCTGATAAAGAAACCCGGTATCAGCGCTACAATTTTCGCACTGATACATGGCGTCTTTATCAGCGCTTTTCTAGCGCTGATAAAGGGGCCATATATCAGTGCTACAAAAGCACTGATAAAGAACTCCTTTATTAGCGCTTAAATTTTAGTGCTGATTCAAGGTAACCTTTATCAGCGCTAAAATAGAGATGATAAAAGGACCCTTTATCAGCGCTAGAAAATCACTGATAAAGACTCCCTATATCAGCAGTAAATTTTTAGCGCTGATACAGTAAGGATTTATCAGCGCTTTTGTAGCGCTGATAAAGGGTACTATTATCAACACTAAGAAAGCGCTGATAAAGGTAGTCTTTATCAGTGCTTTTTTAGCGCTGATAAAATCCTAGTGCATTTTTTTATAAAGTTGGTCACACAATGCCCTCATTTTATCCCAACCTAAAGCTCTCGCAGTACTGTAACCCTATGACTCCCCTCTTCCACCCACTGAGATCACGTTGTCGGACCTCCACCACCCTCGAGCTTCAGTTTGCCGGACCTCCGCCGCCCGCAACGCTTTCAAGCTTCGGTTTGCAGGACCTCCTTTAAGGCATGTTTTCCAAATCTTTTTTCAATATTTTTCTCCTCTCCAATTTGTATATCATTTTTTTAACATGCTTTTTTATTCTATGGGTGAGTATTATGGATTGACCGATTGAAGAAAATGGACCATACTTGATGGAAAATGATGTAAAGGGGATGATTCACATGTTTTTACTAATTTTCATTATATTTCTCAAGAACATGGTGCTTGTTTTCTTTTATTGTTGAAAATCATCATTGTTTTTTGGTGGGGTTGTTTGAGAATTTTTTTATTTGTTTGGTTGTGATAGATTCCATTGGGGGGAGATGAGGGATGGTTGAGGTGGTAAATCGTGCAGTGGGGAAGCATCAACCATTCCATTGGTAAAAATATGTAATGAGTGGGTTATTGTGGGAGATGAAATCATTAGTTGATCTGGGGTTTCCTTTTAGTTTCCCAGTAACATAGAATATAGTTGTTAATGATGAAATTGAAAAGGGTTTGGTGGGAATTGAATAACTTCATGGATAAAAATGAAATGGTGGCTATAAAACTATTCTCACCCCCTATGTGATGAGTGTATCGGTTGGTTCCCTCTTCTAAAATTCAAATATGTGAGTTCCTTTACCGATATATAAACATATGACCACTCTTAATTTAGGAAACATCCAACTCTAGGTGATAATCCTAGGTTGCCTTAGGTGACGAGAATATGAAGTCCCTATGTTATGGGAATATGTGATCTTCTTTATCTCCCAAATAATGTTCCCTTGATTATACCTCATGGGATTATAAATAGATTCATTAGGGGATATGCCTAAGAATCCCCTAAGTGATGATCATAAGATCTCTTATTCATCTCCTAGGTAATGATCCTAAGATTATACCTCACATGAGGAGCATGATATTCCCTAGGTGATGTGGCAAAGAATACCCTATGTAATGAGCATATGATCTCTAAACACTTCCCCTAGTAGATGATCTTATGTTCTTACCTGGTGTGATAAGAACATGATTCATTAGTTGATGAATATAGAAATCCTTATGTGATATGAATATATTTTATGAACCAAATTGGTGTAGATTCCTCACATGAAAAATGTGATCCACCTTGTGTAATGAGCCCAAATATCCAATTAAAATGGGCCTTATTCTATGGGAACCATACATATTAGGCCATACTCTAAATGAAATCATTCCAACACATAGAGGACCATATTCACTTAGTGGTCCATAATCCTACTAGTTGAAAAAACCCTATACCACATAGAGTCATATTTTTTGTGAATCCAAAATACACTCATTAGGCTATATCCCCTTTTAGTTAGACCAAAAATGTCTTATCACACATATTTACCATACTAATTTTCACTTGGTATCATTCGAAAAATCATGTATACAAGTTGATGTTAAACTATATCAATTATTTATTATTATAAGTACATTGCACATGGTTTTGTTAAATACCCTCGGTGCATTCACTAACCCATGACATGTTGGAGGATGGTTTTAGGGGGTCACTAGACTATAATATACTAACCAATAGAGGGGTCTAAATGGGTATTGGCCATGAAATAGTGTTATCAAAGAATTTTATTAGGAGATATTATGGGGTTTGATGGTAGGAACATTTGAGGATTTCAATGGTTTGGTTTAGAAAGTATTTCATTTGAATTCATTGGTATGTTTTGGGTGTACCTTACCTTAGGATTCAAATTATGCTCTTACTGGTTCTTCATGGTTAGTGGTTGTAGTCTCTTATTTGGGTGAAGGGATGTGTTCTTAGTATATTTCTATCTTATGATGTTCATCATGGTTAGTCGTTGTAGTCTCTTATTTGGAGATTTACGATGTTCTTGGTGAGGGCCACTATCTAGATAGTGGTGTCGTTGTATATGAGAATGCATCGATGTAGTTGGAGATGTATGATGTTCTTCATTTGAGAAGACTCATTCAGATTCCAAGTGGGTGTTTCTATACTATATATTCTTTTTGGGATTCATGTGTTTCATGAATTCATATTTTATCCATTTGAAGTTGTTTAGACATGTTTTGATCATTTTGAAGCACAAAATAACCCTATTAATGAAACTAATATATGGAATGGATGGTATCTTTTGTGAATTAACATTTTTCATTGAAATAAATTAGGCTTCCTTCTATAAAACAAGAAATCCACTAACCTATTCTCAAATACCATGTTTTTTCATTTTGTTTAGGGTATTTTGATTCACTCCCCCCGTTTGGTTTCCATTTCTTCTTGGCATGATCATCAGGAATGGTTTCACTTCCACCAGCAGTGAGTATTTAGGCATGATGAATAAATACTAATGGTTAGGCTCTATTAATCTCCATTTTTATAAGGAAGTGGTTCTATTCTACTATATTTGGAATTCTTGTTTTGTGTACTTGAACCATAAATACTAATATTTGATATTCAAATATGATGGAGATGAATAATAATTAGAGGGATGATAATCGTTTAAAAATGAAGTATGAGAATGGAGTGAAAGAGTTCATAAAGTTTTCAAAGGATCACGCAAAGGATCCCTCTCAAATCCTTTGTCCGTGTTTACGTTGTTGTTATTCTAGACTACTTACTCTAGAGGAGTTGGAAGAACATTTGATATGTCACGGAATAGATCAGAGTTAAAAATGTTGGAATAAACACTGAGAAAAAGAAAATGAAGCTACTGGCTGGGATAAAACTGTGTTTTATGGATCGTCAGATATGAATACAAATATGGATAATGAAGAATACCATATGGAGGATGTGATTACAGAAGTCAATGATGATGAAGATCGTATTAGGGAAATGATAAACACAATTCAAGTTGAACTCCGTTATTTCCCAAAATTGTTTGAGAAGTAAAAGAGTTGTGAAAAGACGGCATTGTATGCTACTTGCACTCGGTATACAACATTTTCAATTGTATAGAAGTTGTATAAATTGAAAGTAGGAAACAGATGGAGTGATGTCAATTTTATGGAACTACTTGCTCTCTTGAATGACATGCTCCCGGAATATAATGAGCTCTCAAGCAGGACATATGAAGCTAAACGAATGATACGCTCGATGGGAATGATATTTGAAAGAATACATGCCTGCCCGAAAGACTGTATATTGTTTTACAAGGAGAACAAATCACTTACAGAATGCCCAAAGTGTGGTGCTTCTCAATACAGGAAAGATAAATCCAATCCTATGAACGTTTTATGGTACTTTCCAATCATTCCAACATTGATGCGTCTATATGGAAGTGAAGAAACTGCAAGACAATTGTTGTGGCATGTAGATAAAATAAATAAATATGGGTTATTACATCATCCGGCCGATTCTCTTCAATGGATGAAAATTGGTCTTGAGTATCCTGAATTTGGAAAAGTGACGAGAAACCTTCGTCTTGCGTTATCTACAGATGGAGTGAATCCTTTTGGTTTTCAAACCAGCACTCATAGTACATGTCCTGTTATGTTGGTAAATTATAACTTGCGACCCGGGTTATGCATGAAGTGGAAATTCATCATGTTATCTACGCTTATATTAGGACCAAAACAACCAGGTAATGATATTGATGTTTATCTGGCTCCTTTGATCGAGGATTTGAAGTTATTGTGGGACTCAGGTGTAATGTTTTATGATGCTTATAAAAGTGAATAATTCACGTTGAGAGCGATGTTGTATGGGAAAATAAATGATTTCCCTACTTATGGAAATTTGTCAGTCTATAGCATTAAAGGCACTCAAGGGTGTCCCGTGTGCGAAGAAAATACAAAATCAATTAGGTTGAAACATTCATCGAAATCTGTGTTTCTAGGACATCGTAGATTTCTACCTCATCTGCATAAGTACCGATCTTGGACGACATCATTCAATGGAAGTTCAGAAAAACGCGCAACACTATATCAACTAACAGGTGATCAACTGTTTGAGAAAGTAAAATATCTGAACACTATTTTTGGTAAACCATTTTTGAAAAACCTTACGAAAATTGGTTGGAAAAATAGATCAGTTTTTTTTGAATTACCATATTGGAATTGTTTGTACGTCAAACATTTTCTTGATGTGATGCATGTGGAGAAAAATGTATGTGACAGTGTTATCAAAAACGTTTCTAAATGCCCCTGGAAAAACAAAAGATGGAATTACGGCAAGGATGGACATGGATGACATGGGAATACAAGAAGAGTTGGCTCCCGTGAAGGGTGAAAGTCGAATGTTTCTTCCTCCAACTGCATATACTCTTTCTAGGGCAGAGAGATATCAGTTTTGCAACTTCTTCAATGATTTAATGGTTTGAGAGGGGTACTCATCAAATATCAAGAACATTGTGTCAATGAATGATTTGAAGTTAAAAGGTTTGAAATCACATGATTTCAATGTTTTGATGCAAGATCTAATTCCTATAGCTTTACGTTGCATTTTTCCTAACAATGTTCATCATACGTTAACCAAACATTGATTCTTTTTCAAAGCTATATATATCAATGTTTTAGACCCAGGGAAATTTCCAGCTATGGAAAAAGAAATTGTCATCATATTATGTGAATTAGAAATGTTCTTCCCGCCAACATTATTTGATATAATGGTTAATTTGATGATTCACATAGTGAGATAGATTCGACTTTGTGGTCCTGTGCACTATAGATGGATGTATCTTGTTTAACGGTATATGAAGATTTTGAAAGGGTATGTCAAAAATCGAAGTCGGCCAGAGGGTTGTATAGTAGAGAGATATATTGTTGAGGAAGCCATCAAATTTTGTACTGAATACCTATCTGATGTAGAAAGCATTGTTCTCCTGAAATCTCATCACACTGGACGCATTGAGGGTGAAGGAATTTCTGGAAGAGTAGTTGTGACAATCAGTATTACAGATCGGGAGCAGGCTCGTCTCCATGTTTTTCACAACAGTTGGGAGGTTGCTCCATATATTTAAAATCACAAAGAAATTCTTAGGAAGTTGAATCCATCGAGGGCTAGAAATGGTTATTAGATACACATAATTACCAGTTTGTTGGATGGTTTCAGGACCATATTTTTAAGCAGTTGGATGAAAATCCAAATTCAATTTCAGAAAGTCTTAAATGGCTAGCCGCTGGACCAAATGTGTATGTATTATCTTACAGTGGTTATGTAATTAATGGTTATACATTCTATACAGATGAACATGATGAAGATAGTACCATGAAAAATAGTTGAGTTACACTAGTGGCTGAAGCGATGCATGTATCTGGTAGTAAGGACAGAAATCCAATTTATGCAAATATGTCATACTTTGGAAATATCAAACTAATATGGGAGTTGGATTATACGACATTCCAATTGCCGATTTTTAAATGAAAATGGATTGATAACAACAGTGGTGTTAAAATAGATGAATGGGGATTTGTGAAAGTTGATTTTAGTAAATAAGGGTACAAATACGAACAACTTATAATGGCATCACAAGCGGTACATGTTTTTTATGTTCTAGATCCTGCAAACCGAAAGTGGTCGATTGTTCTGTTATTGTCCAAAACTACTGAAGGTTCCAATGAAAATTCAGTTGAGGGTGATACTTTTAGTGGTACATCGCAATAATTTCGGAGTGGTCCCAATGCAGATGATGTTTTGTATGTTATAGGAGACCACAATGAAGGTATTTGGATAGTCGATAGAGGTGTCAAATACCTTCAACCTTTGAAAAAAATAAAGAGAGTTTAGTAAACATGTTATATTTGGTTTGTAATTTAGATCTTGTTATCTCATGTTATTATCTTATCATTACTAAATATATGTAATATGAATTAACTGTTCAACCACTTTTGCAGATAACAACTTATTCACATTCTGATGCTCCTAACCTTGAGGCTGAACAAGTCTCTCAAGAATATGCTGTTGCGGCTGCTGCTGCTCCTGCAGCTCATGCTACTACTGTTGTTGCTCCAGCTGCTGCTCCTGCTGCTCCTGCAGCTCATCCTGCTATTGTTGTTGCTCCTGCTACGACTCTGGTTGCTCCTGCTGCTCCTCCTACTGCGGCTCCTACTGCTGATGCTCGTCCTGCTGCTCCTCCTGCTACTCCTGCTACTGCGGCTCCTGCTACTCTTAGTGTTGAGGTCCAACAACCATCATCACATGTCGTTGATACCATTCTAGATGAACATATAGATTATGTTGATATCAATGAAATGGTCGGTAATGAAGGACCAATGTCGTAGAAATCACAGGTGTGTCGTAGTTTGACGGTGTTAGCCCAAATTCTTAAGGCGAAAAGAAAAGGCATCAAATTTTAAGTCGGATAGAATGAATGAGGCCAACATGTGAATCCCAATAAGGCTATGTTTAGCAGCTACATTGGAGTTGGCACTCAGCAACGCGTGCCGATTGACATAGATTCATGGCACAATGTTGTGTTCGGGCTGAAGGTTGTGATCTGGGAAGAAATTACAGTAACATTATGAATTTATTTCTTTAATTTACTAGACAATAATATAATGAAACAATGTATTACTCTTCTCAATATCTTGCAGAGTACATTTATAGTAGATGATTCACACAAGGTTTATGTACTAAGGCTTGCAAGAAAGATTCATCAAGGTTTTCGCACTATTTTAACAAGATGTCCCCTCAAAGATTTTAAAGGTAAAATAAACCTGCACCCACCCATTGTCTACGCTCACCTGATATCCCAAGAAGCATGGGATGAATTTATTGGACGTCGTGGGGATGAGAAGTTTCAGGTACATTGTGAGTGATAATACGTTGTTTGAGGATACCTGTATTCATCACTTTGATTTTCAATATTTCATTTATGAAACAGAAACTCTGTACTGAAAATAAGGAACGTTCTTCAAAACCAACATACCCCTATCGTAAAGCAAGTATGGGGTACGCTTCATTAGAAATGAAAATGGTACGTATTTTAAATTTACAATAATATTTTTAGGTGCCAATAAACAACATCATAATTATTTTTAATTGTTTATATGTAGATTGATTAGTCTAAAACTAAATGCACTTCCATCCCACGTCATGTTCTATGGAAGGAGGCACGTGTGAACAAAGATGGGAAGTTAGTAGATCAGAACACATAGAAAGTGTGGGAAATATGTGTAAGTATGACACGACAATAAAATAAATTGTTTAAAATTTCCATTACATAAAAATAATTAGTTGTTTTCCTATATTCGATAGTCACAAGAATCAGCTACTCATGTAGCTGATACAGACCTATTATCGACGACATTGAAGCATCCAGAAAAATACGTACGTGTCAGAGGTGCAGGGTTTGGGGTGACACCCCGAGTATATTTTGAGAAGAAGGAAAAAATAGATGATACAGATGAAAAAATGGAATAAATGAATGAAAAAATAGCAACCCTTGATGAACAATTGCAATGGTAGGGAGAGTTGCTAGAAACTTTTATGGGTGTGAAGCAAAGGGAAGCCACAACTTAAGAACAACCGTCACATGAACATCTCGCCCCACCCCCACCAGCTTTTAGGTGATCCATTGTTTTCAAAGAACTGTCTTAGTCGTGGTAATCAATATTCTAATAATTGTTCCCATGAAATATGAATCAGACAAACACTGATAGTTTTTCTGTACTCATCTTCTATAGGGGGATAATGATTGTGA
This sequence comes from Viscum album, assembly GCA_963277665.1. Taxonomy (NCBI): domain Eukaryota; kingdom Viridiplantae; phylum Streptophyta; class Magnoliopsida; order Santalales; family Viscaceae; genus Viscum; species Viscum album. The sequence continues at coordinate 166,714,408 of OY728148.1, forward strand.
TTTATATCTGTCAACACCCACCTATCACCTTTTAGCGAGGGCTATAGTGTTCAATATCCTAGATTCTACACTGCATAATAGACCACTTCTGAAAGATCATATGAAAGTGATGATTACTGTAGCTCATGATCCAAAGGTAGAGCTACCTATTCCACTTCATGATGATGATATTCATTCGGTCAGAATGGGTATCGGGACATTCATTGCATGGCCGTCACAACTTGTATGAGTACATGAGGACAAAGGGGTATTTATTTCCATTTATTTTCAAGATAAACCCTTAACAATTAATAAAAAAAGGGTCTGAACCAATGATTTTTGTTATAGATTGAGAAAGGGAAGGGGGTGAAAAATGTTAGCTCAAAACTATCTAAAGGATCGACCAACCGATCCCAAGGAGATATTGAAAGCACAATAACACCACCTGTTCTCTTTCCACATTTACTAGCATTGAAGACTCATGTGGATACGAAGCTAAAAGATGTTAATAGTCATACAGTGGTTTTTGAAGAGAATATATACGAAGAGGAAATTCAAGATTTTGTTGCTGCTGAAAATATAATTCAAGATTTGGCTAGGCATCACAGTTGTAAATGTATATATGAGGAATGTTTCCATGAATTGATTTTCCAAAAGCTAATCTAGCGTGAAAATTATGACTAAATGCATTTTATATTGTTGACAGACGCATTTATGAAAAACAATTGAATGAATTTTCCCATGAGCTACGATTTGGAATGGTTAGTCTTCATATCACATCAACACACCTAACAAAAATAGATCCATCAAAAATGGATAAAATAGTGAACGACTTGCTGAAAACATTTGAACGCAACATTACAGATGACAAAATTTTCCTAATACCAACCATGCAGGGGTAATACTCTATGATTAAAGCACATCAATTATATTTTCACTTATTTTATTACTTATTCCTTTTTGTGTTTTTAGGAAACATTGGTTGCTAATTGCGGTGAACTTGGATACTCCGAAGATTTATTTTCTGGATTCAAAGCAAGGATATCCGTCAAACCGACCACACATGATGGAGTTTGTGAATATGTAAGACACTACATCTTACGTTTTAGGTATAAACATAAAGTAATATAATTTATATAATCTTTTACTGATAGGGCGGTGTATCATTATCGTCTAAAAATAGGAATGAGGCCAGGGGCTAAGCATACGGAGGCGAGCAAGTACTACATCTGGAAAAATATCAGGGTATATATAATAAAATTTCACTATCCAAACACATCTCAACACAAGTTACTTATTCTCCTAATGATAATTTTTTTTGCAGTGTCCAAAACAAACAAAAAATAATTATTTCGGTTATTATGTTTGTAAATTTATGAAAGAGATCATTTTTCATCAGCAAACTAGCATCCCTAAAGAGGTATTTTTAAAAACAACTACTAGTTCGTTTAAGTTATTTATTAATTCTTTATTTTTTTATTTTGCAGTACTATTATGACTGCTGAAAAGCCTCATACTCATAAGACGATATAGATGTGTTCAGAAATGAGTGGACTGCATACCTGATGGAATATTTTACACAAATACAATGATGATCTGACTTGGGGACATGTACAATTTGTGGTCATTTTTGAGAGGGTCTAAGGGGATCAAAAGATGAAACATTGTTGTATGCAAATGTTTGTAGGAAAATTTTAATTGTTATTAAATAAAACAGACTTTCTCTAATGAGTCATTTTCCCATTTTAACAGATGATATGCACCAACAACGTGCATGAATGCTGAACCACTCAATGGGTCTCTATTTTGTTTAAAATTGTCATTATTTTAAGTGAAAACAACAACTGGCCTACGGAAATCCGACCAAACACATTTGGACTGCATTGATATTTTATATGAAAGATTAAAGGGTCCTTGGTGATGTGTACGAGTCAACCCCGCCTCAATCCAAGGAACGGTGTGGACGCTAGCATTCAAAGGGTCTCTATTTTGTTGAAAATTAACAAGATTTTAAGTGAAAACAACAACTGGCCTATGGATATACGACCAAACGCATTCAGATTACGTTGATCATTTATAAGAATGATCCAAGGGTCCTTGGTGACGTGTACGAGTCAACCCCACCTCAATATGAGGCACGGTGTGGCTGCTACCACTCAAAGGGTCTCTATTTTGTTTAAAATGGACAATATTTTAAGTGAAAACAACAACTGACCTACGGAAATCTGACCAATCACATTCGGATTGCATTGATCATTTATAAAAATGATCCAAGAGTCCTTGGTGATGTGTACAAGTCAATCCCGCCTCAATCCGAGGCATGGTGTGGCCGCTAGCACTCAAAGGTCTCTATTTTGATTAAAATGGACATGATTTTAAGTGAAAACAACAACTGAGCTATGAAAATCCGACCAAACGCATTCAGTTTGCATTGATCGTTTATAAGAACGATCCAAGGGTCCTTGGTGACATGTACGATAGTTTACCTTCTTAGAGAATAGTTTCTAGAAGAGTATAAGAGACATGAAGTAATGAAGATCATTAGAGTGTTGGAGAAAATGTGGTTTCTACAAATAATGTGGAAATCGGCTTGTGAATCGCGGCCTAAGTTACAACTTGCAGGTATTGTACTTTATTTATTTATGGAGGGTTTCTGTGTAAATGCATTTGGGAATGATCATTTCTATTCATTGTCTTTTAGGTTTTTTTGACAGCCGAGGGGAAAGGGTGGGGTCTGCAGACATTGGAGGTATGTCGAAGGGTGATTTTGTGTGTGAATATGTTGTAGAAATGGCCTCTTTTCCCTTCAAGATCCCCAAACCCCGATCACCATCGGGGTTCAAGGAACTTTAAGGGAAAAATGGTCATTTGGTTAGATGATAGATACAATGGAAATGTTGCAAAAATATAGGTTGTAATTTCCCATAAAGTCACCCTTCGACATATCCTCCATTGTTTGCAGACCCCACCCTTTCCCCTCGGTTGCCAAAAAAACCTAAAAGACAATGAATAGAAATTATCATTCCAAAATTCATTTACACTGAAACCCTCAAAAAAAGTACAATACCTGCAAGTTGTAACATAGGACGCGTTGCATAAGCCTATTTCCACATTGTTTGTAGCAACCACATTTTCTCCAACACTCTAATGATATTCATTGCTTCATGCCTCTTATACTCTTCCAGAAACTCTTCTCTAAGAAGGTCAAATATCGTGTATGCATACTCAAATTCAAATTCATGGGTGCAAGTACAAGGCACAGATGATGATAATCAATTTCTAAAACAAGTTGACCAACATACATTATCCTCGAGGAAGTAAGATAGAAATTTACATGGACGTTCTTAAAGATATGATTTTGATGTATATAGTGAAAAGGTGGTGGATGTTCATTATTGATGTTGTTCGTCTATGAGACTTTCACCTTCTATTCTCCTCTCACTATTTCTTGGACAACATGTAGTAGCCTTATATCATGTGGGTTAAATTGAGGTTGATAAGAAACTATTCCATCACATGATCTTTCATGTCCAGTGCCCTCATGATTTTTTTTTCTAATCAAGCTGCCTCTGATCATTAGTTGCGAGTAAAGGTGGTGCGGCAGCCTCCATGATAGATTGGAAGTTGACCAATCCATTTGATGAACAAGATGGGATGCTAAATCTGACATTAAGAGCATCCAATATAGGACATTGTTCCAATGATTTGGCAAGTGACGCTACATTTAAAGATATTTCCTATGTTTTATCAAGTGAATCAGTTCCTAGTTCCAATAAGCATTCACAAACACCACTCATCAATTTCCTCAAGTATGAACTTGGGTTCATGGATTTGTATGATCAAAACGATCAATCCTCTACTGATTTTACAACCTATGTGGTGCATGTTTCAAATTCCTCCAGGAAAAAGGAACAAATGTGGTGAGTTGTAAGCCACATCTATTTGATGTTTTGAAATGTTAATTATGTTTTGAAAATGGGTTCAATCTTTGAGGAAATGTTGAATTGTACTTGATTCATGTATGGATGATGGATTCACATCCATTCCAAGTTGTTTTGATTGAAAGTATGGATGATAACATTTTTTGGTGTTCTCATGGATTTCTAAGCACGGTAAGTTAGAAAACATGTTGGGTATGTTGTGGAGTTTTAGTTGGGGTTCTAGTGGTTCTTTCCCGATGATGGAGGTGTTAAACATCAGATGGTGGTGTTTGTGAGCTAAATCATATATTGGGGAGCACCATATAAATTAGGTGGTCGGATGATGACATGATTAGCTTTTTGAATTAGATAATCTTGGGTAAAATACATCTTGGTGTTTAGATCGGTTGAGTACATTGAGATGAACAAGGGTCCTTAGTGACCTACAGAAATCTAACAAAATGCATTCAGATTGAATTTATCTTTTATAAGAACGATCCAAGTGTCCTTGGTGACGTGTACGAGTTAACCCCGCCTCAATCTGAGGCACGGTGTGGCCGCTATCACTCAAAGGGTCTCTATTTTGTTTAAAGTGGACACGATTTTAATTGAAAACAACAACTGACCTACGAAAATCCGGCCAAACACATTCAGATTGCATTGATATTTTATAATAATGATACACGGGTCCCTGGTGACGTGTAAGATTCAACCCCGCCTCAATCCAAGGCATGTCGTGGCCGGTATCACTCAAAGGGTCTCAATTTTGTTTAAAATGGACAAGATTTTAAGTGAAAACAAAAACTGACCTACAAAAATCTGACCAAATGCATTAGGATTGAATTTTTATTTTATAAGAACTATAAAAGTTTCCTTGGTGATGTGTAAGAGTCATCCCCGCCTCAATACGAGTCAGGGTGTGGCCGCTAGCACTCAAAGGGTCTCTATTTTGTTTAAAATGGACAAGATTTTAAGTGAAAACAACAACTGAGCTACGGAAATCTGAACAAACGCATTCCGATGGAATTTATCTTTTATAAGAACAATACAAGGGTCCTTGGTGACGTGTATGAGTCAACCCCATCTTAATCCGAGGCACGGTGTGGCCGCTATCACTCAAAGGGTCTCTGTTTTGTTTAAAGTGGAAACAATTTTAATTGAAAACAACAACTGACCTACGGAAATCTTACCAAACACATTCAGATTGCATTGATATTTTATAATAACAATCCAAGGGTCCTTGGTGATGTGTACGAGTCAACCCTGACTCAATCTGAGGCACGGTTTGGCCGCTATCACTCAAAGGGTCTCTATTTTGTTTAAAATGGACAAGATTTTAAGTGAAAACAAAAACTGACCTACAAAAATATGACCAAACGCATTCGGATTGCATTGATATTTTATAATAACTATACAAGGGTCCTTGGTGATGTGTATGAGTCAACACCACCTCAATAAGAGGCACGGTGTGGCCTCTAGCACTCAAATGGTCTCTATTTTGTTTAAAGTGGACAAGATTTTATGTGAAAACAACAACTGACCTACGAAAATCCATCCAAACAAATTCTGATTGCATTGATCATTTATAAGAACTATAAAAGGGTCTTTGGTGACATGTATGAATCAACCTCGCCTCAATCTGAGGCATGGTGTGTCCGCTATTACTCAAAGGGTCTCTATTTTGTTTAAAATGGACAAGATTTTAAGTGAAAACAACAACTGACCTATGGAAATCCAACCAAACGCATTCGGATTGCATTGATACTTTATAATAATTATCCAAGGGTCCTTGGTGACGTGTAAAATTAAATCCCACCTCAATCCGAGGCACGGTGTGGCCACTAGCACTCAAAGGGTCTCTATTTTGATTAAAATGGACAAGATTTTAAGTGAAAAGAACGACTGACCTACATAAATCCGACCAAATGCATTCGGATTGCATTGGTCTTTTAAATGGGGGGTCATGGAATTTGATCTATCCGGGGCCTCATATATATCAAGTCATGGTTGTCCGGGTATACTAGGATGATCATGTGTTTGGGTCTATGATACTTATGGGCTTATATCTGGATAAAAATACTCCCATTTGGGAGGGTGGATTTGCTTATGGGTCTTATTCCTTAAATGAGAATACTCTCATAGGGGAGGGATGAGATGTATATAGGTATTATTCCCCAAATGAGGATAAAACCATAGGAGTGGGATGATATTCTTATTGGGAATATTCACTAAATGAAAATAATCTCATAGGGGAGGCTGAAATGATTATATAGATTATGCCTTAAATGAGAATACACCCATATTGGATGGTTGATTTGCTTCTAGGGATTATTATTTGGATAATAATACTCCCATATGGTAGAGAATATATGATACTTAGTATTATTCCCTAAATATGGGTACTCCCATAGTATAGGGATGAGATCCTGTAGGTCTTATGCCTCGGAATTAGAAGAACACGTATGGGTGGTTTGAGATACTATTGAGGGTATTCCATGGATGAGAAAACTCCCATAAGTGGATTTCCATGATGGAGTATAAATAAAACTCAAATATTGGAGTTCAATGATAATTATGTATATAGTGGGGAGACTATGGTATATTATATGTTTTTTGTGGTTCCTATGATGTACTCAGAGAAACCCTAACATTGGATGAATTAGGTATGGTTGATCGAGATTTAATACTGGAGAATCAATGTGACTTGATGTAGATGGGGTAGGACTTGGTCAAACTATATTTTTATAATGTCGACACGATCCTTGTGAAATGATTGGTAAAGGTTCATCACTTGGAAAATTAATTTGGGTTTAATCATGGTCATGATTTTGAGGATCAATAATGATTTTTTATTAGTTTTATTCGAGTTCTTTCTCAACTAGGTTGTGCATATTTCATGATAATGCACTTACAATAGCCTATTGTAGGTTTAATATTGGGGGTTTATTAATGTGATTCATCCCCTCCCCAATTATGTGAACTTCAGTGTGTGTACAAACCATATAACTTCTTTGAGGATGAGAACATGATGCATAGTGGATAGAGAAAAGTCCAAAGATTTATGTGTTGAGAAAACACACCCATGTGGAGCCATAGGATTGAACTGGAAATCCCCCCGGACACCCCCTACCCCCCCTTGGACAGCCACCCCAAACCCTTGAACAACCCCCAAGCCCCCTAAATTCTAAATTTATTTCTTTAAGTACTTGATTAACTTATAAATTATGTGTTAGTGGTGTAAGGGTATAATTATTGTATGGGTACACTAGGTGTAATTTTCGTATGATTTATGAGTTAATTTCGTATGGGTATACTTGCTTTAATTGGATTATTGAGATACTGTTTTTTTTGCAGGTGTTCAGGTGTGCTGCTGTAGATTTATCATAGCAGCAGAGAGGGCATTTATCAGCGCTAAAACAGCCCTGATAAACTACACCTTTATCAGCGCTAAAGTAGCGCTGATAAAAGATCAGTTTATTAGCTCTAAAGAAGTGCTGATAAAACATGCATTTATCAGCGCTAAAGAAGCGCTTGTTTAGCGCTGATAAAGGGTTGTTTAATCAGAGCTTCCTTAGCGCTAATAAAGGGGTACCCCCTTTATCAGCACTGAGCTTTACTGTGCCTTTTGAGTGCTGTTAAAGCCCGTTTTTAGCACTGTTAATGCCCATTTTTGTAGTATTGAGTGATGCTGAATCAGATACGTATCATGGGTCGCTGCACCAACATAGTTTGCGTATCACATGAAATGATGGCAACATAGAACTATTCATCATCAAAAATTGATTCGAAGTCTATGTAATATATTTGTTTTTGTTTTACATTCCATTCATAAATCCTAGAGAAATTTGGATCAATTACACAAATAGAATTGATATTGACATTGATGTTAGATTAATTTGATGGATCTATTTTTTTAGGTTGTGCTTTATTCCTTTTCGATCATCTATCTCTAAAACAATGGATTCAGGCCAAATAAAAAAGTTCATGGTTCATTGAATAATTTATATGGGTCATGGACTTCTCCTTTATTACATCATTTTATCATTATTAGTATTTTCCTTGGCTAATGCTTCAACCAATATCTAGTATCCAGTAATTTCAAGGCCATTATTTTGCACAATAGAGTGATATCACAGGTACATCTCATGATGGAGGACTCAATTTAGGGGTAAATGATTGTAGTAGATGATCAATGGTGGATCATGAAGATATATGGTTCCCATTGATCCCAGTTTTTATGCACTATTATGAATGACTCGATAAATTTTTAGGAGAAAATCGTGGAAGCAGAACATATATAATGATGACAACATGGGTTGGATGACCTTAAATATATTATTACCCATTAAGATGGTGGTTTGGGTGATACAATGGATGATGTTGAATAGAATCTTTGGATTCTAGATAATCTTGATCTGCATGGTGTGTATTTATGGATTACACATCATGTGGGACCCCCTTGTTGTAGCGCTAGGGCTTCAACTAATGTTAAATATCACTCACCATATGAAATGGTCAAATTTAATGGGACTTATCACTAGTGTCTTTTTGTGTACTCCATGGGGTACAAAAACCTGGTCAGGTGTACATAGGATCTAACACACTATGTTCTTTAACATGGACTTGGCCAGGTGTACATGGCATAGCCAATGGTACATGGACATAGCCATCCGATATTGGAAGGGTGTAAAATGATATCTACACACTATTTACCTTACCAACACATCATTTATATGGAGATTCAAATGTCATTTGAGGAAACACCACATAAGTGGATCTCGGATGGGAAAGGCACATTATGTGCTTCACATACAAGATTTATACTCCCATAGAGATTTCTTATAGCACTTCCTTAATTCATTTCAACCAGGTATCGGTTGAGTGAGTTATCATTTCTATAATCCCTTGAGTTTATAGTTAATAATTACAACCACAACACTAGATTATGATTCCCTCTAAAGCATGAATCATAGAAAAATTTTGTGGCGTCCATTTGTGAGACTAGAGCATGGTCCATGTCATACCCGAATTTTCAATTCCATCATTGTTTCAAAAACTTTGTTGGTTCTTAGATTTCTCTTGGATTCCGGGTGTTCTGGGTTTGAAATTTTGGTGTATCTTCTGTTCATTCCAAATTAATTTGTTCTTGGTGGTATTTTATAGTACATGGCCTCCACATTGGTCAAATGGATTGTGTGAGGTTGTGGTGTTTTGGAGATGGATTTTTGGCACTCATATTGCCACATCGTTTCAGGTATGTTGTTGAGGTGGTTTGTACCCTTGAGTTGGATGAGTCATGGGGTGAAAGGTTAGTTTTATTTTAGGTATTATTTACCTTATCCTTGGTATATCTTTTCCCCTTGGAATACCCCTTGGATACCCATGAAATTGGAAAATAATGGATGGTTTTTGGGTGTTTAGAACAGGCCTCACGGTTTGGCCGAACAATTTACTAAATTGTGCCGCTAAACCATCTCGGGGTGTCCAAGTCATTATAAATCCTTTGTAATTCCCATTTTCCCTTTCTAAATAAACCCAAATCTGCAGAATTATTTCCTATTTCATGACCTACCTCTATCGATAGCCTCCACGCTCTCTCACCCTTCCTTAGAACTTAATTTTGAAGGGATATTAGATAGGGGGAACATCAAAATCATGCATGTATGTCTTACTCTCTTTGAAATCTTTCCTTTACTTCAGCTTTAATTCACCCTTTCATGACTTCTAAAATTTCCAAATGTTATGGTTCATACATAGGGTTTAAATTCTTTAATTTTTGGTCACATCATTAGGTTTTGGGTTGCTTTTCACTTCTTTGTGGTGTGGCGGTGTTGCGGTTGATGTTTCACAGCATCATTTAAGATTTTCGACACCTTCAGTATGTGATTCCATGTGTAATATTTTCCTGATGAATTGGAATTCTTGATTTAATTATTGTGAAGATAATTATATGTTTCTCATTATGTGAAAACCATTTGTGATGGAGTTTTTTAAGTGGCTAATTTTATAGTTGAACTTTTGCTTCAAATTGGGTTTTTCAATGTGCAACTCTTGTGGTAATGTTTGGATTTGTTTTATAACATATTCAAGGGGTTTATTAAATGTTATTTGGGCTTCCAATTCTTCTTTGGTAGGGTCTTGGTGTGATTTTGGGTTAAAAAGAGGGTTTCTGAATGGGTTTTAGGTGAAAAACCTTATTATGCTTCTTGAATATGTTCTATGGAAATTATAAATGGTTTCATGAGTTACAGAAAGTGTGAAAAAGATGTTTATGTACTGTTTTGGTGGGATTATGTTATTAAAATGAGTTTTTGAAAGATAAAGTTGTTAGTTGCGATGTCAAACGTTTTGACAATGTTTTTCAATTTGTTAGAGGTGATTTATAAAATTGTGATGTGGGTGTGAATCATGATTATGGGATGTTTCATATGAGTATGATGATAAAATTAATTTGAAGGTAAAAAGGGTACAATATGGATTCTGTGTGTGGGATTTTATGTTATGTGTATCATCTTGGAAATGTTTTAGAAATTTTTTTAAAGGATTTAGTACGGTGTGAAAGATATGTGAACGAGTTGTGGTCTATTTTGGGGTGAGTATGATTTCAAAATGAATTTGAAGGAAAAGGGGGAATATGTGACATGTGTGATATACATGTGGGAAGTTTGGTTAATGTGTGATGTGGAAGTGGTATTTTAATGTGAAAATTATATTTCATTACTTTTGAACTTGTTGGAGTATAAGAGGGAAACCTGGGTATCTAGGTGGGTGGACGTGTACTAGTATGCTAGTGATCCCGTGGGGTCTGGCCTCAGTTTCATGTATCAAATTGAAAATTAAAACACTAAAAAAACTATGATGATGATGATGTTGTGGGACCAATACATTATGGGTATGATCCCTACTAGTAGATTTTGTGCATGATAATGGATATTGTTGTGGTTACCCTCACCGAGGTACAAGGAACCTTGGACCCACAATGAGTTACTTCCTAGGGGTTATTTCACATTTCTTGTGCTCATTAGATACTTTATACTTCCCATTGACATACAGTACATTCGGATTGAAAATTTAGTAGCTTTTTTATTATATTTAAACGTTTTTATTATTTAAAATAGGCTGATTGAATACTATTTTCATTTAAAGTTTCATCTTTTATACATTGTTACTAGAATTCCATGTTTATGAAAACATTCAAGCTTTTCATATTTGAACATTTATCACATAAAATCTTTTAGTGGTAGTATCCTAATGAGATTTGGATTGCACCATATTATAGCTTTGGGTGTAATTAGACTTGGTTATTTTTGTCGCAGCTTTGGGTACAACTTTTGTGCCAATGGTTCGTGCTTTTCGTGGGGTATTGTGATTAAGTGTTGTTGAGATGACTTGAGGGTGGTGCCTCTTTACATGTGAAGGTTCTTTGGATGTTTATTGGATTTTGTTCTCTTTTGTTTGTCTTGTATTATTGTTTTAAATTCTGTAATTCAGTTCTGAAAATTTGTAATTGATGTATTTGTTTGAAAATTCAATATTTTTTATATTGGATTTGTTTGTTTCTTTGTGTTTATAAAATTTGGTAAATTGTTCCCAAATTTCATTTAATGATATCAAAGAATTTGTACCAGCCTGTGGGGAACATAAACTCCCTTCGGGCCTTATCATGGTCTAGTTTTTGGTGCTATTATTTGATGGAAACTAGATTCGGTTCTTGACAAAATGGTATCATAGGATGTTCTCTCTCTTTGGGTTATGTTATTTGGGGAATAGTAAGGATAGTCTGGAGCTATTACTATTAGGACTTGATATTCCAATTATGGGTAGTGTGTCTGGCCATCACATCTCATAAAGGTATTTAACTCTCCATGGGAAGTCAGGATTTATCTGCGTCCTTTGGTTTTTTGGTTATAGGATTATTAGGGGAAATTAAAAGAGAGTTGGGTTAATAGACTCAGTGAGCTCGCAGGTCAAGGAAAGCCATGTGGAGCTGGGGATATTTCCCTAGAACACTATATGTGATGGTGAAGTGATTGAAATATGACCACCAACCATATTCCGAAGTCACCCACCGAAACTAGCTTCCTCTCACCTTATCTTGTGTCCTTTAGTTTTGAAATCATGTATGTTCAGTTTAAAAAGAAAAAATCCCATGGTTTTATAAAGAGTAAATTTTTTGTGAGATTATTTCTAATAAGGAGGGAGTGGTTAGTTTCTGAAATAGTGGAACTAAATTTTTTGATTTCTTTTGAAATGTAAAATAGTGTGCTTACACCTCTTTTGAAATAAGGAACTATATTAATGTTTGTTTTGAAAAAGTGTGTCCAATAGAGTTTTCTAAACTATTGAAATGAATTTTAAAGGGCCGATATGTTTTTAAATTTATATGAATGAATTCGAAGTAGCTTATTATCTAAATGGTTTTTCCTTTATCAAAATTTTTGTAAGCTGTAAATTGGGATTTTCATTTTGTGGTTGGTTGTCATGTGAAAAAGGAAGTATTGGATGATTATTTTGGTTTTGAATAGTGGAATGATTTTTTGTTTTAACCATGGATATTTAAATGAGAGACCACATGCATGGGGTTATATTGGATGATTGATGGTTAATGGAATCACTGGATGAGTGTCGGGATGGATATGAGGATGGTTCCCGTTATGGAAGATAGACATGCATGTGTGAGGCCTATGGGGTACCATTGGTGGATACTCTAATCATAGAACCATTTATTTTCAAATAAACGATTATAAATTAAAAGTTGATGTCTTGATGCCTGGTTTGGGATGGTTTGTATTATGTGTTTTTGGAAATGTTTTTGTTGTTGGATGTTTTTAGTCCAAGAAACTGTCTTGTTTGAATGGTGTTTTTGATTTGTGTTTGGTCTGTAAGTTGGGTTGAAGTGATGGTTAGTGGCCTCTTCTGAGAAATGTTTAGGAAGCATTTATGGTGGTTCCCCTCATGTGTTCGATGGGGATTTGTGGCATGTTTTGACCAATGGACTGGCTTGGTTGGGTCCTTAGCTTCTCTCATTGGATAAGGTATGCCCCCATTAAGGGTTACTGCACTACGAAAGTGTAACCCTGATTGGTTCTCCATTGTAATTCCCTCTAGTTGATTATAAGGAATTTTTTTCTAGATATTTGGAGATTAGTTCTACACCATTTCCATTCTTGGTTTTTTTATATCCTCTAGTAGAGGGAGAGTTCATGTGGATGATTGAAAGAGACCTTAGTTTTGTAAGCTACCTGATTCGTTAAAGATGGAAGTAGTTTGGGGTTTTCAGTGTGGATGAGTGTATGGATGGGGCATTATAGGGCCTCTGGGTCCTTCGTTGTCTCTCTAAAGTAGAAGTTTATGTTAAAACACTAGTGTAAGAAATCTGGTCATGAGTGGATTTTATGGACACTTTATGGAATTTTGTGATGTTTGGTGACGTCGTATAAGGTCTCCCTCCATGTATTGTTTATATTAGTTTAAATGGTCACATACGATGATGCCTTGGGATGTTCTGTGCTCGTTTAACTGTAAATGTGAAGTTGTACCATCTTTTGAGAGTCTTTGGTTTGTCATAAGTGTGTCTCCTTTTGGGAAATCTTGATAAACGTTGTTTATAGGAAGGTGTTCCAATATATCCTTTTCTTCTTAAATTTCTCATTTGAAGAAAACAAGGGGTGATGTGAGTGAAAATTATAAGCCCTTGATTCAGAAAAATCTCAGGTTTTGGTAGAGTGAGTTTTGGAGTGTTTTATGTCTTGGTGAAGCCATCTGGGATTTCGGTGTAGTTATTTGTAGCACCAGAGGAAGAAGTTCCATTTAGATGTTTTCAAATACCAACTGCTTGGTTAAAAATGATTCAATACTTTGAGCTCCAACCATAGTTCCCAAAGATAATATGGCATGTAGTCAGGGGAAATCCAAGGGTCATTCAAGACCATGTAAAAATTTCTATCCTCATTATAAAAGAAGGGAGTAGTTTAAACCTCTAGGGTATTCATCTTTCTTTTTTGGTTCGCATTCACTGGAAATAGGTGAAAGGATATGGTGTCCATGTTATTTCCTTATGTCATTCATTCCCCCTTTGGGATTTCTTGGAGAAAGTTTTAAAATTTTTCGAGATAGGTCGAGTGCATGGTTTATAGTAACCATGCCTCAAGAAACCATATATGTAGAAAGATCCACACGGTTAGGGCACGATTTACCAAACTTTATGGACTAACGGTGTGGTTATACCAACTCACTAAAATTTGGGGTCTTTTTGTGTTATCCTATGTTGTTTAGTTAAGATGGTTGGTTATTATGGTGGGGAGACCCACTATAAGTCTTATATAAGTTCTTTTAGAAAGGTTTAATGGAAGTTCACGCTTTGTACTAGGGAGTCCTTTCGGGCCTCCCCCTGTTAGTGTCCCAACTATGTCTCGAGAAAAATAAAGTGGTATCTTATATTGGGGATCCCATTTCTGTCAACCCATACTAATAACTAATATTTTTTTTGGTATTGTCTTAGTGGTAGGTAGTCTTGTTCGGAGCTATCTAACTACCAACATCATCTATGGGTAAACAGTTGGATTGGAGAGTTCCCAACCGTTTAATTGAAATATAGTAGTGGTAAACCTATTTGATATTGTTACATGTTCGGGTACATTTCATTAGTTTTTTTGGATTGTTTTTAATGTTTTTTCTATTGGGATAAAGTCTAAATGTGCTTGATTGTTTTAGTTAAGTAGTGTACGTTTTGGTTTTTGAGAGTATTCTTTTCTTAATTGATCACTAGAGGTGTTTTGACCTTTGGGGTGATGCTTGGAAAAAGGGTACATCTTGTTTTATTGGTTGGGTTTGGTTTTTTCTTTTGGCCTAGTTGTGGCTTTCTGTGGGTGGAAGTCTTTATGGTGGGGAGAATTTTCACACTCATATTTTCAATTCCATGCATTATTTCAAAACCCCTTTTGGTTCTTATATTTATCTTGGCTTCCGGGTGTTCCAGGTTTGAAACTTCGGTGTCTCTTGTGTTCATGAACTGTGACTTTGGTCATGGGGGTATTTTATGGTACATGGACTCTTATTTTTTAAAAGGGATAGTGTGTGGTGGTGGTGTTTTGGTTTTGGATTTGTGGCACTTTTAGTGACACCACTTGTGGGGTAATTTGTTTAGGTGGTTTTTACCCTTGAGTTGGATGAGTCTTGGGGTGAAAAGGTGGGTTTCTTTTTGGTGTTATTTCTCCCTATACTTCAACTATATTTCTCCCTTAGTTTCCCCCTTGAATCCCTATAAAATTCTAGGAGAATGGATGTTTTTTGGGAGGCAAGAACATGCTGCATTGTTTGGCCACATGGTTTTCTAAACGGTGCATCCAAACCGTGAAAGGGTATCTAGGTAATTAAAAATATTTTGTAATTCACATTTTTTTACTTCCGGAATAAAAAAAAATCCACCCAAATTTTCCCCATTTCGTGCCCTACATCCATAGACAGCCTCCATTCTCTCTCACCCTACCTTTAAACTCAATTTTGATGGGATATTTTTTGGGGGAAGCATCAAAATCATGCAAGTAAGTCTTCCCATATTTAATTTCTTACCTTTCCTCAGGGTTTCTTTCACCATTTCATGAGTTCAAAAATTTCAAGAAGTTAGGGTTCGTACATAAGGTTTGAAATATTGTATTTTGGGTGAAATCTTGAGGTTTTAGGTTGCTTTTCAATTCATTGTGGTGTGGCGGTGGTGTGGTTGATGTTTCACACCAAGATTTGAGTGTTTTGACACCTTTGGTAGGTGCTTCCATGTGAAAGAATTTATTGGTGAGTTAGCATGCTTGATTTAATTATTTTTAATACTCTTTATATGTTGTGCGTTTTGAAAAAAAATTGATGGAGTTTGTTAAGCGGTTAATTTTATACTTTCACCTTCACTTTAAAATGGTTATTTGCCATGTGTAACTCTTGTGGTAATGTTTGGAGTTGTTTTATAACATGTGAAAGTGGTTTATTAAATGTTTTTTGGGATGAAAATTATTTTTTGTTAGGTTCTTGGTGTTTATTTGGGTTTAAAAAATGGGTTTTGAATGCGTTTTTGGTGCAATCCCATGTTAGGCTTCATGAAAGTTTTTTATGAAAATTCTAAATGGTTTCCTGAGTTACACAAAATTGTGAAAAGGATGTTTATATACTGTTTTGGTGGGTTTATGTTCTTAAAATGAGTTTTTGAAAGATAATGTGGTCATTTGTGATGTCAAACTATTTGAGAATGTTTTTTAATTTGGTCAAGGTGATTTATTAAGTTGTGATGTTGGTGCGAAACATGTTTGTTGGATGTTTCGTGTTATTATGATGATAAAACGAATTTGAAGGTAAAATGGGTGTTATGCTTCATGTGTGTGTGGGATGTTATGTGTTGTGTATCATCTTTGAAATTTTTAACAAAAATATTTAAATAATTTAGTAATGTGTGAAAGAGATGTGAACGAGTTGTGGTCTATTTTGAAGTGAGTAGGATTTCAAATTGAATTTGAATAAAAAATGAGATTGTGTGACTTGTGTGATATACATGTAGGATTTTTAGTGAATGTGTGATGTGTATGTAGTATTTTAAAGTGAAAATTATATTTCAGGGCTTGTTTAACTTGTTTGATAAAAATAGGGAAACCTTGGTATCTAGGTTGGTGGAAGTGCACTAGTATGCTAGTGATCCCATGGGTTTTGTCATCAGTTTCACATATCAAGATTGACTATGAAAACACTAACTAAACTATGATCAGGATGATGTTGGGGGACTACTAGGTTATGGGTTTGATCCCTATTAGTGGATTTTATGCATGATAACAGATATTATGGTGGTTACCCTCACCAAGATACGAGGTACATGGGACCCACAATGAGCTACTTCCTAGGGGTTATTTCCCATTGCTTGTGCTCATTAGATACTTAATACATACCATCGACATACAGTATGTTTGGAAGAAAAATTATGTATCATTTTTATTATATATAAAAGTGTTTATTATTTAAAATATACCGATTGAAAACTATTTTTATTTAAAGTTTCATCTTTTACAAATTGTTACTAGCATTCCATGTTTATGAAAACTTGCATGTTTTTCATCGTTTAACATTTATCACATGGAATCCTTTAGTGGTAGTATCCTAATGGGATTTGGATTACACTATATTGCACCTTTAGGTGTAGGTAGACTTTGTTATTTTTGTCGTAGGTTTGGGTGCAGCTTTTGTGCCAATGGTTTGTGTTTTTCGTTGTGTATTGTGATGCAATGTTTTGGATATGTCTTTAGGGTTAGTGGTATCGTTGGAAAACATTCACCAACCTAGGTGGTTGATCTAGGCTTGTTTCTTGGTGTCTCTCAGAGGTTCTGGGTGTGTCCCCCTTTCTGAGTATCAAGGTCATCTAAGGCCAGTGAGATTTCAGGGATGGGGTCCAATGATCATGACCACATAGATGAATGTCTCTGGCGATAACATGGATCATGGTATGTATTCTACCAAATAGATTTTTTTCTTTGATAAAATATTCTGGGTTGCAGTTTATTGTCACATACTAGTAGAACAATTTCGTTCCTGAGTATATTTGTGTGTTTCTATTATTAATTGAGTTTCATATAATAATATTTAGAGGAATATAATTGATGTTTTTAGTTTTTAGTTTTTGGAGTGTCCTACTAGTTTTTTCATACTTAACTGTGTATGGGATATTCCCACACAGGTCATCTCTTATAACGACAAAAACCCTTTTTTAAAATATCCAAGGAGGACATGGAGTTGGTGGATCATATCATGATCAAGATAGTTAGAGGTATTTATATGTTCTTGAATATTATCATAGTCCTCACCCTTAGAGCATGTTTTACTCTTTATAGTTTTGGATGGTCTTGTATTTGGATCCTTTTTTCTTTTAGTAATTCACTATAGTACAATTGTTGTGGTATTATAGATGCATTCATTTGTTAGTTTCTGTTGTTTTACATTTCAGCATGGGTTGGGATTGAATATGTGTACATGTGAATAAATATCTTATGATATTTCCCCCCATTTTTGGGATATGAATACTCATCACTGGTCACCAACTCTTGTAATATTGTAGGTGGGCTTGGGGTAGTCACAGTTTAGACACTAGTGGGTTGGTTCATGATAGATTTGTATCAAAAGATTTTTTAATACACATTAGTATTGGAGTTAGTAATATTTGTTTGGGGTAACAAAATTTATTTTATTGAGTTCATCATTTATCCTAGGGACACCAATGTTAGTGTGAAAACTAATATATCTATACACCAGGACTCTGATCACCCGCCTTTCGACTTAGTACATGTAGAAATTTGTTGTTGGTAATACCTTGGTACATGTATCATATAGTAATGGGTTGTGTTTTCTATATCCTTCATTATTAAACTCCCCATATACACACATTTTACCATGGAAATCTTGATTTATTTCAGGATACATCCATGTTGATGGCCATCAAGGATTCTACTGTGTGTTCATGATGATAATTTCCCAAGTGATGAGGCTTTAGTATAGGGGCATGTTCCAATGATATAACCTATGGTTAGTTTACCAGATATCCAAACAACCATTGAGAAGTAACAGAGATAGGTAGTCCAATATGAGGATACATATAGGCTGAGTTCACTATAAAAGTTCCAAAGGTCGTGACCACCCAGGTTTCTGGGTGATCCAGACCCCCTAATACTGAGGAAAAGCTAGATAAATTCACTCATGTTTTCTTCCTTGTGATGATGCAGGAACATTAGATTTAGGTCATTGCGACAAGTCTTCATCTTGTATCTTTTTTTCCATGGTGGAGTTTAGTGAACCATTCCAATGATCAGATACCTATCTCCTTGAATGACATTGAGCATCTATTTTGGATGGAGTTCTATCTGACCATGTTGTTATTAGTTAACATACAAGATCTTCTGCATTTTTGGGGGGTTGTTTGAACATGGAGGAGTATTTCACATGGTATAGAGATCTCTCACTGGAATCCATGGATATTGAGAAGGATAAATTCTTCAAAAAATGGATATTTGAATCAGTAATACAGTAGTTTATCAGGGCTTCAGTGATATTGTGTTGTAATCCCACTTTTACTGGAGTGCTTGACAAGACCTTGATGGTGGAGAGCTCCCTGGTAGAGTAGGAACTCATAGTGGGTTCCGGTAGTGGAAACATAGTAGCTGGGACATTGGTATAAGCCAACCGATGATATTCATAGGGATCCAAGTGTTTTAGATACTTCACTAGGATATCCTATGGCACAACTTCAACAGTTCCAAACTATTAGGACGGATCAAAACAACTAAGGGAGAGGGAGTCTTTCTCGAGCGATAGTCAGGGACATCGGGCACTAGATTGAATGAACAATCGTACAACTGGTCGATATATTTTTAAGCGATAATCAAGATATATTCAGTGGTAGTAGAAGTTTGGTTCGTAGAGAGGCAGGGGTGGAGGAGGGGATATGAGAGTATTATGATGTGTTCAGTGGTTTGATCTATTACCTCCACTATCCATAAGGTGGTCCTTTCCATCCTCAGGGAGATGGTGGTTAGGGATGTGGCCAACTATAGTCTATGGATACCTATCACAATGACGTTTTATTGATGATATGAGGTATGATATATTTATTTTATATATATTAAATGCATGCATGCATAGTTTTATTGAAAATGCGGAATAAAACATGAAGATAGTCTTGTCTAATATATACATTGAAATCGTTTAGTTCAAAATGTGGTTATTACTATAGGTGTGATATAGCCTTTTTGGTGAATGGCATGAAAACATTAATGTGAGTACATAATTAATAAAATAAATAAATTAAATTGGTTTAATTTTTTGTGGATGTAGATACCTTATCTTCATTAAAAATATGGTTATGGATTATTTTTTAGGGTTGTCTACTAAAACCTGGATGTCTTAGATTGCCATCAGAGATAGATCATGGTGAATGATGATGAATCAAATTTGGATTATGGGATTTTGTGAAAGTATAGTTTAAATATCTCATAAATGATAGTAATAAAGAACCATTCTTATTTAATTATCAATTCAAACACTATATAGGATGTTAATTTTTGTTTTCCATCCCTTTCTTCAATATCAAAAATAGACAAATCAATTCCATGAATAATGTTGATATATGCATCAATGGTATATTAAATTTTAAAGATCCATTTTATATTTTCATTGTGTTTTATTACAATTCATTCATCTATCTCTACAATAAAAGGTCGAGGATGAATGAGCAAAGGCTATAGTTTATTCTA
Source organism: Viscum album (assembly GCA_963277665.1). Lineage (NCBI taxonomy): Eukaryota > Viridiplantae > Streptophyta > Magnoliopsida > Santalales > Viscaceae > Viscum > Viscum album. The sequence goes on from OY728148.1 coordinate 166,734,578, forward strand.
CACCCTTTAGTGCTTATGGATTTATCCTTCATTTCATCATTCGATTGACATGGTTATTTTCTTTGGCCAATGCTTCAACAAAAACCCTACATCTATCATTATGTGACCATTCATCGGATAAACAGATTGATATAGTGCGTACATATCATGATGGATGATGTGATTTACGAAAAGACGATTCTGTTGGATTATCAATGATGGATTAGATGGATTCACGATCCCCTTTATTCCCAATTTCTATTCATTATGAAGAACAACTTGATTATTAATTTTCTAAGTAGATCGAGGACCCACATTCCAGCTAGCGATGCTGGCATGGTTTGGTTGACCCCAAATCAATGATTTTCCTAAATGAAGTTGGATCCAATGCTACAGAAGAGGATGCGGAATAAGAACCAAGGATTTTAGAAAATCCCAATCTACACATTGTGTATTTTTGGGTTACACAGTATGTGGTACCCCTAGCTATGGTGTAATATTTTTAGATGAAGTTAAATATCACTTGTTTTGTGACATGGTCAAAAGACATGTGACCCTTCTCTTCCAGCTCAGTGTGTAACTCATAGGGTACATATGTCCAAGAGTACACATGATAAAACACACACTTTACTCCAAAACAGACATGGTTCATTGTAGAAAGAATGGCCATTGGTATAAGGAATTGACTATGAGACATGGGAAGGGTGTCAAAAAACATCACCACATATCTTACCTTACCTACACACCATGTATATGTATATTTTCATGTTTTTTTAGGCATCACAACCTGATATGAACTAGTTTGAATAAGGAACATCGTTTACTGCACTTACACACCATGTACACCCTTAGAGATAGCATGGGGAACTTTATCTCTTCTATTCAGACCATTTTCGGTTTAGTGAGTTCCCCTTGCTCCTTTTCCTTGTGGTTACACTATGACATTACATTAAAATCACAAAATTGTGATCCTTTTTGGAGAATGAGTCTGAGATAGTGTTTTGGAGACCCTCCATGAGACAAGAGTGTGATCCTCTATCATCTTTAAACCCTAGGTGGGGTTTGTGGAATCAGAATGACATCCTTGAGTAGGGAATTGATCCTCCATGTAGAAGAATATATCGGTAGGGTTCTAATTCTCATTTTTTTATGATAACCTATAGCAGTTTAATCAATATTGGGTTTGTGGTGTCCCCCAATAGTTTGGTATTGACCTCCTATCTAAGTATTAAGGACTTCTAAGACCAGTGATATTTCTTGGGTGGTGCCCAATGATCTTGACCCCATAGATGAATTTCTTCGATGATATAATCATTCATGGAGTTTATTATGTGAGAAAAAACATTTATTTGAGATTAATCTTATGGTTGGTAGTTGGTTTTGATAGTATAATGGATAGGTGTCCATATTAAATATATCAGGGTGGTTGTACTATGAATTGATTGTAATATAATTTTATCTAGATGACTATACAATAAGATTCTTGTTTTGTGTTTTTAGATTGTCCTATTGGGTACTTTTATACTCACCCATTCATGTTCTCTATCCAAACATGCCATGTTTTATGCAGATTATGGATTGTTTTTATTTTTCACTCAAAGGAAGTGGATTTGGTGAAGCATTAATTGAGCTAGATAGATTGAGGTGTTTTTTGAGAGCATGAATTGGATATTAGTCCTCTCCCTTGGAGCGGGTCTGACTCTATAAAATTTTTCTTGGGCTTCTATTTACCCCTTTTTCAATTTTCAATTCTTTTTCAGTCATACTCTCATTGTGTGATTATAGATTTATACATGCATTAGCTTCATTTTTTTACATTTCAGCATTGGGTGGTATTGGAGATGTGTATGTGTATACATTTTTCATAGGATAATGCATCCCATTTGTGGAATATGCATACTCAGTGCTGGTCACCACCACCTCGTCTATTAGAGATGGGATTGGGGTAGTCATAGGTCGGACCTCAGTGGGTCGGGATGTGATAGGAGGTGATTTCAATTTCTTGGTGGAGGTCTAAAACAAAATCATAAATTGTAGATTCATGCTGCATCTAATTAAAATTTGCTTCACAAAAGGAAATTGCATTCTCAATAATGTTGGAGGCATCCTTTGACCATCCCTTGCATTTTTTTTCAAAAGCTTTAGGTTCACGACTTAGGAAAAATCTTCATTTCGATAGTGATTATATTATATATCTCATGAAAAAGATTGAAACAATCATGTTGGGTGGTATATGAATTAATAAACCTAAAGCATAGAATATAACAGGATTCTATGGTGATAAATCTTACTATAACAGAATGAAGGTAAGAGTTTATGTTTGGAATATTTCTACTAATAATAGTGTCACATTTGTTAAGGTATTTCTCATTGGAGATGGGTTATTCAAATTTTTTTGCTATAGTTATATTTTTTTCTACAGTAGGTGGAATTTGACATAAATAATTTTATTTAAATCAAAATTTTGCCTTTAATTTAATTTTTGAACTGTTTTCTAGAGATTATGGAATAAGAAAGACCCATATTTTCACTAGAATAGAAGATTATAATAAAGTCTCTAGGAATAATTCAAGGCTCTTGGATTCTAGTGTTGATGCTATATATGCTCTTCCAGAAATATTTATTTCATAAAATATATTTTTAGTATAGTTAAAGGAGTAAAATATATTGGATTTAGGGAGATAAACTTCACATGTAATCATTTCCACTTCAATGTGGAATAAAATGAAATTTTTAAGATAGGAGTTATAAAAAACCCATAGAGTTTCCATGATAGAATTCTTTTGTTGCGACTACTGAAGTGATAAACTCTATTTTAATATAAGAAAATCTAGGTGAATAATAGTGTGGGTATAATAAATATTATGAAGTTTAGTTTTATGAAGTTGAATAAATTTTTTTTGGATTTTTTTGTATCATATATTTCTAATCCTTGAAAATTATAAAAAAATAATCATTTGATCTTTTTTTGTAAGAACAACCTTTTTTCTTACATCCTGAGTTATTTCTATGGCTTATTTACCATTTGGGACACCCTTTTTTTCATTATGATCTACAGCATCATCATCTTCTTTGAGGAAAGAATCTGGTATAAATCTATTTCTGAAATATTAATCACCCTTCTAGTTGAAGTAATCTAAAAAAAATCATAATTCTCAATCAAAAGTTCCAAAATTTTCGAATTATCATCATATTCAAAACTATTATAAGTTCTAACTATTTCATTATTTTTAATCTCATGAGCCACAATTTCATTATTTTTTAGGAAACATAAAAGAGTGAAGCATCAATATCTCCCATCCAAAAAAGCATTAAAAGGATTTCCTTAGGATCACTATGATCATTTATAATAGATTAGATTATATCAAATCAGCAATCAGCATCCCTGACCCCTTGGGAAAGTTTCAAAAGATCCTTTAAAGTATGATATTGATCAGAAACATGGATTTGTTCAACTGTACATTCCATCTCCTTGTAGTTTCCAAAATAATCTTTTTCCATGGAATATTATGATCCATGTTTCAAGACTTAAAACTTTTTCTGTATAGATTAATCTAGGATTTTTCTAATATTCTGAATTCTTTTTCGTACAGAAGGTTCATCTTCAACACTATCCTCATATAGAGTGATAGTAACATCGGTTATACTTAATTGAATATATATAACCTCCCTTTTATGATCAAATTTTTCATGATCAGTTTTTTTTGAAGTTATTTTACAAGATTCTATAATGTCTATTTAATTTCATGGTCCATTCTGATATATTTATTCACCTTCTCCTCTTCATCCATTACTTCAGGAAAGGATTTTCAGATACATGTTTTTGGTCTAGCAAGATATATTTTTTATCTCACTCATTTTCTAGTATAATTTTTCATCAATAAGTTACCCTTCCCTATGAAAATATATTTTACATTTTATTAATATTAATCCCTTTCCATGCATTCAAATCAGGAGGTGGATTTACCTGATTTGGGATAACACTGCATTTTTCTAATTAATGATCGAGAATTCTCAACAAATCATAGAAAAGATGAATGTTTCTATATTCCAACATGAATTCATCCTTTTCATCGTAGGAAAGGATGTTGATAACATTTTATATCTTTGATTCCAATTTGGCATCGACCATGATACTAGCATAGAGGCCCATGTCTCTATTTAGAGTATGATAATCTATCTTCAAATGAATACGTGTACAATAATCAAGATTAGTTAAAATTATGTATTCTATAATACTTGATCCAATCCATGGAGACTTACCCAAATATGTATTGTATAATTTCAGTGTGTTAACATATTAAAGGTGAAATAACATTCCATGATATAATGAACTCTAGGTTTTAAATGCATATTGCAAGATTTCCAATAAACATTCAAATATTATTTTCATTCAAAAATAATGTAGAACAATACCATACCAATTGTAACCAATTTATAAATGATATTTCCCAAATATTGTAAAATTATAGACATGATATCGTTGAATGATCACGGTTTATCACCCATTGAATATGTGATTTGCCCATGGATGGAGAATTTTTACATATCAAGCCATTATAGAGAATCTTCAAGTTTTTCAACCATCAAGAGTTTATCATATTCCATTTTTTAATCATAATTGGCTTCAAAATAGCATATTTGGATGGATTTAACCCATGAAGCACCCCTAGGAAGAGGATTCCTTGGATTATTGAAACAATAACATTTTTTAGACTCCCCAAAAGATCTAGGTTACCCATCAAATGCTTCCTTCTTTGGATAATTTACAAACCTACTCTATCAAGGATTTATCCTATTCCAGAATATAAAAATCCAAGATTTAGATGATGACCCAGAAAATAAAAAATGGAAACATCATAGTTATTCATAGAATAGAAGATACGTTCTTGCAAAATATTCTACCATGAAGAACATCCCATAGCCCCCTCAAATCTAACAATGGTTTACATTACTACAAATTTATTATTTATAAAATTAAATTATGAATTAATAATAAATTTTTATCATTATTCAATAGAATAGTACCAAGGGATACAATATTGATTTCTTGCAAAATAAAAATATGAGATATAATTTGAGGGCCGTATATGAATAATTTATAATTTTTTCATCAAATTTTTTTAAATTATTATGTAAATAACTTGTTGTTTTCTATTTTTAAAATACAAATATGATAAATTTGTTTTACATGTATTATTTGATGGAAAATTTTATTAAAATGATCATTATGAATATGGAATGTAACATCTTATTTCATTAAAGAAATTATGTCCCTGAAATTTTAACTAGTTGGTAAACTCTTATCAATGTTTTACGTTATTTTTAGGAACCAGGATACTAATCCCTTATGTAAAAATATATATTACAATGGTAATGTTATAATATGAATAAATGTAAATGTAAATAAAATTTTTAGCCTATGTAATCACACTCTTTATAGTTAACTTAGTATTATAAAGAAAATTATTATCTATATTATTCTTTGTTTAAAATATTTTTGAATCACAATTCCTAATGATAATAAAAAAATATTCTCATACTAGATATAACACCCATAAACTGAACATTTAGATCTGGTACTAAACACATAGAGTTTTTTTCACATTTCATGAATTACACCTAACATGTAAAATCCAAAGATCAATGTCTTTGGGAACTAGGTACATATACCTAAAATCTCATTATTTAGGTTTAATTTCTTGTACACATAATATTTTCATACATGGAACTCAATTTTAAATATTTTTGTACAGGTATTCCTTGATAAATGGAGAAATATTAGAAAATAGTAAGCTAAAATGCTGGATAATGCGTAAAACATTAACAATGATACATAGAGGAGTAATAAATATATGATTACTTAATTAGAAAAATGATCATGTGATATATGGATTGATTAATATAATGTGATCTTGAAATCATAAGAAATGAAAATGACTCATGATAGTGAAATCATATATCATGGAATAATGTCCTTAAAATAATAGTATTGATAGCATAATATATACCCGTCAAAGAACTTCATGGGTGGCTACACGCCTTAGGTGGTACACTTACCTTTGTCCCCAGTGATAGCCCTTTACACTTGAAATATTAATACTCTGCAGACATAACAATATAAGATCATAATTATATGTTAGTTCTCACTACCAATACCATCATAATATTTTATATAGGGATAAAAATACATAAGGAATTCATAACATTATAGAAAAGACTATCCTATATATCCCACATAAATAATTGTGGACAAGATTAACCACTTTTATAACACTCATAATATATAAACATTTAACCAATGAATTAGAGGGATATATAATCATTTCCCACCATTATGAAAGGATATATCCATAAAAATGTGTTATTTAGGAATATGAAATCAATTATTATTCCATCCAAATCATATCCTCATTATCCTATGGATATAAACCAAACATCAAATTAAATAAAATACCAATCTAGATAAATACCATTCAATTAAGATAATAATGAATAAGGGTATCAAACATTATAGGATAATGGTTATAGAGTAATGTAAAAAATTTCCCTTGTAAATTGAATATATGGGTATCATGGTGAACACATTTCAATAAAAAGAATGAGTTATAATGTATTCACATATGAAAGACATTAGTATAAAGGTTATATTTTCACATTGTTAAAGATAAGGAAAGATAATGTTAGTTGTGGATCATTCGTTTCATAGGTATTACATTATAATGACACTATACGAACATAGTAACTTTGATAATGAATCAAGATTTTATTTTGACATAGGATCCAGTTATGAAAAATACCATTCAATGAAATAAAATAAAATAAAATTTCAAATAGGTGAAGATGAAATTGTGTTAACAGGGATGAAAATCCATTAATTTTATATACAAAATTGAATATGATTTGAGAAAAAAACTGAATAAATTTAAATCAACACTGAAATGAACATATAAATGTCATTTTCAAGGATGAATATAACTGTAAGAAAAATATTTCTGAAAAATGAATATATATCATTAAAAATAATCAAAAATAATTGGGAAATTAATTATAAATATTTAAACGTTTTTTCATAAAATAAATTATGTTGTTGTAAAAAAACAGAAATCAATCTATTTCAAATATGATTTTAAAAATGTAATAACAAAAATTTAAATTATTTATTTAAAATAAAATGTCTCAATATTGGAAAATGGAAATGGCATAGATTTTAAAATGAAAAAATGTTGAGAATTATATATGAAAAATGTAAAATCATTATTTATAAATATAGTATGACTTAATTTAAAGTATTATTTTGAAGGGAACCACAAATACATGAGTTTACCTTGAATATGAAAGAGAAAAAACAATACAGAACATAATGTATGTATATTATAAATATTGAAATAAGAAATGAGAGAGATAGAAAACATAAACTTGTGACTGAGAAAGATCAATAAGGGGTCCTTACGAACAATGGAATGAACTTTAATTGCATTAGGGAGGAATAGACATAATCAATTCATCATAAATAAATGTAAAAAATAATTTATACATTCAAGACCTTATATTTGAGACATATAATATAATAAATAAAATATAGGTAAAATGCATGAAAAATAATGGATCTTTGGATAGAAATGTATACAAAAACTCACGGTATTTTTCATATATCCATTAATCTAATAAATAATTAAAATTTATTATTTAATTATTCTTTTAGAAAAAATATTATTTTTTAATAATTATTATTTGTTTTATCTCATATATTACAACTTATTTATTTAATTTTACTTGTTTTGGTTATTTTGAAGTAGTTTTATTCATTATTTCAATACTTCATTGGTAAAATTGACGGTCCCAATAAAATGGTTTCATACACTATAGAAGTTTCAAGTAATAATAATAATTTATTTATAGAATAATAAGAGTTAAATAGTTCAATATATTCAACAAAATAGTTCCTAATGAGGAAGTGTTTCTTTATAATAATATTCTAAATGGTGAAAACATTACTTTTAATATCATTATTTTCATGAATATATTATCATTTAAGTATCAATTTTTTTTAAAGTTTTTATTAAATAATTAATTCAATTTTTATGAGTATACATTAAATGAATAAGTGTAACCAAAATATAGTTATTTATATAGGTGTGAAAAAACACCGCATTAAAGATTTTTTTAAGAGTTTGGAGGAGAGAAAATCTAATAAATATTAATGTTTTATAAAAGCATTATATAATAATCAATATATTATTTTAGGGATTATTTTATATATTAAGTATTTTTTTATTGGTATAATAGGATAATTATAATGAAAATGAGAAGTTTTTGAAACTCATATTTTGATATAGTAATGGATTATGAAACGGGTTCGTTTAGAGGAAACAAGTGATTTTTTATTGATAATTGCTGAAGAATATGTTAATAAAATGGGATGAAAATAATTTCTGAAAAATAATAGTTTATTTTGAGAGTTTTAAGGGAAAATAATTTAAAATTATAAAAGAATGGTAGATTTAGGAAACCGTACTTTGAAATAGGAATGGCTTAAGAAAAAAAGGATTGATGGGAGGGAATGTGTGATGTATCATCGATAATAGGTCTTAAAGATGAAAATAAAATCTAATTAGTATAATTTTTGTACATAAATAGTAATTAGAAAATATTTTTTAAAATAATTGGTGGAAAATAATGGGAAGGGGGGATCCTATATCATGTATTTTGAGTTGCCTCCATTTGATTGACCCTAAAGCTATCAACGGAGGAAAAGGGTATATATTTTAAAAAAAATAAATATTTTTATCTGTAAGGAAAAATTGTTAAAGTATTATTGTTTGTATTTATATTGGGGATGTTTATTTTATAATCAATCTTGATAATTTTATTATTTAGGACAAAGACTATAAGTTGTATTGATTATTATGACTCTAATTAACGTCTTATTTAAACATATATGTTCTTTGGAAATCAATTTCCATAATGTGAAAAACTAGTTAGCAGTAAATCAATTTAATTCCTTATTACTATTCATGAATTATATTTTATATCATTATATTCATTATAAGAATATTACATAATTTTTCTAAGAAATATTTTTATTCAATCATATTTGATTTTCATATATTTTATAGTTTTATTTAAAATAATAGTATTTGAAAAGTAGATTTTAAATTATATTATTTTTACTAGATTTTGAAATTGGTAGGTCAAAAATAGGTTATAATGAATTTTTGATATTTTTTTGAAAATATTTAGTTTTAACTGAATTGTGAAAGATATCAATTTTTGAAAAACACTCATTCCATTTCATTATATAATTTAATATAAATGTCCAATTTTGTTTTAATTTGACATCAATGTAACATAACTCTAATTTGATTATAAATAATATAATAAATTACAAAAAAATCATCATTATATATATTTTTGGTAGAACTTCATTTTATGGGCTTGAATATGATTTTTTTCTAAATAAAAAGTTTTTCATCATGTTTTATGCATTTTATTAAAATAGGTTCTAAAAAATATTAAAAATTTATTCATGAAAATATTATTCAATATTTGTAATTTGGAACTTCAATTTTTTTAAATATGTCCCTTTATTTGTGGTTCGTTTCATTTAATGGTGTGGTTGGATGGTTCCTTTTAGTTTTCATTTAATCCAAAAGTATAATATATTTCAATTTTTATTAAATAAAAGAAATTCTTAGAAACAAATTTGTTAAATGATTTTAATGAAAATTTATTTATATACTTAAATCATTTATTTTACAAAAAATTTATTTGTCATGAATATTTTATTCATATATTAAAAGTAATTTATATCAATTTTGGGTCATATAATAAATTTATGATAGAATAAAGTTATATTTTTAAGTGATTTAATTGGGAGATATGGCTTAAAATCTATCCATCACATAGATAAATGTGATTGGATGATTCTATTTGGACCCTATCACATATTATCCTCAAATTTAGAGTTACTTGGTTCCACTAGAAATGATTATTATATATATATATGATCATTTATGTAATTAAAACTGTTTCATTTCCATCATTTATAAAAAGGAAACCTCATCTCCTCTATTCCTCGCACCTTTAGATTAATCTTGTTTATCCAAACTGAAAAAATGACCCTTTATATAACATCCCCAAAACTACACTCCTGAATCTAGTTCTAAAAACATAAACATTACATTTATGGATTTTAAATTTATAATTGTGACTAAAATTTTCCCAGAAAAAAAGTAAGAAAAAAAGTGAATATTGTATCACATACATAGTCAAAGACATTTTATATTTAGTGTTTGAAATAATTAATAAAAACTATCAACAACATGGGTTCATAAATATCTACATTAATTCCCATAAAACTCCCCAAACAAGAAACCCTTCTTGAAAAAAATCATTTATTATAAACCTAAATAACTTCGGTAAAATGAAACAGAATTAGGGTTATCTCATATTTTCATTAATTTTAAACAAACTCATTAACAATTGAATTTAATAAATGATAATGAGTTGAGAAAAATTTCATGATTAAATAATCATAGTGAATGAGAATAACATAAATGAGTTCATAACCATAAATACATAGATTATTAATCATAAAACATGTTATAAATATTTAACAAATGAAATAGTCATTGGAATTAGTAATTATGATTCATTTGATGTGAATATGGCTCATAAGAATCATTAAGAACCCATAGGAAGAATAAATAAAATGTGTTGGAGTCATGGAGAAATATCTATATAAAACACTTACCGACCCCTTACAAAATGGAATAACTATACTTTCAACTTTTAATATAATTTCCCAATGAATTGGAGGAATATCACATTCCCAACCTTACATGATTTATATAGTAAACACACGTCCTTTTTTTTTATAATGGAACAACCCATAATCATAAATAATTTACATGAACAATAACAAAGAAATATTATATAGATATTGAATCTCATTATAAAACTAATATAAAAATCCATTAATCCTTTTCAAAAATGATTAATACATATGAAATACATCGGTTCTAAGACATTCTCATTGATACAATCATAATCGATCCGTAGAAAGAAGAAGGATGGTATAATTAAAAATATCAATAGTGGATAATATGTATCAAAATTTATTTTTGGTGTTAATGAATATAAATAAAATTAAAAGTTAATTAAAAATATTCTGTAGGAAGATTTCGTTCTCACTTTAAAATTTACTTTTAAAAACTAATATTTTACCAAATATTTGGAAAAACCATTTCATTTAATGTAACCCTATAAATTTATAATGTAATATTATATTAAAATTATTTTCATGATGGTTGGAAAATGAAATCATGTTGTCAAGGATTAAATAAACCTTCTTTTTAAACATTTCATAAAAGGGGTCAAAAGTGACCTATTTGGAAAAAGATAAGAAATTTACATTTAAAACATTTTAAAATGAAGGTAAAATATCATTTTAAATATATTTATTGATTAATTTATGTTTTTTAAATAAAATTCTATAATTTATTTTATTAATCATTGATATGGAAGAGAGATACTTTTCATCTAAAAGAAGGTATATGAATGATATCACATAAAAACAACATTCTGGATGTTTCATTAATCAATAATGGATGAAATGTAAATTCACATTAAAATACATTTATAAAAAACCAATAGAAAATTTATGTGGTCTAATAAAATTATAACATAGGATTTTATTCAATGGAATCATGAACTGTCACAACCCCCTCCCACCAAAGATGCCCCTCCTGAGCGGGAAATAGTGAAAGGGAGATAATGACCCCCCCCCCGAGTCCTGCCTCCAGTAGGTCCCAGGTTAGAGGCTATCACCAAGGGTATGAGTTTTCACATATATGGGAGGCATTACCCTTTTATTATTTTAAGATCGGGAAATAGGACAAGTCAACCACCAAAATGGAAAAGAACAAGTGTATAGAAATAAACCCAAACAAAGCCCACATGCATGTTTAAACAATTTTATAACATGTTTCAAGTACAAGAAAGCTCAAAGTACAATACAAAAAGAAATAAGTGTACAAAAACAGAAACAACTCCAACTATCCAACAAGTAGGGTCCCGCACGACCCTGGTAGTCCTCCTGGAAACCTGAAAGTAAACGTAGGGTGGGCATACAAGTATAATCAGTAGGGAAACCTAAATCTCTCATGCACAAGTGGGGAGACATCCCAATGTCCCGTGAGAACAACAGAAGAAACCTAGCAACGAATTCTATCCACCCAACCTCAGCAGCCACACTCACCAAAAACACAATCACAACAGGTAGTAGTATATAAGAACAAGAGTATTGGGTACCCCACACCATTTCCCTTTAGTTAGGTACTCTTCCTAATGGCTAACGCCCTGACGCTTCCACACTCCCCCCACCCGCACACACCTGGGCCTCAGAACCACATATCCCACCCGCACACACCTGGGCCTCACAACCACATATCCCACCCGCAGACACCGGGGCCTCACAACCACGTATCCCGCCCACACACACCTGGGCCACACAACCATGTATCCCGGACGCACACACCTGTGCCTCATCCCAATGATTCTTGGGAAATAGTAAAACCTTCCCAAAGAGTCTTGGGCTAATGCCACCCTAATCGAAACCTACCCGAAGGGTCTTGGGTGTAAGGTTGCCTCAAGCCATCACAGCCTATTGAAGAAGGAGCAGGAAGTAGCTAGTAACTAAGGGGAAAGCACCCTCTCCCATGAACTGGGAGTGTTTGGCACTAAGTGCTCAACATGGGTGGGGTGCGATAAAACACAAAAGATACCGATATATATATATATGTATACCAAACACAAAGCCTAACATATGGATTCTAAATAGAGAAACTGAGCATGTGCCTCAGCACTGATACTACGAAGCATGCATACAACAAACAACCCCAACCCCATTTAGGTTTTCACGTTTCAGTATAATTAGTTTATTAGTTCCTTAACTACTGGGAAACTATCCACAACAAACCACATCGATCGTTCGTAAAACATATCCCTTCCATCCATAAAACAAGTTAGGAAAACACATGCAGCACAACAAATCCCTTCTTATCAACCAACCAACCCATTGATTATTAATCCTATTCCATTACCATGACCCACGATTCATTAATTCTTCCACATTTTATTTATTATTCACGACACATAGTCCGTTCACATTTAAACCCATCCCTACAACCCCGCTGTCAACCGCCATGACCACAACTGCATCGTGCATCATTATCCCTTTAATACCATTTATCACAGCCTCGATGCCCATCACTAACATAGCATTCATACCAACCCACAACCAAGTCAACCGCAGCCCCGCTACTCACCCGATCCACAACAACCCACAAAACACCCCATCACATACCACGTATCCAAGCCAACAACCACATGTTCATTATTCCATTTTGTCCAACCGGGGTGATCACACAAGGGTTCTAGATTTTAAATCAGCCAACTTTATGTGATTAACCAAAAACCACATTCCACAAGGATCCATATAAAAAACGGTCTAGAAGATACGGAAACATTTAATTATGAAAGAAAAGGCCCCCAACGACCGTGATTTTCAGTAGGCATAAGCCTATTCAATTCATAACAAAACAATAGGATAAAAAAAGATAATCATAACAACATTCCCATCCCCATTCTTTAACCTGTTATTATCTTTATTTAACGGTTAAACTTTTTGTCAGGAAAATAAGAGGATACCCACCCCGCATGATGCAAAAATTAGAGAGACGAAGGTAAGATCCCTACCTCAACAGGTTCTGGTCACAACGATCCCTCGGATCAACTTTAGAAGACGCCTGTCAACATCCGTCACTTCTGTCCGGTCTCGGAAAAACATCCTCGGGTGGAAGTCAGAAAGGAAAGGCTTAAAGAAAGACAACGGATCCAAGATCTAAAGTTCCGCCTCATCATTACGATCCCGTGGCCGCTGACGGATCGTAAATCGGAGCATGGACGATGAAGTTATGGAAAAAAAGAAGCCTTCAAGTCTCTTGGGAGAGCTCTGCTCAGAGGAAAGAGGAGGAGAGGGGTGAGTTGAAAAGGAGGAAGGGACCCCTCATTTTATAGGTGAGAAAGGAAAAAGTAGACGGTGTGTACTTTATGGTACATGGCGTGTACTCAGCCATTTCACCAGGTCACCACGCGGCTTCCAACACGGCTTCCAACGCGGAACGCGGCCGTTGACTGGTCAACACATGGCTTGAAGGTAACGCATACGTGGGGAGGGACTACATGCCGTATAGTAATTGATACACGGCGTGTACCCATTTATTTCACACGACTCCAACACGGCACACAACCGTTGACTGGTCAACACACGGTAACACGTACACGGGGAGAGACTACATGGCGTGTAGTATTGGATACACGACGTGTACCCATTTATTTCAAATGGAAAGGACACGACCTTCAACATGGGGTATACCCGGCAAGGGGGTACACGACGTGTACTCAAACTACGTGGCGTGTAGTTTCAAAATTCTGGAAAGTTTGGGAAAATTCCATTTTACCCTCCAGAACACTTTGTGGCCTTCTTTTTGACAAAGGAATGGGCCGGAGAGGTCTGGGTCATTACATCAGATACCTCTTAAAACATTCTCATCTCCGAGAATTCAAAAACCAACCCAGAGGAACCCAAAAAGATACATCTTAGGGTTCTCGTTATAACAGGAACCCAAACAACAACCCTAATCATAGGTGTTAGGAATTCCCCCTCCTATGTCGAGATATTATCCGCTTTAGGTGGCACTGACTCACCTGCATGGGTTTAATCGCATCCTCATTAATGCGTCTCGATTAAGGATTGGGCCTTCCCACTTCCATATATTAGGATTTTCCAACGTGCACTACCCCCAACACCACACAACCAACACACTGCCCGAACATGCGGTTTAGGGAAAATTATTTCTCCTATGTCGAGATATTATCCGCTTTAGGCGGCACTCACTCGCCCGCACGGGTTCAATCACATCCGCATTAATGCGTCTTGATTAAGGATAAGTTTTTTCCCTTTCCCCACACATCCGGACATGTTACACATTACCAAGGAACAATGAAACAAAAGGTCTCACAACCGACAAGACAAGCATTCCATATATCAAAGGTACATAGTATAACATCAACACAATGATCAGAAGAACAAGGGAAAACACAAGTAAAAACAACTCTAGGTACTGAGTGTGCATCTGGGTCTCCCACTCCCAAGTACTATCCTCGAGGCCGCCATGCCTCCACAACAAATGAACCAATAGAATGGTTCGTCCAAAGAGCACCTTCTCTTTACGATCCTTGATTCTGACTGGTCGTTCCTCGATGTTCACGTCGTCTCCCATATTTAACTCTCCCCAGTCGATAACGTGAGAGTCGTCGTGTAAGTATCAACGTAGTTGGGAGACGTGGAAGACATCACGAACCTTCTCTAACTGAGGTGGTAGGGCTAGCTGATATGCCACCTCGCCGACTCGCCTCAGCACCTCAAAAGGTCCGATGAACCTAGGTAAGAGCTTTCTCCCTTTCCCAAACGTTCGCTACCCTGATCAAGGGGAAACATTCAAGAACACATGATCTCCCACCTCGAACTCCAAGGGCCTCCTGTGAAGATCAGCATAAGACTTATGTCGGTCCTGCTCCGCTTTCATCCTCTCACGTACAAGCTAGACATTCTCTATGGTGCTCTACACTACCTCTGGCCCAAGAGCACCTATCTCACTAACCTCTGCCGAGAAAATTGGTGAACGATATGTGCTTCCATACAAAGCCTCAAATGGTTCCATGACAATAGTAGAGTGGAAGCTGTTGTTGTAGGAAAACTCTACTAATGGCAAGTCTCATAACCATGATCCTCTGGAATCCAGAACGCATGCTCGCAGCATGTCCTCCAATGTCTGGATAGTCTGCTCTGTCTGTCCATCGGTCTGGGGGTGGAAAGCAATGCTAAGGCGTAGCTAGGTGCCAAAATCATGATTTAACCCCCTCCCCATGACTCGTGAGGTAAACCGAGTATTCTGATCTGAGACTATAGTCTTTGGAACTCCATGCAACCGCACAACCTCGTCTACGTACCTCTGTGCTAAGGTACTCACCAGGCCCGACTCTTTAATTGCTAAGAAGTGAGTTGATTTCGTCAGTCGATCCACCACTACCCAGATAGCAACA
This sequence comes from Viscum album, assembly GCA_963277665.1. Classification (NCBI taxonomy): domain Eukaryota; kingdom Viridiplantae; phylum Streptophyta; class Magnoliopsida; order Santalales; family Viscaceae; genus Viscum; species Viscum album. The sequence goes on from OY728148.1 coordinate 166,750,727, forward strand.
TAACCACCCTGAGATCTGGGTAGTCCTGTGACGAAGTCCATTGATATGTCATCCCACTTCCACTCGGGGATATCTAAAGGATGCATGAAACCACTGGGAACACGGTGTTCAACCTTCACTTGCTGACACACTGGGAATTTAGCCACAAACTCCACCACTGCCCATTTCACCCCGGGCCACTAAAACTGTTCACTCAGGCCTCTGTACATTTTCGAAACTCCTGGATGTACCGCCAAGGCTGAGCTATGGAACTCATGGAGAACTACCTGACGCATCACCTCTGGAACAAACAACCTTCCTTGTAAAAGCATCTGATGTCGGCTGTCCTCTGACCATCCTTCCGGAGCCTTTCCCTGATCGACACAATCCCGCATCACTTCCACCTCGGAGTCCCCCCACTAAGACTCTTCCACCTGCTGCAACAAGGAGGAATGCACCGTCATATTAAACAAAAAGCCTCTAACACATTCTACCCTTGCATCCAAGTGCATGGTATCCAACTCTCCCATCGCCTTCCAAGCATCAGCGGATTCCCGAACCACTTCCTGATGTGACTTCCTACTCAGGGCATCAGCCACAACGTTTCCCTTTCCTTCAGTGTAAGAGATTTCAACGTCATAGTATTGGAGAAACTCGACCCATCTCCACTGCCGCATGTTTAGGTCAAGCTGGGAGAAGAAATAATGTAGGCTCTTGTAATCTGAGAAGACCACAAAGCGCTCCCCAAATAGGTAATATCGCCACAACTTCAGTACGAAAACTACTACTGCAAGCTCTAGGTCATGGGTGGCATAGTTATGCTCATGAGGGCATAACTATCTATACCGATAACAGATCACTCCCTTCTTCTGCATCAGAACACACCACAGACCAAGGCCAGAAGCATCACAAAACACCTCATACAACAACCCTTCCTCTGGAAACCTGAGAACGAGAGCACTGAAAAACTTCTCCTTCAGGTAGTCAAAATCCTTTTGGCACTTCTCGCTCCATATAAAGACCTGGTTCTTCATATTCAAAGCTGTCAATGGAGAAGCAACTCGAGAGAAGTCTGAAACAAACCTCCGATAGTAACCTGCTAAACACAGAAAACTATGAACTTCTGTCATGCTCTTGGGTACTTCCCAAGAAACAACTGCCTCTAACTTCGATGGGTCCACCGACACTCCATGTTGAGACACCACATGCCCATGGAAGTGTACTTCTTGTTTAAATAACTTACACTTCGACAATTTCTCATAAACCTGGTGGTGTCGAAGGACTTCTAAGACTGCACTAGGATGCTCAATGTGCTCCTCCTATGATCTTGATTAGATCAGGATGTCATCGATAAACACAATGACAAACCGGTCCAGAAACTCTCGGAAGACAAAGTTCATAAGTCCCATGAAAACAGCCGGTGCATTCGTAACTCCGAACGGCATCACTACAAACTCGAAGTTCCCATACCTGCACTTGAAAGCCGTCTTTGATATGTCACTATCCTTTACCCTCATCTGATGATATCCAGATCGTAGATCAATCTTCGAAAACCAACCTGATCCCCTCAGTTGGTCGAAGAGATCATCTATCCTTGGAAGGGGATAACACTTCGTGACCGTTACCTGGTTCAACCTTCGGTAGTCTATACATAGCTTGAGACCACCATCTTCCTTCTTCATGAACAAAACTGGAGCTCCCCATGGTGATACGTTGGGTGGAAGAAAACCCTTCTTCATCAGATCGTCAATCAGAATCTGCAACTCCCGCAACTCCGAAGGTTCCATCCAATAAGGGGCCATCGAAATCGGACGGGCACTTCGGCTGTAAGTCTATCCCGAACACAACGTCACGTCGGGGGGGGGGGGGGGGGTAGAGTCATATACTCCTCAGGAAAAACATCAAGGAACTACCCCAAAAACCTCTGGGACATCCATCATCTCTGTATCAACTGGAACCACTGATAACCCGCCTAACAAGGAAAGGAGAGGCTTCACACATTGGATTCCCACCTGATAGCTCCTCTCGCTAAAAAAATCTACACGATGCCCATCCATGTTGGAGAACATGACTCTTCTCTGAAATCAGTCGATAATGGAACTAACAGAAAACAACCAGTCAATGCCTAGGATGACATCGTATGGTTGCATCTGTAATAGAAGAAGGTCCCCACTAGATCTATGTGGTCCCAACGTTAGCCCACATCCACGGAAAACACAAGATACGCTGGTCTGGCATCCAACTGGTGTAATCAGAACCACTGGTATGGAAAGTTTCTCTACGTGTAGTCCTAAAGCATGGGATAGAACAGGTGAAACAAAGGATTGTGAAGCTCCCGAAACAAACAAAGCAGAAATGAGAGTGCTGAACAAACAAATCATACCTCGCCCCACCTCTGGTCCTGCTAGTGATGTCAACTCTGCTACGTGAAACTGACCACGCCGAGCTCCTCTGCCTCTCTGATGTCGTCCACCTCCCCAACCATGCCCTAGTCGAGGTCCCTGAGGAGCACCCTGAGGTCGGCCTCCTACTGCAAAGTCTACCCTCGGAGGAGCATGGTCCTGCTACTGCTAGAAGGGCCTTGCTAGAAACTGGTGCTACTATGGAGGGCACTGAACCAGCCCACCTCCACTGTACTGAGCTTGGGTCGGGCACCGAATCTGAATCTGCCCGAAACCTCCACAAGAAAAACACTTTGGTCCTGGGCTCATGAAAAAGGGACGAGGACCTGAAGATCTAAACTGGAACTACTGGGGCCTGCTCCCCACTTGCCTGAACCTGGAAGGTCCTGTCGTAGGAGACCTACTGCTGACTACCTTCCCCTTTGACGAGCCCGGCTGGATCCCCTTTCATGGTGCACCTCCCAGTGAGTGCATCCTCTGTACAACATATTCCTTCTTCTGTACCTCCATGTACATCATAAGGGTGAAGGGGGTGACAGCATACTGGAGTGAAGGATGAAGTGCCTCCTCCAAACGTCTCGATCGAGACTCCTCATTCGGAAAGAGATCTGGATCAAAGCACAGGAGATCCTTGAACTTGATCCCCAACTCTCGTACTAACAAACTACCCTGCTGAAGAGAGAGTAACTCCTGATGCTTCTCTGCCTTGATCATGGAAGAAAGGAATTCCTCTCGGAATTCCTTCTGAAAGTCAGCCCTTGGAACCTCTGCCTCTATCCTCTCTCCGAGGTAGAGTGTCCACCACGGTCGCGTCGTGCCTCTCAGCTGACTCACTACTAGGGGAACCCGGTACTCCCTCGGAGCACGGATCAAGGTAAAAGAGATCCCTAGCTTCTCAATACACCCCTCTATCTCTATATCCGAATTATTACCCTCGTACTTCTTGAGGGTCTGCTGCTTGAAAGAAAGGAGAGTCTTCTGCCACTGGCTATCTTCCTCCTCTCGGTCAATCCTCAACTGATTGACCACCTGAATCTGCTGGGCCTCAGCTGTCTGAGCCACCCGGGGATGACGTCCAGGTGCCATAGCTGTACGGTAAACAAGGATCTCCTAAGCCCAAGTAGTAAGGAAATTTCTCAAGGTTTAATTTTATCATTTTTTTTATTTCAATTTCATTCCTAGAACACCCAAATCAAGTAAAACAAAATCATGATGATGCATGTTTCTTCATTAGGGTCTCTACCCTGCAATCAATGTAGTCTCACTTGGTCATTCGGTAGGCTCAGAGTCCTTGCATCTAATCACGAAGGGCCCTAAAATCCCGTGTCCTCGCTGGTATTCTCTGGCCTAGGTCACGCACCAAATTTAACTAACATTGATTCCCTACCATCCCATGCAATCCTCATTGTGCCTAACTCAAGACTCCATCCTATCTGTAAACCATCACCTCTAATACCATTCTGTCATAACCCCATCCCACCAAAGATTCCCCTCCTGAGCTGGCAATGGAGAAAGGGAGATAATGACCCCCGAGTCCCACCTCCAGTAGGCCCCGGGTTGGCGACTAGCACCAAGGGTATGAGTTTTCACAAATATGGGAGGCATTAACCTCTTATTATTATAAGATCGGGAAATAGGACAATTCAACCACAAAAAAGGAAAAGAACAAGTGTATATAAATAATCCCAAACCAAGACCACATGCATGTTTAAAAAATTTTATAAAAAGGTGCATGTACAAGAAAGCTCAATGTACAATACCAAAAGAAACAAGTATACAGCAACAACAACAACTCCAATTGTCAGACTAGTAGGGTCCCGCACGGCCCTGGTAGTCCTCCTGGAAACCTGAATGTAAACCTAGGGTGAGCATACAAGTGTACTCAGTAGGGAAACCTAAAGCTGTCATGCACAAGTGGGGAGACATCCTAATGTCCCGTGAGAACAAAAGAAGAAACCTAGTAAGGAATTCTATCCACCCAACCTCACTAGCCACACTCACCAAAAACACAATCACAAAGGGTAGTATTATATAAGAGCAAGATTATTGGGTACCCCGCATCATTTCCCTTTAGTTAGCTACTCTTCCTAATAGAGAACGTCCTGACGCTACCACACTCTCACCACCCGCACACACCTGGGCCTCACAACCACGTATCCCGCCTGCACACACCTCATCCTGACTACCACGTATCCCGCCCACACACACCTGGGCCTCACAACCACGTATCCCAACCGCACACACCTGGGCCTCATCTTGAAGATTCTTGGGAAACAATAAAACCCGCCTGAAGAGTCTTGGGCTACAGCCACCCTAATCGAAACCTACCCAAATAGACTTGGGTGTATGGTCTCCTCAAGACATCACAGCCTAGGGAATAAGGAGCAGGAATGACCTAGTAACTAAGGGTAAAACACCCTCTCCCATGAAATGGGAGTGTTCGACACTAAGTGCTCAACATGGGTGGGGTGCGATAAAACACAAAAGATACAGATATATATATATGTATACAAAAAACACATCCCAACCTATGGCTTCTAAACAGAGAAACTGAGCATGTGCCTCGGCACTGCTACTACGAAGCATGCATACAAAAAACAACCCCAACCCCATTTAGGTTTTCATGTTTCATCAGAATTAGTTTATTTGTTCCTAAACAACAGGGCCACTATCCACAACCAACCACATCGATCGTTTGTAAAACATATCCCTTCCATCCACAAATCAATTTAGGAAAACACAAGCAGTACAACAAATCCTTTCTTATCAACCAACCAACCCATTGATTATTAATCATGTTCCATTACCATGACCCACCATTCATTAATTCTTCCATTTTTTATTTATTATTCATGACCCATAGTCCATTCACATTTAAACACATCTCTGCAGCCCCACTACCAACCACCATGACCACAACCGCATCGTACATCATTATCTCTTTAATACCATTTATCGTAGCCCCACTTCCCATCACTAACATAGCATTCACACCAATCCACAGCCAAGTCAACCGCAACCCCGCTACTCACCCGATCCACAACAACCCACAAAACACCCCCATCACATGCCACATATCCAAGCCAAAACCCACATGTTCATTATTCCATTTTTTTCAACCGGGGTGATCACACAAGGGTTCCAGATTTTAAATCAGCCAACTTTACGTGATTAACCAAAATCCACATTCCACAAGGTTCCACATACAAACACGGTATAGAAGATAGGGAACATTTAATTAAGCAAGAAAAGTCCCCCAATGACTGTAATTTTCAGAAGGCATAAGCCTTTTCAATTCATAACAAAACAATAGGATAAACAAACACAAACATAACAACTTTCCCATCCCCGTTCTTTATCCAGTTATTATCTTTATTTAATGGTTAAACTTTTTATCATGAAAACAAGAGGACACCCACCCCGTATTATGCATAAATTAGAGAGACGAATGTAAGATCCCTAGATCAAAAGGTTCTGATCGCAACGCTCCCCCGGATCAACATTAGAAGCCGTCTGTCGGCATCTGTCACTTCTGTTAGGTCCGAGAAAAACCTCCTCGGGTGGAAGTCAGAAAGAAAAGGCCTAAGTAAAGACAATGGATCCAATCTCGGAAGTTCCACCTCATCGTTACGATTTCGTGGCCGCTGACGGATCGTAAATCGGAGCTCGAACGAAGAAGTTATGGAAGAAAAGGAGCCTTCGAGTCTCTTGGGAGAGCTCTGCTCAGTGGAAAGGGGAGGAGAGGGGTGAGTTGAAAAGGTGGAGTGGACCCCTCCATTTATAGGAGAGAAAAGAAAAAGTACACAGCGTGTACTCGGCCGTTTCACATGGTCACCACGCGGCTTCCAACACGGATTCCAACGCGGAACGCGGCCGTTGACTGGTCAACACATGGCTTGAAGGTAACACATACGTGGGGAGGGACTACACGGCATGTAGTAATGGATACACGGCGTGTACCCATTTATTTCAAACGGCTCCAACATGGCACACGGTCATTGACTGGTCAACACACGGTAACGCGTACGCGGGGAGAGACTACATGGCGTGTAGTATAGGATACACGGCGTGTACCCATTTATTTCACACGGCAAGGACACGACCTTCAACACGGGGTATACCCAGCAAGGGGGTACACGACGTGTACTCAAACTACACGGCGTGTAGTTTCAAAATTCTGGAAAGTGTGGGAAAAGTCCATTTTACCCTCCAGAACACTTCGTGGCCTTCTTTTTGACAATGGAATGGGCCGGAGAGGTCCAGGCCATTACATGAACATATAGAATCTTGGAAAGAAATGATATTATAACATAAATCCTTTTCTGCTTTGGAAACATTCAAATTAAATGTAATATAATGTAAGAATATAATAAGGATCAATAAAATATCATGGATTTTATGAGTTAATATTTCAAAACTAATTCAAGAGTTTTTATGTACACCATAAAAGTAAATGATGGAGCATGAGATGAATAATACCTTAAGAAAAAAAAGATTGAGAAAAATAATGCCATTAAAAAGATCATAACATTGAATAAACAATTAATAAATGGAGTTCTTATGTGAAAAAAATTAAAAACAAATAGAAAAGTGTAATTACAATATAAAATAATTTAGATAGAAACTCATAAATAATCATGTAGTAACAAATTTAGTGAGAAAGAGTTATAACCCAATGAACGAAAATTGAGTAATGAAACCCTTTACCACATGTTAACCTTCATGTAAAATCCTATTGTATTAAATAATTAAATTTACAACATAAAATATCATTAATTATGAATTATTCGTGATATAAAATTCAAAATGGATTGAATTTACACAATATAAATTTAATTAGGTGTATAACCAGAAAATGCAGCTCAATGAAACTAAATTGAGAAAAAATTTCTTACATCGAGTCTAGACTTTCTACGTGTGTCATTTAAATCCTATATAATAAACTAAGATAAATTATTTTGTTTACTAAGAAAAATTTATAGTATTAATAACATATCCTTAATCCGTTTATTTCATTTTTTATGTACATATTTAATTAATTAATCAGTTCAGTCATGTGAGGTATTTGGATGACATTCTGTTGTAATTTTCAAAACAACACCAGTGTGTTAACCATAGTAAAAGGGGTAATTATTTTAACATCAATAGAATAGTAAGAATAAAATATTTATCATTTTTATAAATAAATTATTATTTTAAATTCATATATGAAATAATGGTTTGAAAAATGAACTATGTTACAATCATGGAGGCAATATGTTATACATACACATGAGTAATATTTCAATTTTTCAATGATCCTGATGGAAATAAGGTAGGTACTATTTTATACATAAATAATTAATATATTATCATAAATAAAATATTATATATTTATATAAACCTATATATATCATCCATGTGATGTGGTGATAAAAAATGAATCACCCCACTTTGGGGCGGTCGTAGTCTACATGTATGCATAAATGATTTAATTAATTTTTTAATGAACGGAATGGTATGAAAATGTATGATATATTACATTTATATAGTTTTAAATATTACATCAGTATCATATATAAAAATTAAATCTATGATAATAAACATTAGTGAGAGGTGGTTATTGAAAATGAATTTCATTGCTTCGCGGGACAGTAGTCCTCCGTACACAAAAATGATGTTATCATTTCCAATTTTATGGAAGAGGAGATGGATATAGGTTATGATATTAAAATAAAAACAACTAAAAATAATCAATATATAGGGGATGTAATTTTATATAGTTTTAAAAATATTTTCAACACGCATAATAATAAATAAAACTAAAAGACTCGGTTAAGAACTATACCAGTAGATCCGACATACTCTTTTGTATTTACCCCTTAAGACCTATAAGGTTGGTATTCTGAAAAAAAATTGATCTCAAAATATGTGTAGAATTTTTAGGAAGGTTTATGGTTAGGTATTGTATGAAAAATTTGATCTTAAATTGTGAATAAATGAGAATAAAAGGTTCCCTTTTATGGTAGATGGGAGGGGAACTCTTGAAATGTTTTAAAATATCGTGAATAATGTAAATTAATTATCCTATTAAAAAGGCTCCAAAATGATTTATTTTGAATATATGATTCATATGTGTCAAAATAATCTCATAAGAAAATTGGACATGTTTATGTGATTTTTTTATCCTTATCGTTTTGTTTTATCCATTTTTAATCTTTTTTAAAAATTACTGAGATATTAAACATTTTACAATTTATGGGTCGAGAAAGTTACTATTAAAGAAAAATTCAAATATGAATGGTCCATAGATGATATTTTCAACTATATTAAAATAATTTTTATTTACTTAGTATTTTTTTAGAGTAATAAATCATTTAATAAAATATTATTTATAGTGAAAAAACAATAATGTCAATTTTAAACAATAATGTCAATTTTAAAAATATTTATTTAATTTGACTTTTGAAACTGCAAGAATACATTAGAATTCAATATAATTCATTAAAACCTCTAATTTATGTTAATTTTCAATAAAAAAATCTTGTAAAAGATAAATAAAATAAAATCTTAATAATTTTAACTTTCAAAAAAAATATTTATTTCATTTTTCAATTTATTGAATTAATATTATATCAGCATTCCATATGCACTTATGGAAATTTTTTTTTATTAAAAATTTAAAAAAATTACCATGATGAGGAAGAATAATTTATATTTAAAAACATTATTTATAACCTAATATTGTTTTTTATCAAAATTTCAAAAATTTATATAAATAAAACAATGACAATGAAAATTTTTAGTTTTCTTTATAAAAAATAATATAAATTTTAAAATCATATCCAAATGAAAAATGCTGACATATATTTAAATTTTTTATGCTTATTGACAACAGATATTCAATAGATATTATTAAGTCAAGTGTTAGGGTTAATTTTTAGTCGTTGTCATTTTACTTTTAACTATATTAACCTAATCTACCATTTACCGTGGAAACAAAAAATTACTAAGATTTATATTCATAAGGATAAATAAAAAATAGAACTATTTATAAAATTTGGACCCATTGATTCCAAATATCGAATCAATTTTTCATGATTCAAATTTAATAGTTGGTAACATTTAATATAATATTAAATCAGAAGTCCGTGATAAAAACATTTTTTCCAAAAAATGTCTTTCAAATTATAGAAATGTTTTCAAACAAAATTCAAGAATAAAATTAATTTAAAAAAATAATTGTATTATGTTATATAAAATTAAACTAATAAAATTTTAAAACTAATCTAAAATTGTATTTTAAATTGTTAGAACATTAAAATAAAATACATTTTTTGATAAAAATATGCAATTTTCACTACTCACTAAAAAGAACACTTTTCAAAATGTTCTCAAAACATTAACTTAAAACAATCTTGATGAAGAAATTTCAAAAATTAAGATAATTTTGTAAAATATTATATCTAAATGTTTTAGAATTTAATTGTAATATTATCTCTCATTAAGAAAAAAAATTCAGTTGAACATATATTTGAAGCATGAAACAAGATGAATAAAATTTGAGTGGTTATTTACTAATAATTAATCAGTAAAGTTATATTTACTAGTACCTTTATATATTTTCTATATATAAGTTTATACTAATCATACCAATAAATTTAAGGGAATTTTTATAGTGAATATATTTAAAAAAAATATTTAATTGTTTTTTGGGATTACTGTTGTGTGGTTTATACAATAATAAATATATTTTTCCTTTAAAATATGACGATGTTAAATTTGGCCCCTTTATTAAATTAAATCCTTGAAATTTTTCATAAAACTAAGAAATCAAAGGTTTTACATTTGAAAATTCATTTTTTAAATTATTAAATAATTTAAATGTTTAAAAAACATCCACTTAAATATACGGAAAGGGAAATTTGAAGTTCATCTGAAATAATAGAAAACTAGGTTTCCAAAAAGGATAATGTTTGTGGGAAGTGAAAATATATAAATGGAATAGAAACCTAACTCCCAATGACTGATATAATGTTAGATAAAAAATGTTCTAGAGAATGTGAAGGACCATAGAATCATGAATATGTGATTGGTGAATAGACCATTGATTCATTATAAATAGAGATAAGAGGATAACAATTTTGTTTCATGATCATTTTCCTTATATTTTAAGAATTAACTCACTCTCTAGACTAAAAGTATAATGAAATGAACTTACCTGAAAAATATAATTTTATCATTTAATTATTTTTTACCATATTCACATCTTTTACTCCAAATGATGAGAATGAGAGATGATTTTTCTTGCCTAATGAAATAGAATCATCTTCTAAAATCACATAATCTATGAATGGATAAAATAGTATTCCTCCTATCATTAGTCATCAAGAAAAACTTAGATGTTTAAAATAGTTAAGATAATAAGCAATATTAATAAACCTTCAACTGATTAAATACATCATTATTCAAAAAAATCCTAACAATAACACTCAATATTAACATAGATAATTCTATAAATAACAGTACTAAATATTCTCTAATATTTTATAGACCATGTAAGGAACCAAAAAGGAAGAAGTATTTGATCAAGCATAATTATGTGATTAATTTATCCTTTATATCCAAAAAAAATTGGTCATTCATAATGTTAAACACAAAAAAAAAATATGCTCTAATAATATAATCTCTAATATATGATAATCACTCTCATAAATAACCTAATTTATCAAATAAACACATTATAATGTCTCCAAAAATAATTTAATATTTATTCCTCAACTAAAAAAACAATAATAATTATTTTACCATAATCACATAATGTTCCCTATAATAATGAAATTCTACATTAGTCACATAGTCAACATATAATTATTCAATCCATGGTCAACTGTATCATTTGTTTCCAAATTGTAATTTTACATAATTACATCAAAAAAAAGATATGCTAATTCATAAATGTAAATAATTCCATTTACCTTATGTACACAAATGTATTGTGATTATTCCAAAAATAATAAGTCAAACTGAACCCAAGTGTTAAAAATTCTGTAACCTAATAAATCATCATCAAAATATAATTAGTTTCCTAGAAATTATATCACTTAAAACAACAAAAGGGTCATCTAAGACTTTAAAATTATCGTAAACCTTAAAAATATAAACAAATTATTGTATCTATAAATATTATTAAATCCTCATTTGAGAAAATCTTAATCTCAAATTTTTTCTCAAATATAATATGATACCAGTTGTAACATCTTTGAACCCTCACTCCCCAATCTGGTGATAAAAACAAAAACATTATATTTTTGTCTTTGAAACTGAAAAATGTGACTAGATTGTATCCATCGAAAACTTATAAAATCTAATGGAATTTTTAGATCAATTATATATCCTAGGACATTTTAGGATTATATTTTTTTAGAATTAGGATAAACTATTAACAACATGGATACATAAACAACTATTTCAAAATGATATACTCCATTTCCCATAAAATTACTAAAAATTTAACACTTTTTATATCTAAATCATATATCATCATTATTCAGAACCTAGGGAAAATAAACTATAATAATTGTGAAATAAAATGACCGATAAAGGAAAACATAATAATTAACAATTGAATGTCATCATTGATAATAATTTTAGTATAATATTATTATAACATAATCAAAGTGCATGATCATTAAAAATGATAACTCATATCCATCAATACATGTATCATCAGTCATGAAAATTTTTCATAAACATAAAAAATAAAAGATTAATTAAAATAAATAATCACAAGATGTGTGATTTTTATCATTATCAAAGAAATAATTAAAAATTCATAGCATGCAAAAAAAATGTATTTGTATTATAGAACATTATCATCATAGAACCCCTACAAAACCCTTACAAATTAGAATAACCATGCTATCAACATAAAATATAATTACCCAACACATTTGAGGGATATCCCCGACCCAAAAATCCATTGTTTATAATGGAATTACCCATCATTATATACAATTTCAAGGAACCATAACATAAAAAATGTATGTATATATTTCATCTCATCATAAAAATCATAGATACTTCTAGTAATCATTTGATAAGTTGATTAAAATGTGGAAGATAAATGAGTTCAGTGATAATATCTTTGGAAAAATGATAATATATATTGATAAATAATGATAATGGTACCATTAAAAATATACCCATTGGAGGATAAGTAACATCCAGGGTTGTTTGGGTTAATGAATGGAAAGACAAAAAAAACATCATTAAAAAAATATTTGAAGAACATACACATTTCACCTAGAAAATATCTTATAAAAAAAAAATATTTTTAAAATATTTTTAAAACACTATTATTTTTAAATAATCTTGGGAACTCATAATGAATGATTCAAAGAGAATAATGGTAGAGATGGTGGGAAACTCCATTCAGGTTATAAATGATAAAAATCAACATTATTTTCAATCAATTTGAGAAGGGTTTTAAAAGTGAAAAATTTGAAAAAATTAAGAAATATCCATTATAAACATTTTAAAATATGGTAATATATTATTTAAAATAAAATTAGTAAATAATTTATATTTTGTAAATAAAAATCAAGAAAAAATTTCAAGAAATATGGATGTGGGAGCGAGTGATTTTGGATCTATAATAATACAACAGATCAGTATTACTTAATAGACATTCGTGATGTTTCTTTAATCAACAATGAAGAAATGAAAATAAACATGAAACCAATTTCATAACTACAAATGAAAAAATAATATATTTTTCCAGAAAATAAGCACATATGGTTTCCTCCAAAGCAACCTTGAACATAAACAATCTTAAAAAGAGTAGATATTCTAACATAAAGTCATTACCACTTTGGAAACATTTGAATCAAAATTAATTAAATTTAATAATATTATATAAATATGTGAATGTAATGAACTTCTTGAACTAATATATCAAAGTTATTTTATCAGTAATTAATTACAACATATAATTAAATCCGGGTGTATGACCAAAATAACGTGTCATGAAATAATTAGATTGAGACAAATAAATCCATTGCAAAATCATAAAATTTAATTGAGGATTAATTAATGGAATGGTTGTTTGTTAAAAAAATAAAATCCAAATAAAAAAATTTCAATACGTAATAAAATAGTTTATTTGTCAATTCACACATAATCTTCACTTAACAAAGTCATTGTAGAATATATAAAATCTAATGAGAGGAAATTGAGTTAAGAAACACATTACCACATGATTAGTTTCAATTAAAAAAATCCATAGACTGAATAATTAAATTTTTAACTTATAATACCATGAGTTATGAATTATTAATGATATAACATTCTAAATAAATATTAAATACAATATATAAAATATATTATGATCATAATAAGAAAATATCCCACAATGAATGAAAATTGAGATGAAATCCCTTACCTCGAGTCTAAACATTCCATGTATGTTCACTAACATATGTATAATAAACTAATATAAATTATTATATTTATTAATATAAATTTATATGTTGCATACCTTATTCTTAATCTATTTTTTTCATAAATTTTAATGATTTATTTATTGATTTTACTAGTTAAGTCCATGTACCGTATTTTGTGGACCTTCAGTTTGTAATTTTCAAAACAAATATGGTGTATTAACCATGGTCAGAGGGTTAGTCATTTAATCATCTCAAGAATAATAATAATTCCATAATTATTATTTTCATAAATGAATTGTACATTTAAAAAATCATTAAATTAGGTTATAAAAAATGAATTATGTTACAATCCTTGGGATAGTATGTTGAACGTATACATAAGTATTGTTTATCCTTTTCAACGAACCTGGTGTAAATAGGCTAAGATTTATTATATAATTATTTGATTATATTTTTTCTTAGATTAAATATTCTATTTTTTTATTAACTTATAAATAGATTATATGTGAAGGGTTGATGAATAAAAAATCACAACGCTTCGTTGAGGTGGTAGTCCACACATACAGACGAACACTGATATCATTTTTTAATGAATGGAATGTTAAGAAAATATATGATATATTAAATTTTAGTAATGATAAATATTTAATTAATATCATATATTAAAATTTCTATATCAATATAACCATTTGTCAGAGGTGGTGGTAGAAAATGAAATATATTGGTTCGTGAAGCAGTAGTCTGACGTACACATGAATGACGTTTCCATTTCACATTTGATGAAAGAAAATATGGATAATGAATATTATATTAACATAAACACATATCAAAAAAAATAAATATACTCTTTTTATTATATAATCATTTTTTAAAAATGTAATGAGGTTGGAGAATAAATAAAAATTTCTCGGTTAAGAACAATACTTCTTATTCGAATATCATCTATTTCAATTACACCATAATATCTATAAGGTTTGTATTATAATAAGAATAACAACTCTATAAAATTTTTATGGATTTAACGAAGGGATTTGGTCATGTATTTGATGAAAAAATGGTCATTGATGTTTGAAGTAATAAGAAGAATATGTTCCCTTTTATATGAAAGAGGAGGGGCACTCGTGGAATTTCGTAAAATATTAAATTAATATAAATTAATTTTCATATTTAAATTCCCTATAAATGATTTATTTATAATATAATATGAGGGTTCATATAAATAATTTCAAAAAAATATTACTCAATTAGTGTCAACAATGTTACTATAAAAGGAAACTTTTACAATAAATAAATATGGTTAATATTTTTATTAATTTCCCAATCCCTTGAATGAACATATTATTTTCTGGATTATTAAACATTTAATTTAGAATTAGTTGTTATAAAATAACATTAATTACAATTTTACAAATATTTATTTAATTTGAGTTTTAAAACAGTAAGAAAACAATAGAATTATACTCTAATTTGTTAAAACATATATTATATTTGATGTTTGAAAAAGAATCATGGAACAAAGAAAATCATTCAAATAATATTACTTTTAACATTTTTAAAATCATTTATTATATTTTTTATTAATTGAGCCAACCATGTATTATCGTTGTGTAGGAGTTTAAGGAAATTATTTCATCATAAAAAACTAGAAATAAATTAAAATAATAAATTGAAATACATTATATTTAAAATTAAAATTTATAACTGAACATACCATCTTTTTATCTCTATTTAAAAAATTTAAATATAATAAAATAAATAGGAGGATAATTTTTAATTTTCCTTATGTAAAAAATTTAATGGTTAAAATTATGAAAAAATGGAAAAAAGGTCATATATTTGACTTTTAGATGAGTATGGATTTGTTATAATCCCAAAATAAAATAAAGTCAAGTTGTAGGGTTACTTTTTAGTCTTTATCATCATATTTTTATCATTAATTACCCTATTTAACCTTCTTACCATTTACTGTGGAAAAAAATTACTACGGTTACTATCCACAATGACCAAATTCAAAAAACACCTATTTATAAGATTTATACCCACTTATTTGAAATATTGAATCCATTTTTTCATGATTAAAAACATTGAACTACTATAATTTTAGTTAAAAATTAAATCATAAAAATATGATGAATACTTTTTTTTCACAAAAAAGTTCAATTTTATGTATAAGATTTTTCTTATACAAAAATTAAATAATATAATAAATTTTAAATAAAATAATTTGATTATTTTTAAATCCATTATACTAATTAAATTTAAAAACTAATTCTTAGTATATTTATAATTTTTCGATACACGAAAATAAAATAATGCTTTTAGTAAAAATAAGTATTTTCACTATTCATTGAAAAATCATTCTTTTCATAGAATTATCTATATTTTACCATTAATTAAATTTTATATTATAATTTTAAAAATTAATTTCCATTTTTAAAATATTATAATAGTTTTTGAAATTATTTATAATATTTTCCACAGGAATAAATAGAAATCACTTTTTTAGAAAAAATGTTTTTAAAGCGTAAAATAAATTTAATAAAAATTTATTTGTTATTTCAAAAAAAGTAATAGGTAAATTTATATATAGTATGATCTTAACATTATATTCATATATTTTTTAATCCTATTCATATCCACAAATTTAACTTCTATGTTATAGCAATCATATTTAAATAATAGTATTTAATGGTTTATTTTATACTCGTTGTTGCATGTCATATACACTATCAAACATAGTTTTATTTAAATTTATTTGTATATTACACTCTATAACATCACTATATATAATATATAGGTTCATATCTCATCAAAATAACAAACTTATAATCCTTAAGGTGTAATCAAATGTGGTAATCCAAGGTGATGTTATAAGTCCAAACTGGCCAATTTCATGATTATTTATTCTTATACCTACTTTCTATATTCTTTTACCATGATGAAATAATAAAATTGTTATATTAACTAAACTAAAATTTATTAATACTACGATACAATAGTTTTTTATAACCTTCTACATCTTATTGGAAATGAAAACATCCCTCATGTTTACCTCTGGATTACAACACCCATGAAGCGATGTGTATATTTTTTTATCGCAGCCACAAAATGATGGTCATTGCGATGTGTTTAATTAATATATATTATATTCATGACAAAATCTTAATTATATAAATAAAATATATCATATATTTTCTTTCATTTCTGTCCAATGAAATATGATAATGTTGTTTATCCATATGTGTGGACTACCACATCCTTGAAGTGATCTAATTCATTTTTCATGTACTCCATTAAATAATTTTTATAGTATTTTATTTTTTGTATAAAAAAAGATAATTATTCCATGAATAATATTTTTAATATTATGGAATAATGACCCCTCTTGACAATGGTTAATCTACCAACGCTCTTTTGATATTACGAACTGAACATCCTCCAAACTTCCAATGTAAATATAAATGATTAAGTAACCAAATAAAACATGGTATTAAATGTGATAAAATGGATAATGATAATATAATGTACATGAAAAATATATATTTAATAAAATATATAACTTGAATAATTTTATTATTTATGTGTTAAAAAATTATAATGTTATATGGTATTCAAGGTATGGTATTTCTCATCTAAAATTACCTCCGCCAAAAAACATGTCATTTCAACCACATGGTTTCTTTTTTGTGGTGTATATACTACCATATAGATATTCCCTATAAAAATTTAATTGGTTTTAATGTCTACTTCATGCAACCTACTTCAATGATATTTTTATTCAAAATGTACTAATTTCATCTGCTATTTTTCTTTAAAACATTGTATTAATGTATTCCATTCAAATATTTTCATTCAATGTACATATTATTTATAATGTTTCAAGAATTTTATTATTTAATCATCAAATCATTTTAAATTTCATTTAAACCGTCATTTTAATTTTTTAAAATTATTAAAATGTAATCTTCTCATTGTTATTTAAATTTTGTACTTTTACCGAAGGTTTAATTGAAATAATTATTTTACCTATTATGTAATGAATGTAATTTCTCACTATAATAACATATAAAAACATTGAATCTTGAATTAAATGTTTACATGGTTATTTTCAAATAAATATATTTCTATAATATTTTAGTAATTTTTTAGTTTAAATATTTTTTTAAAGAATGAATTATTTATCAATATTAAAATCAGAAAATGGAAAATTCTTTGTTTATGTGTCCAAAAGGAATTTCTAAGGGATTTATGATAAAAATATATAAGATTAATAAAAAATGATAATGATATTATACATGATATTTATATATCTTTAAGTTTTATCCTAATACATTTTATATGATTGGTGAGCCTGGGGAAAATTATTTGATGGGAGAGCCTGATATAACTCTTCAATGCATTGAGTAATGTTCTTTATCTTAAATAGAATGAAGGAGGAAATTAACAAAGGATGAATACCCTATGATTTTATTTGGGATCCATTTATTTATAACATGATTGAAGATGTGTTATGAATATAATACTCTAGTATTCTTATAAGGGTTTCTATTTTCATACTATGGTTTTGCAAAGATTTCTTTGAGTAGAAAGTTTGTCTTCCATATGGATAATATTTTTTTATATTCTCAAATAATAATGTGGTAAAGGTAAAAATTTATGAATTTTTATTTATTTCACTGGATTAATGACTTGTTTTCATTTATATATCTTACGAATCATTTTCAAATCATCCCACATTTTTCAAAAATATATATGGTGTACAGATGTTTAAGAAAAAAAGGTGTTAGGTAAAAGGTCATGATGATTCATCATTAAGAGAAAAATGTTTCATATTGAATATTTTATATTGTTGATAAATCTATGTTTAAGTGTAATATTCCACTTTATAAGGTATTGGTTTGTTTTATAGGAGGAATTAAATAATTCTATAAAATTATCAATAGAAAATATGCTTGAAATGTAAGAAATTGATTTCAGGTTTAAAACTCAAGACAATATAATCATCTAAATGGATTCTTTATAGTTAGTATTAATAGAATTATTTTTATAACTTTTTTTGTTAGTGTCATATTAATATAATTCTATTGATATACTATACATTATAGTTATCTTTAAATAATTTATAATTAAATGATTAATGTGTTCATTCATCTAGTCTTTTTTTGTTTAGAATAGTTTTTTGAAAAGGAAACACGGAAGATGAAGTAAGAATGTATTAGGAGGAAAATATCCTTCCTAATTAGTGTCCTGTAATGGTTTTAATAAGAATTGAGAATATTTTTGTATTAAATTATTATTTTAAATGATCAATAAATTGTGATTTCATCCATTTTTGAGATAAAATAGGTTTAACAAAGAGGAACCTATTGATAGTTGACCATTTGTTGAAATAGTACCCTCTAGATCTCAGTGGGACCTCAAATCCAATGGTACCCAATTGATGGTAAAATTCTCTATAAATAATATCCAAAGTCATGTTATGTTCAAAACATAAACTCTTTTCATTTATAATTTTAATTGTGAGATGTTTGAGGCTGGACATTGTTTAAGAATACTAGATAGAGGGAAGATCTATATGCCACAAAATTGGATAAATTTAACAATATCAAACATAATAAATATTTCTATAAGTTTTTTACATATATAATTGATAAATAATTCTTAGTATTTAGATAAAAAGATAAGGATCAATTATTATAAAATAAAAAAATCATGATCGGTGAAGTATACACTGAACTGTATTTGTGTCCTTGATAAAAAAAATAACAAATGTTACTTAGGATTGACACAAATTTTATAAAGATATTTTTTCACACAAGAATTTGAAAGTTATTATAATTTTATATATAGTACTAAGAAAGATGATATGGGATTTTTCACTTATATTCCTCATGATGACATGAGTATGAACCGATAAAAGAGATAGGAAATAATGAATTTTTAAAATTAATAAATCATTTGTTAATACAAAAACATGACTCATGTGTGGTGAAATAAATTTTATGGAATGTTATATAGGATCTAGAATGTGTTACCGATGTTTAAATTTGTTCATGTGGTTTGTAAATATAAATAAAAGTGTCTTAATCAATCCAAGAATATTCTAATAGATATTAATCCAGTGGTGAGATGTTTTTATTGTAATGAGTGGGGATATTATGAAATCATTTTCTCAAATTTAGTTATAAAAATTGGAAGTCATCTTGATGAAAATAAAAAAGGTATGGAGAAATTATTTTCTACAAATATGGTTTATGATGGGTCATCTAATGATGTATTGACAACTACATTTCTTGTTATTTGAACCATTTCATGGCCATTTTTGAAATTATATACTTACATTCCTTCTTTTCTGAATCGTTTTCATGATTAATGAGAATATCACCTCATGAATAGAAGATATAACTTTTCGACAAATTTCATGTGAATGTATTAATGCGAACAATATTTATAGGATCATTTTTATTTTTAATAGTGATATCCTATTACATGTAAATCTAAATAAACATCACATAATATAGTGGATATTATTTTGGGCATTGATTGGATTTTGGTTTATTATATTAGACATTTTACAAAGGTAAAAAAGTTATATTTGATTATTTTATAGCTTTGATATCATATTCTGAAGTTGATAAATATATTAAATAAGGCAGTGAAATTCTCCTTTAACATTCTATTGAAAAGAATTAAATTATTCCGGTTCGTGATGTTCCAGTTGTAAATGAATAAAGGGATATATTTTTGTATCATTTTTGTTACTATTCCTAATATATTTGTGGAATTTACTATTAAATTATCACCATATGTTAAGACAATTTAAAAAAACACTTATTGAATTACTAAAGTATAAATTTTTTAATTGAAAATGTGATTACATTAGATTCATGATAAAGGGTTCATTCATTTGAGAACTGCATCATATGGTGATACATTTTTATTTTTTAAAAATAAATATGTTTCAATTAGTATTTTTATTGATTATAGATCCTTGAATATAATAACTATTATGAAAACATGTAATTTATCAAATATAAATTATTTTTTTTATCCAGATCAGGGAGAATAGTATTTTTCAATTATTGATCTACGGTCAAGGTACTATCGGTTTAACGTGATGGAAGACGGTATTACAATGAATTGTTTTATACTGGATATGGGAAATATGAGATTGTGGTTATACCATTCATGTTGTCTAATGAACCAGAAATAATCACATATATTATGAAAATATTATCACATGAATATTTGGATAATCTTGTCATTTTATTTATTAACGATATTTTTGTATATTTTAAAATTTCTTAGAATAATGAAAGACACCCACTAATTATTTAAAAACCTTGAATTAAATTAATTTTTATGGAACATTTTGAAAATGTGAGTTTTCGTTTCAAAAAATTTCATTCCTATAAAATATTCTTTCTAAAGATATAATAATTGTAAACACTATTAAAACTAAATAAAGAGTTCAAGTCTTTGATGAATTTGTCCCTAAAATTTATTATGTAAAATGTAGTAAAATATATCTCATATAAAAAGAGGATTTCTAAATATAAGTTTGGTTCAAACCCCACATATCCTTACCACTCATGGATGAATGAATGCCTTTAATATGAATGGACCATATCGAGATTGTCTTTCTATAATCCTTCTTTGAAAATGAATCTATAGCTTCATTGGCTTCTATATAGGCATGTGAAGCCAAATAGTTGAGTCTATTTATTATTTGAGGACATCTGATCTAGTTGTATAACATTTTCTCTAGAAACGTTCTAGCCCTAACCCTTAGAGAATCAATGACCAATATTGAATCTGATTCAATCCAAATAAAAATCCATTTATGATGAAAAGAATGCTTGACATCCTAGATGGAGACCCAGAAATCAAATTCATTTATAAATTCATTTCTAATGTAGTGAAATAATTCACCCATAATGATAACTTGATGGTTACAGAAATATTACATTGTCACATAGTTTCATGGGGATTTATAATTCATACTATCAACATTCAATGTGAATCGTGGACTGATTATGGGAATATGACATATGTAATTTAGAATAATTTTTTTTCTTTACCTTCCATGCACACCAAGAATTTGTAGAGTGTTGAGGTGATAAAAACATCATATAACCTATTTGAATATGTAATGTAGTGAGGAAATCTAAATGGAAAATAATATTCCATGAATAATGGGGTGGGGCTTGGTTATCAAATATGACTACATTCTGGGATGTCTTGGTGGGAACAATGATATCACTAGTAGCTACGAGAAGCAATATGCACACCAAATCATTGTAGGTATTTATTTTGATATAATTCAATGGGTCCTCCACCAAATTCCCCAAGATATTTTACATTCCAAATATCCCCTTCATATATTCCCTAATAATAGATATAAAGGTATTGTTTAAAAAAAATTTATAAATTCATCATATCCCACAAACAGAGGTGACATACAAATCCTATTGGGTCATATCACATTAAATTTTTTCATATGTAGGAAGTATGTTTCTCCAAATATTATAGAGGAGAAAAATCAATGTGGTATGTAGAAATATAACTCTGAATTTAAGAAGCAATGAAGGATAGATGGAAATTCGTTCAAAATTTATATTATATAAGTCTATGCTATTGATTTTATCATTACTACATTGAGTCAAAATGAGGGTGTTGTTATCCAAAAATTCATCTATATAAATATTAAGTTTGATATAAAGATGAAAATTCTCATAATTTTATGTGATTATTATGATAAAATCATTAATTGAGATACACTTCCTATTGGGGTTGAAATCCATGATATCCTTCCTGGGAATATCAATCCATGGGGTTGTCCTGAAAATGATATTATACTGAATACATACCAGCCACTTGAAGTTTCCCATGAAATTATTTAAAGAGTACCTAATGTTGGGCCAGATCGGTGAGGCAAGTAAATTATATTATATATTATGTAAATTTGTGTTGAAATTGTACAAATGAAATTATAGGTAGCATTCATTATAATTCGATAGCTTCATAGTGAATTTGGTTATAAGGGAATCATTAAAAGTATTGAAGTCTTTATATCCAAGGTTCCCTTATTAATGGATTTTATACAATCATTCCATTCCATAATAATAAGTTTACTTTCATGAATGGATCGAGCATAGATAAAGTTCCTAATCCTGCTTTTAATTTTCTTGATGAGATTTCTGGGAAGTTTATAAAGATAGAAGGTATATGTAAACATTGAAGTGATACAAAAGAGTTGATAATGCACAATCTCCCTTATTAATACATACACTTTCCCTTCCACAAGGAAAGCTGGTTCAAAAAAAATTATGAGTTGTATTCAAGGTAACAACTTCAATAATTATCCCATTATAAAGATACTCTACATAAGGTAATGAGAAGTGAAATCATATTAACACCAAGGCTTTGATAAATGTTGTTTTTCCATGTCAATGATGCACCATTACAAAATATAATGATATATTTTTCAAGATGTAGGTTTTCCCAACCACTTCCTCAAAATGATCAAATACAACATTTAAACGTGATAGTTTTTTTTGAGGCCTCCCCATGGAGGGGGATAACATTATAATAAAGAATGTGACGGGGTAAAAAATACCTCTTACAGCTTTTATCCATCGGTAGATTCCAATGTTGACAAGATCATTGTTATATCTACTCATTGTCTTAAACCATGGGAAAATGGAATGATAGTGGATAACCTTTCCTGGAACCCCTCAATCATTAGTGGAATCCTCTGGAAGATCCCTTCAATTTGATGGAATGATTTTTAGAGCTATGGTATGTGCTAATAAGTGTAAAAAAGAATTATAGGGGCCAAATTTCATTACCAGAATGATAATAAATCTCCCCTTGTGGGTGTAAAATGCATTTGAGATATTAATTTTGATGGAGAACTACCCATCCATTTTTTTCACCTCAATATATTGACACTTTCTAATGTTGTGGAGAGGACGTTTTTGATTTTCCTTCTAAGGATTAAACCAAATTTTTTTTTATTAATGGAGACTCTGAACAATCTCCCAAATTTGGCATCATTGAATTTTCTAATGATTTATGGAATGGTGTTTTCCATTGTAATCAGTTTTAAGAACCTGATATCAATGGGATATTATATCATGGGTATAAGATCAATGATGTTTGAGTTGAGAAAATAAGGCATGGACATATGAATGAATAATTCCCTCCTATAAATCATCACCTTAGTATGGACGATGTCCGAGTAAATTATGAATAATTTATTAGTTAACCAATCAAGACCCCCAGTAATATCAATGTTGAGTGAGAAATGTTCTATTTTTATATCTTCTTCATAGGGGCCTAATGTATGACCACAATTTTGAGGCTCGTCAATATAGAATGATACATTATCAATCATCTTGTCATTGTTTTTTACCCCATCATTTGAGTAAATCCTTTGTATATAATTAACCACTACACTAGATATATAATTTTTATAGGTGGAAAGACGTCCATTAATTTTAAGGGTCATTAATCATCCCTTTATTATTTTCACTTTATGTACCTATTGAAATAGTTTTTTACTATCACCATCTTCTAACCATATTTTATTAAAGTAATTTGTATACATATTTTCCATATTTTTTAATAGATCATCTATATTATAAAAGGGAGTTCAATTCTTCCCTATAGTTGGTATCATGGGTCTAGTTTGCAATTTGATATCGTTCATGTTGATTTTGAAAATGATTAATGTCAGCATTCATCCTCTAAAATGATTTTTTGTTTCACACCCTATTTATTCCTTTGGTGGATCACAACATATAAGGAAGAACCAAAATGGGTATAGTATGATAATTCATTTTTTATGAATCCAATACATTTTCCCTACATCTTGGAGAGACCATCCATCTATTGTTAAATTTTAAAGGAAGGGTAAATGTCCTTATAATTTCTTTGAGAATTACAATAATTATTGGATTATGGTCCAAAAAATATTTAGTATGGGTGATTCCAAACACGCTAGTGATTTCACTCTATCATCAACATGGATCATGCATTTATCCATATTTCTAGCTTTCCTTCCATTCAAGCTATATCTACATTATCTTAAATCATCTCCACTAATAGGTACCTCAAGGAGGTTACATTGAACAATGCATAATTAGAACTCAAGCTAGGATAACCTATTGATGTTGGATCTACATATATTCATAGGTCACATGATGGTATTAAAATCTCCAAGAATATGTCATTTGTGTTTCATATCAAGAGGCATCATTCAAAACTCCCTCTGTAGATCCCTTTTGGTAATGTGTGAGTTGGTGGAATAAATGATGGATATATTGGTTTTGGCTCCTTGTAAAAATAACAAAACTGATATAAAATATGGTTCTTTATTTCATGTGGGGATAAGGATAATATCATTCATTTGGACCCATAAATGGTCCTTGTCAAAATTAATGGAATTCGGGGAGACAAAGATAAAACAAATGGATACCGAGTTTAAGGAATCTTACTTTTTAAGCAACAACTTTAGTTTTGTAAGACAAATTAATTGGGATAATTGGAAATAATAAAATGAAAAATAGCTGTGTTGTAGAGTAATTCTCAAGACATTGGGAATTACAATAAATAATCCTCATTTTTTGTGTGATCAACCTCTTGTTTGAGGCCTTCCCTTATGTGGTTTGTATGGGTAATCGTTATTCAGTTTTTAAATTTCCTTTATTCATCCTTCCCATATGAGTTTAACTTCCAATATATTTCCCATGACTATCAGCTAAAATATTCACAATATAGTAAAGCTTGCGAGGGTGAGATTCCTCAGCATCATCATCTCAAAAAACACCACTTAGTAGGATGCTTTTGTAATTGAATTGTACTAGATATATAGAATTATCCTCAGGAGTACTCCTTATATTCAATTTATATGAGGATAACTACAAAAAAATGTAATTCTACCTCAAGAAGAGTTTATATACCATTATTTAACTATCCTCCAGTGTATCCCATCAAATTAGGGGAGGGGACTCTTGTATACACTCATGTGCTTTCTCATCAGGGGTCACCAAAAGTTTTTTAGATACAATATCCTTACAAAGTGACGATTTATCAAATTTTGGATTATTTCTGACTGGATTAGAATAAAGCACATTGTCTATAGGGTGAATGATCTCAAAATTACCCTATTTAGATGTGGGAGGGGCCTGCATGAACTCATGTTCACTCCCATCAATGGATAGCTCAGAAAAAAAAATATGTCAAATGGTCTTATCACTCAAACAAGGTGATCCTTCACATGATTCCATGCTTTGTATAGTAACACCATCCTAATAAATATCAATCTCATGTTTAGTGTAATTCTATTGAATATGATTCAGAAGACGGTAATCTATATAAGGGATAGACTCTTACTAAAAATGATATGATTTTTCAATCACCTCCAGCTCAATAATAATAATTAGAGTGGAAATTACATTTTACAACACTTCCGCCATAATTCAAAGATATTTCTAGGCCTATGAATGGTGTTTACCAATTTATTACATATTGTTACTTACATCCTTTTCATCCATAGGTATGAGTCACCTACCTCTATCCTTCATGAGACCTATGGTATTCATTTAAAGGGATTACAGGGGTCCGGATTTCATCCTTCCCTTTTCTCTTTGGATAGATAGAATCATCATGCCCTTTTTCTTTATAGAAGATTCATGATTTGTTTTATTGCACTCATATGATATGTGACCATTAAAATTAGTACATTAAAAAAAATTCTTCCTATAATACTGAATCTCTATATTTATGATATAATCTCGGTTTTTGGGTATCAGGTCATCATCTATAGTATTTTACATTTCAACCTCCACCAATATACAAGAATAATGTTAAAATATCAGGTTATCAAATTTTATATCCATCCTAGTGGGATTAACAACTGAAAAAGATATATCTTAGAGACTATATAGGTTCTAATACATCTAATTAAGGAAAAAAATGTGAATGCAAACTTAAATGTGTCTATTTTTTAGATTATAAATACAAAAATTCAGATCTCATTCCTGAATTTGTAAGAAACTAGGGTTCAAATAGACAATCCAAAATATGTTTTCTATCCATTTTAAATCATCATATGGGAATATAGTGTGGTAATATCCTTCACCAATAGTTATTATCCTCCAATAATCAAATCCATAAATTTAAAAAATTCCTTGAGTATGATCATTAAATTTTCAGAGCTTCTCTCTTTCAGAATCAACACTATCACAATAGTTCTGTACCTTCATAGATTCACTCATTTTTCAACAAAATCAGGATTAGATATGTTGTAAATAGTATTAACATTAGTAATGAACCTTATAATATATTGTATATCAAATGTGAAGGATTGTTCTAGTGTTTCCTTGACAACCTACATGAAATTATTTCATAGATGTGTAATTTCAATGGCACAATCCACCTCATTTGATTATGTTTCAAATAGAAGTGAAATATCACCTTATAAAAAACATGATCGCGTTGATTGAGATTTGAATCCAATATGATTGTATTTGAATTGATATCATTCATCACATGAGTTTCTTGATCGCTAGGTTCATGTTTTCCCCTTCTACCCTTATTTTTCCATCTTATTTCTTATAAAACTATAGTTGTTTTAGAATGGTCAAAACCTAAAAAAATTCATATAGAATCATAGTTTTCATGCATCAATATTTTACATTAGGTGGTTTTATGAATGAAATAAGTTATCTAGTTCAATAAATATGTTAACTCAAATACGAGTTATATTTTTCTAGATGGAATAGTTTGAGGAATATTTCTAGAAACTGAATTGAAAATTCATAAATACATCATCATTTTCCATTTCCTCTATAAATGGTGAATTTTACATCTTCAATCATTCTTCTTTGAATGAACATGGTTGTTTTCTGATATATAAGTATTTGGTTATCTGTTATACCTTATGTCAGTTAAAACGTCTTGAGTTAAATTATCCAACACATCATAAAATAATAGCTATTGTGGATTTCTATTAAAAAAATATGACACATTTTTTATAGGGAATAATGTTTGAAATATTTACTATTTAGAAATTTTTGAAGTATATATTAACTCAAAAATTGGTGATCATGGGTACAAGAAAATGGAACTAACTAATAAAGGATTATAATTTCACAATTCATCACCCACGAGAAAAAGATATCAAATACTTGGTTCATTGAGTTGAAAGGATAAGGCATCAATACCATTATATGTTTACAACACCATCATTTTGTATATGGATAAATTAATGATTGTATAGAAATTTCACTTTCATGAACTTCCACTATTTTACTTCATATAACATCTCAACCCTCATCTTAGTTTCAGTCGAGGTTAAATTTCAACATGGCCTTAAGTAACACCCCCCATGGAATTAAAGGCTATAAAAAATTCCAATGTAATTGTGGTATGAGTTTTCACATTGGAAATAAAACAACCAAAACAAAAAATACCATAACTAAAACCACTATATTTTGCAATGTGAAAATGTAAGAAAACTCAAATTAATTCTATTGATATCAAAACCACTACACAATAAAGTACAATAATAGAAGAAAACGAACATCAAAGTAAACAATAGAAGATAAAACAAACAAAACTCAATGACTCTAAAGACATAATTCCATATCTATAATAATTATCCAAGATCAAACTACACAATAATTCCCATGTATCCCAAATAAACACTAAATAATTTTGATTCCATACCATTACCTATTTCTCAATAAACAAAATTTTCAAAAGCACTAAATTTCCAATGCAGGGGTGAGTAGTGAACTCATTAGTTTTTCCCCGATAGACATCCCTAATCACTCCACTATGATGGAAAATGTTATTAAGATTATTTAAAACAATTTATAAAAACTATTAAAAATATTTTATATAAAATCAATGAAATTTACCACCAAAACATTTTTCCATACTAAAACAATTTCCAAGGAAAGAAACAAATGGATACACTTAAATCATTTCACAATTACCATTTCGGTATAATCCAAATAATCCCATATATCAAAAAATCCAACAAATCATGAAACTGTTGACCTCTATATGATAATGAGTGTTGATTCATCCATTCACCAAGAAATCACTTAATGATCCTTTTTTATGGGGGATGTTCATAACCTTATCTATAAAAAAGGTGATGGTGGAAACATCAAACCATTATCTGTCCTAAAGGCAAATGAACACACACCAAACCTTTATGCCAAAATTCAATGACAAAACAACCATTTCAAAAATTTCAATAAAACTAATCTTTTATTGAAAAACTGTCTAAAAAATATTTCTATAAATAAAAAAACCCATTTTTTTAAATCAATATTTTAAAATCCCGAAATCAAATCACTTGCACAACTAATTTTCTTAAATCCAAAAACCATCACTAAATAAGTTTTATACCATTCTTTTCATATAAATGTCACAATTAAGTTCATGAAAATCAATCAATTTAAAACTAACCCTTCAAGTTATAATAATAGGAGTCGGTAGTGAATTCACCTACCTTGGGAATTATGGAGAAAATGATGAATGAAATGAAAATGCAAAAAAAAACTGTGTTGAATCTCGCAAATCCAACCTAAGATATAATTCCCTACTATCAACACAGACATATCACTAAATTATTAGCATTGAGAATCGATGATCTATACAAAATGGATTAGGTCTATGAATTCGTGAGAGGTAAGATAACTAGATTTACATAAAACTACAAAAATGATGACTTATTAAGGGAATTAGGCTTCAATTCACAAAGAAAACCCTTTAGATAACTACCAAATAAATGGGGGAATTATTAAATAGCCTATGGGAGAATGAAAACCTCAGTTATGCTGATATGGTTTGAAAAAATGGGTCTATAGGTGAAATTTATTGAGTTATACTTTTTTAGGATCTTTCTTTTAAACATTCCATGGTTAATCACACTATTAGTAAAACCATGTTCTAACCATGAACCAACCTCTACCCCAAGGGGCACCTCACATGGTTATCCCACATTGTTGGAAAGAATCATGAACCACCTGTGAGAAATCCCTCTATACCAATTTGTATAATTTATCTTGGGTGGCCTCATGGTATAGAAAAACAATGCACCTAACTGTGTGCCTGCCCAGAAGCCCGTGATTCATCTTGCACAATTTTCAATAGGTGTTGCACAATTTTAACTAACCATGCTCAAATCGTGCAACATTAGAAAATTAAAAAAAACTTCAAAATGTATTTCAAACCCTCCCCAAAATCACCCAAACATATTAAATACATAAAAAGAATAAATAAATTTTTAAATACTTGAAATAAGTGGTGATACATTCTTCCACCCGTTGGCTTATCTTTCCCAACAATGTAGAAACCCTCCATTTCGTTGAAAGAGTTTGGGACATTTCGCAATAATTTTTTTCTCCTATTAACATGTCTATTCCTATATCCAACCCAATAATAAAAAAAACTACACTAGACCAATTATTTTCCAATAAAATCCTTTCTCATTTATATCAACAATATATATCAGGATATGAAACAATGAAGCATCTGACTCTAGAAAAATGTGATCCCATCAAATCAAATTTTCTGTTTCAAGATGATACCTTTTAAACTTAGTTAAATGAAACACAATATTCACCACACTAAACCAAGGAGGTGAAGCCAACTAATATGGAAATTCACCAACCCATTCATATATCTTCAAAGGGCCTCTGTATCGTGGAGATAACTTTCCCTTCTTCCAAAAACAATGATTCCCAATATTTAGATAGATTGTCAAGAACACATGATCACTCAACGTGAATGATAATGGATGTTTAAGACGGTCCAAATATGATTTATGAAGACTGTGATCCATACTTAAATGTTTCCTCATCAAATAAATATTCTTCAGTGTATATTGGACAAGGCTCAGTCTAACCAGCAAAGTCTTGCTTATTTCCACCCCACAAAGTGGATAGAAAATAGGATACCCATACAATGACTCAAAAGGAACCATATGTATCAAGGAATGATAACTATTGTAATATGAGAACTCCAATAATGGTAGTTTCTCCTCCTAGATCCATTAAAATCCATTACAAAAACCCTCAATATATCATCCAACATTTATATCATCCATTTGGATTTTCCATCCAACTGAGGATGATACACTATACTCATGGTCAACAATGTCCTGAGGATTTTCTATAAGAAAATATAGAAATGAGATGTAAGTATTAGGTCTCTATCTGATACTCTTGAAATGGGTACTTCATGTCTCTTTACTACCTCCCAAATATGGATTTTTGATAAGTCCTCCACCATTTGGTATTCCTGAATTGGGATAAAATGGTCCAAATATTTGAACTGATTCACTACCACCCATGTAGAATCGTGATTTTGAACAATTCTTGGGGGAAGAATTACAAAATCCATGGCTATCTACCCCCATTTCCAAATAATAATTTTTGAAGATTACAATATACACGCTTGCCGATGATACTCTATCTTAACCCTATGAAAAATTAAGCATCCAAAACAAACTCAACCACCTTTATTTTCATACCAAACCACCATAATTGTGATTTAAATGCCTTATACATCTTCTATATTACTGGATGAAGATATCATCTGGAATGGTTGTATGAATGTAGGATTTTTTTCCTGAAAGCCTTAGGTATGACCATCTGGTTTCTGCACCACAACACTAAACACTCATTCAACATGTAGCACTCAATGGCATCCCCACCATTGAGTTTTGACCTCATTACGAAACCTTGTGAATCAGATACATATGCCAATTTAACTTTCTCAAAAAAATCCAGAACAAAATAATTAGGAATGAAACTGAATCTTCACCTCATCTATCAGATTCCAAGTGCATGTTGGTTATCATAGACTACAACATCTATTGGTATGAAACATATTTTTTCAACAGGGTCTATAACATTCTACTTAATGTATCATCTAACATAATTCCATTACCCAATGAATAAATAATGTCAAAATAAATCATTTGGAGATACTCCATTCATATTTTTCTGTCTCAGATTCTATTATAATTCATAAAATATGTTTCAATAACTTATGATCCATAAACAATCTAAATTTATCACAAAAGATATAATGATGCCCTATCTTCAATACTTGGACTATGAAATCTAAATCCAAATCATTTGTTGGTTAGTACTTCTCATGAAACTATAATTTCCATGATCCTTATGTAACCACATGGTCTCCCTACATAAGAACACATCCCAACATAGATCCCAAAGCATTACAATACACCACATACCCTTGTCCTGATTCTAGAAAAAATAAAGATTGTTGCGCATTAAGAAGAACCATAATATCTTGAAAATACTTCTAGCATCCATCATTATATTGGAATGAAACAATATTCCTTGTTAATTGTTTCAAATATATGTCAAGTCGTGAAAAATCACTAACAAAGCATCTGTTATACAAGCTAAACTAGGGAAACTAAATATCTTGAAAACATCATTTGGTAGTTTTCTTGAGATAGAATCTTCTATGAATTATGAATCCAAATAAACACCTATTTCAAATATTGAATGTATCATAGAAACATACATATTGTATCCAAAAATTACACTTTGATTGTTTCTTATACAAATGTTGATCCCCCAAGATTCCTAACACTGTCTCCAAGTGATTCTCATGTTCAACCCATATCCTTAGATACACCAATATATCATCCAAAAAAAATACAAGAAAACCCTATAAACCTATAAAATATCTAATTCATCAATTGTATAAAGACTATTAGTGAATTTCTAAGACCAAAAGGCCTATACAAAAACCTATAACAGCAATATCTACTCTTGAATGATTCTTTTGTATTATCCTCTTTCTGAAAATGCAATTGGTGGATCATGATCATAATTAAATTTTAGAGAACCACCAGGGTCCCATAAATAGATAAAAAAACAATTAATGCATTAAAGTAGATATAAATTATTTATCATAACATAGTCAATCATACAATAATCCACACACAACCGAAGAGTTTCATCCACCTTTTTTACGAAAAAAATAATTCTTCCCACAGAGATGTGCTAGGCCGAATGAACAATTTTCGTTCCAACTCCTCAATCTAAACATCCATTTCCAAAAAACAAATTCCATCTGATAATATGGAAGGGATGTTAGAATGGTCCCCAGAAGAAGATCAAACATAAAATCCACTTCTCTTATGGGTGGAAGCCCTGAGTAATTTTCTAGAAATGAATCCTAAAATATGTTCAGCCACTCCAAGAATACTACTATTCTCAATATCTATAATTTACATCATATTTAAATTAAACAAAATTGTTTTATATCATTCCAAATTCTTATTCCAATAATCATGTTGCACCTACAATTTCATTCTGATCTCCTCTAAAGAGACTCCCAACTCCATTATCTATTGTAAAACTATCCCATCGGGTATAACTGTCGATGTTATCCTTGAATATTTCCAACAAATCAATACCCATGATTATATCATAAATACACATTTCGATTAAAAATAATCCCCATAACAGCTCACCTCCATCAACATTTAGAGATTATGTTTCACATATAAAGGCTTAACATGGTCTTTGACAAAGAGGATTTTTCATTTTCGAAACCAAAGGCACTATCTTAACACTCAAAGAACATTAATAAAATGAACAAGAAGAAATAATTTAAGGGTATCCACCCATATGAAAAAATCATGAATAAGGGTATAAATCAGAAGAATTATACCTATCATAGTTTATAGTCCAAAATTAGCATCCATAATAAATTTCTTAGAATCAAATAATTGGTTTCTCACAGATCCTTGTTCACTATTTCCCTATTGAGATTAACCTTACTGAGGATTCATGGTACTCATGGAATAACTATGTCCATGCCAATTCAACTAACAAGAATTATTAATCTTCCCTCATCTTTTTGAATCTTATGATTTATAGGACACATGATAAGTGTCCTCGACATCTAACCTTATATCACTATGAAAATAGCAATGAATATTCCCCATCGGATTGAAAATTTTAAATTATCTAGTTTGTGTTGTAAAATCTCACTTCATATATTTAATGGAAGAACATTGAATAAATCCAAGAAATCACTTTGGTTTTGGTGGAAGATTAACCAATCAAAACCTTTGATTCTGATCCATTCTACTACCATGGAAATAAGTTTTGATCTTTTTCTTTCTCCCAGTATTAGAGTTACCACTATTTCTCAAAGGTATCAACATTCACCGTACAGTCGTAGCTCGTCATATATACCCTTTTCTTATACAATGTCTTTATTTTCCCTCGATGTATATTATATAGAATACTGAAATTTTAAAGAAAATATTTTACATCCACCTTGATTAAAAAATGTGTCACTTCAAGGATGCACTAGAAGAAACTTCAGGTGAAAAATAGACTAAATTCATAAAATTATCGATGTAATATATCCTTGTAAGGCTCTCCGATTTGAATCAGAAGATGTATATCATTACAGTTGTAAAAAATATGTGGGGATATAATTGTTTGTTATAAAATTCATAAAAATCCTCCCAAGTAAGGCCTTAGTACAATTTATCATGCACCACAAAATCCCACCATTGGCATGAAATATCCACCAACATATATTTCACCAACACGACATTCAACAATGATGGTGTGCAATATAAATCGATAATTTGATTCATCCAATTCATCCACACATTTGCCCAATCTAGTTCCAAAGTACACAGAATGATGGGTGGATTTTTATTCTAGAACTGGATAGAATGATCCACATTCCTTGGTTTATACCTATCATTCACTCTATCCACCTCCAAAAATTATGAAATATACTCTACATGAGTTTTTGTTTCACCTTTGGATCAGGTGCAACCATATTTTCAATATCATACTTTGGTTGTTTTCTACGCTACCTACCAGGTACCTTTTTTATGATCACAACAAATTCCATCAGTGTCACTCCATCAAAACTGAATGCTAAAAAAATTGAAATTCAACCATTTCACATATATCACAAGATTTATTTCAAAAAGTCAACATTTTTCCATGTTCAATATTTTTTTAAATTTTCACCATGCTTTTTAAAATCAAAATTTTTTCAAAATACCGATATCATATCTTTTCAAAATCTCAAATTTGATAATAATTCTAACCCTTTAAAGAACATTTTTTCACACATCATAACTCATTATTGAAAATGATAATTTTACTCATAGTGGGAAGTTATTTTAATAATGCAAGTCATGCTCTTATCATTGGATAAACCAATAACAATGAGATTTAAATTCCTATAAGTGTCTCCAAAATATTAATCTACCCAACTCCCTAGTAACATGACATTTTGGATAAAATTATTTGATGCATCTTTTTTTCTCTTTATTTCATGTCATAGTGATCCTACTCCTTTCTATGATCCCAATTCCAAGAATTAATCTAGTATAAATTTCAACTCCAGAACATCAAACAATGATGACCAAGTTATAGTTCGACTATAAATAATACCACTTTCCAGGTAAGGACCAAACAAGATGATTCCACTTGTAATGTATCGACTATCCTCATTGGCTTAAGTCAATGAAGAATTTCTACTTGGCCTTAAGAGACATTTGAATGTGTTGAATGATGGAAATATAAGTAAAGTGCTTCAATTCAATTGAGGTATGATTTTCTCATTTGAAATTAAACAACCACAACCAAAAAAATCGTACGCAGAACCACAATATGATGCATCATAACAATGTAATACAGTTTATTGTGATACTATTGATATATAAAACACACCATAATAGATTACCATATTGGAATAAAACTAACATCAAAGTACACAATGAAAGACAAAGACAATAAGACTCAAGGAATCAGAATGAATAACTCTATAGCTCCAAACATTCTCTATTATTCAACTCTAGAAAATAGCCCATGTATCACGAAACTCCACAAATGAAATGTGATTCTTTTATATTACATTTTTTTCAATAAATAAAATATGAAAAATCACCAATAATCCAAAGTAGGGGTAAGTAGTGAAACTGAGCAAGCATTTTCTTTATGACTTCCCTACTCACAACCCAAGGATAGAACATGTTCCCAAAATTATAAAAAACATTTTATATAAACAATTGAGAACAATTTATATCAAGGGAATTTAGTTTATCACCAAAATAGTTTTCCACACTAAAATAGTTTCAAGGGGAAGACACAAAATAACACTTTAAATAATTTCAAAATTTCCATATTGGCATTATCCATATCATTCCACATATCCACAAATACAACCATGCATGAAACCATAGACCTCCCTATACTCATGATTGGTGAGAGATACCTTCACTAAGAATTCCCATAAAGAACCATTTTTATGAGGAAATTTCATACCCTTATCCATCCCACAAATGAAGGGGGAATCTTCTCACTATTATTCATCCCAAATGCACATGAACATACACCAACCATTTATCCCCAAATACATTGTGAAAACAACCATTTCAACCATTTTAATAAAACCATTTTTTATTGAGTATTTTTTCAAACAATCCATTTCCATAAATCCAATAAATATGTATATTAAAATAAACAATTTAAAATCAAGAAAATAATGAACTTGAATAACTAATATTTAAAAATCCAAAAAACCATCATAAAATAGGGTTTCAACCATGATTTTCATATCAATTTTACAATAAATTTCAAGACATTGGAACAGTTTTAAACTATGACATCATGTTTTAATTATAGGAGTTGAGATTGAATCCACCTACCATATTAATTATGGTGGAAATAAAGAACGTCATGAAAATGCCAACATAAATAGGTTGACTCTTCAAAAACCAACCTTTGATCTCTTTCCATAATATGAACATTTCCATATCTCACCATTATTAGCATTAAAAAAATTGATCAATCCACAATAGATTATATCTGGGAATATGATATTGGGAAGAGAAGTATATCTATGACAAACTACTATAATAGTGGATTTACTAATTGAATCATGGTTCAATTCACCAATAAGTGACTTCAGATCACTCTCGTATCGATTGTTACGGATTCCAAAGTCTTAGAGAGTAAGAAATATTGAGTTACAGATGAAATAGAGGGAAAAAGAGAGGCTTGGAGGTGAAAATGAGTGAGATCCTCTATTTTAGGATCTCACTTTTAAGTCATACATGGTTAGTCGTAGGGTTAATCAAACATTGTGCTTGTCGTGTGCCAACATCTACCCCAAGGTGCACCATGCATGGTTGGTCAATATGATTAGAAAAACCATTCAACAACCATGAATAATATCTCTATCCAATATTAAATGGTTACTCTTATGTGGACACATGGTCAGGAAAACCCATGGGCCTAACAGTGCACCTATCTAGAAGCCTACGTTTTAATTTTCATGGTTTCTTATAGGATTTTCACATTTTTCACATACCATGATCAAATCTCCCACCTTTATCAAATTCCAAAAAAACTGTTCCAAACCCTCCCAAACTTTACCCAAACACTTTACATATATAAAAATCATAAATAAAGTGTTAGATACCTGAAACTGCGGGGTTTAAGATTTCTGGTTTAAGTGTTATCATCATTATCAAGTATAATAAAGTAATATTATTAGTAATTTCATTCTTTTCAAGGAAAAGTGTAACTCGTAAATAAAATACTATGTTGTCTAAAGACCTCATCTAGTATTACCGATGATATAGACTGAAGAAAGATATTATAGAGTATACACAAAAAGGTATTACTTTCATACAAGTTAAATAAAAACAAAATTAATTAAAGCATATAATTCAACAATATATAGTAATTTAGTGGAATCAAAATAATTTATTGAAATATTTTATTGTGGGATTGTTAAATACATATTAGGGTAATAATTTGATTTGGGTTATTATTGATTTATTAACACAATATAAACATTTCCTTCTATATAAGATACGTGGTTATAGATGAAATTCCCTAACATTATATTAAATAGATAGTTATGATATATGTAGTTTTTATCTCCACTATTCTATCCTTAATTCCAAGTTTTATTTTAATTATTGGAAATTCCTTTAGATGTCATTGGGTGAGAAATTAAATTTCAATGAAATTTTTTATGAGTAATATAATGGGATGTCAAAGAGAACTATTCATACATTGGGAGATATTCAATGATTCAATAAATTATATTTCCAGGGAAGTTTGAATTAACATCATTCCCAAGTTGAATTTTCTTATTATAACAATTTTAATTCTACTAAACATATGGAACCTTTTTAGGAATTATAAGTAATGTGTTATCGGACTGTAGATTTTTGGGATAGTGTTTGAGAAATGATCTTTTGGGGGTAAAATGGGGTAGATGATAATTATATAAGGGTAATAAAAATTTATAAATATATCTAGGTATTTCAATGGAGATAAAAAAGTTGTTTGGATAATAGGAGGAAGAAATTTCACTATAGGAAGGTGACTATGTTTTTTTAAAGTACCTCAATGAAAAAGTGTTATTTGTTCTAGTAAGAATGGAATGTTATGTATTTGATTAATTAGAATTTATGAAAATATGGATAATGTTGTGTCAGTTTCATATCAAGTGGCATTACCTCATAGTGTATCCTAGGTACTTGATGTGTTTCATATTTCATTACTAAAGAAAAATGAGTCAAATGATTCTCATTTGTTTATACCTGATGTTTTGAGTTGAAATTTTGTATTTCATTTGAAGAAAATAAAATTTTGAATCTTGAAAATAGAGTGAGGTTTTTTAATAATAAGGTGATTCACCATGATAATATTTTGTAGAAAACCATACGACTAAAGAAGAAACATGGGAATCAGAAAATGGTATGAAAGAAAAAATCCACATATGTTATGTAGTAAATAAAAATGATATTTTTGAATTTCCAAAAGTGTTGGAAATGTAGAAACCCATGTAATAGTAATTGAATTTAATTTCTTATTAAAATTAATTAATTTTATTTTATATATTCATATCATTATAATAATATTATGTTATTTGTCAATAAAAAAGGAAGTAGTTTTATTCTTACTAATTCCACCTTTGTGTATTGTATTATTTTTTATTAGATATTAATTTCTATACATTAAAATTTTAATTCAAAAAAATGAACTTCATTTTCTAAATTATCAAGTTGAATTAATCTTAGAATGATTTTTTTCTATTTTTATGAAAATATTTATTTTTATGTGGATAGTGAAGGATAGTGATTTTTGTAAAACTTTCATTTATTTTTATTAAATAATGTAATCTAAAAGTCTCCTCATATTATCAATTTTATCAAAAGTAAATTATTTTTCCATTAATCATAAGCACTCTAGTTGGTTTCATAGATTTAAATATTTTACATGATTTTGTTATAAGTTTATTTTTGTACTTTAAAACAAATTCTTTCTAAAAACTATTTTTTGTTCTATTTAACAAACATTTATTAAAATTAATTCATATCAATTATAGAAATTAAATATTGAAAAAACGATTATATATTCTCAATAAATATGTTTGAATTTGTTACATAGTACCCTTTTAATTTTTTCATTATGTATTGTAATAGTAGTAAATATATTTCACCTCAGTAAGGGTAAAATAGATAAAACAAGGTTAAAACTATGCGGTGAAGATTTAAAATATGTCATGAGTTGTTTTTGAAAAAAATATATGTGTTTATGGAGTTAGAATAATTTATTTAAAAACATTATTTTGATTTTTGAAACCCAATATTGACTTTTTTGAAGATACATTATATTTTATTCATATTAAAAACAATTAATGGGTCCCTGCATTTAATGATATGGTTGGAACATTATATTCAGGTGTAAATTAGTAAAAAAAAATTAAAAAATTACTTTATTTATTAAATAACTAAATAAATTTTTGGGAGACCAATTATATATTTTATTTCAATGTAAAATGAGTTTTACACTTAAATAATGTATTTCCCTAAAAGCAATGTTTCAGGAATTTTGTATTCTTATATTAAATGTAATTTATAAAACCATTATATATTAAGATTGAAAAAATCTATTCCTTATTTTTAATAGTGATATACAAATTTTACTGATTCCCTTGTTTATTTTTTGTCATATAATTATGTAATTATTGTAGAAAATTAGATTATCAAGATTTTGTTTCAAATGGGTTTAATGTGGTTTAACTATGACATAATGATTAAAATATATAAAAATCTTGTCTAAATGTGATTTTTTTGTTTATTTCGACTCTATAACATTATATATTCAAATTTTATTGTATCTGGTTCAACTTTACATGATATGATATGTATTATTTTATCTATTATGTAATTATGAGTGTTTAATTTACCTCATTTATAAAAGGATACACATTCTACTATATTACACACACATTTATATAACTATAGTTTTTAATATCAATAATAATATCATCAAAACATCCATATAAATTTATTATAGTTCTTGGTCTCACAAAAATACCAAATATATAATTCTTATGGTGTAAACCAAAGTTGTTGTCTGAGGTGATGGTATAAGTCCAATACAAGCTATTTCAAGTTTATTTAGTATTCATCCTCCATAAAATCTTATTTAAACTTGATTAAATAATACCCTTATTATCATTGATAAAATAAAATTTTATTATGATGATGGTAAAACCATTTTTTCAACTCCTTTTCCTTCTTATTGGAAATGAAAACATCACTCATGTGTATATGTGGATTACCCATCCCTAGAGGGATGTTTTCTGTTTTTCATCACTACCTCAGACGGAAGATTATTATAACATATTTAATTAATATAAATTATATTAATTACATAATTATCATTCATGGAAATATAATATATTATATATTTTCTTACGTTTCCATACATTGAAAAATGATAATGTTATTTCTGGTAATGTGTGGACTACTGCATACATGAAGAAGTGTTATTATTTTCATATACACCTTTAATGGATTGTTACAATGTTATTATTTATGTATAAAAAATATATTTTTCAAGATTAATATTATGGATATGTTGCAATGATAACCCATTTGGACCATGGTCAATCTAACAATTTTTTTTCTAATTATGAAATAAACATCCTCAAAACAGGTGACATATATATAACTAGTTAAGTAACTTAATAAATCATGGCTAAAATTAAATAAAATGGATAAAGATAATGTAATGACAATGATAAATTTTATTAAAAATTCAGTAGTAATTATAATTTTATTATTCATTAGTTAAAGAATGTGTGGTGCTAAGATTAATTTATGGTAAGGGGATTCCCATCTCAAATTCTTTCTATTGAGACTCATGTCAATTTCAAAACATGTTTTTTTATTCATTGTATATTCATAGATATGAATCTATTTTATCAATGTTAAATTTCTTAACAAATAATCTTCATGTTCCATCATTCAATGTTATTTTAATTGAAAATTTACTATTTTCTTAAGGTATTTTTCATTAAAACCTTGTTTTAAAGTATTCCTTTCAATTAATTTTCATTCACGTACATATTCATTAAAATGATTCAATAATTTTATTATTTTCACTTCAAAGGCGGTTAAATGTAATTACTATCTACCTTTTATTTTTTTATATTATTTAAAAAATAATATTCTTTTCATTTTCAAAATGGGGTACTTTTAATGGAGTGAAACAAATCATTGTTTTATCATTTATGGAATGAATGGAATTTCCCCCTATAAAAACATTTCACTTATTTTAAGAATCCATTATGATTTTCTAGGGATATTTTAAATGTAAATAATTTTGGAAATATTTCTGGAATTATTCATGTTATATAGTCTTAAAAGTAAAGGGATATTTATCATTATTTTTATGTGAAAATGTAAGGTCATCTTCTTATGGGACTAAAATATTTTTTAATGGATTTTATGATGAAAATATGAAATATTAAAAATTTATTATTCATAATAAAGTAATTTAGTATTATAAATGACCATATGTTAGTTCAATATATCTTATAATATAGGTGATAATGAAACATATTATATGATGGTTGAGCATGAAATAGACCTCCAATGTATATGGTAATATTCATTATCATTAAAGGGGAGAAGGGAAGAGTTATTTGAGAAGGTTTACCTAAGGTATTTTATTATGTTTGATTTTTTTCTAACATGAATTGACATAGGTTATGAACAAAATTCACTAATATGACTACATGGTTTTTTTATTTTCATTCTATTTTTTAATGGTTTTCATTGAGAAAGATTATGGTTTCTAAGTGGATATTATTTCTTTTATACGATCATCTAATAAAGTGGACTAGGAAAAAAGTTCAAGGGTTTTTATTTTTTTCACTTCGCTGGAATATTTCTTTCTTTTATATCCCTTACTGAGATTTTTTTTTCTCATTAAAGGTTTTCAGATTTATTTTTACATGGATAAAGGATGAGTCAGAACAAACAATAAGTCAACTTTAAAGTCAAGAACATTTTTTAGGAAGAGAAAAAAAATGTAATTTTAAAAGTATTATATTTTTGGAAACTGGATACTGGTTGGATGTGAAAACATTATAAGACTTGGGTTTTTTATTTAATAGTTATAACCTAATTATATAAAACTCTAAATAATAATGATCTTAAAATTTTAATAATGTGAATCCTTCATTTAAAATTATTGATTATGTAATTTTTCAAGTTTTGGAAATTATACCCAATATTAAAAAGAATCTGGAAAATATTTTATACAAATTAAATAATACAAAATTATTTTCCTTTGAATAGAATATAAATTATGTTTTAAAAATTGTATTTTAGGTTTTGAAATTATGTTGATTATTTTTAATTGAATTATTAAAAACATTAAATTAATATTTTTTTAATATTTTATTTATAAATATTCTATTCTTATTTATATCATTCTGATGTTATCAAACATATGGTATATATAAAAATTTCTTTTTTATTCTTTATAAAATAATGTTTAAAATAAAGTAAACAAAATTAATATCTATAATAATTTTAACATTTTTATTAAAACATTATATTATATTTTATGAAATTAAAATTCTATATTTTAGAAATTAATTTTTAACTAAAATAATATAATATGTTGGAACACAATTTTATCTAAAATAAAGACTATTTATTTTTTTATGAGTGATTAATTTTTTGTTTTTTATTATATATTAATAAATATATGATTGATAATTATTTATTTATACATTTAAAACAAATATATTTCAAAAAATGCATCTTCTAATTAAGATGAATTTTCCTTTCAAATTTATACATATGAAAATAGATTTGATGTGATGAATCTAATACATAATGATTATCATGTGAGGTCAGAGTCAACACTAATTTTCTAAAAATTACAATATCAAAATTTAATAACAATTTTATGACAGTTATGAACTATAAATATATGGAATTACTATTTCAGATATAAATAACAAATACATCATAATGTAATTTTAGTGTAAAAACTGTTATTTAAAATATTTAAAAGGAATATTTTTCCCTAATAAAACATACACTCAAAATATGATAACAATAATTTAAAAATGAAATAAAATTTTATGTAAATTAGAAATTCCTCATACAAAAATATTTAACAATTTATTTGTATCATATGATGTATGTTAAATGTCATTTAAAATTAATAAATATTGCATTTTTTCAAATTCGAATTTTATACTTATATGACTATTAAAATGTGTATTCTAATTTTCTAATAAATTTTTTGATGAATAAGTTACTATTTCAATATAAATATGAAGGTAAAACTATTTACGACGTTAAAATACTTATAAAAACTATATGTAATGAATTGTGAATTAATTTAAATGGATATAATTGAATCATTATTATAAATAATTATTATTTCTAAAAAATAAATAATGAATAAAACAATTTTTTTGTTATTATTTGATACAATATTAATATTTCATATAATATTAAACATAAGAAAAAAATCAATTTTGATAATAAAAACATATTATCATTAGTATTTGGTAGTTTCTAGTATATTTTCATTATAATTTATAATTCCCCATCCATGCTGATTTTTAAATAAATGAATTTTACATATATAAATAAAGAAAAAATTAACAAAAAAATCCGTCAATATTCTATGATGTTACATATTAGTTTTTAAATTTTACATTTAGAAATGAATTTTGAGGTTGGGGAGAAAACGTAAGGTGTTTTTACATTACATGGGAGGCCTTATATATTTTAAATGGTGATAGTAAAATTTTGGACAATGATCCATGTGTGATGGATGAATTTAGGGGCCACTAGGCACTTATTAGAGAATCACTAGGTACCCAGTTAGGTTATTAGTAAATGGATGGACCTAGTTTCACCATTGGGTACCTAGTGAAGGGGTATTTAGTAACCTATTCACCAATGGGTTTTTTTCAAAATTTAATTAAAATAATGGTTTTAAAAAAACAATACTCATTCCACTCCCATTTGTTTGAGATAATCTGCCCAAGATCTAAGATTCACCTTTATTCCCTATCATTACATATATTACCTCTCCACTAATTTTTTTCTCTTCGACCTATTAGATGTAGTATTCTCTTACTGGTGTTTTAAATCATGTCTACCTATTCTCTTTGGGGGTATCTTTCTATTACCATCAATCCTTAAAAAATCCAAAAATTCTATGATTTTTATCTACATCATTGATTTCAAATTAGAGAGATATATTACACTTGTGATTATGGAGGTTATTGCTTATCATTAACCATGGTGGTGAGCACTTTCATTTTCCCATTGATTTATATCAATTTTAATGTGTGGTGTGATAATAATATAGGGTGCGAAGGTATGTATGATTTAATATTTGTCCAATAGGATATCTATTTTCATGTGAGATTAATTAAGGAAAAATGAATTCATGAGGGGCATATCACATAAGGCGTATAATTGCATTTTTATTGTCTCTAAATTATGAATTGTTTGGGGGGTTT
Source organism: Viscum album (assembly GCA_963277665.1). Classification (NCBI taxonomy): domain Eukaryota; kingdom Viridiplantae; phylum Streptophyta; class Magnoliopsida; order Santalales; family Viscaceae; genus Viscum; species Viscum album. The sequence continues at coordinate 166,795,455 of OY728148.1, forward strand.
AATATAATTTCATATTAAACCCATGGAAGTTGTCATGTGCTGAATTGAGTCTTTTATTGACTTGAAAAATACAAAGGTATAGTGTTTAGTATTTCCATCTAGACTGATGATTTACCCATTGGTAATGATTTAGGTTATATTGGAGGCATGATTAATGCGAGTTAAAAGGTGAGAAAACATAGTGATTTTAGTTGTACAACAAGTTAACAATGTTTTACACTAGTGCAAAAACACTTTTTAGCGTTGCTTTTTTTTTTAATTTTTGACATCGGTTATAAACTGACGTCTTTATAGGTGACGTTAAAAATATAGTTTTCACATCAGTTCTTTAGAAACCGATACGAAAAATAATTCGCTTATGAGTTTCAGCGTCGATTTTATATAAAACCGACGCCGAAACTGCATTTACACATGATTTTCGGCATCGGTTTTCAGGAAAACCGATGCCGAAACTACATTTATACAGGATTTTCAGCATCGGTTTTTTATAAAACCGACGCCGAAAACTGCTTGGATGGAGTTTTCCGCATTGGTTTTCTATAAAACCGACACCAAAACTCCGTCTAAGTAGTTTTCGGTGTCGGTTATTGGAAAAACCGAGGCCATAAATAATTTTTTTAAATATTCGGCATCGATTTTTAAAATAACCGACGCCGTAAATAATTTTTTTTTATAAAATATTTATAATTTCTCCTCCAAATAAATTTGAACCCTGAAAAAAACAAAGTATACAAAAAAAATAAAATAGTTTTTGCAGAGGAACTTGAGAAAACTCAAAGTAATGAAGAATTAAAATACACGTACCTGAAATATACGACATGCTTATTGTTGGTTATTAGGTATGAAATCACTTGAACTGATTGGCATGCACTATTACTAAATAACAGTAATCCAGACATCCTGTTTCAATGAAAAGCAGTAATAAAGATTTGTAATAATGGAATACATGATTCATAATTGATAGTAGTGGGTAGAAAATCCATATTAGTTTGTGCCAGAACCGAAAAACTAAATCTATTTCATCTTTAAACAATAATTTGCTAGTTTGAATCATTTCCAGGAATCTATTACTACAATGAATCCCAAAATTTCACTATAAAAAAAACCTGGAAATATTCATCATACATTTTTAGAGTTCAAGTTCAGTTTCTTAGTATATCACATCTCCCTCAGCACATAGTAATTTTGCTAAAAGATTCTAATCAAATAACCAAGCGGGTAACTTTGGATGCTGGAATGATGGTAGTATTTACCTAGCACAACTAAACATACCTTCATGGTGCATTTTCTTGATCTAACCATACTCCATATCAATCATTGTGAGTTTCCTCCCATATATAACACCAATTCTGTCAAAACAGTAATGAAACTAACCATAGAGATGTGCGTGAAAAAATCAATCCAAGATATTACTGCCATGAATAAACATTAAATGAAAATGTGTAATTTATTTGAATCGTTAATTTTTTCACAAAGTAAATTACCAAAATGATATGTTACGACCCCTGATAAAAATTCTAGGAACACTCAGCCGATGCAACCTCTTCCTCACCTCCCCCACTGAAGATGATGTGGGTGTCTCTTCACCGTAGGATCCCCACCACCCCCAACCTCAGGTTTTTATATTTGATCTGTATAGACATGCATTATCCATTCACTATTGTTATTTTTTTATGTTATGGAATAAAAGAGAAATATGTTTGAGAGCAAAAAATAGGTGAGAAGATTGAAATCAAATGTAGATTGAAGAGACATAAAGAAACATACCTTAAAAATTGACGACTTCTATTTTATCTTTGTGCAAACCCACTAAGCGCTGTTTCAGGGATTATGTGATATGCATCTAAGCAATCATTTTCTGATATTTATTTGCATAAAAAATAAAAAGGCCTAGAAGATATTGATGTGCATTCAAGGGAGACAATTTTTAGTGTTTGTGAATGTTATTTCGCTATACGAATCTCTATGTTCATGATCCAAGTACCACCCTCCAGATCTGTCACTGTACATACAAATGATTTTAAGAAATAATAATGAAAAGAAATATAATAACTAATTCTGAACTAAAATGCACGTACCTGAAATATACGACATGCTCATTGTTGGTTATTGTTTAAGCATTCATTTGATTATTAGTAGGTTCAATAAAATAGTTTTTGCAGAGGCAGTTGAGAAAAATCAAAGTAAAGCAGAATTAAAATACATGTACCTGAAATATACGACATGCTCATTGTCGGTTATTGTTGAAGCATTAATTTGATTATTAGTAGGTTCAAACACCTAATATATCATAAGAGTTAGTTTTTTAAACCCTTATGTATTATTATTTATAAATATTAGTATATACATACCTCAAATATTAATCAGACTTAACAAAAAGTCCGCAAAAGTATGTTGACTATGGATCACATCAGATTGGGAATAAGACTATGAATCATTGAATACCTACAATAATATTGAATGATACGAAATTAATAAATAGAAGAAAGTGGAAGAAAATATATAAAAAAATTAATACAACTAACCTTATATAAATCAGTAGTTTCCCCAGTTGTGATTATCTCATACATAAATCGTAGAATATAATAACCATATTCAACATGTCCATTTTGATGATGACACTGCAGTTATAAAACATTTAACTAATAATAAAGACCAATATATAACAAAAATATAAATACTAATTACCTGTACTTCTACATATTTGATTTTCGTTGGTTTGTTTTCCTTTGTAAAATGTTTCCATGAATTGCATTTTTTTATATAAGAACTAATAAAACTTGTGTAATAAATTAATATTAAACTTAACAGACTTATAAAAATAAAAAAACATATTACCTATTTAATAAGTTGGAAAATGGTTTACGCACTTTTCCTAATAAAGAGAAAAACCAATATAAGGTGCATTCATTTGGGAAAAATATGCCTAACATCCAATTCCCCCTATAATACAAAAAGTTCACAATTAATGACATTATAATGATCATGAGTTCAAAATTATGTTGATGTTCTTACTTATCAAGAAATGGAAAAAACCAGCATTGAATCTCTATTTGTGATAATATCTCGGATATATATTGAACTCTTTCATCATTCTTCACATGTTTGACTTCCAAGGAAGTGTACTCTGGATCTATAAAGCTGTAAATTCTTGTAGTTTCATTTTGTAAAAGAATCTTGTGTAGATACATAATTTGAAAAGAAAATACAGTTAGTCAATGACATAACAAAATTTTATTATAGAAATAGCAATTCAAACGTCAATTTACTTACATGGAAAACAACTGCACCACATTCAGCCCGATCTCTTCAAAATAAATAAATTCATGATATCTTCTTTCAATATTCTCAATTTATAATTTCTTCCACATATATTGAGCGTCATCTGAAACTCATAGATAAAAATCAAGGAAGAAGAGGACTCAGATAATCCTTTCAACCCATAAGAAAAATCAGAAGTATCTACAGCCGACTATTTCTAAACATTTTGTTGCATTTGTATAATTTCTTTTGCTTTCAGATAATCCTATATAAGTTAAATGTCAGAAAACATTTTAAGTAATTTGGAATCATTTTTAATTAATATTTAAAAAACGCATACCTCATGTGAAATATAACGAAGAAGTGCAGTTGGCCAAAGTAAAAAATGGCCCATACATTCCCCAACACTGGTGATCTCCACAGAAGGAAATGGTAGTAGAGTAGTAGGATCTATAATAACAAGTAATGATACTCTAACCTGACCCATCTGCATAGGCTGATGATGTACTGAGTCCCCCCAAAAAATACACATGTCCTAACGTAACAATATGTACATGAGGATCTCCCGCAAACAACTCACAATATAAGGCTTGATCTGAGGGAGGAGGTGGAGGCTCAAAGTTAGAAGGTGGGGAAGGGTAGTCAGGGTGAGAAGGCTGAGAAGTCAGAAGAATGAAAATAGTATATTAGTGTTTACAATTTATAACATAGAAAATTTGATTAAAAATTAAATAAAATAATATACCTCGGAAGGCTGCCCAGACGGGGCAGGGTAAGCAGATGGGGCAGGGTAGTCCGGGTGAGTAGATTGAGAATGTTGAAAAATGAAAAAGTTATATCAGTGTTTATAATTTATAAAATAGAAAAATTAATGACATGTAAATAATATACCTCGGAAGGCTGCCCAGACGGTGCTGGGTAAGCATATGAGGCAGGGTAGTCCGAGTGAGTTGGCTGAGAATGTTGAAAAATAAAAAAGTTATATCAGTGTTTATAATTTATAGAAAATAAAAATTGATAACAAGTAAATAATATACCTTGGAAGGATGAGAAGACTGTGATTGTCTTGCAAAGTGTTCTAATAAAGCCTTTTGTACTGCTGCTTGAATTTGATCACCCATAGACCGTTTCATATCCTGCAGCTCTTCTTTTAAGGATTCGATTTGTGGGTCTCTTGATTGCTTACTCTTACAAAAAACCTTCCGAATACTAACACCCGTCGGATATCCTCTAACACGGACGGGGTGTTCTGCCTTTCCCAAATCAGTGTCTAGCATATCCATCCTACCCTCGGGGATAAAAGAGCCATGTGTCTCTTTCTCCTGAAGTTCATCCTAAAATGAAAAATAAAAAATTTATATTAGTTTTTATAAATTATAAAAAAGGAAAATTGTTAACAAAGAAATAATATTTACTTACAATTCTCTCAGCCACATGATGAGCTTAGTCTGTAAGATATTGTTCATTTTTTCTTCTTCTTGCTCATTTCCATTTCTCATGGAGAGTGGGAGGAGATGGAGGACCATACTGGACCTCTTCTGAACCACTACTTGATCGAGCTCTTAATGCTTTAAAATTTTCTTCAATCATTTTCTGCTCCAAATATGAGTACCCTCCACATGATAAAGTATGAGGGTATACGTTTTTCAACTGGATCTCCTGATGAGATCTCCTAGAAGCCTGTTACATAAAAATAAACTACTAAGTAATAAAGAAAATATAGTATAAATTTTAAAATATAAAACAATTACAATACCTGAAATTTCTCTTCCTGACGACTGTCAAAAAATCGCTTCCATGTTTCTTCATCTATATATGGATACTTACGACATGGGCTTTCAAACCTTCTCTTTCCAAAAACACAATTTTTCGTCACTTTGTTTTTAAAATCTCTCCATCGAACTGCCGCTAAAGAGAGATGTCTTTTCCTAATTTCTTTGGTTTCCTCAAAATTGAATGTCATCTATAATTGAAAAAACTAAATATGTCATTTAAACTATATAATATTTAAAAAAATGAGATAAAATAAATAAATAAAGATATTTTACCGCCACGGCCTCCCAAAGCTGTTGTTTCGCTGTCCTGTCCACTGACTTCCAATCAGGATATAAAATACTAATCCTGCAATGGCTCTGCATCGCTATATAACTGACAAACTGAACTACATTTGGGCCAACTACATTATTATTATCATCAAAATGGATGTGTGCTTTTTTATCATCACGAGTAAGTGATAGTTTTGGTAAAGGTGTAATACCTCGTTTACCAACTAGAGAACTTTATTTTTGAGTAGTAACTGGAGAAGTCTCCTCCACCGAGGACGCATCAGTAGTCCTACAATTTTTTTTGTAAATTAACAGTTTTATTTCATTAAATAAGTATATTACTGAATATTTAATAATATGTCAAAATAGATATACCTCGGTAACTGCTCCTCTCTATCTGTATCTGACATTGCTACTAGAAAGTGTAATGAAATTTTGTGTACCTTCATATCATTAGAAAACTGAATAATTAGAAACAAGGAAGGAAAAAATAAATATGTAAAAATAGAGGCAAGTATTTGTAAGTTTTAAAAATAGACACAAAATATAAATATTTACCAGAAAAATTTAGGAGACTAATTTAGTGTTTTCCCACATCCCTTTATCATGATCGGTACATACTTCATGCACTATGTCTGTCTTATATTCATTATAATCATCTGAAAATTGCGTAATAGATGAATAAAGCTCATGTAAATCACTAGCATCATCAGAATCAACCTCATCACCCAAATGGTATCTTTTCCCTTGCAAAACAACTAACCACTGATCATTCGACGGATCAATGACATAAAATACTTGTTTTGCATGTGTCGCCAAGATAAATGGTTCCTCATTGTGATTAAATCTTTTCAAATCAACCAGTTTAAACACATATTCATCATGTTTCACGCCACTATTACTATCAACCCAATTGCACTTAAAAACAGTGACTCGAAATTTAATATAATCAATTTCCCATATGTATTCAATAACTCCAAAATATGACGTTGATGCAGAAATTTGGTTTTTATCTTTGGCACTCGAAAAATGCACTGCTTCAGCGAATACCATCACACCACTATTTTGAACGGTACTCTTGTCATCTAGGTTTTTTGTGTAAAATGTGTAGCCATTGATATCAAAACCAGACCAAGTGATCACATTAATAGATGGTCCCCCTACTAACCACTTCAATGTTTCTGATACAGATATATCTGGGGTGACTTTCTCTTTAAACCATGAAACAAATGTCTTCCTATACTCAATCATCAACCACTTTTCATTTCCATTCTGATATCATAACTTTAATTCAGCAATATGTGAGGATATATATGTTTGAACCTCATCTGTGTTGTTCAAAATGTATAAATGTGCTTGCATCACTTCATCATGTGGAATGAACTTTACCTTTAAACCTCGAACCCCTCTACCTTCTCTATCAACTGTCATATGTCGAGATACAGGGAGACCAATATTCTCCACCTCATTCAAATAATCAGTACAAAACTCAATCACCACTTCTGATACATATTTTTGAACAATAGAGGCCTCTGGTCGATAAGGATTTTTAACATATCCTTTCAAAATTTTCATATATCTTTCAAATGGATACATCCATCTTAAATAAACAGGCCCACATATTCTTATCTCACACACCAAATGAATCAATAGATGAACCATTATATCAAAAAATGTGGGTGGTAAATACATTTCTAGTTGACAAAGAATAAGAGTTGCTTCATTCTCCAACACATCTAACAAATTTGGATCAATGAATTTGCTACAAATGGTTTTAATGAAATTACATAACCTGATGATTGTCTTTCTGACAGCTTTTGGTAATATACCACGCACTGCTACTGGTAGAATTTGTTGCATCAACACATGGAAATCATGTGATTTCATACCTATTAATTTAAAATCCTTCAATGACACAAAATTATTCACATTTAAAGAAAAACCGCTGGGTACTTTAACACCATGAAGACACTGACAAAAATTCATCTTTTCAATCTTGCTTAATGTGTGAAAAGCCGGAGGTAAATATGTTCTGTTTCCTTTCACAGCGGGAGCTAACTCCAAACGTATTCGCATTAATATCAAGTCCAATCTATCATGTAATCCATATTTTGTCTTTCCTTTTATGTCTAACAAAGTTCTAATCAAACTATCACATATGTTTTTCTCAACATGCATAACATCAATGTTATGTTTTATCTCTAAAAATATCCAATAAGGTAGTTCGAAAAAAATAGACTGCTTCTTCCAGATATGTTTTTGTAAACCAGAACTTTTTCTCTTTCCAAATTTCGAATCAATATCTTTCACTCTGTCATAATATTCATCAGCTGAAAATGGTTGAGGGGGGAGGTTGTATTCTTGTAAACCGTTAAATTCTTTTTTTAATCTACGATAAGGATGATCAATTCGCAAAAATATTTTATGTCCCATGTACACTGTCTTTCTTCCATTCTGCAATTGATAATATGAAGTTTGTTCATCACAAATTGGACATGCTTTATGTCCCTTAACACTATATCCAGATAAGTTTCCATATGCAGTAAAGTCATTTATAGTGAACATTATCATAGCATGCAAAAGAAAATACTCTTTCTTGTATGCATCGAAAACTATAACACCTTTCTCCCATAGTAGTTTTAAATCCTCAATCAATGGTGTAAGATACACATCAATATCATTTCCCAGTTGTTTTGGTCCAGAAATCATCAAGCTCATCATAACATATTTTTTCTTCACACATAGATGTGGGGACAAGTTGTAAAGTACCACCAAAATAGGCCATGGGCTATGTTGGCTACTGAGGCTCCGATATGGATTCATTCCATCAGTACACAATCCCATTCTGAGATTTCTAACTTCACTTCCAAAATCATGAAATTTTTTATCAAAACTCTTCCACTGTGGTGAATCGGCAGGGTGACGTAAGTTACCATCAGAGATTCGCTCATCTGAATTCCATCTTAACCTTTTTGCATGAATTGAATTTGCAAATAGATACTTCAAATGAGGAATAATTGGAAGGTACAAAATTGCTTTAGCTGGAGTTTTGATTCTGGTACCTAAAAATAAATCAGAATTGATTTATCAGAATTGTTTGAAAAAAATATTGGATGATATAATTGGAATGTAAAAAAATTGATTTTTCATAACATTACATGACATCACCTGAAAATGAATCTGAGTTGACTTTCTCATCCATCTTATAAAGCGATGTTCCACATGTAGGACAACTTGATAAATGTTCATTTTCTTTCCTATACAGTACACAATCATTGGGGCAAGCATGTATCTTTTTATACCCCAATCCCATTGGGCATAATATTTTTTTCACCTCATAATTGGAATCTGGAAGTCCATTGCCTTCTGGAAGAAGTTCTTTTAAAATCTCAAGTAAACTGGAGAAACTTTTATCACTCCACCCATTTTTTGCTTTTAAGTTAAGTAATCTCAAAACTGATGATAACACTGTATATTTATTACAACCTGGGAATAATGGTTTCTTAGAATCTACATACAATCGTTCAACAGTTGGTGTTTTTTTTATGGTTTCAACACCTAAATCATGAATTAATTCTTTAATACGATCCTCTGCCTCATTTTGAATATCGTCATCAACATTGGATGTTGAATTTTCAGTTCTTTCACCATGCAAGATCCAACGTGTATAATTAAGTCTAAAACCATAACAAATGAGATGATCCTTGATTTCTCTAGAGTTTAACTTTCTCATATTTACACACTTCACACATGGACAGAAAATCAAATCATTATTTTGATTATGTCATTTCTCAAATTCCAAAAAATTATCAACTCCTTTTTAATATTCACTAGTAGTTCTTCGTATATAAATCCAATTATGATCCATTAATACCTGATATCACAATATAATTGATAAATATATTAAAACATATAAACATTTAAATATCTATCAGATAAATTGTAAACAAAAACATATTCCATAAAAACTATTGATAATCAGATAAAAGATATCAGATATGAAACACGTTTACAAATAGAGTAAATAGTTTTTTTTCATATTATATACATGTGTGTTATATTGATATTATAATTTAATTATAATATCATTCTTTTAAAATTTATTAGTTCATTAATTTAAAGGAAGCAATAAGTGAAATGTGGGAGTACATGGGAATATGTATAAATTATTAATAAATATCAATTCTTTATTGAAAGTAAAAAATATAATTGGTTGTTTTAAAAAGTAAGATATCAATAAAAATGGGTGTAATGTAATTTTATAACTTCAATCACATTTAATTCAAAGTCACTGATGAAGGAGATCTTATACCAGAAGAGGAAGTCATAAAGAAAGCTATCAAGTGCAACTTGTAAAGGATCTATACCAAGAACTAAATATTAGATAATATAAAATTTCTTAATGATAACTTTTTGATACCACTAGGGTCAAAAATTCATACCAATTTCAAAAATTCTTTCAACCACAAACACAGACTCAGTTCGGTACAAATATGTCTACTAAAAACCTACAGAAGTTAAAACAAATCTTCAAAATTGTTGATTCACAATTTATGTAGATCAAATAAAAATAATAATAAAATACCTTAGAAAGATAATCTAAGATAATGATAGAGATAAAACTAGAACATACCTGTAGTTTTATTATGATCCTATTTTTACTACAACCATACATAACAGAGGACAAATTTGAAAGCAGTGTCGATCTTAGGACTACAAATACTCATAACACATCTGACTGAACATTAATTCCTACTTAAATAGGGTTCTTGAAGAAGAAACAAACAATTGGAGATGAAATATGAGATAAAGAGAAAGAACGCATACCATAAATCGTGCAAACGACAAAAAACCTTCAACAATGCCCGTCCAAGATCGCAAATCAGGTTCGAAGGTCGTCGGGAGTCCGAAGTGCCGCAGTGGAGCTTGATTTTGAGGATCGAACAAAATGAGGTTTTCGGCCGCAGCGGAGCTCGATTTTGATGATCGAACAAAAGGAGGGTTTTGGACCCCGAATAATTTTAAAAGAATTTTCGCATCGGTTTTAAGGAAAACCGACGCCAAAAATTTTAAAAAACATTTCGGCATCAGTTTTTAGGAAAACCGATGCGGAATATGTTTTTTTAGTTTCGGCGTCGGTTTTTAAGAAAACTGATGCCGAATATATAACTTATGGCGTCGGTTGTCCTCAAAACCAACGCCGAATATGTTTTTTTTTGTTTCGGCATCGGGTTTCTGCGTCGGTTTTCCTCAAAACCGACGCCAAAACTAAAAAAAAATTCTTCCGCGGTAGTTTTTTTGAAAACCGACACCGAAATTCCTTTTTAATTATTTTCCACATCAGTTTTTCTCAAAACTGACGTGGAAAATATGTTTACTAATATTATTGGCGTCGGTTTTTTATATAACTGACGCCATAAATTCCCTACACATACTATTCGCGTCGGTTTTTAAAAAACCAACGTTATTACGACGACGCTAAAACCCGTATTTCTACTAGTGTTAAGACCTTTTTCTCCCATTAATGTGACCCTAGTGTGAGTAAATTTCGATATTAGATTATCATTGTGTGGTTTTAATGTGATTTTGGTTATATAAATAATTAAATTAGATTTTAAATTCCATGCCACCATCTATAGGGTGATGTGTAAAATTAGAAAGGTTATTTTCATAAGCTTGGTGAGATACTTTGGTCTTGTGAGAGGTGACTTGTCGAGGGAGGGTGATCCCTTTTCACAATATTTCTCACTAGATTATGTGTAATTAGATAAATAAGATTATATGGGAAATATATAAATATATATATTAAAAATATATATATTTTTGAACATATTGGATTAAGATTGGTCTCACATTACAACCATTAAAGGAATTATTAATTTAAATTCATTGCATATCTTTTTTTCATGTTGGGACTTCTATATTTCTATGACATTGGATAACTGAGCTAATTATGGCGTCTATTTATTTTATATACATATATATATATATATATATCATTTTGTTATTTTGTGGATTTTATTTTCTCATATTGAATGGTTGAATTTAGTAAACATTTTTTTAGTTTTTTTGTGTAGGTATTTGAGGATCATGATAACAGTTTCTATTGGTTATATTGACATTCATATTTTTACTTTTATATTTTTAATCACATGTTATAAACTTTTTTTAAAGTATTAGAAGAATCTATTTTTGATTTACAAGTCAATGATTATATTGTTAGTGGTTTGTTATGTATACACTAATTATACATGGATATATGGGGGTTTCAAGGTACTTGAAATTCACTATTTTAAGTGAATTATTATCTATTTAAAAATGGGGGTTATTAAGTACTTGATATTTATGTATTTGGGTGCCAATAAAATTGATGCATTTTCACTTTTTCCTTATACTAGAATTACTATAACACTAGATAAATGTTATATATTATTACGAATGAGTATTATAAGAATGGATTAAATTTTTTTAGTTAAATCTCGATCATGGATCAACATTTTCAATCAAATAACTTATTTCATATAATGTTTTTGAAAATAAAAATACAATTCATTTTGATTTCAAGAAAAGTTAATGTTTTTGTAAATTTTATATTCATAGAGAATTAACATTTTCTTCTATGTTTTAGTGATATAAATTTTTTCATCCAATATTAAATACATAGTGAAGTAAAACTGAACCATTTTAACATTATATAGGATTAATCTTTCAATTTGGTTGTAACCATACTTGAATAACTCATAAGAGTTTGTAAAACCAATATAAATCAAGCTGAGACATTGAGTAATGGAACATATATATTAAACACATTGTATCGATTTGTGATTTAGCTCATGCATTGAGATTTATCCATTTTAATTATTTTTAGTTTGTTTACATAAATCTTCAATTGTGTGAGATTTTTATTGTAAAAATTATAATAATTTACATTTTAATTATATAGATTTTGATCTTATGAGATCGATGTGAATTATAGTGGTAGGGATTTGAATCCTAAAGGTGTCTCATTCAATGATCTATTGTTTTTTGGACTAGTTACTGATCAGGTTTATCAAAGAGGAGCTCATGGACTGAGTTATATTTTTTTAGTTTGTATGTAAACTAAGTTATAAGGGAGGAATTTGTATAATCTGGTGGTTTATTTAAGCATTTTTATGTATAGAAATTATATTTTATGATTTCAGGGAAATTGATGGTGTTTTTCATTAAAATGTTATATACCATGGATCCAGTTACTAATCCTCTAGTATATTTGGGATAAAATAAAAGAGTTTCCTTGATGGGAATTGTTATATCATTTGAATATATATTTTAAAGGAGTTATTTGCATTTAATCTAAAACATAATGCATTATTTGTACGTTCTACGTTATATTTTACATTATTTTTTACCTCAATTATTTTTATAACATCTATGAATTATATTTTTATATTGTGATTATTTCTATACATTACTATACTCATAACAATTCAGGTTTCATTACATTAGAATAGTTTATAGATATGAGTGTGAATATTATATGTTTGATTTCAATATCAATCAACCCCTTCATAAAGGTTTCATATAATATGACAACACATTGTATCAGAAGTATACAATATAATTTTTATATATATGTAGTATCAGAGTTGGTCACTTTACTTTTGTCTCGTACACTTGGTAAAAAATATTATCACTATAATTTTATTTATACATTTCTTTTACCAATTAGATTTTGATATTTTCAATATTTTCCATAAATAACATTCCTATAGTGGAAAGATTTTTTTTATTGAAGGTGATTTACGAATTAAAACATTTTTAACTTTTAATCTATCATTCAACCTATTTTTTACGGATATAAAAATGAATACTAGTGATATCAGATGATGATGTTCATTGAATCACTATGAAATGACTACTATAAATTAAAATATTCTAGAGAATGAAATTTGATATTATACTTATGAGGAGAAATTAGATTGTCAAGAAAATTTTGTAGTATATAACACTTTACATTCTTCGTTGATGATAAATATCTATTGTTAATATAATAATGTGAAACTAAAAATGGAATCCATAAGAAATTTTCAATTATTAATTTTAGAGCTTCTATTATTGTCTAAACAATAAGTGAATATTTTACATAAAGTTTTAAAAAAAATTTATTTATGGTTGAATATTCATTATTATTGTAACAAAAGATTATAAAAGTAGTGAATATATTTCAATCAGTTTGAGAGAGTTAAATAATAGATGATTATATTTTGTGGATGTTCATAGACATACTTCCCAAAGAGTGGGAATCAAATAGAACAGATATTGATGACATGAGTCATCTTATAGAGATTGTCTTGAATTATCTAATTATAACTCTAATTTAAAACAATAATTTATTTAAGATAGATGTATATATAGATAAATTGAAGAATGGGGTTGTGTTTTCTTATAAAATCCAATGTTTTAAATTATGGATATAATACCTATTAGTAGACAACATTGAATAGAATATTTAATCATTATTCAAATAATAATTTTTTAGAAATTAGTAAAAGTGAAATTTCTCAACATTAATGTAATATGAATAGGATCATAAAAATTAAGGAATTATGAACAGGTCCTCAAAAGGATAGAAAATAGAAATATAAGAAGAATTATTCATTGTATATTATCAAATATGAATGCAAGAAACTATGACACATAAGACCTAATTTTCTAAAGTAAAAAAAGTAGGATGAATATTATTGAAGATAAACTAAACAAAAAAAGAAATAAAATATTTTAGGGATAATTTTGATATCTTGATAACAATTTAATATTTATTTTCTAATATTAATTATTTGGAAGAAAATTGTGGTTGCTGAAATATAAATTTATTTTATGCTAATGCACCGCAAAATAAAAAAACATTCATGGGAAAGAAGAAACATATAAGTAATAGAAGCTAATACGTTTTGTATAGTGGAAATTTTTATTCTTGAAACATGATTGGAAACAAGTCCATCATTTGGAACTTAATAAAATTTAATGGTGGTTATGTTACACTTATAGACAAAGCATATGGAATTTTTTTAGTGATGTTTCATTTCCCTGTGAGACTTTAATTTCAAATATTATTTACGTTTTAGGACCTAATTACAATCTTATCAGCATAAGTAAGTTATGTTCAGTGGGATACTTCATTAACATTGGGAGTAAAAAATCCACCATTATATGTTTGGAATTATTTCCCATATTATCTATTAATTGGCCTGATAATGTCTACAATATAGACTTGGAGGGTATAACATATTGGGACATTCTTTTTCTTAGTGTGGTTGAGTATAATTCATGGAATTTTCATTCGAGTTTGGGATAAAAAAATGGTTGAACATTAGATAAACGTTCAATGAGATCACTTTGGATTGAAATTCCAGAATTCTACACATTATTTATGACACATTTGTCTCTTGTTCTAGCAAGAAGAATCATTCAATTGTACTTTCTCTTTCTAAATTTGAATGTGTGGAAATTGTAAGGTTTTTCCCACAATTTATGTTGATGAAACATACACTCATTTATTTGATGATTATTTTTAATAAAAATATGATTTTTTGGGATAAAATTCATGTTATTTCATTATCAATGAACAAATCAAATCATTTATAGAAAAAATACATATAGATAAGTCACTAATTCCTTCAATATCACACACTAAAATGATAGATAATTCTTGAATTTATCATAATGATATATAAAATTGATTAGTTTTTTTATTATACTGTTACATTTCATGTGATTTGAAAAATTAAATATATGATTGGTATAATCACTGTAATGTGATTACATTCCCCTTATTTTTTTCTATTCTCATACTATTTAAAAACTTCATTATAAAGGGGGAGGTTATTCCATGTTTATATATAACCGCAAAATTATTTATGAAATTACTTTACATTTTAATAGAGAACATTGAGTAGAAGATACAAGAATTATCTTAAACCTCTTCTGGAACGACATCTTATGGAACATATCTTATATAATGAACTTATTGGTAATCATATTTCATATGGAACATTTTACTTCATATTTTTTTACTCTTATCTAAATAATACCTTTATGTACGTACTCTTATGTATGATTTTAATTTACTCCTACATATGATTTTCATTTATTTATACATATAATTTTGACATACCCTTAAAAAGAAGTATTTCTATCAGAGGTTATAACCATACGTATGATGTATTAAACTTATAATTATTTTCATTTGGTATTTCTATTAGAAATTTATTCCTTATTTTTAATTTATTCATTGGGTAAAGGGGTTTTTGGTTTTTGATAGATCCCTTGAATAATGTTTATATTTTTTAATAGTCTTCATCTATTTTAATGAAATATATTCAATACACCTTCTGGGACTATCATCATTATAATATAATCACATGTATGTATCTAAATATTAATTCTAGAATGGAATTTTTCCTTTTTTACATAACTCCTTAGTCTACTTTATCAAATTTCTTTTTTTGTATTTTTTTCATAATCTCAAACAAGGAGATAGAATTTGAATTTTTTATTAATTTGAAATGGGGTAAAAGTTATGAGTTTCTAGGACACATAATAGGTAGATAAATTAGATGTTTAGAGAAAAATTTTATAGGATAAATATTTGTTCTATAAAAGAGGTGTTAATGAAGTGGTTTGATGTTTATTGAACATTAATTGAATGTATAAACTGAGAGTATGTTTTATGAATGTTTTCTAGAGTTTTATATTTTTACACATTGTATTTAAATTTAAATTTTTAACTATAATTCTCAGTTATATTAGTTTAATATCTATTATGATTTATTTTAAATCATATTTTTTAAATAAAATTTGGAGACTTTTGAGAGTTTATAAGATTAAATAATGATTACATATATTGGTTGATAAATATTTCTACTAACGTATGTTATCATTTAGTAATGATTTTTAGTTTCTTGAATTTTATATTCTAGTGGCATTTATTTGGACGTTAAATGATTTTTTTCTTTTCATTATGTTTCATTCAAACATAAATTTTCTTTTATGTATTTTGATTATCAAATAGAGGGGATTATTGAGTAAAATTACATTTTTTATGCATTTTTTTTATCATAATACACATGATTATAATTTTTAGTTAACTTGATGTTTTTGTAAGTTAGATTTTTCAATAAAATTAACATAAAATTTTTTTTTTATTTTAATGCATATAAAAAACATATAGAACTTAGTGATGTCACAGAGAATCCTTTTAAAAAATTATTTTTTGAAGCATCTGCTGCTATTATAGTTATACCCAATAAAATAAAAGGATTTTATTGTAGAAATATCTATATGTCAAAATAAATATTTTAGGAATAGAACATAGATTATGGATAAATCAAATCATGTAATATATCGCCTCAATTCATTAGGAGTTCTTGTGATTTTTTAATGTGTTTACTTGTAGATTCCATTTTTTGGGTGTTATATTGTAAAACATATTGGTTTTTAGTTGTATTATTTGTATTCTAATAAAATGTGGCTTATGACATTATAAAGAAAATTATTTAGATCTTTTGGACATTGGGATTAAATAATTTGTTATGTTAGACTTACTGATTACTATGCTAATCTAAGAGAAGATTAAGGATAAATTTATCCGCTGGTGATAGATTTTTAAAGAGTTTCCATGTGGGAAATATATATATTTAAACAAGTATTATGAAGTGTTTATATGTGTAGAAATTTAATTTATAATCAAGTTGATATTTATGGTGATATTATTTTTAATCATGTAAACCTCAGATCTAGTTATTGATCCTCCAACCACTTCGGGATAAAATAGATGAGTTTCATTAATATGAACTATTATATCCTTTGAACACCTATTTTAAAGGAGTATTTTATATTTTCATCAATGAATCAGTGTTTTTTTAAATTGTGCATTATTATTTATATTGGGTTTTACCTAGATTATGTTCATAACATTCAAGTGGTTTCTTTCCACTATGTTTATTCTTTTAATTTATTTTCACTTATCTATTCTATATTTTTAACTTTTGAAACATTTAAATTATTTAGTGGGAAAATTATATAATTTATTTTGACTATTATTCACACTTCTTGAATATTACATATATTGGGATGTAGTAATGTAGGAATAGTAGTTTCCATGGTGATTTGGTAAGCACGTGGAAAACAAACACAATGGGTACATGTTCTATTTCTAAATAGTTATAATGTATAAATGGATTATTTTTAATATTCAATTAAATAATTGTTTACCTAATTAAGGATTTAATTATATATCATGAAATAACATTCAACTAATAATATATAAAAATTATTATGTTAGATACACCATTTATGTTCATATACTATGTTACTACTCACAATCTTCAAAAGCATCTTAGTACATACATTGTATCAAATCTGTAATTTATTGTATAAATTGTTTTATGAGGGTAGATTATTAGAACTTCCATATTTTATTTTGGTATTAATGTGTTATATTCTGACACCATTAGGATGGGGAGTTTTGGTTTCTGACATTATTAGCATACGTATTTTGGAATATCACCTCACATGTTTATTTAGTGGTTTATGAAGAAACCATTTTTTTATTTTTTGTTTGAACTATTTTAATATTTTTTTCATTTTTATATTTCTATATATAAATTTAATATATATATATATATATGGGTATGTTAATATATTATACAGTTATATCAAATAATTATCTACATTATAGTATTTATTTTTATTTAGTAAAATGTTTGATGTTTTAATATGTCATACTAGGTATTATGTAGAACCTAGTAATGACCTAATATGTCCCCAAATGGGAAAAAATAAGTCCCTAATGATATACCTAGGCTATAAAGGTTAATATTTATCCCTTAGTGATTTAGTGGACCTATTGGTTTATGTGTCATTTAAAACTTGAATGATTGATCTTCTAGGTCAGTTCATTATAGCTTGAATAATTTTTTACAAGATATTTGGAAATATGCATAAATTTTCTATGAATTTAATGAAATATGGATATTATTAAAAGTGTTATGTAAAAAAAACTAAAATTACAATAAGTGATGTGGGATATATAATTACCCATGATATAGTATATTATATGAGGTGATATAATTGAAATATGATATATCTCACTTTGTTACTTCATTCGGGTTAATATATAATTTGATGATATATTTAATAAAATATGATCTATAAAGGGTTCGATGATTACTTTCCATTATTGAAGAATATGTTGTAGGGGTATAAAATAATTCAAAAAATATTTTGTAAAGCATCTTTGAAATGGTCCCACAAAAACATCTTCCTCACTAATGAAGTGGTATTATAAAAGAGTTCTGAACATCACTTATTGTACACATGATTTCACCACATTTTTATCAAATATAAAATCTCCTTATTTATTGCTGAATTAATTTTTATTATTAATATATTCATGGAATGAAACGTTATGTCAATTTTTTTAGATATTTTTTAATTGGTTGATCATCTTTAGATATAATATATTATTATTTTTTGTTGAGTAGTTTTCAAAAACTATTTTAGATAGTGTTTCTATATACATGTATGTTTTAATTTCATTATTATTAAATTTTTTTAAACATCAATGATCTCAGGTTTATGGGTTTCAAATTTCCATTTTATTTATAAATACATTATGTATTTAAAATCCATAATATTATCATATGAATTTTAACAGATTAATTAATAATGAGAAGAAAATTCTAATATTGGTGAAGATCAATTTTCACTTCTTTATTAATTTAATAAATTATTTATTTGAATGTTTACATATCCATAAAAATATTCTAAATTTTAATTAAATTATTTAACAAGGTGGATTATAATTCTATTTCAACTCAAATTCTATCAAGGATACAATTAGTAAAGGATAAAAGTGAAAATCCATTCAATCACAATTAAAAATTATCATTTAGCCACACTTTTAGAAAATTTATTAAAAGATATATTTTTGTAACCAACTTAGTAAGAAATAATAAGAAATTATTCATGTATTATTTAAATTATATTACTTTAGTTGTGTGTCTAAAAAATATCGTAAAATTAGTTGTTTTTTTAATAAAAATATGTATGAGATATGTTGTAAATATAAATTTTCATAGAGATTTATTTGTGCTATTATTCCAATTATAACAGATCCTTATAGGTATATTTTACATAGGGATTCTTATTTTTAATATTTTATTTCACTTCTTTTGGGTTTTATTATGGTGATTTGGTGTTTAGAAGGCTTATAAGTGAGTCTTTTGTTTAATCTTTCAGAATTTTTCTTCTCTATAAAATCCATCTATTGTGATATATATAGTTTTCTATATGAATGTGGCTCTATTTAAGGGTTTTTCCATGTTTTATTAAAGGATACTTTTTTTTAGTTTAGAAGAGGCCATCAAGGGAGTGGAGGTCCAAGTTGGACTACAAGTTTTAATTTTATATCTACTACAAATCCTCAATTATCAAGTTTATTCTGTATTAAAATAAAATTTCTTTGCAATGACATAATTTCATTTAATGTAATATATTTTTTAGAATATAAATATTATATGTCTGAAATTAATAATTAAATTTTATATATTCTTATAAATAGTATAGAATTTATTATATTAAAATAATGTTTTCTTATATTATAGAAACTTCTTATTTCCCTTAAACTATATCCTATTTTTTATTTTTGTTGGGTTTTGGGTTTATTTAATAAAAAATTATATGTTTTCTACATATTAGAAATTTTTTTGAAAATGTTTAGTTTTCTATATGTTCACTGATTTTTTATTATTTTATATATAACAATATAATATGTTCTATTGACTGTATTCCTGGATAAATTATAATTTTTTGTATTTTTTGTGATGTTTTTTTCATTAATTATCTGGGATTTTTATTTAATCATTTTGTAATTTTTATTATCATTAGTTCTTTGTCTGTGGAATATAAATAAATATGGATTATGTTTTCTGAATTCAAATCCTTTTTTCATTATATATTTCATCTTATGTTCCTTATACCTTATAATGTCTTAGGATTAGACACAAAACATATTTTATGTTTATTAAACAAATAATATATGTAATAAGTTTATAGTAGTTGGGGTTTGGCTTAGTAGTAAGCACCCCTTAATTATACTTGAAAATGGGGGCTCAAAACCCATTGGGGGTGCATGTACTATAGAAATACTGTAGCGTACTGTAGCAGTAGTGGAACTGTAGCAACGGCACGCACTGTAGTGGTGGCATGTCACTATAGCAGCGGCAAAGTATTGTAGCAGCGGCGAGTACTATGCAGCACGGTAGCAGAGCGGGTACTATAGCAGTATTATACACAGAATGGGCTTTGGGACAAAAAAATTGGCCTACGAGCCATGTAATGGGATAAATTTCCATTGGGCCTTCGGGCTATGTAATGGGTCTCCCTTTAACCAGTTTAAGAGGTTTTTCCTCTACTTTAATAATAAATGAGGCTTCGGCCTCATCCTTTAAAAACAATATGTAATATGTTTACAAAAAAATAATTTATGATAATTAAACATAATGAAAATGTGTATTATAATGTTTTTTACATGAAAATATATTTTTTATTAATTAAACAAAGAATATATTTTCTACAGCTTTCCCAAATAATGTTGGTTCATTAATAAATATAAAATTGTCTTAAAAAATTATGTTATGTGTATTATAATTAAAATCATAATGTGTTCTTTGTATTAAAATTTTTAATTATCTGAATCAATATTCTATATGAAAAAATATAATTATTTTTTGAATAATTAAATTTAAATGTTTAATGTTTAGCCAGTAAAAATATATTCAATCTATTCATAGAATATTTGTAGAAAAATATTCCTCGATTATTTGTACTAAAATGTTTTTTATTCATTAAATAAATATATGTTATGGGGAAAAAAAGAAAAATAGTATAAATATATATAATTTTTTATTATTTAGTGGTTTTTTCATATCCCAAATGTTCCTTAGTAGACAAAATTTTTGTCCAACATTTACGAGAATTTTCTTTATATTTTAATATCTATAACTATAAATGTTATTTGTGGAATTAAACTGTTTTGTAGACACTCATATATTCTAAAATGCATATATTTTATAAATTTTAAATATAATGCCTTTTATTTTCAATTTATGTTTTATTTTATATGTTTTAAATCATAGAGCTGATTACTTTTCTATATTTTATTTCAATGTGGAGAACAAAAATAAACCCATCATATAACATGAATTTTTTAGTTTTAAATATTTATGAATTTTCCATTCATTCTATTTTATAAATGTTATGTACTAGAGTTTAAATATTTATTAGTTTAATTTAATTGAATTATACAATAATTCAAATATTCTATAAATATTTAGTATACACATTTATATAGGGAATGTAATATAATGTTCTAAAAAATGATATGATTGAATAAAAAAATTGATATATGTTCATGAGATATTCTATATGTGATTATATATATAAAAATAATTGATATTTAAAGAATTTCTTTGTTACGTTCTATTAGGCTAGCACAACCCAGTTTCATGAATGGGGTTGACTCATCATCATTGACTAGGATCACTTTTTCAATGTCGGGCATGGGTAACAGGTTGTTTGATCGATTCTTATTATAACATTTTCATTAAAATGTTCATTTGGGTCTTTGGTTCTTCTGATCAGTGTTAGATATTTCAATTCATTTTTATATATTGCATTAGTGCCTCTGTGCCTATGGCCCTGGTAATGGGTTCCCTCTTTTCCAAGTTTTAAATGTGTTCTCTTAATTTGTTTAAATAAGGTGTATTTACCCTCAACTTGTCATAAATGATTATTAAGTGTAGATATAGAATAAGATCATTGGTTTTATTTTTTGATATTCATTTTTATATTATATTATCATCTATATAATATTATTTATGTTTTTTGAGTATGAGAATACAACATCTATTGGTGGAAATAAAGACACAAAATATTCCTTGACAAAAATTCCCAGCATAAATCATGCTACATAATATACTTAATTATTATATGTTAATAATATATTATGTTCTTTATTCACTTATATTATCTTATTTATGTTATTTTTCTCATTTTTATTTTTAGTTTTTTTCTATAATATATATTGATATCATTTTTTATTTTCATAATTAATTTAATTATAATATATTTTATATAATTATTTACATTTTCGTTCTCAAAATAAAACATGTTTTTCCATTTTATGTAAAATATATTTTGTGAACCATTGTGTTTTTCACTTATTTTTATTTTATTATAAATATTTTTTCAAAAAAATATTTTATGATCTGTCATTATTTTTTATTTAATATTTCACAGATTTTATATTCATAGATTTTGATATATAATCATTTAATGTGACCCTTTTTGAACAAACCATATACCGAATTTTTTGAAATAACATATTATATGTATTATGAACTATGTTTTGTGAATTTTTTAGAATATTTAACATTCAATATATATATATATAACATATGAAAATTAAAAATAATTCCCAGTGAATAAATTATAGAATATATTATGTGGTTTTTATATATAACATTAGGTTTTGTGCCTTAATTCACTTAACTATCTTGAAATTATTTTATATTTATTATTTTAAAATATTATTTTCCATGAATAATATAATGTTACAATATTAGTTTATAAAAATTAACATTAAATTATATTTTAGTGGAACTCAAAGTATTATTATGTGAAAAAACATTCCCTATGTGTAATATTTTCAAAGTCGAGAATGTTGTTTTTGCTTACCCTAATGTTTTGTGTTACCTTTTTATAATTTGTTTTCAATTTTTAATTATATTATAATGTAATGTATTATTTTCCATGTATATTATTAAATTAGATAATAAATTGTGTATAATTTATATTCTATAAAACTATAATATTGAGTGAAAAAACCTAATATATTTTTTCTGGACTTATTTGGCGTTGGGATTTAACGCCATTCGATTTTCTATGATTCCAACACTTTTTTAACATATTTAACATTATTTATAAATTTTTTTAGTTATATTGTGTTCTTTTTCATGTCATATTATTATTGTTATTTAAAGTCTAATTTTCCTTCCCTATTAAATTTATTTTCTTTGTTTTATTGTTATATGAATCACTTTATTTTGGTTTGTTTATTATATGGTTGTTTTTTGTAAAATTTTAATTTAATCTGAAATTATAGTTTTTCATTTATAATTATCCAATGTTTTATTATTGAAATAATATATTTCTTGAATTTATTAAATTTATCTAAAGTATTCATATATAGTGTTAAATATTTATTTTAGATCATTGTTTTAGTAAGATTATATATGTTTTTATAAAAAAATTATTTTATATTTTATAATATAAAATGTGTTTATGTTTTAATTTTTATTTTGTTTAAAAATATTTTTTTAATGATTTGAAGTTGATTGATTACAACAGAACATTATTTTCCACTATTTACCATTTTTTACATAAAATTCTCTTATGTTTTGTAGATTCATTCAATAATATATTAATATTTAATTGATTCAATGTATTTTATTCTTATATTACTCTTTTTATTTTGTGATATTTTTCATTATTTTAATACGTTTTTTAATTATTATTTATCATTTCATTATATTTTTTGAGTTATAATTATTTGGTGTTTATTGATCAAGGTATAACAAATTCCGTGAATTCTTGAATCAATAACTATTTTATTGATGTTGTGTTAAAATCCTAGATTTTTTAACTTGATCTCATTAATATACATGAAATTATTTGAATAAATTGGTCTATGTGTTATGACGTATTTTTTATATATACGTAGACTATATATATTTACATAATATAAATTCGTATAACATAAATCGATATAAGATAATTACACACAAATGAATAAAAGATAGATATACTGTATAAAATGAGTTTTTTCAAAAACAAAATTATTTAGTACATTCATTACACTCAAAGTTATTAAAAACCTATATTATATATATAATATTTCATATATAATCCACTATGTGTTCACTATTTCAATATGTTTTATCAAAAAAAAATAAGTTTTTTTCTTATATTTTTCTAATATAAATATGAAATATTTAATTGTCATACTAAATTATTTATATTGAATACCAAAATAAACTATAAAAAAAAGCACTTAGTTGTAGTTTATTAGCAGGGGTTATTAAAACTGATACTAAGTAAATCAGATTTAAAACAAACTATAATTTAGCATTGGATTCATTTAATTTCGAATATTTCTTTAATTTTAACATTTAGAAACAGTTTTATTTAATTCACTACTTAATTTTTAAAAATAACCTAATTTTGAAACCCTCCCCCATCTCCCAGATCCCCCACCCCCTTCATCACTCCTCCTCTCCCCCAATCCCTTTCCAACCCCTTTCCCTTGAGCCCTCACTAGCCCCTCACAACCACATCCCTTTCTCTATCAACACTCACCCCCACTCCACCCTCCATATCCCTTGACCACCACTCTCTCTCCTGATCAATCACTTCCCCCTCACTATAGAACCCCTTTCCCCCTCACTACTCTCTACCACTCCCCCATCTCCCAAGAGTAACCCCCTCTCCCACATGCCCTTGCCACCCAATCACTATTGTGCCACTTTCCCCTTCACTACATATTTCTTCTCCTAGATCCCCCTAGCTTACTCTCCCAAAAACTCCATTTCCTCTTGAAATAGATCACCACCACTCCCTTTCCCACTTACAACTAATCAAGACTGAGCCCTTAAGACAATTTCTTGAGCCATCGTTGTTGGATCAAAATTGTGAAATGTTGTAAATTTTCCATATTTTTTATATTTTGCTTCACAGATGG
The DNA here is from genome assembly GCA_963277665.1 of Viscum album. Lineage (NCBI taxonomy): Eukaryota > Viridiplantae > Streptophyta > Magnoliopsida > Santalales > Viscaceae > Viscum > Viscum album. The sequence goes on from OY728148.1 coordinate 166,820,604, forward strand.
TTTTATGAAGATTTATTATTTATTGTGATTAATTTGGGATGTATTATGATGTTTTTAATGAGTTATTTATGTTATTTACATTTAATTAGTTTGATAATTTTGTTAATATTCCAATAGGAATTTCAAAATGAAGTTTAATTTTATGAAATCAAGGAATGTTTTCAAGTGTTTTGTTTCTAAAATGAAATTTAGTCTTGGGAAAAAATAAAATCCTATCAATTATTTTTATGTGATTTGACCCTTTTTATATACTCAGTTATTGGATATCTTCATGGGTTGTTTCCTGTAGTTTTTTTTGGACTTTCATGATGCTTTATGGGCCTCTACATAATTTTTAAATGGTTTTAGAACAATTTAACAAAGCATGCAACCTGGAAAAAGGTGGGTCACATGATTGGTTCATGGGTAATCTAAGTGCGCAACCAAACCATTAAATCCTTTTAGTGGCTCTTTTTTGGGTGCACGGTTAGCAATATGATTAATACTATGATACTTAATCTAAGGAACCACCTACACTATAATTAAATCCATGAAAATCTTATTTAAAATCCTGAAACCCCTCTAATTAACTGTAACCTTCATCCAATAAAACTTAAATCAATCCTTTGGATTTTTAGAGCCCTCTAAATCTATTTTGGCTCCCCTAACCTCATCTCTTGGTGGATCAAATAGACAATTAATATTGCGATCATTTTCCAGTGGGTTCTTTTCTTAATGGTCTTTGATATCCCTTCTTCTTTGAATTCATTCTTCTTTGATATTGTGATGTCATTGAATTTTGTTAGAACATGATTGATTTATGTAGAACTACAGATCTATGATCATTTATCCCTTATTTCAACATCCATCTTCTTAGATCAAGTTATAACCATAGAAGTAGACACATCTTAGATTCATTAATGATTCATTCAAAATACTCCAAGAACATGTTTCTATGATTTTTGAACATTTATTAATTCATTGTTCCTTGAAATATTCATTGATATGTGTTTATTAATTTTTAACACTTATTCTATGAAAGTTGTCCTTGAAATTCCATATTAAAACTTCATGAACAAGTTTTTTATTTAAATTAAATGTCGAATTATTTAAATGGATTTGATCTTTATCACACACAATATTTTATAAATTTTTCAAATTCCATGTTTGCTTTTTATTATTATCAAATATCTTTTAAAGGATATTTTGGTGTAATTAAGGAATTTGGCCACAGTTTTTATTTAGAAAATAAACATAATTGATTTCAAATAAATTAATTGAACTATTTGTTCGATGAATATCCTAAAATTAATTAATTAATTAGCTAACAAAGAACCCCCTTTTAAAAATTTAATTTTTACTTTAAATTGTGTGTTCTGAGGTTATTTGACATAAGAGATTTATCTACCTAGAAAGAGGGTTTCAAACCATGTTTTGAAATATATTCAACCCTTTTAAATTTGTAATATTTTCATTATATAATTTAGGGATAATTTTAATAAATGAATATTTTAATGTACCATTTATAATTATAATGATGACTTGGTAAAGGAATTTGGTATTCTTACCCTTTTTTAGTGTTGAAATTATTTAAAAGGATTTGAATTAAAATAATAATTCTTGATGGCCCAATTGGCACTTTATGATTATATTATATTGTAATAATCCTTTAATGTATATTTCTCTATTATTGTACTACCCATTGTAGAGGGTTAAAAAAGGTATTATTTTATTTGAGGGAATTGGTGAGTGAGAGTGATATGTGATATTAGGGATAATGCTTGTGGTAGATAAGGATCCTCGTTTGATCCTCATAACTTTATTATCTCTCTTGAAACTTTTGAATAGTCATGGGACATGGATAGTTATATGGGGGGACCTAGATATACTCATCACTAGATGACTCACAAACTTATAGTGGATTAATAGAGAATGTGGACGGCTCTGGCTATGGACGTGCTTTTAGAATAGCGGGTGAGCGTGGAATTGGCTTCCTTGAGAACCATTAGACGGGGCATAAGCCCAAAAATTAGTGATATAGTAATTTAATTCTCTATTTTGAAGTAGAATCACTATATTACCTAGGTTTTACCCATGAAATCCATATACCTGATCTTGATACATGACAGTGCTAGTTTTCACCATTTCAAATAGGATTTTCCTTAATCAAATCATTTTTTATTATTATGCACGTTGACTCTATTATATTAAATCTCATTTATATTTATATATCAGGTGCATATTATAATATTTTCTTGATTATATAACTTTTCTTTTTGAAATGGTTTTCAAATAGTTTCAATAAAATGTATAATTTTATATGTTGAAATGGGATTTTTTTATTGGTTTGGTTTAATAAATGATTTATTAATGGTTAAAACACTATTTATAAATTAATCCACTTACTCCATTTTTTATTATCTTCTTTTAGAATATTTTAATTACCTTATCATGTAACAACATATAATAATTGGTGTAATCCTACTGGGATTTTTATCTCATGCCCTGGTTGTTCCATTTGGTGTTTGTATCCATTTATGATATTATATAATGTTTATGTTCTCTTATTTTCCTTTACAGGTTCATTCTTTTGTTACCAATATTGGGTAATTTAGGACACGGTGTGTGGTCGTAGACCACAAGTAGGTTATATTTTGGTTGTTATATTCTTCTTTAATTTATCTAACTATCTCATTGTACTTTGATATGTATGTATTAATTTATATATCTGATGATTTTTCCACATTGAACTCTATAATTTTAATCTTTTTGGGAGAAATCATTCCCAATAGTGATTTTTTGATTCTTAGGTTCTTATAAATGGCCCATGGAAATCATGGATGCTATTTGGGTTAGTGGAGAATCATTTTGTATAATAGTTTAGATGGTATTACGGGTTATGTTTTTAATAATGATATTAGATAAGATCTTTCCTTGAAGGGAAGTAACTGAGATTGAAATCATTCTGTTATTTGGTGTGTGTAATGGTATAAAATAGATTAAGAATTTGTTCAGACTCAAGAGGTAGTTCATCAGAAGGTTCTTAATCACCACCTTCTCATGGAGAGACTTGAGTTTCTACTGATATTGAGACTTGAGTATTTGTTTTGAATTATTGGTTTGCTAATGATAAATTAGATTTAGATTCTAATGAGATAATCCTTTACTTGGGGAATATTTTATGAGTATTTTAACCATAATAGAATAATTACAATAGTCTCACCATGTTTTCACTGTCTGGTAAACATTGACACATCGATGTGACTGGTTTAGAAATCCAACCATGAACAATTATATGGATGGTGTGTGGTATACTAGCCCCTACGACCGATCCTTTTATATTTATAACTTGGTTCTAAGATTGAAACATTTTCCACTTTCTTACAAGTGACATTAATTATGTGAGAGTGGTTTTGTAGGTTACAAATGTTGTTTTATTCATTCTATTATTTGGTTGATACAAATTTAACCCCTTTTTAATATTTTTAAATACCTTTTGAAAACAAAATTGTGTCTCAAAACTTGTTTTATTATGTTTATTGAGAAATGTTTTCCATGACCAAACATTGAGTTTTAGGAAATATTTTGGTTGAAAATATAATTTTCAAAGACTCTAATTTGATTTTATAAAAAAATTTAAAAATAATCTTCTTTGTAACTGATTTAAATAGAAATGGGTTTGATAATTAGAAAATGTTATTAATAATTTTGAATCCACGTAATAATTTACATGTTCTCATAAAGGGTTTTTGAAATCGTGAATTATTTATAGAATGATTTATCATTTTTAAATGAAGGATTAATTTTTTATAAATGGTGAAATATTTTTTATTATGAAATAAATGATGTTTTGATTAAAGTGGGATTTGAATTTGGTTTAAAAAACATTTTTTCTACGTTTGAGTGTACTTTGATACTGGAGTTGTTATGCCTATGTTTTTTATGACCATAAATTTATTATAAAAAGACATTCATGAAATATAGAATGTTGGTCAAATGATCCAGTCCTGGAGGTAGTTCATAATTTTTTCTAGAAGTAGAATCCCTTACCAAGGACTCTACCTAGACTCCATATTGAGTGGTGGAGTGAGAGACCTAAAGGTCTTTGCACCCCATCCTTGAAGTCCTGTATTTTCATCCACCTTCTCATAAAGATCAAAAAGTTTCCCTTGAGGTAGTAAAGATGCTTGATAATGTTCCTGGGATCATCGATTTTTCTAAGACTCTTGAACCTATAAAGGTCATGTTTATCAAATCCTTATTTGATGAACCTATCCAGGAGTGGTGGGAGGTAGGGATTACCTATACTATGTTTGATTTAATGTCTTGGGAATTCTCCAAGTCCGTATTTATTTAGTGGCACTATCCATTGGATTTGAATAAGGGTAAAGTTATAGAGTTCTTGGGTTTGGATAAAGATGAGCTATCGGCAGTAGAGTAGTCCAATAAATTATCATTTTTGGTATGATTCACACCATATCATATTGGTAATGTCTTATATATGGCTATATGTTTTAGAAAAGTTCTTTACTATTATCTTGTAACCCCCATTCCTATGGTTTGGTTTATTTATTATAAGGAGATTTTTGATAAGGCCTTCTCAACTGAATATGAGCTTATAAAACAACACAAAGTGAAGAATTCCTCCTTCATCGTTGATAAAATAAATTATTCTAAAAAAGGATTCATATCATTCATTTCCATTGTGGAGCACCTATACATTCAAAGAGGTTGTGATCAATTTCTCCAAAACAAATTTGACGGTGTGGTCGTTTCGGTCACCATAATAGGGATTTTATGTTTTTCCACTCCAAACAGAAAATTTGGTCAAGAATTTGAGATCCTAGATATGGCATAATCGATTATTCGTGGTAATAGGGCTTCGTCCCTATGCATTGGAATAATGATTTTAAAATAGTGTAGGAGCTTCAAATTTTTATATGATTATTTCAAAATATGGTAAATATTGATCCCATTTTTTGTTATTGATGTGGTTGTTCAAACTGTATTGTTTTTTAATTCTTTTTTATTGTCTGTTTTTTAAAACCTTGGTTTTCGATATCTCTTTGGATGAAATCTTATGGACATTGGTTTTGTTCATATGTGGATCATCATGCAAAAATGGTTTTATTTTCTTGACATCTTGATTGTTGTTCATTTTTTTCCTCTTGTTTTAACATAATTGTTAGAGGTCAATTTTGATATGTTGAATGATCTTTATTTTGAGAGTATAGTGATTGTTTTGAAATAACATGGATGTTTCCGTTCATTCCAATTGGATTTGGATGGACCTTTGTAATGAAAATAGTTAACTTGGATGATATGGAATTTTGATACACCATTCACCCGATGTATCCAGTATTTGATTTGATGATATCATCAAGGTATGAGGCTTAGTTTTTAGAATCCTATGTTACTATTGAGTGCAAACAATGTGTTGAAATCCTTTTCAGTTACCTAACTTGATTTTTGATGTTTAATCTTCCATGTCTCTTCTTAGAGAATAGATGAAGCCTATCCATTTTATCAAAGGAGATATTTTTTATGTTACAACATTTTCATTAATATTTAAATGGTTTGGAGACCTATGATAGTTCTCTATTATATATATAGTTTGGAGATATGTGATGATCTTGCTGTGTATATCTTACAGTTGTTTGTGAGTTTTCAACCATTGAGGGAGTTTCTATTCTGTATCACGAACCTTCCACCTAACCAGATGAGTAATGGATTTCTTCTTATGTCATCGTGTTCTATTGTTTGGACTCGATTATTTATACAAACAAAAAGACCTATGTTGGAGAAGTTGTAAAATATAGTAACTTGTTTTTATGTGTTTTTTCCAATTTATTTCATAACCCAATGATTGAATATCATTACGATTTGTTTCCTATACTTTTATAAAAAATATAATGGTTTATAGGCCTTTACATAGTTTACACAAAATTTCAGCATGGTTTGAAAAATTGTAAATCCTGGAAAAAAGGGGGTCACATAGATAGCAAACAGTTAAAAAATGTGTGCATCCAAACCCTGAAACCCTTCTAGTCGCTCTTTGTTTGGGTGCATTATTATGTTCATAATTATTACTAACTATGGAAAACCCCAATAAATCATGCTAATGATAATTAATTCCCAGAGAATCTTAATTAAAATCTCAAAACCCTCTTAATTAACTCAAAAATAATCTTACTAGAACCTAAATCGATCCTTTTTGTTTTGGGTTTCATTTAGATCCATTTTCTCCCCAAAAATCTTCTCTTTGTGGATTTAACCACCAAGAGAAGTGGTGATCATATTTCTTTAGGTTATTTTTCTTCATTATATTAGACCCCTATTCTTCTCTTTATTATTTATTCTTGGATGTTGGGATGGAATTTTGTCTTGTTAGTTCTTTATTTATTGTTGTGGAATTATAGATCTTGGATCTCCTCTCTCATCTTTAAAGATCTATCTTCATATATTTGGTGATTGTTTAAGGAGAAACTTATGGGAATCATTGATGATGAAATCCAGATATTCTAATTTGTTGGTTCTATGATTTTACTTTTTTTTAATTCATTTTCACTTCATAAAATCATAAATGTGTGTTTATTATTTTGTAAGACATATTCTTGGAGAATTTTCCATGAAATTTTTTATAACATCTTCCTTGACCAATTTCCATTTAAATTGAACATGGTATAATTTAAATGTGTTTTATATTTATTTTTCATAATATTTTTTGAATTTTATAAATTCCATGTTTTCTTGATTATATTTTCATATAGATTTTAAAATATGTTTTATTGGAATTGAAGAATTTGGTCTAGGTTTTAATTTTCAAAATGGACTTCCTTAATTTAAAATAAACGAATTGAAAAATTTAAAAATTTAAAAATTATAACGCCCTATCCCAAGTTACCCAGAGTTGGGGATTTATTTTAATACATTGTCATGATTACAAGGAATCAGGTCCCAAAGGACTGATCAGTTTAGAAGTCTTGGAAAATAGATTACATACGTGAATGCTAAAATACATTATAAAATGAAAAACAACAACAACATTTTCTCCATTGACCACATTCATATCTCTTATACTATCCCTGCAGGTCAGTCATAATATACTTCATTGCATCCTAGGAAAAATAAAAAATTGAAAATAATGAGCTCAGATGCTTTGTAAGGATAATAATATAATGAAAACTTCCATAAATAATCATAAATATTTAAGGAAATGTATAAAACTAAAACAAAAGCCTTTTAAACGTAACCTTCCACACAATGTGGGAATGATAAATCAAATAATGGAATTTACATATTCCCATGGATATTATACAAGTTGAATACTCACTTGTAATATAATAGAAATTTTCATAATGATGGAATGCATAATGCCATAATTCATAAATCCATAGTCAATGCCTTGTGCTGAGACTACAAATACGATTTTTTCAAGGCCTTGTGCCAAGACACTAGTTTTCCCAATGAGACCCACTGATGAATCGTGGAGATATAGTGTGCTCCAACCATCACATACTAAGTACAATGAAATCCTCATATAAAAAGTATTAAACATAACATAAACATTCGTATTAAAACTAGCATACGAAATGTCAATACATTATCCATAAACAATGAATGGTTTAAAAATAACACATACATAGTCAAACATATCACAAAACCTTCAATACAATATGGACGTTTTGTATCATAAAAAATCAACTTCAAACATGATTAAAATTCATCAAAGGATTTTGAGATAGATGAAATCAAAACATCTTAAGAGAAATATCTCTGTCTATTTTAAAATCATTTAAAAGTCATATAATTAAAAAAGATAAAATTTATTTTGAAAATATTCTTATTAGATTGTAATATAAGCTTTTACGATGATATAATGGCGAAAAATATCCACACCCACCATATAAGTTAAAAAACATTCTTACATTAATTTTTTCTAAAAGGTCATAAAGTACCTTGTCTGGAAAATGACAGAAAGATTCCTTTCAAAACATATATGGTCAAATAAGGGTATAAATTACTTTAACCCATAGTATAATAAATAATAAAAATGTTTTTAATTACATTTTTATGATAACAAGGATGTATATGATAAAGAGGTCCCAGTAGATACATACGTAAAAACAACCTCAGATAATAAAGAGTTTGTGGAATTAACCCGTACTTTGCACTTTCCTTTAGTCGAGGGTACATTTAACCTCTGGTATAATGACCAGAGTATGTTATTAAATTATACCAGAACCATATTCGTATTTATTATATCATAAATTATTCATTTATGACTTTATACTACCCATTTAATAATTATTTTCATGTTAAATTAACATTTTGGGTAGTAATCGATTTCTTTATCATACATGTTTTAACTTGTTATTCTTGATTGTATCATTTATATCATAATTTAAATAACCAGAATAAAAACCTTGATTTATATATCATATATATATATATAATATAAATATTTATAATATATAGATATATTCAATGTAAGGCATTGTTTATGGATATGGTGGGTCGTACGTAGTATAAACAGTATTTTTGTTTTCATATCGTATTGAACAAAACTAAGGGAATAAGATATATGTAAGAACATATATATATATATATATATATTTATCTAGTAGAATTATTTTGTCATATATTAAATACTTATTAATAATATATATTTTTATAGTCAACATTGAATGGTGAATGTGGTAATGAATCTCATCGTGTCATGGAGACGGTAATCTGTACGTACACACGAGTGCCAATATCATTATATTGATGGAAAAATAATATTTAATTGGATGGTAAATCATATATACATAATCATTAAAATGTTATATTTATAATTTATGTCATTAATACTCATTATTATACTCACCCAAATAATTATGTGTTTGAATAACAAACTACACCACGACGTAGAGAAGGTAAACTATACGTACACACGTATGGTGACTTTTTCATTCATATGATGGATAGAATAATTAATATAGTTGTAACATTTTTATAATAGCATCAAAGTATATATAATATATGGGAGTTGTTATTTTAGAATGGAAACAATAAAGAAAGAGGAAGTGGAAGAAGAAATGAACATGAAAGTGGTGATGAAATATTTACCTCTTCTTCTAGTTCTTCCTTTTTATTTGATCAAAAGGGATCTTTAGGTTGGAATTATAACCAAATTATGGCCTCTAGAATTAAGGTATAAATGTTGGGAGGATATATGGGTAGGGTTTCGCTGAGCCAAATGGCTATGGAGGTGTGAAATTAAGAGAAGGGGAAGTACCCTCTTATAAGAGAGGTGAGGGTCACCTTAAGAAAATCTTGAATTATTATTTTATAATAAAATAATTTTCAGTTTCTAATGGCTCCAAAATAATTTATTTCGAGGATAAGGTAGGGATTGGTCAAAAAAATCTCATCCCATAGGTTTTAGATAGGTTTATGTCAACATATTAACCTTATATTTTAGATTTAACTCTTAGTTGAATAGTTTGACATTTACCATATCTCATTGTATTTTTATATTATATGGTTAATAAACATACTATAACAATCCAAGAGAACATCAAATGGTTAATTAATGATATAAATATCATTATATAAGTTCTTTTATAGAAAAACATATTTTTAGGACTATTATATATTTTTAATAATATAATATTTATTTTAAAAACTCATTTATGTCAATTTTAAAACTATTTAGTATTTCGTTTTTGTGAAAGACATAAAAACGTGATTACATAGAAAAAAATACATTTAATAAACCATAACATTTCATATTCACCAATAAAATTCGTGTACATCAAAAAAACTTTGAAATTATATTTATTTTAATATTTATAATACCATTTATTTGACTCTTTCATTCATAACGAAATTACTGCATCACCATTGCATCATAAATAAATTTAATTATTTAATGTCTAAAAATTATAAATAAAATAAAATTATGTATTAAATATTTTTATCTTCTCCAATGAGTATTTATAGTCAAAAGGGTAACTTATATAATCCCATTTAATTTTTTTTTACTAAATGATATATGTTTATGTTATTTTTCTATTTACTTTAAATTAATTAATATAAAGTTTCATTATCACTCTGAAGTTGCTTCATGGGGTCCAAAAATCAATTTAAGGATGACCATGGGTCGACACGTATCAACCAATAGGTATAAGACACATGATAGGGCAATTTAAAATTATAATAATATTATTTTTTACCCTTATTTACTGGATTTAAAATTTAACCATGGTAAATAAATTTTTTATTGAAGTAATTATTCATAATTTATAAAACTAAAAGATATATATTAACACAATTTAGACATCCTAATTCCAAATATGGAATCCATTTTTTCACATTCAAAACAAAGAAGTGGCGGAAATTAATTTAATATTAATTCTCATTGTCAAAAAAAAGTGTATTTTCAAGAAATAATAATTATCAAAAGATTGACACATGTTTATGTCCACTATAATAGTTAAATTATATATAATGAACTAATTTATATTAAATGATAAAAATATAATCTAATTATACTTAAAACCATTCATATTTATAATTTAACAATATAAATTATTTCAATTAAAATGGTTGTTTTCAATTAAAACATTGTATTTTTTATAGCATCCCGCCTTTTTAACATAAACATTCATTAAATTACACAAAACTGAGGGTCTTTAAGGTTTAGTGTCTTGGAAACTAGGAACATAAAACATGAAAACAAAAAACATTATTCTTAAACACTTGAAAAGCTTCTCCTTATGTTCATCCTAGGTTCATTACTGCATCTCATAACCTGGGTACATACATCAACAGAAAGGGTGAGCAGAAGGCCCAGTAAGGGAAACAAGAGAAACATTTTACATGTGAACTTGAGATACTTCAATAAGGTCATGAAAAGAACTTTAAGGCATGAGAAAGAAATCATAAGATATTGTTGAGTTAATAAGGTTTTCCTTATGACATTTCCATTCCTTCTTGTTTTGAAAATCACAAACACCTTATCTTTAATAAAATTATTTTTATAAGGAAAATCGCTTTTATAAGGAAAATTGCTTTTATAAGGAAAATTATTTTTATAAGGAAAATCGCTTTTATAAGGAAAATATATTTTGTAAGAAAAACTATCCTTATCATATTTTCATTCATATTTTTTTAAAAGTATGAGATTCTGATTCATTTCTTTTTTCTCGGAATTGTTTTAAACTTTGACATGAAGTATTCTGTTTTAGGATCTGAATTCTGGACAAGAACTGTAATAAAGATTCACTCCAAAATCCAGATGAGAACTGTAATAATGTTTCATTCCGAACTCTGGATACGAACTATAATTAAGTTCTACATCAGATTCAGGATGTGAATCCTTATGAAGTTCAACAACGAATTCTCATTACGAATTCTGATGATGAATTCTCATTACGAAACCTGATGATGAATTCTCATTATGAATTCTGACGACGAATTCTCATTTCGAATTCTCATTCCGAATTCATCTATTAAACAGAATCTGATCATATTTGTTGTATACACTTTGAATTTATTCAGACTCCGAATCATTCACTCCAAACTTTCATTTTGCTTATGCCTTTATATTTTGACTACTCTTTATTATTTTCCTTACACTCTGAACTTTCACTCTGAACCTTCACTCCGAATCTTTTGAGTTAGATTTTAAACAGTGTCGTACATTCTGTTACACTTGTTTTGTTATAAAATGATGTCGTCTATTTTTTTATAAACTAATCGTTGACTATGTGACACGTGTACAGGTCCCTCCGATTTTTAAGGAAAATATGTCTGTTGGGAAGGAGGCCAACCTTACCTATAAATAAGAGCTCATTTGAAAGAGATCACAACTGATGGATGAATAACTTGGTTATTGTGCATACATGCTTGAAGTGATTTCTAGAGAGAGATACTCTTATTAACTCTCAAAGCTTTGTGTGACTCCGAATGTTGGTGATTACTTTCAAGGACTTCCGGGGATAGGAAGACGGAGGTGCCGACTACCTTGAAGTTCGAGGGCTTCCTTCCTGAGGAAGACAGAGGGTGTCGACTACCTTAAAGTTCAAGGGCTTCCTTGCTGAGGAAGACAGAGGTTGCCAACTACCTTGAAGTTGAGGGCTTGCAGGGATAGCAAGACAGAGACACCGATCTTTGTATCGAGGGCTTACCTTGGTGTGGGTAAGACAGACTTGCTTGAAAGTATAAATGAAGGGACCTTTATCCAAGGTTGCTGGATACCCTTCTCATTGGGTTAAAAGTCTTATATCTTGTTACTTGTAGTTTTATTACTCATTTATTTCCGCTACCTTTTGTATTATAAGGAAAGTATAACATTCTTATACTTCCTTACATGTACTCTGTTTCATTTAGATTCTATACGCTTTAAGGTAGAATCTCATATTGTAATCTTTTGTTATGTTTCAATTACCGGAACCATATTTTAGGAACCCTCTTTCGGAATCTCTTCCAAAGTTTTCATTTAGTATTAGAGGTGTTGTGAATTTTCTTAAGTTTAACTTTGTTAAACTTAGCCCTTTCCTTTACTTAAGGAAAACATAGTTATTCGTAACTAACTTTAAATGTTCCAAAGGAATTTTTTAAGTATACAATTCACCCCCCCTCTTGTATATTGAGCATCTACATCATTATTTTGATCCTACAATTGGTATTGTAACGCCCCGACCCCAGCTACCCAGAGTCGGTGCATTAATGACATAACATTGGCATGATCACGAGAAAGATCAAGTCTCGAAAGACCGATTAGTTTAGTAGCCTTGGAATAACTAGATACATCCATAAATTTTTACATTACATCATAAAAAAAAACATCTTGTCTTCATATCCCCTCATACTATCCCTGCAGGTCATTCATAAATTACTTCTTCATAATCCTGGGAAAAAAAAATTAAAACATTGAAAGGGGTGAGCTCGGATGCTCAGTAAGGATAACATTATAGAAGAAGCTTTCATAAATGAGCATAAACACTTAAGGCAATTTATAACTAAAACAAAAGCCTTTTAAACTTGAACTTCAGCATAAACTGGCAAAGGTAAAATGAAATAATTCCATTTACTTACTCACATGGATATTCTACTAGTAGAATGATCACATGCAATATCAATAAACACTTTCATAATGATGGAATGCATAATGCCAGACTATCATAACCACATAGCCAAGGCCTCGTGCCAAGACTACAAATAAGATTTTGCCAAGGCCTTGTGCCAAGACACTAGTTTGTCTCATGAGACCTACCGATGCATCGAGGAGCTATAGCGGGCTCCACCCGTCACTTATTAAGTCCAATGCATTCCCATATGAAAAGGTTTAAACATAACGTAAACATTCGTATTAAACTAGCATACGAAATGTCAATACTTTCACCACAAACCATGAATGGTATAAAAATAGCACATCCACAGTCAAACATAATTCATTCGATACAATATGGAAGATTGTATTGTATCACATTAACCTCAATCAATAATAATGAAGGATGTTGACATAGATTAAAATAATCATCAAAACTATTTGAGAGAAATATCCCCCTTTTCTTGAAAACATTTAAAAGTCACACTATTTGTCAAGAAGCCATTTAAAAGTATATTTTTGAATCAAAGTGTCCCATACCACATTGAAACTTTTAAAAGGAGTTTTAATTTTAAAACTTTAATGTCCATATAAATAAATCCTTAAAACCATTTTTAAAATATGGACATTAATGAGCATGATTTAGAAGAATAATTCTTTAAAACATTTTAAAATGGTATTTTGGTTAGAGTTTCTAACCAAAAGAGAGACACTTGAATACAAATAATTGAGGTAATCAAAACATTGTAATATCATGAGAATAAAGGAATTCATGATATACTATGTCAAAGTACATTATATACACCACATAGAAGTGATTTGGTGTATATCATCAAAGAAGTCTCAATGGAATGTAAATTGAGATGAAATTTCCCAAAAAGGTTGTATCCTTAGGTTAAGGATAAATCAATGACATAATTATGTGTGACAAATATAAATACACTAAATATGATTGGATATTCAGTGTAAAACAATCAAAGGACATTCACACATATTCTTGTAAAAAACAATACCAACGAATTGGATGTTTAACTCAACAAATGGAGAATGAGTTAAAATTACTCTTTTCAAATTCATATCAATGACTTGAGAATTACCAATGGAGTGATTATGTGTATCAAACTTCTATCCACAGGAAGGGGAGTGGAAATTATGACATAATCAAATGAATAGTGATTCCACACATAATCTTGGGGTAATATAATCAATGAAATATGTGTAAAGCCAAACGAGTGGAAATTGAAATCTCAAATTCCCTTATCGATTAGGTAACTTACGAAACATACACCCATGAAAGAAGTATCATACCATGATGATGTAAATACCCATAAATTAAAGTATATTACACAATGAATACGATCATGGGCAGTACACATACACCACATGCAATAATTAAGTGGTGATCAATGGAATTCTCACGGAATTAAAAGTGAGATAAGAAAACCCTTACATTGTACTTTTTCCTTGGTCGATGGTAGGTTTACCTCCTGTATAATGGTGAAATAATTGTTATTGAATAATAAAAGAATCATTTACTTTAATATGATATCATATATGATCTTTTATCATTGATTTGTTAATAATATTTAGGAATTATCGTCATTTCGGGTGTTAACGAGTTCATTTTACTTTATATTCTTTGTTATGTGAGACATATTCGTTATTAATGGGATGTATATTATTCATATCCAGAATGGTATCAAGTTCTTAAACATCATTTTTAAATCATCAAATTATACGATGGAGAATGAATCTCATCGCGTTCGTGGAGACGGTAGTCCGTACGTACGCACGAACGCTACTTCCATTTAATTTTTATTTTAAAAGAATCGAATCCAAATTATACATAGGTATATTACTATTCCAGTATAATATAATATTTTATATATGTTACTTAAGTTCATTTACACCATCCTTTATACGTTCCATGTGTGGTATGAACGAGTCATATCATTTTATGGGGGCGGTAGTCCGCACTTCCTCAAATGAAATTATCGTATGTATATACAACATGAAACGAATAATGGTATGAAATAAAATGGAATTACAGAAGCTTATATATAAAATATATATCATTAATATCATATTTAATTACAGTTCCATCCTAATGGCCACCATGAGAGGCGGTAAGATGTATTTGAACAATCATCGTTTCGTGAGGCGTTAGTTTTCCATCCACAGAAACATTATGTTCATCATCCATTAGATGGAGTTGTGTGAATGTGTAGTTTGAATCCTTCTTATAACAACATCCTAGTATATTGAGGATACTGGTGTTGTTATAAAATAAAGGAAATAAAAAGATTTTG
Organism: Viscum album; assembly: GCA_963277665.1. Taxonomy (NCBI): domain Eukaryota; kingdom Viridiplantae; phylum Streptophyta; class Magnoliopsida; order Santalales; family Viscaceae; genus Viscum; species Viscum album. Next base: position 166,835,991 of record OY728148.1, read on the forward strand.
GGGGGTTGGAGAAGCAAAATAAATGAAAATACTTTAAGAGAAATTGTTACCTTTAATTTTGGTAACTCACTTTGGTTGGAACCAAAGGACTTCTTGAAATGCTTTCTGCCTAAGGGGAAGCTTCAAGGAGGAGGAGAGGGATGTGGGGAGCATAGTTGGGCAGAGTTTGGACGAGCCAAGTGGCTTGAGAGGTGTGAGGAAATGAGAAGGAGGAGTGCCCTTTTATAAGAGGGGTGAGGGCACCTTTGGAAAAGCTAGAAATATTAATTTATAATAAATTGATATTCGGTTTCCAAAGGCTCCAAAGTTGACTATTCAAAGGATGAGGTGGGGATAGGTCGAAAACAACTCATCCAATAGAAATTAGACAGGTTTGGGTACTTATATTAACCTTATCTTTAAGTATTAACTCTAAGTTAATTAGTTTCACTTTTACAATGTCTCTTTGTATTTTTATATAATATGGTTAATAAACTTACTATATACATCCAAGCGACCCCCAAGTGGTCCATTAATTATTAACCAATCATAATATAAGTCTCTTGGCCGAACCTTAGATTTTTAGGAATTTAATATCAATTAATAATATAATATTTGTTTTAAGAACTCTTTTATGTCAATTTTGACACTATTCAATAGTTGATTTTTGTGAAACTCATAACAGATTGATTACTTCGAACAAAGTCAATTAAATCAATCCTAATATATCATATTATCCTAGAAAATTAGTTTAATTCATTAAAAGTTTCATATTATATTTATTTGGGTGTTTATAATATCAATTATTTTAATTTTTCACTATTATAGTAATTAATGAATCATCATTGTGTCATAAATAAAATAAATTATTTAATGTCTAAAAATTATAAATAAAATATCATTATGTAGAAAATCTTTTTAGCTTTCTAATGAATATTTATAATCTAAAATCCAACATATATAACCCTATGTAACAATTGTTGTTCTAAAAGATATATGCTTGTGTCATTTTTGTATTCATTTTAACTAAATTAAAATAAAGTGTCATTATCACTTACAAGTGGATCCATGGGGTCCCCAAATAGACCCAAAGATTCCCATGGTCGACCATGTACCAACCAATAGGGTTAAGACACTTTTTAGGGTAATTTAATATTATTATAATATTATTTTTTTAACCCTTATTTACCGGATTTACCCTTAACCATGGTAAATAAAATATTTATTGCAGTAATTATTCAAAATGTCTAAAAATAAAAGTTACCTATTTACACAATTTTAACATCCTGATTCCAAATATGGAATCCATTTTCCTAAATTCAAAACACAGAAGTGGCAGAAATTAATTTAAAATTAAATCCCGCTGTCAAAACAAAAAGCGTGTTTTTAAGAGATAATAACTATCAAAAGATTGACACTCGTTTATGTTCGGTTTAATTGTAAAATTATGTCCAATGACCAACATTATATTAAATGGTAAAAATATATTCTAAATATACTTTAAAACCACTCAAATTCATAATTTATCACTATTAATTATTTTGATTAAAAAAGTTGTTTTTAATTAAAATTTAGTAATTTTCACTATTCATCAAAATATAAAAGTTATCCGAAAAGTACCAAAATTTCACCCTAGGATAATTTCGATATTCCAAATCCAAAAATGAAGTCCATTTTTAAATATAAAATATATATAATTTCAAAAATTAGGTATTACTATTCATAACGGCTAGTTTGATTGGTTGTGGTGTGTGTTAAAACTCAAGGTTGCGTACAACACACGCTACTGTATTATTCAAAGAAAGCGTACCGTGGAAGCTTGGGATGTTTCATTTTAAATTTTTGATGTCCCCATTTAGTCAAAAAGTTTAAAATATAGTATTTAAAAAGGGTTCACTATTAAAGTTGATAAAAGTGCAATACTGAAAATGAATTTGTTCTTGCATTATATCTAAGAAACTCATAATATGGATTCTAAAATTATAAGGATTATATAAACATTAAAATTTATCTAATACTATTCATAACCTCTTTTGAACGGCTTGTTTGGTAAGTCATGGTGTGCTTGAACATGGTGTTGCATGTAGTGAAAGTTATTGAATTATTTTGAAGAAATAACACACTATGAAATCTTGGGGTGTTACATTCTCCCCTCCTTCAATAAATTGCGTCCTCGCAATTTGAAATTGTTCTTCGAAAAAAAAGGTTGAAAATAGATAATATATTTGTGGGAAAACCCACATCGGAAATTGGGTTACTAAAATTTAGTCTTAATATGAGAAAAAGAGAAATCAAAGGGTCACCATTAATTATGATCTCGATTAGGAGAACATTGGTGGAAACTAGAGACATATAATTGGAGGAAAAACGTAAATATTTATAGGTGGTGATTGAGGTCATCAATCACAAACAAGTGTAAAATTGAGGTCCTTATAATCATCAATCTATGATGATTTGAAATACCATCGGTTCAACAAAACATAGGGTATTAGGATAACACATTTTTGACGTTTCAAAATATCTTAGTTGAAATCCCACATCGAAAAATGAATTAATGAGGCCTCTATTTAAAATAAAGAGTCGAAAGTATGAAGATTACCGAAAATAACACATACTAGGGTTCCATGAAGGAAAATATGGATATGGAGGAGAAATCTAACCATCAATTATCTGATGGAGAGTAGTAGAGAACATGGCTATGAAAAGGCCAAAAATCCCAAAGCCATAAATTTGTGATGATTTAAGGTACCATCTAGGACAACATTTTTGTTCTATGTTTCTTTTATTAATGTTGGGGAATTTATTTATGAGATTGGCTAAGAACATTATGAGATATACTTAAATTTTAAGTAGATTTTCATTCTTTAATAAATTTCCACCACTAACTCAATTTTTTTTTAAACGATGAGTATTCAAGAAGACTTGGTCACACTGGAAGAGCTAGAATAAACTTCTATGGAATCACATGATCCATGCAGGATAAACCATATATTAATCAAAACCAAAATGGTTAGTGAATGATCTAATGATCCCCCAAAAGGATATTCATTGAGATAAATATGCACTAATCTTAATTTCTAAAATTAAACCAACAATACCCCAAAGTTAAATAGATACCATTCAATAACCAATTGTCCTTAAAATCCTTTAATATAATCCAAACTAATATTGAAACCCAAAACATAGAAGAATTTGATTATGTAGTCTCCCATGTTACATTGTATCTCCAAATTACATCAAATACTCTTAAAGTCACATACTTAAAAGTAATCATCACATATTCTCTGTTATAGGTTAATCATTTCCATAAATAACCCAAATCACTATAAATCAACAATAAAAATGTAGATAAAAATCCACCATTACTCTACAAATGAAACCTCATTGTATTCTATTTTCCTTGGGCATATAGTGTTCCTAACAAAACGAACATCTTCCAAAATAACATTTATCACTTAATCACCAAATCATTTTCCTATACCAAGGGTATTCATTTGATAAGACATAAGAACCCAAATCATCTTATTATTGATCAATAATATCATTTAACAAAAAAAATAGTCACACTAACCAGGGACTTCACGTAGTCCAGTGGTAGGCGATAAATCCCAATCACACTTCGGTTGTGGGTTCGATTCCCATAGCTTCGTCCGACGCGACGGGTTGTCACACGGTCTACGTGTTGTCATTTTTCAAAAACTATATTCTATAATATTACCAAAATGAGATAAATTCCTCAAAATAACAAAATTTAACCACAAATGTTATATCATACTTTGCATTTTCATCCCAAATTATAATAACTTATCATTTTCTCAAACCCCAATGATCATATAAAACCAAATGGTTATTTATACCTATATCCACAAGAGAAGAGACAATTCTTCCTCAAATATCATTCTCACATGGCAAACTGCGGGGTTACAAAGACAAGAGAAAATTATTCCAAAGCAAACCCATCAACAAGGAGTGCTAATACTTTTTAAATTTTTCTCCAGCCATTTATTTCCACATAGCTTCTTCTTTGACCAAGAAAATATCCTATAAAATAGGACATTCACTCGGGTAATGGCCAGGTCCCCTACATTTACGACAAATGACTGTAAATGGACTCTTGGGACCATTTTTATCTTCTTCCATAGTACTCTTCATTTTTCTTCGGCAATTCTTCACTTTATGTCCTTCCTTCCCGCACGTAAAACATTTCGTTGTCCCATTGAGACACTTTCCTGGGTGTCTCTTTCCACAATTCCTGCATGATGAAAATTGAGGTTTCTTTTCTCCATGGTCTCCATTGCTGGAGATCTTATCATTTATCACCTTTCTCTTCCTTGTTGAGTCTGGGAGTTGGTTAATATATATGTTGTTGATCATATTTTTGGAAAACTGATTTGGCATAAAGGCGATATCTTTTACGCCTATCAACATTCCATTTTGTTGCTCATTGCCACCACTGTTCCCAACTTGTACATCATTCTCAAAGTCACTATGACTTCCTTGGAATCCAGCCATTGACTAAAACCAGAAGGCATTGTGTGAGTAATAGTAGTCGTAAAATCATTTAGAGATTAAAATGTCACCATATTCTCAATTTGAAACATATTAGGATTAACCAAGGTCATTTTCTCTCATCTTATGTATATATTACTTAAATCAGTTTGTAAATAAAATGTAAATTATCCTAAGCATATCCCCCGGGAGTGTCGTAACCAAGAGTGCAGCAAGGCCCGTTGTCGTGCACCAGTTCCCGTTCGAGTCTAGCTCAAAGCGGTGTTTTCGAGTTTTACCCCTAGGTACATCTGTGCCAGAGCCGCCTCTACCTGCTCGTATCCAGACATGGATGTATTGCTCGGAAAACTCACAAAATCTTTACAATACCAAAATTCTAGGAAGTTTTTTTATACTAATCCTCAAAGTTCATCTTAGGTCTACGTGCTCTAATCAGAGTTTATCTAAATCTAGCTACCAAGGTTTTTACTAAACTTCCTCTGATACCAACTGTAACGCCCCGACCCCAGCTACCTAGAGTCGGTGCATTAATTACATAACATTGGCATGATCACGAGAAAGATCATGTCTCGAAAGACCGATTAGTTTAGTAGCCTTAGAATAACTAGATACATCCATAAATTTTTACATTACATCATAAAAAAAACATCTTGTCTTCATATCCCCTCATACTATCCCTGCAGGTCATTCATAAATTACTTCTTCATAATCCTGGGAAAAAAAAATAAAACATTGAAAGGGGTGAGCTCGGATGCTCAGTAAGGATAACATTATAGCAAAAGCTTTCATAAATGAGCATAAACACTTAAGGCAATTTATAACTAAAACAAAAGCCTTTTAAACTTGAACTTCAGCATAAACTGGCAAAGGTAAAATGAAATAATGCCATTTACTTACTCACATGGATATTCTACTAGTCGAATGATCACATGCAATATCAATAAACACTTTCATAATGATGGAATGCATAATGCCAGACTATCATAACCACATAGCCAAGGCCTCGTGCCAAGACTACAAATAAGATTTTGCCAAGGCCTTGTGCCAATACACTAGTTTGTCTCATGAGACCTACCGATGCATCGAGGAGCTATAGCGGGCTCCACCCGTCACTTATTAAGTCCAATGCATTCCCATATGAAAAGGTTTAAACATAACGTAAACATTCGTATTAAACTAGCATACGAAATGTCAATACTTTCACCACAAACCATGAATGGTATAAAAATAGCACATCCACAGTCAAACATAATTCATTCGATACAATATGGAAGATTGTATTGTATCACATTAACCTCAATCAATAATAATGAAGGATGTTGACATAGATGAAAATAATCATCAAAACTATTTGAGAGAAATATCCCCCTTTTCTTGAAAACATTTAAAAGTCACACTATTTGTCAAGAAGCCATTTAAAAGTATATTTTTGAATCAAAGTGTCCCATACCACTTTGAAACTTTTAAAAGGAGTTTTAATTTTAAAACTTTAATGTCCATATAAATAAATCCTTAAAACCATTTTTAAAATATGGACATTAATGAGCATGATTTAGAAGAATAATTCTTTAAAACATTTTAAAATGGTATTTTGGTTAGAGTTTCTAACCAAAAGAGAGACACTTGAATACAAATAATTGAGGTAATCAAAACATTGTAATATCATGAGAATAAAGGAATTCATGATATACTATGTCAAAGTACATTATATACACCACATAGAAGTGATTTGGTGTATATCATCAAAGAAGTCTCAATGGAATGTAAATTGAGATGAAATTTCCCAAAAAGGTTGTATCCTTAGGTTAAGGATAAATCAATGACATAATTATGTGTGACAAATATAAATACACAAAATATGATTGGATATTCAGTGTAAAACAATCAAAGGACATTCACACATATTCTTGTAAAAAACAATACCAACGAATTGGATGTTTAACTCAACAAATGGAGAATGAGTTAAAATTACTCTTATCAAATTCATATCAATGACTTGAGAATTACCAATGGAGTTATTATGTGTATCAAACTTCTATCCACAGGAAGGGGAGTGGAAATTATGACATAATCAAATGAATAGTGATTCCACACATAATCTTGGGGTAATATAATCAATGAAATATGTGTAAAGCCAAACGAGTGGAAATTGAAATCTCAAATTCCCTTATCGATTAGGTAACTTACGAAACATACACCCATGAAAGAAGTATCATACCATGATGATGTAAATACCCATAAATTAAAGTATATTACACAATGAATACGATCATGGGCAGTACACATACACCACATGCAATAATTAAGTGGTGATCAATTGAATTCTCACGGAATTAAAAGTGAGATAAGAAAACCCTTACATTGTACTTTTTCCTTGGTCGATGGTAGGTTTACCTCCTGTATAATGGTGAAATAATTGTTATTGAATAATAAAAGAATCATTTACTTTAATATGATATCATATATGATCTTTTATCATTGATTTGTTAATAATATTTTAGAATTATCGTCATTTCGGGTGTTAACGGGTTCATTTTACTTTATATTCTTTGTTATGTGAGACATATTCGTTATTAATGGGATGTATATTATTCATATCCAGAATGGTATCAAGTTCTTAAACATCATTTTTAAATCATCAAATTATACGATGGAGAATGAATCTCATCGCGTTCGTGGAGACGGTAGTCCGTACGTACGCACGAACGCTACTTCCATTTAATTTTTATTTTAAAAGAATCGAATCCAAATTATACATAGGTATATTACTATTCCAGTATAATATAATATTTTATATATGTTACTTAAGTTCATTTACACCATCCTTTATACGTTCCATGTGTGGTATGAACGAGTCATATCATTTTAAGGGGGCGGTAGTCCGCACTTCCTCAAATGAAATTATCGTATGTATATACAACATGAAACGAATAATGGTATGAAATAAAATGGAATTACAGAAGATTATATATAAAATATATATCATTAATATCATATTTAATTACAGTTCCATCCTAATGGCCACCATGAGAGGCGGTAAGATGTATTTGAACAATCATCGTTTCGTGAGGCGTTAGTTTGCCATCCACAGAAACATTATGTTCATCATCCATTAGATGGAGTTGTGTGAATGTGTAGTTTTAATCCTTCTTATAACAACATCCTAGTATATTGAGGATACTGGTGTTGTTATAAAATAAAGGAAATAAAAAGATTTTGGGGGGTTGGAGAAGCAAAATAAATGAAAATACTTTAAGAGAAATTGTTACCTTTAATTTAGGTAACTCACTTTGGTTGGAACCAAAGGACTTCTTGAAATGCTTTCTGCCTAAGGGGAATCTTCAAGGAGGAGGAGAGGGATGTGGGGAGCTTAGTTGGGCAGAGTTTGGACGAGCCAAGTGGCTTGAGAGGTGTGAGGAAATGAGAAGGAGGAGTGCCCTTTTATAAGAGGGGTGAGGGGCACCTTTGGAAAAGCTAGAAATATTAATTTATAATAAATTCATATTCGGTTTCCAAAGGCTCCAAAGTTGAATATTCAAAGGATGAGGTGGGGATAGGTCGAAAACAACTCATCCAATAGAAATTAGACAGTTTTGGGTACTTATAGTAACCTTATCTTTAAGTATTAACTCTAAGTTAATTAGTTTCACTTTTACAATGTCTCTTTGTATTTTTATATAATATGGTTAATAAACTTACTATATACATCCAAGAGACCCCCAAGTGGTCCATTAATTATTAACCAATCATAATATAAGTCTCTTGGCCGAACCTTAGATTTTTAGGAATTTAATATCAATTAATAATATAATATTTGTTTTAAGAACTCTTTTATGTCAATTTTGACACTATTCAATAGTTGATTTTTGTGAAACTCATAACAGATTGATTACTTCGAACAAAGTCAATTAAATCAATCCTAATATATCATATTATCCTAGAAAATTAGTTTAATTCATTAAAAGTTTCATATTATATTTATTTGGGTGTTTATAATATCAATTATTTTAATTTTTCACTATTATAGTAATTAATGCATCATCATTGTGTCATAAATAAAATAAATTATTTAATGTCTAAAAATTATAAATAAAATATCATTATGTATAAAATCTTTTTAGCTTTCTAATGAATATTTATAATCTAAAATCCAACATATATAACCCTATGTAACAATTGTTGTTCTAAAAGATATATGCTTGTGTCATTTTTGTATTCATTTTAACTAAATTAAAATAAAGTGTCATTATCACTTACAAGTGGATCCATGGGGTCCCAAAATAGACCCAAAGATTCCCATGGTCGACCATGTATCAACAAATAGGGTTAAGACACGTTTTAGGGTAATTTAATATTATTATAATATTATTTGTTTAACCCTTATTTACCGGATTTACCCTTAACCATGGTAAATAAAATATTTACCGCAGTAATTATTCAAAATGTCTAAAAATAAAAGTTACCTATTTACACAATTTTAACATCCTGATTCCAAATATGGAATCAATTTTCCTAAATTCAAAACACAGAAGTGGCAGAAATTAATTTAAAATTAAATCCCGCTGTCAAAACAAAAAGCGTGTTTTTAAGAGATAATAACTATCAAAAGATTGACACTCGTTTATGTTCGGTTTAATTGTAAAATTATGTCCAATGACCAACATTATATTAAATGGTAAAAATATATTCTAAATATACTTTAAAACCACTCAAATTCATAATTTATCACTATTAATTATTTTGATTAAAAAAGTTGTTTTTAATTAAAATTTAGTAATTTTCACTATTCATCAAAATATAAAAGTTATCCGAAAAGTACCAAAATTTCACCCTAGGATAATTTCGATATTCCAAATCCAAAAATGAAGTCCATTTTTAAATATAATATATATATAATTTCAAAAATTAGGTATTACTATTCATAACAGCTAGTTTGATTGGTTGTGGTGTGTGTTAAAACTCAAGGTTGCGTACAACACACGCTACTGTATTATTCAAAGAAAGCGTACCGTGGAAGCTTGGGATGTTTCATTTTAAATTTTTGATGTCCCCATTTAGTCAAAAAGTTTAAAATATAGTATTTAAAAAGGGTTCACTATTAAAGTTGATAAAAGTGCAATACTGAAAATGAATTTGTTCTTGCATTATATCTAAGAAACTCATAATATGGATTCTAAAATTATAAGGATTATATAAACATTAAAATTTATCTAATACTATTCATAACCTCTTTTGAACGGCTTGTTTGGTAAGTCATGGTGTGCTTGAACATGGTGTTGCATGTAGTGAAAGTTATTGAATTATTTTGAAGAAATAACACACTATGAAATCTTGGGGTGTTACATTCTCCCCTCCTTCAATAAATTGCGTCCTCACAATTTGAAATTGTTCTTCGAAAAAAAAAGGTTGAAAATAGATAATATATTTGTGGGAAAACCCACATCGGAAATTGGGTTACTAAAATTTAGTCTTAATATGAGAAAAAGAGAAATCAAAGGGTCACCACCAAATTATGATCTCGATTAGGAGAACATTGGTGGCAACTAGAGACATATAATTGGAGGAAAAACGTAAATATTTATAGGTGGTGATTGTGGTCATCAATCACAAACAAGTGTAAAATTGAGGTCCTTATAATCATCAATCTATGATGATTTGAAATACCATCGGTTCAACAAAACATAGGGTATTAGGATAACACATTTTTGACGTTTCAAAATATCTTAGTTGAAATCCCACATCGAAAAATGAATTAATGAGGCCTCTATTTAAAATAAAGAGTCGAAAGTATGAAGATTACCGAAAATAACACATACTAGGGTTCCATGAAGGAAAATATGGATATGGAGGAGAAATCTAACCATCAATTATCTGATGGAGAGTAGTAGAGAACATGGCTATGAAAAGGCCAAAAATCCCAAAGCCATAAATTTGTGATGATTTAAGGTACCATCTAGGACAACATTTTTGTTCTATGTTTCTTTTATTAATGTTGGGGAATTTATTTATGAGATTGGCTAAGAACATTATGAGATATACTTAAATTTTAAGTAGATTTTCATTCTTTAATAAATTTCCACCACTAACTCAATTTTTTTTTAAACGATGAGTATTCAAGAAGACTTGGTCACACTAGAAGAGCTAGAACAAACTTCTATGGAATCACATGATCCATGCAGGATAAACCATATATTAATCAAAACCAAAATGGTTAGTGAATGATCTAATGATCCCCCAAAAGGATATTCATTGAGATAAATATGCACTAATCTTAATTTCTAAAATTAAACCAACAATACCCCAAAGTTAAATAGATACCATTCAATAACCAATTGTCCTTAAAATCCTTTAATATAATCCAAACTAATATTGAAACCCAAAACATAGAAGAATTTGATTATGTAGTCTCCCATGTTACATTGTATCTCCAAATTACATCAAATACTCTTAAAGTCACATACTTAAAAGTAATCATCACATATTCTCTGTTATAGGTTAATCATTTCCATAAATAACCCAAATCACTATAAATCAACAATAAAAATGTAGATAAAAATCCACCATTACTCTACAAATGAAACCTCATTGTATTCTATTTTCCTTGGGCATATAGTGTTCCTAACAAAACGAACATCTTCCAAAATAACATTTATCACTTAATCACCAAATCATTTTCCTATACCAAGGGTATTCATTTGATAAGACATAAGAACCCAAATCATCTTATTATTGATCAATAAAATCATTTAACAAAAAAAATAGTCACACTAACCAGGGACTTCACGTAGTCCAGTGGTAGGCGATAAATCCCAATCACACTTCGGTTGTGGGTTCGATTCCCATAGCTTCGTCCGACGCGACGGGTTGTCACACGGTCTACGTGTTGTCATTTTTCAAAAACTATATTCTATAATATTACCAAAATGAGATAAATTCCTCAAAATAACAAAATTTAACCACAAATGTTATATCATACTTTGCATTTTCATCCCAAATTATAATAACTTATCATTTTCTCAAACCCCAATGATCATATAAAACCAAATGGTTATTTATACCTATATCCACAAGAGAAGAGACAATTCTTCCTCAAATATCATTCTCACATGGCAAACTGCGGGGTTACAAATACAAGAGAAAATTATTCCAAAGCAAACCCATCAACAAGGAGTGCTAATACTTTTTAAATTTTTCTCCAGCCATTTATTTCCACATAGCTTCTTCTTTGACCAAGAAAATATCCTATAAAATAGGACATTCACTCGTGTAATGGCCAGGTCCCCTACATTTACGACAAATGACTGTAAATGGACTCTTGGGACCATTTTTATCTTCTTCCATAGTACTCTTCATTTTTCTTCGGCAATTCTTCACTTTATGTCCTTCCTTCCCGCACGTAAAACATTTCGTTGTCCCATTGAGACACTTTCCTGGGTGTCTCTTTCCACAATTCCTGCATGATGAAAATTGAGGTTTCTTTTCTCCATGGTCTCCATTGCTGGAGATCTTATCATTTATCACCTTTCTCTTCCTTGTTGAGTCTGGGAGTTGGTTAATATATATGTTGTTGATCATATTTTTGGAAAACTGATTTGGCATAAAGACGATATCTTTTACGCCTATCAACATTCCATTTTGTTGCTCATTGCCACCACTGTTCCCAACTTGTACATCATTCTCAAAGTCACTATGACTTCCTTGGAATCCAGCCATTGACTAAAACCAGAAGGCATTGTGTGAGTAATAATAGTCGTAAAATCATTTAGAGATTAAAATGTCACCATATTCTCAATTTGAAACATATTAGGATTAACCAAGGTCATTTTCTCTCATCTTATGTATATATTACTTAAATCGGTTTGTAAATAAAATGTAAATTATCCTAAGCATATCCCCCGGGAGTGTCGTAACCAAGAGTGCAGCAAGGCCCGTTGTCGTGCACCAGTTCCCGTTCGAGTCTAGCTCAAAGCGGTGTTTTCGGGTTTTACCCCTAGGTACATCTGTGCCAGAGCCGCCTCTACCTGCTCGTATCCAGACAGGGATGTATTGCTCGGAAAACTCACAAAATCTTTACAATACCAAAATTCTAGGAAGTTTTTTTTATACTAATCCTCAAAGTTCATCTTAGGTCTACGTGCTCTAATCAGATTTTATCTAAATCTAGCTACCAAGGTTTGTACTAAACTTCCTCTGATACCAACTGTAACGCCCCGACCCCAGCTACCCAGAGTCGGTGCATTAATTACATAACATTGGCATGATCACGAGAAAGATCAAGTCTCGAAAGACCGATTAGTTTAGTAGCCTTGGAATAACTAGATACATCCATAAATTTTTACATTACATCATAAAAAAAACATCTTGTCTTCATATCCCCTCATACTATCCCTGCAGGTCATTCATAAATTACTTCTTCATAATCCTGGGAAAAAAAAATAAAACATTGAAAGGGGTGAGCTCGGATGCTCAGTAAGGATAACATTATAGCAGAAGCTTTCATAAATGATCATAAACACTTAAGGCAATTTATAACTAAAACAAAAGCCTTTTAAACTTGAACTTCAGCATAAACTGGCAAAGGTAAAATGAAATAATGCCATTTACTTACTCACATAGATATTCTACTAGTCGAATGATCACATGCAATATCAATAAACACTTTCATAATGATGGAATGCATAATGCCAGACTATCATAACCACATAGCCAAGGCCTCGTGCCAAGACTACAAATAAGATTTTGCCAAGGCCTTGTGCCAAGACACTAGTTTGTCTCATGAGACCTACCGATGCATCGAGGAGCTATAGCGGGCTCCACCCGTCACTTATTAAGTCCAATGCATTCCCATATGAAAAGGTTTAAACATAACGTAAACATTCGTATTAAACTAGCATACGAAATGTCAATACTTTCACCACAAACCATGAATGGTATAAAAATAGCACATCCACAGTCAAACATAATTCATTCGATACAATATGGAAGATTGTATTGTATCACATTAACCTCAATCAATAATAATGAAGGATGTTGACATAGATGAAAATAATCATCAAAACTATTTGAGAGAAATATCCCCCTTTTCTTGAAAACATTTAAAAGTCACACTATTTGTCAAGAAGCCATTTAAAAGTATATTTTTGAATCAAAGTGTCCCATACCACTTTGAAACTTTTAAAAGGAGTTTTAATTTTAAAACTTTAATGTCCATATAAATAAATCCTTAAAACCATTTTTAAAATATGGACTTTAATGAGCATGATTTAGAAGAATAATTCTTTAAAACATTTTAAAATGGTATTTTGGTTAGAGTTTCTAACCAAAAGAGAGACACTTGAATACAAATAATTGAGGTAATCAAAACATTGTAATATCATGATAATAAAGGAATTCATGATATACTATGTCAAAGTACATTATATACACCACATAGAAGTGATTTGGTGTATATCATCAAAGAAGTCTCAATGGAATGTAAATTGAGATGAAATTTCCCAAAAAGGTTGTATCCTTAGGTTAAGGATAAATCAATGACATAATTATGTGTGACAAATATAAATACACTAAATATGATTGGATATTCAGTGTAAAACAATCAAAGGACATTCACACATATTCTTGTAAAAAACAATACCAACGAATTGGATGTTTAACTCAACAAATGGAGAATGAGTTAAAATTACTCTTATCAAATTCATATCAATGACTTGAGAATTACCAATGGAGTGATTATGTGTATCAAACTTCTATCCACAGGAAGGGGAGTGGAAATTATGACATAATCAAATGAATAGTGATTCCACACATAATCTTGGGGTAATATAATCAATGAAACATGTGTAAAGCCAAACGAGTGGAAATTGAAATATCAAATTCCCTTATCGATTAGGTAACTTACGAAACATACACCCATGAAAGAAGTATCATACCATGATTATGTAAATACCCATAAATTAAAGTATATTACACATTGAATATGATCATGGGCAGTACACATACACCACATGCAATAATTAAGTGGTGATCAATGGAATTCTCACGGAATTAAAAGCGAGATAAGAAAACCCTTACATTGTACTTTTTCCTTGGTCGATGGTAGGTTTACCTCCTGTATAATGGTGAAATAATTGTTATTGAATAATAAAAGAATCATTTACTTTAATATGATATCATATATGATCTTTTATCATTGATTTGTTAATAATATTTTAGAATTATCGTCATTTCGGGTGTTAACGGGTTCATTTTACTTTATATTCTTTGTTATGTGAGACATATTCGTTATTAATGGGATGTATATTATTCATATCCAGAATGGTATCAAGTTCTTAAACATCATTTTTAAATCATCAAATTATACGATGAAGAATGAATCTCATCGCGTTCGTGGAGACGGTAGTCCGTACGTACGCACGAACGCTACTTCCATTTAATTTTTATTTTAAAAGAATCGAATCCAAATTATACATAGGTATATTACTATTCCAGTATAATATAATATTTTATATATGTTACTTAATTTCATTTACACCATCCTTTATACGTTCCATGTGTGGTATGAACGAGTCATATCATTTTAAGGGGGCGGTAGTCCGCACTTCCTCAAATGAAATTATCGTATGTATATACAACATGAAACGAATAATGGTATGAAATAAAATGGAATTACAGAAGCTTATATATAAAATATATATCATTAATATCATATTTAATTACAGTTCCATCCTAATGGCCACCATGAGAGGCGGTAAGATGTATTTGAACAATCATCGTTTCGTGAGGCGTTAGTTTGCCATCCACAGAAACATTATGTTCATCATCCATTAGATGGAGTTGTGTGAATGTGTAGTTTGAATCCTTATTATAACAACATCCTAGTATATTGAGGATACTGGTGTTGTTATAAAATAAAGGAAATAAAAAGATTTTGGGGGGTTGGAGAAGCAAAATAAATGAAAATACTTTAAGAGAAATTGTTACCTTTAATTTAGGTAACTCACTTTGGTTGGAACCAAAGGACTTCTTGAAATGCTTTCTGCCTAAGGGGAAGCTTCAAGGAGGAGGAGAGGGATGTGGGGAGCTTAGTTGGGCAGAGTTTGGACGAGCCAAGTGGCTTGAGAGGTGTGAGGAAATGAGAAGGAGGAGTGCCCTTTTATAAGAGGGGTGAGGGGCACCTTTGGAAAAGCTAGAAATATTAATTTATAATAAATTCATATTCGGTTTCCAAAGGCTCCAAAGTTGACTATTCAAAGTATGAGGTGGGGATAGGTCGAAAACAACTCATCCAATAGAAATTAGACAGGTTTGGGTACTTATATTAACCTTATCTTTAAGTATTAACTCTAAGTTAATTAGTTTCACTTTTACAATGTCTCTTTGTATTTTTATATAATATGGTTAATAAACTTACTATATACATCCAAGAGACCCCCAAGTGGTCCATTAATTATTAACCAATCATAATATAAGTCTCTTGGCCGAACCTTAGATTTTTAGGAATTTAATATCAATTAATAATATAATATTTGTTTTAAGAACTCTTTTATGTCAATTTTGACACTATTCAATAGTTGATTTTTGTGAAACTCATAACAGATTGATTACTTCGAACAAAGTCAATTAAATCAATCCTAATATATCATATTATCCTAGAAAATTAGTTTAATTCATTAAAAGTTTCATATTATATTTATTTGGGTGTTTATAATATCAATTATTTTAATTTTTCACTATTATAGTAATTAATGCATCATCATTGTGTCATAAATAAAATAAATTATTTAATGTATAAAAATTATAAATAAAATATAATTATGTAGAAAATCTTTTTAGCTTTCTAATGAATATTTATAATCTAAAATCCAACATATATAACCCTATGTAACAATTGTTGTTCTAAAAGATATATGCTTGTGTCATTTTTGTATTCATTTTAACTAAATTAAAATAAAGTGTCATTATCACTTACAAGTGGATCCATGGGGTCCCAAAATAGACCCAAAGATTCCCATGGTCGACCATGTATCAACCAATAGGGTTAAGACACGTTTTAGGGTAATTTAATATTATTATAATATTATTTTTGTAACCCTTATTTACCGGATTTACCTTTAACCATGGTAAATAAAATATTTACCGCAGTAATTATTCAAAATGTCTAAAAATAAAAGTTACCTATTTACACAATTTTAACATCCTGATTCCAAATATGGAATCCATTTTCCTATATTCAAAACACAGAAGTGGCAGAAATTAATTTAAAATTAAATCCCGCTGTCAAAACAAAAAGCGTGTTTTTAAGAGATAATAACTATCAAAAGATTGACACTCGTTTATGTTCGGTTTAATTGTAAAATTATGTCCAATGACCAACATTATATTAAATGGTAAAAATATATTCTAAATATACTTTAAAACCACTCAAATTCATAATTTATCACTATTAATTATTTTGATTAAAAAAGTTGTTTTTAATTAAAATTTAGTAATTTTCACTATTCATCAAAATATAAAAGTTATCCGAAAAGTACCAAAATTTCACCCTAGGATAATTTCAATATTCCAAATCCAAAAATGAAGTCCATTTTTAAATATAAAATATATATAATTTCAAAAATTAGGTATTACTATTCATAACGGCTAGTTTGATTGGTTGTGGTGTGTGTTAAAACTCAAGGTTGCGTACAACACACGCTATTGTATTATTCAAAGAAAGCGTACCGTGGAAGCTTGGGATGTTTCATTTTAAATTTTTGATGTCCCCATTTAGTCAAAAAGTTTAAAATATAGTATTTAAAAAGGGTTCACTATTAAAGTTGATAAAAGTGCAATACTGAAAATGAATTTGTTCTTGCATTATATCTAAGAAACTCATAATATGGATTCTAAAATTATAAGGATTATATAAACATTAAAATTTATCTAATACTATTCATAACCTCTTTTGAACGGCTTGTTTGGTAAGTCATGGTGTGCTTGAACATGGTGTTGCATGTAGTGAAAGTTATTGAATTATTTTGAAGAAATAACACACTATGAAATCTTGGGGTGTTACATTCTCCCCTCCTTCAATAAATTGCGTCCTCGCAATTTGAAATTGTTCTTCGAAAAAAAAGGTTGAAAATAGATAATATATTTGTGGGAAAA
Source organism: Viscum album (assembly GCA_963277665.1). Lineage (NCBI taxonomy): Eukaryota > Viridiplantae > Streptophyta > Magnoliopsida > Santalales > Viscaceae > Viscum > Viscum album. Next base: position 166,853,625 of record OY728148.1, read on the forward strand.
CCCACATCGGAAATTGGGTTACTAAAATTTAGTCTTAATATGAGAAAAAGAGAAATCAAAGGGTCACCACCAAATTATGATCTCGATTAGGAGAACATTGGTGGCAACTAGAGACATATAATTGGAGGAAAAACGTAAATATTTATAGGTGGTGATTGAGGTCATCAATCACAAACAAGTGTAAAATTGAGGTCCTTATAATCATCAATCTATGATGATTTGAAATACCATCGGTTCAACAAAACATAGGGTATTCGGATAACACATTTTTGACGTTTCAAAATATCTTAGTTGAAATCCCACATCGAAAAATGAATTAATGAGGCCTCTATTTAAAATAAAGAGTCGAAAGTATGAAGATTACCGAAAATAACACATACTAGGGTTCCATGAAGGAAAATATGGATATGGAGGAGAAATCTAACCATCAATTATCTGATGGAGAGTAGTAGAGAACATGGCTATGAAAAGGCCAAAAATCCCAAAGCCATAAATTTGTGATGATTTAAGGTACCATCTAGGACAACATTTTTGTTCTATGTTTCTTTTATTAATGTTGGGGAATTTATTTATGAGATTGGCTAAGAACATTATGAGATATACTTAAATTTTAAGTAGATTTTCATTCTTTAATAAATTTCCACCACTAACTCAATTTTTTTTTTAAACGATGAGTATTCAAGAAGACTTGGTCACACTGGAAGAGCTAGAATAAACTTCTATGGAATCACATGATCCATGCAGGATAAACCATATATTAATCAAAACCAAAATGGTTAGTGAATGATCTAATGATACCCCAAAAGGATATTCATTGAGATAAATATGCACTAATCTTAATTTCTAAAATTAAACCAACAATACCCCAAAGTTAAATAGATACCATTCAATAACCAATTGTCCTTAAAATCCTTTAATATAATCCAAACTAATATTGAAACCCAAAACATAGAAGAATTTGATTATGTAGTCTCCCATGTTACATTGTATCTCCAAATTACATCAAATACTCTTAAAGTCACATACTTAAAAGTAATCATCACATATTCTCTGTTATAGGTTAATCATTTCCATAAATAACCCAAATCACTATAAATCAACAATAAAAATGTAGATAAAAATCCACCATTACTCTACAAATGAAACCTCATTGTATTCTATTTTCCTTGGGTATATAGTGTTCCTAACAAAACGAACATCTTCCAAAATAACATTTATCACTTAATCACCAAATCATTTTCCTATACCAAGGGTATTCATTTGATAAGACATAAGAACCCAAATCATCTTATTATTGATCAATAAAATCATTTAACAAAAAAAATAGTCACACTAACCAGGGACTTCACGTAGTCCAGTGGTAGGCGATAAATCCCAATCACACTTCGGTTGTGGGTTCGATTCCCATAGCTTCGTCCGACGCGACGGGTTGTCACACGGTCTACGTGTTGTCATTTTTCAAAAACTATATTCTATAATATTACCAAAATGAGATAAATTCCTCAAAATAACAAAATTTAACCACAAATGTTATATCATACTTTGCATTTTCATCCCAAATTATAATAACTTATCATTTTCTCAAACCCCAATGATCATATAAAACCAAATGGTTATTTATACCTATATCCACAAGAGAAGAGACAATTCTTCCTCAAATATCATTCTCACATGGCAAACTGCGGGGTTACAAATACAAGAGAAAATTATTCCAAAGCAAACCCATCAACAAGGAGTGCTAATACTTTTTAAATTTTTCTCCAGCCATTTATTTCCACATAGCTTCTTCTTTGACCAAGAAAATATCCTATAAAATAGGACATTCACTCGGGTAATGGCCAGGTCCCCTACATTTACGACAAATGACTGTAAATGGACTCTTGAGACCATTTTTATCTTCTTCCATAGTACTCTTCATTTTTCTTCGGCAATTCTTCACTTTATGTCCTTCCTTCCCGCACGTAAAACATTTCGTTGTCCCATTGAGACACTTTCCTGGGTGTCTCTTTCCACAATTCCTGCATGATGAAAATTGAGGTTTCTTTTCTCCATGGTCTCCATTGTTGGAGATCTTATCATTTATCACCTTTCTCTTCCTTGTTGAGTCTGGGAGTTGGTTAATATATATGTTGTTGATCATATTTTTGGAAAACTGATTTGGCATAAAGACGATATCTTTTACGCCTATCAATATTCCATTTTGTTGCTCATTGCCACCACTGTTCCCAACTTGTACATCATTCTCAAAGTCACTATGACTTCCTTGGAATCCAGCCATTGACTAAAACCAGAAGGCATTGTGTGAGTAATAGTAGTCGTAAAATCATTTAGATATTAAAATGTCACCATATTCTCAATTTGAAACATATTAGGATTAACCAAGGTCATTTTCTCTCATCTTATGTATATATTACTTAAATCGGTTTGTAAATAAAATGTAAATTATCCTAAGCATATCCCCCGGGAGTGTCGTAACCAAGAGTGCAGCAAGGCCCGTTGTCGTGCACCAGTTCCCGTTCGAGTCTAGCTCAAAGCGGTGTTTTCGGGTTTTACCCCTAGGTACATCTGTGCCAGAGCCGCCTCTACCTGCTCGTATCCAGACAGGGATGTATTGCTCGGAAAACTCACAAAATCTTTACAATACCAAAATTCTAGGAAGTTTTTTTTATACTAATCCTCAAAGTTCATCTTAGGTCTACGTGCTCTAATCAGAGTTTATCTAAATCTAGCTACCAAGGTTTGTACTAAACTTCCTCTGATACCAACTGTAACGCCCCGACCCCAGCTACCCAGAGTCGGTGCATTAATTACATAACATTGGCATGATCACGAGAAAGATCAAGTCTCGAAAGACTGATTAGTTTAGTAGCCTTGGAATAACTAGATACATCCATAAATTTTTACATTACATCATAAAAAAAACATCTTGTCTTCATATCCCCTCATACTATCCCTGCAGGTCATTCATAAATTACTTCTTCATAATCCTGGGAAAAAAAATAAAACATTGAAAGGGGTGAGCTCGGATGCTCAGTAAGGATAACATTATAGCAGAAGCTTTCATAAATGAGCATAAACACTTAAGGCAATTTATAACTAAAACAAAAGCCTTTTAAACTTGAACTTCAGCATAAACTGGAAAAGGTAAAATGAAATAATGCCATTTACTTACTCACATGGATATTCTACTAGTCGAATGATCACATGCAATATCAATAAACACTTTCATAATGATGGAATGCATAATGCCAGACTATCATAACCACATAGCCAAGGCCTCGTGCCAAGACTACAAATAAGATTTTGCCAAGGCCTTGTGCCAAGACACTAGTTTGTCTCATGAGACCTACCAATGCATCGAGGAGCTATAGCGGGCTCCACCCGTCACTTATTAAGTCCAATGCATTCCCATATGAAAAGGTTTAAAAATAACGTAAACATTCGTATTAAACTAGCATACGAAATGTCAATACTTTCACCACAAACCATGAATGGTATAAAAATAGCACATCCACAGTCAAACATAATTCATTCGATACAATATGGAAGATTGTATTGTATCACATTAACCTCAATCAATAATAATGAAGGATGTTGACATAGATGAAAATAATCATCAAAACTATTTGAGAGAAATATCCCCCTTTTCTTGAAAACATTTAAAAGTCACACTATTTGTCAAGAAGCCATTTAAAAGTATATTTTTGAATCAAAGTGTCCCATACCACTTTGAAACTTTTAAAAGGAGTTTTAATTTTAAAACTTTAATGTCCATATAAATAAATCCTTAAAACCATTTTTAAAATATGGACTTTAATGAGCATGATTTAGAAGAATAATTCTTTAAAACATTTTAAAATGGTATTTTGGTTAGAGTTTCTAACCAAAAGAGAGACACTTGAATACAAATAATTGAGGTAATCAAAACATTGTAATATCATGAGAATAAAGGAATTCATGATATACTATGTCAAAGTACATTATATACACCACATAGAAGTGATTTGGTGTATATCATCAAAGAAGTCTCAATGGAATGTAAATTGAGATGAAATTTCCCAAAAAGGTTGTATCCTTAGGTTAAGGATAAATCAATGACATAATTATGTGTGACAAATATAAATACACTAAATATGATTGGATATTCAGTGTAAAACAATCAAAGGACATTCACACATATTCTTGTAAAAAACAATACCAACGAATTGGATGTTTAACTCAACAAATGGAGAATGAGTTAAAATTACTCTTATCAAATTCATATCAATGACTTGAGAATTACCAATGGAGTGATTATGTGTATCAAACTTCTATCCACAGGAAGGGGAGTGGAAATTATGACATAATCAAATGAATAGTGATTCCACACATAATCTTGGGGTAATATAATCAATGAAATATGTGTAAAGCCAAACGAGTGGAAATTGAAATCTCAAATTCCCTTATCGATTAGGTAACTTACGAAACATACACCCATGAAAGAAGTATCATACAATGATGATGTAAATACCCATAAATTAAAGTATATTACACAATGAATACGATCATGGGCAGTACACATACACCACATGCAATAATTAAGTGGTGATCAATGGAATTCTCACGGAATTAAAAGTGAGATAAGAAAACCCTTACATTGTACTTTTTCCTTGGTCGATGGTAGGTTTACCTCCTGTATAATGGTGAAATAATTGTTATTGAATAATAAAAGAATCATTTACTTTAATATGATATCATATATGATCTTTTATCATTGATTTGTTAATAATATTTTAGAATTATCGTCATTTCGGGTGTTAACGGGTTCATTTTACTTTATATTCTTTGTTATGTGAGACATATTCGTTATTAATGGGATGTATATTATTCATATCCAGAATGGTATCAAGTTCTTAAACATCATTTTTAAATCATCAAATTATACGATGGAGAATGAATCTCATCGCGTTCGTGGAGACGATAGTCCGTACGTACGCACGAACGCTACTTCCATTTAATTTTTATTTTAAAAGAATCGAATCCAAATTATACATAGGTATATTACTATTCCAGTATAATATAATATTTTATATATGTTACTTAAGTTCATTTACACCATCCTTTATACGTTCCATGTGTGGTATGAACGAGTCATATCATTTTAAGGGGGCGGTAGTCCGCACTTCCTCAAATGAAATTATCGTATGTATATACAACATGAAATGAATAATGGTATGAAATAAAATGGAATTAAAGAAGCTTATATATAAAATATATATCATTAATATCATATTTAATTACAGTGCCATCCTAATGGCCACCATGAGAGGCGGTAAGATGTATTTGAACAATCATCGTTTCGTGAGGCGTTAGTTTGCCATCCACAGAAACATTATGTTCATCATCCATTAGATGGAGTTGTGTGAATGTGTAGTTTGAATCCTTCTTATAACAACATCCTAGTATATTGAGGATACTGGTGTTGTTATAAAATAAAGGAAATAAAAAGATTTTGGGGGGTTGGAGAAGCAAAATAAATGAAAATACTTTAAGAGAAATTGTTACCTTTAATTTAGGTAACTCACTTTGGTTGGAACCAAAGGACTTCTTGAAATGCTTTCTGCCTAAGGGGAAGCTTCAAGGAGGAGGAGAGGGATGTGGGGAGCTTAGTTGGGCAGAGTTTGGACGAGCCAAGTGGCTTGAGAGGTGTGAGGAAATGAGAAGGAGGAGTGCCCTTTTATAAGAGGGGTGAGGGGCACCTTTGGAAAAGCTAGAAATATTAATTTATAATAAATTCATATTCGGTTTCCAAAGGCTCCAAAGTTGACTATTCAAAGGATGAGGTGGGGATAGGTCGAAAACAACTCATCCAATAGAAATTAGACAGGTTTGGGTACTTATATTAACCTTATCTTTAAGTATTAACTCTAAGTTAATTAGTTTCACTTTTACAATGTCTCTTTGTATTTTTATATAATATGGTTAATAAACTTACTATATACATCCAAGCGACCCCCAAGTGGTCCATTAATTATTAACCAATCATAATATAAGTCTCTTGGCCGAACCTTAGATTTTTACGAATTTAACATCAATTAATAATATAATATTTGTTTTAAGAACTCTTTTATGTCAATTTTGACACTATTCAATAGTTGATTTTTGTGAAACTCATAACAGATTGATTACTTCGAACAAAGTCAATTAAATCAATCCTAATATATAATATTATCCTAGAAAATTAGTTTAATTCATTAAAAGTTTCATATTATATTTATTTGGGTGTTTATAATATCAATTATTTTAATTTTTCACTATTATAGTAATTAATGCATCATCATTGTGTCATAAATAAAATAAATTATTTAATGTCTAAAAATTATAAATAAAATATCATTATGTAGAAAATCTTTTTAGCTTTCTAATGAATATTTATAATCTAAAATCCAGCATATATAACCCTATGTAACAATTGTTGTTCTAAAAGATATATGCTTGTGTCATTTTTGTATTCATTTTAACTAAATTAAAATAAAGTGTCATTATCACTTACAAGTGGATCCATGGGGTCCCAAAATAGACCCAAAGATTCCCATGGTCGACCATGTATCAACCAATAGGGTTAAGACACGTTTTGGGGTAATTTAATATTATTATAATATTATTTTTTTAACCCTTATTTACCGGATTTACCCTTAACCATGGTAAATAAAATATTTACCGCAGTAATTATTCAAAATGTCTAAAAATAAAAGTTACCTATTTACACAATTTTAACATCCTGATTCCAAATATGGAATCAATTTTCCTAAATTCAAAACACAGAAGTGGCAGAAATTAATTTAAAATTAAATCCCGCTGTCAAAACAAAAAGCGTGTTTTTAAGAGATAATAACTATCAAAAGATTGACACTCGTTTATGTTCGGTTTAATTGTAAAATTATGTCCAATGACCAACATTATATTAAATGGTAAAAATATATTCTAAATATACTTTAAAACCACTCAAATTCATAATTTATCACTATTAATTATTTTGATTAAAAAAGTTGTTTTTAATTAAAATTTAGTAATTTTCACTATTCATCAAAATATAAAAGTTATCCGAAAAGTACCAAAATTTCACCCTAGGATAATTTCGATATTCCAAATCCAAAAATGAAGTCCATTTTTAAATATAAAATATATATAATTTCAAAAATTAGGTATTACTATTCATAACGGCTAGTTTGATTGGTTGTGGTGTGTGTTAAAACTCAAGGTTGCGTACAACACACGCTACTGTATTATTCAAAGAAAGCGTACCGTGGAAGCTTGGGATGTTTCATTTTAAATTTTTGATGTCCCCATTTAGTCAAAAAGTTTAAAATATAGTATTTAAAAAGGGTTCACTATTAAAGTTGATAAAAGTGCAATACTGAAAATGAATTTGTTCTTGCATTATATCTAAGAAACTCATAATATGGATTCTAAAATTATAAGGATTATATAAACATTAAAATTTATCTAATACTATTCATAACCTCTTTTGAACGACTTGTTTTGGTAAGTCATGGTGTGCTTGAACATGGTGTTGCATGTAGTGAAAGTTATTGAATTATTTTGAAGAAATAACACACTATGAAATCTTGGGGTGTTACAGGTATCAGATGAGGTTTCTGAAATACTTGTACTCTCGTATAAGTTTTGCTTGCTAACTTTGTCATTCCGTACTTTCTTATTCCGAACTTTCTCTTTCCAAATATTTTTATTACGAATCTTTTCTACTAACAAGTTTGTGTGCCAAAGGTTATTTGAAGTATGGCAGGAATTAATGTTGGTTCTATTGATAATATAAATCCTACAAGACCACCAATCTTTGATGGTAATGATTATGAGTACTGGAGAGATCGAATGAAGACTTTTGTTTTCAATACTGGAGTAGTCAATTTTGTTATGCTTACTGGTGATTATAAAATTTCTGATAAGGAAGTTAGAACTTTTACTAACTAGGAAAAGCAAGAATATCAACTCAACTATAAGGTACGCAATACTCTACTTTGTTCAATGACCAGAAATATATATAGCCAAATTTCTTCTTGTGAAGCAGCTAATTGTATCCGGAAGAAGTTAGAAGTTACACACTTTGGAACTTCTAAGGTGATTGAGACTAGGAGAGCTATGCTTAGAGCTGAATATCATGGCTTGAACTTTCCTTATGGTGAACCAATATGTAAACTACAATAGATATTTATGACTATCTTCAACAGCCTACAATCTATGGGAGAGAAAGGTTTAGATGATTAAGCTCTTGTGGATAAGATAATTGATATCATGCCCAATGAGTGGGAATCCAAAAGAACTGCTATAGATGATAACAGGAAAGTGAATCAGATTTCTCTTGATGAGCATTTTGGAACTCTTCTTCAACAAGAAACCAGAATGAAGAGAGATGCTGAAAACATCAAAAAGAAAAATGGAAATGGTATTGTTGCTTTTAGAACAACATCAAATCATATGAAATCTAAGACTCCTGAGAGAGTAACCAGATCCAAGTCTAAGAAGATGGTAGTTCAATCAGATTCTAGTGAGAGTGAAATCTCTGAAAATGAATTAGCAAATTTTGCTCGAAGGATGAACAATATAGCTGGCCAGAGAAATTTCCAATCCAAGTATAAGAAAAAGGAAAGGAAAGATAAGAATGATGGAGAAGTTACTTATTATGAATGCAAGAGAGCTGGACATATAAGACCAGATTTCCCTATTCTCAAAAAGAACGAAAGAAAAGAAAGAAATTCAGACAGGAACAGAAAGAAATATTATAAAGCCAAAGCTAAGAATGTTTTGAAATATAATGATACCTTGAGTGCCAGTGGTGGTGACTCTTCAGATGAAAATTCTGATTATGAATCTTCATGACAGAAGAATCTCGGTCTTATAGCCATATTACCTATTGATAATAATTGTTTTATGGCTAAGGTATGAAATGCTGAATCATTTACCAATGTTTCATTAAATTCTAATAATAGTAAGTATTATAACTCTTCTGATGAAGAATCTTCTTCTGATGAAGAATATACCTTACCTACTTATGAAAAAGTCTCTAGGTTTGCTGAACTACTTGAAATTGAGAATTCTAAACTCAATAAAAAACATGATAAAGCAAACTCTAGGAATTCTATTCTTACAAAAGAGATATCAGATCTTTCTAAAGATCTTGATAGGAAAAATGATGATTTTGAAAATATTTCAAAAAATCTTGAGGAAGTAAGTTCTGAGAAGAATACACTTTCTAAAGAATTAGAAAAAGTAATTTCTATGAAAAATGTTTTCGAGCCTAGCTCTAGTTCTAAAACTAATGATTTTGAGGATAAAAACTTGGTTGTAAAACTCAAGTCCGAAATTTTTTCCTTAAAGAAGTGTTTATCAAACTTTACCCATGGGAAAGAAAATTTTGATAAAATGTATTCTCAAATACGACCTTTAAGAAATAAATATGGATTTGGTTATACCCATGAAAAACCAATTTTCAGTAACAATTATTTTGTTCCTCAATGTGCCTCATTTTGTACCAAGTGTCAATGTGGTGGTCACTAGGCAAAGGATTGTTCCTTAAACAAAACCCAGTCTCTAGGATTTCACAAAGCTTATTTCTCTAAGAAGATGTGGTTACCTAATATTTTATTATCTGGAAATCTCGGATCCAAAAAATTTTGGATTCCGAAACTCTAATTTTCTTCTTGATTTCAGGAAAATAAAGAGAGTACCAGAAACAATACATGGTACATGGATAGTGGATGTTCCCGGCACATGACTGGTAACAAAAGTTATTTCGAAAAGAATATCAAAACGAAAGGAGGAAAGGTAACTTTCGGAGATAATGCTAAGGGTGAGATTGTTGGTATTGGTAATATTGTTTTTCTTGGTAAAACCTTGATTTCAAATGTTCTTTTTGTTAATGGTCTTAAGAACAACCTCATTAGCATAAGTCAGTTATGCGATGAAGGTTACCTTGGGAATTTTAGGAACGATAAGTTCTTAGTTCAAAATTCCAATGAAGAATTTATTCTCTCAGCCAATAGGCAAGATAATGTTTACATCTTGAACCTAGAAGACCTTAGAAGCCAAGATTTACCTTGACTAAGTGCAATGTAAGATCATTCCTGGTTATGGCATAGAAGACTATGTCACTGTAATCTTAGGAACCTATGTAAAGTCTCTAAGAAGAAACTAGTTAAAGGATCTATCAGAGCTTATATTTGATTCTTCTAAAGTTTGTGATCCTTGTAAATATGGCAAGCAAAATAAATCTAGTTTTAAATCAATCAGTGAAGTCTCAACAACTGATGCATTACAGTTACTGCACATGGATCTTTTTGGTCCAACACAAACTGGAAGTATTGGAGGAAAATACTATGTGTTTGTTCTAGTCGATGATTACACAAGATTTACTTGGGTCTATTTTCTAGGAAATAAATCTGAAGATTTTTCTTATTTCAAAAGTTTTAGAGATCAAGTTAAAAATGAGAAAAACATTCCATTGAAAACTATTCATAGTGATCATGGAGGAGAATTTCGAAATTCTGATTTTGAAACTTTTTGTAGTAGAAAAGGTATTACTCACAATTTTTCAGCACCTAGAACTCCTCAACAAAATGGTGTAGTTGAAAGAAGAAATAGAATTCTTCAAGAGATAACTAGAACCATGTTGAGTGAATTTTCCATAGCTAGACACTTCTAGGCTGAAGCTGTAAGTACTGCTTGCTATACTATAAATCGAGTTTTGATTAGACCTTTTGTTAATAAAACCCCTTATGAGTTATGGAATAGTAGAAAACCAAGACTATACTACTTCAAGGTTTTTGGTTGCAAAGTATTCATTTTGAAAACTAAAGATAACATACATAAATTCACACCAAAATCTGATGAAGGGATTTTCTTAGGCTATTCCACAACCTCTAAGGCTTATAAAGTTTTTAATAAAAACACTTGTACTGTTGAAGAAAGAGTACATGTAAAATTTGATGAGTCAGATCCTTTTGTTTTTAAACAATCTCATCCTACATCCTCGGATGTGTTTTCAAAAACTGATTATCAACCTTTGATAGAAGAACCTTCTAATAAGGATAATGTTCAATAAGATATTCCTGAAACATTTACCCCAGAAGACTTTCTACCCTATGTTGATGAACAGGATTCTCAAAACCCAAATCAGGTGTTTCATAAGAACCATCCTAGTGATAGTATCATTGGTGATGTAAATCAACCTCTAAGGACTAGAAGTTCCTTAAGAAATGAAGTAAAACATCTATCATTTCATTCCCAATTAGAACCTAAAAGCACTGATGATGATTTAGGTGATGATGATTGGATCAAAGCCATGCAAGATGATCTAAATGAATTCGAAAGGAATAAAGTCTGGAATTTGGTTGAAAGACCTAAGGAAACTTCTGTAATTGGAGTCAAATGGGTTTTCAGAAATAAATGTTATGAAAATGGAATCATAGTAGGAAATAAAGCTGGACTTGTTGCTAAAGGCTATAATTAGCAAGAGGGAATAGACTATGAAGAAACCTATGCTCCAGTAGCTAGACTTGAGTCTATCCGTATTCTACTTGCCTTTGTAGAATTATTTAATTTCAAACTTTTCCAAATGGATGTGAAATGTGATTTTCTTTATGGTTATGTTCAAGAGGATGTTTTTGTTGAACAACCACTTGGCTTTGAAGATAGAAAACATCCTGATTATGTTTTTAGACTTACCAAAGCTCTGTATGGCCTTAAACAAGCCCCACGAGCATGGTATGATAGACTCACTGGATTTTTGCATCAAAATAACTTTGTTAAGGGAAATGATGATCCAACCCTTTTCATAAATAAAGATAAGAAAAATGTTTTGATTGTTCACATTTATATTGATGACATCATATTTGGTTCAACTCAGCAATCTTTGACTGACTCTTTTGCAAGTCTAATGAAATCTGAGTTTGAAATGAGCATGATCGGTGAGTTAACATTTTTCCTTGGTTTTCAAATTTCTCAAAAACCAGAAGGAACCTATATATCTCAACATAAGTATATTAAAGATCTTCTTAAAAAGTATTGTTATGATAACAGTAAGAGTATAATTACTCCTATTGGTACCTCAAACTCTTTAGATCTTGATGAAGCTGGGAAACCAGTAGATCAAACATCTTTTAGAGGAATGATAGGAAGTTTAATTTACTTAACAGCTAGTCAACCAGACTTAATGTTTTCATTATACTTATGTGCAAGATATCAACCCAATCCTTAGGAATCTCACTTAAAGGAAGTAAAAAGAATTTTTCGCTACCTTAAGGGAACCATGGATCTAGGATTATTTTATACTTATGGATATGATTTTTTCCTAAAAAGCTTTTCTGATGCTGACTTTGGTGGATGTAGAATGGATAGAAAAGGTATATCTGGAACTTGTCATTTCTTTGGAGATTCATTAGTTTCTTGGTCCTGCAAGAAGCAACATTCTGTAGCACTCTCCACTGCTGAAGCAGAATATGTAGCAGCTGGAAGTTGTTGTGGTCAAGTGTTGTGGATGCAACACACACTCACAGATTATGGCTTGAGTTTTACTAAAACTCAAATTTTGTGTGATAACACAAGTGCCATTGCCCTTAGTAAGAACCCTGCACATCACTCCTACGCAAAACACATAGATATTACGCATCACTTTCTTAGGGATCGCACACTTAAAGGAGATATTATTCTTCAGTTTATCGGAACGCAAGATCAACTTGCTGATATTTTCACAAAATATTTTCCTTATGATAGATTTGAATACATTAAACAGAAGTTAGGAATGATATCCGTAAGGTAATCCTTCTTAATTAACTTTCTATTGAAAAATTCTCCTTACAGGAATAAACACCTTTTCATAGGGGGAGTACATTTGATTGTTAGTTTAACAAAGTTTTTCAATATTTGTTTTCAAACTTTTCGGAACTAAAATTCCGGAATGGAATTTCTGGAACTAAAATCTTCCAGAATGGATATTTTCATATAGAAAACTTCTAGAATGGAAATGTTCATATTGAAAACATCCGAAATGGAAACTTTTGTACTGGTATTTTCATAATGGTATTTTCGTACCAAATATTTCATAATGTGTTTTTTTCTTTTCAAATTCCGGAATGAAATTTTCGTACTAAGTTTTTACTTACTAATTTTGTTTTTTCGTACTAGTTTCTCTGTACTGAGTTTGTTTTTTATTGTGAGTATTCCAAATTGTTCCTTTTCATAATAAGTTTTTTTTTGTTTTGGTTTTCATAAAAATGTTACCAATTACAAATAATCTTCCTAACCCAATCTGAAAGGTATGATTTCCTTACTCAAGTTTTCGTAGTCATATATTACTTGCTGGAATTTTTCTTATATTTTGTTTTCGGATTATAGTTTTATTAATTATTTGTTTTAATAAAAACCTCAAAAGATCAGATTCAAGAAAATTGGTTTTCGACCATCAGATCTGATCTCATCTTATCACAACCGTTCGATCAACCATAGAAGTTGAACTGTTTTCTCGTTACCTATATAAAGGGAACCCCAAATGGTTGTCCCACGTTGGTTTTCAAGCTCCAGTGTCTCAAAGTTCTGCCTCTCTGTTTTAAGACTGTTCCGAACCTCAGCCTTTTCAGTTCCGAACTTCTCAGAGGTCTTCAGATCTGAATGTCTGTGGAAGCAGCTTCTCAAGACATGTCTTCTTCTAAGCCGATTTAAAAATGGTTAGTATATAGAGAGAGGCTAGTTCATCTTTATTTCTTCAACAAGTACGATTCTCTTATTTCCAAGAATATCAAGCTTAATGGTTGGGAAGATGTTGCGGTGTCAAAACCCGGGAATCAAGATAAACTATATTCAGATTTACTTATAGAGTTTTATGAGACACTCTCCATTCTTAAGGAAGATGGAAGGGAGATGTTGTCTTTTAAGTCTTATGGTAAGACTTATAAGCTTTCATATGCCAAGGCATCCAGCTTGGTAGGGCTGAATAATGATGGTGAAGCTGAATTCATATCTCATGTGTTGCCGGATTCAAAAGGTAGCTTCAACAAGGAAAAATATTTAGAAACTCTCGGACTGGAAGATGACACGGCTCCGAAGATTTCTAGTTTATCTAAAAATTTCCGGATTCTGGAGTTATGGGTACAGGGCCTTATCGTACCGAGGAAATGTGACAAAGATAGCTTGAAGAATAGGGAGATCTACATCCAAGATTTTTTGTTAAATCTGAGGAAGTTTAACCTGATGAAGCACATTCGCATTACTCTTGAAAATTTTAAGAAAGGAAATCTAAGAGCTCAGATTATAATGTATCCAGCAATCCTCTCGAAGTTGATAGTTTGGTGCCTTGAGTCTTTCAAGGAGGCTTGCAATTCTAAGCCAAGAGTTTGCAAGATTATGCTGGTGAGTGATGGTACTCTTATGAGGATTGATGTAGCTTTTGACAAGAACACTGATCAGTTTGTTAATTCACCTGCTCATGAAGAAACAGTTCCGAAAGTTGCAGATCTGGAATCCTTTAAGCCGGTAAGGAAAAGAATGTTGAAGGAAGTGGAAGTAGAATCAGAGAAACCCAAGTCTAAGGAAGTTCGTTCCGTACCTCCAAAACCAAAGAAGAATAAATCTTACCCAGATGAGGTTGTTGCTAAATGGAGGGAGATGAAAGGGAAGAGAGTGTAAGGGGAGCCTCAGTTTGGCTTGGACCCTGCGGAGGCTAAGGCCTTGAAGGAAAGAATTGCGGATGAGCTCGAAAAACAAGCAAATGAAAAGAAGCTCAAGAAGAAGATGTCTGAGGCTGAGGTAGCTCAGGCTTTGTTGAAATTTAATGATATGGTTTCAGCAAATATTCCTGTTCTGAGATATTTTTCATTGGAATCTCTACCTGAGACTCCAGGAAGAAATTTCGTTGCTCCGGAAGAAGCTGTTGCTATGAATGCTGAGGAAGTAGAGCGAGTTGAGCAAGTGGAAGAAGAAGAAGATGTTGCTGAAGGAAGTGGTGAAACCGGAGATGTGTTGAAGCAAGTAGATGATTATAAGGGGACACCTTCGGAACAGTTATCGCTCCGAACCTCAGAAGCTGAGTCTTCTATGCTAGTCACTCTGTCAATGGAAGAAGAGAAAGGAGATGAAGAAGTAGCTTATCATGTAGAGGAAGAAAAACTTCTACAAGATATTTCTCAAATGGAGAATGTAGAGGTTGGTGCTCAGAAAGTTCCTGATGAGGAAGACCATATTGTTCAAGTTTCTGATAGTGAAAAGAAAACTCCGGAACAAGATTCTATTCCGAAAAAACACAAGGGAAAGAAAATTCTTGCTGATACTCCAAGCTCAGTAGTGGTGAAGAGAAAGGAAGCTGGTAGTTCTTCAAAGAGATAGCATGACCTTGTTGAAGAAGAAAATTCTCCAAGCAGAGTCTCGGATTTGGAGTCATCTTCGTTGGGGCATGACTTTGTTGTCCAGTCTTTAAAGAAGTTGGTGGGAACTATTCCAACTTTCTCAAGTATTGACTCAAGATGCCAAATGCTTCAACATGCATTAAATCAGAAATCAGACTCCGTATCTATGGTTATGGACAAGTGTGCTGAAATATAGGCTCAATTCAAAACGTTCTTTGTTGGCCATGAAGCCCATAGAAAATATTGCAAGAGGATGAAAAACTGGTCGAAGAAGACTGTAGATGAAATGAGGTTATTTGATGATTTTCAAGACAATGTTAAAGATTCTTTTGAGACTGAGGATAGGAAAATAAATGATCTGACCTCTTCCTTTGAAGAGAAGCTGACAGATGAAAAGAACTTCCAGATTCAAGAAGTCACGAATCTGAATGGGAAGCTGAATTCTGTTTCTCAAAACTGGAAGTTTGAAAGGGATCATCAGATTGAGTTTGAAGAGAAATTGAAGGCTCGGGAAGAAAAGATTAAAGCCCAGGAAGAAAAGCTTCAATCCCAGGAAGAAAAGATTGAAGCCCAAAGTGCAAGAAATGTTGTATTAGAGAAGAAATCTGAAGAAGATCATAAGGACTTAAAGAAGATAAAGAATATTCTAAAAAGTCTCATGGCGAAGGAGAAAGATCCCAAATAGACAGATCTGATCTTTTGTTGTACCTTAACTCTTTTGTTGTTGAAATTTTCAAACTTAATGAAAAATTTGTGCTTGCTCGTTTCTTTTTGTTGTTACAACTAATCTTTCAGGTACTTTTCTATATTTTCCATTCCCTTGTATTCTTTTTGAAAATCACAAAGGGGGAGAAGGAAAAGAACTCTAATGAAAGGGAAAAAGAATCCTAACAAAGGGTGAGAAAGAAAACAAACTCTAATAAGAGTTTATCTAAGGGGGAGTTTTTCATTAAAGAAGACTTTCTTATTTGTAATATAGTGTCACTCTGGAAATCTAGAATACGATCATTAGAGTTTCAAAGCCTAAGGAGGAGTTATTCGTATTCATCAATATCCTTAAAGAAAAGGGAGATAAGCCTTAATGTTTTTCTTTCTTCTTAGAATTTCTTTTTCAAGGATGTTTGTGCTTTCCAAAAAGGGGGAGATTGTTGAGTAAATAAGGTTTTCATTATGACTTTTCCATTCCTTCTTGTTTTAAGAATCACAAACACCTTAACTTTAAAAAAAATTACTTTTATAAGGAAAATCGCTTTTATAAGGAAGATTGCTTTTATAAGGAAAATTGGTTTTATAAGGAAAATCGCTTTTATAAGGAAAATCACTTTTGTAAGAAAAATTATCCTTATCATATTTTCATTCATATTTTTATTAAAGTATGAGATTCGGATTCATTTCTATTTTCTCGGAATTGTTTTAAACTTTGATATGAAGTATTCTGTTTTAGGATCCGAATTCTGTACAAGAACTGTAATAAAGTTTCACTCCGAAATCCAGATGAGAACTGTAATAAAGTTCCATTCCGAACTCCGGATACAAACTCTAATTAAGTTCTACATCAGATTCAGGATGCGAATCCTTATGAAGTTCGACAACGAATTCTCATTACGAATTCTGATGATGAATTCTCATTACGAAACCTGATGATGAATTCTCATTCCGAATTCTTACGATGAATTCTCATTCTGAATTCTCATTCCAAATTCATCTATTAAACAGAATCTGATCATCTTTGTTGTATACTCTATGAATTTATTAAGACTCTGAATCTTTCATTCCGAACTTTCATTTTTCTTATGCCTTTATATTTTGACTACTCTTTTTTATTTTCATTACACTCCGAACTTTCACCCCGAACCTTCACTCCGAATCTTTTGAGTTAGATTTTAAACGGTGTCACACATTCTGTTATACTTGTTTTGTTATAAAACGATGTTTTCTAATTTTGTTATAAACTAACCTTTGACTAAGTGACACATGTACAGGTCGCTCCGATTTTTAAGGAAAATATGACCGTTGGGAAGGAGGCCAACCTTACCTATAAATAGGATCTCATTTGAAAGAGCTCACAACGGATGGATGAACAACTTGGTTATTGTGCATACATTCATGAAGGGATTTCTAGAGATAGATGCTCTTATTAACTCTCAAAGCTTTGTGCAACTCCGAATGTTGGTGATTACATTCGAGGACTTCCGGGGACAGGAAGACAGAGGTGCTGACTACCTTGAAGTTCGAGGGCTTCCTTGCTGAGGAAGACAGAGGGTGCCGACTACCTTGAAGTTCGAGGGCTTCCTTGCTGAGGAAGATAGAGGTTTCCAACTACCTTGAATTTGAGGTCTTGCGGGGATAGAAAGATAGAGACTCTTATCTTCATATCGAGGGCTTACCCTGGTGTGGGTAAGACATACTTGCTTGAAAGTATAAATCAAGGGACCTTTATCCAAGGTTGTTGGATACCCTTCTCTTTGGGTTAAAATACTTATATCTTGTTACTTGTAGTTTTATTACTCGTTTATTTCTACTACATTTTGTATTATAAGGAAAGTATAACTTTCTTATACTTCCTTACTTGTACTCCGTTTCATTTAGATTCTATACTCTTTAAGGTAGAATCTCATATTGTAATCTTTTGTTAAGTTTCAATTTCTGGAACCATATTTCTGGAACCCACTTTCGGAATCTCTTTCAAAGTATTCATTTAGTATTAGAGGTGTTGTGAATTTTATTAAGTTTAACTTTGTTAAAATTATCCATTTCCTTTACTTAAGGAAAACATAGTTATTCGTAACTAGCTTTAAAGGTTCCAAAGGAATTTTTAAACTATACAATTCACCCCCCCCTCTTGTATATTGAGCATCTACATCATTATTTAGATCATACAGATATATCATAATAAAAATAACATTTTTTATAACTTGAAGATGTGGATACAACATTTATTATTGACAATCATTTCGTTTCACCAACGTCCATCCCCAAGGTGTCATTAAAAATTACCAAGGTTATTCCACAAGGTATCAGTCTAAAAGGTCATCTCTAGAGATTAAGTCTTTACCCAATGCATTGGAGCTCTATCTGGGCGCACCCTTGAAATTTATTTATTATCATGTGACCCACATATATCATCATCAATAATTTCGTAAACAACCCATATAGCATAAAATAAATGGGTTTCATTTCATAATCATAACGTTTTAAAAACTGCTTTAAAGACATGATCTTTATGTCACTGTAAACCCACGAAAAGGGAAAGCGGGTTTCATGTATGTAAATCCCTGAATTTAAAATAGAAAATTTTGGTATATACGTGAATACCCATATATAATATAGAGCTTTGATTATTCACTTAATAAAATAAAATAACTTTAGAAATAGAGAGAGACATTTTGAGACGAAAATTCTGTAGCATAACGGCTATGTTTCAGGGTTTTAGAAAACATTGAAAAGAGAGGGGACATGTGTCAAACATTCCTAAATGACCCATAAAAACATATAGGGACAGAATATAATGGATTTAAGAACATGGTAATGAAATTTGAAAATATACCATATGAAATGAAGAAAATGAAAGGAATACAAAAATAAGATTTCTCTTATGAAAATTCGGCAGCCTAACGGTGTCACATAAACTTCAACCAAACATGAATTGATGAGATCAAATAGGGTCTCTCATCATATGAACATAGAAGATCAGTATGATAGATATATAGATCATACCCCAACATAATAAAAAGGAACTTTCAAGACATGACAAGGAATTAGAACATTGAAAAAGGAGAAAGGTGAAAGGTCCACTTAAAAATTCAGTAGCCTAACAACGCCACTTAAAACTTCAAAATAATGAATTGAAGAGATCAAATGGGGTCTCTCATAATATGGTCATAAAAGATCAGTATGATAGATATAGATATCATACCCCAACATACTACAAATAAACTTGAAAGAATTGAAATAAAAGTAGAACTTGAAAACGATAAGGGTGAAAGAACCACTAAAAAATTCGGCAGCTTAACAGCGCCACTTAAAACTTAAAAATACTAAATTGAAGAGATCAAATGGGGTATCTCATCATATAATCATAAAATATCAGTATGATAAATATAGAGATCATACCCCATCATGATAAAAAGGAACATTAAAGACATTACATGAAAATAGATCTTGAAAAATGAGAAGGGAGAAAGAATCTGTTACAAAACATTCGGCAGCCTAACGACGCCACTTAAACATTCATAAAACGAAATAATGAGAGTAAGAGGGGGCCTCTCATCATATGAGCATGAAAAGGGAAGTAATATTAATATAAAAGAACATCCTCTAGCATAAGATCATTGAGCGTAAAAGAAATGATATAAAAGAGATTACTTGAAAAGAAAGAGAGAGGTCGGATCCCTTACCTTAAAACGTAACTCATAAAACTCAATGGTTGGGACCTTGAGGGCTTGGGGGAACCTTGGGAAGACTCCTTGGGAGATAATGAGACCAGAACTTCGTTAGGGGAGAGTGGGGAGTCGAAATGGATGAGAGGATGGCTTGGTATTTATTGGGAAAGTGAGGGGACAAGGCATTAATGGCCAAGGGACACTTCACAAGTGGTTTTCTCAAATCCATGTTCTCTCCCATGATATTTCCCATGAAGTTAGGCCACATGGGGCCCCCAATACAATAATTCATCAACATTAGTCTACCAACCCATAAAATATCTCATGACATTATCATGACACAGTTATGATGTCATTAAACATACCGAAACCCTAAAACTGTATTTTTACTATTCATTGAAAATTAAACTTTCTCAGAAAAATCCCAAAATTTCACCTTAACCAAATATCAATGATCTGATTTCAAAAATGAACCCCATTTTATAAAAATAATTTTCTAAATATTTTTAATTTATTTTTTAAATAAATACACTATTCACTGAAAATTCATTTTTTCAGAAAAATCCCCAAAAATTACCTTAACATAATATCGATGCTCTGAGTTCAAAAATGAAATCCATTTTATAAAAATAATTCTCTAAATAATTTTAATTTAATTTATAATTAAAAAACACTATTCACTCGAAAAAACTAATACTTGAATAATAATTTATGAAACCATTATTTAACCATTTTATTGAATCACATTACTTAATCAAGGTGCCCAGATTACATTAATACTTTCTTTAAGTGATATTACGAATACATTTGGTCACATTACTAATCCTAAGCATAAAATCACTATTCACAATTTATTATTCATCAAAAATTAAGTTGATCTTATTAGACTATAAATTTCGTACTGAACATAATTGTAGAAAACCATTTTTTGAAAATCATTACACATTTTTAATTTTTTAAGTTTTACATAATTTTTTTTTAAAATTTCCTCTCTCTAAAATTCACCAAAAATATGCATACTATATTTATCCAGAAATTTGAAAAGTCATAAACATAATTATAAGAAAAAATCCCAATTTTTATTTAAAACAAAGGATTACGCAAGGCAGTTACAGTCTCCTAACATAGCCCCTTATCACACCAGCATAAGAACTAAGTTTAAGGTGTGATAAGATGATAGAATCCGAGGGAGGCTCGACCAACATCGCACGAGTAGTAATTTCTATCAGTTTGAACTTCTCGTGAAGGCGATTCCGTTCTAGCGTCACACGATGAAGTTTAGCTTGGGTTTGGTCCAGAGCAAAGCCCAATGGTGCTACCTCCTTCCCAAGTTCTGTTAGATGGGCTTAGATCGGTCCAAAACTACTGGGTGAGGCCATCGAATCATCTTTTTATAATAAATAACCAAGATTACTTGTATTTAGAGACAATAATCAAAACGTTTAGTTTCCAGTGGTTATATTGACCAATGGTCATATAACAGTCAAAACCCAATGGTCTCATTTTAATTATACTCATGTTATCAAATGAAAAATTTTTGTTGAGTATAAAAATAAAACAAAATAACACATAAAATTAGGAAACAAGATTTATTCAAAATTTCAGGTCGTTACAATCTTCCCCCATTAAGAAATTGTGTCCTCGTAATTTTTAAAATTGGGTTTTGAAATTTCATTGAAAGTCCCACATTGGAAAAAGAGTCAGTAAAACTCTTACTTTAAAAGAATGAAAGGGAAGAACAAAGGTCACCCGAGTGAACCCACACTAGGATTCCATGTAGGAAAACATGGACATGGAGGAGAAAACAAAGGGTCAAGTTCTGAGGGAGAGTGATAGAAAACATGATTAGGAGAAAGTTAACCATAATAAAATCCCAAACTTATGATGTGTGTAAACGGTATTTGATTACCTAGTAGGAAACGTAAACCAAAAACGTTTTTGTTTTACGTTCCTTTTCATAATTTTGAGGAATTAATTTACTACATAGAACAAAAACATAAGAAAATATACCTCCCTTCATGTAGAGTTTCATCCTTTAATAAGTTTCTACCAAAACTAATCTTTTCTCCAAATGATGAGCATTCAAAACTACATGGTCTCATCAAAACACAAGAATCATCTTCTATAGAATCACATAATCCACAAAATACTAACTATGTATTTCTTCTATCTTTAAACATTATCCCAAAAACAGAAAGGGTAAGGTAAAACAACTCTTAAAAAAGAAAGAATCCCATAGGAATGGAAACTACTTTTAAATCTTCAATGTTCCATGGTACTACCCAAAGTTCATCATATACCATTCCATAAATAACGATCCCTACAATTCCTTTAGACAAACCAAACTAAGATTGAAACCCAAATACAAGAAGTATTTGATAACATAGTCTTCCAAAATAAACTTCATTGTTCATCTCCAAAAAACATCAACCACTCCTAACATCTTATAACAAAAGTATCTAACCTAAACATATTTTACCCAAGATAGGTTAATTATTCCCATTAGTAACCTAAATTACTATAAGTCCACCTTAAATTCATCGATTCTTCAAAATCTAAGTCAACCTTACTCCACAATAAAAATACCGTAGTAATCTATTTACCTAGATCATATAGGGTCCCCAAAATTGTGAACGTCTTCCAAAATAATAATCATCTTTTAATCCCCTAATCATCTCTGTCATATTAATACAGAAATCATCACATTTTCTATCACATTGGTCGTTGGGACATGTTCTTCTATTTCCCACAATTAACTAAGAAGAGAAAGTATAATTAGGGGCTTAAATACTTAGCCAATAATCATGCAAAGGAACTTAAAGCATATAAGGATAACTTGTAGAAGAAAAGTATACCCTAACTTTTGATCCCCTAGGTTCCCATATAGGTTATCCATGATCATATATTCTTATGTGAATCATTATTTTATTTTATCTTTTTTCCTTTAACAATGGTTCATACTAAGATTATGAATTTACTAAAGCGTATCCCCTGGGAGTGTCGTAACCACGAGTGCAGCAAGGCCTGTTGTTGTGTACCAGTTCCCATTTGAGTCTGGCTCAAAGCGGTGTTTTTGGGTTTTACCCCTATGTACATCTGTTCCAGCACCACCTCTATCTTCTCGTATCCAGACAGGTATGAATTTTCTTGGCAACCCATTACTCAATACTCACCAAAATACCATGAATATTTCCTATATATAAACTTTTCTATAGGCTTCTTCCTAATTTTTTCATATCCTAATTTCCACAAATAACAAAATCATCCATTGATACCAACTATAGAATCCCGCCTTTTTATAACATAAACTTTCATTACATTACACAAAACTGAGGATATTTAAGGTTTAGTGTCGTGGAAACAAGGAACTTAAAACATGAAAACATAAAACATTCTTCTTAAAAAATTGAAAGGCTTCTCCTCATGTTCATCCTAGGTTCATTACTGCATCTCATAACCTGGGAACAAACATCACAAGAAAGGGTGAGCAGAAGGCCCAATAAGGGAAACAAGAGAAACTTTTTACATGTGAACCTGAGATAATTCAATAAGGTCATGAAAAGAACTTTAAGGCATGAGAAAGAAATCATAAGATATATCATAATAAAAATAACATTTTTCATAACTTGAAGATGTGGCTACAACATTTAATATCAGAAATCATTTCATTTCACAAGGTCCATCCCCAAGGTGTCATTAAAAATTACCATGGTTATTCACCAACGTATCAGTCTAAAAGGTCATCTCTAGAGATTAAGTCTTTACCCAATGCATTGGAGCGCTATCTGGGCGCACCCTTGACATGTATTTATTATCATGTGAGCCACATATATCATCATAAATCATTTAATAAACAACCCATATATCATAAATAAAATGGGTTTAATATCATAATAATAACGTTTTTAAAGTTTCTTTAAAGACATGATCTTTATGTCACTTTAAACCCATGAAATTGGAAAGCGGGTTTCATGTTTGTAAATCCCAGAATTTAAAATAGAAACTTTTTGTATATATGTGAATACCCATATAGAAGAGAGAGCTTTGATTATCCACTTAATAAAATAAAATAACTTTAGAAAAATTGAGAGACATTTTGAGACGAAAATTCTGCAGCATAACGGCTATGTTGCAGGGTTTTAGAAAACATTGAAAAGAAAGGGGACATGTGTCAAAAATTAATAAATGACCCATAAAATAGTACAGGGACATAATATAAGGGATTTAAGAACATGGTAATGAAATTTACAAATATACCATATGAAATGAAGAACATGAAAGGAAGAAAAAAATATGATTTCTCTTATGAAAATTCAGCAGCCTAACGGCGTCACATAAACTTCAACCAAAAATGAATTGATGATATCAAATAGGGTCTCTCATCATATGAAAATAAACGATCAGTATGATAGATATAGAGATCATACCCCAACATAATAAAAATGACCATTCAAGACTTGACATGGAATTAGAAAATTGAAAAAGGAGAAAGGTGAAAGGACCACTTAAAAATTCGGCAGCCTAACGGTGCCACTTAAAACTTCAAAATACTAAATTAAAAAGATAAAATGGGGTATCTTATCATATGATCATAAAATATCAGTATGATAGATATAGAGATCATACCCCAACATAATAAAAAGGAACTTGAAAGACTTGACATGAAAGTAGAACTTGAAAACGAGAAGGGTGAATGAACCACTTAAAAATTCGGCAGCCTAACGACGCCACTTAAAACTAAAAAATTCTGAATTGAAGAGATAAAATGGGGTTTCTCATCATATGATCATAAAAGATCGGTATGATAAATATAGAGATCATACCCAAACATAATAAAATGGAACATGAAAGACTTTACATGAAAATAGATCTTGAAAAATGAGAAGGGAGAAAGAATCTGTTACAAAAATTTCGGCAGCCTAACGACGCCACTTAAAGATTCATAAAACGAAATAATGAGAGTTAGAGGGGGCCTCTCATCATATGAACATGAAAAGGGCAGTAAGAGGAATATAAAAGAACATCCTCCAACATAAGAGCATGGAGCATAAAAGAAATGACATCATCACCTTTGGTCAGCCAACCCATAAAATATCTTATGACATCATCATGACACAATTATGATGTCATTAAACATATCGACACCCTAAAACTGAATTTTTACTATTCACTGAAAATTCAACTTTCTCAGAAAAATCCCAAAATTTCACCTTAAAAAAATATCAATGCTTTGATTTAAAAAATGAAATCAATTTTATAAAAATAATTTTCTAAATATTTTTAATTTATTTTTTAAATAAATTCACTATTTATCGAAAATTCATTTTTTTCAGAAAAATCCCCAAAAATTACCTTTACATAATATCGATGCTCTGAGTTCAAAAATGAAATCCATTTTATAAAAATAATTTTCTAAATATTTTTAATTTAATTTTTAATTAAAAAACACTATTCACCTGAAAAAACTAACACTTGAATAATAATTTATGAAACTGTTATTTAACCATTTTATTGAATAACATTACTTAATCAAGGTGCCTAGATTATATTAATACTTTCTATAAGTGAGATTATGAATCCATTTGGTCACATTACTAATCCTAAGCATAAAATCACTATTCATAATTTACTATTCATCAAAAATTAAGTTGATCTTATTAGACTCTAAATTTCGTACTGAACATAATTGGATAAGACAATTTTTGAAAATCATTACAAATTTTTAATTATTTCAGTTTTACATAAACATTTTTTTTAACTATCCTTTCTCTAAAATTCACCAAAAATTTGCATACTATTTTATCCGGACATTTGAAAAGTCATTAACATCATTATAAGGAGAAATCCCAATTTCTATTTAAAACAAAGGATTACACATGGTAGTTACAGTCTCCTAACATAGCCCCTTATCACACCAGCATAGGACCTAAGTGTAAGGTGTGCTAAGGTGAGAGAATCCGAGGGAGGCTCGGCCAACATCGCACGAGTAGTAATTTCTATCAGTTTGAACTTCTCGTGAAGGCGATTCTATTCAAGCTTCACACGATGAAGTTCGACTTGGGTTTGGTCTAGAGAAAAGCCCAATGGTGCTACCTCTTTCCCAAGTTCTGTTAGATGGGCTTAGATCGGTCCAAGACTACTGGGTGAAGCCATCGAATCTTGTTTCTATAATAATTAACCAAGATTACTTGTATTTAGAGACAATAATCAAAACGTTTAGTTTCCAGCGATCATATTGACCAATGGTCATATAAAAGTCAAAACCCCATGGTCTAATTTTAATTATACTCCTGTTATCAAATGAAACATTTTTGTTGAGTATAAAAATAAAATAAAATAACACATAAAATTAGGAAATAAGATTTATTCAAAATTTCGGGTCGTTACATTTTTCACTATTGATCAAAATATGAAAGTTATCAGAAAAGTACCAGAATTTTATCCAAACTAAATTTTAATGTCCCTATTTTAAATTATAATTTGTTTTCATTAAACTTAATTTATAAATGTGTCAAATATTTTTTTAAAAAAAGTGTTTTCGTTGCAAGGAGGCAAAATTTCGTTTTTTTCGAAAATACTTCTTTTATCTGAAAAAATGAATTTGTTCTTATATTATGTCTAAGAAACACATAATTTCGATTCTAAATTTATTTAGAGTATATAAATTTCAATGTTTTGTTAGAACTGTTCATAACGATTTTGAATGGCTAGTTTGGTAAGTTGTGGTGCGCTCAAACTTGGTGTCGCAAGTTATTGAATTTCATTGAAGATATAACATAATATTAAATCTTGGGGTGTTACATAAATAGTCTGAAATTATTCAATTTAATAGATATCCAATAACCCACTCTGAATAATGTTATCGTTGTTTTGAAATTGATGTTCCTGGGTAATTTGACATAAATGATTTATTCGCAACGAAAGAGGGTGTAAAACCATGTTTTGAAATATTTTCAATCCTTTTAATATTATAATACTTCCCTAAAATTATTTTGGGATGGATTGAAATACGTTTCTCTTTTAAATTCCCCATTGTCATTAATACGATTATTTGGTAAAGTAAGTAGGTTTGGTTACCCTTTTGAGGGTTGAAATTATTTTAAAAAAACTGAATTGCATAGATGATTCTTGATGGCCTAGTTGGAACTTTATTATGATAACCTATTGTAATAATTCCTTAATTTAAATTTCATGATTATTGTACTTCCCACTATTGGGGGTTGAAAATGGGATTATTGACTTTGAGGGAATTGGTTGAGAGTGAGATGCGATATTTCGGCTAGTGCCCATAGTTAATAGGGATCCATTTGAGATCCTCATTACATTATTATCTCACTCTAAATATTTTACTAATCATAGGGACTTGGATAGTTAGATTGGATAACCTAGATAAATGATTCACTAGAGGAATCAAACCCTTCTAGTGGATCCATAGAGAACATGAAATGTTCAAACTAACGACTTGTGGACAAGAAAGAAGGTGTGCATGGAAATGGTTTTCTTGAGACCCAAAAGATTAGATGTAACTCTAACAGTTAGTCATGTGGTAATTTTATTAAATACTTTGAGGTGGACTTTGTATTGTTCCCAGGTGGTACCCATGAAATTCATATACTTGATCATAGTACATTGTAATGTTATTTTTCACTATTTCTCGCCAAATTTTCCTGGCTTGATTTATTTATTGTTATTATGAACCTTGTCGCTATTGTATTGACTCTTGTTCATCTTTTCACATCAGGAGAATATTATATTACATTCCAATGGCCTGAAATCCATTGATGTTTTTTATTATATGATAATCCCTCTTTTAGGGAAGAGGGGGGTGAAACCCGAATAGACTTCATGAACTTAAAACATTACATGATCTGAAGATCAAGAAATTAAAACCCAGAATAACACCAATATTCCTATCCGAAGCATTTAAAATATGAAAAAACTCTTCACCATTGCAAGACTATATGGATAGCAAGTGTCCTGTGTCCAGCACAAACCCGATCTGATGGAAAACGCCATACCCTTTCAAACATCAAATTCCATGCAGCCTGCATAATTGAACCGCCTGTTCTGAATTCTCCGCTGAGGCTTATACCATAAGGTGGAGTCTGGATGAAACTTCAATATTTGAGCCTCAAAAACCAACCCAATAGAAATCTGAAAAGTTCCAAAAATTCGCGAGCCCAAACACCACCATCAACTGCCAACCTAGAAGACCCTACACACTCCACGAGGCACCCCATCCACCATAGCTGAAGAATCTTGAAATACAATCCAACGGACGCGAGTCCAATCCATCGTCACCTAGGACTGGATGGATCACACCCACGCCACGAGAATGCCATAGATGAGGGAATACTAATCGTCTTGCAATAGAGGCGTCTCTCTAGAAATGGATCTACTCTAATTAGAATCAAGAGTGCACCTAACCGGGTTTCGAAGCAAGCTAGTGGTGGTGAGAAGACTGGGAAAGGGACATGGTGAACCAGCCATGACAAACTAGAACCAAGGGTCACCAGATTCAAAGCCAAAGGGACAAATCCATAGAAAACCAAACCCAAATGGCAGAAAAAACTCACAGGTGCACCGGATCAATATCCTCCCCCCTTCAATGCACTGTATATCTAACACGGATCCATGCCTGGAACCCACCGGAGACAACACATGGCCACGTCGGACAAATAGAACTGAAACCACAATGACTCCTAGACGAACCAAGCCACACACCGAGCTGGTCGAAGTAGATCCAGACCAAGACATCGTCGGGAGGAGCTGCGTCGTCGCCTAAAGACCAGGCCACCAAGACGAATGTTGTACTTTGCCGAGCTACATTGCCACTGAAAACACAGAGACCACGAAGCACTATCAGATCCTGTTGTGCCACAACAAGACCAGACGCGCCCCACTGAGCCGACACCAGAGAATCATCCGATCTAACCCAGGCTTGAGGGGGAAGGGGAAACATAACCTGTTGAAACCCTAGGCACCGCAGGTGGGAGAGACGGAGCCACTCCAAGGCTTTCCTTCAAGTTAGAATATTATAATCTCTATTTAGTTTCTGAATTTATCTTATAAATGGTTTTCAAATATATTCAAGAAAATGTTTTTTTTCTTAATGTTCATATGGATTGTTGTACACATTTAGTTTACGAAATGATTTTTAAATGATTAAAACTATTTTTTTTAAAATAATCCTCATACTCTCTTGGTTTTACTCACCATTTTGGATATTTTAATTACCTTATGATTTAATTGAAATGAATCATTGGTGGAATACTACTTGTCTCTTTAGCTCATAGCCTACTTGTAACTATTGTTGTTTATAGCCCATTAACATCTTATAAAGGTTGTTCATGCTCTCATCTTCCTTTGTGAGTTATTTGTTGGGTTACCATGGGTGGGAGATTTGGGACATGTTTGGTGGTCATATAACACCATGATATAGGTTTTTGGTTTTTTATGTTCGGCTGTGAATTTTCTTACTATCCCTTTATACTTTTACAACTATTTAATAAATTATATATCTAATGATGTTTCAAAATTTTACTCTATTATTTTAATATTTTTGGGAAAAATAATTCATAAAATTTGTTTTTTGATTCCTAAGTGCCTGACTTCAACCATTGAATATCGAGAATACTCATTGATTTAGTGGTGAATCAACTCAATTATTGGTTTAGATGATATTCTGGGTTGGTCCATTAAATAATTCCTTTCGTTAGGACTACAATCATTATAAAACATTTATTTAGTGTTATGTTAAATGTTTTGAGAAATTTATGGGAATTATTATATTTAATTATATTTGTTTTTGTGAATTATTTTGTTTTAAAGGCTTCATATTTTAGTATCAAAGATGGATTCTTCTTGTGGATGAAAAAAAATTTGAAAATGTTTTTTCATGTGAATGGTTTTTAAAAATATTATTATATAACTATATATGATTTAGTAATGCAATTATAGTATTATTTTAAATTTTATTTTTAGTTTTGTAAATAAATGTGATATGGCTTGTAAAATGAGAAAAATGTTTTTTTGTTTAAAAATGGGGAAACAATTTATGGTATATTTACATTTATGAAGTATGTTTTTATCCATTTTTAAATATTTCATTCTTGTAAGAGAAAAAGGAAAATGTTTAATGGTGTTTTAAATTTTGTCATTTATATTTCGAGGTTGGTTTCTGGTTTAATTTAGATTCATTTGGTTCTATTTTGGAGTATTTCTTCTTTTGGACTACAGTTCATTTTATTTATATTTTTCTTCTAAGAAATTTCTTGAATAAAAGGCGGAAATTAATTACTTTATGATAGTAATTGTCACATCCTATTACCATTTTTAGTAATTAAAAAACCATTATATTAATCATGGATGGTTTGGTCTTCAATTGGGATTTATTTGGGTGAAGATTGTCAAAATTATGAAAATTTCTGTGACGATCATTGTTGGTCCATGATTTTCCGAAATCGTGCTCCCTCACAGGGAAAGATGTTAAATCCAATAAAATGTGGGTTTTCATGTTTCTAAAATGTTTTGGAAAACTAGTCACCCACCAACAAGAAACTATGTACCTCTTCTGAATGGGGCACACTATTAGGGAAAATTGTTTGTCTAACCGTAAGGCCCGGCCTAGCTAACCATGAGTTCTTGATTTTTTAAAATGAAATTTATTTTTAAAAGTCACAAACCCCTTATTTATAGCATTTTTTGATCATATTATGAATTAATCTTCTAGGGGATCTCCCAATATGTGATTTTGGCCGCTATACACTCTTACATTAGTTGACCGAAGCTTGGTGAACAATGTTTGATCTCCACCCAGTAGTTTTTATCTTCAAGTTCTTTTTCTCCCACTCTATCTCTATTCTTCCCTAGGGTCTTGTAGACATTTTTATTGTTAATGTAACTAATATTTACAGTTTTATATCTTGTATATAGGGTTTATTCTCAGCTCTTCACTATCGATGATTTTCATTAGACTTTCTCGGTTATGTATTTTTTTCAATATCTTGTAATCCCTATGAAAGTGGTTCCATTTTGATTAACAAAATTAATTCACCCTAAATTTCATGATTTAAATTCTAGTTTTTGATTTAGATTCAATTTCATTAGCTAGACGAAATTTCATTTGATTTGTTTATTAAAACACCATTTCCTTTGAATTGGGCATTTGAAATTTTATTTGGAAAGAATTTGTGAAAAAACTACAATTTCATTAAATTGGGGTGTTGTATAATTGGATGGAATTTGGTTAAATTAAAATTTTGAATTTAATAATAGAATTTCAATTGTGAAATTGATTTGATGAAATTGATTTAAAATTTTTATTTGATAAAATGTCATTGAATTATTTTTATAGAAACCCATTTGTTTTATCTTATAAAAGGAATGATTTGATTAAAAACCCATTTAGTTTTTAAATTGAAAATTATCATATTTGAAATGGTGTAATGGGTTGAATATAGTTTTAATAAATCATAAAAAAAATCAATCATTGTTTTTTATTAAAGAATATGCAATCCAAGGTAGTAATGGAGTTATTTGGAAAACCCACTATGATTTATAATAGTAACAATACATATGCCGCCACATTTCCTTGATGGGATTGTGATAATTCTTCTTTGACTTGTGATAAAGGGATGTGTGTCCACATAGTATTATGAAAATTATTTGATTGTTTGGGAGTCCTATAGACTGAAACTATCATGCCTTTTTGGAATATGACCATGTTGCTCGCTTCATCATATTTGAAATAAATATGACAATGTTTGTTGTAGACTATTTACCAAACCTTATAAATTTATATAAATTGTTTTATAAAAAAAATTAATGCACCATTTGTTTAAATTATTTTCCAACATTTCAAAAGAAAGGAATGATGTTTCATAGATAATATTTTCAAATTACACACATATTTATTTAAAATTTTAAGCTTTAATTTGTTAACTAATTGTTGGAATATTTTATGGAATACTTGGTGACACACCACTCGGATTTTACCTCACACCATACATGTGCCTTTGGGTGTTTGTAAATAATATTCTTCCTTGTTTGAGAAAGGGTAAGATTCTACTTAGAGGTGGTAGTTTTTACTAATCCTTGGTCTTCCATAGTTGTGTCCACTGGTACAAGAGTATTTATCCTATTTTTGGTATATTTTTATAGTACATTGGGATGTTTATCCATGTTTAAGTTCAGGTACGGTTCTCCCTGTAGAGTTTTCCATGTATGCATACTGATTTTTTTATCTTTCATCCTTGATTTTTTTACGATTCATTCCCAGTCACATTTTTTATGATTTCAGGTGATATCCTCCAACCCATGGGGATTGTGAATTCCCTTTGGGTCATGTCGGTGTTCGATTTGTTATCAAGTTTATCAGGTACATTGTTCAATTCGTAACAAAGTTGTATCGGAGATTTAGTTGGAGATTTTTGTCTTGATGTCAGTATGCATTTTTGTTATCTTTTTAGCACTTAGGTGGAAGTTTTTATTGGGTGTTTGGAAATATTTTACCACAATATTACTTTTTGTCACAAGGAGAGGTTAGGGAAAGACATCATAAGGATTAGTTCTAGAATTTTATCATCTTTTGCTTTGGATATTTTGAAATCTAAATATTATTATCTATCAATTGGGATTAATTCTTATCTTTTCTCTACATGAGTATAATATGATGTATTCTATGTAATATTATGATGTTGTGTAGAATCATGCCTCTAATAAGATGTGTGAATCAGATCTATGCGAAATCTACTGATGAACCTCAGTGAGTGAATCCTCCCATGGCCCCGAGTCTAGTTGAGGTGATCGTGCATACTATCCATGCTCTGGGAGAGGCACTACCTCTAGTTATTGTTCATAATCAAGCTATGGAACCATATAGAGATATTCCCCAAGATTGTTCTCAAGTGTTTATCTTCAAGATTCCACCAACATTAAAAGTATCCAATAATCCTCAATAGGATGAGGAATTTTTGAGTTAGATGGAATGTTTCTTTGACTTCATAGAGACACCTGATGAAATAAATGTGATGTGTTCCACCTTCATTCTAGAGGTTCTAAGTTGGAGAAGGTGGTTCATGATGGTAAAATTGAAGTATCACAAGGGATTGGAGTGAAAACATACAAGGATATTTTCACCATCAAATTTTATCCAGATTCGGTGGTGTTGGCCAAGCCTATTGAGATTTTTAAAATTAAGCAGCCTGAAAGAACTGTGGTAGAATATGAAATATGTTTTGCTGGGATAGTGAAATTTTCACATAAGGTGGTATCAAATGAAAATACAAATACAAGATTGTTTTAGTTCAAAATTTGATCACATATTCATTGTCATGTTTTCCTATTAAATCTACATTCGTATATAGATGTTCAGGATAGAGTGTTGATGATTGAAATTGAATTAGAAGGAAACTCAAGGTTGATGATAATTTATTATTCACTATCATGAAGTAGGAATTACTCTAAAGGAAATATGATGTGTGTTGATTCTCATAGAGATTCTAGATTTTAGGGTCTTTCTATACCTACAATAGTTCCTATAAGAGGCCCTTTGATCTGCCACCAATGAGGCAAGTATATGAATTCTACGAGGGTTAACAATGAGGCACCCAAGATATCTAGATCCTATGGATCTACAAGTTACCTATTGGCGTTATTCCATGTCTATTATACTTATCGTAGTGGCATGGGATCATCAGTTCCTATTAAATTTTTTGAAAAATTAGAGTCTTTATAAGCAAAGTGGTTCTAGCCATAGATATATTAAAAAAATATTCTTCACGTAGTGGATGATTATCTTTAAGAAGTAGATACGGGTCTAGTGAATGTGAGAATTACCATCACTATATCTGCATCATTTTTGAATTCATTATTTGTAAATACTGGATATCATTCATTTTTATCAACCTGTATTATTAATCTGATAAACCATCCAAAGGAACATTTATCTTTAATTTTGAATATTTATACAACCCTAAGAATGAATGGATAATTGGGTATCCATATTACATATTGTGTTTTCTCTCTGTCTGATGTTACGATTTCTTGTTGTTTTCAGGTTTTCAACATGAAACCTCTTGACATAATATTTGGGATGGATTGGCTCATTGCCAATAAAGCTCAGTTTGATTGTTATCTCCAGATGGTCTCCTTTAATACACATTATGGAGTGTGATTTACCGTTCACGGAGAGTGGGACTGAAGGTCATGTAAATCCAGACATTCTTATCTGGAGTTGGGGAATTTAATATCAGTGTTTTCATTTGACATGGAGAAACAATAAATAAGCACTTATCTCCATTCAATTGTCATTGTGTCTCTCAATTTTATTACTTCATACTTCGTTGGGATTCCATTGTTAAAGGAGGTAGAGTTCTCTATCGATTTACTACCTAGTACTCAATAAATTTCAATTTATTCATACTGTATGAAACCAAATAAAATGAACGAGATAAAGACTCGGTTGGATGATATTTTATAGAAATTATTCATATTCTTTATTTTGTCACTTTAGGAAGCACCGGTTCCCTTTTCTAAAAAGATTAAGGTCCACTTCACAATGGTGTTGACTATCAGAAACTCAATAGGGTCACAGTAAAAAACAATTATCTTTTTCCACAGATTAATGATTTGTCTGATCTTTTGAAAGGGTAAAACTAGTTCTTAAAGAATGATCTTCAATCTGGTTACCATCAGCTAAGGATAGAGGATTCTTACATTTAGAAAACTTCCATTAGGATCATGTACATCCATTATGAGTGCTTTGTCATTCCTTTTGGTCTGACTAATTGTCCTGAAATATTCATGGATTTAATGAACAATACTTTCCTTAAGTACCTTGATTATTTCTTATTAGTCTTTTTGGATGACATCTATATTTACTCTAAGTCTGGGGAGGATCAAGTCCTTCATCGGAGATCAGTTCTATAATTGTTGAAAAATCACTGACATTATGTAAATATTTTGAAATGTGATTTTTGGATTAGTGATGTGATTTTCGTAGGACATGTGGCGTTGGAACATTGATTGTTAGTTTATCATGAGAAGGTGAAGGATTTTATGACATGGTAAAACCACAAAATATTTTCAAGATTTGGTGGTTATAGGGTCATGATGGGTATTATCACTAGTTCATTATGGACATCTAATGTATGACTTCTCTGATGACTTGTCTAACTCGAAAGGGAGTAATTTTTTTTTGAAATGAAAAATTTCATAATTATTTTGTAGATTTAAAACACCTTTTATCTAATACACCATTGTTGACTCTCCAAGAGGCTGGGAAGGGATATGTGGTCTTCTCTGATGCATCAGGTTTAGGTTTGGGATGCGTTTTGATGCATGGTGATCATGTTGTTTCTTATGCCTCTCTTCATCTTATGGAACATGAGAAGAAATTTCAAACCCATTACCTTGAAATTATAACTATGGTGCATGTAATTATGGGTTGGAATAAATACCTTTTTAAAGAATGGTTTATCATGATTTCTAACCACAAAAACATGAGTTATATCTTCTCTCAAAAGTATTTTCATATCTGCGAGGGTCATTTGGTAGAATACCTATATTATTTTGATTTTGAAATTTTTTATACCCTGGGGATAAATAATTTTATTGCATATTCTTTGAGAAAGAAAATTCAAATCCAATCCATGAATGAATCATCAAATGAGTGTAACATGAAAGATCTATTTTCATAATTTCATATTAGAGTCTGGTAATCATGGGTTGAGCTTTATTTGGCTAGTGTTAAGCTAACATCCTCTCTTCTTGAGATCACTATTTAGGAAAAGAATCTTGATGATGAGTTTTGTAGCATTAGATATTGTCTTTATGGTGGGTATACCATTACTGATTGGTTTTTCTTCACATAAAGAATTCTATGTAATTAGAATTTTTTTGTTATACCCTAATTAGTAGTTAAATCATTGATGGTGTGTTTCTATAATTCTCAATGGGTTATGCACCTAATAACCATGAATATATTCTATAACATTAAGTGTAAATTTCGGTGTATAGGTATGAGAAGGGGTATTCCTAAATTGTTTTCCCATTGTTATTAGTGCCAACAGGTCAAAACCAAGCAATAGAAACCTTCGGGTTTATTGAACCACTACCTATTCCATCATGGGGGTTGTATGAAATATCTACGCATGTTGTGTCAGGGTTTCCATGTAATTAGAGAAAGGAGAATGTGATATGAGTTGTGATTATAAGGATGACCAAGTCATCTCACTTTATACCCATTCGTGATACAACCAATGTTGTGGAGTTGGTAAATCTCAGTGGGAACCAGATTGTTTGTTTTCGTGGAGCTCCATATGTTATTGTTTCTGATAGGCATCCTAGGATTACTTATCATTTTTGGAGAGGTCTTTAGGAGGGACTATGATCTCAAGACTATTTCAGTATGACATTTCATTCAAATTCAGATGACCAGAAAAAAATAGCAATATATATTCTGGAGGATATGCTATGCACCATCATTCTTGACTTTTGTAGATCTTGATATGACCATCTAGGGCTAGTTGAGTTTTTTTTAAATAGTTATAGGTTCATAATCAGAATTTCTCCTTTTGAGGCCTTGTATAGATGGCCTTGTAGATATTCACTTTTCTAGACTGAGATTGGTGAAAGTTACTTTTCTAGATATATCATGGTATAATCTATGACCTCAAAGATCTAGTTAATTATTAAGATAATGCTGATAGAAAAGAGTTAGTATAATTATTTTGTTGATTTTTATCAGAGGCCCTTGGAATTTTTAGTTAGTGACCTTGAGTTCATGAAATATTCACCATGTTTGGTTCATCGATGGCTTGGGAGGAAAAGGAAACATGATCCTGATTTTTTGGTACCTTTTGAAGTTATTGATAAGATTTGGAAGGTGTATTAACATTTATAACATCCATCACATCTAACATCTATATTTAATATGTTCCATGTGTCGCATCTCCCGGACCATCCATCTAACACATCTCATGTTTTGAGCTGGAGTGATATTGAGGATGAACTTAATTTATATGTGATTGAACCTCTAGTAAAGATAATTGATTCTAATAAAATAACAATTCATGGTATGATGATATATTTGGTTCATCTTCTATGGCATCATTGTTTTGATTCTCATTAGGTGTGAAAGACAGAAAAAATTATGAGGGAGAGGTGGCCTCATCTTTTTGTCATGGATGTTTCTATATATGAAATCTATGGAAAGAAAGTTTCTATGGTGGGGAGTTTGTAACATCCTATTTCTATTTTAGGTCTTCCTAATACCCTATTTTAAAATCTCATTGGTTGGTTTTTGTATGGGGTTTCATTGGGGGAAGATTTTGAAACATTTCAAGGCTTCTAGGCCATGCATGGTTGGCATGCGGTTTTCCCAAATTGTGGACCCTCTTATAGAAAACTGTACAAACCTAGATAGTGAGGGTTTTCACAGATTGTACACAGTTTTGACAACCATTCACCAACCATGTAGAAATTCTGCCCCACTTTAGAATGGGGTGTATGGTTGGTGTTAATTATTTTTCTAATCATGAGACCCTTCCTAACTAACCATTATTAAACAATTTTTTATGCAAATTTTATTTTTTGAAGTAATGAAATTCTCATTTAAAGATCATCCTAGACCTATTACGACCTATTACAATTTCTACATCAATGGGATATACTAAGAGGTTATTTTTCCTCCTCTACACCCTTCTAAAAATGGATCTATGCTTCGAATAAAACGTTCAATATCCACCCTATAGGTTTCCTCTTCCTGTTCCCTTTCTCCCTCTCTCTCTCCTCTTCTCCCTAGGGTTTTTTAGATCTCCCAAATGTTGGAAGATATAATATCCCTTTTTTAGATCTTGAATCTAAGGCCGTGTCTCAATTATTCCTTGTGGATGATCTCTATTGGAGTATCCCAATTAGGACTTTATGTTTCAAGATCATGTGATCCGAAGGTAGGAGGTTCTATTTTCATTGGGCAATTTTATTAACCCTAAATTTCATGATTTAAATTCAATTGATTGATTTAAATTTAATTATTGTATGAGAATAATATTTATTTTATTAGTTTATTAAAAACCTAATTACATTTAATTGGGGATTTGAATATGGATTTGATATGAATTTGGGAAAACCAAAATTGCATTGAATTAGTGTGTGTTGTGAAATTAAAGGGAATTTTGTTAAATTAAATTTTCCAATTTAATTATGGAATTTAAAATGTGATGTTGATTTAATGAAATTGATATCAAATAGTTATTTGAGAAAATTTATTGAAATGATTTTGATATAAACCCATTTCTTTTATCTTGAAAAACTCACGATTTGATTATAAACCTATTTTGGTTTTTAAATTGAAAATTTTCATATTTGAAAAGGGAGAACGTGATTAACTATATTTAAACAAGTTTTAATATGAATTTTCCTTTTTTTTATTATTAGAGAACATGAAATCCTAGGTAGATAGTGAGTTATGTGGGAAACACTATATGATTTACAACACTAAAAATACATATGTATAAGTCACATCACCGATGAGATGGTGATAAGTCCTCTTTGACTAGTTCCAGAGGGACATGTGTAAAATTATTTCATGACAAATATTTGAGTGTGATTGAGTGACATAGCCTAGAACTATCATGACTTTTAGCATATAACCATTTTTATCAATTATTTTTATTTGAAATATATATAAATATATTTATATATATATTCCAATATTTCTTGTAAACTATTTACAATGCCTTCTGAAAGTATATATACAATTTTATATAAAATTTTTAATGATCAATTTTTTTAAAATTATTTTTCATCATTTGAAATGTAAATAAGGATTGGTTGTAGATATGTTTCTGAAATTCCATACCAGTTTATTTAAAATAGAAATACTTATTTTGTTAATTATATATTGGCATCTCATACGGAACCCTTTGTGAGATAGTAATGGGATTTTCTCTCATACCCCACATGTGCCTTCAGGTGTTTGTAGATTATCTTCATTAATCTTCAAGCAAGGGTAAGGTGCCAATTGGAGGTTGTGGTAGTTGTTAGTACTTGGACTTGGAGAGTTTTTAATGCTGTTACAAGGGTAGTTATCATTTTTGGCACTTTTTTGGGGTACATTGGGTCGTTTATCCCTATTTGACATCCAATACAATTCTCTCTATGGAGATTTCCTTGTATGCATACGGACTTGTTTATATTTCTTATGTGATGTTTGTGGAAAATTAAATCCCAATTTCATTTTTTATAATGCATGGTGCTAGTATCCAAATGGTGGGGATCAGGAAATCCCATCAGTCCATGCCATTTCTGGGTCGATTATCGGGTTACAAGGGAACCTGGGCTAGTTCGTGATTGTTCATAAGGTGATTATTTTTTCCATCTAGATATAGTTACATTATAAAATAGTGATTTTTATTGGTTTTGGGTCTTAATCCTCTTGATCCTAGAGTAGATGAAGTTTGTTTGGTGAAACATTATTGGTGCGATGCTTTGGGATTTATCCTTCATATTCTATCAATGTAATGTTGACCATCATAGGGATTTTTTAGTTTCATTCTTGATTGTACCTATTTTATTAAACATTTATATCTTTATAAATGAATTTACAGGGAGAATAAAATACAATAACAATGGATAAAAGTGAAACCAATGTACCTTGAAACACACCTTGGTATGTCAATGGTTTGGAATAATCTTTAGATTAAGAAATTGCAAACCGATTAGTCGATGGTAGAAGAAAATTTATATGTTCTAACTATAAATTCATGAAATGGTTGAATATGAATAAATTATATCATCATTTTATATAAAAATTATTTCTTCCTCGATATGTATGTTCGATTTGGCATGGATAATTGAATGTTAAGGAAATTTGAAATAATGATAATACTAGAAATGAAACACAAAGTGACCCACCAGAGGAGAACTCAGTTCAACAATTGTTAAAAGACACATTTGGATTTTCCTAATAAATTTTATAATATTTTAGTAGATCAACAGAACCTTCATATTATCCTAAGAAGGATAATATTTCTCAGAACATTCATAACTTAAAAAATGTGTTTTATAAATGAGTTGAAGATATAAAACAAAAAATATATGAAGGTTGTGCCACGTATTTGAAGTTATTTTTTTCTACAAAAGTTTTATAATAACCAGTGTCTTTTTGGAATTATTGTAAAATAAATTTTTCTAGATTTTGGATGTTCTTCATGATGAATTTACTAATGTTATGATCCCGAATCATTCTATTTGATTATGAAAGTTGTCAACAATCTTAGACTTTAGTATAGAAAGATATATGGATTCCCTAATAATCGCATGCTTTATTAGGGAGAAGATTCCTATAATGAAAAATTCATAGTATTTCACGTAGGTAGTTAGAATTCAATGAACAACAATAGGAGTATAAATCAATGTTACCCTAATTAGAAACAGAATAAGAAAAATAATCCATAGGTATTTCATTACTTTACTAAGAATACAAACATTTAAATATTCTTCATATCATTAGAGAATAGTTATTAAATGGAGTAGAATGCTCATGATAGTAATTATGAATTGATGATACACCCAAAAGCTTCAACATCAAGGTAGATATTTGATTAATTATATCCATATATTTATTTGCATCCAAGGAATATATGTTTGTGATTTGCTTCTGAGGGTCTTAACCCATTTGTAACATTAAGTACTAATAATAAAATTTGGACAATTATTTTGATTCTCTATAATGTACCTCAATGGATGTGTATGAGGATTTATTATTTTATTATTACGATGATTATTCCTAGATTTAAATTACTGTAAATGAAATTGATGTACACCTTCAACATCGAATAAAATAATTACGAGAATTCTGAGATGATTGAGTGGAATCATATCATGAATCAACAATAAAACAATTAATAATTTATACTACTTTTATGAAAACAATTATTGACTATTAGGACTAACAAATTTATCTATTTGGAACACTCATACAAGTTTCTCTTCTATAGTTTTGAATTTGGATTTTGAATAATAATTATTTCCTCATATAAAAAATGGTGTACTATATGTCATCATCAATTTATTGATGCTTCCCATAAATTCAAGTATAACAATACAAGATTAAATCGATATATTGAGATTATAAAGACATAAAAGGTGTTATCTAGATCATAAATCATGATACAATTATGAAATTTCACTGAATAATTATGCAAAATGGTATAATATTTAAGAAAGTGGAAAAGGATACAAGTTATAGTATCCAAAGAAGCTATAACACAAACAATGGAATAAAATTTTTATATATTTTAAAATTTTTTATTGGTGGTTTAATTTTATAAACCATAATCTTGACATAATTCATAATCAGAAAAATGTTTATGATAATGTAATGTTTACATTGCTTAATGACCTGGCTAAATCGAAGGATCACCTTCAAAGTAATATGGATTTGGAGTCAATAAATATAAATCATTATTTATAGGAAAATGAGAATGGAAATTATCCTTGTAATATATTTAAATTGATAAATAATGATAATAGAGTATTTATTCAAACATTAAAGAATATAAAAGTGCCAGATCGATATTCAAGTAACATATCAACTGAGTTGGCATAAAACATATAAAGATACGTGGATCGAAAAGTCATGACTCACATATTCTGATGGTGGGAATGTTACTGCAAGAATTGCATAGTAAATTACCTAAAAATATAACTGTAAATCAAGATGAGTTCTTTACCTTTTATAAAGAAATTTTGGGAAAAACAGTATATAAAACTGATCTTTATAAACATTATGAATGATTTTTTTGGTACATTTTACTTTGCACATGTTATTTTCTCCTTTATTCTTCATAATCATGATTCATTTAATAGTTCATTTGGTTGAATATACTAAAATTGGTGAACTGGTACACTATCAATGGATGTATCCAGTTAATACCTAAATTAATTATGTTTTTATTTTCATTGGTGAATTGAATTTTATCAAGTAATTTCATATTTTGAAAAATTATAGAACCCCCAAAAGAGGGAGACAATGAATTACTCTTTCAAGATAGAGGTTGATAATAATGGAGACAATGAATATAATGATAATTAAATGTATAAATTGGTAATGAAAAATAATTTAAACTTTCTCATTGATAAGTGTTTCGTACATACATACATTGTTCTAGTTTTTTATTTTTTATTTTTGTAAAAAAATCAGATTTTTAATTTTTTATAAATTTAATATATCTTAACCATTTGAATTGTAGGAATGCCGAGAACAGAAAAAATTATGATCCTAGCCGATTAGAATCTTGGAGCATGCCACCACTATCTTCAGCTTTAGTGGGTCTGATTGATTATGATGTACTTGAGACTAAAAGAGAGACACCCATTTCCCCATATATTTTTAGAATCCCACCACATGATTCACCTCCATGGATAGAGTAATTGGACACCCCTCTATTAAAGAGATATTATGGATATTCTGATGCTCGTAAGTATTTCATTTGGAAAAAAACTATATATTTCATTAATTATTCAATATATTTGTAAAATAAGTAATGAAAACCATAGAAGTCATAAAAATATGAATATGAAAGATGTATGGGACCTAAAGTACTTCTAGGTTATCATTCCATTTGATGTGTTTGAGGTATCTAATAGTCATAATTTAGGAATCTATGGATGAATTATTTGGAAGCTTTCTTGCTAGAAGGTGAGACTTACCATTAGTTATAATCATTAAAGACACATTCATGAGGCCTATAAAAAATAGTTCTTTGATACCCAATAGAGGTTAATATTATTTTAATATTCCTTGTAAACTAATTCAAAATACAAGAGTAAAAATGTGTAATATACTTACAATGTGTTATGTTTTTTATTTGTAGAGGTTTTGTCATTTTGATGTCCTAGTCTATGTTTCACACCCATGTAATTTGAAAATATTTGGACATAAATTGAGATATTTTAAATGGAGAGTATCAAATGTGCTTAATGACACATCTCTAAGTTTATGGATGATGTTTGAGAATATACCTGAAGGTGTTTCTTGTGAGAAATTGAAGCCATTTTTCGATATTAATAGAGTTCCATATCATGTGATAATTTCATATCTTATAGTATCTTGATAACATAAAAAAAATAAAATTATAATTTTTATTAATGTTGCTATTTTTTGAGTTACATAAAAAAATACAGTTATTTTTGAGAAATAAGTTATTCCTCAGATAACTGGGTCTTAGAGTTTTTTATAAAAAGGAATATTATTGGTTTTTATTTTATTAATTATTAATTTTATCATTTTATTTAATGTCATGTATTATTATAACATGTTTAAAAAGTTTTGTAGAGGATATTGAATTGGGTCACTCTATTGGTCAAACATAGATGTGATTTAAGTTGCATAAGAAGCCTAGTGGCAGTTTTTTAAAATGACCCAACAAAATAATTTGTAGTAAGTAATTTTCATTTCCATTTCATGTTATTTAATTACTATAAAAACATAATATGTTAAAATATTGTATAAAAACTATCAATCCATAAACCTAATTAAATGGGGCTAGCTACATGAATCGAACGAGGCCCATTTGGCATCGTTTAATATATCTTACAATCTGTAATTAATTGGGTTTAATATTTTCTTGTTGTTATAATTGATTTTTCAATATTTTTTTATAGTACTAAAATAAAAATATGAAATAATGAAAAATTTATTAATTAGATAATATTATCATGTTATGTTATTTTGAAAAACAATTATCAATATTTTTGTATTAACAGTTTAAAATTCAAGAATTCTGGGGTGTAAACCTTTCCCAATCATCATTTATTTAACAAAACAACGTAGTTGCAATTGTTTTAGGTAAATAAAATCATAGACATGTGTGAAAGATGGATTCTTGGCCTTATCCATCAACCTTTTTACTAGGGTATCATCATCTGTTACTGATACACCCGGTGGGGGTACATGTAGTACTTATGATTGGAAATCACAAAGAGAAGTAGTAATATTGAATGAAAAGTGAAAGAACAAGACTCGTATATGAAAAATATATATTAGTGGAAATCCTTAATGGAAAATGATTTAGTTTATGCATTTTAGTGTATGACAGTCATGATCTTCGATGAAATTTATAGCTTTACATCACATCTTACTGAGGTAAATTACAAATTCCATTGATCATTAATACATTTTCAAAGAACGTATAACATATCTATAAATAAAAGTATAATTACACATTTGTATAGAAAATAATAACATCATGTTATAATGACTACATCTTGTTCTATATTTATTTTTTGATGACTCTAAAATATCAAAAATGAATTATAGATCATTATCATTATGTTTGAAAACAATCCAAGCTCATTTCCATTGTTTTTGATAACTAAACAGTTTGTAATGGTACCAAAGCCTTTAAAAATGTGTCTCGAGGGGGGGGGGGGAAACAGTAAAATAGTATTTTACTATCCTAAAATTAGAGGATAGAGATAATATATTGATTTTTAAAATGTAGGAACTGATGGAACATTATTTTTTCAGGGTTTTCTGGTATTGTCGTAAATGAATTTTTTGATTTTTAAACCACTAAAGTGTTCTTGTAATTGCCAAAAACATATAAAATGACATCGTATTGATGAAAAATCATGGAAAAGGCCTCTATTTTTCTCATTAAGTTTAATAATAGAAAACATGTCTATCTGGCATGCAGTGTGGTTATAATGACTCTGTAAACACTTTTTAAAGGAACCAAATCCTTTAAAAGCTTGTGTCCGAGAGTCATAATAATAAAAACGATGTCTGATTTAAATAATATCATATTAAAACGATTTTAGATTTATTTTTTATGTTTATGAACTAATATCTCTTCATTATGAGATTCTGTTTCCCCAGGATGGTCGTAAATGCATTTTTAGCATTTTCAAACACTAAAACATGTGTGTAACAGTCAATCCCATATCAAACAAACTCATATTGTTGTGAAATCATGGGAAAAACATTGTTCAGTAATTTTGGACATGTATAC
Organism: Viscum album; assembly: GCA_963277665.1. Taxonomy (NCBI): domain Eukaryota; kingdom Viridiplantae; phylum Streptophyta; class Magnoliopsida; order Santalales; family Viscaceae; genus Viscum; species Viscum album. The sequence goes on from OY728148.1 coordinate 166,898,421, forward strand.
ATAGGTAAAACTTTAATATGACATGAGGAGTGGTTGGAATGTCTCGGTAAATATTTTTTCAAGTTTAAAAGTATTTAAAAACATGTGCCAGGATCAAAACTAAAGAATGATGTCATATTTCCCTAATATCATAAGTAAATGATATTGGACTTATTTTTTCATTGTATAAACTTACAACACTTCATTTTTTGGTGTGATATTACTAAGATGTCTAAAAACATTTTTTAGTGTTTTAAAACACTAAAACATTCACGCATTGATCAAAACCATATAAACTGACCTTATATTGATGTGAAATCATGGTACAACCATCCTTGAGTTATTTTTGACATGTACATAAAAAAATGTCAATCTGATAGGCGATGTGGCCGTAATGACTCAGAAAAAAAAATTTTAAAGAACTAAAGACCTTATAACATTTTTCTAATGGTCAAAAATAGGTATATGAAATATCATTTCACAACAATCATATAAAAATTATTATATATTGATTTTTGAATAGTTGGAAATTGATGCATGTCATTCGGAATAATAGTTTTATTAGGATGGAAAATAAATTTATTGTTTTAAAATATTAAAACAGGTATATGAAGGTCAAAAACATATCATAATACCTAATATTGGTTTGAAATCAATGGAAAACACCATTACATTTTTTTTGCGTGATTATAGAAAACACATCAATATGACAAGCAGTGTGATCTAAATGACTCCGTAAAAACTTTTTAAAAGAACCAAGGCCTTTAAAAACATTTTTCATGGGATAAATAAAAGGAAAAGTACAAAATATTTTCATAAAATTTGTGGAAAAATGTCCTGGAATGGATTTTGAAATATAGGAACTCAGTGCACATCATTCTGAGTTATGGTTTCCCTAAGATTGCTATAAACTCATTTTTAGTGTTTAAAACAATAAAACATCATCATAATGGTCAAAACCTTGTAAAATGGCCTCATATTGATTGTAAATCATCAAAAACATACTATTGAGTTATTTTTTTTTCTATACGCATAGACAACACATCAATCCACTATACGGTGTGGTCAGAATGACTTGGTAAACATTTTTTAAAGGTACCAAAGTCTTTAGAAACACCTATCAGGGGGATCAAAACCCAAAAAAAAATGTAATATTTTTTTTAAATCAGAGTAAAATAGCCGTATATTGAAATATTAAATGATGAAACTACAGGCATGTTATTCCAAGTTACAGTTTCCCGGATATTGTCATAATGCATTTTAAGCGTTTTAAAACACTAAAACATGTGTGTGAGAGTCAAAACCTTAATAAATGACTTCAGATTGATGTAACATAATGGGGAAACCACTTTTTATCTATTTTTACATTTTATCATAGATAAAACATCAATATCATATGTTATGTGGTCATAATTACTCAATAAACTTATTTGGAAGGTACCAAAGACTTTAAAAGTAGGTGTTGAGGGGTCAATACTTGGAAAATGATGTGAGATTTCCATAAAATCCAAATACAATTACCATAGTTTTATTTTTGAAAGGTTGGAAGATATTTCATGTCATTCCACGTAATGGTTTTCCTAAGATGTCCGTAAATGCCTTTTTGAGTTATAAAAAACTAAAACATTCATGTAATGGTCAAAACCATAGAAAAAGGCCTCATATTGATTTAAAATTAGGAAAACCCCACCATAGACTTATTTTTTATGTGTAAACATATAAAACGTGTAAACAATACATATAGTGTTGTCATAATTACTTGTTAAACATTTTTTGAAGGTGCAAAGGCCTTTAAAACACTTATTAGAGGATCAAGATTAGAAAAACGACCTTAGATTACCCAAAAATCATTGTAAAAGTACCGTATATTTATTTTTCAAATGTAATAACCAATAGTATGTCATTTTGATTTGTAGTTTTCCTGAGGTGGTCATAAATATGTTTTTTTGTGTATTAAAACAAATAAATTTTCATGTAACAGTCAAGACAATAGGAAATGACCTCAAATTGGAATTAAATCCTTCGAAAACCAATGTTGAGTAATTGTATACATGTATGTGTAGAAAATATATCAATCCAACATGAAGTGTGGTTGGAATGACCCAGTAAACAATTTTTAATGCTTAAAAAGCCCTAAAAAAATGTGTCGTGGTGAAAATAAGGGAAACGAAAATGAATTTCCAAGAAATATTATTATAATGAATTAAATTGATTTTTGAAATATGGGACCTCACTTCATGTCATTATATATTTTGGTTTTCCCATGATGCTTGTAAATGTGTTTTTAGTGTATTAAAACTATAAAACATTCATATAAAGGTAAAAACCATAGAAAAAGACCACAGATTGACCAAATAACATTATACAACTAGATTTGGGTTATTTTTAAAATATAGTACATTATATTATATCAAAGTATTTAAATTTTTTTATTAATTAAATTTTAAGAAGACTACATGATAATTTTAAAATTAATTAGAATATTCAATTATCCCTTTAAGTTTCAATTGTTGAATCGTATCATAAATAGTAAGGTTTATAATTTTAAAGTGTTTTTAATGATATATTATTTGTTTTATATTAGAATTTCTTCTATTTGATTAAAAATTTTAAAAAAAGTATGTGAAATTTTATTAATATGTTTTGGGTTATTTCAATTTTAGATTTTGTTTCTTAATTGTTCTTATTCTTATTATAGGGTCCATATGTTGGCATTATGTAGGAGGTTGAAATTTATGATCCATGAAATTTGTTAGAAGTAATTCTTGATATTTCTTAGTTTCTAAGGTATTTTTAAATTTTATCAATGATTATACTAAAATACTAGCTTATTATAATTTGTTTGTTTTTTCATATAGTTGATAAAATGATGTGGCTGGTTTTAGTTGATGAGATGATGTGAAGGTAGAATAATTTAGTGGTACTTGTGGGGTAGAATTATATTAGGCTTGAGTTGTTATTGGACATATTTAATAGCTATATTTTTTTGATTTAGCTATGTGTTGAATAAGGTTATTAGTATATTGACGTATATGCTTAGAGAGGGTATGTTGACTCTAAATGTTTCTATATATGGATACATATGTTCAATGTATCTATGATGGGTTTATCATACATTTTGGTTTTAATTTATTTCATGTCGTTTTTTAATATTTACATTTTTATGAAATATTTCAAAAAAGTAAATTTTAATATTAATATTTAGAGGCAATTTTTAATAACCACCATTAGGTAAATTAATGAAAATTCTAATTATAGGTTCTTATTATTAGAGACTACCAAACATAATCCCCACTAAATACATTATAAAACTTTAGGTTCATATTATCTACTTTTTCATGTTATTTTTTTAAAAATACTACCACTAAAAAACAATAACAAACACTAATGTAAACTAAAACCATCGCTAAATGTCTCAAAAATGAGACAAATAAAATACAATAAAAATTTAAAGAAACTACTGAAAAATGAATGGAGACCGTGAAATACATGGTGGTTTTAATAATCTCCACTATAATATTAGGTGGAGGTATAAACCACTTCTAATTCAACAATAAAACACGCTTAGTGCCCACTTTTTTATTGTGATATATTATACTGACAAGACAAAAATGGTAATATGAAATATCATGTGTGTGCATTCTATGTTTACGAAGTATAAATGATTATAATAATTGTTATGTGAACATGAGATAGATTCAATTTTTCATAAAATATATAAATTCATTTTGTTCATAGGGAATTATATTTTATTTATACATTATAATCAATAGAGTATTTAATTTCTATATACTAGACATTCATAATTATCAAAAAATATGTATTTATTGTATATAATGCACTTGTAAAACAATAATAATTTTCATAATAAACATTTTTAATTACCTTCTCTACAATTTACAAAAAAACTACATTTTAAAATTGTTATATAATAATAAATTTATGTAATTTAACACTTTACATTTATTATCTGGTTCACAAATTATTAAAAATCAGGAATAAGTGAATTTTTTTATAATACTATAATCATATTAAAAAAGAAAAAAAGAAAAAAAGAAAAAAAACCCGTGAAAAAAAATATAGAACCATCAAAAAAATAAATTAGAAACAATGATCATTTTGAATCCCATTGTAGAACTCAAATTATCATAAAATATAGTCAAACACCATAGGGAATTTCTACTAAAACTCATAAGTATGATCTTCTTTTTTCCTAAAAACATGGCAGCTAATAAAATATAATTTCAGTTTAATGTATGAAAATAAGGTTATAAAATTTTATTAAACGTGTATATAAAAAATACAAAATATAAAGAATAATAATTTTATAAATAGAGTGATTAAAAATAAATAAAAAACATTATATTTTCAACAAAATAAAAACTTATTTAGAATCACATGTTTTGTTTCATCAATAATATTTTGGATAATTATAAATAAAAAACTATAAATAAAATATAAATAAAAAATAAAGCATGTATATTACATAGAAAAACAAAAAAAATAATATATATACATATAAGAACTAAAATATGATTAAAAAATCTCAAAATATAACAGGTTTACAAAGAGCATTTGACATTGAAAAATTATACTTTTCCTATACATTTTATTTATAAACATATAACTTTGAGTACCAAAAATATATATAATTTAGAGTTTATTTTCGAGAACTAAATTTAAAACACATCTTTGTTCCAGAAAAATTAATAAAATAAAATAAAAAACTACAAAAATACAAACTATTTTAAAAATGACATGGAACAAAACAAATAATTTTATAAAGAAAACACAAATTATGTTCAACATCAAAATTTCATAAAACAAGTTATGCACTAAACCAATAAATATATATAATTCACTATCACATATTGGACTGTTAATTGCGCATAAAAAGGCTTTAACAGGGCAAACAATTATTTTTTTCTTTAGTGTAGTTAAAGGGAGTTCCCTTATAATCACTAAAAAATAGTAGATATGAATGCTAAAAAACAATGACAAAGGCATTACATTATTAGTTATTTTATTGACACTGAGAAAGGGGGACCTTTATGAGTTATTTCATTTTCACTGATAAAGTTCCACTTTTTGTAGTGTGTGGTCTGAATAAAAGAACACTACATCAAATGCACATGTACCCTATATGAAAATACACCTATATTCAAATACATAATTTAATTGACATAAATTTTATATCAAAATTAAAAAAATACACAACTAAATACATTTGAAACGAATTTTTATATCATTACATTTTCAATTACTATCTAAAAACATTTACAAACATTAATTTTTCATCATCTTCGGTACACCCATGACCACCACTAAAAAAACCGAAAATGGTATTATTTTTCAAAAAAACCACACCAACCCGAGAAAATTAATACACCTATACAAGATATAAAATATTATGTTAGTAATAAAATCAATAAATACATTGAACATAAATTAGAAAGAATACATTCATAAAATTTCAATTTCAAATTAAAGGACACACATTGAGTTATACTAGGATCAACATGTTTTAGATTGAGGTGGGTTTCAATCCTACACATCACAAATGACCAATGTATCTTTTTCCTAAGGTTTCAAAAACAAACCAGCTATTTTTTTTATCAATTTTGAGTTTTTCACGTTTTCTTTTTAATAAAATTAATGTCAATTTTTTATAGGAATACACACTTGGAGTCATATCATTCACATTATGAGTTGGATTGAGGTGTGGATGATTACTACACATCATAAATGACTTGTGGATCATTTTCTAAAAGTATGAAAACAATATTTATGGATTTTCACTGTTTTGAGTATATCACTTGTTGTTTATAGTAAATTTAATATAAAGTTTTAATAAAAAAGTGATTTGCAGTCATATCTACCACCCCATATGGTAGATTGAGGTTCGGTTGATCCCTCCACATCAAAACTGAAATATATATAATTTTACTAATGTATTGAAACTATCCAATTTTGTATTGTTTTATAGATTGATACTTGTTCTTTTTACTAAAATTAATGTAAAATTTTAAATAAATATACACACATAGAGTTATAATGGTCCCATTGTGCATTAGATTGAGTTGGGGTTGATTATTATATGTGAAAATGACTTATGGATCGTTTTTATAAAGTATCAAAATAATGTGATTTGGTTTTCTCAATTTTTAGTATTTCACTTATGTTATTTTACAAGAAAAAACAATTTTAAATAAAAAGATGTAGCTAGAGTATTATCAGTCACAACGTGGGTTGGATTGAGGTTTGGCTAATTCTAACATATCATAAATGACATATGGATCATTTTACTAAATCATTAAAAAAATACCAATGTTTTTTCAGGATTTGAATATGACACTTCTATTTTTTTTGTAAAATTTCATTCGAAACTAGAATCAAACACTTTGAGTCATAGTGATCAAATCATTTGTCAGTTTGATATAACACTACTTCCTACACAACAAAAATGACTCATGAGAAATTTTCCTAAATTATAAAGGCAATTAGAATGAATTTTTCTTGTTCTCAGAGAGTGAAACATGTTTTGAACTAAAATTCAAATTATAAATTGAAAATATAAATTTTGAGCCATACCAGTCACACCATGCATTACATTCAGGTTCTAATGAATCCTACATGTCAAAAATGACTTATATATCATTTTAATAATGTATAAAAAACAATAAAAATGTGTTTTCATAGACGTGAATATGTTTGTTTTCCTTCTTATTAACTTGATTTCGGATTTAAAAACAATACACACATGGAGTCATATTGATCACTCTATGCATCAGATTGATGTGGGGTAGATTTATATATGTCACATATGACGTATGGATTATTTTCCTCAAGTATAAAAACATTAGGAATGTGTTTTTATCATTTTTCATATGTTGATATTTTTTCAAAAAAGTCATTTCAAACTAGAAACATGCACTTTGGGCCGTACTGTTCACATCGTGTATCAGTTTTATGAGAGATTACTTCCTACATATAATAAATGAATTATGAATTTTGTCCCCAAAATTTTCAATATAATAAGTGATCATTTTATTCAACTTCAATGAGAGGAAAAAAATTTGAACTAAAATGTAATCTTTAAACTGGTCACCAACACATGGAGTCATAATGATCACATAATGCGTCAGATCAAGGTTAGGTTGATTTCTACACATTAAAAATGACTTATGGATCATTTTCTTAAAGTATCAACATAATCTGAATGTGTATTCTCAGTTTTTAGTATGCCACTTTTTCTTTTCAATAAAATAAATGTAGTTTTTAAATAAAATGCCATGCTTGGGGTCATATCTGTAACATTGTGTTTCAGGTTGAGGTGAGGTTGATTCCAACATGTCACACATATCATATGAAGCATTTTCATAAATAAAAAAACCATAAAAATGTGATTTATTGGTTTTAAATATGTCACTTTTTATTTTTAAGAAAATGAATGTTAATTTTAAATTAAAATACACACTTGGATTCATATTGGACACACTTTGTGTTATATTGAGGTGTGGGTGATTCTTACATGTCAAAAATGACTTGTCTATTTATTTCTTAAAGTGTTAAAAAAAGTAATGTGTTTTCATAGCATTGACTATGTTATTTTTTTAAAACTGAAATATATATTATAAACAAAAATAATATAGATCTATTAATACTGAGAACACTGTGAATCAAATTTGTCTATGGCTGATTGAGTTTGTTATATGTGTTTTGCTTTCAACTATCTTAAAAAAGACATAATAAAGAGATCATGTTCTATTCTGATGGCATTAAAATCCCATGCTCCCTAAAAAAAATTTAGGTTTTAGGTAACATGGGGTTTCCTCTTCCATTATAAAGTAAAAGTTTCATTATTTTATGTCATGATGCAAATAATTGAAATCAAAATATGACTTCCCAAAAGATCCTTGATAAAAAATACATAATTATGAGAGAAAAATGTTAAGGAAATTAACATTAGAATAGTAGATAAAATGATGAAAATTTTAATAAACAAATAAATAAGAATTGACCTTTTCATGATGGTTTTATACATTCAAGACCCATTTCCTGATTGCATTATTTTATTTTCAGCCTAGAATCCCAAAATCACATGAGCATGAGAAACTTTAAACCAACCAATCCAACCTAAAAATAATAATTCTCTTATATAAGAAGATAATTATTATGTTAGTAATACTATAAAAAATAATTTAAACATAATTTTGATACAATAAATTAAAAAATGTCAGTTTTAAAATAAAACCATAAAATTTGATTTATACTGGGTACACCGTGTGTCAGATTTTTTGCATGATCATTATACAAGAGTGAATCTTCCTTGTTGATGAACCCATTCTATTATGATCTCCATAAAAATTAATACGGTTAGTATCAGATAGAAATTTTGTTTAAATTATCTAAAAAAGTAGATAAAATTTTGAAAAAATCAACTAAATAATAAGTTATAAGTCAAATCTTCCTGATATATGTGTACATTCTACCATCAACTATGATTCCTATTCATTTTAAAAAATATTCCATCATGTTGATACTATAATTTTAAAAATTTATAGAAGTAATAAAAAAATAAGTACATAAAGGAACAATAAATATTTTAAATTTAATAATATTTATCTTTCAAATTACCTCCTCTAGGATGTTTGTTTATTGATAGTATATGATATCTCTCATAAATTTACAAACATAATAACCAAAATTTCATCAATTTATTTGCTTTAGAAGCTGTAAAAACATTGAGAAAAATAATTAATTTATTTATATGTCTTTCATAGTGAAATATTAGCTTATATACCCTAATACTTATCCACTTGTAGAAGTCAAAGGGCTCCTTATGTGCATGGACTATCCTCCTACCATGATATTCAGGATATTAAAACATATTTCTATCATAACAGAATTCTCACTGAAATATAATAAAAAATATATTACTTGATTTTTATTTCTAAAACATTGGATTTAGTGTATTAGAATTTTACAAACATCCTCATGTGTGGTTAGTTTTATGGGTATCCATGTAGTGAATCAAGAAAATAAATCTTTGGAGTAAAAAATTTTACCATAATGAGTAACCAATGTTTCCTAAAAAAATTAAAAAAGTATTAGTAAAAAAATTAATGAAAATATATTTGATATGATTAAATTGTAGAGTTTTACCACTTAATTATTATTATTATTAATAATAATGTGTTATCCATAATTTTTCATTCAAATTATTTCGATATTTTTCTAATATTTCATCAATTTCAAATGATTCCATTTTCTTTTGGTCTGTAGGACTGATGTGAGGACGAGTGATTCAATATTTTTTTATGATGTAATCCCTTCAATTAGTATTTCTATATATTTCAACAAAAATTATTAATTGAAGTTATCCATAATTAAAATATTAGATGAGCTATTGAAAAAAAAATCATGAAAACACAATTCATGTATACATATATAATTTGGACTCATAGCCATTCATAATTGATAATTTCATTTAATTTCCCAAGATAAAAGTATTATGTAATGGCATCTCCACACATTTTTATTCAAAATCCAATATGTGATTAAAAGTAATTTTCAACTTTGCATGTACATAAACCTCCAATGTTAGTGAATGTAGATATTAAATAGGCATGGTAAAGGTTATTTATATGGAATTTTTTTAAATAGGTTGATCCTTAATATTGTTTTAATTCGACCTTTTGTTTAACCCCTTCTATTTATTCATCTGTAAGAACATTCATTGGTTCAAAAAAATTTCTTTAATTTTTAATCTTTCGGAAAGAAAAATAAATTTTGAAATGATTATCCCATTATCAATGTGTTTTTACATGATCTGATGGTCATTCTTTGAATGTTATAATAACTTCTGCAATCATATAAATATTTCCATCATCAAGTGGAATAGGTAGCTCAACACTTGGATCATGAGATTCTATAATCCCTAATCTCACATTACCTATGGAAATTTAATTGTTGTGTTGATTGTATTCTTAGTTTTTGAACGTGGTATCCCTTTCCATAAGGTGATAGGTGTAAGACCCTGAAATTCTAATGTAAGAACATTATATTCGATAGAGTTTATGACACAGAACACCAAGAATGTAAAGAAATATAATATACACATAATTTATAATATATTTTAAATTTTATACAATTCCAATATAATTTATAGCTTGTAATTCATGTGATAATGAGTTTGTGTACATCACACAAAACAACAATTTTCTTTTATTTCTTGTGTTACAAACAATAGAATGTTTTACCAAATAGTATTATATTATCAAAGTATTGTTATTTAATATAATGAGATATAACCTAGATATTAAATTATTAGTCATGAATGGTATTAACTAACTTAAGAAAATCTATTTATTACATAATATAAAATGAATTCATTGCTTAAAAATTAAATATAAATTAATATCTGAACCAACATAATATAAAGGGAATGTTTTTATAAATAATTGTTTTTAAGACCACAGAGATATTATATACTAATAAAAAAAATTAATGACAATTATTCAGTGAAATTAATATAATTTATATTATATATTAAATCAATTATTTTTTATATTCATCCAATATATTTTATAGGCATAATATAAGATTAAGCCTCATTTTACACATAAAATCCTTTATTATTATTAAGGCAATTTTACCATCTTTTAAAGGAGAAAATATTTTAAATATAATTTTTTGGAACATTTATGAATCATATTTTTCAAAATAAACATTATCATTTAAATAAAAACCTAAAAATTATGTTAGGGTTAATTTTTATTATTTTTCTGTGATGTTACAATTTTTAATGAATAGTGAAAATGCTATATTTTAAGTCAAAACTATTTTTTATTTTAATTTATATATTAGTATAAATAATATATGAAACCTGTTTTCAAGTTTCATTAGATTAATTTTTTATCAATTAATCCAATTTATTTCATTTTAATCAATTTCTCATTGAAATTGTATATAAAAACATGGAAAACTTTTGGTCGTTTTTAATTTGAAAACAAGCATTGATGTCCCATATCTAGTATTATATTTAAATGAATTTATTCAAATTATGTGATTTAAATTGGAAAAATTAATTCCATATTTGGAATCATAGTAATTTATAATGTATAATATGGTCAACATTATTTTTACCCAAAATCTTAGGGAAAGTTATTAAAATTAATTACAATGATTAAGAGGAATGTTAGCTTAATAATGGAAAAAATATTTAACTTAAGGACCAAAAGAGGATATAAACTTTTCTATGGACATATTTTTACCCTATACTCCCTTGTATCCAATTTAGTACATTATTTGAGTAACTTTAAAGGGTGAAAACGTGTTTTTAATTCCCTTTCCCAAAATTTACAAGAGTGTCAATCCTCCTCCACTATAAAATTTATTCAAGACTCCCATATAATCACACCTATAAATAAACATTTTATTCAAAGATATCTTCCCAAGTATATTCTCACATTCCCTCCCCTCAACCTATAAGCCACACTTTGTTTAGGAATCCATCGAAGGATGCCTTTTGGTTCAAACCAAATGATATGCATGATTAAGGGGTAACCTATTTCCTAAATCTATTTAGTTTTATTTACTTTCTTCACCCCCTAAAATATCATTATACCATGATATTATAATAACAATAGTATTATAAATATTATAATATTTCATAATATAATTTTTTTAACTACATTTATAAATACTTCCATCTAATGGGTATCAAACATTCCATTTTTGGGTACAGAGAACTACTGCATCACAAAACGATGTTGTTCATTTTTTTACTACCTCTCATGGTTAGGAATTATGATGAACAAAATTCTTATATAATAATTATATCATATTAATTATGTATTAATGTTTCCTCAATTATTTTATAACACAAAAATTTTCACTTTACATTTTGTGTAAATAAGATAACAACATTTGTGGAACTATGGACTACCACCACCTCAAAGAGATGTTATTCCTTCCCATTATACATGGAACATATAAATAATAAATTTAATTAAGAATATGTACCAAAAATTGAATAAATATAATATTAATTACATAATAAACATTATTGAAATATAATATATCATTTACATTATTACATTGTTCACGCACTAAAATTCGATAGCGTCGGTCGTGGATGTGTGCACTGCGACCTTCTCGACATGATGTTATTACATTTACATAATATAAATTATATGTATAAGTATATATAATTAAATTCCATTTTATTTATGAAATAATTATCTTTCTAGAAATTTATATTGTTACATACCTTCTTTCCATACATATCATTGAAAAATAGAAGTGTTACTAATACGTATGTACAACATACCATCTCCCTGATTGTTACGTTGGTTCATTTTTCATTAAAATATTTCATGTCTTGTTTTAGAAGTGGACATTATGTATTAATATGAAAATTATATCATGAATATTATTCTATATATATTAATTAATAACCCTTTTGACCATAGTTAACCTATAAAAGTTGTTTTTGACACATAAAACAGATTTCATAAAAATACCTAACGAAAATATAACCATTTAAGTAGTTTTATACAACATGGTAAAATGTCAAATAATATCTATGATAAACATGAAAAAGTTTCTGAAGAAATTAAATAGTGAGCATAAGTTTATTATTCATGAATATAAATGCTTGTGAGTCAATTCAGACTCAAGCTAAGGGATTTCATCTGAATTTACATTTCATTGATACTTATTTGTTATCATAAACCAATTCAAAATTATATAGTGTATATACTACCAATAGACATGTTATATCTTGAATATATGTATTCTCATGATATTATAGGTTTCATTTTATGTTATTACATCATGATTCCTATGATTTAAAATGTTTTAATGTGGTATGGGACACTTTAGAATGTTTAAAGACTACTATATTCAATATTATTTTAATGATATTTCAAGGGTATTTCCATTCATCAACCTCAAAACCCCTTATTATTACTTATTATACACAGAGTAATTATTGATGAATCTATATTCTCTATTCAATATGGATATTTTATAACGAATGTTAATTATTTTGATTATACAACATTAGGAATGCTTTAGACTAGCAATGATTTGTTGTGCATTTACATTATATATCTCCTCAGTAAATCAAGAAGTTCCCATGAGACAAATAAGTTAGAAAATTTAGGATATTTTAAACCCTATTGTAAAAGGTCGAGATGGTTTAGGTTTTCAAATTCATAAAACATGATTTCTAATAATTAAGCATTTCACACATTTAAATTCTTTTATTATTTATCCATGAGATTTTGTGTTGAAATATCCATGGATAAATTTCCTTCCTATTTCATTGATTAAATGGAATGTGTTTCACTTTCTTACCTTTCCATATTGATATTTTCTTATCTAGTAATTTGAATAGAATATATTTCCATTTAAATACATTTCCATTTTGATTATTCTCATCAATTCATCTTTTCGTCCGATTTACATACCCTTACTAGGAATTTGAGATCACCCCAATTATTTTTCCTTTTTCAAGGTTATGAAAAATAAATATTTGAGTATGATTTCAAGGATGTTATTCATTCTTATTTTTTTTCATGTCTTCTTTTATATTTCCCAATGTAATGTTGGTATCATGTATGTAATCTAGTTTTTCCAAAACTGAAAAACATTTTGGTTCATTGGTATTGGAAACATGAATTTTATAATGTAATAAAATAATTCCGTCTCTACGATCCTTGGGTCAGGGTGTTATAGTCGGTATTAGATCAATTTTAGTATCAATCGTGGAAACAAGATTTAGGAAATATATATTAAATAACATAAGGTTATTAGATAATTTTAGGATAAGTATAGAATAAAATACTAGAATTTTTGTAAGGAATATATTATTGTTTTATTCCTAGAAACATGTCCTTATCTAGATACTACAAGTGGGTGTGGTTCTATAAAAATTGTACATCGGTGTAACAAATCTGACAAGGTGTATCAACCCTGAATCGATGTAACCTGGTATACAATAATAAACCTTACTGCACAATTGGTTTCATATTCCTGGTGGTTAGGATAATTTCCAACTTCATTCAAAACCATTATTACGGATTTGAAATTAATGATATACCTTATGAAACCATGTTAATTATTATAAGATTAGTTATGGAAAACAATTACAATTTATGATTAGTGCTTCACTGGTTTCAAGATTCTACATTATGTTAAATAATGTTCAGATCTTATCCAGTTTATACCATTATTTAAAAATGGAACCTAGACTGAATAATAGTATCAATAATAATAGAAAATTTAGAGATTTACCTACCGATGACTCTAATAAATATGGTATTATAACTGATGATGTTATGGAAATATTAGGAAAGCATAATCTAGTTATGAGACATAACCTTTCTTAGATGGAGAAACCTATTCCACAATGATATTCCACGAATTTGGATCACTTTATGAGATAGAGGCCGCGATCATTTTTTAGAACTAATGACCCAATGGATGGTGAGTAATTAATTATGTCTTTAGAGAAGAAATTAATGTCATTGGTATGAGGTGAAAAGGAAAAGGTTACACTTTGGATATATTGTATAAATGGTGGTGTGTATCGATGGTGGTTTTTGATCCAAAATACAAGGGAAGAAGAAGAAATAGAACTGAGGTAATGGAGAACTTTTATGTATACATTATTGGATAAATACTCCCCTCATGTTCAACAAAGTGAGATGAAGATAAATATTATTTTCCTTAAACAAAAAGGAGGAACAAATTATAGTGATGTATAAAGCTATCCTTGAAATATTATCAAGGTATTTTATATATTTTATATACAACATTGAGTTAAATATTGTCCACTTATATTAGGTTTTGAATCAAAATATCTAAAGGGCTTTTCTCCACCAAAATTTTTCATCATATGATAAAATTGTTTTCCATGCTATCAAGATGTAGAATTTATTTTCTAGAATCAATATATTCTAGGGAAAAAAAGACAAATACATGCCATTTTAGAATAATTTAAAAGAGAATGAGTCAAAAAATAAGGGAAATTAGTATTTTCCAACATGTGATAATTGGGGAATGAACCGCCCTATGAAAATATTGAATGGATTGGGAGATTAGTATAATTGTATGAAAATGGCCACTATTTACACTATTGAAAATGGAATAAGGAAAACATTGATATACAGTGTTATAACATCAAGGACATAGGGAACTATGCAAAAAAATTCCCCAAGTGTTATGTGAATCTACCAAAAAATAAAATAAGGGATCAAGGTTCAGCTTATGTTATTGATAACTCTGAAGTGGAATGTTTTATTTTATCCTAGAGTTGGATCCTTAAATAATAATATAAAAGTTTTTTTTGATTATTTCCTAGTTATAATTATTATATAATATATAAATAATGTAGTATGGTACTTTTTCATCAAGTATTTAAATTTTTTTTTGATCAGTATCGATAACCGATAAAAGTGATTCAGAAAAAATTTGAACTTTTTTTGAAAATACATGGTTGTGGAAAAAATTACCCTTAACATATTATTGATGGAACATAATGAAATTTTGAAAAATTGAAGAATCATATACCTAATATATATTGAACACTACTAATGACTATGGAAATTATTCTAGATTGTTGGATTATAATCTTCTGGGATGTTTAAACTTGTAAGAAAGTGTTTATGTTGATCTTTGAATAATGTTTTAGGGATTAATGTATTACTTCACTATATAAATCATCCATTGATAAGGGAGGAATTATAAATAGGTCAATGTATAATCAAAGGAAAATATTGCATTTATAAAAATTTATATTTACTTATATTCATAGATTTTGAAGTAATTTCTCAACTCTAAGGGAAAATGGTCTTGAAACAAAACTTTTTTCCTATTATAATCGTATTTTTTAATATCAATGAACTTTATTCACACCATTTGTTTATGGTTTTGTGGTCAAAAAAATTCATCTAAAAATTTTCTCTAGAACTCTCCATCATAACATGATTGTTAGATTTTTCGTTTGTATACACATTTATATTTCCCACCTATGTTATCCAACTAGAAAACCTAGTTACATAACCATCATTATATCATTTCACTCTTTTTAAGAAGATGTGTTATTAAACCTATTCACGATATGATTTTTTCAATAATATTTTATTTTCATATATCAAACCCTAGAGTAAAAAAATATAATCTTTATACTGTGAGGATAAAATTAAATTAATGTGGGGGTAATATAACACCTGGAAATTCTAATGTAATAACATTGTATTCGATAAGGGGTGTGACATAAAAAATAAAGCACGCATGGAAATATAATAAACCAGTAATTTATGATATATTTAATATTTTAAATAAAGACTATAGAATTTATATCATGAATTTCATGTGATACAAATTTAGCATACATCACACATAAAAACAAGTTTCTTCAATTGTCTGTGTTACATTTAATCCGAGTTTTACTAAACAGTAATATATTATCAAAATAATAATATTTAATATAATAAGATATAACCTCACCATTGAATTTGAAGTTATGAATTTTTTTAACCAACTAATGAAAATATATGGTTTACATAGTGTAAAATTAATTCATGGTTATAAATTAATTATAAATGAAAATTAGAACCACTGAAATATAAAGGGATTATTTTTATGGAAATTTTTTTTTATGTCCACAAAGATATTCTATCCAAAATAAATAAAATAAATAAAATTTATTATGGAAATTAATTTACTATATATTATATTTTCAGTGAAATATTTTTGATATTAATCTAATATATATTTCAGGCATAAGATATTAACAAACCCAATTTTACACATAAAACCCAATATTTTTATTAAGCCACCTATACCTCCTTTTAATGGGAACTTATTTTAAATAAATTTTTTTATACAAACTATATTTCAAAATTTACTTAATATTATAAATAGAAATATAAAAATTATGTTAGGGTTAATTCTTGGTATTTTTCTATGATGTTTTATAATAAGAATATATAAAAATATTGAATTTTAATTCAATGCTAATTTTTATTCTAATTTATTTATAAGGATAAATAATATTTCATACTATTTTGAATGTTTAAATATATTAATATTTTATCAATTAATACAATTTAATTAATTTTAATTAATTTCACTTTGAAATTGGATATAAAAAACAATAGAAACGTTTGGACGTTTTTAATTTAAAAACATGCATTTTCGTGTCATCTGTGAGATTATATTTAAATTAATTTCCACCAATTTTGTGATTAGAATTTGGAAAAACTGATTCTATATTTGAAATAGACATAATTTATTATATCTAACAAGATAAAATAATATTTTTACCAAAAATATTTGTGAATGTAATTAAAATTATTTACAACGATTAAGAGGAAAATTATCATAATAATTGATTAAACCACAAACATAAGGAAAACAACATCCTGTAGACACGGAAAAGGCCATTTTTTGACAATATTTAGATCTTATTGTACCTTTTGTGTAATGTTTTATATTATTGGATTCACTTAAAGTGGAAAAAACGTGGGTGGAATTCCTTTTTCAAAAATTTAAATGAGTGCCACTCCTTCTCCACTACAAAAAGACACTCAAGCCTCCTACATCCACATACCTCTCAAGAAACATTGGATTGAACAAGATATACCCAAATAGATCCTAAAAATCCTTCCAAAAATCCTAAAATCCTCAACATGGTCAAAAATACATCCAATGCAGCACTTTGGTTCAAAATAAATGGAGTTACCAGATTATGAGGTAAGATATTTCATAAAGCTCTTTAGTTTTTCTTCAAATTTTCACACCCTTAACTCTCATTATTCAATTATTCTATAACTACAACATTATTATAAATATATACCGTTTTTTTAATTTTAATGGTTCCAAATACAAATACACACACATTAATGTAATGGGTAACGAAGTTACCATTTATGTGTACGGCGAACTACTACCACAAAAATGATGTCGTACATTTTTTATTTACCACCTATAATGGATTGGAATTATGACTGAAATTATAATAATATATTATGTATAGGATATTTATTATATATTTATTATTATTTAATTTTTTTCTAATATATACCCTTATACATTCCATTTTGTGTAAATATGGTAACATTATTTCTTGAAGTGTGGACAACCACCTCCTCAAAGCGATGTGATTCATAAACATTATTCATGGAAAATATAAAATATGTTTTTAATTAAACATATGTAACATAAATTAAATATATATAATACTAATCATATAATTACATTTCTAGAAACATAATATATCCTTTTCATTATTGACCTCTTCACAGATTGAAAAGTGATAACGGTGGTCATGAACGTGTGGACTACTACCTCCTCAACACGATGTGATTCCATTTACATCACAAGATTTTTAATTATAGGTATGAATAATTAAATAATATTTAAATTATTATATAATAGTAATTATGGAAATACATAGTTTCATTTGCCTTTTTTTCAGAATAATTATTGAAAAATGAGAATGTTACTCATGCATACGTACAACCAACTGTCTCCATGATTGCAACGTTTGTTCGTTTTTTATAAACATCTTTAAAAATTGGTTTTATATGTATAATTGATATATAAATATGATAACTATTTCATGATTAGTATTATTTATATTTAATATAATGACCCATTTTAATATATTTAACCTATCATAATTTTTTTGACACATAAATTGAATTTGGTCCATACACCTGATGTAAACATAATTGTTTAATTAGTTGTATGGAACATTGTAATAATTGAAATAAAAGTTATAATAAACAAACACAAAAGTTCTCATGCATGTAAATAATTTATATATTTTTACTATTAATGAATATAAATAGACATGAGACAAGTCAGCCTCAATGTAATGGATTTTATCTCAATTTAAATTCTATTGAGAATCATTTGTCAATATTCACCAATCCACTATTATATGGTGTATATATTTACTTTTCAATTGATATATCATGAATATAGTTATTATCATGATATTATAGGTTTCATTTTATTTTATTCCTTCATGAATCATATGATTTAAAACATTTCAAAGAGGTATTGGATACTTTGGAATGATTAAATGTTATTTTCCATAATAATATTTATATGATATTTTATGGGACTTTAAATTCATCAACATAAACAACCATTATTATTACTTGCCCCCCACTGGGAAATTATTGATGAATCTATGTTCCCTATTCAATATGGATATTTGATAAGGCATGTAATTTATTTTGATTGCTCGATATGAGGATTTCATTAGACTGGAAATGATGGGTGGGGCCCAGACTTTATATATCCTCTTGATGCATGGATAGGTTCTCACGAGACAAATAAGTTGTCCAAATCATAATTGTTTAAACCATTTTTTGAATGGCATTGATTGAATATGATATCATGGGTCTCATAAATGATGTCTGATAGATAATCATTTACCCCATTTTGATTCTATTATTATGTATTCATGAGATTTTTTATTGATATATATATGGATTCATTTGATTTTTAATTCCTTGATTAAATGGAATGTGTTTCAGTTTCTAACCATGAAATATTGATATTCTATATATAGTGTTTCGAATATAGCATGTCATCATTTATTTTACCTTTCCATGCTAATTAGTCTAATCGGTTCATATTTTCCTCCACATTACTTACTCTTAATGATCATTTGACCTCGCCCTTATTATGTTTTTGTTCCCCATGTTATAAAGAATAAATATTTGAATAATCTTTCAAGGTTGTTGTTAATTATTTTTATTGTTTATTACGTTTCATTTTTCTATTACCAAATGTAATATTGGTATCATGTATATAATTAGGTTTTCCAAAATAGATAAATTGTTTGGTCCAATGGGATTTGAAGACTGTATCTAAACCAAAGTATTTAAATTTTCCTTCATCTCTAGGATATTAGGGTTTGGGTGTTACAATGGGTTAGTGTTGATATATATAAATCAAAATTATTTTCAACCGATAGAATATTATTATAAAAAAGGTATCAAGGTATACCAGATTAACTTTTCAACAACATATATGATTATATTAATTACCATATCAAATATATATCATTGAGATGTGTGGCAAACTTAAAAACCGGTGGGGGATGGATGGTATCTTCATGTAGTGGTTGTTCTTGAGTTTTTTCTTCTATTTACTTCTCCCATTATTTTTTCTATCAACTCAAACATCAAATGATATTTTTATTCATGTTTAGATAATCATGGATACATCTCATCCATTTTTTATTTTTATCATCCTTTTCTTTTCATTTCTCAATATAGCTTCATTTTTTCATCCCAAAAGATTAACCTCTGAAAAATCCATACCATTTTAGATACTTAATGTCCATATATAGTAGATGTTCATCTAGTATATCTAATAGTGATTCATGTGTCTAATTCCGATAGAAAATATTATAAAATAATTAATCATTTTTATGTAATATAGATTGATAGAAAAATGAATTTTTATTATATCATACTTTCAAATGATTCCCATACCTTTTTTTGTTTTCATCTATTAGTATCACATATTTATTTACACATGCCTTCTTCAATAGAACATGATGTGGGATGGATGTGTCTTTATATTTGGATTCATCAATCTGTATATAAATAATGGAATATAATTTTTTTTATCATGACATATAAATTTATTACATTATATTTAAAATGAAAACCATTTTTTTCAAGGGAAGCATACATCATACTTACTTTATGATATGGGTATGTTGGGTTTTATAACTATTCCTTATTTTTATCACTCAGTAGTAGATTTCTAAATTAAAATTTTTAATCAATGTCATTAAAACACATATTCTGAAATAAAGTATTACCCTCCATAATGTACATGGAACGATATCCCTTAAAAATGGATAATAAAAGCACCCCATGCTTATTATCTTCTTAGGAGTGTATACATATGTAGTGGGCATAGGTTTATTTTCCCATCAACATCTTTGACATGAAATTTATTTAGAATTTTTTGAAATCCTGTATGAGACTTTACAACAATAATTAATAAAAATTTATTGTAGGATTTATCTATTATAAATGCATTATATAAGGGATAATGATGAGTAATTCAATGTTTCATTATATTATTATTAAGTAAAATAATGGAAGGATATAATAATGTTACCCTAATATATTCCCAAATCAGTGTCTTAAGCATGGTCGCAACATGGTTCTATAGAGGTACATCAATAGAAATGCGCATCTGATTGATGATATCAATGAATCTACTAAACATGGACTTATTGTGGTAAGTAGGATGGATGTGAGAATTCTGTCTGACCTCGAATTTGATTCTTTGCTCTTCATCTTAATAATTTTTTCTAACATCACTACACTACATCGCGTCTGTTTTTCATGAGATGTCGTTTCTTGTTCATCTACCATTTCCTTTGGTTAAATATCATAAATATATAGATCCTATAGATTGGTATCATTAACATGTGTTGAAGTTCAATGTTTCTCTGCCAAGGGAGTAGCAAAATTTTTAAAAACATGTTTTCTCTCATGATTTGGAGAATTAACACAAGATTATGTAATTATCAATATAACTGGTTCAATATTTAATTTATATTATTTACATATATTTGTGAAAAGATAATAACCTGAAGAAACTCATTGAATATTTCAAAAAAAATATGACTTAGTTATTAAACGCTCTTTTTAAAAAAAATGTTGAAATAATTTTTTCCCTCTATTGAGTATCCAAATATTTTCATTGTGGTCACCTATGACATACAAGACCCATCTACATTGGGACTAGAGTGAAATTATCATGACGTCCAATGAAAGGGTTATCCTAAATTGGATTTTCATCTAAAATTTAGTGGATTCTTTGATAAAATAACAATTGTCCCCTTTCAGTTTGCATGGAACAGAAGAAAAAATACTTGTACAATATTTGAGGCCATTATAAACAGTTCTTCTTTGTTCCCTTCCCTACTAAAATCCACATTCACAAATCCCAATTCATCCATTTCAATAGTAATCATGTTATAAACCCCCCTGAATTTACAAATCATCACTTGGAATGTTGTATAATCCAACTCCCATATTTTATTGATGATACCAAAGTATGATGTAATCAAAAAAATTATATTTTTTCCTTGGTAGAATATATATATGAATCCCTTCATCCATAAGGTTAACTCAACTATATTTCATGGTACTTACATCATTATGTAACTTTTTATATAACATATAAACAATTATTACATAACCATTATATGATAATACATGCACAAATCGTCCTCTGGATATCCATCAATGTATTTCTAAAATTGAATCAGAATTTCCATATGACTTCTTAAAATATGGCTTCAAAACCATCCTATAATCTATTTATTATGTTTATTTGATATCCATATTTCATCTCTTGATGGATTCAAATGACTAATAATTTCATTGTGGGTTTGAACATATGAGGCAACCTATTAACTATTATGAAAAACATAAAAGTGGTTCTACACCCGATCTATAATTATAACAGTCTAGGACCCACACTCCCATATCCTATGATTAAATTGTTAACTTTGAATTCCTATATTTGATTCTAATAACTATGACCAAAATTTTCCTTCTAAACATTACCACATCAAATGAAAAATTAGGATCACTTATATACTATATGATCTTTTATGTTTAATGTATTATAAAATTGGGACACATTCCAATTTAAACAATACAAATGACCTTAAATGAGCACTTATCCCACTTAATGCATCTCTTATTTTTCACAAAAATACATCATCATCATACATATCATATCACATGTAAAAATAACTCATTAAACATAATTACTTAATCCCGATTGGAAAGGGACACATAATATTGGTGAGATAAGATGCTTAGTAAGGGTAAACATAATAATTAAGAATTTAATGTAATAAATAATCATAAGAGTGTATAAGGATATGATGACAGAATCAACGTTCATGAGAAAATAATAAAAGAACTCATTCCAATCAGTACCTGGATAATAAAATATGATAACATGGAAAACGAAATATTCCTCTATATCAATAATCAAATGTCATTTGATATCAATCACAATCATTAGAAATAATAAAAACTGATTTCAAGAAATTAAAACCCTTTTTTTGTAAAATAGATACTCGCTTTCATAAAAGAATTTAATTTTTTTTTATAATTTGAATACTGTTTTTCCAAATTTGAACATTATCCTTACCCAAAACATTGGAGATCTATAATGGGGATCACCCTTCTTATAAGCAATATCTGGACAACCCATTTTTTTGAGCTATAATGGGGGTCAACCCTTCATATAAACTATATCAGTCACACCCATTACATATAATTCTCAATAACAGTGAATAAAATAATTTCATGATAAAAATACTAAAATCATGATAATCCCATGGGAAATAAATGGGTTCCATAACAATCTCTTTGAAATAAGTTTAACTCGTGGAAAAGAAACATGTTCTTTAATAATCTCTTTAAAACATGATATACACTTGAAAAATAAATATGTACTATTAGAATCTTATTAAAACAGGATATACAATTGAAATGAAATGGGTTCCATAACAATCCTATTGAATCATTTGTAACATGTGGAAGATAAATGGGTTATGTAACAATCTCTATGAAATAAGATTAATCAGTGGAAAAGGAATGGGTTCTTTAATAATCTACTTGAATAAATCAAAATCCATTCAAATAAATAATGTTTATGGTATTAATAAAAAGTATAAATAGTATTGGATAAGTAAAAACATGGGAATTTGTAATTTTTGATTGGAAATTCACATATAATATCATTAAACACATTCTTGAAGAAAAAAATATTTAAACCTTCAAAGTGTCTCATAGAACATTGAATTGTTTGAATTATAATCCCCATGAAGAAATAAAATATTAAAAAAATAATAACATTATAATAAATAAATTCATGATATTATATATCAATGGGTCTTCATATATAACTTTTAAAAGAATATAGGTGTATAACATGACAAATGTTACAAGAAAAGAAAATCATTACAAATATCCTTTAGTGATTTATTAACATTGAATATGTGAATCCCATGAAAGAGATATCATAAAATGGATTTGTGAAACCCCATAAATTAGAGTATAATAATAAAAAAAGACATTAAAGGGTATTTTATACACTACACAACAATAATAATTGTTTAATACAAAATAAGTCTCACGGAAATTAAAATGGGATAAGAAAACCCCATAAATATGTGGTAACATCTGAATTAGAATCCCATAAAGTAATAATCGTCAAATTAAACATTAAAAATCATGAATATAAATGAATTCATAATATAATAAAAAAAAGTGGGTGTAGATACACCACAAAAAATAAGTAATTTTTGAATATGACAATTATCTCACAAGTGTAAAAAGTTAGATGCTAATACCCTACAATTTTGGTAACATCTCAATTGGAATCATAAAAAGCAATCATCATAAAATTAAAATTTTAAATAAAAAAAATATAAAATAATTCATTATATAATATATAAATATTTTCAACATATTCACAACACAAAATAATTATTTCTTGATTATTACATTTATCTCACCTTCGTAAAAAGTGAGAAGAATATCCATTACAGCTGTAGTAACTTCTGAATCAGAAGTCCCAAAAATAATAATGATCAACTGAAACATTTAAATAACATGAATATAAAATAATTTATTTTATAATATATCAAAATGGAATTATATACACCACATGAAAGAACTATTTTGTGAATATCACATTTATCTCATAGATTTGGAAAGTGAGATGAAAATCTCTTACCTCGAGTCTGATTTGTCATGCATGTCCTATATCTTCCTGGATAATAAACATATATTAATTATTTAATTACCTAATAAACTTTAATAAGTTCATTATTACTTATATTGAAATTATAAAAATGTTATATACAATTACATAATCAATAATGTTTAATTCGAATTGTTTGACCCCATTCGACTTATTTGTCAAAACAAACTTTGATACGTCAACTAAGGTCAATGAGGTAATTATTAAAAGAGACATATAATAATAAACATCACATAATTATAAATTTTTTACATAAACTAAACTTTAAATATCAAAAAGTAAATATTGTTATGATAGAGGAACCAACATTACGATCATAGAGTGGTTAGGTCAAACATATGCATTAATAATGTTCCAATTATTCAATAATCATTATGGAAATAAGGTAAGTAAAATTTAACTTTAAATAATGAAAAATATATAAAAAATTAAATAATATTTAACTATATTTATTGATATATATAATTATTGTGATTTGGTTATTAAAAAGTAAGAAACACATCTCTGGGAGGAGGCGATATTCCACACATCTATGAATGGCATTGCCATTTTTTAGTGTGTGAAATGGAAAGAAGAAAATAATATTTTTTATGTACATAAATACAATTATTCCATGAATGTAATAAATAATTAATTTATGTCATATATTTTTATTAAAAACATCTTAAATACATTCCATATAAAGCATGAATGAATCACACTGCTTTGAGGAGGCGGTAGTCCACAATTTCACAAAGGATGTTATCATATTCCTAAAAATTTGAAAGCCTGAAGTAATAATTAATATAAAAATTATAAAAACATAAATTAATAATAAATATCATATATAACATACCAAAATGGTATTTAAATCATTATTATCAACCTTTAGAGGTGGTAATGGAATAATGAACGACATCAATACACGAGGCGGTAGTCTGTCATACACAAGAATGATGATTTTGTATACAATTTGATGAAAGTGTGTAATGTTTTATGTTATACCCTAAACATAAGAACATATAATTATATTTAAGATACATAGTTCATTATATAATCCTAATATTAAAATAAAATATGTTGTGGATAATGAATGAAATAAAACAAAAATTCTTTTTGAAGAATGTTACCTCTTCTTTGGGTAACTCCTTTTGGTTTTCACCAAATAAAATATTTGGTTACAGCTATTCTGAAAGTGTTTATTTTATGGTAATATGGTGTATTTTGTGAGTTTATTTTTATATATTTTTTATTATCTAAAATTCTTCATATGGGTGAAGAATCGGGGAGAGTGAGTGCATTTTTATAGTGGAAGAGGGGTGCTATTTTTGCATATATAAATAGGTAAACACTATTGGGTAGTATACATTAAATAATTTTCATCAAATAGTGGAAACTATTATTTAAAATATGGGATATGGTGTAATTATTCCCAACCAATATGTTTTGGATATGTTTATAGGTCATCTTTCCACTTGAGATTAAACTTCTTCCACTAAGTAAACTTGTTTTTACCTAAATCGTTGTAATTAATTTTAATTTCATTAACTCATATTTCTATTAAAAAAATAATTTAATGATTATATAAATAATGAATTATAATTATTCAAAATAATGAATCCATTTTTTCAAATCTGAACCACATATATTTCTATGTTTAATTTAAAATTAATCCCGCAGACATGACGGGAAAGAGAGTTTTAATGTGAAATGTCCAAAAGTTTACAAAATTTTTATATCTAAAATCACTATGAAAATAATTCCATGAAATAAATTTGATTAAATGATATAAAATTTATCTAATATAATTTATTAACTATTATTAATATAATTTCACACTCTAAATTTTTTTGACAAAAATGCAATTGTCAATTAAAATCAGGTATTTTTAACTTTCCATCAAAAAATTAAACTTCTCAAAAAAATACCAAAAAATAACCCAATTTAATTTTATATATTATGATTTAAAAATGAAATTTAATTTTTCCTATAAATTTTTTACAAGTTAAATAATTTTTTTTAAACACAATTCTTCCATTAAAAGGCGAAAAAATAGTCTCTTAGAAAAATATAGTTTTTGTCCTTAAAATTTGATTTGTTCTTATTTTATCCCTTTAAAACAAATTTAATGAATGGAAAAAATATTTTAATGTTTATATAAAATATAAATTTCATTATTATTGTTCACAAATAGTTATTGATTTACTTTATTAAAAAAATAATTGATTGTAGGCATAAAAATAGTTTCAATAAAAAAATAATCCTTTATTTTTGAATAGTTTATATATTAATTTATAATTAATTAGTTACCAATGAATTAATTTTATAAAAATTTGTGACGATATTTTCAAAATTCAGTTAATACTATTTGTTCCCACTATTCCTATTGCTAGGTGATAACTATCGTATTAAATATTATACTATTGTTTTGTTAACCGTGATCTTGCGTGTAACACACGTTATAACAGATACTCGATGATATAGGAAATGAAGTGTAAACATGGTTTTGTGTGTAATGGAAGATGAAATGTGTATTTCACATTACATAATCTATTAAAAATCAAAATTAATTTTAAATAATATATTTCATAATTTCTCAGGATGTTACATGTAACATCCCCAGTAAGTAATGAATAATATATATTTTTATCTATGTCTATTAATGATTAAGATAGTGTTTTAGAGGCTTAAAATGAAAATAAATACAATCTGATGCATGGAATACCCTAATATTCTTAAAATATTGTTTTACTGCCTTTTGATGGAAAACCATTTTTAAATATATCTTTTTACAATTTTATAAGCTATGTTTGTCGAAATAAACTTATTATTTATGATTGGGACATCAAATTTAATTTGTGTGAATTTTTGGAATTTTTCCGATAAAGTTCATTTTTAATGAATAGTAAAAATGTTGTATTTTAATTCAAAACCTCTTTTTAAACTAATTTATTTATATGATTAGATTATATTTTTAATTGTTTTTGAAGTGAAATTAGAATATATTTTTACCATTTTATCCAATGGTGGTCATTGGAATCAATTTCACTTTGAAATTGGACTTAAACTAGTGTCAATCTTTTAATACTTATTGTTTCCTAAAAACACGCTATTTGTCTTAACATCGGGAATTAGTTATTAAATTAATTAATGAAAACAATGTGGTTCAATGAGATTAAAACAATTTTTGATGAATAGTAACTTTTAAGTTCTTAATCGCGATTAGTGGTAATTAGTGTAGTTTAAGGTAAAAATAATGTTTTAATAACATGAGATGAGCTTGAAAGATGTCCTACCCTCATTGGATGTATCATAGCCGACCAAGAAAATCCACGGGTCAACTTGGGGACCCCATGGAGCCATATTGGTTGGGAAATGACATAAATAATTTTTTATTTAATGTTAAAGTAAAAATGACACAAACATGAGATGTTTTACTAAAACAATTTTTACATGGGGTTATACAAGTCAGATTTTTGATTATAAATATTAATTAGAAAGATAAAAACGTTTCCTACATCATAGTAGTTGTTTTATAATTTTCAGACTTTAAAAATATTAAATTATTTATGACATAATGATGATGCAACAATTACCTCATTAATAAAGGATTTAAATAAAATGATAATGATAATGTAAACTCTATGAACTAAAAATGTCCAAAACCTATTGGATGGGTGGATTTTGAACCCTTATCACCTTATCCTCGAAACACATCAATGTGGGACCTCTTAAATCCGAATACCATTTTAAAATAAAGTGACCTTTCTTTACCTTCCAAGAGTGCCCCTCCTCTCCTCTTTTAAAAGGCCCCCACCTCTACCTCCTTACCCACACTCCCAAAGCCTTTGGCTCGGACAACCCCTACCCATTTTGTATCTCCACATCCCTATATTACTCCTTGAAGCCTCACTTTGGGCAGAAGTCTTCCCAAGGAAGCCTTTGAGCTCAAACCAAAGGGAGTTACCCGATTTTAAGGTAATGTCTTCACTTGAGTCATTTTGTTTCTCCAACCCCCTAAACTCTTTTTATTAATTTCTTTTGTAAAAAATCCAGTATCTTCAATATACTAGGATGTTTTTATAAGAAGTATTCGAGCTACACTTACACACACCTACATCTAATGGTTAAAGAACATATTGTTTCCGTGGATGGTGAATTTATGCCTCCCGAAACGATGATTGTTCAACATTATTTTAACACCTTCAAAGGTGGCCATTAAGATGACACTATATTTATATATGATATATAATATGTTTTTGTTTTTCTTAAGCTTCTGTATTTTTCATTTTGGTCATACCTTTATGGTTTCCATTATGGGTAAACGCGATATCTTCATTTAAGGAATTGCGGACTACGGCCCCCTCAAAGTGATTTGATTCGTTAAATACCATATGTGGGACGTATAAAGGATGGAAATATGATATTATATATGATATTATTCTGGAATTATAAAATACCTTTATATTATTTTGATTCCATTCTATAAAATATGAAATAGAAATGAAAGTAGCGTTCATGCGTACGTACGGCTTACCGTCTCCATGAACGGTGCATTTCATTTCTTACCTCTAAATGATTATGTAATATTATAAATGCATGCATGTACTGGATATATATGACATATATGATATCTAAATCATTAATACCATTCTGGATATAATGGATACATGAACAACTTGTAATTATAAAGGGCTTATTTTTTACTCAAGCACCAATGATCGTTAAAACGACCGTTATTAACATAAATAATTACATAGTGTTCATGACATAGAAATAAGTGATATAAAAGGAATAATGAACATGAAAAAGGTTCTTAAACAATTATAAATTAACTCAAGTTTATTATTCAGGAGATTAAAGAACGACCGAGTCAAGTCGGACCTGAGGTATGGGACTTCGTCTCAATCTCCTTTCATTGAGGCATATTTTTTTTATACACAACCTTCTTTTATACGGTGTATAAACCGCTTTGACTTTTACATTTATTCAAAAGGAATATTTTTTATACGAAGTGTTTACTAAACGACAAAAAGGAATGAATTTGTCGTACGTATGCGGCGACAATGACTTCTCTGTCGTCGTGACCATTATTTGAGTTTCGACTTCCTCTACAAGCCATACATTTTTTTAAAAAAGAAAAATAAATACCATGTTTTACTTTTCTTTTATTTTCGTATTGAAAATTGTTTTCATAATTTTTTTATATCAATGTGTTGTATTTATATCTTGTGATTGAAATGTAGAAATGTTCTGTTTCCTTTATGCATGTTTTATGTGATACGATTATGTTGAGGTTCTTGGGAATTATTAAGAAGACGGGTGGTTCAGTGATAGACTAAGGGCGGGTGAGCCCGATATAGCTCTCCAATGCATTGGGTAACACAAAGGAGTGAAACGTTAAGGTTTCTCCGAAGTGATTTAGGGAATATACTGTGATGGGTATTTCAAACCTAACCAAGAGGGATACTCCCTACGTAAGAATGTTATGAATGCCTAAAGTTACCTTTATGTCTTATGATTTCTATGATTTATTCATGATTTGATGAGGTATGTTAAAGTGCTTATGTTTTATGGGTAAAGTATGATTTCATTCTTATGTATATATGTACCCATGTTTCCTTTCCATATTTTTATATCCCTTACTGAGCTTTTTATGCTCATCCCACGTTTTTTTTGAAATGTTTTTCACAGGTCAAGGGAAAGGTACATGATATGATGATAGTGTCAAGGAAGTGTCAAGAAAGAATCCATGTTTTATTTTAAATATGTTTCCATTGATGGGAAAGAAGAATACTATCTTTATGTAACCACTTTGTTTATATGTGGAATGTATTTAATATTTTATGATCTAATTCTCTAAAACTCTAAACCCGAAAATATCCTCAATGTCTAATCTTGTAATAACTCAATATTAAGTAATGTTTAAGGATGGGGCCTTATAGTTGGTATCATAGGTCGGTTTAGATAACTTTACGAGTTAGAATTCTATTAAATGATTATCCAAAAATATTTTTTTATGGTCAAATTGAAGTGATAGAGTATTTGAAGATTACCATGTTGCTTCATCTAAGACATTTTTGTTCAGAATGGTTTTCCGCAGAGGAAACAGGGAAGTAGTGCTAGAAAGGCATACAGAAGGAAATTACCTTCCGAATCATCATCCTTAGATGGTCGGAATTGGAACTGAACAGTTTGTTGTAGTAATGGCGCAGTTGACTCAAGCGATAAATGGTGGTGGTATCCATTCACGAGATCAGCCAGATCAACCGCAGAGGAACATGTCAGTGGTGGAACATTTCATGAGGCGACATCCCCCATCATTCAGAGGATCATCTGACCCTGTGTTAGCTGAAGGGTGGATTAAAGCACTGGAGAGATTTTCGATGTCACGGGGTGTTCAAACAATCAAAAGGTTAGTATTGCTATTTACCGTTTGGAGGGTGAGGCAGATCAGTGGTGGTCTATGTTTAAAAATATCAGGGACGCCGATGAGATTGATGCTCTTGATTGGGATGAATTAAAAGGTATGTTTCTTGGGAAGTATTTTCCTAAGGCTGTTCGACTTAGGATGGAAAAGCAATTCTTGGAATTGAGGAAAGAGGAAGACTCCATGGCTACCTATGAAGAAAGGTTCACTCGATTGGCAAGGTATGATCCAAATTTTATCCGAGACCTTGATAGTAAAATCAATCATTTTTACTCAGGATTAAAGCCAAAATATCGAAGGGAATTAGCTTCTCGTGAGTTTAAAAGTTATGAAAAGCTTGTTTGATGTGCTGAGAATGTGGAAATGGATTTTTCCGACGATCAAGTGTTCTATAACAACTAATAGAATAAGAGACCGAGGTGGCAGGAGAAAGTTAAGAATTCTTCAAAAAAGTCTGATGGTAAGAAAACTAAGTTTCCAGTTTGTGATAAATGTGGAAAAAGGCATGCTGGGAAATGTCTTCTGAATTCTAGAAAGTGCTACCGATGTGGTAAGATGGGAAATAAGGCTCGTGATTGCACTAAAAAGGATCAAGGAGAAGGTAAGACCAAATTTGATTTACAGTTAGTGAAATGTTATAAGTGCAATGAGATGGGTCACTATGCAAACGAGTGTCCGACAAAGAGCTTGAGTGATGGGAAGTAGTTAGACTATAAGCAGAAAGGGGTGGTAAAATCCTTTGCAACTACTTCAGCATATGTCGGGCCATCAAATGAAGTTGTATCAGGTACTTTGTTTGTTTTTTCAGATTATGCCAGTGTGTTGTTTGATTCGGGTTCTATACATTATTTCATCTCTGAAAACTTTTCTAGTAAAATGGGAATACCATCTCAAGAAATGACTCCTAAACTTTTGGTAAAAAACACCTGGGGGAAATGTTGAGCCAACAAGAATTTATAAGAATCTTCCTATCCTTATCTGTGGAAAGAACCTACTTGAAAACCTTATTGTTCTACCTATAGTAGAGTTTGATGTTATCTTGGGTATGGATTGGATCTCTATTTACCATGCTAAGATTGACTGTATAGATAAAGAAGTTTCTTTTCAGAAAGACTTTTAGTTTGTGTACAAGAATGAACCCTTACTGTTGATAACATATTAAGAGGCCGAGAAACTTGTAAAAGATGGAAATGAATGTTACCTTTTACACATCATTGAAAATAAAAGAACTGTTCAGATTAATGATGTGCCAGTGGTAAATGAGTATCCTGATGTTTTTCCTGATGAGTTTTCTGGAATAATAACAGATCGGGAAGTTGAATTTACTGTTGCCTTAGTTCCTGATGCTATGCCAATTTCAAAACCCCCTTATTGAATGGCTCAAATTGAACTTTTAGAGTTGAAGGAGCAATTTCATGATTTATTAGAGAAAGGTTTCATTCGACCTAGCACATCACCATGGGGTGATCCTGTTTTATTTGTTAAAAAGAAAGATGGTTCAATGCGACTTTTCATTGATTATAAAGCCTTGAATAACATCACTGTTAAGAACAAATATCCTTTGCCTCATATCGATGATTTGTTTGATCAGCTCCAGGGAGCTCAGTATTTTTCAAAGATTGACTTGAGATCGGGGTACCATCAGCTGAAGGTAAAGGAAGCAGACGTTCCGAAGACTGCATTTCATACAAGATATGGCCATTATGAATTTGTAGTAATGCCTTTTTGGCTAACCAATGCACCTGCTGTATTCATGGACTTAATGAATAGAATTTTCCATGAGTTCTTGGATAAGTTTGTGGTGGTTTTCATTGATGATATTTTGGTGTTTTCTAAAAGTAAATAGGATCATGAAAAAAATTAAGGGTTATCTTCAAACCTTAATAGAAAAGAAATTTTATGGGAAATTCATCAAGTGTGAGTTTTGGTTGCAACAAATTTCTTTCCTTGGTCACATTGATTCTGAAGATGGGATAACTGTTGATCCTGCAAAAACAAAAGTTGTGGAAGACTAGCCAAGACCCACAAATGTTACTGAGATTCGTAGCTTCCTTGGTTTGGCAGGATATTACCGAAGGTTTGTTAGAAATTTTTCACGGTTATCTAGTCCAATGACTAAGATAACTCGGAAGGGTGTTAAGTTTATCTGGACAAAAGAATGAGACGATTGTTTTCAGGAATTGAAAAGAAGATTGGTGAAAGCTCCAGTTTTGGAACTACCTTCCAGGAATGGTGAGTTTGTTATCTACAGTGATGCTTCATTGAAAGGACTTGGTTGTGTCCTAATGCAGAATTATCATGTAATTGCTTATGCTTCACGACAGTTGAAAACTCATGAGGTAAATTACCCCACACATGATTTGGAATTAGCTGCTGTTGTTTTCGCTTTAAAAATTTGGAGACATCATTTGTATGGAGAAAAGTGTGAAATATATACTGATCACAAATGTTTAAAGTATATATTCACTCAGAAAGAGTTAAAAATGACATAGAGGAGATGACTGGAATTAATCAAGGATTATTATTGTATAATTCATTACCATCCGCGAAAAACAAATAAAGTGGATGATGCTTTGAGTCGAAAAAGTAATGCTTCATTAGCAATGTTCCGTTTGGAACATGATCCTTTGGTTAAGTATTTGATGAACTTTGGCATAGAATTTTTTGGTGCAGGATGTTCTTCTGTTTTGTTTCAGGTATCAGTGAGATCATCTCTATCAGATAGAATCAACTATGCACAGAAACAAGACAGTGAGTTGCAGAAAAAGGTAGAGCTGGTTCAGAAAGGTAAGTTTCCTGAATTCAACATTTATAATGATTGTGTTTTGAGATTTGGGAAGAGATTGTGTGTGCCTTGTGATTCACAGTTGAAGAGAGAGTTGTTATGTGAAGCTCATAGTTCTCCATTTTCAGTTCATCCTGGAAGTACTATGATGTACATAGATCTGCGGGAGTATTACTTGTGGGATGGAATGAAAAGAGATATTGCTGATTTTACTGTGAAGTGTTTGACATGTCAACTGGTTAAAGCAGAGCGACAGTTACAAAAAGGGATGCTTCAGCCTTTACTAATGCCAGAGTGGAAATGGGAGAATATATCCCTGGAATTTGTTGTGGGATTACCGAAGACATCTCGAGGTAATAATGCAATATGGGTTATTGTTGATCGCTTGACAAAATCTGCTCATTTTCTTGCTATACGAGATACTTTTTCCCAAGATCAACTTTCCCATTTGTATCTTAAAGGGATAGTCAGGTTACAAGGAGTTCCTCTCTCCATTGTATCTGACCGTGATCCCAGGTTCACTTCTAACTTTTGGAAAGGCCTTCAGAAGTCATTGGGTACTGAATTAAATTTTAGTACAACTTTTCATCCTCAATCAGATGGGCAGCCAGAACGAAAAATTCAGACCATGGAGGATATGCTACGAGCTTGTTCGATGGATTATTAGGGAAGTTGGGACCAATAACTTTCTTTGGTTGAATTTTCATATAATAACAGTTTTCATTCTAGTATACAGATGGCACCATTTCAGGCATTATATGGGAAGTGGTGTTGACCTCCAGCTTTCTGGGATGAAGTGGGTGAAAGGAAGTTGATGGGACCAGAATTGGTAGAAGATTTGGTAGAAAAAGTTCAGCTGATTCTGAAACACATGAGAACAGCTCAGAGTAGGCAGAAGAGTTATGCGGACAACAGGAGGAAGTATCTCTCTTTTGAGGTAGGTGATCATGTTTTTCTCAAAGTTTCACCATGGAAAAGTGTGATGCGATTTGGTAAGAAAGGAAGGCTGAGTCCAAGGTTCATTGGATCATATGAAATTCTGGAGAGAGTTGGATCCGTTGCTTACCGAGTGGCTTTACCTCTGAGTTTATCTCAGGTACACAATGTTTTTCATGTTTCGATGCTGAGAAAGTACATGCCTGATCCATCTCATGTTTTGAGTCCAGAGGTAGTTCAGCTGGAAGAGAACCTATTTTATGAGGAACAACCGGTACAGATTCTTGACCACATGGAGCAAGTGTTACGGAATAAGGTGATTAATCAGGTAAAGGTTTTGTGGAAAAACCACATGATGGAAGAGGCGACATGGGAATCTGAAAATGCAATGAGGGATAAGTACCCCCATTTATTCGATAAGTAAATAAATTGTGGGGATGCAATTTTCTAAAGGGGGGAAGGATGTAACATCCCACATAGGTAATGAATAATAGATATTTTTATCTATGTCTACTAATGATTAAGATAGTGTTTTAATGGCTTAAAATGAAAATAAATACAATCTTATGCATGGAATACACTAATATTCTTAAAAGATTGTTTTACTGCCTTTTGATGGAAAACCCTTTTTAAATCTATCTTTTGACGATTTTATAATCTATTTTTGTCAAAATAAACTTATTATTTATGATTGAGACATCAAAATTTACTTTGTGTGTATTTTTGGTATTTTTCCGATAAAGATCATTTTTTAATGAATAGTGAAAAATGTTGTATTTTAATTCAAAACCTCTTTTTAAACTAATTTATTTATATGTTTAGATTATCTTTTGAATTGGTTTTGAAGTGAAATTAGAATATATTTTTACCATTTTATCCAATGGTGGTCATTGGAATCAATTTCACTTTGAAATTGGACTTAAACTAGTGTCAATCTTTTGATACTTATTATTTCATAAAAAAACGCTATTTGTCATGACAGTGGGAATTAGTTATTAAATTATTTAATGCAACTTACATGTTTTGAATTTTTTAAAATAGACATCATTTTTGAATTCGGAATATCAAATATAGCTTCGGGTGATGTTTTGGTATCTTTCAGAAAAACTTCAATTTTTGATGAATAGTGAAACCACTAAGTGGCAGTTAAAGAAACTGATTTTTCGTTTAAATGAAACTATTCCACTTCTGTGATTTTATTTTCAAAAATCTGACATACATGGTTTTCATTAAGAAGTAAAATTTGGTTCAATGAGATTACAATAATTTTTTGGTGAATAGTAACTTTTAAGTTCTTAATCGCAATTAGTGGTAATTAGTGTAGATTAAGGTAAAAATAATGTTTTTATAACATAAGATGAGCTTGACACATGTCCTAACCTCATTTTATGTGTCATAGCCGACCAAGAAAATCCATGGGTCAACTTGGGGACCCCATGGAGCCACTTTCGTTGGGAAATGACATAAGTAATTTTTTATTTAATGTTAAAGTAAAAATGACAAAAACATGAGATGCTTTAATAAAACAATTTTTACATTGGGTTATACAAGTCATATTTTTTATTATAAATATTATTTGGAAATATAAAAATATTTCCTACATCATAGTATTTTGTTTATAATTTTTAGACTTTATATAAATTAAATTATTTATGACATCATGATGATGCAACGATTACCTCATTAATAAAGGATTTAAATAAAATGAAATGATAACGTAAAATATATGAACTAAACATGTATAAAACCTATTGGATGGGTGGATTTCGAACCCTTATCACCTTATCCTCGAAACACATCAATGTGGGACCTCTTAAATCCGAATACCATTTTAAAATAAACTGACTTTTCTTTACCTTCCAAGAGTGAACCTCCTCTCCTCTTATAAAAGGCCCCCACCTATACCTCCTTACCCACACTCCCAAAGCCTTTGGCTCGGCCAAACCCTGCCCATTTTGTCTCTAAACATCCCTCTCTTACTCCTTTATGCCTCACTTTGGGCAGAAGTCTTCCCAAGGAATCCTTTGAGCTCAAACCAAAGGGAGTTACCCGATTTTAAGGTAATGTCTTCACTTGAGTCCTTTTGCTTCTCCAACCCCATAAACTCTTTTTATTCATTTATTTTGTAACAACTCCAGTATCTTCAATATACTAGGATGTTGTTATAATAAGGATTCGAGCTACACTTACACACACCTACATCTAATGGTTAAAGAACATACTGTTTCCGTGGATGGTGATATTATGCCTCCCAAAACGATGATTGGTCAACATTCTTTTAACACCTTCAAAGTTGGGCATTAAGATGACAATATATTTATATATGAAATATAATATGTTTATATTTTCCTTAATCTTCTATATTTTTCATTTTGGCCATACCTTTATGGTTTCCATTATCGGTAAACGCGATATCTTCATTTAAGGAAGTGCGGACTACCGCCCCCTCAAAGTGATTTGATTCGTTAAATAACATATGTGGGACGTATAAAGGATGGAACTATGATATTATATATGATATTATACTGGAATTATAATATACCTTTATATCATTATGATTCCATTCTATAAAATACGAAATAGAAATGAAAGTAGCGTTCATGCGTACGTACGGCTTACCGTCTCCATGAACGGTGCATTTCATTTCTTACCTCTAAATGATTATGTAATATTATAAATTCATGCATGTACTGGATATATATGACATATATGATATCTAAATCATGAATACCATTCTGGATATAATGGATACATGAACAACTTGTAATTATAAAGGGCCTATTTTTGACTCAAGTACCAATGATCGTTAAAACGACCGTTATTAACATAAATAATTACATAGTGTTCATGACATGGAAATAAGTGATATAAAAGGAATAATGAACTTGAAAAAGGTTCTTAAACAAGTTGAAATTAACTCAAGTTTATTATTCAGGATATTAAATAACGACCGAGTCAAGTCGGACCCGAGGTATGGGACTTCATCTCAATCTCCTTTCATTGAGGCATATTTTGTTTTATACACAACCTTCTTTTATACGGTGTATAAACCCCTTTGACTTTTATGTTTATTCAAAAGGAATCTTTTTTATACGAAGCGTTTACTAAATGACAAAAGGGAGTGTTTTTGTCGTACATATGGGGCGACAACGACTTCTCCGCCGCCGTGACCATTATTTGTGTTTCAGCTTCCTCTACAAGCCATACCTTTTTTAAAAAAAGAAAAATAAATACCATGTTTTACTTTTCTTTTATTTTGGTATTGAAAATTGTTTTCATAATGTTTTTATATCAATGTATTGTATTGATATCTAGTGATTGAAAGGTGTAAATGTTGTGTTTCCTTTATTCATGTTTTATGTGATATGATTATGTTGAGGTTCTTGGGAATTATTAAGAAGACGGGTGGTTCCGTGATAGACTAAGGGTGGGTGAGCCCGATATAGCTCTCCAATGTATTGGGTAACGCGAAGGATTGAAACGTTAAGGTTTCTCTAAAGAGATTTAGGGAATATACTATGATGTGTATTCCAAACGTAACCAAGAGGGTTACTCCCTACGTAAGAATGTTATGAATGCCTCAGGTTACCTTTATGTCTTATGATTTCTATGATTTATTCATGATTTGATGAGGTATGTTAAAGTGCTTATGTTTTATGGGTAAAGTATGATTTCATTCTTATGTATATATGTACCCATGTTTCCTTTCCATATTTTTATATCCCTTACTAAGCTTTTTATGCTCATCCCAAGTTTTTTTGAAATGTTTTTCACAGGTCAAGGGAAAGGTACATGATATGATGATAGTGTCAAGGAAGTGTCAAGAAAAATTCCATGGTTTATTTTAAATATGTTTCCATTGATGGGAAATAAGAATACTATATTTATGTAACCACTTTGTTTATATGTGGAATGTAATGCAAGTTTTATGATCTAATTCTCTAAAACTCTAAACCCGAAAAGATCCTCAATGTATAATCTTGTAATAACTCAAGATTAAGTAAGGTTTAAGGCTGGGGCCTTATATTACATCCTACCCCCATAAAATGAATTTCCCCATCGAAATTCTACTAGGATATAAAAGGATTACTTTTTTTAGAATTAATCCATTTAAACACATATCATATAAATTTTTAATAAAATATCCTCTTAAAAATGGAAATTTGGAAACATAAAGGTCACCAAAAGTTATGTGTAACTTGGATTCCTTATAGGGTGAATTTTGGTGGGAAATTAAAAGATTTATTTGGAAGGCAAGACGAACTCCCATGGACTAATACATACTAGTAGAGATCTTGTTAAAGATGAATTTAATTTAAAAAATATGATAAACTAAATAGGTGGGTAAAATATCATTAATATCATAAATCATTATTCTAACATGATAGAATTTTGTTTCAAGATCATTTTTTGTAATGTTGAAGGATTTCTATCACCATCTAGGATGTAGAAAAAAAAATTGATAATTTAATTTCATTATTTAACCAATTTCCACCACAATATCATATTTTTTTCGATGATGAGTATTCAAGTATAATTTTATTATTCCTGAGGCACAAAAATAAAAATTTAAATACCAAGTTATGATAAAAGTGACAGTCAAGTTATTCCACCTATATTTAAGCGATAAGGAAAAACGTTTAGGACATGGTAAGATAATTATCCAAATAATTACACCTTAAATAGACATTAATATTCAAAATAAATTACCAAAGTTCAAAAAAATCCATTCCATTAATAACTATCCTTAAAATTTTAAAATCATTTTTCTCTAAGATTGAAAAGGAAGGAAAATTGGAGCAAAAATCAATTACCGCTTTGGTATCGTGGAAATTATAAACCCATGAAAGATTGATCATAAAATGGATTCATAAATCCACATTAATTCTTTTATAATAATCATTAAATACATTAGTGGTTGTTATATAAACTAAAAAACTAAAATAAGTGGTGAATATATTATAAGTCTCACAGAAATAAAAGTGAAACTAGAAATCCAAATACAACTGTGGTAAGATCTGAATCGGAAGACCCAAAAGTGCTAATAATCAAATTAATAATTTAAAAAAATTAATATAAAATTATTAATGAAATAATATATCAAAATTAGTAGAATATACACTAAAAAATAAGTAATTTATGAATATGAAATTTATCTCATAGTTGTAAAAAATGTGATGAAAATCCCTTACAATTGTGGTAAAATCTGAATCAGAAGCCCAAAAAATAATAATTCTTAATTGAATAATTTAAATACCATAAAAAATAAATAATTCATCATATAATATATACAAAATTTGTATGTGATACACCACACAAAATATTTAAGTGTTGACTATGATATTTGTCTCACATATCTTAAAAGAGTGATGAAAACCCCTTACAACTGTGGTAACATTTGAATTGGTATCCCTAAAAGTAATAATAATAAAATTAAACATTTAAATTTCATTAATATAAAATAATTCATGATATTATATATATCATCATAATTTTAGATACACATTACAAAAAAGTAAGTGGTGAATATGATATTTATCTAAAATATGTAAAAAAGTGAGATTAAAATACCATACCCTTAGTCCGATTTGTCATGATCCATATCTATACTCTAGAATAATAAACCTATATTAACAATATATATTCTTAATAAATATTTACATTTTTATTATTAATTTTATTTCAATTATAAATATATTATATAGAATTACATAATCAATAATGTTTAAGTATGATGTTTTGTCCCTATTCAGCTTATGTGTCAAAACTGACTTTGATAGGTCAAATAAGTCAATGAGGTTTTAATTTAATAATATATATAATAATGAACATTAAATAATTATAAAAATCGTACATAAATTATAATTTTAAAATCAAATAGGAAATATGGGTATGAAAAATTAACAAACATTACAATCCTAGATACGGTAGGTCGTACATATGGACGAGTAACATTCCCATTTTTCAATGATCATTATAAAAAAAGTTATGTATCATTTATCATTGAATAATCACCATTAAATCATAAATAACATATTATTTAATTTTATATTTTTATATATATCATTTTAGTGATGTGGTTATAAAAATGGTAGAATCGCATCGCTTCAAGGAGGCGGTAGGCCACAGTCCCACGAATGATGTTAACACATTTTCAGTGTGTGAAATGAAAAGAAGAAGATGATATATTATATGTTCATATATAAAATCATATCATGAATATCCTATATGTATAACTTCTATATAATATTTTTATAAAACACAACCTTAATACATTCCATGAAAACCGTGATGGTATCACAGAGCTTTGACGAGGTGGTAGTCCACATGTCCACAAATGATGGTATCGTATTCCCATAAAATAGAAATAATGAAGTTATAAGTTATATAAAAATTAAAGAAACATAATTACATAATAAATATCATATATATAATATAAAAACCATATTTACATCATTATTCACAACTCTTATAGTTTTAAATGGAAGAACGAACGATATCGGTTCTCAATGTGGTAGTCCACCGTACACATGAATGATGATTGTGTATCCCATTTTATGTGGGTGTATAAACTTGTTGGTAGTAACCATAACATAACAAATATGATTATATTAAATATATTAATGTTATTAAATAATCATTAAATAAAAAAATGAATGGGTGGAGAATGAAATAAAATAAAAGTGCTTATCAAAGAATGTTACCTCTTCTTCACATAACTCCTTTCGGTTTGCACCAAAAAAGACATTATGTGTTTTCTTCTATCAAAAATTGAGGATTATAGTATGATATAAGTGATTTTCATAGTTTATTTTTTAATTTATTATATGATCCAAAATGGTTTATAGCTGTGAATAAGTGGGCATAGTTAGTAGCATTTTATAGTGGACTAGTGGTATTATTGTAAATATAAAAGGTAATCACTATTGGGAGGTCTCTTTTAACTCATGTGCCTCCAATAATGAACATAATTTGATGAAAGATGTTATATGGTATAATTATAAATATCTAATAGGTCTTGGACCAGTTTATACCCCTATTTGACCCTTAATATTAATTTTTTTCCACTAAGTAATCTTTTTTATCTTAATCATCGTAATTTTTTTAATTAATTTGACTAATCATTTTAGTCAAAAACTAATTTTACATTACTAATCATTATAAATTATTCTGATTCCAAGTCAGGAATTTATTTTTTCAAATTCCAATAACGTAAGTGGAATAATTTTATTTTATGTTAATATTGCCCATATAATGGGAAACTAGGTCCTTAAAGTGATAATGTATAAAGACCCAACCTTTAAACATTACAAAATCTTAAATTAAATTCATAATTCAAATTGAGGATGTTCTCGGGATTAGAGTTATAGATAATTATACCATAAATATTATATTACATCTTAAAAATTAAAAAGTAGAAAATTCTACACAGTTTCTATTTTTTTCATAAAATAAAATCATTTGAAAAAAAGAGTCACGTATAGTTCCATGTTTTAGATAGCATGACTTTTCCTTGATTCAATCCTTGACCCTATTCATCTTTAAGTCCTGTGAGAAAAATTTCAAAACATGGCATGAGAATAAAAATATCAGTAAGGGTTATGAAATAAAAAAACATTATTCCATCAATACATACCAAGAATAAGCTCATACTTCCTGAAATAATCAGATTTATGAATAACACATCTATGTCATAAATCATAAAGGTATCTTGTAGCATCCATATCATACTTACATTGTAGGTATCACAACTACATAGGGATTTATGTTGGAATACCCATTACAGTATATTCTCTAAATCTATTAGGAGAAAAATTAACATTTACCTCTATCACATTACCCAATGCATTGGAGAGATATCTCATGCTCACCCTCCCAAGGTTTATCACAGAACCACCCGTATACGTAAACTATTCCCAAGAACCATAACATAATCATAACACATGAACAAGAATATAGGAAAAAATTACATTTCCACATTGAAATCACAATATGAAATTTCAATATATTGAAAAAATCAATCCATTCACAAAATTATTTACAATTCAAAAATTTGTAAAAAGATTATATGCTATTTATTTTTCTGTTAAAAACATTACGGCTTGTTAAGGAATCTAAAGATCAAATAATACTCGCGGTGGTGGAAACGGTAGTTGTCTCCACCTACGTTAAAAAGAAACATTCTTTTTTTCATTTAGTAAATCACCTTGTAAAAAATATGCCCATTGAATGGAATTAAAATTAAAAGGTGTTTATACACAATATAAAAGAAAGTCATGTATAAAACAAAATATGCCACAATGAAAGGAGATTGAGACGATGTCCCTTACCTTATGACTCACTTGACCTGTTCGTTCATTAATTTCTGGAATAATAAACTATAATTAGTTCCTACTTGTTTCAGAACCTTTTTTAGGTTTATTATTCCTCTTATACCACTTATTACCATGTTATAACCATTATATAATAATTTAAGTTAATTATGGTCATTTTGTCAATATTTGGTACTTGAGTCAAAAATAAACCTCTTATAATTACAAGTTGTTCTTGTGGTCAAGGGTTCATTATCTACAAAATTATATTCATGATTTAGATATCATATATATCATATATATTTAGTATATATATGCATTTATAATATTACATAACATTTTGAGATAAGAAGTGTAATGCACTGTTCATAGAGACGGTAATCCATACATATGCATGAATGCTACATTCAATTATATTTCATATTTATTGGAATTAAAACATAATTATACATAGTTATAATATAATTCTAGTATGTTATCATATATAATTTCATTAAATCCATCCATTATATGTTCAACGTATGGCATGAACCTTTCATATCACTTTGAGGGGCGGTAGTCCGCACTTCCTGAAATGAAATTATCATATTTACCCACTATGGAAACCATAAATGTATTATATAAATGAAAAATTAAAGAATCTTAGAAACAATATAAATATAATATATATCATGTATAAATTATTTTCCATCATAATGGGCATAATAAGAGGTGGTAGGAGATGATTTAACAATCATTGTTTTGTGAGGCAGTAGTTCACTGTCCACAGAAACATTATGTTCATTACCCATTAGACGGAGGTGTGTGTAAGTGTAATTAAAATCATTCTCATATCAAAAACCTATTATATGTAGGATACTAGTTTTGTAATAAAATAACAGAGTAAAAAGATTTTAGGTGATTGGAAAAGTAAAATAAAATAAAACAACTTAAGAGAAGACGTTACCTTTAAATCGGGTGACTCCCTTTGGTTTGAACCAAAAGGATTTCTTAAAGTGCCTTATGCCTAAGGTAAGGATTCTAGGTGGAATAGAGGGATATTTAAATACTATTTGAGCATATTTTTGATGATCCAAGGGTCATTAGAGGTGTGAGTAATGGGATAGTGGTGAGGGCTTTTTATACGGGGGAGGGTCTCTTTAAGAATATTGGCAAATATTATTTGGTTATATAATGATATTCGGTTTCTAAAGGTCAAAAATTTATTAAATTCAAAGATACAATGACTATTGATATAGATTAAATCATCTAATAATAATTGGATAGGTTTTGGATAATTTTTTGATTTTTGAAATCTTATTTATTTAAATCATTCATTAATGAGGTAAACACTACATCATTATTGTGTCATAAAAACATTTATTTATTTGATTTCTAAAATTTATAAACAAAATACCATAATGTAGGAAATATTTTTTTCTTTCAAATATATATTTATAGTTCAATAGATAACTTATATAACCCTATGTATAACATTATTTACTAAAAGATATATGTCTATGTTATTTTTGTCTTTACTTTAAATTAAT
This sequence comes from Viscum album, assembly GCA_963277665.1. NCBI lineage: Eukaryota > Viridiplantae > Streptophyta > Magnoliopsida > Santalales > Viscaceae > Viscum > Viscum album. The sequence goes on from OY728148.1 coordinate 166,943,223, forward strand.
CAATATAATGTGTAATTATAACTCCTAAGTGGATTCATGGGGTCTTAAAATCAACTCAAGGATGAAAATTGTTGGAAATTTATTAACCAATAGGATTAGGACACATGTTAGGTTAAATTAATATTATTATAATATTAGTTTTACCTTGAATTACCCTATTTACCTTTAATCGTGGTAAAAACAAGTCAAAAGAAACTATTTCCCAAAAATTATATTCATCTTATTAAACTATATATTATTTAATAATAACAACCACATATGTTGGATTTTAAAAATTCAATTAACAGATGTGGTAAAATTTCATTTAAATGGAAGATTTGGTTTTTAAATACTACTTTGAGTTTTCACTATTCATCAAAAATTGAATGTTTTCCAAAAATAACAAAAATTAAGCCTAATATTTATTTGATATTCCAAAATATAAAATGATGTATATTTTACCATATTAAAAACAGAGAATTTTCATTAATTAATTTATAATTAATTTCGGTTTTCAAAAGAAAAGGCATGTTTTTAAGAAATAATAACTATCAAAATATTGAAACTTCTTTATATCCAATTTCAAAGTGAAATTACTTCCAATTAAAAAAATTTGATTAAATGGTAAAAAATTAATCTAATTACACTTTAAAACAAATTAAAGAGATAATCTAACCATATAAAAAAATTATATTAAAAGGCAGTTTTGAATTAAAATACAGTATTTTTATCTATTCATTAAAAAAAGAATTTTATCAGAAAAAATTCCATAAAATTACCCAAAGTTAATTTTGATGTTCCTATTCTAAAGATAATTTTATTTTGTCAAATAGAACATATAAATGTGACAAAAACTAGATTTAAAAATGGTTCTCCATTAAATAGTGGAAAATCGACCTTTTAAGGAATATTAGACTATTTGTGATTGAAATTGGATTCATTCACATTTTAAGCCTCTAAATTTTATTGGATAAATGTAAAAACATTTAACAAACATGTATAATCATATTTTAGTTAGTTCTGTTCATTCTTACCAGTACAACAACTAGGCATTAAGTACAATTTAAAATAAAATTATATTATTATTTTTCAGTATGACCCAACATTGTCTGAAACGTAATATTTCAAAGAAACTCATTGTTGAGTATCGGGTAATTCAATGAATATATAATCCCCTTTAAGTTAAAATTAACATTTAAATACCAGATATGAAAATTTCATATTATTTATATACTTGGGATGTTACATAATGTCGAAAAGATTACTATGTTTTTATAACTTAAATAACTTTTAAAATTATTCCAATGACCAAAATTAAATTAAATAATAATAATTTTATCTAATTGTACATTAAAACACTATAAAAATACAATTTTACTCCATAAATTATTTTGATGAAAAATAAGTTTTCATTTAAAATGTAGTATCTTTCACTCTTAATCCAAAAAGGTAACTTCTCAAAAAATCTATTCACCCATATTTAATTTTGATATTAAAAATCAAAAAATGAAGTTTATTTTGTCGTATAAAATTAATAAATGTGTCAAAATTTAGGTTTTAGACCAGTATACCAATAAAAGTCGACTAAACATCCTTTTAAAAAATTACAAATTTTTATTCATAAAATTGGATTTTTCATATTTTATACCTATAAAACATATTGGATGAATTGAAAAAAAATTATTGAATATAAAACATATACATATCATTTTTATTGTTCACTAATATTTATTAATTTAATTCATTATGACAAAACTCCTTTATGGGAATAAAATATTTTCTTACAAAACACATCTTATATATTCTAATGATTTTTGTCTTCATTTATACATAATTTTTAACAAAAGGATTATTTTTTTAAACATGTGTAAAAAAAATTTATAATATAGTAATTCCTATTAATTCCCATCATTCTAATTACTCAATGATAATTATCATTTTAAATATTCTATTTTTGTTCTGTAAAACCGTTTCTTCCATGTAACACATGTTATTGAAGAGACTGAATGTTGCGTGAAACAAAAGTGAAATTTGGCATTGTGTGTAATGGTAGATAAAATTTGTAATATGTGTCACTCAATTTATTAAAAAATTAAATTTATTTAAGGGAACATATTTTATAAAATTTAAAGAAATTAGAGTTATAACTATGGTGACAAAATATTTTTCAAAAATTCCTTCACCCACAATAAGCCCAGTGTGACTAGTTTTTGGTGGACCAGTGTTTTTCACACTAAAGTAGTTTGTACGAAATTAAACGTCTTGCTCGGTAATATATCAGACTACAATAAAACCCTTTGGTTGAAATCTATTTTTGACATTCCCTTTCAAAATCATAATATACCTTTCAATAGGGTTCATACATGTATGATGTATAGAACCACCTAGTAGAATATAACTCACTAAGTGAACCATCAAGTGAACAATCATATCAAAGAATGTTAGTGGCAACAAAATTCCCAATTCACATAACATGATAGAAATTTTATTTTACATAGTTGTGAATTTCATCTTTTCTATAACATTAATCTATATATCCTTAAAAAGAAACATATTATAACACCGACCCTAGAATCCTAGAGCATTTGCATTATTTTAATAAATTGTAATGATTAATAGGAATAATTTCTAGAGTGACTGATCAGTTTAGAAGTCTTGAAAATAGATTACATACATGTACTTTATGTCATAATATCTAACATATAACACAACTTAGATAATCCTTGGAGAATTCTATTATTCCCCTAGCTTAACCCTGCATATCAATCATAGAACACTTTTTTGCATCCTATAAAATTTTTCCTAATAAATGGGTGTGCTCAGCTGCCCAGTAAGGATAAACAATATTACGGTAGATATCATAAATAACAAAAAAAATCAAGGTATGGTATAATATTAAAACACAAACAATTTAAAGATAATCTTCCTCAAAATATGTCAAGAATAAATCAAATAATTCCATTTAAAAATTAACAAAGATATTATACTAGTCGAATAATCACATGTAAAATCAATAACTAATCTCATAATGAGGGAAATCATAATGCAGGACATCTTAAACATACCATAAAGGGTTCAGACAAGACACCATACCTAATTGGGTAAGACATTTACCAAAACCCAAACATAATTGTCTTAGGAGACTAATGATGTATTGAGGGGATATAGCATGCCCCACACGGCACTTACAAAGTCCAATTCATTCCACTTATGAAAGGTGTAAAACATAACAAACAAAAAAATTCATATTAAAACTAGAATATGATTGTCAATACATAAACTATAAGCCATGAATGGTATAAAAATAGCACATACACAGTCATACATATCATAATACATAATACAATATGGAATATTTTATTATAATAAATCAACCCTAATCAATAATAATATCCCACAAAGGATGTTCACATATATGTAATCAACCAGTAAAAATATTTCAGAGAAAATTCCCTTATTCATGAAATCATTTAAATTTTGAATAATTTATAGATTAAGTCATTTGAAATAGATTTTTGAATCAATGTGTCCTAAACCACTTTTAAACTTTTGGAATGAATTATCATTTTAAAATAGTCATGTACATATAAATATATCCTTAAAATCATATTGAAAATATGGATATTAATTAAAAATATTTAGAAAAATAAATATTTAAAACATTTGAAATGATGATCTAATTAATTATTATATTATATAAAACCTTAAAATATTCCTTTTGAAATCATTTTTTTGAAACACGTGTATAGATGATAAATATTTCCCAGTAAATTCATACTCATAAATAATCATGGATAATAATGAGATTGAGAAATTAACCCTTACCTTAGGTCCAATACTCTATGTACATGTTTGAAACACCAGTATAATTTTTTTAAAATTATTATTAACTCATATTAAGATAATAATAATATTTATGATATCAAATATTATTCTTTTATGACTTTATATTAACCATTTTTTAACAATTCCATTTTAATGAAACCTTTCAGGTAACATTCGCTTTCTTTATCGTACTAGTTTTGACTTGTTATTCATGATCATATTGCATAGATCATTGTTTACTTACTTCAAAAATGTATAATATGATTTATATACCATAGAAATTCATAATACAAATATATATGATAGATAGATATTAAAAATTGAATACACCGTTCATGGAGACTCTAGGTCGTACTTTTGCATGAATATTGTTTCTATTTTCTTACTGTATGTAAGTAAGTGAATGACATATGTGTACATTTATATATATATATATAGTAGAGTTATTATTTAATATATTTCATAATTATTTATAATATATATATATATATATATATTATAATCATTCATTAATGGTTAATGTGGAGAATGAATCTCGTCGTGTCGTGGAGATGGTATTCCATATGTACGCACAAGCAACGATATCATTCTATTAATGGTAAAATTATATGGAACTGGATGGTATATTAATTTTAAATAATAATAATCATGAAATATTAATTATTTATTTCTATTATACTCATCATTATACCCATCAAAATAATTTAATGTGAAATAACAAACTACCCCACGGTGTGTACACGAAAAGTCTTACATATGAATGCATAGTGATATTATTATGTATAGGATGGATAAAATGTTTAAAATAGTTAACCAATAATAATAATAAAATTTAATTATATGTATTATACTAATTTTATTACCTTGGTATGGAAATAACATAGATAGAGGAAGCAGAAGAAGAAAAGAACTTTAATGTAAGAGATAAAACAATTAGTTCTTCTTCGGGTGTCTCCTTTTGATTTACAGAAAAGAAAGCCTCAAGTATGTTTTCATCCCAAAGGGTTCCCTCTAGGATGAATTGATGGATTTTGTGAGGATATTTCAGTATGTTTTTTCCAATCCAATGTGATTTGGAGGTGTGAATAAAAGATAGGGAGATGTATTCTTTTATAGAAGAGGTGAGGGGCACATTAGAAAAGTCAAGAAATATTAATATATTATAAATTTATTTTCAGTTTCTAATGGAACCAATGTAATTTATATATAAGATAAGATGTGAATGGGTATAAATCCTCTTGGATAATAGTATTTAGACTTGTTTATCTCATAAAATTAACCTTATCATTTGGATTTAACCATTAGTTAAATAAGTTAACTCCTACCATGTGTTCTTGTATTTTTATAATATATGGTAAATATAGTTATTATAAAATGAAAATAAAATCTCAAGTGAATCATCAATAAAAATTTTAACACTATCTAGGTATGTTTAAATAATGTTATGTTTTTATTACTATTATATAATTTTATAAAATAACTTTTGTTTTAAAACCTCATTTATGTCAATTTTGACACTATTTAGTAATTGATTTTTTGATAAATTCATAAAAACTTGATTCCATAAAAACAAGTGAATTAAATAAAATATACATGGTATATACCTCCATAAAATTTTTATATGGCATAAAAACATTAAAATTAAATTTATTTTTTTATTTATTATATCATTCATTTGATTACATCATTAATAAGGAAAATAGTGCATCATTACTATGTCATAAATAAATATAATTATTTAATGAATAAAATTTAAAAATAAAATACCATGATGTTGTATATATTTTTATCTTTACAATTAATTTTTTATTCTAGGATTTCATTTATATAAGCTAAATTAATTTGTTTTTATGAAAGAGATACATGTTTATGTTATATTTTCTTCTTCTATACATTAATCATTGTAAAAGGTCATTATCACACCTAAGTGGTTCTATGGGGCCATAAAGATGTCCCATGGATGACCATGGTTGGACATATCGCAAAAATTAATATTAGGGCACGTTTTAGGGTATATTTATATTATTAAAATATTATTTTTTATCCTTATTTACCTGATTTATACTTTAACCATGGTAAATAAAAATAATTACTGAAGTTACTATTCATAATGCCCAAAAATAAAAGGTACCTATTTACAAAATCTGGACATTATTATTCCAAATATAGAATCCATATTTCTAAATTCAAAACACATAATTGGAAAAACATAATTTAAAATTAATTATCATTGACTAAATTAGAAAGTAGGTTTCTAAGAAGTAAAAAAACTATCAACAGATTGACATATGTTTATGTTCAATTTAAATGTAATATTACTAATAAAAACCTAAATTATATTTGATTATTAAAATATAATCTGATAATACTTTACAAATAATTATGAAGAATATATAACTATATGAATAATTTAGATTTAAAAAGTAGTTCTGAATTAAAATGAAGTATCATTCATTATTCATTAATATATTAAAGTTATCAGAAAAACCCCAATAATTTATCGAATCTAAATTTTTATTTCCCTCCTCTAAAGAATAATTTCATTTTTTCAAATTTAATATATAAAAGTGTCAAATATTGTATTTAAAAAGGGTTCACCATTAAATGGAGAAAAACTATATTTTTAAAAAAATACTTGTTTTTGATGAAAAAATTAATTTATCCTTTTATTATGTGTAAGTAACCCATAAGATGAATGTTAAAAATAAATGGGATATAATAAATTCAAAATGTGGTTAGTATTATTCATAAATGATTTCTAAAATGAATAGTTTAACATGTCATGGTGAGATTGGACTTGTTGTTGTATACATCACATGCTATTGAATAATTTAAAAAAGAAGCGTACCATGGAAGCTTAGGGTGTTACCCATGTCATGGTAATGTATGGTATGCAATCTTGAATAAATGTTTTATAAAGATACATGTATTAGGTGTATCATCAAAACGGGATTGTCATGTGATTTTGAACCCATTAACTTTAAATATGTCATTGATAAGATGTACTTGATATTCGATGAATACCCCTATAGAACCATTACATTAATCAAGATTTTGTAAAACTAATATATCTCTTGTCAGGAAAGAGTGTAAGAAGCTGGAGAACGATAAGTCTATTTTTAACTCTTCACTGATGCTGAATCTTCCCATATTCCCATGTTAATCATGTCTAACCAAGACTTATTTCTATACATTGATTTTCTAAGTGCATTTACTAAGGTGTCAATAACACTATCATATAATGTTTTTCAACATGTGTATCATGATGAAATTATCTGATGTATATACAATTTTAGTAAGGTATTAAAAAAACTTATAGGTTTTCCCATCTAGTTTTTGTAATGATTTTTTAAATTTTTTTACGAAAATAAGTACCCATATCTTTTACTTTCTCAAACAATTTATCCCTTTTTAGTGGAGATGGTAATTTATGTGCTTATGAGATCCCATAAAAATATGTCATCCCAAATCGTTACTTAAGATGTCAGAGTAGAAAATCTATGATGTCCTAGAAACACATACTCTGATGAATGTTTCAACCTAATTAACTGTATACCTTGTCCACAAATGGTACACCCTAGAGTTCCTTTATTTTTATATCATAACAAATTTACAGAAATAGGAAATTCCTTTATTATCTTGTACAACATGGTTATCAACATGAAATCATCATTTCTGTAATTTTCAAACAACGTATCCCCTGAATCCCACATTAATTTCAAATCATCAATAATTAGATCCAAACAAACAAAAATACTATTACCTAATTCTATTGGTCATGATATAATCCTAGATAACATAATTTTTTTTATTTTATTAGAAACCACATTGGTATGTTATAATTTACCAACATAATATGCCACGTACTATGAGTGTTGCTTTGAAAGCCAAAAGGATTCACTCAATCCATAGATAGTTCCAGAAAACGGATTCTCATCTCATTTCCAATTTTAGGATACTCATGATAAATTATCTTCCATAGAGTAGTGTTTATCATGTGGTGATATTTCCCGTCATTCTTTCATGTATTTGTATGCCACATTAATTTACATGGTGTCTCTTAACTTCAATACTACTACATAATCATCAGAATGATTGGAAAGTTTAATAAAAATTTTGTAAGACTCAATTCATCTTTATTGTATTGATAAGTACCTTGCATTATTAATTATTTATGTGTTTTTTATTTATTAAAAATTATTATGCAGTCATTTTGGAAGGGAATTTATTATTTCAGAGAACATTCCCATTTAACGTAGCATTCATTTAGCATCATATGTTCATCTAGGAAGCTCATTATCGTATGTGAGCATATCATTAAAGAGAGCGAGTAGTTATGTAAAATAGGAATCACTACATACATTGATACATTTTAAAATATACTACTTTTATAAGAATGAAAATGCGGTATATTTAGTAAACTAGTATACAATAGAATGTTTTTACAAATCTTTAACATCTAAAATTTTTTCGACAATCATGAAGTTAATCTTAAACTATCATTATCATTTCAGCAATATGATCTTCATCATCATTTATACCTATAATCATGTCCTCGATATAGTCTTATTCATTGTACACAATTGTAATCATGTCATATGATCCATAAAACACACTAGTGTTTTCCCAATCTCATGTTTCATTCACTTTTCCCATTGTTTAGTCCAACCATTATTGAATTGATCTATTCCATGTCAGATCAAGTTGTCTTCCAACTCTTCTAGACTAATTATTGTGGAATAAGAACTTCATAAATGAAGAAAAGGGTTTTTATAAGGTTCATAAATATGATATTTTATAAACATGATAAACTCTTTCACCCCATCTTCATACTCTTTTTTCATACGATTGGAATCTATCCATTTATGATTCATATACATTCTATTTTATTTCAAATTATAAATATTAAAATAACAAAAAAAGGGGTCTTTCAAAAAGGGGGAACCCGGTATTTAAAAAGAAAAATGATTTTGGTCTTAAGATTGAATTTTAGTGACAAAAGTGAAAATATAATTCATGTAGGTGATACATGAAATTCATTCATCTTATTTCATAATGTATAAATAAATTTATGGAATATTCAGCTTGATATATGGGTGTGATACAAAAAATGGAATTTGGAATTCCTAACAATTGTATAATTATCATTGGTGTATCTTTACCACTATAAATTTGTTTTTTTGTAAAAACATGGTTATCATTTTGGGTGATATGTATTTTTCATTGATATATTATCCAATCATTAGAGATGAAGAAATTAATGTTGTCTAACATTTCAAAATTCACATCAATAATAATTTTTTTGAGTTCTACCCCATAAGTTTCATGAAATACCTATAAAAATTATTTATCAATGAATAAATTTGTTATTATTTTTAATAAAAACTTATAATAAATTACTAATAATTTAAAATTATTGTAGATTAATGTGATATTAATTAGTAATTGGTTAAAAAATAAAAAATTACTACTTATGCCTGATTATTAACAAATAAAATGTTTATTATAGTTCTAATTTATAATAATAATAATTAATAATGATCAATGACTTCTAAACAATTTTAATTGTTTTTTAATAATAATTTTGAATAAAAAATTTCTACTAAATAGTAATTATTTATATTTTAATGAATTATCTAACGATAAATATTGACTATTATTAATAAATAAGTAATAATTACTATTAACTAAAAATTATTATCCATGTTTATTTGTCAAATAATTATTAATTAATAAATATTAAAACCTATGACAAAAAATTAAACTAAGTGATATTCAATATTAATTAATCCACAATAATTTTTAAATTAATATTTATCACTACTTATTAATTAATTACAAATTAATAACCATATTTATTAAATATTTATTAATTAAATAAAAATCCTTAATATTAACATTAATTTTTCCACAAATAACTATTATTAAAAGTAAATTAATCAATAATTATAATTAATTTACTAAGACTAATTATGAGTTAGTGATAAATTGTTTTCTATATTAACTGTTTAATTAGGAATTTATTAATAAATATATTTTGTACTTAAATATACTTTTTATAATTTTATAATTATTAAAATATATATTTATTTATTTATATTTCAATTTATAAATAAATATACTGATAGAAATTAGAATATAATTATAAATATATTTATATATTTATAAATATTCATATATAATTGTAAGCATATTTATATAATTATATATATTTATTTATTAATGTGTTGGTATATTTTATTATAAATGTAATATATATATGTATATTATTTAACTATTTTTATTATAATTTTATAATTATTTAAATATATATTTTTATATAATTCTATATATTTATTAATATATGAGTATATTTTATTATCAATATAAAAAATTTATTTATTTTTTTAATATTTTAACTATAATTTTTAATTATTAATATATATATATATATTTAATATAATTATTATTAATTTTTTTATAATTTTTTTATTTAATTATAAATATATTCATATAATTACTTATACTAATATATATATATATATATTTATTTATATACTTATATATATAAATATTTATAAATATATATAATTAATAATATAATAAATATATTTATTATAATTTCATTATTATTTAAATATATAATTATTTTTTTTATAATTATATATATACTTTTAAAAAATGTATATATATTTGAATAATTGATATTTATAAAATTATCAAATTTCAATTATCAAATTGCAATTACCCATAGAAACAAATCTAAATTTTCATGGGAAAAAATAGATTATCCCAAAAACTCAAATTACCTCTGGACAATTCTCAAATTGAAATTGAGGGAGAAAATGTATTGGGGATTGAGAAATTGAAATAATGAACAAAAATTAAAGAAAAAATTAATGAAAATATAAAACAAATGTGAAAATAATTATCAAAAAACAAACCATATCTACAATTTGGGTGGCGACAACAGCAAGGGAGGGGTGTAGGATGGTGGCCGATAGTAAGGGAGGGGCGGCGGGTGGAAAATGGAGGAAAATGAGGGAGGGTGGGTGGAAGATGGCGTTAAGGGAGGGAGGTTGGGTGAAAAATGGGGGAAAGTGTGAGAGAGGATGGGGTCTTGGTAAGGGCGAGAGGTCGATATCTAGACTATGTCGATATAGTCGAATAGCAGGCGCCTACCGAAGTAGGACCATAAGACGCTGCGCCTACCGAGGCCAAATTGCAGGACCTAGTGGACACCATGGCTACCGAGGTCAAAATGCTAGAAAAGTTAAAATTGGAAGCTAGAGGTAACATAAGTCACACTAGTACATATCCACTGAAACACAACAATAATCTGCACATATACTTTAGACATGGAGATGATTTCTTTATTGAGAGTGACGGTGGTGCAAATATTTAGTGAGAGCGGTGACATCAGCTTGAGTTGTTTTGTGTGAAAACATGAAGGTGTGATATAAGAATACATTGTTTGGGATCTTTTTATATGAACCCATAATTATTTTAAAAATTAATTAAAAAAGTGATGATAAAGGGAGATTTTATAAACACTCAAAAAAGAAAGCCCTGATAAAACTACTATTTATCTACGGATTTATAGTGCAGATAAAGGCAAGAATTTATGAGGTCTTTTTATTCATTGATAAATATTAGTAATTATCATTACTAAAAAAGAACATATGATGATCTTATGTTAATAACAAGACTGGTTCAATTGAACATGTTTTCTCTTAAAAGAAATAAATGCAAATATAACTTGTAAATATACACTCTTCAAAAAGTCAAATTGCCTGATATTTAACCATATAGTTTAATATTTTAATAAAAAAATTTACAATTAAATTTTAAATTAATTCAAAATAATATTAATAAAGATGAAAAATAATTAATAAAATTATGAAAAAAATTAAAGTAATCAGAATTCATTATATTAATACTTTATCTTACTAATTTTTTTTTACTTTAATAAATGAAATTAACATAAAAATATAAATTCATGTAAATAAAAAAAGAAAAAATGGAAATTTATAAGTCAAAATTTTTAATAATGAATATTGAAATATGATACAAAAAACATATATAACTAAAAGTGCATAGGATATTTTACTTTATAAAGAAGAACATTTGATTAAGTTTAGAGCATATATACTAAATATTTTTTCTCTCACTAAAATAATCCACATAGTAATTAGAATCTATATAAAATTTCATGTTTCTTTAAAAAGAATGTGTTATGTTTATTTTTTTAATATTCTATGAGTTTTTCTATTTATCAATTTATTATTTATTGAAATTTTCAATTAAATTATTTTTTCCAACAATGTTAGAAAAACAATTTATTTAAGAAGAAATATGAATGTAAAAGGTAGCCTTCAAATTGAAAATCCAAATAAATAACACAGAAAAACCCTCAATATAAAACAATAATACTCCGCTGGATTCAAAGTTACCAAAAACAAAATTCCATAGAAAAAAGTAGTTGTACAGTAAAAGTTAAATGTTTTATTATGGTGTAACCTCACTTCACCAAGAGTCAAGGTGTTTTGAAGTGGTGGAGCCTCCGGGATTCCTCTATATCAATTTTTATAAAATCGTGGGTAAATACAAAATATAAGTTTAAATAATGATATTTTCATCATTTCATCCTTTTTATGATAAAATTCTGGCTGTCTTGTTTCCATCAAACCATGAATTATAAATCAATACTTATTAATAGAGTAAATTATTGAATGAGAAAATCTAGTAAGATATGGAACTTGGTATAGGTATATATCCATGAATAAATTTTTAAAAACCCTAATAAATTCTCCATTAATTAATTAATGGGAGATAGTTTCCATTTTCAAGATTACTTGACAAATAAATTTAAAGAAAAGCATACTTCCTTTTCATTTTACCTCACTATCAATAGTAATAAAATGGTTTTCAATGAATCATATAATGAATTTTTAAATCTTTCGGATTTATTTTTACAAAATCTATACCATTCATTCATCATTCTACTATTGTGCATCTTTACTTTCTTGAAAATCTGATATGATGAACGGTCTTGATCTATACGAGGTAAAAATATAGAGATCCACATATTTTGATAGTTTGATGTTCTCAAAGAGAAATATTTGGTCATTAACAATAATATTATGTAAAAATATCAACTAACAGTTTTATTCATGGGATGTGATATTTGAATCCAAAATCATCGGGAAGTAAATAGTTTACCCAAAAAAGTTATACCCCAAAAACCATATACACAGTACTAATGGAAGAGAAAATAAAATTCTAACATAAGATGAAACCTATTTTCATAAAATAAATTTGGTGAGTATGTCCTAAGAATAATGGGATGTAAAATTAAAATAGGCCGAGAAACATACACTATAACAATACCTGAAGTAGAGATTCGAGTAAACATCCAACTGGAATGCAATATTTTTTTTCTGAGAAACAAATTAGCTTTGCAGAAAGTCAACATTAGAATTGGAATAAAAAGATGAATCAGAAATGAACTAGAACAATATAAATAGTGGAATTAATTTATTCATATATCAAATAAGGGAATCAAAAAAATCCATTACTAAAATGTAGGTATTCTGATACATTATATATAGAACAATATTATCAATAGGGTAATCCGATCATGAATTAGGTCAACATTTTCATCCATCCAATTCATCGAATAAATACAACAATTTTGTTAGTAAAATAGATAAACTAGTGTTATAGAAAACACCAAAAAATAACCTACAAATTCGCTCATTAAAATCCACATAATTCATAGAATAAAAACACCATCAATAAACCAAAAAACCCTTTAAAAAATTTCATTTATCCTCATGGGATAGATAACAATAATCTAAACACAAAAAGTCCTATATTGAACCATAATAAACCGAAGAACAAGAAATAAATGTAAGAAAACCAAGATAGTACTATCTAGATTAAATTCAAATCATGGGAAACTATAGAGGTAGAGTTGAATTCTAGTTAAGATTACTATTTTTCATTTTAAATACTATATGATGATTTATTTTTACATAAAAATTACAAATTGGATCAAATAACATCAATATTCAACTTGAATTTTATAAAAAAATGAATCATTATTAGTTTTTAAATAATTTAAGTACCATTTAAAATTATACCTTTGAAAATTCTATTGAAAGTATATGATTCACAAAAAAACACTATAACATATTTTAATATAATTGTTTTCAATTCGAGAATAAAATAATTTTATTGATAAAGACCAAGTAAATTCCAACAAATGAATAAAGAAAATGCATTCTATAAATATTTGATATTGAGAATCAAGAACCAAAAGATAATGTAGATGAATAAGTTATATTAGGTTATTAAAATATAGAGCATGAAGTCATGGTTTTAGTATTTTCTATAAAATGTATTCCATATAATAAAATTATTTTTTGAAATTATAAAAGTATCTTTCAACAAGTATTCATAAAATTAACTAGTAGGAATATGTGATTATATGTTTAATTAATACAAACTAGAATATTATCTCATATCCATAATAATATGTTATTTTCCCAAGTAAGATAGTTTAGTACATATTTTTTAAACTCTAATAATAATTTAATGTAAAAATAGAAAGGTAAATCATAATAGACATCCCAGGCTTACTTTTACAATAGAAAATAATTGTGAATCCAATTTACCAAAATAGAGTCTTTCCTCTATATAATTATTGAGTCGTTAATGTAGAATTATATATAAATTCACATATCAAACCCAACCCTCCAAACTCAATAGGGAGTATGATCTCTTCCAATACACCATAACACTCTTAAATTTATTTTAAATTGTATAAAAGTAGATGTTATAATAAAAATTAGACAACAAGATAATTTTTTCAGGATTAAAAAAAATGCAACACTAAGAAGTATGAAGGGAGAAGAGAAAATATTTAAGAATATTTTATTATATTCATGACATAGGAATCTAATAATACATGTTTGGATATGAGGAATAATATTTTCTATATGATAAATAAAATTAGAAATAGTAATTTCTTTATAAGTGAGTGGGGTATCTAGATATATAAATAAGGTGCCTCTTCATTCAATTTTAATGACTCATAGATAGTTCCATGAATATTACTATTGAAACTCCAAAATAAAATATTATTTTTATTATAATTAATAATTATAAATAAGACTTGAATAAATTATATTAATTTCCATGTATATTAGTATCTTTTATACCTTCTCATAAATTGTATTTAAATAATATTTTCTAGTTTAATGAATTGGAGTTGTCAAAATGGGACATTTAATATAGTTGGATTATTATCTATATGTGCTTTTATGTTCTAGTTAATTTATATTTTCATTTATTTTATATTTTATTATTATTTTTTATATGATATATGTATTTACATATGTCGCATATTATAGGGTTAATATTCTTTTTATTAATAGATAATTTTTTTTTGTTTTCATGATTTATGAACAATTGTTAATAATACTTCTCAATAAGTGTTTATAAGAAATTTCAATCTTACACACCACTTATTAGGGAATATTTTTATTTCAAATGTGTAAGTACCATCAAATTTATTGGTCTTTATATTCATGGAAAATTTCATTTTTTTACCCATAAGAAAGGATATAAGTTTTCATGACATTTTAAATGACTTATGGAATAGACTTGGAGTTGTAGTTCAGTGGAAGAGAAACCATATTGAGATCTAAGGTTTTATTGGATAATAATTTATAGTAGCATGGTTTCAATACCATCGGATGCAGAGATATAATATGATGATTGGTGTGATCTAGGATCTCACTATGACAAACAGGCTCTATGATGTGGTTTAGGTATTTATAAAAAATAGATATGCCTCATATAAAAGGCTCATAATGTATAAGGTTTTACCCTTACATACAGTCATAGAGTATTGGAGGGTACTAGGACATCATTTCTTAGAGTTAGGAAGGCTCAATGATTGGTGGTGATGAGTTATTACATGAAGCCTCTGTCGGGTATGCTACTATAAGGTGTCCATAATGGCCACTCCATGATAGTGAAACTCAATGTTTTGGGACCTCTACCTTTTGGGAGGGTATTTCTCCACACCATAAACACCATTCCATAGTGCACCCCTAAAAGGGGAAGATTGGGAACTACCAATAGAGTTTCCCCACAATGTTTCCCTGGTGTGGGAGTATCATGACGTGACCATGATTGTCACATCGTGACCTGGTTGTTGTGAAGTTTTTTTATAGAGGTTCCTTTGGTAAATTTATAGGGGAATTAATTAGAACACCCTTAGGATCCTTTGGCTTTATTAAATTTGAGGAAGGTGATAGGTCTGTTTTTCTCTTTAATTATCCCATTGTTACCACCATTTGATCTATGTTTTTAAAGAGTTTTGGAACATGGATATGAGGTAATATCTCTTTCATTCTCCAACTTATTCTTCATCATTTTTTCCATTGAATTTAGTTTACCCATCATAGGTTACAAGGAGATTATTCCACTAAATATTGGTGGATGAATCCCACTTATTAGGGATCTGGTGCGTGGTTTGTTGTGAAAGTATCATGAAAGTATTTTTAGTTCATTTTTTTATTTTCCATGAGTCATGTCATCCTAGAATATTTATTTAGGATTTATGGCGTAATTATGTTCAATTAACCATTTATTTGATTAAATAAACATGGTATTTTGTGTGGGTTTGGTCCAAGGGTGTGTCAAGGGTGAACATTACCCCATTTTTTGGGTTTCCTCTATCATTATGTCACATGATGAGTTTAACATCGATTATTATATCATGACATTTTACATTTAAATGTTTGGTTTTTATAGTGTTTATTAATGGGATAGATTCTTCTTTTACTTGGAGAAGGTTGGTACAATATTGGAACCAGTTTATGGATCATTGTTTGAGGTGAGTAGCCATTATATTATAAATTCACTTTCTCATTTCATGGTTTTATGTATGTGTTTTATAACAATGATTGTTTCAATCAGGATTCACTACATATTCGGTTCCCACTCATAAATTGGGAGGGGTCATGATGGACTAATATCTAACAAGGACTATATATCTTATAGAATGGTTTTTTGTGGTTCTATGGTCAAATGAGGGTGAGTTACCTGATTAATTTGATATTTTGTGGAATGATTTATATTTCTCAAACAAAATGTATTATTTTTAGGAAATTTTATTTTAAATGTGGTTTGATTTAAATAAAATTTCAAAGGAAAGTTTGTGAATTAATGAATAGTTTTCATATAGTAATTCCACAAAATACGGGGTTTTCTAAATAATTTTTTCATGTTACTTTTGAACAATGACTGAAGGTGAGTAATGATGGTATATGATGCCTTTTATAAATGGTTTATAAAGAGGATATTTATTTGGGTTTTAGTTGTGATACATAATATATTTGGTTGAGATTTTTTTGTCTTCTTTAACTCGTGTCGTAATTTCCCTCTTTTTAAAAGCATGATTTCATTTATATGTTCTCTATAATTATTATTTCCTTACATTTAGTATATATTACATGGTGATGTATAATTTCATGAGTGGGACTACTGATGTGATAATTTTGGTATCATGGTACCCATGTTGGTCTGAGTTGATATAATTGGCCCTTATAGGGTAGAAATGGGAAAAAAGTGTTACGTTGTCTAGAACAAATTCTGATTAAATAGAGCAAGGTAGGGTTGTCCTATTGGACATCTTGGACCTATAATTGGCCGTTCAAAAACAGTTAAGTCATGGGTGACCTACTATCCAATTTTTTTATTTGATTGATCATTTCTATCAATTTTATAAGGTATTAAGCTCATGAACATGGTTAATGAGAGAAATAATGATAGGTATGTAAGGTAGAATACAATTTTTATCCATGAGATACTTTTATTCTTGAAAACTATTGTTGGGAAAGTGTTGGATCTTTTACACTACATATTGATTTTTTATATTTTATGTTTGTTTATATATTTATTTTGACAGTTTTGAACACATCATGAGTGATAGGAATGTGTGTTTTTATGTAATGATATGTGATTTTGGATGTTAGAGACAACCAAGAGTGAAGAAATTAAGCTTCAATAAGATGATGGGTGGCATCCCTTATATGAGACGTGATGGTCCAGTGTTTGATATAGGATATTCTTTGGTAGATTATGTGGGACTAACCATGAGTGATAAGTTGTGATCAGGAATGTATGGTTAATCATGAGTGGGAAGGTGTGGTTAGTAACTCAGTATTGTTAAATATAGTGTGGGTGACGAAAAGACAAGAGGTGTGGAATCACCCAGACTGAGAAGGTCTGGCAAGAACAACCTTAAGTGATAGGGTATTTAACCATGTTTTATTTTTGGTGTAACACCCCACGCTTCCACGATATGTTTCCCTTTGAATAATACAATAGCTTGTGTTGTACGCAACTTCTAGTTCAAACACACCACCACAACCAATCAAACTAGTTGTTATGAATAGTAATACGCACTTTTTAAAATTTTAAAATTTTTATCTCTCAAAATGGACTTCATTTTTTGATTTGGAATGTCGAAATTAGCTTAGGGTGAATTTTTTGTATTTTTCTGAAAACTTTCACTTTTTGATGAATAGTGAAAAGCATTCTATTATTGGTTAAAACCGAGTTTTTATTTAAATAATTAGTTATTTTATATTAATTTATTTTATGTTAAAATAGATACATAATACATATTTATGTTCAAAATAATTCATTGGAGTCCTTTTATAATAAGTTTAGATATATAAAGATATATCAAACTTTTTACCTTCTTTTACCCACCTCCTAAAAGCATTTACAAATGTATATAAAACATAATTTCACCACTTCTGTAGGGTTTAATTTCAAAAATCCATGATACATGATTAATATCAGTAGGTAAAATATGATTCAATAAGATGAAAATAATTTTTTGTGAACAGTAGTGTTTTACTTTCATTTACCACAGTTAAAAGTAAATAGGGTGATTAAGGGTAAAAATGAAATAATAATTACCCTAAAAAATGTCCTAATTCTATTTTATAAGTTTAATTAGACCAAAAAAACATTTTTAATAATATATTATCCCATTTGGTTCACTTGGATTAGATTATGACATTTATTATTATTTTATTTAAAGAAGATTTAAAAGAGTTAAAATCAAATTTTAAAAACTAAACCATTTTAATATAGGGTTATACAAAAGATAAATTAGAATATAAATATTCATTAGAAATATAAAAATATTTCCTATCTAATAGTATCTTATTTATAAATTTTAGACATTAAATAATTAAATTTATTCATGACATAATGATGATGCAGAAATTACCTTATTAATGAAAGATTAAAATAATTGATATTATAAATATACAAATAAATCAAATTTAATATTTTTAATGAATTACACTAATTTTATTGGTTAATATTACATGTTAGGGTTGATTAAATATTTTTTTTTTCAAATTAATAATGATGTTATAAATTTAACAAAAACTAAATACCAAATAGTGTCAAAATTGACATAAAAGAGTTTTTTAAAAAAATATTATATTATTAATTGGTATTCTATTTCTAAAAATATATGGTTCATCAAAATTTCATAAATAATATTATATATTTAATTAATTTACCACTTGAGGTTCTCTTGTAAGTTTATAGTTTGTTTATTAGCAATATAATATAAAAATACAAACAGACCTGGTAAATGTCAAACTATTTAACAAAGAGTTAAATCTAAAAGATATGGATAATATGATGACCTAAACAAATATAAAAGATATCTGTTGAGTGGTTTTAGACCCATACCCACATTATCCTTTAAATAATTAATTTTAGAGCCATTTGAAAACGAAAGTTATTTTTTTATAAAATAATATTTCATGCTTTTCCTAATGTGACCCTCACCTCTCTTATAAAAGGGAACCTACCCTTCTCTCAAATTAACACCTTAAAAGAACTTTTTCATGGACAACCCCAGACCAAATATCCTCTCAATTTTCTTCCCTTCATCCTAGAGGCCTTCCTTTTGTCAGAAATCCAACCTAAAGAGCCCTTTTGATCAAGACAAATGAAAGAACCCAAAGAAGAGGTAAATATTTCAACACCTCTTTCAGGTTATTTTCTTCTCCCACTTCCTATTTATTTGTTGTTTTCATTTTAAAATAATAAATCTAGTATCTTATATATACTGTGATGTTATAATAAATATGGTACAAATATATTTATTATTCTATCCATCCGATAACTGATAAAGTCATCATACGCGCGTACGAACGGATTACCGTCTCCACATCGTGGTATAGTTTGTTATTCAAACACTTCATCATTTGGATTGGTATAACAATGACAATAAATGATTTAAATAATAAATATAACATGATAATGATTCTGTATATATGATATACCATCAAATTATATATGATTTTAAAATCAAAAGAATGATATTTTCGCTCGTGCGTACGTACGGATTATTGTCTCCATGAACGCGATGAGAGTCATTCTTCATCAAAATCATTCAAGAATAATTTATATTTTATGATTAAAAATAATGTTTATAAACATAATATCATTCTGTATGTAATTCAAATACATCCTATCCATAACAAACATGGATTACGTAACAAAGCATATTAAGGAAAAGGAATCAGTTGACACCTGAAACAATGATACTACTAAAATATCATTAACAAAGCAATATTATAAGATCATATATGATATCATATTAATTTATATAGTTTTTTTATAATTTAATAACAATTATATCACCATTATAAATGGGGTTAACCTACCCTTTACCAAAGAAAAGTACAAGGTAGGGGTTAATTCTATAATCTCTTTACTTATCTGAGGTTGTTAATATGTAAGTATCTACTGGGACCTCTTTATCATCCACATCTGTGTTTTCAGAAAAAATTAATTCCAAACATGTTTTCCATTTATTAAATATGGTTTAAAGTCATTTATACCCTTATTTGACCTTATATGTTTTGAAAGTAATCTTTCTGTTGTTTTCCAAACAAGGTACGTTATGACATTTTCGACAAAATTAAGGTAAGAATGTATTTTTTTAAAATATGAGGAGGGAGTGGTTATTCTCTGTCATTATTGCACCTTTGAAGCTTCCCTTACAAGCCTATAATAATATTTTCAAAATAAATGTTTTCTTTTATAATTACTTTACTTTTAAATGATTTCAAAATAGAATGGTATATTTCTCTAAAAAATGTTTTGATTTCATCTAGGTCAACATACTTTGATGGATTGTAAGCTTATTTGAAGATGATTTATTAGGATAAAAAACATCAAAATTGTATTTAAGGTTTTGTGATATGATTGACTGTGAACATGTTATTTTTTCACCATTCATGTTTTATGGATAAAGTATTTATATTTCGTATTCCATTTTTAATACAAATGTTTGTGTTATGTTTAATCCTTTTCATATGAGGAATGAAATGGACTTAGTAAGTGACGGGTGGAGCCTGTTATAGCTCCTCAATGCATTAGTAGGTCTCATGAGACAAACTAGTGTCTTGACATAAGGCTTTAACAAAATCTTATTTGTAGTCTTGGCACGAGTCCTTGACTATGTGGTTATGAAGTCTGGAATTATGCATTCCATCATAATGAAAGTGGATATTGAAATTGTATGTGATTATTCGACTAGTAGAAAATCCATGTAAATAAGTAAATAGAATTATTTTATTTTATATTTTCCATATTATTCTGAAGATCGTGTTTAAAATGCTTTTGTTTTAGTCTTACATTGCCTTAAATGTTTATGCTTATTTATGAAATTTTCTGCAATATTGTTATCCTTACTGAGCATCTAAGCTCACCCCATTTTATGTTTTATTTTTCTCGGGATGCGAAGAAGTATATTATGACAGACCTAAATGGATAGTATAAGGGATATGAGTGTTTCCTATGGAGACAATGTTGTTGTATTTTTTCATTCTGTAATGTAATGTAAAACATATGAATGTATCTAGTATTTACAAGATTACTAAACTAATCGGTTGTTCGAGACATGATATTTTGTGATCATGCCAATGCTATGTAATAATGCACCGACTCTAGGTAACTAGGGTCGGGGAATTACAGTTGGTATCAGAGTAAGTTTATTAAAAACCTTGGAAGCTAGATTTAGAAAAACACTGATTAGATAACATTACCCAAAGATTGACTTTGAAGATTAGTATAGAAGAACTTCTTAGAATTTTGGTTCTGTAGAGATTTTGTGAGTTTTCCAATAAATACATCCCTATCTGGATACGAGTAGGTAGAGACGGCTCTATCATAAATTTACCTAGGGGTAAAACTCAAAAACACCGCTTTGAGCTAGGCTCGAATGTGAACTGGGTCAGGACAACAGGCCTTGATGCACTCTTGGTTACGACACTCCCAGGGTATATGATTAGGATAATTTTCATTTTCATTAAAAACATTATGAATGTTTTACGAGTATATAATTCCTCGATGAAAACATTTTTAAGACTATGGATTATATCCATAAACTGCTCAATTTATGTTAAGTGTTTTACATGTTTGGATTTATGTATTGCGATTCATAAACTAATCTAGTGTATGACATTGTTTTAAAATGGAGCCTAGTGGAAGGAATGGAAACCTTATCAACACACATAATCCATGTAGGAATTTCCCTCCTACTAAAGATAATTATAGTGGAGATGGTGAAGTAACTAATTCTGATCAGCTTATCACCATACTGGGACAACTCCCTCAAGTTATGAATGATAACCTTACACGTATGGTGCACCCTGACCCACAACGTAGATGATAAATTTTATACCGCTTCATGAGGCAACAACCACCGACATTCAATGGGAGTAAAAATCCATTATTAGCTGAACAATGGATAAATTCCTTAGGGAAAATATTTTATGCTTTGGGGAGTAGCGAAAGGGAAAAAATTTCATGGAAGTTTATCACCTCATGGGAGATTCATATCAATGGTGGTCAATGATTCAAAATATAAAAGAAGATCATAATGTTTCAAATATGGAATGGATGGAGTTTAAAGAAATTTTATTATAAAAATACTTTCCTCGTGACCATAGATCGTTTATGAAAGGCAATTTCTGAGTCTGAGGCAAAAGGAGGATGAAAATGTTGAAAAATATGAGGATAACTTTACAAGGATAGAAAGGTATGCTACAAATTATATATGTAACTCAAGAAGTAAGATTTAACATTTATTTTTTGGGTTAAAACCATTTATATTTTGAGAATTAGTTTCACAATCCGTCTTGTCATACGAAGATATTGTCTAATGTGCTATCAATACTGAAAAGGAATTCTCTAAGTCTTATGAATTTAAAGCAAAGCAAGAGAAAAAGAGATCTTCTAGAAACTATGGAAATAGATATAAGGGGAATAATGGAAAAGTTGAATATCCATCCTATAGTAAATGTGGGAAGAAACACCCTGGTACTTGCCTGAAGGGAATGGGAGTCTATTACAAGTGTGGTGAAAAAGGCCACCAAGCTCGTGATTTCAAGGGGAAGAAATAGACTACCAATGTTGAATGCTACAATTTTAGAGAAAAGGGACATTATAGAAATGAATGTCCTTAGTGCTAAGGGAACTTACCTTACAAAAGTCCAAGGGAGAAAGTTCAAGCTTATAAGATCACTACTACTGAGAATGAAGCTCAGAAAGACATAGTGTCAGGTAATTTAATGGTTTCTCAATTTGAGAAAATGATTTATTTGATTTTGGATCATCGCATTGTTTCATATCTTCCATGTTTCCTAAGAAAATTAGATATTTTCAATTTGAATTAACAATGTATTTTTTATTCAAAACACCTAAGGTATGTATCATTGCAACAAAGATTCTAGAATCAGTTCCCATTAGGGCATATAAATGTTCTTTATCTACTAATCTCATCGTCATACCATGATTTAATTGGATATAATCCTCGATATGGATTTTCTTTTGGATCATGATGAGAAAATTTATTTTAAGAGAAAGGAGGTTACAATTTTTGATGATGACAATGAGTACCTTATCTTTTGAGAATAAATGTCACCACTTGATTATTATTTAGATCCACCCCCAGTAGGTCTACTAAATAAAACTATTGGTGAGGATGAGAATGAAATAATTATGGGTGAGGAAAAGAATGTTCGAATAGATGATGTACCTATTGTGTAAGAATATGTTGATGTTTTTTCCAGAGTATTTACCTGGACATCCTCCAGAACGAGAAATTTAGTTTTCCATTGATTTAATTTTTGGTTCAAGGCCCATATCAATGACCCCTTAAGGAATGGCCACTGAGAAATTAGTAGAACTAAAGAAACAACTAGAGTAATTGAGTAATAAGGAATTTATTCTCCCTATTTTTTATCCATGGGGAGCCCCCATCCTTTTTGTTAAGAAGAAAGACAGATCTATGAGGTTGGGCATTGACTATAAGGAGATCAATGATTTAACAATAAAGAAAAAGAATCCCCTACCTCGCATTACTGACTTATTTGACCAACTTCATGGAGCTCAATATTTTTCAAAGAATACCCTATGATCAGGATATCATAAATTGGGTGTGAAGCATGAAGACATTCCGAAAATATCATTTTGAACCAGTTACAGGCATTACGAGTTTATAATAATTCTTTTTGGATTGACTAATTCACCCTCTGTTTTCATGAATCTAATTAATAGAGTTTTCAAGTAATATCGTGATGGATTATTATTGGTTTTTATTGATTATATCCTGGTATACTCCAAAAGCAATGAAGATCATGATAATCACTTGTGCACCATTCTAAAAACCCTCAGAAGAAATGAATTTTATGGGAAGTTTCGCATGTGTGAATTTTGGCTTCAAGGGATTTCTATTCATGGCCATATCGTCTCTAAGGATGGAATATCTATTGATCCTTTAAAGACCAAGGAAATCCATGAATTTCCAGCACCGATGAGTATAATTGATGTGCACAGTTTTATTAGTTTAGTAGGTTATTATCGGCGTTTCCCAGATGTTTTCCTAATTGGATAACCCATTAACCTAGCTCACTCATAAAGGGGTTAAATTTTCTTAGACAAAAGAGTATGAAGATTTTTTTAAAAAACTGAAGAGATTATTATTCAATGCTCTTATATTGACTCTTCAATTAGGAAACGATGGGTTTTTTATTTATAGTGATGCTTCAATGAAATGACTTGGTTGGGTCCTTATGTAGAATGATACATTTATTGCCTATGAATTACGACAGCTAAAAATTCATGAGAAAAATTATTATACTCACGATCTTGAGTTAGAAGCTGTAATATTTTCTCTGAAAATATGGAGACACTATATCTATGGTGAAAAATGTGATATTTCTACTGATCACAATAGTTTGAAGTATATTTTCTCACAAAAAGAACTCAACATGAGGCAAAGGCAATGGGATTGAACTACTCAAGGATTATTATTTCACAATACACTACCACCCTGGGAATACAAATAAGGTGGAATAATCTTTGAGAAGAAAGGATTATTGAGTTTTGAACAAGATGAGAGTTGAAAGGGATCCTATTTTCAAAGATCTAGTGAAAATGTATATGTGAATAATCATGGAAAGTGAAACATCAATACATTTTCAAATGGTTGCCATACCATCTTTACTAGAAAGGATAAAAAGTTCTCAGGCTGATGATGAGGAGTTTCAAAAGTAGATTAAGGATGTGAATGATTTGAGATTGAGAGACTTCATATATAAAAATGGGATTTTTAAATTTGGGAAGAGTCTTTGTGTTCCCGATATACCAGATCTAAATAGTAAATTGTTAGATGATGATCATAGATCCAATTTCACTATACACCCGGGTATCACCAAGAAGTATAGGGATTTGATGGAACATCTTTTGTGGGACAATATAAAGAGAGAGATTGCATATTTTATGTCAAGATGTATGGTTTGTCAATAACTGAAAGTTGGAAGGCAACAGCCTAGAAGAGTCATGAAACCTCTTCCCATATTTGAGTGGAAATGTGATAATATTATGATGGAATTTTTCATGGGGCTACCAAAGACACATAGAAGGAATGATGCAATATGGGTCATTGTTGATCGTCATACCAAGTCATCATATTTTCTTGTTATAAGATAATATTTACAACTTGAACGTCTAGCAATACTTTATATTAATGATGTTGTAAGACTTCATGGATTACCCTTATCGATTATTTCTGGTCGTGATCCCCATTTTACATCAAGATTCTGGAAAATTCTTTAGAAATCCCTAGATATTGGACTTCATTTGAGCACCGACCACCACCCTCAAACTGATGGAAAATCAGAACGGACTATTCAAACCTTATAGGACATGTCGAGATCTTTGTCACATGACTTTCAAGGTATATGGGATCAAAATTTACCTCTGGTTGAATGTTATTATAAATATTTCTTTCATTCACGTATTAATATGGTACCATATGAATCATTATATAGAAAGATATGTTGCACACTAACTTGTTGGGATGATGTTGGTTAATGAAAACTCATAGTCCTAGAACTTGTTGAGGAAACAATGGAAAAGGAAAAGGTTATACAAACCCACATCAAAGCAGCCCAAAGTAGACAAAAGAGCTATGCCGATAACCAAAGGAAGGATTTGGAATTTTAGGTAGGAGACCATGTTTTATTGAAGGTATCTCCATTGAAGGGTGTTATATGTTTTGGTAAGAACGGTAAATTGAGTCCCAGGTACAACGGGCCTTTCAAAATTCTAGAACGAATTGGAGTTGTAGCTTATTTTTTGGAAATGCCTCTAAGTCTCTCCAAAGTTCATGATGTGTTCCACATATCACTATTGAGAAAATACATGCCTAACCCAACACATGTACTCACCTATGAAGAATTATAACTGGAACCTAATCTGTATTATTGTCAAGAGCCTATTAGAATTTTTGATGCCAGAGAACAAGTGCTGGGAAATCGGACGACTCGTCTAGTAAAATTTCTATGGAGAAACCTTAAGATGGAAGAGGCAACGTGAGGACCCAAGGAACTTATGATGAAGAACCAAACGAATATTTTTATGCAGTAATATTCAATGAATTTTGAGGATGAAATTTTTTAAGGAGGGGAGAATGTAACACCCCAAGCTTCCACAATACGTTTCTCTTTGAATAATATACTAGCTTATGTTGTATGCAACTTCGAGTTCAAACACACCACCATTACCAATAAAACTAGCCGTTATGAATAGTAATACCCAGTTTTTGAAATTTTATAAATTTTTTCTTTCAAAATGGATTTCATTTTTGGATTCGGAATATCGAAACTAGCTTAGGGTGAAATTTTGGTATTTTTTGGAAAACTTCCAATATTTAATAAATAGTGAAAAAACACTACATTATTGGTTTAAACCGGCTTTATTATATAAATAATTAGTTGTTTTAATTTAATTTATTTTAGGTCAAAATAGATACAAAATACATATATATGTTCAATGTAATTCATTGGAGTCATTTTATAAAAAGTTTATATATATATATATAATTTTATTGAATTTTTTACCGTCTTTTACCCACCTCCTAAGAGCATTAGCAAATTTGTATAAAACATAATTTTACCGCATCTCTGAGTTGAATATCAAAAATCTGAGAGACACAGTTAATATCATTAAGTAAAATTTGGTTCAATACGATGAAAATAATTTTTATGTAATAGTAACTTTTTACTTTTATTTACCACAGTTAGAAGTAAATAGAGTAATTAAGGGAAAAATGATATCATAATAACCCTAACACATGACCTAATTCTATTTTATAAGTTTAATTCGACCAAAAACAACCTTAGGAATAAAATATGATACCCTTTGGTCGACTTGGATTATATTAGAACATTTATTATTATTTTCTTTAAAGAATAGTTAAAATAGTTAAAACCAAAGTTTAATAACTAAACCGTTTTTTATATAGGGTTATACATAAGATAAATTAAACTATAAATATTAATTGAAAATCTAAAACTATTCCCTACTTAATGGTATTTTATTTATAATTTTAGACATTAAATAATTAAATTTATTTATGACACAATGATGATGTAGTAATTACCTTTTTAATGAAAAATTAAAATAATTGATATAATAAATATCCAAATAAATCTAATTTGAGACATTAAATGAATTAAATTAATTTTATAGGTCAATATGACATGTTAGAATTGAATAAATTAAAAAAAATTTAAGTAATAAAGTTTTTATGAATTAAAAAAAACAAAATATCCAATAGTGTCAAAATTGACCTAAAGAGTTTTTAAAACAAATATTATATAATTAATTGGTATTCTATTCCTAAAAATATAAAGATTTTATAAAGGGCTTAAATAATATTATATATGTCATTAATGAACCAATTGAGTTTCTCTTGGAAGTTTATAGTTTGTTTATGAACCATATAATATAAAAATACAAAGAGACATGGTAAATTTCAAACTATTTAACTAAGAGATAAATGTAAAAGATAAAAATAATATGATGACCTAAACCTATCTAAAACCTATTGTTTGAGAGGTTTTAGACCCATACCCATATTACAATTTAAATAATTAATTTTTTAGCCATTATAAACTGAAATTTTTTTATTATGAAATAATATTTCATGCTTTTCCTAAAGTGACCATCACCTCTCTTATAGAAGGGAACCTCCCCTTCCCTCAAATTCACACCTTCAAAGCAATTTGTCTTAGCCAAACCCGGCCCAAATATCCTCTAAACTGTCCTCCCTTAATCCTATATTCCTTCCTTTCATCATTATGCTCACTTAAGGATTCCTTTTTATCAAATCAAAAGGAAGAACCAGAAGAAGAGGTAAATATTTCATCACCTCTTTCAAGTTATTTTCTTCTTTCACTTCCTCTTTCTTTTTTTGTTTCCATTCATAAACAATAACTCAAGTATCTTATATATACTATGATGTTATTATAAAAATTTTGCAACCATATTCATTATTCTATCCATCCGATAAATGACAAAGTCACCAAATGTGCGTACTTATATATTACCGTCTCCACATCGTGGTGTAGTTTGTTATTCAAACACTTCATCATTTTTATGGGTACAATAATGAGTGTAAATGATTTAAATAATAAATATAACATGATAATGATTCTTTATATATGATATACCATCCAATTATATATTATTTTAATTTCAAAATATTGATATTCTCACTCGTGCGTAAGTACGAATTACCGTTTCTACGAACGCGATGAGATTCATTCCCCATCGTAATCATTCAAAAATAATTTTCATTTTATGATTAAGAATAATGTTTATGACCCTAATATCATTCTTTATTTGAATAAAATACATAATATCCCTAAAAAACATGGCTTACGTAACCAAGCATATAAAGGAAAATGAATCAGTTAACACCCGAAACAATAATACTACTAAAATATCATTAACAAAGAATTATTAGAAAATCATATATGATATCATATTAATGTATATAGTTCTTGTATAATTTAATAAAAATTCATTAACCATTATACAGGAGTTATCCTATCCTCTACTGATGAAAATTACAAGGGAAGGTTTAATTCTACAATCTCTTTACTTATTCGAGGTTTTTAATACGTAAGTTTCATCTGGGAACTCCTTATCATCCACATCCGTGTTTTATTAAAAATGGAATTCAAAACATTTTTACTATTTACTATACTATGGGTTAAAGTAATTTATACCCTTATTTTACCTTATTTTTTTTAAAGGAATCTTTTTGTCGTTTTCCGAACGAGGTACGTTATGTCCTTTTTGAAAAAATTAAGGTAAGGATGTATTTTTTAAACTTATACAGTGGGTGCAGTTATTATCCTCTATTATTACACATTTGAAGATTACCTTACAATCCTATAAGAATATTTTCAAAATAAATGTTTTCTTTTAAAATTACTTGACTTTTAAATGATTTCAAAATAGAAAGAGATATTTCTCTAATTTTTTTTTTGATTTCATCTATGTAAACATCCTTTGATGGATTGTAAGATTATTTGAAGTTGATTTATTATGATACAAAACTTCCATATTGTATTGATGGTTTAGTGATAAGTTTGACTGTGGATTTTTTATTTTTACACTATTCATGGTTTATGGACAAAGTATTTACATTTCGTATGCTAGTTTTAATATGAATGTTTATGTTATGTTTAAACCTTTTCATATGAGGAATGCATTTGACTTATTAAGTGACGGGTGGAGCCCGCTATAGCTCCTCGATGCATCGGTAGGTATCCTGATACAAACTAGTGTCTTGGCACAAGGCCTTGACAAAATTTAATTTGTAGTCTTGGCATAAGGCCTTGACAATGTCATTATGAAGTCTAGAATTATGCATCACATCATTATGAATGTGGCTATTGATGTTGCATGTGATTATTCTACTAGTAGAATATCCATGTGAATAAGTAAATTGAATTTTTTGATTTTATCATTGCCATATTATACTGAATTTAAATTGTAAAAGGATTTTGTTTTATTCTTAAATTTCCTTAAATTTTTATTCTTATTTATGAATGTTTCTACTATATTATTATCCATACTGATCATCTGAGCTCACCCCTTTCTATGTTTTATTTTTATTGGGATAAGAAGAACTATATTATGACTAACTTGTAGGGATTTTTAAAGGATATGAGTGTGGCCTATAGAGACTATGTTGTTGTAGTTTTTCATTTTATAATGTAATGTAAAACTTATTAATGTATCTAGTATTTCCTTGGCAACTAAACTAATCATTATTTAGAGACGTGATCTTTTGTGATCATGCCTATGTTATGTAACAATTTTAAGAGTCTGGGTAACTAGGTTCAGGACATTACATTAGGTTCCCACCCTAATAGAAGAGAGTAGTTTTTTTTGTCATGGTTATGGATGATAGGAATCTCTTCCTATGAGGGGGAATTAGTAGAAAATTCTAGGAGTGATAGTAAATGGGTATAGATATGGAATGAGATTACACGAATGGTGAGACATAAGTCCTGACGCATAGTGAGAGGTCAGAGGCATGTGATGAGATTCATGACATGGAATGGGGCTTCACTCTATATATGAGGGCGAGGAATGAGATTGGACATTAAATCAAAACATGGTATGAGACCGTACCCAGAGTATGAGGGTAATGGATAGGACTAGGTGATTGTTTTTTCAAAGAGTTAGGGGTATGGGTTTGGTTGTTTTCAGAGATGACTCTTATTTTAATAGTGAATAAAGATGGTAGGGTCTGGTGTAGTTTTGGACTATTTAGAACATTATGATAAGATGTATATAATTGTATGTGGAGTTTTTTTGTTAGGTTTCTAGTTTATTGTGTTAGATGACCACCACTTACGTGCCATATATATATATTTTATAATTCATTATATCGAAGAATTGGAGATTCTTTCTAGTTTATTACACTCACCCCAATTCATATACATGAAAGTATTTTGATATACATGGTTACAGATTTATGTTTTCTTTTGGGGCATAAGTACTTCTTGGGGATTGAAATGTGGTTCGGCCTAAAAATTTGTTGAAGTATATGATTCCATGTGAAGATTATATGAGTTGGGATAAAGGCCATTGTAGTAACTTATTAGTTATTATTCAACATATTTATCATATAGTGTGTCATCATTCTACTAAAATTTATAATACTTTCTATCTATATCTACCGATACATTGTTTGATTAGATTAATCCAATAAATTTTTCACTACTTTATTCTAGATTGTGTGGTCCCTATTAGTTCCCCAATTCTTCTATAAATTATTTTGGGAATTCATTATAATGATGGATCATCCATAAATCTTATGATAATTGGGTATAAACATAGAGATTTTTTAGGGGGAAGAGTATCCTTGATATTATTTTAGATCCTTTATAATAGTCGATGGCATCTGTCATATTATGTGTTATACCATAAGTCGTGTAGTGTCCCCTAAATGGGTGTGTTTAGGTGACCCAGTTTTGGGAATTGAAAAAAATATAAGATTGTTTTTTGGGATGAAATTGTGTCACTTGGAGGTGGTGATAGGTTTTTGGGACTTTAGAGGTAGACTGGTAGCATTTCGGGATATGATGTCTTTGTTTGAAACCCAAGATTCCAGGGTATGTCTGGTGATGAGAATAAGAACTCTAGGATGATTGAGGTGTTTGATTGGACAAATAATCCTTATGCGGTATGGATATTCCTCAGGATGAGACTTAAGATGAATCAAATTTTCTTCCAAGATCCAATTAATTTTTTCATGCACTATGGTTATTGAAAACATTATGCATGATACACATTCTAATGCATTATTTTGTTTAACATTTTGCCTAATCTAGATCCACAATTAATTAATTAAATTTACAATATAATCATTTCATTATTGAATATATTATAAATTTTTATTTTATTAATATGGATTTGAGGGTATTTTTTGATTGATTATATATTTTGATTTTTGGACGCTATATGACAATGAATTTTAGTATATTTCTCTTTTTATAAAAGACACATTTTAAAAAATAAAACTCATATAGTGTCATAAAGTGTGAATGATATAGTTTTATATCTTTTTTACATGAAATGCCTCACTGGTTCAGTTAGTTTGGAATTTTTTGAATTTTAATTTTTTGATTAAAATATATGGTAATGGATTATGAAACGTGGGTTTAAATTATTTTTGAAAACATCATCAATTTTTAGGAATGAGGCTAGCATGGAAAATAAACTTCTGATTTCAATTTTGTTTAAAAATCCACAGACATTATGGGAGTTTTTTAAAACATGAGTTTTTTTATCATAAAAATATTTACAATGGTCTACGATAATTAATATATCCTTATAACTACCTGTTCTGTGACTACTGGGAAATAAGTAGGTCTTCCCAATCACTCCCAACCCTAGATAGTGTGCACCTACATATACCCAGGTCTAGTCAAACATTATTGGACCTAGAAATTGCCAGGGAAGACATGGATATTTTATAGTCTCACTAGATTCTCCCGGGTATACTCATTGACCACCAAGTTCGTCAGAAACACGAAAGAATCAAGTACTCACTAACCAGGGAAAACCATGTTTATTATTTTTTTAGTGTTTTGTCTAAGTGTATAAAAAATGCTTGAATGTTTTAATTATTCGTTGTATTGTTTTTATTTGGAATGAAAAAATTAATATTAGAAGATAATTATTAGTTTTGATAGATATTGGGAAAGATAATGTTTTGACTATACATACTAGGATAGATTAGTTTTTAGCGGTACACTGAGAATGACCTGGGTGATTGATTTGTGCATTCAATGAGTCTAACATGATTTTTAAACAAATATATATTTTTTAAGATCTTTAAGAAGATATTTCAAAAAAAATTCAATTATACCGATGTATATTTTGATGGGTCTACGGTATGGACAATTTTATTTGGGTATCAATATGCATTTTTTATTTTTAGTAATACCGTTATTCTGAATTGTAATTTGTGAGTAGATTTTTATGGTTGGGAGAACCATAATACTAGAGATAAACCATTTATTGAAATGTTGATATTTTTGGATCAAAAGGCATTATTGATCATCATCAAGGTGTTTGGAGATTAGTGATTCATGTTGGTGAACATGAATTAGTGATGTAGTCAGATTTTGTCATTACATTTTTTAATGGAGAAGATGTGATCTATAGAGACTTAGTATTTTAGTTTATAGGGGTGATGACAGGGATTTTTTTATTGTGGGGAGAATTTAATAGTTCATTAATTTAGGACCGTCATGTTATGAGGGACATGGATGTGGTGAATAGTATATTTTTGGTGTATGG
The DNA here is from genome assembly GCA_963277665.1 of Viscum album. Lineage (NCBI taxonomy): Eukaryota > Viridiplantae > Streptophyta > Magnoliopsida > Santalales > Viscaceae > Viscum > Viscum album. Next base: position 166,976,805 of record OY728148.1, read on the forward strand.
GTTTACATAGTGGAAGACGTATAGAGTCTGAGAGTGAGTCAAATTGAGGATATTTTATTACTAACGGGTGGATTATAACGGTGGGTTTTATTGGTAGAGGATATATTCATTGAATTAAACTGAGTTTCGGTTTAGGGATTTGTTGTGTTATTTTGGATGATCTCACAATGCCTCTAGGAACTAAGGCTTCATGATCAAGATTTGTGGAGTTGTTTTGGCACGTGTGGCCAAGAGTTTTAATGTGAATTAATATAGAGATTGATTTATTAGTGTTGTTTTATATAATTAAATGTGGTGTGGTGGAACCCATATCATGATCATTCTTCATGATGGAGGTTATGGATTTATGGGATCAACCATGGAATTATGGGAAAAGATCATTGTATTCAGGTTCATTGAGTGGGTAATTTAGTTTAATATGTTCTATTTTAGAAACAAAATATAATATTTGTATCAAATTCTAATATATGGATGGTAATTTTTGGAACATTCTTAGTTTCATACAAGTGATGGTAAGCCTTATGGTGGGGTGTTTCTAATTACCCTAAAATTTAATGCTCATATTTCAAATGAAATTTGAATTTTTGGTTATATAATAATGGATGAGAGTTTTTATAAAAAATTATATTACTTATGGGATGTATAAGAAATGGTAGTTCAGTGTAAGAGAACTTGGAGTGATTTCTTAAGTATTAGAGGATGTGATTATGTAGAAGGAATGTCCTCCTGTAATAAGTTGGGGAGTGAAAATGTGATGAGTGGTTTCATCCTGGATCTGTCCATGAATCAAGAGTTATATGGAATGAAACTTGATTTATTAGAAATAAAAAATTCTCATAGTTAAGAATCACCTTCTATATGGGTGTCCTATAATGTATTGTAATGGGGTGTCTGAGAGTTCAACAAAATGATATACCAAAGAAAGGATGGATCATGAATTGTCTGGGAAAATAGTGTCATGAAGCATTAATGAGGTAGGCCATCATGGAATGAATATCATTTATATGACTTGAATGCGTAGTTTTGGCTATCTATACCTTTTAAATTTAGAAGGGTATTGTTCCATGACCTAACGTCCAAACCGCAGTGCACCCCTGAGAGGGGGGAAGTTGAGTGGTGACCCAAAGGGTCTATCCAAAACGTGACCCTATCATCAGGTCATCACAGTATGACAATGATGGTAACATAGTGTACAATATGATTATAGTTTTTTATATGGTGATTTTGGTAAATTTTAAGGGGTCATATTTAGTACACCGTCAAGATCCTTCAGAATCAATTGATTGGAAAATGAGTGAGATTCATATTTAGATATCCCATCCCCCCCTTTTATTTCTTTTATATGAGTTATTAAGAGGATCTCTTCAATTTGATTCAAGGTATTATCCCTTTATAACTCCTCTTTATTCTTACTATACATGTCTCTTATTTTAATTCACCCAACCAAGGTTTTAGGGAGACGATTCCACAATACTAGGGTGGAATTTTCCAACTCCATTGAAATGTTTTGTGTGGTTTATAAAGATGATCCTAGGAGGGGATGTCCATGTATCTATTTTCTGTTTTCCATGAGTTATGTTTCCCCAAAGATATATTTTTTTTTTAAAAAAAACTGGTTTTAATTGACTACTGAATCAAGTAAATAAATTGAAAATGTTTTGTGTCATAGATCTGAGAGCATGTTATGAGAGGATCTTAACCCATTTCATATGCTTTTGAAATAATTATGCTGAATTGGTTATTAAATCACGATATATTAATATTACATGGTCATTTATTTAATTTGGTAATTTTTATTGATGATATAGGTGTTCCTAGACACAAATGAGGTTGGTTCGAGCTTGGTAATTATTTATGGATATTCGGTTGATGTGGGTGGGCATTACATTCCTAAGACACATTATAATTTTATGGTTTTATTTTCATGTGATGTCATTGTGATTATTTATTGAATTTTTCATGACTATAGTGGTTTCACTATTAATTTTAGAATATGATCATGATGGCGAAATAGTTATCAAGGATTATATAGCATGCTAAATTGTTCATTGGTGTTTCCTTTGTCAAAAAAGTGTCTGTGGCCCTCACTATGGAATATTACATGGTGTGAGTTACATTTATAAAATTAAAGGGATTTCCTTTTAAAATTGTATTTCAAAAGGGGGTTTTATTTAAATGTAATTTTAAAGGAAATGATTTGATTTCAAATATGTTTTTGAAATAGTATTTAAATACAAATGTTTTCTAAAGAATTTTTTTATTGGGATTTTGGTTAAGGGAATAATGTGAGTAATGATGAAATGTGATTCCATTTATAAATGGAAAATAATGAGAATTTATATTTGGTTTTTCAGAGATATAGAGGAGGTCTTAAATTGGATATTGGTTTGGTCTATTTAGACTTATATGGGTATTTCTATATTTTATAAAGCATAGATTAATTAGTATGTGATTCTTCATATTGATTTAATTTTAGGTTATTCTTATTTCATAATGATGCATGAGTGAGGCATATGATCTACTTATTTTGATAAAAAACTTCATATGTTTGTTTGAGTCAATTTAATAAACACCTAATTTGTAGTTATGGGTAAAATGGACTCGGTTTTATGGAACCATATCTTTTTACCTAGTGAGATGTATGATTTTTTATATTGAGTTATTTGGGCCTAGAGTGATCCATTAAACCTTGGTTATGATGTTTGTAACCTATTGGTCTAATGTGTAAGTTGAGTTTTTACTTCCTTCCCTTGTGAAGGTGTTAGGTACATGAACTTGGTAAATGGGGTTAACTATGAGAGGTTGGTATGTGGCGGATCCTAGGGTTATCTGTAGGAAAATATTATTCTTGAAATGTGTTGTTGGAACTGTATTGGTTTTCTCCACTACAGGTTTATTGTTCTTACTTCCTCTTTTATAATTTTATACTAATGATTGTAATCACATCCTGAGTGGGAGGATGGTGTATTTTTATGTGATGGTATGTTATTTTAGATGTTATGGCCAAGAAAGAGTGTGGGGTTCTGGATCCATGATGATGAGGGGGGGCCTCTCCTATTTCATAAAGGATAATACAATTTTTAATATGGGATGTTTGTTTGTACTTGATTTGGGAACTACCTTGAGTGATAAGGTGAGGTCAGTTAACTAGTGTTGTTAATGATGTTGTGTGGAAGATGGAAGAACATGGGATGAGGCCTTTCCCTGAGTCATAGGGTGTTGGTTGGGACTAACTTGAGTAAAAATGTATATTTTATGTTGTGTTTATAAGATCCACCATAAGAGTGGGAAGTGGTTGATTTCATGTGGCATGGGTCTAGGTGTTTGTAAATATCATGAGTGAGAGGATATTGGTAGGGGCCACTCGGAGTGAGGGGTACTAGTCTAGTTATGGTATGATATGAGTTGTGTGATGAAATATGATGTAACTCCCCGACCCCAGTTACCTAGAGTTGGTACATTATTACATAACATTGGCATGATCACAAGAAAGATAAAATCTCGAAAGACCGATTGATTTAGTAGCCTTATAAACACTAGATATATTCATAAGTCTTACATTATATCATAAAGTGAAAAACTACTAGAAAAAAATATTGTCTCCATATTCCACACTCATATCCCCACATAATATCCCTATAGGTCATTCATAATTTACTTCTTCACTTCCTGGGAAAAATAAAACATAGAAAAGGGGTGAGCTCAAATGACCAGTAAGGATAACAATATATCGGAAACTTTCATAAATAAGAATAAACATTTAAGGCAATGTATAACTAAAACAAAATCCTTTTAAACTCTACTTTCAACATAGTATGGAAAAAGTAAAATGAAATAATTCCATTTACTTATTCACATGGATATTCTACAAATCGAATAATCACATGCAATACCAATAACCACTTTCATAATGATGGAATGCATAATTCCATACTATCATAACCACATATCCAAGGCCTCGTGCCAAGACTACAAATAAGATTTTTTCAAGGCCTTGTGGCAAGACACTAGTTTGTCTCATGAGACCTACCGATGCATCGAGGAGCTATAGTGGGCTCCACCCGTCACATATTAAGTCTAATGCATTCCCATATGAAAAGGTTTAAACATAACATAAACATTTTTATTAAAACTAGCATATGAAATGTCAATACTTTCACCATAAACTATGAACGGTATAAAAATAGCATATCCACAGTCAAACATATCACAAAACCTTCAATACAATATATAAGTTTTGTATCATAACAAATCAACTTCAAATAAGCGTAAAATCTATCAAAGGATGTTGACATAGATGAAATCAAAACTCTTTTTAGAGAAATATCTATGTCTATTTTGAAATAATTTAAGAGTCTTATATTTATGAAATAAAACATTTTCATTGAAAATATTCTTATAATCTTGTAAGGGAAGCTTCGACGATTTTATAATGGTGGAAAATAACTGCACGCACCGTATAAGTTAAAAAACATTCTTACCTTAATTCTGTCGAAAAGGTTAAAAAGCACCTTGTTTGGAAAACGACGGAATGATTCCTTTATAAAACTCTTATAAAAAGTAAAACAAGGGTATAAATGACTTTAACCAATATTTCTTAAAATATTGAAAATGTTTTTAAGTACATTTTTAAGAAACATGGATGTGGATGATAAACAGATTCCAGTAGATTATTACTTATAAACAACCTCGGATAATGAAGAGATTGTGAAATAACCCTTACCTTGTAATTTTCCCTGGTTGAGGGTAGGTTAACCTCCTGTATAATGGAGAAATAATTTTTATTAAATTATACAAGAATCATATATATTAATATCATATCATATATGATCATTTAACATTTCTTTGTTAATAATATCTTAGTATTATCGTCATTTCGGGTGTTAACTTACTCATTTTCTTTTATATGTTTTGTTACGTAAGCCATGTTTTTCATGGATTGTTTGTAAATTATTCATATCCAAAATTATATCAAGTCCTTAAACATTATTTTTAAATCATCAGAGGATAATTATACTTGAATGGATACGATGGAGAATGAATCTCATCGCGTTCGTGGAGACGGTAGTCCGTACGTACGCACGAGCGACAATATCATTCTTTTGATATTAAAATAATATATAATTGGATAGTATATCATATATAAAGAATCCTTACCATGTTATATTTATTATTTACATGAGTTACACATCATTATTATACCCATCCAAATAATAATATATTGAATAACAATTACACCACGACATGGAGACGGTAAGCCGTACGTACGCACGTATGGTGACATGTTATTCAAAGGATGGATAGAATACTGAATAAGGTTGTACCATATTTATAATAACACCACAGTATATATATGATACTGGAGTTATTATTTTATAATGGTATCATCAAAGGAAGAATAAGTGGAAGAAGAAATGAATTTGAAAAAGGGTGGTGAAAACATTACCTCTTTTTCGGGTTCTTCCTTTTGATTTGATCAAAAGGGCTACTTAGGATGGATTTCTGATTAAACTAAGGCTTATAATATTTAGTGAGGGAAGTTGAGAGATTATTTGGGTAGAGTATGGCCGAACCAAAAGGCTTTGAAGGTGTGAACTAATGAGAAGGTGGAGTGCCTTTTTATAAGAGGGGTGAGGGGCACCTTTGGAAAAGCTAGAAATATTAATTTATAATAAATTCATATTCGGTTTCTAATAGCTCCAAAGTTTATTATTTAAAGGTTAAGGTAGTTATGGGTCGAAATCCACTCAACCAATAGAATTTATACAGGTTTGGGTTACTATATTAACCTTATCTTTTAGTTTTAACTCTTAGTTAATTAGTTTGACATTTACCATGTCACTTTGTATTTTTTTTATTATATAGTTAATAAACATACTATATACACCCAAGCGACCCCCATGTGGTCCATCAATGATACACCTATCATTATATAAGTCTCTTGGCCGAACCTTATATTTTTAGGAATTTAATATCAATTAATAATATAATATTTGTTTTAAAAACTCTTTTATGTCAATTTTGACACTATTCAATAGATGATTTTTGTGAAACTCATAATAGAAATATTCCTTCTAAAAAAGTCAATTAAATAAATCCTAATATTTCATAGTATCCTATAAAATTAGTTTAATTCATTAAAAGTCTCAAATTATATTTATTTGGGTATTTATAATATCAATTATTGTAATTTTTCACTATTATGGTAATTACTGCATCATCATTGTGTCATAAATAAATTAAATTATTTAATGTCTAAAAATTATAAATAAACTAAAATTATGTAGTAAATCGTTTTATATTTCTAATTAATATTTATAGTCGAAAATCCAACATAGATAACCCTATGTAAAAATTGTTTTTCTAAAAGATATATGCTTATGTTATTTTTGTACTTATTTTAACTTAATTAAAATAAAGTGTCCCTATAACCTACAAGTGGCTCCATGGGGTCCCAAAATCGACCCAAATATGCATATGGTAGAACATGTATCAACCAATATGGCTAGGACACATTTTAGGGTAATTTAGGATTATTATAATATTATTTTTTAACCCTTATTTACCGGATTTACCCTTTAACCATGGTAAATAAAATATTTACCGCAGTAATTATTCAAAATGTCTAAAAATAAAAGTTACCTATTCACACAATATGAACATCCTGATTCCAAATATGGAATCCATTTTTCCAAATTCAAAACACAGAAGTGGCAGAAATTAATTTAAAATTAATTCCCATTGTTAAAACAAAAAGCGTGTTTTTAAGAGATAATAACTATCAAAAGATTGACACTTGTTTATGTCCGATTTAATTGTAAAATTATGTCCAATGACCAAAATTATATTAAATGGTAAAAACATATTCTAAATATACTTTAAAACCACTCAAATTCATAATTTATCACTATTAATTATTTTTATTTAAAAAGTTGTTTTTAATTAAAATTTAGTAATTTTCACTATTCATCAAAATATAAGTGTTATCCGAAAAGTTCCAAAATTTCACCCTTGGCTAAATTCGATATTCTGAATCCAAAAATGAAGTCCATTTTGAAATATAAAATATCTATAATTTCAAAAAGTATGTATTACTATTAATAACGACTAGGTTGATTGGTTATGGTGTGTTAGAACTTAGTGTTGCGTACAATACACACTATCACATTATTCAAAGAGAAGCGTACCGTAGAAGCTTGGGGTGTTACATTCTCCCCTACTTCAAATAATTTCATCCTCGAAATTTCTAGAATATTATCGCATGAAAAGACTCAGGTGGTTCTTCATCATATGTTCCTCGGGTTCCCACGTTGCCTCTTCCATCTTATGGTTTCTCCACAAGACTTTTACCAGACGAGTCGTCTGGTTTCTCAGTACTTGTTCTCTCGTATCAAGAATCCTGACAGGCTCTTCACAATAAGACAGATCGGGTTCCAGTTCTAATTCTTCATAGGTTAGTACATGTGTTGGGTCAAGCATGTATTTCCTAAACAGAGATACGTGGAACACATCGTGAACTTTGGAGAGACTTGGCGGCATTGCCAATCAGTAAGCTACAATCGCGATTCGTTCTAGAATTTCGAAAGGTCCGATGTACCTGGGACTCAATTTACCTTTCTTACCAAAATGTATGACTCCCTTCCATGGAGATACCTTCAGGAAAACATGATCACCGACTTGAAATTTTAAATCCTTCCTTTGATTATCGGCATAGCTCTTTTGCCTACTTTGAGCTGCTTTGATGTGACTTTGGATTAACTTCACCTTTTCCATCGTTTCCTCCACCAATTCTGGGCCTACAAGTTTTCTTTCACCAACGTCATCCCAACAGGTTGGTGTATGACATCTCTTTCCATATAACGCTTCATATGGTGCCATCAGAATACTCGAAGGGAAGCTATTATTATAGGAAAATTCTACCCGAGGTAAATATTGATCCCACATACCCTGAATGTCAAGTGAGCAGGATCTCAAAATGTCTTCTAAGGTTTGAATAGTTCTTTCTAATTGTCCATCTGTCTGAGGGTGGTAAACAGTGCTCAAATGAAGTTCAGTATCCAGGTATTTTTGAAGACTTTTCCAGAATCTTGAAGTAAAACGGGGATCACGATCTGAAACAATCGATAGGGGTACTCCATGAAGTCTCACAACTTCATTAATATATAGTCTTTCTAGATGTTCCAGGGGTAGATCTTCTCTTATAGAATGAAAATGTGCTGACTTGGTAAGATGATCAACAATAACCCATATTTCATTATTCCTTCTAGGAGTCTTTGATAGCCCCATGACAAAATCCATCGTAATATTGTCCCATTTCCACTCCGGAATGGGAAGAGGTTGCAAAACTCCTCCAGGCTGTTGCCTTCCAGCTTTCACTTGTTGAAAAACCATACATCTTGAAACAAAATCAGAAATATCCCTCTTCATATTGTCCCACCAAAAATGTTCCTTCAAATCTCTATACATTTTGGTGCTCCCAGGGTGTATAGAGAAATTGGAACTATGAGTATAATCCAGCAATTACCTTTTTAGATCAGGTATATCGGGACCACAAAGTCTCTTCCCAAATTTCAAAATTCCATATTCATACACAATGTCTCTCAATCTCCCATCATTCACAGCTTTAATCTTCTTTTTAAATTCTTCATCATCGGTCTGAGAACTCTTAATCCTTTCTAGTAAAGTTGGTCTGGCAACCATTTGAAAAAGCATTGATGTTTCACCTTCCCTGGTTATTCCCATGTCCATCTTCACTATATCCATCAAAATTGGATCCCTTCCAATTCACTTCACGTTCAAAACTCCATGTTCTTTTCTGCTCAAAGCATCTGCCACCTTGTTTGCTTTCCCCGGGTGGTAGTGTATCGTACAATCATAATCCTTGAGTAATTCAAGCCATCTTGTTTTCCTCATGTTGAGTTCTTTTTGTGAGAAAATATACGTCAAACTCTTGTGATCAGTATAAATCTCACATTTTTCACCATAGAGGTAGTGCCTCTATATCTTCAAAGCAAAGATCACAACTTCTAACTCGAGATAATGAGTAGGATAGTTTTTTTCATGAATTTTCAACTGTTGTGATGCATAGACAATAACCCTATCATTCTGCATAAGGACACAACCAAGTCCTTTCTTCGATGCATCACTATAAGTAACGAACCCATCATTCCCCTATGGTAGAGTCAATATAGGATAATTGACTAATATTCTCTTCAGTTCTTCGAAACATTATTCACACTCTTTTGTCCAAACAAATTTAACCCCTTTACGTTTGAGCTTCATTAATGGGTTAGCCAATCGGGAAAAATTCTGGACGAAACATCAATAATAACCTACTAAACCAATAAAACTATGTACCTTAGTTATACTCGTAGGTTCTGGCCTTTCATGGAATGCCTTGGTCTTTGAAGGATCAATAGAGATTCCATCTTTAGAGACAATATGGCCAAGAAAAGAAGTCCCCTGAAGCTAGAATTCACACTTTCTAAACTTCCCATATAATTCATGTATTCTCAGAGTCTTCAGGATAATGCGCAAGTGATTTTCATGATCTTCGTAGCTTTTGGAGTATACCAAGATATCATCAATAAATATCACAACAAATTCATCAAGATACTCCTTGAAAACTCTATTCATCAGATCCATAAATACAGAGGGTGCATTAGTCAATCCAAAAGGCATTACAGTAAACTCGTAATGCTCGTACCTGGTTCGAAATGTTGTCTTCGGAATGTCTTCCTTCTTCACACACAATTGATGGTATCCAGATCGAAGGTCAATCTTTGAAAAGTATTGAGATCCATGCAGTTGGTCAAATAAATCATCAATGCGAGGTAGGGGATACTTGTTCTTTATTGTTATAGCATTGATCTCCCTGTAGTCGATACATAACCTCATAGATCTGTCTTTCTTTTTAACAAAAAGAACAGGGGCTCCCCATGGAGAAACACTAGGGTGAATAAGTCCTTTATTACTCAATTCCTCTAGTTGTTTCTTTAGTTCGACTAATTCTACAGTGTCCATTCTATAAGGGTTCTTCGATATAGGCCTTGATCCAGGAATTAAATCAATGGAAAACTCAACTTCTCGTTCTGGAGGATGTCCAGGTAAATCTTCTGGAAATACATCTACATATTCTTTCACAATAGGTACATCCTCTATTTGAACATTCCTTTCTTCACCCATAGTCATTTCATTATCTTCCTCCCCAATAATTGAATTAATTGAGCTACTGGGGGTGGATCTAGATAAGAATTAGGTGGTGATGATTCTAATCTAAAGATAAGGTGTTCCTTATCATCATCATCAAGAATCGTAACCTCTTTATTCCTACAATAAATCATCACATCATAGTCTGAAATCCAGTCCATACCGAGGATTATATCAAACTCAATCATAGGTATGACGATGAGATCAGCAGATAAAGAACATTTATGTGCTCTAATGGGGACTAATTCACAAAACATTGTTGCAATGATACTTCCCTTAAGAGTTTTAACTGACAACTCCTTTGTTAAATCAAATTTGAAATATCTAATTTTCTTATCAAACTAGGAAGATATGAAACAATGCGATGATCCAGAATCAAATAATGCATTTTCTAAAATTGAGGAAACCATTAAATTACCTACCACCACGTATTTCTGAGCTTCTACCTCAGCAGTAGTGATAGCATAATATTGGCCTTGATCCCTTGGCCTTTTCTGAGGTAAGTTCTCCTGATGCTTACAACATTCATTTTCATAATGCCCCATCTCCCTGTAATTGTAGCACTGGAAATTGGTAGCTTCCTTCTTCCCCTTGCAATCACGAGCTTGGTGGCCTTTTTCACCACACTTGTAACAGACTCCTGTTCCCTTCAAGAAAGTACCGGTGTGTTTCTTCCCACATTCACCACAGGATGGATATTCAACCTTTCCCTTCTTCCCCTTATTTCCATTCCCAGATTGATCAGCAGATCTCTTCTTCTCTTGCATTGTTTTAAAGTCGTAAGACTTAGAGAATTACTTTTCTGTCTTGATAGCACATGAGAAAATGTCTTCGTATGACGAGAAGGATTGTGAGACTAATGCTTGACGAAGAAATGGTTTTAACCCATCAATGAAACGATCAATCTTACTTCTTGGGTTACGTATATAATCTCCAGCATACCTTGCTAACCTTGTAAAGTTAGCCTCATACTTTGCGACATTCTCATCATCCTTTTGTCTCAGACTCAAAAATTGCCTTTCCATATCTGCTCGATGGTCGCGAGTACAGTATTTTTCTAAAAATAGATCTTTGAACTCCCTCTATTCCATATTTGATACTTCATCATCTTCCTTCGTATTTTGAATCAATAACCACCATAGATCAGCATCTCCAGTGAGGCGGTAAACTGCCATGATAAATTTTTCCCTTTCACTACTCCCCAAAGCCTAAAATATTTTCTCTAGGGAAAATATCCTTTGCTCAGCTACTAAGGGATTTGTACTCCCATTGAACGTTGGTGATTTTTTCCTCATGAATCGATCTAAAATTGATCCTCCACGCTGTGGATCAAGGTGCTCCATACGGGTAAGGTTATTATTCATAACCTGAGTGAGTTGTCCCAGTATGGTGATTAGCTGATCGGCACCAGTTGCATCACCAGCTCCACTATAATTATCTTGAGCAGGAGGGAAATCCCCACATGGAGTGCGTGCATTGATACGGTTTTCATTTCTTCCACTAGGTTCCATTTCTAAACAGTGGCATAAACTAGATCAGTTTATGAATCAAAATACATAATCCTATACTTATAAAACACTTAACATAAATTGAACTATTTATGGATATAATCCATAATCATAAAAATGTTTTCTTTGAGGAAGTATATACTCATAAACCCTTCATAATGATTTGTAAAGAAAATGAGAGTTACCCTAAGCATGTCCCCTAGGAGTGTCGTAACCAAGAGTGCATCAAGGCCCGTCGTCGTGCACCAGTTCCCGTTCGAGTCTAGCTCAAAGTAGTGTTTTCGGGTTTTACCCCTAGGTACATCTGTTCCAGAGCCACCTCTACCTACTCGTATCCAGACAGGGATGTATTTCTTGGAAAACTCACAAAATCTCTACAATACCAAAAATCTAGGAAGTTCTTCTATACTAATCCTCAAAGTTCAGCGTAGTTCTACGTGCTCTAATCAGAGTTTATCTAAATCTAGATTCCAAGGTTTGTACTAAACTTACTCTGATACCAACTGTAACTCCCCGACCATAGTTACCTAGAGTCAGTGCATTATTACATAACATTGGCATGATCACAAGAAAGATCAAATCATGAAAGACTGAATGGTCTAGTAGCCTTGGAAACACTAGATATATTCATAAGTATTACATTACATCATAAAGTGAAAAACTACTACAAAAACATATTGTCTTCATATTCCACACTCATATCCCCACATAATATCCCTACAGGTCATTCATAATTTACTTATTCACTTCCTGGGAAAAATAAAACATTGAAAAGGAGTGAGCTCAAATGCCCAGTAAGGATAACAATATAGCAGAAACTTTCATAAATAAGAATAAACATTTAACGAAATGTATAACTAAAAAAAAGCCTTTTAAACTTTAACTTAAACATAGTATGGAAAAAGTAAAATGAAAAAATATCATTTACTTATTCACATGGATATTCTACTAATCGAATAATCACATGCAATATCAATAACCACTTTCATAATGATGGAATGCATAATGCCAGACTATCATAACCATATAGCCAAGGCCTCGTGCCAAGACTACAAATAAGAATTTTTCAAGGCCTTGTGCCAAGACACTATTTTGTCTCATGAGACCTACCGATGCATCGAGGAGCTATAGCGGGCTCCACCTGTCACATATTAAGTCCAATGTATTCCCATATGAAAAGGTTTAAACATAACATGAACATTCGTATTAAAACTAGCATACGAAATGTCAATACTTTCACCATTAACTATGAATGGTATAAAAATAGCATATCCATAGTCAAACATATCACAAAACCTTCAATAAAATATAGATGTTTTGTATCATAATAAATCAACTTCAAACAAGCGTAAAATCCATCAAAGGATGTTGACATAGATGAAATCAAAACTCTTTTTAGAGAAATATCTCTTTCTATTTTGAAATCATTTAAGAGTCTTATATTTATGAAATAAAACATTTTCTTTGAAAATATTCTTATAAGCTTTTATGGGATGGTTCGACAGTTTTATAACGGCCGAAAATAACTGCACCTGCCGTATAAGTTAAAAAAATATTCTTACCATAATTCTGTCGAAAAGGTTAAAAAGCACCTTGTTTGGAAGATGACAGAAAGATTCATTTATAAAACTCTTATAAAAAGTCAAACAAGGGTATAAATGACTTTACCCCATATTATTTCAAATAGTAAAAATATTTTGAAATACATTTTTAAGAAACATGGATGTGGATGATAAAGAGATCCCAGTAGATTATTACGTATAAACAACCTCGGATAATGAAGAGATTGTGAAATAACCCTTACCTTGTAATTTTCCTTGGTTGAGGGTAGGTTAACCTCCTGTATAATGGAGAAATAATTGTTAGTAAATTATACAATAATCATATATATTAATATGATATCATATATGATCTTTTAATATTTCTTTGTTAATAATATCTTAGTATTGTCGTCGTTTCGGGTGTTAACTTACTCGTTTTCTTTTATATGTTTTGTTACGTAAGCCATGTTTTTCATGGATAGGTTGTATCTTATTCAAATCCAGAATGATATAAAGTCCTTAATCATTATTTTTAAATCATCAAATGATAATTATACTTGAATGGATACGATGGAGAATGAATCTCATCGAGTTCGTGGAGACGGTCGTCCGTACGTACACACGAGTGACAATATCATTCTTTTGATATTAAAATAATATATAATTGGATAGTATATCATATATATAGAATCCTTATCATGTTATATTTATTATTTAAATGAGTTACACATAATTATTATACCCATCCAAATAATAATATATTGAATAACAATTACACCACGACGTGGAGACGGTACGCCGTACGTACGCACGTATGTTGACATGTTATTCAAAGGATGGATAGAATACTGAATATGGTTGTACCATATTTATAATAACATCACAGTATATATATGATACTGGATTTATTATTTTAGAATTTTAAAAACAAAGGAAGAAGAAGTGGAAGAAGAAATGAATTTGAAAAAGGGTGGTGAAAACATTACCACTTCTTCAGGTTCTTCCTTTTTGATTTGATCAAAATAACTCCTTAGGTTGGCTTTCTAATCAAACTATTGCCTCTAGGTTGTAGTGAGAGAAGTTGAGAGAGTATTTGGGCAGATTTTGGCCGAACCAAAAGGCTTTGAAGGAGTGAAGTAATGAGAAGGGGGAGTGCCTTTTTATAAGAGGGGTGAGGGGCACCGTTGGAAAAGCTAGAAATATTAACTTATAATAAATTCATATTCTATTTATAATAGCTCCAAAGTTGATTCTTTAAAGTTTATGTTTGGTATGGGTCTAAAAACACTCAACCAATATAATTTATACAGGTTTGGGTTACTATATTAACCTTATCATTTAGTTTTAACTCTTAGTTAATTAGTTTGACATTTACCATGTCACTTTGTATTTTTATATTATATAGGTGATAAACATATTATATACATACAAGACGCCCCCAAGTGGTCCATTAATGATACACCTATCATGATATAAGTCTCTTGGATGAGCTTAAGATTTTTAGGAATTTAATATCAATTAATAATATAATATTTGTTTTAAAAACTCTTTTATGTCAATTTTGACACTATTCAATAGTTGATTTTATGGAAACTCATAACAGAATTATTACTTCTAAAAAAGTCAATTAAATGAATCCTAATATATAATATTATCCTATAAAATTAGTTTAATTCATTAAAAGTGTCAAATTATATTTATTTGGGTATTTATAATATCAATTATTTTAATTTTTCACTATTATTGTAATTACTGCATCATCATTGTGTCATAAATAAATTAAATTATTTAGTGTATAAAAATTATAAATAAAATAAAATTATGTATTAAATCATTTTATCTTTATAATTAATATTTATAGTCGAAAATACAACATAGATAACCCTATGTAAAAATTGTTTTTCTAAAAGATTTATGCTTATGTCATTTTTGTACTTATTTTAATTTAATTAAAATAAACTGTCCCTATCACCTACAAGTGGCTCCATGGGGTCCCAAAATCGACCAAAATATGCCTATTATAGAACATGTATCAACCAATAAGTCTATGATACGTTTTAGGGAAATTTATTACTATTATAATGTTATATTTTAACCCTTATTTACCGGATTTACCCTTTAACCATGATAAATAAAATATTTACCGCAGTAATTATTCAAAATGTCTAAAAATAAAAGTTACCTATTCACACAATATGAACACACTGATTCCAAATATGGAATCCATTTTTCCAAATTCAAAACACAGAAGTGGCAGAAATTAATTTAAAATTAATTCCCATTGTTAAAACAAAAAGCGTGTTTTTAAGAGATAATAACTATCAAATGATTGACACTTGTTTATGTCCGGTTTAATTGTAAAATTATGTCCACTGACCAACATTGTATTAAATGGTAAAAATATATTCTAAATATACTTTAAAACCAATCAAATTCATAATATATCACTATTAATAATTTTGACAAATAAAGTTGTTTTTAATTAAAATTTAGTAATTTTCACTATTCATCAAAATATAAGTTTTATCCGAAAAGTTCAAAAATTTCACCCTAGGATAAATTCAATATTCTGAATCCAAAAATGATGTCCATTTTGAAATATAAAATATATATAATTTCAAAAGGTAGGTATTACTATTCATAACGGCTAGTTTGATTGGTTATGGTGTGTTAGAACTCAGTGTTACGTACAACACACGCTATCACATTATTCAAAGAGAAGCGTACTGTAGAAGCATGGGGTGTTAAATATTAGACTTATCTCTGAGTGAGAAGGTGGAACTATAAAATTAGATAAGATATTTGGCATGTGAACTCACCCTAAGTGTAATGTCCCAACCCGGGCATCACATACCGATGCCTCGACATAGTTTGTTATGTTACGTCAAGCGCACCTAAACATATGTGAGATGTTGGTGACTCGAAATGATGATATAATATAAAACCTAAGGGTACTAGACCATATTTACAATAGTAATACAATAGCATAAATGGAACAAAAATAACCAAATATAATTAACTAATAACAAGAATCATACTATACTCAATGACAACTAATATCACCTGATGAACCAAAATAGGAAATAATTTTCCAAAATAGTAAAAGATATGTCTCCCCTTAATAAGTTTAAAGTGTTTAATGAAAACCAAAAATAATGACACTAAAAAATATCAAAGAAGGTCCTAAAACTGTGTCTAGTTCCCACATTCATGTTCTATCCCAACTCATCTATCTATCATGGGCCTCTTGACCTAATATTATCTTATAAAAATGATGTCTATTTGGGTACTGATCCCAAGAAGGGTGTGAGTGTTACAGAGAATGGCACAATCAGTGGTGTCCCAAATAATATCCAGTCATTACTTGTGTTTGAATTTTTATATATAATAATGTATTATTCATAAAGTAAACAGTTATCACTTTTCATTATTCTTTAAATAACAACATAATCTCCTAGGGTCATGATGACACCCATACTATCAATACCTTCTTTGATTAAGTCGGTGTCTAAAATATCCTCAAGTTATTTCAAATATCACAATACCATGGGTATAATTTATCATTTCAATTCAATTTATATCATGACCAATTTGACCCATAGTCAAATTCTAATATAATGGGTATATAATTCCATTTCTATCACCCCGGGGATATTGGGGGCCCCTATCCATGTCCCACAACTTAATTTCACATGGGTATTTGGCTCCTCTGTCCCTATCCCACTCTCGCTATCACATATGGCTATTTAGAGCCTCATCCCCTGTCCCACACTCACAAACACATATGGGTAGTTGGAGGCTTAGTCCATGTCCCACATCTCAACATCACATATATCATAAATAACACAATATCTAGATAATTAAAATTTAATATACATCAATGTTATCCAGTATTAATCTTCTTATCAAATATTCTCATTAATGTGTACCTTTTATATTTATCATAGTAATCATAATTATTTTTTTTTCATTATTGTGGAATAATATGAACAATTCTTCACTAAACCCTTTATCAACATTTAATAAAATAATTTTTTGAACCTTAAATGTTAATCCAAACATTAATTAATTCCCATTAATCAATCATTTCAACATTTTATTAATCAATCATCTCAACATTATATTACTCAATCAATTCCATAGTACCATTAATTAACCAATTACCACATCCAATTAATTGTCTCCTTTCATTACCCAATTAATCATTCAATTACACAATAAATAAATTAATTAAAAAAATTAATTAATACAATTAAAGATGAAAATTATAAATGTTTAGTATAAATTTTAAAATTACATACAAGAAATTGAAATCAATCCCATGTAAATTGAGTAATTGACCACCTATCTCAAGATTGTTGACAGACTCTTGCTTAGAGAAAATCCCTAATTGAAGTAGAATGTTCAATGGGGCACTAAGGATCAATATCGAGATATAAAACCTAGATTTGAAATTTAATGGATTAATATTTATCAAAACCTAGATCTATATCAATCACCAATGGACAAAAAATACCTTCATAAGATTATATAAAGACATTATAAATGGAGTAAACTAATAAGGATGAAATCTCTAGCAAGTAAATGTGTATATCTGAAAAAAGAATCTTTGATTCACCAAGAACTATGTTTGGAATCCCTTGGAATCCATATGTTATCCTCCAAAAATGAGTAAAATAAGTTATGTTCAAGTCATAATTTATATGGATATAAGATAGGGTAGTGATAAATTTTTAATGAATTTTCAGTTGTTTATTTTTCCACATGCACGGTTTCCTATATGTAGTGTTGGGTTTTCCTTAACTAGGTACCAAATTGTGAACCTACCATTAGGTTATTAATGGTTACTAATAATAGGGTTCATGGTTTCATAAACTATGGGATAACTATGCGATACACCTCTTCATGTGGTTCTATGGTTTGTTGGGGTAGGGCGCACAGTTTGGGAAAAACATGCACCAACCGTGAATATCCCAAAACCAGTAAAAAAAATCTATAGTTTCACCTAAAAACATCTCTAGGTAAACCCCAATAAATATAAACACATTATATGGTAACAGAGTACATAAAAAACTATCATGATTCAGCTCTATAAAAGGTCGGTACCTTATAATATAACCACCTTCTAATAGCTTCTCCTTGAGCTATACTCCCATGAATATCTAATATTCAGAGGTAAAAATATAGGGAAACTGAGCCTAGATATCTACAGCTATCTCCCATATTTCCTACTAAACATGCCCAAGTTTCCATATGACATGAACTATTAGTACAGTCTTTCCATGTAGCACATTCTCACTGTAATCCACAACACGTATCAGATTCTCCTCAAAGGACGCATCGGTCTCAAACTCAACATCATCCACATCGATCACATGAGAATGGTTGAGGAGATATTGTTGTAGCTGTGGATCATGAAAAAATAATTCAAGGTATTATACCTCTGTGGAAGAGCCAATTGGTATGTTAGTGGCCCTATTCTCTTCGTAACCTCAAATGGTCCAACAAACCTACGTGCCAACTTGACCTACCTCAAAATCCTACGATGACCCGGTCTGGGGGACACCTGGAAGAATACATGATCACCAACTAAAAACTCAAGTGGTCAATGATTTATATCATCATATGACTTCTTCCAACTCAGATTCATAGCCACATGTTTCCGAATCACCTAAACCTACTCTGAAATCTCCTACATGAGACTCGGTCCCAAGAAATCTGACTCACCTACCTCCATCCAACATAGAGGTGATCTGTAATGCCTACTATAAAGAGCCTCATTTGGATCCATATATATATTTTCTTGGTAACTGAAGTTATCAAATAACATTACCAATGTTGGGTGCTTCTCCCAAGACCAACAAAAGACTAGGATGAATTACCAAATAATATCCTTCAAAACATATATAGTATGTTTCAATTTAACATTAGTTTGTGTGTGGAATGACGTACTCAGAAAAACCTATGTACCAAGTTAATTTTTCAATCCCCACAAGAATCGTGATGTAAAATGTGAGTCACAGTCTTATACTATACTCTATAAAACCTCATGTAGAATGACTATCTCTTAAACATATATGTCTACCAACTTATCCCATGATAATTTATCCCATATATGGACAAAATGAACAACCGTTTCCAAAAAAATCCACAATCACCCAAATAGAATCACTCTGATGAGGTTTCCTTGGGTAAATAGCTAAAAAAATCCATGGTAACATAGTCCTACTTTCATTTGGAATTAGAAATGGATTTATTAAACCATAATGTCATTGATGCTCATTCTTTACCTAATGATTGGTGTATAATCATGTGATAAACCCTTATATCTACTCTTTCATTCCTAACCACCAATACTGACATAATAGATCATGGTACACTTTGGTCAAACCCAAATGTACCACCCATTTTGAAGCATGAATTCCAAGCATCAGCTCATCTCTCATACTAATAGGAACAAAGACATGATTTTTAACATAGAAGACATCATCCTCATGTATATCCCAATATAAAGGTTTCTCCCCACCTTCATGGATTTATCTCATGGAAAATCATTCTGGATCCTCATAATTCATTCCTCTAATATGACTCAAAAGTTAATAGTCAACTAAAACTAATACAATAGTCACCTACCATTGGCCCTCGTGAACTAAAACAAGCATATAAACCAAAAACATCATGATCATTCACTCATTTCTAGTCTCCTGAACTACCTAAGTCTATTTTTCCCTTATTACAGATTCAGTAACATTTTTCCCTTACTAAAAATATATGATAGCTGAAAATAATATGACTCCATATACTCAACCCGCCTCTGCTGTTAGAGATTAAAATCTCATTTCCAAAAGAGATAGTTTAAAATCATATGATTTTAATACATAGTAAAAATATATCCTAATATATAATGCCTCCAACACAACAAGGAATAAGCCACTCTAGCTAAATCGTGGTCATTGTTAGGGTAATTCCATTCCTGATCCCCAAAGTGTTATGCCTCGTACACTACAACTTGATCTCCCTGTGTGAACACTTCCCCAGTAATGATACAAGAAGCATCACGAAACAACATATAGTTATCCCTTGGATTTTTTAGGATCATGATTTGTATCTCTTTCAAGTGTTTCTTCAACTCCTAGAATTAACTCTCACACGCTAATGAACATTAAAACATTATCCCCTTCTCGATCAAGCCCAAAATTTGTGCTCCCAAATGGAAAAAATTCTGGATCAACCTCTGATAATGACCATATATTCCTAGAAAATTATGGATATCAATAGAATTTTTGTGGTTATGTAAAGAAACAACGTCATTCACCTTCTCTAGGTACACTTTCACACCTTTATGATGGATTATGTAACCTAAGAAATATACCTAATTAGTTAATAACTAGAACTGAGATATCATGGTGTATAGACAATGCTCTCTTAGTGTACTCAAGATGATGTCAATATGTTGGGCCTGATCATCATGAATCTTATTGGAAACCAATATATTATCCACAAAAAACTATTAATTAATCCTTGTATGAGTGAAATATTCATTTAATCAGGGCCATAAACACAAAAAGAGCCTTCATCATCCCGAACATCATCTCAACGAACTCATAATGGCTATACTAACTTCTGAAAGTAGTACAAGGTTTGTCAAATGGTAAAACTATCAACTGATCATAACCCAATATCATGTCGATCTTGGATAAAACAAAAATTTCATCAACTTTTCAAAAAGTTCCTCGATATAAAGAAGAGGATATTGGTTCTTCACGGTCATCTGGCTCAACATTGGGTAATCAAAACACAATCACAAGGTCCCTTTCATCCTTATTTGATAACCGCAATGAGAACACCAAGGTGATGTACTTAGTTAGATAAACCCCTTAACCATAAAATATTATAATTGAGTCTTAATTTCATCAAAATTTATTGGTTCCATTCTGTATGGTTTAATGGAAAATAGGTCAACCCTCGACATGATCTCAATTGATAATTTGACATCTCTCTCAGGAGGAAGCCCTGGGATGTCCTCCAAAAACACATCCTAGAACCTATCCACTATTGGTGGAAGGAAATCCGTATTTACACCAATTTCATACAGTTAAATAATTTCAACCTGGGTAGTGAGCTCCACCAGTTTCTGATGAATTGGCCCTCTATGGACTGCCACGATATCCAACTATCTATGATGAACAGAATTGTCTCCCTCAAGAGACATAAAATTCACTCTCTTGTAGCAATAATAGGTGTTGTCTTAGTACACCACTAACTAGTCCATGGCCATAATTAGTTCAAATAATGGCCTATCAAAGATGAAAATATCCTATAGAAAATGATACTCCCCAACCTTGATATAATACCCCTAGCATAAACAAATGTCCCTCGACCATACTCCCAACTGTGTATCCATCGTCATCATCGTGCTCAAAAACTCCACTGTTAGTTTCAAACCATTCAAAATTTGTTCATATTTAAATAAATGAGTGGCACCATTATAAAATAAGGCACTAGAATATGTAGAATCTTCAATAATAGTACCTCTATTTATCTAAGGTCCAACATCTCTATCCACAAGTGTATGCTGAATTGCATGCCACTGTATTTCCCTTCTTCCCTATGATAGAGTCTCAGTCCCCCAAGCTACACCACTCTGCTGATATGGTTGTTCTTTCCAAAAAGTAACACACCCACTACCTGTACGGTCATGGATTGTATAACTACAACTTCTAGAATGATATGGTGAAGAAGATCCCCATACCACACTCTATTTATTCTTTGATTCTTCATTAATAACCATTTGTCATGGGATCCTGCAGAATAGTTATAGATGCCCCATACTTCCACAAATGTGGCACTCTATATGTTTTTAGGGACAATGTATAAGATATTGGACCGACCTACCACACTGGTGTAAAATCACTTGGGTAAGAACATGGGAAACCAATCATTCCCCCTGGACACTCTTCTTTCCACTGCATTGGTTAACATTATCATAGTGATTCTTCCTACTATCAAAAGATGTACCTTGTAATTTTTTAGTAGAAACTACATGTACTCCACTGGTATAATTTTTCAGGTTCCCTTAAATATTAAAGCCTAATCCACCACCTCAGAAAATTTCATTAACCATAATATGATAACCAGGGATATAATCTCGCATATATATTCATACTAGAAACACCTTTTTGTAGCTATCTCATCCCCTTATAGTGGTAGATAAAATAATCAAATGTCTTTAAGGTGACTCGAATTTTCTATCATCGATATGCTCCCCTGGGTCAACTATATGAACTCAACTAACTTCTCCTATCTTAGTATCTATTGATTGGAGTGCTCCAAAAACATGTTCAAAATATTTTTCATACTATACCATCTGTCTTCCTAGTCCGAGCCTAAATATCCCACTAGAGCTTCATGGATCTTTAAAAAATTGAAGTATCATACTTGACCCTCTTCCCAACAAGAATGTCTAAATATTCAAGTATAGTCTAGATAGACTCAATCCAAAACTGAACTACCTCAGGTCCACCCTCTCTGGTGAAATTTGGAGGGTACTATAACTAAAACTCCCATGTTAGTTTGAATATAGTCTTCACAACCCACACCGGGTCTCTCTCCATAAATTTCATGAAGTGTACCAATTTATCAGGGAACTACTCATTAACTCCTTCATGTGGCACTATTAGTGCCTCAGGTTCTACTATTGGAGGATCATTTCCATCTATATCCTTATGTCATTCTATCAATAAGATTCTTCATGAAGGCATATATCTTCAATTCCAAACACACTGATTGGGAGACATAACAAAACATTATCACACATACGAATGATAGATTCACTTGAATCCTTAACAAGTCATCCCCCATATACCTCTACATGATCAAACCCAATTTTATAACACTACCCATTGCCATACATCATATTGTTCGTGGTTAATTCAGTTTAATCACATTATTAAATTCAATTTTCTCATTAGACCATGATTTTCCACATTTCATATGTTTTTCCGATTTTTAAATTCATATTATGAATCTTTTTTCATTTTAAATTTATAATATCTAGAAAATACCTTTATTTTAAACAAATAAACCCGAATCATGCGTTTTTTCATGCCTAAATTAAGGCATGTCAATATAAGCCTTGAGTTCCTAAAATGATGCATGGATACCCAACTCTTGTTCCTTTATGGTTCAAGAGTCAAATATCTTAAAAATATAGAAACAGTAATCACATCACATAGTAAGTGAATCACTGAAGATGAAATAACATCCAATAGTAACAACAAACATTAATAACATTAATGCTACCCTAGGTACTTGGGTTTTACCCCATAAATGGGTTAGATAATCCCATGCACGAGCTCATATATGAGTCCTGACTCTTCCTAGTATCCTTTCTACCATTACTAAATTTTAATATAAATTAAAAGAAAAGAGAAATGGGATTTGAAACCACATTGTAACATCCTATCCCAAGTATAACATACTAGTTCCATGATCTGGTAAGTTACATGACTTTAAGCATTCCTACCCATATACCAGAGGTTGTAGACTATTAATTAGGGTCTAATATGAATCATGGGAGGACTATAACATTTTTATCATACTAATAGAATAAAAAAATTGAACATCAACAACCAAATTAAAATAACCAATAACTAAAATCATACTATAATGAATAACAACCAGTATCACACGATGAACCAAAATTGGAAACAATATCCCAAACTAATAATAGATATATGATACCATAATATGTGTCATGTTTCTAATGAAAGAATACATTGAAAACTCCACAAGATAGTCTTGAAACTATGTTTGATTCCCCCATCCATGCTCCATTAAAACTCAACCATCAAGAATAGTGCTCCATCCTGTATCCTATCCTAAAAACATGATTTATATTCGTGTACTAATCAGGAGTCTTAAGTAGGGTGTGAGTACAAATCAATAGGTCACAACCAATGGTGTCTAAAATAATATCTAATCAATACTAGTGTATGATTTTTATAATGAATAATTTACAATGAATAAAGTAAAAAAATTTCACATTTAATTATTCTGAAATAAACTATATAAATCCTCAGGTTCATAGTGACACCTTTAATTTGAGTACATGATTCTTCCCATGAAATATTTTGAACTATACCGAAGGGGTATCACATATTACAATTCCATTGTTGTAATTTTTCAATTCATTTCAATTCATGTCACATCCAATTGGAACCACATTCTAATCCAAATCTCATGGGTGTAGAATTTCATGACTATACCCCATGGTTATTTTGAGCCCTTGTCCCTATCCCACACCTCAATTCCACATCAGTATTAGAGACTCAATCCTTGTCCCACACTTTCTATCACATATGGGTATGGGTATTTGGAGCCACTATCCTTTTCCCACAACTTAATGTCACATATGGGTATTTAGAGCCTTAGAACCTGTTCCACACTCACTACCACATATGGGTATATGGATCCTCGGTCCCTTTATCACACCACTAAGTCACATAAATCAAAAATATCACGATATAAAACAAATAAAAATTTCATATAAATTAATTTTATGCATCATTAACCTTTTTATCAAGAAATCTCATTAAAGTGTAGCTTTACAATTTATCATAATAATAATAATTAATTATTTCAATCAAATGAAATAATATGAACAAGTCATCATTAAAACCTTTTTCAAAATTTGATCAAATAGTTTATTGATCCTTTATTGTTAATACAGATATCCCTTAATTCCCATTAATCGTTCAATTCAATGTCCTTTTAATCAATCAATTCAATATTATATTACTCAATCAGATCAAAAATCACTTCAATGGAACAATTACACCATCACATTAATTGGCTGATTTCACTACCCAATTAATAATTCAATTCCACTATCCATTATTTAATTAACCAATTTAATTAATTCAATTTAATATTCTATTTATAAAAGTGAAATATAAATTTTAAAATTACATACATGAAATTAAAATCAGTAATATGGTAATTTAATAATATACCACCTACCACAATATAGTTGATAGAAACTTGCAATGAAAGACCCAAAATTGATGCAGAATGTTCAATTGCACAATGAATATTGAGAACTAGATCCAAAATCTAGATCCAAAATTTAATAGAATAAGATATATCAAAACCTTGATCTAGACACACCACCAATAGAGGAAATCATCCCTCAGAAAATTGAGTGAAATATAGGAGGGAGGGATGAAACCAATCAGGTTGATATCTCTTTTTGGGAGAGGTAGATATATCTAAAAAGGATATTTGATTTTCAAATAACAGACTTATAAATCCCTGGTAATCCGTCTAGGATCTTTTGAAAATGATAGAAAAGAGCTAGGGTCATGATATGGTGTTTAAGGATACGATACAAGGCATTAAACTTTTCTAATGAATGTTTGGGGGTTTATTTTTCCACATGCATGGTTTCCTATATGGGTCGTATTATTTTCCTTAGACATGCACAAAATTATTGTCCTATTATACGGGGTCACATGGTTACAGCTAAGATGGTTTACATTTAGACAACCTATGTACCTACCGTGTGATCTCCCTCCGCCTGGGGTTGCATGGTTTTTTAGGAAAGGGAGCATGGTCTATAAAAACCATGCTCCAAGTATTCACTTCTAAAAACCACTCAAAAATTCTCTAGTTTCACATCAACCATACCATAGGAAAAACCCAAAAAAATATACTCTTGACAAGGTAAACGTGTACTGAAAAACAAGCATGATTTAAATCTAGAAGTATTATGGATCATACACTATGTAAGAGGGTGGGGTATGGGTCTGGACATTAATTTAAAAATATGTATGAGACCATACCCCAATTCTGAGAGTAGTGATAAAGACATAGAGTTTTTATCAAATAATCAATTGAGTGTTATGGGTTGTGATATGTTTGAAGATGAATCCTCTTTAGGCATCATTCGAAGCAGGATGGATCAAGTGTCGTGGTGGCCTAGTTAACACACCACAGCCGATACAGTATACATGTATGTACATTTTGTGTAACGTTTTAAAGTGGGTGTGTTATGTGGTAACCATATGAACTCCTTATATATATATATTTCAAATAATATTGATTGGAACATAATTTATTAGATTGAGGTGTTGGGGATTTCTATTGTTTTATTAGACTCACCCCCTACCCGCATACATTACATGCACTCCAATTGATGTTAGTATATCTTTACGTTTACTTATATTGAATATGTACAACATGGACTTGGAAATATGATTTTTTTTATAAGAGGTTTTAGAGGCTATTTATTTGGTATGATGATTATGTGAGTTACTTCATATTCCAATGTAGTTACTTTTTAGTTATTGTTTAACATGTGTATCGGCCAATTTGTCATTATTGTATTTTATTTGATAATACTTTTGATGCATATCCATTGGTTATCAATTTTATTTCTTGCATCATATAGAATTTGTATTAATTTTATATTATAGACTATGAGGCACCTTTTGGATCTCTATTTCATATCATTAGGTTTTTGGGATATCTATTATATGGATGGGTCATGGTGAGTTTTATTTAGACATGGGCCTGAACATATGGATTTTTTATTGGTAATCATCTCCCAAGATTGTTTTAGGTCGTAATTTATATTCTTAATCCTCAAGAATATGATGGGTTGTGCCTGTGGTGATGAAGTTTCCCATGTACGAGTGTTGTTTGGGTGACTCGGGTAGGAGCACTATAGCAATTGTGAGACATTTTCAAAATAATTAATTTTTTTTTAAAAATTACATAATAAAAACATAATATTTTGTATGATGTTTAAGTATCTATGTTTTTTAAAAATTCTTAATTATCCATGTTTTTTAAAATATAGATTTTGTACCGTTTCCACATTTACCTACCTATTAAAATACATGTTAATTAGATGATCATATTTTTAAATAAATTTGTTATTAAATATAATTTCAAATAATTTTTTTATATTTAATGTCACACTGTTTAAATAAATCAATGTAATATTACGCTATCTGAATATGACATAACACAATATTGTTTTTGTTAAATGTTAAAATAATTATCAAAGTGTACCAAAGGAAATTCACTTTTTAGTAGTAAAACAAATACATTGACACATCAATGTTATAGGAAAAAATTTCGTGTTTATAAATAGTAAAAAAGGGATAGGAATTTTTGGTATTTACTTAAAATGAGAGGGTTGATTCATTGTATAGTCAAAAATAAACATATAAAGGTGTATTATAACATGGAAGTAGAAGTTTTTCATGTCTTGGTTATAAGAAGTATTTTATTTTTTAATTGTAGTGGAAGTATATGGTATTGTTGAAACACAATCTTGTAATTAATTTATTTATATAAAATGTCCACTATCAAATGTAAGAGATATAATTTCATCACCAATCTCATTTTTATGTGATAATATAAGTATTGTTAACCATATAAAAAACCACCTAAATACTCAAAAACAAACCACATTGAGATAAAATATCATTATATTAAAGAAAATATAGAGTAAGGTTTACTAAAGTTACAATACTTTATTTATAATAGCTAAAGTAGAATATAAGATTGAAAAATCTCTCAAAATATAGGTATTTTAGAATCATAGTGTGAACATCAAAATTTAACCCCCTCCCTTCACATAAAATGGTTATGAAAACCCTTTATTAACAAATTATGTGTTTTCAGTTTTAATTTGTGGCGTGTTCTTGTTGAGTTAACATCTTTCAATTGAATTTGGATCATTTGGATTTGTTATTAAAGGGGGAGAATAGGGGAAAGGAGGATATAATTGTAGATAATGAAGGGAAAAATAAATTGTGATGTTAGAGAAGAATGTAATTTATCATTAGGGAGAAAAATTGTTAATAAGTGTTAAAATTATTTTTGATCATGACCATCACAATCGGTTTGAAACATCGAGATATGTGATTTTATATTTTTCCATTAAAATAAATAGTTTATAATTGTTTCAATAAATGAGTACCACTAATATATGATTTTAATGAATTTATATGATTTAATTGTAATTTTTCCATGAAAATAACCACAACATAAATTATGATGTAAACATTTAAGATTTTATGGGTTGTATTTATAACGAACACAATATTGGTGATTGTGGAATCCAAAATTTAGTTTGGTGTTAAATTTCATCTAATTGAAAAGCATAGTAACTAAATTACTCATAATATGATTAAATATGGTTTGGATAAATTTTATTGAGTCTTTAATATAATATAATATGTTTAGTGAAAGAGATAAAAGTCACACAATGGTTAAAATATAATGTCATGATACATAGGAAAACACGTAAACCATGATGATTCCATAGGAGAAAGAAATGGTTCACCTTTCAAATGTCATACCCAAGAAGGATGAATAATTTAATTGTATAATTCCTGTTGATGATGTTTTTTAATATTTAGTATGAAATTTCTTAGTGAAGGAGAATAAGTCAATGTGGTTGTCATATAGAAAAAGTTTAGTTGAGGTACGTCTATATAGAATATTCATGGATGATAAAATACAACCTGGTGTGATGATCATTTTACTATTTTTTGGATACAAAAAAATGGTTCTCAAAAAATAGTTATGTTCAATATATTGGCAAAAATATAAAAATGAATTAAATAAGGAAAAATCTATGAATTTGTGATTTTTTATAATTGTTCATTGAGGAAATTATTGACCAAAAGAAATAAAATTATAAGTGAAACAAAAAAATTATTTATGTAACACCCCAATACTTTGAAATATTTTAATTTTTTAATAAATTTTATTTTTCTGCTAGATTGATTCATACATAACAGAATTTTAAGATTATACTAAAAACAACAATTAGTTGGTATTCGTTACATGCAAGAACAAATTTTACAAAAGAACATAATAATATTGAAATATTGTTATTTAATATTTTGTAAGATATAACAAAGTTGGAATTTTGGTGGTTATGAATACTATTAAGAATCATATGAAAATATATGGTTCAATTAATTGGTTACAAATTAATTTGAAATGAATATAAGAACCAATTGAATATAAAGAGAAAGTTTTTATAAAAAAATATTTTTATGCTCACAAAGTTTTTTTATCCCAATTATTTATATTAATTATAATTAGTGAGTTATATTATTGTAATATATATTTTATATATTTAATCATATATTTTTGACATTCATCCAATATATGTGATAATAATTATATAATAACAAACTCAATATTATGCCTAAAAATAAATACATTTATAAATATACTTTAAACTCCTTTTAATAGGGAACTTATTTTAAATCCTATTTTTGACACTTTTATATATTTTATTTGATAAAATAAACTTATTAATTTAAAATTTAATATAAAATTTTACTTTGTTTTATTTATTGGTATTTTTCACATAAGTTTTATGTTTTGATGAACAGTGCTAAAATGTTGCATTTTAATTTAAAACACATTTTTCATCTAAATAATATATAGTGTTAAATTATATTTTTTATTAGATTTAATTTATTATTATATAAAATTTATACTTTTTAATACAATATTTTTCATTTTAATCACTTTTTCATTGAAAATAATTATAAAAACGTTACAATATTTTGTATGTTTTCACTTCAATAACCTATTTTTTCATTCTATAGAATGGATTAATTTTATATTAATTATGGAAAATCATATGTCAATAATTATTGAATATAGATTAATTATATGTAATTAGTGGGTTCAAATTATGTAAATATTTTTCTTTAAATTTTAGATGTATGCATAGTAAATGTAGTGATATTTTAATTACCCCAATTAAGGGTAAATCAGATAATTATGGGTAAAAGTAATGTTATAATAACAATAACATTTCACCAAAACATGTCAGAATTTAATTTTATGAGTTTTCTTCCACCAAAATTAATCTTGGTTTGATTTAATGGCCCATTGGATGACTTTTATCCTTTTATAATATTTTATTCTATGGGAATGTCCAATATGTCACAGACATGTTTTAAATAAATATTTAATATTTAATATATGCATATTTAGATGATATATTTGAAAATTAATATTAATTTGAAATATAAAACTTTTACCTTTATCATTATATTTTTTTAGAATTTTTGTGAATAGATAATTAAAATAATGGTTTTCATAATGGTAATGCAGTAATTGTTTAATTAATGTACATATCAAATAAATGTATTACAAATATTAATCAAAATATAATTTTATATAATTTATGTCGTAAAATAAATTTATATACAACCAATAAATATTATGGATATATTAAATGTTTTTCTTCAATGTTATCTTGTATATTGATATTTTTAAAATGTCAAGAAATGAATAGTGTCAAAATTGATAATTATGATATTTTAAAATAATTTTTTTTATTAAATGATATAAAATTCATAAAAATTTTAAATTCATCCAAATTATTGAGATAATATTTAAAATTTCATCCATGACTCATTTATTATTCATTTTGAATTTTATAATAACTATATTGACCGTTAAAAAGTAAAAAGGCCAAGTTGTCGTGATAAGAGTTTAAGGGTTTAACTAATGGTTAAATCCAAATGATAAATGAAATAATTTGTCATAAACTTGGATAAAAATTATTTTTTTAGTGTCTTTCGACCAATCCTCATCTTACCTTCAAAATAAATCACTTTTGATCCACGTTTGGCCTGTGTGCTTTGTTAGTTTTCATTGTTTTAAATGAGTCACTGTAATGGGTTTCTCATTTTCTCAGTCTTCAAAAGGAGATATTTCTTTGATTAATATAAGGGGTTTTCCCATCAACTTTCAAAAATAATAATTAATTTAATATTTTGAGAGTTTCCAAAAGTACACATCACCTTAATTATGAAAAGGGAACCTCCTCCCTCACTTCCTCACACCACATTGAGCCCTATATTTTAAAAAAAACATTACCCAAATAAGTTATCAAATTCCATATATTCATTACAGGAACCTCCATTTGGGTATAAATCTATCCAAGGAATCCCTTTTGGGAAAATCAAAAAGAGTTTCCCAATGAAGAGGTAACAACATTCCTCATGAACATTAGTTATAATTCCTTTATAAACCCACTCAACTCTACTTATTCCATGATTATATAAAAACACTAATAACCTCAATATACTGATATTTTTTTATTCAATTTTTTCTACCAACACTTACACGTAGTTCCATATAATGGGTAACAGACATACTGTTTATGTGTACAGTGAACTACTGCCTTATGAAACAATGATTGTTTGTTTTTGCATTACCCTCATTCATGGATATGAATTATGATAGAAAATATATTTAGATATGTTAAAAATTATATTTATTATATATTTATTCTTATTTAATTATTTTATAAGAAACCCTATTATGCATTACATAATATATAAATACGATATCATTGTTTGTGAAAGTGTGGACTATAGTTTCCTTAAATCACCGTGATTCGTTTACGCTATATACGAAATGTATAAAAGATTGTTTTAAAAATAATATTTTATATATAAGAAATTTGTAATATATTTTAATTACAAATTAAAAATATATCATTTACTTTTCATTATTTTAATATGACAAAGAAATGAATGTGGTGTCAATGCGTACATACTACCTACCTTTCCTTGAATAGAGTATTTCATTTTTTATCTCCAAATTTTATTGATGATTATAAATAGATATTTTATGAATATATATAATTTTTCAAATTTGTTTTATATTGTTGATATTAAGAAACCATTATATAATTAATTTCAACAACAAATAACAAGCCAAAACTTACTTTAAAAACATGGAAATTAACACATGAAATATTTAAAATAACGCAATGATGTTAAATAAAAGTTAATAATATATTATAAGATAATAATATATGATATAGTAAATATTAATATAGTTTTGTGATAAGTTCTTAACACTCTTAAAACCATTATAATGGATGTTAAAGGATGATCACCCAAAAGGAAATGCAAGGTAAAGGATCGTTGTCTAAATTTTATTTCCATGGGACACATTCCATATACACTAAATATTTATTTTCAAAGGTATATATACCACCAATGAATGAATTTTATGAGTATTATTTAGAATATTTTGTTTTTTTCATACCCATATTTTTTTTCTTTCATGGGCATTAAATTCTACTGATTGAAACGTGATATGTATTTATT
Organism: Viscum album; assembly: GCA_963277665.1. Taxonomy (NCBI): domain Eukaryota; kingdom Viridiplantae; phylum Streptophyta; class Magnoliopsida; order Santalales; family Viscaceae; genus Viscum; species Viscum album. Next base: position 167,009,235 of record OY728148.1, read on the forward strand.
TCACAATGTCATCGCTATTTGAGATTGTTTGTGATTAAGACTCCAATAAAGAATATTTCTCTTCCCTGTTGGTGTTCTCTAAAAATGCATTAATTTTTTTACTATTATCCATTTATTTTTTTAAATCCATTTTTAACCATTTTAATTTTAATAAAGTTCTTTTAAATTTATTCTTACTTTTATTTTATAAAACAATGTACTTTATGAATTTTTTTATAAGATAAAGAGGAATTTTTTTCGTAACCTATATGACATGAATGGAATTTCCCATTATCATGACACCCTAATTATTTAAAGCACATGTTACATGTTTAAAATGTTATTTTCAAAGAAAATATTTTATTTTATAAATACATGGCCTTTTAAATAAATTATTATAAAGTGGTAAGGGTTTCTAACTAAATTTACATTCAATTTATACTTATTTTTTCTATGCAGCAATTAACTTTTATATTTTTTATATGTTTACCTATGACATATTATATCATGAATAAAATTATTCCTAAGATATTCTAAGTTACACTCAATTTTATTCCTTCATTGATATTATGAATAAAATTTTTCAATGTGGTATGAGACACTTTGGAATGTTTAAAAATTATTTTCCTCAAAAATGATTTAATGATCATTCAATGGTATATTCATTCACAAAAATTAACAATCCTTTTGTTACATCACCTATATAGGGTAATTATTGATAAATATATTTCCTTTATTCAATACAGATATTTAATAAGGAATATTATTTATTATTTGAATCGATTATTCAATATGAGGAATGTATTAGACTTGTATGATATGTGTGGGGACTGGTTATAGATACCTCGTTGATGCATCAGTAGTCTCATGAGATGAATTAGTTGGCCAAAGTAGATGGGTTTTTACCCTATATGGTAAACTGTCTTATGAAATGTCTCAACGGTAAAGGCTCCATGTATCTAAGAAACATGTCATCCATTAATTAAGCATCACCTGCATTTAGATTCAATTATTATTTATCCCTGATATTTTTTGTCGATATATCTATGGATTTTTTATATTTTCGGTTTACTGATTTATATGGAATGTGTTCTAGTTTCTTACATTTCCATGTTGATTATCCCTTTCCTAGTTATTTTAATGGCATGTGTTATCAGTTATTTACCTTTCTATGTTGATTTATTTCCACTGATTCAATATTTTTTCCATCTTACTTATACTTATAGAGAATTTAGGCTCAGCCATATTATGTTTCGTTTCCCTATGTGATAAAAAGGAATTCTTTATATGAGTTACAAGGATAATGTTTATTTCTTTTTATTATGTTTAATGTTTTTATTTAATATTTACCAATTGTTTATGGGTATCATGTATGTAATTTTTCCTTATGAAATTGCTAAATTGATTGGTCCTTTAGGAATATATTCCTTGTTACTCATTCCATTGTAATAAAATATTGCACCAGCTCCAGGATTCTAGATTCTGGGTGTTACAATTGGTATCAATGGAATTATAGAAGAATCCATTGAAATTAAATTTAGAAAAATTATATTAGGGAAAATAACCCTGATATTGACTATGAGGCTAAGTATATACAAACACACTAGCGTTTTTCTAAGGAAGATATTATGTGGGTACTTCTAGAAATTCATTCCCATATTTATACTACATGTGTATATGGTTCTCACATAGATGTACCTAGGGGTAACAACAGTGACATGGTGTATTTGGTCTGACATGTCATAAATTGGTATATGAGAATGGGCCTTACTGCAGACTTGGTTTGAATCTCTTAGGGAATACACTTATGATAATTTACATTTTATTAAAAAACAACTCTGAAGTATTTGAAGGTAAAAATATCCAAGAATAAATCATTCTTACAATGATGAGATAATATACACTTAAAATTTTCAATTTATGTCAATTATTCAGTAGTTGTATGGTTATTAATTATTGTTCATAATGATATGATCTAATCAATTGTATTCCTTTGTTTAAAATGGTGCCTAGAAGAAAAATGGTATCAATACTCCATTAAAATGAATAGATTTCCCTATTTAGGAAGTCAATACAATAGGTATTAGAAAAGATCTAATTATAACTATACTAGGGAATATTAATCAATTTATGGAAAATAACATTTCTCAAATATAGAAACCTATTCCACAATAATATTCTATAATGAACCTATCGTTTTTTTGTACTACTGATCCAACAGTGGTTGAGTAGTGGATTAAGTCTTTGGAGAAGATATTTCTGGCATTGGTATGTAGTGAAAAGAAAAATTTTACACTTAAAGTGTATTGTCTCAATAATGATTCAGATAAATGGAGCTTGTTAATCCAGAATACTAGGGAGGAAGAAGAAATAACACTCATGGAATGGATAACATTGAAGGTTACATTCTTCGATAAATACTACCCTCATGATCAAAAAATGGATATGAAGAGAAATGTCCTTAGTGTATAGTAAAATGAGAAATAAAGTGTTGCAGAATATGAAGATACCTTTACAATGTTTGAAAGGTATGCTACAAATTTCATACACAACATGGAATGAAATATTGATCATTTAATTAACGTACTTATGACAAGTCTCCAAAGGGCGATGATGTCTCAATTATTTTCTTCATACGATTAAATAGTTTTATATTCCCTAAATAAAGAGAAATAATTATATAATTCATATGGATTTAAAGGGGAGAAAGATAAGAAGGGAAATGAAGATAAAACAATAGATAACTTGAATAAGTGAAAGAAGTATCTTCCCACATGTGATAGTTGTTGAAATAATCACTATGGGAAATGCATAAAAGGATTTTGATTTTGTTATAAATTTAGAGATAAAATTCACTAGAAAAAAAATTCAAAGGGAAGAAGGAAAATACTATTATTCAGTGTTACAACTTCAATTAGTTGGGGCACTATGAAAATGTATTCCCCAATAATCAATTTAACAAACCTCATAAGAATCTATGGGATAAAGTTCAATCTTAGGCTATTGATATATATGAAGTGGAATGATTAATTTTATCCTATATTTTAAACTATAAATAATGTTTTAAAATTATATTGTTGATGATATAATAGTTATAATTTTTAGGGAATTTTTGGGTTGGGGTGGAATCTCAAGAGGGGGGTGAATTGAGTTCCTACATAAAATTTATGTTAAAAACCTTCTTATAAAAAACGCCTAAATTTTAAAAAGTCCCAATTAATTAAGGTAGTAGTGATATAAATGTCCAGTTGGTCAACACATTTCCCAAAGGGTGATTTGTCCTCGTGTGAATCTGTGTAAAACACTTCTTCAACTTTTGAAATGGGTTTACTGAATTAAAGACATGCACACACTAACCAAAAATAATTATCAAAGTGAATGAAAAATATTTTTATGTTTTAGCAATTATACGAAGTGTAAAATCGATAAGACGGAGTAAAAAAAATATAGTGTACTGTAAAGTAAAACATGAGTTTCAAGCTGAAGCCGAGACTTTATCCTCCCCACTTGGTGATCAACAGCCACCTAGCAGTCTATATTAACAATAAACATGATAAATAGCCTATATCAGGGTTTACAACAATTTTCACAAACTGTCCAGGGTTCACACACTCTACCACAGTTCTTCATGGGAAAAAATAGTACATACCACTCACGGTCTCTTCTACAATTATTTTCAGGAAACAAAATGAAAGAGAAGTTTGATGTGAGGATTTTCAGTATTTTTCCAGTTCAGCACATGAGAGAGTGTATAAAACAGACAAACACACTTCTCAGAAATATAAAAAGAAGATACACAATTGATCTAATATTATAAGCTTGAGTTTAGAATGCTCTATGTGTTATCAATTTAGATCTTGACTCCTTGGTGTATAGAATTTGTTATTTGAGTCTTTCTCTGAAATTTGTCTTCAAAATAGAGTGTCGCTCTAGCTTTGAGTGTTTTTCTTCTGGTTTGATCAAGAGTTGATGAGGCACACAAGGTAGAAGTCAGTTTTTTCTGAAATGATGTTCCTGATGCTTGTGGGTTCACAGTGTAAGTGCAATATGGTTCTTATTTGATCTAGCAAGTAAGCTCCATCATATGCTACTTCTCTTTTACTACTCTTCACTTTCTCAACTTCTAGACTCGGGCACTCATGAAACCAACTTTTCTTCCTCGGCCTTCTCTTTTACATATTTCAGGTTCAACAATAGCAATAAGTACATCACGTGTGATCTTTATCGTACCTCGTAATATCCCCAGACATAGTCTCTTGATAGGTCTATGATCAGCATTAATTAATGTCAGAAGCATTAAAATTATTAAATATGACCGTTAGAATAATCTTACGAATTTGATTAATAATGGAAGGGTAAGCATCAATAGACTAGAAATGGTAGCCTTCACAATAGTAGGCTTCAAGAGTAGGTTCACACTATCAACCTTCAATTGTGACCTTTCATTTGTAACCTTCATCGGTAGCCATCAATGGTAACCTTCATCGGTGGCCTTCAGCAGTGGCTTTGCAATAGTGACCTTGCATCAGTGACCATTCCATCGGTGACCCTTACAAAAGTGACCATTGCATTTAGAGAAATTTTGTTTTGTGATCTTAAACAAGGGAGCAGTGAGATTAAAAGTACATAGTTATTTGTTATAAACATGATTTTATCAAAAATGATTATTCTGTAAGAGAAACAAGATTCTTTACATAAATGAGACATGATTTGGTATTATCAAGACCGGTGGGTCCAACAATCTCCCCCTTTTTGATAATCCCAAATTTTTTTAGTATTTTCTAAATTATGGTGAAGGAAATTTTCAAATATCTACAAAATAATTGAAGCATGTTTATTATGGATAAAATATAGATAGTATATATATGGAAAATCAACCTATGAAATTCTACCACTTTCAGTTTAGGAAGCTTAAAACCTAAACCTAACTTGTAACCTAACCCGGTTCTCCCCCTTTGTGATTGATAGAAAAAATAAAAGATAAACAGAAGAAGATTTTCCAATAATGAAGCAAAAGTATAATATACAAAAAGTTTACAAAGATCCCAATCAACTAAGACAACCCACATTCAATCCAAATTAAATATTTCCAAGGGATCTTTGCCTTTGGGAGTTGAGGAAGTAGGTTTTGAAGATGGAGGGATAGGCCAAGGAATATCAGTCAGCAGCGTAGGACGAGCTACAAAAGAGGCATTAGTAGACCTGTAGTGAGTAGATATCTGATGAATCATATGGGTCAAACTTCTGATGGCTTATGCAGGAGTCATCATTGGTGTAGCACCGGTACATCCTGAAGTAGATGAGGTAGAATGCAGGGCTGGAGGAACAATTATGGGAGTGCAGTCCACATGGAGGAAGGGAAAACGAAGATTTTTGAAATCCAAAATAATACTTCCTCCTTTCTCCATGGGTAAAATAAAATCATCCTTCTTCTCTAAGAATTTTTCTAAGGGGGGAGTCAACACTCTGATCTTCCTAATCTGATCTTTAAAATCCTGAGTTATAAGTGGAATCATCATGTTCTCCAACAACAATTTAAAGTGACCATCCATCTGAGGTTTAGTATAAACTCGTTTGTTGTTGAAATCAACTTGATATTTGATGTCCATATGATCTTGAGTAGCTTCCTTTAAATGATTTCCCACATGATTATGAATCACACTGGTAGTGGAAATAACATGAGTCATAGACTAAGGTTCTGATGGACTTTCACTAGAGAACTTCACCACTTCTTCTCTAAAGATCGACCTTGAGGCTTCTAGATCAGCTGGAGGAGTAGGTGAAGATGAAGCAGATGCACACAAAGTTTCCATAGTGAAATCCACTATCCCCTTAAATAATTTTGTCAACCCACAGATCAGCATTTTCACATCATCATCTTGGCCACTCACATGTGTCTTTGTAGACTTCTTAAAGTCCTCAAACACAATGACCATTTGCAGAATCACACTTTTAATATATCTAATATCTCTATCCACTTGAGCCCTTGAAGCCATATAGGAGTCTAATCTAGATATAGACTATTTCACATATTCCATAGAATCTTCCATGGTTATGATCTGATTCCAATAGTCCTTTACTTCCTCTAGCAGGATGGAGTGAGAGGAAGAAACTAGTCTTTCCATTGTAGATGTTACATCTTATTGATTTTGAGTCATAGCCCTTTTTAACCCAAAGAATCTCTCAACAAAGAGGATCTTCATATTTGATTTCATTTATTCGTAATAATCCTTCTTCACAAATTCAAAAGTCAAAAAGAACCACTCACTACACAATTGTAGTGTTTGTAACTGAAGGGATTGGAGGACTTCTGATAGGCTGATCATCATTAGAATCTCCATAATCCAAACCCGACAACACAAATCCAGGTTCTTCTAACCGATCTACTATTCCATAAGCAACAAAAACTAAACCTGTAGCAACAGTTTCCTCCCCCTCACTTGGAGCAATCTTCTGAACATCCAAATTTAACTCTGCCATACCTCCTTGATCTACTATATCACCAGAAGGGTTCACTGCCACTTCCTATATAGAATCTTAAACATCTTCCAAAACAATTCCTTCTTAAATTGAATCAGCAACCTCTTAATCTACACTTTCAACTATTTTTTTATTCCCTATCAAGGGACTCAGACTAAGGAATTCTTCTTCATTTGTATCGGCAGCTGTCTCAAAGTCATCATGACTAGATTCAGTATCATTATCTTCATCTGAGGTCTCTCTAATGTCTCTTAAGACATTTTAAGCCCCTTATTCTTCACTAGTCTCTTCATCACCACTGTCCCTTTGTATTATCTCCCTTCTTGGAAATCTCTTTAGTGGGATAGGCTCAACAAATGATATAGTGTCAGCATGAGGATTGGAAGGAAGATCTGTATCTCTCTTTTCATCTATTTGAGAATCCTCTCTTTCTGGTATAACAACAACCTCTTCTTCTTCATCTAAATATAGTAGTTCCACTTCATCAGGAATTAGACTAGGATCCCTCTTATCCTTAGGCCTGGTAGGATGAGTGACAGGATTGAATTCTTTGTAAATATTAGCCTCATCATACACCCGTCTTCTTTTCCAAGGGTTCCAATTTATTTTAATCAACTTGAAAATTACATTTGTAATGAAAAAATTGTCCCTTACAAAAACTATTTCCTTTTTATCTCTAGAAACTCCTTTCACCTTCAACATCAAGGATATCAATCTACCATGAAATAAGGCATTGAATTTGGAACTGGGATTTTTCATACCTTCTAATTGAATCATCAGAATCCTACACAAATTAATCTTTTGTCCATTGATTCAGTGGATATAAGGGAAATACATCATGAAATACCAATTTAGCAAAGTCCCCTCTCCTGGGACATAAGACATGTTGGAAAAACATAAATAGTATCTTTTCTTCTCCTTCTATCCCAACAGCAATGACTTCCCTTGGTATCCTACTCCCTGTCAGTTCGGAGAAGGCTTCTTCATGATAGAATAACTCAGTAGTGGGAGGAACCAATCCTGAGTGGTAATCATAAATCCCTTTATGTGGTACTGTCAGACACATATCCCATTCAACAGAGGAAAAACTCATGCACATTCCATTCAATATTGAATACACTCTTTTCTCATAATCAGTATGTTCGAATTTCAAAAACTCATAAAACTCCTTCACTAACATCGAGTAATATGGTGTATTGTTGTTTACAAAGCATTCAACTCGGCCTTGAGATTCAAGTGCCTTATGCACTACAGATCTACTCATTAACAACCATTTGGACCTGAGATATTTTTCAACTACAATTTCCCTCTTTGACAGATGAGGGTTGATCAGTTTTTTCACCACCTTGCTTCCACTACTCGACTCATCTTGACATCTCTTTGGATTTGGCCCATCCCCTTCATCACAGACCAATGGTCTCTTCACTCATGCCATGCAATCTGAAGTGGTATGAGGGTTTTGGAAGATGGATAGGTTTTGATGTTAGAGAGAAAGAGTTTCAACAGAGAGTTTGAGGTGGATCCAAATGTAATATGTACTTTGATTTTATCACTTTGGGATCAAAAAAATGAAATAAAAAAATAAGTAATGCAGGAAACATTTTAGATTTTGGCAGAGAAAACGCATTTCCAGAAAACATCGACTATCGGTAAGGTATCAACGGTGAGGTCTACCAGTGAGGTCCAATGGTGAGGTCTATTGGTGAGGTTCAATAGTGAGGTCTATCGGTGAGGTCCAATGGTGGGGTCTATCAGTCAGGTATTAATGGTGAGGTATATCAGTGAGTTCCAATGGTGAGGTCCTAATGGCGAGGTTTCTAACAGTGAGGTTTCTAGCGGTGAGGTTTCTAATGGTGAGATTCAATGGTGAGGTTCAACGGTGAGGTTTTTAAACCTTAACAGGTTGTCATACCTAACTCATGTTTGATGTAATTTAACATTTCATAATTCAAAGGCTTTATGAATATATCAGCCACTTGGTTTTCAATACTAATTAATTCAAGAGTGATATCACCTCTTTGATAATGATCTCTCATGATGTGATGTCTCACATCAATGTGCTTTGTCCTAGCATGAGATACATGATTTTTAGAGATGTTAATAGAACTTGTATTATCACACTTTATAGAGACATGTTTGAATGGATATCCATAGTCTAGTAAAGTGTTTTTCATCCACATAATTTGATCATAACAACTACTAGTAGCTATATATTCATCTTCGGCAGGAGATAATGAAACAAAATTCTATTTCTTACAACACCATGATACTGGTGACTTGCCTAAAAACTGGCATGTTCTAGAGGTTCTCTTTCTATATATCTTGCTACCCGCAATGTCGGAATGCAAATAACTTATTAAATCGAATGATTGTCCTCTAGGATAAAACAGTCCTAAGTTTTTGGTATACTTGAGATATTTAAAAAACCTTTTAACAAGAGTTAAATGAGACTCTTTAGGATTGGATTGAAAATGAGAACGCATGCATACACTGAACATAATATCAGGGTTGCTAGCAGTAAGATAGAGCAGACTCCCAATCATACTTCTATAATTGGTTTGATCGACTAGTTTACCAGTTTCATCAACATCCAAATTATAGGTGGTACTCATAGGTGTATCACTACCTTTATTACAGTCCAAACCAAAACGTTTCAAAATATCTTTACTATATTTACTCTGATTTAAAATAATACCATTTTTATTTTGAAAAAATATAAATCTAGGGATAAATTTATGTTCCCCCATTAAACTCATTTTGAATTCATCTTCCATCATTTTTGAGAAATCATTACATAAAATTTTTTAAAGGATCCAAAAATAATGTCATCTACATAAATTAGTACTATTAAAACATCATTGGAAATCCTTTTAATAAAAAGAGTAGGATTACCTATTCCTTTAGTAAAACCTTTTGAAATAATGAAACAACTAAGTTAGTAACACCAATCTCTTCAAGCTTGTTTCAAACCACATAGGGCTTTTGAAAGATAAAAGACTTGATTTCAAAAATTGGGATTTTTAAAAGCTGGCGGTTGTTCAACAAATACATCCTCACCTATGTACCCATTTAAAAATGAAATTTTGATATCCATTTAATAATGTTTGAAATCCAGATGAGCTGTATAGGAAAGTAGTATTATAATGGATTCTATACTAGCTACAGTTGCAATGGTTTCTTCATAGTCTATTCCATCTTCTTGATTATATATGTGTGAAAATAGTCTAGCCTTGTTTCAACTATATTTCCATATTCATCAACTTTAATTCAAAACACCCATTTAGTGCCTATGGACAAAGTGTCTTAATTTGTTCTACTAATTCCCAAACATTTTTTCATTTAAACTGATTTAATTCTTCTTTCATAGCAATCACCCAGAATTCATCATTGATTGAACCATTGATATTTTTAGGTTCAATCTATGAAAGAAAGGATTGATGTTCAACCAGGTTTCTCATAGAAGTTCTAGTTTGTGTTCCTCTATTTAAATCACCTACTACAGCATCTAAAGGATGATTCATGGGAGATATAATACCTTGAGAAAAAGTTGAACTAGACTCCTCACGATTGTCTATAGGTTCAGATTCACCATGCACAGATTCTGGAAGATTTCCATAACTAGTTGTTTTCATTAAGGGATGACTGTCATTGTCATTAAGGTCCAGAATTTAAATATCTTCCTTAAGATGTTCAACATAGGTTTTGGGATCATGTGGATCAATCTCATCAAATTTGACATGAACTGATTCTTCCACAAATTTGGTTCTTTTATTTAATACTCTATAATGTTTAATAGAGATTTAGTAACCTAGGAAAATTACTTCTGCTCTTTTGGAAACAAACTTGTCATGATTTACCTTAGTGTTAAGGATAAAGACTTTGCAACCAAAAACTCTAATGTAATTAACCTTAGGATTCCTATTCTTCCAAATCTCATAGGGGGTCTTCCTAAGAACATGTCTAATTAAGAATCTATTGATAACGTAACAATATGTATTAACAACCTCAATGCAGAAATAGATAGGTAGATTATACTCATTAAGCATAGTCTGAGAAATCTCTTGAAGTGTCATATTCCTTCTCTCTACAACTCCATTTTGTTGAGGTGTTCTAAGATAAATGAAATTGTGAGTATAGCCATTTTGTGAGAGAGAAAAAATTAAGTTCCTGATTTTCAAACTCAAGGCCAAGATCACATCTCAAGGTCTTAATTCTATGTCCACTAAGATTTTCTTTAGATTTGGAATATTTAATGATGTAAGATCATGCCTCACTTTTGTGGGCTAGAAAGTATACCAATGTATATCTCGAAAAATCATCTACCAGAACATAAACATAGTGCTTACCATTTAAACTTGAAACTCTAGATGGTCCAAAAAAATCCATGTGAACCAACTCAATCAATTGATAAGTAGAAACTTCTTTCTTTGGTCTGAAAAAATCCTTGTATTTTTTTCCCTTTTGACAAGGATTAAAAACTTTTTTATATGGGAATTTCAATTTGGGTAAGTCTCTAACTAAACCTTTCCTAGTTAGTTTACTATGTGAGTGCACAATGTAGTGTCCTAATCTTCTATGCCATAACCAAGATTCCTTATGAAAAGCATTTAAACATGAAACATTTGGCTTAGCTAAGTATTTTAAATCAATAGCATATACATTTTCATTTCTAAGAGAAGTAAATATTAAATCATTTTTAGAATTAAATAAAATGAATGCATCATTTTAAAATTAAACATTGAATCCTTCATCATAAAACTGAGAGATACTTAGTAAATTTTACTTTAACCCATCAAAAAAAGGTACTTTTTAAATTAATACAGTATTAGGGTTACCTATTTGGCCTAAGCCGATGATCTTCCCGTTAGCATTATCACAAAATGTGTCATTTCCAACATCAACTTTAATTATACATTTGAAGCACTATTAATCTCTTTCCATATGACTTGAACATCCACTGTCCAATTACCAAAGAGTTTTATAGGAGATCTTTAGGAAATTTTCCTGCAAAAGAGATTATGTGTAGGATAACTTTGGTACCCAGATTTTCTTAGGTCCAGAGAGGTTAGAAAGTGTATCTTTGGGAACACATAATTGTCTCATAGGTTTCCTATAATCAAAAGATATGTTTTGAGACATAAAAACTTTGTTAGGTCTATTAAAGAATTGTTTTTCAAAAGATGGTCAAGAACTTGAACTAGCTGTGAACTTTCCAGATTTAGGAATAAATTTAGATTTAATAATCATTCTCTGTCCTGGTTGATATCCTATAATAGTTGTGTATTTAGGAGTAATTTGTTTTACTGGAAATTGAGCCAAGGTATCTCTCCGTACAGTAAACTTTTCAAGATATCTATTTAATTGTGCATTTGCTAATTTATGTTCAGTATTTTCTTTTTAAGAACTGAGCACATTTTTCTTTCTCAATATCCAAATCATACTTCTAATTATCATTTAAAGCATGTTTTCTTTTAAATAATTTATATTTATCCTTTAGTTCATTAAAGGTGTCCTCTATCATTCCACAATATCAAAATATTTCATCCTTAGTCATATTCTCATTATTATTTGATTCACTTTCTTCCCTAGAATAATTAGCATTAGGTATATGGGAATTTCATGTTACCTTAGATGTTTCTGTCATGAAACACTGGTTTGCATATCCGATCTTGTCAGCATCAGAAGTGTCAGATCCACTTGGGATATTTTTTGATGCACTCCAAGTGGCTTTCATATCCATTTTATATCCTTTTCCCTTGTCTGTATACTTTTTCTTAAATTTAAGCATAGAGAAATGAACCTACACATGGAATTTTTGTTTACACTCATAACAGACGATTTCATTTGTGTTATCATTCCACTTTCTTCCCTTTTTCCAAAGTCCTTTATTATCATACCTTTATTTATAGTTTGACTTTCTAAATAACTTCGTCTTGCAGTAGAACTTCTTGAATCTCCTTGTAAGATGATCCATCACATCATCACTATCAGAGTCTAAGTCTTCACTCGTGGAAGTGTCTATAGGATCTTGAAATCTTTCGTTATCTTTGTTCCTTGAGGTAGAAGTCTTGAATGCTACATATTTAATTCTTCGTTCTTCATCTACTTCATTATTTACCTTATGCTTTTATTTAAACATCATAGGCTTTCCAATTAGTTCCTTCACCGGTATCTTACATATGTCACAATATTCCCAGATAGAAATAGAAGTTCCTCTCCATATATCAGGTAGGCATCGAAGTAATCTCCTAATATGGTCCTTATTGTCCATTGGTTTCCCAAGAAGACTCTTGGTATTCACTATTTCATTGAACCTAAGATACATTTCAAAAATATGTTCGTCATGCTTCATTTTAAAATTATCATATTTAATAGTATAGGTATTTAATCTCATTTCATTAATATTGGTTGTTCCCTCATGATAAATAGCTAAAGTATCCAAAATTTCATATGCAGTTTTACAAGCAGATAATCTATTTAATTCTTCATCACCTAGAGACTAGTACAAAGAATTCATTGATTTACAATTATTAGTATATGTAGCTTTAGTCAAATGATACCATGTGTCCCTAACAGTAGTAGGAAATACATTTTGTTCTTCAATTGTGTCCTAGATTTCAGGTCACATTCTCTCTAGATACATTTTCATTTTTAATTTCCACTGAGTATAGTTATTACCATCAAATAATGGTGGCCTATTAGTACAAGAACCCTCAACTCTATTATCTATATTTCACAAAATTTTAATGAACTGAAAATTTAGATATGACATAAATTTTAAGATCTTTAAGATACAAATAAAATCATAGTTGAAATGAATTTTATAACTTGTAGAATAGTTTAGATAGCAGTAAAAAAATTAAAAATTAAAAACCCTTTGATACCAAATGTTGGTCGGAGTGTAATCTAAAGAGGGGAGTGAATTGAGTCCCTACATAAAAATTCTGTTAAAACAATTCTATTGAAAATCCCCCAAATATTTAAATGACTAGTTAATTAAAGAAGTAGATATATAAATGTCTAGTTGGTCAGTAAGTTTCTCAGAGGGTGATTATTCCTCAGGTGAATCAGTGTAAAACACTTCTTCAAATTTTGAAATATGTCTACTGAATTTAACACATACACACATTAACTAAAACTAACTCTCAAATTGAATGCAAAATAGTTTTAGGTTTTAGCAATTATAAGTAGTGGAAATAGATAAAACAGAGTAAAATAAAATATAGTGAATAGTAATGTTAAACAAGAGGGGAAGTATCAAGCTGATACTTAATCTTCCCATATTGGTGATCACCTACCACCAAGTAGTCTATATTATCAATAAACATGATACACCACATGTATCGGGCTTTACAACAATTTTCACAAACTGTCCAGGGTTGACACCCTCTACCAAAGTTATTCATAGAAAAAACATATAGTACAGACCACACACAGTCTCTTCCACAGTTATTTGTGGGAAAAAATGAAGGATATGTTTTTTGTGAGGATTTTCAGTATCCTCTAGTTCAGCATAGGATAGAGTGTGTGAAACAGACAAACACACTACTCAAAAATGTAAAAAGAAGAAACACAATAGAGCTAAGATTATAATGTTGACTTTAGAAGGCTCTATGTGTTTGCAATTCAGCTCTTGACTCCTTGGAGTGAAGAATTTGATGTTTGAGTCTTTCTTTTTAAAGTTGTCTTCAAAATAGAGTGTCGCTCTAGCTTTGAGTGTTCTGCTTCTAGTTTGATCAAGAGTCGATGAGGTATAGAAGGCAGAAGTCAGTTTATCTAAAATGATTTTTAGGATTCTTGTGGGTTCACAGTGTAAGTGTAGGATGGTTCATCATTGATCTATCATGTAAACTACTTCATATGATACTTCTCTATTACTACTCTTCACTTTATTAGCTTCTAGACTCAGGCACTCATACAACCTACTTTTCTTCCCCAATCATCTCTTTTATATATTTGAGGTACAACATTTTGAATAAGTACATCACGTGTGATCTTTCTCATATCTCATTATATCCCCAAAAAACGGTCTCTTGATATGTCTACAATTAGCATTAATTAATGTCAGAAGCATTAAATTTATCAAATATGACCATTAGAATAATATTAAGAATTTGACTAAGGAAGGGTAAGCATTGGTATACTGGTAATAGTAGCCTTCACAATATTAGGCTTCAACAGTAGGTTCACACAGGCAACCTTCAATGGTGACCTTCAATTTGAAACCATCAGTGGTAGCCCTTTACGGTAACCTTCATCGGTGTCCTTCAATGGTGGATTTGCAATAGTGAACTTGCATCAGTGAACCTTTCATCGGTGACCTTTGCATTGATGACCTTTGCATCAGTGAGATTTTCATCGGTGACATTTGCATTAGTGGCCTTTGAAATAGTGGCCTTTGCATCGGTGAACATTTCATCAGTGACTATTGCATTAGTGACTTTACATCAGTGACCTTTGCATCAGTGACCTTTGCATCAGTGACATTTGTATTAGTGCCCTTTGCATCGGTGCCCTTTCCATTTAGAGAAATATTGTGTTTTGACCATAAACAAGAGATCAATGAGATTAAAAGTACATGGTTATTTGATATAAACACGATTTCCTTATAAATTATTATCCTTTAAGAGAAACATGATGCTTTACATAAATAAGACATGATTTGGGATTATAAAAACAGGTGATTCCTACGTAATTCATAAGGATTGTACATTAGTCCTTTTCATCAAATATTTAAGATCATGTGTTGATTGGTACCAATATCGTAGAAAAGTGATTACTTAATGTGTTAAAATTTTGGGAAAACACATGGTTAAGGGAAAGGGAAGCATTAACATGTTCCTCATGTTTAGATAATGATATTGGATAAAGATATGATTTATATTTATAATGTAAATTGGATACTAGTAACTGATATGGAACTTATTCTAAAGCCATGGATAATAATACATGGAAGGGTTATAAGGGTAACCATTTTTTAAATGGTTTAAATTAATCTTTGGATGAGGTTTTAGAGATTACTGTAATACTTAACCTTGTGATAAAACCTTTGTCAGGTCCACTAGGCTAGATACCCTGAGAGGGGATGAATCAGGGAATTGTAGGATTGAAATAATTATGTAGATGCTCAATATATAAGAGGGGTGATGAATTGTATACTTTAAAATTTCCTTTGGAACCTTTAAAGTTAGTTACGAATAACTATGTTTTCCTTAAGAAAAGGAAAGAGCTAAGTTTAACAAAGTTAAACTAAGAAAATTCACAACACCTCTAACACCAATTGAAAACATGGAATAAGGAATGAAGTTATAAACATCAAGTTCTGTGTACTTTCTTAAAACTGGAAAGAGATTCTGAAAGTAGCTTCCGGAAATATGGTTCTGGAAATTGAAACATAACTAATGATTACAACATGAGATTATACCTTAAAGCATATAAAATCTAAATGAAATAGAGTACAAGTAAGGAAGTATAAGAAAGTTATACTTTCCTTATAATACAAAATGCAGCGGAAATAAACAAGTAGTAAAACTACAAGTAATAAGATATAAGTCTTTTAACACAAAGAGAAGTGTATCCAAAAACCTTAGATAAAGGTCCCTTGATTTATACTTTCAAGAAATTTTGTCTTACCCACACCAGGGTAATCCTTCGATACGAAGATTGGAGTCTCTATCTTGCTATCCCCGCAAGCCCTCAACTTCAAGGTAGTTGGCAACCTTTGTCTTCCTCATCAAGGAATCCCTCGAACATCAAGGTAGTTGGCACCTCTGTCTTCCTATCCCTGGAAGTCCTCGAATGTAATCACCAACATTCGGAGTCGCATGATGCTTTGAGAGTTAATAAGAGCCTATCTCTCTAGAAATCACTTCAACAACATGTGTGCACAATGTCGAAGAAGTTGTTTTTCTGAGCTCTTTCAAATGAGCTCCTATTTATAGGCAAGGTCGGCCTCCTTTCCAACGATCATATTTTCCTTAAAAATCGGAGAGACCTGTACATGTGTAACTTAACCAACGGTTAGTTTATGACAGAATAGATGACATCGTTTTATAACAAAACAAGGGTAACAGAATGTACGGCATCGTTTTAAGTTTAGCACAAAAGTTCGGAGTGAAGGTTCGGAGTGTAAACAAAATGTCAAAGAGTATACAAATTATAAAAGTGTAAGAAAATGAATGTTCGGAGTCTAAGAAAAGATAATCTTCGGATTCTAAATAAATTTGGATTGTATAAAGCAAAGATGATCAGATTCTGTTTAATAGGTGAATTCAGAATGAGAATTCGGAATGACAATTCGTCATCAGAATTCATAATGAGAATTTGTAATCAAGATTCGTCATTAGATTTCAGTGTCGAACTTCATGAGAGTTTGTATCTAGAATTCAGAGTGGAACTTTATTAAAGTTCTTATCCAGAATTCGGAGTGGAACTTCAACAGAGTTCGTATCCAGAATTTGGAATGAAACTTCATCACAGTTCTCATCCAGAATTTGGAGTGAAACTTCATTACAGTTCTCATCCAGAATTCAGAACCTAAAACAGAATGCTTCATATCAAAGTTTCAAACGATTATGAGAATATAGAAATTAATCTGAATCTTATACTTAATAAATATATGGATGAAAATATGATAAGTATAATTTTTCTTACAAAATGAATCTTCCTTATAAAAGAAATTTTCCTTATAAAATCAATTTTCTTTATAAAAGCGATTTTCCTTATAAAAGTGATTTTCCTTATGAAAGCAATTTTCCATAAAGATGAAGTGTTTGTGATTTTCAAAACAAGAAGGAATGGAAAAGTCATAAGGAAAACCTCATTGACTCAAAAATCTCCCCCTTTTTGGAAAGCACAAACATCCTTATGAAAAAGAAAGTCTAAGAAGAAAGAAAACATTAAGGCTTATCTCCCTTTGCTTATGGATGTTGATGAATACAACTAACTCCTCCTTAGTCATTGAAACTCTAAGGATCGTATTCTAGATTTCCATAATGATATTTCATTAAGAATAAGAATGTCTTCTATAATGAAAAACTCCCCCTTAGATAAACTCTATTAGAGTTCTTTTTCTTTTTTACCCTTTGTTAAGATTCTTTTCCCCCTTTATTAGGGTTCTTTTCCTTCTCCCCCTTTGTAATTTTCAAAGAGAATTCTAGGGAATGGAAAATATAACAAAGTACCTGAAAAGTTAGTAGCAACAAAAAAAAAGATGAACAAGCACATTTTTCATTAAGTTTGAATGTTCAACAACAAATAAATTTAGATACAACAAAAGATCAGATCTGTCTATTTTGGATCTTTTTCCTTCGCCATGAGACCCTTAAGAATAGTCTTTATCTTCTTCAAGTATTTATGATCTTCCTCGGCTTGCTTCTCTAACACAACAATTATTGCATTTTGAGCTTCAATCTTTTCTTCCTGGGCTTGAAGCTTTTCTTCCTGAGCCTTCGAGATTTGTTCTTGCTTTAACAACTTCTCATCAAACTCAATTCGATGATCCCTTTCATACTTCCAGTTTTGAGTAACAGAATTCAGCTTCCCATTCAGATCTATGACTTCTTGAATCCGGAAATTTTTCCCAACTGTTAACTTTTCTTCAAAGGAAGAAGTATGATCATTTATCTTCCTGTCTTCTGTCTCAAAAGCATCCTTAACATTATCTTGGAATCCATCAAAGATCCTCATCTCTTCTATAGTTTTCTTTGACCAACTAGTCATTCTCTTGCAAGATCTTTTGTGGGCTTCATAGCCGACAAATTTTTTTTTGAACTGAGCCTCTATCTCAACACATTTTTCCATAACCATGGATACGGAGTCTGTTTTCTGATTCAAAGCATGTTGGAGCATCTGGCATCTTGAATCAATACTTGAGAAGGTCGGAATAGTACCCACCAACTTCTTTAAAGACTGATCAACAAAGTCATGCCCCAATGAAGATGACTCCAAATTCGAGACTTTTCTTGGAGAATTTTCTTCTTAAATATGCACAAGCTTTCTCTTTGAAGAACTACCAAATTCCCTTCTGTTCACAGCCACGGAGCTCGGGGTATCAACAACGAGTTGCTTTCCCTTGTCCTTTTTTTAGAATGGATCCCTGTTCCGGAGTTCTCTTTTCACTGTCAGACACTTGAACAACATTTTTTTCATCATAAATAACTCTTTCAGCACCATCCTCCACATTCTCTATTTGAGAAATATCATGTAGAATTTGTTCTTCCTCTGCATGATAAGCTACTACTTGTTCTCCTATCTCCTCATCTTTCCCCGGAGTGACTAACTTATATGATTCAGCTTCTGAAGTTTGGAGCGGCAAATGTTCTGAAGGTTTCCCCTTATAATCATCTACTTGCTTCAAAATATCTCCGGTCTCACCACTACCTTCAGAAACTACTTCTACCTCTTCCACTTGCTCAATTTGCTCAACTACCTCAACAGTCTTAGCAAGTGCCTCTTCCGGAGTGAGATAGTTTCTTCCTAGAGTATCAGGCAGAGATTCCAAATAAAAAGATCTCGGAATGGGAATGTTTCCAGAGACCATCTCATTAAACTTCAATAAAGACTAAACTACCTCAGCTTCAGACATCTTATTCTTAAGCTTCTTTTTTTTCTTGTTTTTCTAGCTCATCTGGTGTTCTTTCCTTCAAGGCCTTAGACTCCACAGGATCCAAGCCAAACTGAGGCTCCCCTTGCACTCTCTTCTCTTTTATTTACCTCTACTTAGAAACTACCTCATCTGGGTAAGCTTTATTCTTCTTCGGTTTTGGAGGTGCGGAATTAACTTCCTTAGATTTGGGATTCCCTTCTTCAACTTCAACTTCATTCAACTTTCTCTTTTTCACTGGCTTAGAAGATTCAGTTTCAACAACTTTCAGAACCACTTCTTCTTGAATTGGCATATCAAAGAACTCCCCAGTCTTCTTGTTGAAGGCAACGTTCATCCTTTTGAGGGTACCATCACTCATCATCATAATTTTACACACTCTTGGATTAGACTTTCAAGCCTCCTTGAAAGACTCAAGGCACCGAACTATTAACTTTGAAACGATCACTGGATACATTATGATCTGAGCTCTCAGATTCCCTTTCTTAACATTCTCAATGGTAATAAGAATGTGTTTCATCAGATTAAACTTCCTTAGATTTATCAGAAAATCTAGAATATAGATCTCACCCTTCTCCAAACTATCTTTGTAACCTTTTCTTGGTACGATAAATCCTTGTACCTATAATTATAGAATCCGAAAATTCATAGACAGAGTAGCAATCTTTGGAGCCTTATAATCTGGCAATCCGAGAGTCTCCAAAGATTTTTCCTTGTCGAAGCTTCCCTTTGAATCTGGAAAAACATGAGAGATGAACTCGACTTCTCCTTCATAGGTCAGCCCTACCAAGCTAGCTGCCTTTACATAAGAAAGTTTATAAGTCTTGCCGTAAGACTTAAACAACAATTTCTCCCTACCATAATCCTTATAGAAGTAAACCGTCTCATATAACTCTACAAGAAAATCTGAAAAAACTTCATCTTGATTCCCAGTCTTAGATACAGCAACATCTTCCCATCCGTTAAGCTTAATGTTCTTGGATATGAGAGAATCATAATTGTTGAATAAATCAAGATGAACCAACCTTTCTCTCTATACTAACAACTTAGAAATCATCTTAGCGGAAGACATGTCTTGAGAAGCAGCTACCACAGACATTCAGATCTAAAGACTTCTGAGAAGTTCGGAACGGAGATTTCTGAAGTTCGGAACGGGTTTAAAATGGAGAGACAGAGCTTCAGGACGCTGGAGCTTGAATAATTGATGTGGGACAACCATTTGGGGTCCCCTTTATATAGGCAACAAAAAATGGTTCATCTTCCTCGGTTGATTGAACGGTTGTAACAAGTTGATATCAGATCTGACGGTTGAAAACCAATTCTCAAGAAAACTTGAATCCGATCTTTTGAGGGTTTTATTAAAACAAAGAATTAAGAAAATGATAATCAGAAAAAAAAATATCAGCAAGTAAAGTATGATTACGAAAACATTGAGTAAGGAAGTCATACATTTAGGATTGGCTTAGGAGGATTATTCGTAATGGGTAACATTAAAAAAATGACTATGAAAAACAGACTTAGTACGGAATACTCAGTAAGGAAGAAAAAAAACATAACAAGATTTTCGGCATGAAAAATTTCATTACAAATGTTTGAAAAAAAAACTCATTATGAAAGTCTCGGTACGAAAATATCGTTATGGAAATACCAGAATGAAATTTTCCATTCCAGAAGTGTTATATAAAAACATATCCATTCTGTAGAATTTTAGTTCCGGTAATTCTCATTCTGGAAATTTAGTTCCGAAAAGTTTGAAAAACTAACTTTGGAAAAATTTAGTTACTCTAACAATCAAATGTACACCCCCTATGAAAAGGAGTTTATTAATGTAAGGATATTTTTTCAACAGAATGTTAATTAAGAAATATTACCTTATGGTTATCATTCCTAACTTCTGTTTAATGTATTCAAATCTACCAGAAGGCAAAGATTTTGTAAAAATATCAACAAGTTGATATTGCATTCCGATAAACTGAAGAATAATATCTCCTTTTGGTTTTGATAATCTTTTCAAAATAGATTTTGTTACCAGTCATGTGCCGGGAACATCCACTATCCATGTACCATGTGTTGCTGCTGGTACCCTCTTTATTTTCCTGTAATCAAGAAGAGAATTAGACTTTCAGAATCCAAACTTGTTTGGATCCGATATTTCCAGATAGCAAAATTTTAGGTACCCACATCCTCTTATAGAAATAAGCTTTGTGAAATCCTAGAGATTGGGTTTTTTTTAAGGAACAATTATTTTCCCAGTGACCACCACATTGACACTTAGTACAAAATGGGGCACTTTGAGGAACAAAATAATTGTTACTGAAAATTGGTTTTGCATGGGTATAACCAAATCCGTATTTATTTCTTAAAAATCGTATTTGAGAATACATTTTATCAAAATTTTCCTTACCATGGGTAAAGTTTGATAAACACTTCTTTAAGGAAAAAATTTTGGATGTGAGTTTTATAACCATGTTTTTTATCCTCAAAATCATTAGTTTTATAACTAGAGCTAGGCTCAATAATATTTTTCTTAGAAATTACTTTTTCTAATTCTTTAGAAAGTTTGTTCTTCTCAGAACTTACTTCCTCAAGATTTTTTGAAATACTTTCAAAATCATCATTTTCCCTGTCAAGATCTTTAGAGAGATCTGATTTCTCTTTTGTATGAATAGAATTCCTAGAGTTTTCCTTATAAAGATTATTATTGAGTTTAGAGTTCTTAATCTCAAGAAGTTCAGCAAACCTAGAAACTTATTCATAAGTAGGTAAAGTATTTTCTTAATTAGAAGAGGATTCTTCATCTAAGGAATTATAATACTTACTATTATTAGAATTTAAAGATACATTGGTCAATGAATCAACATTTCGTACCTTACCCATAAAAAAATAATTATCAATAGGTAATCTGGCTATAAGACCAAGATTCTTCTATCCTGAAGATTCGTAATCAGAAGATTCATCTAAAGAGTCACCACCACTGGCACTCTAGGTGTCATTTGCTTTCAGAACTTTCTTAGATTTGGCTTTATAATACTTCTTTCTATTCCTATCTGAATGTCTTTCTTTCCTTTCTTTCTTTTTAAGAAAAGGGCAATCTGGTCTAATATGTCTAGCTCTCTTTCATTTATAACAAGTAATTTCTCCATCTTTATTATCTTTCCTGTCCTTTTTCGTATACTTGGATTGGAAATTTCTCTGGCCAGATATCTTGTTCATCCTTCGAGAAAGATTTTCTAACTCATTTTCAAAGACTTCACTTTCTCTAGAATCTGATTGAACAACCATCTTCTTAGACTTAGATCTGGTTACTCTCTCAGGAGTCTTAGCTTTTATATGATTTGATGTTGTTGTAAAAGCAATAGTACCATTCCCATTCTTCTTTTTGATGTTTTCAGCATCTCTCTTCATTCTTGATTCATGTTAGAGAAGAGTTCCAAATAACTCATCCAGAGAAATTTGAGTGACCTTCCTGTTCTCATCTATAGTAGTTCTTTTGGATTCCCACTCATTCGGCATGATATCAATTATCTTATCCACATTTACTTCATCATTTAACCCTTTATCTCCCATAGATTGTAAACTGTTGACAAATATTCATAAACTTCTGTTGAACTTTAAAATTTTGTTCACCATAAGGAAAATTGAATCCATGGTATTCAGCTCTAAGAATATCTCTCCTAGTTTCGATCACCTTAGAAGTTCCAAAGTGTGTAACCTCTAACTTCTTCCAGATACAATTAGCTACTTCACAAGAAGAAATTTTGCTATATATATTTCTAGTCATTAAACAAAGTAAGGTATTGCGTACCTTATAATTGAGTTGATACTCTTTCTTTTCCTGGTTAGTGAATGTTCTAACTTCCTTATCAGGAATTTTATAATCTCTAGTAATCATAACGAAGTTGTCCACTCCATTATTGATAACAAAAATCTTTATTCGATATCTCCAGTATTCATAGTCATTACCATCAAAGATTGGTGGTCTTGTAGGATTTAGATTATCAATGGAACCAACATTAATTCATGCCATACTTAAAATAACCTTTGGCACACAAACTTGTTAGTAGAAAAAGATCGTAATAACAATGTTCGGAATGGAAAAGTTCGGATTGGAAAAGTTTGGAATGATAATGTGAGCAAGAAAAACTTATACGTGAGTACAATTATTTCAGAGACCTTCTCTGATACCAATTGTAGGATCGAAATAATGATGTAGATGCTCAATATACAAGAGGGGGGTGAATTGTATACTTTAAAAATTCCTTTGGAACCTTTAAAGTTAGTTACGAATAACTATGTTTTCCTTAAGCAAAGGAAAGAGCTAAGTTTAACAAAGTTAAACTAAGAAAATTCATAACACCGCTAACACCAATTGAAAACTTGGAATAAGGAATGAAGTTATAAACTTGAAGTTCTATGTACTTGCTTAAAACTAGAAAGAGATTCCGAAAGTAGGTTCTGGAAATATGGTTCCGGAAATTGAAACATAACTAATGATTACAATATGAGATTCTACCTTAAAACGTATAGAATCTAAATGAAACAGAGTACAAGTAAGGAAGTATAAGAAAGTTATAATTTCCTTACAATAAAAAATGCAGTGGAATTAAACAAGTAGTAAAACTACAAGTAACAAGATATAAGTCTTTTAACCCAAAGAGAAGGGTATCAAACAACCTTGGATAAAAGTCCCTTGATTTATACGTTCAGGCAAGTCTTTCTTACCCAGACCAGGTCAAGCCCTCGATATGAAGATCGGAGTCTCTGTCTTGTTATCCTCGCAATCCCTCAACTTCAAGGTAGTTGGAAACCTCTGTCTTCCTCAGCAAGGAAGCCCTCGAACTTCAAGGTAGTCGACACCTCTGTCTTCCTATCCCCGGAAGTCCTCAAATGTAATCACCAACATTCGGAGTCGCACGAAGCTTTGAGAGTTAATAAAAGCCTCTCTCTCTAGAAATCACTTCAAAAACATGTGTGCACAACGTCGAAGAAGTTGTTGTTCTGAGATCTTTCAAATGAGCTCTTATTTATAGGCAAGGTCGGCCTCCTTTCCAACGGTCATATTTTCATTAAAAATTGGAGGGACCTGTACACGTGTAACTTAACCAACGGTTAGTTAATAATAGAATAGACTACATCATTTTATAACAAAACAAGTGTAACAGAATGTACGACATCATTTTAATTCTAACACAAAAGTTCGGAGTGAACGTTCGGAGTGTAAAATTTTTTTCAAAGAGTAGACAAATTATAAAAGTGTAATAAAAATGAAATTTCGGAGTCTAAGCAAAGATAATATTCGGAGTCTAAATAAATTCAGAGTGAATAAAGAAAATATGATCAGATTCTGTTTAATAGGTGAATTTGGAATGAGAATTTGGAATGACAATTCGTCATCAGAATTCATAATGGGAATTTGTAATCAAGATTCGTCATTAGATTTTGGTGTCAAACTTCATGAGAGTTCGTATCCAGAATTCGGAGCGGAATTTTATTAAATTTCGTATCCTGAATTCGGAGTGGAACTTCTCCAGAGTTCGTATCCAGAATTCGGAATGAAACTTCATTATAGTTCTCATCCAGAATTCAGAGTGAAACTTCATTACAGTTCTCATCCAGAATTCGGAACCTAAAACAGAATGCTTCATATCAAATTTTCAAACGATTCCGAGAATATAGAAATGATTCCGAATCATATACTTAAGAAATATATGGATGAAAATATGATAAGGATAATTTTTCGTACAAGAGAAATCTTCCTTATAAAAGAAATTTTCCTTATAAAAGCAATTTTCCTTATAAAAGCGGTTTTCCTTATAAAACCGATTTTCCTTATGAAAGCAATTTTACTTAACGATAAGGTGTTTGTGATTTCAAAAACAAGAAGGAATGGAAAAGTCATAAGGAAAACCTTATTGACTCAACAGGTATGACAGATTAAAACTACTTCCCCTTTTGATCTAGTTTTGCTGTTAGACAAAACCTGCTTCTCCCTCCTTCCTGATGCAGAGTATGAATAAAACATAAATCATGCACAAGACACCGTGTTTTTTACTTGGTTCACCCTTACTGGGATACATCCAAGGAGTATACACCGGCAGGGTGCCGATGTACCAATTCCACTATAAGCGCACTGCTGTTTACATGTTTGAAGCAGACTCACTGTCCCTCCGAGTTTACTACCACTCAAAAATTGAGAACTCGCAGCTCTCTCAACTGTAGTGAGCTCACTATTTCTTTAGATGATCCACTCACAGTTTATAGACCTGTAAGTCTCTTCATTTTCATGAATACATGCATCTTACACTGTATATAGATGCTATAATGAAGTCCAAATTTCATCCATTGATGAATACCCCTTTTCCCCTGAACACTGGGCAATTCCATTGGAAAAACCTTCGCAAAGCACCCTAATTTGCGGGGCTCCGAATTTCATGAAGCTCAAACAAGCCTTCATGAGGCTCTTGCCTTCTCGCAATGCACTCTCATAAAGCACTCTCACGAAGCTCACGTCTTCACAGAGTGACTTCCCTTATGATGCTCACTGAGCCAACGTGGAGCTCGGAACTTTCACGGAGCTAGATTAGCCGCCGCGAAGCTCTTCTTTCGCGAAGCAGACTTTCTTTCCGAACCACCATTGCGAGCCGAGAGAAAAATATTTTCTTCGAAAACTCCCTCTACTTCTCTTGAAGGGGTCTAGCCCTATTTATATGCGATTCCACCGACCCTCGAACCTTCTGCACGATGTCAACGCCACATCATCACAAATCGCAATGCTCTAAAAATTCATTCGAAATTATCTCAATATTGAAAAGCACCATGGAAACATTAAGATCGTGGAGCACATCGTAATTTCAGATCATCCTGTCAATTCCTTCATGCCTTCACCGTGATGCTCCACTCGTAATGACCTTCTCTACCACAATGCTCTTCAACTCTTCCATTTGCGAAGCTCATCGTAATTGTGAAACATCACCGTCAACATATTTCATGTCATCGCGAAATCAAATACATGAAGCCCATCTTTGCAAAACTCTTTACTTTGCCATATTTTGAGGAGATCTTAATGAAATCCAGATTTCTAGATGCTCCCAAAACTCCAAATTTTGGACCCCAAAAAATTGGAATATACTGAAAAATGGCACCACCTTGTATATGTTCTTTTATACTGCCTCCAAATCATTCATTCCTTTATCATGGTTCTTTGTCAACATGGATTTTCAACAACATATCTGGAATTTGACAATTCTCCATAGAAACCTGCTTTGTCAACAAACACAATCAAACCCAAAAATGATGCAATGTTACCTTGAGGGATTTTTTCCAAACCATCTCCCCCTTTGGGTTTGTTGAAAACTTTTCTCAGAATCTTTTTCTGCACGTTGATACCGCACTGATTCTCCTTCCATCATCTACCATCCTTTGCTTATTTCAATTTAGATAGTGACCAAAGATTCACTCACCACATACTCAAAGCCCACATGAGCAATGCTCGACGTGAGTAACAAGAGTAGTATGAAAAGTTCATCAATTAATCACTTCATTTCATACACCATCCATTGACACCAAACGGATGCCAATTACCATATTTATACAAATTGTTGATCGCTGAACCCTTTTCACACAATGCCAACATCACGCTTATAATTTTATCACGGTCCCTAGATATCTTGATATCTAATCATTTATAAATCACCTCTAGCATCGTCAGGTTTAATACTCTCCCCCTATCTTATTTCTCCCCTTATTTCATTGCTCCACCAGCTTCTCTCTATATCCTTCATGATTTATCAAATGGACACACCATCTCCTCCTTGAACAATCACTATTTTCTCCCCCTTTGTCAACGAACCCAAAGATCACTCCTTTTCGGTCTGTAATGGGGTAAAAATGCATATTATTGCACTAGGGAGAAACACATCATACCTTGGAGAGAGGGGGGGTCTTAACTCCACACTTTTTATGGTGCGGGGATTCGACTGGACTCCTAGAGCCAGTCGATGGCTCTCAAAATCTTCCTTGGGTAAGGCCTTCGTCATAATGTCTGCAACCTAGAGTTCTGTAGGCACATACTCCAACTTCACGATTCCTTACTCAACCTTCTCCTTGATAAAGTGATACTTTATCTCAATATGATTTTTCCTTGAGTGATGGACTGGAATTTTGCTGGGACTGATAGCACTTGAGTTATTGCACTAGATTCCGATCTGAGACATCACTCCAACCCCCATATAATCATGTTGCTTCTTCATCCACAATAACTATGTGCATGCTTGAGTGGCCGCAATATACTCAGCTTCTACGGTGCTTAATGAAATGCAATATTTCTTTTTACCTTGCCAAGAAATATATAGTCCACCAAGATAGAATGCACCTCTTGACATTGATTTCCTATCATCTGCTGAACTAGCTCAATCTGCATCAGTATATCCCAATAAATCTATCTATGATTTTTCATTATACATCAAGCTGAAGTCCACCATGCCCTTGATATACTGATGTATTATTCTCACTGAAAGAATTTGGATTTCATTGGGATTGCTTTGTATCATGCTACTTGGCATGTGGTGAAAAGAATATCAGTTCTCGTCACTGTTAGGTACAGTAAGCTCCCAATAATCTGCCTGTGTTCTGTAATATTAGC
This sequence comes from Viscum album, assembly GCA_963277665.1. Taxonomy (NCBI): domain Eukaryota; kingdom Viridiplantae; phylum Streptophyta; class Magnoliopsida; order Santalales; family Viscaceae; genus Viscum; species Viscum album. The sequence goes on from OY728148.1 coordinate 167,036,939, forward strand.
TGCCTTACAATTATCCTCTTTCGATAATTCCATCTAGGTAGCATCTAGAGTCTTTATATCCTTGAAATCTTCCATTCCAAACCTTTTCAAAACTTCATTGTCATATTTATATTGATAAAAGAATGTTCCATTCCTTCCTTGTGTCACCTGTAGACCAAGGAAAAATGTTATCTCTCCAATCATTGGAATTTCAAGCTCCCTTTTCATGAATTTGGAAAACTATCTATACTGAGCTTCATCTGATCCACCAAATATTATTTCGTTGAAATAAACTAGGACCATCATCATTTTATTACAATTTTTGTTGAAATATAGATTGTCATAATCTCCCCCAAGCTGAAAGTCAATCTTCTTCAAGTATTGATCAGGCCTTGAGTACCATTCTCTTGGTGCTTGTTTCAGCCCATACAATGCCTTCTTCAGTCTAAAAACCTTGTTCTAATCCTCATGAATGAGAAAGCCATCTGGATGATCGATATACACTTATTCCTCTAGAACCTTGTTCAAAAATGCATATTTGACGTCCCTTTGAAAAACATTGAACTTCTATTGCACTATAATGGCTAGAAATAATCTGATCGTATCTAGTCTCCCAACTGGTGCAAATCTCTCATCAACATCTATTCCCTCTATCTAAGAGTATCCTTTGCACATCAATTGTTCTTTTTTCTGAATAACTATTCCATATTCATTCATATTATTATGATACACCTATTTAGTCCCGATGACAATCTTATTTGCGGGCCTCGAAACAATATACCATGTCTGATTCTTCTCAATCTGGTCAAGCTCTTCATTCATTTCCCGAATCCAGTTTTCATCTTCAGATGCATCAGCAAAGCATTTCAGCTCAACCTGAGATAGTAATGATGTATGTTGTAGTGATTTCATTCTTCTTGTCAGAGCTGGAGCTTACTGATCACCAATGATATTCTTCCTGTCAATTTCGGCTCGACTCCTTAGCTTTTGTGCAGATACAAATTTTCCTTCATCATGATCATCATCAATATCTTCTTCTGAATCAACATCATCCATTTCTTCTCCCCCTGCATTAATTTCTTCCTCATAACCCCCATAAAGAAATTTTTCATTGCACTGTTGAATGATCTCCTCATTCTCAACTACAGTGACATCATTGCTCTCAACTACTTTTCCCAGCCTTGTGTTAAAGCATTTATATGCCTTACTTTTTCGTGAGTAGCCAAGGAATATCCCTTCATCTCCTCGGGACTCATATTTCCTATGTTTTTCCTTGTTGAGGATAAATCACTTACTTCCAAATATTCAAAAGTATTTCATTGTTGGCTTCTTTCCATACCTCATCTTATGCGGAGTCTTTCCTTCCTTCGGACACAGCAAGTCCCTGTTAGAAATATAGACCGATGTCAAAACTGCTTCCTTCCAAAATTTCTCCAGTAGGTATTTTTCAATGAGAATAATTCTAGCCATGTTGTTGATGATCTAATTTCTCCTTTCAACCACTCCATTATATTGAGGAGTTCTTACTGAGGAAACATGATGTTGTATCCCATGTTTCTCAATATATCCTTCCACCTTACTATTTGTGAATTCCGTACCATAGTCAGTATGAATCTTCAAATTTTTCAGTCCAAGCATCCTTTCACATTCCCTCCAATAATATTTTAGGCAGCTGAACACATCCGACTTATGGGCAATAACAAATACCTATGCCATTCTTCTATAGTCATTAATGAAAAGAACATTGTACCTCTTTTTGTCAACTGCTCTTGGTGTGATAGGACCACAAACATCAGTACACAACAATTAGAGCACTCTTATTGACTTCTTTTCCTTTTCCTTATATGTCTTTCTAATGAGCCTCCCTTGTTGGAATTCATCACACGTGTGAGTATGATCATGTGATAACTTAGGGAGGTCTCTTTCTGCATCACACTTTACCAGATCTTCCAGGGATGGTTGGAAAAGATGTCCAAGTTGTTTATTCCACATCTTGTTTTCATCCTCTCTAGAAATAAAACACATATCTTCTTATCCACTTACCAGTTAGATATTTCCATTTGTTATTTTTCCCTGTAGAAATACCGCCCCATATCTTATTTTGACAACAAACATCTTCATAGGAAAACTTATAGAATGTCCTGAGTCACATAGTAGACTAACACTGAGAAAATTGTGACTGAGGCCCTCTACTACTAAGACATCAGCACTCCTCATCTCATTGCCCCCAAACATGGTGTTTCCGGATCCAATAAACATCAGGACTTCAACATTTCCAATCATTACAACTCATTATTTGTCATATTTTTCGCCTGTAACAAGATCCTTATTACATGTCATGTGAGATGTGCAACCACTATCAAGGATCCACGCATCAGAGCGATCTGATGATTTAAGGGAAATTTCTACCACCATGGCCTTCTCATCCTTCTTCTTCTTAGTCCATATTTTTTCCTTCACACTCGTCATGGATTGAGAGTTCTGTTCTTTAATAGAGTATGTTAGACCAGCTTTATCTTACAAAGTTGAAAATATACTTTGCATTTTCAACTCACATGTTGGTTCATTGATCTGCTGGTTGCGAACATTTTGGTTCTTCTTTGGCACATTCATTTGTATTGACAAAGTTCAGTACCTAGCCATGTTCCCAAAACCTCCACACCAAAAACAATGTCCTTTGAAATATGTTTTGGAGAATCATTCTTTGTTTGGCTTCCACCTTTTTTCTTGTGCCCTTTGATATATCTGGTCTATGGAACACACATTTTATGAATGTCCCATATTTCCACAGTAATAACACCTAATGTAATGTGAATTCCTTCGTGTAACTTCATTATTGCATGTTTCAACTTGGGATATTTGAATATTCTGATTCTTCTTTGTGCCCAAATCAACCATCAATCTCGGAATTGATACTTGCAGTCTAACTTCAATTTTCACAGCTTTTTGTTTTGATCAAACCCCCCATCGTCCTTAGCATCTGATGATAATTGATGCTTCCTTTCAACTGAACCACTATTTTCCACTTTCAGCTTCTCAGTTTTTTGAGTTATCTGCTTTCCAGATGTCCCAACAAGAGTCAAGATTTTTTCTTAGTCCTTAACCATTTTCTGCAAACCAACAACTTCTCCTTAATGTTCTTCAATATGCTTGATTTGATATTTTCTTGTGTTATTAATGATATCTATCTCCCTTTTTTGTTCTTCAATTTTTATTTTATACTCACTGACTGATTCTGAGTTCTCTGGTGTTGATGACTTGAGTTTCTCAATTTCTTCCATTAATTCAAACTTCTCTTCTTCCTTTTTTTCTTATAGAGTTTGGTTTCAAGACCAAAATTGTTGGATTTCTATGTTTTCGCTCTCCAAATATCTATACCCTCAAGATAAGCCTCTAACTCAGCTTGCATATTGACTCTTCCCTCAACTTCTTCTTCTTCTTCATCAACATCAGTTTCATTTTTATTCTGATAACTACCGACAACTGCCACCATAACATTTTCTCCACAATCTCAATAGTTCTCTATCTCTTCATCCTCCTCCACCTCAGAATCATCTAAACTATCATATTATTTTGAAATAATGTTCTTCTTCTTAAAGAAGTTTCCTTTGAACTGTTTCATGCCTTTCCCATACTATGGAGACTTCTTCTTGGAAATTTCGATTTCATCGGCATCATCATCCTCTTGGAACTTTTTGGGGACCTTTTCAAAAGATGTCCAACCTTTCCACATCGAAAAAAATAAAGTAGAAGCTTCCTTTTAAACTTTTACTTTCCTCTTTGAAGGTTTGAGGAGATGAATGACATCACCTCATCTATCTCTTATTCTTCCTGAGAATCTTCAATAGTGAACTTCTTCATAGCCTTGAATACCACCTATTTGGATTTCCCCTTTTCCACAACATCGTTATCATCATTTCTCATTTAATATGCAATAAGGGTGTGGTGTAGGTTATCCAATGTCAGATCATTTGGGTCTTTATCTTCCAAAACCGAAACCTTCGGATTGAACAGAGGTGGAATTTTCCTCAAGATGTGCTCCACAATCTTTATATATTCAGTAACTTCACCAAGACCTCACATGTCTTCTACTACAACGTTTTACCTGTCAAATAATGCATCAACAGATTCATCGGGTTCATTCTCAGATCTTCATACTCGTTCCACAACACTTGAATATTTGCTTCTATGACCTTTGTATCTCCTTCATATATATTTAATAGCTTTCCCACATGGAATGTGATGTTTTTTATGACATAAACTTCATATAGATAGCGTTTTATAGGGCTCCCACTAAGGAATTAATTCCTTTTGCATCAACATCCATCTCTCTACGCTCGGCTTGTAATAATGCACCACTATTAATATCGGTTGTTATGCCATGCATTGAAGCTCTGAACACATCCATTCCTAATGATTGGAAGTAGTGTTGTGTATAATTTTTACATAGCTGGGAATTTTTCCCATCGAAGATCGGAATCCCTTTTTGATTGGTGACCTCAATTTGAAAGAGAGACACTGATATCAACCTTTCTCTGATACCAATTGGAAGGTATACTAGACTAAATACCCTAAGAGGGGGGGGGGGGTGACTCAGGGTATGAAAGATTAAAACAACTGCCCCTTTTGATATATTTTTTTGCTGTTAGACACAAACCGCTTCTCTCTTCTTCCCGATGTAGAGTTTGAATAAAACATAAAGCATGCACATGACTCATCGATTTTTACTTGGATCACCCTCACTGGGATACAACAAAGGAGCATACATCGGCAGTGTGTCGATGTACCAATTCCACTATAAGTGCACTTTTGTTTTCAAGTTTAAAGCGGAATCACTATCCCTCCTAGTTTACAACCACTCATAAATTTAGAACTCATTGCTCTCTCAACTGAATTGAGCTCACTACTTCTGTAGAATATCCACTCACATTTTATAGACCTATAGGTCTCTTCATTTTCATGAATACATGCATCATATACTATATGTAGATGCTCTATTGAAGTCTAAATTTCATCCACTAATGAATACCACTTTTCCCTTGAACACTGGGAAATTCCATTGGATAACCTTTCACAAAGCACCATACTTCACGAGGCTCCCAATTTTTGCCAAGCTCAAAAAAGCCTTTGTGATGCTCCTGCATTTTCACGAAGCATTCTCACGATGCACTCTCACGAAGCTCAAGTTGTCGTAGAGTGACTTGCCTCACGAAGACCACTATGCCAATGTGGAGCTAGCAACTTTCGTAGAGCTAGATTAGCCACCGCGAAGCTCTTCTTTTGTGAAGTACACTACCTTCGCGAACCACCTTCGCGAGCCCATAAAAAAATATTTTCTTCAAAAACTCTCTCTACGTCTCTCAAGGGGGTCGAGGCCTATTTATAGGCAATTCCACCGACCCTAAAACCTTATGCATGAATTCAATGCCACGTCATCACAAATCGTGAAGCTCCGAAAATTCTGCCGAAATTCTCTCAATATCGCGAAGCACCATGGTGATTTTATAATCGCGGAGCTTGTCGTAATTGTAGATCATCTTATCAATTCCTTCGTGCTTTCGCCGTGATTATCCACTCGCAATGACCTTCACCACCGCAATTCTCTTAGACTCTCCCATTTGCGAAGCTCATAGTAATCATGAAACATCACCGTCAACATATTTAATGTCTTTGCAAAATCTAATCCATGAAGCCCATATTTGTGAATCTATTTCCTTTGCAATATTTTGATGATATCTTCAAGGAAATCCATATTTTGCGATTCTCACCAAAATAAAAATTTTGGACACCAAAAATTTGGAAAACACTGGAAAATGGTCCCACCTTGTATCTGTTCTTTTATACCGCCTCCAGAATGTCCATTCCTTTGTCATGTTTCTTCGTCAACATGGATTGTCAACAACATCTCTAGAACTTGAAAATTCACCATGGAATCCTACTTTGTAAACAAACACAATCAATTTCAAAAATGATGCAATGTTACCATGAGGGATTTTTGACCATCAACATGTTCTAAAAAAAGATGAAGAAACGGTTTAAGGAACAAGGATAATATTTTACTTATAAAAACATATCAAGTATGTGTATTTACTTATATTATTATAGAGTGAAAATTTTTCTCAACTCTTGGAAAAAGTTTTTTTAAAATTTTCTTATTATCGCCATATTCTCTGATATAAATGACCTTTATTCACACCTTTCATTTATAGTTTTGTGTTCAACAAGATTCTCATGAAAATGTTCATTATCACTCTCTATCAGAACATGATGTTTAAATATCTCTTCCATATCCATGTTTCCTATAGTGTTCTCTTATTCAAAATCCGACTTTTGTGGTGACCATAGAATTTTCTTTTCCCTATTATTAATAAGTTTTCTTATGATCACTATTCAAAATATGGGGTTTTCAATAATTTCTAATCACCCATTATAAAACCCTAGACTTCTTAGATCAAGTTTAAATTATAATGATGGAATTTAATTATGGTGGGTATAATGTAACACCACAAGTCCTTGAAATATTTTTATTTTATAATAAATTTAACTTTATTTCCATATTTATGTATACACAACACTATGTTAATCATATTCTACACAAAACAATGATTTTATTTGTTTTACACACAAACCCATGTTTTATCGAACAAAAAATTATTACTAAAATATTATTATTTAATATTCTGTATGGTATATCCTAGATATTATGTTGGAAGTTATGAATAATAATAATTTAATTATTAAAATATATGGTTCAATTGGTTGGTCATAAATTAATTAGAAATTAATATAATAACTAATTGAATATAAATTGATTTTTTTATGAAAAAAATATTTTCATGCTTACAAAGTTGTTTTATACATATAAATTATATTAATTTTTTTTAAATAGTTATATTAATGTAATATATATTATATATTTAATAAATTATTTTTTACATTCATCTAATATAATATATAATAGTAAGATAAAAACATTCAAAATAATATTCATAAAAATCTATATTTTTATGAGGGCACTCTTACCGCATTTTATTGGAAAACCTATTTTAAATTCAATTTTTTATAATTTTATATATTTTATTTGAAAAAAACATTCTCCATTTAAATTGGTATATAAAAATATTCTTTTGTTGATTTTTTTGGTATTTTTCTGATAAGTTTTTCTTTTGACTAATAGTGATAAAGTATTTCATTTTAATTGAAAATAACTATTTTGTGTAAATAATTTATATTCTTAAATTTTATTTTTGATTAGTTTTAAAGTATAAATAGATTTATTTTATATCAGTTAATACAATTTATGTCCTTGGAATCAATTTTACAAAGAATATAAATAAAAAACATTACAATATTTTGTATGTTTTCGCATTAATAACTTGTTTTCTCAATCCACCAATGTTATTAATTTTAAATTAAATACTAAAACATCTTTATTCTGAATCCTGAATAATAGATTCCATATTTTGAAAAGGTGGGTTTAAAAATTTTTAATTAGTTTTCTTTTATTTTTGGTCATATTAACAGTAAATTTAGTAATATTTTTATAACTGTAGTTAAGGGTAAATCATATCATTATAGGTAAAAATAATTTTATAAAGACCATAAAATTACCATGACATTTATCCTAATTTCATTTTATCAGTTTATTGGAACAAAAATATTCTTTTGGTGTATTTTATGGTCTCTTTGATCCACATGTATTTGTATAATCCTTTTTTAGTATCTTATTCTAAGGGAAGTCCAATATGTCGTACTCTTTTTTTAATATGTATTGCATTTTTCAAATATGGTTATTTAAAGGATATATTTGACTATAAAAATTAATTTGAAAGAAAAAACATTTATGTTCATAATTATAATTTATTTTTAATTTTTGGTAAGAAATAATTAAAATAAAGGCTTTCCTATTAATGTAGCATTATTTTTTTAATTAATGTACATATCAAAGAAAAGTTATTAAAAATTATAAATTTAATATAATTTAAATAATTTATTTCATGAAATAATTATATAGATAAATTATACATATTAAGGATGTATTAAAGTTTTTTTAATGTTATCTTTTATAGGTACATTTGTTAATAATTAAAGAAATGATTAGTATCAAAATAGACATTAGTGATATTTCAAAGTAAATAATATTTTATTATATGATATAAAATTCCTATAAACATAAACCACCCAAAAATTATTGGGATAAAGTTTAAAATTCCTTCCATGACACATTTATTGTTCTTTTAACATTTTATAGTATTTATATTAACCCTTAAAAAGTAAAAATCCATGTTTTCATGATAAGAGTTAAATGATTTGACTAAGGGTTAATATAAAAATATAAGGGTAATAATGTGGACTAAACATTTATGAAATTTATTTGTTGAGATTATTTAGACCCGTAATAATATTATATTCTAAATAACTCACTTTGGAGACATTTTTTAAAGAATATTAATTTATATTAATTTAATATTTTGACAGTTTACAAAATTACCCCACACCTAAATTATAAAATGGAACCTCCTCCCTCACTTCCTCTCATGAGATTGATCCTTCTAACCCAACAAAAACCTACCGAAATAAGGTTAAATATTCCCAATATTAATCCTAGAATCCTCCATTTATTGTATAAATCCATACAAGGAATCCCTTTGGAGAAAACCAAAAGGATTTACCAAAAGAAGATGAAACATCTTTCTCCAAGCTCTTTAGTTTTATTTCCATTTTCCACCCCCTCAATTCTCCTTATTCCTTGATTATATAAAAAAACCATTATCATCAATATACTGAGATGTTTTTATACTAATTTATTTACCTAAAATTACACACAATTCCATCTAATGGGTGATAAAAATACTATTTATGTGTACAATGAACTACCGCCTCATGAAATGATGATAGTTCGTTTTTCATTACCACCTTTAATGGTTGGTAATGATGATGGAAATATCTTTATATATGTAATATATGATTTTTATTATTTATTTATGATTCTATATTTCTTTTATAATTCATTCCCTTATGGTTTCCATTTTCTATAAATAAAATAACATCGTTTGTGGAAGTGTGGACTAGTGTCTCCTCAAAGAGACATGATTTGTTCACACTATACATTGTATGTGTAAAGCATGGTTTTATCAATAATATGTGAATGTATGACATAAAATAAAACTATAATTATAATATACATATATATCATTTACATTTAATTCTTTTAATTTGAAATATAAATGAATGTGGCTTTCATGCGTATGTACGCCATATCATCCACATGAACGGTGTGTTTCATTTATTATCTCAAAATTTTATAGATTATTATAAATACATATATAAAGAATATATATAATATTTAAATAATATTTTATAATCTTGATATGATGAAATGATGATATAATTAATAGGAACAACAAATAACAAGTCAAAACATACTCGAGAAACTAGGAAATTAACGCCATAAATATTGAAAAAATCAAAATAATATTAACAAATTGGTAATAATATGTCATAATATGATCATATGTGATATAATAAATATTAATATGGATTTTTAATAAGTTATTAACACTATTAAAACAGTTATACATGAGCTTAAAGGATGATCATCCAAACAGAAATTCATAGTAAGGGATCTTTGCCCCAGTATTATTTCTGTAGGACACATGCCTTATACACTACCTATTTATTTTGTGTGGTGTACATACCACGCATTAATGTATTATATGAGTATTATTGTTAAGATTAATTTATTCTCATATCCATATAATTTTATTTATTTCATTTTCATGCAATTATACTAATTGTAAAGTGACATGAATTTATTTCGGAATCTTATCATTATTCGGGATTGTTTGTGTTTAAGTAACTTCAATGGAATATTTATCTCCCATGTTAGTGTTTTCAAAAATTGTTTTCAGAAATATATTTAATATTATCAATTTATTTTTTAAATATATTTTTATCCCTTTTTTAATTTTTACAACATGGTTTTAAAAGGAACCTTCCATTCATTTTCTAAAATATTGTACATTATGACTTTTCTAAAAAAAATAAAAGGAACGTTTTTTAACTTATACAGAATGAATGAAATTTCCAATCATCATGACACCAAATTTTTTGAATATTTCCAACCAATTTAACAAGGTTATATTCAAATAAAATGTTTTCGTTCTTAAGTGTGTGGCCTTTTAAATAAATGAATACAAAGTGTTAAGGTAATTCATCTCAATTTTCATTTCATAGAGACATATTTTTTGTTATGCCCTAATTCAATTTTATATGTTTTATATACTTCCACTTAATATATTATATTATGGGTCACTTTATTATTATGATATTCTAATATTTATTTAATTCAATTCCATTTTTTATATTTTGATTCAATTATTTCTATGTTTTATAGGAAACTTTATAATGTTAAAAGATTATTTTCCTCAAAAATGATTAATTAACATTTCAATGGTATATATATTCATCAATATTAATAAACCCTATCATTACATAGCCTCCACCTATTAATTATTGATTAATTTTTATCCTTTATTCAATATGTATTTTATTATAAGGCATATTGTTTATTATTTGAATCAATTATTCATTATGAGGAATGATTTGGACAGGTACGACACTGGTGGGGCACGATTATAGATAGCCCCTTGATGCATTAGTAGTCTCATTAGATGAAATATTTGACCAAAATAGATATGTTTTTACCTGATATTCTAACCCTTCATGTGAAATTTATTGATGGTATAACCTCCGTGTACTTACAAAACATGGCGTCCAATAATTAACCATTTACCATATATAGACTCAGTTATTATTTTTCCCAAATATTTTTCATTGATATATATATCGATGAATTTTATTCTAAGTTTATTTACTTAGATGAAATGTGTTTCAGTTTCATACCTTTCCATATTGATTATTCTATATCTAGTTATTTTAATGGTATTTGTTATTAGTTAAATACCATTATAAGTTGATTTATTTTCATTGATTCAATATTGATTCCATTTTACATACCCATATTAAACATTTTATCTCACCCTTATTATGTTTTCTTTCCTCGGGTTGTGAAGAGGTATCCATTGAACGAGTTTCAAGGATGAAATTTATTTATTTTATTGTGTATCGTGTTTTAATTTCCTATTTCTCAATTTATTATGGGTATCATGAATGTAACATGGATTTCCAAGAATGTTAAACTAATCGGTATTTTGGTATTTGATTCCTTGTAATTCATGCCATTACAATAAAATAATGAACCGTATCTGGGATTCTATGGTTAGGGCATAAAATTTCTCCTAAGGTAGTCTAAAATTTTATTTACTATCTCATTTAGATATAGAAACAATGAAAATTTAAACAGATGATACCAATAATTTTTTAATGAATAAGTTTAATGGAATGTGGATAAAAATAAAAGGGGGAAGAATTTGATAAATTCATGGTTATGTTGATTTGAATATATAATTATATCTATTTATATATTTATTTGAATAATTAAGAAGTGTAGATATATCACATTATAAAGATAGAGAGTCAGAATAATTTATTATAAAAGAGGCCATTCTATGGTTATTCTCCCATAGGAGATGATCATTGCATGAAGATGAAATCTATTTAATCTAAACCAATGGATAAATAATATAGAGTCCATTTTTTCACCTTAATATCAAATATATAGGTATTATAAGTTTTTTAAGTGATATATTATAATGGAACTAAGCAAAACCATCATGTTCAAAGTGATCTTTGAGGTACATGTTATATGTGTGGAGATTGATCATTAGATTGTAGTTGAGAAAATTATTAGAGCCTCATATTAAAAATTGATATGGGACCATCTTCAGAATTGTGTGTGTGTAATATAGAAATGTAGATCAGTATGAGGATCTATGTACTATATCAATTCATTGTACAGTAATAATATGGGGTATTTTAGATTTTTTACGATCTCATTTCATGTAAATGTTTAAGTAATTATTCTCATTTAAATAATTTTTGCTACCATGTATAGTGAAAACCTTATTCCACTTTATAGAGGTATGGATATTCTATGAACTATATAAATACAGTTCAAATATTTGTTTCATTTTACAAATTTTATTTTATTTCTATTTTTTTTCATTTTTTAGGCTCCAACATTCCTTAACAAATAGTATAATATGATACTTTCTTATTAATTATGTCATATATATTGAGTTGAGTTATTGTTATGGAACTATGGAAATTAAATAACACCTAATTCAATGAATATATTTTTAAAATTCAAGGAATTTATGTTAATGGATATATCTATTAGAAAATTTTGTACTTTATTATTACATGTTAAGAACAATATATGATTGATAAATCTAAGTTATAGTTTCTTGACTAGCATGATCTTTGGAAAGTGTTCTTAAAATTGGATAAAAACATTGAAATAGGTATTACAAGTGAGTGAATAGTAGAATAAACAATTAATGTTTTAGAAAATATATATTAGAAACACAATATATCCAATAATGTATATATATGATGTGATAGTTATTTATCCTATAGATATATTATGGACGATCTTCTGATAATAATATCAACAAGTTCAACACAATCATAATCTATTAGAACATGGTAAATATTATCTTTTAAAATGAGGTTAGTGACCACATTTTACTATATTAATTACCAAAATATTTGGAATAAACCATAACATTCATATGTAGTTCATATGGGAATACAAAATTAAAGTTAAATGATGTGTGAAATATTTCCCTTAGTGTGGATATTTAGAGAAGAGAGTCTAAAAGATTTGTTTGTTCTACTCTAAACATTAATAGAAGTTATGATTCAATGTAGTTGTAAAATTAAATGGGATGATATAAATCAATGGTAATGAATCATGAAAATTTAATGTATTAATGTTCTAACCATTAACATTATCAAGGGAAGGGGTAAACAAAAAAGGAGTGTAAGGATAAAGTAAATATACTTGACAATAATTCAGAAAACATTTTCAGTATGGGGACTAAAAATGTTCTATTATTTATTGTCGATAGTTACATAGTGTCTATATTTTAGATGAGAAGAATAATTCCATTTAATTACATAGAAGAATTTCCTAAATAATTGTGTTTTATCTAATTCCAAAGATATATATCTTATTAATAATGAACACTTAATTATTATTTGAATTGGTGAATAAAAAATAAAAACCATTCATTATATTTTTCAAATCATAAATAAATAATTTAATATTCCTAGATTTATATGGAATCAAATTTTATTTAAATCCCTGATAATGCAGGTTTTATCAGAACTTTCATTGTAGGTGATTCAAAAAAATTCATTGGGGATCTAGTCATAACTCATGGCGTGGAAACAAAGAACTAAGTTTTGGATTATCAATTATGGAGTTATAGGATAGTTCATATAAAATAGAAGTTTAGAAAGTCCCTAATAGAAAAAATAATGTAGTTGAAAATAACTTTGGTGGTTTTTAGCCTATTCAATTTTTATATCTTTAGAATGAAAAAATGGGACTTTTATAAAATAAGGCAGCATAATAAAGGATAGAAACCTAGTCCTTATGCACACTTATGTTTACAGACCCACACAATTAAATATCCTTAGTGGGTTACTATATTATTTGATATCTATTAATGGCTTCTAAAGTAAGTTATGAGTTTACTATATAAAATATATGTTTGATTTGATTAATATGTTTCATAAGTTATTGAATCTAATAAATAATGGATTGTGAACAAAATTGAAATATTTTAGGTCTAGAAATATAGGAGATTATAGCTACAATTATTTAATAGAGTTTATATGAATTACGAAATAAAATGGGAAAAAATTCTAGATACATTATAATGGAATGATGTGGGTGAAAATATGAATCAAACAACAAATAAACATTCCAAGAGTATAAAGTAATAGTCAAGACCACGTAAAAAAATTTGGTACAATAATTAAATATTAGATCATATTTTATCAATATAGTTTTTCCATTATAAAGTTAAAACAACCTATCGTTGATATCTAGTTAGAAAAATAGGTGATACACTGAAATTTATGTGTCTTTTTTTCTTGGTATATTACATGTAGATTCTGATACCAAAACTACTATAAAAACACTATCAAATAATTTTTTTTCCATGGTCATCTTTTAACATCGTAGTAGGGTACCTATAGTCATGGTCAGCTCTGACCATGATCATAAATGGTGTATATCCACTTTATAGTCATAAAAACATACCATGGTTATAGACCAACTACCATGATCTCATTATGAATTCATAGTTTTATGTCCATGGTCACCCCAAAATATGTTATTACCACTAAAACTGCAAATAGAGTATCCCAGAACATGATGATCATGGTGAGGACCTAAAGCTATTGTCATTGGGTCTATTGAAATAGGTTTTTAAAAAGTAAATATGAATTTTTATGTATTTATGGTAAAATAATTATTTGAAGCCACAAATATCATTCGTTATGGTATATGGCATTGAGGATTCGGCTACCACTTCTGGAATATTTAGAAAAGTAAGTCAATTAGAAGTTATAATGTTATTTTGAATAATGAAATCATGTAAAAATACCAACTTTTAATTAAATAATATAGTGAGAGTAATGAATTAGGATACCAATATCCTGGTGTCCTTAAAGGAATATATGAGCATTGCACTATAAAAATAATGTATATTATTATTAAAATCCAATTGAGTAGATATACTAGGTTGAGAAAACCTATATAATGCTTTTTTGATTCTTGTTATTTACGTGTGATAGAGATATGAAGAAGTTCAATAAAAAATGTAGTCAAACACGTAAGATTTATTTTTGAAAGTGGTGATTGATTCTTTACATTTTGATAATAATTGGGAGAAAAATAAATTTCTATAAGGAAAAAAATCATTGAATAAACAAATTTGTATTAGAAGTTAAAAAATATTATAATAGTCAAAGGAAATAAAAAGTGAGGCTTATGGTGAATGGGTTTTAGGAAAATCAAGGTGTATATTTTACCAAAATTTCCCCTCCTATTGTGAAACCAACCACCATTCATGTGGTACTCTATATTTTCAAATTAAAATATTTTTAATTTGAAAAACATGATGTGAAAAATATTTTAGTTCATCGAGAAATTGAGGAACACATCAATACACAAATCCACTGGGATTCATTATCCCTAAAAAATAAGTGGATTATATACTCTATTAAAAATATATTGGACTGAAGTAGACTCCCAAAAATGGAATAATCTTTTTAATGTATTTTTTAGTAAAAATTACTAAAAATAGTGTGATAATGACCAAATTTTGTACATCAAGTGATTCAATCAAGGATACATTATATTGATTTTATACATGGATGATAATATTATACTAATATCATGTATATGAAATATAGATGTTTTAAAATAATGTTATCCAATTATTTTAAGATCATAGATCTTATAGAAACAAAAAATATTTTATAGATTATTATCAATTGTGAGCATGAGTCTAGAACCATTATGTTTTCATAGGATATCTTTATTTTAATTTTTTTATTATATTTTGTATTCTAGAATCAATGCTAGTTTATATTCCCCCAAATATACACTTTAATTTTTCAAATTAAAATTCATTGAAGGTAGTGGAATAGTATGAATACATGGTTAAGGTTACTTATGAATTAGTCATATGAATCTTTATTTATGTTATGGTTTATACTTGATAAATTATTTCTTATGCAGTGATAGATGTGAGAAGTTATGTGGATCACTTAGTAAAATGAAATTGGGAAGTTATTAATTGGATACTTAGATTCATAATAGGGATCAAATAAGTTTCACTATAATTTGTTAAAGTATATTCAATGACGGTCTATGTAGATGTTGAACATGGAGGTGATTTTGATAATCGAAGTAAAACCCTGGGTTTGACTATTAAGAGTTTGTTATCTTAGTTGTAGATGGTAGAAAAACTATATACCAAAAAGTCATAGTGTATTTTTTTGTAATATTATCTATGATAGAATTGTTTTTACTAAATAAATTATAATTTAAATTTGTTAGAAAGGGAGAGAAAATTATATTTTATAGTGATAGTTATAGTGTGATACATCATGAAAAAAACCCAGTACTCAATCCAAAGTTTAATAATATTCATCAAAATTAACACTTCATATGTTGTTTGATTTAGTATGGGATAATGACAATGTAAAAGATTCATTAATCCAATAATATAGTAGATGTTTTGAATAATTTTATGTTCATTATAATGTTAAAGAACTATTATACCTTCGTTAATATTCAATGATGAACAAATTATGAGAGGAAAATGGACTTGTATTAAACAATGATGTGGTTTTCTATACCTAATATGTTTTAAAAAATAAATTATTTGAAGATATTTCCACAAAAATGATATAATTTTAAATTTAAAACCATTTTCTTTTCAATATTAGTGAAAAAAACAATTAATTGTTAATATTTTAAACGTCGTGATTGTTCCTCATTGAAATTTTATATCAATAAAACGTAAATTTTTTGTTCAAACCCATTTAAGGAGAATTTATATTTTATGATTCTCTGTATTTTGAAAAGAAAACCCATTGAATTTTTCTAAAACCATGATTATGAAAATTATTGGAAACCATGATGTGGTTATAGAACCCTGATTGTGTTTCTAGAAAAACTCAAATCTATGTTTTATTTTTTAATATGAATCTTATATATTCTTCATCAACACTCTATCTAATAACACTAATTGTTTTTTGGATATCATTATAACAAAATGAACTAGAATAAAACAAAAAATACTATATATGTGTTATAAAATTTAAGGTATTAATTAAATGGAATGAAAATAATAAAACCAACATACCTCATTGTCCAATAAAAAGCATTTATATTCTTGGGTTTTTGAAAAATCCATTAATAGAAACCACATTATTACATTGGACAATGGAATATAACAAATATTTGAATCAGATAACACTTTGGTTGCACAAATTCTCATTAACAGGTGTTGCATTTCCTCCTCTATAATGGAAATTGAAGAGAATAGAATGAGAGAGCTTCAATTTTAGAAATAAAATCAGTAGTTTAACAAAAATAAGGTTCAGAAATACCATTAATTAGATCTCCTTTAATGATTGAAGGGTATTCTTGGAGTGCTAATGTTTCAAATGTTATCAAATAGAAGTCTTTTTTATTTACACTTTTTTATCATTTATAACAGAAATACAATAATTAATTATATTGTTAAAACGTTTTTAGACATTCACTTAATCTTCACATCATCATATGATGTGTCATAATCTGAATTATACATGATAATAATTTTAAGAGATGAAATTGAATAATATATATCATAATTCAATATAAGCACTAAGAAGTGATATCAATAACTGTAGGAGAATAAAAACTTTGGAACAATGACACTCACCACATTTTCATTTATGATTTAATATATATTTCTATAAAACATTCACTTATATTAAAGGTTAATATAATTAACATAAAACATCAAAAATATTTGTGAATCCATTCAAACTCTTCAGAATATAATAATCATATAAACTCTTTCATATTTTTGGAAAACATGTTGTACCAAAACTATCCCTCAATAAATTACCTAATATATGATTATATGATAATTTGTATCATTGAAAAAAATTATGAATTCCATTGTACATAATTATAAGAAAATATTTCTATCTGGTATAATAGTATTGTTACTCAACATAAAAATGTGTCCAGTGTGATCAAAGTCAAGCGTACTCATATCTTCATATAAGAACATCCTCTAAAGGATGTATCTCTATATATCATATGCATGCTTATATAATCACTTTGTTTAAGATATAACATACCTCGTCACACCCAGATTACCTCAACCTCATTTTTTCTGTCATCAAATTATCAAACTATGAATGTTAACATGCTCATTATCATATAAACCATATGTAATGGTGTTTATATTAAGCATACCACATTTAGAATATTGATGAGAAAATATAATTACATGTGGTATAATAGGGTCAAACAATACATATATTAACTCTCTCCTTATTGTAATATGATTCTACCATTTATGTTATATTGAATTCTTCTCATACCAATCATAAAATATCATCACAACCCGTAATTATTTTGATGATCAACTATTAATAAAAACTAAATTTCATTTCTTTAGGAGGTTTATTATTCCATTGGTCCTTTAAAATATGTAAAACATGTGAATAATGAAAAATAGAGATTTTATTTATTATAAAAATGTTATGCATTTTCATTCAGAATAACCATTTTGTTATGTCACTAATTTATCTCATAATTAGAGATTTTAAATGAACCACATTTGTTTATCATCTTATTGTCTCTATTAATTAATATTCTACATTCTCCTATATATCCCCAAATAGATCTTTACATCATCCATATCAATGATTTCTCAAATGATATGGAATTTTCAAAGGATTTGATTAGTATTTTGGTGAGATTGGGGTTCCTTGTACTAGGAATTTGCTTTATTTTTTATCATAATAAATATTAATTACCCCTAAAATACAAAGAACCCCCCCATTTTTTAGAAAAAAAATATTATTCTTAATTACTACTTTCCTATAATTTAATTTAATAATATACACTATATATGTTATAAAGTCAACCAAAATAAGTTTTGTAATTACCCAAATCATTTCAGGTATATATTTTCCTTTAATATATAACTTTTTATTAGTTTAACTGAAAAAATTTAATGATTAAGATGGTTTGAGGACAATAAAAGAAAATTGGAGGAGCTAAAATATGGTTTATGTGTATGAGTATCATCGATTAGTTGATAGAATCACATCAGGTACTCGATGATATCTACTATGGTTTGTATTAGTTACTAGTGTAGTTATCGTGCACTTGGTGGCCTTGTACTGGGTACCCAATGAATGTTTGGGAATTCTTTTTAATATGGAGTGTATAATTATAATTTTTTATGCTAAAATTAATCCCATAAAACCTATATGTTAGTATTTTTTAGGAAATCATAATTATCAACATCTTAAACTCTTGTCCCTCCATTTTATATACCTTACATGAGTTTATAACCTCAATATTAATATAAATTGACTCTGAGTTATCTTTGTATTGGTTATTCAATAATGAAAATATAGGATCTTACTTTCATATTTTTTTTCTACTGCTACATGAGGTAGTAATGAGATCCTTAATTCTGTATTAACATCAGTTTCTAAATCCATCAACTCCTTTTATAATTTTTATTCTAGATGTATTAGGATCTCTCTTTTGGTGATATTAAGATATACCCACCTAATTATGATTTTCTATTTTTATTCCATTATGGTGAAATGAGTTAAACCATTATATTTTTTAAATATAGGTTGGTTTAATTCTTCTTATAATGGAATACTATCTTCATTCATTATTTGGATTATGTTTCGTTATAATATTGGGTATGTATTCCCTTATCTATTCAATATTTTCAGAGTGTTATGGTTATTACTAGCTTTGGATAGATTGAAACTATATAGAAATAAAATATTTTGTCTGAAATAACTTTTTCTTAAATATATATATATTCATATTAGCAATATTTGTATTGAGTTATTTATAATCTTTCTTCCAATATAACTTGATTTATTCTATTCTATATCTTATATTTTATTTGTATTATATTTATTTAATTATTTATAGATAATTTTGGAATATTTAATATTTTTATTAAAAATATTTTTAACATATATGTTTATTTTGTATATTGTTATTAAAAGTAGGGTTATGGGAAGAGATATAATTATAAACTGCATATATGTTTCTTAAAAATGATTTGAGTTTATGATAGATATTCCAAGGGAACATTGTGTCTATTTGTGTGTGTAAATCACAATTCTAAGTTATATTTTCCTTCACTATATAGATATTAATCCCATCTTATTGATGCTATAAGACAAATTTATTTTAATTATTCCTCTTTGGTTTGAGTAAAATGATAAATAGCTATTCTATATCATGATATATGCATGAAATAAGATTAATCTATTCCACTTCAAATCAAATTCAATGTATGGTAAGACTATTATTCCATACGATCAGTGTTCCCACACTGCGAAGGGGGTGAATTAGTGTTGATAACTAATTAACAATTAAATATTTTCCTTCTTCCTATTCCCATATTAGTGTGGGTAGATATCAGTATCACATATCACACGTGGCATGTATGTATGTAGTAAACATAAAAACAATAGAGAAAAAACACAAATATGAATAAGTTTCACTCAAAATCTGTGATATATTCATAAGTGTATGAGGTTTGTTATTCCACACACACACATCAATGATATTTTATTATCAAGTATGACCATGAACAAGGGGATGGATTTGAACCCTTATATCTAGCACTAACCAGAGTATAGTGCACTACCCTGCAAAACTCAAGTAGTACCCACATGACGTTCTTCATTGATACAAGCACCAACTAGTTATTTTATCTTTATAACCAGATTTATATTAGTCCTCATTGTATTATGATTAATATAATAAGTACAAGTATTTACACAATTCAATATATTAAACTTTCTTCCTTAGTTGCAACAATATTAACATGGATATATTTCTTCTTATTTTTCAATAACTTCAAATAATATTATATTCTATATAACACCATATGTTTCTATTTATTATTATTTTTGAGTAAATTATATTTCTTGTATAGTTTTATTATACACAAGATAGGTTTAATCATTTGTTACACACTACACTAGGTTAAACTTTCATTATCCAATGTGTGATATAATACTAATATTATTCAAATGTGGCCATTATAACTTTTCTGTTAAAAATAGTGATGTGAATAGTAATAAATATTTTGTCAATATTAATTTTTATCATTTTATATAAGGAAAACATATTGATTAAAAAGTGCTTCATTTCACAAAAGTGTTTTCATATACAATTTTTTCAAAAATATGTGTTTTTGGTTCTTTTTATGAACTATAATAAAATTTATTTTTGAAACTTTTATAAACTTTATTTGATAAGATAAACTAAATTTTAAAAATATTCATATCTAAATTAATTTAGGGTTAATTTTTGAGATTTTTTTGAAAAGGTTATGATTTTTATGAATAGTGAAAAATACTAAATTTTAATTGAAAACTATTATATCCTTGAAATTATATATAATGTTAAATTATATTTTATTTTTAAAAAATTAAAATTAGTTAAAAAAATAAATCTATTAATCCAATTTATTTCATTAGAATCATTTTTATATTTAATTTCAATGTAAAATCTGTGTAAACTATTTAACTATTTCTCTTTGAAAACAAGATTTCTCATCACATCGGTGGGATTTATTTTAAATTATATTTTTCCAATTACATGAATTTAATTTCAAAAAATCGATTTAATATTTTTAATCAGAAAATTTTTTATTATATTACAACGACAGATTATATTTTTTCCAAAGTTAATAGTGAAAATAGTTAAAATTAATAATCACGGTTAACATAAAAATTGTTGAACCCGGGGTTAAACATAAAATCTAAGAATTAAAATGAAATAAAATATTTTATAAAATTCAAATTATGGCCATATTTAGAGCCTATAATGTTGAATTATCTAAATTACTACATTTTTATCCTTATGGCATGAGAAAAATGTGGGTAAAATTTTTTCTTTTAAATGAATTACAAGTGTGTCACTCACCTCACTTATAAATGTCCACTCCATCCCATCTCTCATTCACACCATAAAACCCATTGGGTTCAGCCTATACCTTCCAAAATAACATCCCAATTTCCATAATCTAATCTTATAATCCTTAGTTTGGTCATTTATACAACCTTGGAAGGATTTTAGTGGAAACCTTAGGAGGTTACCTGAGGATGAGGCAACATTCTTCATCGAACATTTTTTTTACTTTTTACTCCAGATAATTTAATTCTTATTAAAACATGATGATATAATAAAAAAAAATTATATTTAATATATTTATATGTTTTTATTTTAATTTAATTACATAAAAGTTTCTCCACTTCCATCTAATGGGTTACAAAATCATCATTTGCGGGTATGGCGGACAATCGCCTCGCGAACCGATGCCACTTGTTTTCCAATAACGCCTATCACATATGGTTATATAGACATATTAAATATTTTTTTTACTAAATTTGTGATATTTTTATAATTATATAATTATTATGTAACTCATACTATCATATATTCCATTTAGTGGGAATATGATGTCGTCGCTCATGTGTACGGCGGACTACCTCCTCGCAAAGCAATGTGATTCATTCAATATTTAAATAGAAGGTAATAAGTATCGGTTTAATATGAATATGTGAAATAAATGAAATAGATATAATTATTCAATTTTTAATGTATTATTTACCATTTTTATTTCAATTTGTTGAGAAAATGGAAATAACATTCAGGCATTCGTGCGGCATACCTTCATAGGTAACAGTGTATTTATTTTCTATCTAAAATTTTATGGATTATTAGAAATACATATATAAATAATATATATTATATTTATATACTAGAAATAATTCACAAGATTATGGAACCGTTATCAAATTAGGTTTATCAAAAATAAATAACCATATTTATATATAAAAAACAAAGTAGTTATTTCCTAAAACATGAAATTAACCAGAAATTGTTAATAAATGGGTAATAGAATGTCACAATAAAGAAATATATATTATAATATATGTAATTATGGTTCATTAATATAGGTATAATAAACTTATATTAATTATAAATTAGGTTTTAATGTGTATGTAATCATAGAAGTCTTAAGGTAAGGGATTATCTTCTCAGTTTTTTCTTCTATGAGACACATTCCATATTCATCACCTATTAATTTTATGTGGGTCATATAAAGCCCATGAATATATTTTAAGATAATTATAATGAAAATAATTTGGATTTTAAAATAATTTTTAGGTTATCTCTTTCAGGTATCATATGATTCAATGTTATGAAAGTAGAAAATATTTTATGTTACAATATCATCATTTATCGAGATTGTTTATGATTATATTTCTGATCATAAAATCATATGATCCATATCTCAAGAAACTCATAAATTTTATGACTCTATTTTTATGTCATGATAATACATTTTTTTTCTTTTCATTTTTCTATCTTTATCTACTAATGAGTTCAAAGCATTTTTAAAAAAAATCATCTTTATTTCTCTCTTTAGTAAAAAAACACATTTTCGTCCAAAACAATGTCTTTTAAAATGGTTTTCAAATATGTTTGTAAAATTATTTAATTGATTTATTTGTATCCATTTTTTATTTTCTATAATTTTTTTTTATAGGAATGTCCATGTCATTTTTCAATCAATTCCCATTTGTCTTTTAATGAAAATGTGAAAGGAATGTTTGTTTTAATGTGTACAACAGGAACAGACTTTTCTACCATCATGACCATTATTTTATATTAAAAATAATTTATATGTTTTCAATTTTGTTTTCAAATAACATAATTTACAAAATTAGTTATGAATTTTCGGTTTTAAAAATTTATTTTTAATGAAAATTGTTCTTCCTTAATATATGTTCCATGTTATTTATCTTTCAAAACCATCCTCTATATAATATAAAATCACTTGATTTAATTTATGATTTAGTGGGGATCTGGACCAAGGATAGCATTATTATTATTTATCTAAATGGTTTCTAATGGAAAGATGTTTATGAAACCCTTTTCTCTTCCATGTGTTATTCCATGATAAAATTCCTATGAAACCAGCTTCTTTCTCTGCATATTAGGCTAATATAAAATGATTATAAAACCTATCACGTTTCCATAGGATATGATATCATTACGTGTTTATCAAAACCATTTAATTTCTTGGATTATGATATGATGAAAGTTTTATGGTCTTTTGAAACAAATACGTATAATTTTTCTTATGTGTAATCTGGGACATATATCTCTCTCTAATGAATTAGGTAAGGATTTATATCTCATGAGATAGACTGGACTAAAATGGGGAGTGAACCTAGTTCAATAAAGTAATTTTTCAATTATTATGGTCTTGGGAGTGAACCTTAACTGGTATGATGGTTTATGGAGTGAAACCATTCATTATTTATATCCTTGGAAGTGATCCCTTACTAATGTGGTAAGGATTTTCTATGCCTGTGTGTATTCCAAAAATCTATGTTTTATTCCAATGTTATGATCTCATGAATCTTGATTTTTGATTAAATTATGATTCAAGTCAAATGAACTTCAAAATTTAATTCCATGATTCCATATTATGATCTTTGATATGTAGGGTGTTGTTTTCATATTTATTATCATGTTCTAATACCCTTATGTCCATTATATGATTATGTATCTCCCTTGTTTAATGTTAATATGCATCTGAGCACACCATTTCTTAGGTTTCATTCCCCTAAGTTATGAAGAAATATATTTCTTATGATATATCTAAGAAGGGTTATATTCATGAGTAACGTAGTGGTAGATTATGTAGTTTAACTATTAACTATTTTATGGTTTCTAATGTTTCCAAAGGCACTTTACCTTTAAAATCGGCATCCATGTGTTTCTGTAATGAAATTAAGGTTCATAAAAACTGATGTATTATCTAGGTATGATAATCTTGGTTCACTATAGTTGGTATCAGAGGTAGGATCAGAAAACATAGGAAACTAGGATGAGAATTATTAGTGAGATCCCAAGGGATATTTTTAACGATATTTCTAGGGATATGTTTATGGGTAATTATAAGGATGATTAAATGTATATGAAATTTTACATGTTTTTTTTAAGTATACAGTGAGTGGTTTCAATTAAATTTCTTCCCTCTCTAGATAAAATAATTGGATGTGTCTCTGGTGATGAGATACCTAGAAATAGTAACTCTAAAAATGTTATAAGGATATGGACTCAGTCATCACTTGGATCATCAAAAAAGGCACTATTTCAAACCCAATTAGACATTATCCATGTAAATTCTTTGAGATTCACAAAATCTTTATGAACCATCACAGGGGATTTGAATAATGACCCTGAATTGCCTATGTTGAACCTATGGTTACATATAATAAAATTAATTTTCATTTTTTAGATGTATTATATGTGATTTTAAGGATTACATTGTTCCCCACTATGATTATGGTTTCTTACACTTTGATTTTTTTGTTAGTAAATGACAAGAAACCAAAGGTATCATGTTAATGATGAGTGTGAGGGACAATGAAATGGTTATCCTGTTGAGTATCCAAGCATTATGGGAACTATAATGAAAAATATAATTTCTTTTCTAACACAACATTCTCATGCTATGAATCATGTTGGACTTAAAAATGGACAAAGTAGGGAACAAAATTCTCTTGAGTCATTCTTGAGGCAACACCCACCTTCTTTTAGTGGGTCTTCAGATCCACTAGTTTTTGTACAATTTATCATCACAACTAAAAATATATTTTCCATTATCTCATTTTTAGAACATGAAAAACTCATTTTGGATGTCTACTATTTTGATGGTGTATTGAATCTATGGGGGAATATTATCAAGAATATAAAGAAAGATGATTATATTGACTCAATGTGTTGGGATGAGTTCAACAACCTTTTTTTTTACATAAGTAAATTCCTTGTATTTTTCATAAAAGGATAGAAACAGAGTTACTTGAGATAAAAAAATGATGATAAATTTATTGGTTCCAATGAGGAAATTTTTACAAGACCTATGAGGTACACTTCTAGTATTATCATATAAGATGAAATTTATGTAGATAGATTCCACAATGACTTAAAACTAATGTTATAAAGGGAATTAGACATAATATACTTTTCATATATGAAAATATTGTTTGATTTGTTATCTTGTTGGAATTAGAGGTTGGTGTTACTGATCAATATCATGGATTTGATAAGAAAATAAAAATTCAATTCAAAGGTAAATCTATAAACCATAGAGAGAAGAATATGGGATTCCCATTATCATGTAAGTGTGTCAAGATACATGATTGAAATTTTATTAAGGTCACTACTAAATTATTTATATGTGGAAGGGAAGGTCATTAAGATATTGATTGTCTATGTGATGTTAAAACGTTAGCTAATAATGTGAATATAGGGAATGATACATGGAATACACCACCTACACTCCACTGTTTCAAATTAAAAGAGTATGGGTACTATACTAACTAGTTCCAAAATTCAAGGGTTAATGAGAACAATATACTTCAGCAACATCTTAATCTAGGGGAAAAATTGATATATCATACGACCACTTTTTTGGACGAGGGTTGAGATAATGACATGGTGAAAGGTACACTTACCATCAACTCTAGAATATATAATGTTTTATTTGACTCTGGATCTACCCGTTATTTCATATTTAAAGAATTTTATATTGGTATTATGATTCCACCCAAATGATTTTATGTAAAATTACTAGTGGAAATCTCAGATAGTACAATTATCACATCTCACATTAGTGATTCCTCTCTAGTTGACTCTAGTGGTAATGTGCTTTGTGAAAATATTTTCATTCTTATTTTTGTTGAATTTTATGATATCAAAGGCATGGATTATATTTCTCTACATAAATACCAAAAAATTGTCAATGAAGGGAAGTGTCATTTTATATTCCAAACCAATATATGATCATTTATCAATGTGGTTATAATTATGAACATCCAATAGAGATTGTATCTATTGTATGGGACTAAACTACATTTCATGAGTGTTTTAATATCAAATAGTTGGTGTAAACTTGAAATTGATGATATGTCTATTACGTGGGAGTTTTCTGATGTCTTTATAGAAGAGTTTCCTAGTCTTCTACCCAAATTTGAAGACTATTTCTCAATAGAACTCATACCTAGGTCCAAATCAACTTGGAAGACTCCCTATTGAATAGACCCAACAATGTTATAGGAATTGAAAATTAAACTCTAGGAGAAACTTGAAAATGGATTCATTTACCCAAGTTTGTCCACTTGGGGTGCACTTTTTCTTTTTGTTAAATAGAAAGACTGGTCGATGAGACTATGCATTGATTACCTGGATCTAAACATTAGGTCGATCTAATATAAGTATCATATTCCCCATATTGATTACAAATTTAATCAACTGTGTGGATTTCAATTATATTACAAGAATGGAAATTGTTTGGAATATCATTAATTGATGTTTAAGAAGGATGATATACGAAAGAAAGAATTACAAACAAGGTATATACACTATGAATATATATTGACGTCATTCAGTATTAATAATTCCCCTAATCTCTTCATTGAATTAACGAATAGTGTTTAAATATTACATTGATCACTTTGTGGTTTTATTTATAGAAAACAACCTTATCTATTCTATTATAAAGAAAGACCATGAAGGTCACATAATAATTTCACTAAATACCCTATTGAAGAAACTGTATGAAAATTTTAAAAAAAATGTGAATTATGGCTAAACAATGTTCTATATTTAGGTCATATAATCTCAACAGAGGGTATATTAGTAAATCCATAAAAGATGGATTCTACAGAATATTGACCCAGACCAACCACAGTGGTTGAGATCTAGAGTTTTATTTGATATTTTCAATGTTCTTTTGAGAATTTATCAAGACTATCTAATCCACATAACAAGTTAACTCTGAAGGAAGGCAAGTTCCTTTGGACATATGAATTTGTGGAAAATTTCAAGGAAATAAAGATAAGATTAGTTAGTGAACGAGTGCTTACATTACCATATAGTTGATAAGTTTTTGTAATCTAATGTGATGAATCCAATAAGGTATTGTGATGTGTTCTCAAGTAGAATATCGTTATTATAGCTTATGTCTTAGGACAATGGACGATTTTTCATCCAAATTACCCAACTCATAAATTGAAGTTAGATATAGAATTTGTTTCATTAATGATATGGAATAATTATATTTATGGAGAAAAGTGTGATATATATACCAATAAAAAAAGTTTATATTATATAATCATACAGAAGTAGTTAAATGTGCACCAAAAAATATGGTTTGAGATGATTAAATGTTATGAAATCTCAATGCATTTCCACCCTGGGAAAATGCACAAGGTAGATGATGCCTTGAGTCAATAGGATCATGTTATATTATCCATGATGAGGGTTGTAAAAGATCTAATACTTCTGCTTTTTTTAAAAAAAAAACCTTTGATGCCTTGACCCAAACGGCCAAAGCACAAAATTTATTAAAATAAAAATTACAAAAGTCTGAAGTACAGGATCATATTACAATCATTTTCATGAAAGGGAATAAAAGAATATGGGAAGTCGTCACACTAGGTTATGTCTTGATGAACTCCCAATTTGACCATGCCATTAGAAACCATGTTTTCTTCCAGATAAACATATGTGATGATGTAGTTCAGATCCGTGAGAGAATGTTTTCATTCCATCCAATGGGTAGTAATCAGTCGGGGTAGATGAGTTAATCCATTCCAAATTGCATCTACAGTGGTCGTAAAGTCACTTTAAATCCATATGATTATTCGACCAGAAACCATGGAAAATTCAATTGTATGAATCAAACACATCATCTTAGCTTCAAGGGAGGTAGAAATTCCATGATGACCCATTAACCAACCTAGAATCTGACTGGGGTGATTCCTGAAGATAGAGCTAGACCCTGCAGGACCCAGATTGCCCTTGGTGGTTCCATCAATGTTGATATTGATCCATCCAGGGAGAGGAGCTCTCTTGGACAACTCCAGAGTATGATGTGGTTGACAAAAATTTCCATTGACCTGTAGAACTTTAGGAATTCCAATGTCATGTGTGTTGTTGTGGAAATTTATTTTTTGTATCAAATCAGCTTCTAGTATTGCAATGAGGATCTGGAAGATACCTTCATTAAAATTGAGTCAGATGTTGTTATGAATAATTGCATTCTGATCATACCAAATCACATGGTGAAGTTCAGCAACTGCAGCATGGAAAAGGTTCCTAATTTGTTGAGAGCCTTCCATCACATCACATTTCATAAGTTGAGATTTGACAGAGTCAATAATCAACCATCTACAATCAAAGATGTCAAAAATATAGTTCCAAAGAGTAGAATCAGTGGCATAACAAAGGAAGAGATGGATAGCGTGCTCTCTGTGTTGATTATAGATTTAACATTTAGAGAAAAGATGAATTCCAAACGATTGAAGAAAAATATCAGTGGGACCTCTGTTGTGAGAAAGGCTCTAGATGAGACTAAATCTAGAGGGATTTATCCAAGGTTCGATGAAGTGTTTAATCTTGCAGTATTCATTCTCGTTGTTATATAAAATATGATCGTATTAAATTTTATAGGTAAGCATGAAATTGTGAATTGGCTCCCAAATTAAAAAATCCTTTTTGTAAGTGAAAGGATAATTATTAATGATATTTAATATAGTATCTAGGAGATCATATTATTGGTAATTTAATGTATTTTTGATAGAGTCGTTTTTGTTTTAGGAGTTTGATTGGGAGAAATCATAGAGGTTAAAGGCGTTCTAGTCCAATTATCTAGCCATAATTTCATGGAGGAATCTCTATAGACCATCCATCTGAAATTATTCATAATGTTGGTGAAGGAGTTATTCATGGTAGGACATATGGAATATTTAATAAAGCTTTAGTTTCCAATCTTATGTTTATTAAGAAATCTATTTTTGAGAAAATCGAAATATTCAGAATAATTGTGAAAAATATTCCAAGTAAGTCACGCTTGAAGAGATTCATTAAAGTACTTTATGTTATCTATACCAATGCTACCATTATCAATAGGATTTCATGAATTTAACCAAGGTACAATAACAATATTTCATTCAATAATACTACTAGTCCAGATGAATCTTCAAATATTGAGTGAAGGGGGGAAATCTTATCATGCTCAATTGAATGTTCAAACATCTATCCAAGTAAATATTGAAGAGGCTCAGAATGAAGATGCTGGTTTAAAAAATAAGGTTATAAATGTTCCTAGGTTTGAAAATGATCATGATATAATGATTAGTTTCAATAACTATGTATGTGTTCTATCCATACTATATTTGAATAAGAAGTTAGAGTAATCTCATAATTCTTCATTATCTTTTCATCATTATAGTATAAATATGTATATATATTTGAAGAAATACTTTTGGTGGGATGGTATGAAGAGAGATAATGAAGATTTTTTATCTCAATTCATGGTATGCCAGCTAGTTAAGGCTGAGATAGAAAATTCTAAGGGTATGTTACATCAATTACAAATACTATAGTGGAAATGGGAAAACATCACCTTGGATTTTGTCATTGGAATCCCCAAAATTTCTAATGGAAATATTTTTATATGGGTTGTAATCGATCACCTTATAGAGTTTGTTTAATTAATCATTATCAGATATTATTTCTCTCTAGATTAGATTTTTATGATATACATAAAGTATGTGGTAATATTAAATAGAGTTCTATATTCAATTATGTATGATTTGGATATGATTTTAACCTCAATGTTCTAGATGATACTTAAGTAATATCTTAATACAAAATGTGTTTAAGAATTGGGAATCATCCTCACACATATGGTTAGTCTGAGAGAATAATTATAAAAATAGAGGATATATTGATAAATTTTATTGGGGGCTTAAAGGGGGTTGTGATAAACACCTTCCTTTAGTTCAAGTTTCTTACAATAATGTCTTTCACTCAAGAATTCTGATGGATCCTTATGAATTCCTTGAGGGAAAGAAA
This sequence comes from Viscum album, assembly GCA_963277665.1. NCBI lineage: Eukaryota > Viridiplantae > Streptophyta > Magnoliopsida > Santalales > Viscaceae > Viscum > Viscum album. Next base: position 167,067,627 of record OY728148.1, read on the forward strand.
TGTATAGATCCAACGCTTTGGAATGAAGTTTTATAATGAATGATATTGGGACCTAAGATAGATGAATAAATGGTTGATAATGTATTATTAATTCATAAAAACATCAAGGAAACTCGGATTATGCAGAAAAGTTATGCAGAAAATGCCTGGTGTGTTCTATAATTTAATGTTAGTGAAAAGATGTTTCTATGAATTTCTTGATGGAATAAGGATATGATATTTGGTAAGAAAGGGAAATTATTCCCTATGTATTTCAATACCTTCAAATTTAATAATCGTATTAGGATGGTATCCAATCAGCTGGATCTTCTACCAAACCTCTCTCAAGTCTATGATGTTCCATGTTTCTATCCTGAGGAAGTACATAGATAACCCTTCACATGTACTGAACTAAAAGGTAATATGAATGGAGAAATATCTTTCATATGGGGAATAGATGATGACTATTATATATCATAAAAATAATGTTCTATGAAACAAGACTAACCACCTAGTCAAATATTTATGGTGAAACCACCTATTTGAGGAAGATACATGGGAACCTAAGGAAATGATAAGGCATAAGTATTCTTTTGTTTTGTATCAGAGTGATGAATTTAGAGGGGAAAATAATTTTAATTGGGTTTTAGTGTTCCAAACGTAGTTATTATAAATTTTTTCCAAATAAATTAAATTTCTTGGATATATGTGTTATACGAACATGGGATTAAAGTTATGGTACACAAAACACTCGGTTTATCTTGCTCTACATGAACCATGGTATAAATATTTTTCAAACATAACTCTTGTAACATAGTTGTTAAAATTGTGGATAAAAATATTAATAACTAATTTTAAATAGTTTTTATAATATTTTTATACAAAGAACCATATTGATAAAAATATTAATAATTTAAAAAGAAAGTCTTTATATACTATTTTCTAAAAAAAATATTTATTTTTTAAAAATATAATAAACATAATTTTTGAAACATTGATATTTTTTTGATAAAATAAACATTATATGTTAAATCATAATTTCATAATTAAATTACGTTATGTTTTAATAATTTTCTTAAAATACTAATTTTTTTATGAATAAGGGAAAATAATTCATTTTAATTGACAAGTTCCTTTTTGTTTAAATTATTAATAATCATAAATTATAGCTTATTTTTTTAATTAAAAACTTGATCAAATATATATATATATTTTAATGTAATCTAATTCATTGGAATCATTTTAAATTTTTTTTTTGTAAAAAATTTGTAATCTTTAGAACTTTATCTCCTTGAAAACCTCCATTCTTCTCGCATCAGTGACATTAATTTTAAACTATATTTCTCCACTTAGGTGAATTGAATTTGTAAAAAATTATTAAATATTTTTAATACTAATAATTTATACTATCTAATTAGTTTCGGTTATTTTTTACTAAATTAATAGTGAAAATAATAAAAATTAATTACCGTGATTATGGTAAAAATGGGTTTATCGGGGTCTAAAAAAATATAAGGGCTGAAATGTCCTCAAAATATCCCTAAAATATATTTCATAGCCATATATAGACCCTATAAATTTAAATTTTTTATAATAATCGGTTTTTCATCCTTGTTTCATGAGAAAAACATGAGTACACATTTTTCTTTTCAAAAAAATATAAGTCTGCCCCACATCTTTCTTGTAAAATTCCACTCCCTATCCTATTCTATTAACACCTATATAAAATCTTGGATCCAAATATACCTTCACAATTAAAATTATGACATCCCTACTCTAATCCTATAATCCTTAATTAGTTCATAAAACCATCCTTAGAGTGATTTTGGTGCAAACCTAAACTGTTTACCTGAGGAAGAGGCAACATTATTCACTAAGCATTTTTATTTTATTTCTTCCACAAACTTCTTAAATTATTATCAAAATATTATGATCTAATAACCTAATTATGTTACATAGATTTATATTTATTTTATATTATGGTAATTACATAAAACAATCTCCACATAAATCAAAAGGGTATGAAATGATCCTTTATTTGTATGGAAGCATACTGCAACGCGAACAGATGTCACTCATTTAACATTAAAACCTCTCAATAATACATATAATTATTTATTAAATGTTTATATATAAATTTTATTATATAAATATACTTATTAAATTATTATATCACACATAACTTCATACTTACTATTTGTAGGGAATATGATAATCTCCCTCTTGTGTACGACGAACCATCGCCTTGTAAAGTGATGTGATTAGTTCACAATTTACATGGAAGGTAATAAGTATGGTTTAAATGAAAATAATTTATATATATATAATATAAATGATTCTATAATTTTAATATATAATTTACCTTTATTTATTTAAATCCTTTGAGAAATTGGAAATAACGTTCGTGCGTACAAACAATCCACTATCTCCATGAACAATGTATTTCATTTTATGTATCTTAGTTTTATATATTACTATATATATATAGTTATTTATAAGGTAGTTTTAATATTTATAATTTTATATATTATTTAAACATGATCATATTAAGGGGGAAAAATAACAAATAAAAAATATATGAAAAATAAATCAATTATCTCTTGAAATGTGACTTTAATGTGAAATTGTTAATAAATGGGTGATAGATGGTCATAAAAAAGTCATATATGGTATGATATATATGATCAAAGTTTTTTAATAGATTTTTAACAAACTTGAATTTATTATTAATGAGGTTAAAATGTGTACAAAGAAATTTAGGGCTTAAAATAAGGTGTTTCCAAGTCACTTTTTACTTCTTTGGGACACATGATATTTTCACCTCCTATTTATTATATGTGGTGTATATAATAGCCATGAATGTATTGTATTATGATTAAAATTAACATTATTGGTATATAAATATCAATTTTAGGATGTCTATTTGATGTGGCCAATTAATCAATGTTACCAGATTGGTAAATATTTTATTTTACAATCTCAACGTTTGTCGAGATTGTTTATGATTATGTTTTCGAAAATAATATTTTATACTCCATATATTTAGAAACTACTAATTTTTATTATCCTATAGTTATTTCATTATAATAAACTATTTTATTCATTTTCCTCTCATTATGCACTCAAGAGTTAAAAATATTTTTTTTAATAAAAATATTTTTTATTTCACTATTCGGTCGAAAAAAACCTTTTTATTCCAAAATAATGTTTTCAAAAAATGATTTAAATATTATTCAAATAATTTATTTTTACCCATTTTTTAATTCATAAAAAATATTTTTGAAATAAGTTTTTTTGTTGTTTTCAAAACTATTCTTATTTGGCATTTACTAAAAATTTGAAAGGAATCATTATTTTAATGTGTATGAAATAAATATAATTACATTTCATCTTAAAAATTATTTTATTTAACGATTAATTTATAATTTTCCAAATTTATTTTCAAATTAATTTATTTATAAAATTTTTTATCATTTTTTTTAAATTGATTTTCAAAGAAGAGTTGTGTTCCTCAATAAATGTTCCAAATAATTTATATTTAAAAATCATTATCTATATAAGATAACATCACATATTTAATTTATTCTTTTTTGGGTATATGAACCAAGGATACAATTCGTATACTTTATCTAAATGGTTTTTGATGATAAGTTTTTTTGTGAAACCCATTTCTATTCCACAGGTTATACTATGTTAAAATTCTTAAGAACCCCACTTCTTTCTACAAGGGTTATGATATGATGAGATGATTATGAAACAAGTCTCTTTTGAACAAGAAATGATATGATAAAATGTTTATGAAACCCATTTCATTTAATTCATTATTATATGATCAATTTTTATGATATTTTTTCACACATATGTATTATTTTAAATATATGGTGGGTGGGACATATATCTAAATCCAATGCATTAGGTAATATTTTTATGTCCTGAAATATAAAGGCCTAGAAAGGTGTAGTGACTTGAATTATTATAAGGGAAATTTCCCTTTTGATTTAATTAAATGTCTTATTTTAAAAAATTGATATAGATAGCACAAGAATTCAATTTTGTTTTTTATTTCCAATTATATTTAAATGACTATTAAGTGTCATTATAATTGATAATATAGACATTGAATAGTTATCACCTGACTATTGTAAATATAGAGTTTTAAAAAATCCAATCAACATAGAAAAAGGAGGTGATTGACTCAACTTGTAAGATCATTTCCTATGGAGCCCATTTATTGGAGATTTTTTGAGAGATAGAATTTTGTATTTTCTCTATACTAATCCCAATCCAAGATCCAATTACTTAATTATGAGAAAAACTATTTACGGAAGAAGTTCATGCTCATAAGGATCACAACCCATACCATGTTCACTAAACGCCCCCAAGAAAGCCCCACCATCGCACACATTTTTCTTAGGGCCTATTCTGGTGTAATAAATAGATATTTATCAATACCCTAGCATTATTTATAGAGACCCTATCCCTTTACATTTAAAATTCCATGATTTTAAGAATAATTATAAATCAGAGTAAAAGCCAAGGATTGTAAAGTCTAGGGTCTTGGAAGACTAGGTATATGAAACTGAAAAAATGGAACTAAATTTATCATTTATATATTTATATATCATAATGATCCTCTTCCATATATTTTTTTCATACATCTTCAAAAGATAACATGGGGATAACATGAACAAATGGATGAGATAAAAAGACCAGTAAGGGAAAAACCATAAGAATAAAGCATTATCGCATGGGATAGAAGGCATGACATGATGATATAAAAAGGCTTGTAACATATGGAATCATAACATATATACATATAATCATGTAAACATGGAGTTAGAATAATGTGGTAAGAACATAAAACATGAATTTATCATGATTGGAGGATAACAGCCAACACTGTCACACATGGTAGTAGAAGCCAAGGATAACCACCCAGACCGTCACACATAACATCTCATGAGACTCAAAATTACCCAATGAATTGGAACGGTATCTGGGTTCACCCATCGTAAATTATTAGGAATATTTTTTCCACATAAGTAATCATACATAATCAATCGTACATAAACATAAGGGTTAAACATGGATATAATTGGGTACCACAATCGTGACTTAAATCAAAACAAATGGTAGTATCATAAAAGATTCCACGAATGAAAGAAACTAAAATATACATTTAAATTAATAAGGTATAATATACATGTATCATCTTAAGTGATTTCAAGTATATTTGAAAACATTTATGAAACGTATTTAAGATATTTTAGCATTAAAATTTTTTTGTGCGGTTTTAAAGAAAATACTGTAGAGACATTATAAATCGAAAAGAGAAAAATCCTTTATATAAAACTATAAGTGAACCAAGAAGGATTTAATAATAAAAATATTTATTTTATAAAAAAAATTCTGGGATAAAATTGATGATTGAGTGCCCTTGAAATCATGCAATAATTCCGGAAGTTCTCTCAAAACAGGTTGGCTTATCAAGAAGGAATAAGGAGGGAATCACATGAAAAAATGTATATCCCCGAAAGATAATGATGAAAGGGTCATGATAAATTAATTTTGTATATTTAAAATAATTTATAGGATTCACATAAAAATATATGATAACTTCATTTTGGTAAAAAGATGGTATGGCAACCCGAAGGAACGAAGGCGGTTTGGGTAAAATCCCTTACGGATTATCGACAGGGTATCAGGTGTACTTAAGAAGAATTAATGAGAGAGAAATGGGATTATCATCACATATAAATCACTAGGGAATTATGTGGGAGGTGAAAATTCATACCACATCTTTAGTAATTACCCATAAAATGGAATAACATAGAGGGCCTTCTGGAGTAAAAGTGAAATAGAGAGGATCCTTTACCTTAAGTTCAATGGTGTTATCCACTTGAAATTAATGACTTGAATAATAAAATTAGGATCATAAATTTATAATTTCATAACCTCCTCTTTTTTTAAAAGATGTATTATCGCCATTTTATGTTCATTCATGACCTTTTTGATGGGTTAATTGGTTCAAATTAATTGTTCAGGTCCATTTGTATTCTCGGTTTTTACAATGTGTGTACTTATTTTCACGAATGGGAAATCATGTAAAATGGGGATAACTATCCAGAATTGGAGTTATATTTTATTATTGAAAATCCAAAACTTTATATGGTTGCCAATTTAATTTTTTTTTACTTTTAGTTGTGTTGAATCATTAAATAAAACATTAATGATAAACGTTTGAATTAATTTGGCAATTTTTATCATAATTAAATTGTTTTGTATTATAATTTTACATCATTTATGAAAAAGGATTATAGAACACAACATAATATAAAATAAAAATTTAATAGTTGGGTTCAACCATAATAATGGATTTATGATTGTAATTGAGTATAGTAATAAAAATTGAATACCCATCATCCATGAATGTGGTAAATTAACACATCTCAGATGGTGTCTTTACTACTAGTATAAATGAAGCGAAAAGGAGATAGGATATTTAGATTTTCCTTAATAATAAAAAAATACAATTACATATAAGTTATTGGGGTTGTAATAAAATATGTATGAGGAGAGTTAAGGATAGAAAAGATTACAAGGGAACTTGAAAAAAAGTAAAATAATTGAAAAGAAGAATTTACCTCTTGAATCAATATTCCTTGAGAGCCTCTTAAGGGGAGAGGATTTGATCTTTTCAAGAGACTAAGGGTGGTTGGAAGTGGTGGAGGATATTAGGTAGAGATTTGGGCAGAACTTTGGAAAGGGAAAAGGCTTTAGAGGAGTGATGAGAAGAGGGGAGTGTTGGGTGGTTTTTATAATGGTGGGGAGGAGGGTTTTCTTAATATTATAATCATTAGTTTATATTTTCCTATTAGACCAAAAATAGTGATGATTCAATGATCATTAAAAGTAATAAGTTCATGTGAGTTATATATTTGTGTACCTACATCAATTATGATGTCAGAAATAGTGGATCTAAATTGTAATGTATTTATACGGTAAATTAATGTATTTTACTATTCCCCAAAAATTCATGTTTTTTGGAAAAATCCAAAAAATTCACCGTAACCATTTTTCAGAATTTAAGATCCAAAAATGAAATACATTTCACAAAAATAATTTTATAAAGACGATTAATTTAATTTCTAATTAAGGTCATAATTTACATGAAAAATACAGATATTAAAACATTAACTAATTTTATAATGCTTTCAAAAATCACAATTGGACTTATAAAATTATCTTTAAATGAGAAGACATAAGATTATTAATTTATGAACACCTATTTGGAAAATACATATTCTTTTAAATTAATGAACTATTTATAATTATTTATTTTTGACTTATAAAAATACTAATACTTTTCCTATGGCCATATTATCACTTATAAGATGCCTAAATTTTTATTTATACTTTCAAGGGTGATTTTTTAATTCTTTTGGTCGATTTACTATTCATAAGGGTCATATTACTTTTCATAAGGGTAACATTACTATTCATAAGGGTAATTCATTATTCACCAAAAATTAAGTTTGTCTTATTGGACTCCAAACATCTTTCGGATCGCAACCGTGTATGTGAGATTTTCAAAATTCAAATCACATAGAAGACAATATTATGTTTAAAGGTCACATGGTACATAGTAGTACATTTTTTTGAGATTCATTATGATTGTATGAAATAATTATAAGAAGTAAATTTCTCTTGATTAGACATTGGGTCCTTACATTGTGATTCTGTACATTATTTTTTTATAGAATAATGAATATACTTTCATTCTATTATTGTTACTTTGTAAATGATTTTTTAAAACACAAATAGTATCTTTGGAGTATATTCAAATTCAATTAAGAAATATATTTTGGTAAGTAACTGAATTTTTGAAATACATAATATTTTAACAAAAAATTATCATTTAACTTTTTTTAAAATATAAATGTGCATAAAATTACTGTGAAGTCAAATATAATCTTTATTTGGGTTTGAAAGCTTTTTTTTCAAAACCCGTCAATTTTCAATAAATATCGGTTTTCATTTTAAAAATTAAAATTCTAATATTTATAAAATTATTTAGATAAAATGAGTATTATTTTTTGATTCATGATGTTGAAGTTTTCAAATAGAAATGTTTTCAGAATTTTCTGAGATAGACGGATTTTTGGGTAAAAATTAAAAAACAAATGATTATACAGGGTGTTTTATGACATCATAATGGACCAATAGTGATGTAATAAACACTATAAAAGAGATACTCGAAAAAATGTCTATTTTAACATTAAAATAATTTTATTTTATTATTTTTTGATATATTTTATAAATCCTTAGTGAATCCTCCAAAATGAATAATATATTTTATGATTTTAAATTCATTTCTTAAATAATGTGTCTCACCTTCACATAATAAATTATAATATTTTAATATCTTTGGTACTTGGCCATATAAAAATATATCTTACACTTGTGTTTGGAAAACAACATGGGAAAATACAATGGTAACTTATGTGTTTTTGAATATTTAATTATATAGATTCCAAAAACTATGTTTGGGAAATATTAATGAATTCACCGATCATTTCTTATATAAACCCACCCAAGCTCCCACTTACCTTCACTAAAAATACTTTTATCACTTCCTTAATATATTCTATCTTATATATAATCCTCTCAAGGATATCTATGCTCTCAAGATTCCCATCTTCATGATTTTGAAGTCACACACTCATGTAAGGGTTCTTTTTATTCTAATTTTTATCAATGATTCCTTATATCTTTACACCCTTTAATTTTCATTTAAAAATGATGGGGTATGTTTTTGAAACTCCCCCATACATCCCTTTTTTTAATGATTATATACCCCTTTATCTTTCAATAATTCCTCCCATGTACACTCGTTCCCATACCAAAATTTCGTAAGAGTTGTTCCATTGCTTCTCTTTCTTCATGTTTTTTTTATTTTACACTTTCTATTTCCATATTCCATATGTTATGACATGTATTTTTATTAACCTTTTACTTTAAATTTCAGGTATATATTATTATATACCCCTTTATCTCACATCAAACCTTTTTATGAATTTGTATATCACAACGTTAGGATGTTGAAATTACACTATAAATTTCCATTACAAAACAATTGTGTAGTGAATACTGTACCCATTCCCTATCAAGGTTGTTCAATTATATGAAAATATACCATTTTTGAGTACCTACATATATGTATTCCACACCCCTTTATCAGGGAATAAATTATGATTATGAATTAATCCATATTTTATGATCTTTGTGGAACACTTAAGCATGGAAATGAAATGAAAGTGATGGTGGTGAATGTAATTATACAACAGTCCAATGCATTGGATAAGTTTTAGTATCATGGTATATAATTTTGGGATAGGGGTTTACTTGATTCCTTTATAGTACGTTTTCTACTATGATTTCTTGGAATTTTATCCTTGACCTATGATGCAATGTTTTCAATTGTTGCCACATTTCCATGTTATGAATATCATGTTATATCATGATTTATGATTCATGTTCCTTTATGCCTCACTAATATTCCATTCCCAACCAGTATTATTATTTTCATGTTATGAAATTTTTACTCCATTAATTTTATTTATAACTTACCCCTTTCTTATATACAGCCTCAGGCTATCCCCTTAAATGTTAAGTACAAATAGATGTTGTGGTCATGTAAAAGATGTTTTCAATAAAGATGTTGTATTTCATGTTCCAAGTTGATATGTAATGTACAAAATTAGAAAATACAATAGACTTATAGATATTTTGGGTGGAATTGTGTGTAATTTTATGTAATTAAATCATGTATGAATGTAGTAAAAATAACATGGTTTTTTATAGTTGGTATATGGAGAACATTTAGTTATTTTTGGCATTAGGATTATAAAAATACAGTAAAAGCCATAGGGATAAGACCAAGTATAAGAAAAACAACCCTAAATCATGGTGAGTATATATTAAGTGGTTTATCAGGAAAATACATCCCTATCTAGTTATGAACAAGTGTATGTGGCTCTAGCACAGAACTGTCTAGGGGTAAAACCTAAAAACACTAATTTGAGCTGGACTCGAATAGGAACTAGTCCACAATAATGGGCCTTGATTCACTCATAGTTTGAAACTCCCATGGTATATAAAATCATAAATTCATAAGATTAGTATTAACTATTATTAAGGGAACAAAAAACTCTCATAAGAATATATGTTCGGAAATAGATCATGGATAAAAAATATTTAAGCCTACAAAATCGTAAGTTAAAAAAAATTAATAAAATTTATAATTTATACATTTAATATAATTGGATTCCACATTATGTGTTTAATAGTTTAAAATACTTACCCTAATAATCCTTTTATTCTAGAGAATTTCTGGAAATATGGGGAATTGGGATAACAACCATTATGATGATCAATGCAATGACTGCCCTAATGTGATGCCTAATCTGATGAGAGAGGGAATTATTAACATTTTCATGATAATATCTCAGTTAAATCATGTTTTTAATAGAATAATATATCAATAGGAATGCTCACCACCCCCTCCTAATAAATAACAAGTTACAATAAATACCTTCATGAGAAAAAGGCCTCATACTTTCAATGGATAATTTGATCCCTCAATCACCAAAAAATGGATCAACTCCATTGAGAAGATCAAATTCATCCTTCCAGGCTCTGAACAAGAGAAGGTTATTATTGCTGCATATCATGTGGGGGTATAGCTAATCAATGGTGGATATTGATCAAAAGTACTTCATGAGGAAGAGATCCAGGTGATGGGATGGAAGAATTTGTAGAAAATGTTTCAAAATAAATATTTTCCTCACACCCTCCAAATTAAGATAGAAAGGGACATCCTTTCCCTCCAGAAAGTAGATTATGAATCCATCTGAGTGTATGAGGAAAAATTCACATGTCTTGAATGATATACCTCTAGAGTTTTCATTACACCCGAATGCAATATTAATGCCTTCTTTTGTGGGATAAAATCTACCCTACAAAAATCTCTAGTGATCAGTGACTCTTATAGCTATTTGGAAATTGTCCAATGTTCCTTCAAAGCCTAAATGGAGATTAGAGAATCTTTGGGGTATCATGGGGATAAGAAGAAGAAGGTGGAGTCAAATTATGGTGGTCTGAGAGAGAGATCTATCAATTCCAATAAATTTCAACATCTCACCTGCCAAAGGTTTAGAAAGAAGACTTTTGAAACATACTGAAGGGGAAGTGTAATTTCTTTAGGTGCTAGAAGGAAGAGTACTGAGAGAGTGATGACATTCCTAAAAAACACCCTACTACAATGGAGTAAATGAATTATCTGGTAAACCTTAAGAATATTCTTCATCACTACAACTGCATGGAACCACAGAATTTCTCAAACCAATGCACTAAGAAAAGTGTTTTTGGAGGCAACATACAACCTCCCAGGCAGTGAGAGTGATTATTTTTCATCACTACCATTTAAGTGAATCATGAAAAGTATGTGGTGAATGGTATGCTAGTTATTCATACTAGAATAGAGAGCATGATTTTTTTTATTATGGTTCTACACATTCTTTTATATCCTAAAAGTTTTTTAGAACAATACAAACACCACAAAAAATCATGGAAGTATAGATGTCTGTGAAAATCGAAAATCTGTAAATTATAGATTCCCTTGTATTTAAATCCTCCCCTATCATAATTTTTTTATTGAACTTACCAGTGAACCTTATCAAACATTACTTTTTTGAAAATTTATGCAATTCATGGATTGTATTGGATTTATGCATATAGATCCAACATAAATTTCTTTTAGAGTTAAATCACTCTACATATGGAAATAAAACCACTAATTCTATACAAGATCAAGGAGGAGGAGGAATCTCTTTTTTCACCATCATCCCAAGCATGGATATTACTTCCATATAGTCTTATGTATCTTTCTCAGATGATCGATCCTAAGGAAGGATCCATCCTTGAAGACATGACTATTGTGAGGGAATTTGTTGATGTGTTTCTGGAGGAGTTTCTTGGCCTTCCTCGATGAAGTGATGTTTAATTCTTGATTGAATTGGTACCTGGTTTGTTTCCAATATCCCATACACCATATAGATTGGCTATTTTGGAACTTGAGAAGATAAAGAAAAAACTATATGATAATATAGATAAAGTGTTTATATGCCCATGTGCTTCACCATGGAGTGCTCCATTCCTCTTTTTCAAGAATAAGGATGGATTAATGTGCATTTCCATTGATTATTCTGAGCTCAAAAAATCATGATAAAGAAAAAGTATCATTTTCCATGAATTGATAAATTGATCAATAATCTATGTGGATCATAATACTTCTCTAATGTGGATCTCTGGTTGGTATATTACCATGTAATGGTGAAGAAGGAATATATCCCCAAGACGACTTTTCATACAAGGAATTGGCATAATGAATTGATAGTAATTCCTCTCAGACCCACTAATTCTCTAGAAATTTTCATTGAAATTAGGAATAGAGTCTTTAGAGATTACATCAAAAAAAAATTAGGTATCCATTATTAATGACATTCTAATATACTCAAGAGTAGGAAAAGAATTTAAGTACTATGTTAAAGACCTTGTGAAGGGAAAATCATTATTCCAAGTACAAAAAATGTGAGTTATGGTTGAAGGAAGTATGTTTCTTGGGGAATATCATCATAAGAAATGAGATATCTATGGACCCTTCAAATACTGAGGCAATTGAAGGGTGGTCGAGGCCAATATATATGACACATATCCTTAGTTTCCTTGGATTATATAGGTATTATCATCAATTTTTGAGAAACTTCTCATGATTTTCAAACCCAATAACCAAACTATCTAAGAAGGGAGTCATGTTTTCTTGGAATGATGAAGGAAATGAAATATTCAAGGAATTGAAAAGGCGGCTTATCACTATGTCTATGCTCACACTACCAACAAGTGGATATCTTTTCATCATATTCAGTGGTACTTCAAAGAAGTGAATGGGTTGTGTGTTGATTAAAAATGACAAATTCATTGCATATACTTCAAGGTTTATTGAAATTTTATTACCAGAACTGTTGAACACATGATCTAGAGTTGGTTGTGGTGATCTTCACTTTTAAAATTTGGTGACAATACCTATTAGGGAAGAAGTTTGAAATTTATATGGATTAAAAAATCCTCAAGTATATATTCTCATAGAAATAGTTGAATATGTTCCAACAAAGATGGCTAAAGATGATCAAATACTATGAATTCTCCATTCACTAAAATCTTGGTAAATGAAATAATGTAGAGAATGAACTAACTAGAAAGGATCCAATAACACTTTCATTGATGAGAACTGATAAGGATCTGGTCTTCTTATACTTGAAGAGGAGGGACATGGGAATCTTGTAGGAAGGAACATTATCAAACCTTTCACAAATTATTTCTCAACTGTCTCTTCTGGGGAGGATAAAATATGCTTAAAGAAATGATTTGAGAATTCAGAAGAAAGTGGAAAATATTAAAAAAAAAGTGATATCCTTGGAGGTCAATGCTAATGAAGAAGGTGTTGTAATATTTGTGTCAACATTATGTGTACCATCAAATATTGAGTTAAAGAAGGAGTTGTTGGATGGTGCACACTACTCAACTTTCTCTATCCACCCTAGAATCACAATGATATATCGAGATCTCTAGGAACACTATTGGGGGGATATGAAGAATGAGAATTTAGAATATACATTAAGATGTCTTGTATGTCATTAAGTGATGGAGGAAATGAAAAATCTAAGGGGGTGAAGCAACCATTACCCATACCGACATGGAAATGAGAAAACACCACCATGGACTTTGTCACCTGGCTTCCTAAGACATCTAGATGAAGAAATACTATTTGGGTGGTGGTGGATCATCTTATAAAGACATCACATTTCATTATTATTTGAGATGATTTATAATTGGATCATCTTTAATAGATATACATCAGATAAGTGGTGAGGTTTCAAGGTGTACCACTATCGATTGTATCCAATCAAGATCCATGATTTAACTCTATGTTTTGAAAGAGTCTCCAACATGCCCTGAATACTGAATTAAACTACAATAAGGCATGTCATCCTCAAATCCATGTCCAATCTGAGCGTACTATCTAGAAAATTGGGGACATTTTGAGAGAATTATAAATGGACTTACAAGGAGAATGGTATCAATATATTCCTTCGTTGATTTCTCTCACAGCCACAGTTTCCACTCAAGCATCCAAATGTCTCCCTATGATGCCATTTATGTGAAGATGTGTAGAACAACTAAATGCTGGGATGATGTTGGGGAACAAAAACGGTTAGGTCCTAAAATTATTTAGTAAATGGTGTACAAGGTTAAGACCATTGAGAAGCACATCTGGGCTACTCAGAGTTGATAGAAATGATATGCTGACAATCATCGATAGGCCATAGAGTTTGATTTTGGAGACACGGTATTCCACCACATATCTCCATGGAATAGAGTAAAGATATTTTGAAAGAAAGGAATGATTAGTCAATGGTACATCGTCCCTTTTGAGATCCTTGATCTCATCAGAGTGGTGGCCTACCGACTAGCTCTTCCACCTAACCTATCTCAAGTACATGATGTATTCTATATATCCCTCTTGAGAAATTAAATTCCAAATCCCTCTCATGTACTAAATCTAGGGGTGGTACTATTCGATAATTAAATCTATTATGAGAAGAATCAAGTGATGATCTTAGATCGTTGAGGAAATGTTCTACGGAATAAGACAATGCACCTGGTCAAAGTGTTGTGGAGAAACCGCATGATTTAAGAACCAACATGGGAACCAGAGCAGGTGATGAAATAGATTTACTCTCATATTTTTTAATGAGGGAATGGAAAATTTTGGGGGACAAATTTTGTAAGGGGGGAAGATTGTAATGACCCGCACTATTATAATTGAAATTTCTCTTTTGATTCAATTAAATGTATTATTTTGAAAAATGGGTATAGAAAACACATACACTCTATTTTCTTTATTATATTAAATTGGATTTAAAAGACCCTTAAGTATCATTAACATTAACAATATAGTCATTTAACATTTATCATATCACTAGTTTAAATATAGGGTTTTAAAAAATCCTTTTGACACAGATAACAGAGGTGATGGCCTCAACCTAAATGATCATTTCCTATAAAGCCCATTTATCAATGCTTTTGAGAGAGATAGAATTAATGGTATTTTCCCTAGACTAATTCCAATATGAGAACAAACAACTTGATCATGAGAGAAACTTTTTATGAGAGAAGTTTAAGCTCATTGGGATCACATCCCAAACCATGTTCACCAAAGGGCCCCATGAAATCCCCACCATTACACTCCATACTTTTAGAGTGTATGATAGTGTAATAAAGGGATATCTATCAAGACCCTAGCATTATGGTCACATATATAATTTTTTAAAGAATAATTAATATAATTTCATTCTATTATTGTTACTTTGTAATTAAATTTTTAAAACACAACTAGTATCTTTGGTTAATATTAAAATTCAATTAATAAATATATTTTTGTTAATAAATAGATTTTTTAAATGATTGATATTTTAATAAAATATTATCATTAAATTACTTTTATTAAATATAAATTAACATATAATTTTTTTGAAGTCCAATTTAATCTTTATTAGGGTTTGAAAACTATTTTTTTCAAAACCCGTGAATTTTTAATAAATATCAGTTTTCATTTTACAAGTGAAATATCATATATTTAGTAAATTATTAGGATAAAATGAAGATTATTTTCTGGAATCCAGATGTGGAAATTATTCAATGGTGGATTTCTCATAATTTTATGAGATAGTGGAAATCTAGGGTAAAAATTAAATACCATATAAATATAGAGGGTGTTTTAGGACATCATAATTTCTCAATAGTGATGTAATAAACATTATAAAAGGGGTATTTGGACAAATATTTGTTTTACATTTAAAATAATTTGATTTTATATTTTTTGACTTATTATATAAGGCCTTTGTGAATCCTCCAAAATGTATAATATATTTTATGAATTAAAAATATATTTCTTTAATAATGTGACTCACCTCCACATAATCAAGGATAATATTTTAATATATTCACACCTTGTTGATATAAAATAATTTTCCCCACTCCTATTTGGAAAAAAACATATAAAGGACCATGGTATTTTTTGTGGTTTTAAATATTTAATTATATAGATTCAACAACCTAGGTTTGTGAATTATTAAAGAATTCCCCTATCATTTCCTATGTAATCCCACACAATATCCCACTTATCTTCACTAAAAATACTTGAAACATTTCTTTACTCTTTCATCCCACCTCTATAATCCTACCAATGTAGCCTAATCTCTTAAGAAACCCTTATTCAAGATTTGTAAGTCACACACTCAAGTAAGGGATCCTTTTATTCTCATTGTTATCCAAGTTTTCTTGTATTCTTACTCCCATTTATTTTCATTTAGAAATTAAGGGATATGTTTTTGATCCTACCCCATACTTCCCTTATAATTTTTGAATTATTAGAGACATGTTTCTATCTCATTAATCCCTCCCATGTGCACTTGTTTACATGTTGAAATTTCATAAGAGTTATTTAATTTATCCTCTTTCTTCAGGTATATTTATTATTTTACACCTTCTATTTCAAAATTATGTACACTAGGACATGTATTTCTATGACCTTATTACTATAACATTAATTTATATATGATTATATACCCCTTTCTCTCTCATCAATCCTTTTTATGAATTTTAATGTCACGTTGTTATGCTATCGAAATTACACTGCGAATTTCCATTCCAAAAAAATTGTGTAGTCAATACTATACCCACTCCCTATCAAGGGTGTTAGATTTTACGCACGTATACCTTTTTGAGGAAATAAATGTATGTATTACACACCCCTTAATCAGTGATTTAATTATTATGATGAATGAATCTATGTTTTATGATCTATGTGGCACACATAAGCATGAGAATGAAATGAAAGTTACGGGTGCCCCCAGAATTATACAGCACTCTAATGCATTGGGTAATGTTTAGTATCATGATATTTAGTGATGGGAATTTTTTTACCTGATTATTTTATGGTAATTTTTCCAGTATGATGTCTTATATGTTTATCCTTGACCTATGATGCAATGTTTCAAGTTGTTTCCACATTTCTATGTTATGAATATCATGTTATATCTTGATTTATGCTTCATGTTACTTTATTCTCCAATGATAATACATTCCAAACATGTATTATTATATACATGTTATGCCATTTTTACTCCCTTACTAGGATTTATATCTCTCCCATTTCTTATGTATATCCTCAGGTTATCCCATGTAATGTTAAATATGAAGGAATTCTGTGGTAATGTAAAAGATGTTTTCAATAAAGATTTTGCATTTCATGTTTCAATATGATATAAAATGTACCTAAATACCAAATAAAACATAATTATTTATTTTTCGGGTTGTATTAAGTGTAATGTTATTTAATTAAATCATGTATGAATGTAGTAAAAAGAATGTGTTTGTTATAAAATGGGAGTGAAAACCTATTCAATATGGGACTTTGTCCTCTATGGTGGTATTGAGACTGAATCATGACTACTATGATGGTTTTAGGAGTGGACTCATTCCACTATGGTGTCCTTGGAGTTTATCCTTTACTACTATGGATATTATTTTCTTTATATATATATATTATCTATTTTTTATGCCAATGTTATGATCTTATGGCTCATGTTCTTTAATCCTCTTATTATTCATGTCTTGTGAACATCAATTATTTATGAAATGAATCAATATTAAATTAATATATATGCATGGTATGGTTTTCAAATGTTATGGTCATGTTCCCATACACTTATATTCTCGAGATTCTTATGTATCTCCCTTGTTTACCCTTACATAGCATCTGATCTCTCCCTTTCTTATGTTCCCTTTCATTAGGTTATGTAGAAATGTATTACGTATTATATGTATAAGAATGGTTCTAGTTTTGAAGAATGTATTTGTACATGTATATTTTACCTATGAACCAATTTTTTTCACTTCCCAGTTTCTAAGGTCACTATACCAATATTATTCTCAATGATGTGTTTGTGTAATTTTATAAGTGCTCATCAGAAATGATGTGATGTCTATGTATGATAAGCTTGGTTCACTATATTATTCACTTAATAGAAATAATGTCACTATATATTTATTTTCCTATTCTTATTATACTATTATTAGGATATTTTATTATAGTATCATTGGTTAACTCAATATCTTCTTCTTTTTCTTCAAAACCCTCAATGCCCAGGTTATTCAGTAAAATAACTTCATTAATATTTATTCCTATATATTCAAATTTTCATTAACTATTACTACTTATATTTATTCCAAAAAACTTAGATTATTTGTGAGAAAATATTCTATAGCTCAAATATAGAAATTAAAAATAACTATAGTATCATAGTATTCATAATTGAGTTCGCTTATTTTCTTCTAAAAAACAACCTCTAATATTAATGAATCAGTGATAGGAATGTTATTGAAACAAATATTCATACTCAAATATTCTATAATTTATTAACAGAACTTCTAGATATTCTTAGTTAATATTATTTAAAACGTAACTTCTCCTTTCCTTTTAGATTATACAAAATATGTATTCCCTTTTCTACGTAATCCTTCCCATGTGCAATAATAATATTATGGTGTAAACATTTATCTCAATGAAAAAATACTTCAAATCTCATCATCAATATCAGTTTGAATCAAAGAATAATCTATCAAGTATCATGATATTTAAATGCTTAATAGCATCATATTATTGTCATATTTAATATTACATTTCATATAGCAGTAACCATTTAATTTTATATATCCAATAGAAGGATCTTATATAAATTTTGAAATCCATATATTACTCTTATGTGCCACTGGAGTTAATATTATGCCATCAAAATTTCTTTGACATATCTTATTTATCCTAAAAAATAATCATACATATTCTCCAATTTACTCTTAGATATGCATTAAAATTTTAGAGTTAATCTTATATATCACTATATTATTGTTTTGTATTCTTCAAGTCAATCTTATATACCTCAGTGTGGACTCAATATTATTCTTTGTGCACCATAATACTTTTCCAATGTAGTTTTCATGGGATAT
This sequence comes from Viscum album, assembly GCA_963277665.1. Classification (NCBI taxonomy): domain Eukaryota; kingdom Viridiplantae; phylum Streptophyta; class Magnoliopsida; order Santalales; family Viscaceae; genus Viscum; species Viscum album. Next base: position 167,086,794 of record OY728148.1, read on the forward strand.
TACATATGCATTGGGAGATATTTTCTATTCAAAGTCTAATCTTATGGATCATCAGTGAAATGTTATGTATCGTAGTGTAGAATCTCCATAAAATTTCCAATTTTTTATCTAAGAGTTACTACACATTCCTTTTCCTTTTTTATAATTATTTTAATATATTAGGTATAGACTTAAAATTCTTCAAATCAAATTTGAAATTCTCCAGAAAAAATAAAATCAACTCAATAAAACTAAATAAAATTTACCATATATTTAAATCATTTTCAATCATATTATAATAATATCGAAATCACTTCCAATATTTATAAACTCTTTTGATTATTTCAAATGAATTCCCCCTCAGTTTATTTAGCTCTCAAACATCATCATCATCTATGTAAAATTTCCAAAAGTATTGATCATACCAAAAAGAAAAAAAATATTTTTTTTCTAAAGGTATATCTAGCTCCTCATCCTCATGAAGACATAATATTTAATAATCTCTACACTCTATGAAACTCATCTCATCAAATGAGCTCCTAAAACCCATTAAATAAAATAACCCACAATGCTAATTCTTACAATACTGTCTTAAAAATACATTTAATCTCTAATAAAATTTATCTTAAACCTTCAATTGTCCTTTTATATTCTTCAATAGATGAATAACATATATACAAGAATAATAATTGATATCATCACATAGCATTTAAATTTTTCAAGGAATAATTTGTATATAACAAAATCTCATAGCCACTTCTCAATTTCAATCCAATGAGTTATTCAATTATTCCATTCATTTGGGTTCTTCATCACCACTCTAAAAATATATACTATAGAATCCCCTTTTTTTTGTTTCTATTACATCGGATAATATTAATGAATATTTTTAGAACTAGGTGCTAAGACATCCCATGATTTCGAGGCATAGTGATCCTAGTATTGATATTATAAAAATATCAAATATACCAGTATCACATGAGAAAATTTTTCCTTATATAGTATAATAACTCACAAAGTGGTACTTGGATGAAAAATTTGAGATAGACATTTATTCCAAAACATGGGTCTTACACTAGGCATGACATAAATTTTTTTTTCATTGGGTGATGGTTAAAAAGATTCCATTAGTACCAGTAATAAAATAAATATACTTATTTATTTATTTTATTAAATTTGGACACAGTGAACTAGACTCAACTATATAGGAACAATTATGTCAAATCTCTAGGATTATACACATAACCATAGAATTTAATATGATATCTTGAGGAGCGTTGTTAGGAGACGAGATCGTGAATCGACAATAGAGGTACTTCCAGGATCTTTAATGACATCATAATTCATGGAGCTCACCAACAACAATAATGAAAAAACCATTCTTCATTAGAAATTAATCCAAATACAACGTAGGACTGTGTTTTTTGTTGATTTATCCCTTTTTTAGTTTCTTTATGAACATGAATTAATTATTTTCATAGTCTGATTCATTGTTCGATCATGCTTTTGGGATTGGGTTTAATCTTCATGGGATTTAGGGGGATTGAATGTTTTGATCGATAAAACTCTTCATTCATCATACTAATGGAAACGAATCAATGAAAAATTTAACTCAAATAATGTTCATTCCTAATTTTATGGTCTCTGGATTTATCTCCCATATTCCACGTGTGACTGTTGTTATTATATCATTTGGTCATAAATTCATAAAATACATGTTGAGTGATCATTGCACAATTGATCATTGGACCAATAGATCATCCCCACATTATTAGGTTGTAGATTTATAGCATGGTTGTGGTGTGAAATAATTAAGGATATACCATATTAAGATTGGATATCATTGACTAATAGGTGATGGTGTTTTGACAATGATGAGCAATGGTGAAGGTTGTCCCAATCAGATTGGTGAACAAATTATGGCCACCGGGGATGGCATGGTAGATCAACATGAGATATAATATTTTCAATGATTCTTATGACCATTTTTTCTATGATGGAATCATTATAAAAAGATGTGCAAACATTCTAGTGTTTCCCTGAAATCCCACACTACAAGGCATGTAGTTCAGGAAGAAGCACCATGTAGTCCCCTCTATACAGCATATAGGGTTTTTTTATAATATATAAATATTACACACCATGTGGTGAATTGACACACCATTGGACCCTTAGTTGGTCAGATCAATGTTTATAAATATTACATGTCGAGGAATTCATATATAGATTCATCTCATGTGAGTAGGGTCACATATAGGGTGAAACATAGTTAGCCAACTCAGCATGGACATGGTGTACATTATTGGGAATAAATTTAGTGCTACATTCTCTCTATTCTAGTTTACATATTATGTAACCCTTGGTGGAAGGGGTCAGTGTGTATAAGGATTTTATTCCTAAGAACCCATGTGGCCCACACGCTATGTGTGGAAGGGCACACACAGTGTACTTGGGGATGTACATAGGCATGGGATAACGACACATGCCAAGTCTCATACCAACCCTTATAGTATATGTAACCTAGGGAAATTCCATATATTTTAGGGGAATGGTCTATAGTATATGATCTATGGAAGACATCATGTTGAGTACTAGACAGACTTCAACATTTCATGTACACCTTGGGACTTGAATTGTATTTTGAGGAATTAATTCCCTATGAACATGATACATGGTAATTTCCATGTTTTTTATACACACCATATACCTATGCAGGGAACATCATGTTCTACATGGAAGGAATTTTGGATCCCTCATTATTAACAATTCAGTTCTGTTATTAGCTTGGGTGTTTTACATAATATTTTTGTAGTTTATACCAATATTAGTGGAGTTATTTATCTTGTTTTATCCCTGTAAGGGTATAGTGAATCATTACATCTTCATCACAGGATTGTGACCCCCTGTATGGGGTGAGTCCTAAGTAGAGTTTGTGGTGTTTTCTAGGGTTCTTGAGTTTGATCTTCTATCATTATTCCATCCACCCTATGTAGGGTTCATGGTATTGGTATGAACACCATGAATAGAACATTGATACCATCTCTTGTAGGTTAAAACAGTATGGTTTTCAGTATCACCATACATATCGTCCCATACATATTTGGTTTTTCTAGTCGGGTTCGTGGTTTCCCCTAGTAGTGCTGGGTGGGATCTCTTATCTGGGTATCAAGATATTATAGATCTAGTGAGTACTTCGTGGTGATACTGTATGAGAATTACCTCTTGTATGAGGTCCATTAGTTCTATCATGGCATGGGGAGTGATCCCTCCAATATGTGCATTTCCTAAAATCTAAGAGTGAAATCCTATGGCTGGCAGTGATGGTTGTGCCCTTTTGAGAATTTTTGTTTGTTATGAGAATATATGGTTTTATTATTTATATGTATTATATATGATTGATAAATATTTCATTTATCTAAATAATATAGATGAATTATGATATTTAATATTGGAGTTTCCAACTAGGTATTGTTATACTCACCTTGGCGTGGTTCTTTCCTGCACATGTCATGTCTTATGCAGATGATAGTCTATTTGACAGTGTACTAGGAGTACTGGGAGTAAGAAGAGATTATATTGTTCTAAATAGACAAAGTTATTTACTAGGTGTTTCATTTGATAGTATTTCCCTCTTTCTATGTAGGATGGACACTTTTTAAATTTTTTTGTATTCTTGTATTTATCTCTTTTGGAAGTTTTGGAACTTTTTTTCATACATTGATTGTGGTATAGATGGTATGATTCCATTGGTATCAATTGTCTCATTTTTTTAATTAAATATTGTTTAGTCTTGAATATTTTTGTGTGTGTGAAACAAATTATTATAATGCCTCCCATATGTGGGATATTCTTACTAGATAGTAGTCTAGAGCCCCTGGCCAATTTATGGTGGGGGCTTACACTTAGCTTATTATAGACCATGTAAGCTAAGGTGGGTCTGGTCATGATAGAGTTTTATCAATGATTGTTTCTACCATAGGACTATAGTTTTCTAATTGGTCTAGATTTGATTTTTTTATTTATAAAAAAATAGTGTGTTTTAGGTTTGGCTTTCAAATAAAGGACTCTAGTGTTGGTGTGTCATTCGACATATCCATTAACCATTACTCTAGTAACCTGATGTTTAACTCATTATATATAGTCTATAGATGTAAGTAAATAAATTGGTACATTCATAATATTTCAATGGTCTTTGGATTCCATGTCTATCCTATGTTATCTCCCCATATATACACGTTGGTTGTGGTTTGTCTTGTCTTATTTTAGGGTGTATTCATGATGACAGCCTGCAAGGTTTCTGCAATCGGTTCATGATTATTACTTAATGGGTGATGAGTAATGCATGCATGGGCCTAGTCCTAAGGTGTTTTTCTTATCATCTTGATAGTATGTGGTTCTTCTACCCATTCATCAGTTAATAGATCTTCATCTAGTGGTTCTGGTGGATGCATCATGTCAGACCGAAACTTGGATGGGTTTGATGGTGTTAGATGATTATGTGTCAGTATCAAATTAGTATCATTTTCTTCCATGTTATTAACAACTTGAGATCTAGGTAAATCAAGATGCACTGATTGTAATTTTGTTATTTCGGTTACATCCTAATAGGTTTTCTTGTTTGAAAATACCCTAGGTACATCTCAATTCACTGGGTAAGATGCATTTTTATGCATGTGATGGATATAGAAATCTTTCATGATATTTTTCAACAAATCATGTTATAGAGAGGGTGATGGTCAATATACCACATGGACAGAGGTAGAGATTGGAACATGGAGGTCTGCAGGGTGGTTGTTGTGGTAGAGGGGATTTTAGTGTTGTAGGACATGGTTGACACCATGATATATTGGGACCACCATAACCCACAAGTTGGTCCACGCTTGGCTCAATGAATATGTGTTTAAAGGCATGGGTAGCCACATGTGCTAGAAGATTATGATACAGAGGCTCCAAGAGTGATTTAAGGTACGACATGTGTCTTTTTACCTTAGCTGTAGTTTTGAAATAAAAAGGTACACTCCATTATTTTGGTATTGTATCCCTAGTTTGTGGTTATAAAGTTTCTATTTGGTCCATTGGCTTAACCCTTATATTTGAAGGATCCTGCATTGTGGATCAGTGATCACACAATTTTATCAGTAGTATAAATTTACTCTAAAGAGAGAGAGAGAGCCTCACATGGAACCTTTCCATAGTGGAATTGGGACCATATAATTTTTTCCTCGGTAAGGAATGGTTTTCTATGATCCATTATTTGTTTATGGTTACTAGCGAGGTTTGCAGGGAATTCGAGACTTGGCACAAATTTTTTCACCTTTGGTAATGATTAATCTAATGCATAATTGGATGATTCATGTGTAAGAGTATACAACTAGCTTCTTATCAGTTGTCTAGTATTACCCTTTGAGAAGAGGGTGATATGATTTTTTGAGTTCCTATAATGTGGGAGAGGAATCATGATGTAGTCCATGAGTATATTTCATGCTCATCTCCTAATAGATATTTTTTTCCATGTAGACTTGAACCAGAGACGGTCTGATATGGGATCTAGCATATCCGATGACATTATAAAATTTCAAGGGATAGAGTTATGGTTGGGTAATCTATAGAGGTAGGGTATTTGTTAGACCAGGTGTGTTCTCTTGGGCAGCCCAATGTGATTTACAAGGAGGTTAATGAGAACGTGAGGTTAGTTGTGGATTAATGTTACCAAAACTAGGTAACTTTTATAGAGTATTATCTACCCCTGAAAATCAATGAATTCTTTATCCTATAATTAGGAGTGAAGTATTTCTCAGAGTTTTACTTCATGGCTGGTTGTCACAAGATCTAGTTTCGAGATGAGGATATACCAAAGGTGGATTTCCAAAGATTTTACAGTTTTTTTGTGTTCTTCATTATACCTTTTGGCTTGTTAGGTTCCCCAATAGTGTTGTAAGACTTATAAACTAGGTATTTTAACCCTTATTGGACATGTTATAGGTATTCTTCCCAGTTAACATACTTTTTTACTCAACATGAGTGATGGATAACCCAATATGATTGAGGGTAATTATATACATTTTTCGAGAGTACTAGCTTTATGAGAAGCTCTCAAAGTATCAGTTCTAGATTACAGAGGTCCACATAATGGGATATGTCTTCTTAGACATATGAGTGATAGTGGACCCATTAATGGTTAAAGTCGTAATGACCTGAGATCCACTCAAGGGTATGTCCATTGTAGCATATTATCATAGTGAGGTCTTCCCACCATTTTTATTATACGAGATGACATAGTAGTTGACCTCTTTATAGTTGAGCCTTGGGGATAAGGATGGTGCAACGTATCTTTAATCGATGATTGTTTCCCCATCACTTCATCATTGAGTTAGGGAGGCATATCTTAGGGATATCTAGGGTGAGGTATTGTTTTACCATATATCCATTGGACATGTTTTTGTAAGATTATTTGAATGTGGGAAGTACAGTATTCTTCTGATGATGGATGATGAAAATATTAAAATTGAATCAGAGTTTTTTAGGAGTTTGATTTTCCATAGAAATATATCTAGGATGAAGAGGATATACCATTATCATTTATCATTAGGTTTGGTGACCAAGGATGTTGCAAATATTTCATATTTAAACTCATGATGTCACACCTATCAGTAGGTAAATACTGGTAGAGATTAGTGGATTTTTGGGACACCTCTTCATGTGGGAGGCTGTCTAGATTGATGAAATTACCTTAATGATCATATCAGATGGTGATTCTCACATCACATCATGATTATGGAGGGGATTTTGGATGATTTGGTACTTGGTTGTGGTTGAGAAGGATTTTTTCTAGCCCATATATTATTCCTAGAAAATTGGACAGTTTAGTTTCTGTAGAACATGGCTAGGGATAGAATGTTAGCTTTATTCTATTGTTTGGAAGATCATTTATGATAGGTAGAGTTTTAATATCATAAAAAATACCCATACACAATTTGAATAATTCCATTTCTGTCCATGTTTTGGGGACCCTATAGGTAAATGTTGTACTGGATAGAGCTAGTGGGAGATAGTGATTTTGGCTTTAGAGATTGTGTTAGAAATGGCTGTAAAGAGTGGAGTTCATGTTAAGTTATATGAGAGTATCCCAATAATTTCAGGAGTTTAATATGGACAGATGATAGTGGCCTTTGTGTTTGATGAGATGATTGTGTGATCTGAGTGATCTCCCCTTTAAGGGATTCTGATAATTTGGTCAGGACAGAAGGCTATATATGGGCTTTATATGACCTTTTTCTGGTTGTTATTTTTTGGTAGTGAGGTAAAATTGTTCTAGTTCCCCAGACTATAGTTAGACCAAGTGCTTGGGGTTTTCCACATGTCGTGGTTGAGGTGACATTTGAACAAACTTTTCCACAATGTCAACTAGGATGAGTCGTACATTGAGGGTTGAGTTTCATTTTAAAGGATTTATAGTATCCCAATATTATTTGGGCACTGACTGGAGAATTACCTTCATGGGAAAGTTTTTACCTTGGGTGTATGTCTATGGACAACATTGGAACCTTCAGAAGATATTGTGGGTGTGGGTAGCCCAGATGAGAGATCAGTATCCTCTTTCGTTAGTAGGATTTTTTTTATTTTCAAGAAGAAAATACTTGAAAGGTGGGGAGAATGTAACATCCTTGTTTTTATGATGTAATACTTTATAAAACATCAAGGAATATTTTCATAATCTGGTGCTGATATGGTGTGATATTCTGAGGCTTAGGTATTTTGGAGTTGATATTATAAAAATATTAAATATATTATAATCAAAGTTATGTTTCTTTCAAAAATACTAGAATAACTCATAAACATGGAATTTTATTTGAAATTTGATACCATCGTTCAGTCTAGAAGCTGGGTTTTACCCTAGGTGTGACATAATCACAATAAACTTTAGTGGATCGTTAAGAAGTTGTTGTGGGTGAAAATCATAAAATAAATGTGTTCATTTTATTATTTTTTATAATAAATACATAGAGTTATCTATATAATAATTCTTATTATAAATAATTATTGTTATCCTCATAACCCTAGTATTTTAGAGGAGATCTTGAGGACCATTGGCATGCGTTGATATTGTAGATCGATAATCAGAGTACTACTAGGATTTCCAATCACATTGGAGTTCCTTGGTCTCACCAATAATGACAACAAAAAACTATTCATCTTTAGTGATTGATCCAAACTTGTGTTATGAAATTATTTTATGTGTATTTATACCCATTTTCTGTCCCACAAGGAATGTTAACCAATTATTATGATAGTTTGATTCATGAGTCGATTGTGCATGAAGGTTCATGTTTATTCATCCCAGTATTTAGGTGGATTGATTGTTTTGAATGATATTACTATTCATTAATTAAACTAATAGAAACGAATCAAGGCCAAACCAAACATGACCAAGGTTCAATCAACATTTTATAGATTATGTTTTTGTTTCCTCTATTCCACATACGATCACTGTTGGTATATCTTTTGGCCAATGTTATGACAAATACCCGCAGAGTGATCGTTGTGTAATCATTATTTAGTGAAACGGATCATCACCACTTGTTATAGAAGAATATTTTTAGCATTGTTGTGGTGTGAAATGATGAAGGATTGATCTAGTTCACAATAGATATCCATGACTCATAGGTGTTTTCATTTCAACATCGAGGAGATATGGTGAAGTTTCTCCCGGACAGATTATTGACTGGAGTCCATACATTGGTGATGGTGAGGCTGGTCAACTTTATATTTGGGTTTCTCGGTATGTATCACAATGGATTTGAAAGGAATGGTTTCTTGGTCGGAAGATGCATGAGTGATCTAGATTTTAAAGAAATATGAGACTACAGGTCATGCATTTTAAAAACACACACCATGTATTTCTCTCTATGTAGTGGATGGGGTTTTTTATTGGATGAAAATATCACATATTCCCTATGGTGAACCCATGTGTTGTATGAACCTTAGTTTTCCCTCTCATAATGTACAAGGTGTACATTCCCGGGAAGCCATGTGGTTCTACACACCATGTGTGCCCAGTCACATGTCATGTGACACTTAGTCAGTCGTCTCGACAAGTGAAATCATTGCACACCCAGAAATAAATGTTCCACTACACTCCATGTATTCCATGCCACATGTCATGTAACCATTCATGGAAGGCCCAACATGTATAGGGATTACACTCCCAGGAACGCATTCGGTGTTGCATGTCGTGTGTGGTAGCGCACACAGAATTTACATCATAAGGTATATGGAAATGAACAAAAAAAACATAGGCTATGTGCTAGCCTCACCCCTACATTTCAATTATCCTAGGGAACACACTTTTTTTAGGGAATAGGCTGTAGTACATAGACTCAGGTAGACATCACACCATGTGTAGGATGAACATGAACATGTCGTGTAACCTCTAGAACACACCATGCATTTTGAGATATGTATTCCATGTAAACATGAGACTTGGTAGGTTCTTTGTTTAGTGAGTAAAATTACGTACCGTCATGGGACACACGATGTACTACTTGTTGGGTATTTTGGATCCCTCGTTAATCTAAGTTCAGCATTGGTTTAATCTTGAGTGTTCTTCCTAAGACTATTTTAGTGTAGAATAATATTGGTTGAGTGAGTTCCCTTGGCCTATCCCAATGATGGTGTGGTTTTTCATTGCATCTTTAGCATAGTATTATAATCCCCTATTTGGTAAGATTCACATGTAGAGTGTTTTGTGTCCTCTAGTGGTCCAAATTGTGATCCACTATCATTATTTGATCCACCATTGGTAGGATTCCTAGTATCATCGTAACCACTATGCACAAGGAGTTGATCCCAAATCTAGTAGGTTAAACCATAAGGATTTGTTGTATGATTTGACATATGATCCCCTACATAGTGGATCATTACAGTAGGGTTTTTAGTTCCCCACCAATGTTCATGGAAGTGATCACCTATCTAGGCCTTGAGATCTTGTAGATTAATTGAGTACTTCTTGATGAGACTAGATGAGAATGACCTCTTGGGGGAATGTCATCAGTGGAAGCATGAATCGGGGAAAGAACCCTACTAGATGAGTTTTTCCTAGAAGCTAAAAGAAAAATACAACGGTTGAATGGGATTGTTGAGACCTTTTGAGACTGATTTTCTATTAGGAGAATATCAAAGATTATTAATGTTATATCTTTTATCTTGTTGAAATTTATTGTGTTGATTTGAATACTATTTATTCTTTATGATTAGTAATTTAGACGTGTATAACTTCGTATTTTTATACTCACCCCTATAAGGTATTTTCCCTCACATCTCAGGTCTAATGACGAGAACAAGCCATTTGATGGTGCCTCATGAGGTCTAGGAGTAGGAAAATCAAAGATTGTTCTAGATAGACTAGGGTTATTACTAGGTGTTTGATTTGATAATAGTTACCTCTTCTAAGAAATTTGGACTCTCCTACATTTTTTTGGGCATCTATTTGTACCAATTATCACTTTCACTACTTTGTTCCACACTCTGATTATAGAAAATATTTTATATATTCAATGGTATCAGTTTTGATGTTTTACATTTCAATATTGTATGGGATTGGAGATGCATGTGTGTGTATGGGTACATAGTATAATTCCTCCTATATGTGTAATATTGCTACTTAGTTCTTGTCTCTAACACCTAGACTATTGTATGTGATGTTGGGGTGGTCACACTCAACATATCATTTTCCAAGTTGACCCTAGTGGTTTAGTTCATAACATATACATCCTTGATTGGATACTTCATTCTATGTCCATTAATTATCATATCAAGATTTCCATTTTATATGGAATTCATTTATTTAGTAATCATCATCAAATTTCTTCAGTGCATATTGATATTTTCATATTGATAACAAATACAACACATCATTTTTAATGGACTATCTATCTCTTCCTCTGGGGTTATTGTCACTACCCAAAATGAAAATTCATGTCAAAATATCTTCAACTATTTTCTTATATATCTCCAACTTATTAAAAAAAATGAAAAGGGTGATATTATATGTGAGTAATCAATTAAAAAATTGTATTTAAACTTGGGTAATGATTAATGTAGAAAACTAGAGTGGATAATCAACTTCCCAACATTTTTCTTTATCTTGTATTTCTCAACATCATCTCATTATCCTTGTCAATGAGAAATGTAAATTCTCCCCCCATCACTCCAAAATTGATTCTCACATAAAAAATATAGAAAAATCAAATTATTATACCTCAATAATGAAAATCTAAATAACCTTCCATAATATTATCTTTAAATAAAATAATGATTTTTATAAATCTTTCTCAATTAAACTCATCCTTGGTAGGTAAACTCTATATTCTCTCCAATATGGATGATCTATTTTAAAGTAATATCTATGCATACATATCATAAATTTTCTTCAGTAAATAATGTATAACAAGCTGGATCTTATATTTTTCAATAAAAATAGTCATATCACTTATCATTATAGTTCTCCCCTTTTAGGAATCACCTTTAGTTGCCAACATAAGAAAACAAACAAACAGATATATGAATAAGTAGAACCCTTCATGTCTCCTTAGTGAGTGAAATAAATATTGATATTTTATTATCCACCAATAAACTTTTTTATGATTAGCATAATTAATAATTGAACTGTTCAGCCTTACTCACTTGAATTTTTAGATAGTAACATCCTTTGGAAGTGTGTTCTGGTTATTTCTTTCAATTAACTCTTTGTGTGAGATTTTTTCATTTATATTATATTTTAGAGAACATAAATTTACTTGTAAATGCTTAATTATCATCAAAATGTCCTCTTTTATTATAAATTTGACAAAGAATTATTTTGAACAATTAAATTATCATGTGAACCATCCACACAACATCTCATGAATTCATGTATATTCATCTTTTAACAACAACTAATTATATTTGAATTCCTATTTATTTTCATATATTTATTCCCCCAATTTTATCCTACTAATTCTTTCTTGGATCTATTTTCTACCTTGTTTCTCCATTATTCTTCCATTAACACAAAAAATTGTGTTTTTTACAGTAGTACATGATGTTTTTTCTCTTATAATAAAAGAATATTTTTGTCTTTAGTGTAGCATCCTTCTCAACATTCTTGGTTATATTTTTTAATAGATTAATTTTCCTTAGTACCCAATATAAATTCACCTTTATTCCTCTCTTGATTATTTCATAGCTTTTGTGCTATAATTTCTCCAGATGAATTTGGCACATTATTGGTAGATTTGAAACCGCATTATTCATCAAAATTACCACCTTTGTTTCAATTTCCACATATATATTCTAAAATTTAAAATGTATTGGACATTTACATATTCTTTATATTCATATTCTATATATTTTCTATTGAAATTGTTTTTCTCCCCCATTGATGTAATCTATTTTCGGAATACATGAATTAATATATTATACCAATAGTAAATATCTTTATATATAAACTTTATATAGTACCAAGAATGGACAATAAACATTTTGTTTCTTCTTTTATGAATAATAAAATAATATTTTATTGCTTTAAATTTTTCCCCACTTTATCCTTCAGTTGATATTATTTTAGGGAAGCACTTTTCTTATTGATTCTTGCATACAGCTTTGGTGTAGAGGTGGGAAGCTCATAATTTCCCTAAAATTATATGTGTATATATATCAAAAATTGGATTTATGACCCCCACCAATAATGTAACCATATTTAGTATAAATACAACCTTATTAACCATATGGTACCTCTTTTTAATTTGATCCTGTAATAGATTTAGTATTACATGATCTCAAGCTTATCTTGATAATAGATATTAGTATTTTAGAATAATGATCTTTAATATAATTCATGATGGAAGAAACCATTATCTCAGAAGTTTATGAACATTCAACTTATGTCACTATAATATTTGTTAATTTAATATCCAACTCAATTAACTTATGATCAATTGTGTTAATTGAATCTTAAACTCACCTCACCCTTTCTTCAATATTTGTTTTCTTGTGATCTTTATTTATCTTGATCTTTTCTTGTAGTGAATTTTGAAGCTCTTTTATCTTGTTTTATTTCACATCTAACTAATCATTCTTGACATCAATGATATTTCCTTTTTTATTTAATGAATAAATATTTTTTTTATACCTTTATTGTATTTTTCTATATCTTAAACTATACTTATATATTCATTCTCAAATCTGGAGAATATTTTTATAGCTTCATTTACAAAGAAATTTTGAAATCATTTATTTGGTTTGATTGATACACATTAAAATTTTTATGGTAGTTCTTACCCAAAATTAATAGTTTCTCTTTCAGGTTGGGTAATATCTTCTATAATTTCTCCAAAATAGACACAAATAAATGAGACAACATCTTTAGGAAAGTTCTATAGGATTTTATTCAACGAAGAATATGAATTTTCTTTTGATTCCTTAGAAACTTCAACTTTCCCTATTACACATTGATCATCCAAAATACAATCTTGGACCAAAATTTCAATTTCCTCATTTTTGGTATGAACACTTTAAAACTACTAAGGTAAAATTGCTATCCATTTTTTCACAATTATATTTAACGAGTAAATCTTCACCAATCATAAAAAATTGATTTCTTTATGATTATAAAACATTGAAGTTTCATTCCACATTTCATATGAGGGATTATCCTAATAGATTGAGATAATTTCTTTTAAAGGATGATTATTAACATATATAACATAAATTTTTCGTTATAGATGACCTTCAATTGAAGGTAATATTTTCATTTGTTTGAGACTTCCCTCAATTTCATTACATCCCATTTATTCTTGTTCATAAATTTCATGAATGATATTGAATACATGTTGTATTTGATAAGGAACTCGTATAACTATTCAAATCATCACTTCATAATAAAATTCGGTGAGAAACTCAAAAAAATCCAATAAAAGGTAGAACCCAATGTTATGATACTAATTGTTGTTTCATAGGATCAGTATACCCACATGGAGAGGCTAGAATGAATCAGTCTGCATATCTATTTTCTAATTGAAAACATTCCCTCTACCTCTACATCTATTATAGTGAATGGATCTTAATAAATAATATTATACATGGTCTACATGAATGTAATAAAGATATGAATATTAAATAACATGTATAATATATATTTATGAGGCTTATGTATGATTTTTTGATTTATTCCTCAAAGTATGGTGGTTGTAATCCCACAAATATATAGCTGGTCTTTTATTATAAATAGTAATCCAAGTGGAAGGTTCTAGCCATGAGACCTAAAACTTAACATAAATTAGATTATAATTAAAAGTAAAAACCATATCAATAGGCATTATCTTTCACTTCTTCATGTACAATAGCACCAATTAGGTCCTTTCTCTTAATAAACATATTCAACAAGGAATTCCATAATGTAAGATAGAAATAATAAGTACTAGACTATATAGGACAGAATAGATTTGACATTTTTCCTCAGTTAATATAATATTCTCCAAGATGCCTATCTTATTCTTCTTTAAGAATATAGATAATAAATATATCCTTTACCGTATAAAAATAATTATAGAATATCTAACTTTTATTTTATATACTCTTCAACACTCAAAGAATTATGTTATGGTAGTTTTGGTTAACTCGACCTCTCCTTCCTCTTCAAAACCCACAATGATTAGGTTATTTAATAGTATCACTTCATCAGTATCCATTACTCTCTATAAAATTTTTCAATGAACTCAAATACAAAATATTTATTCAGAAAAACAAAGAATATTCATGAGAATAATATTACACAATTTAAATATGGAAATTCCCATTTACCTTGGCATTAAGACATTTATATTTTAATTATCTTCCTTTCTACCGACCGGGCATCCTTTCGGAATAACATAGTAGTAATCCTAAAGGTATGGAAACATATATATATTTTAAAATTCTCTAATTTACTATTATATATGATTTTAAACTTTATATTTATTCTTTTGTATCCCCATATTTAAATTTTACATACATATATTTACTCTTACATACTTCATTGTGAAATAAATATTATTTTTATATATTGAAGTAAATTTCCAATCCTACTCCTCAAGGATCGTATGCATACATTTTGTTCGAAAAATCCCTTAAGAGTGATTTTTGGGTTATGTTTGTTGACAAAAGAGTGCAAGGAGTTGGCGTTTGATATTGTGCTAAATAATAAAGTTGATAAATAAATTAAAAGGACTCTTTAATAGACTATTTAATTTTGATAAGTTCTTATCCTGATGTCTCGAATATGTGTTCACATGCTATGGATAAAATATATTTTTTAGATGAATTTTGGGAATTTGTATATTTCCAAAACCATAAAGGTCATTTCAAAATGTACATGGGGATTTTGGAAAAGGCCTAAAGGTGTTATGTAAGTATTAATCTGATCTATTTAAGGATTGTTATACACATTATAAACATCATTCATCTTATTAAAATAATGAATCTTTATTTTCATATGGATGAAAGATTCATTTAATCATAATTGTTCACTATGAAAACACCATTCAACTATGTGTAATCATTATTCTAATTTTTATAATGATCATCACGTTTTTTTGTATTCATAATTTTATATAATAATTATTTTTGACCTACATGAGAATGATTATGAATATATATTGGAGTTAATCCATCTGATTTTTTTTCAATTATCTAATTAAAAATATGATTAATTTTATTAATCATAAAATCTGATTAATAAATTTTAAAATTCATAATGAGTCAATAAATTTAATAATTGAGGGAGAATAATTCTATATTTTTTTTGAAATCATGATCAAAGAATATTTTTTGACATGTATTTGACCATGAACACTTTATCATGGATATATGAGATAGTCTTGTGCATGTTTTTTTAGTGTGAGTTGGATGAATTTAAACTTCATGTTTTAGATTACGTTTGAGAAGCTGATTACCTTTAATATTTAAAGTATTTTGGTTCGAGGTTTTAAGGTGTAAAAACACATTTTTTACCACTAAAAACATATATTCTATTATGGAATTATTTTCTTCTTATTAAATCTAGCATAAATAAAAATGAGGGAAAAGGAAATAAAAACATGCATGAGATCATGTAGAAAAGGACTTACACAATATCATTGTAAAGAAAATGTATTATTACCACATAGAAGAATAAGATAATAGAGTGGGTAAAATAAATAATTGTTTTTAATATTTTATTGATAATAAATGATATAATTTCCTCACATTAGGTTAAATACGTTTGTTTATAAAATTTTTGGTATTAGATCATTCATTTGAAAATTTAATTAAAATTCAGGTTTACCATTTAAAAATTCACAATATTATATAGAACATAAATAATATAATTTTCTTTATTTGAACTTAATATTTGGTAAATATGTTTCTATTTATTGGGCTACCAATTCTATTTATAACATTGGAGTTGGATCATACATTTGTGTGGGCTAAATGGGCCATGAATTCAAAGATGGACTAGACTCACCATATGTGATATTACTTCAGTATTTCAGTCGTATCATATTAATACATACTTAGAATGGACCCAAATTTTTAGGGATGATAGAGGACCCAATTATGAACAAATAATCCTATGGTAAGGACAGATAATTCATGAATTTTAGAGAACAAAGATTCAGTGGAAGTGGGATTAAAATATGTTTCAGAATGTCCTTTTCATGCTTAAAAATGTTTCGTAACCCAAACCCTCACAAACTTTATTTAAATGAGATTTTAACTCTTTGGGAGGTTTGGTGGAGGCATTGGGATGGTGTTTCCAAAGGGGTGTCTCTTAGGAAAATCTCAATCCTCTTGAAAGTAGTATGGCCTTTTGCAATGATCTTCTCCAAGAAGGCTCTCCTCTACCTCCTACACTTCGTGCTTCTTTTCTATTATGCTTATAACATCAATTTTTCTTCAATTAATCTTTTTTATTATTCTCTTTTAATCATTTTATTTTTCTTTCTAAATCTGGAAACTATGAGTGGAGAAGATATTGGGTGCTTTCCTTTCAATCTATTGCAT
Source organism: Viscum album (assembly GCA_963277665.1). Classification (NCBI taxonomy): domain Eukaryota; kingdom Viridiplantae; phylum Streptophyta; class Magnoliopsida; order Santalales; family Viscaceae; genus Viscum; species Viscum album. The sequence goes on from OY728148.1 coordinate 167,103,831, forward strand.
ATGAAAAACGTCTCTATGATGATAACTCCTCCCATGGATGAGTGATTTAGTTTATAGTTTATCTAATACCTAAACCCCTAATTTTTTTATTTTAAATCCATAAACATACTATAATTCATAAATTGGGACCAATTACTTGAGTTTTAATTTTTATGTAACTCGATCGACTTGTGTTTGACCGTGTGGATGGACCAGTTTCAATCATATGAGTGAAACCTCAATCGCAAAATCCAATCGACATTTGATATAATTGTGGGTTCAATTATCATCCCCAAACTCAATTAATTATACAATATAGGGAGGATATGATTTACAAATTTGAAACTAACCAGAAGTTTGATTTTGGATCACAAACAATGTAAGGTGCTGCAATTAGATGTCCCAAAGATAACCAGGGGTCCGTTTTTCAAATATTTGTGGTCGTGTTAATTTCCATGGGGTTCGGTGGTGGACAAGGTTAGGGGATCACAACAGAAAAATATATAATAATATTGGATTATGATGAATGAATGGTTAAGGGGGTAGTTAGATCAACTACATCTTCTCATATAATTTTTTTAAAGAAATTATGTCTTCAAATGTTCCTTCTCATTTGTTGTTTAGTTTATAGTGTGAATGTCAATAAATCAGCCCCAATATTTTATTTCATTTGTTTTCACTTATTTTATTTTTTAATTCAATAATATTAATGTTTTTTTTAATTCACTTATTCCTTGAGAGAATGTCCTAGTTTATCCACTGTTATACACTTATTAAAATCACAAATATTTTTTATAGTGTGTGAGACAGTTCCTTTAAAATTGGTGCCTCCACCAGGGATGAAAGAGTTTTATTCAACCAAGTTAAGGTAATTTCATTATTCTAATTTGTTATTTTTTTCTTTTCTTCTCCTCCATTTTCGTTTTAGTTCTTTCTTCCCCACCAATTCGTTTTCAGACCATTAATTGAAACCTCATTTAATGATAATGGTGTCTAATGATTTTTGTTTCCCTCTTTTATATGATTTAAGAAAATTTCCCACCCCAAGGATCTATTTGATCTAAATCCTGTGATTGAACACAACTATAAGGCTTGAATCAGACAATCTTGGTCAGTTAGAAGTGTCACAACTTACCCAACTGGGGATCTCCTCAACTCTAGGAATTTTGAAACATAAGACCCATTAGAAACAAATAATAAACCTTATCTAATGGATGAAAATAATAATAATGACCTCAATAGGACCATTAGAGAGTTGGTTGAACCTGATATTAATTATAAACCTACATGCATTTCATATTCAACTCTTGAATCAAACTTCGAGTTAAAGTATGGATTAACTCACCTTCTTCCAATGTTTCATGGATTATTAGGTGAGGACCCAAACAAACCCCTTAAATAATTCAATGTGGTATGCTCAACAATGAAACCCAAAAATGTATCTGAATATCAAATCAAACTAAGATAATTCCCATTTTCACTTGATGGAGGTGCAAAAGATTGGATTTATTTTTTACAACTATAATATTTAATATGTTAGAACAATTTGAAATGTACTTTCTCACAGAGGTTTTTCCAGCATTGAGGACCACTTTTATTCGAAATGAGATATCAGGGATCAAGAAATCATAAGGGGAGTCAATTTATGAGTACTGGGATTGATTCAAGAAGGTGGGTTCAAGCTTCCTACATCACCAAATTAGGGAGAAACATCTCATCCAGTACTTATATAAAGGCCTCAATGATATGGAGATAAGCATGGTGGATGCCTCAGCTGGAGAGCATTGGTGTAAAAAAACACATCTAGTCGTGCGGGAATTTATCAACAATATGGCACAAAAGTACCAACAATTTAGAGATCGGGGTACACCACTTGTCAGGGGAGTACATTAGGAAATTCATTCATCTCGTGAAATTGATTTAATTGATACCATTTTTGATGAATTGACTACTATGATGATGCAAATTTCTTTGGGTCAAAAGACATACCAACCCATTCCGGTGAGACCTTGTGGAATTTTCACTGAAATAGACCAATAGATAGATTGTTTCCCCAAATTAAAAGAGATGGAGGATTGTGTGGTATTATTTCTTGGGAGACCATATCAGTAGAAAAATATTAACATCCCCCAAAAATAATTATTCCATTGCACCAACATATAACTAAGGGTTGAAGGATCAATCGGGAATGAGGCATGGCTCTGGACAATAGCAAAGGCCCTCTTTTAAACAAAATTTCTACCAGCCTTCAACTTACTAATAGGGTTTCTAACAACCCAAATAGATATTTGATGCCCAATAATCAACAAGTCAACAAAAATAGAATTCTCAACAAAAGTTAGATTCTAATACTGATGTTTTTTTGAAAAATTTCTCTTAATCAATAGAAAGAGTTGAAGAGTCAAGGTTCGGAGCTGAGGGAGTTGAAGACTCAAATGAGCCAGATTGCCACCACCCTCCATGAACTGGTATGTATGAACTCTGGAAATCTTCCTTCCCATCCTACTCCAAATACCAAGTTGATCGTTAGTGACATCACATTGTGAAGCGAGAAGAAAACAACTAAAGCATCCACACCTATCATTATAATGGAATTCACCTCAACCCAAGAGAATCCCAATTCCACCCAAACTGATGAGAAACCCAAGGAGAAAGATAATGGTAAGAATCATATTTATGATATTACAGCTAATCCCCTTAATTTTCTAAATAGGGTTTTAGAAACCAAAAATATGGCTGAAGATGTGATGAAAAAAGAGGTTATGGATACATTCAAGCGTGTTGAGATCAACATCCCTTTACTTAAATCCATTAAACAAATTCATTGGTATTCCAAATTCGTAAAAGATCTTTTTACCAATAAAATAGAGATTAAGAGAAATTATAGGATCAATTTTGAAATAATGTTTCAACGCTCATTACCCAACCTCTAGCAATGCTAACAAAGCGAAAGGTTCCTGGTACATTCACCATATCATGCACTATATAGGAGTTACACTTTTTATGCTCTTTATTATTTTGGAGCATCGTTAAATGTGATTCCTCACTCTATATTCTCTTATTTACAGGTTGGTGAGTTGATGTTGATGAGAGTAGTGGTGTAGCTGGCTAATAGAGCTACAACATACCGAGAGGGGTTAGTTGAGGATGTACATGTTTGGGTAAGAGACATGATCTTTGTAGTAGACTTCTATGTTCTTAACATGGAGGATGATCAGGTAAGTTCCCATGATCTCATTATATTAGGTAGTCCATCCTCAAAACTAAAAAAATGATCATAAATTTCAATAAAGGTACACTTTTGATGGAGTTTGGATATGATGTTACGATATTTAATATTATGGACCCCATAAAGTACCCCTTAGAGGACAACTCTCCTTTTGTTATCTCCCATTTTGAATGACCAAATAAAAACCCCATAGAATTTTATTGTCCTATGCTTACAGATATTATGAGAATTTGTTCTATTTTTATGTCTAAGAGAACATCCACATCTATTTCTAATGCACAAACCACTCTTATATTTTATTTTTAAATGGATTCATACTTGGATTTTGATCACGTGAGCTCTGATTATGACATGGCTCTTGAGTATGGTTATTGAATTGATGATTTATTATCAGATTTTAATTATATATATTCTAATATGTATGTTCATTGTGCACATATTTTAGTTCCTTCAATTTCTCCATCCATACATCACCCTCTACATTGGGACTAAATCCATATCCACTGAATCTAAAATACTCATACTTGTTGAGTAGAGAGAAATTACCTATAATCATTACTAAATATCTCCCTTTTGAACATGAAGGAAAAAATATAAATATTATGAGGGAGAACATCAGGGAAATCAAGTGGAGCTTGGCTGACATATTTGGTATTAGCCCAACTATTTTCATGCATAATATTATTTTGGAGGATGGGGCTAAACCAGTTAGGCAGCCACAAAAGAGATACAATCCATCCCTTTTGGAATTTAATAAAAAAGATGATGAAAATTTTCTCAATATAGGTATAATTTCTCCTATTTTAGATTCACAGTGGGTAAGTCCTATTTATGTTGTGTTTAAGAAAAGTGTTGTTACTATTTTCGGAAATGAAAAAGAAGAGTTAGTTCTAATGAGAGTAAAAAATAGTCGGTGTGTGTGTACTGGTTATAGGAAACTAAATTAGTCCAATCGCAAGGACTAGTTTCCCATCACAGTGATCAAATGCTTGAGATAAAAGATGGAAAAGCACACTATTGTTTATTGGATTAATTTTTTTCGATATTTTCAGGTTCCTATTTCTCCAATGTATTAGGAGAAGACAACATTCACTTTTCCATTCGTCAAATTGTTTTACCAGGGGATACCATTTGGACTATGAAATTCCCCAGGTACCTTCCAAATATGCATGGAGAGTATTTTTTTAGATTTTATTGTGACCTGCATGGAGGTATTTTTGGATGAATATACACTGTATGGGTTTTCTTTTGTCGAATGTATATTTAGTTTTGGAAATGTTTTGAATCATTTTATTGAGAAGTATATGGTATTAATCTTTGAAAAGTGTCATTTCATGGTAGAACATGGGACTTTCTTAGGGAATATAGTGTCAAAACAAGAGATAGAGGTTTTTAGATCTAAGGTAGATATTATTTCAACCTTACCCTATCCTTCATTTTTTTGTGATGTTAGATCTTTCCTTGGGTATTCGGGATTTTATAAGTGTTTTATCAATGATTTTAGTAATAGTTCTATTACTATGTCATGGTTACTTCAAAAGGATTCTAATTTTGAGTTTGATGATACTTTCAAGAGTTCATTTTATGACCTAAATAGTGTTTGACCCCTCCACTAATAATAAAACCACCCTAGTGGGACTTTCCATATGAGTTGGTGTGTGATGCTTCATATATTGTAGTTGGAGTAGTCTTATCACAGAGGATGGAGGGACATTCACGTGTGATAACCTATGATTTGATTACGTTGGATTTGGACCAATCAATCTACAAAACCAAATAAATGGATTTTCTTGCTGGCATATTTACTTTAGATAAATTATTTTCATATTGAATGGGCTCTAAAGTTATAGTTGTTCTAACTATGCAGCTCTGGGGTACCTCTTGAAGAATCCAGACATAATTTCTAGACTTATCTGAGGGTTTATGCTTCTTTAAGAATTTGATATTGAGATAAAGGATAAAAAGGGTTAAAAAAACATGGTGGTGGGCCACATGAGTAGGCTTACTCACACATTAGAGGCTGACACCCTGGAATAGGTACCACTTTATGACACTTTCCATGATGAGAATCTTTATTCCATCCTAGGAACGCATCCTTAGTATGCTGATTTAGTTAACTACCTTGTTGCCTCTGAAATTCCTACAATTTTAAAAAACAAGTCCAAAAGTTAAAGTGTGAGTCCAGATTTTATGTATTTAATGATCCATAAATCTAGTGCATGTGTTGTGATAATGTTATTAGGAGGTGTGTTCCTAATCAGGAGTTTGATCATGTTCTGCATTTATTCCATACACTCTCATGTGGAGGACACTTTGGACCCCAATGAACAACTAGGAAATTATTAGACTATGTATTATATTGTCCTTTATTATCCCATGATGCTCATTTGTTTTGTAAATCCTGATCATGTTTCCCACACACTGGGAACATTTCAAGGAGACATGATATTCCCAAAAACCCCATATTATTCTATGAGATTTTTGATTTATGGGGAATCGATTTTATGGGTCAATTTCTTAGTTCATTTTTTTCATATATTTTAATTTTTGTTGATTATGTTAGTAAATGGGTGTATGATAAGGCCACCAAGACAGATGATTATGATGTTGTAGTGTACTTTGTGAAGACACAAATTTTTTGCAAGTTTAGAGTACCAATGGCTATCATTAGTGACCAAGAGACACACTTCTGCAGTAGAAATTTGGATTCTCTCCTTCAAAAGTATGGGGTGACACAAAAAACATCAACACCATACCACCTCCAAAAAAATATCCAGGTTGAGGTTTCAAATTATGAGTTGAAACAAATTTTAGAGAACCCTGTGTAGCAGAATATGAAGGACTATAGAAAGTGAATGGGTGATTTATTGTGGGATTATAGGAAAACATACAAGACCGCCATCCGTATGTCCCAATTTTTTATTTTTACTTTGAAATCATCTCATCTCCCCATAGAAGTAGAGCTTCAGACATATTGGGTAATACAAAAATTCAAAAAGGATTTGGCCTAAGCTAGAATTCAATGGAAGTTGCAAAATAAAGAGTTTTAGGAGATTCGATTGTTATCATATGAGAAGTCAAGGGTCTACAAGGAAATATCAAAAGTAGATCATGATAGAATGATCCAATAAAGGGAGTTTCTTGTTGGAGAGAACGTCTTAATCTACAGTTCATGACTAAATTTGATGCCTCGTATGTTGTGTTCCATATGTTTAAGTCCATATATTATATCTAATGTTTTTCATTATTGTGTAGTGGAGATCACCCAAGAGGAAACTGGAAAAAAAATTATAGTTAATGTGCAACATTTGAAGAAATACATGAAAGGACTTCCTACTGATGTATTTGATTTCATCACACTGCATGACCCCATCATCACTTGAGAATATAAGGCTATTCCTAAACCTTTCACTTTTATAATATTTTTCCTATTTAAAATTCAACATTTCATGTGCACATGTCATTTCATAATTTCGCATTGAGGATAATGCAATATTTTAAGTGTGGAGGAGGGACATCATTTTTGGGTAGATATTTGGGATTTTCATTTGTGTCTTTTTTTGTGTCTTTTCTATTTATTTTTTGGTTAAACTTTTCAAAAATAAAAGATAAAAAACAAAGATATCATATAACATTCTCATGTGGAACATATGGAAAATGCTTGTTTTCAGAAGTCATTGGTATAATGATAAGCATGTTTAAGATTTCATATTCATGGTTGATTTGTATAAAAATTTATGTCATCAATAATATGATTGGTGGTATCATTATAAAACCTTTTAAATTATGACATAATTATTTTTGATATTTTTTTATGGTAAATTATTACATTGATTTCTCTACACAAATTTTCACTCATCCATGACTTGTGAAAATTTTCTTACTAAATTAAAGTTAGAGTAATGATTGGTAAAAAAACCATTTGTTGATCCATAAGTTCATTTCTCTTTCGATCAGTTTCATTACTATACCTAATTGACCTATGTGTGTTCTTATTATCTGACTGTTGTACGCCCTCAAAAAAAGGTTGTGTCTTGGGCAGGTCAAAAACCAATCTTCCTCAACCATTGATCTTGTTTTAACTATTATAATTAGTGTCTTGGGGAGATGAAACATGGGTTGAGATATGAGTGTGAGATACTTTCCAAGTGAAAGATAAAAAACAAAAAAAATGAGGCGAAATATGAAATGTACAACATAAGAGGATATCTAGGTTGGGAGCTTAAGGTTTGACTTTTGGGAATTCTTAATTGAGTGGGCCATAAAATTTGACTGCAAAGAAATGTAGAACATGTTCGGTGAATTAAACTAGGTAAGAATAAATTTTTTACCTTACCTGAATATACTGAATTAATTATGGATTTATGAGCATGGAATGGTTGGCACAGACACACAGGTGGAGAATTTGTGGCATGGTAGACCCATGACTTGTTTCTCTACGATTTGTGTTATGAATCACACTAGATTTTGTTTTGACAGAACTTATGAGAAAATTTATTTAAATTTTATTGTTATTGACTCTTTATGGGATTCTTATTTTTCCCATATTTCCATTGTGGATTGAGAAGTAAGGACATGCATATCTTATCACAATTTTTTTTTTCAAATACATGATATGAGGTTTTTCCCAAGAGTGAAAAAGGGTAAGTGTGAAGGAGTTGACAAAACGAAATTTTGGTGAATATTTTATTAATAATAAATAAGATAATTTCCTCAATTTGTGTTAAATATGTATATTTATAAAAATATTTTTGGATTAGATCATTCATTTGAAAATGTGATGAAAATTCCAGTTACACCATTTAAAAATCTACTATGGTATTTCAAACATAAATAATTTTATTTGAATTATATGAACTTAATATTTTTTAACTGTTTTCATTACATAATGGTCTACAAATTCTATTCAGGACATTAGAGTTGGATCATGCACTTGTGTGGGTGAAATGGGCCATGAAGTCAATGCTGGACCGGAATCGCTAGATTGGATATCACTTCAGTATTTGGGTTGTTTCTTATTTTTATATTCTTGGAATGTGCCCAAATTCAGAAGGGATCTAGAGAACCAATTCCTCACAAATAATAATTCTGGAAGATTATATAATTCCGGAATTTGTTGGTTAATGATGCAGTGAATGTGGGATTAAAATATTTGGCCAAATTTCACTTTCACACTTAAAAATATTCTGTAAACCTAGACCTCCCAAAATCTATTTAAATGATATTGGTACTCTTTGGGAGGGTTTTTATAGGAATTGGGAAGGTGTGACCAATGGTCTGTCTTTGGGGAACATCTCAAACCTATTTGAAGTAGTAAGGCCTTGTGCAATGAACTCTTCTAAGAAGGCTCTCCTCTCCCTCCTTCACTTTGTGTATCTTAGCATTTTTGCTTGAAACATGAATTTTTATTCAATTAAACTTCTGTATTATTCTCTTATAATTTTTTTATTCTTATTCCTGGTGTATGAAACTAATATTGGAAACATGATTGCGTGTTTCTCTTTCAATACATTGCATATGAAAATTGTCTTCACGATGACATATCCGCCCATGGAAGAGTGATTTCATTCATAGTTGATCTAATCCATAATCCCTTAATTTAAATATTTTGAATCCATAAACATGAAATAATTTATAAATTGTGATAAATTAATTGAGTTTTAATTTCTATGTACCTCTATCAACTTTTATTTGACCGTGTGGTCAATCTTGTGTCTATCGTATGAGTGAAACCTCAATAACAAAATCCAATCAACATGGGATAGAATTATAGGTTTCATTTCTCATCCCCAAACTCAATTAATTCTCCCCTCCAAGGAAGATATGTTTCACTAATTTTCCACTGACATTTAGTGAGCTTTTGGATCACAATAAAACTAGGGTGTTGCAATTTGATAGCCCGAACTTAACCAAGGTCTCATTTTTCAAATATTTGTGATTGAGTTAATTTCCGTTGGGTTTGGGGGTTGATAATGTTTGGGAGATCATAATTGAAAAAATTATAATAATATGGGATAATGATAAGTGAATGGTAAAATAGGTAGGTTAGATTAACTATATCTTCTCATATAAGTGTTTTTATAGAAATTGTTTCCTTGATTGTTCCTTCTCATTTGTTGTTTAGTTTATTATATGAAAGTCGTTAAAACAAGCCCCCCGTCATGGGTTTCAATTATTTTTACATATTTTTTTATTTAATTATAACCTATTAAGGGTTGTTTAATTTATTTCCTCCTTAAAAGAACAAAATTGGTCATCTACTATGCTGCACTTAGTAAAATCACAAATATTTTTTGATAAAATGCATGACAGTGCCTTTTAGAAGGTGGTGATTGATTTATACCCAGAACAAAAAGGGAATATTTTTAGGCTTGTAAAATGGAATGTTTGTGGTGAAGTATAAGGTGACCCAAGGGTTATTTTACCCTTTGTAAATTCATCAAACCTATTAATAAGTGATACACAGTTTCCAGTGTAAATTTTTTATCTATATTTTATGTCTAATAAGAACATCATAGATAGAGTAGTGAGAACCCATATGCGAAGATAAGTAGTGGTCTCTTCAAAGGTGTTTGTAGATTGTGATTCTTGAGGGTCAGTGAAACCAATACATATTTTAATTACATATAAAGTATTTTTCGTAGTTTCTTAGGTTCATAGGAACATTTCCATGCATGCTCTATCGAAATCCCATTTGGGAAAACCAAGTAAAAATTCTTATATTCATTATTTTCTACTTTATTTATTAAAATTAATATTTAGGGAGAAAGAATAATTCTTGGATAATATATAAGAAGATAATATCATTGAAAATATTATAAACTATAGTACATTAATTCACTTCCACAGAGTTATATTCAATGATTTGGAATAACCAGTCTTACAAAGGAAAACGTTATGAAGGAATTATTCTCTTTAAAATGACGACTACTGTAAATCACAAATGAATTATGATTTTCAAATGTATATATTTTAAATTATAGAAGATATGGAAACAACATTATTTGAGATCATTTTATTGGAAATGTACATGGTAGTCATGAATAGTATATTAATGATTATAATTATTAGATCCTTATATGATAAAGACCAAAAATTATTGGATGTAGATAATAAATAAATCAATGAAATATTGGGATCATTGGATAACTTTATTTAAACAATGTTTTTGTCCTGAAAGGCTTGTTATGTAATCTGGGAGAATATTCTAAACATCTATAAAAGAGATTAAAAAATTAAAGAAGAGAAGCTAAATGTTTTTTTTTAGAAAATGTGAGGATTTGAGAATGATATCAAATTAAATAATTAATGAATTATATGATTAACTCAACCTCTTGGGGGGAGATATGTGTGGGAATAGAGAATAAATTGAATATGTTAAAATAATTAAAATATTTCTCATAATATTACCTCTTTGTTTTAATGTGAACATCTTTATACACAAAGATAATGATCTGAAGGAAGTTTCTTTGGATAATCTACACAACATTCGTAGTTTATATGAAATAAGAAAATATTGAAATAAAACTTGTGTGAAGATTAACTCATAGTAAATATCTTTCAAGTAAATATATAAAATCTCAATGAATTAGGACTATAAAGATAAATAACTTGATTACCTGATGACATTCATTTCCTAAAAACATAAAATATGTAAAGGAAAATTTAAAATAAAGATATATATTTCTTTATTTGGATATTCAAATATATGTAACCTTATAGAAAAATGTCCCAATAAATTTCAAGATGAAGATAGTGAGAAAGAACCCATGAAAAAACACTTCATAGTTAATAATAGAAGAAGAATATAAAAATAGAAATTATTTAAGAGGAAAATTTTTTTATCTCATGAAGTATGAATATTTGATGATACAAAAGTATACAATGTTGAATATTGTAGAGACCTCAATAAAAAGTCATGGTTGTTATTATGGATAGAACACAAGTTTAATATCTTCATGTTGAGGATATTGAAATTGAGGAGAGGATTGATATTGATGTTTTAATTACAGCACCTCTTAAAGTCATTGAAATATGTAGGGATAAATATAAGAATGATAATTCGGTTGAACAAGAAAACAATATCTATATCGAACCATATTATAAGTAGAAGTTATAATTCAAAGATGAAATTAAGAAAACATGTTTATAAATTTTGGAAAATAATGGAAAGTAGTTGATATTGGGATCAAAATTGAAGGACAAGCTTGTATCATTGATTGCCTATCAATTTAAATAATTGAATGGTTAAAAACAATAGAATGAATCAAACTAGAATTCATGATTTGGTGATGAATTTGTGAAGATTAAAAAATAATCGTTTCACTATACACAATATCATGTCGTTTAAAGGCATCTGATTCAAACAATGATAAATAATCCCTTAGGGATTCTTTCAAAGAAGTTATGTCATTCTCATAAGTTCATCTCTTTAAGGAAAAAGTAAAATCCACTTTGGAGAAATATCGTAGGAAGAGGACTTCCATGATGGGTATTAAAAATCAAGTAAAAACACAATATAGAAAAGTAGATATTCAAAGAGAAAAAAGAAACTTTTTGGAAAAAAAATGTGCAAATATGACACCAAAAATTATTTGATAATGATATGTAAATTTAGTACAAGTACAGTATGTGTGTTAAATTTCTAATTGGTTTTTAATAAGAAACAAATCCAAAAATCAGCAAGAAAAATTATTATTTTTATTAGGATTTTAATGGATTTTACATTTGGTGTGAAGGTTTTGGTAAAAAATGAAGCTATTGTGCATCAAGAGTGTAAAGTAAGTTTCTAATGGATGCTAGAAAATGGGTAATACAATAGTTGGAAACATCTATAAATGACCAAAAAACTCAAAATATATTTTCAATTTTTAACAGTAGAGAGGATTTCATTGAACTGAAGGATCTGAAGGCTAATTCACCATAAAATAAGGTAGACCATTGGTCATGAAAAAAAAAGAATAGATGAAAAGGATAACATTATTGATATTTATTTGAGAGAAATATATAGGTCTAAAATATGGATTTTGGATAGTAAGTTCACTACCAATATGGCCAACAATAAAAAACTCATCCTGGTCCTAAAATATAACAATGATGTAGTGGTTCGTTACAAAAATAATTATGGACATAAAATCATTGACTGTGGGAAATAAAAAGTTAGTGTTAGGGACTTATGGAAAAAAATTATGTTTCAATTAAATTTTTTAATCACAATTTTCTAGGTTTAATCCAATTGTGTGGCTTAGGAATCAAAGTGAATTTCAATAATAATTCATGCACTATGAAATGAAGATATTTAATTATTGTTTTTTGGGAATAAAAACCAAATGTAATCTTTATCTCATCAAGGAAGAAAGTATATTCATGATTTAAAAATGGAATAAAATATGATTTAGCACAAGGGTCATGACCATTTGAGATAAAATTCAATAGAAAACTTGATAAAAGAAAAACGTTGCATGAGATATCCCAACTTCATTTTTGATCTCACAAACTCATGGGTTTCTTAACAAAAATAGAATATTGTATTGAATAACTATACGAAAAATAGTTTAAAATTGACTAGATTTCTTGGTATTGTTCACATAGATGTGTGTAGTATTATCACACATAAAGATTTGGATAAAAATGACACTTGGGGATTTTTTTGATGAATTTAGAAGGATGGTATTTATTATTGTAATTAACTATGAATGTAATGTGTTCAAGTTCATTACCTGATATTAGATAAATGATGAAAATGTGTTAGGATTAAATATTATGAAGCTCCAGACGAAAAATTGTATGGAATTTACCAAAAACTATATGAAATAATATTTTGAAAACCATAAAATTCTGTATCAAGTGTCAGCAGTTAGGACTCCACTAAAAAACTGATTCATTAAGATAAGAAATCAGATAAGAAATAAATATATCTAAATCTATGGTTATTTAAGTGAACCAACCAGATCTATATTTGAAAAAAGTTGTGGTGACCTCAGTTTATATATCCTATATGGCCTTATTAGGTCCTAATATATAATGAAATCTTTATGATATTTAGTATGTAAATAATCGCATTCTAAAATACATTAGATTATTTGGGTCAAACTTCTTCATTTTTCATAAGGGGTATAATGTGAAGTTATAATCTCATTGTGATGAAATAATTACTCTTGAATATTTATGTAGAACTAAGACAAACTAGTATTATAACCAATGTCTTGGGTAAATAGTTGAAGTAAACGATGTTGTAGTCTTTGTAAGTGGGTTGTTTTTAAGGAATATTAGAATATTTCAAATTTAGGTATGAAAATTTCTTCCAAAACAAACTAGTTTTTTGAAAGAAAAAAATGTGAATGGAAGTATGTGGCTTATGGGGGGTTTCAAGGGACTTAATATTACTCAAATGAAGGATCTAATTATGAGTAACGTGTATTATGAATAGAATCTACTAACAAGAAATATAACATATCAGAAATCACCAGGAACAATACTATTATTGATCAAACATGCTCCGATAAAATAAGGGGAATGCAAGATATGTAAAACTAAACAACTTTATTAAGTTATGTAGAACCAAAAATATTTTAAAAAGACTTTATATATGAAAAATGGGTCAAGGTGATGCATGAAGAACATAATAAAATTAAAATGAATAATATATGGGAAGTTTTTCTAAGTTTTAAGGATAATAATGTTATAAAAAACGACTTTTTGTGAATTAACTCAATTAATATGAAAAAATGACAATGAACATGGAATTATTGGTGAGAAATGGCCATTCCCAAATTACCGCCATCTATGTTGACGATACTTTTACCCTAAAAGACTAGCTTGAAACCATATGACTATTTTTTATTATATTTTTTTGGAAAATGTTTTAAAGTATATCATATGGATATTAAATTATAATTCCATAAAGGAATTATTCAGGAATATGTCAACATTGATAAATTGGGTGAACATTTTATTAATTTAGATGAAAATAATTTGTGTTGAATGAGAAAGGATTTATATGGACTAAAACAAGAACCAAGGGCCTAGTATTCTTAGGTGGATCAGTATTTAATAAGGTATGGATTTCAAAGAGAATGGGTTGATCACAACCTATATATCAAGAAGGTGATCGATTATTGGATTTTAGAACATTTTCATATATATGAAATTGTTTTATAATGATCAAGTATTCAATGGTATAAGAGATGTTTGGAAAACATGAAGTGTGAATTTGAAATGTCTCTAATTCATTTGTTTTAATTTTTCTTATCTTGAAGGTGATTCAAATAGAGAATGGAATATTTTTTTATCAAAATAAAAATGAAAATAAGGTTCCTAAAAGTATCCAAATGGATGACACAAGGCCAATGATAACTCTGAAGTCCATCCAGATAAAATTTTCAAAAGATATGGATGGAAAGGTGGAAGATTTTAGTCATTATTGAAAGGTTATAATTGGTCTTACATACTTAATAGCAACATGACTGAACAATTTTTTCTATATATAAAAACACCCTTTTTGAGATTCATTCCAAATGAATACAACTCTATTTTCTAAGAAGAATAATGTTTTATATCAATCGTACATAGTATTTTTGGTTGTTTTATTACTTAAAACATAGTAGTGACTTTTAGTTTGTATGGATGGGGATTAAGAAGGCTCAAGGGACGACTCAAAATAAAATTTTGGAGGTGTGTTCTAAATCTGTGGTTCAGGTATCTGATTGTAAATCAAGAATAAATGGTGTATCAATTTAAGTGGGATAGAGGCCAAATATATAGTACCCACTCAATATTTTACTCAATTGGTACTAATGAGAAAACATGTTGATGACATTATTCTGGATGTGGAATCACATATTCTAATCATGTTTGACAGGTCAAGTTCTATAAATCAGAGTAAATATCCCATTCATCATTTCAAATCAATAACATTAAAATTAAATATAATTTCATAAATGAGAAGGTGGAGAAATGATTTTTGAATTTAGAGTATGTGTCCACACAGAGTCATGCAAATGACATTATGATTAATAAACTTTCAAAGGAATAAATTTAAAGGTAACAGTTGTCTCCTGAAGTCCAACTGAATCCCTCTAACTATATTATTTAGGGAAGTGACACCCACTCCCCCATAGATATTGTTTTTCTATAAAATTTTGGAAACACTTTCTTGTGATATGTATTTGAATATCCAAATATCATCCCTTAACATCTAGGGAAGTTATCTTTATGTTCCCTATGATTTGTGGAGAAGGTTTTTATGAGTAAAGGATAGAATATTCCTGTGTAATGTCCCTTCTTATTTAAAAAGTGTAAGAAATATTGATTTGGAAATTGGGAGAGTACATTAATGATTTATCTAGTGGATGAATTTTGTTGATAATTTTCTGAAATAATATGAAAATAAATGACCTATTTTCATGAGGAACTTTTAATTTAACTCTTATTTCTTCCCCCAATATCTACTCATGTGGGCATAGAGTTGGTTATTAGTAAATCATTTATACACTACTTGTAATAAAGTTGTTCGAATGATGTTTGGTATTATATTTTATTTTCATGAAAGTATCAAGAGGATAAGTTTCAAATATGTCTTGAAATTATCAACAACCCCAATGGGGGGAATGATGAAAAACTCCTCTAAGAATGGATTTTTGGTTTTTTTATGAATAACAATGTTAGAGGAATATAAATTATATGAAATTATTGATAAGAAAAATATTGATGAAAGTTTAATTAATCATTAATAGAACCTATTTTAGTGTGAGTAGTTTATATGTTAAAGGTAGATAGGGGTTTGGAGGTGTTATCTATGAAATCTATGAAATTTGGTTTCGAGAATAGTTTTTGAAATATAGTTTTGTATAAAACGTCAAGGTTCATTACTGAAGGTAGTTGAAGAATATAGAAATTGTATGAAGGTCTTTTATAATTAGACATGTTCTCTTTATAACGATAATTATACACTATGTAAACATTATAAATCTTTTTGTAAGCATGAATTGATGTTTTAATTAGGTTTAAGGATCTATATAATTATTTATATTCACTATGTAATCATCATTCATCATTTCATAAGCATGAATATGTGTTTTTATAATGGTCATATGATAATTTTTTAGGAATGATTTTATGTAATCGTGATTTCTCTCATGCATAATAATAATTTTGAATCTATATAGGGATCAATCCTTTGTAAATTTTTTTAAATTCATCAAACTATTGATTTGTTGAATTTTCTTAATCATTAAAAATGATTTGTAAACTAACCAACTTTCATGAAGATAATTAATCTTATAATTAAGGGATAATAAAAATATTTTATTTTTATTTTTTAAATATGACCAAGGTGTTACGACCCAACCCATGTCCGGGCTTGAGCCACAAATTCCCCAAGCTCGCCTCTATAGGGCAATGGGTGGCGACTAGCACCGAAGGAACAAAAACTCATGGAGGAATTTTCCCAAGAACATATACACACACACAACGAACTCTATGAAATAGTGCAGAGGGAAAAATAGAAAACAAGATAAAACTATTAGAAATAAACCAAAACCATGCATCACCCACTAAACAGTATGAGAAAAGGTACTGGAGAGTAAACTAAAAAGTAAAAAAGGGGGGAAACCACCCAACATAATATTGTCCCCAACTAGCAAGCAGAAAATAAAACCACCGAAGAAGCCTCACTCCTAGAACCTGACTATGACCACTATGTTCGATCCAAGATCCATGTGATTCTAAGCTTTTTTAAAGTCATGATCGACCTGTCTGTCGTCTACAAAAGGCACACCATGAGTGGGAAAATCCCATGCAGGGGTGAGCATAGAAAATACCCCACCTGAATCCTCGAAAGATTGAGGGAGTAGTAAGAGGTATAGCTGGAAAGAAGAATAAAAGATGGAACATGGTATGGTATATAGTGTAGCTCAACATGACAAAAGAGGGATGCAAGATCATCCAAGACCCAAGATATTGGTACTAGAATCATATATATATATATATATATATATATATGAACTATAATGAAACCCAAATGATATAGTAATGGTATCTCCATCTCAAAAATCATCCCAAGAAAAGAGTTGCCAACAGTTCCATGATGTGACCACCATTGATACCTAGCATACTCAGCATTACTCTGGAATGCAGGTCGAAAGAGTTCCCAAACACCACACCCTAATACTATCTGCTCTGGGTAGGCTTGTCTTGCCCACACAGTTTTAGGTCACACCACAAGGATGCATCATGGTGGGGAATGCACCCCTCATACTTGTGATACCAAGGTAAAGACAAAGTATGACTCCACATTGATTCATAATAAAGAGTATGTCATGAATTCGAGGACCCATGCCCAGCCCGACTGGATTCTTTCACTCTGAAATGGTTGAGGACCCATGCCCAACCTAAATGGAGGGTTCCACATGGAAAAGGTTGAGGGCACATGCCAAGCTTGGTTGGAGGGTTCCACTCTAGTGTAGTAGAGGACGTATGCCCAGTCTAGCTGGAGGGTTCCACTCTAATGTAGTAGATGACCCACGCCCATCCTGGCCGAATAGTTCCACTCTAATGACATCGAGAATCTTCGGAAGAAACATCGGGCTTAGAACACATCAAAGAAACATCCAATAATATTCCTTTCATACATCCACATTTAAAGAGATCAATAACAAGGATACGCACCTCAAAAAAATTACACTATTCTGATCCTTGCAAGAAAACATGTATGGTAGACTACTCACTCACCTCAATAGAACATCCAAGGAAAATGTTGTGCAACACTTGAATATTCTAGAAAGGTAACTAATGGGGCCCATGCCCCGGTCTTGAAACATGTTAGGTGGATCACACCATTGTGATCCTCACAGATAAACTCCAAAGATTTAATATTTTATTATCGAAAACAAATACCTAGTGAAGAAGTTTATTTTCACCAAAAGAATCCTAATCGGATCAATGTGAGGCTCGCACATCATATTTGGTTTATGTTCCTAAAATGTATCTCAAAAGTTCCACCTCAAACAGAGAGTTGGAATGTCGTTGAGGGTTCGTCAAATGGATGATGCATGGAGAGGCTATATTTGACACAAAATTTCACAACTACAACAAAAACAACAAAAATAATAATAATACGCATTTCATGCACCCAATACATTAACCCATATTAATTATCCAACTTTGGTCTTCAAATAATCTTATCATGTTCATGATCACACTACTGCTGACGGTGCATAAAACGAATGTCATATAAAAGACTTATGACTGATAAATGGTTTAATAATAATAATAAAATTATTATTAATAGTTGTTTTTTTATACCAATCCATGTGTTTGAAGAATTTATTTAAAATTGTTCTTAAAATGACTATTTCAAAAACTGGGTTACACTCCCGCTGACGACACGTAAAACAGACACCTGATAGATGAGTTAAGATATAAAAAACCATAATAATAATAATAATAATAATAATATTATTATTATTATTATTATTAATTTTAATTTTTTATTACAAACTATATATTTTTTTAATATGATTAGGAGACCACGCCTCCCCCTAGTTTCCACGCGCTTCAGCAGTTCCCCACCTCTCCAGTGTTTTCCTCCTCTTGTAACCCTAGCAGCTGGTCGAGTCAATACCGGGTCCCATATTTCCTGGAACCACTTGATTATTTCGTGCCATTCATTGTTACACACACCTGTCACCTCTCCACCTCATCTCCACAACCGGATCCTACCATAGCTACCGAGCTAAACTAATCACCCCAAGTCCCTCCTACCCGTGTTGTTCCCTCACCTGGTTGTGGTACCATCTACCATTGCCAAGGACCCGCACCCTATTGCTGCATCTACTGGATAGTGTTGTGCAAGCAGTCCATTCCGAAAATAGTTGGATCTCCTCTGCTTCCCTAAAATATTGATATAAATATAATATATATTTTTTAAATATGCTTTAGATAAGTATAAATAGGATATTACATTTAATATACAATAAATTTAGTGAAAATGGATTTAAAATATTTTACAAAATATTATTAATTAATAATTTTCTAATTATTATTGATTAAAAATCATTTAATAACAATATGAAGACACAAAAAATCCAAAAAATAATAAAAGATCTAAAATAAGTTGAAAATGTAACTCCAACTTCAAACGGCCATAACTTTTGATCTGGGTGTCCGTTTGAGCTCTACAGCATATCCAATCGAATCCTGTGATGATATATACGCTCTAGTGACACAAACTAAGATTTTTTCACATTTATAGAGACCTAAAAAGTCCCCTAAGGCCTCCAAAACTGAGTTTTTTGTCCGGATACCCCGATTTGTTAACATTCAAACAAGTATAACTTCTGATCCGGATGTCTGTTAGGCCTATAACACGTATAGTATCGAATATTGTTTCATTTTATTCGATTTTACTGGTTGTGGAGTTGAGATGGGCTTCTGGATTATAAGTTATGGTCGTTTTAACATTCTATGGCTTTTCAAATACACATATATAAGTATTTATTCGTAAATATATATGTGTCTGTGTTTGTGTGTTTGTGTGTGTGTGTTGTATATATTTATGTATATATGTATTTATTTATTTATAAACACACATCAAAACATATTTCATAAATGTATTTAAAACTAATCTTATCTGTATATATTACTATAAAAATAAATATACGGATAGAAATTTAAAAATAATAATATATATATATATATAAATATATATATATATTAATATACGAATGAATACATATATACTAATATATGAATAAATATATTTATATTAATATGAATCTATATAATATAAGAATAAATATAATTATATATATATAAATAAATAAATATTTCATTAAAACGATAAAAAAAGGTCTTAGTGGTAAAGGTGCTGTCGCGAAAGGGGGGAGGTCATGGGTTCAAGTTCGGCTGGATACAAAGGGGTGCGTGCGTGTAGGATGCACGGGAAGGGCAGCACCTGGGAGAGTGTGCGGGGAGGGGGGTCCTCCTAGCACTGTTAAGGGGGGGGGGGGTCCGCCTAGCGTTGTTAAAGGGGGGAGGGGTCAAGCACTATTAATAGCTACCCCCCCCCCCCCCCCCCGCATTACATAATTCTTTTGTTATTTTTTATTCTTTATTTTTTAAATTTTATCAGTGCATTTTTTTATCCCTGATAAAAGGGGCTTTATCAGTCTTTTTCAGAGCGCTGATAAAAGGGACCCCCTATATCTTCTCCTCGATTAACAATGCTTTTTTAGCACTGTCAATAGACTTTTCTAGCGCTGAAAAAGGCCATATTTTTAGTAGCACCCAATTGAAATCATGTCCCTTTATTTTGCATTGAAGCCCCATGACAAAGTCCCTGGATATGTCATCCCACTTCCACTATGTGATTTTGAGGGGCTGCAACAAGCCTGTCGGAACCTGATTCACCCCTTACCTTCAAATAGGTAAGTCACGCAGAGATGAACTCAACCACACTTCATCTCATGCATGTCCACCTGAACTGCCACTAAAGATCCCTGTACATCTTTCCCACACTGGGATGTACAACCAAGGGAGAATTATGGAAATCCCACATCACCTCCTCCCTCATCATGACTAGAATCATTGTTCACTCCCGAAACAGGATCTCTGGATTCCCTCCTTCAAAATACCCATCAGGCACATCTCCTATGAATATCTTATTATGTAGCACTTGATAGTCGATATCCCCCAGGTGAGATTCTCTCACACGCTCATGGACTGAAGTAGTTAGTACAATTGACTATATAACATTTGTACCCTCCTACTCTACCAAGGTCAGCTATAGGGAAGCCAACTGATCTAAAGCTTCCTTCACTAGGAAATCCTGATACTTCCTGCTAAGGGCATCTAACAAAATGTTTCCCTTCCCGGGAGTATAGATAGTCTCAAAGTCGCAATACTCTAAGAATTATAGCTAGTCACTACTACAAAAATGGGAAAGGGAAGCACTACCCATTTATCAGTGCTAAAAAAACTGCTGATAGAAGGGGAATTTTATCAGTGCTTTTTTTAGTGCTAAAAAAGCCCCCCCCCCCCCTTTATCAGCGCATTTTTCAGCACTATTAAAGAGGACCCCTTTATCATCGCTTCTATTAGTAGCGCTGATAAAGGGGAGATTCTCCTAGTGTTGATAAATTATAGGTTTAAAAAAATAATTTTTCACGAATAATAATATATTGTTATATATGTATATTTATATTGATATAAATATAATATATAATTTTTAAATATGTTTTAGATAAGTATAAATAGACTATTACATTTAATATATACGAAATATAGTGAAAATGGATTTAAAATATTTTAAAAAATATAATTAATTAATAATTTGCAAATTATAATCAATTAAAAATAATTTAATAACAATTTAAAGACACAAAAAATCAAAAAAATAATTAAAGATCTAAATTAAGTTGAAAATGTAACTCAAACTTCAAACGGCCATAACTTTTGATCCGGGTGTCCGTTTGAGCTCTGCAGCATATCAAATCGAATCATGCGATGAGATCTAAGTGCTAATGACCAAATCAAAGCTTTTATCACTTTTTTCGAGGCCAAAAAAGGCCCAAAAGGCCACCAAAACCGAGATTTTAGAAGGAATACCCCAATTTTTTTACATTCAAACAAGTATATCTTCTGATCTGGATGTTTGTTAGGCCTGTACCACATATCATATCGATGATTGCGTCATTTTCTTCGATTTGAGTAGTTGTGGAGTTGAAATGGGCTTCTGTATTATATGTTATGGTTGTTTTATCAATCTATGGCTTTTCATATACACATATATATGTATTTCTTCGTAAATACATATATGCCTATGTGTGTGTGTGTCTGTGTGTGTGTGTTGTATATATGTATGTATGTATTTATTTATTTATTTATAAACACAAATAAAAACATATTTTGTAAATGCATTTAAAACTAATCTTATAAGTATATATTAATATGCAAATAAATATATGGATATAAAATTATAACTAAATATATATATATATAGATAAGTCTAAATATATATTAATATATGAATGAATACATATATATACTAATATATGAATAAATATATTTATATTAATATGAATCTATATTAATATATGATTAAATATAACGATGTATATATAAATAAAAAGATATATCATTTAATAGAGAAAAAAATGAAATGGCATAGTGGTAAAGGTGCAGCCACGAAAGGGGGGAGGTCGCAGGTTCGAGTTCAGGTGGATGCCATGGGGTGTGAGCGTGTGGGGATGTGCGGGAAGGGAAGTGTCTGGGAGAGTGTGAGGGGGTCCTCCTAGAGTTGTTAAAGGGGGGTCAAGTGCTGTTAAAAGCTCCCCCCCCCCCACATTATATATTTATTTTTTATTTATTTTTTTAATTTTTTTATCTTTTATCAGCGCTTTTTAAAATCACTGATAAAGGCCCCATTTATCAGAGCTAAAAAACGTGCTGATAAAGGTGTCATTTAACAGCACTTTTTTAGCGTTGTTAAAAGGTTCATTTATCAGTGCTTTTCGGAGAACGGATAAAAGGGACCCCCTATATCTTCTCTTTGATTAAAAATGCTTTTTAGCTCTGTTAATCGACTTTTCTAGCGCTGATAAAGTCCATTTTGTAGTAGCACACAATTGGATTGATGGCCCTTCATTTTTCCTTCACGTCCTATGAAAAACTCCCTGGATATCTCATCCCATTTCCACTTTGGGAAATCGAGGGGATGCAACAAGCCTTCCGGAACCTGATGTCCCCCTTACATTCAAATAGGTAAGTCACCAAGAGATGAACTCAGCCATACTTCGTCTCATGCATGACCACCTCAACTACCACTGAAGATGCTAATAAATCTTTCCCACACTGGGATATACAACCAAGGGATAATTATGGATCTCCCACATTACCTCCTCCCTCATTGTGACTAGAATCATTGTTCACTCCCAGAACAGGATCCCAAGATTTCCTCATACAAAATAACCATCGGGTACGTCTCCTATGAATTATTTTCTGTGTAGCACTTCGTAGTCGATATCCCCCAGGTGAGACTCTCTCACACGCTCATGGAGTGAAGGAGTCAGTACATTTGACTATAGAACAGTTGCACCCTCCTACTCTACTAAGGTCAGCTACAGGGAATCCAACTGCTCTGGAGCCTCCTACACTAGGAAATACTGAGACTTCCTGATAAGGGCATCTACCAAAATTTTCCCTTCCCTAGAGTATAGACATTCTCAAAGTCATAATCCTCTAGGAATTCTAGCCACTCACTACTACGAAAACGGGAAAGGGAAGTGAAACCCTTTTATCAGTGCTGAAAAAAGCGCGGATTGTAGAGACCCGTATCTTGACGTACATGGACATTACATTACTTTTGCAGAATACTTAGTACATAACAAAAACACACACACAAGGATCGTAATAGTTTAGTGTCTTTGGAAACTCGGAACGTAATCTTCTAATCGTGGTGAAAGTTCTTCAATATCTCCCATAAAGGTCATCCCTTTTTTTTACCTAAAACCTTTCTTTATATCCTGGGGAAAAGAAAACATAAAAGGGTGAGCTCAAATGCTCAGTAAGGGTAAACAAAAGAAATATCAATCACATCATATACATACGAACATAGCTTTTGGAAATCTTAACCTGCAAAAGAGATCATAATTTCATAACATGGGATAAATCATAGAAGTGAAATGTAATCCCAATAATCATAACTTAAAACATGAAACTTTGTGGCATACACACATAATCATAGAGAATCATTTCTTGTTAGTCAAGACTCATTGCCAAGACTATCTTAGTGGACAAAGTCCCTTTCTGAATCGAGTAATCCTCGTTTCAGTCCTGTTTCACTGAACCGGTATAACCTACCATTCCAGCCATGTCTATCTCATGAGATATAAAATCTTTACCCAATGCATTGGAGGGAGATATAGGTCCCACCCATCTTATAATGAATCCTTTCTTATGTGTGCCACATAATCATAAAACATACATCATCGCATAACACATGAAACAAAAATGGGATTCTTGAAACATCATGACATCATAAATCAATTCATATAAGATAAAGGAATTCATAAAAATAATTCCATCACAACATGATCAAATCAATGTAATAATAGGGATAAAAACAGATCCCTTTATTATCTTAGATGGAAAATAATTTTGAAAATCACTTGAACTCCATTCTTGAGGAAAATATCCTTTCTTCTTCAAAAACATTTTTCCTTTCATAACATGTCATACAAATTTAAAATAAAAGAAGTTGATTAAAAATAAACTTGAAAACTTGTAAAGGAAGCTTCTTGGAAACAATGTTTTAAAAATCCATTCATGCCGTATAAGTTAAAAAAAACATTCTTCGTACTTTTGTCGGAAAAGTCAAAAAGTACCTCGTACGGAAAAACGACAAAAGATTCCTTTCATATTCTTTACTAAAAACTCACCTAAGGGAAAAATTGGATTTAAACTATTGTAAGTGGATGGAAACAATATTACATATTGAGGGAACATGGATGTGGATGATAAAATACACCCCAGTAAATACTTACGAATAAACAATCTCGGATAAAAATGAGATTGTGATATTTCCCTTACCTTAGGTCCGATTAGCTTTGTACGTGTCCGAAGCTCCTGTATAATGGTTTAAATAATGTTATTGACTTATTCCAGAATCATACATATTTATATGATATCATATATGGTCATATTATTAGCTTCTTGTTAGTAATATTTCATTGTTACTTGTTACTCGGGTCTTTATAACTTTTTGTTCTTATGCGTGTTTTGTCGAATAAATTCTTATTCTTATCTTTAGGTTATAGATGGTATTAGTGTATTATATACCATATTCATTCATTCAATTAATTTATATAATCATTATGAAATGAAGATCATGTAGAACGAGTCGCATCACATCGTGGAGACGGTATTCCGTACGTACGCACGAGTGATGATATCATTCCTATGATCGTGGAATTGTATTGGAGTATATATATATTATTTCAGTATCAATATTACTTCATAATAATCATATTTAGTTACTCATTACACCATTATAACCATCCTTGTAAGGTGATGGTGGAAAATAGATTACACCACGGCGTGGAGACGGTATTCCGTACGTACGCACGTGTGGTGATTTCATTTTTCCGTAGGATGGATAGAAGGTGAAATAGGGTTGTTTCATATTTATAATAACATATCAGTATGTAAGTAATACTGATGTTATTACTTTATCATGAAACAACTATATAAGAAGAAGTTGAAGAAGAAAGAAATTGAAAAGATCGGTAATGGATATTACCTCTTCTTTGGAACGCCTCTTTGAATCCTCCACTTAAGGAACTAAGATTGGTCTTTGGAGAAGACCAGGACCTCTATGATTATTCTAGGGAAGTGGAGAGGAGAAAATGGCAGGGGTTGGCCGATCTTGAGTGCTCAATTTGGTGTGAGGAGGAGGGGGAGGAGGTGTCCTTTTATAGGGGAGGAGAGGGGCACCTTAAGAATATCTCAAAATATTATTTTATATTAAAGTCAAAATCGGTTTATAATGGTTCCAAAGGGTCTTATTTCGAAGATAAAGTGGGGAAGGGTCGAAATCCTATCAACCAATAGAATTTAGACAAGTTTAGGATATTATTTTAACCTTATCAATTAGATTTAACTCTAAGTTAAATAATTTAACTTTTACCATGTCTTTTTGTTTTCTTTCACTATATGGTTAATACACTTACTATAACATGCCAAACGAACCCCAAATTGTTTATTATTAATATATATATCCTTATCTAAGTCATTTGGCCGAACTTTAGATTTTTAGGAATACAATAACAATTAATAATATAATATTTGATTTAAAAACTATTTTGTGTCAATTTTGACACTATTTGATATATGATTTTTGTGAAAGTCATAACAGAATTAAATGTTCGAACCAAGTTGATTAAATCAACATTAATACATCATAGTAACCTAGAAAATTATTTTAATTCATAAAAAGTCTTAAATTACATTCATTTGAGCATTTATAACATCAATTATGTTAATATTTCCTTAAAAGGGTAATTACTGCATCATCGTTGTGTCATAAATAAATTAATTTATTTAAAGTCTAAAAATTATAAATAAAATACCATCATGTAGGAAATCTTTTTAGCTTTCTAATGCATATTTATAGTCGAATTTATCTTATGTATAACCCCATATTAAAAATGATTTACTTATTAAACTTTGATTTTAACTATTTTAACCCTTCTTTAAATAAATTAATAATAAATGTCCTAATCTAATCCAAGTGGGCCTAAATGGTCATATTTTATTCCTAAGTTTGTTTTTGGTCGAGTTACACTTGTCCAATAGAATTAGGACATGTGTTAGGGTAATAGTAATATCATATTTACCCTTAGTTACCCTATTTACTATTAACCGCGGTAAAAAAAAGTAAAAAGTTACTATTCACCAAAAATTATTTTCATCTCATTGAACCAAATTTTAGTCCTTGATATTAACCGTGTCTCTCGGATTTTCGAAATTCCATTCACAGAAGCGGAAAAATTAAGTTTTATGGAAAATTCAGTTTTTAACCTACCACTTAGTAGTTTCACTATTCATCAAAAATTGATGTTTTTCAGAACAATGCCAAAATTTCATCCCAAGCTATATTTCATATTCCGAATTCAAAAATGAAGTCTATTTTACCAAATTCATAACATAAAAGTTGCATTAATTAATTTTATAATTAAATCCCGCTGTCAAAACAAATAGCGTGTTTTTAAGAAACAATATCTATCAAAAGATTGACACTTGGTTATGTCTAGTTTAAATGTGAAATTACATCCAATGACCAAAATTGTATTAAATTGTAAAAATATATTCTAAACATACTTTAAAACCACTCAAATTAATAATTTATCACTATTAATTATTTCGATTAAAAAAGTTGTTTTTTAATTATAATTTAGTAATTTTCACTATTAATCAGAATATGAAAGTTATCCGAAAAGTACCAAAATTTCACCTTAGGCTAAATTAGATACTCCGAATCCAAGAATTAAGTTCATTTTGAAAAATAAGATTTATAGAATTTTAAAAAGTGGTTATTACTATTCATAACGGCTAGTTTTAATAATATTTTAATAGCACATCGTTGTTTAGTGAAACTCAGTATTGCGTACTACACACGCTATCGAGGAAGGTTGCGATTACGTGTAATGCAAGGCAAGTCAAGGATGCATGTTGTGCAAGATCCTTTTGGTGTAGCGTACAACACAAGACATTAATAAAATTAAAAAGAATATTTTTTTATAAAATCTTGGGCTGTTACATTCTACCCCCCTTAAAATGAATTTCGCCCTCGAAATTCGTCGGGGTTATAAATGGTTTACAATTCGAAAGTTTCTTTAATAAAAACCCACATCGTAAAAAGGAATATCAAAACCAATCTTTAAAAACAAAAGTATGAAACGTAACGGTTACCCAAATAAACTAATCATTGGGTTTCCACATAGGTGAAAATATGGATATGGAAGAGAAATCTAACCATCATGTTCTGATGGAGAGTGGTAGAGAACATGGCTATGGAAAAGCCAGTAATCACAAATCCATAGATTTGTGATGATATAAGGTACCATCTGATTCATCAGGTATAAGATCACTAGGACAACATTTTTGGTTTTCAAGATCATTTCCCTAAAGTTGATGAATTAAAAGAAATACTTACATGATTTTGGTACAATCTCACTGTTGTTCGTGCCTTAAACAATTTCCACTTCATCTCTTAAATAAATGAAGTTGAATTTGTTATTCGTGAAGTGTTAGCAGATCATGTGATAGAATGACGGGTCATTCCATCTATTTCAAACAAAGGGTTAACAAAAGTTATAAGTCCATCTTATAGTGAGATTAATCGTATATGGTTCCAAAAATGAACTTATAATTCATATATCACACCGCTTAATAAAATAAAACTAGTTTCTACTAAACGGGGACTTCCTGTAGGCCAGTGGTAGGCGATAAAGGCCAGTCGCACTTCGGTTGTGGGTTTGATTCCCACAGCCTTGTCCGAAGCGATGGGCTGTCGCCCGTCCTGCAGGTTGTCCTTTTTATAAAACTATATTACTATAACATCCCATCAATAATATAAAAAAAACTTCTATCCTTAAACAATACTAACTTATGTCCAACATAATCCATTCCAATCTTTAGGCTCATAATACTGCATTCCATTCTCATAACATAGTGAAAACGATTACCAGAGATTTAATACCATCATTGATCCCCATATATCATAAGATATATCTTGTTGGTCACATTCCAAACATTCAAAGGCCTTAATCGTGTATTCTCTTGAATACCTTAGTGAAAACATGAATGCAGTTAAAAGTTAACACTTTCCACATACCAAAATCCTCAAAATTCTATATAATCAAACCATGATATCACTTAGTCCTTATATCAATCATGAGCTCATGAATACTATCAAACATTTAATTTTCTCGTTATCCCTTCATTATGCGCATATCATCTACATTCCAAAATTATCTGGATAACCTTTCATGGATACTGGTAACATTAATCAGACAACAGTGTAACAATCCTTACATGTCTCTTTAATCCATAGTACCATGAGATTACTTATACAACATTACACATGATAAACATGTAATCATTCCACTACATTCTTAATCCATTGATCGAGCTTCAACAATTCTTTCATCTCACATATCATTTGTAGTCTCTTCATCATCATCCACATAAATACTACCCATATGACCATACTGATTCTCTTCATGAGTCTTTCCCTTAGGGCATTTGTTTACATAATGCCCATACATTCCACATTTAAAACACTTAACCATTTTTGATGTCGTAGCAATACCATTATCCTCATCCATGGTGTTAACCGACCCTTTTCCTTTGCACTTACTTGCTTTGTGTCCTTCTTTTCCACACCCAAAGCATCTTCCAGTTCCTTTGAAACATTCTCCTTGATGCCTCTTCCCACATGATTTACATAGGGGGAATTGAACTTTCTTTCCTCTATGATCATCAAGAAACTCCATCTTTCTCTTATTAGCCGAGTCAGGAAACTTACCAAATTTTACTTTATTGATCATATTATGAGATTGCTGATTCGGCATAATAATGATCTTTGGACTTCCAAATCCCATTTCATTTGGTTGCTCATGAAGAATATCATTCCATTGTCCATCATATCCTCCATTATCGTGAATCATCTTGTTTCCAGCCATTTTCTAAAACCCAAAATGAATAGTGTGAGAGGCAAAAATCATGCTAGGGAAAACAACATAATAAAGGGGGAGTACCTTCAATATCTAACATCTTAGGTTTAATTCTATGATCGTTAGCGTAGTTCTATTACTATAACCTATACGTATACTTAACCTTAGAGACATCCCTAGACATACCTTAGAAATTTCTCTAGGGATCTCACTAACGTTTTTGCATCCTAGTTTCCAAAGGTTGACTAAACCTTTCCTCTGATACCAACTGTAGAGACCCGTATCTTGACGTACATGGACATTACATTACTTTTGCGGAATACTTAGTACATAACAAAAACACACACACAAGGATCGTAATAGTTTAGTGTCTTTGGAAACTCGGAACGTAATCTTCTAATCGTGGTGAAAGTTCTTCAATATCTCCCATAAAGGTCATCCCTTTTTTTTACCTAAAACCTTTCTTTATATCCTGGGGAAAAGAAAACATAAAAGGGTGAGCTCAAATGCTCAGTAAGGGTAAACAAAAGAAATATCAATCACATCATATACATAAGAACATAGCTTTTGGAAATCTTAACCTGCAAAAGAGATCATAATTTCATAACATGGGATAAATCATAGAAGTGAAATGTAATCCCAATAATCATAACTTAAAACATGAAACTTTGTGGCATACACACATAATCATAGAGAATCATTTCTTGTTAGTCAAGACTCATTGCCAAGACTATCTTAGTGGACAAAGTCCCTTTCTGAATCGAGTAATCCTCGTTTCAGTCCTGTTTCACTGAACCGGTATAACCTACCATTCCAGCCATGTCTATCTCATGAGATATAAAATCTTTACCCAATTCATTGGAGGGAGATATAGGTCCCACCCATCTTATAATGAATCCTTTCTTATGTGTGCCACATAATCATAAAACATACATCATCGCATAACACATGAAACAAAAATGGGATTCTTGAAACATCATGACATCATAAATCAATTCATATAAGATAAAGGAATTCATAAAAATAATTCCATCACAACATGATCAAATCAATGTAATAATAGGGATAAAAACAGAACCCTTTATTATCTTAGATGGAAAATAATTTTGAAAATCACTTGAACTCCATTCTTGAGGAAAATATCCTTTCTTCTTCAAAAACATTTTTCCTTTCATAACATGTCATACAAATTTAAAATAAAAGAAGTTGATTAAAAATAAACTTGAAAACTTGTAAAGGAAGCTTCTTGGAAACAATGTTTTAAAAATCCATTCATGCCGTATAAGTTAAAAAAAACATTCTTCGTACTTTTGTCGGAAAAGTCAAAAAGTACCTCGTACGGAAAAACGACAAAAGATTCCTTTCATATTCTTTACTAAAAACTCACCTAAGGGAAAAATTGGATTTAAACTATTGTAAGTGGATGGAAACAATATTACATATTGAGGGAACATGGATGTGGATGATAAAATACACCCCAGTAAATACTTACGAATAAACAATCTCGGATAAAAATGAGATTGTGATATTTCCCTTACCTTAGGTCCGATTAGCTTTGTACGTGTCCGAAGCTCCTGTATAATGGTTTAAATAATGTTATTGACTTATTCCAGAATCATACATATTTATATGATATCATATATGGTCATATTATTAGCTTCTTGTTAGTAATATTTCATTGTTACTTGTTACTCGGGTCTTTATAACTTTTTGTTCTTATGCGTGTTTTGTCGAATAAATTCTTATTCTTATCTTTAGGTTATAGATGGTATTAGTGTATTATATACCATATTCATTCATTCAATTCATTTATATAATAATTATGAAATGAAGATCATGTAGAACGAGTCGCATCACATCGTGGAGACGGTATTCCGTACGTACGCACGAGTGATGATATCATTCCTATGATCGTGGAATTGTATTGGAGTATATATATATTATTTCAGTATCAATATTACTTCATAATAATCATATTTAGTTACTCATTACACCATTATAACCATCCTTGTAAGGTGATGGTGGAAAATAGATTACACCACGGCGTGGAGACGGTATTCCGTACGTACGCACGCGTGGTGATTTCATTTTTCCGTAGGATGGATAGAAGGTGAAATAGGGTTGTTTCATATTTATAATAACATATCAGTATGTAAGTAATACTGATGTTATTACTTTATCATGAAACAACTATATAAGAAGAAGTTGAAGAAGAAAGAAATTGAAAAGATCGGTAATGGATATTACCTCTTCTTTGGAACGCCTCTTTGAATCCTCCACTTAAGGAACTAAGATTGGTCTTTGGAGAAGACCAGGACCTCTATGAT
Organism: Viscum album; assembly: GCA_963277665.1. Classification (NCBI taxonomy): domain Eukaryota; kingdom Viridiplantae; phylum Streptophyta; class Magnoliopsida; order Santalales; family Viscaceae; genus Viscum; species Viscum album. The sequence goes on from OY728148.1 coordinate 167,135,600, forward strand.
TATTCTAGGGAAGTGGAGAGGAGAAAATGGCAGGGGTTGGCCGATCTTGAGTGCTCAATTTGGTGTGAGGAGGAGGGGGAGGAGGTGTCCTTTTATAGGGGAGGAGAGGGGCACCTTAGGAATATCTCAAAATATTATTTTATATTAAAGTCAAAATCGGTTTATAATGGTTCCAAAGGGTCTTATTTCGAAGATAAAGTGGGGAAGGGTCGAAATCCTATCAACCAATAGAATTTAGACAAGTTTAGGATATTATTTTAACCTTATCAATTAGATTTAACTCTAAGTTAAATAATTTAACTTTTACCATGTCTTTTTGTTTTCTTTCACTATATGGTTAATACACTTACTATAACATGCCAAACGAACCCCAAATTGTTTATTATTAATATATATATCCTTATCTAAGTCATTTGGCCGAACCTTAGATTTTTAGGAATACAATAACAATTAATAATATAATATTTTATTTAAAAACTATTTTGTGTCAATTTTGACACTATTTGATATATGATTTTTGTGAAAGTCATAACAGAATTAAATGTTCGAACCAAGTTGATTAAATCAACATTAATACATCATAGTAACCTAGAAAAATATTTTAATTCATAAAAAGTCTTAAATTACATTCATTTGAGCATTTATAACATCAATTATGTTAATATTTCCTTAAAAGGGTAATTACTGCATCATCGTTGTGTCATAAATAAATTAATTTATTTAAAGTCTAAAAATTATAAATAAAATACTATCATGTAGGAAATCTTTTTAGATTTCTAATGCATATTTATAGTCGAATTTATCTTATGTATAACCCCATATTAAAAATGATTTACTTATTAAACTTTGATTTTAACTATTTTAACCCTTCTTTAAATAAATTAATAATAAATGTCCTAATCTAATCCAAGTGGGCCTAAATGGTCATATTTTATTCCTAAGTTTGTTTTTGGTCGAGTTACACTTGTCCAATAGAATTAGGACATGTGTTAGGGTAATAGTAATATCATATTTACCCTTAGTTACCCTATTTACTATTAACCGCGGTAAAAAAAAGTAAAAAGTTACTATTCACCAAAAATTATTTTCATCTCATTGAACCACATTTTAGTCCTTGATATTAACCGTGTCTCTCGGATTTTCGAAATTCCATTCACAGAAGCGGAAAAATTAAGTTTTATGGAAAATTCAGTTTTTAACCTACCACTTAGTAGTTTCACTATTCATCAAAAATTGATGTTTTTCAGAACAATGCCAAAATTTCATCCCAAGCTATATTTCATATTCCGAATTCAAAAATGAAGTCTATTTTACCAAATTCATAACATAAAAGTTGCATTAATTAATTTTATAATTAAATCCCGCTGTTAAAACAAATAGCGTGTTTTTAAGAAACAATATCTATCAAAAGATTGACACTTGGTTATGTCTAGTTTAAATGTGAAATTACATCCAATGACCAAAATTGTATTAAATTGTAAAAATATATTCTAAACATACTTTAAAACCACTCAAATTAATAATTTATCACTATTAATTATTTCGATTAAAAAAGTTGTTTTTTAATTATAATTTAGTAATTTTCACTATTAATCAGAATGTGAAAGTTATCCGAAAAGTACCAAAATTTCACCTTAGGCTAAATTAGATACTCCGAATCCAAGAATGAAGTTCATTTTGAAAAATAAGATTTATAGAATTTTAAAAAGTGGTTATTACTATTCATAACGGCTAGTTTTAATAATATTTTAATAGCACATCGTTGTTTAGTGAAACTCAGTATTGCGTACTACACACGCTATCGAGGAAGGTTGCGATTACGTGTAATGCAAGGCAAGTCAAGGATGCATGTTGTGCAAGCTCCTTTTGGTGTAGCGTACAACACAAGACATTAATAAAATTAAAAAGAATATTTTTTTATAAAATCTTGGGCTGTTACACGGATAAACGGGGGCCTTTATCAGTGCTAAAAAAGCACATATAAAGGGATACTTTTAATAGCACTGTTAAATGTGACCCTTTATCGGTGCTTTTTTTAGCGCTGATAATTCCCCCCCCCCTTTATCAGTGATTATTTTAGCGTTGTTAAAGGGGACCCCTTTATCAGTGCTTCTTTTAGAAGCGCTGATAAAGGGGGGACTTTATCAGCACTTTTTCCTGGCACCAATAAATTTTATGTTTCAAAAAAAATAATTTTTCATAAAAAATAATATATTGTTATATTAGAATATTTATATTGATATAAATATAATATATATTTTTTGAATATATTTTAGATATGTATAAATAGACTATTACATTTAATATATAATAAATTTAGTGAAAATTGATTTAAAATATTTTAAAAAATATAATTAATTAATAATTTTTTATTGTCGTAAATTAAAAATTATTTAATAACAATTTGAAGACACAAAAAATCAAAAAACAAATACTAAAGATCTAAAATAATTTGAAAATGTAACTCAAACTTCAAACGGTTATTACTTTTGATCTGGGTGTCCGTTTGAGCTCTACTGCATATCAAATCAAATCCTGTGACGAGCTCTATGTGCTAGTGACCCAAGAAAATCTTCTATCACATTTTTTGAGGCCAAAAAAGGCCCATAAGGTCTCCGAAACTGAGTTTTTAGTCGGGATACCCCGATTTGTTAATATTCAAAGAAGTATAAATTCTGATCCGGATGTCCGTTAGGCCTGTACCACATATCATATCGAATAATGTTTCGTTTTATTTGATTTTACAGGTCGTGTAGTTGAAATGAGCTTCTGGATTATATGTTATGGTCGTTTTAACATTCTATGGCTTTTCAAATACACATATATATGAATTTGTTCATAAATATATATGTGTCTGTGTGTGTATGTGTGTCTGTGTATGTGTGTGTTATATATATATGTATTTATTTATTTATTTATTTATTTATTTATAAACACACATAAAAACGTATTTCATAAATGTATTTAAAACTAATCTTATAAGAATATATTAATATACAAATAGATATACGGATATAAAATAATAACTAAAAACAAATATATATAGATAAATATAGATATATATTAATATACGAATGAATATATATATACTAATAAATGTATAAATATATTTATATTAATATGAATCAATATTTACATACGAATAAATATAACTATATATATATATATCATTAAACAAAGAAAAAAGGAAATGGATAAGTGATAAAGGTGATGTCGCGAAAGGAGGGAGTTCATGGGTTTGAGTTCAGGTGGATGCAAAGGGGTGCGTGCGTGTGGGGATGCACGGGAAGGGCAGCACGTGGAAGAGTGTGAGGGGGCTTCACCTAGTGCTGTTAAAGGTGGGGGTCCGTCTAGCACTGTTGATTGGGGGTCAAGCGCTGTTAAAAGCTCTCTCCCCCCCCCCACATAATATAATTCTAATTTATTTATTTATTTTTAATTTTTTTAACTTTTATCGGCACTTTTTAAAAGCATTGAAAAGGGACCCTTTAATCAGCACTAAAAAAAGCAGTGATAATGGGGTCTTTTATCAGTGCTTTTCTAAGTGCTGATAAAAGGGGCCTTTATCATCACTTTTAAGAGTGCTAATAAAATGGAACCCCCTATATCTTCGCCTCGATTAACAGTGCATTTTTTAGTGCTATTAATTGACTTTTCTAGCATTTATAAAAGCCATATTTGTAGTAGCACCAAATTGGATTCATGGACCTTCATTTTTCATTGAAGCCCTGTGACAAAGTCCCTGGATATTTCATCCCACTTCCACTCTGGGATATTGAGGGGCTGCAACGAGCCTGCTGGAACTTGATTCCCCCCCCCCCCCTTACCATCTAATAGGTAAGTCACCAAGAGATGAACTCAGCCACACTTAGTCTCATGCATGACCATCTGAATAGCCACTGAAGATATCTATACATCTTTCCCACAATGGGATGTACAACTAAGGGAGAATTATGGAACTCCCGCATCACCTCCTCCCTCATCATGACTAGAATCATTGTTCACTCCCAAAACAGGATCTTAGGATTCCCTCCTTAAGAATACCCATTGGGTACGTCTCCTGTGAATTTTTTTTTGTGTAGCACTTTGTAGTTGATATCCCCTAGGTGATACTCCCTCACACGCTCACGGAATGAAGGAGTCAATACAATTGACTATAGAACAGTTGTACCCTCTTACTCTACCAATGTCAGCTATAGGGAAGCCAACTCCTCTGAAGCTTCCTACACTGGGAAATCCTAAGACATCCTGCTAAGGGCATATACCGAAATGTTTCCCTTCCATGGAGTATATAATGTCTCAACGTCATAATCCTCTCAGAATTCTAGCCAGTCACTACTACAAAAAACGGGCAAGGGAAGCGCTACCCTCTTATTAGTGCTGAAAAAAGTGCTGATAAAAGGGGGCCTTTATCATCTCTCAAAAAAGCACTGATAAAGGGGCACTTTTAACAGCCCTAAAAAAGTGCTGTTAAAAGTGACCCTTTATCAGGGATTTTTTTTCACTGATAAAGTCCCCCCCCCTTTATCAGCGCTACTTTTAGTAGCGCTGATAGGTGGTTCAACACTTTTTCCTAGCACTGATAAATTTCATGTTTCAAAAAAAATAAATTTTCATGAAAAGAAATATATTGTTATATAAGTATATTTATATTGATTTAAATATAATATATATTTTTTAAATATGTTTTAGATGAGTATAAATAGACTATTACATTTAAAATATAAGAAATTTAGTGAAAATGACATTAAAGTATTTCTAAAAATATAATTAATTATTAATTTTCTAATTATCATCAATTTAAAATCATTTAATAACAATTTGAAGATGCAAAAAATCAAAACAAAAATAACAAAAGATCTAAAATAATTTGAAAATGTAACTCAAAAATCAAACGGCCATAACTTTTGACCCAGGTGTCCATTTGAGCTCTACAGTATATCAAATCGAATCATGCGATGACCTCTACATTCTAATTCCCCATGATTTTCTTGTGTCACATTTTTTAGGCCAAAAATGGCCTAGAAGGCCTCCAAAACTGAGTTTTTAGTGAGGATACACTGATTTTTTAACATTCAAACTGGTATAAATTATGATCTAGATGTCCGTTAAGCCTGTACCACATATCATATCAAATATTGTTTCATTTTATTTGATTTTACAGGTTGTGGAGGTGAGAAAGGCTTTTGGATTATAAGTAATGGTCGTTTTAACATTCTATGGCTTTTCAAATACACATATATATGTATTTATTCATAAATATATATGTGTGTCAATGTGTGTGTGTGTGTGTGTGTGTCTATGTGTGTGTTGTATATATGTATGTATGTATTTATTTATTTATTTATAAACAAACATAAAAAACATATTTTATAAATGTATTTAAAACGAATCTTATAAATATATATTATTATACAAATAAATGTATGGATAAAAAATTATAACTAAATATATATATATAAATAAATATAAATATAAATTAATATAAAAATAAATATAAATATACTAATATATGAATAAATATATATGTATTAATATAACTAAATATATATATATTAATATTAATCTATATTATTATACGAATAAATATAACTATATATATAAATATATATATATTAATATATAAATAAATATATATGTATTAATATGACTAAATATATTTATATTAATATGAATCTATATTAATATATGAATAAATATAACTATATATAAATAAATAAATAGATATACCATTAAATTGAAAACAATGGCTTGGTGGTAAAGGTGCCAGTGTGAAAGGGGGAGCTCACAGGTTCGAGTTCTGGTGGAAGCAAGGAGGTGCTCGTGGGGGGGCATCTGTTGGACGTGCGGGCAAGGGCAGAATGTGAGAGTGGTCTACCTAGCTATGATAAAGGGGGTCAAGCAATTTTAAAATCTCCCCCCGAATTATATATTCCTTTTTTATTTTTTATTTTTACTTTTATCAGTGCTTTTCTGAGTAGTGATAAAAGGGACCCCCCATTATATTCACCTTAATTAACATCGCTTTTTTAGCGCTATTAATTCACTTTTCTAGCACTAATAGAAGACATATTTGTAGTAGTGAGTGTTGCTACCTCATAATCATATTTCTCTGGGTAAATATATACCTAAGGATCTGGTGGTCTCTATAAACCATAAATCAATCTCAAAGGAGATAGTGTCTCCACATCCTCAAGGCGAAGACTACCACTAAAAGATCCAAGTCATGAGTCGCATAATTCTGCTCATGGGGTCTCAACCACCTTGACCCATAAGCGATGATTTCTTTTTATTGCATCAAAACGCAGCCAATCCCAGCTCCTGAGGCATCACAGTACACTATGAACTCAACACCCTCCTCTAGTAGCCCCGGAAATGGAGCACTCATTAGCCTCTACCTTAATTCGTCAAAGGCTCTCTGACACCTCTCAGACAAGGTAAAAATATGTCCCTTCCAAGTAATAGCGGTCAAAGGGGCTAAAATCTTGGAGAAGTGTGCCAAAAATCTATAGTAGTACCCCAGAAACCAAGAATGATCTGTACTTATTACGCATTCATGGGTGGTTCCCAAGTAATAATTTCCTCAATCTTCATGGGATCCACCACCAAACCCTCCATAGATATAACATTCCCTAGAAAGTATCATTGTGTATCCAGAGGTGACACAGTGAGAGTTTCCCATAAAGCTGGTTCTCTAGAAGTAAATCAAGGACTATCCCCATGGGCTTTGTGTGCTCCTCCACTAACGCCAATTAAATGAGTATGTCATCTATGAAGACAAATAAACTGGTCCATGTATGGATGGAAGACTTGGTCCTTCAAATCCATGGAAATAGAGGGGGTGTATGTCATGCCGAGGTGCATTACTAGGAACTCATAATGTATGTAGCGACAACAAAAGACCATCTTCGAAAAATTATCTTGGAGAACCCATAGTTGGTGGTATTCGTATCTCAAATCAATCTTGGAGAACCACCTCGCACTGCACAATAGGTTGAATAGGTCATCGATCCTTAGTAAGGGATACTTTTTCTTTATCATGGCCTGGTTTAGGTGATGATAATCCCAAAAAATCCATAAACACCCATATGCATTCTGAACAAATAGAATCAGGGCTACCTAGGGGGACACACTGGGCTTGATAAAATCCGTCTTGTAAAGGTCTTCCAATAGTAAATGTATCTCTTAGAGATGAGTGTGTTCCATCTGATAGGCCATGAAAGATATTGGGGTAGTTCCTTATTAAAAATCAATGAAAACTCTAACTGTCACCTCAGAGGTAGTCCTATGACACATTTGGGGAAGACTTCCATTTTATCCTATATAGTTGATGGAAATCATGTTCTTGAAGAGTCTACTACATCGAGGGTCATGCTCGCTAATTGATAGTAAAAAGGTTGTAGCCTCATCCCCACAACACTCGTCTTCCCTGATATGAGGCCTCGTTCGCCAAGGGAGGTGAACTTCTTCCCATAAGTGTGCAGATATCAAACTAGCCAAAAATGATATTAAATCTTGTATCAAACCAAGTAAGGTTAATCCATACCCAAGAGGATGTCATAAGGGTCCATCGTAATGACCATCAGGGCCCACGTGACAATTTCTCCTCCCAACTATAACTCACACTGCCTGAAGAGAAGATATACCGAAGAAGTGCATCATGTAGGAACCTCAAATAAAATTTGTTGTGATAGTGCCTCTACAGGGGTCTCCAACTCTCGTACCAGGTGTTATGATATAAAAGAGTGTTTAGACCCTGTGTCTACTAATACTGATGATGGAGTAGAAAAAACACAAAGCGTACCTCATATCATCTTTTGGGGTGGAGGATCACAGACATCCATCACCTAGAGCTATCCACAGCCCTGAACACCAGCTCTCTAAAGCTAATGTGGGACACCTGGTGGGGGGGAACTCATAACGTCACCCCCCCCCACCTCCTAGTACTCCTACTCCAGGTCCTTTTCTGGAACTGCCTACTTGTTGACAACCCTGGTCACGATGCTGCCACTGACCTAGTGGCCCAACTGCTGTCTGTAGGGGATACTCACCTTGTCTGGTCAGGCAGTCCCATGCCATGTGACCTCACACGTCACACATAAAGAATATCCCCTCACCGGGATGACCCAATTCTTTATATGGTTCATGTGCTACCTAAACACGTGGTTGAGTCTAATCGTGGAAATATATCATGCACTGAGTCCATGTCACCTGACGTCTGCCACCTGATGTAGATGTCTCTTCTATGAAGAAACCACTACCAAACCAGGAAATCTACCACCCTAGTATAGGATGTTCTATATCATGAGTGCCCGATATAGTACACCAGCATATTTAGGGATTCATTGGGGCTCTATACTAGCATGGATATCTTAGTAGAGGCCCGGATCAAACTTTTTTGCTCGAAAGTAACTATCACGGATTATATCAAGGTAGTAGTGAGTATGGTCAGTAAACCCAGCTGCGTATGCCTCCACTGTCATGGAACCCTACTTCAGCTGTAGAATATCCTGAATCATGACAGAGCGCAAGCAGGAGGGAATGTACTCCTCAAGAAACAGCTACTGAAACTCATACCATGAGAATATCATATCATCATTCATTTGTGTAACTACACCCCACCAGTGCCTAGTTGGGCCTAGAAAAATGATGACTTCCAAATCCACCATCTGGGTAACTAAACACCACCATTCCTATAATGTATGTGGTTCTGTCTCACCACAAAACCTTAGCGTCCTCCCGCATTACAACACATGAGGTGCACTCAACATGCACTAATCCCCGGTCTGGGCTATCGGTACTAACTACTACTCCACAGGTGGATGTTTCTCCACTGGCCCACCTAAAGGAATGGGATTTCATGGTGGTCCTTTTATTAATGCCTCGTCACTTACAAGATCATCATCACATACTGTAGTGGGTATCCAGGTTGGCTACCGTTGTAGAGGCATCCTAAAAATCATCAATGTGTACCACTGTTAGATTGAGCATATATATATATATATATCAAGAAAAACCAAAAATGGGATATAACTCAACAAGTATAGTCAAAGACTCAACCTTATATGATTCTTTTACCAAAGTTCCCTGCAACATGTGTCTTAGCATGCCGAGTCGACAAGAAGGTAATCAGGGTCTTAGTGAATGGATATGTCGGTTGTCGCACCATCACTAGACTTCCTGGCTCAAGAGACGCTATTGAGATAGGTCGAAACTGTTTCCCTATACCCAACCAATCCAATTAAGGGTAAGTGTTTGAACAGTGTCCTAAGGAATGAACATCCTTTGATACATCTTTTTCACGACCAGGCCCATGGTGGGGATCAAGCCACAAGTACCACAATCCCACCTCCATAAGCTTGGGGATGGAAACATTCATCAAAGGCACAAAAACATGGAGAGGCCTTTGCATAAGAACATGTAAACACACACAACCAACTCTATGCATTAGTGCAAAGGAAAAAGGAAAAACAAGATGCATCTTTTATAAATAAATCAAAACCATGCATAACCCTCTAAATTGTATGAGAACAGGTGTTGAAGACTAAACTGAAAAGTAAAAAAGGGGAAAAATATATGCCAAACTGAAAAGTGTCCCCACATGGAAACCAAACCGTAAAACCACTGAAGATGTGTAACTCCTAGAACACAGCTATGAAAACCATGCATGGTACAAGATCCATGGGATCCTAAGCTCCTCTAAAGTCATGATTGACCTATCTGTCATCTAAAAAAGTCACACCGCATGTGGGAAATCCCATGCAGGGGTGAGAATAAAAAATACCTCATAGGAAGCCCCAAAATATTGAGGGACCAAAAAGAGGTACATCTGAAAAGAATACCAAAAGATGGAACATGGTATAGTAAAGAGTGCAGCTCCACTCGACAAAAGAGTGAAATAACCTCATCGTAAACCAAATATGTGGGTACTATAATCATATATATATATATATATATATATATATATGTCTGTGTGTGTGTGTGTGTGCTCTATAAAGAACCCCATACGAGAGAGTAAGGGGATCTTCATCTCATAGAACATCCCAAGAAATGAGTCGCCAATAATTCCAAGATGTGACCACCATAGATACCTAGCATCCTCACTTCTACTTTAGACTGCAGGTTGAAAGGGGTCCCAAACACCACACCTTGATATTGTCCACTCTAGGCAGACCTATCTCACCTACATGGTTTTAGGTCACATCAAAAAGACGCATCTCGGTGGGGAAAGTGCCCCACTTACTTGTGATGCCAAGTTAACATAAAAGTATGACTAGTCATTGATCTGTAGTAAAGAGTTCTTCATGAAGTTAAGGACCCATGCCCATCCCGGATTAAGGGGTCCACTCTGAAATGGTTGAGGACCCATGCCCAGCCTGGCTGGAGTGTTCCACTCAAAAAGGTTTAAAGTCCCATGCTCAATCCGGTTGGAGGGTTCCACTCATGTGTTGTATAGGACCCATGCCCAGCCCAACTAGAGGGTTCCACTCAAAAGTAGTAGATGACTCATGACTAGCCTGGCTAGAGGGTTCCACTCTAATGTCAACAAGCATCATTAGAAGAAACATCAGTCTTAGAACACCTCAAATAAACATCCACAGATATTTCATTCATAATTCCACATTTATTGAGATCACAGACAAGGATCTGATCCTCAAAAAAGGTCTCACCTTTTTTATCCTTGTGAAAAAACAAACAAGGTAGACTAGTCACCCACCTAAATCAGACATTTGAAGAAAATTTAGTGCAATGATGTAATATTATTGAAAGGTAACCCATGTGGCCCACACCTTGGTCCCAAAACAAGTTATACGGATCCTGACATTGCGATCCTCTTGGAAAAACAACTATGATTGACTACTTGATCATCTAAAACAAATACCCGGTGAATAAGTCATTTTTCACCGCAAGACGCCCAATCAATTCAATGTGGGGCCCTCACATCAACTTTGGTTTAAGTTCTCAAAATGTATCTCAAAATTCTGCCTAAAAGATAGATTCGTGGCGCCATTGATGGTTTTTTCAAACAGACGTCATATGGAGAGGCTGTGTCTAACAAAAAATTTGACAACATTATTATTATTATTATTATTATTATTATGAATTTAATCCACGTGAGCCATGAATTTATATTAATTAAAGAAAATGGGTCTCGAAATAATCTTCTCAAGTTCGTGATCACATTGTCAGAGACAGTGCGTAAAACAGATGTCAAAAGCAGGAGTTATGACTGATAAATGGATTAATAATAATAATATTATTATTATTAATATTAGACGTTTTGTTAACCAAGTCCATGTGTTTGAATAAGTTATTCAAAATTGGTCTTAAAAAGACCATTTCAAAAATAGGGTTACACTACCATTGACGGCATCTAAAATGGACACCTGATGGAGGAGTTAAGGTATAAAAACCGTATTGTTAATAATTTATTATTATAAGCTAATTTTTTTTAAGATGAAGAGAAGGCCACTCTTACACACCCCCTGGATTCTACCTACTATAGCAGTTCCCCCACACCCCACCATCTCTAGTGTTTTCCTCCTCCTTCTACCCTAGAGGCTAGCCCTGTCAGCCCCACATCCTGCATCTCCCACAACCATTCAGGTCTTCCGCGTTATTCATCACTGCATTTGCCTCTCACCTTACCACCTTTTCTCTACAGCAGGAGCCCGTCGTAGCCGCCTCATTGCTGCAGTCGAAAGTTTCTGTTGCCACCTGGCCGCAACAAATTCCCAAAGCCGCTCCTGCCCATGATGTTCCCTCACCTTGTTGTGGTGTTGCCTTTCGCTGCCAAGCACCGGCAGCCCGGCGCCACTTCTGTCGGTCGTTGTCACGCCAGTAGTCCCTTCTGTGGATAGTTGGATCTCCTCTGGTGCCCTAAACTGTGATCCACAGGTAGATATGGAACCCCCAAGTCTATATTTATACTGATATTGTTCCGATTTGATGATTGGGTGATGTTTCAATGCAACAAATAATTAAACAGCGAAGAACACACAAGAACGAGTAAATGGATACCCGATCGATGGTCTTCTTAGTTTTTTCCATAGTTAGATAATTCAAATGACAAAAAAAATCAATGGGGATTGTAGAAAACCAATGGAAGTCCTACATCGATTCATGGGGTTGGGTGCACGTAGTAGGATTCACCCAACGAACGATGTCGTCGTTCTTCCATAGGATGGAGAGGGGAGAAGCTTTCATTAGTTGATGGATTATGAGTCCAACATCAATCTCCCCCCTAAATCCCCATTTATAGGCTTAATTATTATTTTAGAGTTAATTAATTCCTTAATTAATTTGACCATTCACAACATTTAACAGTGAAAAGAGATGATGAAGTATAGGCAAAAAGTGTGTGATATATATGAATTTAAAATTAATTTTATGTCTGAGGTTTGAGGGTCCAACTAACTTTAATATTTTAATCAATTTATTTATAGTCTTTATGTTAGAGTAAATAACACTGTTGACAAATGAGAATACATACTCAATAATTTAAATTTTTTTCATTGTGAAATAAAGAGAAGAAATAAAAAAAAGAAATATAAATATGGATTAAAAAAACATATGGTCATGTATAAAATAAAAAAAACATGAACATAGTGTATAAGAGTTACTTTTACATGGTGTAATGAGAAGATAAGTGAGTGGGTGGAGATTCATTTTTCCCAAAAATAAAAGAGGATATTTCTTTGCTCATTTACTAGAAAGTTGGAGGTGAAAAAAAAGGTCTTGTAGGGGTTCTCTTACTTTCTATAAATTTATCTGATCTATGAAAAAACTATACCCCATTTCTGATGAAATTTTATCATCCATATTTTTTGGAGAAGGAAAACATAACAGAAGGGGAAGTGAGCACTTGTCTATAGAGAAGAGTTGTGATGTTTTCAATTGTGTTTTTGAATTGTGAATCTAGAGGGTCAGTGAAAATGAAACATTTATTATCACATATAAATTATTGATCTTATTGTATTTGGTTTCTAGTCACATTTATATTCATTCTCCTTAGATTATCCTATATTTGTGAACCATGTAAAAATTCATCTTTCTATTTTTTGTTGTGTTATTTCTATAGAGTGATTACTAAGGATATGAAATTATTCCTCAACAATAGAAAACAAGATAATTTTAAGGATGAAATTTTAAACTAAAATACCTTAATTCATCCCTCCACCAACTTATTAAGGTATATTTATTGATTTTAACACTTTTTAATCAAAAATTAATTCCTATTTTGAAGGGAAGATTTTTAATTATGGAAGATACAGATACATCATTATTTTAGTTATTTTGGAATAGATGTGTATATGGAAGCTATGAATGATAAATTATATATTTTTTGGAGTGTATAATTATCTTATAAAGAGATATATGAATTAAATATAGATTCTAGAGTATTTAATTCACTTGGTGGGAGCAATTTCATACCCTATTTATTCCATTTTCATATTAGTAAGGACTTCACTTTCAATGTGGGTGAGTCTTCTCAACACCAATAAAAGATATTTAAAAGAGAGCGAGTCAAATCTATTGATATTTTGGAATAAAAATTATGATTTTTGAATAATCACTAATGAAATGGTTAATGAATTTTTCTAAAAAAATTCTTTTTGTAACATATATGTGGGCTTCGAGAAGACATTGATAATTATAAAAACATTAAAATAATTCTCAAAATAATTTATCTCTCTATTTTAAGATAATGTTCATGGTACTCAAATATAAGCATCTTAAGAAAATTTCTTTTGATAGTATACATGAAACACTTGTTTCATTTGAAACGGTAAATGATTGTAATAAAATATGGGAGAATGAAAACACTCAAGAAATCACCTTTATGGAAATGAAGAAACTCCTGATAAAGGAGGACCCCAATGTTGGAGAATTTGATAAGGTTATGTAAATTATTTCTTATATTATTAAAATTGGAATAGAAGAGGTTGACCTAAATATTCCTATTTTTTAATTAAGATATGGAAAATTAGGTAAACATCATATCAAGTTTTATATGAAATTTCAAGATGGTGATAAAGAGAAATAACCTATGAAGAATCCATTCTAAGGTGACAACTACAAATAAACATAAATGGAAGTCCTTTAAGGTAATTTTTTTATTTCATGAATGTAAAAGCTCAGATGATATAGAAGTGGAGGAGGTAGATGATTATAGATTCCTAAATGAATAATTCATGTTGGTTTTGTGGTTATTACAAAATGTAAAGACAATGATGTTGAGGATTCTAAAATTAATGGAAAAGTTGACTTTTAAGATAGAAAAGGGCCAACCCATGAATAAATTTCCATATGTAGAGATGAAGATAATAAATATAATGGATTTTAACCTAACCAGAAGATCTAAATGAAAAAAATGAGAAGAATAAATCATAATTGAATGTTAAAATTGGAAAAACATAAATCTTAAAATACTGAAAACATCAAGAAAGAAGTTGAGTTGAGGATAAAAATGGAAGAAGAATCTCATATCATATATGCACTATCTGTTTTAGTTATGGAAAGGGTAAAAATAATTTGAGAACATGATGTAAAATCCATTATTTGGATTATGTTTTTGTGAAGATGATGAAATAATTTATAAACCTAGCATGGTATCATGTAGTTCAAAGACACTATCCCCAAACAAAGGAAAAATACTTTGGGAGTCTTTTGAAGAAATTATATATTTGCCTCAAGTAAATATCATTAAAGATGATGAAAAATAAATTTATGGGAATTATAAAAAGAATTTGAAATACATTATGTGTGCTAAACCTAAAACATAAACACCATGAAAGAAGGTTGACATGAAAGGAGATCAAAACACTACTCTTGATGCAATTAAGGGAGGAAAGAAAACACCAAAAAGAAGGTGTTATTATTATTGAATGTTAGGATGCACTCAGAATGGGTTTTTCATTTATAATAGGTTTTTTAGGGGAAGAAGTATTAAAAAATGGATGAATAAATTCTTATTTTTTTTATTCTATTGATGGATAATATTTTTAGTATGGAGGTTTTGGGAAAAAGGCATGTTATTTTTAATCAAGAGAGAAAATCAACTTTCTAATGGAGATCTAGAATGGTAAGGGATGGAAGATGGAAAAATTTGTAAAGGAGGTAAAAAAATTAGATTTTTAGTTTTATATAATAAATATGAATCCATTAATCTAGTGGATCATCAGGATTATCCACTATAAAATAAGGTGTATCAGAAACTCGGGGTTTATTAAAAGAACAAATTAGAAGGATAATGTTACCAACATTTCCGTAAGAATAATGGATTGGTTCACAATAATAATTATGGATAGAGAATGAAGTTTCCATATAACCATGTACATGAATCTAATCATGGCCATGAAATATTATAAGGATGGAGTAGTCTATTTCAGTCATGATAATGGGAAGAAAATAATTTTCTCAGGAAAGCCAGAGATGGTGGAAGAGACATAAGGTAAACATATGTACTGTTTATTTAATGAATTGATGAGAATTTTCCATATTTAATCCAAAATTATGTCTTAATACATTAGATGGAGTTTAATAATAAGTCACGCACTATCAAAGGACTATATAGATCAATAATTTTGTTAGTATGATTAATAAAATGATATATTTATCTTATAGGTGAACAAAATAGATGAATAGTTTCCAAAAATAAAGAAAATCATGTATGAAACAAGTTTATTAAACATTTGACAAAAAACGACTTCTAAATATGGTAAAGAATAATTTTTCTTGAGATATTCCCCAATACACAAGTGATCACACTCACACATGTGTTTCTTGTAAAAAGGGGATGATTATACAGAAGCCCAAGAATCCAAATATTGGAAAATAAATTAGGTTTCTTGAGCATGTTATTATAGATGTGTGTAGTCTTGTAAAACATAAATATTTTTAAAAAAATTGTACTTTGTGTTTTATTGATGAATATAAGTGGATATCTTGGCTTAAGGTAATTACCCAATAATCTGTGGGGTTTAAGTAACTTAAAAATGATCAATGAAAAACTAAAAAACATATTGGGATCAAAATTAAAAATATATATAGTTGAATTAATGTGTAATTTACCGACACCAATGAGTAAAAATATATTGTAAATCAAGGAATTCAATATCAAGTGTTAGTATATAGGAATCCTCGAAAAAATGGAGTCATTGAGAGGAGTGATCTGATAATAAATAATATAGCTCAATCTATGATTCTTGAAAACACCTATCAATGTCATATTGGAATGAGTGGTGATAACCTCAGTTTATATTTCCAATACAGGTTTTTAGGTCTTAATGAATAAAAATATCCTTATGAAATCTATTATGGAAATATTACCACTCTCAAATACATTCAAGTGTTTGAGAAAAAGATCATAATTCTTAATAAATAGAATAACATAATGTATAAATTTCATGGAGATGATATAATTTTTTGGATATTCATCTAAATGTAATGATTAATGGTGATAAAACTATTTCATTGTAAAATTGTATAAAATTTATATGTTACATTCATTATTATTAGAGTAGTTTTTGAAAATAGATGTGTAGGTTTCAAATTGTTGAGAGAATATTTCACATGTAAAAATCTTATTTATGAAGAAGAAATAATGGCGAAGTGTGTGGATCAAGATAGAATTCAAGGGGTTGTGCGTGGCTTTGATGAAAGTGATGATGAAAATAAAAGAGGATAAAAAACAATTACAGACATGAAATCCTATTGAATAGAAATCATACATAACTATATTATTGGGGATCAGCCCAAGTTTAAACAATAAGGATGAATGATTATTATAAAACCTATTTTTAATCACATATAGAGCCAATAAAATATGAATATTATACCATATATAATGTAACACCCCGAGATTTTATGATAATTATTCTTTTTAATTTATTTGATGTATTGTGTTATATGATACCTCAAGATTATCTTGCGTTATATGCAACACCGTATTAGTGTGCAATATATGCAACACTAATCTTGGATCGTGTTACACACAATTTCAAGTCTGTTTGATAGTAGTTATTCTACGCATCATTGAGTATATATATATATATTCAATGTATTAATTAAATATGGTTGGATTATGTTATATGAAACAACAAAGGAGTCGTTCACTACACGCAACCCTTACTTGGCTTGCATTACACGCAATCGCGACCTTCCTCGATAGCGTGTGTTGTACGCAATACATGGTTTTACTAAACAATGATATATTATTATAATATTATTATAAACTAGCCGTTATGAATAGTATTAACTAAATTTTTAATTTTATAACATTATTATTCATCTTACACATTTTCTAGAACATGGTATAAGAAGAAAATAATTTTTTTCGTGTAAAATAAGTATTTTTAAAAAAATGCAGTTTTGCCACCTTTTGATGGCGAGCCCACTTTAAATCTAGTTTTTGACGTGTTTATAAATGAAATTTTACAAAATAAAATTCTTCTCTTCAATCAGGATATAAAAATTTACATTGGATAAAGTTTTGATATTTTTCTGATAATGTTCATATTTTAATGAATAGTAAAAACATTCTATATTTTAATTAAAAACAACTTTTTTCATCTTAAAATTTTATATGGTTAAATTATATTATTGAATGGTTTTAAAGTATAAATAGAATATATTTTTTACCGTTTAATATAATTTAGGTCATTAGCATTTATTTTACATTGAATTCGTAAGTTAAATCAATTCAATCTTTTGCAATGTTTTGATCAAAAACCTGTTTTCATTCAACAAAGGGATTAATTTTAATTTAATTTATGAAACTTTTGTGTATTGAATTTTAAAAAATGGACTCGATATTTGGAATCAGTGGGTCCAAATTATGTAAATAGGATACTTTTTATTTTTGGAAATTATGAATAGTAACTACGGTAAATTTTATTTACCATAGTTAAAGGTAAATCGTGTAATTAAGGGTAAATATAATATTATAAAATTACCCTAACACATTCCAAAATTCTATCGGATGGCTAAAAGTAGACCCATATCACCGAAGGGTTATATTAGATTCATTTTATGGACTTTTGACCATGAAAATAATTTAATTATTATTAGAACCAAAGAAAGTGACAACATGTCACTCTCTTAAATCTTATAAGTATAATAATTTTAATTTAGTGATAAACTTCATGAAACTTCGAACATGAATAGTCTCCAAAAATATAATAAAATTATCTACATCATATGAATTTAATTATAATTTTTAGGGATTAAATAATTATCATTAAATGTGACACAATAGTGATGCAGAAATTGTTTATCTAGTGAAAAATCAAGAATAAAGTTTTTATTAAACTAATAGTGACCGTAAAATGCACAAAACCCTGACCAAAACTTATTGGTAATGTAAATGTAAACCATAATCACCCAATGGTAGAATATTTGACCATTTGGATCCTTAAAAAATCGATTCTGACACCTATATTATTTTATTTTAAGTGATGCCAAAGTTGTCACCTTCATAATTTAATAAATATAACAATTTAAATATTGTGATTTTAAGATGATCAATTCGAGTAAAACTATTATTGTGAAAATTAATAGATTTATATTAATAATAGGATTTTATTTTTAATTTTTATACAATAAATAAGTATATTAAATAATTATACAAAAATATTGTAGTAATTATTTCATTAAGAGATAAGACAAATAAATGGTTTTAGAAATAATAAAATAAATATTATATGAACTATTTAATGTTATCCACTAACTTTCTAGAAACATATGACCATTTATGAATCTATTAAATATTTTAGTTCGAATATATCCTCTGCTTATATTTTAATTAAATTCAAATAAATGAATAGTGTCAAAATTGACACTATTGTTATTTTATAAAAATAACATATTATTAATTTGTTTAAAAATCACAAAAATATTTAAAAATTATAATTTGAAATTTATATAGTCTAAAATTTCATAAAGTGTCCAATTATGTAAAATTAACAACACATAAGAGATTATTTATAACTATTTAAAATTTAGAATTTTATTACCACAAATAAACTTAAATAGATTAAATAAGGATAAATCAAAATGATAAGGTTTAAAATGAATCAAAACATGTCTAAATTTAATTGGTTGATGATATTACAACCCTATCTCATCTAATATTTGAATATGAGTCATTGTTGGTGGTTTTTAAGTGGGGTTAGATTTATTATATATTAATATTTTTAAGAATTCCAAAGGTGCCCCTCTCCTCCCTTATAAAAGGGCACCTCCTCCCTCTCCTCCTCACACCACTTTGAAATTTCATACTCAGCCAAACCCTGCCAAATTCTCTTATCCACTTCCCTAGAAACATCCTAGAGGTCCTAGACTTCTTTAAAGACCAATTTTAGTTCCCTAAGTGGAGGTCTCAAAGAGGCGCTTCAAAGAAGAGGTAATGTCTGTTACCGATTCTTTCAACTTTATTTATTCTTCTACTTCTTCTTCTTTAGTTGTTTCATTATGAAGTAACAACATCAGTATCACTAATATACTGATATGTTATTATAAGTATGAAACAACCCTATTTAACCATCTATCCATCCTACGGATGACGAAATCACTGCGTGTGCATACGTACGGAATACCGTCTCCACGCCGTGGTGTAATCTGTTTTTCCAACACCACCTTACTTGGATGGGTATAATGGTGTAAAGAATAAATATAAATAGTTATTATAACATAATAATTATTATGATATATTGTATCATCCTATCCAATTAAATTCAATAATTATGGGAACGATATCATCGCTCGTGCGTATGTACGGATTACCGTCTCCACGAATGCGATGAGATTCATTTTCCATGATTAACCATTCAAGAATGATTATAAAGTATATATTAAGAATAAAAATGAAATATATGAAATAATTAAGCTACTGGATTTATGTATGTATATATATATATATTTCATCTACTTAATTCCATTCAATTTAATAAGGAAACGAAAACAGTGTTCATACGTACGTACAGACTACCGTCTCCATAAATGGAGTATTTCATTACTTTTATCGATCTATAATATATATGAATATATATTATATATAAATCATGTTTTACATTCTGGAATTATGTAAATAAGGATATAAGTAATAATATCAATAACGACAAGTCGAAACACATACGATAAATAAAATGATTTTACCCAAAATGCTGCTTTAACATGAAATTTACCAAAGAACAGGTAATATAAAGTCACAAGTGACACATATATGATATCATACCAATGAATATGATTATGTAATAAGTCAATGACATTATTTAAATCAATATACAGGAGGTTCGGATCCATATGAAGCATATCATACCTAAGGTAACGGATAATTATTCCAATCTCATTCTTATCCGAGATTGTTTATTTGTAAGTATTTACTGGGGTTATGATTATTATACATGTCCATATGTTCTCAAAATGTTTTCATAAAATGTTTACTTTTCTTCCATGTATTTTTAAAGTATTTTTTACCCTTTTCTAATTTTACCACATCGTATGGAAGGAATCTTTCTTTTGTTTACCATACAAGGTACTTTTTGACATTTCTGACAAAAGTATGAGAAAAATGTTATTTTTAACTTATACGGTGTGAATGGATTTTTACAGTTTCATAACACCTCATTTTCATGAAGCATACTCTACATGATTTTATGACTATTTTCAACAAAATAATTTTATTTTATAAGTCCATGGCATTTTTTGAAAAGAAAATGATTTTGGTGAAGAAATATATTTTCCTCAAGAATTCATTTCAAATGTTTTTTCAAAACCATTTTCCATCTAAGATGAAATTATTTGATATGTGTAGGTTTCAAGTTTAATGTCTCTATGATTTAAATGGTTCACTTTTCTTATGATGAAATGTCCATTTGTTTTATATGGATTATGAAATGATGGGATGATGTTTATGAAACCCATTTTATTCTTTGGGTTATGATGAATGTTTTAAGTTTATTTTGTGGCACAAGTAAGAATGATTTCATTATGAGATGGGTGGAACCTATATCTCACTACAATGCATTTGGTAAAGATTTATATCTCATGAGATAGACATGGCTGGAACGGAAAGTTAAACCGGTTCAGTAATACAGTACTGGAGTGAGTAGTGAACTCGATTCAGAAATAGACTTTGTCCACTAAGATGGTATTAGCAGCAATGCCTTGTCTACTATGGAAATAATATCATGGGCTTAATGGTTTCCACAATTACATGTTTAATTACCCTTCTATTTTATCATGATTAATGTTTCTTTATGATCTATGCCTTACGTACTGCCATTATTTAACTCATTGCTCAAGATTCTTATGTTTAAATATTATGTTCATGTTTTAAAGTTCAAATGAATATGATTTATTTTATTTTATGCATTCTTACCCTTACTGATCATTTGAGCTCACCCATTATATGTTTTCTTTTACCCAGGATTTAAATAAGATTTTAAGTAAGAAAACAAAAAGGGGAAGATCTTATGGGAGATGTTGAAGATCTTTCACCACGATTAGAAGATTATATTCCAAGTTTCCAAAGACACTAAACTATTACGATCCTTGTGTGTCTATTTTTGATATGTATTAAGTATTCCTCTAAAGTAATGTAATGTCCATGTATGTCAAGCTTCGGATCTCTACAGTTGGTATCAGAGAAAAGGTTTAGTCAACCTTTGGAAACTAGGATGCGAAAATGTTAGTGAGATTCCTAGAGATATTTCTAAGGTATGTCTAGGGATATCCCTAAGGATAAGTATACGTATAGGATATAGTCCTAGAACTACGGTAACGATCTTAGAATTTAACCTAAGATGTTAGATATTGAGGGTGCTCCCCCTTTACTATGTTTTTTCCCTATCATGATTTTTTCCTCTCACACTGTTTTTTTTTGGGTTTTAGAAAATGGCTGGAAACAGGAATATTCACGATAATAGAGGATATGACAGACAATGGAATGATATTCTTCATGAGAAACAAAATGAAACGGGATTTGGAAGTCAAAACTTCATTATTATGCCTAATCAGAAATCTCATAATATGATCAATAATATCAACTTTGGTAAGTTTCATGACTCAGATAATAAGAGAAAGATGGAGTTTCATGATGATCATAGAGGAAAGAAAGTTCAATTTCCATCATGTAAATCATGTGGGAAGAGGCATCATGGAGAATGTTTCAAAGGAACTAGAAGATGATTTGGGTGTAGAAAAGAAGGACACAAAGCTAGTAAGTGAAAAGAAAAAGGTTCAGTTAACACCATGGACAAGGATAATGGTATTGCTACTACATCAACAATGATTAGATGTTTTAAATGTGGAATTTATGGTCATTATGCAAACCAATTCCCTAAGGGAAATCTCATGAAGAGAATCAGCATGGTCATACGTGTAGTATTTATGTGGATGATGATGAAGAGACTGCAAATGAAATATGAGATGAAATAAATGATTAAGATCAGCTAGTGGTTTATGAAGTTAGTGGAATGATTGTATGTTTATAAAGAATAATGTATGGTACTATGGAATAAGGAATCATCTAAGGATTTTTACACTATTTTTTCATAAAGTATATGAAAGTATATGTTGAATGGTACCGGTAACCATGGAAGGTTATTCAGGTATTTTTGGAAACTAGATGATATGCACATAATTAAGGGATAAGAAGATAATGAGATGTTTGATTGTATTCATGATCTCATGAATGATATAAGGACTAAGTGATATTATGGTTTGATTATATAGTTTTTTTTTTGGGATTTTGGTATGTGGAAAGAGTTACCTTTTAACAGTATTCATGTTTTCACTAAGGTTCTATGGTAATTTATGTTTCAAAAGAATATATGACTAAGGTATTCATGTGTTTGGAATGCAACCAACAAGATATATCTTATGATATATGTGAGATAAATGATTGTATTCACATTCTTGGTAGATAACCTTTCTAGTAATTGTGTTCTTTATACTATGAGCTTGGACCGAAGTATTTTAGATAAGCCTAAAGATTGGAATGGATTATGTTGTACATAAGTTAGTATTGTTTAAGGATGTAACTTTTTTCGATATTATTGATGGGATGTTATAGTAATGTAGTTTTAGAAAAAGGACAACCTGCAGGACAGGCGACCACCCGTCGCGTCGGAAAAGGCAGTGGGAATCGAACCCACAACCGAAGTGTGAATGGCCTTTATCGCCTACCACTGGCCTACAAGAAGTCCCTGGTTAGTATAAACTAGTTTTATTTTATTGAGCGGTATGATATATGAAGTATAAGTTCATTTTTGGAATCGTATATGATTAACCTCACCATAGATGGACTTATGTATATTTGATAACTTTTTCTAACCTTTTGTTTGAAATAGATGGAATGACTCATCATTCTATCACACGATCTGCTAACACTTCATGAATGAAAAATTCAACTTCATTTCTTTAAGAGATGAAGTGTAAATTGTTCAAGGCACGAACAATAGTGAGATTGCACCAGAATCAAGTAAGTATTTATTTTGATTCGAAAATTCTTGAATATTAGAGAAATGATCCTGAAAACCAAAAATGTTGTCATAGTGCCTTTATATCCGATTAATCAGATGGTACCTTATATCATCACAAATCTATGGCTTTGTGATTATTGGCGTTTTCAAAGCCATGTCCTCTACCACTCTCCATCAGAACTTGATGTTTAGATTTCTCTTCCATATCCATATTTTCACCAATGTTCTCCCACGAGGAAACCCAGTGATGAGTTAATTTGGGTAACCGTTATGTTTCATACATCATTTTTTAAAATTAAGTTTTAGTATGCGGGTTTCTATTAAAGAATATTTCAAGTAGTCAACCATTTATAACCCCGACGAATTTTGAGGGCGAAATTCATTTTAAGGGGGGTAGAATGTAACACCACGAGATTTTATGAGAAGTATTATTTTTAATTAATTTGATGTATTGTGTTATATGATACCCCAAGATTATCTTGCATTATACACAACACCGTATTAGCTTGAAGTATATGCAACACTAATCATGGATCGTGTTACACACAATTTCATGTTTGTTTGATAGTAGTTATTTTACGCATCATTGAGTATATATATATATATATATTCAATGTATTAATTAAATATGGTTGGATTATGTTATATGAAACAAAAAAGGAGTCATGCACTACACACAACCCTGACTTGGCTTTCATTACACGCAATCGCGACCTTCCTCGATAGTGTGTGTTGTACGCAATACTGGGTTTTACTAAACAACAATATATTATTATAATATTATTATGAACTAGCCATTATGAATAGTATTAACTAAATTTCGAATTTTATAACATTATTATTCATCTTACACATTTTCTAGAACATGGTATAAGAACAAAATAAATTTTTCCGGTAAAATAAGTATTTTTTTAAAAAGGCAGTTTTCCCGCCTTTTGATGGCGCACCCACTTTAAATGTAGTTTTTGACATGTTTATAAATTCAATTTTACAAAATAAAATTCTTCTTTTGAATCAGGATATAAAAATTTACATTGTATAATGTTTTGATATTTTTCGGATAACTTTCATATTTTAATGAATAGTAAAAACACGGTATATTTTAATAAAAAACAACTTTTTTCATCGTAATAATTTATATGGTTAAATTATAATATTGAATCGTTTTAAAGTATAAATAGAATATATTTTTACCATTTAATATAATTTATGTCATTAGCATTGATTTTACATTGAATTCGTAGGTCAAATCAATTCAATCTTTTGCAATGTTTTAATCAAAAACCCGTTTTCTTTCGACAACGGGATTAATTTTAATTAAATTTCTGAAACTTTTGTGTATTGAATTTTAAAAAATGGACTCCATATTTGGAATCAGTGGGTCCAAATTATGTTAATAGTCTACTTTTTATTTTTGGGAATTTTGAATAGTAACTACGGTAAATTTTATTTACCATAGTTAAAAGTAAAACGGGTAATTAAAGGTAAATATAATATTATAAAATTACCCTAACACATGAAAAAATTCTATGGGATGGCTAAAATTAGACCCATATCACCTAAGGGTCAGATTAGTTCATTTTATGGACTTTTGACCATGAAAATAATTTAATTATTATTAAAACCAAAGAAAGTGACAACATGTCACTCTCTTAAATCTTATAAGTATAATAATTTTTCTTTATTGATAAATTTCATGAAACTTCAAACATGAGTAGTCTCCAGAAATCTAATAAAATTATCTACATCATATGAATTTATATATAATTTTTAGGGATTAAATAATTATCATTAATTGTGACACAATAGTGATGTAGAAATAGTTCATCTCGTGAAAAATCAAGAATATAGTTTTTATTAAACTAATAGTGACCATAATATGCACAAAACCATGACCAAAACTTATTGGTCATTTAAAGGTAAACCATAAGCACCAAATTGTCGAATATTTGACCGTTTGGAGCCTTATAAAAGCGATTATGACACCTATGTTATTTTATTTTAAGTGATCCCAAAGTTGTAACCTTAATAATTTAATAAATATAACAATTTAAATATTGTGATTTTCAGATGATAAATTCGAGTAAAAGTATTATTTTGAAAGGTAATAGATTTATCTTAATCATAGAATTTTATTTTTTATTTTTATGCAAAAAATAAGTATATTACATAATTATACAATAAAGTTGTAGTAATTATTTTATTAAGACATAAACCAAATAAATGGTTTTAGAAATAATAAAATAAATATTATATGAACTATTTAATGTCCTCCACTAATTTTCTAGAAACATATTACATTTTATGAATCTATTAAATATTTTAATTCAAATATATCCTCTTCTTAGATTTTATTTAATTTCAAATTAATGAATAGTGTCAAAATTGACACTATTGTTATTTTATAAAAATAACATATTATTAAATTGTTCAGAAATCACAAAAATATTTAAAAATTATAAATTGAAATTTATATAGTCGACAATGTCATAATGTATCCAATTATGGAAAATTAATAACACAAAAGTTATTATTTATTACCATTTAAATTTAAGAATTTTATTACCACAAATAAACTTTAATAGATTAAATAAGGATAAATCAAAATGATAAGGTTTAAAATAAATCCAACCATGTATAAATTTAATTGGTTGATGATATTAAAACCCTGTATCATCTAATATTTGAATATGAGTCATTTTTTCAGGTTTTTAAGTGGGGTTAGATTTATTATAAATTAATATTTTTAAGATTTCCAAAGGTGCCCCTCTCCTCCCTTATAAAAGGGAACCTCCTCCCTCTCCTCCTCACACCACTTTGAGTTTTCAATCTCGTCCAAATCCTACCAAATTCTCTTCTCCACTTCCCTAAAAACATCCTAGAGGTCCTGTTATTCTTCAAAGACCAATTTGAGTGCCCTAAGTGGAGGGCTCAAAGAGGCGCTTCAAAGAAGATGTAATGCCCGTTACCGATTCTTTAAACTTTATTTCTTCTTCTACTTCTTCTTCTTTAGTTGATTCATTATGAAGTAATAACATAAGTATCACTAATATACTGATATGTTGTTATAAGTATGAAACAACCCTATTTCACCATCTATCCATCCTACGGAAAACGAAATCACCACGCGTGCGTACGTACAGAATACCGTCTCCACGCCGTGGTGTAATCTGTTTTTCCAACACAACCTTACTTGGATGGGTATAATGGTGTAAAGAATAACTATACATAGTTTTTATAACATAATACGGATTATGATATATTGTATCATCCTATTAAATTTAATTCAATAATTATGGGAACGATATCATCGCTTGTGCATACGTACGGACTACCGTCTCCACGAATGCGATGAGATTCATTTTTCATGATTAACCATTCAAAAATGATTATAAAGTATATATAATGAATAATAATGAAATATATGACATAATTAAGCTACTGTATTTATGTATATATATATATATATATATTTCATCAAATTAATTCCATTCAATTTAATAAGGAAACGAAAACAGCATTCATGCATACGTATAGACTGTCGTCTCCATGAACGGTGTATTTCATTACTTTTATCGATCTATAATATATATGAATATATATTATATATAAATCATGTTTTAAATTCTGGAATTCTTTAAATCAGGATATAAGTAATAATATCATGAACGACAAGTCAAAACACATACGATAAATAAAATGATTTTACCCAAAACGCTGCTTTAACATGGAATTTACAAAAGAACGGGTAATATAAAGTCACAAGTGAAACATATATGATATCATGAAAATGAAAATGATTATGTAATAAGTCAATGACATTATTTAAATCAATATACAGGAGGTTCGGATCCATACGAAGCATTTCAGTCCTAAGGTAAGGGATAATTATTCCAATCTCATTCTTATCCGATATTGTTTATTTGTATGTATTTACCAGTGTTATGATTATTATACATGTCCATATGTTCTCTAAATGTTTTCATAACATGTTTAATTTTCTTCCATGTATATTTAAAGTCATTTTTACCCTTTTCTACTTTTACCACATCGTATGGAAGGAATCTTTCTTTTGTTTACCATATGAGGTACTTTTTGACATTTCTGACAAAAGTACAAGAAAAATGTTATTTTTAACATATACAGCGTGAACGGATTTTTACGGTTTCATAAGGCGTCATTTTCATGAAGCTTACTCTAAATTATTTTATGACTATTTTCAACAAAATACTTTTATTTTAAAAGTGCATGGAATTTTTTTAAAAGAAAATGATTTTGACGAAGAAAGACATTTTCCTCAAGAATTCATTTCAAATGTTTTATCAAAACCATTTTCCATATAAGATGAAATTATATGATATGTGTATGTTTCAATTTTAATGTCTCTATGATTTACATGGTTCACTTTTCTTATGATGAAATGTCCATTTGTTTTATATGGATTATGAAATGATGGGATGATGTTTATGAAACCCATTGTATTCTTTGGGTTATGATGAATGTTTTATGTTTATTTTGTGCCACATGTAAGAATGATTTCATTATGAGATGGGTGGGACCTATATCTCCCTCGAATGCATTGGGTAAATATTTATATTTCATGATATAGACATGGCTGGAATGGCAAGTTAAACCGGTTCAATAATACAGGATTGGAACGAGGAGTGAACTCGATTCAGAAAGGGACTTTGTCCACTAAGATGGTCTTGGCAGCAATGCCTTGGATACTATGGAAATCATATCATGTGCTTAATGGTTTCCAAAATTACATGGTTAATTCCCATGCTATTTTATCAAGATTAATGTTTCTTTATGATCTATGCCTTACATACTCCCATGATTTATGTCATTGCTCAAGATTACGATGTTTAAATATTATGTTCATGTTTTAAAGTTCAAATGTATATGATTTGTTTTATTTTATCCATGCTTACCCTTACTGAGAATTTGAGATCACCCTTTATATGTTTTCTTTTCCCCAGGATTTAAATAAACATTTTAGGCAAGAAAACAAAAAGGGGAAGATCTTATGGGAGATGTTGAAGATCTTTCATCACGATTAGAAGATTATATTCCGAGTTTCCAAAGACACTAAACTATTACGATCCTTGTGTGTCTATTTTTGATATGTATTAAGTATTATGATAAAGTAATGTAATTTCCATGTATGTCAAGCTTTGGGTCTCTACATATAAAAATTGGTTTAAAGTGATTCATGAAAAAACCTTACAAAATTAATAAAAATAAGACATGTGTTTTGTTCCATTGTCAAAGTACATGAATTTAATTAAAACCTGATGGGTTTTTGTAAATAAAATAAATGGAAATAGAGTGATGATAAGGTAAAAGGAACTAATGGTTTAAAAATTATATTTAAAATAAAAGGCTTCAATGTAATTTATTCTTTTACAACTATAGCTCATCTTGAAACCACAATAATGTTTTTAACTATGGTAGTATAAAATGTATATAATGTATATAATATATATGTTAAATAGGAATTACATAATGTAATTGTTGAGTAAGATTTCTACATTGAAAAATCCGATGTATTTATCATTTATGTGGATAAAAAAATTTATAACTATTAAGAAAATATTTATACATATGAAAACAAGATCTGAGGTTGTCACGACCCTACCCCTGGGGCCTGTTTCGTGACTACCCCAAGCTCACCTTCCATAGGCCAGGGGCTGACGACTACCACCAAAGGTGTATTCCCTAAAACCGGGAAGTCATTTCCTTTGTAACCTGTATCACACACAACAAATCACACAACAAGGTACAAACACAAGTAAACTAAATAGTAAACAGAGTGAGTACAGTAAGTAAATGGGGCCATAATACAAACCCAACTAGAAGGTATAAAGATAACTATAAAGTATAAGATGGTTGATTGGTGAAAAGAAGCTCCTGGATCATCCACCATGAATCCTACATAAAGGGTAGGTACAGCTCACGAACAACCATCTCTAAGGTTTGCCTTGTCTAACATCCACCTACGAGCTACCTCCAGTCCTGGTACTCTCATCCTCAGTCAGCGTTGTATGTCATCTACAACAATCACAACAGGGTGTAGGAATTTCCCATGTATGGGTGAGTATAAAGATACTTAGTAGGGACCCCGAGACCCTCAAGGTATCACAAAATCCACAAAGGATAAACCATAAGGCATGAAATCAACTAACAACCCTACTTAGGTATATGCCCATATATATAATAAGTTATCAAGTATACCCATATCAATCATGAGGGAACACTGATTCCAACTCAAAATCCCAATGCTCAACCGTTCCACAAAGGAAGGAAAACCACGAAGGTAAGTACCACACAGGTAGGCTACACAGAAGAATACCACCAAGGTATTACTACAAAGGAAAGTACCACATAGGTACGAACTCTGCCCACACTAGGTATAACGTAAGTACAGTAGTAGAGATGATTAGATGTAACTACTGAATCGTCTTACTCTGTTAAAAGGAAAACCCACCAAGGATCACTCAGTACTGACCCACACAGGATCGCTCCACGCTGATCCACATAGGATCACTAGGTGCTGACCCACACAAGATCTCTAGATGCTAACCCACACAGGATCTCTTGATGGTGACCCACACAAGATCACTACAGTCTAACCCACATAGGATCGCTCGGTGTTGACCCACACAGGATCGCTAGGTGCTGACCCACACAAGATTTCTAAGTGCTGACCCACAGAGGATTGCTTGGTGCTAACCCACACATGATCGCTAGGTGATGACCCACACTGGATCTCTCTTCATTCTTCACCTCACAACCAGCTTTAGGGTTCCTACACTATGCTCGCTTGTTTCTATGAGGGTACACTCCACCAGCCTCTGGTAAAAACTCCAAATCCCAATAAATCCAATGAAGAAGTATCCCAAAGGACCGCTATGTCATAGGGGTCTCAATGCACCATACGATGCGTCAATCGGATACTCGGTCCGTAAGTTATTAGCCTTTTAGTCAAGAGGTCCCGTTTGGATTCATGCTCGTTCCTACCCGATCGTACCCCAACATAATCCAAATCTATAGTTGGGTATACCAAAGGAACCATCTCACTCCAATGTTTCCATCACCGCTGATAGTTCGTCAAACGGATGTCTGGTGAAAATGTTATGGACTAATGATCGTAAATGGGTCGAAGTGAGTCTGGGTCCGGTCCAACCTAGCCAGACTGACCCGGCCTGACCCGGCCTAGGCTGACCCGGTTTGGGTCGACCCGGACTGACCCGATGGGTCTGGCCTGCTGGGTCCGGCCCGGCCCGCGCTGGACAGCCCGACCCGCGCTAGGCGATCCATCCTGGGCGGCGCGGAGGCCGCGAGGGTCACGAAGGCTGTGAAGGGGACTGCGGGGGCTAGGAGGGCAGCGCCAAGCTACATGGGCCATTGGATGGCGCAAGGCCGTGGGTGCCACTAGGTGGTGCGAGGCCGCGGGGGCCGTTGGATGGCGCGAGGCCACTGGGGCTACTGGACAGTGCGAGGCCACGAGGGTCGCTGGACGCAGAGCACCCTGAGGCACGGAGGCCGCGAGGGCCACTGGACGGCGGAGCACCGTGGGTGCGGAGTAGGTGGGGGCCGCTGCACGGTGGAGCGCCGCGGGGCGCCAAGGCCACGCGGGCCTCTGGAATGTGAAACTCCGCATGGAACGGAGGTCGCGGCGGCTGCTGGACGGCGGAGCCCCGCACAGCGTTGAGGTCGTGGGCAGTGGGGGCCTCAGATGGCGGAGTCTGCAAGCGGCATGGCTGTGGATGGCGTGGCCTCGGACGGTGGAGGTTGCGGACAACGGAGGCTCGGGGCAGCGAGGTCGCCAATGACGGAGGCTGCGGGGCGGCAGAGTGTCGTGGCTTCGTCAGCGACTGGCATGATCATCCTCCCTTCATTTTTCGCCTTCTTCACAGTTCTCTAGTTCCACTGGTGCCAACTGCCGACACTGGTCACCTTCACCATCACAAAAAACAGACAAGAGAAAAAATATTTGCAGAGAGGACGAGCTATGTTTTTTTGGCCCGCACCCTCTGTGTTAGAGGGGTAGTAAGCTACTATAATTTCTTTGTTTATTCATGAAGAATTGTCACGAACGGGAATGGGACAAAATCAAACATGCACCCTACCTCCATTTGTTTATTGATGTGAATGAGGAGGGAAGGACGGTCATCGATTAACGATGTACCCCGTTGGAGGATGTCCCGAGGAAGAGGTCGAAGTTGTGCATCATTGTTCTTCATTGGAGGAGCGTTCTTTGTTGGAGGAGCATTCTTTGATGGAGAAGTGTAATTCTCCCAAAATCACTCTCTATCTCTTTTGCCAAAAACCATCCCCCAATCCACCCAAAAATGAATTATCCAACATTATAGAATATGTTTGAATAATTTCAAATTGGTTTAATTAATTAATTGAGTTGGTATAATTAATTAAAGGGGGTGGCACCATTAAAGTGGGGGGAGTCTAAGAGGATTCCCCACATTTAAGAGGGTGTTCAAGGGGGTGTTAGTCACGGGTGGTCCCCATGACCACAACCCATTGGAGAGATTAATTCTGGTGGTCCCCACCTCTATAACCTTGTATGGGAGGTTGCGTTATGGTGGTCCCCACATCTCAACATTTACATGGGAGTTCCAAATAAAATAAAATGTTACCCAATTTTATTTTATTTTATTCATTCACGAAAAACCCAAATTATATCATTCACCCTCAACCTACTTCGGTCGAGGTGAAGGTCCCCTTAAGTGAATATCATCTCTTCAAGATCAACGGTGCCCTCCAATTTCAATTTCAATCACCGGTTCAAAAATTACAAAAACCCACTCATACGTTTACAGAACGTACCTAAAAAAAGGTCAGAAATTCATTCCAAGAACACCGAGACTCAGAATCACGCTCCGTCAATTTTCATGGACTCATAAAATTCCCATTAAATTAAAAAAAAATACATTGAAATTTTGGGTCTTTACATTCTCCCCACCTGAGGGCTTTGCGTCCCCGTAAGACACAACTTAGACTAAGGGAACAAGTGGTGGTACAGAACATGAATCTGAGCCTCTCGCTCCCATGTGCTCTCCTGGAGGTTCCCATGATGCCAACGAATGCGCAACAGAGGGATCGACCACCCATGAAGGACCAAATCCTATCGATCCTCGATATCTACTGAAACCACCATAAAAGTTTCCCCTTCGTTGACCTCCTACTCGCTATGGTCGATGATGTGAGAAGGGTCGTGCATGTATCTCCTCAGTTGGGTTATGTGGAAGATGTCATGCACCGGCTGCAACTAAAGTGGAAGAGCTAAGCGGTAAGCCACCTCCTTAACTCTACTGAGGACATGAAAAGGTCCGATGAACCTTGGAGATAACTTTACACCTCGGCCAAATCTCTGCAAACCTTATCGATGTGAGACCTATAGAAAGACGTGGTTACTATCCTCGAACTCCAGAGGTCTATATCCCCATTCGGCATACGACTTCTGCCTGCTCTGTGCAGCCTTCATTCTCTCTGGGATGATCAACACCTTCTCTGTAGTAGCCTGTAACATCTCTGGTCCCACAAGTGTTGTCTCCTCTTGGCCAATCTAGCACAAAGGTGATATGCAAGGTTTCCCATATGACGCCTCAAAAGGTGCCATCCCAATGGTGGAGTGATAGTTGTTGTTGTATGAATACTCCACCAAATGTAATTTATCCTCTTAGAAATGAACAAAGTCAAGGATGCAAGCATGCAGCATGTCCTCAAGGGTCTGAATGGTCCACTCAGTCTGACCATCCGTCTGAGGATGGAACGCGGTGCTCAAATGAAGCTATGTCCTGAAAGCCTCCTACAACCCCTTATATAACCGAGAAGTAAAATGTGCATCATGATCGGAGACAATCTTTGAGGGTACTCAAAGTAGCTGCAGAATCTCCTGCACATAGAGGCATCCCAAGCTCTCTACTGAACCCTGCTCTCCAATCGGTCGAAAGTGGGCCGACATGGTGAGTCGGTCAACGATCACCCAAATCAAGTCATGACCCCTAG
Source organism: Viscum album (assembly GCA_963277665.1). Lineage (NCBI taxonomy): Eukaryota > Viridiplantae > Streptophyta > Magnoliopsida > Santalales > Viscaceae > Viscum > Viscum album. Next base: position 167,169,118 of record OY728148.1, read on the forward strand.
ATGTACATGGATGTCCTATCACAAAGTCCATGGATATCTCAGACCACTTCCATTATGGGACCTCTAAAGGATGAACCAATCCTATTGGTACCTGATTCTCCACCTTCACATGCTGACAAATGAGGCATCGAGAGACAAAATCTACTACTTATTTCTTCATTCCTGGCCACCAGTGCGGTCATTGGAGATCACGATACATCTTCGCCACTCTTGGATGTACTGTTAGATGGGATGTGTGGAACTCCCTCAAAACAACCTCCTAAAGTGACACTGGAACCATGGTACGTCCTCTAAAGAGGATGACTTGCTCCCTGTCTTTAGAAAATTAATCAGGTGCCTGCCCTCTGGATATCTGAGCATGTCGAGCCTCACAGTTAGCGTCCCCATGCTACACCTCCCAGACTCGCTGAAGAAGTGGGGGACTTACTGTAAGATAATGAAGAAAGGTTGATCCAACTCAATCCACTATGGATATCTAAAAAGAGGATATTTTCTCCGATGCCTCACCTAGCAGCTGTATACCAGACCTCTTATTGAGTCCATCAGCTACAATGTTCCCTTTCGCAGGAGTATAGACTATATCTAAGTCATAGTCCTAGATGAACTCAAGACAACTTCATTGTCTTAGGTTTAGGTCCTTTTGAGAGAATATATACCTGAGACTCTTGTGATCATAGTAAATTATAAAATGCTCACCCACCAGATAGTGTCGCCACATCTTCAAGGTAAAGACGACTACTACTAACTCTAGGTCATGGGTAACATAGTTCTCCTCATGTTGTCTCAGCTCTTGAGAACCATATGTAATCACTACTCACTCCTGCATCAGGACACATCTGAGCCCAGTCTGTGATGCATCGTAGTATACTACGTACCCTATGCCCTCTTCCAGAAGCCTCAAGATGAGGGAATTTTTTAGCCTATGCCTCAGCTCATGAAAACTCCAATGGAATCTCTCCTACCACACGAAGGGTTTCCCCTTCTTCGTCAATACTGATAGAAGTGATGCCAATCTGGAGAAATATGAAACAATCCTCCGGTGGTATCCATCCAAACCCAGGAATCTCTGTACCTCGGTCACACTCCTGGGTGGATCCTAAGCAAGTACCGCCTCAATCTTCATTGTATCCACAACAACTCCATCCTTCGATATGACATATCCAAGAAAGTGAACCTCTTGGATCCAGAACTATACCTTTGAGAGCTTACCATTAAGATGGTGCTCTTGGAGTGTGTTCAGTACTACCTACAAATGATAATCATGATCCTCATCAGTAGTTGACTAGATCAGAATGTCATCGATGAAGAATACTACAAAGCGATCAAGGTATGGACAAAATATCAGATTCATGAGTCCTATAAACACTTTTGGAGCGTTGGTCACACTGAATGACATAACCAAGAACTCGTAGTGTCCGTAATGACATTTGAAAGTCATCTTCTACACATAATTGTCTCATTCTCTGAGCTGGTTATAGCCAGATCTGAGGTCTATCTTTGAGAACCACCGTGATCCATTCAACTGATCAAATAGGCCATCAATCCTCGGGAGTGGGTACTTGTTCTTCAAGGTCACCTAGTTCAGGCACCGATAGTCAAAAAAAAAGCCTCATGCTCCCATCCTCCTTCTTGGAAAACAAAATTGGGGCTGCCCATGGAGAAACACTGGGCTGAATGAACCCTTTCCCTTGTAAGCCCTCTAGGTATACCTGCTACTCATGAAGCTCTGTGGGAGCCATCCAATACACCTGTGTAGATATCGGTACCATCCCGGGGTTCAATTTAATGTAAAAGTCTACCTCTCTATGGGGAGGTAGACCCAAAACAACATTAGGGAAGACATTCGCGTATTGGTCCACCACTACAGGACAACTCAGACTCTCCACATCAACTGTTCTGAGGGTATAGCATGCCAACTGATAAGTAATTGGATGAAACCTCCTATGGGTAAGTCTATCCTATGCTGAAAAGGCTCCATTATCACCGGTGAAGGTAAAACCAGTCCCATCCATGCAGACACACCTCACTTTATGCCTAATACAGTCAATCTGAGCATGGACTGTATATAACTAGTCCATACCCAAGATGACGTCGTATGTCCTCGACGCTGCAACTAGGAGATCCAAGCTGAAGATCTCACCTCCTAGAGTAATATCGCACTTCCGGCACTAGTGCGTAATCTTCGAATCCACTCCCGTAGGAGTATCCAGCTGTAAGGATCGATCCAACCACTCCGTTAGAATCTCCAAGCTCCAAACGAGGGCAGTGGAAATAAAATAATGACAAGAATTTGTGGTGATAAGTACTACAACTAATGTTGAGTAGACACAGATCATACATTATATCATCTCTAGAGCACCGTGATCAAAGGTCTCATCTTCCTAGAGCTGAGCTTTCCCCTGTCCTCCAACTACCTGTGGTCGGGGTGGACCACCTGGTGGTGTCGGTAACATCTCGAATCGTCACCCATTGCCAGCTACAAGACCAGCTCCTCTGCCACGTCTACCTTCTCCCTACGGACCTCCTCAGTCAAACCTCTCTCTCTGCCTAGGAATTCCTTCGACCGTATTCTGATCATCCGTACAGTGGGTCGGACAGTCACGAGCCATGTGACCCTGCCCGCCGCATACGTAACACTACCCGCTCCTAGCATTATTGGCTCCACCTCGGGTCCCCTGCACAAACGACCCTAAATCATGCGGTCATCCACCTATAGGTCTTGTCCTCTTGGAACACTACGACATATATCTAATTCTAGATGTAGAAGACTCCTCTATGTGACGACTGGCGGTGGGTCTCACTGTTGGTGACTAGTCAGCAAGGAAACTATCCACTAAGAGGGCTCTCTCTAACACCCCCGCCTGCGTCGGGATGCTGAGAGAAATCATGGAAGCGATGATCCCTCACATGATCCCCTGCTCGATGGTCCAGGCCATGAAGAATGGGTCACGCACCATATCAGTGGAGTAGCGTGAGAGGTAAGTGAACCTCACTGAGTTCTGATCCACAGTCATGATGCCCTACTCCAGATGAATTAGCTCATGTATGCGTACTGCGCAAAGAGTCGCTGGAACAAACCCTTCCAGAAATCGGCTCTCAAAGTCTGCATAGAGAAGCATCACCTCGTCGTGAACTTGGAGCATCATGCTCCACCATCTTCTTTCTATTGCCTAAAGAAGGCTGGTGGCAAGGATCACCATGAGATCAGCTGGTGTCCCTAGCCATCAAAAACCTCTCACCACGGCATCTAGCCAATCCTCAACCGCCTGTGGGTCCATCTTTCCCACGAACCTGGGTGGCCTCCGGCGCTGGAACTCGTTTAACTCACTCAAGCGGTGTGCACTCTGTACTTCTAGATGTTGTGGCATTGGTGGCCAACGGGTAATGGTACCACTGGTTCCTCCGCTGGTGCCGCTACTGGAAGAGGGCCCTGCACCGAGGCCTCATTGCTCGGTGGGCTATTCATGCATACAACTCTCAGAACCCGAGCTGGATGTCTGCATGGAGGCATCAAGAAAAGAAACAAGTGCACCACAGTCAATAAGTTATATTTGTTGATCTAACTCAAATAGTTCATAAAGAAGACTATTGAAAACACACATGCAATCAATGCTTTCGTACACTGAATCAGAAATCAGAACTCAGGGTCCGGGTGTATGGATACGTCAGTCGTCGCACCAACACTGGGTTCCCTAAACTGATAACCACACATACTACACTTAACACTATTACCATTAAAAAGTATTAGAGTCTTATGTTATATGGTAGAACAGACTCCTCTAATACCAATTTATCATGACCCGTCCCCTGGGGCCCATGTCGTAAATACCCCAAGCCCACCCTCCGTAGGCCAGGGGCTGGCGACTAGCACCAAAGGCATATTCCCTAAAACTGGGAAGGCATTTCATTCATAACCTGTAACACACACCACCATGCACACAATAAGGTATGAACTCAATTAAACTAAATAGTAAACAGAGTGAGTACAGTAAGTAAAATGAACAAGAATAAAAGCCCAACTAGAAGGTACAAGGAAAACTAGAAAGTACAAGACGGATGATAGGTGAAAAGAAGCTTCGGGATTGTCCACCACGAATCCTACCAGAATGGTAGGTACAGCTCATGAATGGTCGTCTCTGCGGTTGACCTCATCTAACGTCCACCTCCGAGCTAAATCAAGTCCCGGTACTCTCGTTCTTAGTCAATTATGTCTGTTGTCTACACCAATCACAATAGGGTACAGTCATATCCCATGCAGGGGTGAGTATAACGATACTCAGTAGGGACCCTGAAACCCTCAAGGTCTCACAAAATCCACAAAGGATAAACCAAAAGTCATGAAATCAACTGACAACCCTTCTTTGATATATTCCCAAACACATACCTATGTTATCAAGTATACCGATCTCAATCACCAGGGAACACAGAGTCAAACTCAAAAGTCCAAAGCTCAACTGTTCCACAGAGGAAGGAAAACCACGAAGGCAAGTACCACACAGGTACACCACAAAGAACAATACCACGAAGGTATTACCACAAAGGAAAGTACCACATAGGTATAGACACATCCTACATCAGGTATAACTTAATTACAGTAGTGTAGATGATTAGATGTAACTACTGAATCATCTTACTCTGTTAAGAGGCAGACCCGCATAAGATTGCTTGGTGTTGACCCACACATGATCGCTAGATGCTGACCCACAAAGGATTGCTCGGTGCTAACCCACACATGATCGCTAGGTGCTAACCCACACAGGATCTCTAGGTGCTGACCCACACAGGATCGCTCAGTGCTGACCCACACAAGATCGCTAGGTGCTAACCCACATAGGATCGATCTTCATTCTTCACGTCACTTACAGCTTCAAGGTTCCCACACTATGCTCGCTTGTCTCTAGGAGGGTCCTCTCCAAAAGCCTCTGGTTGATACTACAACTGCTACAAAATCCCCAGAAGAAGCACCCCAAAGGACCACCATGTAAAAGGGGTCTCAACGCAATAGAAGGTGTGTCAACCAGACTCCTGGTCCATATGTTATTATACTTTTAGTCCCGAGGGCCCTTTGTATTCGTGCCCGGTCCAACCCGATCATACCCAAAATTAATCAAAATATCTAGTGGAGTATAAAAAAGGGACCGTCTTGTCAATTGTTTCAAGTGCCTTTGAAAGTTCAACAAACAGACATTTTCTACCAAAGTTATGGCCAAAAGTGTGGAAATGGGTCGAAGGGAGTCTGGTTCTGGTCCGACCAGGTCGGACTGACCCGGTTTGGGTCGACTCGGCCCGGCCAGGGCAGCGTGAGGTGGCACGGAGGCCGTGGGGGGGGGGGGGGAAGTTGCGAGGGAGGTGCGCAGACATGGGAGCCACTGGATGGCGTGAGGCCGCTGGATGGTGCAAGGCCGTGGGGGATGTTGGATGGCGCGAAGCCACAGGGGCTGTTGGACAGCGGAGTGCCGCGGGGCACGGATCCCCCAGGCAGTGGCCATGAACGGTAGAGGCCGCGAGCGGTGTGGCTGTGGATGGAAAAGGACACGGTCGGCATGCCGCAAACGGTGGAGGTCATGGGGTAGCAGAGCGCCGTAGGGCGGCAGAGCATCGGACCTCCGTCGGCGGCCGGCTTGACCCGCCGCCCTTCATTCGTCGCCTTCATTGCAGTTCTCGAGTTCCACCGGCGCAGACCACCTGCACTGGTCACCGTCACCTTCGCGAATAACACACAAGAGAACCAAGATTTGTATAGAGGATGGTCCATGGTTGTTTGGCCTGAACTCTCCGTGTTAGGGTGGTAGCAAGCGGCTATAATTTCTTCCATTATTCAAGATGAATTTTCAATAATGGGAAGGGTGAAAAATCAAACATCCACCTGCCTCGATTTGTTTGTTGATGTTGATGAGGTGGGAAGGACAGTCGTCGATTGAAGATGTCTCACATTGGAGGATGTCCCATGGAAGAAGATGAAGTCGTGCATCAGATTTTTTTATTTGAGGAGGGTTATTTGTTGGAGGGGTGTTCTTCGTTGGAGAATTGTAATTTCCCAAATTCTCTCTCCTTCTCCTTTGCCAAAATCCTTCCCCCAATCCACCGAATAAGGAATTATCCAACATTATAGAATATGTTTTCATAATTTCAAATTGTTTTAATTAATTAATGGAGTGGGTATAATTAATTAAAGGGGGTGGCACCATTAAAGTGGGGGGAGTTTAAGAGGTTTCCCCACATTTAAGAGGGAGTTCAAGGGGGGTTTAGTCTCGGGTGGTCCCCACCACCATAACCCAGATGAGAGGTTAATTCTGGTGGTCCCCACCTCCATAACCACACATGGGAGGTTTAGTTTTGGTGGTTCCCACCTATCAACATCCACATGGGAGTTCCAAATAAAATAAAATGTCATACAATTTTATTTTATTTTATTCTTTCACGAAAAAACCCAAATTCTATCTTTCACCCTCAACCTACTGCAGTCACGGTGATGGTCCCCTTAAGTGAATACCAGCACTGCGAGTTCAACATTGCCCTCAGATTTCAATTCCTACCACCGGTTCAAAAGTTACAAAAACCCGGTCATAGGTTTACTGAACGTACCTGAATAAAATTCACAATTTTATTCCGGGCACACCGGGCCTCAGAATCACGCGCCGTCAATTTTTGCAAACGCGTAAAATTCACATTTATTTAAAAAGAATTACATGGAAATTCCAAGTCTTTACAAAAGTCCAGGTATTTTTAGCATGATCAGCATTTAAAAATGCATAGATTTCAAAGATGTGGGTTCGATCACAACCTCTACATTAAATAGAAATAGAAATGGATGTTGGTTATTATCTATATGGAGGAAATAATTTCTATAGAATTAAATGATTCATAATACAGATAGATTTCAAAATACATGAGGTGTAAAATAAAAAAGTCATTAATTAGTGAGTTGTTGTTTTTACATGTTTTGTAGCTGATTCAAAAATTGAATGAAAAATTTATTTCTAAAAATAAATATTCCTTGGATCTTTTAAAAAAGTTCCAAATAGATGATTTAAGGAGATTTCCAAATCTCTCGGATATCGAGAAGAAATTAATAGAACATGAGAATTGAAAGGTGCTCTATGAGATTCATTATTGGATGATTTTTAATAGTTTTTTGTACCTGAGAATAACATGATTGGGAATTTTTTCAATATTCCAATTCACCCACAAACAATGTTTTCCCAAACAAATACATTATAAATCTATGAGAATAATCATATTTTATATTCATCATATAGTATATTTTTTTATTTTTCTTTCTATGAGGATTCATTGAAGAATCTCTAAGTTTACATTAATATAGATTGGGTGGGCTCAGTGGATGACCAGAAAATAAACTACTCAGAGTGTATTATATATTGACTGTTCTTGTATCTGTTTGAAAATCAAGAAGATATTTTTATCTCTTTAAGAATGGTGGATGTTAAATATATAGTATCCAAACAATATTATACTTAGTTAATATGAATAAAAAAGTTATTGAATACATTGGGTTGGAAGTGTTATCTCTTATTCCTACCATGTGTCCCAAGTCGAGTGTTGTAGATCTTAAAAAATATCATTTATCATTTAAGAACCAATCACACTAAAATTCAATATAATTTTATAAAGGACAATGTTGATTAAGGAGTTTTAATGTTGGTTATGTGCCCATTCATGGTCAAGTTGGTGACATCATAACTAAAGAACAACCTAAGAGAAACATTTAAATCCATTGGATATATATTATAGTCCAACTGAATCCCTCAAAATTGATGTGTTATAGAAGGGACTCAAGATCCCTAATAGATTTTTATTTCTATCAAAGGTAGGTAGCTCTCTATTTTGATATATATATTTGAGTATCTAAACCTTATATGTAAACATTAAATGAAAGTATCATTGGGTTCATTCACAAAGGGGGGTGAATTTTATGGGTAAAAAAGAGAGGACGTCATTTGAATGTTCTTTATTATTTACAAAGGGGGGTCAATGATGTTTTTGAAAGGATGATAGAGAAAGAATACTTCATCGGGGGGAGATATTTTTCTCAAAAGTTGAATTAAGTTCAATGAGGTGTTTTGAAGAGGAACGTTTCATTCGACTTGTGTTTCCCACATTGAGATTGACTCGCATTATTATAAAGTTGGTGATTAGGGAATATATGAATAAATCATTCAAGAAAAGAGGCTTGCAAGGTGTTTTAGATTAGATCTAATTTTTCCTAAAAGTTTTAAAAGGTTATGTTCCAACTATGTCATAAATTTTTCAATAAAACCCACAGGTAGACATTGTTAAGAAAATACCTTATGAGTTGTTTCAAGTTGTTTTTCTTAACAAAAAAGTGGAATGAATTGGAATTGGATTTCAATCATGATAATTTATTTATTAAATAAAGTGGAAGGAATCTTTAATGTAACATATTTATATATGATTATTTTGTTTCATGAAGGTAATAATATGTTTATAGTTGTTCTATATAAATATGTGAAATATAGATTTGAGAAGAACTTTGGGAATTATGATAAGTTAAAAACCATAAGGTTCATTTGTGAATGTATTTTTAGAATATGAAAAAGGAATGAATGTGATATGTAAACATGAATGTGATTTCTATAATGATCAATTGACTCTTCATAAACATCATTCATCTTTGTGTAAGCATGAATCCTTGATTTTTCAGTATTAATGATCTGAATAAAAAATAAAATTTTAATATATAAACGTCACTCATCTATTTCATCTATAGGTAAAAATGAATCCCAGTTTTTGTAAATATCATCAATCATTGAATAAAGATGATCTACGACCCGTGTAAGGATGATTATGATTCTGTGTTGGGATTAATAATTTGTGAAAATTCTAAAAAACCGTGTTATGGATATGATGTATTTCATTAATCATTACATTTGATTAATAAAACAACATATATACAAGGAGATAAATAGTGATGGAATTAATGGTCAATCAAAATATATATTTTTTAAAATGATCTTGGATGATTTCATACAAATATATTTGACACTGAACAACCATTTATGGAGAAAAGGGATGATAAAGTGAGGGATAAAATAGTGTGAGATAGAATAAATTATGAATTATGGTTTTGAAATCTTTTTAGGATCCAATTAACTTTAATATTTTAGGTAGTTTTGTTTGTGTTTTCAAGGTGCAGAAAATAATTTGGTTGTCCTTATAGATTTCACATTTTATTTTGGAATTATTTTTCAACATGAAATATAAAAAATATATATATAATGAAAAAATATAAATATAATGTAACTTTACATCATAGAGAAAATAAAAAACAAAATATCATAGTGCAGAAGATTTGATCCCACTCTAGGGAAGAATAAGATAAGATAGTGGGCGGAGATTTAGTTATATCTAGAACTGAAAAAAATATTTCTAGGATCACACATTGGAAAGTTAGAAATTAAGAAAAAGTCTTACCATGGGTTCTCATACTCACTTAAAAATCATTTAACCTTTATAGAAGTTATGAAAAATTTCTAATGTAATTTTATTATTTATACATTTTAGAGATGATGAAAATTACATAAGAATCATTGAGGAACTATATATGAATAAGTCCAATGATATTTTTAAAGGTTCATATGGATTTTAGATGTGGAGGTTCATTGAAACCACACCATCCTGTAATCACATTTGAAACTGTTTTCTTAGTGACTTGGGTGCATAGGAATGCTTTCATGAAATCTCCTTAGGTTAGTCTGTTAGTGTGAACCTAGTAAATATGTATCTATTCTTTCATTGATAAATATTTCACTCTGAGTGTTCATTATCAAGAAGTGGGTTTTCTCCAACAAGAGAGAAAATATCATATAGAGGAAACAAAAATATTAATCTAAATTCCATTTTCACTTCCCCATATTGGGTATATTAATTTATTGGGGCTAATATTTAGTGAGATATTAAATTTTAAAATATTAATCTTGCACCCAATTAGTGATATGTTGTGCATCACAATGCATTCTCTTCATCACTTTCTAACTTATTTTCTATTTTTTTACTTTTTATGTTAATATGTATGAACATAAAACATCATCTAGTATGTTTGTACTTATATAACAAACTTGAAATCTATTCAAATCACATCTCGGTATCTTCAAAACAAATTTAACCATGTTATAAGGATTCCCAAATTTATCTTCGTATATATAAATTATTTAGGGTATTTTAAAAACTTATACTACCAATGTTTATTCAGAAATCAATCTTCATCATCATTCGAGTGGTACTTACACATGGATAGAGATTTACTAAAGTGCAAAAATATATTTTAATCTTCTATATTCACATCTATATCCTAATACTAATAAATATTTATTATTCAAAAATCTCAACACTCCATGAAACTCATCTTATTATACTGGCTTCTCATGGCCATTATATGAAATAATCTACAAAACTGATTCTATAAATCAATTCTATAAAATACCTTCAAACTCCAAATATTAGTGTCTTCACACACGAACCATATTTTCTTCCCTTAAATATATAAATAACCTTCATTTTAGTATAATAATTGATAATATCTCATAGCCTTCAATATTTTCATAGAATAATATTTTGATTAGAAAATATCTCAATTGCTTCACTAATCCAATCTAATGAGTTCTTTACTCTTTCCATTAATTTGGGTTATTCATCTCCAATTAACAAATATTTATATCCTTTTATTGATACTTCAATACTCATCCAATAATTTTAATATTAATGTTATTATAACATATTAATATCATTTCTTAGGTAATCATCATTTGATGTTCTTATCAAATATTGAAATTGTTTTTCACTAACTATATTTACAATACATCTTCATATAATGTACTAATAATATCTTGATTTGGATTTTAATCAGTAACTCTAAGTAAAATACATGCGAATATTAATTAAAATAGTTTCATAAATATATTCCCCGTTTTGACACTAAATAGAATTTTCATTAACAAATGTGAATTATTTATTAATCAACTCTATTTTTTCCAGAGGAATTATCACTATTGAAAAAATGGGTAACTAATAAACACTCCAACATTGTTCTTCATATCCTTGTATATTTCAATAGCTTTACATAATTTTTATCATTGAGACATCTAGTTTCTCCCCCTTAACTACAAAATTGATTCTTTTATAAACAAGGATATAAAAATGTATCAATCCTTTATCAATAATTAAAATGTCCAGAATTTTTAGAATTCCATCTTCATGTGAAATAATCATTTTCTATCACCATTCTAAATTAAAATCCACCTCAATGGGTACACTCTATGTTTTATTTATCAATGATGATCTATTTTTTCAAATAAATGGAAATAATTATTTTTATAATCTCTTCATTAGAATTTATGAAACTCAATGGATCACTCCGACAATGATCTTGAAAAAATAAAACAAATATGGGAATATAATGGATCCTCCAAATCTCTTTACTGAGAGAAAAAAGGTTTAGAGTTGTTTCTCAGCCAGTAAAATTATTTATTTTCATCTCCATTATTAAGAAAAATCATAATGATTTCTCTATTGAATTTCCATATAAGAATCTCCTTGGGTAACATGGTATTCCTTTTTTGAGATATGTTTACCACCAATCCAACCCTATTATTTCTTTAATGGATTAATTACCTTCTTTATTGATGCATATATATTCCATTAACAAATATACATAATATATTTATATTAATTTTCCAATGTGTGTCCTTTTCTCCCAAAATAAAAGATGTTTTTTTCTCTTTGTTGTTACATCCTTACCAGCCATCTTTGAAATATTTTATTCTATGCTATAATTTTTCTTAAAACCCAAGGAAAACTTATCCCCAATGTTATTTTGATTCTTTATCATAGATTTTGGTCTTATATCTTATTATAAATTTTGTACAATATTTATTGATTTGACCCAGTATTATTTATCATAGTGGCCCAATTTATCACAATTTCCACCTTTTTTTGAAAGATTCCAAATCAATGTTACATTGAATGGTTTTTCATATCAATTTTATATATATTCTTACTTGACTCAGATTTTCTCCCCATTGTTATAGGAACTATTTTAATGTCCATTAATTGACATATTATTCCACTAATAAATAGACACATTCCCAGACCTTATACAACACTATAAATTCCCAATAAACCATGTTTTTCTTCCTTAAACAACAATCTATACATATTTATTTGCATTTTTTTTATTTTCCATTAAATTCTTATTATTTGGGGGAACTAATTTTATTGATGATCCTCACATCCACCTTTAATGTAGAGGTGGGTTGTTCATAATATTTCTCTACCCATGTATTCCTTAAATTTACATTATGACATTTTCTATTTATGTATAAATATTAAGTATAAATATAAAATTATAGAAAAAATGGCACATAATTTCTATTTGATTATAAAACAAATACTTTATTATAAAATTTCAAGATCATCTTTAAAATAGATAAAGTTATTTATGAAAAAATATCGTCATCCAAATTCTTAACGGAATAAACATGTTTCTCTATAGTTTATGAAGACTCATCTTTTTTCCCTTCAAGATTTTTCATTTTAACATCCAAATCAAGAAACTATAGAATAAATGTGTTAATATGATCTATGATTAACTTCACCCTTTATTTATATTGTTTTTTAAATATATCAACATGATTTTCATGATCTTTATGCATCTTGATATACTATTAAAACGTATTTTAATGCTATTTTATCTTGTTTTTCTTAATTTCAAATTAAAAATTATTGATATAAATGGTATCTATATTATCTATTTCATGATATTATTTTATAGCCATTCTTGGATTTACCTTTCTCTTAAACTTCATTTATTGATTTATTCTTTAATACGGATCATATTTATTCAAGATCCATATACACATAACTTTTGGACTCTATTTTCATTATGAGATTAATACACATCAATACCTTTTGTTCCAATGATTACTCAAAATTCTTATCATATTCCATAGGTTGGTTGATCTTCCACTAAAATTAATTAAAAGTAACATAAATAAAAGTGAAAACATCCTTAGAAATATACTATTGGGTTATATTTAAAACAACATACGAATCAAAATTTAATTCATTTGACACATGATATTCCACACTTTTACTTGATTTATCCAAATAAGAATCTTGGATATAAATTTTAATTTACTCATAATTTTATAAACACTTTGATACTTCTAAGGTGGAAGTGGCGATCATCTTTACATTAGTATATTATCCACCATATTTTGAATAATTATGTTAGTTTTTATTTAAATATGACTATAGCATGTGTAAGTTAGATATTTTTCCAATTTTTCATATGTGGGAAGCCTTATAATTAGAGACTAAAAAATTTTATTCAAGGAGATACTTATTTACATATATAAAAGTAATATTTTTACTCTAATTACCTTTAATTAGTGGTGAGTAATCCATTTATTTTATTTCAAATGTGACCTTACTAAATTTCTTTGATTCCCTTTTTCTAAATTCCTTAAAGTATTAGATGAGATAACCTCTATATTATATTTGATTGTAATATCAAAGAATAATTAAAATAGGAAATTAATAATACCTTTTGAAGAGAAAATAAAAAAATTATAAATTTCAATTTACTGAGAATATAATTAGAGATCGAACCTGGTGACCTAATTCTAATTATTTTTCCATAGAATCAGGTTATCTTTAATTTGTGGGTGGGGTGAATTAGTGTGAAAAAACTATTTAATAATTAAATCCATTCATTTCACCTCCACACTTCATAAAGAGAATGGATCTAAAATTATCACATCACAATTGGGCTATACAAATATTTTAAATAAATAAAAATAACGATCAAAACATATAGATATTTAAATAGTTTACACATAATATCTGAGATAATCCTCAATGTATGGTAGTTTTTATAATATACACATATGGTTATTATTTAGTTATCATGAAAAACCAAGGTTATGTAGATATAATTGAACCCTTATACCTATAATTAATTTGATTTCAATTTATGGATCTAACATTCATAGTAATCACCCACTTGAAGTTCTTCATATACATTAGAACTAACCAATTCCTTTCTCTTCACAACCAAACTCTCCTTGTTCCTATTTTAAGTAATATTAATATAATAATATCAATTATTTATAGGAATAAATATATTAAAACATTTTCCTCAATTATTGAAATATTATCATGATTTCCTATTTTATTCTTTTTCAATAACATCGTGGAAAGTATATTTTACAAAAAATAGAAGCCACATCAGTCTCACTTTATTTTTTTATATTTACTCTTCAAAACTAATGATATTTGGTCTTAGTATCTCCCTATTGATATTAAATAGAAGTACAATGTTGGTATATATTTTTCTATATTTACTTTTTCATTAGCTTCAACTACTATTTAAGAAAAAACATAGAATATTCATGAGGAAAATAGTTTATAATTCAAATATGGAAATTCACATTAACTATGATATTGTGATATCCATATTTGAATTCTCGTATTTTTTTCTAGTAAAATTTCATAAATGAATAATGCAGTAGTGATCCTCAATATATGGAAAAGATTTGAATATTGAAATATTTTCTAATATCATTGATGGATATTCTTGATCTTCTCATTTATTCCTCATTATGACTCTGATTAATTTTCCATCAGGATGCCACCAATTTAACATTCTATTTTCCATGCATGTGTTCTCAAATTAAATAAAAAGATTATGAGGTAATGATTCATCTGAAAACCTAAACTACTACTTCAAATATTATCACCAATCTCACCATGAATCATAGATTTATCTATCAAGCATCCAAATATTTAAACATTGAAGAAAAATATAGCATCATCACAATTATTCTTACACTTCACCTAGGAACATTAATTTAACAATATGTATCTAACATGAGGAACATACATATCCTTTGAAATCCATAGGTTACTGTTATATACTATCATAGTTAATCATACATAAGACAATTTTATTTTCACTTATCCTAAAGAAACACATACATAATCTTATGTATGATAAAATTTACTCTTACATATTCATTAAGACTTTTGAGTTACTCTTATGTATCACTAGATTATTCATTTATGTGCTCTGAGTTACTCTTATACACCTCAGTGTAGAATCATGACTATTCTTATGTATCCCAATAATTTTACAATCCTACTCCTATGGGATATGATTTATTCTCAATGAGATATTATTTTTCTAGAGTGTAGTCAAATGAATCATCAATGATATATTTTATATCATAGTTTAAAATATTAAGGATTTTTCAAAATTTTCTTATTAGAGTTCTTATGAATGTGTTTTCCATTTTTATAATTTTTCTATGGTATTATGAGGGATCTTAAAACCACATAAAATCAACTCATATATTCTCTAACCAACTCCAAATCTACTAGAAACAATAAAAATATCTTTGGGATATCTTAATGAATTTCAACCATATCAAAATTATAGTAGAAGATATTTAAAAAGTTATGTATTCATTTGGGTTATTCTATGATATTATACTAATCCAATATATTCATCTCCTGATATTAATCATCATCTAAGTGATATTTCCCTGTCGATGGGAATTCACTAAAATACATATCTAGATTTTACACTTAAACATGGATATTTGTATCCTCTCCCTTATAGAGACATAATGTTCAACAATATCTACAATCGATTAAACTCATCTTATTGCACCGGAATTATAATCCCATTAGATTTTATAACATTATAAATTCATTTTGAAAATAATGTTTTAATTATACCTTAAAACTCTATTTAGTATCACCTTTAAAATTAAACCATACTTTAATATATTCAATAGATAAATAAAATACTTTGAAGCATAATAATTGACAGAATCTCAGATCTTTCATCATTTTTATTGTAAAAAATATAGATAACTAAAACCCAAGAGTGATTACTAAATTCATTATAATTAGTTATTCAATCATATCATTCATTTGGGTTATTTATCTTTACTTGACACATATGTATATATTTTCTTGGATAATTAATTATTCATCCAATAATTCTCATCTCCAAATTCTTATCTCATGCTAACATATTTTTTTCAGTAATCATCATACAATATTCTTATAACATAATGAAATTATTTCTTATTGAAAATAAATACAACACATACTCATTAAATGGACTAATAGAGACACCATGGTTAGAGTTTTATTGTTTATTTTTTCATAACTACATAATGATCATTTTAATTATGTTTCCATATTATTTATTTTCTTTATACTAGTACTTTATATACTCAATTTTACGATATATTTATTAGGGTTGGGTTATGAATTATTACTATGTGTGTTGTTCTCACACCCAACATGTATCCTCTATTGATGTGTATTGATCATTTTATATATGATCCATGTAATGGAAAGGAACCAGTATATATGTTTTCTTTAGATATACTGAGTAGGGTTGGGATGGACTTATTTAGGATTTTGAAGGATCATTTGAGTGGGAATATCTGGAGTTTTTTTGGACCCTTCTTTTTCTTGTCTCATTTATAGATATATTTTCCTCTATTTTAGAGTTGTTTATTTCACATTGTATTTTATATTTTATTTTTATTATATTATTTTTGGTTGATGGTTTGTTTGGGTGGTTATATTATAATTTTATTTAGTCTATATATGAATATTTAAATATACATTCCAATTAATATTACAGAAAGTATGAAAGTTATCTATTAGTGAGAAAGTTTAATATCTTTATAAAGATGTTTTATTTTTTCCCAATGTATGAATAAGCCTAACTAGTTTTTTAGTCAACTCCAATAGTTACTTATGTTAAGATAAAATAGGGGTAATTTATTCCCATGTCAACTCATTTATATACCAGTTTCTTCACCAGCCTATAGTGATTTGGAAGTAAAACTAGGGTATTGTGGTAGTTTGGGATGGGTCAATGATTGATTTAGGTTGAGTAATTAAAAATAGAATTACATTTCATTTAGAGTGGTCTGATTTGAGATTGAATAGAATGTTGGATAATCAATTACAAGGGATAAAGTAATAAATATTCATGACCATCATTATTATGGAGTAATCTTGAGTTTCTAGTGATAGTCTAGGTTTAATTTTAGTTTCTTTTTAACTTATATACTTTACCCAAAATGTTATACACCATGAATATGAATCTATTGGTAGTCATATGTAATGAATCATGAAAAGTAATTTTATTTTGTGTGGATGTTTATCTAATATTTGGAATTAATAAAATATTAATTTCAATCAAGATATCATTAATAAATAAATAGTATTTTGTATTTATTTATTATTTATGATTATATTAATATAAGTCTCTAGAAAATTAATTTGATTAAGGATTTTCTTTATAATAAATTTTATTTTTTTTAATTCTTATGTTTAAAGTATTTATTAAAAAAAGTTTATATATAAATTAAATTATGTAAAAATATAATAAATAAAGAAAATTAGAGTGGGGTTTGAGTTTCTTTTTGTCCATTTTTATGGTAACCTTATTTAATAATTTTGTGTACTATGAATGAAGAATATCATGAAATTCAATATCTAAAGATAGATTATACCCTCATGTTAACTATATATTGCTACATATAATGGAAAAAATGTGAAAAATATACATTTTATTATTTTTTTTAACCCATATTTCCTAGAGGGTTAACCCAACTACTAGAGGGTTTAGTCTGGGGATCACCTTGTCAAGGACCCACTTTTATTAACATCATGTGGGACTTATAGTTCCACTACTCCTTGCCTTTTAGGGTAATTTATTCTAAAAGGATGAAGAGTAATGAATTTTGTGTTTTCAAAATATTTTGTATAGTATGAATAACCCTAATTAAAATATGGTTTACTTGGTTACCTTTATTAGTAAAGAATATACCCATTGAGGGTAGAATACTGAGATTAATGTAAAGGACCATGGGTCAACATAGATGGGATTTCACGATATATTATTTGAGAAATTTTACCCTAACACCCACCATCAATTAAAATCATGGATGTTTATGTATATTAGGTAAGGGGAAATCTCTATAATGGATTGTGCTTTTAAATTCACCATTTTTCTTTTCTTTTCTTCTTGATTGAGAAAGTATGCGAAATAAAATGCATAGTGTTTTGAGATGGATTTTTGGTTAAATTTGTAAAAAATGGTGATATTATTTAATATATCCTCCATCAATATGTTTTTAAATAATATGATGTTGGATGATTTTGTTTCCAATGTATTTATAAGATTTTGTCATTTAATTATTGGATGAAGAATAATTGAGGGATCTTTTAGCGGTTGGAAGTGATATTGAGAAGAGATATGTGATAGAGAAAATATTTTCAATTATTTTACGTTTAATTTTAATGTTTTTAATCTCACCAAAATGTAATTTTATGTTTAGTTTTAATATTTTATGGTCTTAGTCGTATTATGATCTTAATTTATAAAATCACATATTTTGGATTTTAACATTTTTATTTTTATTTTGTATTTTGGCCATCAATTTTTATAAATGTGTAAAAACTAAAAAAACTATCCTTTTTTAGTTTTTTATATATTTTGGGATTCATTTCATTCTGCTATACCCAAATCTCAATCCACTATTTTATGGCTCAGAATCAATTTACAAATCAAGCCTCAAAAATTGTGCATAGATCTGGTGAGTTTCAATGATTGGACTATATCTCATAAATGGAAAAAATGAGCTTAAATTCAACATGAATAAATATTAAAACTATAAGAACAAATTTTATTAATTTGGTAATGTGTTATTCCTTCACTTTTAAAGTCATAATTTCATGGGAACTCAATCCAATGGAATACTTAGAGTCTTCTTGGGAAGAATAAATATTCAGAGTAAATGGGATATATATATATATCCACACATTTCCAATGAATATCAAATTTAACATTCCAAAATTTTATCATTTAATGGTTGTAACATAAATATAATTTTGGTGGATAGATTTAGATGCAAAATTTTTCCATATTTTCCATATAAATTATTATTTCATCTATATTTAAAAGGATTATACTATAACATGATGATTTGGTCAAAGTCATGCAATATTTTAGTCTCATTTTTTATTATTTTTCATTATTTAATTCAATTGTATGTTATAATTTATGTTTTCTCATTTTTCTCCTTTTATATATCTCTCAATTTTTTCTCTCCTTGTTTTGTTCTTCATTGTGAACTCTTAAGCACATTGTTATGGGTAGCTAACCTGAGGAGGTTCCCAAGGCAGTAATCCAGTGATGAAAAAAAGTTTATAAATGTTATTTATTAATGTTTCTTATTTTCATATATTTAGACTAAGGGGGTCTTAGTGGGAAAAGAGCCTTTGTGTCTCCACTTTCCACTCGATGTTTATATTTTGCTTCTCCAATACTCTCTCCCGATCAAGGAGGTGAATGTTTGGTCTCTCAATGATCATTGATATCACCATATATTCATAAAATTTGATAGAATATGAAGTTCAATCATATGACGGAGTATGTTCATTATGTAAATGTGTTACTCATAATATGGTAATGAACGTTCACTCTGCATGATTCTCTCATGAATATCTCCTTTCTTTCAAATGTCATTTTGTCTGCATTCATTCTATTTTAATTTCATCTACATTTATAGTTTTTGTATTTCATTCACAATCCTTTATTATTTTAAAAATATTTCATAAATAAAAAATATAAAATATTAGTAGTGAGTGGTTGACTACAATATCTCATCAAGAGAACGACCATAGTCAGACCCTATGCTGCACATAGTAATAAATATTCTTAGGAGAATATACGACAACATTTAATTAAATTTTAACCATTTATATGGATCCAAGTGGTCTTCACACACTATTTTTATTCACATTTTGTAAAAAAAAGTTCCTTGAATTAATTTAAAAAAAATATCATAAATTTCAAAAAATAAATAAAAAATATTCATTGATCGGGATGTATTACAATTGGGTTTATTATTCATGGATCAACCACTCTGAGGTGAAACAAGAAGAATAAATTCAAATAGATCACATGAAAGAACATTGAGAATAAATATAGGGCATATAGAGAAACTATAATAGCCAATGGAAAATGTACATTCATGTTAAGAGAAATCGGAACCTCAGCCAAAACCTTAAGCTAAAAGTGTGGTCGAAGAGATTTGATGAATCATTTTTTATGTTAAAAAACCCGAGGTGGTAGATAAATATATCCTAACAAAATTAATAACATCATTCTAAACTAAAATATTTCTCAAAGTGGTTTTTGAAGATGATATACTTATTGGATGTCAAATTTTTTTGGATTAATAATGGAATAGCTTTTTTGAAGATAACCTCAAAACATGATATTCCCATCTTTAATAAGGAAAATTAGTACCTATTTACCTCCCCTTTCTTTGTTAGACAATTAAGAACATTCACTTACTGAGATGGAGTTCCCAATCATCTATCCAGAAGAGATTAATTACCATGATGACATAATTGAAAGGAAATATTTTTTTAATGACTCTTCATGTTTTAATCTTATTCAAGCTGAATTAATTTTTGAATTCTCATTTTTCTTTTGAAATTTCTGATATATCCCAAATATAAAACTGAATATATTTTAAGGAAGATATTACCTAATTGGTGGTGGATAAAAAAATATCTGGAAAAACTTGTGGTAATATTACTACATCCTCAATAACAATTTTTATATTATATGGAGGAGGACACCCTCGAAGTCAATAGGGACCACCCCTATTTTATTTTCCCTCCCATTATAGAACTCATATTATCTCTTTAATCTTTATTAGGGTTTTTTAGTCTTCATATCATATTTGGGGTTCTCTACTCTCATTATATACTCATGGAAACTGGGTATATTCCCATGTGGTGGTTCATCTCAAAGAAACCACACCAATATTCTAATTGGGGATAATCTACTATAATTTCATGACTAGGGGGAAACATAGCTCCCTCTCTGGGGTCTAAACAAAACATTATCCATTTTTATCATATTTATATTTATTTTTAATTATTTTTATTTTTCATTTTATGTTATATATTTTAATTTTAATGTGGTATTAGTTATGATCTTAACTGAAGGTTTGCACTTAAAAATAAATCAATTGTTGTCTTTTTATTTCTGAATGTATTTACAGTCCAATTTATATTCTACATGTATATCTTTCTTGATCTAATTTGAACAAAAAAAATGTTAGTTAATGAAATAAGTGTGGGGGAGGAATGTCAATATTTTATTATATATTTTTTGTGTTTATAATTTTATTTAATTTATTTTTCTATATTTTTTTAATATTTATTTTTTCAGTTTTGTTGTGTTTTGTAAGACTCTTAATCTGAATCGAATACATAGGAAAATTCAAACTAACCTGTTATTTTTGGATAGATTCTTTATTTGAATATTTTTTTATATAAATTATTTCTTAAATAATTTTTTTTCTTGATTAACGATATTCTCAATTGATGATGTAATATTGATTGTGAAACTCATGTGCACTAGCAGTGTCAAAATTGAAAATATAGCCCAACCCAGAGGTTTCTATTTTTTTGAAATATTATTTAAATTTATATTTCTCTTGAGAGTCGTGAGACATTTTTTTGATCCATAAATTTCAATTTTTATCTTTTTAAAAGTTGTTAGAGTTTATGAAATGGGTCAAGTATGATTGAAGAACCACTTTGAAATCCATTTTTACATTCAACCCAAATTTTTTCCTACCTTCGCATATGTCCTATCTTAACCCAATAGAATCCATGAAATACCTTGTGAGGTAGACACATTGCAATCAATTTATCAATTTTATAATTTCTCAACAAGTTCAATTCATAATTATTGTTGAAATCAAGCGCGTGGGAAGAGAATATGAGCAATAGTTTTCTTTCATAGAGAATCTGCTTAAGATAAAATTGAAAAAAGGTTTCCATATTTATTACTACTTTTATGGAATGAATTTAATTATTTATGGGTTGATATTTGGCCTAAATATCATTAAAAATATGGGATATGTTTTCCCCAATTTTTGAATATTAAAAGAAACCTCTCTTTTCTTAAAAAACATGATTCTAAATAGAAATCGAGATCTAAATTCAAGTGGAAACAATGCTAAAAATGGAAAAAATATTGAATAAATTAATCATTCATGTAGAAAATTCAAAATGTGAAATTAAAAAAATATATAAAGAGTTTTTTATAGATTATTAAATTTCTATCTAATTAAGGATAACACCATCCTTGAGAAAAAACAATTTTTTTTCATTTACATCACTTTAGAGCCTAACCCTCCATATTCTGGATTTGATGTTTTTACAATTAAAACCCACCAAACCAATGTCTCAAAACAAACTAAAAAAATACCTTATTATTGACACATTTTTTACACCATTAAGTGGATATACTAGGAGGATATCAATCCTATGGAGATCACACATGTTCTTGGGAATGAGAATAACTCCACATTAAAAACCCTTGGGTAAAGAGGGAAATATTTTCCCAAGGAGATAGGTACAACATGTATGTGTGGATTAACATGAGATTGAATGTATTTTTATTATTTTTTAGGATTTAGATTATTTTTAACCATGTATTATGTGTGATTATTTCCATGATATGATAATTTTGTTGTGTTTTCATTTATACTTCATGAAATTTGTTTTGATCATAGCATAAGAAGATTTCCCAGAAGTGTAATGTTTAAGTGTGGGGGAATTGAAAAGGATAATATTTTAAGTTATTTTACATTTAATTTTAATTTTTTAAATCCAACTAAAGTAGTATTTTATAAAAAAATTTCACATTTTATTGTTTTTGTAGTGTTTTGAGCTTAATTTCTAAAGTGGCCTTTTAGGGATATTAACTGTTTTTTATATCGTTTTTCTGAAATAAATTTTTATAAGATAATAGAAAATGGAAACATATATTTTTTATGTTTATATATATTTTTTCTCAATTTCATTCTTCTATACCCAAACCTCAGTCCACCATTTGGATGCCCAAAACAAGATCACAGATTAGTCCTGGAAAAATGTGCACACTTCAAGAAATGTTTTTTAATGAGACTATATATCAAAAATTCAAGTACAAAATGGGATTAAATTTGACATGGGGAGGGTGGAAAACCTTAGTAACATAGTTTAATACTATGGTCGTGTGTGATTACTTCATTGTTAAGGTTATAATGGCATGTGAATAGAGTGCATAGAAATAGGAAGAGTCTTACTATGATGAATAAATATCTGGAGTAAATTGGATATATAACTCTCCACAAGTGTAATGAAGATCGTATTTTTTGGTTGAAAAAATGATATATAATAGAATAAATATTAGGATGAAATAAGTCACAAATTCTATCATTTAAGGGGTATAACATGTGAAAACTTTCATTGGACAGATTTAGAGCCCAAAAATTTTCTTATTCTCCTTATAAATATATATTTCCTCTTCATTTCAAAGGATCATATGATACCCTGATGATTTTTTTTGGATTCATACTATATTTTATTGTCATGTTTTATTTTATTTTAATTATAAAATTTCATTACATGTTTTAATTTTAGTATTCTCCTTTCTCTCCTTTTATTTATCTCTTTTGTTTTATCTCCCTATTTTCTTCATCACTATGATCTCTTTTTCTCGTTATTATAAGTAGCTAACCTAAGTAAGTACCCAGGTAAGTAATGTAGTGATGAACTGACGTATTTGAACATTAAAAATTATTGTTAATTATTTTATTTGTTTTATACCGAAGGGTATATTAATGGGTAAGGAACCTCTTTGTCTCCACTTTCCACCCGAGGTTTAGCTTTCCCTTATGCAATATTCTCCCATGATTGAGGAGGGGGATTTGTAGTCCCTCAGAGATCATTGAGATAACTATATACTCACAACCATTGGTAGAATATTATTTTTACACATATGATGATGTGTTTTCATTATAAAAATTTTATACTATCAATAAGATAATGAATGTTCACTTTGGGTTATTCTATCGAGAATATATAATTTCTTTCTAATATCATCTTGTATATATTCATTCTATTTTCATTTAATCATCATGTTTAATTTTTAAATTTCATTCGCAGAACTCAATAATTTTTGTATTATTTAATTAGTAAAAAAATAAAAAAATGTGAAAAAATTAATTAAAAGTAATAAGTGGTTGAACTCAACAGCTCCTCTATAGAACAACCTAGGGTAGCCCACCAGGCTATAATTACGTATAAATATCTTTCAGCTCACATACAAAATCTATTCATAAATGGGTCATGTTAGATCAATCTAGGGATGATAGAGTGTTTGTTCTCATCATTCTCTATGATCTAGGAGACCTTTAGTTTGGTATTAAAAATGTGGATTCATTACACACACTAAACCTAACTAGATGTAGAAAGAAAATCAATGTCACCTATGTAGTCATTTTTCCCTTCATTAGGGTTTTGGATAAACAAATACCTCAGAGAGTGTTGGTTAGTGAATTCAGTTGAGTCAAAATTTTCATACCTATATAAGTAAGTAATTGATAAGAGGTAGTTAGTCACTTATATCTAATTATATATGATACGGTAGGTGATGTTGTCAGAGTTAGTGATCCGCTACACATTCATCCAGATAATATTTTATTTCATATGCTCAATATGAGGGTAAATAAAAAGTATATAAAATGAATCATTCTACCACTAATGAGGATAATGGATCTTTTATAATGATATATTCTATATTAGTATCCCCTATATTTTTTTTATTAAATTGAATACAAAATATTCTCACACTTTTATTAATTAAAATCTGGCATTACTTCTGGGATTATAAGTAATGGTATATTAATATTTGACTTATCGTGATACTCCATTGAGAATTTATGTGAAAATAAATATTTAATGTTATTATTCTATTATATTAGTGATTGTGTATATGAATTTACAGTATTTATTAAGACTCTATATACATTATGATAATTTTATCCTAGCTATGGGCTAGTTAACCAAGTTCTAAGGAGGACATCTTGAACCATGAGGTAGTTTAATCCCAAAGGAAGAGAATATTAATATCAGTGGAGAACTGTAATGACTATACTTTGGTTTACCATAGTCCTTACAAATATAAACCTAATACCTCAGGTTCACTTCCAATTAATCAAAGGTAGGATTAAACACTAAGTATTGAGAAGAGGGATTGTGGGAAGTAGTTTTCCCACTATATAAAATACTTTATTCTATTACAAATCCTATTTAAAAACCATCATTACCCATTTTTCTAAAAAACATGACAAATAATACTTATAAATGAAAATAAAATAACTTGTGTGTTAGAGGGTCCATAATTATATATATATATATATATATTTATTTATACAAA
The DNA here is from genome assembly GCA_963277665.1 of Viscum album. Classification (NCBI taxonomy): domain Eukaryota; kingdom Viridiplantae; phylum Streptophyta; class Magnoliopsida; order Santalales; family Viscaceae; genus Viscum; species Viscum album. Next base: position 167,194,484 of record OY728148.1, read on the forward strand.
ACAAAATATAAGTACATCCAAAAAACAAAAGTAAAAAACATTTATTGAAATCAAGATGAAATATAAAAAACATCATTGAAACCAAACCATCACACAAATGGTGCAAACTGAACTTCCAAACATGAGGTATCCCAAAAAAAGAAACAAAAGGAATCACATGAAATCCCCATTGCAGCTATGCATTAGAAGATCAAAATGGTCTATCAGAACATTGTACTCCAAATCCCATGAACACTCATCCTCTATTACCTTACATTTTAATGTTTCATATACAATAACATCAACACACATATTAAGAAGACATGTGTTTTGTGTGAGAATATCACACATAGTAGTTTTTCACTACCCAATACCTACTAATATATAAAACATAATTAGTTTATAATACAATTATTAAATTAAATAAACTAAAAAACCATAAGGGTTGATTTCGGGGTACTAAAAATACATCATGGAACCCAATAATTCCTTCTTTAATCAACTCTCGAAACCCATTTTAGTTAATAATATATTGGTGGATATATGTATATATCTAATCAGGTGATTGATTAATGCCTATATATGATATGGGGATCCATTTTATATAAATAGAGTTATGAAATATTTAGTTTCATCCCATAAAAAGATAGATATCCCATAGAAATCATACTAATATATCGTAACCAATGTATAATAGGCCTATACATACCCAAGTATAGCATGTGTGTGCATGCCAATCTGTTTTCCAATCATTAAGGACCTAAAAATATTTAAAAAAATCCATGAATTATTTCCCACTTTAAAACATTTGGGAACAATTATATACCATGGGTATGTCATATAATTTTATCGGAATCACCTATGATCCAAGTAGCCTTAATAAACCATTTTTCCTTGATATTTTAAATATACTGATTACTAAAACATTTTGGGATAGTATATATAAAATAATAATAAGGATAAATAACTAAAGTATATCCTATGTATCACCTAATGCATTATATGTAATGTAAACCAAACATGGAATAACTAATTGTGTTGGTCATATATATTAATAGAAATCAAATCATATCAAAATTGGAATTTATAAACAAAATATTTAAATAAAAACTAATATTAATATTTGATTTCCCTCTTCAATATGTTTCTTTTATCACTCCCATTGAAATTATAAGATGGAAAAGGAATGGGAACCAATAAAATATTATGCTAAAGCCACTCCCTAAGATATTGAAAATAAGATTACACCACACTAAATATTTGATAAACCTTGGTATAGGGAAACTATGGACATTGCTTACTACTCAAAAAGAACTTAAAATCAAGGAAAAGAGGTTTTTGTTGCCTTTGTATTATTAAACACCAACTACTTTCATCCCTTAAAGGAATAAGAAAAAAATAGAAAGCGTATTGAGAAACCTAAATGAAATAATAATTAAGGATTTCAACACTACCAATAAATAAAAAGAAAATATAGAACAAAAAAGAATCCCCTACATTCATCTCTCCAATGTATGAAACATTCATCATATTAGAAATGATCTTGTTCAATGATTGATTGGGGTTCTTCTTTGGAAGAAGGGGAATAATTGTGATCTATAATGAAGACACGATATAGTGAAAATAAACAAAAAAAATCAATGGATAGAGTAAATAGGGATTAAATTTTTACTAAAAATGACAATTAAACCCCATATTTAAAAAACCCACTCAAAATTATACTAAGTACCAAATACATATCCACAGAATACATTGTGGAGACATCAATAACCCCGAAAGTTCACTATAAATACTATAAGGTACCTGATGAAACCCCAAAAGGTACCCATTGCAATACCAACACCTACAACCGCTTATCTTCCTTCTAAATTCTCTTTTTTTTTATTTTTCCTAAAAATAAAACATAACCAATTTTAAAATATAAATTTTAATATTAAAGGATAAAAATATCTTTTAAAAATAAGGTTACCTATAAATTCTCCATTACTATTCTTATTATCCAAAATATATTCAACATGTTTCCTATGTAAAAAAGTTTTTCCTTTGAGATTTAATTTCCACATACCGCTCCAAAGTTTCATCTTGTATTATCCTAGGGTGTCATAACGCATATAAAATAGGAATAAACATTAATCATAGAACCTATTATCATATATTAATGATTCTGATAAGTAATTCTTGACACAAACCATTTGATTTCAACCATATATTTTCAAATTAAATCATATAAGTTCATGTATAAATATAATAATATACAAATCGTGATATATGTTATGTATAGAACTATATTCTTGAAGTAATGTAATCTAGTAATTTACCCTATGATTTCAAAGGGTCTAAAAAATTAAAGAGTCATATTCCCGTTCTTTATTATCTATCGATGACCTAATCAAGAAGAAAAATGGAGGAAAAAATGTTTACCAACCTTAAATTCCTACGGTCTTCACCTATGATAAATATATGAATTTCAGTGACCTTGAGTGGCAATCAATCATTTTCAAATTAATCTCACCTACACAACCATCTATTGAACTATATTTATCCAAATTAATGATGATTCTCGAATTTCATCGCAAAATACAAGATGATGATAAGGACTACAATAGTGAACTATAAAAGGATACATTGGAATCAATGAGTAGTTCTATTATAGTAAAACTCAACAAGTTATAATTGAACTTCCCATAATCATTAAAAATAAAAATTCATTCCTATAAAAAAATATTTAACAATAAAAGTAGTTCACTTGGACTATCTATCCTTTTAAGGGAGGTTACTGGAACTTAATCTTGTATTTGTATTAAGATCCCACTATAAACCTTTCTAGAAACAATTTATAGACCTTTATATCCAATCATAAATAATAATCATTGGTACACAATAAAGCAACATGAAATCAAAAAAATATATAATTTTCCAAATCATCTATAAAATATGATTCTTTAATATGAAAAAAAATAATTTTTCTTGGATAGGTGATCCATGATCACCCAAAAAGAATATCAAACCTTTAACAATCAATAAAATAAAATCATATAATCCAATATAATATCCTATTTTTCATAAAGGTATAAAAAATGGTTGTATTATGTTATTGGAATGTAATTATTATGATTTCACCCATAGAAAAGTTGAATACCTTGGAAAAAACTATAGATCTAATTTGTTATATTTATCCCCCAGAACTGCTAATGAATATCATGACTTATATTTGAAATAATAGGTTATATTGATCATATTGATGAGTGATATTCTATAATCACTTCCACCCTTACTCTAGTTGGTACACAATCTTACCATGAACATAAAGAAAATAATAGGAATCTCAAGACCAACCTTCAACGATCTCCCCACCACCGAGTGTTTGTTGAATAATGATATAGTCATTTCCCTAAATCCATGAATCTATATCTCATACAATAATTAAAAATATAAAATCAATATGAAATAAATACATTCCATATTGATCCTTTGTAATAACCAAATGATGCTCGTACATTAAGGAAATTATCCTTTACTCTTCCTTCATCTCTTACGCCATCAAAGGTTTTGATTTTCAATTGAGGCCATCTACAATAATAGTTCCCTTCTTATGAGAATATTAGAGCTAGAATTCATTGGACTAGAGGTATTCAATATATTTATATTAACATAGATTTAAATATTTCTAAAAATATATATATACTTGGGGATAATATGGTTTGTGTGTACCATGAATCTCTTTCTAAAAAAAGTGTTTCACGTGTATCCTAAATACTACACTATAATACTTAATTCCATGCTATGGTCTGAATAGTTTTTCTCATATAGTTTATGTTTTTTTAAACCATAACCTACCACTCAATGATCCTGCATAAGTACATAACCAAGAACCATAAAATATGAATCATAATAGACCTCAAACCATTCACTAAGCTGATGTAATCTCAATATAAGATCAATTTAAAATATTTCCATAAAATCATAAAATATTAATTCAAACTGATCAAACTATAAAAACAAGACTCTTTTATTTTAAATGGTTTTAATCGGAGTAAAAATAGTGAATAAATCCTAGATGAAGATATGATAATATTCTACAAGTCTTAAAAAATCATTTGATCTCAAATACATTCTTGATAGATTTCTAATACATGTTCACCTTCACCTTTCTAAGGCTCCCTGAAATGGCAGCTTTTGAGACCACATTCCCAATGAACATGAATTTCAAGATCTTGAAATATAATTTATAATGTTTCATATAAAATTGATTCTCTTACATTATACCTATTCCAGTTAAATTTTTCCTACCATCATCATCTTATGATTTTCAATACAAAATAATTTCATCCATAATTATATACATGAAGAGTCTAACAATAGATGAAATATCATGCCCATTAGACATATAAACATTAAAGGGACATTATTCAATCGAAATGGCATGACAAGATACTCAAATTGGGTATAATATCATAAAAAAAAATATTTAGAATGTATTCTTCCTTAACATAGAGTTGATGATACCCATGGTGTAGAGAATTCTTTGAAAATGAGTTGAATTCTTTCAATCTATCAAATATTTTTTTAATTTGTGGTAGTTGATAATAATTTTTTATTGTCACCTAATTTAGAATCATGTAGTTTATATATAATCATAGAAACCTGTAGTTTTTTTTGGGTAAGGGACCAATACACCTTGAGGTGGAGTGTTAGGTACGATAAAAACCTTTCCTTGAAACACATAAAACTGAATTTTTAGTTTTTTAATCTATGTTTGAGCTATAAATAAATGTTTATTTTAAATTATTTCTATATCTTGTGATGTTTTAATTGAAAATTCTACCACTCGTTTTTTTAAATCCTATGAAATACAAATGAAATATATAATAACATAGATTAACCATTGAAGTAAATTCCTTTGGTTCCTTCTATTTAAAATCAAAATGTATCATACTAATTATTGATGCAGTGATGAACCCAATTTTTTGTTGATCTAGTCCAACTCATCCTGCCTAAAATTATTAATCTCTAGTGTAATCCTCTTTTATTTGCTCTGAAAATACCTAAACTAACCACAGATATGGAACTAATTATCTTTAAAAATAGTTGGGTAATCTGTTTTATGGATGTCTACTTTGATAATATCAAATCAAATGTCTCCTTGAGAATGGTGTGGAAGGATAATCATTAGTAACATAGAATGATACTCCACTAGTTATCTCCTCTTGATTCCTCTTCCATACACTATAAGATCCCATATTGGTTCTATGACTATAAAGTAATCCACCAACTCCTATACTTATATTGGAACATGTCTTGGATTGAATAAAAAAATTTAAACCATATATAATTTTAAAATATTAAACTTCCTCACTTTATTTTGTAGAGATTATTTCAAACACTTCTCAAAACACAAATATTTTAATTTATTATCCCCACTAAATTTTGGGTAAAATAAAATTAGATCTGTGAATCTAGATTCAGGTTCTATCACAATCATTTTTTCAACGTAAACTCTATAAAAAACAAATAATTTACCCAAAATACTATATAATGGTAAAATATATTAAAGAAAAACTCTTATAAATCCTTAGATTTTATCACTTAGTCCATTGTTACAATAATAATTTCATACCATCGTTTTTTAGAAACACCTCCAAGTAAAAAAGTATCCAGTCCAACCATGTGTTTCTCAAAGATCTCAATGTTCTCAAATATTCAATGGATATGATCAATACATTTTGTAAAAACTCATATAGGGGAATCACCCTAAAAATTTGGGGTGAGAGAACTTGAAATTAAATGTTTCATCTATATTATTAGCTTTTGGTTAAGGTGATCATCGGCCCATAGCTTGAAGTAGTTTTAAAATCCCTTATTAGGATAGTGGATCAAGTGTATTCCTAGGGGTGGATAATGGTAATATTATACTTCCTAAATAGATAAATTTATTCGATTTGACAATATACTCTACATTTCAACATATAATCATATTAGATTCCCCTTTCAAGAAAAACTATCTTTTTAAAATAATGGAAATACAGTGAATATAATTTTAAAAACACTACCCCACTCTCTTTTATACAATTTTTTTATTAAATCTTTTGAAATTTTAAAAATATTAAAAAAATACTTTAAAAACGTTATTTAATGCATAATTTTTAAATTTTTAACTAAAACACAATTAAATAGTTTTTTAATCAAATAAATCAATTAATAGTTTATATTATCCTTTCTATCACTAACATATAAAAAAATAAACACTCTTTTTTTATTATAGATTATTTATAATATATAAACCATTAATTGATTATAATAATTAATTTAAATCAAAACAAACAATCATATAATGTAACACAAGATCATATTTGTGTTTTCTTATAAATTTCAACTCATGATGCATAAAACTATAAGAAATAGGTCTATATCAAGTAAAATTAGATTAAATCATAGAATACCCTAGGTAACTAGATCATATAACATTATTATATTGGTTATGAATAATTATCACTTATATATTGAGTCATAAAGTTACTTCCTAAATGATACTTTTAGTACCACAACTCGAGATAGATCTATGATACTATTTTGTAATAACCTGATCTAGATTAACCACTGACCCTAAAAGGACTGCCATAGTACCTCAGGTGAACCTACCAATAATTATAGGATACTTTAAATGTTGAAGTATGAGATGATAAATAAATTAAATTGGGTTTACATCTACAATATTTTCCTAATTCAATGTCATGTCCTACTAGAAAATCGATTATACCAAAGAAAAACAAAACTTATCTTCCAAAGAATGATAAATTGTATTCAAGAGGGTACCTATTTAATCTAAGTATCTATATAAATATAAATTTATATATATGCTGACACTATACAATTATAACCAAAACAAATGTACAAACCCATATATAAAACCCAACTATAATATATAAAATATCATGAAAACTATAACATTATGAAAAGGGTGAAAAGTAAAGTCCCAATCCTAATGTATCCCAAAAAATAATCCAAGGGAATACCATTACAGTATCCCTTGATCCATACATCAATAACATAAAATTGCTCATCAGAACTCTATACTCTAATTATTAAAATCCCTAATGACATAGTTCCTTCCCTTTGCTTGGATCAGGTACAAGAAGTAGTACATTCTTCCCTGAGGGACACGTGAAATGTGTCACTAAATCATATCCATCAGGCAGTAACCAATTAATCCATTACAATATATATTAAAACCAAGTTCAAAATGTATTAGCATAACCTATTAAATTAATTTTTTTTATAAAACACAATTATTTTATATATAACTACACTATTAAATAATATAAACAACTATGGGGGTTGGTTTTTAAGTGTTGAATAATACACCAAGTAACCCAATTGTACCTGTTTAGATCCACGTTCAGAATCAAAATTGATATGCCCATATATTAGTGGGTATATGTGGATATCTAATTAGGTTCCCAAGGAATGTCTATATTTTAATAAGGGAACAATATTCTACAAAAATAGTCAGGACACCCCATGTTCTATCCTAAACAATTTCATTATCCCTTGGAACTCCTATAGATATGTCATTACCCATGAATAATTTGTGCATACATACCCATATATAGATGTGGTGTGCATTCTAACATTTTGAGCAATTTTCAATGAGATAAAATTCCTACAAAATTAATCTAGAACAATATCCACATACTATTTACCATATTAAAATAGTAGGCCACTTGTAAATATATCTTGGTTTTATTGCATAATTCATTAGGAACATAGTATATTGTCTATTTCACCTTTATAAATCCTTTTACATAATATTCAAAATCTGAAAATTATTATAACATATTTTGATAACATATATACATTAATAATAATGATAAACAATGTAATTTATTCCAAAAAAAACCTATGATGATATTTTATGTAAACCAAATAACGAATAACCAATGCAACGAGGGGTATTAAAACATATAAAATAGTATGGGTCCTATACTTCAATAAAAATAAAATTTTATCAAAATTAGATTTTAACAAAATATTTAGAGAAATATTATTTTTATGATTAGGTTCCCTTTTCCCCATGTTTCTACTGTCACTTGAACTATAATAATACGATCAAAAGAGAGGGGTCACCTACCAAAATTTATGAAAAAAAAATACTTAACCCATAGGAAATAATATGCAAGTACACTGATAATTTTAAAAACCTAGGTAATAGAAACATTAGGATTAATATCATTGTTCAAAGAGAAATTGTAAATAGGGAGCTTACCCCCAGGAACAGAAAAAGCGCTGCTTGTTGGTTCAGTTCTGAGGATGCTTTTTCGGATTTTAAGGAGTCGATCTATCTTTTTTTGGTGCTGGTGATGGATGAATAGTTCCCAGTCAGACAGCTGGAGTCTGCAGAGTTGCTGGCTTCATTTGGTTTCCCAAATTCTAGGAATCAGTGTGCTGTTTGAAGCGGGCTAGAGGCTTAGTTGCTGGCTTCTTTTGGTCGTAGGAAGGCTTTTTTGTTGTTGTTTTTTGGCTAATAAAGGCCAGGGTTGTTGTCTGCTTTGGTTTCTTTCTTTTTCACGTTAACCATTTTTTATGGTTTTGGTGTTTTTTGTTTGTATTTTCCTTGTACTGTTTTCTTTTCTCTTTAATAAATTTCCATTAATGTAAATAGGGAAAAAATCTAGGCATTACCTAAATATCATTAATCAATAACTCATGTCATTGCTTTAAGAAAGTAGAAACAAAATAGATAATTGATGAACAAACTTTAATTAATTGAGAATTATTGATTTCATCATTTCCCAAAATTTAAAAAAATAATTATGAAGGAGTAAGGATCCAAAACATTAATCTTTATAAATCATGTACCTAACATCATATTAGAAATAATATTTATCAATGGTGGATGGCAGATCACAAACACTTCTCATTGGGACCCCCTAGAACTTCTCTCTTTGAAATGGGAGAATTTATATGATTGTGTGTAAACTACTATATTATGAATATGGTAAAAAACATAAATCATTATCCATTTCCATATATTTATTATTTATTTGATTAATTGAAAGGATAAGAATCATTTTTTAGACATCAAAGAGTGTTTTGATTATCATAACCTCCAAGTGAGACAAAATAACATTCCAAATATAATTTTTTAATGATGTAGTCATTTTGAGTATCTAATCATGAAATTTAGTTTATTAATTATTAATAGATTTTTGTGGACACAAGTAGCATGCTATTTTATATATTTTATACTATTTTATAGTAATCATTGTGGAAAAAAATCTTTCATATTTTAGGTCCAAAAACAAGCATGGAAATTTTCTTCAAATCATTTTAGGGACTTTGTGAGAGATTTTGTTATGATCTGAAGATTCTTAATGAACATTTTGGATTTTTGAACTCATTTTCCATAGCTATGTGGCCGAAAAACTATAACTTTAGTAAACACTAAAATTGTATATGTAGTAATAAATTAAAAGGTTTTTAGATATTTCATTATGATAATGAGTGTTTTGAGACTTATAGGATGTTACCATTTCATTATTTAGAGCTTACTAGTATAGAATCTCCTATGAAATATATTATAAGGAAAGGATTCAAGTTTATGTGGTTTGATAAGTGTGTAGTGTCTTTCTAGTAATTTAAAAAATCATAACTAGAATTCATATCTTGGTATTAATTTGTGATAGATAACGATTTATTATTTATTGGGACACCTATTTGGTCAGCCTTGGTTGTGTGATCATATAATATTTTTGAGTGGTATCATAAAATTAGAGAGATATACCACATGAAAATAACTATATAACCCACGATTTAGTGTTATTCATTGTAAATAATTCTCCAAAATGTATGAGGAACTATAATTTTACTGATAAATTCATGGTATACACTTACCAAATATTCCTCAAGAAAATATTTTATCGATGAAATCAAAATATGAAGTAATGTTATTTTTTTAAATAACTTTAATCAATTTATTATGAACTCATGTATATACCAGTAAAGGGAAATTTTTTTGATTATACCAATAGTATGAATCCCCAACCTCAAAAAATATGGAAGGAAAATAAAGAGTGTAACTTAAAGATTTTTATTGATTAAATTCATTTGGATGTCACTAATGATCGATATGGGGTAAATTTATTCCATATTGAGCTGACTTCCACTATTATGGGGATTCTCGAAGACTCAAAAATATGTAACCATGATTATTTCATTATTTCAGTACTAAATGGAAGGCAGATCTATAACGACCCATAATTTACATACATTGTTATTACTTCTGAATTTAAGCACACTTATTACAACATATAACAAAACCAGGAAAGGACTGTATAGGTATAGAGTCTTTAGAAACTGGGAAACATAAACAACTGGTTCATAAAGCATCTACTTTGCCTCCCATTTATTTCATCATATCTAGAGTCCCTTTTTGGCATATCCTACTTAATAACTTTCTTCCTAACCTGGGGAAATAAAACATACAAAAGGGTGATCCCAAATGCACAATAAGGGTAAACAAAATAAATATCAATCAAATCATATACATAAGAACATAACTTTTGGAAATCATAACCTGCAAAAGAGATCAATTTCATAACATGGGATAAATCATAGTAGTGAAATGTAATCCCAATAATCATAACCTAAAACATGAAACTTTTTGGCATACACACATAATCATATAGAATAATTTCTTATTAGTCAAGACTCATTTCCAAGACTATCTTAGTGGACAAAGTCCATTTCTGAACCGAGTTCACTCCTCGTTTCAGTCCTGTTTCACTGAACCGGTTTATCCTTCTGTTCCAGTCATGTATATCTAATGAGATATAAAATCTTTACCCAATGAATTAGAGGGAGATATAGGTCCCACCCATCTCATAATGATACCATTCTTATGTGTGCCGCAAAACATAAATCACACATCATTGCATAAACCATGTAATAAAAATGGGATTCTTAAACATCGAGACATCATAAAACAATTGATATAAATTAGAGGAATTCATAAAAAAATAATTCCATCACAACATAATCAAATAAATGTAATAATAGTGATATAAACATAACCCTATATTATCTTAGATGGAAAATAATTTTGATAAAACACTTGAACTCTATTCTTGGGGAAAATATCCTCTCTACTTTAAAAACATTTTTCCTTTCTTAACATGTCATACAATTTTAAACTAAAATAATTTGATTAAAAATAAACTTCAAAACTTGTAAAGGAAGATTCTTGTAAATAATGTTTTAAAAATACATTCATTCCGTATATGTTTAAAAAACATTCTTCTCGTACTTTTGTCGGAAAAGTCAAAAAGTACCTCATACGAAAAACGACAAAAGATTCCTTTCATATCTTTTACTAAAAACTCACCGAAGGGTAAAATTGGATTTAAAAAATTGTAGGAGGATATAAATAATATTACATATTGAGTAAACAAGTATGTGGATGATAAAATACACCCCATTAAATACCAAAGTATAAACAATCTCGGATAAAAATGAGATTGTGATATTTTCCCTTACCTTAGGTCTGATTTGCTTCGTAAGTGTCTGAACCTCCTGTATAATGATTTAAATAATTTTATAGACTTATTCCAGAATCATAATTATTTTTATGATATCATATATGGTCATATTCTTAGCTTCTTATTAGTAATATTTCATTGTTACTCATTATTCGGGTGTTTATTACTTTTTGTTCTTATGCGTGTTTTGTCGAATAAATTCTTATTTTTCATTTTAGGATATAGATACATCATTTACAGAATGGTATTAGTGTAATATATATCATATTAATTCATTAAAATCATTTATATAGTCATTATGCAATGAAGATCATGTAGAACGAGTCGCATCACATCGTGGAGACGGTATTCCGTACGTACGCACGAGCGATGATATCGTTCCCATGATCGTGGAATTGTATTGGTGTGTATGTATACTATTTCAGAATCAATTTCACTTTACAATAATCATATATTGTCATTATTTACACCATTATACACATCCATGTAAGGTGGTGGTGGAAAATAGTTTACACCACGGCGTGGAGACGGTATTCCGTACGTACGCACGCGCGGTGATTTCGTTTTATGTAGGATGGATAGATGGTGAAATAGGATTGTTTCATACTTATAATAACATATCAGTATATGAGTTATATTGATGTTTTTACTTAATAATGAAACAACTAAAGAAAAAGAAGTGGAATAAGAAATAAAGTTGAAAGAATCGGTAACGGACATTACCTCTTCTCTGAAGCACTTCTTTGAGACCTCCATTTAGGGAACTAAACTTGGTCTTTGAAGAAGACCAGGACCTATATGATGTCTCTAGGGAAGTGGAGAGGAGAAAGTGGCAGGGTTTGGCCGAGCTTGAAGGCTCAAAGTGGTGTGAGGAAGAGGGGGAGGAGGTGACCTTTTATAAGGAAGGAGAGGGGCTCCTTTGGAAAAACTAAAAATATTATTTTATTATAAATGAAAATTCGGTTTTAAATAGCTCCAAATTGAATTATTTCGAAGCTAATGTGGGTATGGGTCGAAAGCCTCTCGTCCAATAGAATTTACACAAGTTTAGGTTCCTATTTTAACCATATCATTTATATTTAACTTTATGTTAGATAATTTTACTTTTACCGTGTCTTTTTGTGTTCTTACACTATAATGTTAATAAACTTACTATAACAAGCCAAACTAACCCCAAGTTTTTTATTATTAATATATATAACCTTATCTAAGTCATTTGACCAAACCTTATATTTTTATGAATAAAATTACAATTAATAATATAATATTTGTTTTAAAAACTATTTTATGTCAATTTTGACACTATTTAGTAATTGATTTTTTTGAAAATCATAACAGAATTATGACTTCGAAAAAATTCAATTAAATCAATAATAACATGTAATATTAACCTATAAAATTAGTTTAATTCATAAAAAGTTTCAAATTACATTTATTTGGGTATTTATAACATCAATTATGTCAATATTTCATTAATAAGATAATTACTGCATCATCTTTGTGTCATAAAGAAATTAAATTATTTAATGTCTAAAAATTAAAAATAAATACCATTATGTAGGAAATATTTTTATCTTTCTAATTAATATTTATAGTCTAATTTATCTTATGTATAAACCTATATTAAATATTATTTAGTTATTAATCTTTGATTTTAACTATTTTAACCATTCTTCAAATAAATTAATAATAAATGTCCCAATCTAATCCAAGTGGACCTAAATGGTCATATTTTATTCCTAATGTTGTTTTTGGTCGAATTACACTTATCCAATAGAATTAGGATACGTGTTAGGGTAATAATAATACCATGTTTACCCTTATTTACCCTATTTACTTTTAACCATGGTAAAAAAAAGTAAAAAGTTACTATTCACCAAAAATTATTTTCATCTCATTGATCCACATTTTAGTATTTGACATTAACCGTGTCTCTCGGATTTTCGAAATTCCACTCACAGAACCGGTAAAATTAAGTTTTATAAAAAATTCAGTTTTTTAACTACCACTTAGTGGTTTCACTATTCATAAAAAAAAAGAATGTTTCCAGAAAAATACCAAAAATTAGGCCTAAGCTATATTTGATATTATGAATTCAAAAATTATGTTTATTTTACCAAATTAAAAACATATCAGTTACGTTAATTAATTTAAAAATTAATTCTCGTCGTCAAAACAAACAACGTGTTCTTAAGAGATAATAACTATCAAAAGATTGACACTTGTTTATGTCTGGTTTAAATGTGAAATTACATCTAATGACCAAAATTGTATTAAATTGTTAAAATATATTCTAAATATACTTTAAAACCACTCAAATTAATAATTTATCACTATTAATTATTTCGATTAAAAAATTTGTTTTTAATTAAAATTTAGTAATTTTCACTATTCATCAGAATATGAAAGTTATCCAAAAAGTACCAAAATTTCACCCTAAGATAATTTCGATATTCCGAATCCAAAAATGAAGTCCATTTTGAAAAATAAAATTCGTAAAATTTCAAAAAGTGTTTATTACTATTCATAACGGCTAGTTTTAATAATATTTTAATAGCATATCGTTGTTTATTGAAACTCAGTATTGCGTACGACGCAAGCTATCGAGGAAGGTCTTGATTGCGTGTAATGTAAGCCAAGAAAGTATTGTGTGTAGTGAAAGATTCATTTGAGGATTTATATAACATAAAAACAAAATATTTCTCATAAAAGTCTCGGGTGTTACATTCTACCCCCCTTAAAATGAATTTCGCCCTCGAAATTCGTCACTTGTAACAAACAGATGAGTATACCTCTCCCTCATCATATTCTCAAACTACCATGTAGCTTCTTCTAATTGGTGGTTCCTCCATAAAACTTTCACCAAGCGAGTGGTCTTGTTCTGTAGGACTTTTTCACTACAATCGAGAATCTTTATCGGATGTTCTTCATAAGAAAGATCTTGTTCCAGCGGTACAACTTCTGAGCTGAGTACATGTGAAGGATCAGGTATGTACTTTCCCATGAGAGATACATGGAAAACATCGTGAAATTGAGAGATATTCGGTGTAAGTGTCAATCGGTAAGCTACCTTCCCAACACGATCCATTATTTCGAAAGGACTGATATACCTAGGGCTTAGCTTTCCCTTCTTTCCAAACCTCATTACTCTCTTCCAAGGAGATATTCGTAAGAAGACTGTATCACCCACTTAAAACTCTAGGTCTTTTCTTCGGTTGTCGGTATAACTTTTCTGTCGACCCTGAGATGCTCTTATGTGTTGTTGAATAGATCAGACCTTTTCTGCCATCTCATCAACAAGATCAGGTCCTAATAGCTTTCTTTCCCCAACTTCATCCCAGCAAGTTGGAGTCCTGTATTTCTTTCCATAGAGAGCTTCATAAGGAGCAATCTGAATACTGGAGGGAAAGATATTATTATAATAAAATTCCACCAAAGGTAGGTGTTGATCCCAACCACCTTTGAAATCCATAGAGAAAGCTCTCAACATATATTCTAGAGTTTGAATTGTTCTCTCAGACTGACCATCTGTCTGAGGATAATAAGCAGTGCCAAAACTCAACTCTGTATCCATAGTATGCTGAAGACTTCGCCAGAAATTTGAGGTAAACCTCAGATCCTAATCATATATAATAGAAAGTGGTACTCCATGCAATCTTACCACTTCCTTTACATATATCCAGGAAAGCTGATCCAGAGAGAAATCCTCTCTAATAGCAATGAAGTGGGCTGACTTTGTAATATGATCCACTATGACCCAGATAGCATTATTGCCTTTGGATGTTTTAGGAAGTCCTGTGAAAAATTCCATAGTGATGTTTTCCCATTTCCATTTGGGTATGGGTAATGGTTGTATAATACCCTTAGACTTTTGTCTCTCAGCTTTAACTTGCTGACAAACCAAGAAACGAGAGACATATTCAGCAACATCTCTTTTCATTCCATCCCACCAGAAGTACTCTGTCAGGTCCCTATACATCTTCGTGCTTCCAAGATGAATATAGAATGAAGAACTATGAGCCTCATCCAGCATCTCCTTCTTTAATTCGGGGATGGGAGGAACACAGACCTGATTCTTGAACATTATTATCCCATCACAATCAATGTTGAATTGAGGAAAATTTCTCACCTTATTTTGTAACTCTACATCTTCTTTATGTGACTCTTTAATCTTCACATGTATTGATGGTTGAACATTCATTTGAGAAAGATAAGATTTTTCCCCTTCCATTATAATTCCATGATCCATCCTTTGTAAATCCATAAATATTGGATCTTTTTTTATCCTCACCGTGGATAAAATGGCATGGTCTTGTCGACTTAATGCATCAACCAATTTGTTTGCTTTCCCAGGGTGGTGATGGATTGAGTAGTCGTAATTCTTAATCAGCTCCAACCATCTTTTTTGGCGCATATTCAGCTCCTTTTTAGTGAAAATATACTTTAAACTTTTATGATCAGTATAAATGTCACACCTTTCTCCATAAAGATAAGTCCTCCAAATATTTAATGAAAATATTACTGCAGCTAACACCAAATCATGAGTTGGGTAATTTTTCTCATGGATTTTCAACTGTCATGAGGCATAAGCTATCACCATATCATTTTGAATAAGAACACCTCCCAATCCCTTCTTGTATGCATCACTGTAGATCATAAATCTTTCTCCACTACAAGGCAGTGTGAGCACAGGTGCACTGGATAACTTTCTTTTCAACTCCTTGAAATTCTATTCACATTCCTCCATCCAGACAAACTTAACTCCTTTCCGATTCAACTTGGTGAGTGGATTAGATAATCATGAAAAATCTTTCACAAAACGTCGGTAATATCCAGCCAAACCAAGAAAAATTCGGATCTCAGTTACTATTGTTGGTCTCGACCATCTTTCGATAACCTCTGTTTTTGCTGGATCCATAGATATCCCCTCTTTTGAGATTATGTGACCCAAAAATGAAACTCTTTGAAGCCTAAATTCACACTTGGTAAATTTGGCATAAAGATTCTCCTTTCTCAGGGTCTTCAATATAATTATCAAGTGATCTTCATGATCTTCCTTTCTCTTTGAATATAACAGAATATCGTCTATAAAGACTACCACAAACTGATCAAGATAGTCTCTAAAGACTCTATTCATCAGATCCATGAAGATAGCAGGGGCATTAGTAAAACCAAATGGCATCACTATAAATTCATAGTGTCCATACCTTGTACGGAGAGCCGTCTTTGGTATATCCTCCCTTTTGACCCTTAATTGGTGATACCCTGAATGAAGATCAATCTTGGAAAAGAATTGAACTCCGCTTAGTTGGTAAAATAAGTCATCAATGTGCGGGAGAGGATATTTATTCTTGATAGTGATCTTGTTAATTCTCGATAATCAATGCAGAGTCTCATTGATCCATATTTTTTCTTGACAAACAGAACAGGTTCTCCCCAAGGTGACACATTAGGGCGTATGAATCCCTTATCAAGATTCTCTTGGAGTTTCTTCTTCAATTCCTACAACTCAATTGGGTCCATTCTATAAGGTGTCTTTGAAATAGGCAAAGCACCTGGTATGAGTTCCATTTAAAACTCAACTTCACGATTTGGTGGAAGACCCAGCAATTCCTCTGGAAAGACATCATCAAACTCTCGTACAATGCGCATATTCTTAATCGTGAGTTTGTCACCAACCATTTGAGATAAATAACCTTCATTTAGTGGAATCAAGACCCATAAGATGGAAGAAATTTCCACTGGAAGGTTATGTTCATCCTTGCATCGATAGACGATCATAGATTGATATGGAATATGAAATGTGACTTCCCTTCTTTGGAAATTGATATGAGATCCATATAAAGAAAGCCAATCCATGCCAATAATCACATAAAATTCCACTATAGGAAGGATCACAAGATTTGCAGGAAGCACTATCCCACAAACTTCAATCAGAGAAGAATTATAAGTTTTTGATGTGATTTTTGTGCCATTATGGGTTGTCACAGCTAACTCTACATCTAACCTTTTTGGTAATACAGTGATACCCATAGAAAATTATTCAGAAATAAAAGAGTGGGTGGATCCAGAATCAAATAAAACATTTTCTACTTTAGAGTGGATGGTAAGTGTACCTTTCACCACATCGTTATCGTACTCCACATCACTGATAGAAATTGCATGTTACTTTCCTTTTCCTTTAGACTTAAAATTTTGTTAACGTCGACCATCATCATCAACCCTTGGATTTGGGCATTGATTGGCATAATGCGCCATCTCCTTGAATTTGTAACATTGAAGTGTATGAGGTGCACTCTTTGTAGCCTTTTCATTGTTCACATCACTAGAGATCTTATTCCCATCATTGCCGCATTCAAATGCCCGATGACCTTCCTTTCCACATTTGAAACATTTATTTGTCCCTTTAAGACAACTCCCTCCATGTTTCTTTCCACACTTTGAGCATAAGGGAAAACTCATCTTCTTTTCAGTGTGCTCTTTATATTTTCCTTTGAATTCCATTTTCATCTTCTTATCAAACCCATATGACTGATGGGTTACTCCAATCTCCATCTCAACTTTGAGAGCACATCGAGCGATTTCCTCGTAGCTATTGAAGTCTCTTATGGTTAATGACCTTTGTAGACTTGGTTTTAAGCCACTAAAGAATCGATCAATATTACTCTTAGGTTGGATAATAATACCAGAAGCGTACCTTGCAAGTCTTGTAAAATTTCCTTCATAGGTACCAACTGATTCATCATCCTTTTGCTTTAGTTCAAGAAACTCCTTCTCCATCTTTGTTTGGAGAATACGAGGCAAGTACTTATTGAAAAATAATTTCTTGAACTCGTCCCATTCCATGGACTCAATTTCATATCTTGGCCTCGTATTCTTGATAAGATTCCACCATTGATCAACATAACCTTCCAAAATATACACTGCTAAGATGATTTTATCATGTTCAGAACATTGAAGAACTGAAAATATCTTTTCAGTAGTGCTGATCCATTGTTCAACAACTAATAGATCGGTAGACCCGCTGAATGAGGGTGGACGCTGCCTCATGAAGGATTCAACGGAATGTTGCTCCTTCCTTTGCTCATTTGGAAGTCCTGCATGATTCATAGCTTGAGGAAGTTGTGTGAGCATGGCTACAAGATTTTTCATTCCATTTCCCATAACGTTTGGTTTCTCAGGGGGACAATCATTACATTGCCCATCACATTCCACATTAACACGGTTCCTTCGGGTTCCATCCATTAACTAAAACCAAGAAAAATAGTGTGGGAAACACTAATTAGAATAGGAAAACCACATAATCAAGAATAAAATTTCACACTTATGTTATTATCATAGGTTATTCATGGACATTTTTAAAACACTAAGATTTTGTTCAATGCTTAGACTTATCCTAAGGATTCTTACTAAGTGTTTCACATCCTAGTTTCCAAAGGTTTACTATACCGTTCCTCTGATACCAACTATAACGACCCATACTTTACATACATTGTTATTACATCGGAATTTAAGAACACTTATTAAAATATATAAAAAAAACATGAAAGGACCGTATAGGTATAGAGTCTTTAGAAACTGGGAAACATGAACAATTGGTTCATAAAGCATCTACTTTGCCTCCCATTTATTTCATCATACCTAGAGTCCATTTTTGGCATATCCTACTTAATAACCTTTTTCCTAACTAGGGGAAATAAAACATACAAAAGGGTGATCTCAAATTCTTAATAAGGGTAAACAAAAGAAATATCAATCACATTATATACATAAGAATATAAATTTTGGAAATCTTAACCTACAAAAGAGATCATAATTTCATAACATGGGATAAATCATAGTAGTGTAATGTAATCACAATAATCATAACATAAAACATGAAACTATGTGGCATACACACATAATCATAGAGAATCATTTCTTATTTGTCAAGACTCATTTCCAAGAATATCATAGTGGACAATGTCCATTTCGGAACCGAGTTCACTCCTCGTTTTAGTCCTGTTTCACTGAACCGGTTTAACCTGTTCTTCCAGCCATGTCTATCTCATGAGATATAAAATCATTACCCAATGCATTAGAGGGAGATATAGGTCCCACCCATCTCATAATGATACCATTCTTATGTGTGCCACAAAATCATAAATTATACATCATTGCATAACCCATGTAATAAAAATGGGATTCTTAAACATCGAGACATCATAAAACAATTCATATAAAATAAAGGAATTCATAAAAAAATAATTACATCACAACATAATCAAATCAATGTAATAATAGGGATATAAACATAACCCTATATTATCTTATATGGAAAATAATTTTGATAAAACACTTGAACTCCATTCTTGAGGAAAATATCCTTTCTACTTTAAAAACATTTTTCCTTTCTTAACATGTCAAAAAAATTTAAACTAAAAGAAGTTTATTAAAAATAAAGTTGAAAACTTGTAAAGGATTCTTCTTGGAAATAATTTTTTAAAAATCCATTCATTCCGTATAAGTTTAAAAAAAATTATTCTCGTACTTTTGTCCGACAAGTCAAAAAGTACCTCGTATGAAAAACGACAAAAGATTCCTTTCATATCATTTACTAAAAACTCACCGAAGGGTAAAATTAGATTTAAAAAATTTTAGAAGGATATAAATAATATTACATATTGAGGAAACATGGATCTGGATGATAAAATACTCCCCAGTAAATACCAAAGTATAAACAATCTCTGATAAAAATGAGATTGTGATATTTTCCCTGACCTTAGGCCCAATTTTCTTCGTAAGTGTCCGAACCTATTGTATAATTATTTAAATAATGTTATTGAATTATTACAGAATCATAATTATTTTTATGATATCATATATGGTCATATTCTTATCTTCTTATTAGTAATAATTCATTTTTACTTGTTATTCGGGTGTTTATTACTTTTTTTCTTATGCGTGTTTTGTCGAATAAATTATTATTTTTCTTTTTAGGTTATAGATACCTCATTTACAGAATGTTATTAGTGTAATATATATCATATTCATTCATTCATTCAATTCATTTATATAATCATTATGCATTGATTATCATGTAGAACTAGTCGCATCACATCGTGGAGATGGTATTCCGTACGTACGCACGAGCGATGATATCGTTCGCATGATCGTGGAATTGTATTGGAGTGTATGTATACTATTTCAGAATCAATATCACTTTACAATAATCATATATAGTAATTATTTACACCATTATACCCATCCAAGTAAGGTGGTGGTGGAAAATAGTTTACACCACGGCGTGGAGACGGTATTCCGTACGTACGCACGCGCAGTGATTTCATTTTCCGTAGGATGGATAGATGGTGTAATAGGGTTGTTTCATACTTATAATAACATATCAGTATATGATTGATACTGATGTTATTAGTTAATAATGAAAAAACTAAAGAAGAAGAAGTGGAAGAAGAAATAAATTTGAAAGAATCGGTAACAGACATTACCTCTTTTTTGAAGCGCTTCCTTGAAACCTCCTTTTAGGTCACTAAAATTGGTCTTTTAAGAAGACCCGGACCTCTAGGATGTCTCAAGGGAAGTGTAGAGGAGAAAGTGGCAAGGGTTGGCCGAGCTTGAAGACTCAAAGTGGTGTGAGGAAGAGGGGGAGGAGGTGCCCTTTTATAAGGGAGGAGAGGGGCTCCTTTGGAAAAACTAAAAATATTATTTTATTATAAAGCCAAATTCGGTTTTAAATAGCTCCAAATTGATTTATTTCGAACCTAAGGTGGGGATGGGTCGAAAGAATCTCATCCAATATAATTTAGACAAGTTTAGGTTCCTATTTTAACCTTATCATTTATATTTAACTTTAAGTTAGATAATTTTACTTTTACTGTGTCTTTTTGTGTTCTTACACTATAAGGTTAATAAACTTACTATAACAAGCCAAAAGAACCCCAATTTGTTTATTATTAATATATATATACTTATATACTTTATTTTTCTGAACCTTATATTTTTAGGAATAAAATAACAATTAATAATATAATATTTATTTTAAAAACTATTTTATGTCAATTTTTACACTATTTAGTAATTGATTTTTGTAAAAATCATAAAAGAATTATTTGTTCGAAAAAAGTTAATTAAATCAATAATAATCTGTCATATTAGCATATAAAATTAGTGGAATTCATAAAAAGTCACCAATTACATTTATTTGTGTATTTATAACATCAATTATTTCAATATTTTATTAATAAGATAATTACTGCATCATCTTTGTGTCATAAATAAATTAAATTATTTAATGTCTAAAAATTACAGATAAAATACAATTATTTAGTAAATCTTTTTATATTTCTAATTAATATTTATAGTCTAATTTATCTTATGTATAAACCTATAATAAAAATTATTTATTTATTAAACTTTGATTTTAACTATTTTAACCCTTCTTTAAATAAATTAATAATAACTGTCCTAATCTAATCCAAGTGGGCCTAAATGGTCATATTTTATTCCTAGGGTTGTTTTTGGTCGAATTACACTTATCCAATAGAATTAGGACATGTGTTAGGATAATAATAATATCATTTTTACCCTTATTTACCCTATTTACTTTTAACCATGGAAAAAAAAGTAAAAAGTTACTATTCACCAAAAATTATTTTAATCTCATTGAACCAGATTTTAGTCCTTGATATTAACCGTGTCTCTTGGATTTTCGAAATTCCACTCACAGAACCGGTAAAATTAAGTTTTATGAAAAATTCAGTTTTTTAACTACCACTTTGTGGTTTCATTATTCATCAAAAAATGAAAGTTTCCCGAAAAATACAAAAAATTAGGCCTAAGATATATTTGATATTATGAATTCAAAAATGAAGCCTATTTTACCAAATTCAAAATATATCAGTTAAATTAATTAATTTAAAAATTAATTCCTGTCGTCAAAACAAACATCGTGTTCTTAAGAGATAATAACAATCAAAAGATTGACACTTGTTTATGTCTGGTTTAAATGTGAAATTACATCCAATGACCAACATTGTATTAAATTGTAAAAATATATTCTAAATATACTTTAAAACCTCTCAAATTAATAATTTTTCACTATTAATTATTTCGATTAAAAAAGTTGTTTTTAATTAAAATTTAGTAATTTTCACTATTCATCAGAATATGAAAGTTATCCGAAAAGTACCAAAATTTCACCCTAAGCTAATTTCGATATTCCGAATCAAAAAATGAAGTAAATTTTGAAAAATAAAATTCATAAAATTTAAAAAAGTGGTTATTACTATTAATAACGGCTAGTTTTAATAATATTTTAAAAGCATATCGTTGTTTAGTGAAACTCGGCATTGCGTACGACGCAAGCTATCGAGGAAGGTCGTGATTGCGTGTAAAGCATTCCAAGCAAGTGTTGTGTGTAGTGAAAGATTACTTTGATGATTTATATAACATAAAAACAAAATATTTCTCATAAAAGTCTCGGGTGTTACAAGATCCTTACAGGATGGTCATGTAATTACAAATCCTTTCTTTATATTCATAATAGACTCATCATACTTACCATCATGAGGGAAGAGGAAGTGAAGGATTATATCCCATCTAGGAGGTTTGTTTAATATGATTTTTTTTAAAATAACTATATTAGTAGTAAGTTTTGGTGACATAGTATATAAAAAGATATAATTTGGTTTTATCTTGGTATTTCAATTTCCCATTGGTAAAATGGGAACATAAACATCATTTCAATGTATTACATACAATTCCTCTTCCTATATGGAAATGTTATGCGATCATGATGAATTTTATAACTAGATTTCAAAATCATCATTTTGTTAGGAGGCTATTTAGGAGATCATAGACTACAAGAACAAGATGGATAACTTTATACCAGTTAAATAATCTTATTTTATTTATGAGTTGGGATAATTATATGTTGCAGAGATCATGAAACTTCACGGGGTTCAGGTAGAAATAATTTCTAATCATTATTCAAGATTTAATTCCATATTCTGGTAATGGTTGTAATTGAATCTAAATTTTATGATGAAAATGTGTAAAATATTTTACAATTAAATGGATGTTTGGTAAAAGAAAACTATTCATATTCATAATCAAATTTTATATGTATTTATTCTTGATTTTAGTGGATCTAGAAAAGAATTCATAACACTCATAGATTTTGGTCATAATAATAGTTACGAATCATATTCATAGATGAATTCTTTTAATGCCCTATATGGTAGTCCATTTCTTTCACAATTTTATAAAAATATGATTGGTGAACCATTCTTTATTAGGACTGGCCTAGTTTAGGATATGATAAACTGGGTTATGTTTATTTGAAAATGATTAACATATACATAGATCATCATAAGGTCTATGTTTATTATATAAGAGTACCATTATAATTTAAGGTCTATAATCATTTACTTATTTTAATTTATTCATGAATGGATCATTGATAAATGAGAAATCACAGTAACATGACTCCTTAGATTTTTAAACTATTTTAAATCTTGTAATATTTTTAAGAAATATCAAAAAAAAATCTACCTCTTAAATTCATAATTATTCAAAATGTATTTCATCGTTTCCCAACTAAGAAATATATTCTTTAACCTACATATGTGTTTCATTTTAGTGATATTGAATACAAATATTGTGGTTTATATCAGGAACAACCTAACGTCATTATCAAATAGAGTGATGAGGTTTTATAAGGGAATGTCATTCCACTTTTCCATGTGTAATTGTACTATAGGAGACCTCAATATGAAACCTAGGAGAAAGTGGTTGAGATAAAATCTCTTTGGAACAGTAATTTTCTTACAATTATCATTTAAGATTCTCAAGGATAATATTACAGATAGTAGGGATTTTATAATTACCCTTAACATTTTTGGTTAGTATTTTACGTTAATTCTTAAATAATTGTCCTTTTTATTGTTAAAATTTTATTTTAAGAAAAAATTGAGATAGGTTGAGGGAAAAGTCTGAAGATGGAATATTATATAAGTGCATGAGAAGCATTAAGTACTTGATAAAAGGGAACAAATTAACTAGTTGTATCTATTGTGGGATGAAGTGGATAGTAGTGTATCTACTTGGTACCCAGTGGCCTTATATTTCCTACATGGTAGAAATATGGGTGGATTTTTAAAAAAAGTTCACAATTTCAATTTACATGTTAAAATTAACACAATAAAACCATTATTTAGTGTTTTTGTTGAAAATATATGTCTTACCCTTCTAAAACCCTTCTCCATACATCTTATCTCCTTATAATGGTATTTATTCCACAATATTTATATGGATTGATTCTAATATTTCATAGGATTGTTAATTTGGAAAAAATAACGTTGTATATTCATTTCTTCATCTATTTTTTTATAACAGATTACGACAGTAATAAAATACATAATTCCTTCTTCATCTAGATTATTCATTCCAACAGTTTTTTTCATTATTTGTTAATCATGTGGCAATGTGATCTCATTTTTAGTGATCTTGATATAAATCCAACTTCATGTGATTCTTATTTTTATTCAACTATGGTTAATCATGTTAAAACATTAGATTTATATATTCTAGATTGGCTTATTCTTAATTGTGGTGTCATTATATATTTTATTTTATTATAGATTATGTTTCAACATGTCCATTAGTCATTAAATTCTTCTATCTCTATTATTTTCATAGTATAATAGTTAGGAGTGGTATGGGGAAAAGTGAAATAGGACCTAAATAAAAAAATTCTTCAAAATTATTTTTCCTTAATATCATATTTTTTATGAGTTATATTTTATTTGATTGGATTATGTCCTCTAATTAATTTAATATTGATTTCTTACATGTCAAATATTTTGATTTATTTGGCTTAACTAAAAATATATTACTATATAGAATGGTGGAATGTATCATGATGTCATAGAAACTATTATTATTCATATATTTTTATTTGTTTCCTTGTTATTTTAAGTTGGTTGAGGGGTTGGGATATTGTTATAAATTTCTTATTGTTTCCTAAACTGTGGTGTGTTATAGTTTGATGGATATGTTAAGAAAACATGATATATAATTGTGTATATATATATATATATAGTTATCCCTGGTTACATTTTTCCTATTTTGAAAGGATTTAGTTCTGTATATATTTATTTTTTCCTCTTTAGGTATGATATAGACTATATATATAATCCCACTTTTTTGACCAAGATTATATATCCATATTCTAGATTTTGAGATTTTTCTGAATGATGTATGGTCGGTTCCACATCAAATAAGACATTATTTGGAATCATCACCTTGTTAAGAAGATTAATAGTCATTTTTTCTTCACTCGTGTAATAAATAAGTTGATTAGTTTTATTTTTTACTCATTTTCATTATTTTTCTACTAAATAAACATGGTTTTAAGACTGATGGTTTGGGGTTGTATAGTGACTTACTTCTAGGTACAATGTAATCATTCCATACACTTTTCCCATTATGTTGTGTATAGATTATCTTGAACATGATCCAAATAAAGGGAAGAGATGGGATGGATTTTTCTAGAGGTCCACTTCAAAAATATTTCATATTTCTAATTAATTTAATATAATGGAATAAACTATTGTCCATCTCATAATGATTCCATTCACACTCATTATTATTTTTTCATTATTCTTTATATAATAAAATATACAATGTAAACACTAAACAATGGATATTTTGAATATCAAATTCATGTGCATGCGAATATATGAAAAAATATGTAACAAATGACTACAATGTAATGATACCGAATGAATTATATAATAAATATATTATCTATTGTAGTTTATAGTGTTTACCTATCATTATTCTAACAAAACATTGATTGGTCTAATTAATTCCATTCAATGAAAAGGTCAACACCATTCCTGAGCCATCTCTCCAATTAAAAAATTGAAAATCCTTCACTGAAACCTCTAACATATAATAATATCCTCTTCCAATTATGGATTTACAAATGTATCACCACACATAAACATATTAGTCCATCTACATTATCTGAAATGTTTTGATAATAAAGATAAGGATAAAATGGGAATAGGTGAAGTTAAATTTTTATGAAAGATATTAGAATGTAGTTAAAAATTTCAATCACCTTAACTATCAAATAAATTTTTAAATGATTCATTATAAACAGTAAATAATTTATTAAAAATAAAATAATTTTCCAATTAACTCTCTTATAATAATAAAAAAATAAATTATTTCTTCCAAACCATGGATATTTGAGATCACAGTATAACAAAAAAGAGGGTACCATGATAAGACACTACAATTATTACTTGAAAACCCCAATTATGAAAATAGTTGAGAATCATTAGTGCATAGAACCCAAGTTCCATTGCCACAAAAATAAATAAAAATGATCCTATAAAGGATAATTTAGTCTCATAAACAATTAAAATTATCCATCTAAAAAAGACATCCTCAACCTAGTTTCAAGTGCAATCCATCAAAATTTTTCAATCTGGTGTGATCGTTCTCCTTTTCTTTAGCTCAGTACACAACTTGTTCATTCGATCAATCGATATCAAAAACTTAAACCAACATGGATTCAATTATGTTAAAATATTATTTTTTTCATAGTTCTAAAATCATTGAAACTTGGTCATCCTGATTCAGTATTCATATTGAATGTTCCTATCCTCTTCTTCCAAGAGCTATCAAATTCACCAAAGCTCAATTTTCTTCTTCAAGTTCCTCGGCCACTTAAAAACTAGGTTCTGAATATAATATGAACTTGTATTTATAGAGTCATTGGTCAATTTCATATGAATTATTTATAATCCAAACATTGATGAACACGATAATCCCAAACCAGTTATAACTATACTTATATACCCTTTAATTTAATCCCTTTTCTCAATTCAAGGTAGATTTAATTGTGTTCTCTTAAATCAAATTGTATTCCTTCAACAGGTGATTCATGAACCCGAATACCCACTTTCACTTTGATTTAATTATCTTTGATTATTCAATGTTCCTTTATAATTCTACCAACATAACTCCAAATCAAACATTGGTTAATTATTTTTGGTTTATGATATTCAATATGACGGCACTTCATCTTTAGTCTAGATTATTTCTTACATGAAGGCCCACCTAGAATTTATTATTACATATCATGGATATTGTTTCTGTCGTAGTATGAAAATCCATATATCCTTCTGATTCCTGTGGCCAAATAATTATTTAATCAATATACCATTAGAGTGCATCGAAATTATGATTTAGTTATACATAATAATAAATTACTATTCAATGGACAGGATTTAGAGCATCATTTTTATTATTAATTTCATTAATAAATTTTTAAATTATTTCCTAGTTTTTAATGGATTTTTGTTTTTATGGAAGTAAATGGGTTTTGAGAGTTTTGATGAAATGGAGAAGCTATCCATAATAGAAAATTTTGGAAAAGGAATATTATAAATGTAAGGATCACTAGTTTATACATAATAATCCCACTGAAGATCAATCAGACCAGAATTTTTCTGAAGTTTTGGGAGTATTTTGATATGTAAGGGTTGATTAAGGTGTTAAAACTAATATGTAAAGGTCGCATTGATGTGTTTCAGTCCATAAATAATACTAACATACACAATGTGTAATAGGAATTCATATTTTTATAGGGTAAATTTAGAAAATTATAGATTCATAAGAGCTCTCAGAGGATGTATATGAGGGTACATAGTTGGTTATACAAAATTTATCATTTTCTCCCTCTTCACATGTGAGAGTTACCTCATAGGTACTAAAATATTGGATAAATTTGTAAAATTACTAATGTCGGATCCCCCGTGAC
This sequence comes from Viscum album, assembly GCA_963277665.1. NCBI lineage: Eukaryota > Viridiplantae > Streptophyta > Magnoliopsida > Santalales > Viscaceae > Viscum > Viscum album. Next base: position 167,222,834 of record OY728148.1, read on the forward strand.
TCAAAAATGTCACTTTAGTCCAAGGGACAATACATAATTGTACTATCCATTGTGATATTTAGGTGTTTTTTGGATATTACACCATAAACTGTTCCATTTCCGCATTGAATGTAAAAGTATTTGAAGGTGTAAAAGTCCAAAAAACCCCTCTGTATCATGATTAATTAATCACTAACCATATTGGAGATGGAGAGGTATACACAACATGGAGAATTATTTTCATCATGGAATACATAAGTGTCTATTTAGGAAACATTATTCACACCATGAATAAAGCTATTATGGAATGGATAAAAATATATAGCGTTCTATGATATATGTGGAAGATGACTGTTATGTTTTAATAAATTGGTTGTGGGGTGATCATGAATTTTCAATGAAGGGGATTCAAAAAAGATGATTTTTTTGTTTTGTAAGTTAAGTATCATGTCATAATTTTTTATATATAGCATAGATAATAGTTTGAGATTCTATATATTTATTTCTAATGATGTTTTATGGGATTATAAGAGGCATCTTCCCACATGGTTTTTATTGGGTCCATAGAAACCTTATTATTTAACAACCAAAATACACATCATCAGAACATTACAAGTGTACGAAATGGATCTGCAATGAACCCCAAATACAACACCAAAAACATGAAAGATGAGTGAACTCAGAAAAAAATGATTAACATAAAACATAAAAGACAAATAATAGTATAATTTATTACATGGTTTTCCATTATGCACTAATCCATTGGATAATGCTTCCTTAATTTTATTCAAAGAAACTAGCGAAAGATTAAAATGATCTTGATGTTTTAATCACTCCAATAAGTATCATCCATATCATTCACAAGTGATCCACCCTACCTATATAGTACTCCCTTTATGGTTTTTCTAGTCATCACCAATATCTAATATACATAGGCTTCAGTCCACCTCCTCTAAGGGATAGGGAGAAACCCTTCATATAGTCCTAGATTTACAGCTCTTCAATGTTCTTATATAGTTGATTATTCCCCTTACAAATAAATCATTGATATAGAATCATTATATATTTTTATGATTGGACATCCAATGGACTAATTCTCATGGAATAATCCTACATATTTTGGCGAGATGACACAATATTGATGTTTCCCCATCTCCATGTGATTTTAAAAAAATAAGGTTATTAGATTTTATCCTTTTGGTGGTCTAGATTTTATTTATCATGGTAAAATGAAACTCACACCTATCAATCCCCTCTTGAAAGTAATTTTAATTTTTTGATTAAGAACTCCATCAGCACCTACAAATACATCCTACTTCAATTTTACACAAAATTTATCGTAGGTTCCCCAATATGTATTCTTCCTGGACAACCTAAACATACTAAGTTAAATCGCTGATGTATCACTTATCAAGTCATATCTTTTATCAACTTATCAACAATAATCTTTTTCACTTAATTATTTTCTAATTATAACATCCCATATTCTAAAAAACATGGAGGAGGTGGTACTTCAATGGAATGGGCTTCATCTAAGAATGAAAAATCAGAATTGTATCCAAGTGAATATTTCTTTGTGAGTCATAAAATAGTATACCAACTTCTAGTGTTTTTTTGAGATCCTCTAAAAACCCCTTACACCACAACATAACATTTCATACTTCAGTTTAGATGATGTGATCAAATTACATTGTTAAAATTATGATTGACCATTAATGTTTGGATATCCAACTCATCATCATTTTTCTAAAAGTAATAAAATCCATGTTGTTCTATTTTGTAAATATGAATCCTGTCCAAAGTCATAACTTATAAATTTTTTTGAGACTCAACTATTCTGATTCTAAGTCTCAAGTCTCCATAACACATAAAATACTAGGGAACCCACTTTTCAGCCTCCCAATGCTTTCATATGGGGTTCAACATAAGCCTTATAAAAAATTCCAATGCTTGTTCAATGTCTAGACTAGTATAAATAATAGTGTGCATTAAATTTCTAATATCTAATGAATTTGGAAGCTTCACCATATACCCAACATTAGCATCCATTGAGTTTAAATTGTCCTCATTTAGATTGAAATTCTAGGTTGTGGATGTAGTCACAAGTTTAACTTCCAATAAACCAATGTGTCCCACCATGTTTTGAATGTAATTTTTCTAGAATAGGTATAGTTTACCTATATTTTGATCCCATACTATCATAATCCCCAAGATTATCTTTCTTGAATTTAGATCCATTATCTCAATACTTCAGGAAAATATACCTTTATCACATCAAACCTTTCTTTATGAGACCTATTATCTACATGTCATCCACATAAAGTATATGTTTGTTGAAACCCCCATCAAAATACACTTTCAAGTAATAGCAATGGTCAGAATTACTCTATATGAAATTTTATACAATTTAGAAATCATTCAACATTATATTCTAAAACCATGGTGTAATTTCAATCTATAAAGGCTATATTTGAGAATACACACTATTACCTAGTTCAATTGATCCATTAAATGAGTCAACTACTCCACATAAATCTCATCATCTAGATCATTGAGAAAGAATGTTGTCTTTACATCGATATACTCTAAATAAGGATCTTTTGATGCATCCATAATTAATAATGTCAGTATAATTGTATGTTTAACTACCAGAAAAATTATTTTATTAAAATATTCTTTTTCCTTCTATTGAAATCCATTCACAAATGTCTTGACCATATACTTCCTCTTTTTATTATGTTTTTTTATTAAATTATATAATTTAATCTAAATAATCTTCTCTCTAGGAAGTCTCTCAATTTTCTATCATGTTCTAAACACATGGTGGGACTCAAACGCAACATTAATGGATAACTCCCACTATATATAGTCCTCTAACATTCTTTATTCCTCCATGAATTCAAGACCTCCATCATCCATTAGAATATTATTATAAAAATAACTCTCATAACATTCACTTGTTGAATTTTTCTCGTATATATATATATATGTCTAAGAAAATTTCAGTACTAAAACATCTAGAGAGTGAACTTCATGTGGTCGAGCATTAGTAGTCCTTGAAATCTTAGATGACTAAGATTAGGGAACCACCATCAAAATTTTACCCATTTCTTGTAATAACACCACTAGATGGTCTGGTGTTTCCTATAATATCATAAATACTAACTTTTTTTCAATATGTGTGTCTTATAGTATTCTATCCATGTGAACCTCAAATTCTAATCAAACTATTTTTTCATTAGAATCTAGTAATATGTTTTGATCCTTCCATGGGATCTCCACCTTGATGATCACAGTTTGACTTATGATGACTTTATGAGAGTTACTACCCTAGAGTCAAAATCCAAATTCCTTTCCATTATAAACAACAATGTAATGTTCTCAGGACACAACCTCTAGATAGTCTCATTCCAAGTAATCAACTTATCCTTAGGTGAGTTCTCTATAGAATTTGATCTATTTTAAATTTGTTGAGTTTTTAACACTTTTTCAGTCCTTATTTTGAAAATAAAAATACACGAAATTTAAAATTTTAAAAAAATTATGATTCTATTTTAAGTGTTTTTCGGGTGAAGAATGAACTTATGATAAAAAAATTTAAATGGATTTTACAATAAAAATGTAGATATCTAGTGTTTTATTCCATAATACATTCACTAAATGTACAAGAAATTTAGAAGATCAAGATTGAATTTATCATATGATCGGGATACATGTTGAGTTCTTCTAAATATGGTTAAGTAGATTGTGATTCACTTACAATTGATATTGAAGAATTAATAATTTTACCATTAATGTATTATATATAAATAGAACCACATCTTTTAGTATAGAATGTATGAAAATAATAATGTAATTTTCATTAATCATTCTAAATAAATAGATTAAATTGATTGTATTATGAAAACATTTTTTATTTAGAGATTATAATAAATTTATACTTTATTTATAATTATTCTACTGGGAGTTTGTTTTTTAAGATTTTATTGTAAATATGTTATCATTTATTATTATAATAATTGTGTTTTTAATCCTATGCTGTTGATGGATTCCATGAGGAATATGGGAAATTTTTTATCATTGTGATAATTAGATTTCAGGTTGTAGACGAGTGTTGATTTCGATCAATGAAATTGAGAAATTTTAGGAGTGAAATAGAGAATATAATCTGACTAATTTACATTTGATGTATTCTTTGGATTATAAATATGATAATATCTACTAATGGGTTTATATTTGAGGATGATCTAGTATTTAGAATTAGGATACATTGAATAGTGTTTAAAGATTCTTCTTTAACATTGGGTAAAAGTGTGATTTTATAGTATTCTATAGGGGGTGTTGGGTTTGTTAACTAGTATTAAATGTTTATTTATATTTCCACTATGTTTACATGTTCTTTACATGTAATCATTTTCATTTTCCATTTACATTTTATGGATAATGATAATATTATGTGGTTTAATTTCCATTTCCTTAAAACATTTTACTTTGATATTTAATGGGTTGAATGGATGATCATATATTCCGGTGGTTTTAAACTTGTGGTGGAAAAAATATATATTTAGGGTCTCTAAACTATAATTTTCTCCATTATACTTTACCCATGTTATTTATTGGGTGTAGGATTTTTTATCAGAGAATATTATTGGGATTGAGAATAAATCTATATTTATCTTTTGGTTTTATTTTATTTTATCACAAGCATATCAATGTCCTTACACTGACTGTATAGTAGATAAAATAATTAATATTCTTAGTAAATGGAACACTATTTGGTTCCATATAAAATTATAATCCAAATAGGACAATGATCTTTGATTATTGTGATTATGAGTATAGGTGTGATAGAATGGAGATATTTTTTTATCAATACTAGAGTATAATACATTCTCATTCAGACGAAATGATAGAAATTAATAGACAAAAAATTATATACATTCACTTTATAAGAGTGATCTTATTTTTTGTTTAATTTTCCATATTGAAAATAATCATCTATATTCAATTAAAATGAATATTTACAGTCAATTCACATATTTTAGAACCATATATGGAATATAGATAAATTTGGAAGTCAATAATTTTGTATAATCAATTTTTTTGAAAGCTAAATGAACTATTCTAAGAGAAGAGTAAAACTATTTTGATTTTATTCCTAGAGAAATTGTTGATCAGATGCATTAATGGCTAATGATTATTATGAATACTTTGAAATCCATTGGTCAGAAATAATTTCCATTTGATCACCTAATAGATAACTTCATTAATACACTAATAAAGGGATGGTAATCCAAAATAACAAAAATAGATGATGTGAAGTGCATTAATAAATCCTTTTTTGATGATCTTCTTCAAACTATCTTTCAATTTGAGGTTAGGAGAAATAGATATACAAAATAATAAAGAAAAAAAGTATTTGTGTTTCTATCAGCTTCCAAATCACTAAATTCAAAATAAAATACATTGTGTCATAATGAAATAAGATATTCAAATGTCATTTTTCTGATAAAAATAAATATGAATTTACTGATATGGAAATAAATATATCCAAGAGTGGTAATTTCAAGAGATATTTATGAGAATATAGAATATAGAAATTAGAAATGAAGTATTCTTCAAAACCATTTTATGTCAATGTATAAAACATGGACACATTCTTCCTATTTTTCTAGTGTTAAAGATAAGGGATAGAAAAATTATTATTTGAAATCTTATAAAATGAAGGAAAATAAGATGTTTAAGGAACTAGGTACATGGGGAATAAGTCGAATAGAAAATTCTATTGATAGATCATCATCTTAACTTAATAAATACATGGAGATTATCAGTATCTATCAAAATATAAAGATTATAGAAAATGTGAACTATTTTATTAATAAGAACAATACTTTCAAAACATTATTTAAATGTTCTATGAACATAATTATAATAGGTTTATTTTTTGACAATAAAAGTTCATCTTAATCTGATGATGGTCAGAGAGTTAAAACATCATAGGAATTAGAAAATTATATTATTGAAGTTGATAAGTCTTATAAAAAACTGTATAAAACCAATAATGGACTGAAGGATTAAGTGTCATAGAATAAACTTGAGAAAATTAAATTTAAGAATAACATTTCAAATTTAACTTTTTAAGTGAGTATTAATAACTTAAACTACTCAATATCTAAAGGTGGAGTTATCTTTGAAAAATTATTCTTAAATTTAATTTTATCAGGTTTATTCTAAGACACTTAAACCATCATTCCCTTATTAGTTTTATATAGATTTTTTTAAGACTAAAGGTGGAGTTAGTAAACTTACTTTTGAGTTAAAGTATATGAATTTTTCGTTAAAAAAAATGGAATAAAGTTTAGTAAATGTAAAAAAGACAATAATAAACTTGTCTTAGAGTTTGATAATACAATAGAAGAAGATTCAAAATATAACCTCTGAATTAAATGGAAAAGGTGTTTTCTAGTCATTATAAGATCATCATAAGTCATATGATCTGAAGATAAGAAATTATAAGAAGAATATAAAGCCTGTTAAAAATAATAATGAGACCATTAAGTCAATGTTATAAATAAAAACTTGAAAAAATATGTTAAATAAAATTAATATAGGGTAAAATTATTTTTAGATAATAAATAATTAGGTGATGGAAAAAATATCTACTCTCAGACTTATAGGTAAATCAATTGGAAGGTCTACATACCAATAGAATTACATGCATCCTAGATTATAAAATTTTTACCCAATGTATCGTAGATGAGGTCATCAAAAGAAAAAAAATATTTCTCCAAATATAAATCAATCATTAGGAAGAACCTATAACTTTATCTCAATGGTTTATGCTACATAAAATCCCTAAATATTAAAACAAGCAAGAGTTCCAAAATTCATATTCACAGGAAAATCTAGATAAAAGAATGTATATATTCCAAATAACTAATTTCTTAAGAAAACAAGTTCCTACATACTATTAGCTAAAAGAGTAAATTTTTCACCTATAAATATTTATTTACTTTTTTAGAATATATAAAAATTGTAAATAGGTTAAGTTTAAAATTTATAAATGTTTTATTAATATATAGAATTAATTATTTCATCCACATGGAATTATTATTTTTATTTTTAGATGAATTTTCAAATAGTAAACTTTCAGTTTCTGAAGATTTTGTCATTTTATGGATAGAATATATGAAGAATCATCTTATTAAATAACATCATTCTAGTACACTAGAAGTTAAATTATATTTGATTTTATTATTTTCTATTAAGGTAGTGAAATTTGAAAGAAATGATGTTTTTTTGGAATGGATGTTCATAAAGTTTTGTGCAAGAAAATTATGATTTTAATGGATAATAATGAATATTTTCTATAAACATTTCGTTTTAAGATATTAAGAATTTAATAGTTTGAAATGATAATTATTTTAAGAATTTATTTAGTGTAATGTTTGGGATATAGTTGACTTAGATTGTTCTTTTCAACATGAGATGTTGATTGAGAAATAATATAATATCAAAATTCATTAAAAAAAATTATTGAAAATGATTCCCAATAAGGACTATCATTTTCAATTTATGATAATCTCTCAATTGATATTTATTATAAACCTAATATTAAATTTTATTGTCTTAATGAAAATAATTTTTTGAATGATTCAATTTCCATTCCATTTATGTTTTTTATTTTCCATCTCATGGGTTTTTAATACTTTTATTATTTGAATATTTTCATTTTTTGGATATTTTTTTTATTTTTGAATAAGTGATTAATTTTATGAATAGTTATTTTTAGTTCGTTTGAAATGTGAATGATCTATATTATCCAAAATTAAATAAAAATACTTATTTTATTATTTTAGGAGATCTTTTCATGGGGATTAATGGGAAAATATACTAGAATACTTCATATTTTGAAAAATCGAGTTATTCTTTAAAATTAGTGTAATTTACATCTTATGAGGATGTATGGTTTTTAATTTTTTACAAGCTTGTTAGGATACTCTTGTTTATTTTTTCCTTTAATTTATGTTTATTTTTGGAAATCACAAAGTGGGGCATTAATAAAATTTTATAATCATTTTATAAATGTTGGTATATTTAAAAATTTATATAATAAAAATTTAGAGTAAAATTAAAAAAACTGAAAACTTATATAATCTATAAAGGTGAAGATTTTTGAAATATTATTTATCTTAAAATGTATGGATATTTTATTATTTTACGAAGGGGGTGTTCTTTAAATTTTTTGTTCATATTGATTTTGAAAAAAATACTATATTTTTACTCTATGACCTATTTGTATTCCCTATTACAAAAAAAATTATACACTTAATGAAAATTTTATTTAACATGATGTTTTTGTTTTAAGTGTGTTTTTTTTGTAAAATGAACATCCAACTAATTTAATTTTATAGGATTTTGTGTGAAAATTTATATATTCATGTTTTTAATATATAATATATTCTCCGGCTATAAAATTACTATTGTGGTGCATGATTGACTTTGTGAGGAGATGGGGATATATGTTGAGTTCATCATAAGATAAATAATAATATTTGGATGTATTTAAAACTAATTATCAATAATGAAAAATTCAATCATTGAAGTATTTCCTATAAATATTACCACAACTTTGTGAAAATATAGTAAGAAAATTAAGAAATTGTGTTCTTTATGAATTCAAAATAAAAATAATCATTTGATTTTATTGTACAACTTCAAATTTCAATGATATTTTGGTTATTGAATTATTTATTCTTTATTATTTTTATAAAAGATAATTTGTAAGGCTTTCATTTTAAATCTCTTATTATTTAAAATTTTAATAATTATTATTATGATACTATGATATAGAGGCATTCTATGTGGAATAAAAATCTACTTTTGAACTTTTTTACCATGAGATTTCAAGATATTGAATTAAGTTGTTACAAATTAGTGTGAACATGGGATTTCATTTGTGGACACTAGAATTCCTTCAATTGAGATTATAGTTGAGGGATTCCAAGGGTCAGGTATAGGAGAAACATATTAATGGGTTTACATTTGTTGAAACTCTAGTCTTTGAAATTGAGATACCTTGAATCCAGTTTAAATATATCCATTTTACATTAGGGAAAATAATTAGTTTATAATATTTGTTAATATTTTTTTGATTTATTAACCATTAATTCGTATTTTTTATATTTACACTATGTTTATAAGTTCTTTACTTGTCTATTTTTACTTGTTCATTTACTTTTTTCAGATGTTGAGAAAGTTATGAGGGTTTAATTTCAATGGTTCTAAAACTTTTCACTCTTATATTTTACTAGTTGATCAAAAAACAATATCTTTACGTGGTTTTAAACATTATATGGAAAAAAATATAGTAAGGTCTTTTAAACTACAATTCACCCCCCTCTTGTTTTTTACATGCCTCATTTATTTTGGGTAGAAAATTAAACCATTCTTCTTGACAAAAAATACTCTAGAACATTATTCCAAATGGGTGATCATAGAATACTATTAACTAAGTGTGTTTCACAATTCATATCCTCATACAAATACACATTAGGGAACCCTATTTCAATCCTCATGTTCATGTCCGTCTCCCCCAAGGTCATATTCAACATATCTAAAACACTATTTTTCATTGGAGTCCTAGGAAAAGTTTTTTTAAAATTATTCTCCTTTATCCAGTTGAATCTACCAAACTTCTTATTGTCTTAACTACCATCATTTTTTGTTCATAAGAACCTCAACATACTTCCATTCTCCTTCTTTACCATGTCCATATATTGGAAAAATGAATTAAATACCTCATATTTTTTCATGTTGAAGTGAAACCACACATTTAATGTATATTTTTCATTGATTTTAATTTTTTATAGTGAATATTTATAGTAATTAACTAGAGTTATCCCCCAAATAATTTCTGTGGAAAAGCTCCAAGTTCTGATGATTTTTCATTTCCCTTCTACTTAAATTGACACATTCTAGTACTTTCCAATGATTCAATCTCCTTATGTTTCATACTCCATGATACTGTACTTAAAAAATAATTCAGTAGCTAGAATCTTCAATCCCTTCTCACTAAGATGGCCTAAACAACATTAAAAGATTTTGGGGATGTTTCTTCTCAATGCACATCACTAATCTCATTGAACCTATAATATATAGGTTCTTGTACTAAACAACCTTCACTAATATCATGGACCCTTGGGAAATTTTACACATTACATCTGTAAAAATTATCCTCAAACCTAAGTCAAAAATATTTCATATATAAGTTATGTTATTCCTTAATTTGGAGATGTTCTGTACACCTTTTGAGTTCAAAATGGTTTTCTTCCTTATCTAAACAAATACACCACTATTTACACAAATCTCAAGAGCTTTCCCATTCACCAAACGATCTCCTTTGTTTATTTTGTAGATGTAATTTTCTAAAAAAACCATCTTGTATATTTAATGGAATGAAGCTCTAGAGTTTTTCACCAAAGACTAAACTGATCTGGTAATACATAGGAGGAAAGACATTCTTTCCTCTAACATAGGAATCAAAAAACCCACTACAAAATGTATATCTTATGGATTTTCCACATTGATCACTGCAATAATTTTTTAGTTGGTATTTCTTCCAATAATTCCAACATTTGGTTTCACCATATTTATATCTACTCCTTCTTTGGATCCTCATAATTTTTCATTTCTGGTGACCTTTTCATCCAGCAGTACTCCTTATTCCTTTTTCACTTTAAAGATAACCTAAAGATACATGAATCTCATTCTGATGAGTTTTTTTGTTCATGATCAGGCCCTACCCATCAGATTAAATGAAATATATATTTCTTATGAAATCACTAATATACATAAACATCACATCGAATGAATTTTGAACGAATGAAATTTACAACATCACCCAAACCATGTCACGTAATTCTACCCTTACTAATTACATTTGACTATTAATTACATTAATTTCAATAAAATTATAACTTTTAAAAATTCCTCATGAAAATCTATTTTTAAATAATATAATTTGAAATAACAACATATTCATTGTCATGGGATTATCATATATATTCGTTAAGTTCTTCCAAATTTACTATGTTGTCTTCACTTCCTGAATACTAAATGTTATGTTCTGAACAAGTGAAATTTGTTTCAGATTGAGATATTTCATATCATTCCTTTCCCATTATTAATTTTTTTTATCAATTTCATCACATTTTTATTCAATGGAATATTAGGTACTTTTATAGAAAAAAATTCCTCCTTAATTTTTTTTTTCAAAACCCTAAATCCAATTCGTAGAACTTCTCTTATTAGACCTTTCCCACATCTAACGGTGTACCACTAGAAATTTTTAATTCCCACTACTTCCATTCAATGTTTAAAAAGTGTTCAATAAAATCTTTCCAATATTATCCAACAAAGAAAATGGTGTAAAGTTTCAATTTTACTAATAACTAAAACACCATCACTAGATCCTAATCCTCTTAAAACAATCCATCCATGAGATCTGATACCACTTTTTTAGTGCATGAACACATTCTAATTTAAACTCTATAATATACTTCATTGTAACGTCAAAAATGGAAGAAATAACTCCATAATTGACCCCATATATGTTACCCAAAAAATAGAATTTGAGTAAACCCTGGTAAAAAAAGTAATTTCAATGCACTGGAAGAACATAGAAAAAAAAACTAGAAATAGTTACTAAAAAGTAAAAGAATAAAAAAATGCTTACATGGTTTAGGATTATGTACTAATACCTCGGGTAATGATGCTTCACTTTTATTCAAAGAAACAAGATTAATAATAAAATGATCTCAACCATTCAATCAATCTGATGATTATCATCTTTATCATTCAAAATTAATCCACTATGCCTTTACATTAGTTCCCTTTTGGTTCTTCCATTCATCATCTCCATATTATTAGTGCAGGGTTGAAGTCCACCTCCTTTGAGATACATGGATTAATCCTTAATCTAGTCAAGGCTTTCCACCACACTAACATTCTTAGAAGGATAATTGGTCACTTTTATATATGGAATCATATATATATATATATATTATTAAATCAAATTCTGATAGACTAACTCTAGTGGAACAAAATTTCATTTTCTTTAGAAACTACACTCTATCACTACCAACACATTTCCACATGATTTTCATAAATATGTTCATTGGAGTTTCTCCATAAAATGAACTAACATTTCACTCTTTTGAAAAATAGGATCTCATACCTTAATGATAGTTGATGCCTATATATGCGGAGTTTGATATATAGTTAATGTGGGAAAGTAATGGATATAGATTTGAGGATATACAAATAAATTCATGTTGACATTTTCTATATAAATAGAGGAGGATGATATATCATGGAATAATCTAATCTATCATCATGGGATATTTTCATAGATTTCCATATTCTATTGTAGCTTTTCTACTACTAAGTCTAGTGTTCATTCAGGTACTTTCTCAATAATATCATGAAGTGGTAATTCATTACTGTCATGTTATGTAATAAATGGGGTATTATTTTTAATGAGTTTGTTATTTAAATTATTATATGTTGGGTTCTTCCATTTTATTTTTTATTCTATGTCTTATCTATTTATTCATACATGATAATTGTGTGTTTATAGATGATATTTCATTTAATGAATTGGATAATTTATTTTATTCATTCATGTCATTGTGAGGTTTTATTTTTGGTCACTCATATTTTAAATAACCTAAATTATTGGCAAAAATAAAAGGGGTTTTATGAGTTAAAGAGGGGATTACAAGACTAGTTACATTCTGAGACTCAACATTGACAATATCATGGATAATCAATTATTCCTAAAAATTAACTAATTCATGATCATAGATTTAATAATTTAAAATATGATTTTTTTTGCTTTAAAATATTTTTTTGGTTTTTAATTGTTTTTTATATTTTTTTTATGAAAATGTTTTATGGGTTTTGATTTATTCTCTATTTTGTTTGGGCCTTTTTTTCCTTTCTCTTACTTGGTCCTGGAGTTGGGAATTTATAAAACATGGTTTTCCACTAAGTAGATCATTTTCTTCCACTAGACTACTCCCATGGATTTTTATATTCCACTTCAATGGTGTTTCTTGGATAATGAAGAGGTCAATCATATGGTTCTTCTTGGTAGGAAATTTTCTTCACCATGTGTTTTTACACTCGTTTTGGGGATGGATATGAATAATCATTTTCCAAAACCATTAAAAAACATTCATGTCCTTTCCATGGTTGTAAAAAGTTGTATCTTTATCTATATTTTCTATTTTCCTAATCAACTTTCAACAAACACATATCCCACCTTTTTCGTTTTACCTAACACAGTTAACACCTCATTATAATATCCATCATTATTAAAACCAAATAAATTCATCCACCAATTCACTTGACTTTTTTATATAAAATCAAGGGGTTATTTGTGATTTATTTTTTTCTAAAGATAATACATCCTAATAGAGACAAAGAGAGAGAATTTTAAACATGAAATCTTCTGTATTCCATTATTCCTATGACAATCTTTAATGGAGAGCATGGTTCTTTCAAGATCTATCTTGAACATAATTACTTTTAGTATTTTTTCCTTGTAAGATCTAATCATCTCTTTTAGTTGAGGTATGGGATTATAATCAGGTTTTTTTATTTATTTCTTTGATGTTACATTGTATTTATTTTATGAAACTTAGTATGGGAGAAATTATGGGAGTTAGTCTATTTTGGATGGTTATGTATATAAAATACTCATATTTATTTCATATCATTTCTAGGAGCTTCAAGGAATTTTTACAAGGATAGATTCTATGGTCTCATGCATTTTCCCTTTATATTATATCTTGTATATTTTTATTCTTATTTTTATTTCATGTTTTCATAATAATAAATTATTTTTGTGTTATTATTTACATTTTTATAGGACCAATGAGGTCAGAAGGACATAAATCCTATATGTTCATTATTTTCCTAATTTTTATTATCATTTTTCGTGTTCTTGTAACAATCATTTACTTTTGGTTCTTATGTTCCTTTACGCATCCTAAATCAATTTTATTCCCTGATTATTCTTTCCATGTTCCTTTTTAGGTAAGTATCCATCATTTGGATTGGATCCGCCCCAAAAAAACTAGTATAATATCTTTTTATCATTTTAGTAATGTATTCGGTTAAGTTATATGTAATAACATTAATGGAGAAAAAGACAATAATTTTGGATATTTAATATGTGTTCCCTACTTACCCACAATGGACTCACAGATGATCACTTTGGTCCTATGAAGTTTATCATGGTTTTGTTCATAAAATTGTTTCCTCCACCAAATATATTAATGTTGAAACTAACATTCTCCTAAAATACCATTTTGTTCCCATGTTGACCTTAAGATATAAAGTATTATAAGAATTGTTTTATAAATCCACTATAAGGCCATGTGTTTAAGAAACCATACTGGGACAATCCATAAATTGATTATTTTGACAATAATTAATTTCCATGAATTCTCATTGATCTTTTTATTTTATTGTTTTATATCATTATGTATTCTCTCTTATATAAATAAATATTACACCCTAATTTGGACTCTACCACTCATTATCCTTTTTTCAATGATGTAAAATAAGTTTTATTTTTATAGAATATCATCATAATATACATTTTGACCTCATACATATCATTACGCTTACTTAAAATCCTAGAATTGTTTTTTGAAAATGTTTGTTTATCAGATAAAATATTCATATTGTACATGTAAAAGGAAATAAAGAAACATGTTAGTCCATGAATTCTCTTAAAAATTTATATTCTTTAAAATACACGTTGTGCTCAAAATAAACATTTGAATACCTGAAAACCAAACTTATTTTACAAAAAATTTTCATAAAAATTTTGATAATAAATATTAAAGGTAAATAAAATTATTAAAGGTTAATTTTTAATAATGAAAAAAATTATTAAAATGTATACATTTCAGACTTAATAAGTAGTATAAACTACCAGTTATTCTTAATCTCATTAGCTTACCTTTTTGTAAACCTATTATTGAAATGAAAAACCATAACCATCATAGATAAATTATGTAGTTAACTTGGGAAGATATTTTTGTTTCAATCTAAAAAATTTAATAATCTACCCTATATGTACTTATAATCTCTTAGGAGAAACCAAAATAGTTAACTTCATCCTTTTACCCAATGAATTTGAGAGTTATAATAGGATCACCCATCATCATGAGGTATATCAAGATCACCAATGATCATTAGTTATATCAAGATCAACCATAATTATAAAAAAATGTACAATAACCATAAGAAAATCATAATAGATGAAGTCTTTAATTTTTATTATCACATACATAAAAATTTTCTTTTCACCGATAAGAAAAACTTTCCAAATATTTAAATATTCATTCCATTTAAAAAAATCTTAAAATAACCTTATCAATGGACTAGAGGTATTTTATTTAAATAAAACATCATATATTTTAATTATATCCAAGAATCATTAAATAGTTACAGTGGTGGGAAGAACTGATGGTGTTATAAATGTTAGAACTGAACATTCCTTTTTTCCTTTTCAACAAATCATTTTGTGTAAAATATGTAAAAATATTCATTATGTAAACCATTTTAAGAATGTAAAAAACTGACATAACATGTCTTTTACAATTCATTTATATTTGTATAAATACATCCATCAACTTATTTTAAGAATACTTACATTTATGAAAAATATTTAGAAAATAAATATTTAAAATATTT
Source organism: Viscum album (assembly GCA_963277665.1). Taxonomy (NCBI): domain Eukaryota; kingdom Viridiplantae; phylum Streptophyta; class Magnoliopsida; order Santalales; family Viscaceae; genus Viscum; species Viscum album. The sequence continues at coordinate 167,238,587 of OY728148.1, forward strand.
AAAAAGAAAATTTTAAGGTAAAGTGTATTTACATCAAGTTAAAATCATCACTAACATTCTTTAACTTCATAAGTATTATAAATATATTAATTATTTAGTTTATTATAACCTTTTAAAGTTTATTATTCCTTTTATTTTATTTATTACCAAGTTCAATGGAATTATTTAATTATTTAAGGTCACAATAGATATTACGACGGTATTGGACTCGATTGTCCAAAATTACTTTTGTAAGTTGACTATTATTATAGAGGAAAATGTTAAACCATATCTAGAATAATAATCATGAAATAATTATCATTTTTCATATGGTTTAAATTTTTTAAAACAATCCATGAAAGATGGTTATAAAAAATTAATAATGTTTTAATCCCTGAGACAGTAGGTTGTACGTACGAATGAGTAATGTTTTCATTTTTCAATGAGTGTGAGGGAAGAAGTTAAATATTATTTAGGCCCATAATTATTATTATAGCATAAATATTATATTATTTTTTAAATACACTTATATATAGTATTCATGTGATGTGTTCATGAGAAATGAAACACATCAATTTGTGGAGGTGGTAATCCCCACATGCTTATGAATGACATTATCATTATACAAAATATAGAAATGTAAGATATAACGTGATACATTATGTTTAAATAATTATAAAAATATTATTAGTACCATATGAATTTGGGGAGGATATTGAGTCATTAACCCAATAATCATGCATCCAAAAGACAAGAGTTCGAATCCCGGATAACCCATTAGGGATTTTTGGTGTAGGAGGTGATATAGGCATGACACTGGTATGGTGTTGTAGGTAGGATGATGCAAGATGACACTGCACTAGTCCTTTGGGACATGTTCATGGGCTACATATCCTTGGATCTTTGAGCTATATAATTGGTCTCCCACTACCCAGATTCAAAAAAAAATATTTCATAATAAAAATGGGCTTTAGCCCCAATGTTTTTAAAAAATCATTAATCTGATATGTATGCATTTATTAAATCCATCATTATAACCATACATGAGATAATTTTATAGAAAATTAATTGCATTGGTTCAAATTATGGTTTTCCACCATACACACGAATGATGATATCGTTTTCCCTTTAAATGATGTGGGAGAAGGATATTGGTTATTCCAATGAACACTTCTGTCATTATTACACCTTAATTCATGATGTATTGCAAAAAAATACACATAACAATACCAATAATATCGATAAGTATAGTTTATTTCTATAATTAGGTATATAAAATGAAAACATGACACATGGGTTCAATAACATTTTTGAAAGCATCCTTAACATGCTTCTAAAGTTCCATAGATTTTAAAATTGCACGAGATAACTTAGGAACATACAAAACAAAGGGGTGAGATATAAATCCCAGTAAAAAAATAAACCATGATTAACGTGAACAGATTATTAAATGTTAAAAAATTTGAATTTCCATGAGTTATGAAAGGATTTAGAATCATAAACACGAGTAATGATATATGATATAGTATGGCAATATAATGAAAACATGAGAATGTGGAAACAACTATAAACATGACATCAGAATAATGAGTTAAGGTAAACCACCAATACGTAATAACATAATGAGATTAGGATAACCTGAAATACATTATAAATTGAATATGATGATACTAAAACATTACCGAATGCATTAGAGTGCAATCTGGGCACAACCATCATAATCATATCACGTACATGCATAAGATTTCCCCATATATCACATAACATAAGAATATATTTCATCACATTTAATCCCATGTTCAAGGATAGTGGGTTAAATACATGTATGTTCCCAATAAAATAATTATAATTATTTATAATTTAATACCCTTGATTGTAAATATAAATGGTATTCACAGAAAATGATCTTTTTCATAGAAAAACAACAAAAACATTTCAGCAAAATAGTAGTAAATAAATGTTCATAAAATAGTTTGATGAGAGAGAAAGTGGTCTCTCATAATTTTAAAATATAATGGGTAGAAATATGCATGTGTATAAACATATCCCAATTTTAGTAATGGTAAAACAATGGCCAAAAAATAAACGAGATTCTGGAATAAAGAAGTGAATGAGAAGATTTTTGAATTGTAACAACTTAGGAAAACACTTTAATGAGAGGGAATAAATGATATATAAAAATTATGAAATAAATTGACTAGTATAAGGAACATTATACGGTCGGTAAGAAATATAAAATTTGTCTTCAAAAGGTTAAATATAATAAATTTTCTTGAATTTAAATAGAAGACGGAGAGGACCATAACTTTTGGAATGGAATGTCACAGGAAAATTTTGGAAGCATAACGGGTTTACATAAAGGTTAATGGGAGAGATTAATGAGAGTTAAAGGGGTATCTCATAAAATTTAAATCAAAATGGAAGTAATTGGGATGTATAAAAACATACCCAACCAAGAAAAGCTGTAAATTAAGAGGCATATCATAAAAGAGGTGCTTGAATAAAAGGATGATAAGGAGACCACTTTCATTGAGAGAATGATTCAAAAAGCATGTAAGGAGATTATAGAGATATTGGGTCTACCTTGGGAGGAATATATGGAGGTTAGGGAAGCTTAATTTTATTATCCATGTTTTCTGATTGAATTTGAATGGTATCTTGGGAGGGTTTGTACAAGAAAATATATGGGAGTACTTTATTATTTCAGAAACATAGGTTTTGGACTCTATATAAAAAAATATTCAAAACCACAATCATTATCATGATTTTTTCCCATTATTTATACCAAATAGGAGTGTTTTTAATTATTTTATAAGAAAAATTTCTGAACTCATTAAAATATTACCCTTCATGATCTGGAAGTGAGCCTTGTTCATAAGGAAATTAATTTAAAACCTTAAAATATAATACAGATTTTGGAGAATACAAAAAGTATTTATAAAATTAATAAAATAACTTATATTTAAAAAAATAAATGGGATACATATATTTTATCATATATAAAATCTATAGTATTTATTAGATAACTTTTGGGTCATTATGTTATCATAATAGACACAATATATTTATATCGTATTTAATTATTACCCAAAAATTTTATTATCTCCAAAAATAATGAAAAATTACAATTGGATAATTTTAATGTGATGATCCAAAAAATAATATTTATATTATCAAAATAATTTTCTATATATTATAATTTTAATTTTTAAAATTATATCGACATTTATTGAGAAATTGACTTTTTTTTACAATAAGAATTTTTGAACCCTTATAATAATTACATCTAATATCATAAAAAGTTATAATATCACTTAAAAATAATAAAAATTACTTAATAGTATTAATATATTATAATATAAATTATTTTAAAAACTTCATGAAATCTTCCAAAAGTAATAATCTAATTGAAATTAAATATTACCCAAAAATACATTTTCTATTTAATTATATTAAAACCTAATTTTAATCAAAATCTATTGTTACTTATATATAAAAAAATAGAAAAACATTTAATAATTATTATATTTAAATAAAAATATACATATTTATACTATTAGGATTACTTTTTATCTCTGGTCAAATTATTTTTACCCTTAATTGACTTATTTTCCTTTTACTGTGGTAATAAGTTTTTACTATAGTCAATATTCATATTTTTCAAAAAATTCGTTGAGAATATATCACAATTTTAATTATGATGATTCAAAATATATAATCCATTTTACCAAAATAAATTCAGATATTTTGATGGATTTAATTTAATATACAACCTGTAATCATGATAAAAGATGGTTTCATAAAAAAATCATTTTTACGAAAAATATGATTTTACTTTAACTTTATAACAAGTAATCAACATCAGATTAATTAAATTTATATATATATATATTGTAAAAATTTTATATAAATAATTCTTCATTTGGGTTTATTTTAAAAAAATTAATAGATAAACATTATGCATTTTAAACGAGTTTTAAGAAAAAAAATATGTTTTTATGCTTGAAAGTAAAATTATTCTAATATCGAGTGTAATGATGATTTAAAAGTAATTAATTGTATTAAATATAAATATATAATAATTATATTACTTTTAAACCCAATTAAAAGACTAATGCGACTTTTATATTATTTAATTTATCAAAAAATGGGTATTTTCACTATTCACTAGAAAATCAAAATTTTCTGAAAAATCACAAAATTTCACCATAAGTTAATTTTGATATGTTGATATAAAAAATGGAGTAAATTTTATCAAAAAAAAATTCTAAATGTTCTATAAAAAAATTATAATATTTTGTTCATAAAATGAAATAAAATCATTTTTGAAGAAAACCTATTTTAAAAAACCAAAAGAAATTAAAAATTGGGTGATTATTGAAAAATAAATTTTTAATACATTTATGTTGAGTATTAAATTTATATATATTTTTAAAAATTAGTTAATCTTATTCATACACACAAATTTATTGGCTATGTTATAACATGTTTTCTTAAATAATCAAGGTTTTTTGGGTTCAGTGTTTTGTGTCACATGTGCTATCGAACATAATTTTTTCTTTTAAAAACACGAAGATTTATGTTTTTCACCACTTTAATATATTGTATGCTCAAAATTTCAAGTTTATATTTTTAATAAATGTTTCAAAACAGGAAAATGTATTTATTTAAAAGTGGAATCATAAAAAATGATAACAAAACATCCACTTGAAAGAGAATTACAAAGGTCATCAAATAACTAGGTTCCTAAGTAATAGAACATTTGGAAGAGAAAATATATACATGGAAGAAAAACAATTAACACCCAAGGACTAATAGATAGTTATAGTTAACATGAATATGAGAAATTCAAAGACCATGAAATAATAAATCTATAGAGGGAGAAAAGACCATCAATCCATTGAAAATTATAATAATATACAAACATTTTTTTTCAAGATTCCATTCCTATATATAAGGAATACCTTTACCATTTATCATAGGTAATTAAGGAAATATACTTTATTGATAGTATTTATTTAATCCATTAATAAATTTCTACTATAGTATCATATTTTTCGACAAATGGTGATTACTCAGGGTGTAATTTTTTCTTCCAAAAGGTGTAGGATAATATTCTAACAGATCACATAATCTGTCAATGAGAAACAAGTTATTCATCATATCTTTAATAAATCAAAAAATAGTTAGAATAAATTAATTTAATATTTAAAATTAATAAACATTGATAAATTGATCTAAAAAATTCAATATAAAAAATGAATGGTTCATCATAGATCATTCCTTAAATAAATAATTGTATATCCCAAGTAACACAAATACCCTCAATAGTAAATAATTTTTTATCCTCAACGGTTGTATCATACCCTTCATCTTAAACCTAAAAATACATGTAAAATTTATTCTCTAATAATCCCTTATATTAAACCTAATTGGTATATACACTTAACCCCAAATAAAACATCTCCTCAAATAACATTTATCACCTCAAAATCAAAGAAATTTATTATGTAATTAGTTTTCCCAAAATCTCCTTAATCTTTCTTAACTTCTATCAAATTAATCTCCAAAAGTTTTATAAATGATTTAAAATATAACATAATTCATAGACATATCAACCAAAGACACTTTAGGTTTATCCCAACATTAGTCACATATTAAGGGTTATCAATCCATTAATCATTTGTTCTCCAAAATATAAACTTATCAATAAATCAAATTTATAGGTTACTGGTACCATTAAACATATATTTCAAATCCCAAAATAAAAACTATTGGAAAAAATTACTTATATGTTTCATGATTATTATATCTATAATTTCATTGATTAACATAAAAACACTACAACATAATTCTCAAATATTAGTACATAGACACTTTAATCCTTACACTTCAACGATTTCCATAGAATATTCCCTTAGTATAGGATTTAACCCTTGAATTTGGTCATTGACTTGGATAGTTCCCATATTTAACACATATAATACATTGATCTAAAAATATTTCCATATAAGGTAATTTATTCCCTTCCATAATACTCTTCATTTTTAATGAAGAATATCTACTTTATTCTATATTTTTCATTTATAAAACACCTTTAAGATCAGTTGTGGAATTCCCCTTAATGAAAATGTACACATTTCTGACACGTAGGAAATAATATATTATTTCCTTTATAATATTTATCAGTCGAACTTATTTGATACATTTTCCTCCACTTCTTTTATGCACTTGGACATTCAACTATTTTTCTATTGTTAATTGGGATTTTAGATAGTTTTTTTAGAATAATCAAAATATGTTTTACTTGAGATACAATCAAGTTTGGTATCTAGTTTTTGGAATTAATCACATTTCTGATAACATTGGTTGTTGACTTGGTTCCTCCTATTTCTAACCATTAACTAGAATAATGTAGAAATTTGGTATGGGTAATTTTAAATTATTAAACATATAACTGGGAAGAAAAAAACAATAAATAGACAACGTATAAATGACATGTATTTCCTTAACTTATGAATTTATAGGATTTAATCTATGTTATCCATGTTCTATTTCTTAACATAAACTCTTATGGAAATTTTTTTATTCCCTTAACAGTAGTTTAGAATGAGATTTTGAATTTACCAAATAATGTCCCCTGTGAAAGTCAATCCAAGTGTGCATCAAGTCCCATTATCATGAACCGGTTCTCGATCGAGTCTAGCTAAATATGATGTTTTCTTGGTTTTCACCCATAGATACATCTATACTGAATCCAAATCCAGTTATAGTATCTAGATATAGATGTATTTTCCTGAAAATAACATTATTTATTTTTTAACAAAACATATGGGTTTTTTACTCTTATTAGTTTTATCCCTAAGGATTTTGATAGAGTTTTCTAATCTAAATCCCTAAAATACCTAGACATTCCTTTGATAACAAATATAATGACTCATGTCATTATTAAACATTAATTAATGATTTATTATATAGGAATAAAGAAATACAACACAAAATATTTATAATACCAATGTCTTGGGGAAATTAGGTTCATAACACAAAAAATTTATACATGGGTATAAAAACATTATTAAAAACATCCTTATCATGATTATAAAATTTCATATATTTTAAAACTGCACAGTATTACCTGGGGCAGACAAAATAAAGGGGTGAGATATAAAGCACTGTAATGGAATAAACCAATCTTAAAATGAAGAATGTATTACATGTAAGTCAATAATCATTTACATGGTACATGAAAGGATAGTTAATCATAAACAAGATAAGTGAGAAATGATATAGCACAATAACATAATGGCAACATGGGAATGAGATTTCCACTTTAAACATGACATCATAAGAATATGTTAATGTTAAAAAAGACACAATAACACAATGTTCTTAAGAAAACCTATCTTACAATATACATGGAATCTCATTGGACTAAAATATTACCCAATACATTGGAGTTCTATCTTGGTGGATGCATTATAATCATATAATGTACATACATATATGTGCCACATAGATCATATAACATTAGAATATATTTCATCACATTTACTCAAATGATTAATGTGTTTAGGTAACATAAATTGAAGTACCCAATCAAAAATTTATAGGTATCTAAAGGTGAATACCATTGACTAGAAATAGAAATGTTTTTCACAAAAAAAAAATTTGGCACGGAAAAATTGTAGTGAAATTTTGGCAATATAACAGAAGAACATAAAGGTTCATGAAATGGTTTGATAAGAGTGAAAGGGATATGTCATCACTTGGAAATAAAATGGGAAGTACGATTTATGTGAATAAAAAAATCCCTAAATTAGAAATTGGAAATTAAAATTAATAAAATGAAGATTATTCTCGAATAAATATGATAAGGAGAGGATTTATACCTGGTAACAGCTTAGGAAAACAATACAATGAGAGGAGAAAATGATGTTTAATTTCTTGGACATAAATTGGAATTTATATGTATATTTATAATACCATTAAAACATATCTAATTAAGATTAAAAATGTATAATATAATGAAGGTTATTGAATTAAATAGAAGAGAGAGAAGTTCTTCACTTTTGGTACGAAAAAACATAGGACAATTTCGGCAGCATAGTAGGTGTACACAAAGTTTCATGGGATGGATTAGTGAAGGTTATATGGGTATATCATCACATTTAAATATAAATTGAAGTAATAGGGATATATAAAATCTTACCCAAGTATGAAAAAATATAAATTACGGAGAATAACATAAGAGATGTTCTTGAATAAAAAAAGAGAGGCATATACCTTACTTTGATAGGGTTATTCAAAAATAATGTGAGGATATTATTGAGAGATAGGGGGAACCTTGGTAGGAATTTAGAGATGGTAGGTTGGATTAATTATGTGATAAAAGGTTTTTTACTGAAGATGAATGGGAGATTATATGGGTATATATAGAAAAATATAGGTATGTTCTTTATTATTCCCCAAAAAAGGGTTTGGACTATATTTAATAGAATAATAAAAACCACAATCCTTACAATGGTTTTCCCAATGGTTTTTACCAAAGAGGATTGGTTTTCATGTTTTTAGAAGGTAATGTTCTAAATCATTAAAAAATTACCCTTCCTGATGTGGAAGTTACTCGTGTTTATAAAAAAATGATTTTAAAACCTTAGAATATTTTTTTGGAGGATTCACAAAGGATTGATAAATTTAATAAATTTACCAAAAAAATATATTATTTTAAATTTTATAGAAATATTTGTTCATGGAAACCATTTAAAGTATTTATTACATCACTTTTGGGTTATTATGATGTCATGATACATACTATATATTTATACCGTATCTAATTTTTAGATAAAAATTTGACAGTCTCAAAAAATTATGAAAAATTAACTATGTATAATTTAAATTTAATGATTCAAAAAATAATATTTATTTTATCAAAATAATATTCTAAATATTGGAATTCTATCTTTTAAAACAAAATAGATATTAGATGATAAATTGTGGTTTTTAATAATAAAATATTTGGAGCCCTAATAACAATTGCATTTGACATCATAAAAACTATATTATCATTTATAATTAATAAAAATTACATAATATAATGATTTTATTAAAATATATAATATGTTAAAAATTCAGGAATATATCAAAAAAATAACAATTGAAATTTATTATTACCCAAAAATACATTTGTTGTTTTATAATATTAAAATTTAATTTTTATCAAAACCAGTTTATAATTATTTATAAATAAGAAACTAAATATAATTATTATTATATTGAAATTAAAATATAAATATTCATACTATTATGGTTAAATTTTTTATCCCCTATTAAATTACTTTTACCATTAACTATCATATTTTCCTTTTACCATGGTAATAAATTTTTCCTATGGTTACTATTTATATTATCCAAAAACTATATTGTCTTATATCTTTATATTAATTATGATGATTAAATATATGGAATCAATTTTATCCCAATAAATTCAAATATGTGGGTGAATTTAATTTAAAAAAACACGTAAGCATGAGGGAAGGTGGGTTTTAAAAAAATGCATTTTTAAAGAAAATATTATTTAAATTAACCCTATAACTAGTAATATTAATTATATGAATATAAATTAATATATATATATAATATAAAAATATTATTTAAAAAATTTCTTTTTATGGTTTATTATAGTTAATTATAACAGATAAACTTTAGGTATTTTAAATTACTTTTAGAAAAATACATTTTTAATAATCAAAAAAATATTATTCAAAAATTACATATAAAAATGATTTAAAGGTAATTAATTTTATTATAAAAAACTCCAGAATTATTATTTTAATTTTATCTCAAATTAAAATGATAATGGGAATTTTTGATTACTTGATCTAGCAAAAAAATGGGTACTTTCACTATTCACTGAAAAAATCAATATTTTCTCAAAAATAAAAAAATTACACCAAAGTAAATTTTGATATTTTGTTATAAAAATGAATTTAATTTTATCAAATAAATTATCAAAATGTTCAAGAAAATAATTATAATGTTTTTTCACAAATAAATAAATATCATTTTTTAGAAAATATATTTTGAAGAACAAAAAAAATATTACAAAAAACCGAGTGATTATTTACTAACCACATATCAATACATTTTTGTGATGTAATAAATTTATATATAATTCATAAAATAATTAATTATATTTATACAAATAAATTAAATTTCTATGCTACAATGGATGTGTATAAATAATCTGGGTTTTTTGGGTTAGGGTTTGCATATCCCTTATGTTATCGAACATAATTTTCTCATTTAAAAACTCAGATGTTACAATTCCATAATCATAAAAACATATGAGTATATAAAAGATATTAGTTGTTTTATTTTATCATGTTTTAAGAATATTTTAAGGAGGTTGATGAATAAATAAAATAAAAGAGATCGATTAAGACCAATATCTCTTCCTCGCACAACCTCTTTATGGTTATACCTAAACCCTTCTTAAATTATTTTTATAATAAAACCAGGGATCTTACAATATGGGTATGGATGTAAGGAATTTATTTTTTATGTTATTTTATATAAAAAATGATTCTTTATGTTTTGATATGAGAGGAGAGGGTCTGTCATTTTATAAGTAGGAGAGAGGAAAAACATGGAATTTTTATAATTAATAAAATATATTAAAATCATACTCAAGACAACGTGATATAAATTTGAAAATTTCCAATTACTAGATGATATATTGTATATATATGGCCCTAAAATATAGTTTATACAAGTTTATATGTCATTTTTACCCCTATCACTTAAGTATGGTAAACACGTTTTATATTTATCCGGGGCAACAAATATTTACTATCTTTTCTGTTTAACATGAAAAAAATTAAGTCAAAATTATTAAATAATATTAATTTTTATGCTTCGAAATATTTAATTAATTTCACAAAATTCACTACATAGAATGGATAAAATTAAATTTAAAATTAAACCAGATAAAAATGACGAAAAATAGTTTTTTGTAAAAATATGTTTTTAAGTATAAAAAGCATTTATACCAAAGTTCAAGAATAAGATTAATTACAAAGACCATAGTTATATAACGAATGATATAATTGAAAATATTATTTTAGAATGTTGTAAATAAAATTATAACTTTTAAAATTGTTGAAATGAAAAGGATTTTTTTAGAAAAAATTCTATATTTTTCACTATTTATTGAAAAAAAACATTTTATAAAATTAAAAAAAATTATCCTAAGCTACTTTTGAAATTATGAATTCAAAAATTAAGTTCATTTTTTAAAATTAAAATTCTATAATCTGTAAATGAATCTTTTAGATAAAATTAAAATATACATGAAAGCCCAATTTGGTTAGAAATAAATATTTTTCCCTTTTGTTTGAAAAACTAAATAATATTATTATAATGATCTTTGATCTATAAAATATAATTTCTGAATATTAATATGACATTAAAATTATTTATCTTAACATTACCTTGTTTTTTAAATTTTCCCCATTTTCAAAATTGTTCCCTCCCAAATTTATTCATTACAAAAAAATGTGTTGATTTTTTTCATTCATAGAATTTTTTGATTTCAATGCTGCTTATTAAATAATATAGTTATTCCATAAAACCATAAAATGTTAAATCTATTTATTCCACAACACGTTATCTTTATGATCAATATTATTTATGAGTAATTTCATGATAAGAATGTTTTTTCTTTTAACTAAACTACTTATTGAATCAAAACTTAGGATGTATCTGGAACATACTTTATTAAAACAAAAATAGAAAATACATCATACACCTAAGATATAAATATAGAAAAGTCCGATTTATAATAATTAGACACAAATTTCTTTATTATTTGAAATAGTTAAATGAACCGAAAACTTATGTTTATATTTTTACTAGAATTCATAACAATTTTCCATGGATATACTTTAATAAAAATAATACCTCATACCTTGAAATAAATATCGATCCTTCTATTTTCTGCATAACAATTCTTGCATCACTGATTCATCCTCATATACTAATAAATCATCTCAACCTTGTCAAGCATTTTTTCTACCAAATCTATCCCTAGAAAAAAAAATTCCCGAACTTCATCCCAAAAGTAGTGGTCTAATACCGATTTCTATATAACGCTTTAAAAGGTGCCATAAGTATACTAAAACAAAAAAAAAATATTATTATAAGAAAAATCAACCTAAGTCATATGTTGATCCCAAATTCTATGATATAAAATTTAGGAGACTATAATCATATCCTCTAATGTCTGAATCATTTTCTTGGACTGTATATCTAATTGTGGGTGAAAGGATGTACTAAAATTTAATTTAGCACAAAATTAATTCTAAATAATTTTCCAAAAATTATAGGTAAACCTAGGGTAATTTTTAGATATAATAAAAATTTTTATCCATGTAATATAATTAACTCTTTAACATAATGTCTATAAATTTGAAAGAAAGTAATTTTGTTTCAAATGGTAAGAAAAATTGAAGATTTAGTTAATCGGTCAATAATTATCCATATAAAATTATTACCTCTTGATGTCTTCATTAATTTACTCCTGAAATCCATAGATATATTCTCTTATTTCCATTCATGCATTGGAAAAGGTTGAATCACCCCATTTGGGTTTTTATTAATGTTAACCTGTTGAAAATTAAAACATTCCATTGTGAATTTAGCAATATCTTTCTTCTTTCTATTCCACCAGAAATGTTCCCATAGGTCTTTATACAATTTTTTCAATTCGGAATAAAAAAAATTAAAGATATATGAGACTCAAGAAAAAATTATTTCTTCAAATTGGGGACACATGAAACACATAACCTTTTTATGAATCTCAAAACACATTCTTTGTCAGTATTAAATTCTAGAAATATACATTTCCTAATCAATTTTACCATTTCCTGTAAAAAATTATTTCCTAATGAGCTTGCTTTATCATATCCAAAAAAGAAAATTTTAATTAAACCTAAAAAAAAATATAGGGAATTCTTATTTCTACAATTTTTAATCCAACATTCATCATATAATTAACCAAAAAAATAATTTTATAGACATAGAAATGGTATTATAGATTTATTTTTCCAAACCAGTGTAGAAACTACTCTTTTTTCCATACTTGAATAATATTGAATTTTATATCCACAATCCTTTAAAAATTTCATACATGCCATTTTTATCATCTTAAATTATTTTTTATTCAATATAATCATTAATATTTTATGATAAGTATATATTTCACACTTTTATCCATATAAATGATATCTACAAATTTTTAAAGAAAACATGACATATGCTAGTTCATGTCCATGTGTATGATAATTCTTCTCATATAGTTTTAATTGACATAAACCAAAAAAAATTAACTAGTAATTATGTATTGAAACATAAACCAATATCATCAATGAATCATCGTTTTTTATAACAAAATCCCTCTTTCTGGATGGAATTTCTAATACTAGAGCATTAACTAATATTATTTTCAATTATAGGAAACATTCATTGCATTAATTTTTCCCAGATAAACCAAAATCCATTTGTGTTAATATAGTTAGTGTGCTAGATAATCATGAAATGGTTTTCATCAAACCTCTAGTAATATACTTCTAATCCATAAAATATATGTATCTTAATTGCATTTTAAGTTTGTGTTTATTCGTCAACCACATTTGTTTTAGTTGGATCGAATGTTATGCCATATTTATTTTTATATGTCCAGGGAAAGAAATATGTTGTAACCAAAATTCATATTTTCTAAAGTTTTAATATAAGTTATTTTCCTTTAGGGTTTTTATAACAATCCTTATATGTTTTTCATGATCCTCATATCATTTAGAATAACCAAAAATAAAATCAATAAAGACAAGCATAAAATTATCAAATTATATATGAAAAAATCTATTCATAAGATTGATGAATATATCTAGAATAGTCATCATCCAAAAGAGAACAAAAAAACTCAAAATTCCCATACCCAGAACAAAATTATATCTTAAGTATTTCATCCTCCATCACCATCTGCTGATGGTACCTATACCTGAGATCAACCATAAAAAAATATGCTCTCAAGATCTTATCAAACAAGTCATCAATGTGTGGTAATGGATTATTAATCTTAATAGTAATTTTTTTTAATGCTCTATAGTCAATGAAAAACCTCATGTAACCATCTATATTTTTAATAAACAAAATAGGATCAATCTATGGTAAAGTTCTATGATGAATGAAACATTTCGCAAGAAACTCTTGTAACTTCTTTTTTAATTCCAAAAACTCAAATTGAGCCATTTAATAAGGAGGTTTTGAAATAGGATTATAATCTGTAACTAACCTAATAACAAAATCAACTTTTTGATTAGTTATAATACAATGTAATTCATCAGTAAAAACATATACTTATTCTTTTGCTACCAAAACATCATTAATCTAAATAGTTCCCTTATTTTTCAGTGGCATGAGCAAGGTAGATTAAATTTCCATCTATTTATAACTTCTCAACTTCATGATATGTTATCAAAGGTATGAACTTATACTTATATACAAATGGAAAATCATTTTGTAAAAAAATATTTGGCTCTATAATCTATCTTAAGAAAGATAAAAACCAATATATATCATTGATAATATAAAATTATATAATGGGAAAGATAATAGGTTTTTTAGAGAAAACTCTTTCAAATATTAAAATAATAAGAAAATTTTAAACTATTATTACATTAATACTAACCCTATGTGTTTCAACCAAATGTTATTCATATATATCTTGAGGTATGATTTTTATTTTATCAACAAATTTCTTAGAAATGAAAGAATGTGAAATTCCTAAATCAAGAAATATATTAGTATATTACGAATAACTATGTAATGTACATGTTACCTTGTCATTTAGTGGCCCAACATATACCGAAGTAGTTATGAAATATTTCACCACACCCTTATACTTATAATCATACTTCTTCTCATCATTATTTATCTTTTGCAGGCAATAACTTGTATAATGACCCATATCATTACATTAAAACAACATACTACGTGAATACTAGAATTTTTATTTCCAATACCAATGTATTTTTATTTTTAATCATAATCTATATGCCCAAAGTTACCACATCAAAAGAAGTTCCCATATTTCATAATAAATTACCCAATGATATATTTACCACACCTCTCATAAACTAAAGACTTTGTTTTCTTACCATCATATTTATTCATTGTATTATTAATATTTTAATTTACCTTGATATATTTTTATCTTTACTCTATTGAAATACATTATCAAAAATATTCTTTATTTCTACCTTCTTCATAGAGTAAACAAGTTTCTCATTACTTATAAATTTTTGACAGGACAAAAATTTCTGGTATCATGGATTTTATCCTAAGTAAATCTGAATAATTTTTCTATAAAGATCCTGAATATAATTTGTCGTGAACATTACCAATTGGGTAAATTTTGATTTCTATAATCCCACTAAATCGTTCTCCTTTTGACATAATTCCAAGAATTTGTTTGGCATCCTATATTGAACAACATTAGGAAAATATTTCTCAAGGAGAATATTGTTAAATGTATCTTATTTCATGGTTTAAATATCTTTTATTTCTCTATTATTCTTCAGCACTGACCATAATTTATTAGCTTCACCTTCAAATAGTAAAAAGAAAGAGTTGACTTTTGATGATATGAATAACCCTTGACTTTGAATATCATTTCATGAGCTTTAATCAATCCCTAAACTATCAATGAGTTAAAATATCCACTAAATATTGGAGGCTATTTTCTCATAAAAGGATACATTATAAACATGCTAATATATGAAATATTTGGTTCCTCTATAGCATGGATACCACTGCTAATTAAAATATGTGTCAAATATTTCATCATAGAAACAAGCATCTAAATTACAAATTCAACTATTCTAAGTTGTTTATTTGGAAGGATAATTTCTTATTGGTTTTTTCCTACTTATGATTCCCTATTTCCTCTGTGGTAAACTATTATGAGTTGATATAGTTTTGATAAAGAAATGTGGTAATTCTGAAATTTTTTATCATCATAACCATAAATTATAATCTCTTAAGGGTATTTACAAACATTATCCAGGCCTCTAAAATTTTATAAACATTTCATCTGATTCCCACTATAATGACTAATACTTATGCAATCCATAAATTGATTCTTTAAAAAACATTTGAAAAAATGGGATGTGAAAAAATATCTCATTAATGGGTATATAAATATAAAAAACTCATTAATCCATGAATACTCGTTAAAAATTCTTTTTAAAAAATAAATTGTTGGCTCAAAATAAACATTTTTGTACCCAAGAAATAAACACCCATGTCTAATTACGTTATTAAAACATTTCATATGAAATTTCAAAGGAAATAATAAACCTCATAAAATTTTCATTGAAATAATGTAAATATTAGGAAAAATTATGCATTTTAACCATAATAAATAGTATTAAGTTCCCTTTAAAATTATTCTCATTAGATAACCTTATGAAATCATAATATTTTCCTGATAACCCATATAAATAATAGATAAAGCATTTCGGTAACATGGGAAATCATTTTCTTATCACTCTTACAATCTCCCTTAAAAATGTAATTACCTTCCAGATATATTACAATAATCTCTTAAGAGAAAACTAACTCCCATTACCCTATGCATTAGATTACTATGTTGGGCCCACCCAACACCAAAAGATATATCGATATCATCCATCATTATGAGCTATATTAGGATAACAGTACATAATAAAAATTCTCCATGAATTATAACATAATAATAACCCATGAAATATTTCAATTACATTATCATACTGATAAAAAATATTCATACTTACATAAGAAAATATTTCTGAATAATTAAATACCCATTCAATTAAAAATCCATTTTGAAAATACCTAGAAAAATCGGAAGAAGACTTTTCCTATGAAAAAAATGAAATATTTTAATGAAAAACAAACATAAAATTGTGGTTATGATGGTAAGAAGAACTTTTGATGTCATATACATTAAAATAGAACATAAATTTTTTTGTTTCATCAAAATATTCCATATATATATTGTAAAATGATTCCTATTGAAATCATTTGAAAGAAAGTAAAATAAGACATAAAATTTAATTTATAATTACTATTTTTACATATAATTACTATTTTTACATATAAATACATCAATAAAATCAATTTAATATTATTTACATGGAAGAAAAATATTTAGAAAATAAATCTTTAAAACATTCAAAATGAGGTTTTTAAAGTAAAGTGTCCCCTACCTCTATTTCATCTGGTCACATGTGTTACTTATCTTTCTGATTAGTAAGATTAGGTTAATTATGTAATTTTTTAATAATATTTTACAGGTTATTTATTCCTTTTATTTTATTTATTACCTTCTTATATAGAATTACTTAATAAATTAAGTTCACATGTGTTGTTTTGATGATATCTGGAGGATATGTCCAAAATCACATTGGTAAGTTGGCTATAGTCAACGAGGTTGATATTCAATCATCTATAGAATAATAATTTGGATATAATTATCATATTTATAGATTAATTTTATTTTTAAAATCATCAAAGAAATGTGGTTGTGAAAATTAAATTGTGTTATAATCATATAGATGGTAGTTCATACGTACATATAAATAACATTTTCATTTATCAAAGGGAATGAGATTATGAAGTTAAATATCATATAATTTATTTCAATACACACATATATATTTTTCATGTTATTGTTTATGAAAAATTAATCACATCGCTTCGTGGAGGTGGTAATCCACACGTACACATTAATGACATAATAATTTCTCATTATATAGAATGGTAAGAAATCAGATGATATATTATCTTTCAATAATGATAATGATTTCATTAACATAATATATATTACTTAAATCAATAATAATATCCAATTGTGACATTCTATTTTGGAAAATGAATTACCTCTGTTCATGAGGCGATAGCCCACCCTACAAAGAAACAATGGTTTCATTTCAAATTTCATTAAACAGGGATAAGGATATTGGTTTTTAAATTAACATAAAAATATATAAGTTTATGGAAGATATTTATGATATTATTTTTGTATGTTTTAAGAATATTTCATGGATGTAGAAGAATAAATAATTTGAAAACATTTGGTTAGGAACTAAACATCTACATCGAATAACCTCTTAGATTTACATATAAGGCCTTAATAGGTTGGTTTTATGATAAAAAAGAGCCTATTGAACATTTTAGTGATTTAAGGAAGGGGTTTTAGTTGTTACTAGATAATCCAGAAGGCTCTTTAAGTGTTGATATTATAGGATAGGGTGTTTCCTTTTATAAGTGGGGGTGAGGGAACCCATGGAAATTATAAAAAAATAACAAATATCCTTGACTAACACAAGCCAAATTCCTCTAAAATGGACCACTTTGAAATCATAGATGATATATCATCAAAATATGTCCACAAGAAATAATTTATACTATTTTATTCTCCATTTTAATGCTTCTCACTTAATTTTAATCCCATGTAAATACATTTTAACCTTAACCATAATAAAAACTTTTCATAATTTTAATATTCATTCTGACTGAAAACTAATTTAATCTAATTAAATAATATTAATTATGGTTATTAAAAATATTTAATCCATTATATCAAATTCAATTTATAAAAGTTTCATAATCAAATTTAAAATTAAACTTGAAAAACAAAATAAAACCTTTTTTCCATAAAAACAGTTTCTCAAGTATAAAATGTTTATATTGAAAATTCAAGTATAAAATTCAATTTAAAGACCATAATTGGATTTTTAATATTATAATTTAACTAATTATTCTTCAAATTTTTTTAATAAAATTGAATTTTGTAAATTCCTATGAAAAATAACAGTTTTCAATTAAAATCATTATTTTTCACTATTTATTGAAAAATAATACTTTTCAAGGAATTATAAAATATTCACCCTAATATAATTTTGATATTATAAAATAAAAAATGAATTTAATTAATTAAAATTGAAATGAACTAATTTAAAATCAATATTTTAAATAAAATAATATAATGCCTGAAAATCAAATTTTGTTAGAAATAATGCTTTTTTCCTTGTAGATAAAAAATTACCTAACATTATTATAATGAATATTAATCTATATAAGCTAATTAATTAATATTAATTGGATGTTAAAATTATTTATCATAACATTACCTGCGTTGTTACAGTGTTTTTTAGACTTGAACACATATATTTCTAAGTCCCAACTTGATAATTTGTATAAGTATATACACCTATATACCATTAAAAGGGCCCCTAACTATTCTATTTTTTGTCTTATTAATTATTTTAATTAGTTTATTCTTGATATGGGTATTAACAATGATAATCAAGCCGTAATTCAATTGACTTATCTTGATTATTCCTCTAAAACTTTAAAGGAATTCATGATGTGGGTAGATATTTTATTAATGGGTGGTTAGTTTTTTTACCATTGGGGTACTTTTATGGCGTTATCTGCCCTCCAAATCCATGTTTTCTCATGTTCATTAATGGAGGTCAATCAATAAACCTCTTTAGACAGGTTTTTTGTTTCTAGGTGTATTTTTTGGCACTCTATTTCCATGGGTAACATGTTTCCTCCTTCACACAACCATTCTTCTACTACAACATCTTTCCCTTAAAAATTAAACGTTGATTCACTAACATTAATTCCACACACCTCTCTCTCCTTACAATGAATGTGTTTCCGGCCTCGTTTTTTATTTCTAAAATGTTGGATTAATATATCCCTACTCTTTTATTATTATTATTATGTCACTTCAGTCAACCATGAACTCACCATGTTATCAGAAACATTGACTATTTTTTCATAATTTTTATCATTCCGTAGAAATCATATCCTAATAGATAGATAAGGGAACTTTGGATCAATTTATTATGCAAACCTCTATTTCAATGACAATCTTCGGTGGAGATATTAGTTCTTATTATCACTATCTAGACCATAATTCCTTGATTCATTTTAATTATAAGCGTATTTTGTTATATCTTTTAACAAAGATCACCCCAAGTTCTTGGTTTGGGACTAGGATTGTATGTTTTCTTTTTATTTATTTATTCAATATTGGGATGTTTTTAATTTCTCATTATCAGCCTTTGTGGGTTTTCATGAGTGAAACCATATAAGATTATTGTTTATCTAGTATCCTTATATTTAAATTTTTTGACATCCTAGAGCTATAAGATAATTATCTCAAAATATATTTTAGGGTTTAAATGTGTCATTTCATTCTATTATCACTTTTCTAATTATATTTATATTTTATTTCAGTTATTCAAAATAATAATAAATGTAAGTGCTGGTATTTCCATGCACAAAAGACCAACATGGTATGAATCATGTAATAATCTCTATTCGTTACATTCCCACATTTTATTATCAATGTTTATGTTATTGTATAAATTTTTTATTCTAGTTATCTTTTTCTGTACTTCTAGAATCAATTTTTTTTCTTGAACTTCTTTTCTGCATTCCTATTTCGAGATTTTTTTCATTCATATTGGATCCACCAATCATAACTAATATTAATTCATTTTTATCCATCAATTTTTTTTATTTTTTTTAATTCTCTAATTTATCTAATTTTTAACTAGAAAATTTCTATGTGAGTTTGAACTTAAACTACCTTGTTACTACACCCATTTTAGGAATAGAAATTTATAAATTATAAACATGGTAAATCATAGGAATTAACCTCACCCTTCATACCTATTAAAATGTTATGACTCATTATTAGAGAATTGTATTTAAGAAATCTAGGTCAATTTGGGTTTTTTCTTTTTTCCCCTTTATCTTTTTTATTTAAATTATATTTAGTTTTTTTATTTTTTGGATTTTAAAGTAATATTAATGATGCATGAGTACTCAACTCATAGAAAATGATAAATAAATTATTAATTATTATCTTCAGTTAGAGAGAATATTAAGGTGATAATAGAAAAAATTAAACATGGTTGAAGGGGATTAAGAATAATGATAAGAATAAGTTATGAAAGAAATAGATCTGAGAAAAAGGGAACTAATGGATTATGTTTTACCTTTAATATAGGATTAAAACTATGAATATTAGTGTTCTTGGTTGTTGTAATCCACTTCAAGATAAATTTAGTTATCTTCCAAATGATCTATAACTAAATTCAATTCACTAGGCTACCACATGAATATTCAAACACACATTTGATATGTTTCTTGGAACTATATGATACCTTCCAGTTCAATAATGTTTCAAATGACGTGTTAAGGATACTTTTGTTCTATTTTTTACTAATTGAAAAATAAAGGAAGTGAATATAAATATTTCAACCACATTATATCACTACCTTGCATGATATGGAATGAAAATTTCTAAAATGATTAATTCATACATTAAAATATATGAATATTTTATATAAATATTTTAAACATCAATAAATTTTATGATGAATCACTTTACACTACATTGGATAGGTTTAAAGACCCATTAAGAATGTGTCTTCATCATCATGTAGATATACGGTTGTCACTTAATGAATTTTATAAGGTTTGCCTCATGTTAATAGGTAATGTTTGAATCTTTCACCTAGAGGTTGATGGATGAAGAAGTAAGTGGGAAAAGTCTTTGAATTACTGGATGAGATGTCTTGTAATATTTTTGTAATGGAATATGGAGGGAGTTCAAAAGATATGAGCTCACATGATTGAAAACAATGTATGGATTGTATCACAAATGGATTCCTTGAAAAACAATATTTATTCAATAATGTATATGAACCAACCTCAAGGTATGTACAACAAGGATGATAATTATGTTTATTATAATCATTAAAATAATTTTTAAGGTTAGAGTCCACAAAAAATTCAAGTATACCAATAAAGACCTTATAATTTCCAACGAAAACAAGTTCCTTCTATTAAAATTCAAATAAATTTATTATAAGAGACCATGTCGGCATTCATAACCACCATTACAGATACCATTAATTAGTTTAAAAAATAAATGAAAGATAAAAATGGTTTCCATCAGGAATCTAGAATTTCATGTTTGTAAACTTTAAATCCAACTCAAGGAGAGTCCTATGGGTGTACTAATAGGTATCATAGAGGATAACACATTTAGATAATTAAATTATATCCCTTTTAGAAGTGTAAAAAACATGGAGTATATTTCTAAATAAAGTATAAAAAATAAAGAAAAATAAAGAAAAAAAAATTTCAGAAAGAAAAAATGAGAAGGAAAATGAAGTTAGATGTGAGGTTAGAGAGGAATCCCCCACTACTACCATTATTGGAAAAGTTAATGAAATGTGACATTGAGAAAAAATTGGTATGTTACTAGAAACTTTCAAGAAACTTCATTCTAAAATTCCATTAACCAAATATTTAGTGAATTTTCCCATATATGAGAAGTTCATGAATGAATTTTTTTCATATAATATACAACATGAGGAGATAGGAATAATACCACTCATAGAATAATAATCATCCATAGTTTTGAGTATTTTAATTAAGAAGCAATAAGATCCAGAATGTTTTTCAATTCCTTTTAAAATTGGGTATTAATAGTTTTGGAAATATTTGTATGATATAGGTGAGAGTGTGAACATATTTTTAAACTATATTCAAGAACATGTGGTTAAATATGTATGGAGGTTAAATTTGTCATGTGTCTATAAATAGATAATCCTATTATATCTTGGTGTAATTGAATTAGTCTTCATGGGATCTCATCTTAGATTTACATCTTCATTTAGATTTTATCTACTATTGATGATTGGGTTTGTTTTCATGTAATATCTCAGGACAAGCATGAGGAAGTATTATTATAGGGAAAATATATGTAATGATGTGTAATTTTATATTGTAAGGTTATTTTTTTATGTTAGTCTATGTTCATTTTTTTCATTTACATTATAATTTTATGTCTTGTATCATTATCTAAGAATAACCATTGTGTGTTGTAGTGTTACACCCTATCTTTGGCTAGCTATATTATTATTTTCATTTTCTATTTATATTTATTTATCTACCCATAATGGTTGTTTTTCCTTGAAATTGGGATATACAATGCATGAAAGATCATGTTATATGGTTAATGTGCACAATTTTTTAAACTTTTCTACAATCTTATGATATCCTCTGTAATTTATCAGACCCAACCCACATGGTGGATGCATGGTTTCTCAAACTGTGTGTCCTAGACATGTACATTTCTCCTGAAGCCTAGTATTATGTGTATTTTTTGGCACATGGTTTACCAAACTGTGTGACCAAACATGAAATATGTGCTCGATTCATTAAAAATGTTTTTCTTACCATTTTCTGTTTTTAGTTCTTTTAAAACAATCATCACCGCTCTTATTTTTATTATTAAACACCAATGGTCTCCTCCCTCTCATCTATTCTCATTCTATTGTGGATTTATGGGATGTACTCGTGTTTTTTACATGATTCATCAAGGTAATATTATTCTAGCTTCATTCCCCCTTTCTTACTTATATTCTATATTGGGTTCTTCCACTACCATGGTACTTATGATATAGAGTTCCTCTTACCTTTCTTGATTTTTTTTGATAGGGTTTATTTTGGTCCCTCTTCCTTCTATAGACCTCCATGAGGTTGATTTGAGCTATAATTTTCAAATACAATAAGGGTTGATATATTTTACCATATTTATGATCCTTTAAAATAAAAAAATATAATTCTAAAATTGTTTTCAATGGATTTGTTTCATTACATAAAAAAGTAAACGTATTATGGAAAATATTTTTTATTCTTGGAATTAGTTTTCCTCTTGTTTTATATATTTTTCCTGAGTTCCCATTATGGGTATTTCTTGTCAAACCATGTTTTAAATATTTATTTTAAATGTAAAGTATAATAAGTTCTTGGATGGTTTTCTAAATTATGTTTATCACATGGATTTTGATTTCCCAAGGATGTGTTGATCTTTATATTGGTTTTCCAAAAAGTCTTAATGAAATATTTTATTCTCTAAAAAACCTCAATGAGATGTCAAATTTTTAAATCTAATAAATAAATATTTCATGAATATACATATATTGTGATATATATATATGGGTACCCTCCATGTACATATTCACTTGTGTTTATGTAAATATGTGAATTGGAAAAGGGGGCATATATATATATATATTAAGTTTCTTATCTTTACGAGTGTATAGAGTGGTTTGGGAATGTGATAGATTTGGATGAAATGTTTAAAAAAATGATGTTTTATTTCAGTAGATGAAGCTTGGTTGGAACTTTGAGGTATTCCTTTTGGGGTGAAAACACCTCTTAAGTCATCCCCCTTGTTTGTGAAGATTGAATATGTGACATTTGACTTATGCCCAGTAAGGGGGATTTTGTATTTCTTGTGTTTTGTGAAAAAGAAATAGGGGATGTGCTTAAACGTGAGTTTGGAAGTGAGAAAGTTAATTTCTTGTTTAGTGAGAAACATATTGTAACACCCCAAGATTTCATAGTGTGTTACTTCTTCAAAATAATTCAATAACTTTCACTACATGCAACACCAAGTTCAAGAACACCATGACTTACCAAACAAGCCGTTCAAAAGAGGTTATGAATAGTATTAGATAAATTTTAATGTTTATATAATCCTTATAATTTTAGAATCCATATTATGAGTTTCTTAGATATAATGCAAGAACAAATTCATTTTCAGTATTGCAGTTTTATCAACTTTAATAGTGAACCATTTTTAAATACTATATTTTAAACTTTTTGACTAAATGGGGACATCAAAAATTTAAAATGAAACATCCCAAGCTTCTACGGTACGCTTCTCTTTGAATAATGTGATAGCGTGTGTTGTACGCAACACCGAGTTCTAACACACCATAACTAATCAAACTAGCCGTTATGAATAGTAATACCTACTTTTTGAAATCATATATATTTTATATTTCAAAATGGACTTCATTTTTGGATTCGGAATATCGAAATTATCCTAGGGTGAAATTTTGGTACTTTTCGGATAACTTTTATATTTTGATGAATAGTGAAAATTACTAAATTTTAATTAAAAACAACTTTTTTAATCAAAATAATTAATAGTGAAAAATTATGAATTTGAGTGTTTTTAAAGTATATTTAGAATATATTTTTACCATTTAATCTAATGTTGGTCATTGGACATAATTTTACAATTAAATCGAACATAAACAAGTATCAATCTTTTGATAGTTATTATCTCTTAAAAACACGCTTTTTGTTTTGACAGCGGGAATTAATTTTAAATTAATTTCTGCCACTTCTGTGTTTTGATTTTAGGAAAAATGGATTCCATATTTGGAATCAGGATGTCCAAATTGTGTAAATAGGTAACTTTTATTTTTAGACATTTTGAATAGTTACTGCGGTAAATATTTTATTTACCATGGTTAAAGGGTAAATCCGGTAAATAAGGGTTAAAAAAATAATATTATAATAATACAAAATTACCCTAAAACGTGTCTTAACCCTATTTGTTGATACATGGTCGACCATGGGAATCTTTGGGTCTATTTTGGGACCCCATGGATCCACTTGTAAGTGATAATGACACTTTATTTTAATTTAGTTAAAATGAATACAAAAATGACACAAGCATATATCTTTTAGAACAACAATTTTTACATAGGGTTATATATGTTGGATTTTAGATTATAAATATTCATTAGAAAGCTAAAAAGATTTCATACATAATTATATTTTATTTATAATTTTTAGACATTATATAATTTATTTTATTTATGACACAATGATGATGCAGTAATTACTATAATAGTGAAAAATTAAAATAATTGATATTATAAATACCCAAATAAATATAATATGAAACTTTTAATGAATTAAACTAATTTTCTAGGCTAATATGATATATTAGGAT
Source organism: Viscum album (assembly GCA_963277665.1). Classification (NCBI taxonomy): domain Eukaryota; kingdom Viridiplantae; phylum Streptophyta; class Magnoliopsida; order Santalales; family Viscaceae; genus Viscum; species Viscum album. The sequence goes on from OY728148.1 coordinate 167,264,517, forward strand.
TGATTTAATGGACTTTGTTTGAAGTAATCAATCTGTTATGAGTTTCACAAAAATCAACTATTGAATAGTGTCAAAATTGACATAAAAGAGTTCTTAAAACAAATATTATATTATTAATTAATATTAAATTCCTAAAAATCTAATGGTCGGCCAAGAGACTTATATTATGATAGGTTCCTCATTAATGGACCACTTGGGGGTCGCTTGGATGTATATAGTAAGTTTATTAACCATATTATATAAAAATACAAAGAGACATTGTAAAAGTGAAACTAATTAACTTAGAGTTAATACTTAAAGATAAGGTTAATATAAGTACCCAAACCTGTCTAAATTCTATTGGATGAGTTGTTTTCGACCTATCCCCACCTCATCCTTTGAATAGTAAACTTTGGAGCCTTTATAAACCGAATATGAATTTATTATAAATTAATATTTCTAGCTTTTCCAAAGGTGCCCCTCACCCCTCTTATAAAAGGGCACTCCTCCTTCTCATTTCTTCACACCTCTCAAGCCACTTGGCTCGTCCAAACTCTGCCCAACTAATCTCCCCACATCCCTCTCCTCCTCCTTGAAGCTTCCCCTTAGGCAGAAAGCATTTGAAGAAGTCCTTTGGTTCCAACCAAAGTGAGTTACCTAGATTAAAGGTAACGATTTCTCTTAAATTATTTTCATTTATTTTGCTTCTCCAACCCCCAAACTCTTTTTATTTCATTTCTTTTGTAACAACACCAGTATCCACAATATACTAGGATGTTGTTATAATAAGGATTCAAACTACACATACACACAACTCCATCTAATGGATGATGAACATAATGTTTCTGTGGATGGCAAACTAACGCCTCACGAAACGATGATTGTTCAAATACATCTTACCACCTCTCATGGTGGCCATTATGATGGCACTGTAATTAAATATGATATTAATGATATATATTTTATATATAATCTTCTGTAATTCCATTTTATTTCATACCATTATTCGTTTCATGTTGTATATACATACGATAATTTCATTTGAGGAAGTGCGGACTACCGCCCCCTTAAAATGATATGACTCGTTCATACCACACATGGAACGTATAAAGGATGGTGTTAATGAAATTAAGTAACATATATAAAATATTATATTATACTGGAATAGTAATATACCTATGTATCATTTGGATTTGATTCTTTTAAAATGAAAATCAAATGGAAGTAGCGTTCGTGCGTACGTACGGACTACCGTCTCCACGAACGCGATAAGATTCATTCTCCATCATATCCATTCAAGTATTATTCTCATTTTAGGGTTAAAAATAATGTTAATATCATTCTGATTATGAATAAGATATAATCTATCCATTAAAAACATGTCTTACGTAACCAAACATTTAAGAAGAACGAATCGATTATCACCCGAAACGACGATAATACTAAGATATTATTAATAAAGCAATGTTAAAAGATCATATATGATATCATATCAATGTATATGATTCTTGTATAATTTAATAACAATTATTTCACCATTATACAGGAGGTTAACCTACCCCAACAAAGGAAAAGTACAAGGTAAGGGGTTTTCATCTCACTCCTTATTCCTGTGAGATTCATGTCATATTGCCACCATCACCTTTTGTGTGGTGTATGTACTACCCATAATTATATTCCTTGTGTAATACACTCTAATTTATGTGTATTTACATATTCATTGTATGATACCTCTTTCATGGGTTGTATGTTTCATAAGTTACCAAATTGGTAAGGGTTATTTCACAATCTCTTCATTATTCGAGGTTGTTTATACGTAATAATCTACTGGGATCTCTTTATCATCCACATCCATGTTTCTTAAAAATGTATTTCAAAATATTTTTACTATTTACAAGAATATGGGTTAAAGTCATTTATACCCTTGTTTGACTTTTTATAAGAGGTTTATAAAGGAATCTTTCCGTCGTTTTCAAAACAAGGTCCTTTTTAACCTTTTCGACAAAATTGAGGTAAGAATGTTTTTTTTTAACTTATACGGCGGGTGCGGTTATTTTACGCCATTATAGAATCTTCAAAGCTTTCCTTACAATCATATAAGAATATTTTCAAAGAAAATGTTTTATTTTATATGGATCTTAAATGATTTCAAAATAAAAGGAGATATTTCTTTAAAATGAATTTTGATTTCATCTACGTCAACATCCTTTGATGGATTTTAAGATTATTTGAAGTTGATTTATTATGATACAAAACTTCTATATTGTATTGAAGGTTTTGTGATATGTTTGACTATGGATGTGCTATTTTTATACCATTCATATTTTATGGTGAAATTATTGACATTTCGTATGCTAGTTTTAATACGAATGTTTATGTTATGTTTAAACCTTTTCATATGGGAATGCATTGGACTTAATAAGTGACGGGTGGAGCCCGCTATAGCTCCTCGATGCATCGGTAGGTCTCATGAGACAAACTAGTGTCTTGGCACAAGGCCTTGACAAAATCTTATTTGTAGTCTTGGCACGAGGCCTTGGCTATGTGGTTATGATAGTCTGGCATTATGCATTCCAACATTATGAAAGTGGTTATTGATTTTTGCATGTGATTATTCGATTAGTAGAATATCCATGTGAATAAGTAAATGGCATTATTTAATTTTATTTATGCCATACCATGTTGAAAGTTCATGTTTGAAAGGCTTTTGTTTTAGTTATACATTGCCTTAAAAGTTTATTCTTATTTATGAAAGTTTCCGCTATATTGTTATCCTTACTGGGCATTTGAGCTCACCCCTTTTCTATGTTTTATTTTTCCCAGGAAGTGAAGAAGTAAGTTATGAATGACCTGCAGGGATATTATGTGGGGATATGAGTGTGGATTATGGAGACAATATGTTGTTGTAGTAGTTATTCGTTTAATGATGTAATGTAAAACTTATGAATATATCTAGTGTTTCCAAGGCTACTAAACCAATCGGTCTTTCGAGATTTGATCTTTCTTGTGATCATGCCAATGTTATGTAATTAATGCACCGACCCTGGGTAGCTGGGGTCGGGGCGTTACAGTTGGTATCAGAGGAAGTTTAGTACAAACCTTGGAAGCTAGATTTAGATAAACTCTGATTAGAGCACGTAGACCTAAGATGAACTTTGAGGATTAGTATAGAAGAACTTCCTAGAATTTTGGTATTGTAGAGATTTTGTGAGTTTTCCGAGCAATACATCCCTGTCTGGATACGAGCAGGTAGAGGCGGCTCTGGCACAGATGTACCTTGGGGTGAAACCCGAAAACACCGCTTTGAGCTAGACTCGAACGGGAACTGGTGCACGACAACGGGCCTTGCTGCACTCTTGGTTACGACACTCCCGGGGGATATGCTTAGGATAACTCTCATTTTCTTTACAAATCATTATGAAGGGTTTATGAGTATATACTTCCTCAAAGAAAAACATTTTTATGATTATGGATTATATCCATAAATAGTTCAATTTATGTTAAGTGTTTTATAAGTATGGGATTATGTATTTTGGTTCATAAACTGATCTAGTTTTTGCCGTTGTTTAGAAATGGCGCCCAGTAGAAGAAATGAGAACTCCGGAAATGCACATGATCCAAAGAGAAGGAAGGATCATATCTTTCATGGTCTTAAGCTAGAATTTATAAGAGAAATAGTCTCCCATGTATTATCATCATATGAAGAAATAATATCATGTATTGATAAGATAAGTAAAGAGATTACTGAGTCCTATGGCTTTGAAGGGAAGCAAGAGAAGAAAAGTATAGAAGAGAGAAAGATGGATAAAGGGAAGAGGGAAAAGAAGAATTTTCCCATATGTGGTAACTGTGGAAAGAAACACCCTGGAACTTGCCTGAAAGGAATGGGAGTTTGTTATAAGTGTGGAGGAAAGGGGCACAAAGTACATGACTGCAAGGGTAAGAAAATGGTTTCAAATGTACAATTCTTCATTTGCAAGGAGTTTGGACACTACGCGAACCTATGTCCCAGTCATCAGACTATGCCGCAAATGATGCTATTGGATAATAATCAAGTTATGATACTACCACAGATGAAGAGGAATGATTAGAGTTATTATGTTGATTATATCAATTGAGTGTTGTATCAACAATGTACTTGTTATAATAATTATGGAGTATATAAGGATTGTACTGCAGTACTATTTCATTAAGGACTTGAGATGGTGTGGAACAAAGAAAAGTGACTCAGTAGCAGGTTAAATGTTTGGAAAATATATGGTTGAGAGAAAGATAAACCATAATATGGTTCAGATACCGAGGTGGTGATTTTAGAATAATACATGATTGATTTGGATAAATTATATTAGATATTATTGACTACCTTGAAGCTGATTAATGATTTGTATATTCCATCATTGTTGGGGTTTAAAACATTTTTGGATTAATGAAGTATATCCAGCATTCTATATGGAATAAGGGAACATGAATGTAATCAATAAGGAATATGGTAATACATGATGAAGGTATTCATATGCTATTACGGGGTAAAAAGGATCTATATTATGTTTACCTTCCTTATAAATGTTAGACTGTGAGTTTGGATAGAAGTATTTTGGATAGTTCTAGTTTGAATTATTTTGGATTGCCATAAAAGGACAACCCGGAGGTCGGGCGGCAACCCGTCGCGTCCGGCAAAGCTGCGAGACTTGAACCCGCAACCAAAGGGCGACAAGGGTGTATCACCTACCACAGGACCATGAGATGTCCTGGATTAAATAATGTAGTTTTTATTAAAAGATCATGTAGATGAATTATAAATTCGTTTATTTTGGAACCCTATACGAATAGTGTAAATAGAATTTTTTTACATTCTATTATCTTTTAGAGTGAAAGATGAGTTTGTGGTAGAAATTTATTAATGGATAAAACTCTAATTATAAAGTAAGTATATCTCCTTATGATCTTAGCCAATAGCATAAATAAATTCCTCAATATTAAGAAAATAAACTTTGAACAAAAATTTTTTCCTAGATGGTACCTTAAATCATCACTAATTTATGGCTTTGGGATTGTTGGCCTTTTATAGCCATGTTCTCTACCACTCTCCATCAGATAATTGATGGTTAGATTTTTCTTCCATATCCATATTTTCCTACATGGAACCCTAGTATGTTTTATTTTCGGTAATCTTCATACTTTCGACTCTTTATTTTAAATAGAGGCCTCATTAATTCATTTATCGATGTGGGATTTCAACTAGGATATTTTGAAACGTCAAAAATGTGTTATCCTAATACCCTATGTTTTGTTGAACCGATGGTATTTCAAATCATCATAGATTGATGAATTTAAGGACCTCAATTTTATACTTGTTTGTGATTGATGACCTCAATCACTACCTATAAATATTTACGTTTTTCCTCCAATTATATGTCTCTAATTTCCACCAATGTTCTCCTAATCGAGATCATAATTTGGTGGTGACCCTTTGATTTCTCTTTTCCTCATATTAAGACTAAATTTTAGTAACCCAATTTACGATGTGGGTTTTCCCACAAATATATTTTCTATTTTCAACCTTTTATTTTCAAAGAACAATTTCAAATTGCGAGGACGCAATTTATTGAAGGAGGGGAGAATGTAACACCCCAAGATTTCATAGTGTGTTACTTCTTCAAAATAATTCAATAACTTTCACTACATGCAACACCAAGTTCAAGCACACCATGACTTACCAAACAAGCCGTTCAAAAGAGGTTATGAATAGTATTAGATAAATTTTAATGTTTATATAATCCTTATAATTTTAGAATCCATATTATGAGTTTCTTAGATATAATGCAAGAACAAATTCATTTTCAGTATTGCACTTTTATCAACTTTAATAGTGAACCATTTTTAAATACTATATTTTAAACTTTTTGACTAAATGGGGACATCAAAAATTTAAAATGAAACATCCCAAGCTTCTACGGTACGCTTCTCTTTGAATAATGTGATAGCGTGTGTTGTACGCAACACCGAGTTCTAACACACCATAACTAATCAAACTAGCCGTTATGAATAGTAATACCTACTTTTTGAAATCATATATATTTTATATTTCAAAATGGACTTCATTTTTGGATTCGGAATATCGAAATTATCCTAGGGTGAAATTTTGGTACTTTTCGGATAACTTTTATATTTTGATGAATAGTGAAAATTACTAAATTTTAATTAAAAACAACTTTTTTAATCAAAATAATTAATAGTGATAAATTATTAATTTGAGTGTTTTTAAATTATATTTAGAATATATTTATACCATTTAATATAATGTTGGACATTGGACATAATTTTACAATTAAATCGAACATAAACAAGTATCAATCTTTTGATAGTTATTATCTCTTAAAAACACGCTTTTTGTTTTGACAGCGGGAATTAATTTTAAATTAATTTCTGCCACTTCTGTGTTTTGATTTTAGGAAAATGGATTCCATATTTGGAATCAGGATGTCCAAATTGTGTAAATAGGTAACTTTTATTTTTAGACATTTTGAATAATTACTGCGGTAAATATTTTATTTAGCATGGTTAAAGGGTAAATCCGGTAAATAAGGGTTAAAACAATAATATTATAATAATACAAAATTACCCTAAAACGTGTCTTAACCCTATTGGTTGATACATGGTCGACCATGGGAATCTTTGGGTCTATTTTGGGACCCCATGGATCCACTTGTAAGTGATAATGACACTTTATTTTAATTTAGTTAAAATGAATACAAAAATGACACAAGCATATATCTTTTAGAACAACAATTTTTACATAGGGTTATGTATGTTGGATTTTAGATTATAAATATTCATTAGAAAGCTAAAACGATTTCCTACATAATGATATTTTATTTATAATTTTGAGACATTAAATAATTTATTTTATTTATGACACAATGATGATGCAGTAATTACTATAATAGTGAAAAATTAAAATAATTGATATTATAAATACCCAAATAAATATAATATGAAACTTTTAAGGAATTAAACTAATTTTCTAGGCTAATATGATATATTAGGATTGATTTAATGGACTTTGTTCGAAGTAATCAATCTGTTATGAGTTTCACAAAAATCAACTATTGAATAGTGTCAAAATTGACATAAAAGAGTTCTTAAAACAAATATTATATTATTAATTAATATTAAATTCCTAAAAATCTAAGGTTCGGCCAAGAGACTTATATTATGATAGGTTCCTCATTAATGGACCACTTGGGGGTCGCTTGGATGTATATAGTAAGTTTATTAACCATATTATATAAAAATACAAAGAGACATTGTAAAAGTGAAACTAATTAACTTAGAGTTAATACTTAAAGATAAGGTTAATATAAGTACCCAAACCTGTCTAAATTCTATTGGATGAGTTGTTTTCGACCTATCCCCACCTCATACTTTGAATAGTCTACTTTGGAGCCTTTAGAAACCGAATATGAATTTATTATAAATTAATATTTCTAGCTTTTCCAAAGGTGCCCCTCACCCCTCTTATAAAAGGGCACTCCTCCTTCTCATTTCTTCACACCTCTCAAGCCACTTGGCTCGTCCAAACTCTGCCCAACTAAGCTCCCCACATCCCTCTCCTCCTCCTTGAAGCTTCCCCTTAGGCAGAAAGCATTTCAAGAAGTCCTTTGGTTCCAACCAAAGTGAGTTACCTAGATTAAAGGTAACGATTTCTCTTAAATTATTTTCATTTATTTTGCTTCTCCAACCCCCAAACTCTTTTTATTTCCTTTCTTTTGTAACAACACCAGTATCCACAATATACTAGGATGTTGTTATAAGAAGGATTCAAACTACACATACACACAACTCCATCTAATGGATGATGAACATAATGTTTCTGTGGATGGCAAACTAACGCCTCACGAAACGATGATTGTTCAAATACATCTTACCACCTCTCATGGTGGCCATTATGATGGCACTGTAATTAAATATGATATTAATGATATATATTTTATATATAATCTTCTGTAATTCCATTTTATTTCATACCATTATTCGTTTCATGTTGTATATACATACGATAATTTCATTTGAGGAAGTGCGGACTACCGCCCCCTTAAAATGATATGACTCGTTCATACCACACATGAAACGTATAAAGGATGGTGTTAATGAACTTAAGTAACATATATAAAATATTATATTATACTGGAATAGTAATATACCTATGTATCATTTGGATTTGACTCTTTTAAAATGAAAATCAAATGGAAGTAGCGTTCGTGCGTACGTACGGACTACCGTCTCCACGAACGCGATAAGATTCATTCTCCATCATATCCATTCAAGTATTATTCTCATTTTAGGGTTAAAAATAATGTTAATATCATTCTGATTATGAATAAGATATAATCTATCCATTAAAAACATGTCTTACGTAACCAAACATTTAAGAAGAACGAATCGATTATCACCCGAAACGACGATAATACTAAGATATTATTAATAAAGAAATGTTAAAAGATCATATATGATATCATATTAATGTATATGATTCTTGTATAATTTAATAACAATTATTTCACCATTATACAGGAGGTTAACCTACCCCAACAAAGGAAAAGTACAAGGTAAGGGGTTTTCATCTCACTCCTTATTCCTGTGAGATTCATGTCATATTGCCACCATCACCTTTTGTGTGGTGTATGTACTACCCATAATTATATTATTTGTGTAATACACTCTAATTTATGTGTATTTACATATTCATTGTATGATACCTCTTTCATGGGTTGTATGTTTCATAAGTTACCAAATTGGTAAAGGTTATTTCACAATCTCTTCATTATTCGAGGTTGTTTATACGTAATAATCTACTGGGATCTCTTTATCATCCACATCCATGTTTCTTAAAAATGTATTTCAAAATATTTTTACTATTTACAAGAATATGGGTTAAAGTCATTTATACCCTTTTTTGACTTTTTATAAGAGTTTTATAAAGGAATCTTTCCGTCGTTTTCAAAACAAGGTCCTTTTTAACCTTTTCGACAAAATTGAGGTAAGAATGTTTTTTTTAACTTATACGGCGGGTGCGGTTATTTTACGCCATTATAAAATCTTCAAAGCTTTCCTTACAATCATATAAGAATATTTTCAAAGAAAATGTTTTATTTTATATGGATCTTAAATGATTTCAAAATAAAAGGAGATATTTCTTTAAAATGAATTTTGATTTCATCTACGTCAACATCCTTTGATGGATTTTAAGATTATTTGAAGTTGATTTATTATGATACAAAACTTCTATATTGTATTGAAGGTTTTGTGATATGTTTGACTATGGATGTGCTATTTTTATACCATTCATATTTTATGGTGAAATTATTGACATTTCGTATGCTAGTTTTAATACGAATGTTTATGTTATGTTTAAACCTTTTCATATGGGAATGCATTGGACTTAATAAGTGACGGGTGGAGCCCGCTATAGCTCCTCGATGCATCGGTAGGTCTCATGAGACAAACTAGTGTCTTGGCACAATGCCTTGACAAAATCTTATTTGTAGTCTTGGCACGAGGCCTTGGCTATGTGGTTATGATAGTCTGGCATTATGCATTCCAACATTATGAAAGTGGTTATTTATTTTTGCATGTGATTATTCGATTAGTAGAATATCCATGTCAATAAGTAAATGGCATTATTTAATTTTATTTATGCCATACCATGTTGAAAGTTCATGTTTGAAAGGCTTTTGTTTTAGTTATACATTGCCTTAAAAGTTTATTCTTATTTATGAAAGTTTCCGGTATATTGTTATCCTTACTGGGCATTTGAGCTCACCCCTTTTCTATGTTTTATTTTTCCCAGGAAGTGAAGAAGTAAGTTATGAATGACCTGCAGGGATATTATGTGGGGATATGAGTGTGGATTATGGAGACAATATGTTGTTGTAGTAGTTTTTCATTTAATGATGTAATGTAAAACTTATGAATATATCTAGTCTTTCCAAGGCTACTAAACCAATCGGTCTTTCGAGATTTGATCTTTCTTGTGATCATGCCAATGTTATGTAATTAATGCACCGACTCTAGGTAGCTGGGGTCGGGGCGTTACACATATGATAAGAGTGTATAGAATAGTTTGAGAAAAATTACTAACATTTATATATCATGGGAGGCTCTGGGTTGTTAGAAGGGATATCTTGGAACACATAATGGACTATTTTAGTATTATTCTCTGACTGGTGTACCCAAGAGAGATTACTCATCTACTTATGGGATATACCACTTAATTGAACCATTGAGGGTGATTTTGAGTGTTAGGGAAGGAATATTGTTTGTATCAGTAGTTGGTGTATATTTCTGGAAATTATGTTGATATATTTTTCCTAGACCATCATGACTAGATCCTATCTTACCATGATAATTACATTATAATTATTCTACTTTCCTCTATTTTGTATAAATTTAATTAAATAATTTCCACTATTATATTTTCCTATTGAACTCTCACTTTCATATGTTTATTATTATAAATTGCTTACTATAAAGCCTCTACTTCTTTAAAAACTATTTTTGAAAATAAAATGGAAAATATTTTTTATGATGAATCTTCTTACTATTTGCTTCTAAATTAAAGGAAACCCCAATTTTTAAATAATTATATTTTCAAACATGCACATAGTTATTTTCTATTTAATTGTAAACCATAGGGTGTGGTTTCTCTCTTTGATTCCCTACTAAACATATCAATTATCATTCTCACATTATCATTTTACTTTCAAGTTTAGTTGTCCTTTGGGCTGCTCGTCGAGCGAGAATGATTATGTGGTTTGTGGTGACCTATGGGATCACAAGGAGGCATGTCATGTTTTTGTTTATTTTCCACTAATAGTGTACAATTTATTTATTCTATTCTTTTTTTATCAGTTTTTTCATAGAAATTTTTTTTTCCAATTGATGCATGTTTGATTCACAAAACTAGTTGCATGTCAGGGAGAATTTAGAATGCCTCTCAGGGATTATCGTGGTCTAGATCGGGTTCCTTGTTTAGGGTCAACTCATGTTGGTTTGTGAAAAAATGGTATCAAAGAAAATTATCCCTCTTCATTTGAGGATATGTGGTATTTTATATATTATATTATCAAAATTCAAGTAGAAATTCATGCCTAGGTTCTTTATCACAATCTATTTAGCATAATTCTTTAGTTACTAGGGTGATTTGGGGTATTTTTCAATCAAATATGAGAAATATTATTGTATTTCTTCATGGTTTTTAGTCTTTATTTGACTATTTCATAATGTTATTGAAATTTTATGAGATATTTTTGGATTTTCCAATGTTTTGTGTGGGTTTTGGAGGGATTCATAGGGTAAAAGAGTACTGTTCATGGTTTGTAAAATTATTCATAAAACTTATGGTTATCTCTATCATCCTCTAGTGAGCTTAAAACTATAGGTTCCTAGTGTTCCAATTCATGTGGAAGAACTACATGTAGTAGGTATTTAAATCATATTTATTTCAATTTGATTCTATGAGTTTTTGGTTGTTTTCATTCATTACTTTTATTTTCTTAAGTTTATATTGGGGTATTTCCGTTGATTTGTAAATGATGTTTGGTTTATCAAAGTTTCATTTCCAAAATAAAGAACATCAGTTGTCTAAAAAATTAAATATAAATTTTTTGGGATATTTAAAAGTTGTAAAAAATGTTATGGAAAGTGATTTGGGAAAATTTTAAACATTTTTTTTAAAATGGGGTTTAAATTTTATTTGCTTAATTTGATGAATGATTTGAAAAAGAATATCAATTTATTTATACGATGGAATTCCTTTTAATGGTTATATGTGTGTGTGTGTGTGTTTATGTGTTAAGTACATGCTTATGAATAAATGTGGGTGTGTATATAAATTTTAATTTATATATATATGTGTGATGTTTCATAAAAATTTTTTATCGAATATCTAATTTCAGAATTATTATTTTTTCCTTTCAAATAGTTTTAACAAATATAATTATAATGTTTTGACGAATTGTTATTATTTCATGTTTTTTTATTTAGGAATTTTATCTCTATAATATTTAGTTTCATTATTTTGGGAATGTTATTTAAATAGTTTTTTGAAATCTATTGTAGATTTGATTTTGGAATATTGAGTTTAAAATTATGTTGTGATTTGATTCAATTTGTTTCTTCCTATTTTAAGATTATTTCCCAACAATGTTTTAAGGAATATCAAAGAGGATATATTGTTGGATATTACACTATGTAATTATTGGTTGATAAAGTCACATCCTAGTAATTTGGTTAATCTATTCTAAAAATGGATCATAGTGTTTCCCATCCAATGACCCAATATCAAGAATGTGTTTTTATGTTATGAGAGTAGAATCCTCCTCATTTCATCTGATTGCAATAACCAAGAAAGTATAATGAGTGGTTTTAAAGTATTTAAGAGATATTTATTCATCTTGATCTTCCCAAGCATCTTATTCTCATGTTCTCTAACATTATAATAGAAGGGATGGGATGGAAATCGTGGAATTTTGTTATTCTTAACAAGACACTAGAAGACAACTCATGGGAAGGATTTACAACTTTTCTAATCTAGTAGTAATTCACTAGTTCTGTAAGGATACCAAAGGATATTGATGTATATGGTCTCTATAATGATTATTCAATGGTTTGGGAGTATGCCAAGATTATTTATAATTAGTCTTTATATCTTATTTATTCTAGTAGAGATAAATATTATAATGATCTATACTTTAGAAGTGGCCTCTAACAATAAATTCTTTTAGTTGTGTCTTCACTCAACCGTGAAACTTATGAATACGTGGTGAGGCTGGATATTTGGGACAAAAGATGATTAGATTGGTAGCCAGAGGTGGTTATTCTTTCTTCTATCTTTATGATTAGTGGTAGTTTCTATAGATATGGGAATGGGAAAAAAGTTTTATTTATCCCATTAGGTAGTTGTATAAAAGGGTTATTGTGTATCTTTTCACTATATTAGTCAAGGAGAATATTCTTAGTGTGTAATCAGTATGGAAATTCATGGAATAATAAGTCATAATACCAATAATCACCAAAGCATTGTTGTACCTGTGGTCATTTGGGGAACCTATATAGATTCTCTAGGGTACTTTCCTTTTGAGAACAATTTGGAAGTAAGTTGTTTTTTTGATGCGGGAATAAGTTTGTGCTGAATGTATTTCCTTTTTTAATGAAAAGAAATCACCTCGCATTGTAATTTTTTTATCAAACTCACAATCATATTTGGAAGATCAAACATAAAATACATAATAAATTCCATTGGATTTTGAAAAAAAATTCTATAACAAATTTTTCATCAGACTCTCCATGGGTCCTCAATGTGTGTTTCAATCATAATGAGGAAGAGTTTCAAAGTTGGAATGGATTTGATTAAAATATAATGATTCTTTTATAAGATTTGATGTTTTCATAAATCATAAGTTGTCTGAAAAATGTGTGATATAGGCCTTATGAAGGAGGGGGGAAGTGCTACCAATCGGAATGAAGTTTGGTTGGAAATAAAGATGATGATGGAGTGATGGGAAGTTATAATAATTTCCATTATAAGTCATACAATTTTATGCCAATATTAAACATTCTCAATGTCATTCGAAAATCATGATACAAGATAAACTTTGTACAATAATAATTTTTCTGAAGACAAATATTTTTGGTCTCAACAACTCTGTGTGATATCACTTGATTAAGAATTGTTAAAGGTGGTGATTTGTTTTTTGGAATGAGAGAAGAAGAATATAATGGTTTTTAGTTAGACCAAAATGTCACAAGATAAAAATCTTCGAAGAAATATTTCAGTGAGGAAAGAAGTTACTACTGAAAAAAGTCCACTAGACAAGATATTACACCGATATATTAGAGTAATCCTTACACTGATCATCAAACGTAGTGATGGTTTCAAAAGAAAATTAGCGGTAGAAAAGTTTTTTCAGGTAGATCAGTAAGTAGAGTTATTTGGGATAGATGAAGAAGATGATGTTTTGGGACCTATGTAAAATGGGATTAAAAATAAATCAAAATTGTAGTCATCCATTTTCATTAGGATGAATAGTTTTATCAATTGGGTCAATAAATAAAGAATAATTCTGATATATTTTTATTGATTCTGTCATGAGTTATCAGACTAGATTTGACACCGATTTTTAGAGTGAATTAAAGACTGTTCCATCGGGTGAAAAAAACCATAAAAAATCATTGATATAAGAAAATTAATAAAATACGAAATATTATTATGTAGTTTAAAAATGTTGAAAAGCTGTTGTCCAAGTATTTTGGATGTAAATGATGAGCCACTGCTGAGTAAGTGAAGGAATCTTTAGAAGTTGAAACTATGTTTATTGAAGAATGATTTCAATGTTTTATATACATTAGTTGGTTCAGATCATCAGAATGATTTTTTTTCAATAACTTGGTATTGATCCTCATAATTAGAAGTGTTTTCCTTATCATATTATCATTTGGTACCAATAAATCTAATGAAAAAACTATTCATTTACATATCTCAACATTATAATGACATAATCGGAATGATAATTGAAATTGGACTAAAGAATGGTTTGAATTATGAATTGATCTGACGTTGTGAGAAAATTATAGAAGGTTCAATAATAATCAATAATAGGTGATAAGAATTGAATAAGCCAAATTTGTGTCTTAAATTTAAGAGAAATTTAAGTTTCAGGAAATGTAATTTAGTGGGAAAACATTCGAGTTTCCCACCAAAACCATTTGTGGTGCACCTATATATAATGGGAAGTAAATTGTACTTTCTGAAACCTGTACTATTTATTATTGAATATAGATGGTGGAGTGATAAAAGTTTTTAGCAAGAATGATTTTATGGATTAATCCTTTTTGAGGAAGTTATCTGAATAAAGAGGGAACTGTGCACTGCATGCATGGAAAGATGGCCTGGGAGATTGTGGAAAATCAAACTCTCTGGGGGAGGATCATGCGGCACAACTTCATCAATGTACAGAAAGTGGAAGCTTCCACGGAACACCCTTTTGGAGGACGATTTTCCCCTTGGTATCGAACCTACAACACCATTCTCGCTGGATTGTGGGAGACGGCAGCGTCCCTTTCTGGAGCAGCAACTGGGCAGGATCCGAACTTGGCTTCCCACGATGTTCGACACCTTCGATCACCTTCAAAGAAGCGAGCTCGTTTCTGAATTTTGTTAAAGTCGTTCTGGACGAAGATCAGAAATCCATTTCAGACTCTATCCACATCATCTCTGAGCCAGACAAATGCGTGTTTACTCGTTACTTTTCGGGGAAGTTCACCGCAAAGGACTTCCATAGGATCTCGACTCCCCAGGCTCAGCGCGACAACTGGTCTGAGAGAATGTGGTGCAAGAACATACAATCCAAATACAATTTTTTTGTGTGGAGAGTGAGGAACTGGGCGATACCTTCAGATGAAAGCATCAGGAAAATCGGCATCAGCCTCGCCTCTTGGTGCCAGTGCTGTAGGAACAAAAGCAAGGAAACCACCAACCACATTTTTTTTGAAGGTGAATGGGCTAAGGATGTCTGGAAGTATTTTGGTGTTTATACAGCGGAATTCCCCATGGATATCTGAGGGTTATCGATCCTTGATATATGGTTCCAGGAGACCCCGGACAAAGGACCAGATCGGATTGCGCGTTCGGCTATTTTCAGTGCAGGTTGTTGGTGTCTATGGTAGGTGAGGTTCAAAGAAAGATATGAGGGGCAGATCTCTTCACTGAGGTTGATCATTGTGCGATCTAAATGTCTGCTTATGGATATGGTCCACCTTATTAAGGTATGGCGGGAAGCTTCTTTCCTTCGTAATTTGCAGGCTTGCCCTGGGCTGGCAATCCCCATGGTGGGTTTGCAAGGACAGTGGGGGAAATGGAACCCCCCAGCAGAAGGTCTTAAACTCAACACCGATGGCTCCTGCAACTTAGGAATCATGCGAGGAGGAGTGGTCTGTAATTCAGAAGGAGGCGTACTCCTTGTATTCATGGTACACTTTGGTAATGGATGCTCTCTTCAAGCGGAGGCCAAGGCTCTCCTAACGGGGCTCAACCTGTGTATTCAGAAAGCTATGGACATCACCCACGTGGAAACTGACTCAAAGATCATCCATGACTCTCTAATGGACAAAGGATCCACTCCATGGTCAGTACTTTATATCATTAGGCGATGTAAGGAACTTCTAAAGAGAAACATGCAAGTTACACATACATGGAGAGAGGGGAATAAAGTCACGGATTATTTTGCCTCCCTTGCCATCCATGGCTCCTATGTCACCTGCCTACCCTCTGCCATCTCCTTGAAGCCTGAGGGGGCGAACTTAATTCGCAATGATGCCCTAGGTCTCCATTATTTTAGACCCCCTAGGTCGGTGTTGCATGTCCTAAATCCTTTGGTCTCTTGTATTCTCTCATGAATAAATACACAATAATGATGATGATGGTTATGAAGTCCATAGAAGTTCTTACTTGCTGCTGGGTAAGAAAGTGAAGATTTTTTTTGAATTTTATATTTTTAAATGTTGAAAAGTAAGTATAATAATTTATTTTGAACTATATATTTAATGTTTCATGATATGTTAGAAAAAATTGTATTACATCATTTCATGCTACTTGAATCACATGCATGATTGTATTGATCACAGTGGTTCACAAGTGTAAGTGAATATCTTACACTTTTATATCCACAGAAAAGGATTTTTATATATATTATTATGTGGTATTAGAGATTGTACATACCATATCAAGGATGTATCTACTCCTTTTCAGTATTGAACATTATAAATACTTGTGTTTTTGTAGATGTGTGATTGTTTTTTTCAACAAAATAATAAATCTTTAACAGAATAAAAATTTTGTTTCAAAAGAAAGGAAACATAAAAAGAAAATAGATATCACATATTAAAACCCTCCCCCAATTAGTGATACAATGATTTTGGATGGTAAATCACAATTGGTATCAGAGAGAAGGTTCCCTTCACTTACTCTTTACGATAGTTTTTCAATAGAAGTTGTGATAAAAAACAAAATTGTGTGAATAATAAGGGGATTCCAGACATCGGTGGTAAGAATTATCATATTTGGAAGGGTAGAATGTTTCTTTAACTTATTTATCCTTTGTATAATATTATTGATGCTACAATTGATGGATTTCATAATATTGATGAAAAATTTCCACTTACATCTATTGAAGAGAACAATCTAGATAATGATGGAAGATCTAAGAATGATTTTCTCTCATCACCTTTTGAAAGTGAGTTTCAAATAATGAAGGGTTTTCACTTACAATGGTGTTTGGGATAAGCTAAAGAATATTTACAAAAAAAATACAAAAGGTGGAGAAGTAAAAGTTACAAATATAGAGGCTGAAGTATGATGATCTCAAGATGGGTGAGTATGAATCAGTTGATGACTTCTTTACTGGGTGAGAGACATTGTTTGAACTATTAGATGTCTTGGTGAAAAGATAGAAGACTCTACAATTGTTGAAAAGATCTTGATAATAATTTCTGAAATATTTGATTCCAATGATTCTTAATTATTATGATAAGGATCCAGAAACATTATATTTGGATGATTTGTATATCACTCTCTATATTTATGAAATGATAAGGAAAAAATTCATGATTGGAAAAAAATATGATTAAGAAATGAATTTATAGGATAAAAAAGAAAGAAATTTATTAACAATATTCATAAATAATAAGAATTTGGTGATTCTAATTATAAAAATGAGGTCTGTAAAAATATTGATGAATTTTTTCCTTGTTTTCTAAAAATGTTAAAAGTGGTATATGAAAGTATAAATTGAAAATTCCCTTGAAATTTTTAGGATGTGGATCTTTTGGAAACATTAATTATAATTTTCCTCAAATAATGAAAGAATAGGATCATGATGAAGATAAAATAAGAATAAGAACATTTTTTTGTAGAAATAGGGTGTTGTGGATAAATCTTATTCCAAAGGGAAAGATAAAAAGTTCCCCAATTCCCGAAGAAAAACATGTATCTCTAAAGATAATAATGAATACGAAAGTGAAGATAAATATGAAAAATATATTGATTATCCTGAAGAGAATACTTTCATTGTAATATTTAATAATAAATATTTTACATGCAGTAGTTCCGAAGAAGAATAAATGAAACTTTAATTTCATCTGAAAGAAGATTTTTAAAAATTTATAATAAATATTGGGAAGCTTCATAATGAAATTAAGAAATTGATAAATGACAGTTCATTAAAATTAATAAATAATGTTTTCATGATGATAAATTTAAACTAGTGGAATAGATTGATGACTTGATGAAATATATCATGAAAGAAAACAATTGGAATGATCCTCTAGAAGTTATGTTACAGAAAAATAAGAAGAATTGGAAGTTTTCTAACAAAAACTTCCTAAAGCTGAGAAAAGGGTTAATAGTTTCATGAATTCCATCATTGAAGATAATAAACTCTCTAGAAATATTAAACCTAATAATGATCAATAAAAATTACCTTCAATGGTTGTGAATAAATATGGAATTGTTTTTGAGAAGAATAAAACTGGGGAAGTTTTTAATGTGTCCAAAACCTAAAATGTGGAGAATTTAGAACATTCATAAAATTCTGAGTTTGAAAAAGTATCAATTACATAGTTTTCCATTAACTATAGAAATAAAACCATGCTGAAAAAGAATATTCTAGTTGATAACAGAAATGTTGGTTTTCAATAATGTTCTAATAATAAATATGATAAGGTTATGGAGAAACATGATCACAACTCAGGATAGTATGGAAGTTTTTGAAGAAGATATTCTTTCTATGGATACTACTTGTATTGTGATGGATTCAGACATAAGGAATTTTTTTTTGATATAATAATAAAAATACATATTTTCCAAAAATTAGAGTAAGAAAAGTTTGAGGGGGATTTGAGCGTCTCAAAGAGAGAATTCTAAGAAGTATTTTTTGAAGAAGTCTGAGGAAGATGATGTAAAAATATATAATAGGTTCCAACCCATAAAAACTATGTGTGGATTATGTGAACAACCAAGAAATATTCAAAAATGATATCTTTTTTTGTTACCATCTCAGCAAAAGTTTAACAAAAATTATTTGAAGACGGATGTGAAGAAAGATAAAGGGAAAGAAAAAGCTTTTGTTGTAGGAACCACTCTCAATGATACAAAATAATAATGACCATGGATCTTGGACAGTGGGTGTTCTTCTCATATGATAGGAGAAATAAAAATTTTAAAGGATGTGAAATATTTCATTGAAGGAATAGTGGAATTTTGTATTGACAAATATCTTAGAATCAAAGGTGTTGGATCAGCCATCATTTGGAATGAAAAACTGAAATCCAAGAAATCTTTATTTGCTGATGGGATGAAACAAAATTTGATCAATGTTTCCAACATTATGATGAAGGTAACAAACTTAATTTTATAAAATATTTATTTTTTTGAAAAGTGGGTTATATTGAAAGATATTTACAAGAGGAAAACGTAAAAAAAGAAACTTACTCCAAGTTGGTGAGGTTAAATACTCTTATTACTTAATCATGGTGGTAGAGAATCTTTTGTGACACAAATTAATGGGACACATGTATTAGAGAAACATGAGAAATTTATCAAAGACAGATAGTGTCCATGTGATTCTTGATATGTAAAAAAAATAGATTTATTAAACACAATTTTTTAGTAGGGAAAGATTACAAACTCTATAAATAAGAAAGTTGGCATTTCTTAAAAAATACCCCTGGAACTTTTTCATTCTAATATATGTTGTTCATTGAGAAAACAATCAAGTCATAAACATAAGTATTTCACTACTTTTAATTCTGACTTTACTCACATTATGTGCATTATGTATATGAAACATAAGTCAAACACTATGAAAATGTATAAAAGATTTAGGAATAAATCTAAGAAGGAATGTGATTATTTAGTGAAGAATTTGATAATAGAAAAATGTTGGGAAATAAAAAAATGGATATTTTGAATGTGATCATGAGAATCATGGAAGTTGGAATAAGTTAAGTACATAATACAATCCATAACAGAATTTTGTTTTTTAAAGAAAAAATATAATGTTAGTTTGAATGGGGAAAAATATATTACTTGATCATTGTCTCTCTCTTCACTTTTGGATTCAATCCATGAGTAGTGGTGTGCATATTCAAAACTGATGTTTCTGTAATTCAAATTAAGATATAGTTCTATATAAAATATTTTATGAAAAAACTCGAAGTTGTAAACACTTAATAATTTTTAGGAGTCCATGCATCATAAATAAGAAAGGATGGAAACCATGTGAATTTCAAGAAAAGTGGTGATGATGGAATTTTTATTGGGTATGCTCTGGAAAGAAGATGATATATATGTTTCAACAAAGATTCATGAAGATACGTTGACTCTATTGATTTGAAATTTATTGAAATAGTTGAGGAAGAAAATAAAAAACTAATGTATATTAGGAATATTAACGATATCAAATAATTTTTATTATCAATTATTATAAGGATGAAAATAATTCTAATCATTCTTAAGAAGAAAAATCAAATTCAGATATTTCTAGTTTTGAGGAAGAGTCTCAAAAAACTCATCTCAGGATAAGAAAGAAATTGGAGGATGAAAACATTATTGATGATCTACATCAAAAGGATAAAATAATAATAACATTAAATTTTTTTACTCATGCTTTTTTGTATTCAGATTTTTTGCCAAAAGATGTGAATGATGCTTTTAAGAATCCAAAATGGGTTCAAGCTATGAATGAGGAGTTGGATCAGATAGAAAAAAAATGTCACATTGGAACTAATACCTTAACCAAATGAAAAAAATATTGGTACAAAGTGGGTTTTCTAGAATAATTTTAATGAAGATAGTGAAGTGATAAGAAGAAAATCATGATTTTTGTGAAAATGTTACTCACAGACTCAAGGCATGGATTTTGATGAGACTTTTTATGTAACACCCCAAGATTTCATAGTGTGTTATTTCTTCAAAATAATTCAATAACTTGCACTACACGCAACACCGAGTTCAAGCACACCATGACTTACCAAACAAGCCGTTCAAAAGAGGTTAGGAATAGTATTAACTAAATTTTAAACTTTATATAATCCTTATAATTTTGGAATCCATTTTATGAGTTTCTTAGACATAATGTAAGAACAAATTCATTTTCAGTATTTCACTTTTACCAAATTTTAATAGTGATCCCTTTTTAAATACAATATTTTAAAATTTTAAAATAAATTGGGACATCAAAAATTTAAAATGAAACACCCCAGGCTTCCCCGAAACGCTTCTCTTTGAATAATTCTGTAGCGTCTGTTGTACACAACTTCGAGTTCTAACACACACCACAACCAATCAAACTAGCCGTTATGAATAGTAATACCTACTTTTTGAAATTATATATATTTTATATTTCAAAATAGACTTCATTTTTGGATTTGGAATATCGAATTTATCCTAGGGTGAAATTTTGGAACTTTTCGGATAACACTTATATTTTGATGAATAGTGAAAATTACTAAATTTTAATTAAAAACAAATTTTTTAATCGAAATAATTTATATTGATAAATTATGAATTTGAGTGGTTTTCAAGTATATTTAGAATATATTTTTACCATTTAATATAATGTCTGTCATTGTACATAATTTTACAATTAAACTGGACATAAACAAGTGTCAATCTTTTGATAGTTATTATCTCTTAAAAACACGCTTTTTGTTTTAACAACGGGAATTAATTTTAAATTAATTTCTGCCACTTCTGTATTTTGAATTTGGAAAAATGGATTCCATATTTTGAATCAGTATGTTCAAATTTTGTAAATAGGAAACTTTTATTTTTAGACATTTTGAATAATTACTTCGGTAAATATTTTATTTACCCTGGTTAAGGGTAAATCCAGTAAATAAGGGTTAAAAAATAATAATATAATAATATTAAATTACCCTAAAATGTGTCCTAGCCTAATTGGTTGATACATGTTCGACCATAGGCATCTTTGGATCGATTTTGGGACCCCATGGAGCCACTTGTAGGTGACAGAGACACTTTATTTTAATTAAGTTAAAATGAATACAAAAATGACACAAACATATATCTTTTAGCAATACAATTTTTACATAGGGTTATATATGTTGGATTTTCGACTATAAAAATTCATTAGAAAGATAAAAATATTTCCTAAATAATGATATTTTATTTACAATTTTTAGAGATTACATAATTTAATTTATTTATGACACAATAATGATGCAGTAATTACCATAATAGTAAAAATTTAAAATAATTGATATTATAAATACCAAAATAAATATAATTTGAGACTTTTAATTAATTACAATAATTTTATAGGATAATATGACATATTAGGATTTATTTAATTAACGTTTTTCGAAGTAATCATTCTGTTATTAGTTTCAAAAAAATCAATTATTGAATAGTGTCAAAACTGACATAAAAGAGTTTTTAAAACAAATATTATATTATTAATTGATATTAAATTCCTAAAAATATAATGTTCGGCCAAGAGACTTATATCACGATATTTGTATCATTAATGGATCACTTGGGGGTCTCTTGTATGTATATAGTATGTTTATTAACTATATAATATAAAAATAAAAAGTGACATGGTAAATGTCAAACTAATTAACTAAGAGTTAAAACTAAAATATATGGTTAATATAGTAACCCAAACCTATCTAAATTATATTGGTTGAATTTTTTTCGACCTATCCCCACCTTAACATTTATATACTAAACTTTTGAGCCATTAGAAACTGAATATGAATTTATTATAAATTAATATTTCTAGCTTTTCCAAAGGTGCCCCTCACCCCTCTTATAAAAGGGCACTCCCCCTTCTCATTACTTCACACCTTCAAAGCCTTTTGGTTCGGCCAAAATCTGCCAAATACTCTCCCAACATCCCGTCACTACAACCTAGAGGCCTTATTTTGATCATAAATCCAGCCTAAGGAGCCCTTTTGACCAAATCAAAAGGAAGAACCCGAAGAAGAGGTAATGATTTCACCACCCTTTTCCAAGTTCCTTTCTTCTTCCACTTCTTCTTTTTTTGTTATTACCATCATAAAATAATAACTACAGTATCATATATATACTGTGATGTTATTATAAATATGGTACAACCATATTCAGTATTCTATCCACCCTTTGAATAACATGTCACCATACGTGCGTACGTACGGCTTACCGTCTCCATGTCGTGGTGCAATTGTTATTCAATATATTATTATTTGGATGGGTATAATAATGATGTGTAACTCATGTAAATAATAAATATAACATGTTAATGATTATTTATATATGATATACCATCCATTTATATATTATTTTAATATCAAAAGAATGATATTGTCGCTCGGGCGTACGTACGGACTACCGTCTCCACGAACGCGATGAGATTCATTCTCCATCGTATCCATTCAAGTATAATTATCATTTGATGATTTAAAAAAGATTTTTAAGGACTTGATATCATTCTAGATATTAATAAGATACAACCTATCCATAACAAACATGTATTATGTAACAAAACATATAAAAGAAAATGAGTAAGTTGACACCCGAAACGACGATAATTCTAAGATATTATTAACAAATCAATGTTAAAAGATCATATATGATATCATATTAATATATATGTTTCATGTATAATTTAATATCAATTATTTCACCATTATACAGGAGTTTAACCTACCCTCAACCAAGGAAAATTGCAAGGTAAGGGTTTATTTCGCAATCTCTTCATTATCCGAGGTTGTTTATACGTAACAATCTACTGGGATTTCTTTACCATCCACATCCATGTTTCTTCGAAATGTATTTCAAAACATTTTTACTATTTCCAAAGAATATGGGTTAAATTCATTTATACCCTTATGTTTTTTTAAAGGAATCTTTCCGTCATTTTCCAAACAAGGCACTTTTTACCTTTCGACAAATTTAAGGTAAGAATTGTTTTTCACTTATTCGGCGGGTGCGGCTATTTACCGCCGTTATAAAATCGTCAAAGCTTCCCTTACAAGATTATAAGAATATTTTCAAAGTAAATGTTTTATTTTATAATTATGTGACTTTTAAATGATTTCAGAATGAATATTTTAAAAAAAAATTGAAAGGTACTCTTTTTCAAGATCATAATTTTAAATGTTTTAAAGATTTATCATTCTAAATATTATTAATTAATGTCCATGTTTTCAAAATGATTTTAAGGACTTATTTATATGGTCATGAAGGTTTTGAAATGATATTTATTTTCAAAAGTTTCAAAGTGGTATGGGACACTTTGATTCAAAAATCACTTTTAAATTACTTATTTTATAAATGTGTGACTTTTCAATGATTTCGAGAAAAGAGATATTTCTCTCAAATAGTTTTGATTTCATCTATGTCAACATCCTTTAATGTATTTTAAGCTTATTTGAAGTTGATTTATTATGATACAAAACTTCTATATTGTATTGAAGGTTTTGTGATATGTTTGACTGTGGATGTGCTATTTTTATACCATTCATGGTTTATGGTGAAAGTATTGACATTTCGTATGCTAGTATTAATACGAATGTTTATGTTATGTTTAAACCTTTTCATATGGGAATGCATTGGACTTAATATGTGACGGGTGGAGCCCGCTATAGCTCCTCGATGCATCGGTAGGTCTCATGAGACAAACTAGTGTCTTGGAACAAGGCCTTGGCAAAATCTTATTTATAGTATTAGCACGAGGCCTTGGCTATATGGTTATGATAGTCTGGCATTATGAATTCCATCATTATGAAAGTGGTTATTGATATTGCATGTGATTATTAGATTTGTAGAATATCCATGTGAATAATTAGATGGCATTATTTCATTTTACTTTTGCCATACTATGTTGAAGTTCAAGTTTAAAAGGCTTTTGTTTTAGTTATACATTGCCTTAAATGTTTATGATTATTTTTGAAAGTTTCCACTATATTGATATCCTTACTGGGCATTTGAGCTCACCCCTTTTCTATGTTTTATTTTTCCCAGGATGTGAAGAAGTAAGTTATGAATGTCTTACAGGGATAGTTTGTGGGGATATGAGTGTGGAATATGGAGACTATGTTGTTGTAGTAGTTTTTCACTTTATGATGTAATGTAAAACTTTATGAATATATCTAGTGTTTGCAAGGCTACTAAACCAATCGGTCTTTCGAGATTTGATCTTTCTTGTGATCATGCCAATGTAATGTAATAATGCACCGACTCTGGGTAACTAGGGTTGGGGCGTTACAGTTGGTATCAGAGGAAGTTTAGTACAAACCTTGGAAGCTAGATTTAGATAAACTCTGATTAGAGAACGTAGACCTAAGATAAACTTTGAGGATTTGTATAGAAGAACATCTAAGAATTTTGGTATTGTAGAGATTTTGTGAGTTTTCCGAGCAATACATCCCTCTCTGAATACGAGCCGGTAGAGGCATCTCTGGCACAGATGTACCTAGGGGTAAAACCCGAAAACACCGCTTTGAGCTAAACTCGAACGGGAACTGGTGCACGAAAACGGGCCTTGCTGCACTCTTGGTTACGACACTCCCGGGAGATATGTTTAGGATAATTCTCATTTTCCTTACAAACCATTATGAAGGGTTTATGAGTATATACTTCCTCAAAGGAGAAATTTTTATGATTACGGATTATATCCATAAACTATTTAATTTATTTTATGTGTTTTACAAGTTTTGGATTAGGTATTTTTATTCATAAACTAATCTAGTGTATTCCATTGTTTAGAAATGGCGCCCAGTATAAGGAATGAGAACTCCAGAAATGCACATGATCCAAAGAGAAATAAGGATCATATCTTTCATAGTCTTAAGCCATAATTTATAAGAGAAATAGTCTCCCATGTATTATCATCTTATGAAGAAATAATATCATGTGTTGATAAGATAAGTAAAGAGTTTACTGAGTCCTATGGATTTGAAGGGAAGCAAGAGAACAAAAGGATGGAAGATAGAAAGATGTATAAAGGGAAGAGGGAAAAAAATAATTTTCCCATATGTGATAACTATGGGAAGAAACACCCTTGAACTTGCCTGAAAGGAATGGGAGTTTGATATAAGTGTGGAGGAAAAAGGCACAAATTGCGTGACTGCAAGGGTAAGAAAATGGTTTCAAATGTACAATGCTTCATTTGAAAGGAGTTTGGACACTACGTGAACCTATGTCCAAGTCATCAGACTATGCCGAAAATGATGCTATTGGATAATATTCAAGTTATGATACTACCACAAATGAAGAGGAATGATTAGAGTTCTTGTGTTGATTATGTCATTTGAGTTTTGTATCAACAATTTACTTGTTATAATAATTATGGAGTATATAAGGATTTTACTATAGTACTATTTCATTAAGGACTTGAGATTGTCTGGAACAAAGAAAAGTGACTCAATAGCAGGATAATTTTTTGGAAAATATATGGTTGAGAGAATGATAAACCATAATATAGTTCTGATACCCAGGTAGTGATTTTGGAATAATAAAAGATTGATTTGGATAAATAATTTTGGATTTTTTTGACTACCTTGAAACTAATTAATGATTTTTATATTCCATCATTGTTGGGTTTTAAAACATTTTTGGATTGAAGGAGTATATCTATTATTCTTTAAGGAATAAGGGATCATGAATGTATTCAATAAGGTTTTATGGTAATTCAGGATGTTGTAGTGTTTTAAAAGAATACATGATGAAGGTGTTCACATGTTATTACGTGGAAAAAAGGATCTTTATTGTGTTTACCTTCCTTGTAGATTTTGGACTGAAGTATTTTGGATAGTTCTAGTTTAGATTATTTTGGATTTCCAAAAAAGGACAACCCGGAGGTCGGGCGGCAACCCGTCGCGTCCGGCAAGGCCGCGAGACTTGAACACACAACCGAAGGGCGACAAGGGTGTATCACCTACCACTGAACCATGTGATGTCCTGGTTTGAATAATGTCGTTTTTTAATGGTTCTTCTAGATGAATTATAAATTCATTTTTTAACCCTATACGAATAGGATAAATAGAATATTATTTTTTATGTTATATTATCTTTAAGAGTGAAAGATGATTTTGTGGTAGAAATTAGTTAAAGGATGGAACTCTACTTGTCAAGAATATATTTTTCTTCTTCTCTTATTCTATGAAGAAATTAATTCTTATAATTTATTTAAGGAATCCTAAAACCAAAAAATGTGTTATCCTAATACCCTATGTTTTGTTGAACCGATGGTATTTAAAATCATCATAGATTGATGAATTTAAGGACCTCAATTTTACAGTTGTTTGTGTTGATGACCTCAATCACTACCTATAAATATTTCTGTTTTTCCTCCAATTATATGTCTCTAATTTCCACCAATGTTCTTCTAATCGAGATCATAATTTGGTGGTGACCCTTTCATTTCTCTTTTCCTCATATTAAGACTAAATTTTAGTAACCCAATTTCTGATGTGGGTTTTCCCACAAAGATATTTTCTATTTTTAACCTTTTATTTTCTAAGAACAATTTCAAATTATGAGGACGCAATTTATTGAAGGAGGGGAGAATGTAACACCCCAAGATTTCATAGTGTGTTATTTCTTCAAAATAATTCAATAACTTGCACTACACGCAACACGGAGTTCAAGCGCACCATGACATACCAAACAATCCATTCAAAAGAGGTTATGAATAGTATTAACTAAATTTTAAACTTTAAATAATCCCTATAATTTTAGAATCCATTTTATGAGTTTATTAGACATAATGTAAGAACAAATTCATTTTCAGTATTGCACTTTTACCAAATTTTAATAGTGATCCCTTTTTAAATACAATATTTTAAAATTTTTGACTAAATGGGGACATCAAACATTTAAAATGAAACACCCCAAGCTTCCCCGATACGCTTCTCTTTGAATAATTTAGTAGTGTGTGTTGTACGCAACTTTGAGTTCTAACACACACCACAACCAATCAAACTAGCTGTTATGAATAGTAATACCTAATTTTTGAAATTATATATATTTTATATTTCAAAATTTACTTCATTTTTGGATTTGGAATATCGAATTTAGCCTAGGGTGAAATTTTGGAACTTTTCGGATAACACTTATATTTTGATGAATAGTGAAAATTACTAAATTTTAATTAAAAACAACTTTTTTAATCGAAATAATTTATATTGATAAATTATGAATTTGAGTGGTTTTAAAGTATATTTAGAATATATTTTTACCATTTAATATAATTTCGGTCATTGTACATAATTTTACAATTAAACCGGACATAAACAAGTGTCAATCTTTTGATAGTTATTATCTCTTAAAAACACGCTTTTTGTTTTAACAACGAGAATTAATTTTAAATTAATTTCTGCCACTTCTGTGTTTTGAATTTGGAAAAATGGATTCCATATTTGGAATCAGGATTTTCAAATTGTGTAAATAGGTAACGTTTATTTTTAGACATTTTGAATAATTACTTCGGTAAATATTTTATTTACCATGGTTAAGGGTAAATCCGGTAAATAAGGGTTAAAAAATAATATTATAATAATACTAAATTACCCTAAAACGTGTCCTAGACTTATTGGTTGATACATGTTCGACCATAGGCATCTTTGGGTTGATTTCGGGACCCCATGGAGCCACTTGTAGGTGATAGAGACACTTTATTTTAATTATGTTAAAATGAATACAAAAATGACACAAACATATATATTTTAGAAACAAATTCTTACATAGGGTTATATATGTTGGATATTCGACTATAAATATTCATTAGAAATCTAAAAAGATTTCCTACGTAATTATATTTTATTTATAATTTTTATAGATTACATAATTTAATTTATTTATGACACAATAATGATGCAGTAATTACCATAATAGTGAAAATTTCAAATAATTGATATTATAAGTACCCAAATAAATATAATTGGAGACTTTTAATGAATTAAAATAATTTTCTAGGATAATATGACATATTAGGATTTATTTAATTAACATGGATTGAAGTAATCATTCTGTTATAAGTTTCAAAAAAATCAACTATTGAATATTGTCAAAATTGACATAAAAGAGTTTTTAAAACAAATATTATATTATTAATTGATATTAAATTCCTAACAATCTAAGGTTAATCCAAGAGACTTATATCAGGAAATTTTTCTCATTAATGGACCACTTGGGGGTCTCTTGGATGTATATTGTATGTTTATTAACTATATAATATAAAAATACAGAGTGACATGGTAAATGTCAAACTAATTAACTAAGAGTTAAAACTAAATGATATGGTTAATATAGTAAACCAAACCTGTCTAAATTCTATTGGTTGAATGTTTTTCGGCCTATCCCCACCTTAACATTTAAATAATCCACTTTGGAGCCATTAGAAGACGAATATGATTTTATTATAAATTAATATTTCTAGCTTTTCCAAAGGTGCCCCTCACCCCTCTTATAAAAGGGAACTCCCCCTTTTACTTACATCACACCTTCAAAGCCTTTTGGTTCGGAAAAACTCTACCCAAATAATCTCCCAACTTCCCTCACTACAACCTTGAGGCCTTAGTTTGATCAGAAATCCAACCAAAGGAGCCCTTTTGATCAAATCAAAAGGAAGAACCCGAATAAGAGGTAATGATTTCACCACCCTTTTCCAAGTTCATTTCTTCTTCCACTTCTTCTTTTTTTGTTATTACCATTCTAAAATAATAACTCCAGTATAATATATATACTTTGATGTTATTATAAATATGGTACAACCATATTCAGTATTCTATCCACCCTTTGAATAACATGTCACCATACGTGCGTACGTACGGCTTACCGTCTCCACGTCGTGGTGTAATTGTTATTCAATATATTATTATTTGGATGGGTATAATAATGATGTGTAACTCATGTAAATAATAAATATAGCATGTTAATGATTCTTTATATATGATATACCATCCATTTATATATTATTTTAATATCAAAAGAATGATATTGTCGCTCGTGCGTACGTACGGACTACCGTCTCCACGAACGCGATGAGATTCATTCTCCATCGTATCTATTCAAGTATAATTATCATTTGATGATTTAAAAAAGATATTTAAGGACTTGATATCATTTTGGATATGAATAATATACAACCTATCCATAACAAACACGGATTATGTAACAAAACATATAAAATAAAATGAGTAAGTTAACACCCGAAACGACGATAATTCTAAGATATTATTAACAAATCAATGTTAAAAGATCATATATGATATCATATTAATATATATGATTCTTGTATAATTTAATAACAATTATTTTACCATTATAGAGTATTTTAACCTACCCTCAACCAAGGAAAAGTTCAAGGTAAGGGTTTATTTCGCAATCTCTTCATTATCTGATGTTGTTTATACGTAATAATCTACTGGGATTTCTTTATCATCCACATCCATGTTTCTTCAAAATGTATTTCAAAACATTTTTACTATTTACAAAGAATATGGGTTAAAGTAATTTATACCCTTATGTTTTTTTAAAGGAATCTTTCCTTCGTTTTCCAAACAAGGCACTTTTTACCTTTCGATAAATTTAAGGTAATAATGTTTTTTTTAACTTATACGGCTGGTGCGGCTATTTACTGCCGTTATAAAATTTCCAAAGCTTCCCTTACAAGCTTATAAGAATATTTTCAAAGTAAATGTTTTATTTTATAATTATGTGAGTTTTAAATGATTTCAAAATGAATATTTTAAGAATTTTTTGAAAGGTACTCTTTATCAAGATCATAATTTTAAATGTTTTAATGATTTATCATTCTAAATATTTTTAATTAATGTCCATGTTTTCAAAATTATTTTAAGGACTTAATTATATGGAAATGAAGGTTTTTAAATGATATTTATTTTCAAAAGTTTCAAAGTGTTATGGGACACTTTGATTCAAAAATCTCTTTTAAATTACTTCCTTTATAAATGTGTAACTTTTCAATGATTTCGAGAAAAGAGGTATTTCTCTCAAATAGTTTTGATTTCATCTATGTCAACATCCTTTAATGGATTTTAAGCTTATTTGAAGTTGATTTATTATGATACAAAACTTCTATATTGTATTGATGGTTTTGTGATATGTGTGACTGTGGATGTGCTATTTTTATACCATTCAAGGTTTATGGTTAAAGTATTGACAATTCGTATTCTAGTCTTAATACGAATTTTTATGTTATGTTTAAACCTTTTCATATGGGAATGAATTGGACTTAATATGTGACGGGTGGAGCCTGCTATAGCTCTTCAATGCATCGGTAGGTCTCATGAGGCAAACTAGTGTCTTGGCACAAGGCCTTGGAAAAATCTTATTTATAGTTTTGGAACGAGGCCTTGGCTATGTGGTTATGATAGTCTGGGATTATGCATTCCATCATTATGAAAGTGGTTATTGATATTGCATGTGATTATTCGATTAGTAGAATATCCATGTGAATAAGTAAATGACATTATTTCATTTTACTTTTGCTATACTATGTTGAAGTTCAAGTTTAAAAGGCTTTTGTTTTAGTTATACATTGCCTTAAATGTTTATGCTTATTTTTGAAAGTTTCCGGTATATTGATATCCTTATTGGGCATTTGAGCTCACCCCTTTTCTATGTTTTATTTTTCCCAGGATGTGAAGAAGTTAGTTATGAATGACCTGTAGGGATAGTATGTGGGGATATGAGTGTGGAATATGGAGACTATGTTGTTGTTGTAGTTTTTAACTTTATGATGTAATGTAAAAATTTATGAATATATCTAGTGTTTCCAAGGATACTAAACTAATTGGTCTTTCGAGATTTGATCTTTCTTGTGATCATGCCAATGTAATGTAATAACGCACCGACTCTGGGTAACTAGGGTCGGGGCGTTACATTTTATCTAATGGAAATGCTAGAAACAGTTAGAATCTTTATTTATATTTCTCTACAAAAATGTTATCAAACTTTTCATATGGATATGAAATAATAATATTTTAATGGTGATCCTGATGAGGAATTTCATATTGAAAAAACATTGGTTTTTTGTTAGGAAAAATGAATGTTAGTTGTGCATGTTGATCAAAGCCTTGTATGATCTAAAAAAAGCTTTGAGGGTATGTTATTCCAAATTAGATATCTTTTTATGAAATATGAGTTCTAAGAAAGTAAGGGTTATTAGTAATTTTTACATAAAATAAAGTTAAAAATTACCCCTTATTGTTATTTTTTATGTTGGTTACATTATCTTTTTTTGGAAAGTTGAAATAACCTATGAACGCTGACGACTTGAAATATTTTTTCAAGATTTACAAGATAGGTGAAATGAAATATATTCGTGGGTTACTATGTTCACAAATGAAGAACCACATATTTATTTCTCAACAAAATTAATCTAAGGAACTGCATAATAGGTTTGGCATAAAAAATTAAAAACCAATTTCCACACCTATTTCAGTGGTAACAAAGATGACTAATGATTGAGAAAACAATTACGTTGACTTTAAATAGTTTCATAATCTGATTGGAAGTTTGTTTTATTTGAGATCCTTAAGACTAGGAATTTTTTATGTTGTTACCTTATGTGAAATATTTTAGAGAGATCCAAAATAATCACATATTTTGGATAAAAAAATAATTATTAGATATATAAAAGTCACACTAAAAAATTCAGAATTAGGTATGAAAGAATAGAAAGTATTGAATTTTTTGGACATTAAAATAATGATTAGGTAGGAAATGATGACAATGTTGACGATAGAAGAACCGCATATAATGGAGTTTTATTTTGTGGAAAAGGTTGTTATAGTTTTAACATAAAGAAACAAAACTAATTATCTCTTAGTATATGGAGGGAGGTGAGTATGTTGATGCCACTCCAAAATATACCAAACTTATGTAGAAAAATACTGAGTTGTAAGACTTAATTTTTATGTAATGTTACCATTGATCATGGGTTGGGATAAGTAAAGTTCCATTATGCTTACACAAAACCTGGTGCAACACTCTCATTCAAAACACATTGATATCAAATATCATTTTATCAGAGAGCATGTTGAGAAGATTGAACATAAGTTGGAGTATATTCCTACATCCAAATAAGTTTCTCACATATTATAAAAACCTTTACTAATTGAATAATTTTTATAATTTTGGTTTCACATTGGTGTCAAAACTATTTCTAATCAAGTCTTAGGTAAATTTTTATGTTATATATTTTATATATTCTTTGTATAGTGTTTTCATGGGGATAATTGATTTATAAGTCTATCAATTGATATGTGCTAAACCATGTAAGGAAGCAAGTATGTAGGGGGTGTTGCGTATAAGTTGTGAACACAACATTTAAATATATGAACTATTTTAATAGTTATTTATAGTGGTTGTATGAAACTTTTTTTATATTTAATTATAATAAGTTAAGAAATATGTGAAGAAAATATAAAAAAATTCATGAGTCACAACTTTTGGAAAGAATAGTTTTTCTATAAATAATTCTTGTTTTGTATAATATGTTAGCTCACATAGGCTTATAATTATTGATAACTAATCCATATATTGAGGTTACAATGTTAGGATATTTATTAAACTTGGTTGATAGAAAAATAAAAAGGGTAGACTGTTGGGACCAAGATGGAAAAAAGTTGTTTTTGGAAGCTGGAAGAAGTTTATGATGAATGAAATCTCTTTTTATTATCAAATAAACTAAATCACATCACTTTAAAAAGGATGGTGATTAGACTCACAATTTTATTCATATGGTTGGAAAAAAATACTTAAAAACTTACATTGGATCTTGAAGATGATTTCTGGAAGAATAGGTTCATTATACTCAAATTGGGACTAGAATGTAAGTTTCAATCATAATGAGGAAGAGTTTTAGTGTCTGAATAGATATCATAAAAATCTAATGTTTCCTAGTTCATCATGGAGTTCTCATAAATAATTATTTATCTAAAAAACTTTTGATGCAATCCTAATGAAGGAAAATAGGCTAACAAGTGTTCCTAGTCGGATTGAAGCTTAGTTGGAAAGAAAGAAAGAAGGCACTGAAAGGATAGGATGTAATAATGCTTTAATTATAAGTCAGAAGATGATATACCAATATTAGACATTCTCAATGTCATTGGGATATCATGATTTATGCTAAAGTTTATAGAATAAGAATTTGAATTCAAAGTATTTCAGCCTTAGTACATTAGTGTGGGATCAGTAGATACAGAATTGTTCAAAGGATGTGATGTTTTATTTTTCAGAATTTGAGAATACAAAGATGTGTGTTTTAAGTCTGACCAAAAATCCATAACATACAAATATTTGGAGAAATGTATTGGTAAGAAAATGAGTTACTATTAACATCAGTCCATCAGATATGATGTGCTAGCAATGTATTAGAGTAATACTTACACCAATCATCAGATGCAGTGATGGTTAAAAAATAAAATTGGAGGTAGAAAAGTTTTTTGAAGTAGATCCATAAGTAGAGTTTGTTGGGATTTATGAATAATTTTAATTTGTGGGGAATAATGAAAAATTTTATTAGAGATCTATAAATAATATTGGGAATTTTTTTGATTAGGTTGAATTATCTTGTCTATCAGTTTAAGAATGAAATAATAACTATGAATTGTTCTAATTAAGTGTGTTAAGAGTCATCAGATAGGATTTGAAACCAGTTTTTGGAGTGAAGTAGAGATCGATCCATCTGGAAAGACACCATAAAAAATCATAAGCCTGGGAAAAGAATAAAATATGAAATGTTTTTATGAAGTTGAAAAAAATATTGAAAAAATATTGTCTAATGAGTTTTGAAGCAGGAGTTGAAGTGTTGCTAAGGAAGTTTAGGAATCATTAGAAGTTATGACTGTGTTTATGGTAAAGTGATTTCAACGTTTTATATCCATTAGATGTTCAGAAGCATCAAAATTACTTTTTCTCATTTAATAAGTACTCTCCACTATAATGAGAAGTCATTTTCATTTAATATTATCATTTGGTATAGATTAATGTAATGAAAAACTTTCATTTTACATATGTATTGATTATAATAAAGAAATGAAAATGATAATCGAAATCAGAGTAAAGAATGGATGGAAATTATGAAGCAACAAGAAGTTGTTAAGTGATTTTATAACGTTCAATAAGAGTCTAGAAGAGTTAATAATAGTTAAAGAATTAAAATATGTACATGTAATTTAAGGGAAATTTATTTTTTGTGAAATTTGGTTAAGAGGGAAAGATTTTCAGTTTCCCACCTGAACAATTTTTTAGTGCACCTATAAATTTTGGTATATACATTGTACTTTTTGAAACCTGTAATGTTAATGAGTGAACAATGAAAGTGGGGTGCTGAAACTTTTTAAAGAGAATGATTTTTCTGATTGAGTATTTGTGAGTACATTTTCTAGATAGAAGAAAAGGAATAAGGAAGATTGTACTGAGTGGGTTATCAAACCGGAGAGGGTCATTAGATCGAGAAACAAAACTAAGACTTCCAAACTGAGGAAGAAGCAGTTCAGAATTATTTCAATGGTATTCTAGAAGAGTTATATTTCTAAACTGGGTAATCAGATTGACTAATTGGAATAGGTTATCAAACTGAGTATTATTACGAAGTATAGATAAGTACTTACCTACTATTGTGTAAGAAAGTAAATAATTTGTTTAAAGTATGTATTTAAGAATGTTGAAAAGGTATCATAGTTACATGTTTTGAACCATCTGTTAAATGATTCTTTACTTGTTACACAAATTTGTATTACATCATCTTATACTACTTGAAGAACATGCACTATTGTATTGATCATATTATTACAAAAATGTATGGGAATATCCAACATTTTTTGTATCCTCACACATAAGGATTGTTTTCTAAAATATTGCGTGGTATCAGAATGTTTTCATTCCATACCAAGTACATAGATACTTTACATGGGTAGGGAACCTTGTAAATACTTGTTTTTATATGGATGTGTTATTTTTTTGTTTTCAAAAAAGTGATTAATCATTAATAGAAGCAAAATTATGTTTCAAAATAAAGGAAACTTAAATGAAAAAAAGATATCACTAATTCATACCCTCCCCCTATCAATGATTCCTTAATTGTGGCTGGGAAATAACATTTATATGAATAGATATGGTGCAAGATATAATCTATAAATTAATCTTTTATATCAATATGGTGATCTTGTTACTAATGCATTATATGTATAAATTTTAATTTATTTTAAAAAAATTATGTTTTGGTTATTGTGTTGGTGGTGCTGTCTTTTGTATGGGATGGATGATGATGTTGCATCTCTTTAAGGAATTATATTTTCTATAGTTGAATATTTTGGTAAATCATGTTTTTTTCATGGAGTGGTGGAGTTTTAAATTCCATGTCACATTTCTTATATGTTTTCCTCTCTATAGGATGGGTCAGTTGTGTTGGATTGGGAAAATCAGTGTTCAACCAGAGTCCTAATATAGTGGGAATACCACAATAGAGGTATATCATGGTGAATCTGATCCTATGGGATTAATGTTCATATTTAGAGGAATATTGTAATTATAATTACTAGGTAAATTATTTTAACTCCCCCACCACAACCTTGATCATAGTATTTTGGTTAGTTGACAATGTCTCTTGCATGATGTATACTAGTAAATATCCTTAATAGCCCATGATGTGTTTAATTGATTATTTCTATGTTAGGGGTCGGGGAGTTCCTTATTTTGAGGTTTTGTTTAGATATATGAGTCTATCTCTATTTATTCTTTTGTTGGACGGTTTGAGTTCATTGGTATCAGTATTTATCTCCATAGATTCTTGGATCGATTTTTTGGAGGATCTCTCTAGAATCATCCTTGATTTCAGGGTCCCTTATGTTGAATGGAATGAAAATTTTCTTTCAAAAATCTTCATGTATTTGTTTCTCATCTTGAAATTAGGGGCTTGGGGGAATGAAATAGCATGTCACGGAGTTAAGGGCATAGTTTTTCAAACTGTGCAGCAACCGTGTGATCCACTCTCTAATTTTTTAAAGCCTAACCACATGATCGACGTATAGTTTTCAATACAATGTGTCTTTCTCGTGTTTAGTGCTAAAAAATACCAGTAGAGTGTGTACAGTTTGGGGCATGATTTCCAAAACCATTTGACCAAAATAGGAATAGTTCTTGATTTCATTAAAATGTTTATTTTTTTATGTTTTCCTTATCGTTTCTAAACCCAAAATCACTCATCTCCCCTCTCATCTAGATCTGGAAAACCCCAGGGGATCCTCCCTCACCTCTCCTCTCATCCCTTGGTGGATTCTTGGGATTTCATCATTTTTTTACTTGAATATTCAAAGTAATCGCAATCTATCTTCTTTCAATCCTTCTTCCTTCTATTCTATTGTTGGTTCTTCCTCTTCTATGATCCCTATGAACTATGATTCATACTCCCTTGTTTTTAAATTTGGGTTTTTCATGGTTTCTCTTTGTCCCTATTCCTCCATTGGATCTTCTTGAGGTGGATTTGATCCATCATTGTCAGTGGAAAGAAGGTTTAAGGTAGGTTACCATATCTTTTAGGCATTAAATAGAAATAAAATTACATGATTTTTTAATGGGTATTTTTAATATCTTATGATGTTAATATATTATGGAAAATTATTATGATTATTGGAATTGGTTTCTCACTTTTTTATATATTTTCCCTTAGTTCTCATCAAGGGTTTCTCATGTTAAATCATGTTTTCTATATTTCTCTGAAATTTTGAGCATCCTAAGTGCTTGATTGGTTTTCCAAATGATTTATATCACATTAATTAATAATTACCTAGGGTTTTTTTGTTCTTTTTATTAGTTTGGCACAAATCCCTAATGGATATTTTGGTTTTTAAATAAGTCCTCAAAGAGATTTTAAATCTTTAAATACCCTAAATATGGGTTATACACAAATATATACATACATACACACACACACACACACACACACACACATATATATATATATATATATATTTGCGTGTACCCTCCTTTAACATATTCACATTTGGTTGTATAAATATGTGAATTTATTAAAATGGGTGTATATATATATTATAGTTCATAAGTTTATATGTTTAAATATTGTTTTTGGAACATGAAATATGTAACATCCAAATATTTCATATTACATTATCTCTTCAAAGTAATTTAATAACTTGCGCAACACGCAACACTGAGTTTGAGTGCACAACAACTTACCAAACTAGCCATTAAAAAAGCGGTTATGAATAGTTTAAACTGAATTTTAAATTTTATATGATATATAAAATTTCAGAATCCATAGTATGTGTTTCCTTGACATAATATAAGAAGAAATTCATTTTTCTCAGATAAAAGAAGTATTTTTCAAAAAAAGAAATTTTGCCGCCCGTTAATGGAGAACCCTTTTTCAATCCAATATTTGACACTTTTATATATTCTATTTGACAAAATAAAATTATTATTTAGAATAAATACATAAAAATTTAGTTTTGATAATTTTTTGGTGTTTTTCTGATAACTTTCATATTTGGGTGAATAGTGAAAATACAAAATTTTAACAGAAAACAACCTTTTTAGTCAAAATAATTTATAGTGTTAAATATTATATTTGAATGGTTTGAAAGTATAATTATATTATATTTTTATCATTAAATAAAATTTTGGTCATTATAAGTAATTTCACATTTAAATTTGACATAATCACATGTCATTCTTTAGATAGTTTTTACATTTTTTCAAAACCCACTTTTTGGTTTTGACAACGGGAATTAATTCTAAATTAATAAATTCAACTTATATAATTTTAATTTGGTAAAATTTAATTCATTTTTTAATTCTGAATATCAAAATTATCTTAGAATGAATTTGTTGTGTTTTTCTAAAAACATTCATTTTTTGATGAATAGTGAAAATACTAAATTTCAAGTAAAAACAAATTTTTTAATAAAAATAATTTATAGTGATAAATTATACTATTGAGTGATTTTAAAGTATAATTAGATTATATTTTTACCATTTAATCCAATGTAGGTCATTGGATGCAATTTCACATTTAATCTGGACATAAATAAGTGTCAATCTTTTGATAGTTATTATTTCTTAAAATCAAGCTTTTTGTTTTGACAGTAGAAATTAATTTTAAATTAATTTCTATCACTTATGTGTTCTGAATTTAGAAAAATGTATTCCATATTTGTAATCATGATATCCAAATTTTGTAAATTGGTAAATTTTATTTTTAGACATTATGAATAATTATTTCGGTAAATATTTTATTTACCATGGTTAAAGGGTAAATCCGCTAAATAAGGGTAAACAATAATATTATAATAATATTAAATTACCCTAACATGTGTCTTAACCCTATTTTTTGATACATTTCCGACCATGGGCATCCTTGGGTCTATTTTGGGACCCCATGGAGCCACTTGTAAGCGATAATGACACTTTATATTAATTAAGTTAAAGTAAAGACAAAAATGACATAAGCCTATATCTTTTAGTAAAACAATTTTTACATAGGGTTATATACGTTATCTCTTAGACTATAAATATTAATTAGAATGCCAAAAATATTTCCCACATCATGGTATTTTTTTATAATTTTTAAACATCTAATAAACTAAATTATTTATGATAGAATAATGATGTAGTGTTTACCT
This sequence comes from Viscum album, assembly GCA_963277665.1. Lineage (NCBI taxonomy): Eukaryota > Viridiplantae > Streptophyta > Magnoliopsida > Santalales > Viscaceae > Viscum > Viscum album. The sequence goes on from OY728148.1 coordinate 167,304,231, forward strand.
TATTAATTAATTATTTAAATAAATAAGATTATAAAGACTAAAATAATATCCAAAACCTTTCCAGTTCTTACTGGATGAATTCATTTCGATCATGAGTCATCTTATATTCAACTTTAATTAGTTTCCGTCCTTTAAAAACCGAATTTCATTATATAATAATATAATATTTTCAATCTTTCCTAAAGAGCCCCTCCTCCCCCTTATAAAAACCCTCTCCTCTAACCAATTCCACACACCTATCAAGCCCCTTTTCTCATCCAACCTCTACCCAAGTATTCTCCCTACATCCTTATTCTACTCCTAGAAGCCTTACCTTAGGCATAAGGTACTTCAAGAGGTCCTTTTGGTTCAAACCAGAGTTACCCGATTTAAAGGTAACATCTTCTCTTAAGTTCTTTTCTTTTATTTTGCTTCTCCAACCCCCTAAAATCTCTTTTTTCATTTCTTTTATAAAAACAATGGTATCCTAAACATACTAGTTTTTTTTATGTTAGATATTTGAACTAAAATTACACACACCTCCATCTAATGGGTATAGAACATAATGTTTCTGTGGACTGCAAACTACTGCCTCACGAAACGATGATTGTTCATTCTTCTACTACCACCTCTTAAGATGGCCATTATGATGGAACTGTAATTAAATATTATATTTATGATATTTATTTTATATATAAGATTCTTTAATTCTATTTTATATCACACCATTATTCATTTCATGTTTTATATATATACGTTAATTTCATTTGAGTAAGTGCGGACTACCTCCCCCTCAAGGTGATATGACTCGTTCATACCATACATGGAATGTTTAAAGGATGGTGTTAATGAACTTAAGTAACATACATAAGATATTATATTATACTTTAATAATAATATAACTATGTATCATTAGGTTTTGATTTCTTTTAAAATTAAAAATGAAATGGAATTAGCGTTCGTGCGTACGTACGGGTTACCGTCTCCAGGAACACGATGAGGTTCATTCCTCATCATAACCATTCAAGAATATTTTTCCTTTGATTATTTAAATTAAAGATTAATAACTTAATATCATTCTGGATATTAATCAAATACATCCTATAAATAACAAACATGGATTATTTAACAAAACATATATAGGGAAACAAATCAGTTAACACCGAAACGACGATAATACTAAAAGGAAATATTAGAAGATCATATATGATATCATATTTATGTATATGGTTCTTTTATAATTTAATAACTAAAATTTAACTATTATACAAGAGTTTAACTTACCCTTGACCAAGGAAAAGTACAAGGTAAGGGTTAATTTCACAATCTCTTTATTATCCGATGTTGTTTTTATGTAAGTATCTAATAGGACCTCTTTATCATCCACATATGTGTTTTCTTAAAAATGTATTTCAATACATTTTTAGACAATGTGTTAAAGTCATTTATACAATTTTTTGACTCTTTGTAAGATTTTTATAAAATAAATATTTACTTCATTTTCCAAACAAGTTCCTTTTAACCTTTTCAACAAAATTAAGGTAAGAATGCCTTTTTTAACTTATACGGCGGGTGCGGCTATTTTCCGCCATTATAACATCGTCGAAGCTTCCCTTAAAATCATGTAAGAATATTTCCAAAATGAATGTTTTGTTTTAAATGGTTTCAAAATATAAAGAGGTATTTCATTCAAACAGTTTTCATTTCATCTATATCAACATCCTTTGATGGATTTTAAACATGTTTGCAGTTGATTTATTATGATGCAAATATTCCATATTTTATTGAAGGTTTTGTGATATGTTTGAATGTGGATGTGTTATTTTTATACCATTCATGGTTTGTGGAAAATTTATTGACATTTTGTATGATAATTTTAATACAAAGTTTTATGTTATATTTTAATCCTTTCATATGAGGAATGTATTGGACTTAGTATGTGATGGGTGGGGCCCACCATAGCTCCTCGATGCATTGGTAGGTCTCATGAGACAACTAGACATTTAATTGGATGAGGCCTTTCCCAATTTGATATATGGTTTTGGCCGAGGCCTTAATCAATGTTATACATCTTGGCTGAGGCCTTGAAAAAATGTTTCAAAATGTCCAGCATTATACATTCTTTCATTATGAAAATAATATTGATGTTTCATGTGTTCATTCAACTAGTATAATACCTATGATTATTTTTTTATTATGGAATTATTTACTCAACTCATATTCCTGCCATAACAGTGTTCAAGTATATTATTTGTAAAGGCATGTGTTTTCAATTATTCACCATCCTTAATATTTATTTTATCTTCCACATTATTGTTTACCCTTACTGAACATTGGAGCTCACCCCTTTATTATGTTTCATTTTCCTAGGATATGAAGATGTTAGTTATGAGTGACTTGTCCGCATAATCTAGGAGTCTTGGATGTTTTTATTGGAATAAATTAGTGTTGTATTTATTTTCAAGTTGTAAAGTTGAACTTATGTAAGAATCTTGTTTACATTAATACTAAACTTATCTGTCTTCTGGGTCATGGTTTCCTTGTGATAATGATAATGTTATGTAATAATGCACTGACACTGGGTAACTGGGGTCGGGGTGTTGCGAAATCGTTGTGCTGAAAGTGGTTTTTTAAATGAATGATGTTTCCTTTTAATTGATGAGGTATGGTTGGAACTTTGAGGATGGAAATTAAAACTCGTATTGATTCATTCCCATTTTTACAGAGCTTGAATGCGTGAGATGTGATGTGTTCTTGGGAATGGGGATTATGTGTTTCTTGTGTTTTATGATATTGAAAGAGTGGGTATGCAAAAAAGTGAGTTCACATGTGAGAATGTAAATTATTTGTTTACTGTAAAAAGTATGATAGGTCTGTATGTGATAGTTTGAGAGAACAAGACTACATTTACATGTCATCGGAAGTCTTGGGTAGTTAGGAGCGGTATTTAGGGGCCCAAGTAATACTTGTTTAGTATTAAACTATGAATAGTGGCTCTGAGATATAATACTCATCTACTTATGTGATATTCACCTTAGTTGAACCAATGAGGGTGATGTTGAGTGTTGGGGTAGGTTGGTTATTAGCATTTGATGTCGGTGCATAATTCTTATGATGATGTTGATAGATTTGTAATAGACTATATAAACTAGCTCCTAGGTGTCCATGAAAACTATTATATATGTATTTTATATTCCTCTATTTTGGGGTATATTTATAAAAAAATTTGCATTTTTATTCTTTCCTATTGAAATCTCACCTTATCACTTGTTTCTTCCTATAAATGGTTTATTTTAAATTCTATAATTATTTGAAAAAAATTCAAAAAAATGATTCTTATAATGTATCTACTTGCTATTTGTATTAAAAGGAAAGGAAACCCATATTTTTATATATTTATTTTTTCAAACTAGGATGAAATGGTCTTCTCTTTAAATTTTAAACATGGGGATGGATTCTCTCTTATAATACCTACTAACCATCTCAGGACACATGCCTAAATTATCATTTTAGCTTCACATTTAGTTGTCCTTTGGGTCCCTCATAGAGTGATCATGATTCAGTGGCTAGTAGTGACCTGTGAGGTAACTTGGAGGTATGTTAAGTTGGTGTTTATTTTTTGATTTCATTATTTACTTTATTTTTTTCATATATGTTTACCAGTTTGTTTTCCTATTATAAATCATTCCAATTTATTTATACTTGATTCCTAACAATAGTGTCCATCTTTGGATCATTGGGAATGCCTCTCAATCCTTATTGTGGTTCAAATTGAGTTCCTGGTTAGAGGTTGACCCATGTTGGTTCATGATATTATAGATGATGTGTTTTAATGCATTGACCATTACATTGATTCATGAAATTTCATTGTACAAGATAGAGTGGATATGATTAAATATGATTTATATTCACCTATATTTTAAATAAACTAATTTTCATGACCATAATAAAAGGGAATTTTTGTATTAAAGGATGAATTCCATGTTTAATGATTTTCAAAGACCCAACTCGGTAAACATTATGGTTAACGAATTTTTCCTCTCATTTCACATATGAATGATCATATCGTTACTATTATTAGTGTATTATTATCAATATAATATCTTTTTTATTTGTTTTAATCACTCTATTCTCTTTAAATTTGTTAACAAGAAATAGTTTATATGGGTTCAACCTAGACTACCCACCCGTTACACCCTTTATGTTAGAAATTTAGAAGAGTAATTTATAAATTATAAACTTGATAACTCATTGGAATTGATGAGAACCATCATGTAAAATATTATTATAAGTCACCAAGAATGAATTTCTCTTTGATTTGGGTTTAAAGAAAAAATATTCTTATATAGCAATAATTTCTAATTTATTCCAACCTAATTGAAACAAAAAATAAAACCTCCCTAAACATCCATGGGTGAAAAGATAATTATGCCAAAAAAATATTTCCAAAATGAAAAATTAATTCCATGGATGATTATTCGAACATAAACCTTGTAAATGTTTAATTCAAAATATCATCAAAAATAATATTTTAAACAAAATCATCAAAACAGACAAAAAGGTTTTGTTCATAAAAAAATATAACTATTGAAACCATAACAATACAACATAGAAGCATTAAAAATTCATGATTTAAACTAATTATTCAAATAAAACACATTTTCAAATAGATTATATAGATATCGGAAATTCAACATTAAAATATAATTTTATCACAAAACCATCATAAATTAACATAAAAATATGTGTGGCAAGCGTGATAAAATCATGAAATATTAAATTCCCATTTACTAAATCCTATATTGTACTCAAATAATACAACAAATATTATTATCATCATAATAGTTAATCTAAAAATTATAGGTGATGGTACACACAATAAATAAATTTTAAATATACATTTTCATATATGAAATCAACCAAAAAATAAGTGTTATCACTCACTCAAAATAAAATTATTTGGGCATAACTCTAGTTTACATTTTTAGAATTAATGATAAAATATGGAGTTATTGAGTTTTATTAACCCTTCTTAATTATACATTCAATTATTCCTTCAAGATTTCTCCTTTTATGTATGGATGAAACATACATTAGTCAATTATTATGAAAAATTAGCAGCAAAAAATAAATAATTAAATAATAGTCACAGAAAGTGAAAGAATGATTATTTATAAGTAATAAACAAAAACTCATCATAAATAAGATAAAATCATCCATAAACTTCACCTACTCAGATTTCCCAACTATGGGTTAGGATTTAATTTTTTAGTTTTCTTGAAAGAAGAATTTAAAAGTTTTATCAAAACCACGGATACCAAATTCAATTGAAAATTTAAAACATAATACTAAACATAAAACGTACTACTTACATTTTGATTACAATAGAAATGAAGTGGTTCTTATTCTAATACCATCAGTAACGTGAAAATTGACACTATTCAATGTCTTCGATCTTTAGAAAACACAATTCATTTTCTTCAGCATGTCTCGAATAAACCTCATATTCATTGTTTCAATTATCCATATAGAATATACCATAAGGACATGTTTTTTCATCATATAACATATATTAAATATAAAATAATAATATTTTAATTCCAATGATCTTCCATATCTATATAAAATATTTTATATAATTGAGCTTACTGAAAATAGGGTTTAGTTATAACAAACCTGCTCATTATTACACACTTAATCATGATTTATTACATAAAAATTCACTTAAGACATATCTAAGAATATAAATGTCTAGTGTCTTGGGAAATTAGGAACATTACAGAACAACTTATAATATAAAACACAACATCGTTATTGAAAAATTATTTTACTTGACCAGAATGTTCCTGTATACTTAGCATTGCATTGGATAACCTGAAGACATACATAAAGAAAGGGTTAGATATAAATCCCAATAAAGGAGTAAACAAGGAATAAAATTCAGAATATATCATATTTTTGGAAAAAGGTGTATCAATTGATAATACGAGAAATATGAACATAAAGGCATGATATAGAATGATTATCATAACATGGAAATGTGGCAACAACATTTAACATGATATTAGCATGATGCAAGGCTCAATGCACATGACTCATGAGTAAAAACTCATTTAACATTAACTATCATGAGTAAGCCTGCATTTCACTTGATGTATGATGATTGTAATCTTTACCCAGTGCATTGGAGTGCTATTAGGTCGCACCCTTCTTAATCATTTCATTTCACGCGTAAGTGTGCCACATGGATCATACAACATGAAATCATTAAAAATAATAATTTATTCCATGTTAAAGGAAATTGTAATAAATTCATGACATTATATAATCAATAAGTAAATGTTCGTAAAGGTGAATACCCTTGATAGAGAAATGGCCATGGTATTCACTACACAGTGACTTTGTCTTGGAAAATCATTGTGCAATTTCAGCAGTATAACAGCGTGACATAAGAATTCCGAAAATTATTTGATGAGATGGAAAGGGGTATATCATCATATATACCTGAAATGGATAGTAATGGGGTCATATATATATATTTCCCAACATATGTAATGTAATTTAGATGCATAATATAAATTAATGTTTTGAATGTAAATGAGGAGAGATAAATTCCTTACGAAATTTTAACATCGTAATGGGTATACATGGGAGGAATTAACGAGAGATAAAGGGGTATATAATCATTAAAAATAAGGAGGGAATTATATAATAGGTGTTAAATTATACCCAAACATTTTTAATTTAAAATAAAAGGGAATAACAACATAAATAAATTTGAATAAAAATGAGAAGGGAATAAATCCCTTACTTAGAAGCGTGATCCCAATGGCTTGGGAGAGGCTTGAGAGATAATTATTGGGATCTTGGGGAACCTTGTTAGGATTATAGAGAGATTTTAGGAGATTTTGGCATGCTCCAAATGGTTTGAGTGAATTGTAATGGGAGATTATGTGGGTTTATATATGAAAGAAGATAGAATTCATTATTTTTTAGATTTTGAACACCACACATTAAACTAATCAAACCTACAGACCATTCCATTAATTTTTCACATGGTTTTTGAAAAAGTGGAGTAAACAAAATTACCTTATAAGACCAATGTCCTAACTTATTAAAAAATTAGGATTTCATATGTAGAGTTGAGTCACACAATCAAGGAAATCATTTTAAAATGTTAAAATGTTTTAAAAGACTTGGAGGGTCCACTTAAGCTTTGTAAAATAAATAAAAATTATATAAAATCACATTATTTTAAAGTTATAACATATATTGGCTGAACATAATACTTATAATATTTTATTAAAACACTATTTGGTCATTATGATATCCTAAAACACATTATATATTTAAACGGTCTTTAATTTTCACCCACAAATTCGACTATATCAGAAAATTATGAAAAAATAATCGTTGGATAATTTTGACATCCTAATTCCATAAATAATATTTATTTTATCTAAAAAATTTTATAAATATTTGAATTTTTACTTTTAAAATAAAAACTCACATTTATCGAAAAATCAAGGGTTTTGACAAAAACATCTTCCAATCCTTGATAAATATTGCAATTGTATTCTAAAAAATCATAAGATCATTTAAATATAATAAAAATTAATTTAGAAAAAATATTTTATTAAAATATTATTGATTTAAAAAATCCATTAATTCTTCAAAATAAATTTCTTAATTTAAAATTAACTAAATATACTATTTGTGATTTTAAAAACTATTTACAAAGTAACAATAATAAAATGAATGTATATTCATTATTCTATAAAAAATAATTCCAACAATCAAAGTGATGGGGTATTGTTACATAAAACCTTATAAAACCCTCATATGTCCTAAGGGTAAGGTGTGTGATGGTGACAAACTCATGGGGTGGATCAGATAACATCGCTCGGGTGGTAATCTCTATTAACTTCCACTTCTCTAGTAGGCATTTCTGTTCAAGCTTAAAGTGTTGAAGCTCGACTTGGGATTGGTCAAGAGAGAATCCCAATGACTCCACCTAATTTATGATCGTAGAAAAATGTTTTTCATACAAAGAAATTACACTTGACGTATCATGATACTAATATTTACCGAGTACATTCGAGCGCTATTAGGGAACACCCTTCTTAATCATTTCATTTCATGAATAAGTGTGCCACATGGATCATACAACATGGAATCATTCAACATAATAATAAATTTCAAGATAAATGAAATTGTAATAAATTAATGAAACTATATAATCAATAAGTAAATGTGCATAAAGGTTAATACCCTTGATAGATAAATGGGGATGGTATTCAGTACTCAATGACTTTAGCTTGGAAAATCGTGGTGCAATTTTAGCAGCATAACGACGTGACATAAGAATTCATAAAAATGGTTGATGAGAGAGAAAGGGGTATATCATAATATTTACATAAAATAGAAATTATGGGGTTATATAGATACATTTCCAAACATATGTAATGGAATTTAGAATCATAATATAAAAGAATTGTGTGAATGTAAATGGGAATAGATAAATTATTTACCGAATTTTCTCATGATAGAGAGTGTACATGGGATGAATTAATGTGATATAAAGGGGTATCTCATCATAAAAACATAAGGAGGGATGTATAGGGGAGGATAAAAATCATACCCCAAAATTTTTAATTGAAAATAAAATGGCATAATAACATAAATAATTTTGAACAAAAAAGAGAAAGGAAGAAATCCCTTAAATGGAAGTGTAATCCCAAATGATTGGGAGAGGATTGAGATGGGATTCTTGGGAGATTAGGGAAACTTAGGAGGATTCCAGAGAAATGAGGTTAGAGGCTAGTTGAACACCAAATGGTTCTACTGAAGAAAAATGGGTTATTGGGTGGGTTTATATAGAAAATTATAGGGAATTATTTATTTTTTAGGTTTTGGACATCACATGTTAAACTAATCAAAACCACAAAACAACACATGGTTTTCACCAATGGTTTATTCCAAAGTGGAGTGTAAAACATTATCTTAATAGGCCAATAGCCTAAATTATTAAAATATTATTCTTTCTTATGTGGAGGCGAGTCACACTCTCAAATAAAAAAATTTAAATTTTAAAATGTTATTTAAGTTTTAGAGGGTCAACTAAGGCTGTGTAAAATAAATAAAACAAATATAAAATCAAATTATTTTAAAGATAAGAAATATGTTTTCCTATAATAAAATTTATAGTATTTTATTACATCACTATTGGGTAATTATGATGTTATAAAACACATTTATATTTAAATGGTATTTAATTTTTACCCAAAAATTTGATTGTCTCAAAAAATTATGAAAAATTCACTATTGGATAATTTAGACATCATGATTCCTAAAATTATATTAATTTTATCTAAAAAAATTTCTATATATGTGAATTTCTTCTCATAATATAAAAACTAACATTAATAAAAAAATTCATGGGTTTTGACAAGAACAGCTTTCAAACCATAATAAAAATTGCATTTGTATTCATAAAAATTACACAATCATTTGTAATTAATAAAAGTTAATTTAGTAATAATATTTTATTAAAAAAAATTAATTCAAAATACATTAATTCATCAAAATAGATTTCTTAATTTAATATTAAAAAAATTCAATTTGGTCTCTAAAAACTATTTACAAAGTAACAATAACAAAATGAACATATATTATTTGTTATATAAAAAATAATGAACATAATCATAGTGCTTGGGTATTGTTACATAAACCCTTATAACACCTATACAAGTGTTGAGGGTAAGGTGTGCGATAGTGATAGACTCTTGGGGTGGATCAGATAACATCGCTCGGGTGGTAATCTCTATTTACTTCCACATCTACTGTATGTGGTTTTGTTCAAGATTATCGTGCTGAATCTTGGATTGGGATTTTTCAAGAGAGAGGCCCAGTGACACCACCACCTTTATGAGCTCTGATAAATGGGATTCGTATGGAGAAATTCTACTGGATGAGGTCATTGCTTCCTTTATTTGAGTAAATTGGAGTTTTTAATCCCTATATTTACACTAATCATGTGATCACTGTAAAACGGATATATTAGATATGGTAACAATTCATAACCATATTTTAAAAAACCAAAAACAAAAAACCAAATAAGTGCATAGCTTTTATATAATCATTTTACATAATAAGACATTTAATCCTATCGAAATGAATTTTCATTAATAAAACATCTAGTCATTACATTAGTTGTCTTCATTTCATACTTTTAATTATAAAGATCTATATTTATCCCAAATTCATAAAATCAAAATCATAGTTTATGCTCATAATATGTGTGGTTCCATGCATTCCCTACAATGGTTTCTTTGGGGCATGGTAGAAAAAAAAAATTAGGTGTAAAATATTTATTCATAGGGGACTGTAGAATACCCATGGTTTCTTGCATTTAGGAATGGTAGTTGTAGAACAAGGTATAAAGGTGGTAGAATCAAAGGAAAGGGTTAAAGAAATAGATCCAAGACTGTATAAGTGGATAAGACAAAAGTGGAAGGGCGATATCATGGGTGTATGATTGTAGAAATTACACTCTCATGGTAGAAGTATTTTCTTCACATGAGAAAAATAATGAACCTAATTCATATAAGAAGAATAAATTTACTGTTATAGAAGAAGACCCCTAGAATGGTAGTAGCTTTTTAATTACCTCACTTTAGGTCAGTAGAGGAATTAAAGTTAGTGGTATCAGGGATACCTAGTGGTAGTAAGGAACGATAAGACCCTACACATTAAAAAAAAATTAACAAAAAATAAAACTCACTTCCAAAAAAATTTATAATAAAACAAATAAATTTCATACAAATTTTTCTAAAAAAATAAAACAAGAATTCAAAAAAAATATAACACAAAAACAAAATATTTGAAATTAAATTAAATTTGTATTTATTAAATATTAAAAAAATGTTAAAAAAGATAAAAATACTAAACTCCATTATTAAAATAGAAACACATATAATTATAAAAAAATAAAATAAGAAATAAATTATTTAGAATTTCTAGGCATGATAAAATTAATAATTTTGAAAATAAACAAAATTTAAATAGAAGAACAGTAAATTAAAATTTTCAATCAAAAATATTATACACTATTTAATTATTTAACTTTTAAATAAAATTTTAGTAATTATATAGTAAAAATATTAATAAAATGAAATCATAACCATACACTAAAAAGGGAAAAAAACAAAATCACCAACACTTAGAATATTACTTGTTACCATGCAGTCAATCAGCCAAATTGTGTGGAATAAAATCACTCTTAAAGATAAAAAGGCTGTAATTCCATAAATTATTGGTTTTTAAGAGATATTTTACCTTATATTCCCTATAAGAAATAAAAAGTACTATTTAAATAAAAAAATTATGTATAATATTTGCTTACTATTTTATAAAATTATCAACTATAATGATTATTGAATTAAATTAAACAAAAATCATTATGAATTTAATTAGGACATGAAAACATCTCATTAACTACAAGATAAAAAAACATGTAAATATAATATATAATATTTAGAAACTTTTTTAGTATGACCAAAAATAATAATTATAATGCATCATAAATAACTCATTAAATATCTTAATGAATTAAATAATAGAAGAATGAAGGAAAAGAGGCTCAACCTGGATTAGGATTTTCATTCCATATCCCCTTTAAATATATAGTTTTTACATTTTATTCAAATAATAATGCTTAAATTCAATGATTGATGTATATAATTATCCCAAGGAATTACCAAAAACAACTGAATTCTACTAAGTTAAAGAACAAAGATTTACCAAGTTAAATTTAGAGTAATTAAAGGATAACCTTTTCAATGTGGCAACCATATTTCCTCTTTATGAAGAATTTAGACTAATAAAGATAGAAAATTTGTTCTTAAGAATCAATCAATTTTAGAAAAATGCTTTATTTGATTGGTACTATATTTAAGGTCAATTTTGAACAAATAAGACCCTTCCACCACTTTTAAAATCCAATATTGTCCCCAATTTTCAATCTTAACGTAAGATACAAAATTTAATAATTTAAATTTTAAAAATATTTTTAATTGAATATATTTTAATGTTTTTTATAGATTTAAAATATAGGAAAAAAATATGATTTCCAAAATTTCTAATGAATTAGATTTCAAAACATGTTTAATGTTTTACAAAATTTTTATTTGTAATCCAAATAGAAAAAAATTTCATTTCAACTCAAAGGAATAGAATGTTGAATTACTAGTTCCAAATAAATAACTATTATGTAAGATGATAGACAATTTTTACAGAGTTGTTTCAAAATTATTTTAAAAAGAAAATATTTAGAAAACTATGACATCCTAACAAGTTAATGTAGATGCACTTAATTAAGTTCCAACCTGGAAAAAACCCCAAACTTAGGCAATCCTTAGAATTTTTTAATGAATATAAAAAAATTGGGTTGAAAGTAGTAATTTATTCCATTAATATAAGATTCAAGATAAAATGAAAAGAATTAAAAATTAACTCCTCTGACTTTTAAAATATTAACACTTTACTGCCCTGATCAATGATTACACACATAGAATTTTAATCTCAACTTAGTCTCTCCATTAATGAACCTACAATGAAAAATAGAAGTACCATTAAATAAACATAATGAAATCGAAAATATGGGAAAAAGATAAGAGTAAGAATTTTTTCAATGAATATTCAGAGTCTAAATGAAGAATTACCAACACTGGTTTAAAAAGAAAAAAATGTAGTAGTGTTTCAAGAGAGATTTCACAAAAAAAATAATGAGGGTTTTTTATAATTCAAATGAAAAAAAGAAAAATAAAATCTTGTTTTTCCTCCTAATAAATTTGAGGTTTTATCTCATGAACCATAATACCCTTGAAACTATCCAAAGTCACCGAGTGGGAGTACTTTCTTACGTATGAACCACCACATGTGTTTTTACCATATTTCTTTAACAAATAATTTATATTTTTCGGAACTAAGACTTCTTAAAACAAAATAATTATTTTGATTAGTTAAAAAAATATCTAAGAAGAACCCCTTAACATAAAGTGACTAATAAAAAATGTATCCTAGTTGAGTAAAAGGATCATCAACTATGTTCCACTTATTAGTAAATTATGAACAACCACAATCTAGTGAAAAGGAAATGACTTCCTCAAGCTCTACTAAGAAATCCTTATGTTTAAAAACCAAAAAAAATAGTAAAATTACTCTTGGTATTTAGGTTATATATTTAGAAATTCAATATGAATTTGATTCATTTAATGATATCTTGAAATGAAATAGAAGATATGGGTTCTTCAAGGTGTGTTTCAGTAACCTCAAATATTACTTACTCATTACCAACCACAAAATATTGTTTAATAGGGGTGAAATATACCATGTTTTTTATAATATTTTCCAAAAATAGGTTTCTAAACTGAATTATGAAAATAATTAATACAATTAGAAAAAAAATAATTTCCATTTCCAAAAAATTATCAACTTAAAATTGAAATTATATTTTTTATTCTGAAGTGGAATACATTTAAAAATATGGACGATTTAAAATATCATTCTCAAAACCATATTTCACAAAACTATGATTTTATTTTGAAAAAACCTCACCAGAAAACATAAAATCGTAATCCACTTTTTTAATGAAAAATTTTTAAAAGACCATTTAATGTGTGCTCAACCCTTTTCATGATGTTCAAATTCATTTTCATGATCCTTCAAATAAATATTGAAATGTTTTAATTCCTTTTTTTATATAAATTATCAAGTCCAATTCCAAGAAAATCATATCTAAGTGAATTTAATTTAAAATAATATCCTCCTACATCAACAAAATTTATTCCATTTCATTAAAAAAAACATAAAGGTGTTATTAGTGTCATAATGAATTAGTTTATGTTTATAAAAATACTCTTTCCTTAAATAAAAATACATCAAAATATTCTAAAATTACAAAATTAAAAATATTAAAGTTTACATTTTGAAAGTAGGAATGATAAATTTTATGACCAATTTTAATATTTCTAAAAAAATTGAACTATTGACTGTAATCATCTTATATTAGTTTTCTACGTTCAAGTTCAACATCACTTATTGTAATTTCAAAAAAAAACTGGTTGAAGGATCTTTAGATTTAAAACATTTTTCCTATAAAAAATACTAAATATGTTCTATCATGTTATCATATCTCCTATAATAGTGATCCATTTAAAAACAAGGAAAAATTAAATGATTTGAAAATTTATTTTTGAATCCCTTTAGTAGTTTCTCAAAATTTTATAACTCAAACCCCTTTAAGTTGTTTACATATTTATCAAAAATATATTCATTCTGAGTGTGGTTATGTTGATAGATGTTTATTTATTAGATTCAAATTCTTTTATATAATTGGATTTTAATTATACTCGACCCACTATTTACTACACTATCATTTTCAAAATCACCCATGTCATTTCATCCTTTACTTAATTCACATTATTCATTATTTTTCATCATTTCATGATCTTCCAAATATTCATTTTGTAATTTTATAATTCTATAATCTTCTTCATTTTGGTAAAATTTAGTAACAATTTTTAATAAAAATTATTCTAATTTTGAATAATCATTGGGATATATTTTTTATTATTCTAAGGTTTCTTCAAATTGATCTTCCTATTGTGGTTGTTAATAGACGCACCACCAAGTAGTGTGCCTATACTTGTCATAACAAACACAAAAAAATTCATTATGTTAAACCCATCCCCAAAATTGAATCATTTTTAAACCTCTAATAACATTAAAAAATAGTTCATCACATTGAGGAAAACAGAAAAAACAATCAAATTTAGTAAACACACACAAAATCAATACAAAAAACTATGTTTTAAAAACCAAGAAATGAACAACATCGATATTTTTTTATAATTATTTTTTTATTTTCTTAAACAAATGACACCCAACACCATCCATACCTAGAAAAAACACCAAATTTTTACATGGTTGGATGTCTTCATGGCCATAAAAATATAATTTATAACCTACACTAGCATAATAGAGATGGTTCGTACTCCAGGGAAGGTGGGTGAGTGATTCTATGTGATTATTCATTATATTATACTAAAGACATCATAAACTAAATGCTGAGAAAATGGGTATGTGGTGTGTGAATAAAGAAGTTTTAAATGAAGCATTAGTAGTGCTAAAACTAAATATGTTAAGGAATAAATGCATTTATAAGTGAATAATAAGTGAATTTACAACTATGGAAGTCATTCAAGATGTTATGATCTCAACAAAAAGTTTAACTTAACATGTAATTTTTTTAGAATATTCATAATATCCTTAAATATTTATAATTACTCCCATGAAAATCACACTATTTTTTCAAGATGAGCGATCAAAGAGTTTTAATTGTAGTGATGAATTAATTTCCAATAAAAATAATAGAAAAAAATTACAATAATTGAATCTCGTCAATCAATTTCGAAAAATCAAGATAGAAATATTACGATATACAAATAAATTTAAGCGAAACAAAGAAGGAAAAGATTATAGAAATGATATATATTCTCTCTCGAGCTAATTTTTATCTCTCCCTAATTCATCCTTAGTATCTACCAGCATTTAAGCCTATTTCCAAATTTGGAATGAAATAATATTTGGTTCCCCTAATATGGAGCTCCCGCATTCTGTTAGTTCTATTTATATCCATGAGAATTTAGTATAATGTCACCCAATCTGATAGAATTTTTTAGGTGAAAATTTCATCAGTTCTCTGATGTTCCCCCCTTTCATAAGAAATAATCTACTAATTTAAAAGCACTCATATCCTTGTCTTGCAAACATGATTAATTTTAATTTGTTATTTTCTATCTTCTCTATCTTATTTCATGTGACCCGAGAAAAATTAGTTTTATATAGTTAGATAAAGACACATTGAAAAACCTCTACCATTAGTAAAAATTATTATGTGTGGCCCTTCTTCATGGTTCAGCCCTCACCTACCCCTATAATTATAACAAAAAACATAAATAATTTCAAATTTTCATACAAATAATAATGTGTTCCACCAATAAAAACATTAATTTCTGAGAAATAATTCCACATGTCATCCATCATTGATTTTTCTAATTGATATATCCAATAAAATTCTAGATATTCTTTATTTTATCTCTATCTATCTTATAGGATCATGCAACAACTCATTATTGTTTTCTATAACATTCGATCAAATGCCTAGAATTCATTCAATTCAAATATCAAAACCACACCATTCTAAGAACAATAATTGATAACTAATATTTCAAAACCAAAAAATCAAAAACAAAATCACCCAACATGGATTGCATAACTACTTCCATTGATCCTGCAAATAGAACTAAAGATGTTCTTCTTTAAATGCAATAAAATATATCAGACCCAACATTATTATATGTCTTCAAAATTCATTAAAAATAATTTATTTTCTTCAACATATAGTGGATTTGATCCAAAATGATTTAATAAACCTCATCTTCCCTATTGTCGTCCTCCATATCTAACCAATCAAACCTAGATTGGTTACATAATTTTAATCAAAACAAACACACACATCAAACATTGTTCATCCATCACATTCTATGAGAATTTTTTTATCCCAAAATTGATTCTAAATTATTCATCTTGAAATGACAACCCCGATATTATTTCAATTTCAATAATATTTTACAATACAAAATCAATGTTCAGTTCGGATCAAATTTGTTGACTCATCTTGGATCCCATGAACTAATCCTTCATATTTGGTTGGAGTTAGAACCATCAACTTCTTTTATATCATATTTTTTTTCTCACCTAACATAGTGTTGGTATAAAATAAAAAGCTTTATACTTCCACTCAACTTCAAAATCTATTTAAAATTGTTTCAAAAAATAAAACTCGATGAATATATAGTTTTATGTCTTTGTTTCATACTTGGAATTCCTACGATCTCTATTTATTCTTCATTCAAATAAGGAAAATATTTATTGATTATCATTGGGTATCAAGAACAACTCATCCACTACATTACTTTCTCTAGTGATTAGTGGAAGTAAAACGCAAATGGTTGAAAAATTTGGCTTTAGAGAGAATGCTATAATTCTAAGTGTTACTAAAAATTTGGAATTGTAGAATAAGAGAAAGGGAAAAGGTTAGAGGAAGAAAATTCAATGGTAGAGGAAATTTCTTTTTGGTAGAAAAGAAAATAAGTCAATAACAGAAGTGTGGTACTATGTACGCACGGCTGAAAATATTTCACTCTCATGGTAGAATGATTTTCTTTGTATGAGATTAAGAATAAAACGGCTTTAGAGAAGATAAATAAGTTTACTCTCAGAGAAGAATATCCCTATCACTATAACAGAATTTTAATTCAATAACATTAGGCATGGTAATGAAATCAAAGGCAGTGGTGTTAGGGATGCCTTATGGTAAAATTTAATGGTAGCATCACACACTTAAATAAAATTAAAGAACTAAAATCACATCCAAAAACTAAATTTGACTACGTAAAATACATTTCACAATGAAAATTTGAAAACCAATTAAAATCTAAAATTGGTGAATAAAAATTCAGAAAAATCTAAATCACAAAAAATATATTTTAAATTACATTAAAGTTAAATTTACTAAATATTAAAAAAACATAGAAATAAAATATTAAATTAAAAAACTCTATGATTAAAATAAAATGAATTAAAATTAATAAAATAATTATAAATAAAGTAAATAAAAATTATAGGCATGAAAAAATTGTTAATTATAAATGTAAGAAACAAATAAATTGATGATTGATAAATAAATATTTTCAATTGTCAAATTAACAAAAACTAAATTATTTAACATTTCATTAAAATTTCAATAATTAAATCATAAAAATCATAATCAAATGATGTTGTAAACATACACTAAAAATAAACGACATCATGCTCCCTATCCAAAGTCTCAAGGATATATATTTTAAAATATTAATTTATTTCAATCATGAACTTTATGAAATATTTCTCACCACAAACTAAATTATAAAGACTTTTAATTTTTGCTGAAACAAATTCCACTCTTTACTCTAAAAAAGTGGTTTATCCTCCTAGTATATTATAAAATCTAGGTGAAAATCACTATAGGAAGTTTTTCATGAAATTTTTAGTCAAAAACCATTAATCACTCATATAATGGGTTTTATTTCAAATAATAAAATTTAATGATTTTCCCAAAATTGATGAAATACTTCTCTAATTTGGTGGAAAATATCAGAAATATTGATCAGATTCCAGATAATGATCTATCAATTGAGTTATATATTTTCATAGTCTTCAAATTTTTGAGCTCTTTATGATTTTTTTTAAAGTGTAGAGCCACCACAAAAATGATGTCAATTGATGATTGGTCTTTGTCAAAAAGTTCACTTAAAAAATATTTCATATTTCCTTAGCATGTAATGCAGTATCATTTTCTAGGGTCGATCTCAAAATGAGGTCACCCATACTCATTTATTTTATATTATCATTGTTATTTATATACTATTGTTTACTAAAAAACACTAAATGTTTGGAGTATTTGATTATAAAATGAATATGTATATAAATATAGATTGATAACATGAAGAACGCAATTATTGATATACAAGGATATTAAATACATTCAGTTAGAAATATGTTTTACAAAGGAGCTTACAATGTTTACCAATGACAATTCTAGTGGAACTAAGATTTTTCTAATTAATTTCATTCAATGACAAGTTAAACACCATTCACCATTCATCTATCATATTCAAACATTGAAAATTGAACAATGAACCTTCTAACATGAAAGAAAATACTCTTCCAGTTATATACTTACAACCATATCACTATACATCAACATCACAATCCATTACTATCATATGATAGACTGTGATGATTAGGTGAAGGTTAAAATTTCAATAGGTGATGAAGAATTTTGATGATATAGAAAAGAAATTAATTGTAAATTTTATTCACATTTTTCATGAAAGAAATTTTATAATGATTCAATATAAATAATTAATAACTTATTTAATATTATGAAAATTTCTATCACCTCCATTGGAAAAAAGATTCATGATAATTATATCTCTATGACCATATATATTCAAGATCACAACATGACACAAAAATTGGTAAAAACAACAAGGTGCTTCTATTATAATTGAATGAGACACAGTTACCGAAGAGAGATAACAAGTAAGAACATGATCCTTGGGAATGGGAAATAGTTTATATAGTCAACTCAATGTAAATTTATACTAGAAAATATACTTTTTTCCATAACTTGATGAAAATTTCCAAACCTCAACTTCAATTCAACTTTGATCCAATATATTTTCAAAGATTTTAGAAAAATCTCAAACCAAAAATGATCTTACACACATGATACAATTTTAACCCCATATCAGTATCACTTATACGAATTTATTGTCTTAATTAATTTGATAAAATGGCCATGTTATCTTTCTAAGGAGTGATTAATGATTAAAAAAATTGGATAAAGAAATTAATGACCATAAAAATAAAGTAAACCATGTATTTAAAACCGAAATTATTTGAAAAAAATGAATAAATAATTTATACCAAAAACCAAAGTACAAAATATTCTTCTCCATTTCCAGTGCTTGATAAATATCACTGCATAATAACCAAGAATTTCTTCCCTTTGAGATATAGACATGGTTTTCGTCAAATCACTCAAACACTTTGGAAAGTACCTTTTGAACCTCCAATATATGCTAGTATATCATGGTGCTAAAATGGTTAGAAGAAGATAGATTATATATAGAGATAGGGATAGTTAAATATTGAATAAGGTGATCACACACACTTCCCATATCCAAGAAACCCTTATATGGGGGATGGGGATGCTCTTCAAGCCCATGAATTTACTTGTGTATTTCACAAACATATGATTAATGCCCTAGAATATATCTCATGTGACCCAAAACAATATACTCTCTCATAAATATCATCTTATTATATGGAGAAATAATAATAACCAAATATGAAAGATAATCACAATGTTTTGATGAATCACAACAATTCCAAATAAGTTGTACCTAATGATTCCTAACACTATGACTCACCCAAGTCTTATAATATGACATTCCAAGGTATACTCTATGATATTTATATATTTTATTATACGATACACCCTAAAAGAATAAAATATAATTTTTTCATATGAATTTCATACCCTAATACAAATAATATCATACTATATGATCTCACATGACTTTAGGTTATATTCCCTTCCATACCCCGCTTGTACTAAAGCCCAAAATACTTTGTTTTAGATTCCCCGTATAGCATATAATATACAATAACGTATGAAACTGTATAAAAAACTCATTTTGGATATCTTCTAAAAATATTTGGAATGATTTAATTAACTAAACCTTATATTACATCATATGAAATACCTTGAGAAAATATTAACAAAATTCATTTTATATAAAACTCTAAAACTTTTTTAGAGAATATATCCAAGTAAAACTCAATCCCAAATCGATAAACCATAAAGTGTGGCCACATAAGACCTTTTGAAACTTATTAAAAAATGTATCATTGGATCTATAAATGTAATCCAAGAGAAACCTGTATGAAAGAATCAATAATACATAAGGTATAAATGGATCTTGAGTGGTCTCCATCAAATTCATGTATCTTTATAACTATACCCACATGTTACATTAAATGTGAGCATTAATTTTCATTTGATATATTTTCCTAATACATCAAGTGACTATGGTACATGGAGTATGTCAATATGATATATCCACCTCAAACATTCTCAACTCACTGAGTATTGACTGGACACATTAATGAATACATCATATGTCATTAATCTAGCAGATGGGTGCATCACATTCCCCTCATATAACTAGATAATAATATCATATGTACCTTATAATAGTCGTTATAGATTTACGTAGTTAATATTGAATAAGGGATTATATTTCATACTCATCACGTGAGAGGAAAGATCTCATCTTGGTTGAGATCCAACTAATGACATGATAGTAACATACCCAACCACACCCACCCCAATTAGTTAAGTCTAAATGATTATTTAAGAAAACCATCAATGTATGAATGTTCTCGTGATATGTATATAAAAAACAAAAGGTTGAGAGGAATCCAAATTTGAAATATACAACCCTATTATAGATAATATATTGTATATGACCCTCCATGTGGTATACATCATGGGTCATACATCACACAAAACTCGTTTTGTGCCACATGATTATATTCTATATCCTACTAGAAGAATCCAACTTATTATAAATCGAACATTTCACCACAACCAATAATACCACCTGATAAAAATTGATTATGGATAAATAAAGTTCATACTTTGTGTGATTAGTTATCACTACACTTCATTAAATACTTATCAATATATATACATATATGAAACAAATTTAAAAGAATAATAAAGTGTAGAATAAATTTATATTACATGATACATTTTATATTCCTAAATTATTTAAAATAATTTAACAAAACCATACATATAAACCTAAAATTTAATACATAATTTATTTCAAGATTATCCTAATATTTACTTCAATTTTTGGGTTTTTTAAATAAATTTTATCACTAAATAAATATAGCAACAACCATATATAACCATCTAATAATACCCTCGACTAAAGTATTTATAGATAAAATCTATGAAGAAATAATGTTTGAATAACAGTGAGATTTCATAATCATATTATTAATGTTAAAATCCCAAAACATATTTAAAATCAATAACTCTACCACATTCAATGTCATAATTTTTATAAATTTATTTATCTACTTTGAACACTTTCAATGTTTATCATCATCATTCTTGAAATATTTTCCTTTAAACTTTTTCCTTGAAATATTCTAGTAACTAATGAATTTTTTACATTTTATCTTTACCATAATATCCTAAACTAATTTTGAATATTAAATGAAAATCAGTAAATTGCAATAATTAAATGTCAATTTTATATTTACTTTACCATCATACCCTAAACATTTTTATTTAAACATCCTTTTATTATATACATCTCTCAAGAGAGAGAAATATGAGACCATAAATACACATTTTTTATTCAAATTTATCAAATATTGAGGTACTTATTTCATCCAATTCTTCATTGTGGAAACTCATTGATTTATTACATGATAGAAAAATTCAATCTACAATGATAAACTCCTTCATTATTTCTAAAATCACACATGTTTATAACACTTCTAAATCATATAGTTGGTATCATAAACCCTATAAAATAAATTAAATTAATTATATAACATTATTACCATATATGGACTCTCTGCATGGTGTATTATAACCCTTTACGTATTCTGAATAGTTTCTTCTCAAATAGATAATTTTTTCACAGCAAGAGAATTATCCTTCTTTCATTTTCTTCAGTTTAATAGGCATCATCGACTCTTTGTGACCTCTTTTCTTCACTATCTTACTAATTTTTTTTACCATTATCCTTATACACCATCATTATAGAATGTGAGCCTTAATCTCTTATGTCCTTCTCATTTATCCTCAACATATTTAGGAAATTAGTTAAACTTTTTTTTAACTCATTCATGTTATAGTTCATAATGAATATATAAATCTTTTCAGGTAGTGATTTTAGAATGAATTCCATAGTCACATCAAGAGTAAAAGGATAACCTATTCTCCATAATTCATTAGCATACCCACCTATATTACTCGTATGGGTTGTGACCGATGTTCGTATCACCATTTTAAATTTAAATTGTACCTTGGGAACCCCATACCTATCATTCCTAACTTGCTCTTCATAGATCCCATTCAGGTTTATGGTCATGTTGTAGGAATACATGGTCTCATTTTGTTTCTATAACATGTATTTCATGGTCAAAATAATGAGATTATATACTTAAATTAAATTATTAAAATCCTTATCTTCGACATCTATTTCTACTTATTGAACAACATAATAATTCAGTTACTTAGGAAGGGGTTCCACAAACACATAAAGTTTTCCTTCTTACTTATGAACAGTCTGTATGTTCCAGTACAATTAATGGAAATTAATACCAATTATTTTTTCTATATCTAATATTTATATCAATGTCAAGATAGTATATGAAGATTCCATTATCTACAATAGTAGATTTTATTACATGAGTATCACTTTTTATATTGATTTATTAAGGACCATTATTAGAAATACTCCCACTAAAATTGATAACCCCAGATTTCATATATATTTTTTGATGAAAGATCTGTAATTCAAAAATTAATTATTCTTCCTGGGCATACCTCTCAATATTTTTTATTTAGGTAGGAAAAAATTACAATCTTACAACATATGACTCATGGACAGTTGAGTAAAAAAACATCACCTAAATCCATCATATAGATAAAATCAACTATATTCCTATATTATACTAACTCATAGGTATTCCCATATTGGTATCACCCAAATATAAAAATGGTATTTGGTTACCTAACTCTTGGGGTTATACATTTCTGCAATACCTTTCTCAATATAATCCTAAGGCATCATACTTTCCTAGAACCTATCTGGATGGATGATCTAGTTCTTAACATGTTTTTTCTTTAGAAGGAATCACATACATAATATTTTAATGGTTCTAGTTTAATGTCTCACCAAACAAAAATATATCACAATAACATTAAACTAATATTTACATAATCCCATGATATCATCATTATCTCATGTTTTTATTACATTATAAATGCATTCTTCTAACAATTTTTTTTATAATCCCTATCCCATCCAAAAATAATAATATGTTCAAACTATATTAATGTGTAACAATATAAAAAACCCACAACTTATGTCACACATCCCATAATATAACCCAAACATATTTTAAAATATCTAAATGCATCAAATAGATAAGATACATGAACTTTTCATGTAATCGTCTAAAATTATATGAAATTAATAGTAACCACATGAGTAATCTTGAAGCCACAAATAGTCATACCCCACATTTATAGAATAATGTATAACCCTCTAGGCCATTGGGAAGTATGGACCATATTACCTCTATATAGGGATACATTACATAAGTGATACTCAGATTCATTATAACTCTAATAGATAATATGTAAAAACTATATTCAATAACTAAATTCAACCTAATGTTCATAATTCCAAACTGATGTCAAGGTAGATGATAAAATTGAACATATATTGACATAATTATAATTTAATGCATGACATGAAACTTTTTAAGAGGATATTTACTACATAAATTTATGCATTTATAAAATTCACATTTCAGAACAAAAATACAAACATGAAAATTAAAAATAAATTAAAAATCCATAATAATGATATTTATTTTTGAAAATGAAATACATTTATTAATAATTTATAAATTAATAATTATAAATAATTTATAATTTATAATGGTCATTCCATAATTTATAATTATATACACATAATAATTATTTCTAATATTAACTCCTTCAATATATGGAATTTTAATTAATTTTATGGTATTTCATAAAATATAAAGATTTAATATTTCAATTTAAATTATGATTTTTTAAAATATTTTAAATATAAAAAATTAATATTATTTAAACATTTGATAAAATAATTGATCAAAACACTTTTTGATATGGTTTAAATAATTTTAAAATAAATATGTTTTAATTTTTATTTTATTTGGTTCTATAGAACCAACTTTTTTTATTTTATATTGCCAGAATATTTATTGTTTGGAATATTAAAAAAATATATTATCATTTGATGGTAATTATTCTATATGAAAGCAATGTGATAATTTCCTTGAGATATTTGTTTCTTGGAAAGCACATCATAGTTCCTCGCTATGATGATATCCTTGAAGTGATAGAATTAATTACTAAAACATTATGACCATGGTTAGGATAACATTATATGATGAGAAATATAGTATTTTGTCTTCTAGGATTTATTACACATAATCAGATGAGACTTTATCCCAAGAACATCAAACATGGTAATCTCTAAGAGTGGGGATTATGAGAACGGGCTCGTTGGTCGGAATTACACATGTTTACATATCATTAGATATTCCTATATTTGAGAATGTGTCATAATCCATAAGACTATGATTATTATTATTAAATATCATGATTTATATACTTTGATGTATTTCGAAAAATTGTCACACCATATATTCACAGTGAAGTAAGATATGTTGGGTCTGTCATGAGTAGTTATGAACTAATGAATAAGTCGATAAAGAATATCTCTCATCTAAAACTGGAAAATGATATCTCAGACCATTTTATTAAAATGAAATTGTTAAACAAAATCCATATGCATAGCGTATAAAAAAAGTTCTTTTTTGATAGTCAGATAAAGAGAAGTCAATTGAATAAGGTAGTGACATGTATCTAAAACCATCTTGATTAATATATATTGGAAAAAATTGATTATATTACACAGGGATTGTTCATATGTGGTTTCCATCATTGTTTTATTAACTTATTCCTCTATTTGTTCCTTGATATGCTGTTAGATATTGATCTTATAATTTAGGAAAGCCTGCCTAATTCAACCAAGGAAGTGGCCTAGAGGGCCACACACTTAGTTTATCTATCAACTTTAGTTATATTCTATTTGAATTTAATAGTTAGAATAAATATTATTATCATGGATGAGTAATAATATTCAATAAATATGTTTTATTTGATCACAAATATCCATTCCCCAGTTACATTCAGGATATATTTTGTTTATAAGTTGAATATTTAATATATATTTTTTTCACAAGACATTCAAATAAAACATTTATTTATCTCTTGTATTATTCAAAAACTATTAAACAATATTTTCTATTATTTAATTATTTAATTAATTATAGATTTTAAAATATTTATTTATTTTTAAGACCATCAAATATAATATTTATTTATATCTCAATTGTATTCTCATGGTGATAAATATTATTTATTATTCAAAAATATTTATTTAGTTATATGAATATTAAAATAAATATGTATTTAATAAACCGTGAATATAATATTAATTTATTTTTTGAATGAATGTTATTTATTATTTGAGGTTAGGTAAATGTTGAGGATGGTGATTAGACTAAATTAAGATCCTGGTAATATAAGTAAAAAAATAATTATAATTTTAATAAATAAGAATTATTTTTTTATAAAATGATATTAATTTAAGCTAGAGAGAGCATGCATTAATATATTATGATTATTATTATAACTATTATTAGTATTATTATTGATGTGGGGAATATAATAGGTTTATTATTTTATTAATTACCTTTTTAAAATTATTAATAATAAATCCTAGCTCTATATATACTCAATTATATCATTTTAGATAGATTGGTCAAACCATTTTGTTGCACACAATGCCTCTCCTCCCTATAGAATTTACTCTATAATAAAAATCACAAGTGTATCTCTCAAGATTAAGGGAATTCCTATACTTCCTTTTCCCTATCAAGAATAAGATAACATGGGTGATAAACCAACTGGCCTGAAAGATAGTGTTGTGATCAAGACAAACAACATAAGATAATTAGATGTTCTATTCTAGCACTCTTACGTTCCATCAGGGTTGTTTGAAGATCATGGAGTATATGGGGATCACCGCTTGAGGGATTCTACTTTGGATCCTCTCAAAAAAATAACAGTAAAACTTGAACGAGGTTTGAATGGTCAATATCTACATATAATAATGATCACAAGACTGATATATTTTCATATTATTAAATTAATTATAAATTTAATATAAAATATCCTTACTTTTGGTTTTATATTTTATTAAAAAGTATATTGGATTAATTTTGATTGACATTATTATTCTCCATCCTGTTCGTATAGATTATATATTAAACATGAAAAAATATAGTTCGACATCACACCCATCACCTTGTTTTTTGTGCCTGGAACCTTTATGTAGTATAAAACGGTCATGTTAAAATTTATAATTTTTTAATTTTTTAGTAAATGTCTCCATTTATTTTTATTTTTTTATTTTTTTCATTATTAATTCATTAATTTGATATAAATATTTCATTCACTATTAAATAAGCATGAAATGGAATGAATATGTTTAGAATGCAAGTAGAATATGACTGGAGGACTCAGAGATCCTAGATATATGAAAATATTATATCACGTGTAATATAATTACAAACAACGTAGTCTTGGTCATCCAAAAAAGGACGTGATCATGCCAATCATGGAAGGTCATGTTGTGTGTCATTACTTGAGGATTAATTACACCACATATTGATCTCCATAATTGAAAATAGTTTCCTAGATTACATGGAATGTATCTTTCAACCAGATGTTTAGCCATCATGATGCAGTGGTTGTGTGGTCACCAAATGTGGTCTATCATTAATGTACATGTAGTGTAATTAATTAAACAACACATGTTGACTTCATGTAGTGAAACATCGGCTAGTTATGACTACACATCATTTACCAATTGTACATGTTGTGCAGCACTAAAATGTTTATGTGGAATACACTCCAATTTGATAGGCATGTGTTTTGGATGGACAAAGTGAATTTTATATCACGTAGTTGGTCTATAGACTATGTAATTCCTACTTATCTATGCAGGGTACATGCCAATCTAGGATATAAACCATGAAAATTTTTAAACAAATTGGAAATTAATTATGGAATTAAACTAAATTACATTTCGTGTAGTTAGTGTGGACATTGTGTAACATGATATATAGAATATTAAATTTCTACTCAGTTTTTTTATAATTTCTTAAACTACATATCATGTTGTCACCATACATTTCATTTATATTACAAGGGAATTTAATGTGGTACACATCATGTAGGTTAACATCTTTTGTCTGTCATTACACACCAAGATTTTTACTCAGATTCAAAAGTAGAGATATATTTCATGTAACTATGTGACATTCCATGTATGCTACATGTTGGGTAAATGCACAGTACATAACAATTATTGCTCTAGGTGGTTCATACAAGTATACAACATGTATTTATGTAATTCTAAATAAAATTACTATTTTAAAATTTATCTAAAATTATAGAGGATTGGAATCTCATATATCTCTGTTACTTCTTGGATTAATAAAGGATTAATTAATTAATAATATAACTAATTATAAATTAAATAGAAATTTATATTAATTAAAACAGTTATTTGAAAGGTATGCTAGCATGTATGAATGTGATATTGTTTCTTTTATGTGACTAATCATGAGCTTGATCAACCATTTTATGCGTTGGATGCCTATTTAATTTAATATTATTACATGGGTTTAAAAGTGATAAAGTTTTATTAAATTAAATATGATAATCTAAAAATCAACTCCCTCTCCTTTATTATATTGGAATTTGTTGTTTATGATTTATTATATATATCCCATACCATTGTTCCCATCACCTATATATTATTGTAAAAATATGTAAATGATAAAGCTACACAGATTGAAAATGGTTCAGAATCTGAGTTAAGGTCAAATAAACCAAGAAGATACAAAGGTCGATGGTAGAATGTTTCAACTCAAGCTAATCTTAGTTCAAGGAGTTTTTTTTCCATAGTCCAAGATTGATTTATCATTGGATTGGTAAATCAAAAATTATTAATCTCATTATCAATCCAATTTATTTATTTTATTTATGTCTATTGTATGGTTAATTTTTATGGATACTTTATCATGATAACATAAATAAATGAATTACAAATAATTCATCATGGAATTAAAATAAATTGGATTACGTATAATTTTTTTTACCATAGCATGCTTAATTTAATATGAAAATTACAAAAAATATTAATGAGGAATGTAAATTAGAAAACAAATAAAATTTACATATAATAAAATACATCCATCAAGAAAATATTATGTTAGAAAAGACTTTTATTACTTATGTTATGAATGGAACCATAGATAAAAGTTCTTATATGTCTAAAAATCCAGGTCAAATTAACTAAGTTTTCATTACAGGATTGGATGCTAAAGTAGGAACCAGTATAACAAAGATGTAAGTGTTCAATAAATTTAAGTTTGGATTTTAGGATTGGGGAGTCCACTAGAAGAATCCATCATCTACTAGTGAACCGTTGGAAGGAAACATGCATAAATATGTTTGAATATTTTTTCAGGAAAATTTCAAGATTATAAGATGGGAAATATACATCATTTCCACTATAATTTTCATATAACAAGTCATTTAGAGTCTAATGGTAATGACTATTCTGGCTTAATAAAATAGTGAGAGACTAATAAGACAATAAAATTATTTCATCTCAGATTTTTTGGTAATCATGTATAAAGTACTTGTAACATGATTTAATATTATTATAGAAAAAATAAATAATCATTTACCCAGATATCCAAGTGATCCATAAATGATAAAAAAAATTATTGTCTATAAGTAACTTCCAGTAGTAGTACATGTTTTTATTTGTTATATAATCCCATGAGCATAAGATTTTTGTGCTAGAGTCCCCATTTTTAAATCCACCTACTAAGGAAGTGAGTGAGGAATAAGTCTATATCCACCTAAAATAATTAGCTGATACACAATATATCTCATGTTTGATGTTATCATACATGTCTATTGAACATCATAAGTTACAAGAAATCATGGATTCATATACCATGGTCACCCATATCATAGATATTTTTCAGGAGAGAGATGAACCATAGGGGTATGAGATTTATAGGAACTGTTTAAATGAAAACATAAAGAGGATTCATCTACATGACCTAATATAGTTAATATGATTGGATACATTTAGAAACTATACATTTTTTGGGATAAATTTCTCTATAAATTGTGCACAAATCTCATACTTTCTTCACTCCATTAGAACATCTCCAACATTGTTGTGAATTTTAATATGAATAACAATGAGAAGCCCCATCCAGAAATCATTACCCTAATTAACCATGTAGATAATAATATGAAGTAAAAAAATCCATCAACACTTATGGTAAATAATATGATGGGAAAATAATAAATCGTTAATTCTAATTATAAGTCTGTGGAATCTTTGAAACACTCGAATAAGAAGAGGATAATAAAAGTGAAATAAAGAGAACATGATGATAATTTTTCTCACATGTAAAGAATGGTTGATGGAAATATAATTACAATGAATTTATATAGATTTTCTTAATTCAAATATATTTATCAATTAAATTCTTATAGATTACATTTTTTATATTATATATTTTATGTTTACATATGGGTATTCAAATATAGAAACCAAGTAAGTATAACATGATTACTAAAATATTGTTATATTCTCTAAGGAACTAAATAAACGAAATTCCTAAATGAGAATATAAGTACATGACTTCTGGATTTCATTATGGATCCCTATTAAACTATTGTTTTGTATTGATTATCACCAAAAAAATTACTTAGTTTCTAATTAGACACAATGGAATATTATTTCATTTTTGAATGAATTTTTTATGGTATTTGATACATAAATAATTGCTCAGTAATTATTCAAAAAAATAATTGATAACTAATTATTAATATAAATATAATATTCGGAGTAAATTTTTGTGGTAAGATAATTATTTTTCAGATAACCCTGATTTAAGTTTAAAATTTTATATCCAAAATGGTGATTTAGTCTATCTGGATCTCAGATACCAAGTATATTGACAAATCACTATAAAAGTTTTGATAGAGAAACTTTTAGAAATTAATGTGTTCCTAAAAGATACTAGATTTAGTTTATAAATAAAAATTAAATTATTCTAATGGTAAATCTAAGGGATAAATTTATATACTTCATGATGCTCAATAAAAAAATAAATACACTTGGTAAAGAATAGAGGATCCTCGAGGTGGTCTTCTTGAAGTATATCATAACTAATTATTCATCTATCATTAACATGTGGATAGAAGGTAATTCAAAATCCACATTACCTTATACATCAATGTTTTTATAATAGTGAAATAAGATCAATGAAATGTCTTATAAGTATTTCAAGGATTCCATAATTTCATCCAAGACATGTTTCTCAAATATTAGTATAGTAACTTACAATGTTCTAACTATATTTACTAATGCATTTCATATTAGTTTCAGTATGATAAATAATCCATTTGGTATGACTTATACTATTTAATGAGAACTGATTTGTTATGATGGATATAGCTATAAAAAAATCCTTAATGAAACACTATGTGTATCTTTATTATTTATCCTATATAATCATATGACATTAAAAAATCTATAATAAGAAAATTTTATTCCATATTGACTATATTTTTATGAATAGGGAACATATCTCTTTTCAGAGAGTGGGAGAATCCTAGACTTTAATGAATTTTATACTCCAGATTCACATCAATTTATATAAAAACACAGACTACACTAATTAACCTCAATGGGAGGTTTTGTTTTGAAGATGCATACTATGTTGGAAGTTAAAACACAAAAAATAATTTTTCTGCTCGCTAAGAAGGGTGATATATTATAAATTAATATTAATAATTCCTATAAGGAAGTAGTAAATGGAAAATAACTAAGATTGATATATATATATATATATATGAATTTAGTAATGTATTTAATTCTAAAATTTTGGGGCTCTATATTTTTCATGTTTTTAGAATTGATAATATGGATGGGATTTGAAGGGAACTATACATGGATGGTACAAGATGGTAATAATAAAAAATGATTTATTATTTAAAGGGTTAATCTATGTCTTAACATGGTCTATGATGAAAACTTTAAAAAAATATTCATGCTAAAATTCAATTTTATTATACTTGCCATTGAATAGTTATATTATTGTTGTATTGTGTGGTTGGATTTCAAGGGAAGTTTCATTAATGGGACCCCATATAACATGTATATATCACACAACCATAGGAGTTGGTGACACAAATGAATACCAATAAGATTTAAAAGTCTTACATATCCATTTATAGATATAAGTAACAATAATGATCATATAATATTAAATTTGAATAATGTATTATCTTATGTTTAAAAGATATTAGTGGAATTACTTTATTTTCCATCACAAATATGTTGATAACATATGGAAAACATATATTTAGTCTTAATTTCTTTCTAAGACTAATTAATGAATTTCGACAATAATGACATAAAATATCAACCAAAATGCTAGGGAATATGATCTATTCAGATAGATATATGGGTTGGTAATTTTAGTAATATTATATATGATTACCATGTATTGAAAATACATAATGGAATAATTAAAGAGTAAATTTTTTCCTAATCCACGTGTTATGAAATATATCTAGAATAACATGCATGGGCATATGAAGAGATTATTATTTTGAATAGAATTGAAAATTATTTATTGATGGGAATCTATCTCATATGCAATGATATTTACAGATATTTTTTATTAATTATTCATAGTATCTAAATATAAAACAAAACTAGGTGTAATACATAAACATATAGTTAGAACTATATAACTATACTTGAAAATGTATAAATGAATGAGTTCTTGGTAAATAGTGAAATGGGAATACTAGTGTTCATAGGATATAACAATATTCCTCATTAAGATCAGTTGGATCTAGTATCATAGTGAGAAAAAGGTAATATCAATGACAAGATTATTACAAATAGTGGTTTCCATATCCATAATAATTTTGTTCGATGTGAATTTTGATACAACTTAATTAATGGTTTATAAATGACTTGTTAAAACAATGGGTTATACCAAGATAGTAAAATTATTACCATTATTAAGTTAATATTTCCCTATGGTATTATAAAATAGGTCAATATTATGTTTGGGGAATAAGTAGTGGATACTTAGAGAAATCATAACTTGAGGTATTTTATCAAGGTAGTGAGATCACAGTAGTTATAACCATAATAAAAAAATGTGTTTTAATATATAAGTAATAACTATTTAGTTAAAAATTGGATCAAGTGAAAGTTTGATTCTATTGTAGTAGGCTCCCTAGAACCAGCTAATTTTTCATTTATATTATCACTATATTCAAGGTTTTAAATTTCAATAAATATCTTATCACATAATGATCATTCTTTTATGTGAAATTAATGTGATAATTTCATTGAGGTACATGTTTCATATAAGTGGCATAACACCTACCTGCTATGATGTGATACTTGAAGTGAAATGAATTATTTATAAAATATTAGTCATAAGGTTGGTGTAACATTATTTTATGGGACATGTATCATATTTCCTATCAGAATCGAGTACTCATAAGGGGATAAGAATTAATCTCACAAAATTTACACTTGGAAATATACAAGTAAGAAGATTATGTGGATGGACCCTCCATTAGGAATTACACTTGTTTAAATATCATTATATATTTCTATTTGTGAACGTGTGTAATGATCCATAGACATGGGATTATTTTTAATTCATATCATGAGTTGTATACTTTGATGTATTTCCCAAACTTTTGATGAAATATGAATATGGAAAACTAGGATATGTTGGGTGCATCATGAGTAGTAATGTATGAATGAATAATTAAATAAATTATTTTCCCCTTTCAATACAGTAATATGATATCATAGGCCCTTTGATTGAAATTTATTTTTTAAATCAAATCAATGGTTATAGTTTATTAAATGTTCATTTAGGATAATATAAAAATATAAAATCATGAACATTAGATGATGACATAAGTATGAAACATTTTTTATTAAGATATATTGAGACAATGGTATTATAGTGAATAGAGAGTGTTCATATTTGGATCTCATTGTTATAACATGAACTTCTTATTTTTTGTGTTTCTTGGTGTGTTTCTAGACACTAATCTTGAACTTTAGGAAAGGAAATTGTAATTCCATTGAGGAAGATGCCAAGTGGGTCACACACATAGTGTATCTATTAATCTCTATTAAATTACACTAAAATTTAATAGCTGGAATAAATTTTATTTTCAAGATTGAGTAATAATATTTATTCCGAACATTTTATTTGATTGCAGATATTCAGTTAAATGTTATATTCAAGAATGAATATATAGATATATATATATGAGTTTAATGTCAAATAAATATTTATATATAACACTATCAAAAAATATTTATTTACCACTTTGATATTTCATGAGTTATTAAATAATATTTGTTAATTAATAAATATTTATTTAATTACCTGAATGTTACAATGATTATTTTTTATAAGACCATTAAATAAAATATTTATTGATATATCCATTTTATTCGTAAGGTGATAAATTATATTTACTATTATATAAATATTTATTTTGTTATTTAAATATTAAAAAATATTTATCCATAAGACAATAAATATAATATTTATTTATTTATTAAATGATTAATATTTATTATTCATGGTTTGGTAAATGTTAAAGATGGTGGATAAGCTAATTTATGTTCCAGTTAATTAAAATCATATAATATTAAATATTATTTTAAAAATAAGAAATTATTTATTAATAAAAGGATATTTATTTTTCAAGATGGCATGTTTCATATTGTAATATTATTATTATTGGCATAGAAAATATATTAGGTTTATTATTTGATTAAGCACCCTTGTTCAATTATCAAGAGAAAACTCTAAATTAATTTATACTCGGCTATTTCTTTTTAGATAAAGCGGCAAGATCATTTTATTGTGTACAATGAATCTCATCCATAAATAATTACCTCTATGAAGAACATATTTATGGATTCGCTCAAGACTGATAGAATTACTTTACCTCCTTCTCCTACTAAAGAATAAAAAACCATACTTAAGGCCTAAAATGTTATTTATGATCAAGATAAACAATGAAAAATGATAAAATTGTTTTTTCTTGCAACCGACATTCTATTGGGTTTGTTCAAAGATCAAAGAGCGTGTCTAAATCACTAATAAAGGTATTCTACTTCCGTTCCTCTAATTTCAATGATAATAGAACTCAAAAGGGGTTTAAATGATCAACATATACATCAATTAAATCTCTCAATACCAATGTATTTTCATATAATTAAATTACATATAAATTTAATGTGAAATATCATGTCTTTTGTTTCTATATTTCTTTTTCTTTTTCTCTTATTTGAGTAATTTTTTTAGATGTGTTTATTTTTCAACATATTCTTTTGTATTATTCATTAAATACAAGAAAAATCATGTTGGGGATCACACACACCACTACTTCAACTATGCATGAACCTTAAATGTAAGCATTTCAAATTAAACATTATGAACAATTCATAATTTTAAAAAATAAAATTTAATGTCTTTCTTTATTTTTTAACTTATGAACTCATTATAAATTACATTTATAATTTCCAATTTAACATTTTATGTCAAAATTATAAGCTGTTTTGAATAATATTAAAAAATGTGTTTTATATTAGAACTTAATATTATGACTTATTTTTTAATAAGTGTTTCAGAAAAATTATTTTAATTATTTATAGATAGCTTATAATAAATTAATTTGTAAACACTTTTATACATTTATAAATATCTCAATATATCATCTATTATATTTTATGAAAATTTTATAAATTATATATTTCAATTCATAATTGAATTTGAATAAATATAATTTTTTCTCCTTAAATAACATTCAATAATATAGAAATAATTATAAGATATGATAGATACTATTTGATTTTATATTCCCCCGTAACAGGTATACATTATATTCCAATACTATATAATATTTCAAATTCTTTTATTTCATCATTATAGAGAACGTAGATAATTTTTTATATTCAAATTTTAAATATTAAATTTTTTAATCTAAATTTGGTAAAATAGAAATTATCTTTAGAATCAACACATAGATATTATATTAAGATGATTGTTTTATATTTTTATAAAATGGTTGATTTTTTGTCCATAGTAAATATATGGATTTTAAAATTACAATAAATTTATAAAATCATCATGATATAAGACTGAAATAAGAAAATATAAAACTTTTAGATCAACCAAAAAATTATTAAATCAGTTAAATAACTCCATTATAAATTATAAATTGAATTTATAAACTTATTCTAGATATTTTGGAACCTAAGTTATATTTTATTCTAAAAAAACTATTTCTTTATATTTTCCATTCATTAAGTTTTCACATGATTGCATTAATCTTTTTATTAGTTTTAAATTCAAATAAACTAATATAGTTTAATCATAAACCCATAAATGTCATGGAAATCAATATTATTCACAATATTTAACAAAAATATTTATAATTTCATTTTTATGCCTAAATTTTTTTTTTCTAAATATTGTTTTTATTATGTTACAGGTACTTATATAAAAATTATATTTTTTAACTTTCAAAAATTTAATCTAATAAAATATATTACATATTTGGTATGAGAATCATCAAATTAGGTAATAATTTTTGTTTCATTATTAATAATAAAAATAAGACACCGAATAAAAAGTTAGTCATTACGGTAAATTTTAAAATGAGGTAATGTGTTAAATTAAGGGATGATAACACAAAATATCCCAAAATAATATATTTAAATGGGAGGATATGGTCTTTCCCTACCATACCCTATCTTATATTTTCTAATTGTCAAATTTTGATTTGCATTCCTTAGATATGACATTCCTTTTCTTTTAATTAATGTGTATTTAAAAAAAATCCACCGATCTAGCCTATAAAAATTATTCTTCTATACCCACCTTAACCCACACCCTTCCTTTGAAATTATGTTTAATCCATGAAAAAATACACTTTATCTCAATCCTGTCTCACATTTTTGGGCCTCTCATTTCAAGAAGAAATTCCAATCTCTTAATTTCCAAATGGAATTTCAAGAGGAGGTATAAGTCTTCAATGTAAGTTTGATCTTCTATTTCATCATTATTATATATATTATTCTTTCAACCATTCCAAGATATAAATTTTCACATGAGAAAAAATATTTTTAAATAATTAATCTTCTATAAAAGTGACATTACTTATATGAAAAAACAGGTTCTTTCACATTCAGTCGTTATAATGAGTTCTTGTTTGGGTCTGATTTATCACATACATGAGTGATGTTATAATTTTTACATCATGAATGACTAAGAAAACATAAATAATGGTAATAATATGTAATAATTATTAATTTAATATGTTTTATTTTAATTTTAGGAAGGAAATGTCAAAAAATATATAATCCAATTTAGTCAACCATTTTGTTAATTCTATAATCCTAGAAAAAGGATATTGTTCAGTTCTAATTATAAACCATTAACATTAGTTTCATGAAATGACTACTGTACGATAGAAATATACTAAACACATTTATTAAATCATCATAAAAATTCTAAAAGTGATGCACCCATGACCAATGATCGTGGAACAAAACCGCCAAATCGAAGCATGCATGAAAATACAAAATAGTTGACCCATGAATATTGATTTTAAACATAATTAATTAATATAGGAGTCAAAATAATTATAAATTATTTTTAAAAAAATATATTCTTATAAATAATAAACCAAAATTCATTATATAGGTATTTAGATCTTGCTCGATCAAGTGGATGTCTGGGGTAAGGGTGTCTTTTACAATCTCATTTTCAAATGGATATTTTTTATGTATTAATTATTATTTGAGAAAAGTATATTATTTTTGTCTTTAAAATATCACAAATTTTATTCTATTCTTGATATTTTTTGGATTTATATTTATTATTATCTTTTTTTATTTCCCTTTGGTACACCACTCAACCAGAAGGGTGTTCATAAGTTGATATGATCTTATCCTTTCATATATTTGGGAATATCTATATTGCATGTGTATATTATTTATATTATTTCAGCATTGATTTTCTATTTAATTTAATGATACATTATGTTTGTTTTCTATTCTCATTGAAATTATTTAAAAATATTTTTAAAATGAGTATTTTAAAAATTTCTTCATGATATTTTTTTACATTCCTTGCAATGGTGTAAAATAGATGTTTTTATCCCTTTTTAGGTGGAATCATTTACTATAAAGATGAATATTATTTATAATCATGGTTCTATTCCAAGTTTCCATGTTTTAAAAGAGTAAATAATGATTCAATTATTATATGAATTTTTATTTTTAAAAATTTATCTAAAAGAATGATATTTCTTCTTCCTTTTAAAAGTATTTTTCTGATGCTCTTATTGGAGAATTTTTCATCTATTTAAAAATAATTTAATTTTAATTATGTAAAAATCCTTTTTATAGGGTTTTTTCTATTAATTCTCATTTTTATGAACATGTTCTCTATCACTCTCTATATCTCACATCACAATATTATTCAACTTCACATATGTATTATTTAATCTCATAGATTTATTATATATTTATATATTGTGGTTTCTATTTTTGACTTAACTTTATAATATTTACTATTTATTGTCTTAGTTTAAATGGTAGATACCAAGTAATTTATTCCATTTATTTATTGGGAAAAATATTGACATTCTGTATGCTTTATAATCCAATACTGATTTTTGTTTTTTTACTAAGGTATGTTTATTTTATATTGTATTTTTATTAAACTCTTTATATGATGAATTGATAATAATTATTTATTGATAATTGGGGAGAAAAAATATATGTCATCAAGATGAATTTTTATGTTTCATGAGAAAAAATATTCTGGGTCTTTGGTGTGTGTCTACCTATTTATTTATTGCTATTAATGTGATTATTTATATTTTTATGTTATCTATATTCATGTTTTATAATCTTATTATTAGTTATATTGAATATTTTTTCATTATTTATTCTTTACTTATTCATAATGAATTTTTTTTCTAAGATAGATATTGATGTATGTACCACCTTACAAACAAATTAATCTCATCGCATCACCTAAATGTCCTTTCCCTAGGGAACTAAAAAACTTTTCAAGTGATTCAATGTAAAGAATAGGATAAATTATAATTAATCTACTAGATTTTCATGTTGTATTTTTTTCAAGGGTAATTATAGAATATTATAGGTATCTAGTCTCCCTTGATTACTATATTTTAGGAAGATGTATAATATGACCTCTTTTATACTATAAAAATTTAATATAATTACCACCAAATCTTGGTTAATACAGTCATGGTGGTTATGGTTGGTATAAGATATATTTTAGTATAAATTTTTGGAACTAGAATTAGAACAACATAGATAGAAATCTGTAACATTATGATAAACCTTTAGGATATTCATGATGTTTTTCAAGAATACCGTAACTATATCATAATTTTATTTTATGATTTAATAATTTTAATGACATTAGATAACTATGTTTATTACATATTATAAAAATGGAACCTAAATGAAATAATAAAAACTATATCAACACCCAAAATTTATTTAGGGATCTCCCTTTATAAAGGGTCAATGGGGTCAGTATTAGAGTTGAGAATATTATAACTATATTAGGCAAGTTAAATCAAATTATTACCAACAAGCTTTCCCAAAGTAAACAAAAATTTTTACACAATAATATGGTGTTATAATTGTTATTTCTACATACGTCAGCAACCTTCATCCTTCAATGGAACTACTAATCCATAAGAAGTTGAATAAGGGATCAATCCCCTTAAAAAGATATTATTGATTTGGAATATAGTTAAAGGGGTAATGCTATCATGGAAGTATATCATCTAAAGGGAGATATTGATAAAGAGATTTCATTGATTCTAAATACTTAATAGGGGGAGGAGATATATAGTATATAATAGAAGGATTTTAAGGTAACATTCATTAATAAATTCATTCCACATGAGAAACAATATAATATAGAAAGGAACTTACTAATTTTTTTTAAAAAAAAGGAATAGTATATTTTTTGAGTATAATACTAACTTTACAAGGTTAGAAATACATATTTCATACTATACACATAACCTAAAAATAATGATTGATCACTTATTTTATGGGATAAATCCAATCCTTTTAAGGGAATTAGTCTCTCAAACAATTTCAATATATGAATATATAGTATCATGTATCATCAAAACTATGAGATAACTTCTCCAAGTCAAATAATTTTATACTAAATAAAGAAAAAAATAGAAAAATTGACCACTATGTCAATAAAAATATGTAATATCATAAGTAAGGAATAGTATAATTCTCAATATGTAATAATGGTGGAAAGAATCACCCTAAGACTTACTT
The DNA here is from genome assembly GCA_963277665.1 of Viscum album. Taxonomy (NCBI): domain Eukaryota; kingdom Viridiplantae; phylum Streptophyta; class Magnoliopsida; order Santalales; family Viscaceae; genus Viscum; species Viscum album. The sequence goes on from OY728148.1 coordinate 167,344,337, forward strand.
CAAGGGATTGGGATTTTCTATAGATTTATAAATAAAGTCCATAAATTTCATGAATCCAAAAAAAAGATAATTCGTCAATATGAAATTATTAAACTATAAGGATATGGAGAATTATTTGAATCAATTACCGAGGAATCAAGATAATTAACCTTATAATAGGTCGAGGAAGAAAGGCCATGATTATGCAATTAATATTGATAATTTTGAAGTTGTGAATGGATCGATAACATGTAATTTGATCATAAACTCAAAGTCGGATAATGATTTATTTGATTTGGGATCTACACACTATTTTATATCTCAATTTTTTAATAAGAACATCAAATTGTTCCCTTACCCACTAAAAATGTCACGACCCATCCCCTGAGGCCCATGTAGTGACTACCCCATGCCTACCACCCACAGGCCAGGGGCTGGCGACTAGCACTATGTAGGTATATTCCACATGTGGGAGGTATGTTTCCATGTACCTGTATGTATGCACCCATCTCCACGAAAAAGATGAAACTGAAAACACTAAGTAATCGTGGATGAAAACCACTAAGAAACCCCACTTAGAGTAATAGTGCAAACTGAAAAGTTGTAAACGGGTCATAATTCAAGCCCAAATAAAATAGAAAAGTATAAGATATTGGATCTCATCTCCAGAAAACCCTACCCAATGTGTATGTAAAGTAATCTATCTGAAAGTCAGCCTAGCGAACTACATCTGTCGAGTTAACTTGAATCACCCCTTGTCTCCAACCCACCAAGGAATTCGTCAAAACTTATGATCATTATCACAAGACATGACATGTATGGTAGAATCCCCTATAGGGGTGAGTGAAATAATACTCAGTAGGGATCCCAAAACACAAATAAATTACACAATGTATATCACAAAAAATAGCACTAAAAAACAAAATAGACTACCCAAATTGGCACACAAAGTGTATCCTCTAAGATGTGCAGTCAAGAGAGTCACAAGACATAGCTCACACCATGTATAGGTATATGGTATATAAATTGGATTATTGTAAGAATCCACATTACCCTCAAGTAGTAACACATGGAGAATTGGTGACACACGGAGTGTCGGTATCACATGGTGTGTCGGTAACACATGGAGTGTCGATAATACACATAGTGTTGGAAACACCCTGAGGGTCTTCAAAGACTAGAGGACCCGCATCCTGGTGGGAATGGGGAGTACTGACATAGTCATGGTAAGACACAAAGTCTAGATAAGACACATAGTCTAAATAAGACATGCAGTCTTGGTAGGACACGCAGTCTAGGTAATCACATAGTTTCAAGGTCACTTCCAGCTAGAGGATTCCATCCTCAGCACACTCATTCTACGAGAAACTACTCCTTAAGCCAACAGGTCATATTCTAACTTCCATAGAAACTCACTTAGAGGATCTCAAAAGGGTAGCCTCAGCACAAGTGTCCCAATGCTACAAATTTCTCTTTAAATGGACACACGGTTTGAGAGTTAGGCCTATATTATTAAAAAGGGGTCAGTGGGCTCTGCGTCTAGTCCGGCCCAGTCGGACTGACCCAACCCGACCTGGCCTAGTCGACACAACCCAAACCGACTCAGACTAGATCATCCCAACCCAGAATGGCACATTGGGCCCACTAGGCTACTGGAGAGGCCCAACCATATTGGTCTGGCTAGCATACAGAGGGATAGATTGCACCTCTAGCAGCAACCCTAGCTGGTCGTGGCCCCCCACACCTCTTGTATGCAGCTCAGCCGTGTGTGGAATGGTCAACCCGGCCTGATCGTTTGGTGCGATCAGTCCACATGACCACCAGATCCTAACGCTCTGTCGTAGGTCCCTCCTCCAATTGAAGTGGCTCTGGTGAGTCGCATCCCTTTTTTGTGGCCTCCTGTCATGGACATCTTCCACCACCACAGCCAACCTGTCCACAGCTCTCATTAGCCACCTGTGACCGCACCACCACGGACCCTTCTTCCACGGGATTCTGATCCAGCGGTCGCCTGATGCTACCTCTACCTATGACCTCCTACCGTAGGTCTGCTCGCTGCCGGGCATTGAGCCGACGTCCTTTCCTGTCGCCACCCGTAGCCTCCTATCACAGTTCGATACACCACCGATGTCCTGCCTATACCACAAGTGACCACTGCCACCACCTTCCATCGAGACGGTGTCCATTCTTCCAGGTCCATGTGGATCATTTCACCGTGAATATTGATAATGAATTTATGGGAGAAACAGATCACAAGAATGCCTGGTGTGGACATATTTGGGACATGTTCGTGTCGGGCTTGACCCATCCACATTAAAATTTAAGAACACTTAAACAAAATCAATTCCAACACAAATCCAACATGGCTTCAATTCCCAACAATATCTCTAATGAAAACCCCATCTCTAAATATACGCACAATCCATAAATCAATGCGTTCATTGAATCATTCACATTCGTCATATAAAATCAATAATGGGGTATAAATCACAATGGAAACAAAGACCTACATCAATGATTGGTTTGATCAATAATAAATCATGAGTCCTCTATTCTTCATTCATCAATCCACCAACACCTGTTCAGAATCCGATTATGAATCTTCTACCATTCCTTATTCGTCGATGAGAGGATTTTCAAACGTGTTTGATTCCTTTTTTCTAGACCCTTTAGGGATCATGAATCTAATATCGCATCTCTTCCAATATAGTAAATGAAGAAATGAATTTCAGCATTGCTTTTTTCCTAAGATACAACTTTTCCATTCAGTTTCATTTATGAAAGGAAATAGTTTCTTAGTTGTGGAATCGCAGTGCCGTAGCATCAATATTAAATGATAAAATAAACATCTTTTAAGATATTTTTATTTTCCTTTAAAACATCCAAAAAAATACAGCAGTCAACTCACACCGGTCAAATTTAGGTCCTTTATATGAAAAACCTGCAACTTTGAACACAACGGTGCCTTCAAATTTCATGTACGAGCACCAGATTAAATGTTACTAAAACCGCACATTAGATATATTTTTAAAAAACATAATAAAATAGTTTGAACATTTATTCTGGTAACCCCAGGCCTTGGAATAAAATTCTGTCTCAATCCCTGCTCTTGAAATAACCCCATATAATTTCAAAAAATAACTACATGGAAAATCTAGGACACTACATTCTATAAACCATAGGGATTTACAACCTCAAAAAGAAAAACTAGGGATAAATAAACAAATAAGGATACTTAACATGAATCTGAGCCTCCCGCTCACATGTTCTCTCCTATAGATTCATGTTCTACCACTGAACGAGCACTAGAGGAATCAATTTTCCACATATGGTCCTCTCTTTTCGATCCTTGATCTCCACTGGGTACTCAGTGAATGTCACCCCATTGATAATGTCGAGCTCGCCCCAGTCAATGATGTGAAAAGGGTCGGGTATGTATTTCCTCAACTATGATACATGAACGATGTTGTGAACCCACTATAACTGGGGATGTAGATCCAATAGGTATTCCACCTCACCCACTCTATACACTGTCAGAAAAGTTCTGATGAACCTCTAAGATAACTTGCCTCCCTGGTCAAATATTTATATCCCACATCGAGGAGACACCTGAAGGAACACATGGTCTCCCTCCTCAAACTCCAAGGGCCTTATTCTCCTGTCATTATAGGATATATGATGGCTATGTGAAATCTTCATCTGCTCCTAAATGACCTACACCTTCTCTATAATGGTATGTACTAACTCAGGGCCCATAGGTTCTGACTCCCCAGTGTTAGTCTAACATAGTGGAGACCTATAAGGTCACCCATAAAAGGCCTCGAACTGTTCCACACCGATGGTGGAGTGGTAGATTTGTTTTACATGAACTCCACTAGGGGTAGGTGATCCACCCAACTATGGCAAAAATAAAGGATGCAAGCACATAGAATGTCCTCTAGAACCTAAATGGTCTGCTCCGTCTGGCCATCTGTCTATTGGTAAAAAGTTGTGATCAAGTGTAGCTGAGTCCCAAACACATCCTACAGTCCCTTCCACAACTAGGATGTAAAGAGTGCATCTTGATATAAGACTATTGTTGATTGGAATCCATGGAGTCGAACTATCTCATGTAGGTAGATTCTTCCCAATCTCATTACTGAACCTTGTTCCCAAATCACTAGGAAGTGATCTGACTTGGAGAGTCCGTCAATGATCACCCAAATGGTATCACACATTTTGGATGTATGTGTTAGTCCTTTCAGTAAATTAATCAATATTCTATCCCATTTCCACTACATCACCTCAATGGGTTGATTCAAACCCATTGGAACCCGGTTCTCACCCATCACATACTGACAAGTGAGGAATCATGAGACAAACTAGACCACTACCTTTTCATCCCCAACCACCAAAACTGATGTCGGATGTCTTGGTACATCTTTTAAACATCCAAATATACCACCAAATGGGATTTATGGAACCCCCTTAACACCTCCTCTCGTAACATCACTGGTACAACAATGCATCCTCTGAAAATAATGACATGCCCCCAACCTATTGAATATTTATCTAGGGCATGCCCTATAGACTTTTAAGCATGTGTAGTGTAACACCCCAAGATTTTATGAGAAATAATATTTTTAATTTCATTTATGTCTTGTGTTGTATGCTACACCTAGATTAGATTTTACTATATGCAACACCGTATTAGCTTTTAGTATACTCAACACTATTCATGGATTGTGTTGCACGCAACAACATGTGTTGTATGCAATACCAAGTTTCACTAAACAACAATATATTGTTATAATATTATTTTGAACAACACATTATCAATATTATTGACCACATTTTGAATTTTATAACATTATCATTCATCTTACACATAATCTAGAACATGGTTTTAGAACAAAATAAATTTTTCAGGTAAAATAATTATTTTTTAAAAATGTAGTTTTGCTGCCTTTTGGTGGCACACCCACTTTAAATCTAGTTTTTGACACATTTATAAGTTCAAATTGAAAAAATAAACTTATTAATTCCAATAAGGATATAAAAATTTTCCTGGGATAATTTTTTAAAATTTTTCTTTTAACTTTCATATTTTGATGAATAGTAAAAATATGCTAAATTTTAATTAAAAACAACTTTTATAATCAAGATAATTTATATGGTTAAATTATAATTCTGAATGGTTTTAAAGTATAAATAGAATATATTTTTACCATTTAATATAATTTATTTCATTATCATTAATTTTACATTGAATTCATAGTAAAAAACATTTCAATCTTTTGCAATGTTATAAATAAAAACTTGTTTTTTTGCGAGAAGAAGATTAATTTTTAATTAATTAGTGAATATTTTGTGTTTTGAATTTGTAAAAATGGATACCATATTTAGAATTATGAGGTTAAAATTTTGTAAATAGATAACTTGTATTTTTAGGCATTATGAGTAGTAACTTTGGTAAATTTTATTTACCACAGTTAAAGGTCAGTCGGGTAATTAGGGGTAAATATAATATTATAAAATTATCCTAACACGTGCCTTGATATCATTGGTTGATTATATTTCTCTTTGAAACATACTTGGGTCGAAATGGAATCTATTGGAACCCACTTGGATGATATTAAGACCTTTAATTTATTTTATTTAAAGGAAAGTGAAATATGTCTTACTCAAATGGTATTAATTAAATTATTTTTAATATAAGGATAAAAGGAATATAAATTAGATTATAAATACTAATTTTAAATAGAAAATTTTTTTCTTTATCATGGTAATTTATCTATTATTTTTAAGAAATATATAATTACCTTAATAGCTTATACATTAATGATGCAAAAATTCTTTATTTAGGGAAAAATCAAAAAATAGTTTTAATTAAAATTATAATACCCATAAAAAGTCACAAAAACATGACTAAAACTTATTGGTAGAGTATAGATACACTATAATCATCCATGTTTCTACTTGTGGACCATTTATATCCTTATAAAACAGATTATGACATTTTATATTACTTTATTTTCAATAATGTCAAAGTACTCACCTTCATAATTTAATAAACATATCATTTTAAAATTTGTGTGTTTTAGAAGATAAATTCTACTAAAAGTATTCTTATTAAATATATTAGATTTATCTTAATCATATTATTTTATTTATAATTTTTATGCAAGAAGTAATTATATTATATAATTATACAAAAATGTTGTTGTAAATATTTTATTAAGAGAAATATCAAATTAATGGTTTTAAAAATACTAAAATAAATATTATACGAACTAATTAATGTTCTCCATAAATATTATAGATAAATATGACATGTTATGAATCTATTAAATATTTTTTATCGAACATATCTTTTGTGTGGAGTATATTTAAATTAAAATAATTGAATAGTGTCAAAATTGACACTATTGGTATTTTATAAAAAAATATATTATTAAATTGTTTAAAAATCACAAAAATATTTAAAAATTAAAAATTAAAAAAAAATGGTCTAAATGTCATAATTTATCTAATTATGGACAACTAACAACACATAAATAATTATTTATAACAATTTAAAATTTATAATATTATTACCACAAATAAAATTAAATAGATTAAATAAGGATAAATCAAAATGATAAAGTTTAAAATAAAATCATAGATTCTCCAAATTTGATTGTTAGATGAGGTAAAACCCTATATTATCTCATATTTATATTTGAGTCACTTTGGATGTTTTTAAGTGGGTTCTGAGTTTATTATAAATTTATATTTTGGAGGTTTTCAAAAGTGTCCCTCTACTCTCTTATAAAAGGGCACCTCCTCCCTCTTCTATTCACTCTATTTGAGCTTTAAAACTCAGAAAAAAACCCTGACAATTTTCCTTCCCAACTTATCTAGAAACATACTATAGGTCCCGTTCTTCTTCAAATACCAACTTTAGTGCCCTAAGAGGAGGTTTTGAAGAGGCGTGTCGAAGAAGAGGTAATATCCTTTACCGATTCTGTCAAACTTATTTTTTCTTCTATTTACTCTAGATTATTTTTTATTTATTAAGTAATAAATATAGTATCACTTGTATATTTATATGTTATTATTAATATGAAACAACCATACTTCACCTTCTATCCATCCTACGAAAAACAAAATCACCGCGTGTGCGTATGTACGGCGTACAGTTTCCACGTTGTGATGTAATCTGTTTTTCCACCACCACCTTACATGGATGGGTATAATAGTGGAAAAAATAACAATATATGATTATTATAAAAGGATACTAATTATGAGATATTATATCATCCACTCCAATTCCATTCAATAATTATGGGAATGATTTCATTGCTCGTGCATACGTACAGATTACCATCTCCAGGACGCGATGAGATTCATTCTCCATGTTAACCATTAAAGAATGATTATAAAGTATATATAATGAATAATAATGAGATATATGAAATAATAATGCTAATATATATATATATATATATATATCATCTACTTACTTTCATTCAAGTAAATAAGGAAAGGAAAATAGCGTTCATGCGTACGTACAACCTAACGTCTCCATGAACAGTGTATTTCATTTCATTTATCTATCTATTATATATATATAATGAATGTATATATGATATATAAATCGTTTTTTACATTATATAATTAATGAAATCATGATAATATGAAGAAAATAATTCCAAACACGAACGATAAATGAAACGACTATTACCCTAAACGTTGCTTCAACATGGAATTGACCAATGAACGGGTAATATAAAGTCATAAGTAAATCATATATGATATCATAAAAATTACTATGATTCTTGAATAAGTCAATGGCATTATTTAAATAATTATACATGAGTTTCGGACATGTACAAAATAAATTGGACCTAAGGTAAGGGATAATTAGTCCAATCTCATTCTTATCTGAGATTGTTTATTCGTAATAATTTACTGGGGTTATATTTATCATCCAAGTACATGTTTTATAAAAAATATTTTCATAAAGTTTTTACTATTATTATATGTATTTTTAAAGTCATGTTTACCTTTTTTTGAATTTTACTATGAGGTATGGAAGGAATCATTATTTTTTTTACTATATGAGGTACTTTTTTACTTTCCCGGCCGAAGTATGAGAAGAATGTTTTTTAACTTATATTGCGTGAATGGATTTTTACGATTTCATAAAGACTTATTTACATAAAGATTCCTCAATAATATTTCAAGATTACTTTCAACAAAATTATTTTCTTTTAAATTGGACGTCATTTTGAGAATAGAAAACAATTTGAAAGAAGAAAGGATTTTTTTCTTCAAGAATTCATTTCAAGTGTTTTTTCAAAATATTTTCCATCTATGATGACAATCTTTAATATGGTTTTGTTTAAAGCATAATGTCTCTATTATTTATATGGTTTGATTTTTTTTATGATGAAATTATATCCATTGTTTTATATGGATTATGTTATGATGGTATGATGTTTATGAAACCCATTTTATTCGTTAGGTTATGATGAATGATTTATGTTTATTTTATGGCACGTGAAAGAATAATTTTATTATGGGATGGGTGGGACCTATATCTCTCTCTAATGCATTGGGTAATGATTTATATCTCATAAGGTAGACATGGATGGAATGTAAAGTAAATATGGTTCAGTAATACATGGCTAGAACGGCAGGTAAATCCAGTTCAGTAATGGACTTTGTCCACTATAATGGTCTTGGTAGCAAAGACTTGGATACTATAGAATTCATATCATGTGCTTAATGGTTTTCTCCAATTACATGTTCTATTTCCATGTTGTTTTATTATGATTAATGTACCTTAATGATACATTCCTTACGTACTGCCAATATTTATTTCACAACTCATGATTTCGATATTTAAGCTTTAAATTCATGTTTTTAAGTTCTATTGTATATGGTTTGTTTTATTTTCAACATGCTTACCCTTAATGAGCATTTGAGATCACCTTTTTTTGTTTTCTTTTCCCCAGGATATAAATATAGGTTTTAGGTAAATAACAATAGAGGAAGATATTTATGGGACATGTCGAAGATATTTCACCATGATTATAAGATTATGTTCCGAGTTTCCAAAGACACTTAACTAATACGGTCATTGGGCATCTTTTTGTGTCATGTATTAAGTTTTCTGCAAACTTAATGTAATGTATATATATTTCAAACATGGGTCACTGTAGTTGGTATCAGAGAGAAGGATTAGTTAACCTTTGGAATCTAAGATTCAAAAAAATTAGTTATATCCCTAGAGATATTTCTGAGGTATGTCTAGGGATATCCGTAAGGTTAAGTATAAAGTATAGTTTACAATCCTAGAATTATGATAATGATCATGAATAACTTTGGATTAAACCTAAAATGTTAGATATTGAATGTACTTTCCCTTGATTATGTTTTCTTCAAGTATGATTTTTTCCTCTCACACTATTCTCATAGGGTTTTAGATAATGGATGGAACCCAAATAAACCGTGATAATGATCAATGCACTGGGTAATGGAATGATTGTCCTCCTAAACAACCAAATTTTATGTGAATTGGGGTGAAAAATCTTATTGATATACTTACACAAGCTATGAAACATTCTGGACTTCCAAATGATCAGATAAGGGAACAATATTCTACTGAGTCTATCACGAGGCAACGTCCACCTTCTTTCAATGGGTCTTCTAGTCCACATATTCCTGAAAAATGGATCAGTACCATTGAAAAGATATTTTCCATACTTCGTTGTTCAGAACATGAAAAAAGTCAGTCTAGTTGTTTACCATTTAGAAGGTGAAGCAGACCAGTGGTGGACTCTAATTAAGAATACAAGGCCCCAAGATGAAATTGAATCCATGGAATGGGATGAGTTCAAAAACATATTTTTCATTAAGTACTTTCCTTGTATTATTTGAACAAAGAAGGAAAAAAAGTTCCTTAAGCTTATACAAAAGGATGATGAATATGTTGGTATATATGAAGCGAATGTTACAAGGCTTGAATGGTATGAATCTGGATTTATCATCCAATCTGAAACTAAAGTTGATCGATTATTCAGTGGCTTAAAACCAATTATTCAAAAGGCATTAGCTATAAGAGAATTCAGTAACAATGGAGAGATTATGAACTGTAATATCAAGTTAGAACTTGAAGTTGGTGTTACATATCCATCTCATGGTTTTGACAAGAAACAAAATATGGATTTCAAGGAAAAATCACAAACCTATGGTGAAAAGAAGACAAATGTTTCGTTATGTTCAAAGTGTGGAAAGAAGCTTCGTAAAGATTGTATTAAAGGGACTAGAAAATATTTTAAGTCTGGAAAATAAGGTTATCGAGCAGCTGAGTGCCGAAGTAATGGGAAAAAGGTAGTTAATGATGTTAATGGGGAAAAGACTATAGAGAATGCGCCACCAACACTTCAATGCTTCAAGTGCATGGAAATGGGAAATTATGCTAACCAATGCCCTAATACAAGGGTTAATGATGATAGACATCAACAACCTATTAAGGTAAAGGACAAAAGAAAGTCACATGTGATCACTATTGGTGATTTTGAATATGACAACGAAGTGGTTAAATGATTAAGTGTTTATGTAATGGGATTTCAAAATTGTGTTTTGGAATCTCATTTATAGTATCATGGAATATTGGAATATCTATGTATTGGTTTATTGTGGTTCTAAATAATTATATGGTATTTGTAACCATGGAAAGTTATTGAAATATTCTTGGAAAGAAGATGTTATGTGCATAATGAAGGGATAAAAAGAAAATAATATATTGGAGATTATTAATGAGCTCATGACTGATATAAGGACAAAGTGATATCATGGTTTGAGTATATAGAATTTTGTGGATTTGGTACATGGAAAGGGATAACTTTTGATAGTATTCATGTTTTCAATAAGGTTCTATAGTAATTAAGGTTTCAATAATACATGATTAAGGTATTCACATGTTTCGAATGTGACCAAAAAGATATATCTTATGATATATGGGGTATAATTGATGGTATTAACATGCTTGTAATATGACCTTTCTAGAAATAATTTTCTTTATACTGTGAGTTTGGACAGAAGTATTTTAGATAATACTAAATATTGGAATGGATTAAGTTGGACATCAGATAGAGTTGTTTAAGGCTAGAATTTTTTTCAATATTATTTCTTGAATGTTATAATGGTGTAGTTTTAGAAAAAGGTCAACCTACAGGACGGGTGATAACCCATCACGTCGGACAAGGTTGCGGGAATCGAACCCACAAACGAAGTGTGATAGGACTTTATCACCTACCACTGGCCTACATGAAGTCTCTCGTTTGTAGAAATTAGTTTTATTTTATTGAACAGTATGATAGATGAAGTATAAGTCCATTTTTGGAACCATATACAACCAACCTCACTATAGATAGACTTATATATATTTAATATCTTGTGCTAACCTTTTTTGGGATAAAGACAGATGGAATGGCCTATCAATCTATAGCATGATCTGATAATACTTCAAGAATGACAAATTCTACTTCATTTCTTTAAATAAGAGATGAATTGTAAATTGTTCATGGAATGACCGATGATGATATTATACTAAAATCAAGTAAGTATTTTCCATTATGAAAAAATTTATCAACTTTTGGGAAATGATCTTTATAACCAAAAATGTTGTCTTAGTACCCTCATATCTGATGAATCAAATGTTACCTTAGATCATCACAAATTTATGGCTTTGTGATATTTGGATTTTTCAAAGCCACGTTGTCTACCATTCTTCATCAAAACATGATGGTTATATTTCTCTTCCATATCCATATTTTCACCTATATTCTCCTATGTGGAAACCGAGTGCTGAGTTACTTTGGGTGACCATTATGTTTCTAACTTTACTTTTTAAAATTAATTTTATGTATTCCTTTTTATGTTGTGGGTTTCTATGAAAGAAACTTTCAAGTAGTAAACAATTTATAACCCCGACGAATTTTGAGGGTGAAATTCATTTTAAGGGGGGTAGAATGTAACACCCCAAGATTTTATGAGAAATATTATTTTTAATTCTTTTATGTCTTGTGTTGTATGTTACATACAACACCGTATTAGCATGTAGTATACGCCACACTATTCTTGGCTTGTGTTGTATTCAACAGCGTGTGTTGTACGCAATACCGAGTTTCACTAAACAACGATATATTGTTATAATATTATTATGAACTAGCCATTATGAATATTTTTAACCACAGTTTGATTTTTATAACATTATCATTCATCTTACACATATTCTAGAACATGGTATGTGAACAAAATATTTTTTTTGGGAAAAATAATTATTTTTTAAAAAATCCAGTTTTTCCACCTTTTGATGGAAAACCCAACTTAAATCTAGTTTTTACAACTCTATAAGTTCAATTTGAAAAAATAAACTTATTAATTGTAATAAGGATATAAAAATTTACTTGGGATAAATTTTTTATATTTTCCTGTTAACTTTCATATTTTGATGAATAGAAAAAATACGCTGGATTTTAATTAAAAATAACTTTTATCATCAAGATAATTAATATGGTTAAATTATAATTTTGAATGGATTTAAAGTATAAATGGAATATATTTTTACCATTTACTATAATTTATGTCATTTTGATTAATTTTACATTGAATTTATAGGAAAAACATTTCAATCTTTTGCAATATTTTAAATAAAAACCTTTTTTTTCTGACAATGGGATTAATTTTAAATTAATTACTGCATCTTATGTGTTTTGAATTTGTAAAAATGGATTCCATATTTGGAATCTGGAGGTTCATTCTGTAAATAGATAACTTTTATTTTTATTCATTATGAATTGTAACTACGGCAAATTTTATTTACCACAGTTAAAGGTAAATCAGGTAATTAAGGGTAAAATTAATATTATACAATTACACTAACACTTGTCAGGATATCATTGGTCAATTATTTTTCTCTATAAAACATACTTGGGTCAAAATGTAATCTATTGGAACCCACTTGGATGAGATAAAGACATTTAATTTAATTTATTTAAAGGAAAGTGAAATATGTCCCACTCAAACTTTATTAATTAAATTATTTTTACTATAAGGTTAAATGGAATATAAATTCGATTATAAATACTCATTTTAAATATAAGATGTTTTTATTTATCATGGTAATTTATTTTTAATTTTCAAGAAATATATAATTACCTTAATAGATTATAAATTAATGATGTAGAAATTATTTATTTAGTGAAAAATCAATAATATAGTTTTTATTAAAATAATAATACCCATCCAAAGGCCCAAACTGTAACACCCTGAGATTTTATGAAAAATATTCTTTTTAATTTTATTGATGTCTTGTGTTGTACGCTACACCAAAAGGTGCTTTCACTACACACATCTCTGACTTGTCTTGCATTACACGCAATTGCGACCTTCCACAATAGCGTGTGTAGTACGCAATACCGAGTTTCACTAAATGAGATATTATTATATTATTATGAACTAGCCATTATGAATAGTAATACCCACTTTTTGAAATTTTATATTTCAAAACGGACTTCATTTTTGGATTCGGAATATCGAAATTAGCCTAGGGTGAAATTTTGGTCTTTTTCGGATAACATTCATATTCAAATGAATAGTGAAAATTACTAAATTTTAATTAAAAACAAATTTTTTAACAGAAATAATTAATAGTGATAAATTATTAATTTTAGTGGTTTTAAAGTATATTTAGAATATATTTTTACAATTTAATACAACTTTGGTCGTTGGATATAATTTCACATTTAAACCAGACATAATCAAGTGTCAATATTTTGATAGTTATTATCTCTTAAAAACACGCTATTTGTCTTGACGACAGAAATTAATTTTTAAATTAGTTAATGTAACTGATATGTTTTGAATTTGGTAAAATAAAAATCATTTTTGAATTCATAATATCAAATATATCTTAGGCCTAATTGTTTGTATTTTTCTGGAAACTTTCATTTTTTGATGAATAGTGAAACCACTAAGTGGTAGTTACAAAACTGAATTTTTTCAAAAAACGTAATTTTACCGTTTCTGTGAGTAGAATTTCGAAAATCCGAGAGACACGTTTAATATCAATGACTAAAATGTGGTTCAATGAGATGAAAATAATTTTTGGTGAATAGTAACTTTTTACTTTTTTTTACCACAGTTAAAAGTAAATAGGGTAGTTAAGTGTAAAAATGATATTATTATTACCCTAACACATGTCCAAATTCTATTGGATAAGTGTAATTCGACCTAAAACAACCTTAGTAATAAAATATGACCATTTATGCCCACTTGGATTAGATTAGGACATTTATTATCAATTTATTTAAAGAAGGGTCAAAATATTTAAAATCAAAGTTTAATAACTAAATAATTTTTAATATAGGGTAATAAATAAGATAAATTCGACTATAAATATTCATTATAAAGATAAAAACAATTCCTACATAATGGTATTTTATTTAAAATTTTTATACATTAAATAATTTAATTTAATTATGACACAATGATGATGCAGTAATTATCTTATTAATGAAATATTGACATAATTGATGTTATAAATACCCAAATAAATGTAATTTGAGACTTTTTATGAATTAAAATAATTTTATATGTTAATATGACATGTTATTATTGATTTAATTAATGTTTTTCGAACTAATCATTCTGTTATTATTTTCACAAAAATCAATTACAAAATAGTGTCAAAATTGACATAAAATTGTTTTTTAAAAAAATTTTATATTATTAATTGTTATTTTATTCCTAAAAATATAATGTTCAGCCAAATGACTTAGATAAGATTATATATATTAATAATAAACAACTTGGGGTTAGTTTGGCTTGATATAGTAAGTTTATTAACCTTATAGTGTAAGAAAACAAGAATACACGGTAAAAGTTAAATTATCTAACTTAAAGTTAAATCTAAATGATAAGGTTAAAATTGATACCTAAACTTGTGTAAATTCTATTGGATTAGAGTATTTCTACCCATCCCCACCTTATCTTCTAAATATATCAATTTGGAGCAATTAAAAAACGAATTTGACTTTATAATAAAATAATATTTTTAGTTATTCCAAAGGTCCCCCTCTCCTCCTTTATAAAAGGGAACCTCCTCCCTCTCCTCCTCACACCAATTTGAGCCTTCAAGCTCGGAAAACCCCTGACCATTTTACTTTCCCACTTCCCTAGAAACATCCTAGAGGTTCTGGTCTTCTTCAAAGACCAATTGTAGTGCCCTAAGAGGAGGTCTCAAAGAGGCGCTTCAAAGAAGAGGTAATGCCTGTTACCGATTCTTTCATCTTTATTTCTTTTTTCACTTCTTCTTCTTTAGTTGTTTCATTATGAAGTAATAACATCAGTATCACTAATATAATGATATGTTATTATAAGTATGAAACAACCCTATTTCACCATCTATCCATCCTACGGAAAATGAAATCACCACGCGTGCGTACGTACGGAATACCGTCTCCACACCGTGGTGTAATCTATTTTCCACCACCACCTTACTTGGATGGGTATAATGGTGAAAGTAATGAATATATATGATTATTGTAAAGTGATATTGATTATTTAATATTATACATACACTTTAATACAATTGTACGATCATGGGAATGATATCATCGCTCGTGCGTACGTACGGAATACCGACTCCACGACGCGATGAGATTCACTCTCCATGATAACCATTCAAGAATGATTATAAAATATATATAATAAGTAATCATAAAATATATGACATAATAATTCTACTGGATTTATGTATATATATATTTATTTCATCTACTTAATTCCATTCAATTCAATAAAGAAACGAAAACAGAGTTCATGCGTACGTACGACCTACCGTCTCCATGAACAGTGTATTTCTTTCCATTTATCGATCTATTATATATATTTATATTATGAATATATATTATATATAAATCATGTTTTATATTCTGTAATTAAGTAATCATGATCTAAGTAATCATATGTATAATTAAAAGTTGAAACACATACGATAAATAAAATGATTTTACCCAAAACGGTGCTTTAACATGGAATTTACAAAAGAACGGTTAATATAAAGTCATAAGTGAAACATATATGATATCATAACAATGAATATGATTCTATAATAAGTCAATGACATTATTTAAATCATTATATAGGAGGTTCGGATACGTACAAAGCATATCATACCTAAGGTAAGGGATAATTTTGCAAATCTCATTTTTTTCTGAGATTGCTTATATGTAACTATTTACAGGGGTTATTGTTATCATCCATGTCCATGTATTCTAAAAGGGTTTTTATGTATGTTTAATGTCATTTTTACCCATTTTGAATTTTATTACATGTTATTTAAGGAATCTTTCTTTTGTTTACGTTACGAGGTACTTTTTGACTTTTCTGTCAAAAGTACGAGAAGAATGTGTTTTTTTAACTTATACGGCACAAACAGATTTTTACGGTTTTATAAAGCCTTATTTTTATAAAGCTTCCTCCAAAAGATTTCATGACTATTTTAAACAAAATCTTTTTCTTTTAAAATTACATGGCGTTTTTTTTTTGAAAAGAAATTGATTTTGAATAAGAAAGGATATTTTCCTCAAGAATTCATTTCATGGGTTTTATCAAAACCATTTTCCATCTAAGATTACATTATTTCATATGTGTATGTTTAAAGTTCAATGTCTCTATGATTTACATGGTTTCACTTTTCTTATGATTAAAATCCATTTGTTTTATATGGATTATGTGATGATGGAATGGTGTTTATGAAACCCATTTTATTCTTTGGGTTATGATGAATGTTTTAAGTTTATTTTGTGCCACAATTAAGAATGATTTCATTATGAGTTGGGTGGGACCTATATATCCCTCCAATGAATTGGGTAAATATTTTATATCTCGTGAGATAGACATGGCTAGAACGGTAAGTTAATCTGGTTCAGCGTTACAGGACTGAAACGAGGAGTGATCTCGATTCAGAATGGGACTTTGTCCACTAAGATGGTCTTGGCAGCAATGCCTTGGCTACTATAGAAATCATTACATGTGCTTAATGGATGCCACATTTACATGCTTTATTACCATGATATTTTATCATGGTTTATGTTCCATTATGATCTATTCCTTATGTACTTCCATGTTTTATGTCGTTTCTCAAGATTTTGATGTTTAAACATTATGTTCATGTTTTTAAGTTCAAATGTATATGGTATGTTTTATTTTATCCATTCTTACCCTTACTGAGCATTTGAGCTCACCCTTTTTATGTTTTATTTTCCCCCAGGATCAAAAGAAAGGTTTTAGGTACGGAAACAAAAATTGGAAGATCTTTATGGGATATGTTGATGATCTTTCACAACGATTAGAAGATTATGTTCCATGTTTCCAAAGACACTAAACTATTACGGTCCTTGTGTGTCTATTTTTGTTATGTATTACGTATTCCGCAAAAGAAATGTAATGTCCATGTACGTCAGGCTTCAGGTCTCTACATTTGGTATCAGAGGAAAGGTTTAGTCAACCTTTGGAAACTAGGATGTGAGAACTTTAGTGAGATCCCTAGAGATATTTCTAAGGTATGTATAGGGATGTCCCTAAGGTTAAGTAATAGTATAGGTTATAGTCCTATAATTACGATAACGATCATATAATTAAACCTAAGATGTTAGATATTGAAGGTACTCCCCCTTTACTATTTTGTTTTCCCTAGCATGATTTTTTCCTCTCACGCTATTCTTTTTGGGTTTTAGAAAATGGCTGGAAACATGAAGATTCACGATAATGGAGGATATGATAGACAATGGAATGATATTCTTCATGAGAAACCAAATGAAATAGGATCTGGAAGTCCACACATCGTTATTATGCCTAATCATAAATCTCATAATATGATCAATAATCTCAACTTTGGTAAGTTTCCCGACTCAGATAATAAGAGAAAGATGGAGTTTCATGATGATCATATAGGAAAGAAAGTTCAATTTCCCTCATGTACATCTTGTGGGAAGAGGCATCAGGGAGATTGTTTCAAAGGAACTGGAAGATGCTTTGGGTGTGGAAAAGAAGGACACAAAGCCAGTAAGTGCAAAGGAAAAGGTTCAATTAACACTATGGACAAGGATAATGGTATTTCTATGACATCAACAATGATTAGATGTTTTAAATGTGGAATGTACGGGCATTATACAAACTAATTCGCTAATGGAAAATCTCATGAAGAGAATCATCATGGTCATATGGGTAGTTGTAACACCCCAAGTAAATAAAGAATATGAAATTTTTATATTTATCCATATTTGTGAATAAAATATTAATATTTCTTTAAAGAGGATGTTATGCTCAATGGCGTACCCAACACGCAACAACGTGTTTCTTGGGAATCTTACGTTGCACTCTAATAATAAAATAATATTATTTTCAATAGTAGTTAACGCCTAGTCGTTGTAATGGCGGGAATGAATAGAAATGACTACAAAATGATTATATATGTTTGTCAAATATTTTTACATTTTACAATAAATGTTAGAGGATTAAAAATGCAAATGAATCCAATTTTAAGCATAAACATTCTAATATTCTTTGAAAGGTCGATTAACCGCCTTTTGATGGAGAACCTCTTTTAAATCCACTTTTTGACAATTTTATGTGTTTTATTTGACAAAATAAAATTCTTCTTTAGAATCGGGACATCAAAATTTACTTTGTGTAAATTTTTGGTATTTTTCCGAAAAAGTTCAATTTTTAATGAATAGTGAAAAATGTTGTATTCTAATTCAAAACCTCTTTTAATATAATTTATTTATATGATTAGATTATCTTTTGAATTGGTTTTAAAGTTAAATTATAATATATTTTTCCCATTTAATCCAATAGTGGTCATTGGAATTAATTTCACTTTTAAATCGGACTTAAACAAGTGTCAATCTTTTGATACATTTTGTTTCATAAAAACACGCTATTTGTTTTGACAGTGGGAATTAATTATTAAATTAATTAATGAAAATTATTTGTTTTGAATTTTTTAAAATAGACATCATTTTTGAATTTGGAATATAAAATATAGCTTAGGGTGAACTTTTCGTAATTTTCTGAAAAACATCAATTTTTGATGAATAGTGAAACCACTAAGTGGTACTTATAAAAACTGATTTTTCCGTTTAAATGAAAATTTTCCATCTTTTTGTTTTGAATTTCAAAAAATCCGACATACATGGTGGTCATTAATAAGTAAAATGTGGTTCAATGGGATTAAAATAAATGATTGGCGAATAGTAACTTATTAAGTTTTTAATCGCGATTAGAGGTAATTAGTGTAGTTTAAGGTAAGAATAATGTTTTAATAAAATTAAATGACCTAGAAACTTGTCCTACCCTCATTGGATGTGTCATGGCCGACCAATAAAATCCATAGGTCAACTTGGGGACCCCATGGATCCACTTTGGTTTGAAAATGACATAAATACCTTTTTATTTAATGTTAAAATTAAAATGACACAAACATGAGTTGTTTTACTAAACAATTTTTACATGGGGTTATACAAGTCAGATTATTTACTATAAATAGTCATTGGAAATATAAAAAGACTTCCTACATCATATTAGTTTTTTTATAATTTTTAGTCATTAAATAATTTAAATTATTTATGACATCATGATGATGCAGCGATGACCTCATTATTTAACGATTTAAATAAAATGGAAAGATAATGTAAACTCTAAGACCTACACATGTCCAAACCCTATTGGATGGGTGGATTTAGAACCCTTATCACCTTATCCTATAAAAACATCAATGTGGGACCATTAAAATCCGAAACTCATTCTAAAATAATGTAACATTTCTTTACTTTCCAAGAGTGCCCCTCCTCTCCTCTTATAAAAGGCCCCCACCTCTACCTCCTTACCCACACTTCCAAAGCCTTTGGCTCGGACAACCCCTGCCCATTGTGTCTCTCCACATCCCTATATATCTCCTTGAATCCTCACTTTGGGAAGAAGTCTTCCCAATGAAGCCTTTGAGCTCAATCCAAAGGGAGTTACCCGATTTTAAGGTAATGTCTTCACTTGTGTCATTTTGTTTTATTTTTCTTCTCCAACCCCCTAAACTATTTTTATTCGTTTCTTTTGTAAAACATACAGTATCTTAAATATACTAGGATTTTTTTATAAGAAGGATTCTAGCTACACTTACACACACCTTGGTCTAATGGTTAAAGAACATACTGTTTCTGTGGTTCGCGATTTTCTGCCTCACGAAATGATGATTGTTCAATATTCATTTAACACCTTTAAAGGTAGCCATTATGATGTAACTGTATTTTATATATGATATATATGGTATTTATGTTTACTATATGCTTCTGTATTTTATATTTAAACCATACCTTTATTCTTTTCATGTTGTGTAAATGCGATAATTTCATATGAGGAAGTGTGGACTACCGCCCCCTCAAGTGATGTGACTCGTACATGCAATACATGGAACGCATAAAGAATTAAATTAATGAACATATGTGACCTATATAACATATATATTATACTGAAATTATAATATATATATATATCATTTATTTTTAATTCCGTTAATATGACAAATAAAAAATGAAAGTAGCGTTCATGCGTACGTACGGCCTACCATCTCCATGAACGGTGCTTTTCGTTTTTTATCTCCAAATGATATGGAATAGTATAAAATGAATATGTACTGGATATATATGATATTTTAATCATTAATACTATTATGGAAATTATTTACTTATAACTACATGGACAATCGTTTTTCAAACAAGTTCATTTTTGACTCATGTACCAAACATCGGCAAAAAAGTCCGATATGAACTAACATTATTAAACAATTATTATAACATTATAATTTGAGATATGAACTAAATAATAATATTTAAAGTAGGTCCTTAGGCATTTATAAATTGACCAAATTTTATTATTCAGTAATATAAAGAAACAAAAAAGACAAGTTGGACTTGAGGTAAGGGATCTGACTCCTCTCTTTCTTTTAAAGTACACTCTTTTATGTCATTCCTTTTAAAGCTCATCATTATTGTTATTGGGATATTATTTTCTATTAATCTTAATTTAATATTTTTGTTCATATGATGAGAGACCCTATTCTCTCTCATCAATCCATTTTGGATGTTTTAAGTGGCGTCGTTAGGCTGCCGAGTTTTTGTAAGATATTTTTCATCTCACTTTTATTCCCGTGAGATTTATGCTACATTTGCCACAATTTCATTTTATTGGTGTATGTACTACCCATTATTTTACTCATTTTGGAATATAATTTCATTTATGAGTATTTAAATCAATGTTGTATTGTCCTTCTTTCACATGGTGTATGTTTCGAAAGATACCCATGTCGGTAAGGGAACCTTTCACCCTCCTCATTTTAAAAGACTTATTTTGTTATGTCTTTTAATTCACATACTATTATGCTGGGATATATTATTCTAAATACTTATTGATGTAAATTTTATGTCCAAGTGATGATACACCCTTTTTATCTCTCTTTAACTCTTTTTCTGAATTTTGAAGTGACACCGTTAGGCTGTCGAATTTTTGCAAGGGAACTTCTTAACCCAATTTTGATTCTTTGGGATAAACATGAACTCCATGAATATGTCGTTCTATGAATATGTGTGAATGTCCTATGATTTTTTTACACTTAATATCCACTTATATTGGGTGTATTCGTTTGTCACACATAATTATGTAATTGATTTATCCTTAATCCAAGGATACCATCTTTGTATGGGACTTCATCTCAATCTCCTTTAATTGAGGCATATTTTTTTTATACAAAACCTACTTTTATACGGTGTATTAACCCCTTTGAATTTTACCTTTATCCGAAAGGAATCTTTGTTATACAAAGTGTTTTACTAAATGAAAAAAGGAAATGTTTTTTTCGTACGTATGCGGCGACAACGACTTCTCCACTGCTGTGACCGTTATTTGAGTTTTGGCTTCCTCTACAAGATATACCTTATTTTTAAAAGAAAAATAAATACCATGTTTTAGTTTTCTTTTATTTTGGTATTAAAAATGGTTTTCATAAGGTTTTTTATATCAATGTGTTTTATTGATATCTTGTGATTAAAATGTGGAAATCTTATGTTTCCTTTATGCATGTATTATATGGTATGATTATGTTATGGTTCTTTAGAATTATTATGAAGACGGGTGGTTTCGTGATAAACTAAGGGCGGGTGAGCCCGATATAGCTCTCCAATGCATTGGGTCACGCGAAGGAGTGAAACGTTAATATTTCTCTGAAGAGATTTATGGAATATACTGCGGTGGGTATTCCAAACGTAACCAAGAGGGTTACTCCCTATGTAAGAATGTTTATGAATGCCTCAAGTTACCTTTATGTCTTATGATTCCTATGATTTATTCATGATTTGATGAGGTATGTTAAAGTGCCTATGTTTAATGGGTAAAGTACGATTTCATTCTTGTGTATATATGAACTCATGTTTCCTTTCCATATTTTTTATAACCCTTACTGAGCTTTTTATGCTCATCCCAAGTTTTTTTAAATGTTTTTCATAGGTCAAGGAAAAGGTACATGACATGATGATAGTGTCAAGGAAGTGTCAATAAAGAATCCATGCTTTATTTTTAAATATGTTTCCATTGCTGGAGAAAAATGAATACTATATTTTATGTAACCACTTTGTTTAAATGTGGAATGTAATGCATGTTTTAT
Source organism: Viscum album (assembly GCA_963277665.1). NCBI lineage: Eukaryota > Viridiplantae > Streptophyta > Magnoliopsida > Santalales > Viscaceae > Viscum > Viscum album. Next base: position 167,367,066 of record OY728148.1, read on the forward strand.
GATATAATTCTCTAAAACTCTAAACCTGAAAAGATCCTCACTGTTTAATCTTGTAATAACTCAAGATTAAGTAAGGTTTAAGGATTGGGGCCTTATAGTTGGTATCAAAGGTCGGTTTAGATAACTTTAGAGGTTAGGTTACTCTTTAAGCATAAGTGACATTACCATAATGGTTAGGATTTCAGAAAGAGTCCTAGTTTTAGATAAAGTGAATGAGTAAGTATATCTTAGTGTTTATCTTCCTCATTAGTACATGATGGTTTTGTTGATATACTCACACTGACCTTTTTGGTTTTAGTAAATGGCTGGATCTAGCAGGCACCAAAGTAATAGTGGATGTGAAGGAAACTTTGACAGTTTTTTGAGAAAGCAACTGAATGATATGGGAGAAACAATGAGAACTCTTGGGTTTATCCTCAACCAACTATCTGGAGTCATGATTGACCACCTAAACCTTGATGATTTCTCTAAGGCATCATATATGCGTGAAACAAATCCCTACGGAACTACAGGTAATAATCATAAAGGTGAGTGTGTTCAAAAACCTATGTGTCAAAGATGTGGAAAGAAACACCTAGGAAAATGTTTCAAAGGGACAGAAATATGCTATAGATGTGGAAATTAAGGTCATAAAGCAAGAACCTTCCATAGAAAAAGGAAGCATCCAGTTGACTCAAGGAAAGGGAGAGAAGTTCTTTCTAAGGGATCAATTGAATGTTTTAAATGTGGTGTGCATGGTCATTATACAAACACATGTCCTATGAAGATGTTTCGTGAATGGGATCACCAAGATCGTACAAATATTTGTTTACCAATACCTAATGCCATTCTGATTGAGGATGAAGAAACTGAAAATGACCAATCAAAGGTATGGATTATTTCATAACTTTTGTTTTCCTATTTTGGACTCTTAGGATATGATTCATGATTTTGTTTGTAGGAATTAATTATTTTAGAATAAGTTGGAAAATAATGGTTAATGGATCATGAAGAATGTTGAGTAAGTAAGAAGTCAACATATAAGGGCTTCAAGAGTATGGTCAAATTCTTAAGAGTATTAAGTCTCTTTTGATGATGGGGTTACATTAGAAGACTATTTATAGTATGTGTAACCATGATGTTTAATATATGAAAATTTTATTCAAGGAATAGTTATTTGTTCTTTTGTGGACATAGTTATAAAGATCCATTTTGGTTTATATGATACTTACTTTTGAGGTAATTATGGGTTACTATATGTTATGATGGAAGTGAAAGGCATGAGATAAAATTAAGGTTAAATTATGTTATGGTTATTTTTGATGATTTTATCTCTTTTTGGGGAATAATTTGAGAATTATATAGTTTTGGAAAAAGGACAACACGTAGATCGTGTGACAACCCGTCGCATCGGACAAAGCTGTGGGAATCGAACCCACAACCAAGGTGTGACTGTTATTTATCGCCTACCACTGGACTACGTGAAGTCCCTAGTTAGTTTGACTAATTTTTTTTAGTTAGATGATTTTGGGAATCAAGAGTAAGTTAATTTTGGGTTATCTATGGAAATGATTAACCTATCATGGAGGATATGTGATTAGGTTAATTTTTTTTAATCTGAGAATTTAAGAGCAACTGATGTTATTTGGAGATAAAAGTTAATTTTTACCATGGAAGACTTTGTGATTAAATCCTTAAAATATTTGGTTTTCAACTTATTTTGGTTTAGAAGAAGTTTATGGACAAATTGTTTATCGAATGGTCCTCGTTGAAGTTTGGGTTTTGTTGGACAAATTTTGGAGATTAAGAATAGATTTTCTTTTTATAAAGGGTTATCCTTTTCTGGATTATCTGATCTTGTACTAACCTTTTTGGTTTCGGTTTTGGTTATAGTCTAAAGACATGGGAAGTATATAGTTCTTTTTTGTGGATTAGGTGATTCTCTATGAGTTTATTATAGTACTCTTAATGTGAACAAGTCTTCCTAAATACTCGTCTTTTGGAGAAAATATGAGTTTGTGTAAGGAATCTAATAAAAGTTGAAAGTCAACATGATAAGTGATTAGGTTTCCTTATGAATAAATTCCTCAATAAAAAGTAACTTAAAACAAAAATGTGGTCTATTAACTTTTCCTACTGTGGAATCGAATACCGTTTAACCCATCACAATTTTGTGATTTTCTTGTGGTTAACTTTCTCCTAAACATGTTTTCTATCACTCTCCATCAGAACACGACCCTATGTTTTCTCCTCCATGTCCATGTTTTCCTATATGTAATCCTAGTATGGGTTAACTCGGGTGACCTCTGTACTTATCTTTCTTTATTTTAAAGTGATTGTTTTACCGACTCTTGTTCCGATGTGGGACTTTCAAGGATGTTTCCAAGATCAATTTTAAAATTGCGAGGACGCAATTCCCAAAAGGGGGGAAGGATGTAACACCCCAGGTAAATAAAGAATATGACATTTTTATATTTATCCATATGTGTGAATAAAATATTAATATTTATTTAAAGGGGATTCTATGCTTGATGGTGTACCCAACACGCAACAATGAGTTTCTTTGGAATCTTACATTGCACTCTAATAATAAAATAATATTATTTTAAATAGTAGTTAACGCCTAGCCATTGTAATGGCAGGAATGAACAGAACTGACTACAAAATGATTATATATGTGTTTCAAATATTTTTACTTTTTACAATAAATGTTAGAGGATTAAAAATTCAAATGAATCCAATTTTAAGCGTAAACATTCTAATATTCTTTAAAAGATCGATTAACCGCCTTTTGATGGAGAACCTCTTCTAAATCCACTTTTTGAAAATTTTATGTGTTATATTTGACAAAATAAAATTCTTATTTAGAATCGGGACATCAAAATTTACTTTGTGTAAATTTTTTGTACTTTTCCGAAAAAGTTCAATTTTTAATGAATAGTGAAAAATGTTGTATTTTAATTCAAAACCTCTTTTAATATAATTTATTTATATGATTAGGTTATCTTTTGAATTGGTTTTAAAGTGAAATTAGAATATATTTTTACCATTTAATCCAATAGTGGTCATTGGAATTAATTTCACTTTGAAATCGGACTTAAACTAGTGTCAATCTTTTGATACATTTTGTTTCATAAAAACACGCTATTTGTTTTGACAGCGGGAATTAATTATTATATTAATTAATGAAACTTATATGTTTTGAATTTTTTAAAATAGACATCATTTTTTAATTCGTAATATCAAATATATCTTAGGGTGAACTTTTGGTAATTTTCTGAAAAACATCAATTTTTCATGAATAGTGAAACCACTAAGTAGTACTTATAAAAACTGATTTTTCTGTTTAAATGAAATTTGTCCATCATTGTGTTTTGAATTTCAAAAAATCCGACATACATGGTTGTCATTAAGAAGTAAAATTTGGTTCAATGGGATTAAAATATTGTTTTGTTGAATAGTAACTTATTAAGTTTTTAATCGCAATTAGAGGTAATTAGTGTAGTTTAAGGTAAGAATAATGTTTTAATAAAATGAAATGACCAAGAAACATGTCCTACCCTCATTTGATGTGTCATGGCCGACCAAGAAAATCCATAGGTCAACTTGGGGACCCCATGGATCCACTTTGGTTGGAAAATGACAAAAATACCTTTTTATTTAATGTTAAAATTAAAATGACACAAACATGAGTTGTTTTACTAAATAATTTTTAAATGGGGTTATACAAGTCATATTTTTGACTATAAATATTCATTGGAAAGATAATAAGCTTTCCTACATCATATTATTTTTTTTATAATTTTTAAACATTAAATAAATTAAATTATTTATCACATCATGATGATGCAGCGATGACCTCATTATTTAACAATTTAAATAAAATGGAAAGATAATGTAAAAGCTAAGACCTAAACGTGTCCAAAACTTATTGGATGGGTGGATTTTGAACCCTTATCACCTTAGCCTCGAAACTCATCAATTTGGGACCATTAAAATCCGAAACTCATTCTAAAATAAAGTAACATTTCTTTACTTTCCAAGAGTGCCCCTCCTCTCCTCTTATAAAAGGCCCCCACCTCTACCTCCTTACCCACAATTCCAAAGCCTTTGGATCAGCCAAAACCTACCCATTTTGTCTCTCCACATCCCTATATAACTCCTTGAAGCATAAATGTGGGCAAAAGTCTTCCCAAGGAAGACTTTGAGCTCAAACCAAAGGGAGTTTCCCGATTTTAAGGTAATGTCTTCACTTATGTCCTTTTGTTTTATTTTGCTTCTCCAACCCCCTAAACTCTTTTTATTAATTTATTTTTTAAAAACTCCAGTATATTCAATATACTAGAATGTTTTTATAAGAATTATTCGAGCTACACCTACACACACCTTCGTCTAATGGTTAAATAACATACTGTTTATGTGGTTGGTGATTTTCTGCCTCACGAAATGATGATTGTTCAATATTCTTTTAACACCTTTAAAGGTGGCCATTATGATGTCACTATATTTTATATATGATATATATGGTATTTATTTTTACTATATTCTTCTTTATTTTATATTTATACCATATCTTTATTCTTTTCATGTTGTGCAAATCCGATAATTTCATATGAGGAAGTGTAGACTACCGCCCCCTCAAGTGATGTGACTCGTACATGCAATACATGGAACGTATAAAGAATGAAATTAATGAACATATGTGACCTATATAACATATATATTATACTGGATTTATAATATATATATATATATATATATCATTTATTTTTAATTCCGTTAATATAACAAAGAAAAAATGAAAGTAGCGTTCATGCGTACGTACGGCCTACCGTCTCCATGAACGGTGATTTTCATTTTTTATCTCCAAATGATATGGAATAGTATAAAATGAATATGTACTGGATATATATGATATTTTAATCATTAATAATATTCTGTAAATTATTTACTTATAACTACATGGACAATCATTTTTCAAACAAGTTCATTTTTGACTCATGTACCAAACATCGGAAAAAACGTCTGATATGAACTAACATTATTAAACAATTATTATAACATTATAATATGTGATATGAAATAAATAATAATCTTTAAATGAGGTCCTTAGTAAATTATAAATTTACCAAAGTTTATTATTCAGGAATATAAAGAAACGAACAAGACAAGTTGGACTTGAGGTAAGGGATCTGACTCCTCTCTTTCTTTTAAAGTACACTCTTTTATGTCATTCCTTTTAAAGATCATCATTATTGTTATTGGGATATTATTTTATATTACTCTTACTGTAATTTTTATATTCATATGATGAGAGACTCTATTCTCTCTCATCAATCCATTTTGGAAGTTTTAATTGGCGTCGTTAGGCTGCCGAGTTTTCGTAAGAGATTTTTCATCTCACTTTTATTCTCGTGAGATTTATGCTACATTTGCCACAATTTCCTTTGATTGGTGTATGTACTGCCCATTATTTTACTCATTGTGTAATACACTATCATTTATGAGTATTTACATCAATGTTGTATTGTCCTTCTTTCACGGGGTGTATGTTTCGAAAGATACCCATGTCGGTAAGGGAACCTTTCACCCTCCTCTTTTTAAAAGACTTATTTTGTTATGTCTTTTAATTCACATAATATTATGTTGGGATATATTCTTCTATATCCTTATTGATGTAAATTTTATGTCCAAGTGATGAGATACCCTTTTTATCTCTCTTCAACTCTTTTTCTAAATTTTGAAGTGACGCCGTTAGACTGTCGAATTTTTGCAAGGGAACTTCTTAACCCAATTTTGATTCTTTGGGATAAACTTGTACTCCTTGAATATGTCGTTCTATGAATATGTGTGAATGTCCACTGATTGTTTTACACTTAATATTCAGTTATATTGGGTGTATTCGTTTGTCACACATAATTATGTAATTGATTTATCCTTAATCCAAGGATACCGTCTTTGTATGGGACTTCATCTCAATCTCCTTTCATTGAGGCATATTTTGTTTTATACACAACCTACTTTTATACGGTGTATAAACCCCTTTGAATTTTACGTTTATCCGAAATTAATCTTTGTTATACAAAGCGTTTTACTAAACGACAAAAGGAAATGTTTTTGTCGTATGTATGCGGCGACAATAACTTCTACACCGCCGTGACCATTATTTGAGTTTCATCTTCCTCTACAAGACATACCTTCTTTTTAAAAGAAAAATAAATACCATGTTTTACTTTTCTTTTATTTTGGTATTGAAATTGGTTTTCATAGGTTTTTTTATATCAATGTGTTTTATTGATATCTTGTGATTGAAATGTGGAAATGTTATGTTTCCTTTATACATGTATTATGTGGTACGATTATGTTATGGTTATTGGGCATTGTTATGAAGACGGGTGGTTTCGTGATAAACTAAGGGCGGGTGAGCCCGATATAGCTCTCCAATGCATTGGGTAACGCGAAGGAGTGAAACGTTAAGGTTTTTTTCGAAGAGATTTAGGGAATATACTGTGGTGGGTATTCCAAACGTAACCAAGAGGGTTACTCCCTATGTAAGAATGTTTATGAATGCCTCAAGTTACCTTTATGTCTTATGATTCCAATGATTTATTCATGATTTTATGAGGTATGTTAAAGTGCCTATGTTTTATAGGTAAAGTATGATTTCATTCTTATGTATATATGAACTCATGTTTCCTTTCCATATTTTTTATAACCCTTACTGAGCTTTTTATGCTCATCCCATGTTTTTTTAAATGTTTTTCAGAGGTCAAGGTAAAGGTACATGATATGATGATAGTGTCAAGGAAGTTTCAAGAAAGAATCCATACTTTATTTTTAAATATGTTTCCGTTGATGGAAAAAAATGAATACTATCTTTTATGTACCCACTTTGTTTAAATGTGGAATTTAATTCAAGTTTTATGATATAATTCTCTAAAACTCTAAACCTGAAAAGATCCTCAATGTGTAATCTTATAATAACTCAAGATTAATTAAGGTTTAAGGCTTGGGGCCTTATAGTAGTATTTATGTGGATGATGATGAGGAGACTATAAATGATATATGAGCTGAAAGAAGTGTTGAAGCTCAGTCATTTGTTTTAGAAGGTAGTGGAATGATTGTATGTTTATCGAGAGTTAAGTTGTATAGCTAAGGGTACTATGGAATAAAGAATCATCTAAGGATTGTTACACTATTGTTTTTCCTAAAAGTATTTGAATGTATATGTTGAATGGTACCAGTAAACATGGAAGGTTATTCAGATATTTTTGGAAAGTAGATGATATGCGCATAATGAAGGAATAAGAAGATAATGAGATGTTTGATTGTATTCATGAGCTCATGATTGATATAAGGACAAAGTGCTATCATGGTTTGAGTATATAGAATTTTTGAATTTTGGTATCGTTCATTTTTTTCAGTAAGGTTTAATGGGTATTCATTTTTTTCAAGAGAATACATGATTAAGGTATTCACATGATTGGAATGTGACCAACAAGATATATGGGGGATAAATGATGGTATTCACATTCTTGGTTGATGACATTTCAAGTAATCGTTTTCTTTATACTATGAGCTTGGACTGAAGTATTTTAGATAAGGCTAAATATTGGAATGGATTATGTTAGACATAAGTTATTATTGTTTAAGGATAGAATTGTTTTTTGATATTATTGATGGGATGTTATGGTAATGTAGTTTTAGAAAAAGGAAAACCTGCAGGATGGGCAATAGCCCATCGCGTCGGACAAGGCTGTGGGAATCGAACACACAACTGAAGTGCGACTGGCCTTTATCGCCTACCACAGGACTATAGGAAGTCCTTGGTTAGTAGAAACTAGTTGTATTATATTAAGCAGTATGATATATGAAGAATAAGTCCATTTTAGGAACCATATATGATTAATCTCACTATAGATGGACTTATGTATTTTTGATAAAAATTTTCTAACCTTTTGTTTGAGACAGATGGAATGACCCGTTATTCTATCACATGATCTGCTAACACTTCACGAATAAAAAATTTAACTTCATTTATTTAAGAGATGAAGTGGAAATTGTTCAAGGCATGAACAACAGTGAGATTTTACCAAAATAAAGTAAGTATTTATTCTAATTCTAATTCTTCAACTTTAGGGAAATGATCTTGAAAACCAAAAATGTTGTCCTAGTTCCCTTATATCTGATGAATCAGATGGTACCCTAGATCATCACAAATTTATGGCTTTGTGATTGTTGTATTTTTCATAGCTATGTTCTCTATCACTCTCTATTAGAACATGACGATTATATTTCTCTTCCATATCCATATTTTGACATATGTTCTCCTTTGTGGAAACCCAGTGATTAGTTAATTTGGGTAACCGTTACGTTTCATACATTAGTTTTTAAAACCAAGTTCTGGTATTCCTTTTTATGATGTGGGTTTCTATTAAAGAAGCTTTCGAGTAGTAAACCATTTATAACCCCGACGAATTTCGAGGGCGAAATTCTTTTTAAGGGGGGTAGAATGTAACACACCGAGATTTTATGAAAAATATTCTTCTTAATTTTATTGATGTATTGTGTTGTATGCTACAGAAAAAGGAGCTTGCACTACACACATCCTTGACTTGGCATGCATTACACGCAATTGCGACCTTCCACGATAGCGTGTGTAGTACGCAATACCGAGTTTCACTAAATGAGATATTATTACATTATTATGAACTAGCAGTTATGAATAGTAATACCCACTTTTTGAAATTTTATAAATTTTATATTTCAAAACGGACTTCATTTTTGGATTTGGAATATCGAAATTATCCTAGGGTGAAATTTTGGTTTTTTCGGATAACTTTCATATTCTGATGAATAGTGAAAATTACTAAATTTTAATTAAAAACAACTTTTTTAATCAAAATAATTAATAGTGATAAATTTTTAATTTGAGTGGTTTTAAAGTATATTTAGAATATATTATTACAATTTAATACAATGTTATTCATTGGATATAATTTCACATTTAAACCAGACATAAACAAGTGTCGATCTTTTGATAGTTATTATCTCTTAAAAACACGCTATTTGTCTTGACGACAGAAATTAATTTCTAAATTAGTTAATGTAACTGATATGTTCTGAATTTGGTAAAATAAACATCATTTTTGAATTCATAATATCAAATATATCTTAGGCCTAATTTTTTGTATTTTTCTGAAAACTTTCATTTTTTGATGAATAGTGAAACCACTATGTTGTAGTTAAAAAACTAAATTTTTTCATAAAACTTAATTTTACCACTTCTGTGAGTGGAATTTCAAAAATCTGAGAGACACGGTTAATATCAAGGACTAAAATGTGATTCAATGAGATGAAAATATTTTTTGGTGAATAGTAACTTTTTACTTTTTTTTACCACGGTTAAAAGTAAATAGGGTAGTTAAGTGTAAATATTATATTATTATTACCCTAACACCTGTCCTAATTCTATTGGATAAGTGTAATTAGACCAAAAACAACCTTAGGAAAAAAATTTGACCATTTAGGCCCACTTGGATTAGATTAGGACATTTATTATCAATTTATTTAAAGAAGGGTTAAAATAGTTAAAATCAAGGTTTAATAACTAAATCATTTTTAATATAGGGTTATACATAAGATAAATTAAACTATAAATATTAATTATAAAGATAAAAAGATTTTCTACATAATGGTATTTTATTTAAAATTTTTAGACATTAAATAATTTAATTTAATTGTGACACAATGATGACAGAGTAATTATCTTATTAATAAAATATTGACATAATTGATGTTATAAATATGCAAATAAATGTAATTTGAGACTTTTTATGAATTCCAATAATTTTATATGTTAATATGATATGTTATTATTGTTTTAATTAAATTCTTTCGGAATAATCATGCTGTTATGATTTTTACAAAAATCAATTACCTAATAGTGTCAAAATTGACATAAAATTGTTTTAAAAACAAATATTATATTATTAATTGTTATTTTATTCCTAAAAATCTAATGTTATTCCAAATAACTTAGATAAGGTTATATATATTAATAATAAACAACTTGGGGTTCGTTTGGCTTGATATAGTAAGTTTATTAACCTTATAGTGTAAGAAAACAAGAAGACACGATTAAAGTTAAATTATCTAACTTAAAGTTAAATCTAAATGATAAGGTTAAAATTGACACCTAAACTTGTCTAAATTCTATTGGATGAGAGGATATATACCAATCCCCACCTTAGCTTATAAATATATCAATTTGGAGCTATTAAAAACCGAATTTTACTTTATAATAAAATAATATATTTAGTTATTCCAAAGGTGTCCCTCTCCTCCTTTATAAAAGGGCACCTCCTCCCTCTCCTCCTCACACCAATTTGAGCCTTCAAGCTCGGCCAACCCCTGACCAGTTTACTTCCACACTTCCCTAGAAACGTGCTATAGGTCCTGGTCCTCTTCAAAGACCAATTGTAGTGCCCTAAGAGGAGGTCTCAAAGAGGCGCTTCAAAGAAGAGGTAATGCCCGTTACCGATTCTTTCATCTTTATTTCTTCTTCCACTTCTTCTTCTTTAGTTGTTTCATTTTGAAGAAATAACATCAGTATCACTCATATACTTATATGTTATTATAAGTATGAAAAAACCCTATTTCACCATCTATCCATCCTATGGAAAACGAAATCACCACGCGTGCGTACGTACGGAATACCGTCTCCACGTCGTGGTGTAATCTATTTTCCACCACCACCTTACTTGGATGGGTATAATGGTGGAAGTAATATATATATATGATTATTGTAAAGTGATATTGATTCTGTAGTATTATACATACACTTTAATACAATTCGATGATCATGGGAATGATATCATCGCTCGTGCGTACGTACGGAATACCGTCTCCACGACGCGATGAGATTCACTCTCCATGATAACCATTCAAGAATTATTATAAAGTATATATAATAAGTAATCATAAAATATATGACATAATAATTCTACTGGATTTATATATATATATATATATATTTATGTCATCTACTTAATTTCATTCAATTCAATAAGGAAACGAAAATAGCATTCATGCGTACGTACGGCCTACCGTCTCTATGAACGGTGTATTTCTTTCCATTTATCGATCTATTATATATATTTATATTATGAATATATATTATATATAAATCATGTTTTATATTCTGGAATTAATTAATCATGATCTAAGTAATCATATGTATAATTACAAGTCGAAACACATACGATAAATGAAATGATTTTACCCAAAACTCTGCTTTAACATGGAATTTACAAAAGAACGGTTAATATAAAGTCATAAGTGAAACATATATGATATCATAACAATGAATATGATTCTATAATAAGTCAATGACATTATTTAAATCATTATACAGGATTTTTGGATATGTACGAAGCATATCAGACCTAAGGTAAGGGATAATTTTGCAAATCTCATTTTTATCCGAGATTGCTTATATGTAACTATTTACTGGGGTTATTGTTATCATCCATGTCAATGTTTTCTAAAAGTGTTTTTATGTATGTTTAATGTCCTTTTTACTCATTTTGTATTTTACTACATGGTATGTAAGGAATCTTTCTTTTGTTTACGTTACGAGTTACTTTTTGACTTTTCTGGAAAAAGTACGAGAAGAATGTGTGTTTTTAACTTATACGGCACGAACGAATTTTTATGGTTTTATAAAGACTTATTTTCATAAAGCCTCCTCCAAAAGATTTCATGACTATTTTAAACAAAATCTTTTTCTTTTAAAATTACGTAACGTTTTTTTTAAAGAAAATTGATTTTGACTAAGAAAGGATATTTTCCTCAAGAATTCATTTGAAGGGTTTTATCAAAACCATTTTCCATCTAAGATGACATTATTTCATATGTGTATGTTTCAATTTTAATGTATCTATGATTTACATGGTTTCACTTTTCTTATGATGAAATATCCATTTGTTTTATATGGATTATGTGATGATGAGATGATGTTTATGAAACCCATTTTATTCTTTGGGTTATGATGAATGTTTTATGTTTATTTTGTGGCACAAGTAAGAATGAATTCATTATGAGATTGGTGGGACCTATATCTCCCTCTAATGCATTGGGTAAAGATTTTATATCTCATTAGATAGACATGGCTGGAATGGTAAGTTAATCTGGTTCAGTGTTACAGGACTAAAACGAGGAGTGAACTCGATTCAGAATGGGACTTTGTCCACTAAGATGGTCTTGGCAGCAATGCCTTGGCTATTATAGAAATAATTACATGTGCTTAATAGATTCCACAATTACATGTTTTATTCCCATTCTATTTTATCATGGTTTATGTTCCATTATGATATATTCCTTATGTACTTCCATGTTTTATGTTGTTGCTCAATATTTTGATGTTTAAACATTATGTTCATGTTTTTAAGTTCAAATGTATATGGTATGTTTTATTTTATCCATTCTTACCCTTACTGAGCATTTGAGCTCACCCATTTTATGTTTTATTTTCCCCCAGGATAAAAAGAAATGTTTTAGGTAAGGAAACAAAAATTGGATGATCTTTATGGGAGATGTTGAAGGTCTTTCACCACGATTAGAAGATTACGTTCCAATTTTCCAAAGACACTAAACTATTACGGTCCTTGTGTGTCTGTTTTTGTTATGTATTAAGTGTTCCACATAAGTAATGTAATGTCCATGTACATCAGGCTTAGGGTCTCTACACAAACACTTGAAAAAAAACTTATTTTTTTGATTATATATACACCATAATCATCCAACTGTCGACTTTTGAATGATTTTGAGCCTTATAAAATAGATTATGACCTTTATATTACATTATTTTAAAAGTTTTCAAAGTTTTCACCTTCATAAATTAATAAACATATCATTTTACAAGTTATTTTATTTAAGATAAATTTTACTAAAAGTATTATAATGAAATATATTAGATTTATATTCATCATAGTATTTTATTTTTAATTTTTATGCAAAAATAAATATATTAAATAATTATACAAAAATTTTGTAGTAATTATTTTATTAAGTGAAATATCAAATAAATGGTTTTAAAAATATTGAAATAAATATTATATGAACTAATTAATGTGATCCAAGAATTTTATAGATAAATATGACATGTTATGAATCTATTAAATTTTTTGGTTCGAACATATCTTCTGTGTGGTGTTTATTTAAATTCAAATAATTGAATAGTGTTAAAATTGACACTTGGTATTTTATAAAAATAACATATTATTAAATTGTTCAAAAATCACTAAAATATTTAAAAATTAAAACTTGAAAGTTATATGGTTGAAAATGTAATAATTTATCTAATTATGGACAATTAATGACACATATTTAAGTATTTATAACAATTTACAATTTAGAATATTATTACCACAAATAAAATTAAATAGATTAAATAAGGATAAATCAAAATGATAAGGTTTAAAAAAAATAAAAAATGTCTAAATTTGATTGTTTGATGAGGTTACAACCCTATATTATCTCATATTCTAATTGGAGTCACTTTGGGAGTTTTTATGTGGGGTTTGAGTTTATTATAAATTAATATTTTGGAGGTTTCCAAAAGTGCCCCACTACTCTCTTTTAAAGGGCACGTCCTCCCTCTTATCTTCACATCATTTTGAGCTTTCAAACTCGGCCAAACACTACCCATTTCCATTTTAAACTTATCTAGAAACATACTATAGGTATTTTTCTTCTTAAAAGTCAAACTTTAGTGCCCTATGAGGTGGTTTAGAATAAGCGCATTGAAGAATAGGTAATATCATTTACCGATTCTGTCAAACTCATTTCTTCTTCTACTTCCTATATATGATTTTTTAAATTATTAAGTAATAAATCCAGTAAAAATTGTATATATATATATATATATGTTATTATGAATATGAACCAACCATATTTCACCTTCTATCCATCCTACGTAAAACAAAATCACCGCGTGTGTGTACGTATGGCTTACCTTCTCCACGCGGTGGTGTAATATGTTTTTCCACCACCACAATACTTCGATGGTTATAATGGTGGAAATAATAACTATATAAGATTATAATAACATGATACTAATTATGAGATATTATATAATCCACTCCAATTCCATTCAATAATTCTGGTAATGATATCATCACTCGTGCGTATGTACGGATTACCGTCTCCACAACGCGATGAGATTCATTATCCATGATAACCATTCAAGAATGATTATAAAGTATATATAATGAATAATATTGAGATATATGACATAATAATGCAACTGTATTTGTGTGTGTGTGTATACATGTCATCTACTTACTTCCATTGAAGTCAATAAGGAAAGGAAAACAGTGTTCCTGCGTACGTACGGCCTACTGTCTCTATGAACGGTGTATTTCATTTAATTTATCTATATATTATATATATACATAATGAATGTATATATGATATATAAATCATATTTTACATTCTTTAAGTAATATAATCATGATAATAACAAGAACAACATTTCCAAACACATACGATAAGTGAAACGATTAATACCCAAAACGTTGCTTCAACATGGAATTGACAAATGAATGGGTAATATAAAGTCGTAAGTGAATCATATATGATATCATTAAAATTACTATGTTTCTTGAATAAGTCAATGAAATAATTTACATCATTATACAAAAGTTTCGGACACATACATATGAAATTGGACCTAAGGTAAGGGATAATTATTCCAATCTCATTCTTATCCGAGATTGTTTATTCGTAAGTATTTACTGGGGTTATATTCATCAACATGTCCATGTTTTATAAAAAAATTCATAACGTTTTTCCTATTAATCCATGTATGTTTAAATTCATGTTTACATCTCTTTGACTTTTACTATGTGGTATAGAATGAATCTTTCATTTGTTAACCATAAGAGGTACTTTTTTAATTTTCCAGCAAATGTAAGAGAAGAATGTTTTTTTATCTTATATGGCATGAACAGATTTTTAGGATTTCCTAATCGTTATTTACATAATGCTTCCTATATAATATTTTATGATTATTTTTAACAAAATTATTTTCTTTTAAATTGCACGTCATTCTGAGAAAACAAAATGATTTAAAAGAAGAAATGATATTTTCCTTAGGTATTAATTTCAAGTGTTTTATCAAAATTATTTTCCATCTATGATGAAATTCTATAATATGGTTATGTTTCAATCATAATTTCTCTATTATTTAAATGGTTTTATTTTTTTATGATGAAATTATATCCATTTTTTTATTTGGATTATGTTATGATGGGATGATGTTTATGAAACCCATTTTTTCGTTGGGTTATGATTAATGATTTATGTTTATTTTGTGGAACATGAAAGAATGACTTAATTATGAGATGGGTGGGAACCTATATCTCCCTCTAATGCATTGGGTAATAATTTATATCTCATGAGATAGACCTGGATGGAACGAAATGTAAATATGGTTCAGTAATACATGGCTGGAACGGTACGTAAACCAGGTTCAGTAATGGACTTTGTACACTATGATGGTCTTGGAAGCAATGCCTTGGCTACTATGGAAATCATATCATGTGGTTAATTGTTTTACACAATTACATGTTTTATTCCCATGTTGTTTTATCATGATTAGTGTTCCTTTATGATCTATGCCTTACGCACTGCCATGATTTATTTCACAACCTAAGATATTCATGTTTGAACTTTATGTTCATGTTTTTAAGTTCAAATTTATATGGTTTGTTTTATTTTCTCCATGCTTACCCTTACTGAGATTTTGAGCTCACCCTTTTTATGTTTTCTTTTCCCAAGGATATAAAGAATGGTTTTAGTAAGAAACAAAAAGGGAAAGATATTTATGGGAGATGTTGAAGATCTTTCACCATGACTAGAAGATTATGTTCCTTGTTTCCAAAGACACTAAACTAATACGGTCATTGGGTGTCTGTTTGTGTCGTGTATTATGTTTTCTGCAAAGGTAATGTAATGTCCATGTATGTCAATCTTGGTTCTCTACATGTAGTCTCACAGATGATACCTCTGAGTTGTGCCTCCCATAAATGATGTAAGAGTGGATGGGTAAACACCATCTAATGGAGATGTGATTTTTCATCTACATCCATGAAGGATATTTGAAGTGAGGCCAAATCATCTCATGCCTCGTGAAATAGTTGTGAACTCTCTCTCTACATGAGAGCAGCTACCACCACATCCCCCTTCCAAGGAGTATTGAATATCTCAATGTCATAGTCTAGGAGGAACTCTAGCCAATGCTGTTGTGTCAGGTTCAGATCATTCTGAGAAAATATATACCTGAGACTTTTGTGACTTCTGTAGAAAATAAACCACTCATCCATAAGGTAGTGTTTCCACATATTCAATCCAAAGACTACCACTTCCAACTATATATCTTGGGTCATGTAGTTTAATTCCTGCGGTCTCAACAGCCTTGAACTATAGGCAATCACCACTTTCCCATACATCCTGACACCACCAATCATGGTCTCTAATGCATCGTAGAACACCACATGCATGGAACCCTCATCTAATAATATAAGGTCAGGAGCTCTTATCAAACTTTGTCTCAGCTACTGAATTATCTTTTGGAACCCTTCTATCTACACGAAGGGTTTCCCTTTCTTCATCAAAGTGGTCATGGGTGTTGTTACTCTAGAGAAGTCAGGTAAAAACATCTAATAGTAACTAGCCAATCCGAGGAAACTCTGCACCTCGGTAATTATCTTAGGTCGATCCTAAAGAAGCACAACCAAAATCTTCACTGGATTATGAGATGAAATGTTCTAGAAAGTGGACCTATCAAATCTAGAACTGGAACTTCGAGATCTTCTCATAATGCTAGTTCTCTCGGAGTAAGTTCAGGGTCATCCTCTAGTGTATCACATGCTCCTCATCATATGCGGAATACAGTAGTGTCTCATCAATTAAGACCATTACAATCCTTTCCAATTATTGTATGAATATCATGTTCATGAGTCCCATGAACCCCTTTAGTGTGTTTTTCATGCCAAAAATCATCACTAATTACTCCTAGTGACCATACCGACATCTTAAGGACGTCTTCGGGATGTCCCCATATCGTAAATGAAGCCGGTGATAGCCTGATCTAAGGTATATCTTTGAGATCCATCTCACTCCATTCAGCTGATTAAAGAGGAATTCAATCATAGGTAGGGGATAATTATTCTCTACAGTCACCTGATTCAGGCATCAGAAGTCCACACATAACCTCAAGCTCTCATCTTCCTTCTTGGAATGTAATACTGGGGCTGACCATGGTGAATAACTGGGTCTCACGAAGCTCTCCCTCTGCAGGTCCTCCAACTGTACCCTCAATTCTTGAAGATCTGTTTAATCCATCTGATATTACAGTGTAGATATCGATGTCTTCCCAGGGTATACTTCAATACATAAGTCTACCTACCTATGATGAGGTAGTCCTGGAAGATCTTCTGTAAATATTTCTTTAAACCCCTCCACCAATGTTGGAAACTGAGGACTCATCTCATCTACTACACTAAGGGTCATTCAATCCAACTGGTGTGTGATCGGATACACCCTCTTACATAAAATTCCATCGTATGCTTCTTTTTTGGAAGTATCATTGAACCAGAACAAGAAATACCACTATCAATAGAGTATACCTTGTGATCTGACTCTGACTTAAGAATAACATGGGAACACACTCAATTCCTATATGATGTAAGAACCATTAATTTCCCATAAAACTAGAATATTAATGTACTCAGCTGAAAAGAATAATCCAGGGTCCTAGTGTATGGATATGTCGGTAACCCACCAACACTATGTTCTTTATCCTAAAATCCAAACTCGAAACACTTAAAAATGTTTCCCTAAAAGAAGAGTAAAATCGACAACCCATTGATACTACTCTATCACTGCCCGTCCCCTAGGGCCCATGTTGTGACTCACCCAAGAACGCCTCCCATAGGCCATGGGTTGGAGACTAGTTCCACATAGGTATATTCTACAAGTGGGAGGCATTTTCCAAAATACCTATATGCACACACCCATCTATAGGGAAAATATCAAACTAAAATAATTAAGTAAACATGGATACAAACCACTAAGAAAAACCAATCAGAGTAACATTACAAACTGAAAAGTAGTAAATGGGCTATAATAAAATACTAACTAAAATAGAAAAGTACAAGATCCTGGATCTCCTTTATAGAAAAACCTACCTGAAGGGTATATATATTAATATTTTTGAATGTCTCTATAGTGAACCACATCTATCAGGTCACCCTGAAGCACCCCTCTCTTCGACTCACCAAGGAATCTGTCAAATCTATTGATTGTATCCATAAGATATGACATGTGTGAGTGAATCCCATGTAGGGGTGAGTAAAATAATACTCATTAGGGACCCCAAACCACAATGAAATTACGCAATGTATACCATAACAAAAAGTAGTAAAAAAATACACCAATTAGACTAAAAAGAGGCACATGAAGTGTATCCTCTAAGAGGTATAGTTAAGAGACTCACTAGAGTAATCTCACACCATGTATAATTCTATGGTACATAAACAATATTTTCTTTAGAATCTGTAGTACCCTCACGTAGTAACACACAGAGCATTGGTAACACATAGAGTGTATGAAACACATGGAGAGTCAGTAAGACACTGAGTGTAGATAACACACAGAGTATTGGTAACACACAGAGTGTCGTCAAAGACTAGAGGACCTACACCCTAGTGGGATTGGAGCGTACCGAATCAATCTGTGTAATAAAAAATGTCTAGATAAGACACATATTATAGGTAAGACTTGTAGTCTATGTATGATACACCATCTATGTAATCACACAGCTTCTAGGTCACTGCCAGATGAAAGATTTTATCTTTTGCATGCTCGTTATGAGAGAACCGTTTCCCCAAGGCAATAGTCCACACACCAACTTCCACGGAAACTCACTTAGAGTATATTAATGGGACCGACTTGTCCCAAGGGTCCGAGCACTTCAAATTTTTCATCAAAGCGACACACATTTTGAGAGTTATGTGCATTTCAGTAAAAAGGGGCTGGTTGCGGTTGGGCATAGTCAAACCCAGTCAGAACAACCTGACCCAACCAAAAATAACAAGACCCAACCTAACCTAACACATTTTGGGTTGGCCCTTCAGGCCTGATGGGTTGTGGATCCGGCCTGGTGGGCTGCTAGAGCGGTCCATCCATTTTGGTCCGACCCACATATGGTGGGTTGGCTGGCTCCACGAGCTACGGCCTGACCTAAATGCTCACCCTCACACATCACGCACACAGCTCAACCGCGTGTTTAATGGTCAACATACCTGGTCCACATGACCACTGGATCTCGTGACTCTATTGTGGGTCCCTCCTTCAACTGATGTGTCTTTGGAGAGTTGTGTCCCTCTACTACAGCCTCTTGTTGCGGTCATATGCCACCTCCATGGGCCTCTCCACCATTGGATACCAAGATGGTGGCTTCCTGGCATTTCCCCCACCCATTTCCTCCTGTTGTGAGTCTCCCCACCACCTACCATCGAGTCAGAGGCTCCACCTACTACCACCTACAACCTCCTTCTACGGGTCGATCCACCACTGCAGTCATGCCTAGACAACAAGTCGCAACCACCAACCGTCGATCAAGGGGAAATTATACTTGGTCCATGTTGATAATTGTGCCATAATGAACACGAAATAATTTAGGGGAGAAAGTAGTTCACAAGTGTGACTGGTGTTGACGAATCTGGGCCTTATTCAAGTCATTCGTAACCCATCCACTGTAGAATTTAAGAATGGGGCTTAAAAAATAAAGTCCATCACAAATCCAAAATGGATTTAATTCCCAACAACATCCTGAATAAAAAAATCATCCTAATAAATATGCACGATCCGAGAATCAATTTTTTCATCGATTGATTCACATTCTTTGTAGGAAATAAAGAATGAGAATAAATAAAAAAGGAAATAATTCCCTACCTCACAGATTGGATATATCACTGACAAAGCATGAGTCCAGTGTTTGTTGTTTGTCAATCCACCCATACCCGTTCGAAATTTGATCTTAGATCTACCACCATTCATCATTTTTCAATGATAGGGTTTTCCAATTCATTTAATTTTTTCTTCTAGATCCTCCATGGATCGTGAATCTTATCTTGCATCCAAACCAAGCTATTAAATGAAGAAATGTATTTCATCATTATTGTTTCAATGAGTTGATTTATTGAAATAGTGTTTCATTTATTAAAGGAAACAACTACTTAGTCATGGTGTCGTGGTGCCACTATGTCACTGTTAAATGTTAAAATAAACTTTTCTATGTTTATTTTATTTTCCTTTAAAATTTCAATAAAATATTTCCTGTAGTCGACCCACACCAGTTGAAGTTAGGTACTACCTAAGAAAAATCCACTGCTCTAATCACAATAGTGCCCTAAAATTTTCAATCTGATCACTTGATTAAAAGTTACAAAAACGACACATGAGTGATATTTTTAATAAACTTAAAAAATAGTTGAAATATTTATTCTGGGCACCCCAGGCCATGGAATCACATTTCTTCTAAGCTTTTGGTCTCAAAATAATCCCATATAAATTTCATAAAAATTAAATGGATAATCTGGTACATTATAAGAAAATTAGTTTTCAATCAATACATGTCATGAACCAGCTCATGTACCCTCATAAACTAGCCGGATATAACATTTCCCAAAGGGTATTATTAATCCCAATGGGTTGGAGACTAGTAACTCCTATCATACAATACACGGTTGGGAACTCATTTTCCACAAACTAGTGGAAGAAAAAGACAAATATCAGTATGCCCAAATAAAATCCAAAAGGAGTTAGTACCAGTATGCAAATAGGAATATCAGAATCCCTAAATAGTAAATCATCAATTTACTCAATGTATGACAAGTGAAAATCAATTTCCCAAAGGATATGTCACTCTAGTCCCTAATGGATCAAGAAAAACCACATCCTTAAAGAGGTGATTTCCCTTTACTCAAACATAGAAGAATAATATGTAAAAACACCAGACGGAAAAGGTAGTATGTGAGATAAAAACCCTAGTGGAGTCGAACCAAGTGTTCTATAATAATATTCCATAATAATAAAGAAAATCATGATTTTAATTAAAAAAAATGGAAATTTTTTTCACCTTCAAGAAAAAACACTATTTCATTTTAATTTGATGAAAGAAAAAAATTCAACATGTATTAAATAATTATTTTTATAAAATATATTATATAAATCAATATCTATAAATAAAACTATTTAATAATGAATGGAATTTTAATCAACCTGGTCACAATATGCACTATGGTCATCTACCCTTTGGTGTGATAGTTTCTAGATATAGGATCCTCACACATATCATATTACTCATCGTGGAATATGTGTATACACATCCCTCAGGCTCAGTATGAATAGTAATCCTCAATATCCCATCATAGATAATATCTTAATAACTAGGTTTTTCTAGATTTATAATCATCAGGACATTGCTAGGGATTTATCAACCTAGTTTATTTGTCCCAAATAACCTAAAAACTCCTCAGGATCACATGTTCTCAATCAATCAATTTAAAAAATGGAAAATCAACTCATTTTATATCAATAATCATTAAAAAATCAATTTTCTCACATTTTCATATCAAAATTCCAATTCACATTCAAAACCAAAACATAGTTTTTTCATGATTTCTGGCATTTTCTATACAAAATCAATCATAGGATTTTATCATTTCAATTGAATCCGTTTTCTAAAATAATTTCTCAAATAATTTCAAAATTTATATTAACTTCAATTCGTTTCCCAAATTATAATTCTGTTAGAATTGGTGCTTTTTTTCTAAAATCCATACAATGTCAATTTTAATTCCAATTCGCATCGAATTGAGTTTTCATAAAATAATTTAAATAAATTTCAGACATCAAAAAATTCAAGGTTAAATCCATTAGAAAATTTTAAATAGAACAACCAACTTTTATCATAGAAACCCAATTCCCACAATTGGAATCACCAATGAAGGAGAAGGCCACAAAGATCTAGGAACTCAACCTAGAATCAGGATTCAATAACATGGAGTTGATATCCATCAATCCCAATAAAATCTATAAAAATCCAAGGAGGAAAGAGGGAGATGTCTCAAATAAGAAGACTGCTTACCTGAATAGATGTATCACAACCAGCATAATGATCAATTGTGAAACAAATGATCCAGATGGATTGGAGATATTAAAAATTGCCTAGTAAGAGCCTCTAGGTTGAGAGTAGGGAATCTTGTAGGAATGAAATGATAATTTTTGTTGTATTTTCGGGTTAAAACCAACACATGGGATTTTACATGGTGTTTATCCCAAATGCACATCATGTAATTTTGAAGCCCCACATATGATGAAAATCACATTTCATTTAATTAAAACCCCAATTTTTAATATTTACATGACATGTATTATGTACACATAGTGTAAAAATTCATTTTTTTAAAAGGAAATGTCTTGATCAAATTTCAAGACACAAAATATTATTAAAAATTAAAGGAGAAATACATGAGTTGGAAAGTGGAAATTATGTTACAGGCTTTCACATAAAAGGGGTATAGATCAACCAGAAGGTTATCACTCCATGTAATGTCTTCGGTGATTCCCTTGTTGTATAGACCATATACCACCATGTTTTCTTCACTATAGACAAGAGTGGCAATGTATCTAATCTCCAATAGTGAGTTAAGACATTTCTTTCAACGTGCTGTGAGGGACCCCACAAGGTGGACCACTCCATTCCAGATAGCTTGGATAATAGTGGTAGAGTCGATTTCGATCCAAATTTTTTTCCAACCTATTTGATTAATAATGTTTACCAAATGAATCAATTCCTTCATCTCATCCTCAAGGGAGGAGGCAAACCCACAACCACCGAAAAAGTAGCCATGAAAATGCCTGAGATAGTCCCTAAAAATGGCCCCACAGCCTACAGGGCCCAAATTTCTTTTGGAAGCGCCATCAACCTTGATTTTTATCTAGCCAGGGAAGGGGGCTTACCAAAACAATTCAAGAAAGTGCCTCATGTTCTTGTATATTCCTTCGATTTTAAGCTATCAAATAATCATGAAATTACCAACCGAGTTATCATAGTGGGATTTTTGCAGCATTGAATCATCCTTAATAGCAATAAGAATTATCGCCCAGCCTGTATTAAGATTAAATGAGTAATTTTTGTGAATAATAGCATTTCTATCATACCAGATAATGTGTAGGATCTCTGGAACTACTGAAAGAATGATATTTTTGATTTGTTGTGAGAAGTCCAGCTCAACACAACATTTGATCAAGGAGAAAATAGAGTCAGCTAGTAACCATCTGTAGTAAAATATGTCAGTAATATAATTCCAAAGAGTAGTGGCCATGGAACAAGATAAAAATAAGTGATTGATGTCCTCCCTATGTTGATGGCATATGTGACATCTCGAACTAAGCTGGCCACCAAAGGACTAGAGACAAACCTCAGTAGGAATATGATTTTGAGAAATACGCCAAATAATATTAAGTCTATAAGGTTTGATCCAAAATTTATCAATCGATTTTAACTAAGATAAATTAGATTTATAAAAGGAAAAAAGTGGTTGTAATAAGTTTTAGTATCAAGAATACCATTATGTGATGGGTCCCAAATAATAAAATCATCATCATTAGAAAAAATGTAACCCCCAATGACATGTTTGATTGGATCACGGAGAATTATGTTGGGAGAGTGCATCACCTCTTTTATGGTGCAGCTTATGGAATCTGGTGTAGTATAAGAAGGAAGCATAGAATTGAGAGGAGCACCAGTCCAATTGTCAAGCCAGAACTTCAAATTGGAATCAGTGCTAACCATTCATCGTGAGTTGTGAATGATGTTGGTGAAGGAGTTTCTAATAGATGGCTAGAGAGAATAATTTAGATAATTTAAATTTCGATTTTTGAGTTTATCCTGGAAATGATTTTTAAGAAAATAAATCGAATCAGACTTGTTGTTTATAAAATTCCAAGTGAGTATGGCTTGGAGGTCTTCATTAAAAATCATGATACATTTGATCCCAAGTCCTCCTTTTTGAGGGGTTTATAATAGGTAGACCATAGAACAGTTATGATCTTCCCTTCAAAAATACTCCCAGTCCAAACAAAGTTCATAATTTAAGAGTTTATTTTCTTAAGGAGACTGATATGCAACCTGTAAATCATTAGCGAGTAGACCATTTTAGAAACAATAGATGATTTCACAAGGCAAATCCTACTAGCAATTGAAAGCAATTTTCCTTTCCATGAAGCAAGTTGATTAATGATTTACTCAGTGATAATATTAAAATGCGAAGATCTAGGCTTTCCCCCAAAAATAGGAACATCCATGTAAGTAAAATGAAGGGATCCTTCTTTGATACTTAGACACTCAATAATGCAGTTTTATCAAGTTGTGGGAAAACCTTTTCCAAATAAAATAAAATATTTTTTTTAAATTGATTGATTGACCCGATATCTCTTCATAGGTGTAAAAATTCATGATGTGTACCCATTTGATGGGATATTTAATGATATTATTATAGGTCATATAACCCCATTACATGATATTTAAATCCCTAAAGGCTGCAAAAACTATAGGTTTTATACTAAATATTCCAAAAAATCCTTAACTTCACTATTACAAGTATCCTACTAATTCCTTCTCAAAATTACTCAAAAAACAAAAAAGGAAAATCAAAATGAGTTTAAAAAATACTTGACAGAATAGGAATTATATGTTACAACCTCCCCTCCATAAAAACATTTTTCCCTAAAAACCCTATTAAAAAGCTTCCATATCAAAAATTTGAGGCCACTTCTCTCTCAGTAGTTCATCACACTCCCTCGTATCATGATAATAAAATTGTGCTTCCATAGTAAATATACCTGTCTTAGAAGAAACTATCCTGACCGGATGCTCAATCAGGGATAAATCCGGCTCAATGTTAGGATCACTCTAGATCAAAACATGATATGGATCATGAAGACACTTTTGGAATTGCGATACATGAAACATGTTATGTATCAATGTCAACTAAGGTTGAAATTCTATATAGTAATCTAGTTTTTCCACCTGGTCAAGAACCTCAATGCTCCCAAAAAATGAGGAGCAACATTTCACTGCCACTCGATCCATAGATGCCCTAAACAAGTGAAAATTTCAAGAACACCTTGTCATCAACCAAAATATTCAGTGGTCTATGCCATATATTGGCATAAGATTTATACCGACACTATGTCATCAAAATCCTCTAGTGAATCATTTTATTTTTTTATTACTCCTTGAACCAAACTTACCCCATCCATGTAACTATCACTAATATCTGACCAATAAACCAGTGATTGGTAAAGCTGGACATACAAGGTCGCAAAAGGAACTATTCTGATTGTGGACTGGTATCTATTATTATACAATAACTCAACTGATCTCAAATGGTCATCAAAATCTCCACTAAAATCAAGGAAAAAGCCATAAATCATGTCCTTAAGGGTCTTCGTAGCTCTCTATGTATTGTCATTCATCTGCGGATGGTATGCCATAATCAAACGATCCTGAGGACCCAGTTCCTCATAGAGGAATATCCAAAAAAATAGGTAAAATAAGGATATCTATCAAAGACTATAGAATATGGAACTCCATTAAAATAAACAATATGTCTTATATAGATATTTACCAATTCCTCACCTTTGGTCATATCATTAATGGGTATAAAGTGACCCTATTTGGTCAGCCTATAAATCACAACCCATATAAAATTATTCTATATATGGTTACATGGAATCCTAAATAAAAATTCTATATAAATCTAATCCCACGTCCAATTCAACCCTTTAATTGTTGAACGAACACCTGAAGCCTTATAATGCTTGGCCTTGACTTGTTGGCAATAATATCAATGTGAAAAAATGTTAGTGAGGTCTTCTCACATACCTTGCCACCAGAATCAACACCACATATCATAAAAATTCATTGTGGTACATGGGAGTACAACCCAATAGGAATTATAGAATTCCCCCATCATCTCTATTCTCCTATGTAAGAACACAAGAAACTTATTCTAAAAAAGTAGAATACCCTAATTCTATGAAATCAATCATCAAGTTTTTGTTCCAGAAGAACCATTTTGAGAAGAGAAAAGGTTAACTGAACACTGTCTAAGATAACCTTGGCCCCTATTCCAAAATAATCTATTATGAAACTCTGAAAAAAGATCCATCAAGTTCTACACTTCTGATGATTCTTTCATGGCCCGGTTCAGATGCTTCCTACTCAACACAACAGCAACGCCATTCTTTCTCCCCAGGGTATAGGAAATGTCGATATAAAAATATTACAAGTACTCCACCCAAAACCTCTGGTGAATATTAAAATATTTTTCACATAAGATATAAATCATGATATTTTGTTCGGAATACATATTAAACCTTTCTTGAAAAAGGTAATTCCACAAACACTCGAGTTTATGAATCACAATTGTCTGTTCAAGGTCCTGGTTTGGATAAATCTTCTCACATGTCCTAAGATTTTGAAATCCATATGAAGTGATCTGATCACCCTGTATAATAACAAAACCCAATCCTAAACCTGTTGTGTTACAAAATGAAACACAGACATGACCGACCTCTGGGAGAGTCAACATTGGAATAGTTCTCGAAAGATGTTTCATATAAATGAAACAACTCTAAAATTTATCATCCCAAGTAAAATTCACTCCCTTATAAGTTAGAGTGTTCATTAGAGAAGCCAACTTTGAGATAGACATTTTCAACATGTAGTGATATCTATATAAACCCTATAAGCCTCGAATCATTAAAACATTATGTGGTTTCTATCATGTCACAATATCTTTCACTTTCTCATGATCAACTAAAATACCATGTTCCAAGACCACATGTCCCATGAACTTCGTCTCTTAAATCCATAAATCAAATTTAAATATCTTGGGATAAATTTGGGGATTTCTCAATAGTTCAATAACTACTCTCAAATGATGCACATGATCCTCCTCAGACATAGAGTAAAACAGGATATCGTCCAAAATGACCACCAAGAACGTATCAAGATACTCAATGGAGATATTGTTAATCAAATCCATAAAGACTGCAGGATCATTGGCTAGACCAAATGGCATGGTGAAGTACTTTTAATGGGCATAACTTCTCCAGAATACATTTTTAAAAAATGTTTGATTCTCTTATTCTCAACTAGTGATAACTAGATTGATGTCCAATCATTGAGAACCACTTCTCTCCTTATAACTGGTTCAATACAGCGTCATTCCATGGAAATGGATTCTTATTCTTTACCATAAATTAGTTATGTTTTCACTAATCAACACATTGCATAAGTGTTCCATCAACTTTCTTAGTAAATAGACCAGAAACCACCCAAGGTGGCCCACTCAGGCATATAAATCATTTATCTATAAGATAACAAAACTAAGTCTTAAACTCTTTCATTTTAGATTTTTTCATATTGTATGAAGAATTATGCACTGGTTGAGTACCAGGCACTAAAAAATAAAATACTCTACCATCATTATAGGTGGGAAACCAGATAATATTAATGGAAAAAGTTTAGTAAACTCAAATAAAAATGGTGGGAGTTCACCAATAAAATATTCCCTCTCTAGATAAAAAAATAAAATGTTGATTTTACTTTCCCCATAAATAGATAAGATGGTCCGGATATACTCAACCATAGGTACCATTCCCCAAGAAAGAAACTGCACACCCCCATCAGGTTCAGTGATAGAGGCCCACTAAATAAAATAATCATTTCAGTATTTATTAGCACTAAGCCAATGAAACATGAGAATGAAATTAAGTGGTGTCATTTTAAGAAAAAAATCCAAAGTAAGCTCAATATCTAACACCGAGAAAACAAAATTTGGACAATGAAAACCCTCCTCTCTCTTCATTCTTACGGGTGTATTAATACCCATCACATAAGATAAAATATTTATAATAAGAAAAATCAATGTTCACAATATGGGTTGATATAAATGAGTGAGATACACTAGTAAACAATAAACGAGTCACTAAAGATGGAGCAATAGTTAGGGTGAATCTCATAGTCACTGGACCCATATAAGCTTCTTATAGTGACTCTTCGACCATGTGAAGAAGCTTCGTTCTCATAGGCCATGGGTTGATCCCCTTAGATCTCAAAGAATCAGATTGCACCACAGTACATTTAGGTGATGATGAACCCATTCCACTATGTGTAGAAGAAAAGATATAATTTTTTTAAAGGATTCCATAATGTTCATTGGAACCACATATCTTGGATGAATTAGTGAAACCCCGTTTCAAAATCCTTGTATTTACACACTTGAAGAAAATTAAATTACCTCTACCAAGAACTACATGAGTTATCAAAGAACCCTACCATTGATATCCATTGAATAATCACATTTTTTCTTCCCTTTATGGGAACTCATAGAACTACCACTGGGAGTAAACTGGACTCATTTCAACCTGGATGTACCAGTTAGTTCATGTTCGATAATTAACTCCCCATCCAGCACATCAATATAAGAAGAGATCTTTAAAAAGAAAAATTTGGAACAAATATTAGATCTAATTCTAATATCAACCCATCTAATAGACATCTTTTCATTTGATACAATATCATGTGAAAACCACAGAAGAACATCAAATCAATTTGTATATTCTATCATGGCCCAATCATCCTGCATGAGTTTGAAAATTCCATAGATTTAGTAAGAACCATAAAATATGGATAGGATTGGTCAGTGAATAAACATTGAATTAATTACAATAAAAACCCATTGGCTTCTTCTCCATAACCTTCTCATCCCACTGTCTCATTCTAGATCCCTATATCTTGAAGGTGGAACATTTCACCTTGATTGAATCTGGTGTTCCCAAGAAATCTAAAAGAATCTATATCTTGCTCAACCAATCATCAGCTTTTTGAGGATCATTAGAACCTAGGAACACTTGTGGATTATGGTGAAGGAATCCATGAATAAAACTTTAGAATTCATCCCTCTAAGGTTCCAAAACTAGAGCCTAAATGAGAATGGGTTTAGGTGATTATCCTAGAGCTTGGACACAATGCACAACAACCAAAACAAGATTTTGCTCCATGGGAGGGTTTACTCACTGTGTTTTATCAACCACTTCCTCCTAGGTCATATTCATATATCATTATGGAGAGATGATGCTATATAAAATTATTAAACAACATTTATTATGACATAATATTACTCAGATCCACAAATTAAACAAGATAAATAGGGAAATTAATCCTATAAGATAAACAAAAATTACTTGGACTCAAACCTAGAAAAATAAAAAAGCAATGAAAAGACATGAACTAATCCTTAAGGAACCTTTCCCAAACCACCCATAGTAACATAAGGCTCGATGGGATCTGGCCATCCACTCACCTATAGCTGCCTCCTATGTCCGAAAAATATTTTCCATTCCGCATACTGACATCAAGTAAAGATACAGAACCTCAGTCTGATTCCACCATTTCCTAAACCATCTCATATACATTTGTACCAAGATTACTGATCCATCTCTAACAAATCCCAAAGGGTGTTCACTATCCCTGTGGGTTTAGAAACTAGCACCTAGAATAATACAATACAAAACTGGTAAAAATTTTCACACAAAAAAATTGTGAAAGATAAATACACATATCAGTATGATAAAAAACACCAAAAGGAGGACATACCAAAGACCAAATTGACATATAAAAAATCCCAAAATGTATATAATCAAAGTACTCGAAGTCTGATAAGTGAATCTCAATGTCCTAAATGAGACATCACTCCAATTCCCCAGGGTAACTGGGCTACTTCGTGATAAGACACCAGTTATAAATATTAATGTAGTGTATATATATCATAAAATATCTATTAAGATTCATAGATTCCTACTTTCAAACCTACTTTATATATATATGGTAAACTTTAACACAATCCTTATTATGGATTTTCTCTAAAAGTATAATTCAAGAATTTACTTCTGAAATAGAGTGATTATAATTTTCAAAGGATGCATAGATGCCCTTGTTTTTAGAGGGGGGACTTAATGGTCTTATTGTTTTCTAGATCCACCTCCAATGTCTCATCTTAATGAAATTATAGTATAAGAGGGAGATCAAACACAAACTTTGTATTGGAAAGTCATCCTAAGAATATATGATCTAACTTTTGTGCAAGAATACAAAGATATATTCCCTAAATAATTTCCTAGACATCATCCTCATCATGAAGTTGAGTTTTTCATTGAACTTATCCCTCATAAAAAACCTATATCTAAGTCTTAAAATAGAATGGATCTAATGGAAATGTTGAATTTAAAGAAATAACTAAAGTAGTTTTATGAAAATGTATTCATATGACCTAGTGTTTTACCTTAGAAACCCTTGAACCATTTGTGATGAAATGACGGATATATGAGGTTTTGCATCGATTATAAGAAAATCAAGGACTTTATAATGAATAATTAGTAGTTTTACTACAAAATAATGATTTTTTTAATTAGCTTCAAGGTGGAAAATATTATTTCAATGGACAATATTCATTCTATTTATCATTAATTAAGCATAAAAAAGGAAGATATACTAATGTTGTAATTTCATACGAGGTATGAAAATTAAGAGTTCAACATAATTCCATTTGGAATAACTAATTCATCCTTTATGCTTATAAATCTGAAGGATAATGTATTCAATGATTATCTTGATAACTTATTTGTTAAATTTATTAATGAAATATCGATATACTCTATAATGTATTATGACTATGAGATTCATTTTGGGATTTTTATTAAGACTATTTGAGAAAAAAGATGTATGGGAAATTCAGTGAGTGTTGATTTCAGTTCCAAAAAGATTATTTTCCTGCACATATTCTCTCTAAGGATAGTATATATATTGATACTTCACAAAAAATGCAATTTTAGAATGATTTATACCAAAGCATATAATATATATATATATATAGTTACATTGGTTAGGAGGATTAATGTTGATTATTTATTCAATTGTTTTCTTGATGATTAAACCTTATAAACAATTTAACATGTCAATAGGTAAAATTCAAATGTTTAAAGGATTTTAAAGAATTTTTTGAACAAATAAAAAAGATATTAATAAATTCACTGGTATTAACTTCACCTTTAGGGAAGAAAGGATTTATGATATATAGCAATGAATCAAAAAAAATTAGGTTGTGCCCATATGGAAAATTATTGAGTTGTTATTTTTACATCTATAAAATTGATAATACATGAACAAAACTATCAAACTCATGGTCTTGTGTTAGAAGATATAATTTATTCTTTAAATAAATAGGTATGTTTTCTCTATGGTGAAATATGTGACATATATATGGATAATAAAAGTTTTGAGTATAATTTTTATAGAAAGATCTTGTCATGGGAAAAAGGATATAGTTGGAACTGCACATGGATTATGAAATATCAATACACTGCCACCCTAGGTTGGGAAAAAAGTAGGTTGACACATTGAGTTTGAATGATCATGTATTAATAAATATTATGACAATAAACAACGGTATTATATTCATGGATTCAGTAAAATAGGGAATCTGATAAATGG
Organism: Viscum album; assembly: GCA_963277665.1. Classification (NCBI taxonomy): domain Eukaryota; kingdom Viridiplantae; phylum Streptophyta; class Magnoliopsida; order Santalales; family Viscaceae; genus Viscum; species Viscum album. Next base: position 167,398,741 of record OY728148.1, read on the forward strand.
GTAAGGTGAAACGTCATTTTTTCCAACCAATTTTGAATAATTTCCTTTAGAAAAGATAAATAAGTCCCAACAATATGATAAGGGTTTATAAAGAAATTAATGTCCTGAATAGTTGAAAATCGATGGACTTTATCTGTGGAAATGTTGTATTGAAGATTAGGAGAAAACTATGTGTTCCATACATACATGAGATGAAGAGAGAAATACTAGATAAGGCCTATAACTCAAACTTGTTTATAAACCCCAGTATTACCACGATATATAGGCAGTTAATAAAGTATTTATAGTGGGATAAAATGAAGATAGAAATTGGAAAATATGTGTCAACGTGTTTAATGTTCCAAAAATAAATGATTGAGAGACAAAATCTTAAGTGGGTCATATAATCACCACCAATACCAATGTAGATGTGTGAAAATATTATAATATAATCTATTTATATACATAAAAAGACTCCTTGGATGAATGGTATTATATGTTTCATTATAGAACACCTTACACAGTCTATAAATTTCTTAGTTATAAGTGAGGATCCACACATTGAACACCTTTCATAGCTATAAATTAATGATTTTTTATACTTTATGGTTCAATTTTATCAATTGAATATAATCCTAAACCTCGGTTCATATTAATATTTTTTAAGAGTCTTCTAAAGTCACTTGACAATGATAATTGTTTGATCACCACTTATCATCATCAAACTAATGGAAAAAAGGACTATCCATAAAATGAAATACATGTAGATATTATTCTCACTTAACTTTTCAGGATCATGGGACAATATCTACATTTAGTGTAATTTTAATTCAATAATTGCTTCCATTAAAGTATCCATATGGCACCATATAAAGCATTGTATTAGTATAGATGCTGTAAAATATCAAATTTTTATGAAGTTATAGAGTGAAATCTTATAGTCCTATAACTTATTGAGGAGAAAATTATGAAAGTATTATCTATTCAGAATCATATTAGGAGAGCTCAAAAAATCCAAAAAAAAGTTATTACTATAATCATAGGAAGGTTTGGTAATTTCATGTGGGGTATCATGTCTTCTTAAAGGTACCTCCATGTAGGGAGTTTATAATATTTTTTTAAAAGGGGAATTGGAATCTTAGGTATATCTGGCCTTTTGAGATTTTATAAAGAATTAGATTTATAGAATATCATTTAGCAATACCATGCAACATATTCTAAGTGAACGCCATCTTCCATGTCTTTCTATTAAGGAATTTCATTCCACATCCTACTCACATATTCACCACTGAGGTAATTATCCAAGAAATTGACTTGTATTATAATGAAAAGCCTTTCTGAATTCATGATAGTATAAAAAAATTGTTTTTAAATCAGAAACTTCTCTTTTAAAATTTCTTTTGAAGAATAACAAGATAGAGGAAGAAACATGAGAACCAAAGGAATAAATGGTAAATACATCCCAATGTTTTTTATTAACTAATATATTTTAAATTTAGAGTAAAAACTTGTTTTAGTTGGAGAGAATATAATAACTAATTTTCCAATATAACAAGTAAATATTACATCCCAAAAATATTTCACCGTGCACATTTAGCTATATCATTATCATAATGCAACTAAATAGGTTTTTATATTTAAAAGGATGAATTTTTAAATTTTATAATCTAAATTTGGTAAAGTGGAAATTATTTATGTATTCATCATGTTGAAAATATCTAAAGGTGATTTTTTGAAATTTTTCTAAAAAGGATGATTTTTAGTGAATTGTAAAAAATACAATTCTTTCTAATTCCATGGCTTTTATGGAATTATCATGATATATTGAATTTTATAAAACCTTTATATTGACCAAAAATTTATTTTAGGAGTTAAACAATGCATTTAAAAATGATATTTTGAATTAAAAAACACATGTTTAACATTTTGGAAGATAAACTATATTTTACTCTAATAAAAAAAATTTAGTCATTTTCCATTAATTAAATATCTATAAAGTCTCTATTAGGTTTTGGATTGGTTTTAATTTTAAATATCCTTAATTTTTTTTACTATAAACTAATACATTTCAGGTTAATCAATATTATTTTCAACAATTTTCTTAAATAAGTATAAGGTCATTTTTATGGTTAAAAATTCATTTTTTTATAAATTTTTTTTTATGTTATGTGTAATTATATTAAAAATAATTCTTATAAATTGAATCTAATAATATGGATTTAATATTTAGAATAATCATCTTAAAATTAGGTAATGAAGTTAATTTTATTTTAAATCATAAAAGTAAGATATGGAATTAAATGTTTGTCATAATAGTGAAGGATAAAATGAGATAAAAGATTAAATTAAAGGACATGTCCATAAAATTTCCCAAAACCCAATATTTAAATGTTTAGATAATAAATTTATCTAACATCTCTTATTTAATATTTTTTAATTTATGAATTTAGATTCACTTTCTCTGAGTATGACTTTCCTTTTTTAAATTAATGGGTATTTATAAAAATTCCCCCTTCTTATTTATAAAAGGATATATCCTCTACCCACATGACCTAATCCTTTCCTATTAAATTATACTAAATATATATCCAATGAATATCTCTCATAAGCCTCTCTTTCATTTGGTAACTATTGATCATAAGAAGAATTCTCAGACCCCTCATTTCTAAGAGTCTCTTTAAGAGGAGGTTCACGTCTTCAATGTAAGTTTAATCTTATATTTCATCAATATTTTATATATTGCTCATCTAACACATATTTAATATGACATATCACTTTAATAAAATATCTTCAAAATCAGAAATATTCTATAGAAGTTGTATTATTGATATATAATAACATGTTCTTAATCATTCAGTCATTATAACATGTTCTTGTTTGGGTCGATTTTACCACCAACAAGAATGATGTTATGTTGTATACTTCATTAATGACTAAGAAAATAATAATAGTGATAATATATAATAATAATTAATATAAAATGTTTGTATAGTTTTTTAATTGTAATATTCAAAATTATATTAAAATATTAATCCAAAAAAATTCAATTCTATAATCATCCAAAAAGGATATACTTGAGTTTTCACTATGAATCATTAACATAAGTTCTATGAAATTAACATGGTACTATATAACTATAACAAACAGATTTATTATTTCAATATAAACATTTTTTTATGATGAACTCATGACTAATAATCAAATACTAGAACCACCAAACAAAAGCATGCAAGTAAAATAGAATAGTTGGAACTCAAATAGTTATTTTAACCATAAATAATTAATATATGAGTAATAGGGAACTTAAATTAAGTGTATCCAAAAAAATGAAAAAAATTATTCATATAAATAATAAACTGAATTTCGTTATATAGGGAGTTATGGCATGTCTGACAAAGCATAAGTCAGAGGTAAAGTTTTCTGTTCCAATCAAATTTTCAAATCGAAATTCATTATGTATTAATTATTATTTTTGAAAACTATATATTATTTATCTATAAACTTTTATCTATTTACATATCCTATAAATATTTATGGGGTTAACATGTCTTATTATCTTTTCATTTCCATTTGATTCACAACTCTACTAGACGGATGTTCATAAGTAGATTCAACCTTAACTATTCCAATAGTTAGGAATTTTTTTCTATCATGTTCATGATATCTATATTTTTTTGAGAATATTTTACTCCACAAATAAATGTTTTATTAAGTTCATTTTCAATTTTCATGAAAATTATTTACAAATTATTTTTAAAGGGATATTTTAATTTTTCTCTACAGAGGGTATTTTTGGATTTCTATACAAAAGTGTAAAAAGGATATTTTTTCATACCTTTATTATGAAAACATTTTACCGATGTCATGAATGTTATTCATGAAGAATCTTCCTTTATAAGTATCCTTTTATTTTCAAGGAAAATCACTTTTATATTGTTCTAGGAATTTTTTATTTTTTAAAATTTTAAAAAATATAAAGACATTTATTTTTTTCAACATAATTTTTCAATTCTATTATAATACTTTTTTCATTTATGTAAACATACTTTAGACTTCAATATATCAATATACTTCATTCATAAAGTTTATTTCACATTTATTATCATTCTTGTGATTATGTTCTCTATCAATCTCTATCTCTATCTTGACTTTATTTTTCCCTCTTTTTTCATGTTCTTTAATTTAATAGATTAATTATATATTTATATTATTTCTTCCAGTGTTGACATAACCATATAACCATTATTATATATAGTGTTTGTTGGAAAAGTGCTTTCCAAGAATGTTATTCTATTTATTTATTGAGGGAAATAGTGACATTCTTTATACTTGATATTTCATTATGGATATTTTTTTACTAATTCATTTTGCTTGTATATTGTATTGTTATTAACTTATTCATATGATGAATTAATTGGATTTATTTAGATATGGATGGGTCCCAAAAGCAAATACCCCATTGATGTATCGATGGGTCACATGAGACTAACTAGTTTTGGTATTTTGTGTGTTCTTACCTATTTATTTATAATCTGTTTCCTAATAAATTAATAGTTTTAATTAGATGTATAATATTATGTATTTCATCACTAAGAGATCAATTATTGTTGTAAATGTGATAATTTATTTTGTGATGTTATCCATGGATATTTTTTATACTCATATTATCATTTATATTGAACATTTAATCATATTTACTCGTGAATTATTATTTAGGCCTTGTTTATTCTATGATATTTTCTGTTGTACACAACCCCTTAATGATCCTCTGAGATTGCCTCTCTGTATTGATTTCATTTCCTTAAAAAACCAAGAAGATAACTCCAAGTGATTCCAAAAAAATCTAGGACAAATAATAATTATTTTACAGAATTATTATATTATATTTTATATTTTTAAATGTAATTCAAGAATCTTATATGTATCTCGTCTCCCAAAAAAACTAAGATGTTGTATTCAATATAAGGTGTTATCATTTAAATAATAAATATTCCAATTAATTTGAATGTTATATTTTGTGTTTTCAAGATTAATTCTAGAATATTATATTTATCTAGTTTCCCAATACAAAAAAGTTATTGGATCTTTTTTAATGTGATGTCTTGTATTTTGTCGAAATGTAATAAAGTAACCATATGATCTAAGTTAAAAGAGTCAAAGATATTAAAGACATGAAATGGTTCATGAACAAATTAAATGTAATTAGATGTATTTTAAAATGGAGAATGTTATCATTGTTATGATAAGTGAAATGTGTAACCCCTGTGTATCATTTTAGTGGAAAATTATAAACTCTAATATATGGGAAAACCAAAAATTAAGAGTAAATAATTCAAAGGATAACCATTACATATTTGGTAACACATATGTAAGTGTAAATCTTTCAAAGGGAACCCATTACAAAGTGCCCAATCATTTCTTATGATAATGTTATATCAAAACTATGAATTTATGCTCTATTTTTAAAATCATGGAATAGAAATATTTTCAAATATGATAAACCAATGTCATATGCTATGTCTTGTATAAAACTAATGTATTTATACTGAGATCATAGCAAAAATATCCCCATATCATAAGCCTAAACTCAATTGGGAAAAACAAAATTCTTCGTAATATTTGATGATAGAGAATAAAATAGACATTAATATTTAAAAATATATATATATCCATAATAATGTCATTAATTAAAATAATGATAAGATTATAATAATATTTTTAGTTTTCTAAGGAGTTCATGGAGATTAATTTAATCAATGAAAATGGTTAGAAGCCACAAAACCAATATCACCATGCCTTTGAAACTAAAATCATGTGAAACTATAAATGAAGAATGTTAACAATTAAAAAAATTTATATATACCTTTTCCTTTATTGTGTTTTGGATAAAGATAATTAAAGAGAAACTGAAAGGTTCCTCCATCTGAGGTATATCCATAGGTTGCACCAAATCCCCCAAACACATTTGGAAGGATCTTATGAACCTTTATGATATTATGGTATCTTTTGGTGCTATGGTGGATGAAAGAAGATATCTTATGTAGTGAGATGTTATCAAATATAGATTTCTTAATTACCTCAAACACACTACCCCTGGGAAAGAATCCTTAATGTAGGATATGAGGGAACTCCTCAAGTATATATCTTTACTTATACATTTTATAAATTTATATGTAATGCCTTTAGTTACATCAAATGTTAAACTTAAAAATATACTCTCCCATATGTTTCAACTTAGGATAAGGATAATTAATAATAGTAAAACATGTAAGAGTTTCACTTCCTTTTGATTAATCATAGTTGTGCTGAATGAATTATACCAGATGATTCATGGAACTATGACTCTCCCAAATCAAAGAATATGCTGGTCTAAGGAATAAAATATGATATCTATATATCATAAAATATGTCACATTCAAAAGGAAAAAAATATTAAATTTTAGTTATTTATGGCATACCATATGACATATAATATCATATTGTATTATATCACAAGGATTTAGTATAAATTATCATTACTTTATACATCTCGTTCATGAATGAAATCAACCTTGGTATTTCTCGTATCATTGAAGCAACAAATTTTTAATTTTTTCATTTTCCTCAATCCTTCACATTTAGAGTTCCCAAATTCAAATTTGAACTTATCAATTAACTTTAAGTGGTAGTTATAGAATCTAAATATTTTTTATCCTAATTTTTCATGTGATTTATTTTTATCTTTATTTAATTTATTTATTTTATTCCTTATTTATGGCTGCCAATTTACTTTTATTTTTCACCTATCATTTCAAACACCATGGGGCCAGTCTTTAACTCATATTTTACATTCAAATAAAACTCTTTAATCTCCATTTAAGGCCTCAACACTGTCCACCAATTTTGTTTGTTTTATCATCTACATCCGTTGACTAATATCCAGTAGTCCATCTTTATTAAAGTAATGATTCTTTATAGGGCCTAATCAATCTAAAATACAGATAAAATTATTCATAGGTTCTTTATGCTTCCTCTAATGATCCATCTCATGCCATGTTAAACATATTCAGAAGTAACTCTTCTTATATAAGAATAACTCCACTATGATTGATCCAATTAGCGGATATCCATCTCATCCTAGGGAGCCGTTCTTTAGCATCAAACATGGTTTCATCCTCCATGTCTCAACATAATTGTCTTCATCACCTTTAAACTTCCAATTATTAATCCTCTATTAGGTTGATGCACCAACAACACACAAAACACTCCCCACAAAAGAAGAGGTGTATCACCAACCCACCACAAATTAGAAAACAAAAAAGGGATCAAACCTATGATAAATTTACAAGAAATAAAAATAAATATGTAAATAGAATAAAATGAGGGATTAAATATAATACCAAAGATAAAAAATAGAAAGAAAATTAGGAAAAGTAAATAACATGGGAAATTAATGTGGTTTAGACCATTTTTCTCCTACTCCATGGTAAAAACCCAAACCCACAATATTTTATTAAAAAAATAAATAGTGGAATATAATACATATATGATAAATAAATACCCAAAAATAGATGAAAAGTAAAGGACCAATATTTCTATACCCATGAATATAGGAACAAATAATCATCAATAAAAACATGGGAAAATCATTCGATAAAAAAGGAAAACCAAATTGAGACCCCCGTATAAGGTCTTTATCTCATAGGATGAAAGACCCTCTAAATCATTAAAATACTTCTCAAAACCTAAAATCTATGAGAAATACAACAACAAAATATTTTTGGAACCAAGAATGAGTGGTATTATCAGCAAATCCACAAACAATCTCTCACCTCTATGGATCATCTCCTTCTCTCTCTTGATTTCACTCAATTATAAATCAAAACACTTATTTTTTATAATCTATTTTCATCATCTAAATTTGAAAAACCCCTATGAAAAGGAATAAATCTATTGAAAAAATTATCTCTAACATCTCCAAGGACACATGTTTAAACATGAAGTTTATGAATGTAATTTTTCCAATAAAAAACAACTTGATCTCCGTAATGGAAAGACCAAGTGTTGCATCAAGGTTGAACAACAAAACCAAGGATGCATAAATGCCATCCTACACCAATATTATAAGGTATTTCAAAAATTATGTAAGGGTAAAACACCTCACACCCCACATATGGAAGGTTTTTCAATAATTTCTATATAAGGGTCACACATCCCCCACACATAAAGGAAACTCCACCAAGGCCTCGACCATGGAATGTTAAGCATCCTCCATGTAAGGGTAACAACTATCTCACATAAGGGTAATAAAAACTCACAAAAAGGTCTCCAACTCTCACATAAGTGTAACAATACCACCTCCACCCTCACAAAAAGGTATGACCCACCTCACATAATTGCATAAATGCTTAAATTAAATAACATGTAAGGGAAAATAACCACTCAAATAAGTTCATTGACACCTCACATAAGGTAAAAACAAAAAAGAATGTTACAACCAAAATTACCATAATAAAACTAGAATAAATAGGCATGAAAAAATAGAATCAACATATAATGGGGAAATTTAATACATGGAACCAACAAACTAAAAAACAAACATTTTAATTTAAAACATAAAAAAATGCCCAAAAAAACAAAAAAACATCTCCTTATAAAATAAGATGTAAAACATAAAAGTGATGTTCTTATGGAACAATACTAGCCTAACCACTTACTAGGTTCGGAATGTTTTCACTAATGGAAACCCCAAAACTCTATTGCAATAATCCCATCTTGATAATCATTGTAGCATGTACCATAGTGGCACATGTCTGTCCATACCAATAAAAATACAGCATCATTATTAAAAAACATTATCATACACATAACATATCCTATGAAATATTATTAAAAATATATTAACAATTATATAACTACCTCATAAAAAATCAATGGTTCATGGGGAAATCTCCACCAAAGAGTGGCACCATTAAGATAAACACTTCACTGTGACCTTCATAAAGAAACAAAAATGATGAAGTGGACATTTTCATATAGTAAAATTACCAAAATATAAACAAATTAAAAATATATAAAAGATAAAATGTATTAAATTAAATCATCAAAAAACAAACAGTGATCAGTCACAATAAGATAATATAAGTCAAGCCTCCACTTAAACCTAAACAGAATAGACACTGACCCTAGTTTTTTACTCTATTACAACCAGGGGCCACTATTAGTCACATTAAAAACCAATCCTAGGATTAAAAAAGAAATAAAATATATAACTATAACTAAATATACTCTTAGGTATCCTAGATTGGCATAAAGAAGCTCATCACTATCATAATTTTGGTATACCATATTTTTACGGGCCAAAATATCCCTAAAAATATTCTTAGGGTAGTATCTCTTAATGTGGATGGTATTTCCATACTGATAGCACCTAAAATTATTAAAACTAATACAATTATGATTTTCATCTCTACTACTTTTCATCTGACCATTCACACTGAGAAACTCTGGGCCAGAGTTTTCCCCATAACACTCCATCTTCAAACCATGGATCTGAAGATACCTAGACAATACCATAGACTTAATTTACTATAAAGTAATGGAATCCCACCTATACATCATAAAATCATCGATAGGATCAAATAATTCATATAGTGAATTAAATATAAAATATCCTCAGTCCTCATCCAATATCGTAACATCTATATTGCTAAGTCTACAACCCTCTTAATAAACTCAGCTAAATGAATCCAAATAGAGGTGTCATAGAGCCCTTTATAATTATAAATATTAATTTTCTTTTGAAACCTACCATGAAAATACTTAGTCATATAAATATTCTCAAGCCTAAAATAGATAGCACTGGAATAAGTTTCATATGCCACTTCTCATTAGACCTTGTCACCTCGGGTAAACAATAATGGACCGTGGGGTTTCTTTAAAAATAGCATGATCCAAATCTACATAAGTGTTCAAATTCTTTTCGTGGTAAAAATTGTTGTGTTATTTTTCATTTATCCTTCCAAATCATTTTCAAGTCCATTGTGGATAATAGTATCACACATATTAACTCTGTAAATTAAATTCATTATCTCTATGAAACATCTCAATATCAAACATAGTTGAATACATCATTAAACCTGATAATCCATATCTGATATTAATTTTTAGGGTGATAAACCAAGGACACAAAAATGAATCCCCATGGAAAAATAGGGGCATCACAAATGAACCACACAACAAAAAACAAAAATTGGATTAGCCCTATGATCAACTTCTTATGAAAACAAAATGTATATAGAAATAGATGAAATTAATATATATAGTAGAAAAAAATCAACAAACTATAAATAAAAATAAAAAAAATTAAAGAACATAGTAAATTTATGATGTTCAAACAACTTTGGTCCTACTTCAAGGAAATAACACCACCCCACTATCTTTTTTTATGTAAAGAAGAAATGTTAAAATACAATAAAAATATGAGAAATAAAATTCATCATAAATAGATTACACCTAGAGGAATAATATAATGACAGCAGCGTATATGAAAGAAAATAAATACCCTAAAAAATAGTGCAAATTATTTGACAAGAAAAGAGAAAATATATTGGGACCTCTTCATTGAGGCTCAAAATCACTGGTTAAACAACCCACAAAATAATTTTAGACATCCTCAAAAAGCAATAATCCATGATATCACTAGTAGAAATATAAGGCCCCAGCCTTAAAACATTACATAATCATGAATTAAATGAATAATTCACATAGAGGATCTTTTCAGGTTTATAGTTTTAGAGAATTAGGACGTAACTATTACATCTCAAAAGATTACAAAGTAGAAACTTCTACTAAGTCTCCATAAGATTAAAAAAACTCTTAAAAAGAAACTTGTCTAGTTCCATGTTTTAGATAGCATGATGGTTCCTTGTTCCCATCATTGACCATATTCCACATTAAGTCTTGTGAAAAACATTTCAACTAAAACTTGGGGTGAGCATAAAAAGCTCAGTAAGGGATACACAGAGAAAGAAAACTGTTAGTTTTCGAAAACAACAAGTAAACCATGAGTACTTTATCAAAGTAATACTTCTCGCCTTTTTGAAGTAGTATAAACTCTTCAATGAATAAAAGATCATTAATTACCCTTCTATAACAAAAAGATTACCATAAAACCCATATAAAGATCACATAACATATAAAGGTAACTTGGGACATAAACATACTTAAATGGAATAACCATATGGTCGACTTCCACACATATCACTTAATGGAATAGCCATATGGCCGACTTCCATACCCAATGCATTGGAGGTTATAATGTAACCACCCATCCTGGTATTCATAGCACCACCCGTCATATGGTTTATCACATAACCACCCATCAAATGTCCATGTACCATTATAAAATCATAAGACATAAAACAAATATAATGGAAATAAAACATTTCCACATTTCGATCACAATATATCACTAAAATATATTGACATAACAAATACATTATAAAAACCATTTTCAATACCAAAATACCTAAAAGATTATATGGTATTTATTTACTTTTAAAAACATTAGGGCTTGTTGAGGAAGCCAAAGTCCAAATAATTCTCGCGACGGCGGAAAAGGTCATTGTAACCGCATACGTTAAAAGAAACATTTATTTTTGTCCTTTTGTAAAATGCTTCGTAGAAAAAGATTACTTTTGTATAAAATTAAAATTAAAAGGGTTTTATACACCATATAAAATAAAGTCTTGTATTAGAACAAAATATGTCTCAAGGAAAGGAGATTGAAATGAAGTCCCTCACAAAGATGCTATCCTTGGATTAAGGATAAATCAATTACATAATTATGTGTGAAAAACGAATACACCAAATATAAGTGGGTATTAAGTGTAAAACAATCAGAGTTAATTCAAACATATTCATAGAACTACATATTCAAGGAGTACAAGTTTATCCCAAAGAATCAAAATTGGGTTAAGAAGTTCCCTTGCAAAAATTCGACAGCCTAACGGCGTCACTTCAAAATTAAAAAAAATGAGTTGATGAAAGATAAAAAGGTTATCTCATCAATTGGACAAAAAATTTACATCAACAAGGATATATAATAACATATCCCAACATTAAAATATGTAAATTAAAAGACCCAACAAAAGAATACTTTTAAAAATAGGAGGTTGAAAGTTTCCCTTACCGACTTGGGTATCTTTCGAAACATACACCCCATGAAAGAAGGACAATACAACATTTATGTAAATACTCATAAACGAATGTATATTACACAAAGAGTAGAATAATGGTCAGTACATATACCACTCAATGTAAATGGTGGAAAATGTAGAATAAATCTCAAGGGAATAAAAGTGAGATGAAAAAATCCCTTACGAAAACTCGGCAGCCTAACAGCGCCACTTAAAACTTCCAAAAATGGATTGATGAGATCAAATAGGGTCTCTCATCATATTAACATAAAATTTATAGAAAGGGGAATATAAAATAATATCCCCCAACTTAACAAAGAGGAGTTTAAAAAAGTGACATAAATGAGAGTACTTAAAAATAAAGAGAGCAGTTGGATCTCTTACGAAAATTCGGCAGCCTAACGGCGCCACTCAAAACATCCAAAATGGATTGATGAGAGAAAATAGGGTCTCTCATCATATGAACATAAAAATTACCGTAATATTAATATAAAATAACATCCCAATCATAAGAAAGATTATCTTAAAATTAATGACATTAAAGAGTGTACTTAAATAGAAAGAGAGGGGTAGGATCCCTTACCTCAAGTCCGACTGGTCTTGTTCGTTTCTTTATATTCCTGAATAATAAACTTTGGTCAATTTATAATTGCTTAAGGACCTCCATTAAATATTTTTATTCAGTTCTTATCACATATTATAATGTTATAATAATTGGTTAATAATGTGAGTTCATATCAGACGTTTTTGCCGATGTTTGGTACATGAGTCAAAAATGAACTTGTTTGAAAATGATTGTCCATGTAGTTATAATTTAATCATTTCTAGAATATTATTAATGATTAAAATATCATATATATACATTAAATATTCATTTTATAATATTTCATAACATTTGGAGATAAAAAAATGAAAAGAACAGTTCATGGAGACAGTAGGTCGTACGTACGCATGAACGCTACTTTCATTTTCTTGTCATATTAGTGGAATTAAAGCTAAAAGAGAGATATATATATTATAGTTCCAGAATTATATACATAATTTATATGTAATATATGAAATATATATCCATTATATATATGTACTTATAATAGTACATAACATTTGGAGATAAGAAATGAAATGTACCGTTCATGGAGATGGTAAGCCGTACGTACGCATGAACGCTACTTTCATTTATTTGTCATATTAATGGAATTAGAAATAAATGAGAGATATATATATTATAATTTCAGTATAATATATATGTTATATATGTCACATATTTTCATTAATTTTATTCTTTATACATTCCATGTATTGCATGAACGAGTCACATCACTTGAGGGGGAGGTAGTCCACACTTCCTCATATGAAATTATCACATTTGCACAACATGAAAAGAATAAAGGTATGTTTTAAATATAAAATAAAGAAGCATATAGAAAACATAAATACTATATATATATTATATAAAATACAATTACATCATAATGTCCACCTTTAATGGTGTTAAAATAATATTGAACAATCATCGTTTCGTGAGGCAGTAATTCGCCATCCACAGAAACAGTATTATCTTTAACCATTAGACAGATGTGTGTGTAAGTGTAGCTCTAATCCTTCTTATAACAAAATCCAAGTATATTTAAGATACTGTTTTTGTTATAAAAGAAATGAATAAAAACGTTTAGTGGGTTGGAGAAGCAAAATAAAACAAAAGAAAACTAGGGAAGACATTACCTTTAAATCGGGTAACTCTTTTTGATTTGAGCTCAAAGGCTTCCTTGGAAAGACTTATGCCAAATTTGAGGCTTCAAGGAGTAAGATAGATATGTGTAGAGATAAAATGGGCAGGGTTTGGCCGAGCCAATGGCTTGATATGTGTGGGTAAGGTGGTAGAGGTGGGGGCCTTTTATAAGAGGAGAGGAGGGGCACTCTTGGAAAGTTATAAAAGGTTACTTTATTATAAAATGCTTTTCAGATTTTAAATGTCCCAAAATTATATATTTCGGGGATAAGGTGATAATGTTTTTAAATACACCCAGAAAATAGGTTTTTGACACGTGTAAGACTTATATTTCACAATATCTTCTCATTTTATTTAAATCGTTCATTTATGAGGTAATCACTTCATCATCATGGTGTCATAAATAAATTAATTTATTTAATATCTAAAAATTATAAAACAAATATCTTGATGTAGGAAATATTTTTATATTACTAATGAATATTTAGAGATAAAAATATTATTTTTATAACCCCATGTAAAATTTTATTTAGTAAAACAACACATGTTTGTGACATTTTAATTTTAACTTTAAATAAAAAGTTATTAATGTCATTTTCCTACCAAAGTGGCTCCATGGGGTCCCAAAGTTGACACATGGATTGTCTTGGTCGGATATGATACATCCAATAAGGTTACTAAATGTTTCTAGGTCATTTCATATTATTAAAACATTATTTTTACCTTAAATTACACTAATTAACTCTAATTGCGATTAATAAAACTTAAAAGTTACTATTCATAAAAAATCATTTTAATCCCATTGAACCACATTTTACATCCTAATTACAACCATGTATGTAATATTTTTGAAATTCAAATAACAGAAGTGGTAATGTTTCATTTAGACGAAAAATCAGTTTTTAAACTACCACTTAGTGGTTTCACTATTCATCAAAAATTGAAGTTTTTCAAACAATTTCCAAAAATTCACCCTAAGATATATTTGATATTCCAAATTAAAAAATGATTTATATTTTACAAAATTCAAAACATATAAGTTGCATTAATTAATTTAATAATTAATTCCCTCTTTCAAAACAAATAGCATGTTTTTAAGAAACAATATCTATTAAAAGATTGACACTAGTTTAAGTCCAATTTCAAATTAAAATTAATTCCAATGACCAACATTGGATTAAATGGTAAAAATACGTTCTAATTACACTTTAAAACCAATTAAAAATATCATCTAATCATATAAATAAATTATATTAAAAAGAGGTTTTGAATAAAAATACAACATTTTTCACTTATTCATTAAAAATGAACTTTATCGTAAAAAAACCAAAAATTTACACAAAGTAAATTTTGATGTCCCTATTTTAAATAATAATTTTATTTTTACAAATATAACACATAAAACTTTCAAAAGATGGATTTAAAAGAGGTTCTCCATCAAAAAGCAGTTAATCGACCTTTGAAAGAATATTAGAATGTTTACGATTAAAATTGGATTCATTCGCATTTTTAATCCTCTAACATTTATTGTAAAAAGTAAAAATATTTGACAAACATATATAATAATTTGGAAGTTAGTTCTGTTCATTCCCTCCATTATAATGGCTAGGTGTTAACTACCATAAAATTATTTTATTATTAGAGTGAAACGTAAGATATCAAAGGAACTCGTTGTTGTGTATTGGGCAAGCCATCGAGCATAGAATTCCCTTCAAATTAATATTAAAATTTTATTCACAAATAGGGATAAATATAGAAATTTCATATTCTTTATTTACCTGGGGTGTTACATCCTTCCCCCCTTTTGGGAATTGTGTCCTCGCAATTTTAAAATTGGGCTCGGAATCTTCATTGAATGTCCCACATCAGAACAAGAGTCGGTAAAACAATCACTTTAAAAGAAAGAAAGAGAAGTACAGAGGTAACTCGAGTTAACCCATAATAGTATTCCATGTAGTAAAACACGGATATGGAAGAAAAATAAAAGATTCATGTTCTAAGGGAGAGTGATAGAAAACATGTTTAGGAGAAAGTTAACCACAAGAAAATCACAAACTTGTGGTGGGTTAAACGGTATTCGATTCCCCAGTAGTAAAAGTTAAGAGACAACATTTTTGTTTTAAGTTACTTTTCATTGAGGAATTTATTTTTGATCTTAAGTAAACATACTTACTTGTCATGTTGACTTTCAAATTTTACTAGATTCCTTACACAAACTCATACTTTCCCCAAATGATGATTATTTAGGAAGACTTGTTCACATTAAGAGTACTATAATCAACTTCTAGAGAATCACCTAATCCGCAAAAGTGAACTATATATTTCTCATGTCTTTAGACCCTTACCAAAACTAAAATTGATAGAACAAGATCAGATAATCCAGAAAAGGATAACCCTTTATAAAAAGAAAATATATTCTTAACCTCCAAAATTTGTCCAACAAAACCCAAATTTCAACGAAGACCATTGGATAAACAATTTGTCCATAAAACTCTTCAAAGTAAACCAAACTAATATTAAAACCCAAATATTTGAAGGATTTAATCACATAGTCTTCCAAGGTACAAATTAACAGTTATCTCCATATAACATCAGTTACTCTTAAAGTATAATATTGAAAAGTAATTAACCTAATCACATATCCTCCATGATAGGTTAATAATTTCCATAGATAACCCAAAATAAACTTACTCTTAATTCAAAAAATCATCTAACTAAAAAGAATTAGTCAAACTAACCCGGGAATTCATGTAGTCCAGTGGTAGGCGATAAATACCAGTCACACTTTGGTTGTGGGTTAGATTCCCATAGCTTCGTCAGACGCGATAGGTTGTCACACGGTCTACGTGTTGTCCTTTTTCCAAAAATATATATTCTTAAAACATTCCGCAAAATGAGATAAAATCTTCAAAAATAACCATAACATAATTTAACCTCATGTTTATATCATGCCTTTCATTTTTTATCATAACATATAGTAACCCATAATTACCTCAAAAGTAAGGATCATATAAACCCTAATGGTTTCCTTTATAATTATTATCTGAACTTCCACACTGAGTTGGTCATCTCATACATGACATATTAGAGAACTTACCAGGGTTCAAGTGGTTGATCATGACTCCTTGATATTTGGTTTAGAACAACCACGAGTTTCCTCATTGAATCCCCCATTTCATCTAGTCGTTAATTAGAGAACCACCACAGTTTCCTTCAAACCCATTGTCACTTTGGTGCCTGCAAGATCCATCCATTTACTAAAACCATAAATGTCAGTGTGAGGATATCAAGAAAATTATCATGTACTAAAGAGGAAGATAAACACTAAGATATACTTACTCATTCACTTTATCTAAAAACTATGACTCTTTCTAAAATCCTAGCCATTATGGTAATGTCACTTATGCATAGAGAATACCCTAACCTCTAAAGTTATCTAAACTGACCTCAGATACCAAATATAAGGCCCTAGACTTACAACATTACATAATAATGAATTAAATGAATAATTCACATAGAGGATCTTTTTAGGTTTAGAGTTTTAGAGAATTAGGACGTAACTATTACATCTCAAAAGATTACAAAGTAGACACTTGTACTAAGTCTCTTTAAGATAAAAAACTCTTAAAAAGAAACTCGTCTATTTCCATGTTTTAGATAGCATGACATTTTCTTGTTCCCATAATTGACCCTATTCCACATTAAGTCCTATGAAAAACATTTCAAAAAAAACTTGGGGTGAGCATAAAAATCTCAGTAAGGGATACACAAATAAGGACAACTATTAGTTTTTGAAAACAACAAGTAAACCATGAGTACTTTATCAAAATAATACTTCTCACCTTTATGAAGTAGTATAAACTCTTCAATGAATAAAAGATCATTACTTACCCTTCGGTAACCAAAATATTACCATAAAACCCATATATATATCACATAACATATAATGGTAACTTGGGACATAAACATACTTAAAAGGAATAACAATACGGTCGACTTCCACACATATCACTTATTGGAATGGCCATACGGCCGACTTCCAACCCAATGCATTGGAGGTTATAATGTAACCACCCATCCTGGTATTCACGGCACCACCCATCATATGGTTTATCAGGTAACCACCCATCAAATTTCCAAGTACCATTATAAAATCATAAGACATAAAACAAATATAATTGAAAGAAAACATCTCCACATTTCGATCACAATATATCACTAAAATATATTGACATAACAAATAAATTATAAAAAAAATTTCAATACCAAAATACCTAAAAGAGTATATTTTATTTATTTACTTTTAAAAACATTACGGCTTGTTGAGGAAGCCAAAGTCCAAATAGTACTCGCGACGGTGGAAAAGGTCATTGTCATCGCGTATGTTAAAAGAAACATTCCTTTTTTCAGTTTGTAAAATGATTCGTAGAAAAAGATTCCTTTTGTATAAAATTAAAATTCAAAGGTGTTTATACACCGTATAAAAGAAAGTATTGTATTAGAATAAAATGTGCCTCAATGAAAGTATATTGAGACGAATTCCCTTACAAAGACGATATCCTTGGATTAAGGATAAATCAATTACATAATTATGTGTGACAAACGAATACACCAAATATAATTGGATATTAAGTGTAAAACAATTAGAGGTCATTAAAACATATTCATATAATGAAATATTGAAGGAGTACAAGTTTATCCCAAAGAATCAAAATTGGGTTAAGAAGTTCCCTTACAAAAATTCGACAGCCTAACGGTGTCACTTCAAAATTCAAAAAATGAGTTGATGAAAGATAAAGGGGGTATCTCATCACTTGGACATAAAATTTACATCAATAAGGATATAGAAAAACATATCCCAATATTAAAATATGTAAATTAAAAGACCCAACAAAAGAAGACTTTTAAAAAGAGGAGGGTGAAAGGTTCCCTTACCGACTTGGGTATCTTTCGAAACATACACCCCATGAAAGAAGGACAATACAACATTGATGTAAATAATCATAAACGAAAGTATATTACACAAATAGTAGAATAATGGGAAGTACATATACCACTCAAAGGAAATGGTGGAAAATGTATCATAAATCTCATGGGAATAAAAGTGACATGAGAAAATCCCTTACGAAAACTCGGTAGCCTAACAGCGCCAATTAAAACTTCCAAAAATGGATTGATGAGATCAAATAGGGTATCTCATCATATTAAAATAAAATTTACAGAAAGAGGAATATAAAATAACATCTCCCAACATAACAAAGATTAGCTTAAAATAAGTGACATAAATGAGAGTACTTAAAAAGAAAGAGAGAGGTTGGATCTCTTATGAAAATTCAGCAGCATAACAGCGCCACTCAAAACTTCCAAAATGGACTGATGAGAGAAAATAGGGTCTCTCATAATATAAACATAAACATTACAGTAAGAGTAATATAAAAGAACAACCCAACCATAATAAATATGATCTTAAAAGGAATGACATAAAAGAGTGTACTTAAATTGAAAGAGAGGGGTAGGATCCCTTACCTCAAGTCCGACTGGTCTTGTTCGTTTCTTTATATTCCTGAATAAAAAACTTTGGTCAATTTATAATTTCTTAATGAAATCCTTTAAATATTTTTATTCAGTTCATATCACATATTATAATGTTATAATAATTGGTTAATAATATGAGTTCATATCAGACGTTTTTGCCGATGTTTGGTACAGGAGTCAAAAATGAACTTGTTTGAAAATGATTGTCCATGTAGTTATAAGTAAATCATTTATATAATACTATTAATGATTCAAATATCATATATATCCAGTAAATATTCATTATATACTATTTCATAACATTTGGAGATAAAAAATCGAAAATCACCGTTCATGGAGACGGTAGGCCGTACGTACGCATGAATGCTACTTTCATTTTTTGTCATATTAATGGAATTAAAGAAAAAAGATATATATATATATATATTATAGTTCCAGAATTATATCCATAATTTATATGTAATATATGACATATATATCCATTATATATATGTACTTATAATAGTACATAACATTTGGAGATAAGAAATGAAATGTACCGTTCATGGAGACGGTAAACCGTACGTACGCATGAACGCTACTTTCATTTCTTTGTCATATTAATGGAATTAGAAATAAATGAGAGATATATATATTATAATTACAGTATAATATATATGTTATATAGCTCTATTATGTTCATTAATTTTATTCTTTATATATTCCATGTATTGCATGAACGAGTCACATCACTTGAGGGGGCGGTAGTCCACACTTCCTCATATGAAATTATCACATTTGCACAACATGAAAAGAATAAAGGTATGTTTTAAATATAAAATACAGAAGCATATAGAAAACATAAATACCATATATATCATATATAAAATACAGTGTCATCATAATGGCCAGCATTAAAGGTGTTAAAATAATATTGAACAATCATCGTTTCGTGAGGCAGTAATTCGCCATCCACAGAAACAATATGTTCTTTAACCATTAGACGGATGTGTGGGTAAGTGTATCTCTAATACTTATTATAACAACATCCATGTATATTTAAGATACTGGTGTTGTCACAAAAGAAATGAATAAAAAACGTTTAGGGGGTTAGAGAAGAAAAATAAAACAAAAGAAAACTAGGGAAGTCATTACCTTTAAATCAGGTAACTCTTTTTGATTTGAGCTCAAATTCTTCATTGGAAAGACTTATGCCCAATGTGAGGATTCTAGGAGTAATATAGAAATTTGGAGAGATAAAATGGGAAGGGTTTGGCCGAGCCAAAGGCTTGAGAGGTATGGGTAAGGTGGTAGAGGTGGGGGCCTTTTATAAGAGGAGAGGAGGGGCACTCTTGGAAAGTTATAAAAGGTTACTTTATTATAAACTTCTTTTCAAATTTTAAAGGTCCCAAAATTATATATTTTGAGGATAAGATGATAAGGGTTCTAAATCCACCCATACAATAGGTTTTTGACAAGTTTAAGACTTATATTTCTCCATATCTTCTTATTTTATTTAAATCGTTCATTTATGAGGTAATCACTGCATCATCACAGTATCATAAATAAATTAATTTAATTAATGTCTAAAAATTATAAAAAATTATCATGATGTAGGAAATCTTTTTATATTTCTAATTAATATTTATAGATAAAAATATGACTTGTATAACCCCATGTAAAAATTGTTTTAGTAAAACAACACATGTTTGTGACATTTTAATTTTAACTTTAAATAAAAAGTTATTAATGTCATTTTCCTACCAATGTGGCTCCATGGGGTCCCCAAGTTGACACATGGATTTTCTTGGTCGGCCATGACACATCCAATAAGGGTAGGAAATGTTTCTAGGTCATTTCATATTATTAAAACATTATTTTTACCTTAAATTACACCAATTACCTCTAATCACGATTAATAAAACTTAAAAGTTACTATTCATCAAAAAATTATTTTAATACCATTGAACCAAATTTTAAATCTTAATGACCACCATGTATGTTGGATTTTTGAAATTCAAATCAAATAAGTGGTAAAGTTTCATTTAAACGAAAAATCAGTTTTTAAACTACCACTTAGTGGTTTCACTATTCATGAAAAATTGAAGTTTTTCAGAAAATTATCAAAAATTCACCCTAAGATATATTTGATATTCCGAATTCAAAAATGATGTCTATTTTAAAAAATTAAAAACATATATGTTTCATTAATTAATTTAATAATTAATTCTCGCTGTCAAAACAAATAGCGTTTTTTTAAGAAACAATATCTATTAAAAGATTGACACTAGTTTAAGTCCAATTTCAAATTGAAATTAATTCCAATGACCACCATTGGAATAAATGGTAAAAATATATTATAATTTCTCTATAAAACCAATTAAAAATATGATCTAATCATATAAATAAATTTGATTAAAAAGAGGTTTTAAAAAAAAAACACAACATTTTTCACTTATTCATTAAAAATGAACTTTATCTTAAAAATACCAAAAATTTACACAAAGTAAATTTTTATATCCCTATTTTAAAGAAGAATTTTATTTTTTCAAATATAACGCATAAAATTTTCAAAAAGTGGATTTAAAAGAGGTTCTCCATCAAAAGGTTGTTAATCGACCTTTTAAAGAATATTAGAATGTTTACGCTTAAAATTGGATTCATTCACATTTTTAATCTTCTAACATTTATTGTAAAAAGTTTAAATATTTGAAAAACATATATAATAAATTGGTAGTTAGTTCTGTTAATTCCAGCCATTACAACGGCTAAGTGTTAACTACCATAAAATTATTTTATTATTAGGGTGAAACGAAAGATTTCAAAGGAACTCGTTGTTGTGTATTGGGTAAGCCATCGATCATAGCGTTCCCTTAAAATTAATATTAACATTTTATTCACAAATAGGGATAAAGATAAAAATGTCATATTCTTTATTTACCTGGGGTGTTACAAGAAAAACGTTCCATAAATAGAGTATGATAATCATAGTCAATTTATCCATGAATATGGTCTCCCCTTCAAGATTTTCTCCTTCTCTATATCTCAATTCCTCTCAACTAGAAATTCCCAAACCTCTTATATATGATATTTATTTCCTCATATATCATAATAAAATTATATTAGAATGGAATAAATATGAATAAAAAATCATTTCTAACATCATGAGGTACATGTGTTTGAACATGAATCATATATAAGAAATTTTGTAACAAAAGTAATAGTTGGTTTTTATAATGATAATCCCTAGTGATTCTTCAAGCATGACTTGAAACTCGAAGGAAGCAAACATTTCATCTTGCACCATTATAATATGGTTCCTTGAAAACTACATAAGGTTAAAAAAACTCATTCCATATCTATATAAGGGTCTCCCTAAACTATTTTATGAGGGCCTAATGTCCCCCTTGTGTAAACGTGTCTCCCCCAATACCCCATCCATGGAATGTTCAGCTGTCCCCGGGTAAGGAAAACAACTTCTTGAAGTAAGGGTAAACCACACTCATGTAAATCATATCTACCCCTCATGTAATTGTGATAAAACCCCATCCACCTTCATTTAAAGATAAAAAAACCTCACGTGTGGTAAAACATACTTCCCGGAAGAACAAGTGAGGGTCACAGACACCACATATAAGTGAATAAAACTTAATGCTACACCCAATATTAGAATAATAAAACTCAAATATAAAAAATAATAGAAAAAAAATCAATATGAAACAAAGAAATTAAGAAGATTACATCAACATAATTAAAAAACATTTTAATTTGTAACGACAAACAGTAAGAAAAAAACAACAAATATCCACCTTAAAAAATAAATGTAAAGAACAAAGGTTGTGTTCTAGTAGGACTATAATTTCCTAACCTGTATATTGGTTTGGATATTATTTACTAATATAAAAGTTTAAACTTTATCACAATCATATTACGAAGATCATATCCTTAGCATTTACCATAGGGGCACATGACTTCCCATACCAACACATATATTCTTATCAATAGCTAAAACATCTACAAAAATAACATATTCAACAAAACATAGTTAAATAGAGTTTACAAACTATATAACTATCTCAAAAAAATTAAATGGTTCCTGTGTGAATTTATACCTAATAATTGTGCTATTCCTCCAAATAGTTCACTAAGACTTGAAAAAAAGCAATAAACAGGAAATAGTAGACATTTCCTTGGTAGAAAAAATCATATATTTATAAAATTATAAATGAATGTAATAAAATAAATAGAAAATACACAATGAGATGTCACAATAATATAAAAAGAGAAAAGTCTCTACATGAGCCTAAATAACTTATAAACCAACCCTAATCTCACATTATCTTCTAACTAATGGCCCCTATAAGTTACATACTGAACCAATCCTAGGATCATAGAATAAAGACAACATATAGGTATACCTACCTTTACTCTATGAACTTCTAGACTGACATATATAACCACAATATTATGATAATTGGGTTATATCACATTGTTCTGGGGAAAACTAACCCAATTTATATTCTAAGGGAAGTATCTCTTAATGTGTATGGCCTTTCCACATTGATAGAACCTAAAATTTCAAAAATAACTACGATTTTTCATTTTCCTCCCACTAGTTTTCAAATGATCCTTTACATTATGAAACTAATAAATAATGTTTATCCCACTACCCTCTATCATTGAATCATCAATCTCAAAATCCCTAGATAAGACCATGGAATTCACATCCTCTAAATTAATGGACTCCCTACCATACCTCAGTGAATTCTTAAAGGGAATAAATGAATCATCTAAGGAATTCAATAAAACTAGTCTAGTACCCATATAATATTTAAACATATAAATAATATAAGTCTAGAATAATCATATTAAACTCATCTAAATAAATCCACAGAGAAATTATAGGGACTATTTTAAAATTATAAAGTTGAATTTTCATTTTCAACCTAACAAGAAGTGACTAAGTCATATAATGATGCTCAAGATTCAAACTGATAGTATTGATATAAGATTTATATATTACTTCTTTCATGACTTTATCACCTCAGGTCAACAAAAAATGGAAGTGATATTTTATTAAAACATTAGTTTCAATATCTATAAAATTGTTTGAAGTCTACCTAGAAGAAAAAATGGTGATCTTATTCTATGATATTTCTAAAATAATATTCATGTATATTATGAAAAAAAAAGAGAAAGAAAGTTTATGCTCCAAAAATTTATTTCATTCTTCTTATCAGAATTTTCAATATCAATCCTAGCCATAGATATAGTTAAACATGATAAACTATCCATGATACAAATTTTTATGGTGATAAACTAGGGATGCATAAAACACTCCCTAGTAATGAATTGGTGTTTCCCCAATAAACCAAACAATATAAAATAATAAATGGATTATTACAATGATAAAATTAAAAAAATAGATATGTAAATAGAATAAACTAACATACATGATAGAGAACAAAATCAAAAAACCTAAATGAATAAGTAGATAGTAAAAAAACATGGGAAAATTTACATGGATTGGATCTGTTTGGTCTAACTCCACATAATAACACCTCCCCAATATCTTTTATTGTGTAAATAAAAAAAATGAATCATACTATAAAAATACAATAATTAAAATTCAAAAAAAATATGATAACTGAAGGACCAATATAACGATACCCATGTGTAAAGGAACAAAGAAATATGAAAAATATCAAGGAAAATGATTCAACAAGAAAAGGAAAATCAGAATGGGGCCCCCATACCATGGATTAATATTTCTATTTAAATTCCCCTTTAAATTGTTTTAGTCCTCCTTGAAACCTAACCTTCATAATCTATCCACTAAAATAGTATTCCCAAAATCATGTGTTAGTTGTGTTTTAATAGATCCATGAACAAGTACTCCCCCTCTTTAGATCATCTCCTCTCTCTCTTAATTTCTTGTATCTAGAAATCCCCAAAACTCTTATATGTTATATTATTTCCCAGTATCCCTTCAAAAATATCCCTTAATAAAGAATAAATATAAAGAAACAATCATATCTAATTGCTCCAAGGAACCATGTTCAAACATGAATCGTGCACAAGAAAGTAGTTAATGAGAAAGAATATCTAGAATGGGTAAATGAAAAAAATAGAATAATGGAATAGTTGAGACACAACACCAAGGATATGTAGAGGTTATCGTGCACTATTGATACATAGTCACTCAAAATCCATATAAGGGGGAAAATATCACACCCAAGCTAATGATGGGTTATTAGTAACGAGTAAACTAGGGTCACATGTCCCCCACATATAAAGGAAACTCCCCTAGCACCAAACCATGGAAAGGTATGTGGTACCCATGTAAGTGTGGTAGATTCCTTGAGTAAGGGTAAATCTTTCTCATGTTAAGGTCATATACACCTCATGTAAGGGTAGAAACCCCCCTCACCCACATATAAAGGTAAATACCACCTCGTGTAAGGGTCAACCTACTTCAAAAAATAACATTAAAGGGTATAATTCCCCTCATATAAGGGTCAAATATACCTTATATAAGTGTAACACAAAAAAACAATCATAACCAACAAAATTATAATAAAACTAAAAGAATAAAGAATATAATAAACATGGATTGTGAAAATTAAACACATGGAATCCTAAAACTAAAAAAATTTAATTTATAATAATAAAAATCATGAAAAAAACAATTATTACAAGGCCTCTTGAGAAAATAGTCAAGAACCGTGAGTGAATAGATCCCAAGTACCATATTCCACACAATAGGAAAAAATTATCACTAAAAATGAATTAAAATATTAAAAAAATGATAATTAAATAGGGAACACTATCACCTTCAACATAGTTATAAGTTACATTCATTATCGTTCATCAATCTTGTGTGTTCAATATCCTTTAATCTGTATCAACACAGAACCCATTCATTTGATTTATCAATATCAAAACATTTAATTGGTTTTGATTGTATTTCATTATAATTAGATCATCTTTGAAGATATTAAAACATCAAAACTCAAATATACTATTTCGATATTCGAATCAAACATTTAAATAATCCCCATATATGCTCTGTAAAAATCATCAAATCTAAATATTTCCCTCTATATTCCTTCAGCAATATCAAAACCAGGTCCTTAATGTACTTAGAACTAGTACCAACAATTTATTTATACTATTACCCTTGTTTAATTTATCATGGTAATTGATTTACAAAAATGAAACTATTTCCTTATTCATTTTTTGTTTGATTTTATCATGTGTGGTCCTTATTATATTTCCCTATTTGTTTTTTCTCATTCCTTTTTCAATTTTGAGCACTTATTATCTGTGTGATTGACCATCCTATCACATAATATATTTCCTTTATAATGTGGTCGATTACCCTAACATTCATTCAATTTCCTCGTGTGTTTAATAATCCTATCGTATGGTTTATTACCCTGAAAATGTGGTCAATTTCCCCCTTTTTCATGCATATGTTTATTCCATCACCTTACAGTCAATCATCATTTGTGTTTAATTGTATCTTATTTCTTGTGGTTGACTAAACATTCAGTAGGATCCTATGGTCAATTGAAGAATATGTTTGATTGAAAAATTTGGTCAATCATCCTATCAGGGAGATGATCAGCGTATCACATGGTCAATTTCTATACCATGTCTTAGTAGAAGGTTTTTTTTTGTTCTATTACTTTTGTTTATTAGGAAATTATAGCTAGTGTTTTTCTAGTCATTAATTACCCAAATTTTATTTATTAACAGTAATGGACTTTAATTTTTCTGATTATTTGTTATCTTGTTCTTTCAAATTGGTATAAAAAATAATTAGAATATTTTCATATAGGTTTGAATGTAGTGTTCATAGATATATAGAGATATTGTTCTTGATGAGTCGATGAGACTCGAGGTGTTGGTCCCTACTAGATTTACCAATTCCCTCGCTATGAATAATTGGATATCTTCCTGGAACTATGTTTTGGTGGAGACTTGTTTATGTTGATTTTTTTGTTCCTTGTTGCTATTTTTTCTCAACATAGATTGAAGAACCTAGATAATTCATTGCATATAAATTGATTGGAAAATATGATTGATCTTTTAGATTTAATTTTCTTGTTATTGGGTTTTTCTTCATTACATTTTTAATCATATTACTAGAATGTTATTGATGTTATATCAATTTCAATATAATTTCTACTTCATGCATTAATAAAAATATTATATATATGGTGTTCTTGTCATAGAGCAGAACCAAACTAGTACCAAACCATAGAAAATCTATACATTCTTATTTTCCTTTTTTATTTTTTTTCTTATCTTAATTTTCCATTTGTCATAATTTGTTAAAATTTGTTTCTAATTTCACTATGAATTGGAACTTTTCATTTAATTCATCATATAATGAATTTTTAATTGGGGAAGACCCATAAGGTTTCAATCAATAGTTACTATCAGAACTTCACACATTTGATAATTGATTCTAGTATGTATAAGATCAATAAGTTCAATAGTAGAAATTCTTTTAATTTGTTTTATCTAAATACGAGTGTTATGATAGTTCAATAAGGTCCAAAAGATTCCATTTATGGAAATGAGAAACCTCGTATATGTTATATCATTTATGGATAGACTATGAAAACTTATTCATATATTCCTCCTAATATGTTAAAAAACATATTGTTCTTTTAATTTGTCTTTAGAAGATAAATTATTAGGGAAAGTTTCTGGGGAAACTTCTTATGGATTTTATTTGATCATCTCATGATCACTAGTAGTGGAAAACCCCCCAAAATAGTCAGATATGTCTTCAAGAAGTAACATGTTAGTATAATATTGAAAACCAGAGTAAACAGAGTAATAGTGATTCAAATATTGATATAGTCACTATCTTTTTCATTTGATGGAGTATATTTGATAAAAATAATGAGGAGAAAATGAAACAAATCCAACTGCCACTAAGTAAAAACACTAGATAATGGATCCTTCACTATATCTAGAGGATCCTAGTTAAATAAAGGGGTTCAAAAGCCTTCTTCTATGAAGAACAATAAAGAACTAGGAACAAATAGAGTTTCAAATAGATCCCATTAAGCCAATTAAAACAATAGGAGGGATCATATCCCATTATATAGTTGTTATTGATGTTGTTAAATTATGTAAGAGTATAGGCCATATCAAAAAGGATATGATGCAATCTTATCTCACCATACTATTAGACATTTTTTATTTTTCACTCCATGAACACTTCAATGAATAATATACATTAGATTGATGAACCAACATTTGGTTCGTAAATGATTTAATCATTACATAGTGATAGTGTAAACCATTTCATCATATGCAATAGTTTTAATATGGATCTCATGAATTTTATTATAATATATACAAATATATAATATTACATATATATATATATATCAACACATGCATCATATACATGAAAAATACATACATCATATGCATTCTATAAATTTTTATTACATATATATACAATATCATATTATATATACATATATATAATTGATGACTAATATGAATGTTTTCATGCATCTCATGTGTGTAAATTTTTGTGCACATTTAAAAATATCCCAATTGTACTAAAATATCATTTAGGATTTATGCAAAACATCACAACTCTCTATGAATCCATCCAAACACTTTTTTATATTGTTTTACATCATACTCTCTTCATTTGGAATAAATAGTTTTTCCAAAATTGTATCCTTATCGAAGGATTTATTTATGTGACAGTGTGGTCCTTAGCACTATTGATAATTACAATAAATCATTATTTTATAGATTCATTAAAAATATTGGCTTCTAGCAAAGAATCATTGCTTCTCAAGCTACTAAGGTGTCTCGTTTGATCTCTATCAAACATAATCATATATCTATATGGTCATTTCCAAAACAAAATGTATCATATGGATCATATGTATACCTATATAATCTTTTTCCCATGACATCGAGTGACCAATTGATAGGAACATGTCAATATTTTATAGTCTAATTCAACTTTTCTTTATTCTTTATGAAATAATGACCAAATTAATGAATACATCATATTTCATTTATTTATTTCATAATCATGTCACATTTCACTTATCCATGTAGTTGATACCATCATATATCACACAATTAATCATAGCCATGACTTTCCTAAGTTTACTTCAATCAAGTTCGAAATGAAATTACTTTTCATAGAATAGGACAAATCTTATATTTGTTATGCTGTAATTGAAAACATGATCAGCAACGCACCAAACCATCCTACGATTATATAAGATCATATATTTACTTATGTGTGTATGGTATCAAATTATGAAGTTTACCATTGTAGGTATCTTAGAATCCTCATATGAAAAGAATTATTAATAATAATGCACCCATATATATATCGATGATTTTGTGACATTCCATGAGATATACATTGTTGGGTCAATCCAAATAATAAGACTCTACTTATTACCACATTAATCAATTATTTATATCTCGTATAAAACTCTTTGTAATTAATATAAAATTCTATTCATGTTAACCTTATCATATCATTACAATCCATAATAATCCATAAAGATCATTTTTTACAGACAGCTCAAAATCATACATTGAGGGGGTATTATCATTCATCCATTCATGTAAAATAAATTATAGAACACATTAATGAGTTATAAATTTATATTTCCTTTATTATGATAAAATGATACATTATGTAACCATTACAATCAATATATCATGTTTATTACACCTAAATATTATACATGGCCTTTATGTTGTAACTAAAATAATGGTTTTTCAATAGATATACTGCATTTTCTTATGTAAACACCCAATTGATCTTTACATTACCCCAATCAGTAATCTACCATTTGATATGATATTTAGAAATAATGTTTTTGGTTCTTTTGGTGAGACTGAGATTCCTTACCCAAAAAAACATCCCCATTATTCTCACAATATATTTCAATTACTCCCTGAATACTAAGAACCACTCCATGTTTAGAAATAAACTTCTTAATCCAAAATTTTTCCTTAATATCATATGATATAGTGATATACTTATCCTCTATTGTCGATTCCAATGTAGTGTATTTCTTTTAAATCATCCAATTGATATCTCTATTATTTTGGAAAAACACAAATCCTGATTGATATTTCATATCATTCTTTTTTATTGGAAACTGAAATCTATGTAACCCTTTAAAAAAATTTCATAAACTCTTCAAAATACTAATAAAATGTCTTTAGTCCTTCTAAATTACATTTTATTTTCTCCCTACTAATCCTGGGACTCTTTAAAAATAGAATGGTATTTACTTGTTATGCTCAAATCATGAGAGACATCGAGTGAAGTAAAATAACAAGGAATACATAACAGATCCTATGGATGAGGTATAAGGAGTAATATCCGTCCTCTCAATCTCTTTATAAGGATCCTAAATATTTTTAATATCTATGCTATATATCACTTCTAAGGATACATTTTCGGAGTTCTTCGTATTAAAAAACTTTATCACTTTACTAATACAAATGTTTTGACTCAGTACAATAAACCTATTAGTTGTATCTCTATATATCCTCATACCAGGTATGTATGTAGCTTTACCCATTCCATTCAATGAGAATAATTTACCCTTAAACACCTTCATAGAGTGAAGTGTAGAGACATAATTTTTTAAAACTATTATGGCATATATATACAATATCAAAAACACTACTACACTCCAACTAACCTTATTATATAATAAGGAATAAAACCAAACACTTTGATTTCATCATCAAACCAAATACTTAAACTCTAAGAATCTTGATTCCATCCATTATTATACATTGGAAACTTAAATACCTTAGCAGACTCATTTGGAACTTCAAAACCTCTAGGATATATCATATAAACACACTTGACTAAATTCCCATTAAGAAAAGTGGTTTTCA
The DNA here is from genome assembly GCA_963277665.1 of Viscum album. Taxonomy (NCBI): domain Eukaryota; kingdom Viridiplantae; phylum Streptophyta; class Magnoliopsida; order Santalales; family Viscaceae; genus Viscum; species Viscum album. The sequence continues at coordinate 167,430,073 of OY728148.1, forward strand.
CATTCCTTTGTTATATCTCATAATCATAATGAGTTTCTATGGAAAGATAAATCTTAATGGAAGTTATCGAATAAACGGGTGACAATTTTTCAACATACTAAATATCATGACTTTCTTTTTGAGCCTTTTCAACCATGTGTGATTTATCAGTAGAAACTCTACCATCAATATTATTTTTCTTATGGAAAAACAACTTACACCATATGGGTATTGTCCCTCTAGGTGAATGAGATAAGTTCCAATGTTTGTTACTGTATATGGAATCAGTCTCAAATTAAAAGGATTTTAACCATTTATCATAAACAATACTCTCAATGGAATCATGGTAAAAAATATTTTTATATCATGTGAACATTACTCTATCTTCATTTTCTTATAGAAATCTAGATCTCTCTAATTCTAGATGAATCCAACTAGATCATTGAGGATCTTCTGTATATTGAGTCAGTTCTTCTTTCACAACTCGTTTTTAAACCGACACAACCTATATATCGTGAATATTTCTTATTTTTTGTCATAAAATTCTCTGATTCCTACTTTCCTCTCACTAAAACCTTGACTCATGTGTTTCTTCTCATAGAAAACACAACATCAGGGTATTCTCTTTATGATTAGTAGGGTTATAGAAATAATACCACAAATTTTCTTTAGGGTATTCAATAAATAAGAATTTATAAATTTAGAGTAAAGCCTATCAAAAGACAAATGTCTTATGTATGATTCAAAACACCAAATACTTATAGAATAATTATTAGGGTTAATCATAGTCTATATATCATATAGTGTATTAAAGAATTCTTTATATAGAATGTGGTTTAATGTAAATTCAATAATTCATATATCATAATCCCAAAATGTGGTAGGATGGTCAAATCGAATCTTTATTGATTGAACCATTTACAAAAAGGTGTGATTCCTCCATTCAAACACACCATTCTATTATAATGTTCGAGGAGGAGTGGGCAGTGATAAAATTAAATAATCTCTTATGTGAGCTATGAATTCTTGGCTCAACTATTGACCCCTATGATCTGATTAAATAATAATAATACACTTTAACATTTTATTTAGTACTTCATTCTAAAATACTTAGAACATTTAAAATGTTTCATTCTTATGACTCATTATAGACACATAACCATACCTACTAAATTCATTAGTAAAACTAATAATGTACCTACAACCAAAAATTTATTAAGCTTATTTTTTCACATATATCACTTATATAACATCCAATAGTCCAATGTCCCTTTAAAATTTTCTCCCAAAATTTTATTTAGTAATTTTTTACAATAAACAAGTTTCCCAATTCTCAAATGATTCATAATCAAATGATTCCTGAAATATATATATCTATGGAGTATTTTGATGTGTTTCAAATTTATATGGCGGATAAAACAATGAAAAATATAGGTGGGAATTGAATCAACCATGGACTTATTATTATGAATGTTAAAAATAGGATTATCTACTTCTATATTATACATATCATTTATAATATTCCCAATTATATAAACATTTAATTGATACAAATAGATCATCTCTTGTTATTAATAATGAATGAAAATCCCATCGAGTCCGAACAAGATACAAAAATAAAATTCTTTTTTATGGTGGGAACGTAATAATAGTTTTTCAATTCCAAGACCAATACTATAACATCCCTTGGATTTAATCATTTTAATAAATTTTTATTAAATAAAGTTGATTTAATATTATAAAAAACTAAAATATAAGTTAACATAAACTTAAATGTTTTCCTTAATCAAAATTAGTTTTGTTTATTAATTTTATTTTATTAAAGAAAAATATATAAAGGAATTAATATATTTATTCTTTAAATAAATGTACTTTTAGTAAAAATAATTCTTATATATATTATTCTTTACTTAAAAATATGTTTTTAAAAACTCCTTATTTTAATATTATATGTTTTTAATAAATTATAAAATTTTAATTAAAAGATAATTTATATATATAGTGATTCCCTTTTGGAACATAAAATATTATGTGTACATCAATGGTTATTATTTTATAGTTACTTTATCTTTTATATGGAAAAATTATGTTTATAAAATCATTAATTTTTTAAATACATTATATTTTAAATTTAAAATATTTATTAACTTTGATTTATTTTTGATATTATTATTTTGGTAATGATATATAATTATTTGTATAAAAACCCTTATCATAGGATGTTATAAAAATGATTCGTTAAAACTTTTTTATTTTTTTAATCTATGATCAATTTGGAAATATAAATATATACCAAAAATGAAATTAAAAAATTGATAATAATAATAATACTTTGTAATTAGAACATGTAAAATTTTAATGTATAAGTTGAAGATAAAAATTGTTAATGTTAAAAAAATTTATTTCTTTCATGTTAATTTATTTGAGTATTTCTTATTGTTAACTTTAACTTTCTTCTAATAAAAAAGTATACTCAGCCAATGTCAGTCAAGTGTATTGGACATCCATTTCTTAGGTGGGCCCATTACACGCATCCAATCCCATAGGAGTTAACATGTGGTATAGCCTAGGAAATGACCTGTGGGGTTGTGTATTGGTGTGTGCATGGGTTAGGTAGGTCAAAGCTTTTGTGCATTAGTTTGGCTAAACACCTACTGAACCATGTATAAGGTCATCATGTGTTAACCCTATTAGAATCTTCTGGCTATCAGCAGCTAGCAATTATCTTATATATTATTGTGGGCTCATAGATTCTTTTGATGTGGGACTTGTTTCTCAGTTATTGTTCATCTATGGTTAAAAAAATTCTTAAAACATTTCAATACAATATAGATGATCATAGATATTTGATCCCTTACAATCATCATCTTCCTCGCGACACCCCTCTCCCTCAAATATTCACTATCTTCCCCCACAATCCCAGATGAAGTCTCCATCCTCAATTTTCTTCTTCCCCATTTCCTTCCACTATAATGAGTCAACAACACTAATGAACAAGGAAAAATAACCTAATATATAAATAATTTCCACAGAAAAAAATAGACCACGGATCTTTGGATCTACCAACTATAGTTGTTTGGCTTACAGAAAACATGATCCACTAGAACATCTCTATGAATCCCAAACAAGAATGGTCTGGAAATACACATGAATGCCAATATATATATATATATATTATTGATCCGAATTTAAATCGGTAATTATTATTATTTCATAATTAGGTTGTTTAATTTTAAAAAACCCCTGATTGATGTTGTAATTCTTATACTGGAATCAAATATCTTTTAACACATCAGCTGAGGATTATAGAATCATAGTCCAACTGTTTTCACCTTAAAACCCCCAGATTCCCTGGGAAGCGACTACCCAAACCAATCTTCATGTTTTTGTGTGTTTGTATATTTTTATATATAGATAGAACCACTCTTCGTCTTTGGAAGACCCATGATCAACCTATCCTCTTTCCCCTCTCTTGACCACTGGTTTGCGCACCCACTCAGTAGTAGAGATTTTTCATGTTCAGTTTGTAGTTTTTTAGTAGGGGTGTATATCTACAGACACACATATATATATATATATTATTTTTAAATTCCAAGTTAAATTATTCAAGTATATATGGATATACTATTTCTAAATTTTATGTTTTTATTTGAATTATTTTCAAATTAGAGTCATTTTATGTATTCTAATTATAAAATAAAATATTTTTAAAATTATATCTACGTAAGGGGATAAGTATACAGAAATATATAATATAAAAAATATTCTTTTTAATATTTTTTAGACTCAAATTCTTATTTACGGATAATTCAAATATTATATTTTAAATCCTTTTTAAATTTTACGTTACAAAGAAAATTGTCTCAATGTTTTAATAGTTTTATACTTTGGATATTTCTATGTGTATAATAAATACACAATTAACTATCCTTTCATAATTTGAGATCGATAATATTTTATGCATGAAAATGCACCATAAAACCAAGTTATAATCTTACTCAAGTGTATAATTTCAAAATTATATTCATGTGACGATAAATTGTATTATTAAAAATATAACTTATTATAATTTTTGTGTGTAATATAATTTTTTCCAAAATTACATGTAAAGAGTATAATATCTTTTCTAGTAAATATTAATATGATTGTTCATATTTCTTTTTTTAATAGTTTTCTTTTTTTTTTAAATAGAAATTTAAAATTACTATTATTTTATGTGTAATATGTATACATTTATACTAATTATCTTATGTATAAAATGATATTGTCAAATGTAAAATTTCTATTCAAGTAAATTGTTATCTAATATTTTTATTTAAGGGTGAATTTTAAATGATAAATTTTATCATTTTAGGTTATATTTAAAGGAATATTATAATTTTATGATTGAATTGTTTTCTTATGAGTGAAAATGATATTTTATGAGTGATATGTTCAAAATTAAAATCCTTTATGTGTTATGATTATGTAATGGTACCTGAAAATTTTTATGGGTGGTTATTCTATAAAACAATGATGGGTGGTTCCATTATAAAAAAATTATGGGTGGTTCAGTGATAAACCAAGGAAAGGTGGATACAGAATATCCCTCCAATCAATTGAGTATGGAATTAAACTATATGGTTATTCTTTTTGGAATTTTACGACATGGTTATTCCATTTATAAGAATGACTAGTATAATGATTTCCTGATACTTTTATTTGTTATCTAAGATTTCAATGGGTTTTATTGTAATAGTTTGATTACAAAATGGGTATTAAATGAGAAACCTTTCACAGTAAATTATTTACAACTTCGTTTGGGTGAATGTATTACTTTAAGGTAAAGTTTTAATGAGTTTATCATGTTTTAAAGGGATATTTAAAAGTATTTTTAATGTTTTTTCATTTTCTAAAGTTATTTTCAAAATATTTTTTTCAATATTATAAGTATTTTATAATGTGTTTTCTAAATCCATATTTTGATAACTGTAGAAATTTATATTTTTTGAAATGTATATATTTAATATTTATTTTGATATAAATAAAAAAATTAAAGGAGTTTTCAAAATTATTTTCAAAAAGTTTTTTCCAAGAGATATTTCCAAAATAATATTTTCAAACGTCTATGTATTTTCAATTTTTTTTCAAAGAAATAATTTCAAAATAATATTGCCAAAGGTATAAGTATCTTGAAAAAGGTTTTTCAGTGGATTATTTTAAACCCCTTACTGAGAAATTATGTTGACCATTGGTTTTAAAAAATCAGGGTCATTTAGAAGTTTCAAGGAGTTTAGCATTGATAGGGAGCAAGCAAGAGCAAATGCCAAAAGCTTATTTTCAGTTTATTGTTTAAAATATGAAAATCTATAATAGTAGTCCTTTTTCCTCCAAATAATTGACCATAAAATATCCTTAGATGTATAACAGACTATATATTTTTAGCTTTATATTCTTGAAAAAAATATACAACATTTTTTTATACTGAATCCAGAAGTATGGGTCTCGGAGATTTACAAACACACTGGGTAGACTTTGATCATAAGTTTTGACTTCTAATGCATAATCTATTAGAGTTGGTGGAATATATATTAATAACATTAACATTCATGTATAGTTAATTATTTCCTTGAGTGAACTTCTCAATCCTAGATACCAAGATTTAACAATTTTTTAGGTCATATAGATTAGTGGTCTCAATATGATTTTGATTAAGTATGAAATAATCTATAATATAAATATATGATTGGGTGAGTATCATGTAGTATATATTATCATTAAGAACTATAAATTAAATTTTCCCCAAAATAAAATGATGATCCCAAAAATCATATAAATTTTGTGATCCAAGATCGCTTTTTTCATCACGAATTAACAAGTTTATTCATGTAAATAAATGGTGATTATATAGGTGGGGGATCTTCTCAACCAAAATAGTTGTGATTCTTAAATAATTGAGTGGATAGATCCTTATAATATCCATCATATAGATTTAATAAACTTTATTTCTCTCGTATCCTAATTGTTTTTACTATCATTTTTAGTGTTACCTAAGGAAAATACCAAGAATAATCTAATAGGGGAAAATCAAGGGATAATATTTCTATGTTCAACCTACCTAATAAGAAAATCCAGATTTACTTGTAACCTACATGCCTTACGTAAGATAATCCAAGGATACTCATAATGATCTTGAAAATACTATGATGAATGATTGTGTTTTTGATAAGTGTCTTTTTGGAATGAATCTCACACTTAGTATTTTTGGGGGGGGGAGGTCCAGTCTCACCAATTTAATATTCATCCTATAAATATTAAATTAATAACTATATCGTCTTATGAAATATTTATCATCGAATGTTTTATTCCTTTTTCTGTATGCATTCTTCTATCATTTTAGTTTTGTAATCCATATTCCAAGCATTAAATTAATGTGTTGATTCCACATTAATCTGTAACTCTTTATACAACCCAAATGTTTTTTTCTCACCCAAAAAATGAAGCCAAACATATCTATACATATGTAAAATAATCATAAGAATAAGGTACCTGAAAACTTCATGTAGAGGCATAGATTTATATGATATTGAAAAACTCCACATAAGTAAGTCTGAAGAGACATATAGATAGACTCATTCACATTTCTGGAGAGGCATATGCCTCCAGACCCCTAGGTGGCCCGACCCCAAGTCCTTCAACCCAAAGAGAATTTAACCAATATAACATAAAATTCATGATATCTCTGACACCTAATATGCTCAAACAATATTCCCCAACTATTTTTAATATCATTACTTTATAAAAAACTATGGTTAAGGTAAATGGAAATAAAATTTTATGGAGTCGTTTCTAACATGTAATGTCGGGATCTAACTCCTAAAAATAGTGTAATAGTTTCACATAAATTATATTCAATATTCAAATATCCAAAACAATTTATTAAATATCAATATAAAATAAATTTAACAAATACATAATTTTTTATTTTATTTTTGAAAAAATATGATAAACATTCATGAACCTCTCATAAATAAATAATAATTATAAAAATATTATAAATTAGAGAAAATATAATTTTCTTATATTAATTTTAATAAGAAATCATATCTTTTATATTATATTTAATTTATATGATGTTTCATGAATCACATAAATTTAAAAATTAAATTTATTTTAGAATTTTTTTTTATATACTAAACATTATATATATATATATATATTAATTTAAAAACATTTTATAAATCATATTTTATGATCTCTAAAAAAATCCGTTTATTTGTAGATCACAAGGCATGTTTCATAAATTTGGTAAAAGGTATTTTAATATTAAAATTTATTAACTGGGAATAAAAAAATCTCATAAATATTTAACTAAATAATTATAATTCATTTATAACTAATTAATTAATTTTTAAATTTTTTATAAAATAAATATTCCCAAAATAAATTTTACAATGATTTATAAATATTCATAAACCTTTAAAACCTTTTAAATATTTAATAAAACTTTTTAAGAATTTTTCTATTCACCCTTATTCGGAATCCATATTTTGTGTGACAGTAAACTCTTATTACCCTTATGTATATTCTCTACATAAGTGTAAAAATCTGTGACCCTTACACAAAATATATTTTATAAGGGTATAAAATAATATTTTTTTAGGTGAATCCCTTCATGTAAATGTAAGAAACACATTAACATTATGTAAACTCTTCACATAAGGGTAAACACTGATCTACCTTTATATAAAACCTTTTACATAATGGTATGTTGTATATCAACTTTATAAATACCACTTATGTATGGGTAAAACTCAGACTACCTTTACATGAACCCTTCAAATAAAGGTAGGCAATGGGTTACCATTATGTGAATATTATCGGAAAGGTAATTCTAATATTACCTTTATGTAGGTTATGTTAAGGTTTATTCATACAAATAATGAAACTCATTTTATGATTTTGCAGTTCTTAAAAAACCAAAATAAATACATTACTAAATCTTAAAGAAACTCACTCTAATAACACTATTGGGTTCCATTTTATCATCTCATTATCATTAGTATAAGAAAATAAAAAAAATAAGATGATCTATCATTAAGAAATAACATGTGAGAATGATATGAAAAATAGAGGGAAACAGAGTAATTAAAATCCAGTTATGGTAGTGGTCACCATATTCCACTTTTGATGGATTATATTTGATAAAGATCATAAAGATCAGTTGAAATAAAGATTTCTTACTCAAAGGTAAAACACAATCCAATGCATCCTTAACCATATTAATAGTATCCTAGTTTAATAAGCGAGTGTTAGTACCTTCTTCCATGAATATAAACATAGAATTACGAATGAAGAGAGATTTAGTGCGATCACATGCAACCAGTTCAAGCAATAGGAATGTTTACTTCCCATTATATAGATATTATTGTATCTCTTTATGAATGAAGAGAGTTGACCATATCAACATGGATTGGGTTCTATATCTTGGAACATGAGTGTTACACTCAGTAGAGTGTCCATTCATTAAACAATTAAATTAATAATATACACAAAATAAATAAACCAACCTTTGGTTCATAAATTATGGAAGTTTTCAGGGGTGATAGTGTAAAAGATTTTATAATATAATATATTTTTAATATGCATCTCATGAATTTTTAACATAATATATATATATATATCATGTCAATATATATATATATTATATACCAACACATGCATCATATGAAAGAAAAATATATGTTTCTTATGAATGTATTTAATGTAACCTATAATTACAATATCATGTTATATATATATATATACTGCAAGCATCTCATGTATGTAGATTTTAGTGCACATATAACAACATCCACAGCTAGCATTTGGTTTAAGTGGGAAAAATTATACATTATAGCATATTTAATTGGTCATCTACCTAAGAAACATATACTATACTCCTTCAGGATGCATCTTGGAACTCCCATCTGGGTATAGTTGATGACTTAAAAACATATTTTTAAACTAATAAAACATTGAAGTCAAATTTGAATATTTTGACTAACGCATTATTCATTTAATTTAACTAGATTGGTCATATAAAAATATCATATTTTTTATAATTTATAGAAAAGACTCCCTGACTTTATAAGATGTCAAATATACCTTTATTTCTGGTTAATATCATGGTAAGAATAAGTTCAATTCAAAATTTTAGGCCCTGAATGTCATATGTCATTCTAATTTTAAAGAGAAGAATAATGGTTAGAATAAAAAGTGTGTTAAGAAATGTAGCTAGTCCAGGGAGTCTTGGTAGACTTCCACACTAAGATAGGTTACCTACTATCATTATGGGAAACCTAATCACGTTTTTCCAAAATTCAGTAATCTATAATCCAACAAGTGTATTAAATAATAAAGAGTTCATTCACACGTTTGTGACCAAGTATATGAGAGTGTTGGGGCATTGGGTGTGTCCTAGGATATTATGCTTGCTAAGTTGGTTTTATAATTAGAATTTTCCATCCCTATGTTCCCATAAAATAATTCCATTACTAAGTTTACTAAGGGAGATGAAGGAGAGGCCATTTTAGTCAAAATAAAGAGGATATATTACATGGGTTGAGGTTTGGTGATGATATAACTCTCAGAACACATATTTTCACCTTTTTTTGATGTGAGACAGGTTCTAGAATTATACTGGAATCTTTCTTCTGTGGGTTCCATGGTTCATAGAGGTTTTACCTTCAAAAATAGGTCTAGTTACTTAAAGTCTCCAATGGTGTTCTTATAGTCCTTAATGGTTTATTTGTAAATGGGTTATATATTTTTGAAGGAAATACTATCACTAACCAGTTGGAACACACCTATGTCACTAAAAGTGGAAGCACTATGCTTTGGAATAGAATGTTGGAGCATGTGAGTGTTAAATAATAATATGAATTGATTAAGAAAGGACCTATTACACTAGTTACACCATATTAATTTATATTATATGAGTTCTTTTTCTTGGAAAATTCTAATAGATTTTGTTTTCAAAAGTATATCTTTAAATCTGGTCACCTACTGAGGTATGTACACTCTGACATTTGGGGATCATATAGGATTACCTCTCATGGTGGAGGATACTATATTATCATCTTTATAGATGAATTTTCAAACAAATAAGGAATTTATATTATATGAAATTAATTTTATGACTTTTAGGTGTTTTTAACTTGGAAATAATTTACAGTAAACCAATCTAGGAAGAAATTATTGTCCATGAGGACTGAAAATCAACTTGAATTCTTATCTACTTAGTTTATCAAATTCTGTAAGGATGAGGGGATTATTAGAAACCAAATAGTTAGTCATATTCCTTATTAGAAAGATCTATATTAGCTTATAAACCTTACCATTCTTTAGTGATTTCATAATGTGCTTTCGTACTCTAGTTCACCTAAGTATTTTTTGGTTGAGGCTGCCACAACATTAGTTTATCTTATAAATAGGTTTCCCTAATCTACATGTAGATTTAAGACTCTTGAAGAGTTATGGAGTAGCCAAACCCCATATTAGAAGAAACTATGAGTATTAATATATATATCCTATTTCAATTAATAGACTGAAAATCCTGAGCCAAGGTTTGTTGAATTTATTCATATATGCTATTCTGATGGGTGATGGGATATAAGCTTTTGGTAAATAAACCTAGATTTCAGATGTGCATTATTAGTTTAGATGTAGTGTTTTAGGACTATTTTCTTCCTAGATACCATTCTACCACTAATAAAGGTGGGGTTACTTTTTGAAATAGGGATCCTAAGTTTTATCCTTACACTATTGGTGAGTCTCCTTCCAAGTCTTCACCACCTACTACTCAACATGATACATAAATCGGTTTTCATTATAATGATGCTTAATATCATGCTAGTGGTCTTAGAGATTATATTATCACTTTGTATAGGTAGAGAATATTGATTAACCAAATTTCTATGTATTCCCTTGATGATATTCTTTCCTTTCCCAATATGTTTTACAAGATATTAATGTTGAGGATTCCCAATCCTTAAATGTAGTCTATCAATGGAATCAAAGAGAGGTAATTTATTTTTCTAAAAAATCTATTTTTGTTAAAAATTCTTCTATAAAAATTCTTCTTTTCATTTTATTCTTATCCAGATCTATATATAGAGTAGTTTTATTTCTAAATTTATTTCTTGAATGGTGGTCTAGAAGAAATATTTTACATCAAGCCTTCTGTTGGATTTGGACATTAATTTAAAACAAACCAAGTCTTTTTTCGTAATAAATAATTATGTATATTAAAACAAGATTCCAAATAGTTGGATAACATTTTGATTCCTTAATGTTACAATTTGGATTGAAAAGGAGTGAGTCAACTGCATGTGTATATATTAAATCTCTTAAAAATTCATGATTTATTTGTTTCATTATGTTGATGAGATATTTCTCATGGGTATTAATATGAAATTAATCACTAATTTTAAAATTCAATTGAACTCATATTTTGAAGTAAAATACCTAGGTTGTCCAAATAAGATCTTAGTATGAATATTATTAGGGATATAAATCATGGGTTTCATTATCTATCTCAACATTACTATATTCTTAAAGGGATTAAGTGATATTTTTAATTATTTAAAACCTGTCTTTGTTCCATTCACTCAGTAGTTTAAATTTTCACTATCTTATTCTCCTAAAAATGTTAATGATATCAGATACATGAGTACGATCCCATATGTTATTGTTGGGGGTAGTATTTTATGTTTTTTGATCTATATTCGGTCACATGTTTTCTTTTGTATTTGAACATTAAGTAGGTTTGTGCAAAAAAAATTTAAGACACATTGGAATTCCCTGAAGTGGAAATTGAGGTCCCTCACTTCTACACCAACTCTTTCAATTTTATATTGTGGGAATGTTAGATATAGAGATTTATTAAATTATTGTGTAGATTTTTATATATTTTTAATTATTATATAAGGAAATAACTGTCAAATTATTTTTTTTCTACATATAAAGGAACTATCTCTTATAAGTAAAATATGCAATTAGTGGTGGCCCTCACATCCACTAAGGATAAATATATATTACTGATAATGTCTATGAAAGTGGAAATTTTTCATTAGTGTTTGTTTTCTAAACACAAATTACATTATTATTTTATTAGTGTACACTTTGATTCCAAATCTTCTCTTTATATCTCTAGAAATGTAGTATTTCTTTATAGGTCTATAAATATATAAGTATGCTTTCATTTTATTATAGGGGTTATTGAAATTGGAATGGTGTGTGTCACCAAGACATAAAAAGATTAAAATTCATATAATAGTTTGAATAATTGTGTATCTTTATCTCTTTTCATGAATTATATAAAATTCTTGAACTTCATTTCACTTAAATAACATTTAGGTGAAAGAATTTCATCTTTTGTTTTACATCCTTCAGATATTCTTTTAATTTAGCAAGGTAATTTATTTTCAAAATGAAACTAATTACATGTTATTTTTTTTAATTTATCATGTTTAATCATTATTATTTTTATCTAATTTTTATCATACCATTTTCAATTTTCTAATCTTGTTGTTTACGTAGTCGATCTCCATGTTGCATGATCGATTTCCTTGCCTGTATGGTCAATTTCCTTATTTTATAGTCGATTTCCTAGTGTGTTTGATCATCCTATGACATGGTTGATTAGTTTTCACATGTGTTTGATTTTCCCCCTTTTAATTCTATTGTTTTTTCCTTTTCCTTATGGTTTATCATGGCGTGTGATCCATTGAGATTGTTTTTATATGGTCAATTGAACCTTGTGTATAATCATGTAGTTGATCGGATCCCATGTTCTATCATCTTGTCTTGTGGTCGATCATCCTACCATTTGGTTGATCTTACTATCATGTCTTAGCAGTCATTTTTTGTTATTTTTATTTCATTGTCTTATCAAAAAATTAGGTTTCATGTGTTTTATCCATCCATTCCTTGTATTCCATTGAGCCTTTACAATATCATCTAATTCATGTGGGTATTTCTTCTCCTTTCCCTTAGATTAATGGATTTATTTATTAAATGGTTTTCAGAGAAGTTTAACTAGTTGTTTTTTAGATATATTGGTAGATCTCATTCTTTTGTAATTGATCAGGCTGGAGGTTGTGTTACCTTTTAGAGATTCACTACCCACATCCTGAAGAATAAAAGCTCTCCCCAAAAAATTGTTCTAGTGGAGACCTATTATTGACCATTGCAAGGTTCCTTAATATGGGTTATTTTCAAAATCACTTCAAAAAAACATAGAAACCCATGTTTGTCAATCTCTTGGTAATTCATACTGATTTCTGAGATTTTTTATTATTATTTTTGTGGTTTTCTTCATTAGATTTATCATCTTCTTGTTATATTATTCTATATGTTCTCTCATTATCATTTTAATTTCTATTTTGATAATTAATAAATGGTTAGTATAGGTATTATTCTTATTTTAGAGTATAACTATACTAGTACTGAACCATGTTAAATTTTTTTAATCATCTTTTTATTTTTCTTGTTTGGATTATCTTGATTTCCCATATATCATTTTTTGTTCTTCCTGGTTTTTCATCTCACTAAATTCTGGAATTATGTCTGCTTGATCATGGAATTTTTTAACTGGAAAATACTCAATAATTTACTTCAATAATCTATAATTGATTCATCATTCAAGATCGGGTGAACTTGATAGACTACACCCAACCACAACTGATCTTAAATACGATTTTATTTAAATATTTTTCCCATTTTGACAAATATTTGATCGTGTCTTCTTCAGTCAATTTGTATTCCATCAACAGGTGATTCATAACCCTTAAAACACATATATTCTCCAATCAAATTACCTTCTAGTAGTATAAATTTATTCTTCATATGGACAACTTTACTATGTCTCAACCTTGGTTCGATTAAGTTTGGTTTATAAGATTTAGTTTGAACAGAAAGAAATCTTTTGACTAAATTAATATTATATTTTTAGGTATTTTTTGGTTCACTCATTTTCAAGAGTGTATTTATTATTTCATAAATCCTCTACTATAATTTATTTTTATTTATCATGGATATTTATTTTTACACATCAATTTTTTTATTTAGTTGATTGTAAAAAAAATTTCTCTAACATATAATAAAAATATATCCTCTAATTTTGCATAAAGGAAAAAAAGAATCATTATATAACAACAATGCCTAATTTATTATTATGTATTATACATATAAATATTAGTATATCCATAAAAATAGACTCGTATAAAATTTATTAATCCCAAAAAATAGTTTTTTCATAATGAGAATTTAATTCCCTAGATAATTATTTAAACATAACTCCAGTATCATTTTACTTTTATATTCCATCAAAAAAATATTTTATTCAAAATCATAAAAACATGGAAAAAGTATTCATCATAAAAAATATATAACAATTATAAATATAAAAATATATAATATAATCACTAAAAATCATGTTATTAACAAATTAATCAAAAGAAATAAAATTTCCAAATAGATTATATAGATATAAAGAATTTAATATTAAAATCCCATTTAATCACAAGATGATTAAAAATTAATATATAAATATAAATGAAAAACATGATAAAATCATGAAACATCAAGAAGATACCATATCATTACAATTATTAGGACTTAATTATTAGAGTTAGAATTGTCCTTTATTGAATTATGATATAAATATTAAGCAGAAATGTTTATATTTATTCTTTTTGTGTCTCCTTTTTTGTGTACAGTTCCATGAGTTTTTCTTTTTCTTTTTTAGAGTTAATATATTTCACATGGCCTTGTATATTTCAGTTGTGTTATGTTATTTTTCATTAATGGTTTATATGTGCATTTATATTATAATTTTTTTGATTTGGAATATACATATAGATTCCCATTTATATTATTACCTAGATAAGATAGGTATCTAATTTCACATAGGTTCTCTCCCTTATAAAATATGTTTCATTTTCATTTAACCAATCTAAAAATGTGTCATGTTAGTTTTCGAGTATAGTCGTATAGTTTCCTATATTAATCATAAAGAGGAGGAATCACTCAATATTTAGTGTCATTTATCCATCATTATTTATTCTAGTGATAGGATATTGAGAAGCATGCTTGGGAAATTTTGGTAGTCCAAGATGAGTAATCATGTAATTTTGGTAGGTTTGTTACATATTTTTTAGAACTCTTTCAACTGAAAACTCTACCATTGAGGAAAAACATGAAAAAAAAATTGAGATCTCATATCATTCTTTTTGGATTGGAGGATAACATAAATTCAACCTAAAACAAAGAAATCTTCCTCACCCCCAAATACCAATAATGTTTACTTAGTTCTACTTGATTTATTAAGGGTATTATCCATAAAAATATAATGACCCTTCCTAGGATAAAATCGGTGTCCACAATTTATGTTCAAAGTATAAGAGTCATCAGAATGATTACATGGCATTAATTTCATGATAAATCATATGTTGAATGAATAAATAATAATATCCAAGTTTCTCCTTTATAACTCTATAAAATTACTTTTATTCTTCTTAAGTCTCATACCAAGAAACACTAGTAATGTCCTTTTCATAGAGTTCCTCATGATAAAACTCTTCATAAATTTTCCATTAAATGTGTTCTGATACAACTCTTCACATTAGGGAGATTTTTATACTTGAATTCATCCAGGTGTGTTTCACTAATCCCACCTTCAATATCCTAGGGGGTAGTGACTAGCATGAAGTTGATATATCAAAAATAGGAATCCCTATACTAAAGAACCTACAGAAAAACATCATATCTCTACATACTAAATGAAAATGTTCGTCAACAATATGATACTAGACATAACATCAAAATTATCATATAACATACTTGCAAAGTAAATTGACCATCACCAATAGTATGAAAATATAAACACAAAAACTAATGATGAATACAAGTGAAAAGTTTCCTAAAGTTAGAATATGCCTAAAGAAAGTGGAAAATATTAATATTTATTAAAAAACACTCAATAAAAACACCATCAACAGATACCTCCATGGAGAATAAATAAGCTTCAACTTCTCTAACTACATGTACCCTAACTCTTCCTTGAATTTACCATAATCTGCATAGACATAAAATGTGTGGATATGAACTCCCTTGCATGAGAGTATAAAAATACCATATAGGATTACCTAAAAATAAAGGATCAAATAGTATGTTATCTCAAAATGTGAAGATAAAAGTCCAGATATTCTTTAAGGATTTAGCCAATTATGGATGTATTTATTTCCCAATTTCATAGACCATCATTGTCGATATATTATATCATATGTGAATAGAAATAACTTATAAACCATAAGACTCATAATACTAATACATCCCAACTTCATGAAAACTATGAAATCTCTCTAAATAAAATATGGGGGACTCACAACTCATTGAGGTAAGCATGTTAGCCAAGGGATAACCATTTCTGAAGGAATACTCATACTTCATCGATGATAACACATAAATTAAGAGAGTAAAAAATCCATGGATGGAGGAACCACACCCCATCTCATGGGTGAGTTTCTTATCCTATCATTTAGGTGGTGGAACAATGATTTATCATAATAGAAGTGATCAAAAGAGTGATTAACCACATACTGAATTAAGGCCTTTCACCCCATTCCATGGTGGAGTACCAAAATTTATAATATATGTGAAGAAACTATTCCCTTTCATTAGTATGCCACTAATGGAGTATCATACCCCATGCCAGATCAAAACACCTATAAAAATCCATCGTTAAACATTAAATATTATTTTGTTTTAGTGATTAATTTTATTTCTATCATTTTGAGGATATTTTCGGGTTTAGATTTTTAATTATTTAGTTCATAGCACAGACATAACAAGGCCATAATTTTACAAAGTGGACACTTCTAATAAGTATCTATTTTTCTACATTATAAAAAATTAAAAAGTGAATATGTTTTCTTTTTATGAAAAATAATCATGACTTTAAAAATACCTTATTATATGTTCTTACATATTCTTAAACCATGTGATTTGGTTTTTGAAATATTAGATGAGCACAAAACTCATAGTAAGGGCCCTAAAAATAGGAAAGAAAGAAACATGTTATTCCATGAACAATTACCTTTTCAAAGAAATACTTTGGCCCAAAAAAGAATTTTATTACACAAGAAATTACCTACTCTACCAAAATATTTTTATAAAACATTTCTTAAGAAAACAAAAAAGGAATATATTACTCATTAAGGTCTCTTTGAAAACATGATAAACCTGGGAAAACTTTTTCACAAAGTTAAAATTCTCATATTTAATAATTTGAAAATACTTTCTCCTAAGAATAGTATAAATTCTTACTTTTTTATAAGTCATAATAATACCATATAAATAAATAGAAATCATATATAAAACATATAGGTATCATGGTACATCATTTTCCATATCACTATTAAAAAGGGAATAAAAATTCGGAAAAATTACAGAACAAATGAATTGGAGGTCTATCACAAACCCACTCATCCTTGGTTTATAATGTAACCACATGTCCTTTTTTATAAGAAAACCAACCATTATTGGTTAATAACGTAAAAAAATTTTTATAACATAACCACTTGCATTGGTCAATAAATTTACCACCCATCGTCGGTTTATAACAGAACCACCCTTTATTATTAATTATATCCAATAACTATAGAAAAATAATAACACATAAAATATTTTAATTTTCAACATTACACTTACAAAATATACTTTACACCCATAAATAAAACATTTATAAATATTAAAATATACATCCCATTTAAAAAACTATTATCAAAAGAAAAATACCTAGAGAAAGGTAAAGATATTTTTTATTAGAATAAAAAATTAAAATATGAAAATAAATACTAACTTAAAATAATGTTTATAGTGGATTAAAAATTTCATTGTCTCCATATACATTAAAATATAACATTCCTTTTATCCTTTTTAAAGATAGTCAAACAATCCAAATAAAGATTTCTTCATGATAAAATTTGAATAAAAGAAATAAATTTACTTTATAGAAATATAATTTCCATATAATTACATTCATAAAATCATTTTAACAATATGAAAATCAAATGGAATTTTTTTATAATAAATATTAACAACATTTAAAATGAGTTTTTATGTTAAAGTGTTTCATACCTTAAGTATGATCCATCAAGTATATTCTATATATTCCTAAATAATAAACTAATATTAATAATTTAATTTCTTAAGAAACATTTCATTGTTATTATTCATTTTACCTCACTTATTACCTTGTTATATACAATTACTTAATCAATTAAGTTTACATTGGTTGTTATTATGATATTTGTCTTATGTGTCCAGAATGACATTAATAGGTTGATTATGGTCAAAGTGGTTTTTATTTAAACATATCCATAATAATATTCATGATATAATTATATTATTTATACATAATTAATACTTTTAAAACCATTAATGAATTTTTGTTTATAAATATGAACTATGTTATAATCATCGTGATGGTAGATCATACGTACGCATGAGTAAGGTTTCTATTTTTCAATGATCATTATTGAAAGAAGGTAAGTAATATTTTAACTTTATATAATGATAATAATATCATATATAAAATATTATTTCCTTAAATATACTTATACAAATTAAAATTTTGATTCGGTGTTGAAAAATAGTCACATCGCTTTGTGGAAGCAGTAGTCCACACGCACGCACAAACGACGTTGTCATTTTTCAATGAGTGAAATGGGAAGCAAAATGAAATATTATATTTTAATAATGATAAATATTTAATTAATATCATAATTATATCATATATATCGCATATATTCATTAAATTTAACTTTATTACCTTCCATGTAATTATTTAGTGAAAAATGAATCATAACGCTTCGCGAGGCGGTAGTCCGCCGTACACATGAGTGACATTATCTTATCACACAAAGAATGGAAAGTAAGAAGGTATATGTGATATCATAATTAATTAAGTATAATAATATTAAAATATCAAATATATACTTTAAATTTATAATTATTACAATTTATAAGAGGAGGTTATGGAAAACGAATTACATCGATTCATGAGGTAGTAGTCTATCGTACACACGAATGACAGTTTTGTTTCCCACTTGATGGAAGAGGATATGGATTTAGGTTATAAAATTAATATAATAAAATATAATTATATTTCAAATACTGATGTTATTATGTCATAATAATTGAATAATATTCTAATAATGTATAAGAATAATGAGAATAAAAACACTCAATCAAACATTATACCTCTTCTTCAGAAAACCTCCTTTGGTCATCACCAAAATCCATCCTGGGATGGATTTTCTATCAAAACGGGAGATTTAGCTCATGGGGTGATTGATTAAGGGATTTGGGTAGGTTTTTCTTCAACCAAAATACTTTTAAATTTTTAATAGGACAAGAGAGGGGTGACTTTTATAAATGGGGGAGAGGGCACACATTGGATCTCTGAAAAGAAAAATTGATGCAAACATTTTTCATAAGAAACAAGGATCCAATATGAACCCTACTTTATATTTAGATAATATAAGGTAGATATATGTCAATAAAAAAATTTAGAAAAAAAATTAGGTCATTTTAACCCTTATTTTTTAGTTTAACCCTTAATAAGCTTGGTTTCATCTTAAACGTAGTAAAGTATTTTAACTGTTTTCACTATTAATTATGTGAAAAAACATAGTTCACCCTATTATATTATAAAAAATTTCTGATTAAAAATATGGAATAAATTTTACCAAATTAAATTCCTAGAAGTGTAACAATTTAATTTAAAATGAAACCAGCAAATGTGAAGAAATTTTTTTTCAATAAATGTAATTTTCAAGCATAAGTTGATTTTATATTAACTCAACGACTAGTAATAATAATTATATTAATTTAAATTAATATATATAGATGTATAATATATGATTATAATTTAAATAATTACTCATTAAGGGTTTATTAAATTAATTAAAAGGTAGAAACACAATTCACTTTGAAATAGTTTTTTGAAAAATGAATTTTTAAACCCAAAAATAAACTTATACTAAAATATAGTATAGAGATGACTTAAATTTAATTAATTTGATTAAATATAAATAAATAATACTAATTTTACTTCAAATCAAAATAAAATAAAAATGGTACCATTTAAATAATTTAATTAATTGAAAATAATGGACAGTTTTGCAAAAATTGATATTTTCACTATTGAGTGAAAAAAATTATTTTCTAAAAAATCTCAAACTTTAACCCTCAATTAAATTTTATATGGTGAATTAAAAATGAAGTTAATTTTTACAATTATTTTTTATAAAATTTCTATAAAGTAATTATAATATTTTCTCACAAAATGTAATAAAAACATTTCTGGAAAAAAAATAATTTTTAAAGAATAAAATATCTTAATTAAAAATTTATTACTTTATTCCTAGTAATTTATCAAAAAAAATATATTGAGTAGGAAATTTATATAAATTTCATGACATATTTAATACTATTCATACCCACCAATTTAACATCTATCTTATAATGAACATATATTTCAAATGTCGTTTAATCTCAATGTTCCTTGTTGTACACGCTATCGAGGAATATTTTCTTATTTTAAATTCTATGGGTGTTAAATCCCCCACCCTATTAATAAATTTCATCTTTGAAATATGAACTTGATCTTGATAATAAAATGTTTCACATTTTAAAACACCTTTATGGAAATCTGACATCATAAAAAGGGTTGATAAAACATCCTCTTGGAAAGAGGCAAAGGAAAATATGAAGTTCACCTGAAAATACACATAGCTAGGCTTCTAAATAAGAAAAAATTGGTGGTAATTGAAAATTTTTAAATGGAAGAAAAGGATAATTATCAAATAATAATGTAGTGTGATAGAAATCGTTGATCATAAAAATGATAATGATTAATGGAAACTTAAAAATCACAAAACTATAAACTAACTAAGTGTGAAAATTTTAATCATATCATTAGAAATGAAGATAATAGGACAACATTTTCATTTTCAAGAACCTTTTCTTCAAGTTTAAGAATTTCATACCATATAGAATAATGATTTTAGGAATATACCTACTTAACATGTATAATTTCATCCTTTAATTAATTTCCAGAATAATTTCATATTTTCCTCCAAGTGATGAGTATTCAATATCAATATTTTTATGGATGAAAAGAGAAAATACGCTTCTAACATATCTTATAATTCAATAAATGGATAACAAACTATTCCATCTATTTTTAGACATTATCCAAAACCAAAATGGTTATCACATAGTAAGATAATTTTTAAAATTAATAAACCCTCATACATTGAAACACAACATTAATCTCCAATACCTAAACAATAACACCAAATATTTATCTTAGATCATTTGAAAAAAAATATCCAAAAAATTGGAAATAATCCTTACTAATATTGAATCCCAAAAATCATAATTTTTTGATCATATATTATTTTGGGATTAATTTAAAATTTATATCCAAATAAAACCAATAACTTTTAAAGTCTCATAAGAAAAATGTATATGACATAATCATATAATCTATAAGAAATAATAATCATTTCCATAAATAAAACATATCATAAAAAAAGTAATTCTAAAATCATATATACTTCCAAAAGTTAATTCAACACTTATTCATCAATTAAAATCCCATAATACTCAGTCTACCTTAATCATATAAGGTTCCCAAAATTGTGAACATCTTCTGAAATAAAATTAATCACCTACCCAACAAATCAATTTTAAATCCCTTGATTATCTAGAAAATAATACATATGTTTCAAAAATCAAAATAATTATTATCCTTCAAACTATTTAAGAAAATAATTATTTCATACTAACCAAGACATCATATGGTTAAGTGGTAGGCATTCCACCCTTGTCACTTGTCAGTTGTGGGTTAAAATCCTGTGGCCTTTCCAGATTTGATAGGTTGTCCTTTTCCTAAAACTATAAATATAAAATTCTTATAAAATTATTATAAATATGATGGAAATCCTAAAAAATATCATTAATCATCAAATATAAAATAAATAAGAAAGTTTATTAATACATTTAAACTTATTTTCACAAAATGAAATGTTCATTAATCTTCAAATAACTTTTTAACATGTTAATCTTTAGGAATAAATATACCTCAAACATCTATCAAAACTCAAAAAATTTATTCTAATGTATTTACATAATATAAAACATAAAAATATTATTAATCCTTTTAAAATCATGATCATCCTTAATTTTAATACTACATTATAACTCTTGAATCCCTATTTATATAAACCTTAATCATTGAACATTCTTCATAATCTATTATCCATAATTTTAGATCTTAAGTATTTACACCTAAAGTGACTAATGTTGGACACATGTTAGCTTAATATCCCAAATCCTTGAAATTAAATAATATTATTATTAGATTATCATTATTTACCTTATCATTTTCCTTATATTCAAGATCCATATTTCCAAAATTTTCACTTCAGAATAGTTTCCCAAATTTCATAATATATTCCCCAGGGTGATTTTTACAACATGTATAACGAGATGTGAACTTGATTTTATTTACACTAGTTTTCTTTGATGGATGTTTACCCATTTCCTACAATATGGACCATTTCTTATGCATGTAATCATGGAATACCAGATCATTATCAGACTCCATTTATACCTTCTCAGTATATCCAAAATGTTTCTCAAAACTTTTGAATTCATAAGAATTTAATGCCCTTATATATCTTAGTTTCAATCCTATCTAAAACCATAAAATTTTACAATCAATATCCCAAATAATATTTTCTACAAACCTTGTCAATATGGTGAATTTTACATCATATGTGGAAACCAAATAACCATCCCCTATCTTAAACTAGAGAATTGTTTTTCTATCCTAATTCATACAACATTAGGAAAATATTTCTGAAGGAAAATATTTTTTAAATTTATCGCATTCCATGGAATTAATCTCTTCCCTATATCTGATATTCTAATCCATTGACCACCAGTGTTCAGCTTCACCCTCAAAGAATTAGATAATAAGATTTAACTTTTTATTATCCAAACAACCCATGAAAATGAAAATCTTTTCTAGTTCTTTAATCCATCCCTCATCTACCAAAACGTCTGAAGATCCAATGAATGCTAAGGATGTTGTATCATAAGATTATCAACTATAAACATGTTTCTCTAATGTAAATGTATTTTATACCTAGAATGGATACCACCTCCATTTATATATTGCATCAACCAAGCCATCACAACAACAACTTTATCAGTTCCAATTCCTACCATTCTAGGTTGTTGATTTGGAAGGATATTTTCCTCTCAGTGAATTCCTACTAAACTTACCATATTTTCTCTATGGAAAACTATTTTTAACGAACATAGTTTAGATTAATCAACATGATAATCTTTAAATACTCTATCATTTCAACTTAACCATAAATTAGAATCTTTCAAGGGTATGATATTAACACTATCATAACATTTAAAATTATATAAACCATTATTTTGATACCAACTATAAATAACTAGCCTTAAAAATTAAATAATAATGGGTTTTACTCAAGAATTTACATTTTTCAATTTTGAGGATCTTTTCAGGTTTATAGTTTTAGAGAAATTGGTTATAACTAATGGATAAAAAACCATAATTTTACAAAGTGGACACTTATAATTAGTATCTGTTTTCCCACAATATTAATCTTTTTAAAATAGATACATTTTCTTTTCATAAAAAATATTAATAACATTTACCTTGACTTATTATTTATTCTTAACCATCCTTAAATAATATAAAAACATTTTTAAAAATGGGATGAGAAAAAAAAATAGGTTACATAAAAATAAGAAATAAAAGAAACCCATTATTTCATCAAAACATATAAAAATTATCTATTTAAAAGTAATCTTTGGGCTCAATATTAACATATTCCCAAGAAATCAACGTTTCTACCAAAAAAAATTCATAAAACATTTTATAATAAATCATAAAAGAAAAGGGTAAACACCATTAAGGTTTTATTGAAAACATGATAAAATTGTGAAATTTTTTCATAATGTTATAATTTTCACACTTATAATTAAATAAATAATTTCTTCAGAAAATAAGCTCATTTCTTACTTTTTTATCAATCAAAGGATTACCATAAAAACACATATCAATCCTTGAAAAACATATATCTATCTAGGGAGATCATTTTTCATATCACTCTTACAAATAGAATAACTATACAGTTAACTTCCAAACCTAATAATTTAGAGGGATATCATTTACCCACCCTCCCTTGTTTTATAATGTAACCACACATCATTGGTATATAATTTTACCATCTTCCCTTGGTTAACAATTTAACCCCCAATATTTTTGTAATAACATAACCATCCATCATTGGTTAAAAATATAACCACACTTCATTGGTTTATAAGAGTAACAATGTTCATCAAAAATAATTTCCAAGAACTATAACAAGATCATAACACATAAAATCCTTCAATTTTAAACATGACACTCATAAAATATTATTTTCTCCCATAATAAGACATTTTTAGATATTAAAATATCCATACAATTTAAAACTTTCATGTCCATAAAATTATATTCCAAAAACCATTTTAAAAACATGGATGTTGAAGGGAATGGTTTTGAAAAGAATTTTACCATAACGGTTGGGGTCAAGCCACTTTATTAAAAAATTATAAAAAGACAAAAAGAACCCCTTCTAAATTGGGTAAGGGAAAACACATTACATGCCCATGGGGTTAGAGGGATAAGCCCATAAAAAAACTACTGCAGCATGAAAGCCCAGAGGGAGATAACCCATTAAATTTCCCATCAACTAGGTCTGTCGCCGCTGCTGCCACAAACCCCCACAAGGTCGTCGCCGCAGCCCTCTGCGCCAGTATAGAAAGGCTCAGAGGTCTCCACATCTGTCACACTTCTTCACCCATCTTAAAAAGTGGTTTTAAGTTAAATTATACCTTACCTCGAGTATGATTTAACACGTACAATATTTATCTTCCTAAATAGTAAATATATGTTAATTATTTAATTTCTTAATAACGTTTTTCATATATTTATTCTTTTTATTTCACTTATTAAAATTTTATATAAAATAACATAATCAAATAAATTTATTCCAAATATTTTGATGATATTTAGCATATATGTCTAAAATTACTTTGGTTGGTTGACTATGGTCAAAGAGGTAATTATTTCAACATCTCTATAATAATAATAATTAAATAATTTTCATTTTTATACATTTATTGTACTTTTAAAACCAATCATGAATATTGGTTATGATAAATTTTCTACGTTATGATCATAGATATCGTAGGTCATATGTATTCATGAGTAACATTTCCATTTTTCAATGATCATTATGGTAAGAAGGAAAGTGATATTTTATCTTTAAAAAATAATAATTATATAATAATTACCATGTTATTTCTTTAAATTTAATTTTATATATCACTTGACTTCATTCTATTTTAGTGATAAAAATAATCATGTCTGTTCGTAGTGGTGGTAGTCCACATGTACGCACAAATAACATTATATACAAGTTCTTAAAAGTATGAAATAGTATTTTTATGTAAACCCAACTTTTTTTCTATTCAGTCAAGAATATTTTTCTTCCATGTCAATATTTGCATTAAAATATTTTCAAGAATGTTTTTAATATTATAAAATAATTTATTAGTGTAATTATGAACCATTTTTTACTTTCAAAAAAATTATTAAAAGGATTATTCTTGTCTTTTTCTAAATGAGGCTCTTTTTACGAAATGTGTAAATGGAATCTTTATTTTAACTCTTTTCGTACTAATATATTTCCCCACCGTTATGACTACTATTTTAGTTGAAACTTCCTTTACATTTTATTATAGTTATTTTCAAAAAAAAATCCTATTATTTTGGATATTTTTATATTATTAATTAGATATTTCAAAATTAAAAGTGTGTTCTCCTATAGAAATTTTCAGTGATATTTAAGAATTATTTTTCATCTATATTAGCATATTTTGATGAATATTATTATTTAATAAGGTTATAATATAATTATACCATCCACCATATTTATTTAGATGGATTATGATCATTTTTACTGAGGAAATTATTGATGTTCTGTATGTTATTTCTTCTAAAATGGATAATTATTGATTAATAAAGAATATTGATTAAGTTGTATTGTTTATTCATATGATGAATGAATTAGACTTACTAAGTGACTGGTGGGTGAATACTTACATAGAACCTAGATGCATCGGTATGTATCATGAGACAAAACAAGTCAGATATGTTTCCATGGCCTTACTCATTTATGTAATATGTCAAGGCATAAGGCCTAGATGGTTTGTTTAAGATGATAATAATTATGTTAACCATCATTATGAAATCAGTTATTGATATCCTTGTAGTTATTAGAATTTTTATATTATCAATGTATAAGTTTAAAAATCATTTGATTATTTATATTACATTATTTGGTCATCATATATACCTACCATATTGATCATTCCTTATTTATTATATGATAGCTTCCTTTATATGAATTCCCTTAATGTGAATATATGCTTATCCTTTGATTTTTTATCCTTTCCCCCAGGATTCTGGTTGTGTTCTACGGTTGATATGCATTGATATGCTAGAACTAATAATAATGTTTTCAAATAAAACACTAAATTTTATTTTATATTTTCCAATGTAATGTTATATTCAATAATGTGTTTAGTTTTCTAATACTACTAGAATATATTTTCCCTTGGGATGTGATCAATTATATCTAGTGGATATGTAATAAATCAACCACTAGGTTTATGTTACTAGTTTTGGGGTTATTACATTCTTGGCCTTATCTTTTTGGAATGTGAGGCACCATGGCACAAACTCTCGAACACTCCAATGAATTCCTAAACACCAATATTGATTCTCATAATCCTAGTACCTATTTATGTTATTTCAATATATTACAAAGGGTTTTAAAATCCTTAAAAATCTCATCACACAACCCAACTAGAACCACTCTCTTACCTTGAAATAGGATGATGTGATCTCTACCTTCAAATAATCCCTAAATTTCATTGACTGGCTGAATTTTTTCACACAAGACCTAGATATTGATAACTCTATGCTGAGCCTCCTTTTCTTAGTAAAGAGGTTTAATGGTCACTGCCATTAAAAGGAGTTAGATGATTGCTCTATTTTTCACCATAACCTAGTCCATTGAGGTTAGTTTATCTATCATATGCCACTCCAAAGACACCTCTTTATCTATATAGTCACTATATTATCTAATCTGGGAGTCATCCACCTATTTCACACTACAAGACTATTAATGGTCGTGAGTTTGTAATTTTTTAGGAACTATAGTTATTTTATATGACTCAGGTTAAGATATCTCTAGGTGATGATGGAATTAAGACCATGGTTATCAAGGTATATCAAAAAAATTCAAAAAAAGTGTAATGTCTATAGTTCTTTAGAGAAACCACTCCTTCTATGAGATCCAAGTTATGAGTTATATAGTTATACTCCAGAGGTCTCATCTTCCTATATATATAAACAGTCATTACACGCCAATACATTATAAAATATCCAAGATTAGTCTTAGAGTCATCATAAAATACCATGTACATAACTATTTCTTTTATAAATCTCAAAACTAGACCACTTTTAAAAAATTTCAACTCAAAATCCCTCAACCATTGACCAGGGAATAAAAAATATGTTCCCTTTTGGGGATGGACAATCATGTGATTTACGAACCAAGATAAATCAACCATATATATTCAATAATATCACATAAATACAAGGAGTTTTTCACCTTTAAAACATCTATGAGTGGATATCGAGATATAACAACCATAATCTTTACAAATAGAATGAAAATACACCCAATAAAATGATGTTCCATGGAAATTAGACTTCCCATATCAATAACTTTTACTTTGAAATTTTAAATACAACTAAGTCTCTTCTAGAAAGTCTAGGGTGACCCTCAAATGATAAACATGATCATATGATGACTCAGAATAAATGAGGTTTTAATCAATTATTACCATTATAAAAAAGTCTAAGAATAGTTGGAAGATCTAGTTCATGAATCCCATAAATTCAATGGGGGTGTTCATCACCTCAAATGACATCACTAAGAACTAACAATTCCCGTAGAAACACCTGAATGTCATCTTTGAGATATCCACCTTGTAAACTTGATGCTAATGATATCTATAAATATGTTTGATCTTTAGAAATCACTTCACTCCATTAAAATATTCAAATAGGTCTTCAATCCTTGGTAAAAAAAATTGCAAGACATTCAACCAATTTATATAGTGAAAGTCAATACAAATCCTCATCCAGCAATAAGAATTCTTGGAGAATGGATAAAGATCTACCTAGGGCCCCACATTTGACCTGGAAGATCTTTTCTCCAAGAGTTCCTATAACTACACCTTGATCTCATAAATCTTTTTCAAGGACATCAAATATTTTTTCAAATATATTGGTGTAGTATTACGATGAATAGTGTTATAGAATTCAATTCTATGGTGAGGTGGAAACCATAGGAAATCCATTAGGAAAAAATCCATGTATTAATCTACAAATAAGGAAATATGAGACTTTGGAGTATACACTACATAGAGAATAAAACCTTCTAACAATAGAGTAATGGGATATAACTTCTTAAGGGTTGGTCTCTCTCATCCCACTTGAAGATCCCACACACACATGAAAAAGAACCTAGATCTATCATATTGATATAAATCCACTACTTGATGATAATAGTTTACCAATTTATGAAATATATATAATAATTATATAACAACAATGACGATATATGGATTTATTCTCACCATAATGATCTCCCATGAAAACCATTCTTCACTAAGATGGCACAACCAGTACACATGGATGTGTGGGTGGTCACCCCCAAAAGGAATCTCCAGCCATATCCATCATGTTAGGGTATCTACTAGAATATTTATCTATTATAATAGTATTGTATAAATAAAATACTATCCAAATCAGTGTTGAATAGTATAGGTGTCAGTGTATAAAATTCATAGATTATATTTCAAACTATATTTTATACTACCATATTGGATCCCTCTGTAACGTGTATATATCCATGTCCTTTATTATAATACCCTAGGCTTAGAAAGGCCCACAAAATGGTGGTGGTGGTGGAAGGGGATCAAATAATTTTCCACCAATATCGTCTCTTACTATGCCACCAGCTACTCTACCATTACCACATTCTTAAGGAAAAAAATAGACCATCGCAGTGAATCCTATAATTTTGGTTTTGGCTTTAATGTGAAGGATGGTCTACTTTTGCACTATATCTTCTCTAAGCATTCAATCTCGTCAAAAAATTTCAAGCCATGTGTGATTTTCCTCTACTAGAATAGTAAATATTATATATTTAGTGATTCAACCCCAATAATACTATCTTATCACTCATCCCCAAGATTATAATTTTTCTTGAATATGCCTTAATTGATAGTATTATTATTCCTTCCATTGACTTGTTGTATTTTACCACCATTATAAAAGGAAATTTCAAGTTATATAATTCCCTATCTTGGAATCCATTAGAAATATCTCAATAGAAAGTGATTTTTCTATGACTTTGAAATATGTTGG
Organism: Viscum album; assembly: GCA_963277665.1. Lineage (NCBI taxonomy): Eukaryota > Viridiplantae > Streptophyta > Magnoliopsida > Santalales > Viscaceae > Viscum > Viscum album. The sequence goes on from OY728148.1 coordinate 167,459,744, forward strand.
GATGCATAGAGAGACAAAATTAGCTCATATCTCTCTCCAGATACCTCAGTAAAACATCCAAGATTACAAAAAAACTAGCATATACCATATCCCTGGAGTAATTTTTGAGGTTTGTGAACCTATAAATGTACTTTTCTATAATCATACTACCCTAATGAAGATCAACTAGTGCCTACAGCTAGACCATCCAAATAGTTAGTACATAGTACTCCTATATAAAAATGATATCAATCTTTGACCATATTATAATATTCATATCATGTATCTATGTAGTGAATTCCAACCAATGACTAGAAACACAGTGAGAAGGACTGATGCCATAGCCAATATATAATCTATGGTAATACAAACAAAGTGAAATAGCTAAGTTACTATCTACATTCATTCACTGATGGACTATGAGTTAGGCTCGCCATAGAATTTTTGTAGCCTCTAATACATAAACTCTCCTAGTGTGTTTAGTATATAATTCAACTCATCTATATAAAATAGAATCATCCTCTATTCAATATATGAAGCATAATCCCCTTCGTAATGGGTTGAGGATATAACCTCTATGTAACTATAAAATGTCTACCCATTACTTACCAATAGATTTACCTCCTGAGAAATTCTCTAAATATATACCTCATCACTCAATTGGCTAGAGACATGATTTTCTATCATTGGTGTTGGATCTTCATGACCCTACTTATGAATTTTGGATTGATAGTTGAATGGTGTCGTCCTATATTCAACAAGATGAAACCAATTTCATTAATGAATATATGGGTGAGTTTACTCAATATGGACATATAAATACATAATCAAACACTATATGATGCATGTACTATCTTTTATGTACCTTAAAATTATGCCTTACTATTCTACGGTAAATAAATATTATCAGATTCTCAAAAAAAGGACATGTTGTCCACTTGCCAAAAACATTGAGCTTTCTAGTCTAAAAGATAATCTTAAAACCACTTAATATATTTTCCATATATATACCAAACAAAAAATAGTAATATTTATAACTCCAAAAATCAGTCTTAGGATGGACAGCCCAACTTTGATACCACTCAGTTATAACCTATCCCAATGAGGCCCGGGTTGGAACATTAGTTAGGTTGAGTGTGCCACCTCCGGACCAACTCTAATAGGTTAGAAGTCAGTAACTAACACCAGGAAGTCATGTAACTAATATAAGGTCATAAAATAAACAACATGTAACAAAAACACATATATCAACAACAAAAATGAAATTAATTATCAACAATACAACGTTATATATAACATCTAAACCATTATATATTGTTTATGTAATAAACACTAACCATCCATAATAGTTTCACAATAAAGACCATATAGGTAAGGATAAATACAAGATAAAATATCTTAAAGTAGTGATAAAACTAAATAAAATGGAAAACTCCCATACTCATATAAAAACTCTTGATAAAAAAAATCGATAATAAATTTCACCATCAAGCACCACTAACATCTATCTCCTCTAGCTCCATGTCGACCATGATCATCCTCAAACTATCTATTTTCTATATTGACAAAACATGTGTGGTCAGGAATTCCCATGTAGGGGTGACTGTAAAAATACCTTGTAGGATACCACAAAAACAAAAGAAAGATAAAAATTACAAGTTATCTCAAAACCAAATAAAAAGGTATTCATTTTCATTAAAGAGTTAAATAATCAAGGATATTGTGAATTCACAAAATTAAATATCATCTTCTGAGATTTTATATCATATGTCAAAAAAGATACCCACTAAACCACATTACATGTAATATATATACTTCCTAGATCCACAAAAACCACACAACCACTATGAATCCATAGTGGGGTCTACATGCCTTGTCGAGGTAAGCATGTCGATTAAAGGAGTTCCAACATTGATGGGGGACCAATAGGTCGTAAATTATATCATGATAATTGAGGGATTGGCTATTCTATGGATGGATGAATTATGCTCATTTTGTAAGGTAGTTCCTTATCCAATCAATCTAGTGGGAGGATAATGCCCTATCATTGGATTAGTGATTAAGGGAGTGCTTAAACCCATTCAAAATAGAGTACCCATGCCTTGTGTCATTAGGAGAGTATAAAACTCCATAATTTATATAGGGGTCCATTCTATATCATTAGTATTCTACCATTGCAGTTCCCAATCCAATATCAACTACAAACACCTCACCCAAACCCATTTTTCCACTTTTGGAGATAAAATATTCAAACCACCCAAAAACCATATAAGTTTCTTATAATTGAAAAAGGATCCATCCATTGTGATATATTTTTTAAAAAAATCAAAATAGATTATTTTCATGTCCAATTCTGACTCTCTGGTGGAATTATTCTTAAATCACCCAAGAGGAGAGTGTACATAGTCTGTACTATATCTGAAATTCCATACAGGAACTGAGGGTATTTTGAGAATGTATATAGTGTCTAATTCATTCCATTTAATAAAAACAACATGTTCTAATTATCTATATGTCATGTTCATCTGATAGGCTATTGGGTATGTACTTATATGACTAAGTTATACCATTTAACTAACACAACATGCTCTTCTCGACTACAAGTGATAGGTTATTACCCCAGGTAACGTTGGGTGGACCAAAAATACCTTTTCGTCCCAACCAATTAATCATGTATGCCTCCTAAGGGTAGCCTACAATTTTTCATGTGTCACCCCTAGGTTGTATTGGTTCGACATTCTTGACCCACCCGAGCATGCTCAGCTCCTAGGCCACATTAGGTTCATCATGAAGACATTGTGTATCCTAACACCATGCTTCTAATCCACTCCCTGTATAGCGATTGTATAGTATATTGATCCCTTTAATGATTTAATTTCTATAGTAAATTCCTCTAATTTTCTACTCAAAAAACCCTATCCATATATCACCTCTACTATGACACACAATCTTCCATTATTCCACCCGTGAGTATCATATAATGTTGATGATTACTCCCTTCCTTGATCAAGCCACTACCCTATGACACTCTATCCACCCTCAACATCATATATTCTTAATCCTAGTAACTATGGAGGATAATGGGGCCTCACCAAACTGCTATTAGAAATAGAGTATTGGGTGAGAAATAATGACATACAAAGATTGATATAGGGAAATAAGTGTTTAGGTCATGATCTACGGTAGATAGATGACCCTTCACAAATCCGTTTTGGACTAAGGGTTAGTGTAATTGTGCATGTGTTTTCATACGATGTATGGTGGGTGGGGTCGTGGTGGTCAGTGGTGGTATAGTCACCCTAACACCTCTTTTTTGAACACAACCCATGATGAAAAACTCACACACTAAGTTTATTCTAAAATATTTGACATGTTATGAAGGAATATAAAATAATTATACAAGAAGAATGGATCATGGGAAATTAAATTGAAGAACGATCCTAATGGGGTGCTCAATATCACCATAAGATCCACTTTTTCTCAAAATATCCACTTAATCATCATCAAATAAATCAAAACCATAATGAACCTATGGTTTATTGTCAATGAATGATAATTATTTAATTAATGATTTTATTTGGATATTAATAGACCTGAAGTGGTCCCACTCAATGCCCCAAATCCAATCAAAAATTACACTTCTCTAAGATAAATCCCCCCATCATGAGAAAAACAATAATGAAGGATGTTCCATATGTATATTTTTTAAGATATTGATTATTAATATTTTTATCAGGAATAGATTAACATTTTAAAAGATTAATTTTTAAAATAATTTATTTATGTACCCATATACCAAGATTAAATATGCTGACTATGTGACCACATTATTAAAATTTTAATAAAATTATTCAAAGGTTCAAAAAAAAATTAAGTCAAACCATAATCCAATTCATTCTATGTTTCCTTTTAGAAATATCTCTATAGGTATTTATACTCATTATACAATATTTTCCACTCATGTATTTCATTAAAAATAACTTTCATAACCATTTCATTACAAAATGTAAAGTTGGGATATCATTTCCAAGGTGTATTATACCATCCACATACAGTACCAAGAATACCACAACACTCCCACTAACCTAATTATACATAAAATAATTATCCATCTTCTTTATGAAAACAAAATATTTTATTTCATCATAAAAATAGAAGTTTCAACTTCTAGAAGAATTTTTCAGTCCATGAATAGATCAATACAACTTTTATTCCTTAGTATCCTCACTTGTAACTTCATAATCTTTAGAGTATATATTATACACACTATCAAATAAATACTAATTAAGGAATATGGTTTTTACAACCTTTTAATATACGTCATAATTATAATGAGTTGTTATGGAAATCAGTATATTAATGGGATTTACCATCACAACTTATGAGAAGACCCCTTAATAGTCAATACCCTAAGGATCTATACAACCCTTTTCCAAAAGTGATCTTTATATGTAAAAAAATACCATCCATGTTATCATTATTATGAAAAAAACCCAAAAAAACCTATGAATATCAACCCTTCATGTGCATCCACAAAGTTCCAAACATTGTTGGTGTATATGGATTCAATCTTAGAACTCATATCCTATGACCATTTCATCATATTAGAAATTGTAATGGCCTATTGGTAGTAAGTAGGTTGATCACCTATGAATTTTACTTTATCATCTTTTTCTATGAGAAATAAAAATCTTTCAAAATATTAATAAATACTAATAGAAATTTTATATTTTTATGTAACATGGTTTGATTATGTTTCCATATTTACTTATAGAATCATATCACTTTCCATCATAGGAACTATTTTTTTTGAACTTCTCTTAGTTCAATTTTCCTCTCACAAGCTCCTTAATCAATATATTCCTTCATAAGAAAAATACTAGTTTGGTCCCAAAAAAAACTCTATTATCAGTACGATTATTGAAATTATATCCCTTGGTTTCTTTCTGACAACCAAAAACTAAGTAATTTTTTATTTGGGGATAATTTTATATGGAAAAAAAATCATGCATATGTTTTAACCCTAAATCCTCATAAAACAAATTGGGTTACCTCATGGTCCATATAACATAGGGTGCCTTTATTGATAATTTAGATAGCATAATTTTAAGTATAATTGTAGTGTTTTATAAATAATATCTCCATAATGATATATAAAGGTAAAATTGACTCATCATCAATTGGACCATGTCTAAAGAGGTATGATTCCCCCTCTTAGAGACACGATTTCATTATGGTGTTCTAGGTGGACTGAGATATTTAACAAGTCCAATAAATCTAAATTGATTAATAAATTACTACATTAAATATTCACCACCCCTATCTAGTAATAGATCCATTATAGTTATTTCTAGTTGATTATATACTTTAATTTAACCACCTTAATGTTTTTAATGTTTCAAACTATTTTATATTGAGAAACACATAACCTTACTGACCGAAGTTGTTAGTAATGGTTATGAAGTACATATGCCCACCATTTTCTCAAGTAATCGGTGGTCCTCATATATCACCACTTATAGAATCCAATAGTACATTAAGCCTCTCACATTTTCCATAAATATTTTATTTATTTATCATCACTAATAAATTGGAATCAAATTTTTCAATCAATACAAAAACAAATGATTCCAAAAATCCATCTTTATCGAGTATTTGGGTGTCTTTATCATTTATTTCTATAAGGTGATAGTTCCAAACATAAGTCATGTTAAAATAAACCTTTAAATTCTTTAATTGAATTTTATTACCTTAAAAATACAAATATTGAACAAATAAAACATTCATAATATTTTCAAAATGATAAAACATTTCATTCATGTATATAGAACAACTTTGGTTCCTAATCAAGAATAAAAACCCCTACTTGTCTAAACAAGATATTGAAATCAAATTTCTCTTTATATCCAGAACATAATAATATTTTTCCAATACTATAATTAATCAACTATCTAATCAAATATCATAGGTTTCGAGATATAATGCAAAAAAAACTCTTTCCCTATGACCAATGTGTTGATCTACATATCTTTTAATAAATTATTTCATATTTCTAAGTTTGTGTTTATCAATAAAAATAATACACATGATATAAAATATCCATGAGTCAAAGTTAGATAAATTCATTTTTATAACATTCAAATCCTTGTTCCTATAATTATTCATCCAAAGAACACTACTCATCCTTATATACCAATTAAAATATTATAGGTTCAAGTTATAATATATCTCAAAATAATATTCATGATTCATACCATAATATATATGAAAGAACATATTTGAGTTAGTATCATATTTTATATCAATTAAATAAGTAATTTTCATGAATTTGATCCCACTAAAAATGATGACCTCGTGTTATATTCCCAAGGGATCATGCAGTTATCCAAAGAGGGGTTAAATCAGTGGTGGGAAACATTTCCTAATTAAATTCAAATTAAAATCCTACATACTTTAGGTTGACATAACCACTTTCATTAGTTAAGATTTATGTATCTTTAATAATTCATATCCACCACATTTCCCTTATGTTATATAGATAGTGTAAAGTAAATAGTACCCATGGATTTTTATAAATTCTAGCCTCAATGTGAGAACATACTACTTGTTGTGTTCTGAATCAATCATGACATATATTTTCCACAATATTATCCATCCCAGATTAAAATTAGTGTGGGGATTAATTTCACTTAAAAAATTCTTCACTATATAACACAATTTTATGATCTTTATATTATGTCGTACATTTGAGATATCTCCCAAAAAGATCCTCCTATATCCCAATATGTTTGTGGAATTGTCTATACCAAAACCACCAATATTCAAGGATTATCATTGTAATTCTTCATGGATGGATCTTTGACTCCCCTTTATCTTTCACTATACACAATTTTCATGTTGACATATCCTCATTATGATTGACTGATTATATAAAGCATGCAATTCCTATAACTTTGATGTCTGAAATTTCCATAAGTCATTGATTTATATTGGTATGGAATTCCTCCTTCCAACACTATAAATTTAGAGTACTCAATTAGTGCTTTAGAATTTTATTTTCTAGTATTATAAAATTTTGACCCGTATGTTATTTCAATGGAACTATTTAATCGACTACTTTTTATCTTTTCCTTTCTTGATAACAAAGAAACTCTATATATTATTTTCTATTACTAATCATACTTATCTCATGTTTTCCCCATGATATAGATAATATTTCTCAAATAATTGTGTGTAATTAGTGAGGTTATATTTTAAATTCCATCATTCTCAAATCTTGAATTAACCACCTATAATATCTTTCGAGGATATTACGATTTCACTCCATAAAAGTTCCTACAAAACTTGGCGTCAAAAATATATATAAAATCCTAAAAAAATGGCTTGAATCATGAATATTATTTCCATGAATGTTTATATTTTAATTTCCAGATTAACATCATCAGAATTTTTAACTTTATAATAATGTAAAGTTTATACAACATCTTTTGAACAATGATATTCTGTAGAATTCACTTGGCCCCTTTTGGTTCTTCCTTTTCCTAAACACAGACATTAGTTGCCTTTAGTACTTCAAACATCCTATAGAATGATTCATGTTATTATGATGGTCTTAATTCAATGAAAAATCATTTAATTAGAATTTACATTGTATATTCCTATTCCTATCGAGTCAAATATTTGTATTTCTAATCAACTCAGTCTCTGGATTCTGATGTTTTAACCATTAAATTATTTAGACTCAACTCATATTTTTTACTTAAAATTATTATTCCAATAAACTCAAATCTTGATCATAATTGAAATAAATTCTGACTCACCCTCTATTATATAATACTTTAATATTCTATACAATTGGGTTTCCTAATATCTTTAGTTTAGATTAGTCGCTTGTACTTTCATGATACTTCATATTTATATCAATTGAAGTTTATTACCATAACTGAAATTGTTGAATTTTTATTATTTTAACTTTAGTCTAATGCGTATTTAGTATTCAATATTTCAATCAAACATGGTTTAATAATCATCTCAATCACCACCTTATTCCTCCAGTGATTTATAATATCTTCTTTTAATTCACCTTATTCTAATAACTTAAAAACCCCATGCTTCTTTATATGTATACTCAACATCTATTGATTAGGATCTTTTGAATTCAAATTATCTAGTATTATTATTGTTCTTCACCAAAAGTGATGTTCATATGATTAATGAATAGTAAAGCATTGATAGATGCAGTTATTCTAAAACCTTTAGAGATTTAGGTTTCTTATCTTGTTCTAGAAGCTTAAAATTTTTGAGACTTTAAACATTACACTAAACCTATTATAGGATTTATCTTTAGTGAACTCATAAAAATACTTATAGAATTTCCTTTGAGAACTTCTTTATAGGATTATGAACACTTATGTAGTTCTATTTTCCCAAGTTACTCTATAGAATAATATTTTATAGATTATTAAGTATATTATGTCCAGTGCATCTTCTTATAGTGTTTTAATTCATATGTATTCAATATTTATGGCAGAAAATATCTTTGTAAGGTGATGTTCAGCTTATATACAATCCACATAAATCATTCATTGGGAACTTTTCAATTCTATAGTGTGGTTCATCCTTATGGTCTCATGGTTTCTTAAAATTTTGATGACATATATTTTTTTGTATTTCATTATCCTTTGGAAGTATGGTGTGTGCCTTATAGTAAAACTATTTTAGCAAGGTTTAACTCAAATATTTAATATTTTAATTTTGGTCCTGAATATTCACATATTCTATCACTTCCTTCTTTAAATTATTTTTTTGACAGTTCTTTTCTATCCTTTATCACTAGTTATGAAAACATGAAGATTTGTTCTACAATTGTCTAATTTGTATGGATTCTTTTGGATATTATTATTTTCTTGAATTCCTCTTATATCCAATAAAAACATTTACTTCTATCTCTTCATCTATCTATAGATTCTTCTACTTCTTATGGGTTCTCCTTACATATTATATACTTCTGAAGATTCTTCTTCTAGAACACCCTTAGGAAATTTCATATCCTTCAACTTAATCATTTAATTTTCCAGAAAATATTGATAACTAATATAATATATTATCACCATCATCTAATGGGAACTTTAATCTACCCATTTAGATTTTTTGTCAATTCCCATACAAAAAATCGAATTCAATGATATTTTCCCCCTAATTGGAAATAAATTCAATGTCTATATTATAACCTTCTTCTAAATATTTTAAGTGAGGGAGACTCTTCACCAATTTTCTACCCACCTTAATTATTTGAAGTTTAATTACCTTATTTACATCTTGGATTGAGGGAGAAATATTATCTACACATTTTTTATTCTCCCTCTTATTTCTTTTAAACAGAATATAAACCATGAATTTATTGAAAAAATGATATCATCACTTTTCTTAAAGAAATAATCCCAAAATCAACAAACTCTAAGTTAAAATGAGCCATGAATGGTGTATAAAACCATAGTTATTATCTTATACATTAATAATATCCATGAAATTTACGAAGTGATGCGAGTTTTTAAAATATCACCTTTTAGGGAAAGGTTCATCAAATTTTCATTCAAATTTCTTTCCTACATCCATCTCAAAAAACATTTCAAAAAAATTCAAGTATAAAAAGAATGATTATCCCCCTTGTAAATTTAATTCTTAATTTTTCATTGAAAGATCTATTTTCCTCCTTTTTCACTTAAACTTTATTTTTTATATGAGCATGGGATAGAATATACAATGTACCTAAAATATAATGACATTTTTTATTATCTAGATTTTAAATATCTATATATTCATATTCACTTTAGGTATCCCCATGAATTTCATCACCTTAAATTCATTTTTTTAATAAAAACATTTAGATCAATCGGGAATATAACAGACCATTGGTGGTTTTCATTTTTGAAAATGGGCTATGGAATATTCTAAAACTAGATACAACTTTAAATTCATTTTTAATTATGCCTCCACCTATGAATTTCTAGAATAAATATTTTTGGACCAAATGACTTCTTCATTTCACTTTTATTTTTTACTTTGTGTATGGTTTTATCCTTACCATCATAATTGGTTTCTTCATATGTCTTCTTCACTTTAATTTCCAACCTCTCCAACCCAAATTATATTTTCATTCATTTATAGGGGTGTAGTGAGCCTTCTTACACTTCCACATAGCTTCTTAAGTTATGATAAGTTACTCTTTAAAGGTATCCTTCAGTGAAATTCAACTTCTTCATTATAGATGTCTTACACCATTCAAATCTGCATGCCTGTTTCTCAGATTGATTTAATTGTCTTCATGAGATTAATTATGTTAAATTTAACATTAATTTTGAGTCTAAAACTATCCATGAAGTGGAGTTTTCATCCAAAAAACTAGAATATTTTTTGGGGAATTAAATATTTTGTTAATTTCTTATTGGGTCTAATCCTATTTTTATCTTCTGGTTGGCCTAAAGGTAGGCTTACCATCTATCTTCTCTTCATTTTCCTTCAGATATTATGGACTTTTTCCATTAGTAATAGTTGAACCATGCTTGTTATAAGTACACTAGAACCCTTCATCACCATGAAATATCCTTTCATATCTTCTATAAAAATCATCAAGATATTAAAATCCATTGGATGTTAGAAAAAATTTCTTATTATGTGAGTTTTGGGTGTCCTTAGATGAGTTTCCCATAATTTTCATTTTTCCCCCCATCAATGTTAGCCATATCTATATTCCATAATTTTTCATATTGTGAAAATAATTGATGTCTTGGAGTATAAACATTCTATAACACTAGAAGTGACCAATAAATCATCTCTTTTTTCCATTGAGTGGTATTTCTGCTAATGGAGGGTTCTTCTAGAACATTATTCTTTCAGACACGCTGAGGGGGACTTATTAATTTTTCTGTTCTTTCCTCCACATTTATATAAGAGGTGAATTTCCACTTTTTTACCTATTTTTTATGAAAATAAAACCTATAATTTTAAACTTATGTAAATTAGTACATACAGATTCATCAGAATGTGGGATTACCTTATTATTCATTCTGAAAGAATATGTATCTTTTATTAAGATTATTCTACCACTATATTGATCCTTCTCTAAAGTTATAATCTCCTTAGAAACTTTAATAGTGTCTCTTTTCTTAGATTCATGTGAATATTCAACTTGAGTATCTTCCATGATTCTTAATTTCATTTCCTACTAAAGATACATTAAATTTAATATGTTCTCCAGATGTTTTAATACAAGCCTACTAAAGATACATTAAATTTAATATGTTCTCCAGATTTTTTAATACAAGTCACATTATCTTCACATTTAACTTATAATTTATGAATATATTATTTACAAAACATACTCATTTATTTCATGGAAATATAAATATCCTTTAATCATTTTTCCTTGATCTCTAATTGACTATTCTTGATATCAATAATTGCTTTGTGGGTATTTTTTGTGCTTGAAGCTCAACTTCTATTTCAACTACATTATCACAAAAAAAAACCTTTTAAATGATTCTTCTACATGTTATAACTTTGATTTATAATATAATAACTTGTATCCTTACCTTCAGTGATTTTAGTAAGAGTTTTACATTCTCAAAACCTCTTTCCTAATGTATCATCTCTCTCTTCAAGTTCTAATTTAGGATGTGATTTTTCATCCTGTAATCCCTTAATAAATTCAAGTATATATGTGAAAACATAAACAAGGACATTTTTCATGTACTATTTTATTACTAAGAAAAAATCTTTAACAAAACTCAATAGAAACACAATCACTATAGATAGAAAAACCCTCTATTATAGGATTAATTCTAATATAAATTTGATAATTCTTTACACAAATTTTAACTTCTATTAGTGGTGGATCCAACATCTACTACTTTTTAGGTGATAATTCTGAATATATATGAGATAATTTAGTATTCTATTTTTTTCATTTTTCTTGGTCGAAGCCTCTAGGTTTCTTCTACTTGGAATATCTTTAGTTTTATTCGGTTGAGGTTTATCTTTTGTTAGAGGTATCTCTATATATTATGGAAATTTAACATAATGTAATATCTTTAAACATAACTAGGAATACAGTTATAGATAAAAATATAGGTAACCCACTTTAATACCAATTGAGATTACCTAACAATCATGTAGTCGCCCTGAAAGGGGGGTGAATCATGGGTGACCAGCTTTTATGGATTATGTTCAAATTAAATTCTTCTGTCCTTTAATTTTATTGAACCTATGTCATAAGTTAGGATGTATAATTCATTAATAATCCATACTTTCTTATTTTTTCTTATTTTATGAAGATGATTTAAAGTGAATAACATGTTAGTATATTAATAAGGTTTGGACTCAACGAGATACTTTACTCTTTAGTGTGTTAAGAATCACCCATCGAATATATTTTCCACTATAATATATATCACATATTGTAATTGGTGTGGGATGGAATCACTCTTACCCCAAAAGATTCATTATATAACACAAGTGATGTATCTTTATATTGTATCATATAGTTGTGCTATGTGTCAAAAATCTCCACCTATATCTTCATAAGTATGTTGAATTGTTTATAATAGAACCACAAGTATTCAAAAATTCTCTGTGGACTTCCTCATGGATGGATATTTTATTTCCTTTTATCTTAAATTGTACTCAACATTAATGTCAGCCTCTCCTATTCTAGTATTTTGATCTTCTAGAGCTCTTGATTCCTCAAACATCAAAATCTAGGAATTTTGTAAGTCAGTGTGTAACAACTTAGATAAAATTTACACTCAATTTTATGTTTAAGAGTGTTTTACTTGGGTTTGGAGGGGATAAGAATCGTTTGGGGTTTTCTATAGGGGTATGTGGTTGGTACTTCCAACATGATACATTTACGCTATCAATGTTTGGACTACGACATAAATTTTCTGTATAGTATAAGTCATTGAAACGATTTTGGTCATAAAACCTTTTAGTCCGTAAAATGGTTTTACACCGTTAAACCTATGTGTGTGATGTAAAATAATAACTTAGGATAAATTAATCTAAGGAAATGTGTTTTTATTGGATATGAATTATAGGGGATTTACACTATAAAACCGAGTATTCCATGATAAGCCTAGTGTACCCTTTAGGTTTTATCTTCTGTTCAAATAACTCTTATATAAATTCATCATGCAGTCATTCTCTATCAGCCATATCTCTCATATAAATTATTTTGGGTGTTTCTACTCGTTTTGGGTTCCTTCATTTGGTGTTTCATCACCATGGTGTTTTTTCTTCTCATTCTTGGTAAGAAGCCTTTATTCTTATTCATTTCCATCAGTTTCAATGTATGCATTGGTTTCATTTAAAGGATGGGTTGATCATGTGTTGATTCTTGTTTGATACTTCTACATATATTGTGTGATATTCTTCTGAAGTCTTACCCTTGTGTTGTTTGTAGTGTGTTGTGCATGGTTCTAGAGGTATGTGTAACCTAACCTATTTTTTGACCCTTATTATTATGTAATTTGATTCTATGGTGTGAGGATCCTTGATAGGGCCTCCATTTGTATTTTCCTATTTCTTCCAGTGGTTTTTGATCTCAATGTTTTTAGTGTATGACCTATGTTTGAGGTTAGAGTTTATATCTCTAGCCTATGTTGGATGAACCTTGATGCGCTCATTTTATAAATGGTTTTGTAAATGTAATGGCATGATATATTAATTGATTGTTTTTTGTAAACTAGTTTTTGAGAAAATATAGTTTTCCCAATTTTTTAGTAAAAGAAAACGTATTTTCAAATCATTTTGAAATGTATTGTTATGAAATGGGGTTAAAATCATGGTTATGATGAAATAATTAAGGAAATATAGTGCATAATAAGCCTTGGGTACTAAGGTAGAAGGTGTAGAAATAGGCCTCGTCCATTGATGTTGTTAAGGGGTTCACTTATGGGGTTTTCCTCTAATCTTTAGGCTTAGTGTCTTAGGTAATAGTTATATACTATTGGGGAGCACTTTCTTGTTTTTTCTATGCTCCTTAATTTTAATGTGTATGTCTAAGGGATTTATGTGCACACTTGTCTTTGTTTGGAAATTAGTGATCTTGATAGTAAGACTTGTAGTGATCCTTAGAATTATTTTCATGTGATTTTTTTGTACTATTTATCTTTGATTACCTACATAGATAAATTCTTTATTCTTGGAAACTATTTTACATGGATTTTTTAGTGAAATGGAAAAAGTGGAAATATTTTACCATGATTTTGATATTGAAACTATTTAACAACTAATCAGACAATATTTTTTAAAAATTTGATAATATTTGGATTGTTTTACAAGGAGTTTATATGGAGCACCTAGGTGGGATCTGACTAAGTCTGTCATCTCACACCCCGAACACCACCTCAGCTATGTTTGGACCTTTTATTATGTTATGATGTAGAAAAAGGAAAGGGAAGTTACCCCAGATAAACTCTACAAAAAAGGAGAAGCCCCCGAGGAATATTTAGAGCTGGTGCACTCACCATAGTAGAACCAGTGGATTTGGAAGAATAATAGGGTATGGCTACGCCATCAGGACCAGCCTGTTCTTGCACGGGAATCTTAGCCAGTTGGCCATGCGAAGGTGGACAGCTACCATCATGATGCAGATGCTGGGGAGAGGTAGTTCCTGGTAGTTATAGTCTGATTGAATTCTCTAAGATCTTAGGGTCATGTAATGTCTCTTAAAACTATGGTCCATGTAATCACTAAGCCTATGGGCCTTTTAAGGCTTCCCCTCATCTCTTTAAAGGGGTTTATCAAAAATCAATAAAAATGAAGGCTTTTGGGCCATTCGGGCTATGTAGAAAAAGGAATGGCACCGTAGTGAGGTGGTGAGTTTCATGTCATCTAGGTATGGGCAGTTAGTGGTGAGATGGGGGGATGTTTCACATTTATCACATGTAGTATAAGATGTTGGGTTTGTTATCATTTATTGTTTTCTTTGACGTATTCCTTTGGTTCTATATGGTTTTCAATTTGTATCGCTCTAATAGATTATCTTCTATTGTGTAATATATTTCATTTATTTTTATTTTGTTATTTCATTCCTTGAGGAAAATATATTCCATATATCCTATTTCAGGATTGGAAAAATCATCCTTTATTATTATGTTTGGTTCTTGGGTTTCAGTTACTCACTTGTGGGGATTATGAACACCCTTAGGTTATGTGGGTGATAGGTTTGAGTATCGTGTTATAGGGTAACCCAGTTCGATTCATTGTAAATTAGTATCAAATGAGGCTTCACCTCAAGTGTCTTTATCATGGGACATCAGGTAAACAGCATAAAATATTTTTGGGACTTGTGAGGTGGATTGTGGTATGTTTTTATCCTTATCAAACTATGATGAACCTCAAGTTACCAATGGACTTCGGGATGTGAATATATATTGTTGATTTTTTATCTTAATCTCTGTTTTTTCTTATAGGATTTTTAGTTTAAACTGATTTTTTTTATTGTTTATCATTTTTATAGAACATAGTAATATTCATTTAAGGTATCATCTATGGGTTCCAAGGGAGTTTTTAGAGGAGACACTCCTCAATGAAACCCTCATTTTGATCATAATATTATAGAAGCTATTATGAGGGCAGTTCATTTCATGGACAAAAATGTTCCATGAGTTCAGGAAACCATAATTGAAGCACTGTCAAAAGTTTGAGAAGACAGAGATCTAGTATAACAATTACTATCTGATAATCCCCTGTCTTATAAGGGTAAAAATTAACCCCAAGAGATGGAAGATTTTATGTATAACATCCATTAATTATTTTACATTTTAGACACACCTGAGGTTATCATGGTAAAGTGCACAACATTCAAACTTGAGTGTCTTCAAAATTGTTGGTGAGATTCTATATTACAGGTATATAGGCATTTAGGATTGGAATACAAGGGTATCAATACCCTATTATTTATGTTATTCTACCCAAATTCTCTGATGGTCGTGAAGCCTCTATAATTCCTCTCATATTAACAGGGAGAGTTCTCGATGTCAGAATACATCAATCGGTTTGCAGATCCTTTTTTCTCTGTTGGTATTGTAGAATGATAAGTTAAATACTCAAAAGTGCATACAGGTTTTGAGATAAGATATTTGAATGTTGTCTTATATGTTAATGATTTAAACCTATCATGACATGGTGGATAGGGAAATGATGAAGTAGATTTATATAATGGGAAATATTGGCAACAATACTGATTCTCTTTCACCCGGTGGAATTTTTAGTGGCACATATTGTAGTGACCCATACTATTAATACATATATATTACATATTCATAGTTTAATATTATTTAAAAAATTTAATGATCCATTCAAGAATTGTATAGCTTTAGGGTCTTTGTAAAATTAATAACATAAAAAATTGTTCATAATAGTTCTTCATCCTCTCCCACATAGAATTTTTTAACTATAAACTATCTTAGACATATCGAACATAAAACCATTCTTCATAAATTTGGAAAATAAACTTAAGAAAGGGTGAGATTGGATGCAAAGTAAGGTTAAACAAGAAAGATATCAATTTTCACTTGAGAATAAACTAAACATAAGGTTATGATAACATGAGAATAAAATTTTAAAATCATTCCCTTTATATCATAAATAATAATCTTGAATCATATAATAAATATTGTCAATTCATAAGACATGAATCATGATTGAATCAAATAACATGAGTCATGTAAGAATAAAATGGGCATAATACATAAGTTTTTGGTATACAGGTAAGCATAGAAAATCATTTCCTTATAATTGAATTTCTATTTCCAATATTATCATAGTGGAATGGGTTTACTCCCCAAACTATTAAAGTATTCAAGGCTCACTCCCAAGACTATCATAGTGGAAAAAGTCTCTAACTAAACTATGATCACTCCCCATTAGAAACTTGTATATCTCATAAGATATCAATCATTTACCAAAACATTTTATGGAGATATATGTCCCACCAATAACATAATGAAAATAATAAATATGTTTACCATAAGATCATAAAAAACTGATCATATCCAAAACCATGAAAATAAATGGGTTTCATAAACATTTCATGATGTCATAAATTGTAAAAAAGGAATGGGTTTCATAATAATTTTATCATTTCATAACAGTATAATCTGTGAAAAAGGAAAGGATTTCCTAAAAATTATTTCATAAACACAAACTCTCTATAGATATAATAAGGATGATATATTTTTATCATAACCCTAGTAAAGAAAAATTGAAATCAATGGCTGTTGTATTTGATACATATAAATACCATTAAAATATCATTAACCATTACTGAGGAAAATATATATTCAATTTTTAAATCATTTTTTAATGTTTCAGGTTTTCAATATATTATTTTTGGATATTATATGGATTATTTTTTAGACCATGTTCTGAGACGGTGTGCAAATCCAGTTCTCAGTGTGTCTGGAATAAGCATTTGAAATATACTAAATATATTAAATTACTCATACATGGATTTTTTCTATAAAAATGGAATAAATTCTAAATGGGTGCCCGGATTAGACATATGTGTGCCCTATTGACTTTAAAAAGTGGTTGTACCCTAGGTGTGATTTAAAAATAGTTGGTGAGAATATTTTATAGAGAATTAATAACAGGTAGAGAAATGAATAAAATAAAATAATAAATTATTTTATTCTGTTTTTTTTTTTTGAAACATCGATTGGAAGTCTTTAGATATACTTATATGTAAAAATCATATGGTTAGATGCATAAACATAGAGGCATTGGATAGCCATAATAGAGACTTTTGGAGGACTAATCTTAGGAGAACAATGACCAGATCCTGGATTGATGATCAACACGTAAACGATTCAATGGATCTCACTAACGACAATGGCACAACCCAGTTCTTCCTTAGTGATTGATCCAAATCATGATAGGTCATGTGTTTCAATTTTATTCTTCCTGATTATTATTTCCTATGATGAACGTGGATCAATAAACCAATGGATTAATCTTCAGATTATACATATTGTGGGACGGTTTTGTTTGTGTGGGTTTATGGGGGAATATATTTGTGATTTTTTATCATTTTATTTTCATTCTAATGGAAATGAATTGAGATCGACACAAACATTAATTGATGTTTTTTTCTCTTATTGCTTCTTTTTCTTTTCTCCCTTGGTTCATTTCTCATCTTAAGAATTATTTATTCAGTTCGATACTGGACTTACCCTAATCAATCGATCGTTGAACACATGTTTCTTGGAACAATGATTTTATATCATAGTTCGTGGATTGGAACGACATGAAAGAGGTGTGACTATAGAGATGAAGTGATTCAGATGACAGTGGATACTCAATTTCATGTTCTTCAGTGTCCTTCGATGTGTGATGAAGAATGATTATTTGATCCATTTTCCAAGAAGTACTGATAACAATAATTATTTTTTGTTGATGAAAAGGTTTGGATGAGGCCTCCCCTTGAGCTTACTAGAAAGGTGTGGTCAGAATGGTGGTCAGAGCAATGGAAAAGATTACCAAAGTGCAGATCTAGATTTTTGGTAATCCCATACTACATGGTATGTAAGTCAGATCTACACACCTTGGGGAGAACCATTACGGTGGCTAGGGTTTTGGGTGAAATTTATATATCATGTGGAGTGTCCACTATCACATGGAGTATGTTCTTTCTCATGTGAATCAGTGTGTACCTCATAGGAATACGGACATGGGTTGGACTACATAGAATGGGGCACGTTTTTTTACTCCCCCACATGGAGACGACCTAGACCGGGCACATGGCCTACACTATGTACTGGTACATGGGAAACATGCATGGGATGAATCTGTGTACTAGCACAATGCATGGATTATATCTCTTTCCGTCTATATATTGGACAAGTTTCATTATGTTTCATTACATTTATCCTTTCTATAAGTATTGTTATGGAATCATCTCCTACTTCTAGTTCTATGATCCCTTTAGTTGGACATCTTGGATATAGTTGTCCGTCCAAGAGTTCTAAAGTGAGATCCTCTATTTATCTTCATTCACATAGTGGAGTTATTGGAATCATCATGACCAACACTACATGAGTGTCGATCCTCTACTTAGCTGGTTACTCTAGATTGATTTTTTGGTATCACCCCACGACCTTGGCGGTGATCCCCATATTATATCATATTCTCTTTGGTATATCAGCATGTTATTTCTCATAATGAGACCTGAGGAGTAGTACTTATTTGATGGACATCCTCAGTGCTATCAGAATCTAGAGTGTGTTCTCCAAAATGAGTGATTTGTGGAATCATGGAGATGGAATCCGATGATGATATATTTTGGTTGTGACTTACCTCTATACTTTGTGTCTTTGTTGTTTATATTAGTATATTCTTGTCATATGTGTTGTAGACATATACCTATGTTGATCTGGTGGTATTTAATTTGTTGTATGCTTTGTATTTTTTAGGTGTCCAGCTAAGTATTTTTATACTAACCTATGCATCGTATTTTCTTGAACGTGTCATGTATTATGCAGAAGATATAGATTTTGAAAAAGTCCTAGGAAGACTGGGACCAGATAGTTCTTAGTGAGACTAGTATGACTGAGATGCATTCCTATGACTTTCTAACATCAATCCTAGTACATAATTTCATGTTGTACTTTTGTTTCACACTCTTTGTGGTGGTCTTGTATTTTTCCTTATTTACTTTCCTTTACATCCTGTCATACTCTGGTTAGAGGATTTAAATGAATTCAAGCATCATTTTTTATTTTTTATTATATTTCCTCATTTTTAGGATTGGAGATTTGTACATGTCTATAGGTTTATAGTCTAAGGCATCTCATGTCAGAGATATGTCTTCATGGTGCTAGTCCCCGGCCAATGGCCTATTGGAGGTGACCATTGGAAGTTATGGCATGGGACTCGTAGGGACGAGTCTTGACAGAGTGGTATCATAGTTGTTATTTCTATATTAGTATTAAAGTCTATGATATTGGTTTGGGGACACATATTTAAGTGTTTAAAGTTCATCATTTAGGATATGGAATCAAGTGTTGGTGTGGCGGCCGACGTATCTATACACTAGGATTCTGATCGCATACTTTTTGACTCGGTATATGATAACACTGGTTATAGGGAAAACAATGGTTCATGCATCACATTGAAATGGTTTTGGGTTCCATGTCCTTCTTGAGTAATATCTCTAGATATACTAATTGTCCATGGTAAATCTTTTTTGTCTAAGGATGCCTCTATGACATATGTCGAATAGGATTCAGAAAGACCATATGGATGATCCCTTCAGTGATGAGGCATTGATACATGGAAAAGTTCCTATGATGTTTTTTCTATGTGTTTCACCATCCATACCACCACCTATATATCAAAATGTGGCAACCATAGTACAAGAAAATGAGATGCGTATGCTGATAACACTTCACAACTTTCAATGAAAGAGACCCCTTAGGTTCAAAGGGGATCCCGACCCACAGGTTGATAAGGACTACCTTGAGGTGGTGACCCTATTTTTCCATCTCGTTAGGACACCAATAGATTAGATGGTGGACCTAGAGGCAATCCATATAAATGGATTATTAAGGTGATGTTGGGGGTTAGTGAAATAATCTTATGATGAGGAAAATCTTTCATGGATAGAGTTCGAGCATCATTTCAGATAGGATTTCTCAGTAGCTATGCTAAGGGTTGTATGTATCTAGGAGGTTATATAGCTCCAGTAGGGTATCATGATAGTATCCAAGTATTCATTGATGTTTACCAACCTCTATAGGTACTCAATGGATATGGTTCGTGATTGGTTCTTCAAGGATCGGACCTTCGAGAAAGGACTTCATAGAGACATTCTGACTAGTGTTATCCATGTGTGCATTCTTACCTTTGTTGGGTTTATAGAGGGAAATTTGGTGGTTGAGAGTTTCTTGGATGAGTAAATACATTTAGTGGTTGTTAGAAGTGAGAAAGAAAGAGTAGAGACCTCAGTAGTAGGGAGATGAAATCAGTCTTAGGGACCTAGGCATGTGACACATTTCAGGATGAGGTCATGAGATAGAGTATCTTTGGTAAAGGGCTCACAAGGTGGGTTCATTCATCCCAAAGAGAGGTGTTTATACACATGTGACGAAAGGGTACATCTCACCCTAGATTGTCTAACTCACCGTACAACTAAAAGAGAGACCATAGATGGGACATTGAGAAAGATATAGTGAATGGAGAAGGAAGGTATTCAGGGTGGAAGACATATATTAGGAGCAAGGAGAACATTAGTAGGAGTTCAAATTTTAGAATTGATACCACCACCACCACCAGGTGGTCCCTAATAGACCCAAGGAGCTAGATGATAGTGGAGGGGATAGCTACATGTGGTCAAATTTTATGACCGAGAGGCTCAGGGAATGATTCAATTTATGATCTATGTATTTCCTACCTTAGTTATAGTACTGATAGACATAGGTTCTAGTCATTCCTTTATTTCCACGTAGATTTTACAAGATATATAGATTTTGGTTAAACCTTTGGATCAATCCTTACGCATGGAGACTCCTACTGGAGAAGACTCAGTGATCATTCACTTTTTCCAATAGTTTGACCTAACTCTTGGAGGCGAGAGTTTCTATTGAATTATTTTCATAGCAGCTTGGAGGCCTTAAGATGTCATTGTTAGTATGGATTTTTTTATCTATATTTCATTCCTAAATTTACTATTTTAGGTTTAAGATGTTCTGTTTCCACTATTATCGAACAAATTTTTCCTTTTTTCGGTGAAATGGAAACCCAGGTAGTGCAGGATGACTCGTGCATAGAAGTTATAGCTGATTACTCATCATTTGGGTAGTCTAACCATTGGTGTAGTGTATGTTATTAGTTCTTAGTTCACTACATTTGTGGTAGAGTATGATGATGCCTTCTTTGAGAATGTTATAGGGTTACCTCCCCACTGAGACATATACTTCTGTATTGATCTACACCTGAAGATTACACCAATATATGTGCCAACATATTGGATGGCTCTCGAGGAGCTTCACGAGATTAGGGTGTATTTTGGGGACTTGTAGAGGAAGGAATTTGTTAGATCCAATGTTTCACCATGGGTAGCCTCCGTTTTGTTTTCCTAGAAGGAATACAGGAGCTTGAGTTTTTGTATAGACTATAAGTACTTGAACCAGGTGACCATAATGAAAAAGTATATACTGCCAAGGATCGACAACCTCTTTAATTAATTGATAGTCGCATGATGGTTCTTGAAGGTTCACCTCATCTCAGCCTATCACCTATTGAAAGTATGGGATGAGGATATAATGAATAGGCATTCATATGCCAATTTGGTTACTATGAGTACAAGGTGATGCCCTTTGGTGTGATGAATGCTCTAGCAGTGTTCAGGGGACTCATGATCTAGATCTTTCAAGCTTACTTATACTGTTTCTTGGTATTCTTCATCAATGAAATCCTTGTGTACTCATCATCTTAATAGGAGCATACGAGACACATTAGTATAGTTATAGATGCAATTTGGGAGCACCATCTTTATAAAAATCTCTTGAAATGTCAATTCTAGATTCAAGCGGTCCACCTTTTGGGACATGTAATCTCAGTGGATGGATTAGTAGTG
The DNA here is from genome assembly GCA_963277665.1 of Viscum album. NCBI lineage: Eukaryota > Viridiplantae > Streptophyta > Magnoliopsida > Santalales > Viscaceae > Viscum > Viscum album. The sequence goes on from OY728148.1 coordinate 167,482,362, forward strand.
GACACATACAAGGTTGATGTAGTGTAACATTGGGATCCACTTAAGAGTGTGATGGAGGTGCGGAGAATCCTTGGGTTGTAAGGCTATTACCAAATATTAAAATCTGATTTCTCTAGGATATTACCACCTATGGTAGATTAGACTCAAAAGGGAAAACCTTTAATGAGGATAGAGAGATGTCAGCAGGATTTTTAGTTATTGTGATAGAGTATGACAAGTGCTCTTATATTGATATTACCAGAAGAGGGTGTCGAGTACATATTGTTCTATAATGCATCAATAAACGGGCTTGTTTGTGTTCTGACACAGAGGTAATTAGTGATTTCCTAAGGGTCATTACAGTTGAGACTACTCAATCAAAACTACGCGACCCATGATCTTGACATAGAAGTGGTAGTATTCAATTCAAATATGTGGTGAACTACCCGATGGGTGAGCCGTTTATCATCTACTCCAATCAGAAGTGTCTCAAGTATATATTTTCTCATAAGGATCTCAACTTTAGATAGAGGATGTGGCTATATTAACTTTAAAATAATGGATTTAAAATTTTATATACTCTTGGGAATGGGAATTTAGTATAAGATTCTCTCAGTAAGAGGTCATGTTCGCTGTTTTTAAATGGGGCATCAAAGTAGTTGGCCTTGTTGAAGTTATCCCTTGTTGATGGAGATGGAGCAGCTTACCTTTAGTTGATGGTTTTTATCCTACCAATCTTGAAATGGTTCAGGGAGAGATAGCTAGGGGATGATGACTCTTAGAACCTATGTAATCAAATATCGACTGGACATGCTCCAAATGGATTTTCTCGAGATCAGAAGCACGCCATTATTTTCAAAGGACACACGATGGTACTAGTGAAGTTGTGGGAAGAAGTTTTGAGATAGTTTAATATATATCCTTCAGAGGTACATTCAAGTGTGGAAAATATATTCAATGAGCTATGGAATTATTTTCTATGTCCATGGATGAAGAAATAGATTTTATAGTTTCTTTATCGATGTCGTAGTTTTCATTAAGTGAAAAAAGAGCACCAAGTTTTAGTGGGTTTAGCTCAACCCCTTGAGGTGCCAGAATTTAAGTGGGATGGGATATATTTACACTTCGTGACATGCATACTACATTCTTATAGGGGATATTATTCCATATGGGTGATCATAGACTGACTCACCATGTAATCCAACTTCATAACATTATAAGAGTAAAGTTCAGTAGAAAGCATGGGAGGCATCTACCTGAATGAGATAGTACAACTCAATGGAGTTCTATCGAAAATTGTTTTTGTTCATGATGTTCACTTTACATCCTGATTGTGGAAGATATTATAGGAGGCATTTGGGACCCAATTATGCTTGATAACATTATTTCACCCCAAAACTAATGGCCAAATAGACCTGACTGTTTAGGTTATCGAAGAAATTCTATGATCTTTCATGTTATAATTTTGACATAGTTGGGATGATCACCTACCACTAGTGAAGTTTTTGTACTAAAAAATCTACAATTCCACCATCATTATGGCACCATGCAAGGCTTTCTATGGGTGAGACTATAGGTTGCCACTTTTATGGACTGGCCGAGGTGATTTAGAACCTATGGGCCTAGAGTTGGTGTGATCTATAATAGAGAAGGTTCATATCATGCAGGAGTAGATAAAGAATACACAAATCAATATGAATTATTTTGATGAGAGGAGAAAGTGGCCTTTGGAGTTCATGGAAAGAGGCCATGTGTTTTTATGAGTTTCACCTTGACATGGATTACGGAAATTTGATCGGGGTGGAAAGTTATCTCTAAGTTTCACTGGTTGTAATGACCCAAACTTTTATTAATGAAAATTCCACATAATTTAATTAAATGTATTATTATCTAAAATGGTTATATAAAACATATGAACTTCCTTGATTTTATGTTTTTGGATTTTATAATGTTGTTAGGAATTGTTACCATCTCTAATATAGTCATTTCACAATGATCAGATTATTAGTTTAAATATAAGGCTTTAACAAATCCATTTTACTCATACAAAGGAAGTGATAGCCTTATCAAGTAGAATTTCCCCATACGAAGCACAATTTTTGGATCTTGTAAAGGAGGTATAGTCACTGGGATTCTCTCTTGACCACACCCAAGCCGAGCATCAACGCGTTAAGCTTGAACGGAACCACCTACAAGACAAGTGTAAGTTAATCGATTTTACCACCTGAGCGATGTTATCCGAGATGCCCCAAGATTCTTTCACCATTAAACACCTTACCCTTAGGTTATATGTGCGTGTAATAAGGGGTTATGTAACAATATCCTATCATAATGATTATGTGCATTATTTTTGTATAAAGAATATACATTCATTTTATTATTTTTACTTTGTAAATGGTTGTTGAAGCACAAATAGTATATTTAGTTAATATTCAATTAAAAATATATTTGGATGAATTAATGGATTTTTTAATTAAATATTTTTTTAATAAAATATTTTTACTAAATTACTTTTTATTATATATAGATGATCAGATATTTGTTTATGAATACAATTGATATTTTTATTAAGGTTGGAAAACTGTTTTTGTCAAAACCCTAGAATTTTCAATAAGTATCAATAGTGAATTTTTCATAATTTTTTTAGGATGTCAAAATTATCTAATGGTGGATTTTTCAAAATTTTCTGAGACAGTCGAATTTTTTGGGTAAAAAATAATTACCATTTAAATATATAATGTGTTTTATGGCATCATAATGACCTAATAGTGATGTAATAAAATACTATAAAAATTATATTCGGCCAGTATATGTTTTATCTTTAAAATAAAGTGATTTTATATTTCTTTGATTAATTTTATGGTGCCTTAGTGGACCCTCTAATACTTATAAAATATTTTAACTTTTTAAATGATTTCCGTGAGGGTGTGACTCACCTCCACATAATCAAGCCTAATATTTTAATAAGTTCGGAAATTTTCCTTGTAAAATAATGTTTTACACTCTCCTTTGTCAAAAACATGGGCAAAAACCGTGTGTTGGTTTGTGGGTTTGATTAGTTTAATGAGTAGTGTACAAAACCAAAAAAATAAATAATTCCCTCTCCATTCTAATATAAACCCACTCAACCTCCCATTACTCTTCACTCAAAACCTTTGGATCTCAAAAAACCCTTGAAATCTTCTCTCCATAATCTTCCCAAAGTTCCCTAAGTTCCCTTGAAACTTTTCTCAAGCCTCTCCCAAGCCTTTTGGTTCACACTTCCAAGTAAGGGATTTCTTCCTTCCTCATTTTTGTCCAAATTTCATTTTGTTGTTATATCCTTTTATTTTCAATTACTAATGTTGGGGAATTATTTTTCACCTCCCCCATACATCCCTCTGTATTTTTGAATGATGATAGACCTGTTTCTCTCTCTTTAATTCCTCCCATGTACACTCGTTACCATTCCAAAATTCTATAAGGAATTTATCTCTTCTCATTTACATTCAAGCAATTATTTTATAATATGCATATAAAGTCCATTAAATATTTTGGGATATTTTGTTCCATGATACCCTTACTATCTATTTTATATATAAATGATGAGAGACCTCTTTCTCTCTCATCAACCCATTTTACGTCGTTATGTTTTCGAAGTTACACCAAAATTTCCCATTCCAAATCATTCTGTAAGTGAATACCATACACATTTCTCTATCAAGGGTATTCACCATTATGCACATGTACTTGTTGATTTAGGACATAAATTTATGTATATTTGCGGAATAAATTATTATGTTTAATGAATTCATGTTGTATGATCCATGCAGCACACTTATGCATGTAATGCAATGTTTATAAAGGGGCACCCTGATAGCGCCTCAATGCATTGGGTAAAGATTAGTATCATGATACATCAGGTGAAATGAGGGTTTACTCATGATTATTCAAGTGAAAAGAGGGTTTACACATGCTAATTCAAGTTCAATGAGGGTTTGCTCATGATCCATGTGTAATGAGCCTTAGCTCATGGTAAAATAATGTTAAATGTTGTTACCACAATTCCATATTATGATAATCATGCTATATGATGCCTTTATTTTTTTGTCTCTATTTTGATCCATCAATATTACTATTTACTAACATGTACTATATTCTTTATGTTATGCCTTGTTTACTCACTTACTAGGATTTATAGATTACCCTTTTCTTATGCATGTCCTTAGGTCATCCCATGAAATGGTAATTATGTAGGAATGTTGTGGTCATATAAAAGAAGTTTTCAATAAAGATGTTGTGTTTTAGATTCTAAGTTGTTATGTAATGTTACTCATTTCCCAAGACAGTAGACCTCTCTATCCTCATAGTTGTATTAGGTGAAATTTTATGTAATAAATCAGGTTTATGTGTGTAATAAAGAGGAGGGTTGTTATATCATTCATTTCCTGATACTACGTAGATTTTTGAAGGTGGTATAGCACTTAGATATACCTCTCTAGTTACATCGGGTATAGGAAATCTTCCATGTTCTATAGCTGAGGATGTATATGCATGATCCATCACATGTTATCGACTGGGGTGAGCTGGAGATCGAGGATGGTGCGACCATTGGTGAGTACCCAGTAGAGATCGAGGGTCGATGGAAGAGAATCCTTCATGGGAAATCGATTCCTTTAGTGTGTATCTGATGACAACACGAGAATCTATAGGAGAGCACATGTGAGTGGGAGGATGAAATTCATTCTCAGTACCCACATATTTTTTAATATCCCTTGTTTTCGATTTTCGAGGATGTAAAGCCCCAAGGTGGTGAGAATTTAATGTCTCATATTTTCCATGTATTATTTTTAGACCTTATATGGATTATTTTTTAGACCATGTGATAAGTCTGAATGCAATTCTAAATCCTGGTGTTCCTAGAATAAATTTTTGAAATATATTAAATTTCATGTGCAAGAATTTTTTCCAAAAAAAATAAAAAAATATAAATGCGTTCCCAAATCAGAAATCGGAGGGAAGAGTTGAGTTCATAATGTGTATTTTTTCCTATGCGTGACTTAATATTATTCTACATGGGTAATTGTTAGAAAATTCATCGCAAATAGAGATATGAATAAAATAATAGATTTAATTATTATATTTCATTTTTATTAATGCATGTATTAGATTCCTTTAAATAGACTATAATGGAAAAATACTAGGGTTAGCTGCATAACCTTGGAGCTGTTGGGGAGGCATTAGAGAGACCATCAGATGATTTCTCTCTATAAAATGACGTCCTGGTCATGAATTGAAGATCATTGGGAAATAGATTCAATGGATATAACCAAAGACAACTACGTAACCCCATTCTTTTTCAGCAATAGATCCAAATTTTGGTATGGAGTGTTTTTTTATTTGATTTTTCCTCGTAATTATTTACTATAATGAACGCAGATCAATCGACCTAAAAATTGATCCATGGATCATGTGAATTGAAGGATCTGTTTATTTGTGGATTTTTTATTGGGGAATATATTTGTGAATGTAGATTATTAGATTTTCATTCTAACAGAAATGAATTAGGATCATCATGAACATCGATTGAGGTTCATTCCTAGTATTTGTTCTTTTACTTTTCTCCCATAGTTCATCGCTCTTCACGGCCATTATTCGTATGACATGTGGCTTGACTTGTCCAAATGAATCGATCATTTTGTACTAGTTTCTTGGTAAAACAATCTGATATCATAGATTTGGGATTGTCACAACATGAAAGAGGTAAAATGATGGAGATGAAGTGATTTAGATGATAGTGGATACCTGATTTATCCTTCTTCATTGTTCTTCAGAGAATGATGAAGAATGAATATTTGATCTAATTTATGAGAAGATATGATGATATTAATTATTTTTTGTTGATGGAAAGGCTTAGATAAGGCCTCCCCTCAAGTTTCCTAGCAAGGGACAACTAGAATGGTGGTTAGAGAAATAGAGAACATGACTGGATAATGGATCTAGATTTTTGGAAAATCCCATGATATATAGTGTGTAAGTCATATTTACATTCCATATGGGGACCCATTAGGTTGGCTAGGATTTTAGGTGATATTTTAGTATCACACGGTGTGTGACCCTAGTCACACAACATCTGGTCTCTCCCAGGAGACTCGGTGTGTACCTTAGAGTTATAGGGACATAGGGTGGACTATAAGTGTTGGAGCACACTATGTACTCCCCCACACGGAAATGGTCTTGACCCAGAACATGGACTAAGTTGTGTACTGGTATAGGGGCTGATTTCATGTACACAAACATGGGTGGAATACATGTTATGACAAAATTTTGTGTAATTTTACATGAACATGGATTGATGACACCGGACGTTTACATTAGTTTGATCTAGGGTCATGGGACAAGGAATGTAAACTCTAATACACATTGTGTACACTTTCACACATGGCATAGAGCCCTTTTCCCATGTATCTTGTAAATGATTCACTAGGGTTTTTTTCCCTTATCCTTTCCTTGAGGGTTAATATGGAATTGTATCATACTTCTAGGAAAACAATCCATTCATAAGTACTTCTTGGAAAGAGTCATTGGAATCCCTCATAGAGGATGGGAGTGAGATCCTTTATTGATATTTGTGCCCTAAGTTGAGTTCATGGTATCTATATGACAAACTCTACACATGAATTGATCCTCAACTTAGTAGGTTAATCCAAATTGAGTTTATGGTATGACACCATGGCCATGGTAGTGATCCTAATTTATTTATCATATTTTCCTTGGACTGTCATCATGTTCTCTCTCATGAAGAGACCCGATGAGTAGTACCTCTCAGATGGGCGTCATTATTTCAATCAGACTCAAGAAGTGTGTTATTTTAAATGAGTGCTTTTTAGAATTTTTTATTTGTATTCCCAGGATGTTGTATTATGATTGTGACTTACCACTATATTATGTGCCATTATTTATTATATCTGGATATTGTTTTTATATATGTTGTAGATACATAACATTTTAGAGATGACTATATTTCCTTTATTGTATGCTTTGTGGTTTCAGGGTTTTCCTATTGAGTATTGTTATTCTCACCCCTACATGGGCTTTTCCTGTAGATTACATGTCTTATGTAAAGAATCGACATTTTGATAGTTTCCTAGGAGGACCAAGACCAGACGAAGCTTAGTGAGACCAGACAGACCAAGGTGTGTCCCTACAGCTTTCTGATATTAGTCCTAGTACTTACTTTCAGGATGGACTTCTATTTTAGAATATTTTTGGTTGGCATGTATTAGGACATGTTTACTTTCCTTTACTTCTCATCATACGAGGGTTGCAGGAATTAGATGTATTCATGCCTGGTTGTTTAGTTTTTTTAAATTTTATCATTGTATTGTCTTGGAGATGTTTGTGTATATACATGTGCATATGCTACGGCCTATCATGTTAGATATATACATACTTAGTGTTAGTAACCATTCTCTTGCATATTGGAGGTGGGCTTGTGAAGTCATGACATGGGTCCCACTGGGATGGGTCATGAAAACTTTCTCAAAATTTAAATTTTTTAAAAACATTATGGAAAAGATTTTCATTAAATATTACCATGGAAATAAGTAATATAATCTTTAAATAATTGATTGGTCAAGATGGTGGTAAAAAATTTCTTGCCGTACAAGTTAAAAGAACATTCGCTTATAAAAAGTAAAAAAATACCACATTCAAAAAAATGTAAGAATTATAATTTGAAACCTTTTTTTGAAAATTAAAACTTGGGTAAAAAATTATTTAAAAATAATTGGATAATATTAAAACTCATTTTTAAAACATTTTTAGAAAACAGGGATATTGAAGGAAAATGTTTTCGACCGAAGTGAAAAATAATGTCGATTTTCTTTAAAAACACATTTTCATTAACTATAGTACTTAGGATGAGTGAAATGAAAGGAAAACTTGTTTTCTTAAGAAATAACCATAGGAGAAGAAAATTTATTAGTTTATTGGAATGTAGATCATAAGATTTCATAATCATAAACATAATCATAATCAATCTTGATAAATAATGAGACTGCAACATAAACCCCCTTACAACTATGTTAACTTTTGAATAATATGTCCCATGAAATTAATTTTATTTTATCAATAATTAAATCCTTATAATTTTCATATATTTTATCATAAAATATATTCATGGATATTATATACAACACAAAAAATAAACTAGTGGTGTATAAGTTATGTGTCTCACATAAATAAAAGTGAGGCAAAAATACCTTAACTCGAGTTCTCCTTACTTTTGAATCCCTTTAACCTTTAGTATAATAAATATATATTTATTATAATTATATTACAGAGTAATTTTCATACTTATAGTGTCATATATGATCCATTTATAACAATACAATTCCCTTTTATCAATAATTATTTATTAAAATCGTTATTTCTATGTGTTGACTATTTCGTTTATCAGGTGTATTTTGATTTAGTAGTTCTAATAATTTTATATTTATCTTGGTTCCATAATATATATAATATTAATAATAACATAAAAAAATATATATTAATTATATACATATTTATAGTCATCCATCAATGTTATATATTGAAAAATGTACTACACCATTTATGGAGATGGCGGGTCATACATTAACATGAACATTATTTTCATATTTTGATGAATGAAATAAAATAAAGATAAATATTAATTCACCTTTATAGTATAATTATTATTTCATTTAGATAATATATTCTCATATAATTTGTCCTTATTACCATGAAATTAAAATATAAATTAAATAATAATCACATCGCTTCGTGAACATAGTAGTCCACAAATATGAACGAATGGCGTTATCATTTCCCAAAGGATTTGATAGTAAGTAGGTAGATGTGATATTATAATTTAATAAGTTCTAATATGTCATAAATATCATATATAAACATTAATACCATCATAATACCCAAAAATAAAATTTGGTGATGAAAAATGAATTGTTTTTCTATGTGGAGATGGTAAGCCGTACGTATGCACGAGTAGTACTTTTATTTCTTATTTAAGGGTAAAGAGAGTGTATAATGGTGTTTTCATGATCATAATAAAATTTCAGAATATTTAAGATAATTAATTATTATATCCTTAATAGAATACATTTAGAGGTTTTAAATAATATTATAAAAGAAATTGATCAGTAAAGGCGATTATCTCTTCTTTGAAACGATTCCTTCAAATCTTCTCTAAAGGGATCTAAGATTAGTCTTTTTGGAACAAAAGAACCTCTATGATGTGTATATGGAATTTTATTAGAGATTCTAGTAGATATTGGTTGATTTAAAAGGATAAATGTAGTATGAAGAAAATAAATGAGGTTTCCCTTTTATAATTGGGGAAAGGTACACTCTTAGAATTTATTAATATATTAAATTTATCTAAATTAATTTTGAAGTCCAAATGGATCCAAATTGATAAAATTAAAATATATGATTATTATGAGTCAAAATTATCTCTTAAAATAATATTTATATATGTTTGGATCACATTTTTATTCTTATCTTTTAGTTTTAACCATTCATTAACACTTTTGACAATTATAATAATATTAATGTTTTCAAACATTTAAGGGTTAATAATGTTTCTATAAGATTTAAAACGATCCATAAATGGAACATAGTTGAATTTTAATACAATAGACCATTTATTTTTACAAAAATAATATTTTTATGAATATTATATCACTTAATAGAATATTATTTATTATAAAATATCATTAATCACGTTTTTAACACTATTAGTTTAATTTTACTTTAAATACAGCATAATAGAGTATAAATTAGAAAATAATTCTTTCAAACATCCCTAATATGTCATATATATCTATATGTTCATGGGACATAGTATCTAATTAAAACTATATCACTTTTAATATTTTTAAAAGTATTTTTTATATTTTTTATTAAATGGAGAAATATTAAATTGGTGTTGCATAAGCAATTATGTCATTATATAATTCATAAATTAAAAATAAACTTTTATCCGGAAAATAATTTCATTAATCTTATAATTTAAACTTATATTCATCAAAAACTTTCTATCATCCCTATGTTTTCACATGAGATATATTAAAAACATATAGAGTGACAATTTGTATCTTTATTTGATTTAAATATTATATAAGTAATTTTAATAGAAATGGGGCCATTAAACTTATCAATTTTGATCCTAATATGATAAGTTTTAAATTATCATCATTAAAAAAGAATTTTGAGGAAATATTATGGATTTAAGACTTTTTTCTATTCTAAATTTAACCTATTTACACTCTAATGAGGTGATAAATTTTACCAGAGTTACTATTCATATTAACTAAAAATAAAAGGGACCTATTTAAAAACCATGGTCCTCAAGACTATAAATTTATAATTAATTATATATAATTAAATACCTATAAATTTAAGATATTAATTTTAAATAAATTTGGAAAAATGTGACAAACCCACTTTTTATAAAAATACATTTTTAATCATAAAACTATATTTATTATTATTCTATACATAATAAAAAATATTATATAAATGTTAAAAAAATTAATTGAATATATAATATATAAATTTCATTGAAATCAATCACCAATTGTAATAAATTTAATTCATTAGGATAAAAATAAATTGCGCACATAAAAATAGTTTTTTAGAAAAAACATCTCCTTTATTTTCAAATGATTTTTATTTTTATTCATAATTAATTTATAACTATTGAATTAATTTAATACATGTGGAAACCATAAATTATAAAGTTTTAATTACAATTATTCATACACTATAATCAAATTTCTAGGTGATAATAATATTTTAATAGTATTTTGTAGTATATCTAAACTAGATGATGCATGTAACACAATAAATCAAAGAAATTAAATTTATTTCAAAAATATATATTTGTTAAAATTTTGTGGTGTTATATTCTACCAAATTTAAATAAATTCACCCTCAATATTTTGTTACTCTGATACAAACAACTGAGTATACATTTTCCTCATCATATCCTCATGTCCCCACATAGCTTCGTTAAATGGATAATTTCCCCATAAAACATCGACCAGGTGAGTGGTCTTATTTTTTATAACATTATCTCTATGATATATAATCTCCAACCAATATTAACCATAATAAATATATATATCTAGTGTTATTACCTATGAGTTCATTATATATGAAGGATTAAGTACGTAATTCCTTAGGAGTAATGCATGGAACACATAATTAACTAGAGAGAGATTTGGTGGAATCTCCAATAGATATGTTAACATCCTCTTATGATCAAGAATTTTAAAAGGAAAAATATACCTAGGTATTATATTTACCTTATTTTAAAATATCATCACCCTCATCCAGGGTGATATTTTTAGGAATACCTTATCACTATTTTCAAACTGTAGTTCTTTCTAATGATTGTTTTCATAACTTTTTTATTGACTATGAGCTTATATTAGGTGTTTCTGAATGGATTTAACCATATCTTTGATTTCATCAGGTAGATCAAGTCCCAATAGCTCTCTTTCTCTAAAGTAATTTTAGCATGTTGGTGTTCTTTACTTCCTACCATATAGGGCTTCATAAGGATCCATATGAATGCTTGAGTGAAAGCTCTTATTGTTAGAATATCCAACCAAAGAAAGTTTTTGATCCTAACCAGCTTTGAAATCCATATTAAAATATCTCAACATTTATTCTAGACTTTTAATGGTCCTATCAGACTCACTATCTATCTAAGGATGATAAGTAGTGTTGAAACTTAACAATGTATCTAGAGTCTACTAGAGAATTCTCCAAAACAATGAGGTAAACCTCTAATCCTGATAAGATACAATTTATAGTGGTACACCCTGAAATGTTACTAATTTTTTATTATATAACAAAAAAAAATTGATCAATAGATAAATCTTCTCTAATTTAAATGAAGTGTTCTGACTTCATAATGTGGTCAATTACAGCCTATATAGCATTATTCCCATTATATGTGTCTGATGAAAAAATAAATAGTGATTTTTTCTCATTTATATTATAGTATGGGTAATGGTTTTGACATCCCCTTATAGTTTTATCTCTTGAACATAAAGTTTTTACATACCAATCACCAAAAAACATATAATTCAATATCTCTCTTTATATCATCCCTCATGAAATACTATTTCAAATCACTATACATATTTGTACTTTCGTGATGAATAAAGAATGAAAAACTATGAGATTCATCCAACATATCCTCCAAATATGGTATTGATCGGACACATATATGGTTAGTAAACCTTATTATTTCATCACAATAATGGTTGAACTCAAAAACATTTATTACCTTCTTTTGTAGTTATATATCTTCCAATTGTGCCTCTTTAATGTTAACTTAGATAGATGGTTAGTCACCCAATTGAGAAATATAATATTTCTCCCCTTCCTTCATGATTTTTAGATCCATCCTCTGAAATTATAGAAAAATCATATCTTTTGTGATCTTCATCAAATACAAGCTGTCATGATCCTTTCGACATAGATAATCTACCACCTTCTTCACTTTCCTAGGGTGGTGATGTAATTTGCAGTCATAATATTTAATCATATCCAACCATCTTATTTAGAAAATGTTCATCTCCTTTTGATTGGAAATATAATTTAAAATTTTTGGATCAATATATATGTCATACCTTTATCCATAGAGAAAATTCCTCCATATATTTAATGCAAGAATTTCTAAAGAAAACTCCAAATCATTTATTGGGTAATTTTTCTGATGGACTTCCAATCATCATTGGGAATAAGTTATAACCATATTGTTCTGCATGAGGACTCATCCCTATCCCTTTTTTGATGCATAACTATATATTATAGCCCTATCTCCACTACAGTGAAGTGTAAGATAAGGTGTGTGGAATAAGTTACTCTTTGGATCGTTAAAATATCCCTCACATTCACCAATCCAAAGGAACTTTTCTTCCTTCTACATTATATTGGCATGTGTATTAAATAGCCATGAAAATATCTCCAAAAATCACTGATAATATCATGAAAAACCAAGAAAAATATGACTATAAATCATAGTAGTTGGTTTGGTCCAATGTTCAACAACTTTTATCTTCGAAAGTTATGATGATATACCCTCACATGAGATTATAAAACCGTTTAATGAAACTTTAAAAATACAAAATTCACACATGGTAATTTTTTCATGAAGATTGTATTTTCTTAGGGTCTTCAGCACAAAACTTAAGTGATATTAATTCTCTTTCTTTATATTTGAATTTCTAATAATTCCATTGATAAATAATACCATAAGGTGATCAAGGAATTCCCTAAATACTCTATTAATTAAATCCATGAAGATAGAAGGGGAATTTATAAGATACAGTGGCATCACAAAAATTCATAGTATCCATACCTTTTAATAAAAATTTATATTGGTTTCGTACTCCTTATTAAACCTAAATTGATGATATATAGAATGAATATAAATCTTAGTAAAGTATCCAGATCTGTTTAGTTGATTAAACAAGTCATCAATATGAGATAGTAGATACTTTTTCTTGATAGTTACCTTGATAAGTTCTAGATAATCAATGCAGAGTCACACTGATCTATATTTATTCTTAACAAACAAAAAAGGTGCACCCCAAGGTGAAACAATTGGTTAAACAATAAACATGTTAAGATTCTTCGTGGGTTTCTTCTTCAGTTATTACAACTCAAGGAGGAAAATTATATATGAAGTCTTGTAAATGGGTGTAATTCCATGTTTGAGTTCTATTTAAAGCTCAACTTCATGATTTGTTGTAAGACCAAGAATATATTTTAAAAAGACAAAAATAAACTACAACACAATAGTCATATTTTTTATATTTAGTTTCTACCCAACCATATTCAATAAAAACACCTTTGGAATAAGAATCACAACCTATATAATGGATGTAATTTCCATTACAAGGTAATTTTTTGCATCATATTGATAGATGATCATCGGTTGATTTAGAATATCAAACATTACTTCCCTTCATAAAAAATGACATGGTATTTATGTAAATAAACCCAATCTATTCCCAAAAATAACATAAAATTCAACTATAATAGGAATGATAAGATTTTCAGGAAACACATTCCCATAAACATCACTTGGACAAGAATCATAGACTTGAAATGTGATCATCATACCATTAATATTTCTTACTACTAAATCAACATCTAATTTTTTAGGTGGTATAATGATACCCTTAAAAAATTCTTTATATATAAAAGAGTGGAAAGATATTTAATAAAAAAAGACATTTTTAGTTTTACAGTGGATGGTAGGTGTTCCTTTCACCACATCATTATCTTACCCCTTGTCAAAAATCATGATAACATGATATTTAACTTTTTCTATTGGATTAATAGGTTTTTGATGTTGATCATTATCATTAACCTTAATATTTTGGAACGTGTTAGAATAATTCCAAATCGTAATTCATTTAAAATAATCGAGTGTGGGAGATGGTTTCTTTGAAGGTTTCCCTCTATTCGCATCATTAACAAACTTATTCTTAACACATAGAAATTTTATTTCCATATGAAATTCTTTTAAAAACGTGAAATATTTTATTATTACCTTAATATAATTTCACCCATGTTTCTCTCTAGGTATTTACCACAAAAGAAGGTTCATTTTCTTCTGTCTATGGTTTTTTGAATTTCTTTTGAACTCCCTTTAAATTTTCTTGTAAAACCCTTGATATTGATGGGTAACTCAAATCCCCATCTCTCCATTGAGAGCACATAGAATAATTTCTTCATATCTACTAAATTCTATTATTGATAATTCCCTTTAAATACATTCTTTTAAACCACTAAAGAATTAATCCACCTTACATTCAGGTTGGGTGATAATAATAGAAGTGTACCTCATAAGTCTTAAAGTCTGCCTCATAAGTACCAATAGATTATTTATCCTTATTCCTTGTCTTCATTTATTATTTCACTATTTTTATATAAATAAAACAAATAAATTAATTTTTAAAAAATAATCTTTTAAAATCAACCCACTCCGTAGATTTAATTTCATCTTATTCTCTTGTGTTCTTGATAAGAGTGTACCACTGGTCTTTTTGATTTCTAAATGATAAATATATAGAATAAATTTATCAAGTTTTTTACAATGAATAATGTATGATATCTTTTAAATGGTATTGATTCATTTCTCAGTAACTAGTGGATCAGTAGACCCACTAAAATAAGGTAAATGTTACCTTATGAAAGAATAAATAGAATATTGTTCCCTCTTTTGCTCATTTGGAAGCTCAACATGATTCAAAACTTGAGAAATTATTATAAGAATAAAAAAATCATTCTAACTCATGTAAAATTAATTTTCTCAGGAATACAATTATTTTATTTTCTGTCGTATTCATAATTAACATGATTTCTTCAGGTCTGATCTATTGACTAAAATGAAAATGTATAGTGTGTGCAACAATAATCATAATGGGAAACCATATAATCATGAAAAATCAATTATAGGATGTCTAAATAATGACACATTCTTCTATGAAACCTTTGGTTTAACCTATTTCATTCATGATCATTACCAAAACATTATAATTTTATTTCATACTTAGACTTATCCATAAGATTCTTACTAAAGTTTTCTCATCCTAGTTTCCAAAGGTTAAATAAACCTTGCTCTGATACTAGTTGTATTGACCCATAATTTTCATACATAGATATTACATTTATGTAGATTAATATTCTTTACATAACATAGTTATACATTATATAATCATATTGGTCTGGTATATTTGGAAACATGGTACGATAAAAAAATAGTTCAAAATAGTTCTACATCATCTATCACGTATACCTTTATAACTATCTCCCTTCATAGATATATTATACATAAAACCTTTCTTAATAATCTAAAAAAGTAAAAATAATAAAGGGTAATCTAAAATTCTTAGCAAGGGTAAACAATGGAGATATTACTGATCACTTGAGCATAATATGATCATAATGGTATGAGAACAGATAATAAAATTTTAAAATCATATCGTGTATATTATAAAACATAATCTTGATTCATGGAATAAATCTTGTCACTTCATAATACATGAATCGTAAAGGAATCAAATAACATGATTCATGAGATCCTAACATTGGAATAAGACTTAAGTTTTTTGAATACATATTAGTATAGAATATTATTTACTTAGTAGTCAAGGATCATTTCCAAGATAATAATAGTGGAATTTTTTCACTCCATAAACCATTATCGTATTCAAGGATCACTCCTAATACTATCATTGTGTGCAAATTCCCTTACCGAATTGGTTTCACTACTTGTTTCAATCTTATTTATCTCCTGAGATATCAATTATTACCTAATGTATTGAATAGAGATATATGTTCTACCCATCACATAATGAAAATCATACATATGGGTATCACATGATCATAAAACATACATCATATTAGAACATATAAAAATAAAATTGTTATATAAACATTTCATCATTTCATCATATCATAACCTGTGGAAAAATAATGGGTTTCATAAACATCATATCAATTCATCATAGCAAAACCCCTTAAAAATGAACATGTTTCAAAAATATCTTATCATAAATATAAAATATATATAGAAAAAATATGGATGTTATATTTGGATTTTATCCCCATTAAACCAATAGATAAATAAAGGGTTTTTTATTTCATGAATATAAATACCCCTAAAATATCATTAAACGGTGTTGAGGAAAATATCCTATCTATTTTGAAATCACTTCATTAAAATATAAAAATTTGGAAAATATTATGTAAAAAAAATTCAATAAAATTAACAATGGAATATTATAAATTATTAATCAAATAATTGCTCAATCATAATGATGGTAAATTTCATTCATGCTATATAAGTTTAAAAAATTTCATTAAATCTTTTAAAAAAAGTCAAAAAAATAACTCATTTGGAAAATGACAGGAATATTTATTTAAACCCACTATGAAAAAAAATCAAACATGTTTAAAAATTAATTTAAAAATTCATATTACAATATTATTAACATTATTTAAAATATTTTTAGAAAACACGGATATCAAATAAATGGTTTTTTCGACCGAGAGAAATAAGATCAATTTTCCTTAAAATAAATTTGGTATATTGAGTACTTAAGATGAGGAAAATGAAAGGAAAACATGTATTATCAATAAATAACCATATAATAAGAAAATTCATGAGTTTATTGATATTTATGTTATAATATTTCATCTTAAGAAACATAAAAATCACCAATCTCGATAAATAATGAGATTATAACTTATAACCCCTTACCTCTTTGGTAACTTTTGAATCATAAGCCCATAAAATAAATATCCATTTATGGGTATGTAAATCCCCATAATTTTCATAATAATAATCACAAAATACATTATTTTGTGTTATACACACCACAAAAAAGAAACAATTGGTCTATAAGTCAAGTATCCGAGAGAAATAAAATTGAGATGAAAATCCCTTAACTCGAGTTCTCATTGATTAAGAAAAAAATTATCCACAAATATCATATACCTAAATTTATTATAATTATATACTGGATTAATTTTATGTTAATAATATCAAATATTATCCCTTTATAATATTTCAACACCCCCTTTTATCAATAATTACTTATTAAAATCCTCATTTTCGGGTGTTAACAGTTTTGTTCATCATGAGTATTTCTATTACGTAGTTCCATCCCTTGTACATTTATCTCGGTTCCATCATCTAAATAATACTAATAATTATATAAATATAATATTTATTCACTATATACATATTTATAGACATCTATATAATTTAGAGATAGATAAATGAATTTCTCCATTCATAGAGATGACATGTTGTATTTACGCAGGAGCATTGTTTTCATTTTTTGAAAAATTGAAAGAAATAAATATAAATATTAATTTACATTTTAAGGATCATTATTATATCATTTATATCACATATATTTATAAAAATCATCCTTAATACCATCCATGTAAAATATAAATGAAAACAAATCACATCGCTTCTTAGAGGTGGTACTCCACACGTACGCACACAAAAAATGTTATCGCTTCCCAAATGATTGGATGGTAAGTAGGTAGATGTGATATTATAATTTCAGAACATTAATTATTTCGTAAATATTATATATAAAAAATAATCCCACAACAATACCCATCCTTAAAGGTTATGAAAATTAATTGTATAACTATGTGGAGATGGTAAGTCATACGTACGCACAAGGGATATATTCACTTTTCATTTGATGGGAAGGAGGGTGTATAATGGTGTTTTAGTAATCATAATAACATTTTAAAATATTTATTATACATAAATTATTATTTCGTGATAAATAATATTAATTTATAGGAGTAAAGGAAGAGAAAAAAAGAAAGTGATCTGTTAAGGTGATTAACTCTTCTTTGAAACAATTTTTTTAGATCACCTCAAAAGGGTGTTAGGGTTTGACTTTTGAGAAGATAAAATCCTCTATAATGTCACTATTGAATTTTATAAGATAATTTTCTAATGTTTATTTGATATAGAAATCATAATGTTGTATGAATAAGAGAAATAAAGAAACCCTTTTATAATTTAGTGGAGGGGCACTCTTGGAATTTAATAAATTATTAAATTTATAAAAATTAATTTTGATATCCAAATGAATAAAAATTGTTAATATAAGAATATAGTATGATAATAAGTCTAAATAATCTCATCCAATTTTTTTTTACAATTTTGAATCACATTTTTACCTAAATATTTTATTTTATACCCAAGTTAACCCTTTTATCAATTACGGTAATATTAAATTCTTCAAAACATTAAGGGTAAATAATTTTACGGTAAAATGAAAAAAGACCTATAAATTTACCATGGAGGATTTATAAAATAATATCACATTTATTTGGATGAAAATAAGTTTTTTTATTAATTCTATATCATTTAATAAAATATTATTTGTTAAAAAAATATCATTAATGTTATTTTTAACATTATTCATTTGATTTAAAATTAAATACTTCAAGAAAAAGAGATAATTTGAATATAATTATTTAAAAGTTCCCTAATATTTCAAATATATAAATAAAGATAATAGAACATGTTAACTCTTTCAAACTATATCACTTTTAATATTATTTAAATCATTTATTATATTGTTTATTAAATGTAAAAATACTATATTCGTGTTTCATAATAAATTAATGTCTTTATATAATTTCTAAAATATAAAAAAAAATTTATATCATGAAAATAATTTCATTTAACTATAAATAGACACTTTTATTAATTCATAGAATTCTTTTGTCCCTTTGTGGACACATAAGATATATTAAAAAAAAGAGTGACAATTTGTAACTTTTCTTGATTTAAATGTTACATAGGTCAATATCATGGAAAAGTGTCAACTAAACTTATTAATTTTTATTCTAAGGTGATAAGGGTCAAATTATATTCAAAAAATAATAATTTATATGAAACTTTATTTCTTTAATACTTAGTTTCAACCGATATTGACTTGATTTACCCTTTACCGAGGTGATAAATTTTACTATAGTTACTATCCATATTGATCAAAAATAAATGGGGCATATTTACCGTATTTTGAAATCCAAATTCTAAATATATAATTTATTTTTTCTAATTCAATACCAATAAATGGAAGTAATTAATTTTAACGTAAGTGTGGAAAATTCAATGAAAACTTATTTTTATAAAAATACATTTTTTAGCATAAAACTGGATTTATTATTATCCTAACCATAATAAATAATATTATATGAATGTTACATATTTTATTAGATATAATATATATATATATCCTTAATATAATTAAATAATAGTGATAAATTTAATTTATTAGGATAAAAATACATTACACACATAAAAATAGTTCTTCAGAAAAACATTCCCTTTATTTTGAAATGATTTTTATTTTTGTTTATAATTAATTAATAACTAATGAATTAATTTAAAAAATGTGTAAAACATATATTTTCATAATTTATTTAGACTTATTCATACCCACCAATCCAATGGCTAGGTAATAATTATATTTTATTAATATATCATGATTTTTCTAAACTCTTTGTTACATGTAGTGCAAGAAATTAATAAAAATAAATTTATTTGAAAAAATATATTTCTTAGAATCATGAGGTGTCACATGTAGAGGAAGAAGATGAAGTTTCACAATAATCATAGTATTATTGGAGATTATTCTCAATACTGTAACCCCTATACAACCTCGGCTATAGCTAGTAGTGTGCAGATGACATACTATCAGTGTGGAAAGGTAGGGCACACCAAGCATACTTTTCCTATACCCCCAATGATGTGAAATTCTTGAGGCTACTTTATCCATCGATAAAGGTTCATCTATTCCATGTCAAAACCCAGTTATGGTTAGTGACATTTGGCTCCAAAGGTTACTATGGTTTGTTAAAATACTTCAAAGTCTACATGGCTCTAGCCACATGCCTTAAGAGTGAATCACCTTCACACCGTGGATAAATTTTCACTGAAAGTAGAAAAGGGACTAGATATAGTGAGAGGTAATAATTTGGTTGAATATATTGTACAAATTTATTTATTTTATACTGGTTCCCCCTACTAATTTATATTTTATTGTTTTTTTACATTCTTAATATTGAAACAGAACTCATGTTCTTTGTTAGGGAGTTGGTGACACCTCTTAGAAAGAGGAAGGAGAAAGAGTTTTGATGTCTATATTTTTATCTATTGATAGCTGGTGTGGAATTGGTCTTTTATTTTTTTAGTTATTGATTTGGATCTATTAAGCCTCAAAATTGGGATGGATTTCATTATTTATCACCATGTAACTATCAACTTTTTTCATTATTTATTACGGATGGGAGATCTAGGGTTTTTTTAGGGAGATTGGGATCTGAGGTATTCTTGTGTAGGGCCTCTCCACCTAGAGATTAGAATTTTTTTATCCCCTAATAAAATTTATCCTAATGATGTTATTCCTTTTGTTGAACTTGATTTAGTTGTTCAAAAAGTTCCTAATGTCTTCTCAAATGAATTCTCTTGTCTTCTACTAAATAGGAAGGTAGAGTTTACAATTGATCTAGTATAGAATACTTAGATGATCTGGGTTCCCTCTTACCATATGGCACCAACTAAGCGGAAGGATATCATGATCCAATTAGATGAACTGATGGAGAAAGGTTTTTTTGACCAAGTATTTCACCATGGGCATCCCCAGTTCTCTTTTTCAATAATTCATATAGTTCACTTCATTTTTTTGTGGACTATATAAAGTTGAACTGGGTAATGGCACGGAATAATTAACTTTTTCCATATTTGGATTACTTTATTAATCAATTAAAGGGGTGGTGGATTTCTAAGATCAATCTTCAGTTAGGGTATCTTTAACTCAGGGTTTAGTAGTCTGATATATTGAAGACATATTTCAGGAAAATTTATGGAAATTATGATTAACTTGTTATGAATTTTGGTCTGAATAATGCTCATGTAATATTTATGTCTTTGATGAGTCAAATATTCCATCATTATTTCAAAAAAATATTATGTTTGTGGATGATATATTGGTTTATTCATGATATGATCCCAGTCACAAGAATAATCTAAATCTAGTTTTAGAAGTCTTGAGGGAGAACCACCTTTATGAAAATCTTTTGAAATTCAATTTTGAGACCTAATAAGTGATATTATTATGAAGTGATATTTCTGACCATGGACTCTTAGTAAACTTTGAGAAGGTTTAGGTTGTCTTTTCATGGGAATAAACACATAATTTTTTAAAGATATGGATCTTTCTTGTTATTGTTGGATACTATCGGTGGTTTTTTCAGGATTTATCAGAATTTGAATCAACATTAACTCCTCTTACAATGAAAGGGGTCAAATTCAGATGGGATTATAAATATAATAATTAGTTTTATGATTTGAAAGAGATTCTAGTATCTACACCTACTTTTATCTTACCTAAGTCAATTAAGGGGAATGTGGGGTATTGTGAAGCTTCTGGTGCTGATTTGGGCTGTTTGCTTATGTGAGATGATCATTTTGTGGAATATGCTTCTCATCGACTTCATCTGCATGAGAAGAATTACCCCAATCACTATTTAGGTCTTGAAGCAGCTTTGTGTTTGCTTAAGTGTTTAACGAATTATCATTTTGGGGACAGGTTCATTGTATTTTCTAGTCATATGATTCTATGTTATATCTTCTCTCAAATGGAATTGAATCTCAGGAAGAAAATATATATGTAATACCTACAAATTTTTAGTTTAACATCGCCTCCTCTCTAGGGAAGGGAAATGTCATTCCAAAATCTCTCAATGAGAATGTTTTATCAAAGACAATATTGGAATCAAAGGAAGACTGGAACCTAGTGGGGTTCTTCGTTCAATTTCTTCTAGACACTTAAGATGATGATTTGCGTATATTTTTTAGCAGTGTTTAGTTATCATCATCTCTCTCTGATTTTATTTTATGGGGACAACAACATGATGATGAGTTCAAAGGAATTGTAGAAACCCTATGTGTTGAGGATACCATTTCTATTTGGTCTATCCCTTCTCACAGAATTCTCCTCTTTTGGGATCATATTTTTGTCTCAATGTCTATGAGGAGTTCATTTTTTTCAGATCATATATCTTAATGGTTCATTTTTTCAGAACTGTGAAGATTTATTATGACATGAGATATATTTTTTCATTGCTGAGTATGATGCATGATGTTGTGGATTCTATGTTCCGTCGTTATACCTACCAAAAAAAAGATAGATATTCTGAAACATTATGTTTTTCCCCAGCCTCTTATTTTTCTAGTATAGAAATGGCATGAGGTGTCCATGGACTTCATATTTGGATTACCATAGACTCCCTTAGTGAATAATTCTATTTCGGTGGTGTTTGATCAGTTGAATAAATCAGATCATTTCATTATGATCAGGGACATCACAAAAGTTTATGATATGGGTAAGTTATATGTGTAGGATATCATTATGTTACATGGGGTTCCTTTTACTATTATTTCATAAATGGATCCTAGGTTCACCACAAAATTATATAAGAGTATCTAGTGGATAATGGAGACTTAGGTTCCTTTCAGTGTAGATTATCATCCATAGATGGATGGTTAGATAGAGAATTCTAGTTGGATTCTAGAGGATATTCTCAATTCCTATGTCTTGGATTTTTTTAGATCATGGTATATCCATCTTGTACTAGTCAAACTTCCAAATAATAATATTTATTAGATGTTGATCAGAATGGAACCCTTTTCGTCTTTGTATTGGGAAGAGGTGGGAGAGGCCTCTATAGTGGGATATAGTCTCATTTAGGATATTTTGGTGGGGATACAAGATATACATTAGTTCCTAGTTATAGTTAAGAGTTGAAATAAATAACATATAGATCATCAATGTCATCATTTTTAGTTTGTTTTAGTGAATGGTATTTCCTAAAGGATTTTCATTGATGGGGACACCATTGTCTTAGGAAATAGGGGAAGTTGGATCTGATATTTTTTAGACATTTTTAGGTCACTTAGAAACATGGAAGTTCTTATTATCGGTTGGAATTTTCAGTTTAGTAGATATGTTTACATGAATTTTCCACATATCACAACTCAAGAAGTACCACATGGGTCCCTATCACATTCTGATTTGTTAAGTGATCTAGGTGTATCCAAATGATTCAACTATGGAGAAACTAGTGGAGGTCATTAATTATAAGGTGAAAGTCTTTCAAGGTAATTCCATTTATTTGGAATAAGTTGTATGCTGATATAGATTAGATTCTGATGAGGATTTGGATAATGAATAGTCAATGAGGGAGCGGTGGCCTAACCTCTTTTTGGAGAAACCTTGTTCTTCATGAATTCCCTGTGATGTAAACTCTTATGCTAGGGAGATTGTAACATATTGTTTAAAAGGTAAAATCATTTTTTAAGAGTGTGTTTCTTAGGTTCAAAATACATAAGAATCATTTATTATTTTTCTATATGTGTAAATGGTTGGTATTTCTTAAAGAATGTATTTATGTCATAAATGTTTTTCTTAGGATTTACATATGTTGCTAGAAACAATAAATGTAAAGTGTTATTTACATAAAAAATAGTCTCTAAAATAGTTTAATTCCATAAAACCAATTCTTGTGATGTAAAAATATCACTCGGGATAAATTAACCTAAGGCGGTGTGTTTTTTGGAAGATATTCATTGTGGGTGATTTACACTGTAAAACTAGGGTTTATGAAAAAAAAACAACCCAAGTATTTTTCATCTATAATTCACATAAATCCTATGGTTATTCATCATGCATACATTCTAAATCAACCCTAGCTCTCATATAGGATATTTTGGGTGTTTTTTCTCCTTTTGGGTTCCATCATTCGGTGCTTGATATCTGTGGTTGTTGTGTTGTGTCTTTATCATTAAGTGGATTTTATGGTTCCTCATTTACATTAATTGTGGTTATGGTGTTGTGATGTGTTTAAAGGATTTTTTTCTCATATATTGATTCATGTTTGATCCTTCTAGATCAATTGTATGATATAATTCTGGATATTATCCCTTGTCTTGATAAAGGTGTGGCATACGTGGTTCTGGAGGTATGTGTGACATAACCACTTAAATTAACATTTTTGTTATAGAATATGATTACAAGGTGAGATAATTATTGATAGAGACTCCATTTTTTATTCTTTTTCCCTTTCACTGGTTGTGGATCTATCCTCTTTTGATGTGTGACATGTATTTGATATAGGTGGTTCTGTATCTAGCCTATGTTGGATCAACATTGAACTCTCTAATTTTATAGATGGTTTTGTAAATGGATTTTCATGATTTATTTATTTGTGTGTGTCAATTTGTTTTTGATAAAAATATATTTTTCCTATTATTTTTTTAAAAGATAAATTATTTTCAAAATATTGGGAAATTGATTTATATGAAATGGTTCCCAAAACATTGTTTTGATGAAATGATTTGTGAAATATAGAACAAGGGATTCCTTGGGTACTTAGTTATAATATTTAAAAATAATACTCATCAATTGGTACTATAGGGAGGTTTACTCATTAGGTTTTTTCTGCTCTCTAGGCCACATTCCCTTGGTACTTGATAGATATTATTGGGGATTCACTTTATGGGGTGTTCCCCTACTCCCTAGATTGGATTCATATATCTAGGGGCTTGATGCACACACCTTTATAAGTTTAGGTATGAGTAATATATTTATCCTATCCTATATATAGCTTTTTCATAATTTACCAATGATTTGTTTTTATTCTATTTGTTTTTGATTAACTACTTTGATAAATGTGTTATGATTAGAAATGTTTTTATGTGGATTGTTTAATACTGTGAAAAACGGGGAAATGTTTTACGGTGATTTTGACAAAAAAAATATATTAACTTTTTACCATTCTTTTTTTTATTTAAATTTTATCATGTTTGGATTGTATTAATGATACATGATATGAGAAACTAAGGTGGGATCCTACTGATCCTATTATATCACACCCTACACACCCCTTTGGTGGTGTGTAGAACTTGTATTGTCTTTTGATATAGGAAAATGAACAATAACATCGTGAGGCGGTGGGTTTCATGTCAACTAGGCATGGGTAGATAGGGGTGAGATAGTGGTACTTTTTCCACTTATAACATGGAGTTTCACTTGTTGGTTTAGTTTTCTTTCTAGTTTTTTGGATACATACCTTTGGTTTTAAATGGATTTAGTGTCGTATCACTACTGTACTTTCTCTTTGTTTATGGCATATATTTTCTTTATTTTTCTTCCTTTTTTTATTTCCACTATGAATATATAGATTCCATGTGTCTTATTTCATGTCAGTTTAAATCATTACCTATTGGTTTTCATTATTCTCAAGTGCTAGTCTCCAACACCTAGGGATCGAGAACACCCCTTGGGAATGTAGAAGATTGGGTTGAGTAACTATGTTAGAGGGTAACCTAGGTTTATTTTTTACAAAATGAATGATTCTGGTCTGCCTTTACTCCTTTTATTCTTCTTATTCTATTTACTCATTTAGTTTTTTTAACTTTACAACTTTGTCTTCTCAAACTTCAACCCTTTTTTCTTTCTATGCAAGTGCATGAACGTGTGATTCCTCTCTTTTTGTTTATTGATAGTCATGTGGTCTATTAATTATTTCCGCTTACACATTATAAGTAAATCAGTTTATGTTCCCCCTTTATATATCCATGATTTATTTGGTAAATATGGATATTGAATGGGATTATTTTTAAATTCCATCTTACTTATCTCTTTTATTAACCACCTTTAATATCTTATCATGATATTTGGATTTGACATTATCAAATCTACCACAATACTCAGAATCAAAAATCGAAAACTCTTCCACAAAACTTATCTTGAATCATAAACATTCCTTATGTAAAAAATTTCACTTTGAACCTCCATCTCAACATCATTAAATTTTTTGACTTTATAATAATTTAATTTCTATCAGGCATCTTTTGGGAAATTATATTCTATAGAAGTCACTTGGATCCTTTTGGTTCTGAATTTTTCTCAACTCAATAATATATAGCCTTTAGTACATAGTAAATCCTCTAGCATGATTCATTTTCTTTCTTTAGTCTCCATACAATAAACCTTCATTTAGTTTGAACATGGATTACAACTTCTTCTTTTGATTTAATCAAATCTACCTATTTTTGATTGACATAGCTATCACCTTGTAATGTTCTAACCTTCCACTTATCAATAATCAACTCAAATTTTTATTTAAAATTCTTCTTCTGGTCAATATAAATCAGAATGATTATTCTGAACTATTTCTTCTTTTAGGCACCAAAAAATGATACTTTAAGATTATTTATATATGGGATTCTTAAAATCTTACTTTGGATAATTCTATTGTACTTTAATTTCCTTTTATACATTGTATTTACATCAACCAAGGTTTATTGATATAACTAACTATCTTGAATTTCCAATTCTTTGACCTTCATTCCAAATAAAATTTGGTCTTCCACTTTATGATCAACCTTTACTTAGTACTCTTCTCAACACCTCATCATCCTTCGAGTGCTTTATTATCTATTCTACTAATGGTCTATCTTATGGTAACTTCAGAACACCATCATGATTTATATACATTCCCAACATACAGTGTTCAGGATTTTGTAATTTCAAACCATATTAGATCACTGTTGGACTTACAAAAAAGTGATTTTATTTTGATTAATGAACACTAAATAATCATCAGACATAGTTTTTATGATACATTTAATAGTTTTAGTTTCTCAACTTGTTTTAGTAACTATAGTTTTTAGAGACTTTTAAATATATGCTACACCTATTGTAGTGTTTTTATTTGGTGAAATCATAAAACTCCTTTTCAAATATACTTTGGGAATCCGAAAACTTTAGTATTTTGGGTTTCAAGAATTAATATACTGCATAATATTATTCAGTATATTATTTTCTGTTTATATTTTGGTGGTGTTTCCCTCCATGCATTTTCTATATTTATTTTAGTGAATCACATTGTATGGTGAATATCACGTTATATACATTCCTAAGGAGTCAATCATATGGGGTTTTAAATTATTTATTATAGTTATTAATTTTTATCATAATGGTTTCTTCAACTTATGGTAACCCGTGTTTGTTATTATTTTATCAAACTTTGGAATTGCGTTGACTATCTTCCAATTGACTTATTTTAGCATTATTTAACTCATATATTCAATATTTTTTTAGCTTCTTAAATCATCCCATATATCGATACTTACTTATTCAACAAAAATTTAATTAACAATGCCTCTTTATCCTTTATCACTAGTCATGAAGATAATGAAGATCAGTTTTGAAATCATCTGATGTGTATGGATGTTTCTAGATTGTATTATTTTAAAAATTCCTCTTAAATCTATCAATAGTTCTTACATCCATTTCTTCCTTTATCTATAGGTTTTCCTATTTTTGAGGGGTTCTCCTTCCTAAGTATGTACTTTAAATGCTTCTTCTTCTTAATCACCCATATGAAACATCATCTCCTAAAACTTATTCATTTTCATTTCTACAATCTATATACAATATATAATCATCATCATCTAATGGGAACTTCACCATACGTCATATCAATTTATTGGGCCAATATCCATGTTTTTTTTAATATTTACTCACTTTTCCATTTCTCCGATTATTTAGATATTTATATAGGCTATCATACCCATTATATCACATATATGTCTTGAAAATTTAGTTAGAAAACTTTTCATCCAATTCATCAAATGAATTATACTAACATTATTCATTTGGGAACCTAATTCTATGATGGTCGATTAGCTATGTGTAATCCACAAACATACAATTAAATTTGGTAAACTAATCCTATTAGGGACATCAATACCTATAATTCTTTTTTCACAAGATAATTCATAGGCACCCAAAATTAGAACAACCTTCCCATTTGGATGCTAGATGTATTGAAATGTGTTTTCTATTAAAGTACTCTAACACTTATTAGTCCCACAAATTCCATATTCATCCTATGAATATTATAAAAAACTAATATATCTCATTTAATCTTTAAATATCATGAAATCCCTATGTGTATACATGATTTTAATTACTTATTTTTTAAAAAATATTGTGTAAACAAAGTTAATATGTTCTAAAAATATTAATTTATAACACCATATAGGTAATAACCCCACAATTAATGGGTCTTTATTTTTAGGGGAACTTTTATTTTTTGGTTTAAAGTGGGGTAGAGGAAACATTGTTACTAAGATATTTACTATAGATATCTCATCGTGTTATATAAGGTGATTCCCACAATGTGGTGAGGGGATAATCGATTCACATAATAGCCTGGAAGGGGCATCATGTCTTGATGGATGAAGATGCATCAATTTACACCATGACCAATGGGTTTCATAGTGTGGTAGTGGTTTTTTTATAGATATTATCTAAGGAAAAATCCCTTATGTATTGATTCATGTTGTGGTGGGGGCATCGAACCATGATGCTGACCCTTACATATTGAATTTGGTAAAGGAAAATACCCTTACTTATAGTCATTATATGGGGGGTGGGAACCATTCCATGATGGTGAATCTTACATATGGGCTCTAGGGATCCTTACATATCTCATTATGACTTTTACATAAGCCACTAAAAAACATTTCAAAAATTTATGGCCATGCTATGACATGTGGGCAACGTTGTGAAGGTTCACCCATGAAGAGGTGTCACAAGATGAATTTTTAAGACCACACCATGGAGGGAGAAGTAACACTAAAAATGGAGGAGGTTATTTCATGATGGATTGGGCAACAGATTCTTGTTATTTTTGAAGGTAGGGTTCCATTATATGACTAGAATGTTTGATCTATGATGGTGACCTTCTTGGGGGTCGAAGCCTTGTCCTAGTGTAATTTTTATCATAACCCATAGGTTAAACATCACTAAGTTTCTAGGATTGGTTATATAAAGGAGTGAACATGAGGGTCACTCCATGACATACTGTGGAACTATTTTTTATTAAGGAAGAATGATTCTTTTAGGGATTATAGATTGGAAACCCTATTCAAGATTTCCTCATTTAGGGATGTGCAAGTGGGGGTGGTTGAGTTCATCACACCCATTAATCCCACTTTGTCTCCCATTAATTAGAGAGGTATTTTATTTCATGGATTTAATGTAATATTTATTTCATTATCCTCCCTGTTTTTACCCCTTATTTCCCTCTAATTTTTTTTTCTGATTAGGGTTTCTGTGAGATAATTCCACTACAGCATAGTAGTATTATCATAATTCATGGGACTTTAGTGTGTAGTTTTTGGAGGAATCCTTGGGAGGGGATGCATATTTCTTTATTCATCGTTTTTGTTGCGGTATGTTTTCTATAGATTTATTTAGTTTTTTTTTGCAATTTGGTTTAATTTCCCAATAATTCTAGTAAATAAATTGGATATTTTTTTGGGTTTTTTTTGGGGGTGTGCATTAGAGGGGAATGTGCCTCATTAATCTTGATTATTTCTTTATTATACCAACCAGTGATTTTTGGAATCGATTAAACCATCATGTGATTTTGGATTTAAACTTTCAATTTATTAATTTTATGGTGTTATAGTTAAGCTAGGCCCTCATGGAATCAAACTTGTTTGATAAAATATTGGGATGTATTTATAGATCACCAGTTGAGGTAAGGGAACATGAAATTCTTGAGAATATTACTCATTCAGTGATTTTATATTTTTATTCTATAACTATAATTATTACTATAATTTTTCATTACTTGTGATATTATTCCCCCTATATTAGGATATGATTTTATCATCTTAATTGTTATTAAGGACCACATAGCTCGCTAAATGGTTATTTGGAAGTACCTTGGTCTAATGAGTGATTATGGCACTCTTTATATATTTTTTGGTGTTGTAATTTTGTATTTAAAGACTTGTGATATTTCCTTTCTAAATGGGGATTTAAAAAAGTTGTTCTTAGGAAAAAATAATTTTGACATTAAATTATTTCATTTGATGTTTTTGAAATATTTTTTTAAAAAAATCAGGGGTTTTCAATGAATTTTCTCATTGGGATTTTGGAAAAGGTCCTAGTGTGATTAAATATGGCATGTGATGATTTTTTTAAAGGGATTATAAATATTATATATATTTGGTATTTAAGAGATAGTTGGGAGGGCTTTTTTGAGATTTTTTTCGTCAATTTGACCTCATGTGTGTAATTCCCTATTTTCAATTACATGATTGATTTTGTATATTATACATAGTTGTGACAACCTTGTATGTTGTTTTTGTTGAATGATGATGTATTGTTGTGTGATTGGTCCCATTGCTATGTTTTTATTGGCATCAAAGTTCCATAGTTGTTTTGAATTGATTTAAATTTCTCTTATATGGTTGATATTGGTAAATTGGGTTATGTTTTATAGGATATGTAACACTCGAATATTTTTATGAAATATTTTACGCAAATAATTTTTATTCTTCTGTAGCCTGATTTTCACACAGTAAAAATTCTAAACAAATAGTTAGATTCCATTATTATAAAATTACCATTACAGCCAAGTCTTTAGGTTAGCGGGAATAATTATAACTAACTTATAAAAATACGATATGAATTTATTAGCTATCAATTATTTATGAAAAATATAAATCAGTTAGATATTTTTATTTTTGAGTGAATTAATTTTGGTAATAAAATTAATGAGATATATATGTGTAATATACTTAATAAAATATTTTTTATATTCATCCAAGGGATATTCTAGTTAGGCTTTAAATAAAACCCTAATTTATGTATAAAAAAATCTTTTTTTAAAGGTAAATTTTACCCCTTTGAATAAAAAACCCATTTTAAATTAAGATTTTGACACCTTACTAATTTATATATGAAAAAATATATTTTTTTTTCTGAAGTAGAATATAAAAATTTACATTGGATAAATTTCAGAAATTTTTTTGATAACAATCATGTTTTGATTAATAGTAAAAATACGCAAAATATTAATTAGAAACAACTCTTTTGATCGAGATAATTTTTATAGTTAATTTAAAATATTTAATGTTTTTAAAGTATAAATAAAATATATTTTTACCATTTAATATAATTAGGGGTATTAGAATTAATTTTACATTGAATTCATATGTAAAAAAATTTCAATCTTTTGCAATCTTTTAACTTTTAAAAAACCAATTCTCTAATTCCAAAAATGGGATTTATTTTAAATTAATTAATGCATCTTCTGTGTTTTGAAATTTTAAAAATGGATTTCATATTTGGAATTAGTAGTTTCAAATCCTATTAAAAGGCTACTTTTATTTTTGGGCATTATGAATAGTAACTTTGATAATTATTTATATTATCATAGTTAAAGGTAAATCGGGTAATTAAGGGTAAAAATAATATTATAAAATTACCTTAACACCTATAAAAATCCTATTGCATTAAAAAATTCTACCCTTATCATCTATTGTTTGAAACAAAATCACATTATGGCCACTTACCTAGGAATATGACATGAATGTAATAAAAACTAATGAACGTGACAAAATGTCACAATCTTAGTTTATATAAGTATATAAATTTTAATATTTGGATAAATAAGAGATAATATCGACTATATATGGTCTCTATAAGGAAAAATTAATTATCTGCATCATAGAAATTTATTTATAATTTTTAGATATTAAATAATTACCATTAATGATGACACGATAGTGATGTAGAAAAAAATATTTAATTAATAGAAATATCAATTAAATGGTTTTAAAAATATTAAAAGAAATACCATACGAACTAATTAAAGTTCTACACTAATTTTATAGGAAAATATAACATGTTATGAGTGTATTAAATATTTTGGTTCTAATTTATCTTCTTTTTTAATTTTATTTAAAGTCAAATAAATGAATAGTGACAAAATTGACACTCTTGATATTTATAAAAATAACATTTTATTAAATTATTTAAAAATCATAAAAATATTTAAAAATTACAATGTAGTAATTATAAGATCTAAAATTTCATAAAATATCCATTTATGGTCAATTAACATTGTATGGGTAAATATTTATAACCGTTAAATATTTAGAATGTTATTAGCAGAATTAAAATTAAATTGAATAACTAAGTTTTAATTAAAACGATAATGCTTAAATTGAAAAAAACACATGTATAAATTTTTTTGGTTGATGATATAAAACCCCTATCTCATCTCATATTCAAAATTGAGTCATTTTGGATGATTTTAAGTGGGGTTTCATTTTATTATAAATTAATATTATTGACGTTTCAAAAAGTGCCCCTCACCTCAATTATAAAAGGGCACCTCCTCCTTCACCTATTCACTTCCTTTTGAACCTTCAATATATTCCAAATACTTAAATTTTTCATTCTCAAATTCCCTATTTTCATTTTATTGGTTTTTCTATTCTTCAAAGACCAACTCTATTAACCTAATAGGAAATATAAAGGAGGCACATCGAGGAAGAGGTAATATCTTCTACTGATTATTTCAAATTTATTTCTTATTCTACTTCTTCTTAATTAGTTGTTTCATTATAACGTATTAATATCAGTATAACTCATATAATTATATGTTATTATAAATATTAAACCACCTTATTTCACCTTCTATCTATCCTAAGAAAAATGAAATCACCGTGCGTGCGTACGTACGCCTTATTGTCTCCACGTCGTGGTGTTATATGTTTTTCACCACCACCTTACCTGGATTAGTATAATGGTGGAAATAAAAACTATATATTATTATTATAGTATGATACTAATTATGATATATTATACACCATCCACTTCAATACCATTCAATAATTATGGGAACTATATCGTCGCTCGTGCGTATGTGCGGCTTACCGTCTCCACGATGCGATATGATTCGTTCTACATAATCTTCATTAAAGCATGATTATATAAATGATTTGAATGAATAAATATAATATATATTATACTAATACCATGGCTTAAATTACATAACTATAACCTAAAAATTGTAATAAGAACTTATCTGAAAAAACATGCATAAAAACATAAAGCAGTTAATATCCGAATAACGAGTAATAATGAAATGTTACTAACAAATAGATATAAATATGATCATAAATATTATAAGAAAAATTATTATGATTATGTAATAAATCAGTAACATTATTTATATAATTATACAGGAGGTCCAGATACATATGAATCGTATCAGACATAAGGTAAGGGATAAATTTGAAAATATCATTTTTATCCAAGATTATTTATTCGTAACTATTTAATGGGGGTTATTTATCATCCACGACCATGTTTCCAAAAATATGTGTTTCAAAATATTATTTATATCCTTAAATAATTATTTAAAATCAATTTTACCCATTGGTAAATTTTTACTCAATGGTCTGAATGGAATCTTTTTTTGTTTTCGGTACAAGGTACTTTTTGAATTTTTTCGAAAAAGTATAAGAAGAATGTTTTTTTACTTGTACGGCATGGAATGATTTTTAAGAGTTCTTAATTCTTTATTTCCTTGAACCTTCCCATACAATCTTACAAATTTATTTTTAAATAAAATTATTTCTTCTAAAATTTTGTGGTATTTTGAGGAAGCAAAAGTTTTTTGAATAAGAAGGTATATTTTCCTCAAGAATGAAGCTCAAGTGTTTTATCAAAATTATATTCCATATAATATTTCATAGGTTTATGATTCTAAACCTAGTATTACTTTTATTTTATTTTTTAAAATATGGAATTATTTTTATGAAATCCATTTATGGGTTATGTTATGATGGAATGATGTTTATGAAACCAATTTTATTTCATGGGTTATGCTATAGTGAATGTTTTTTTTTGTGGAACACGTAAGAATAGTTTCATTATGAGATGGTTGGGACCTATATATCCCTATAATGAATTGGTTAAAGATTCATATCTCATGATATATAAAATACTAGAATGGAAAGTATATTTGGTTCAGTTATACGGGGCTGGAACGAGGAGTGAACTTGGTTTAGTAATGGACTTTATCCTCTATGATGATAGTCTTGGAAATGATCCTTGACTAGTATGAAATGATTTTCTATAACTATATGTGTATGAATAAAAATTAATGCTTTATGTTATGACTATTGGGATTACTTTTTACTTTTTTTATTTATCCAATGATAAGATATTATCATTTTTTATATTCAGGATAAGGTTTTCAAATGTTATGCTTTAATGAATATGATATGATTGATATTTCATTTTTTTTCCCTTACTGATAATTTGAGCTCACCCTTTAATATGTTTATTTTTTCCATGTCATGAAGAGGGGTATTATGTATGATATTCCAAAAATAATTCTAGTTTTGATGAAATAAATTAGAGGCAATGTAGAAGTTTTATGAACAAGTTGTTTGTATTTACCAGTTTCTAAAGACACTATACATATACAGTATTGTCATGGTTTTGTTATAAGTTTTAATGAATATACATAAATTATGAAGTAATATCAATGTATGTAATGTATGGGTCACTATAGTTGGTATCAGAGGAAAGGTTTATTTAACCATTGGAAACTAGGATAAGAAATCCTTAGTAAGAATCCTAATGATATGTCTATATATAGGTTACCATCCTAGTGTTTTATAAATGACCATAAATAACATAAGATTAAACCTAATGTATCCTAAATTTAAAATTTTATTCTTGATAATGTGTTCTTCCTATTATGATTAGTGTTTCTCACACTATGCTTCTTGGTTTCAGTTAATGTATGGAACCTGAATGAACTATATTAATGTTGAATGTGACGGGAAATGCAATGATTGTCCCCCTGAGCAACCAAATGTTATGGGAGCTGGAATGAAAAATATTTTATCCATTCTCACAGAACTTTCTCAAGATATGAGACATCCAAAACTTCCAAACGAGCATTGGAGGCACCAACATTCTGTTGAGTCCTTCATGAGACAGCATCCACCTTTTTTTAGTGGGTCTTTTGATCCATTAGTTGCTGAACAATGGATCAGTACAACTAAAAAGATATTTTTAGTTCTAAAATGCTCTGAACATGAAAAATTCATCTTAGTATTATATCTTTTGGAATTTTAAGTTAGTCAATGGTGTAATATTATCAAGAATACGAGGAAAAGTGATGAAATTGAGTCTGTGGAATGGGATGAGTTCAAGAACTTATTTTTCTACAAGTTTTATCCTTGTTTTATTTGAACAAAGATATAGAAGGAGTTTCTTTATGTTAAGAAAAAGGATGATGAATCTGTTGGTACCTACGAAGAAAATTTTACAATACATTCAAGGTGTTCTTCTGGAATTATTATGCAACCTGATTGTAATATTGATTGATTCTTTAGTGGCTTAAAACCAAGTCTTTGTAGGGAATTAGACATAAGGGAATTCAATAGCAATTAGGAAATTTTTCAATGTGCTCTCAAGGTTGAGAAGGATATTAGAGTAACCCACCAGTCATATAGGTTTGATAAGAAGAGAAAATGGAATTCAAAGGAAAATCTAAAGACCGCACGGAATAGAATATGAGTTTTCCATTATGTTCAATGTGTGGAACGAAATATGGAGGGAATTTTATTAAAGGGACTAGTAAATGTTTTAAGTATGGAAAAGAAGGTCATTGGGAAATTTAATGTTGAAGTAATGTAAATAATATATCTAATGATGTGAACAATGAAAATGGTACATAGAATGAACCTCCTATACTTCAATATTACAAGTGAAAGGAAATGAGGAATTATTCCAATCAATTCCCTTATCTAATAGTTATTTATGATGATCAATTTCAACAAACTCTTATGTAAGAAGGAAAAGGAAAGTTGCATGCAATCACTATGGGTGATGTGGAGTATGATAATGAAGTGGGGAAATATACACTTATCATCCACTCTAAATTTGAAAATGTTTTATTTGATTCTAGATCCACCCACTCTTTTATTTATAAATAATTTTCTAATGGTATCACTATATTTCCCCAATAATTAAATTTTGAGTTAGCTGTCACAACTCATAATGGCACAACAGTCACATCAAAAGTTTATAATTCTTCTCCGATTGAAGTTTGTTGGAAGGTTCTTTATAAAAATCTTTTGATACTTCCTATAGTGCAATTTTATGTGATTCTTCGAATGGATTGGATTTATCTTTATAGATTTTATATCAATTTTCAAGAAGGGAAGTCACATTTCATATTCCAGATCATTCTACGATCATCTATCGATGAAAAAATGAATATAACCTTCCAATGGAAATTTCGTCCATCTTATGGGTCTTGATTCCAATAAATGAAGGTTATTTATCTCAATTGGTTTGGGAGAAACTCACAATTAATAATACACATATTGTATGAGAGTTTGATGATGTCTTTCCAGAGGAATTGCTAGGTTTTCCACCAAATTGTGAAGTTGAGTTTTCAATAGAACTCATACTAAGTGTTATGCATATTTCAAAGACACCTTATAGAATATACCCAATTGAGTTGAAGTAATTGAAGTAGAAACTCCAAGAGAATCTTGATAACGGATTCATATGCCCCAGTGTACAACCTTGGTAAGAACCAATTCTATTTGTTAAGAAGAAATATGGATCAATGAGACTCTGCATTGATTATCGAGAACTTAACAAGGTCATTGTCAAGAAAAAATATCCACACATTGATGACTTATTTGACCATCTACATTGAGCTCAATTCTTTTCCCAGATTGATATTTGTTCATGATATCATTAATTAATGTTCAAAAGGTAAGATATACTAAATATGTCACTCTTTACAAGGTATGGACACTATAAATTTATATTTATGCCTTTTGTTCTTACTAATTCCCATGCTATCTTCATGGATCTAATGAATAGTCTCTTTAGAGACTCTCTTGATCAGTTTGTGGTAGTCTTTATAGATGATATTATTGTCTACTCAAAGAGTAAGGAAGAATGTGATGATCACTTGAGAATTTTACTGAAGACCCTGGGAAAGGATAGGCTTTATTCCAAATTTACCATGGGTTAATTTTTTCTTTTGAAAGTTTCATTTTTGGGTCATATAATCTCAATAAAATGGATATTTATGGATCCAGTAAAAATAGAAGCTATTTAAAGATGGAAAAGACCCACAATAGTAACTGAAATCTAAATTTTTCTTAGTTTGGTAGGATATTATCGACATTTTGTGAAAGATTTTTCATTATTATCTAATCTACTCACCAAGTTGACTTTTAAATGAGTTAAGTTTGTTTTGAAGGAGGAATGTGAAGAGAATTTCAAATACCTAAAAAGAAGGTTATCTAGTTCACCTGTTCTCACACTGCCTTGTAGTGGAGAAAGGTTTCTGATCTAAAGTGATGCATCTAAGAAGGGTATGGGATGTGTTCCCATGAAAAATGATATGGTGATAGATTATGCCTAACGATAGTTGAATATCCATGATAAAAATTACCCAACTCGTGATTTGGAGTTAACTATATTAATATTTTCATTAAAGATATGGATACATCATCTTTATGGTGGAAGGTTTGATATTTATACTGATCATAAAAGTTTAAAGTATACTTTCACACAAAAGGAGTGGAATATGCACCATCATAAGATGGTTGGAGTTGATTAAATATTATGACTACTCAATACATTACCACCCTGGTAAAGTGAACAAATTGGCAGATGCTTTGAGTTGAAAAGACATTTCTTGCTTATCCATGATAAGGATCTCAAAATATTCAATATTTATGTATTTTCAAAGGATTGATCTTTAAATTTTAATGGAAGGGGAGAAATATTATCTTTATCAAATGAGTGTTCAACCATATATACAAGTGAATATTAAATAGGCACTAAAATAAGATGTAAAGTTACAAAAGACGTTGAGAAAGGTCCTGAATTCAACTTTTATTGTGATAAAATAATAAGGTTAAAGTACTCAGTTTGTATTCCTCCCACACCAGAATTAAAGGAACAATTGGATGAGGCTCATAGTTCTTCATTCTCTATTCACCCAGGAAGCACAAAGATGTACAAGGATCTGAAATAGAACTTCTGGTGGGATGGAATGCAAAGAGATGTCGCTGAATATGTCTATCGATGATTAGTTTGTCAGCAAGTTAAGGCTGAGAGACAGAAGACTAAGGGGATGTTACAACCATTACCCAAACCATAATGGAAATTGGAAAACATCACTATAGACTTTGTCATCAAACATCCCAAAGCATCCAAAGGAAATAATTCTATTTAGGTTATAGTTGATCGCCTTATGAAGTTGGCATAATTCATTTCTATTAGAGAGGATTTCTCTCTTGATCATATTGCTATGATATATATAAAGGAAGTTGTAATATTTCATGGAGTACCACGTTACATTATATCTGATCGGGATCCGAGTTTTTCCTAGAAGTTCTGGTGAATTCTTCAGCATGCTCTGGATATAGAGTTATGTTTCATCACTTCTTATCATCCTTAGAGAGATGGTTGGTCTGAAAGGACAATTAAAACTCTCTAAGAAATGTTGAGAGCTTGCTCTATGGATTTCAAAGGTGGTAGGGATCAATACCTACCATTGGTGGAATTTTCTTACAATAATAGATTTCACTCTGGTATTTAGATAGCTCATTATGAAGGCCTCAATGTAAATAAGTTCAGAACTCTGACTTGACGGGATGAAGTTTGGGAAATAAAGCTATTAGGACCTAATCTTGTTGATGAAATGGCATAAAAGGTCAGATATATTCGATAACACATAAGAGAATCTAAAATTCGAAAAAAAAGTTACAATTAAAACTGAAGAGAAGACCTAGATTTGAAGTAGGTGATACGGTGTTATTAGAAATATCTCCCTGGAAGAGAGTAATGGGATTTAGAAAGAAGGTAAAGTTGAGCCCTAGGTATACCGGTCCATTTGAAATTATGGATCGTTTTGGGAATGTAGCTTACCGATTGGAAATTCCTCCGAATATCTCTAAAGTTATTGATGTGTCCCATGTATCTCTCCTAAGAAAGTACATACACTCAAAAGTTGTACCGCTATAGCAAGATCTTTATTATGAAGAACAACAGGTAGAGATTCTAGATCGTATCGAAAAAGTTCTACGAAACAAGACTACCAACTTGGTTAAAGTCTTATAGAGGAACCAAAAATTTGAAGAAGCAACATAGAACTTGAGGATATGATGAGAGATAGGTGTTCCTACCTATTTGTTTCTATGTGATGAATTTCAAGGTAAAAATTCAGTTTAAGGGGGTAGAATGTAACACCTTGATGTTTTTATGAAATATTTTCTTTAAATAATTTTTATTTTTTAGTAGCTTACTTTTCATGAAATCATGAGTTTAAACGAACTTCAAGATGCCCTTATTATAAAATTATCATTATATCCTTTCTATTAGGTTATAGGTAATAATTATAACTACCTTATGATAATGAATTATGAATTCATTGCCTATCAATTATTTATAAAATATATAAATCAATTAAATATTTTTATTTTGAGTGAATTACTTTAAGTAATGGAATTAAAAATATATATGTGTTAAATTCTTACAAAAAAAAATTTGATATTCATCCGATGGATGTTTTATTCATAGGTTATGAATAAAACCCTAATTTATGTAAAAAAACCTATTTTTTAAAAGCTTAATTTTACATTTTGAATGGGGAACCCATTTAAAATTAAGATTTTGACACATTAATAATTTTTAAATAAAATCGTAAACATTTTATTTTTAAGTGGTATATAAAAATTTAATTTTGATAATTTTTTGATTTTTTTATAATAACTTTCATGTTTTGATGAATAGTAAAAATATGCTAAATTATAATTTAAAAACACTTTTTTCATGGAGATAATTTTATGGATAAATTATAATATTTAATGGTTTAAACGTATAAATATAATATATTTTTACCATTTTAATATAATGGATGTGATTATAATTAATTTTACATTGAATTCATATGTGAAAACATTTCAATCTTTTTCAATGTTTTAACTTTTAAAAAACAAATTCTCTCATTCTGGCAACGGGATTGATTTTAAATTAATTAATGAAAATTTTTTGTTTTGAAATTTTCAAAATTTATTCCATTTTTAAAATCAGTAGTATCAAATTATGTTAATAGGTTACTTTTATATTTGGGCATTATGAATCGTTAACATTGGTAATTATTTTTATTACCATGGTTAAAGGAAAATCGAGATATTAAGGGTAAAAATAATGCTATAAAATTACCTTAACACATGTAAAAATCCTATAGATTGACTAAATTAGAACCTTAATATCTATTGTTCGAAAAATAATCACTTTATGGCCACTTACCTAGGAATATGACATGAATGTAAAAAAAACTAATGAATGTTACAAAATGACAAAATTTCATTTTATATAAGTATGTTAATTTTAATATATTTATAATTTGGAGATAATATCGACTATATATTGTATATGGGAATATTAAATAATTACCTACATCATATAAATTTAATTTTAATTTTTAGAGATTAAATAATTTCCATTAATGATGACACAACAGTGATGTAGAAATTTATTAATTAATAGAAATATCAAATAAATGATATTAAAAATATTGAAAAATATCATATGAACTAACTAATATTCTACACAAATTTTATAGGTCACTGTGACATATTAGGAGTGTATTAAATATATTTTTCTAATTTATCTTATGTGTGAATTTTATTAAATGTCAAATAAATGAATAGTGTCAAAATTGACATTGTTCACATTTTATTAAAATAACATTTAATTAAATTATTTAAAAATCATAAGAGTGTTTGAAAATTAAAAAGTGATAATTAAAAGGTCTCAAATTCCATAAAATATCCATTTATATTCAATTAACGACATATAAGTAATTATTTATAATTATTAAATATGTATAATGTTATTACCATAATTAAAATTAAATAGAATAAAAAAGTGTTTATTAAACTGATAATGCTTAAATTGATATAAAAACTTGTCCAAATATTACTTTTTGAGGATATCACAAACCTATATCATTCATAGTCTAAATTGGGACATTTTGGATGATTTTAGGTGGGGTTTTTTTTTATTATAATTTAATATTTTTGATGTTTCCAAAAGTTCCCCTCACCTCAATTATAAAACAGAACCTCATATGTCACCTATTAACTTCATTTTGACCCATAAAGCTCAGCCATCCCTTAACATGTTTCCTTCTAAAATTCTATATTTTCATTACAGAGGTTCCAGTCTTCTTTAAAGACCAACTCTAGTGCCCTAAGGGGAAATTTAACAGAGGCGCGTCGAAGAAGAGGTAATCTCTTCTACCGATT
This sequence comes from Viscum album, assembly GCA_963277665.1. NCBI lineage: Eukaryota > Viridiplantae > Streptophyta > Magnoliopsida > Santalales > Viscaceae > Viscum > Viscum album. The sequence continues at coordinate 167,524,186 of OY728148.1, forward strand.
CTTTCAAATTTATTTCTTCTTCTCCTTCATCTTCATTATTTGTTTCATTATAAAGTAATAACATAGATATCAATTATATAATGATATTTTAATATAAATATTAAACAACCCTATTTCACCTTTTTTCCATTATACGAAAAACAAAATCACCGTGCATGCGTATATACAGCTTACTGTCTCCACACTCTGCTGTAATATGTTTTTCACCACCACCTTACATGGATGGGTAAAATGGTGGAAATAATAACTATATATTATTATTATAACAGGATACTAATTCAGATATATTATACACTATCTACTTCAATACTATTAAACAATTATGTGAATGATATCATCGCTCGTTTGTACGTACGACTTACCTTCTCCATAGTGAGATGTGATTCGTTATAAATAATATTCATTAAAGCCTGATTATATAAATGAATGTAATGAATAAATATGATATATATTATAATAATACTATTCTGGAAATTATATAACTATTTCTTAAAAATAGGAATAAGAACTTATCCGAAAAAACATGCATAAGAACATAAAGCAGTTAATACCTGAATAACGAGTAACAATGAAATGTTACTATCAAACGATAATAAATATGATCATAAATGTTATCATAAAATTTATTATGATTATGGAATAAATCAGTAACATTATTTAAATCATTATACAGGAGTTTCAGATATGTACGAACCATATCATACATAAGGTAAGGTATAAATTTGCAAATCTCATATTTGTCAGAGATTATTTATTCATAAGTATTTACTGGGGGTTATTTATCATCCATGTCCATGTTTCCTAAATATGTATTTCAAAATTTTATTTGTATCCTTTGAAAAAAAATTATATTAAATTTTAGCCATTGGTAAATTTCTACTAGACGATATGAATGGAATATTTTTTCATTTTCGGTACGAGGTACTTTTTTACTTTTTCGGAAAAAGTACAAGAAGAATGTTTTTTTACCTGTACATAATGAATGTATTTGTACGTTTTCAAAATTTTTTATTTACTTGAAGCTTTCCCTAAAGTTTTATAAGGTTATTTTCACATAAAATTATTTCTTCTAAAATTGTGTGGTATTTTGATAAAGGAAAACATTTTTGAAAAAGAAAGGATATTTTCCTCCAGAATGAAGCCCAAGTGTTTTATCAAAATTATTTTCCATCTATGATTACGTATAATTATGTTTCTTTCTATTTTTATTACTTTTTTTATTGTGTAAATGATGGAATTATTTTTATGAAATCTATTTATTCATTATTTTATGATGGAATGTTTTTTAGGAAACCCATTTTATTTTATGGGTTATGTTGTAGTGATTGCTATTTTGTTTTTAAGGAACACGTAATAATGGTTTCATTATGAAATGGGTGGGACAAATATCTCCCTCCAATGAATTGGGTAAAGACTTTTATATCATGAAATAGACATTACTAGAATGGAAAGTAAATATAGTTCAATAATATAGGGCTGGAATGAGGAGTGAACTCGGTTCAATAATGGATGCTCTCTTCTATGATGGTCTTAGAAATGAACCTTAAATAATATGAAATGATATTCTATGATTATGGGTTTAGGAAAAAACAATTCATCTCTTATTTTGTGACTATTGGTATTACATATCACTTTTATGATTTATCCCATGACATTATATTATGATCTTTTATATGAATGATAATATTTTCAAATGTTATGTTCTTATGAATATGATATGATTGATATTTTCATTTATTACCCTTACTGAGAATTTGATCTCACCCTTTCATATGTTTCTTTTCCCTAGGTCTTGAAGAAGGGTATTAAGTATGATATTCCAAAAAGTATTCTAGCTGAGATTAAATAAAACTAAGACAATGTAGATGATTTATGAACCGGTTGTTTATGTTTCATAGTTTATAAAGACACTATACCTATACGGTCCTCTCATGGTTTTGTTATATGTTGTGATGAATATACTTCAATTCTAAATTAATATCAATGTATTTAAATTACAGGTCACTATAGGATATTGACTGCTTCCATGTAGTGAGGATGGGTTATTACCTTACGAAAAGTGGTCCTAGAGTGAGTTTATTGAGCTTACTCAAGGTTTTGGAAACCTGTTGGTCTGAAAGATAGACCCAGGTAATGCATTCATTCACTTAAGGAGGTGTTGGAAAAATTAATGTGGTTAATATGATAGCCCTTGAGGGGTTGTTTGTAACGCCCCGACCCCAGTTACTCAGAGTCGGTGCATTATTTTAATACATTGGCATGATTACAAAGAATCAAGTCCCAAAGGACCGATCAGTTTATCAGTCTTGAAAAATAGATTACATACATGAATGTAACATTACACTTCATAACATACAAAACAACATAAATAATACTTTATGAATGTCATTATTCCCTTGTCTTAACCCTGCATATCAATCACAATATAGTTCTTGGAATCCGGGGAAAAATAAAACAAAGAAAAGGGTGAGCTCAAACACTCCGTAAGGGTAAGCAATAGAGCGGAAATTTTCATAAATATGCATAAACATTTAAGGCAATGTATAACTAAAACAAAAGCCTTTTAAACTTGAACATAAACATAGCATGGAAAAAATAAAATGAAATAATTTCCATTTAGTTATTCACATGGATATTCTACTAATCGAATAATCACATGCAATATCAATAACAACTTTCATAATGATGGAATGCATAATGACATACTATCATAACGACATAGTCAAGGCCTCGTGCCAAGACTACAAATAAGATTTTTCCAACGCCTTGTGCCAAGAAACTAGTTTGTCTCATGAGACCGACCAATGCATCGAGGAGCTATAGCGGGCTCCACCCGTCACTTACTAAGTCCAATGCATTCCCATATGAAAAGGTTTAAACATAACATAAACATTCGTATTAAAACTAGCATACGAAATTTCAATACTTTCTCCATAAACCATGAATGGTATAAAAATAACACATCCATAGTTAAACATATCACAAAAACTTCAATACAATACAAAAGTTTTGTATCATACTAAATCAACTTCAAATAAGCTTAAAATCCATCAAAGGATGTTGACATAGATGAAATCAAAACTATTTGAGAGAAATATCTCTTTTCTAAAAATCACTAAAAAGTCACACATTTATAAAGAAAGTAATTTAAAATATATTTTTGAATCAAAGTGTCCCATACCACTTTGAAACTTTTGAAAATAAATATCATTTCAAAACATTCATGTCCATATAAATAAATCCTTAAAATCATTTTGAAAACACGGACATTAAATGAAAAGATTTAGAAAGATAAATATTTAAAACATTTGAAATTTTGATCTTGATAAAGGGTACCTTTCAAAATCCTTAAAATATTCATTTTGAAATCATTTTTACAAAAAATGGACATGGATGATAGAAATGTCCCAGTAAATACTTACACATAAACAATCTCGGATAATGAGGAGATTGAGGAATTAACCCTTACCAATTTGGTAACTTACGGAAAATAAAACCCATGAAAGAGGTATCATACAATGAATATGTAAATACACATAAATTAAAGTTTATTACCCAAAGAATACAATTATGGGTAGTACATACACCCCACAAAAGGTAATAGTGGCAATATGGCATGAATCTCACGGGAATAAGGAGTGAGATGAAAACCCATTACCTTGTACTTTTCCTTGGTTTGGGGTAGGTTAACCTCGTGTATAATGGTGAAATAATTGTAATTAAATTATAAATGAATCATATAAATTAATATGATATCATATATGATCTTTTAACATTGATTTTTTAATAATATCTTAGTATTATCGTTGTTTCGGGTGTTAACTTACTCGTTTTATTTTATATGTTTTGTTACTTAAGTCATGTTTGTCATGGATAGGTTGTATATTAATCATATCCAGAATTATATCAAGTCCTTAGATACTATTATTAATCATCAAATTATAATTAGACTTGAATGGATACGATGGAGAATGAATCTCATCGCGTTCGTGGTGACGGTAGTCTGTACGTACACACGAGCGACAATATCATTTTTTTGATAATAAAATAATATGTAATTGGATGGTATATCATATATACAGAATCATTATCATTTTATATTTATTATTTACATGAATTACACATCATCATTATACCCATCCAAATAATAATTTATTGAATAACAATTACACCACTACGTGGAGACGGTAAGTCGTACGTATGCATGTATGATGACATGTTATTAAAAGGATGGATAGAATACTGAAATATAGTTGTAAAATGTTTATAATAACATCAAAGTATATATAATATACTGGAGTTATTATTTTATAATGGTAATAACAAAGAAAGAAGAAGTGGAAGAAGAAAGGAACTTGAAAAAGGGTGGTGAAATCATTACCTCTTCTTCGGGTTCTTCCTTTTGATTTGATCAAAATGGATCCTGAAGTTGGATTTCTGACTAAAGTAAGGCCTCTATAATTAATTGAGGGAATTTTAGAGAGTATTTTGGCAGATTTTGGCTGAACCAAAAGTATTTGAAGGTGTGAGTTAATGAGAAGGGAGAGTGCCCTTTTATAAGAGGGGTGAGGGGCATCTTTGGAAAAGCTAGAAATATTATTTTATAATAAATTCATATTTGGTTTGTAATGGCTCCAAAGTGGATTATTTAATGTTTAAGGTTGGTATGGGTAGAAAACCACTCAACCAATATAATTTATACAGGTTTCGGTCATTATATTAACCTTGTCTTTAAGTATTAACTCTTAGTTAATTAGTTTCACTTTTGCAATGTCTCTTTGTATTTTTATATTATATGGTTAATAAACTTACTATATACATCCAAGATACCCCCAAGTGGTCCATTAATGATACACCTATCATGATATAAGTCTCTTGGCAGAACCGTAGATTTTTAGGAATTTAATATCAATTGATAATATAATATTTGTTTTAAAAACGTTTTTATGTCAATTTTGACACTATTCAATAATTGATTTTTGTAAAAATTATAACAGAGTTATTATTTACAAAAAAGTTAATTACATCAATCCTAACAAGTCATAATAACCTATAAAATTATTCTAATTCATAAATAGTCTCAAATTATATTTATTTGGGTATTTATAATATCAATTATTCTAATTTTTCATTAATTAGGTAATTACTGCATCATCATTGTGTCATAAATAAATTAAATTATTTAATGTCTAAAAATTATAAATAAAATATAATTATTTAGTAAATCTGTTTATCTTTCTAATTAATATTTAAAATCTAATTTATCTTATGTATAACCCTATATTAAAAATGTTTTAGTAAATAAACTTTGATTTTAACTCTTTTAACTCTTCTTTAAATTAAATAATAATAAATGTCCTAATCTAATTCAAGTGGACCTAAATGATAATATTTTAATCCTAAGGTTGTTTTTGGTCGAGATACACATGTCCAATAGAATTAGTACATGTGCTAGGGTAATATTAATATCATTTTTACCCTTAATTAACCTATTTACTTTTAACTGTGGTAAATAAAAGTAAAAAGTTACTATTCACCAAAAATTATTTCCATCTCATTGAACCACATTTTACTCTTTGATATTAACTTTGTCTCTCGGATTTTTGAAATTCCAATCACAGAAGTGGTAAAATTAATTTTTATGAAAAATTTAGTTTATTAACTACCACTTAGTAGTTTCACTATTCATCAAAAATTGAAGTTTTTCAGAACAATGCCAAAATTTCACCCTAAGCTATAATTGATATTCCGAATTCAAAAATGATGTCTATTTTAGAAAATTCCAAACATATAAGTTGAATCAATTAATTTTATAATTAATTCCCGATGTCACAAAAAATACCGTGTTTTTAAAAAACAATATATATCAAAAGATTGACAATTGTTTATGTCCAATTTCAAAGTGAAATTAATTATAATGAACACCATTGGACAAAATGGTAAAAATATATTCTAATTATACTTTAAAACCACTCAATAGTATAAATTATCACTATAAATTATTTTGATTAAAAAAGCTGTTTTTAAGTGTTTTACACTATTCATAAAAATTGGAAGTTCTCAGAAAAATACCAAAAATTCAACTTAGGATAATTTAGATATTCCGAATCCAAAAATGAAGTCCATTTTGAAATATAAAATATATATATAATTTCAAAAAGTATATATTACTATTCATAAAGGCTAGTTTTATTGGTTGCGGTGTGTTAGAACTCGATGTTGTGTACAACACATGCTATCACATTATTCAAAGAGAAGTGTACCGTAGAAGGTTGAGGTGTCACACTGTAAATTTTTTTATATCCCCATTCTAAAGAATAAATTTATTTAGTCAAATTGAATATTTAAAAGTTTAAAATATTGGATTTAAAAAGGGTTAAAGTTGGTAAAAGTGCATTTTTAAAAAATACTTCATTTATCTAAAAAAAGGAATTTGTTCTTACATTATGTCTAAGAAACTAATAATATGGATTCTAAAATTATAAGGACTATATAAAGTTTAAAATTTAGTTAATACTATTAATAATTTCTTTTGAACATCTTGTTTGGTATGTCATGGTGTGCTTGAACTCGGTGTTGCGTGTAGTGCAAGTTATTGAATTATTTTGAAAAAATAACACACTATGAAATCATGGGGTGTTACATTCTCCCCTCCTTCAATAAATTTCATCCTCGCAATTTGAAATTGTTCTTCGAAAATAAAAGGTTGAAAATAGAAAATATCTTTGTGGGAAAACCCACATCAGAAATTGGGTTCCTAAAATTTAGTCTTATTATGAGGAAAAGAGAAATGAAAGGGTGACCGCCAAATTATGATCTCGATTAGGAAAACATTGGTGGAAATTAGAGATATATAATTGGAGGAAAAACATAAATATTTATAGGTATTGATTGAGGTCATCAATCACAAACAAGTGTAAAATTGAGGTCCTTATATTCATCAATCTATGATGATTTGAAATACCATCGGTTCAACAAAACATAGGGTATTAGGATAACACATTTTTGGTTTTAGGATTCCTTAAATAAAGTATAAGAATTAATTTCTTCATAGAATAAGAGGAGAAGAAAAATATATTCTTAACAAGTAGAGTTCAATCCTTTAACTAATTTCTAGCACAAACTCATCTTTCACTCTAAAAGATAATAGAACGTAAAAAAAATTCTATTTATACTATTCGTATAGGGTTCCAAAAAAAATGAATTTATAATTCATCTACCAGATATTTTAAAAAAACTACATTATTTAATCCAGGAAATCTCATGGGCCAGTGGTAGGTGATACACCCTTGTCACCCTTCGGTTGTGGGTTCAAGTCTCGCGGCCTTTCCGATCGCGACGGGTTGCCGCCCGACCTCCGGGTTGTCCTTTTATGGCAAACCAAAATTAATCTCAAACTAGAATTATCCAAAATACTTCTGCCCAAACTCACAGTCCAACATTTATAAGGAAGGTAAACATAATATAGATCCTTTTTACCCCGTAATAGCATATGAATACCTTCATCATGTATTCTTTTAAAACACTGAAACATCCTGAATTACCATAATCCTTATTGATTACATTCATGCTCCCTTATTCCATATAGAATGCTCGATATACTTCATCCATCCAAAAATGTTGTAAACTCCAACAATTATGGAATATACAAATCTTTAATTGGTTTCAAGGAAGTCAATAATATCCAATATAATTTACCCAAATAAACCATATCTTATTCCAAAATAAGTACCTCAATATTAGAACCATATTAAGGTTTATCTTTCCTTCAACCATATAATTTCCAAAAAATTTAACTTGTTGTAGAGTCACTTTTCTTATTACCATAAAATCTCAAATCCCCAATGAAATAGTACTACAGTACAATCCTTATATACTCCATAATTATTATAACAATTACATTGCTGATACAACACTCAAATGACATAATCAACATAAGAACTCTAATCATTCCTCTTCATCTGTGGTAGTATCATAACTTGATTTTTATCCAATAGCATCATTTGTGGCATAGTCTGATGATAGGTCCGCGTAGTGTCTACACTCCTTGCAAATGAAGCATTGTACATTTGAAACCATTTTCTTACCCTTTCAGTCACGTACTTGGTGCCCTTTTTCCTACACACATATAACAAACTCTCATTCCTTTCAGTCAAGTTCCAGGGTGTTTCTACCCACACTTATCACATATGGGGAAATTATTCTTTTCCCTCTTCCCTTCATCCATATTTCCCTCTTCCATACTTTTCTTCTTTTTCTTCCCTTCAAAGCTATAGGACTCAGTAAACTCTTTAGTTATCTTATCCACACATGATACTATTTCTTCATATGATGATAATACGTGGGAGACTATTTCCCTTCTAAATGATGGCTTAATACCAGGAAAGATACGATCCTTTTTACTCTATGGATCATACGTATTACTGGAGTTCACATTCATTCTACTGGGCATCATTTCTATATAATAGCATAAACTAGGTCAGTTTATGAATTGCAATGAATAATTCCAAACTTGTAAAATAAATAACGCAAATTGAACATTTTATGAATATAATCCATAATCATAAATATGTTTTCTTTGAGTAAGTATATACTCATGAGCCCTTCATAATGGTTTGTAAAGAAAATGATAATTATCCTAAGCATATCCCCTGGGAGTGTCATAACCAAGAGTGCAGCAAGGCCCGTTGTCGTTCACCAGTTCCCGTTCGAGTCTAGATCAAAGCGGTGTTTTCAGGTTTTACCCCTAGGTACATTTGTGCCAGAGGTGCCTCTACCTGCTCATATACAGACAGAGATGTATTGCTCGAAAAACTCACAAAATCTCTACAATACAAAAATTCTAGGAAGTTCTTCTATACTAATCCTCAAAGTCTATCTTAGGGCTATGTGCTCTAATCAGAGTTTATCTAAATCTAGTTTCCAAGGTTATTTTCAAAATTCTTCTGATACCAACTGTAATGCCTCGACCCCAGTGACCCAGAGTTGGTGCATTATTTTAATACATTGGCATGATTACAAAGAATCAAGTCCCAAAGGATCGATCAGTTTAGCAGTCTTGGAAAATAGATTACATACATGAATGGTACATTACACTTTATAACATACAAAACAACATAAATACTACTTTATGAATGCCATTATTCCCATGTCTTAACCCTGCATATCAATCACAATATAGTTCTTGGAATCCTGGGAAAAATAAAACATAGAAAAGGGTGAGCTCAAACGCTCTGTAAGGGTATGCAATACAGCGGAAATTTTCATAAATAAGCATAAACATTTAAGGCAATGTATAACTAAAACAAAAGCCTTTTAAACTTGAACATCAACATAGCATGGAAAAAATAAAATGAAATAATTTCCATTTACTTATTCACATGGATATTATACTAATTGAATAATCACATGCAATATCAATAACCACTTTCATAATGATGGAATGCATAATGCCAGACTATCATAACCACATAGCCAAGGCCTCGTGCCAAGACTAAAAATAAGATTTTGTCAAGGCCTTGTGCCAAGACACTAGTTTGTCTCATGAGACCTACCGATGCATCGAGGAGCTATATCGGGCTCCACCCGTCACTTACTAAGTCCAATGCATTCCCATATGAAAAGGGTTAAACATAACATAAACATTCGTATTAAAACTATCATACGAAATGTCAATACTTTCTCCATAAACCATAAATGGTATAAAAATAACACATCGACAGTTAAACATATCACAAAACCATCAATACAATACAAAGGTTTTGTATCATAATAAATCAACTTCAAATAAGCTTAAAATCCATCAAAATATTTTGACATAGAGGAAATCAAAACTATTTGAGAGAAATATATCTTTTCTCGAAATCATTGAAAAGTCACAAATTTATAAAGTAAGTAATTTAAAAGATATTTTTGAATCAAAGTGTACCATAACACTTTGAAACTTTTGAAAACAAATATCATTTCAAAACATTCATGTCCATATAAATAAATCCTTAAAATCATTTTGAAAACATGGACATTAATTGAAAAGATTTAGAAATATAAATATTTAAAACATTTGAAATTTTGATCTTGATAAAGGGTACCTTCCAAAATCCTTAAAATATAAATTTTGAAATCATTTCTATGAAAAATTGACATGGATGATAAAAATGTCCCAGTAAATACTTACACATAAACAATCTCGGATAATGAGGAGATTGAGTAATTAACCCTTACCAATTTGGTAACTTACGAAACATACAACCCATGAAAGAGGTATCATACAATTAATATGTAAATACACATAAATTAAAGTGTATTACACAAATAATATAATTATGGGTAGTACATACACCACAAAAAAGGTAATAGTGGCAATATGGCATGAATCTCACGGGAATAAGGAGTGAGATGAAAACCCCTTACCTTGTACATTTCCTTGGTTGGGGGTAGGTTAACCTCTTGTATAATAGTTAAATAATTTTTTTTAAATTATAAAAGAATCATATACATTAATATGATATCATATATGATCTTTTACCATTGATTTGTTAATAATATCTTAGTATTGTCATTGTTTTGGGTGTTAACTTACTCGTTTTATTTTATATGTTTTGTTACGTAAGTCGTGTTTCTCATGTCTAGGTTGTATCATAATCATATCCAGAATTATATAAATTCCTTAGATACTATTATTAATAATCAAATTAGAATTAGACTTGAATGGATACGATGGAGAATGAATCTCATCGCGTTCGTGTAGACGGTAGTCCGTACGTACGCACAAGCGACAATATCATTTTTTTGATAATAAAATAATATGTAATTGGATGGTATATCATGTATACAGAATAATTATCATGTTATATTTATTATTTAAATTAATTACACATCATCATTATACCCATCCAAATAATAATTTATTTAATAAGAATTACACCACGACGTGGAGACGGTAATCCATACGTACGCACGTATGGTGACATGTTATTCAAAGGATGGATAGAATACTCAAATATGGTTGTAAAATTTTTATAATAACATCAAAGTATATATAATATACTGGATTAATTATTTTATAATGGTAATAACAAAGAAAGAAGAAGTGGAAGAAGAAAGGAACTTGAAAAAGGGTGGTGAAATCATTACCTCTTCTTCGGGTTCTTCCTTTTGATTTGATTAAAATGGATCCTTAAGTTGGCTTTATGACTAAAGGAATGCCTCCATAATAAATTTAGGGAAGTTGAGATAGTATTTGTGATGAGTTTTGCCGAACCAAAAGGCTTTTAAGGAGTGATTTAATGATAAGGGAGAGTTCCCTTTTATAAGAGGGGTGAGGGGCATCTTTGGAAAAGCTAGAAATATTATTTTATAATAAATTAATATTTAGTTTCTAATGGTTCCAAAGTGGATTATTTAAAGGTTATGGTTGATATGGGTCAGAAACCACTCAACTAATAGAATTTATAAAGGTTTGGATCATTATATTAACCTTATCTTTAAGTATTAACTCTTAGTCAATTAGTTTCACTTTTACAATGTCTCTTTGTATTTTTATATTATATGGTTAATAAAATTACTATATACATCCAAGAGACCCCAAAGTGGTCCATTAATGATACACCTATCATGATATAAGTCTCTTGGACGAACCTTATATTTTTTGGAATTTAATATCAATTTATAATATAATATTTGTTTTAAACAACTCTTTTATGTCAATTTTGACACTATTCAATAATCGATTTTTGTAAAAATCCTAAAAGAATGATTAATTCAAAAAAAGTTAATTAAAGCAATAATAAAATGTCATATTAACCTAGAAAATTATTTTAATTCATAAAAAGTCTCAAATTATATTTATTTGGGTATTTATAATATCAATTATTCTAATTTTTCATTATTTAGGTAATTACTGCATCATCATTGTGTCATAAATAAATTAATTTATTTAATGTCTAAAATTCATAAATAAAATATAATTATGTAGGAAATATTTTTATCGTTCTAATTAATATTTACAATCTAATTTATCTTATGTATAACCCTATATTAAAAATGTTTTAGTAAATAAACTTTGATTTTAACTCTTTTAACTCTTCTTTGAATTAAATAATAATAAATGTCCTAATCTAATCCAGGTGGACCTGAATGATAATATTTTATTCCTATGGTTGTTTTAGGTCGAGATACACTTGTACAATATAATTAGGACATCTTTTAGAGTAATATTAATATCATTTTTACCCTTGATTACCCTATTTACTTTTAACTGTGGTAAATAAAAGTAAAAAGTAACTATTCACCAAAAAATATTTTCATCTCATTGAACCACATTTTACTCCTTGATATTAACCATGTCTCTCGTATTTTTGAAATTCCAATCATAGAATTGGTAAAATTAATTTTTATTAAAAATTCAGTTTTTTAACTACCACTTAGTAGTTTCACTATTCATCAAAAATTGATGTTTTTCAGAACAATGCCAAAATTTCACCCTAAGCTATAATTGATATTCCGAATTCAAAAATGACGTCTATTTTAAAAAATTCTGAAAATATAAGTTGCATCAATTAATTTTATAATTAATTTCCGTTGTCACAACAAATAGCGTGTTTTTAAGAAACAATATATATCAAAAGATTGACAATTGTTTATGTCCAATTTCAAAGTGAAATTAATTATAATGAACACCATTGGATAAAATGGTAAAAATATATTCTAATTATACTTTAAAACCACTAAATAGTATAATTTATCACTATAAATTATTTTGATTAAAACATTTGTTTTTAAGTATTTTAGACTATTCATAAAAATTGGAAGTTCTCAGAAAAATACCAAAAATTCAACTTAGGATAATTTTGATATTCCGAATCCAAAAATAAAGTCCATTTTGAAATATAAAATATATATATAATTTCAAAAAGTAGTTATTACTATTCATAACGGCTAGTTTGATTGGTTGTGGTGTGTTAGAACTCGATGTTGCATACAACACACGCTATCACACTATTCAAAGAAAAGCGTATCGTAGAAGCTTGAGGTGTTACACTATAAATTTTTTTATGTCCCCATTCTAGAGAATAAATTTATTTAGTCAAATTGAATATATAAAAGTTTAAAATATTGGATTTAAAAAGGGTTAAAGTTAGTAAAAGTGCATTTTTGAAAAATACTTCTTTTATCTGAAAAAAAGGAATTTGTTCTTACATTAGTTCTAAGAAACTCATAATATGGATTCTAAAATTATAAGGATTATATAAAGTTTAAAATTTAGATAATACTATTCATAACCTCTTTTGAACGGCTTGTTTGTTAAGTCATGGTGCGCTTGAACTCGGTGTTTCGTGTAGTGGAAGTTATTGAATTATTTTGAAAAAATAGCACACTATGAAATCTTGGGGTGTTACATTGTTAAAGGATAATCTGAGGTTTATCCTATGGATTAATAAATATATTTTAGATATTGTGCTTAGATATTTTTTTGTTGTTTATTTTCTTGATTATGAGACATGATGTCCACCTATTTCTTGTATGTGTGATTTGATTTTTTGTGGTTGATGGATTCTTGTCCACACCATAAAAAGAAGTGTTAGGAAGACCCTACCTTGAGTGATAAGGTATTTATGAGTGTTATTTTATTGATGATATGATGTAATGGATGGCCTCACCTTGAGTAAGAAGTTGTTATATGGACCTTCCATTGAATGATAAGGTAATGGTCAGTGTGATATGGTTGATTATGTTACATGATGTTTGGCCTCACCTTGAGTTAGAAGGTTCTAGAAGAATGACCTTGAGTGATAAGGGTCTCATCTAGGATGTGTTGATGTGTGACTTAGTGTGTGACCCATCCTAAGTGAGAGGATAATGGTCAATGTCATGTAGAAAAATACTTGACATTTGGCCTCAGCTTTAGTGACAAGGTGTTGGAGGATAACCCTAAGTGAGAGGGTATTGGTCAAGGTATTGTTGAGATACCAGAACCAAAACTAAGAGATAGGGTAGTGGATAAGACTCAATAAGACACCCTAACCAACATAATCATGTACGGGTTGGGATATATGGAATAATATGACTCTCCTACTAGGATGGGTTAGCAGGCGAGGTCGGGCTGTTTTGGGGAAATTCATCCAATGGAGAAACAATTGATATTTTTTAGTGGGATAAGATAAAATAGAGTATAAAAAATAACATTATAATTGTTTGGGATGAGAATAATTTTTTTTAGTGGATAAAACTCTATCTTCTCATAAAAAGGTCAATGTGTCCACGTTCAATGCCTTTGTAGCTAAGTCATATTTGTTCGAATTTGGAATTTAGAATAAAGAGTGGTATAAAATTATTATTGATGGATAGAAAGTTAAGAAATTTTTTTGGGTTCCTATCAAGGATGAGAAGCTTCATGGTGGGGAGTTTGAAATGACCCATAAATTTACAGGTCATTATTTGCAAAATAACATTAAATTTTTGGTTCATAGAAGGGATATGGTGACATTGTTTCTGATATTTGTTTATTGATTACTCATCACACCATCAAAGGTGAAGGTCACACCATGATGAGGATTTAATTGAGTTTACTCCATATCCTAGTAGGGGAACCATGAAATGAATAATGGACGTTAATAGGTCACTTCATGACTAATAGATTCCACAGAATGGTGGTGGGTTTTATGTGGGTTTTTCACTAAGGAAATGACCCTTATGTATTATGTTACAATGTGGTGGAGATTTCAAATTTTATTTATGGGCCTTAAATATTGAATTTGGTAAAGCAAAATACCCTTTTGTATGTTCATTACATCAAGGGATGGAACCAAATCATGGTACTGATTCTAGCATATGGGGTATGAGGACCCTTACCTATTACCTTTAGGATTTTAAATATTCCTTTGAAAATTTCTATAGGAAATGTTAGTCTTTTCATGACTCATAGGCCATGATATGAAGGTTTTCCCATGGGTAGGTCTCATAGTATGAAGTGTGAAGGTTTCACCATGGAGGGATAAGTTACTCCGCAAAGGAAGGAGTCCATGTCGTGAAGTCTTAGTCCATGAATTTGGGTTCTTCCTATTGACAAGGTTTCATTCCGTAAGCAAAGGGGTCACTCCATGATGGTTAACTACCATAGGTTTGGGCCATCTTCCTGAGGGTAGTCAGTGTCATGTCCTAGAGGGACCATGTTACAATGTGGTATAGTTTGGGTGCGTTATGGGATGACCATGAGGGTTATGTCATGACCTACTATTATACTATTTTTTTAAATTAAAGAATAGTCCTTTGGGTATTTTAAATTGGAAACCCCTTTCATGATTTCCTAATTTCATGATGTGTAAGTAAGGGGAGACTAAGCTATTATTATTCATTCTTCCCCCATTTTCTCTCTTATAACTAGGTTGTTTTAAGGGTTTCATTCAGAGGATTCTAGGTACGATATCTTCCCTCGTCTTCCTTGATCTTCCTCCTTATTTCCTTCTGATTTTGGTTTGACCAACATGGTTTTTAGGGATAAAATTCTAATAGATCATTGGGAAATCATCTCTTCAAGAGGATTTAGTGTTTTGTTTGTGTAGAAGGTCTCTAGGGGGGATATTCATGTCGTTAATAGTTGTTTTAACTAAGTTAAGTTATAGGTGTGTTTATTTAGGGTTCTTGGTGGAATTATGTATAATTTAAAATTAATTTGGGTAAAAAAAGTAGGGCCTTTAGCAGTTTAGGTTCGGCTGCACTTTGGGAATGGGATACACTATGATGTTCATAGTTTTGGCATTATTATACCACCCAGTGATTTTAAAATTGATTATTCAAAATGGTATTTTTGTTTCAATTTTTGGTTTATTAATTTGATGGTGTTAAAGTTGAGATAGGTTCCCGTGGACACAAAGGTGGTCAGTACAAGTGTGGGATATATTTATGGACCATCAGTTAAATAAGTGGCCTTAAAACTCCTGAATTTATTTATAATTTGGTTGTTTTATATTCATATTCTAAAATTATGATTATAAATAGAATTTTAATGGATTTTGTGATATCACTCCATAGATTGGGATGGTCTTATATCATCTTAATAGTTAATAAGTACCAACTATATTTTTAAATGGTTTATTGGTGGATCATTGGTAATACGAGTGTATGTGGATCTAATTATAGATTGTTTAATTGAACTATTTTATTTTTAAATAAAAATGGGATTTCCTTTTTAAATGGATATTTAAAAGGTAGTATTTTTAGGAAAATGAATTTTTAAATAGAATGATTCCATGTGTTAGTTTTTCAATTTTATTTCAAACCAAATATGGTTTTTTAAAGAACTATCTCATAGAGAATTTGACCAAGGGCCAAGTGTGAGTAAAGATTTGATTTGATGCCTTTTATAAATGGTTTATAAAAAGGATTGTGGTTTTTTTAAGAGTGTTTCAAGAGGTCTTAGGTGGATATTTATTTGTTATTTTTGATCTTTTATGGGAAATGACATGTTTTCTAAAGAATAATTTCTATTATATGTGCTTCATAGTTGTGATTTCCTAGTTTGTTGTTTTTATTTCATGGTATTTCATGATTGAATGTGTTGGGTCGATGGTGTTCTTCTCTTGGTATTTAAATAACCAGGTTGTTTTTAATTGATGTAAATAATCTTTAAATTTCTGAGAAGGGTAAAATGGGTTAGGTTGTATGGGAGCATATTTAATTCCATGAAGTAATGAGGGGATAATTCTTTAGATAAAGTGGTCCTTGAGTGGAATTTTTAAGCTCAATCAAGCTTTGGGTGATCTAGTGGTTTGGTATAGGGAATTAGGTAACGATTTCATTTACTCCCAAAATAATTTGGTGAATGAATATGTTTAATGTGACAACTCTTGAGGGGTTTATAAGGAATAATCCAAGGGATATCCATATGATTAATATATATGTTTGGGATGATACATTTGGTTAATGGTTTTTTATTTATATATATTATTGAAATATAGTATTGCTATATATTTCTTGTATGTGTTGCATCATGTGATGTTTTCATTAGATGATTGGCCTCACATTGAGTGAGAAGGTGTTGCAAGGACCTTACCACGAGTGAAAAATAAAGGGTTAGTGTGATGTGATTAATGATGTGATGTAATTTGTGGCCTCAAATAGAGTGATAATGTTCTATATGGACTCACACGTGAGTGAGAAAGTAGGGTTTAGTGTGATATGGTTAATGATGTGATGTGATTTTTGGACTCACCCTAATTGAGAAGGTGATGGAAGGATCACATTGAGTGAGAAATGAATGGTTTTGGACGTGTTAACACATTATGTGCATCCTACCCTGATAAAAATGCGATTACTTAATTTGATATAGCATGATACTTGATATGTGGCCACACTTTGACTGGGAAGGTGCCTGAATACTGTCTTGAGTGAGTGGGTATTGGTTCTAGTATGGTTTAGATATAGAATTATACCCTAAGAGAAAGGGTAATGGTTAAGACTTAGAAATACACTCATCCCTACATCATCAGGTATGAGTCAGGACACTATATGAAACCATTCCCTTAGAATTTGGGTTTGGGTTGGGATATTTAGAATCATATGAATCTTCTACTATCATTTTCCAGAAGTAGGTATGGCCAGGTTTCTTAGTGTGAAATTTAGCACATGATTACCTGACGTGCATACTTGTTGGATAATTTATTATAGGTTTTCAGGATGTTTTTTTTCATGAGCGAGAGTTGTACACCTTATATGTATTTAATTAAAATCTATTTGATCACAGTATAATTTGGTATTTTTAAGCATTGGGGATGATTACTAGGTCATTAGACTCAGCCCTATTCGGGTATATGGAATGGGTTTTGATGTACAGGGGTAGACCTTCATGTTTTATTCAACAGAATAGATTCTACTAGGATTTGGAAATGTGGTACAGGTATATAAGGTTGTGGAGTCTATGGACTCAATAGGGTTGATTATGTTAGTTTGGATAGAATCCATTGTAGTTACTTTTTAATTATCACTTACCTTGTCTGTTAGTCAATGTGTTATTGTAGTATTTATTTGGATAATACCTTCTTTGTGTATCTGTTTTTTATCTATAATGTATTTATAAATTAAATAAACTATTTTACTAATTTATATTCTACGTTGTGGGGGTTCTCTTACCTCTCTATTTATGTCAATATGTTTTTTGGGTGTTTTTTATATGGATAGATCATGGAAATGTTTTGACATATTTGGTCATGACCCTAAGGATTTAATTTTTATTTAATAGTATTCTCATGATTATTGAATCCCCCTATGCTATTTGGTATCCATTAGCATGTGAGGATGCATTATTATGTTCATGAAGTGTCCCCACTCAGGTATTTTTTGGGCAACTCGGGTATAGGCCTTACACTATACAACTTCAGATTATCGTTACTTACTTAATAATTAAATAAATTATATCCACACATATTAAAATTCATCCTAATAATATACATGAATACATTTCATGAAAAGTCTTAAAATCATAAGAAACCAAAATCCACACAAGAGAAATTATGGTGTGATAGGTACCCAATCCCTACTATTTTAAACAATGCCTAAGCCCCCAAAATAGAAATAAGTTTGTCCCTCTCACTATACATAGATTATTACTCGATGGAGAATAAAATTACAATAAAAATCTAATTCCAAACACATATAAATCATAACTAACCATTTTTTAATCATAAATAAAATAAAAATATATATACTTAGTTTAAGGGAAAATAATTTTTTTATATCATTCCTAGTATGTTACTACAAAATACTCATCATGATAATTATAAAGATAATTTTATGTAATTTAAAATAAATAATATAATATTTATAACTCAAAAAATTAATAAACATGAATATTAAATAGATATATTATAAATAAATGCAAAATTATAATATTTCACATGAGATATAACAACTTTAGTGGATAATATTATTATGGAAAATGTTATTTTAATGTTATATATACCAAATGGTTATAAAACTATGGATCCAATTTTGGAAAAACATCAAAATGGATTTTATTTTTAGATCTCTATCTTATTAATTCTTTACTGACGCACACTTGGATGTTACTTAAGTGTTTTATGGGACATCTATATAACCAAATGCAGTGAAAGAAAACAAAAAACACATCTATAAGATCTATCAAGATTTGACTCAATAAAACGAAATAAAGATTATTAAACTAAGTTTACCTCAAAATATTTGATGATCATCTATAACAATGAGTTTTATTGGGATCCCTCAGAAAAATCCAACTAGTTCCTATAACTATAGGTATCCACTAACTAATTTAATCTCCAAATACTTTTTTAAGACCCCTTCTCCTTCAAACATGTTCTAGAAACTCCTCCACAAATTCAAATATGTAAAAAACACATGAGAGGGATTTGGATTTATAGATTATTAACCAGTGTACCCAAAATGAGTTATATGAACTCCCTTTAATATAATTATTTGATGAATAAAGAATCCATTTTTTATACCAATGTTTCATATGTTGTGAACTCTATAACTTTTGTATTTATAATTTTATAAAATTTAAAATGAAAAACTCATTAATTAAGTGCCCTATTAAATCAATTTTCAACATTTTAAAAATATATACAACATCACAAGACGTTTTACAAGACAAATCACTCATGATAATCATTATAAGAGAGTTGTTTGAATGATATCCAATATAATTCATCATATACACTGTGATGTGGTATCAAGAACCATGGGATAATATAACTAATATAGTGGTGAATCTCACCATGTTATGGTCCATGCTTTAGTGTATATTTCTAACAGTTTCAACAACCTAGTGACTAGTTACTAAAGATAAATAACTAATAAAATAAAGATTCATCAATGATTGAATACTAAGATCTAACTAGATATTGATATTGGTTATTGAAAACTATGGTTTAACTAACTACAAAATTATGAGTAGTCACTTAAAATTCCAAGTAAGAGAATTATAAAACCTTCTGATCGAAGAAAGATTTTTATCAAATGAAGTAAAATAGTTTTTAAATGATTATAAGGGAGACCAATTATTATAAATAGGAAAAGATAAAAACCTATCTACATTATTAGTAAATTATGAATATATTATTTTTCGTTAATAAATTATTTAGAAAAAATTATTATCATTTTTCTAGTTTTGGGTTAATTTTATTCCAATTTTCATGGTGATTATTGAGTTTACACAATCTGATCTTGTTATAGTCTTTGTGTTATATAAGTTTTTATATGAATTTAGATATATTATACTTTATATTATTGATTGAATTTTTATATTTTTTGTAACATCCTTCAACTCCTCATTAGATTGAGAATGTGGAAAAACATTACTTGGCCTTAAGAGACATCCCCAAGGTTACAAAGGATGTAAATAAATGCCAAGGGATTCATTAATAGATGGGGGCTGATTTTCCCTTTTAAAATAAAATAACCAAACCCAACATTCCATAACAAAAGAAAAATACATAATGCTTGATAAAAATTTAACAACACAAATAAATACTATTGATATAAAAATCAAGCTAAAATAGAGTACCACATTGGAATACTACAAAACAAAAAATTACATAGTGGAAGAAAAAACCAATGAAACCCAAATACTCCAATGACAAAAATCTAAATCTCCCAACATGATCCATGCTCCAACTCCACAATACATCCCATGTATCATGATTCACCACTAAATATGCGTGATACAAAACTATTTCCTGTGTCTTGGTGAACAAAGTCTGAAAAAGAACCAATGTTCTAAAGAATGGATGAGTAATGACACTTAGTAGGTTTTCCCTCAATGACTTCCCTACCCACGCACCTAGGATGGTACATGTTAGCATATTTATATAAAAAATTTATATAAAAATCTAAAAAAGTTTATAATAAGGCCAAGAAGTTCAATAACAAATTAGTTTTCCATACTAAAATAGTTTCCATGAAAATAAACTAAAAAATACTTCAAAAACATTTAACAAATTCCATTTTTTTCGTAATCCATTCCATTCCACATATCCACACATCGAACAAGTATGAAACCATAAATATCCCTATAAAAGTAAGTGGGGATTCATCCTTTCACTTAGTCATTACGTAATTAACTATTTTGATGGGGGAAAGTTTATACCCTTATTCATCCCTCAAATTATGGGGGAAACTTCATACCCTTATCCATCCTGAATGCACATGAACACACACCAACCCTTTATGAAAAAAACCAATGCCAAGACAACCATGTCAAAACCATATAAATAAAATAATATTTTTATTGATAACAATTTTCAAAACCTTTTTCCATGAATCAAACCAAATAAACTATTTTAAAATCAAAATTTTAAAATCATTTATTAAAGTACTTTTCACAAAAATTCCAAATTTCACCAAGAATCCACAAACCATCACTAATGGGGGAATATAACAAGATTTGAACAACAATTACACAGCCAATTTCAATAAAAAAATCAATTTTAAATCAATATTTCAATTTCTAAGAAGAGGAGTCGTGGGTGAATCCACCCACCTAGGAAAAATTCACAAAAATGAAGAATGACACTAAAATGCCAACAAATGCGGTTTGAATCTCCAAAAACACCACTTAGATCTCATCCACTAACATCAACAAAGACAAATCCCATCATTATTTTCATCTCCCACATTAGATATATCTATAGTGGACAAGATCTACTAATTTGATAAAGGTAGGAAAGTCGATCTAAGAAAGACCACTACAAATGAGGACATACTAAGGGAATCGGGCTTCGACACACCAATAAAAGCCTTTGGATTGCTTCCAAATTTATGGGTAAAGCTTCCAAAGCCTTCGGGGGGGAAGACTTATGGATTTAGGGATGATATGGATAAAAAAATGACATTGGGGTGATAAAAAAGTGAGATCCACTTTTTTAGGATCTCCCTTTTAAACAGAGTGTGATTCATCCCACAGTTAGGAAAACCACGTGCTAACCATGCCCCAGCCCCTACATAAAGGGGCCCCTTTCATAGTTATCCTAGACGGTTAGAAAAATTGTGTACCAACCATGGAAAATCCCATTGTCCCATGTTTCTTGGTTTATCATGGGTGGTCGTATAGATTGGTCGAACTGTGTGCCTAAATGTGTGCCTTCCCCTTATACCCTATCTCACTACATGTGATTTCGTATAGGAGTATCACAGTTTCCAAAACCAAGAACCAAATGTGAACCTTTATCAAATCCACAAAAATATTCTGAAAGTCTTCTAAACCCTCCTAAACTTCACCCAAACACTTTACATAAATTAGTGGAATTAATAGAGGGTTACTTACTCGAAACCAAATGTACTACATTTTTATTTTTTATTAATGAATAAATTGATCCCATTTTTGTACAACTATCATTATAATTGTGTCACTTGCCTCATGTGCACACTAGTTTTAAATATTTTTCTATATTAAATTTATATGATTAAATTCAATTATAAACTAGCTGACAATTTTTTTAACCCAAATACAAATATCCATGGTAATATTATTTATGTATTCCCATTCACTACGGTATTACCCTTGACCAAATAATTTGTTAAAGTGAAATTGTTCATACAAGAAATGTTAGTGATCATAATTATGGATAATTATTCCATGATAACTTGAACAAATATTTCCACACCCTATATAAAGGGTGGTGTACCTTAAACATTACTTATTATATGACATTGGGTCAAGTTGTAGTTTTTTCTCATGATCTATCAGGTACTTGGGGAATTGATTCCCCGTTAGGAAACTCAATGATTTTTTTAAAATAGGAAATGCGTTATTTTTTAAAATCATTAGTTAAGAACTAAAACATTGTCATTATTATAATAAAACTATTACCTAATTTATAATTCATCAATAAAAAACAATAATATTATATAATATAAATAATTCATAAAATTAAATAATTATTATGATAAAAATGACATAAAAATACTTAAAAATAGAAATTAATAATAACAAAAACATAAAATTCAAATATTTTAAATGAGAAGTTTTTATGAAATTCATATATTAAATTAATACATAATATATGATTTTTAATTGATTAAATTTAAAATGAAAAATGAAAGATATGTTTTTTATTTAAAATTTTCAATTAAAAGCATAATATGATAATATTTATTTTATTTAATATCAAAAACATATGTATCCTTAATATGTATTTCAATTTTAAATATTAAGATAAAAATATATTTTTATTAATGTGGTTATCTTGGGAAATTTTACTATAATATTATCTTATTTCAAAAATTTGTTTCAGGTTATAATTGTTTAAAATAAGTTAAATTTAATTTAATTGGATCATTTTAGTAAGAGAAATTATTATTAAAAAATTCACATATTGACTATTTTATTTTTAATGTTAGGTTATTATATGGTTTGGTTATTCTTTTCATTATAATCACTTTTATTTGTGGCATAATGTGTGTTTTTTATAAATTATTTCTCAAGTTGTAATTATTTTGATATTGAAATTAAAGGAATTGTTTGTCGAATTATCCTCTATTATTCTTATCCAATATTCCAAAAACATTTAGTTTCATATCAAAATCGATATATGGAATCTATTTATATCCAAAACAAACTTTCCAAGTTCAATGGGAAAAATATTATCAATTTTTCTGTCTAATTGAATGTATTCTATAAATATCAATATTTATGGAACCTAGTGAATAAGGGTTTCATAAAATTAGTTGATTAAAAAAATCATGCATTAAAAATTGAGGATAATGATAACCCAGTGATGTTTTGGAAAAAATATCAAAAATGATTTTTTATAATTTTTTATGTTGTGGAAGAAACGATATTTGAAAAAACATATCAGGTGAGGAAATCAAAATCTTGCTTGGGATTTTTTTATAAAATTATATAAGGGAAATGATCTGGTAAAATGAGTGAAATTTTATACACTTCGAAGTTATTTTAAATATTTACGCATGAAATAATCATGAATAATTTTTGTATATTTTGATCAAGTAGAGTTTATGGGAAAATAGTTGAGGGTGAATAATTAAAAACGCAAATATTTAAGAGTGGTGGAAAAGATCAGGTGATCACTAATGACCAAATTTTACTAAATCTATATCAACCCAAGTTTTAGGTACTTTAACCTTTTATTATGTATTTTGATTTTATATAATATATTGGTTGAGTTTTAATAGTTTCTAGATGGTAGTGGAGTGTTTTGGAAGGTTTTTTTGCAGTTTATGAGGGAAAACTGGGAACTTCTTCCAAGAAACTATGAAAGTGGTTCTAGGATTCACTGGAAAAGTGGACAGTTGGCACATGGTATGCCCAAACCATTAAAATTCCCTAGAGAAACCATATGTTATCAGATATTTTGGAAAGAACAATACACATGGTTGGCACATGATTTTTTGAACTATGTGGCATAACTTTTTGGATCTCTGGTTTATAGATAGTATTATGTGTGTGGTTAGCATGCAGTTTTTTAAACCATATGGTCTAACCCTAAATCATGATTTAAATACTCTGAAAATTAGAGTTTAACTTAGACTTACACCCAGAAACTCTAATTTTTCTTCTATTCTCCCAGGATCTTGAACTCCACTCCTTCCCTAGGAATCCTTAATGATTGATTTTGATTTTGAAGAATGTTTTGATGAATAAAAGTGTGTTAGATCTCAACAATCAATGTTAAGTCTCTATTTTCTATATTTCTTCTTGGTTCTTCTCGTCTTTTTTCACCTATAATGTTATATTTAATCTGTTATTGATAGATCTTTGATCTATGATGTGTTTTTATGAGATATTGATTGGATATATTGAATTGAAGAGGTTTTAAGGCCGGATTTAATGGTTTCATGTGTAATTATTCATTTTCTCTATCCATTCTAGGGTAAGTAGCTTCTCTTCCACTTGAATTATTCTATAATGTGATGTCTTGATTTTTAAATCACTCTCTTTTTCTTTATTGAAAAACATTCTTGGTTTTAGTGACTAAATATTTGGTTTTGAAATGTTTTACATAAATTGTTTTTATTAAAGGAAAAAGGTTTTATTTTAGAACATGGAATTTTTGGTTGGCATGAGTTGATGAAATTAACATTGGTGGAACCTTGTTGGTTTGGACTTGGGGATGGGGTCAAATTGGAACATGGGATTCCATCAGGTGATGAATTTTTTATGTGATGGGTCATCGCTCATAATTATTGGTACAATCATTAGTCATGAATGGGTTTGTGATTGTGGAATATGAATGGATATTCCAAGTGGAGAGAATGAATGAAAATATTGATTTAGTTCATTGTTTTTCTTAAACTATTTTATTATGGTAAATTTTTTTGATATTCTCATCCTCTTTTTTATATAAATGTCATATAACTTGTTCTTGTTTCTAGTTTCATGTGTTGGGATGTATTTGGGGATTACCTACTGGGTTTTATGATAACCCCATACTTGGGAACGTTTCTATGTTTTTAGATATTGTGTACTTGAATACATGTAAATTCAAGGTTTCATACTTCTCTAATGATGAATCATGATGTTGTTGGATTGGGAAATGGAGTTATAGGTTGGATATTGTTTGGGTTGATTCTTGGACTAATGTCATTTTAGTGTCATTGAGTTTTATTTATCCTTTGTTCTATTGGTGTTGTACCTGTTATTTTTCATCCACTAGTCTGATATTACATTCTGGTTTGTGTTGTATTATATTACATTACATGCATCATATATATTTGTTTGTCTTGTTTTATCTTCATTATTTTTTTCTTTTTTCAGGAAAAATCATCCCCTAATGATATTGTATTCCCTTGGAACTTGTTGTTATCCATTAGTTTCCTTGAGACATCACCTAGGATAGTAGAACCTTAGCCTCTTCCCAAGACAATGTGTGAGGAGTGGGATTTTACAAATGGTATCAGTCTTGGTCAGTTCATCATCTTGGTATGGTAATAAGGATATTGAAATTTCAATAGTTTAAATATATAGCATAAATCACATAACCAACATTTTTCTGATAAAATTGAAGTTACCAGGGTAATATAGGTACAAAAGGTGTTCTAATACACTTCATGGTTTTTTTATTCATAACATAATGGGTTTAGCTGATGAGTAAATAATATCATTAATTAGTATTGAGATTTCCAACTAGGACTTCATTGATCATATTATGTTTGATGATTTTTAGAAATTTTTAATAATAGTTGTTTATTTTGATGCTAGGGAAATGTAAAGAATCCATATTAGGAAAATTTCTCAATTTTTTATAGGAATTATTTATTCTATTTAGATATTGGAACTAGTTTGATGACCAGGGAGCCCACTAGAGGAAGAGGATGATAATTTCATTTAACCTAAATCACATGTATATCAGTAGTTCATCAAGAGAATACTCTAGGAATTTCAAGTCATTGATAGGGGAAATCAAAGTCTTTATACATACTATAAAAATTCATCCATGGTATTTCAGAAGAATATTCCATTAATATTTCAGAGATATTTGGGTCCAAAACAAGTGGAGGCATGAATTGGGAAGATAAATTAAATTTTTGACTTATTGGGAACCCTGGATGATAAGAAAGTTAAGCTAGCAGTTTATATTATAAATATATTCCTATGAAGTGGTAGGATATTATTATCCATACTAAAATGGACCAGGACCTAACATTTATAGGATTTAAGGAGTTTTTTTACAAAAAAATATATATCTTCACACATTCAAGATCACACGGATGATATATTTATTTACCTTTAAGATTTAAAATCTATATGTGATGGTGTGTATAGGTAAATTCATGATGTTTATGTTCTTTTTTATTAAATTTATTACTACTTAGTACATAAATTCAAGGATCGTTGAGGTAGGGTTACAACCAAATATATGTTCTAGGTAGGTTTTTTCTGTGTTGAGAACTATACAAGGATGGTGAATAGGGAAATGGTAGTGGAAAAGGGTAAATTTGGAACCAACATTGGGGGAAACATGTTTACTGGTAAGGGAACAACTAGGAACTCAAACACAGGGAATGAGTGGAAGAGGTAGAATTATTCTCAGTCAAGTAAGGTGTCGAGGACTAGTTAGTTGGTTCATCACCCTTTCCACCTCACTATTGTAATAATATGAGATTTTATTGATGTGGATCTTATTAGCATATCAAGAAAAAATTCATGTTGACTCTGTTGGATTTCCACATTAATGGAAATTTGGGAGATCTAAAACATTATTTTGTAGAGACTCTAAGGATGACTAATGAAAATAGATCATCATATCTAATGATTCTAATTATCATCTGGGTTGATCTAGATTAAATGGTAATTTCTCCCAGAATCGAATGACCTTGAGTGACTCTTATGTCACACCAATACCTCATCAGTCATCATAGCCATAGTAATGAAATAATGAAGTTTTAGGTGGACCTAGTAATTATATTTATGCTTCTCAAAAAGTGATCAGGCAGTATTAATCCATTCCTTTGACAGTTATAGTTATGATTCAATTAAATTATACTCCCATGAAAGCCTTGTTTGATATGGGTGAATACCACTGTTTTATTGTCTCTCGTGTTGTGGATCATATAGGGTTGATATTAAAATTATTTCTCATGTCTTGAAACATCAAACACCTCATGACCAATTATATTTTCAAGCCTTTAAGTGTCTAACATGATATATAACAATTTATGACTCTAAGTTTGTTTGGGGTTTTTATATTCTTAAGATGGAAAACTATGCCCTAATTTTCAGAATGAATTGTGATGTGAATGAAAGTAGAGAAATACATTTGGTACTAGTGGTTAGGACTATCTCTAAAAATTTAGCAGTAATTACATAGGGAACTATTGATGCAATCAAACATAGAGAATTTCCAACCATCGTTGATCAATTTTCTCCTTAATTTCCTGACAATTTACCTAGGTTTCAACTCGAAATAGAATTGGAATTTGGGATAAATATATTATTAGGAACCATTCCAATTTACCTTCTTTCATATACAATGACACTAATGAAATTAATAGAATTGAAAATTTAGTTGTAAGAGTTAGAGAGTAAAGGGTTCATTTGACCTAGTACATCTCAATGGGAAGCACTAGTTCTTTTTGTTAAAAAAATTGAATTAAATTTTCATCTTTGTGTGGGTTGTCATAAGATAAACCTAGTTATGATAAATAATAGATATCCTATTCCACAAATTGATGATCTATTTGATCAATTAAACAATCCTAAATGTTTCTCTATAAATTTTTATGATCAGGGGATCACTAACCTCAAGTTTAAAAGGAGCATATTACAAAGAAAACATTCAGGATTCATAATAGTCATTAAAATATGTGGTTATTTGTTTTGGTCTTACAAATATGTTATCAGTTTTTATGGAATTGATGGATTGGATCTTTAAAGGGTATCTTGATTTCTTTATGGTGGTATTTTTTGATGATATTCTCATGTATTCTAGGACACTGGATTATCATGGACAATACTTGGGAAAAATGTTGGGTATCTTGCAAGAAAATCACTAATATGATAAGATTTAAAAGTGTGATTTATTGATACAAGAAGTACATTTCTTTGGCCATATTATTTATGAAATAGAAACATAAGTAGATCCTAAAAAGGTAAAAAATTAAATTATCTCTTGGGAAAATTGAATAATTTATTTGAGATATGTAGTTTTCTCATCTTGATAGGGTAATAATGGTGCCTTGTTCCTATATTTTGATTCAATGCCTCTTTGATGAAAAATTTGATAAGGAAAGGTGTTCTTTTACAATAGAGTGATGAGTGATAGAAATATTTCCAATATCCTAAGGTTCGACTTATAACAGAACCAATCCCTATATTTATAGAATCTGGAAAAGGTTATGTGGTCTACTATGATGCATTTGAGTTTATTTTGGTATGTGTTCTCATGTATGGAATTTATGTTATAGATTACAAGTCAAAAAAAATATGAGTTCATGAAAAAAATTACCTAACACATGATTTGGAGTTATCTATTATAGTCCATTCTTTGAAAACATGTCATCATTATCTCTTTGGTGATAAATCCCTGGTGATCATGAATTACAATATCTTGAAACACATGTTCTCATAAAGATACTTGAATCAAATATAATGAATATAGATGTAATACCATCATATTTTTGACTTTGACTTGATAAATACACTAATTAAAGGAAATTTTGTGGCTAGGGAATTGAGTAGGAAGTTATATAGTTAGTTCGCTAAAGAGACTTCGGATTAGTGGACGATTATAAGATCTCATGTTTTTATATGAGATACTAATCCTTTAATTTTTTTAATTACATCTTGCGTTTTGAATTAATATGGATTCTTAGAGAGGATTGGAGGAAACATGGGCGTTCAGTGATTTTTTGGAGCCTAGATCCTAATTTTTTAGAAAAGCCTGTTGGGCCACACTGTTATTATAAACTATGATGCCTAGGACACACAGTTTGAGTAAATTGTGTAGGGTGGCCCATCCTTCTATCATTGGATGCACGGTTTGAGGAAATTGTGCAAGTCAGACTGCATGCCCATGCATGGTTACTGGAGTTTTCAATGGAGGCTAAATGCACAGTCAATGTATGGTTTTTATAACCTTTTCCATGACTTTGTGAGGGGGTTTTGTAGATAGTTAAGGGTGAAAAGTTGGTTCATGTTTTGGCTAACTATGCAGAAAAACCGTGAATCCACTTATTTTTGGGTAAAATTACCAATTTTCTATTAATGAATTATATGTCTAACATCCCTCTTCCCTTATATATTATCAATGGAAAGGTGTTTCTTCTTCTCCCATTGGCGATCTTCTTAATCTTTCAATGTAGGTTTTGAACTCGTTTCATCATATGGACTTTGATTCAATTTTTTTCATCTCATTGGATATCCACTGGTGAGTTGTATATTTCTCTTGCACCTTTCATAGTTTTTCTTCCACTCGATGGTTCTATTTTTGTGTATTCTCTTATACCCTATTTTCTGGGCATTCATTGGTTCATATTTTTTATTATAATATAGTTCAAGTTAGGATTTGATACTGGATGATTGTTCTGCCACGATCATAAGGTATTTATTCTATACCTTTTCCCAAAAAGTCTTATTGTTTAATACCCAGTTTTCATTGTTCTGTATGTCAGACATTACATTGTCTATCCTAAATTACTTAAATACCTTCATTAAATTATTGGAACTTTATTAGGTTTCCAACTTAGCATCATGTGATGGTGGGAGGTTCTCAACATCAACCCATACCACCCTTGAGGTGTGTTTATATATCTTCCCCATGATATACCACCCTATTGGGTTCATGTGATCTCTCCATATTAGTGGGATCCCGAATGAATTAAATGATATATTAGGATATGTTTTATGCCACCTTTTCCAATTGATTAGAAGTTGTTAAAAAATTTTAATAATTTAAATGAAAAAAGTGGAATGAGTTGGATGAACTCATGGATTGTGTATAAATAAGAAATAGATTATGAAATTGGTTATAAATGATTAATTAAATGGTTATGATTACATTGGATGTCAGGGATATTTTTAATCCATGTATCATGGTCACTATGGATGTCATGGACATTCCTACTCTATGGATATAGATTTATTTGGATTCCTAGTACATTTATACTCTCAGGATAGAGCTTTCATTGACCGCCTTGGACATACTCTGTGGACATGCTCTGTGGACATTCTCTTTTGGCTCCACACAAGTATTTACCATGTTTTATATGGAAATGATCCATGCACTAAATTTGGATTCCATGGTAATTTTATACCTTTGATCTGGATCATTTAGTCCTAGCACTATATTACTTATCATTGGATATAATGGATGTTTTATTATGATTTACTGGTATCCCTTATTATGGGTGTTTGATTACATTTGTTATACTGGATAGTATCACTCATTTTATAGAATGATTTACAATTAACCCATGTTTATGATTACTTGTTTAAAGTGAGTCTCAGTTGGATGGGTAGTATCTCAATTTCATGTCACTTTATTCCTACTATATATTGCACACAATTTCATCCTATATACACAAGATGGACTTTTTAGATACATTATTGGAGGTATCCTACTGAGTCTTATCTCACACCCTATTTGGACCTCCATTGGGTACTTAGAAAAACTTAATGGATATAGGTGGGGACTGGAGAAAGAACCCACTTATTGATGCATGATTGGTCATTACATAGGAGAAACGAAGCACCTGGCTAAGCTAAGGCTCATGATGATATCTAGGGATAGTTTCTTTCTAGTCTTTTTATAATTTTTATACATGTATTGTTTTGTATGCATGTTGTTATATATTTTCTTCCATTTTGTATAGAGACATGAAATACTCATATTTTATATGATATTACCCTTGGATTTTCTATTACCCCTATTGTATGGATATTTATTTACTGTTGCTACTGATTTATATTCATCTTATGCTTATTTATTCACTCTTGTTTCTAATACATCACTCTAATCATAAGGTTATAATCACCCCCACTATACCATTATAGATCCTCACTGCTAGTCAAAAGCTTCTATAATATGGGGAGGCGTAATTGAGGCCATGCAACCCACTAGCTCGAGGCATCATTTAGTAGATCCTAGTTTGAGATGTTAAAAAGGCATATAAAATTAAAAAAAAATTCTTATCATTTAAAAATTTAGACATGATATTATGAATGTGTTTGAATTTATTAAAGATATTTTCCAAGGATTTACTAACCTGGTTTTAGGGAATATCCAAATTTCCTAGGATGGGATATGATGTTCTAATTTTTTCCTATTAGAGTTGATTTTATTCGACCATTTGTTGATTCACATGATATATGATGTTATTATTTCTATGATTTTGGAATTTAACTTTATCTTTGGCCTAATATGGAAAGGATGTGTGGATCATAGATCATTTTAGGCACCTTACAGGTTTTAAATTCCATGCATATGTCATTATATATAGGATGCATTACATAATAGTATGAAATTTATTATGTGTGCCTTGTATTATATAACTGTTATAGAATAATGTTTCTTATTGGAGATGGATAAAAATAATTGGTACCTAAAGTTACTATTATAACCTAAATGGTGTTTTCCTATATATTTTTCAGTAAAACACTTAAGCAGTCAATTATGGAACATTGAGTTATAGACCAATGGTTTCATGGGATGGAATGAGTTATGGTTGGGACTAAATAGACTCAACACTTCCATTAATGAGGTGTATGGGCCCTTATAAATTGGAAATGGTAATCTATATAATTCAAAAATTTAAAGATAATTGAAATATAAATATAAATTTAGATTATTTTTAATTATGGAATGGAAATGTTGTTGTTAAATAGAGTTTCCAATTTCAATTAACAGACCATATACTAAGACTCATGCTGTGAGACAAAGAGATTAACCTAGACCTAACTTTAGTAGTGGTTAGTAGGTGGTGTATTTAATACTCTTTTTGATTGTTCTGATTACCTAGTACTATATTTAAGAGAATGAATAGGGGTGTGTCTTGGTTATAGGAATTATTTTACTAGTCCTATGTTTATATCATTGATTTGGGTATTACCAAATCCTTTTTGAGGTGTGTGGTTGAAATTTTTATAGATTTTCGACCATGAAGACCTCCAATCATATTCTAAGAGGTTGTTAATGACCATGATCTAGAGGTTTTGGGGCTAAATCCTCCAGTAGAACCTCTATTACTTCCACTTGTGGCACTGTCTGTTGTTCCTAATATGGGTTCTAATGCCAAGTTCTGAGATGGTTTCCCATTCTTTAAAAATATGGTTCAGGGAACCCCATATCCTACCATGACTACGGAAGAGATGACATGTGTGTTCTAGTAGTATATTCCATCCAATTTTTCAGGGGACGGTGGTCCACAGGCAGTTGAGCTGTGATCGAGACAATCTTGTCAATTTTTGAGCACTTGGAGACTCATCTAAAGTGAAGAGTCAATCATGTGGTGTATATGATTTGGTGATTCACCAAAAAGTTGTGGGAGTTTCAAAAATAGGTGTATTGAAATTAGGATATAGTTTGGAGTGATTTCCAATATATCTTTTATGACTATTTCTTTCCTGAGACTCTATGACTGGAACAAACCAGTGAGTTTATATGTATGGAGTAGGGTGCGATGAATATTATGGATTATTCATCTTATTTTATAGAGCCTTAGTGATTTTCACCTATGTATCTTGTTAATGATCTATCTTAGGAGATACACTTCAAGGAATATCTCAATCATATCCTTCAATTGAGGTGAACATGTGTTAGTTTTTTATTATTACTAAGATGGTGAATCAGTAAATGATTAACAAACATAATTTGAGGGAAGATAGAGTCCTAGAGAATAGTAGTGAAGCTTCTTGACCTAATGGTTCAATGTCCGATGGTAGGAAGTGACATATTGATACTTACTATGTTGGAAATATCAACCATGGTGTGATTTTTGGTAGTTCTATCTTATATCATTTGTGTAGAATGTTGGGACATATGAGGATCCAGTGTGATAGAGACCCAATCTAGCTCTGATCTTGTGGGATGGTGGGCCATCTACAATGTTATTGTTGGACCATCCCTCTACTAGTTATTGAGAAGTGGTTAACATTAACTCTTGGTTTAAGTGTGGGATTCACATCTTCACATCAGGCTGAGAGCTAGAATACTACCGATCATTTAGACTGAGGAGGTGGTCATGGTTAGGGGAGAAAGACACAAGTTCCACCTCGATAGTAGAGTGGGTATGCTCAATTTAGTTGGGCTATTTATCTAGGTCATGGTTTAGTATAGATATATTCAATGCATCTGATACCTAAGGATTATATTTTCAGGATTTCTATAGAGAGTGGTATGATCTTAGTAGCTTCTACTCTATTATCTTCCCTTTTTGATATCGGTGCTTCACATTATTCCATATCTATAACTATTGTGAGGTGACTTGGGCATGATGTTTAGTTTTATGATAGTGTTATGAAACATGATACTCCATTGGGTATTTGATTGTAGAATATATTACAGTTCAAGGAATACCCCTTGAGATTGGTGGGTATTCCTTCTTATAGAGTTTATTTATTTTTGATATCTTGAGATTTGATGACATAATCTGAATAGATTAATTTGTTACTTTTCATGGTCATGTCGATTTCTATCACTGGAGGGTATACTTCACATCACCATATGGTTATAGGTATATCTACAAGGGTGAATGGGATGTTTAGAAAGGTAGATATGTACCAGAGTATCATGGGATATGCGTCAAGATAGCCTAGATTTCTCTCCTTTATTTGGATGATCAGAGAATGTGACAAGATAAATTCCCTTCTATAGTACATTATTTTAGAGATGTCTTTCTAGATGAATTTTTTTTACTCCTAATCAAGAAGTGGAGTTCTATATTGATCTGATTCAAGGAGTCACACTTGTATCCTTTCCGCCTTATAGTATAGCCACTACTGAACTATAGAAACTTAAGAGGCATCGAGAGGACTTAGAGACAAAATGGTTTCTAATACCCAGTACTTATCTCTGGGGTTCACCTATCCTTTTTTCCAATAATTTAGAATTAAACCTTTGTTTATGTGTGTATTACCAAAAATTGGTCTATTTAATGTTTATGAATAATTATCCTTTATCTCAAATAGATGAAATCTTCAATCAATTCAGAGGAGCTCCAGTTTTATCAAAAATTGATTTGAGGATGGGTTTTTAATAGGTGTGTGTTAGGCTGAAAGGAATCCCTCTTATAACATTCCATAGTAGGTATAAACTTTATGAATATCTGTTTATGTCATTGGGTCTCATGAACATGCTGGCAGTTTTCATGGCCATGATGAATTGGGTATCCCATCCATATTTGGATTCTTTCATGGTAGTTTTCGTGGATGACATCTTTGTGTATTATCAGACTTGAAACGATCATTCCAAACACATTGATAATATTATTGATACACTAATATAGTAATTGATTAATGCTAGGATCACAAAAAGTCGGTTTTGGATAGATAAATTTCACTTCTTAGGTCACATCATCTCAAAGACAGGTGTATCTGTGGACCTAGAGAACGTGAGTGATATTTTTCTTGAGATAATCCCAATAATTTATTTGATATCTAATGTTTCTTTGGATTTTATAGCTATTATAAGTGATTCATCCAAGAATTTTCACATCTATTTATGCCTCTTATAGGCTTGGCCATGAAGAAGGTGAAATTTATATGGTCTAAAATGTGTGAAAAATATTTTCAAGGGATAAAGGGAAGGTTAAATTTATCACTAATCCTAATTATTTTAGATCATAGAAGAAGTTGTATGTTTTGATATGATAAATCAGACATTGGGTTGGGAGTTTTCCTGATGTAGGGGGTTCGAGAAATGGAATAATGTTTAGGAGGCTAGTAGAGAATGGGAATTGATGGCCTTATTTTGAGATATTCACTTGTAGGTATAGGATAGTCTTGGATACACTTTTTTATCTACTTTGGTAGCTTCTTACACTCTTATAAATTGGGTTAGGATGATCCATTTGTCAGATTATGAGGGCTTAGTCCCAAGGGAGACTGTGGAAGGTGAGGACCCACCTTCTGGTTGGAATGTTGTTGAGGATGAAATTATACATATGCTTGGGCATATCTGAGTTTCAATAGACATCTAGGAGGAGATTATGTAATAATTTTGTGCCTTTTCCTAGGAAGTATATCCAAGCATCACCAAGATGTATCAAAGCTTATTTCACAAGTATTGGTGGTCTAGTATGAAATGAGAGGAAAATAATTTTTTCACAAGGTGTTCCACCTATTAGTACGTGAAGGTGGAACACTAGAAACCAATAGGGCTTTTATAGTAGTAACCCATACTTGAGTGGAATAGGATGATATTGCGATGGATTTTTTGACCAGGATACTGAGGTCATCTTGAGGTAGTAGTGTCATATAGATTATTATGTATAGGCTCACAAAGTTATCTAATTTCCTATCAATCAAGGATACCTTTTTAGAAGATGAGAATGGGATACTGTATATCCATGAGATTGTGTGTCTTCATGGGGTTCATCATACAACTGTATTGGCTAGGGACACCCAGTTTACATCATGGTTTAGGTAAATATTATAGAGTGCATTAGGTACCCAAGTGATCTTGAGTAGGGAATACCACTCTTAGATTGATGACCAATCAGATTGCACAATAAAAGTTCTATAGTAAATTTTTAGAGAATGAATCCTCAATTTTGAGAGATCTTAGGAGATCCATATACCCATGGATTAATTCTCCTACAATAATAGTTATTAGGAGAATATATATATATATGGAACCATATGATGATTTGTATAGTATTACATGTCGATCATCATTGTGTTGGATAGTGGTAGGAGAGTCAGCACTTCTCATATCACATATCATGTAAGAGAAATCAAAGTAGGTTTTGTTGATTTGAAAGTGGATGGATACTTAATATTCTTGAATGAAATCCCACCCTGATTTCCATTGATGATCTCAAGATTTTGAGATTAGGGATCGAGTCTTTTTATGTATCTCACTGAGGTTGGGTCACAATTGGATTTGAGGATAGGGTAAGCTTTCACCCTGATATGTCAAGCCTTTTTAGATTCTAAAGAGAGTTAGGCCAGTGTCCTATTGGTTTTAGTTACCTCATACTTATCAAGTGATGCATGGTGTATTCCATGTATCTCATTTACATTATTTTTACTCAGACCTGTCTCATATTATTTAGCCTGATGAGATTTAGTTGGAGGTACATGTTCCCTACAAGAAGAATCATATATGTATCATTGATTGGAGCATGAAAGACCTCTGAGGTAGGTCAATACCTTTATTTTAGGTGATATGGAAGCACAACCGTGTGTAGGATGAGGAATGATATAGAGAGGTATATGTACGTTCTTAGTGGCCAAAACTCTTTTCAAATTCTTTACCACCCTCAGAAGAGAAAATTCGGGGTGATTTTCCATACATGGAAGAGATTGTAAGATCTCAGTTTTTTCTATAATGAACGGGTAATTTTATTTTAAGTTTAACTCTTGGATTTTGAGCTAATATGGATTCCTAGTGAGGATATGGTGGAAATCGGGGCGTTCAAGGATTGTTCGGAGCCTGGAGCCTTAGTTTCTAGAAATGTTATTTGGGATTCATGATTAGTACAAATCATGCCACCCAGGCCGCATGGTTTGAGTAAACAATGTGTAGTGGTCCATGCATGGTGTGAGGAAACAATGTGAGCTAGGCCACATGTCCATGCATGGTTGTTGTAGTTTTTAACAAAGTCTAAATTCACTATCATCACACAGTTTGTATAAATGTGTTACATGATCATTTGAGGGGGTTTAGAGATATTGAAGGGTGAATGGTTGGTGTAAGATTTGACCAACCATGTATCCAAACCATACAACCCATTTTTGTGTGTAGAATTACCAACTTTCCCTTAATGACATATATGTTTAACATCCCTCTTCTCTAATGTATTTCTAGTAGACATGAGGTTCTTCTTCTCTCATTAGTGAGATCCTTAAGCCTTAAAGGGAGTATTTGATCTCATTTAATCATTTTTACTTCGATTTGATTTTCAATCATCCCATTAGATATCCACCAGGGAGTTCTACATTCCTCTTTAACCATTATTTTTTTCTTCCTATCAACGATGCTATTTTGGTGTAGGATATTATTCCCTACTTTCGGTACCTTCATCTATTCTTTCATTTTCTTATGATCAAAGTAAATTTAGAAGCTGATACTGGATGAGATTTCTACAACTCGCATAAGCTTGGTGGTCTATACCTTTTCCTGAAAATTCTAGGTGTTTTATACATTATTTATCTTTGATTGAAATATGGACCATCCGATGTTTCTCCTAAATTAATTGAATTCCATGATTAAATTTCTAGAACCCTTTTATATTTCCCACATTGAATCATGTGATAGTTGGAGGTTGACACCTTCAACTCAGACCACCCTTAATGTGGGTTTATGTATCTTCCCCATGATATACCACTCTGTTCGGTGCGAGTGATATCACCATCTTAGTGGTAGAATTAATGAATTAAATGAGATATTAGGAGATGGTTTGTGCCTCCTTTTCCATTTTATTGCATGTTGTTAAAAATGTTGAATGGTTTAAATAGAAAGTGTGGAATTAGTAAGATGAACTCGTGGATTATGTCAGGTTATGGGATGGATTATGAAGTGGGTTATTAATGGTTATGATTACAATGGATTCCATGGAAATTTCTACTCCATGGATCCTATTCACTATGGATTCAATCACTTTGGATACCTAGGACATTTCAACTCTCAGGATATAGCTTTCTTGGACTGCCATG
Organism: Viscum album; assembly: GCA_963277665.1. Classification (NCBI taxonomy): domain Eukaryota; kingdom Viridiplantae; phylum Streptophyta; class Magnoliopsida; order Santalales; family Viscaceae; genus Viscum; species Viscum album. Next base: position 167,562,491 of record OY728148.1, read on the forward strand.
GAAATGCTCTGTGGACATGCTCCTTGGGATCCATCCAAGTATTTATTGATTATTCTATGGAGATGCACTATTGACACAACGAGGATTCCTTGGTAATTTAATACCATGGATCTGACCCATTTAGGCTTGACACTGGATTACTTGGAATAGGACACAGTGGATTTTTCATTACGCTTTATCAATATCCCTTGTTATGAGTTTTTAATTACATTTTTTAGACTGGATAGTATCACTAATGTTTATTCATTCTTTACAAGTAGCTTGTTTTTATGATTACTTTTTTACAGTGCTCCTTCGTTGGTTGGAGAGTATCAAATAGATATGTATCACTTTATTCCTATTATATATACCACATTACTTCATATTATATACATAGGCCAGACTTTTTATACACACCATTAATGGTGGCCTACTGAGCGTTATCTAACACCTTATTCTAGTTGTCATTGTGTACCCGAACAGACTTCATGGATGCAAGTAGGGATAGAATCAAGCACCTGGTTACTGATTCATGATTTATCATTACTTAGGAGTATGGGAGAATAGAACCGAGATCAGTGTCATGATTCTATATGGGGATAGTTCCTTTTTGGTATTTTTATACTTATTATACATGTATTAAGTTGGATTCTTGTTTCCATGTATTACCTACCATTTTTTAAATATGAATTACATACTAATATTGTATATGATTTTAACCTTGGAATTATTATTACTCTTGCTGTTTAAATGTTTATTTACTACTGCTACTGATTTATATTATGCTTCCTCTTATTAATTATTTTGGGATACCACTGTATTACTCTGGTCATGAGGGTATAGTATCCCCATCATACAATTATGGACCCTCACTTTTATTCGGTAGTCTCTGATGTATGGGGAGGAATGATTAAGGATATGTGACCCATTGGCTCATGGAAATATTTAGTGTCTCATATGCCAAGATGTTATGCAACTAATGGTGGACATAATTGATATACATCTATATTGTGCTGAGAATATTGATGTGGTAGTTTTATTCCCATATTATCTTATTCTTGATTTGATTGAGTAGGTAAAATATTCTCAGACATCCAATCCTTAATGTCACACTATGAGGTAAATACTCAATAGTGGGGAGACTATTGAGGGATGAATGATATATGGGATATTTGTGCATCATTTTATTGATCATATTGAAGTTCATTTGACTTATCAATAATAGATTATTTCATCTTACCACTACTCCAGATGGGATATTTTATTTTGGAATTCAGAATATATATAGGGTGATGAGAATAAATTTCTAGAGGGCTAGCATGAAAATATGGTTCATAGATTATTTCTTGAGGTGCCTCAACTTTTAAAGGGTCGTGGTGGAGAACCAAATGTTAGATAGTGTGTTTCAATCTTTACTAAACCCATGTATAAATGGAAAACGATAGATATGGAATATCTCATAGGTATACCAATAATGGTTTAGATACATGATTCCATATGGTTCATTGTGGATTAGTTTAGAAATTCATCTCACTTAATTCTTATTTTTGAATCCAATATAGAGAAATACTTTTCAATACTCTATATTTTTTGTAAGTTTTAAACTTGAATGACGTGAAAATTTTTATCATTTATGACTAGAACACTGGGTTTACATCTCTTTCTTAGAAATCCTTACAACAAGACCATAGAACCTAGTTTTCCATGTGTATATCTTATCATCTTCAAATATATGGATAGTATGAATGGACCATCCAAACATTAGAAGACAATTTTAGAACATGGTTTATGGATTTGGGGTCTCCCAGGAGGATCATATATGATTATTATATTTCTCATATAATAATAGTTATTTGGAATCAGAACATATGGCTCCTTTCGAATCTATATATGGTCATCCTTATTATTCTCCACATTTTTGGTTGGAAGTGGGAGAGACTTCACTTATGAAACCTAGTCATGTGAATGAGATTATAGAAAATATTTATATTATTATATTAATAATGGAGATGCATCAAATCCATCAAAAATCATATGCGGATCATTGGCGTCGATTGTTATCATTTGATGTGGGGGATCGTATTTTGTTGAGAGCCTCTCTGAGGTCAAGGAATCATTTAATGGGTAAAAAAGGATAATTTTAACCTCTATAAATTGGAAATATTGAGATAATATATTTAATTAGAAATTTGTTTTATCAGTTGGTTTTACCACCAAAGTTCATCTCAGTGCACAATGTATTTCATGTATCACAATTGAAGAAGTACCGACCTATTTTTTACTATGTTATTCGATAGTAAAATGTTGATATTGATCCAGATCTTACATTGATACATGTTCTTATATTTATTATGGATAGAAAATAGAATTTTTTACATAAAAAGAGTACCTATTTGGTACAGGTGTTATGGTAGCATTCTCAGATTCAAGAAGAGACATAGGAATGTCATAAGGAAATGCCGAAGCAGTGGGTTGAACTTTTACAAGGAACTAGAAATACCAAACTTTATGAGGATAGGAAGAAGAATCGTGGGGAGATTGAAACACCCTTCATCTTGGGTAATTTACTATCTTTTTTTATTTTGAATTTATATAACAATTTTGTTGAGTTTTTTGGATTTGTAGATATTTTTAGAGTGATTTGGAATATTTTTTAATGGTGGATAGTTTGAGAAAATTTATTTAAAACCATTAACCCTCTCTAGGAAACTATGTAAGAGGTTATCAGATTCACTGGGTAGGTGCATAATAGGCGCATGGTTTGGCCAAACTGCACGGGTTCACGGTAGAAATCATGTGGAATTGGAGATTTTGGATAGAAGCATGCACACATTTGGCAGATGATTTTTCAAACTACACATCATAACCATGAGGCTCTCTGGTTTTTAGAAATTATCATGAACATGGTTGGATCATGGTTTTTTTAACTATGCAACATGCATTAAATGCTCTAGAAATTAAATATTAACTCAGATTTATACCCCAAAACTCTCATTTTTATCTTAGTATCCTGAACTACAAAACTATTCTCCTTTCCTATGTATCCTTGGTGATTCATTTTTATTTATAAAAACGTTTTTACAAATAAAATCATTTTGGGTGTTTGGAATCAACTTTAAGTCTCTGTTGTCTTTCTTTATTATTTGATCTTCTCAAATTACTTCACATGTAATGTTAGATCTAATACTTTATAGATAGATATATGATATATGTTGTGTTTTTATGAGATATTGATTGGATATATTAAAGGGAATATGTTTAAAGTTTGGATCTAGAGTTTTTGTGTTTCATTCTTCATTTTCTTCAACCATTATGAGGTAGGTGGCTTCTCTTCTACTTGACTTGTTTTAGAACATAAAAGATTAATGTTTAAGTCATTCTATTTTTATTTTTTGGAAAAATTTCATGGTTTTAGTACCTAAATATTTGGTTTTAAAATGTTTAATATGATTTTTTTGATAAATATCTTGAAAGAAAATGATTTTTAAAATAAATGGAATTATTTGATAATGTGGCATGTATGGTTGGCACGAGTTCATGCAATTTTTATTGGTGGTACCTTGTTGGTTCAGACATGGGGTGGGTCACATAGTGGCACATGGTATTCGATAAAATTAAACCTTAGTGATGGTATGGTTCACCTCTCATAATTAATGGGACTATCATTGGTAATGAAAGGGTTTGTGAGCCTAGAATGTGGATGGGCATGTCAAGTTTATAGAATCAATGAGAAAATTTATTTCATACAATTTTTTTAACCATTTTATTATGGTAAACTATTTTGATATTATCAAACTTTTTTTTATATAAATGTGGGATAATTTGTTCTTATTTCTATTGGAATGTGTTGGGAAGTCATTCGGGGTTACCTAATGTGTTTTATAATAACCCCCCTACTTGGGTACTTTGGTGCGTTTATAGATATTGTGAACTAAGATACAGGTAAATTCAAGGTATCATACTTCTCTAGTGATGCATTATAATATAGTGTTCTTAGTAATTTGTTTTTATCATGGAGATTGTTTTTTAATGCTTGTGTTTATGTTATTTTATTTTCATTGAGTTGTATTTATCCTTTATTGTGTTATTATTGTATATTTTGTTTTTCCTTTTCTTCTTGATTATTACTTTCTTGATTGAGGTGTATTGTATTAATTTATATGAATCATATAGTTTTGTTCATCATTTTTCATATTCATTAGCTTGTCCTTGTATTAGGTGAAATCATCCCTCAAAGATCTTGTATACCCTTGGAACTTGTGGCCAACCTTTTCTATCCTGGGGATGTCACCTAAGTTTAGTAGCACATCTGCCTCTTCCCAAGTGAATGGGTGAAAGGTGTGATGTTAAAAAATCATTGAAACTATAATAGAATTATAATATTTATCAAACATGAAAATTTAATGGTTTATGGGTTAATTATGTTCACATGAATTATGAATGAATCAAAAGTATCGTGTTTGTAACACCCCAAGCTTCAACGGTACGCTTCTCTTTGAATAATACAATAGCGTGTGTTGTATGCAACTTCAAGTTCTAACACACCAAAACCAATCAAACTAACCGTTATGAATATTAATACCCACCTTTTGAAATTTTATAAATTTTATCTTTCAATATGGACATCATTTTTGGATTTGGAATATCAAAATTAGCATAGGGTTAATTTTTGGTACCTTTCTGAAAACATTCAATTTTTGATGAATAGTGAAAAATAGTGAGTTATAGTTTAAAACTGAATTTTTATTTGAATAATTATTTATTTTATTTAAATTTATTTTAGGTAAAAATAGATACATAATACCTATATAAGTTCAATGTAATTTATTGGAGTCAGTTTATAATAATTTTAGATATATAAAAATTTTATTGAACTTTTTATCGTCTTTTATCCACCTCCTAGGAGCATTTGAAAATTTACATAAAACATTATTGTACCACCTCTATGAGTTGAATTTCAAAAATCCAAGAGAAAAATTTGATATCAGTAAGTAAAATTTTGTTCAATTAGAAGAAAATAATTTTGGTGAATAGTAACTTTTTACTTTCATTTACCATGGTTAAAAGTAAATAGGGTAATTAAGGGTAAAAATGATATTCTTATTACACTAACACAAGTCCTAATTCTATTGGATAAGTATAATTCGACAAAAAAAATATTATGAATAAAATATGAACCTCTTTTATCCACTTGGATTAGATTAGGACACTTATTATTATTTTATTTAAAGAAGAGTTTAAAGAGTTAAAATCAAAGTTTAATAACTAAAACATTTTTAATATATGGTTATACATATGATAAATTCTAATATAAATATTCATTAGAAAGATAAATCTATTTCCTAAATAAGTGTATTTTATTTATATTTTTTATACATTAAATAATATGATTTATTTATGACACAATGATGATGCAGTAATTACCTAATTAATGAAATATTAAAATAAGTGATATTATAAATATTAAAATAAATTTATTTGAGACTTTTTATGAATTACACTACTTTTATAGGTTAATATGACATGTTAGGATTGGTTAGATGAATTTTTTACTAAGTAATAATGCTGTTATGAATTTAGCAAAAACAAAATACCAAATAGTGTCCAAATTGAAATAAAAGAGTTTTTAAAACAAATATTATATTATTAATTGATATTATATTCCTAAAAATCTAAGGTTCATAAAAAGGTCTTAAATAATATTATATATGTCATTAATGAACCGCTTGAGGTTCTCTTGGAAGTTTATAGTAAGTTCATTAACCATATAATATAAAAATACAAAGAGACATGGTAAATCTCAAACTATTTAACTAAGAGTTAAATATAAAAGATAAAGTTAATATAGTTACCCAAACCTATATAAAACCTATTGGTTGAGTGTTTTTAGAACTATCCCCACCTTATACATTACATAATTCTTTTTGGAGCCATTATAAACAGAAGATTATTTTATTATAAAATAATATTTCTAGCTTTTCCAAAGGTGCTCCTCACCCCTCCTATAAAAGGGTACTCCACATTTCCTCAAATTCACACTTTCAAAGCCTTTTGGATCAGCCAAAACCTACCCAAATACCCTCTAAACGATCCTTCCTTCATCCTATAGGCCTTACTTTAGTCAAAAATCCAACCTAAGGATCCCTTTTGATCAAATTCAAAGGAAGAACCCGAAGAAGAGGTAAATATCTCACCACCACTTTCATGTTTTTTCTTCATCCACTTACTCTTTCCTAGTTGTTTTCATTATAAAATAATAAATTAAGTATATTATATATACTATGATGTTATTATAAATATTTTACAACCATATTCATTATTCTATCCATCCTTTGAATGACATGTCACCATACGTGCGTATGTACGGCTTATAGTCTCCACGTCGTGGTATAATTGGTACTCAATACATTATTATTCGGATGGGTATAATAATGATGTATAAATGATGTAAATAATAAATATAACATGATAATGATTCTGTGTATATGATATACCATTCAATTATATATGATTTTAATATTAAAATAATGATATTGTCGCTCGTGCGTACGTATGGATTACCGTCTCCATAAACACGATGTGATTCATTCCCCATCGTATCCATTCAAGAATAACTTTCATTTGATGATTAAAAATAATGTTTAAAGACATAATATCATTATTTATATGAATAAGATACATCATATCCACAAAAAACATTACTTACGTAACAAATCATATAAAGGAAAACGAATCAGTTAACACCCGAAATGGCGATAATACTAAAATATTATTAACAAAGAAATATTAAAAGATCATATATGATATCATATTAATGTATATAATTATTGTATAACTTGATAAAAGTTATTTCACCATTATATAGGAGGTCATCCTTCCCTCAACCATGGAAAATTAAAAGGTAATTATTAATTTCACAATCTCTTTATTATCTGAGGTTGTTTTTATGTATCTACGGGGACCTCTTTATCATCCACATCCATGTTTCTTAAAAATGTATTCCAAAACATTTTTACTATTTACTAGACTATGGTTTAAAGTCATTTATACCCTTGATTTAATTTTTATAAAATGGTTTGAAAGGAATCATTCCATCATTTTCCAAACAAGGTACTTTTTGACCTTTTCGACAAATATAAGGTAAGAATGTTTTTTAACTTATACGACAGGTGTGGATTTTTTCTACCTTTATAACATCATCAAAACATACCTTACAATATTATAAGAATATTTTCAAAATAAAGATTTTCTTAAATTATTTCAAAATAGAAATATATATTTCTCTAAAAAAGGTTTTGATTTCATCTATTTCAACATCCTTTTATGGATTTTAATCTTATTTGAAGTTGATTTATTATGATACAAAACTTCCATATTGTATTAAAGGTTTTGTGATATGTTTGACTGTGGATGTGTTATTTTTACACCATTTATGGTTTATGGATAATGTATTGACATTTTGTATGCTACTTTTAATAGGAATGTTTATGTAATGTTTAAACCATTTCATATGAGGAATTGCATTAGACTTAGTAAGTGATGGGTGGAGCCCGCTATAGCTCATTGATGCATTGGTAGGTCTCATGAGACAATCTAGTGTCTTATTAGAATGTCTTGAAAAAATCGTATTTGTAGTCTTGGCACAAGGCCTTGACTATGTGGTTAGGAAATTATGGCATTATGCATCCAATCATTATGAAATTTGCTATTGATATTGCATGTGATTATTCGACTAGTAGAATATCCATGGGAGTAAGTAAATGGAATTATTTTGATTTATATTTTCTATATTATGATTAATTTTATGTTGAAGAGGCTTTTGTTTTAGTTTTATACATTGCCTTGAATGTTTATGCTATTTATGAAAGTTTCCTCTATATTGTTATCCTTACTAAGCATCTGAGCTCACCCTTTTATATGTTTTATTTCTCCCAGGATATGAAAAAGTATATTATGACTGACCTGCAGGGATAGTCTCTGGGAACTTGGTGTTGTCTATGGGAACAATGGTTTTGTAGTATTCCATTTTATGATGTAATGTAAACCTTATGAATGTATCTAGTACTTCCAAGGATACTAAACTAATCAGTATTTCGAGACTTGATCTTTTGTGATCACGCCAATGATACGTAATAATGCACCGACTCTGGGCTTTTGGGGTTAGGGTGTTAGAGTGTTTCACATCTTGAGAATGTATTGTAAATCCATGTGGTCCAAATAAGTTAAAGAAGTCTTCAAAGTAGATAAAGTAATGGATGTAATTATAGATGTGGTTTAGGATGATATTTAACTTAATCTACCACCTAATAAGAAAAATAAATTGATGGAGGTAACATTAGTGGGTGGGATAAATCAAATATTAAATGTCTTAGATGTCAAAAATTTGGACATTTTAAAAGTAAATTTATAACCAATATGTTATTTGAGTAGAGAGGGAATAAAAACACCACAGATGTTTTAAAAAATATGATTGTAGCATGGAATATATATGATAAAAATATAAACTACATAAATATTTAGTACCTTGAAACTAAGTACAACAATCACATTTAAAAATCGCATTCATTGGAAAAAATAATTGTTCACAAAATTAGATGATACCATTCATAAAAAGTTAATTTTAGTAATAAATCCAAATTTTATATCATGAGAAAAGGTAACATCAATATACTCTCCAAATAAGGTATAAATTTCATTATTACTAATGTTTCTTTTATCAGGAAGTTTTTTGAATTTTTTGAGATTTGGTTAAATTTATAAAAAATGACATAAAGTTAATATCTTGGATTGAATATATACAATCAGAACCTTAGTAAGAACAACAATAAAAAATGAAAATGATGAAAAATATAAAGTTCTTGTTAACACTTAAAAAGAAATTTTTAATGAATCTTTCAATTATTTTGAAAGATAATGATTATTTATGGAACATATGATTATGAAATTTAAATTTTTTAGGTATAAAGTTACTAGATAATAAAATTATGGTAGTAAAAATACCATTGATGGAGGATCTTAGTCATCCTTGTAAAGGATATATTATTAGAAAAAAAACAAACAAACCCATTTTGAGTAGAAAGATCCAGAAGACTGGGAAAATCTATGAAGTTGGATCACTCTGATACCTATGTTCCAGTTGAGGAGAAATAAATTAGAAATAAAAGGAAAATTTTAGTATTTAATGGTTATTTTACTAGAAATGCCCAATTATATTTTCTAGAAGTGAAATATAATACTTGTAAAAAATTTAAATATTTTAAATATTTCATTAAAAATCTAAGTATCTTTAATATCAAGACAATGATATCTGATCCGGGAGGTGAATTCAATTCAAATTAATTTAGTAATTTTTTTTAAAAACAGGGAACCCAATGATAGTTTACTATCTTCTATACACATCTATATAATGGTATAGTGTAAAGGAAAAATATAAAACTATTTTTGGAATGTCTAGAATTATTTTAAAATCCAAATCTCTTCCAAAATCCCTCTAGGGAAAAGCTGTTGTTTATTTAGTATTTTTTATGTAAATGTGTCTAACAAAAGGTTTTTTAGGATAAATATAGGGGAACCCTTTAGTGGAAAAAATATAGATGCATATTTCTTGTGAATATTTGGGTGTTTTACACATTCTCATATACCATATATACACCAAAATAAACTTGATGATAAAATCTAGAAATCCGTTTTTTTTTACCATAGTAATGCTACCAATGGTTATAAATATAACAGATGAGGGGATTATTATAAGAAATTATGAGTTCACTGAAAATGAGTCACGAAAATGAAAATACATGTATGGTAAAAGAAAAGGTTTCATTAGAGAACTATAACAAGTTGAGAAAGTTATTAATGGTTCATTATAGAGTACTTTATCTCCTATAAGATATTATTCTTCAAAATTGGTAGCCATGTGAATGGGATATTCCCTAAAGCCAAATTATGGTACAATATTGTTTTTCATATAGTAAAATATTCATATGTAATAAATTATTGTTTTATGCATGTGTGTATATCATATTATATAATATATGGATATCATATCAAGGCTTCCATGGCTTGTCAAATTATAAGACATGGGTGAATCACAATGCAATGAATCATATGTTATAATTCATTTAGCACTACTAGGATTCACTTAAGGTAGTGTAATTTTATGAGGTTAGAATTTAATTATCCCTAACTTATTGTCTATCATTGATTAAATGTAAAAAAACGTGGAATGCATTCATGGGATGAATCCATGAATGGTCTAAGCTTTACTCGTGCATTTTGTAATTCATGAGTAAATGATGTGATAACCTAGAAATATCCCAATGACTATATAAAGGAGAATTTTCATGAGTCTTCAGTATGCACTCATTAATTGAGCTATTAGCTAATACTCTCTCTCTATCTATCTCTCTTTAAGATTTATTCTTCCTTCATTATTTTAATTCTATGATACTAACACATCATGATGTTTATAGGGTCCTTCCCAAACTAATTGGGTGATTTGATATAGACCTTTAATACACCATATATAGGAGATTATGAAGGTCGTTCTTTTAGATCGGCATTTCTAATATATCAAAAACATCAAAATTAGTGGACTCCATTTTAATGTATATGTTATTTATTTCTAGTTTATTCAGTTTCTATTCATATTTCATAGTTAATATGGTATTTATTGTTTCTAATAGCTTTAGCTACAAATATTAACCATTAATCGATCCTTATAAACCATTTATTGGTATCATAGAAATACCTTTCACTTTTATTAGATAAATCATAGCAATAATAAAGGTTTTTTAAGTCGTATTCCATTTCTAGTTCTATATCATTAAATACAAACAAAAATTTGAAATGTGGGTTGTCTTATGATTCAATGATATGCAATATCAATTGGCTAAAACATTTCCTACAATGGAACCAATCTATGAAAGAAAAATGGAGTTCCAAATCATCATTATGATATAGTCTATATCATAAAATAAAACATGACAGGCACAGGGATAGATATCACAGTAGAAAAATATCAATTATAAAATATGATTTATAATGCGTAAATCTAATGACTTCGATATCCTATATTTTGTAAAATATGATATCCTTGAGAAAAAAATAATCCTTAATTTAAAATTAACTAAATTAGTTTATAAATTATTTATAAATAATATTAAAATATATTTTTCAGATATTTATTTTATTCTTATATTATTCATAAATTAATTAACTATAAAATATTTAAAATTATTGATTAAGTGTTCATGAAACATTTATATAAGTAAATATATATAATATAAATGTTTTATATTAAATACCTTTTACAATTTTATGAAATTATTATAATTTAGATATAAAAAATTTTATTTAGAAATTATGAAGGGTAATTTATATGGGTTTATAAATAAAAAATAAGGCTAAATATAAGTGTTTATGTTTAAAAGTATCAATTTTTTATAATAATTACTTTTAATTGTTCAAATTAAAAGGGTCTTATTTTGAGAATGTATTTATAACACGTTAAAATTTGTTTTGATAATTGATTTGACCAAAGGTTTAAATGAAATTAAATATGTCATATTTAGATTATGTACATTTTCTACATAATAGAAATTGGAATATAAAAGATTTTATGTTAAATAAAATATCATATATTTGAAGTAAATTACATATAATGAATAAATTGAAGGAATTGATGTTGGGAATAAATGGAAAGTGTTTATATTTATTTCAATTATACATTTTATATGATGAAAAATTATATTATAAGGTTTTTTTAGTTTATTTATTTATGAATAGTTAATAAATTTTTATCTCCTGTATAAATTTATGGATTGTTCATTTATTTAGTTTATTCTTAACTTTGTTCATAAATATAACTTCTATATCATGAATGTTTTTATGCTTTAGTTTAAAAAGTTAAAATGATTTAGTGAATTGTTACACATGTATATGAGGAGTTATATGCACATATGATATTTGATTTAGTTTTCTTCTATATTAAATTTGTATTTTTTTAGGATATGAACTTGAATTTAAAGGTTATTTATAGTTTATATATTTTTTGTATTAGAATTATATTGGAATTGAGATCCCTCTGGAGTAAAGTATCCCTGGGAAGAGGGATGTTGGGTCGAACCACTCATTGTCCTGGAGATTTATGTCTTGTCAAGAAAAGTGGTGGTTTTCTTTGGGATACACATAATCAGGAGACCTTAATAGGATTAATTTATTAGATGAATATAGATGAGTTTATCCATATGATAAATAGGGTAAATAGTTATACACTAAACTATCCAAGAGTCGCATATGATATGATTTGGATGATTCCATTTCTAAATATCTATGTGTTCAGAGAAACACCAAGGTGGAATCTTTTCTTAGTGAAATATGGATCTTATACCAATAATGGATTTAATGAGTTTCAAAATATCATCATTTTATTAGGATCCCATTTAATAAAATTCCTTATTAAATTAATATAAAACATGATACTCATATAATAAATGATTGTAGATAATTCAATCATCATCATCATCATCTTTGATCTTAACCTTGAGATGTATCTTGGATAGGGAAAAACATAAAGGTAATAATTTCCCTAACTGGTGCTATAATTTTATAATAGTTTTTAAGTGATAAGGTAAATTATATGTTTTATATAAACCCCTTCATAAGTAACCAACATTTTAATCCATTCAACCAACAGATATAGATACCTATGAAAATCATCTAAAGGGTTCACTAGAGGTTTCTACTCTCATGTCTGTGCCGATGGAACCCAGGTTACAAAATAACATGATAAAATTGATACATTAAATATGATGGACAACCTAAAAAGGATCAATAAAAAACAATCAAAATATGAGAGGTATGAGGTGTAAAAGGCAATCTTTTGATGGAAGATAGAAAATGTAACATAACCCTATATACATGTACTTAAAATTATTAGTTGGATCAATGACTTAGTGTGACTAGGTTCACCTCTTGGTCTTAATATATCTATAGAGTTAGTTTTATTGTCACTCTTGTAAGGGATTCGAAATTTAACTATAAATTATAATATGAATGATTTCAAAAAATATTACTTGATCTCCTAAATTTGTTGAGAATCACATACAAATCCAAGGGTGGTATAAGATTAAGTTTTATTATGATAGTTTATGAGGATAAGGGTAAAAGTTTTTTCTATAAAAATAATGAGGGAGGATATAGAGAATCTATAACAGCAACTAAATTGATGAAAAATAAGGAATGATAGTCGTTCAATTATAGGAGACTAGATATTGGATAAGGAAATATCTATAGTACCTTAAGATTTTCAAGAAAAATTATAGAGATTATATGTCAAGTATTAATGTTATATAATTTATATCATCTATTTATAAAGGGTATATAGTGTTGATATATCATAATAAGAACCTTCTTTGATACCATATTATCTTGAAATTTTCTCTATCAGGTTTATCTAGATCCCATATGTCCCATAACACATCTACGGAAAAAATCTAATGAAACATGATTTATATATTACAAAACTGAGAGTAACTTCTGAGCCTCGACCTACAAAATAAGGTCACCAAATGGTTTGAGACACAACAACACACCTATAGTAGAATCAACATCTGAAACTTGGAATAACAGAAACCCTAGCCACCATATTTCTTCTACAATAACTATGATTCTGGAATCTCTATTGTATTTGATGGTATCTTCCCTAAATAATAATCTATCTAGAAAAAACTCACTATATAAATTTAACCATCATATTACATTAAAATTGCATGGTTTGGATGTTAGCCCTACTCCATGGGGGAACACACTCTATCTTTCATTAAGGTAGAAACTAAGTTATAATGGAAGCCCTCCTTATAAAAAATCTATCCAACCCAAGTTAAAAGGGAATAATTTTAGATTACTCTTTCTTAACACCCTACTCAAATAAACATCATGAAAATGCTCTCAATAATGAACTTGTGTTGTAAGAACTCAGTGGGGAAGTCCCCCTATAAGGATGGATGTTATCATGTCTCATTCATTCGAGATAATTTCTCACATAATCCTATCACATAGAAACATGTGTTCCCATACCATCATAAATAAATGATATCAAAAAGTTAACATATCTTGATTTTACTACCTTATGGTCTCCATGGAGAAAACACCTTTTGGATCTGATCTTCAGAAGCATCATTCCACTTGATCAAAGGCATCTACCACCTCAACTAGTCCTTATAGTGAATAATTAATTCTTTTAGAAACTCAATGAGATCCCCTTATGTATCCATATAAATAAAATTTATGTAACCTCTATAAATTTAATAAGCCTTAAATAAATTCAAAACTTATCCTTATGAAAGTATGTTGCCTCTCCACACTTCCATTATCTGAAATATATTACTTCCTACATTACCTACTTCCTTTGAAACTTATAAACTATATCTAGAACATCTTTACTATTATTTCATTCCATAATTTTAAAAGTATTTTCTCACTAAGTGCATGAATCCAAATATTTCTCCATACACATTCACAAGCTTAAACACCATTATTTCATCCATTAATACTAATTCTATTGACCTAAATTGTACATTTATAATAAATGTGAATATATCTACATCCAGTTCTTCCAGTGTGATTCTAGGAACATAACTTATATAAATTACAAAATATAATCAAAAAATAGCTCTCATACAAAAAACAAAAAATCTATCACTTCAGAATGGTTTTCATGAGTTAAGTCTAATAATATCCTGCTATAAGACCATTCTCTAGGATTTTACAAAAATCCATTGTCCAACTTTTGAACAATATTTTCCCTTCCTAATCTCATTATAGTGTCACCGTGGTTTCCCACTATGTCACAATCTTCTTAGCCCTATTGAGATAAAACTACCCCATTCTTCTATAAATTTACCACATATTCAATTGAAATAACCAAACCTTATGAATTAATTATATAATTTCCTTGAAATAAAATAATATTGATCTCTATCCTAATTCTTTTAAGACCCATCAACATGCCTTCACCCTATACCATGTCCATGGGCCCTCTCCTTCTTAAATAATGTGATTTTAAAACTCTACCGCTTAAATTATTTAATTATAAAGATATATTATAAATTGAAATCTATAGATACCATTGTAAATATACCTTATTTGAAACATAAGTTCAATAAAGTATCGTATTTTGGATCAAATAAACTCCTACTGAATCAAACTTTCCACCATTTAGTTACTATTACTCATGAAACCAAGGAAAATGGTATCATTTTCTCCCACATCATAATAACTTAGTTATGAAAAAAGGCTCACCCCCATTACTAAGGACCTTATAAAAATTTTATTTCCATTTTAAAGTCATTTTAATTGGATTGGAAAACAAAAAAGTCTACATCAACACTACTTACAATTAAACACACCCCACTTTGGGTTATTCTTCTTATAGATTCAATTTCGTAGTGGTTGAATTCACAAATACATTTTAGTTTAGAGAAAAACATAAATTATTCTTTCCAAAATTGGAGTATTTTGGAATATCCTTCCATAAATTAATTCACCATCCACTTCAGGACACCTTTGGGTGTTTTAGGTTGAGCCTCCTCAAATTGCAGGTTTATTTGAAAGTAGATATTTTAAAACACTTATTTATTTTAACCTCTCAACCTTCCATATCCAAACATCAAACTTCAACTATATCCTCTAGTTTTTACAACACACCATGTTTCTTATTTGACATATGTTCTGAAACACCCCATAAGTTTACTTGAGTAAATAACACCCTCACTCTTATCTCACCTCATCGATGAAGTTAATAATTATAATGGATCTATGGAAACAAATTAAAATGTTAAATTATTCAATTAATATGTTCATCTCCTCCTGGAATAATAACATCCCTTCTTTATCACATTCATGTTAATGAGACACCCATTCCATAGACACTAGGTTCTAGAAAATTGTCCCGCCAAAATTCATGCTTCTTATAAAAACTCATTAGGATGAAAAAATAAGTCTTTATACACTTTGAAACACCCTCAATACACTAAATATATCCCATTTAATTTGAAAATATTATCATGTTTCTAAAATTAATCATTGAAAATATCTTTTTGATTGAGCAGGATTGTTCCAAACACTTTTATTTTATTCTAAAACTGGGAGAAACCACCACTTCTCCAACAATATTGATTAATCCCCTAACTAGATCTTCTGAAAAAAACACCCTATCACTTTATAATATATTAAATTGTAATAAAAATATTTAGAATAACATGACTTAAGTAGGATGTGACATAAACCCGCCCACTGAGGCCCCACCAGGGTTGGTGGTAAGTCAAGTCTTCCACCTAAATCCTACCTCTAATAGGCTAGGGTTTAGTGACCAACATCGAGTAGGCATATAAAAAAATTTAGAATACCTTATTCTATATTTATAGGGGTATTTTTACTCAATACATATCATTAAATTCTTATTTAATAAATTATTTATTATAGTGAACAACCTAGGGCCAAAATCTCGTGGAGACCACTCACACAACATAGTTTCTCTATTATCATTAATTATATCTAAAATATACTAAAAATTAAAAGAAAAAAATGGGAGTGTTTTATATAATATATTGAAAATATAAATACATATGAGTTCAATAAAATGAACAAAAACACAATGAATTTAATCAAGTAAAAAAACATTGTTGATTTCCTTAGGAGTTCATAGTAATTACAATAATAGTTCAATGAATATTAAATTTATCTGGTACTCTCTATATCTATCAATAGTTTTCTACTTCTCACCATCACCCTCATGTTTTAATGATTACCAACCCACACTAATAACTATACATGAAATATAGGTCTCTTCTTGAATTTAACAAAAAAATCTCTTTTTTGAACATCACTACCTAAAAATTAGAGTTTTTTATATAATATATGTAAAATATAAATATATATTAATGATCTAAAATGAACAAAAACAAAATTAATTTAATCAAGTAAAAAATATATAGTTGATTTCCATAGAAATTCATAGTAATTTCATTCATAATTCAATGAATATTAAATTTATTTGGTTCTCTCTCTCTGTTAATAGTCTTCTACATCTCACCATCACCCTAATGTTTTAGTGATTTCCACCCCACACAAATAAATATACATGAAATATCAGTATCTTATTTAATTTAACAAAAACAACTCTATTTTAAACACCATTACCTAAGAAACACTCCAGAATAAAAATGGCTTCAGTGGTGAAGGGAGAAAAAATATTTGAACAATAAGGAAGAGGTAAACATTATTGGGAAAATGAGGAAACCACACAAAATAATAAATTTGACCATTAATCAGAGCCTCATAATTTTTAACTTATAAATAATAAAACTCACACATTTATTAGTGAATCCACTACTCTTCCCTTGAACAACTACATATGGTTAGTTCTATTTAACCATAGAGATGAGAATTAAAGTAAAATAAACAAAAATAAAAAATTTATAGGTGAAATAGAATAGGAAAATATTATTATTAAATATTTATAATGATATTAAAAATTAAAATACCTCTCTTTGACTTCTAAAAATAGCTAACACCTTGAAAAGAATTAGAGGAACATATTTATAAGATAGAGAGGTGACCATCTTTCCCTATAATTTTTTTACTTATAATTTTCATTCATATTTTATCAAATAAATTGAGGACTATAGAAAAGTTGTCATATAGTATGTTTTTTGTATTCATATTAAATATTCTCCCAAAAAATATACACTCTATTAGGCATTATTAGAAAATGTTAAGACTATATTAGAAAATAAAAAATTTCTACCCTAATAATCTCTTTGAATTATCATGCTTTAGCTTCCCCTGATTTTATGGCTTTAAAAAATTCTAAATATAAAAAATAAATAGTAAAAAAATTATTACATGGAATCATATATATCTCATTAATTAATTTTAAATCATTTGTACTTGTATTTGGTGAGATATGGTCCCAACATTAAAAGTTGTAACAACTATGGATTGATTTCTTAGCCCCACTTGTATTCTTCATTTTGGCCTCCTATTAATGGATTAAAAAATTAGTCTAGCTAAATTAAATGGATTAAAAAAATATAATCACAAAAAATAATTCTTCAATTTAGATCACTCCACTTGATGTTATGAAAAAAATACAAAACTAATATTTTTCTATGGAAATAAAAATAATAATGAAGTTGATATATTTAAATGTATCTTTATATAATGAATTAAAAATGAGGAATTAATAAAAAATTGATTAAATAATGGGATATTATACTAAATAGAAAATTTAAAACAGATTTTTAAGGGTGAAAATATTAGATAATTCACTATAAGATCAAATCTGCATACCTAAGCATTCGTACTCCTGAAAAAAATAAAATATCAGAAAAATATCCCCACATAAGTCAAAAATAAAAATATTTCCAAGATATTATCAAAAATAGAATTAAATAATTTCTCATATATGAAAAAAATTCCCTTTTATTTTCTTCTCTCGTGTTTAAGTTTTTATCATCCTTAAAAATAAATTAATGAATTAATCAAAACATACATTGCATTGAAATTCAAGTCACTCTTCACTCAATAGAAATCTAATCTAAAGTTATGATCATACATTTAAAACTCATGTGACACCGTAGTATTATGAATGTTCTCATTCATATACACCATTATAAATAAATAAAATAAAATCATGTGGTCCTTTCTAAGTGATTTGGTGGCTAAAGGTCGGTGGGTAAAAATTGGCATGCCTTAGGAATATATTTCACCACTAAGGGGGGTTGAATTGATGGTGGTTTCTATTTATGATTTATTATTTATAAATCAACCTGCATGATTTGTTTGAATCTTATCCGCTAAAATATAAATCTAATCATTATGAAATTAAAACATAAATTAAAGTAACACATGACACGTGAAGGTTTTTTTAGGTTTAGTCCCATAGTGGTTACCTACTCCTTTTTGCGATCGATTATACACCCTATATCATATATTTTCAATTATTAATAAAATTAATTATAATGGGTATCTTATTAGTACCATAGTGTATCTAAAACCTCTATATATCAACTCATTTTACGTCATAACCTTTCACTATCAGTTACAAAAATATCATAATAGGATGAGAAAGATCGCAAGAAGGATCTAGTTGAATCGGCAATAGATGATAATGATGTCCCTATTTGATCCATCAAGATAGTAGGATCATTAAATGATCACCTATTCAAAAACAAAAACTTATGATATTTAAATTTTATACCAAAAAAATAATTCTTTCTCACATCATGCAGAATTAGTTGATGATCTACTTCTCAATCTCAAATCACTCAAATACTCAAACTCGGACAAGTCTTTTTGTTTCTATTGGACCCCTATTTTGAGTCTATATTTCTCTCTAAATATTTCACTATCTGAATGATAATAATTATCTCACACTTTTTCTTCCTTAACTATAAATTACTAATATTCTATAATTAAAATTATCTCATGAAATCAATTATACCTCATTTTCTTAAGAAATCATGTAACTGGATTTTTATAATTAATCCTGAATTAATTTAATCAATCAACTGACCATGTGGTTGTTCACCCATAATCACTAAATATTATCTTCTATATTTAACCTCAATACCCAATATAATTCCAATACTACCCTTCTTCTATTTTATCTCATACCATCTGATAAAATACATGTGTATTTTCTTTATTAAAAAAAATAACTTATAAATAAATGAATGTTTTGATTTCTGAAGTTTCATATAATGATATCATATTAATTATATTGAATTATCTTTAATTGAACTTTTATTTTATCTATTCATGGAATTATATAACTTGTCATTTTGAAAGACACTTGGTAACTCAACCACTCAATAATTCTAAAACTTGATAACACTACATGAATCATATCACAATTATTTTCATGTGAATATATATGGTCATAAGAATAAAAAATCATCCCACATTCAATACATAATTATCTTATTGAGTTTATCCTTTTAAATAAATAACTTTGATCACCATTTAAAATTTTCAAATAAATTTATCTGAAAACATTAAACATTTTGATCACTGACAACTAATATAAGTTCAAATAAGAATCAGCTAGAATCTTAATATAAATCATGATTTTTTAATCAACGAAGATCAACATGATCATTATTGGATTTATTTTTCCTCGTAATATTTAATTCTTGAACTGTCATATTTTCAACCTTCAAAAAAATCATAATTTTTTTACTTTTTGGCCTCAAAATTTTCCTTAAAAATTGTACAATACAACCTTACGATCTTCAAAGATAAACCATTACTTTGTCAAATTTTAAACACTAATTGATATTTAATAAGGATAAGTGATCCTTATAAAGTTCTAATATGATCCTTATGAATTGATGGATTTATCCTTATAAAGTCTAAAATCAACCTTATGAAGTCTAAATTATCCTTATGAAGTTCTTAATGATCTTTACAAACTCATAGATCATCATTAAAAACTCAAAAAATAATTCATATAAAATGATTAATGATCCTTAAGAACTCAAATATCATCCTTATAAACTTATAAACCCAGCCTTACAAAGTCAGAATAATCATTATAAACTTTGGATAATCCTTATGAAGTGTGATATTGTCCTTAAAATGTCAGCATTTATCCTTAAAAAGTCAATAATAATCCCTAAAAAATTTGGACTCATACTTACACACTCATGTATTTTTCATATTTTTATGAAGCAACTCTAGGTGGTCTTTACAAAGTTTAGGGTTCCAAAAAGGGATTTTCTATTTATTAGCTTCAATCAAAAAATTCTTAATTTACTTGAAATAACTGTGGTATAACATTAATCCAACCTATGGTTTCACAAATGTTCTCAAAGAAATTCTAGATATATTCAAAAATATATCATAATCCAATATAGATTCACAAAAATAGTTGAATAAAATATAATTATTCAATAATTCCATGGGGTTCTCCAATCAAAAATTTTGTATTTTTTGTCAATATCATTCAAGCTTTTCAACTCCACTAAAATATTTTCAAAAACTCCTAAAATAAAATTATAATCATTAAATCAGATCCTCTATCGAATGAGAAGTTTCATGACACCACACTACTAGATAAAGTAATTTTATTGAGAGAATATCATCTCTCTATGATAAGAAATTTTTTTCCAAGTGACTTAGATGTTCTCCCCCTAAATTCATATATCTATTTCTCACCCATTTAGAAATAATCATAGCTACATATTAAAAATATATAATTAAAATTAGTATGACTCTCCCCCATTATAAAATAGTTGAACTGTCTCTCCCTGTTTGATATCATAATCCAAATCCTTATGAGGGAGGTTCTTCCACACATTTTCAAGGGAGAGGTAAATTTTGAACATGAAGTTTCGATCTTAGTTCAGAAAACCAATATCTTGGAATTTCCTTGTAAATGTATATACAATATAATCTTTGGTTTGAATGTATTCATGTTTTACAACACCATTCGCTACTATATCATTAAGGAAATGATATCTGATATCAATGTTCTTTAATCTTGATTGTTGAAATGGATTTTTTATAGACCAATTAAAATATTATTATTATAAAAAAAATTCAAAGTATATTCATCTTCATATTTTATATATTCTTGTTTTACTTACATACAAATCATTTTTGTACAATCATTAATAGTTGTATATACTCTACCTCATTTTGGCTCAACGAAAGTGAATTTTGTTTCTCAGAATGACAACACACACATCACTCAAAAATAAAGGATTCTCTATCATATGTATACTTATTTTGGGTAAAATTTTCTTCCCATTCTACATTTTTGTATCTATGAAATTTTAGGCCTTATTTATTTTTGTACATTAGGTAACATGTCATATTTACTTTGGCATATCTCAAAATTATTTTAGCTTCTAATATATGAGACTCTCTAGGATAACTCTAAAACCTTTCACACATAGTCACTACAAACAAAATAAATGGTCTTGATTCTATAAGATAAAATATGCTACCAATTATTATATTATATTCCTTTTGATTATCATTTATTCCAACTTCATATTCACTCAACTAAGTACCAACTAAAGTGCATGTAGATAATTATTTACAAACTTCTAATAAAAATTTTTTTATAAATTCTGTGTTTTATTTCACTAGGGATAATAAGATATAATGATTTTTCTATATAATATATAATCCCTGAAATTAGTTCATAACACCCAATATATAAGTGTCAAGTTACTTATTTATTTTCTTAAAAAATTATTCATAGAGGTAATATTTTTCACCAGTAAATATAATTTCATCAATATACATAATATTAAATAGAGAATATATGGACATATTTTTCATATGTAGGTTTTTATCAACCTTTCTCTTTAAAAATTACACATCTCTCAAAAGTACATCCAGTTTAGAATAATTAGCTCTCGGGACCTATTTTTAGAATTAAAAACTTTCTTTAACCTACAAACCATGATGTTATGACTTTAAAGAATGAAACCATTATGTTGTTCAATAAAGTTTTCTTATAGATCTCCATTAAGAAAGGAATATTTCATATTCATTTGATAAGCCTTGTAATGTCTATTTGTTTTGACTACCAAAAACATCCTAATTAATTATATCCCTACCAATGGGGAACATATTTCTTAAAATTTAATCCCTTCTATTTGTGAGTATACTTTTCATGCCAAACATACACTGTTTCTTAACACTTCTCCTTTCTCTTTAAATTAGTTCTTGAAAACCCACTAAGTAACAATAATATTTTTATTATAATGTCATATAAATAGATCCAAAGAGGATTTATCCACAATATAATCAAGTTATTCATTCATAGAATCAATCCATTCCTCATGGTTAGTTTCATTTGAAATGGTTTGGGTTCAACTTCATGAATGGCAGAATTTTTATTTTCAACACTCAATATCCTTATTGATTAAATTGGTTCCTCATAATTTCCAATGATATTTAATATGATTTTTCAGTCACTAATTAATCGATCTATGATTTCCAATGGTCTCATATTCATTACTATTTTTATCATAATCAACGCCAACATAATTTTTCGTATTTCCATATTTTTCTTTAATCTATTTTTTTGAAATTGGTATGCATACAACTTTAATATTATAATCACCTAATTTATCTTACAATTATATCATGCACTAATTTTCAATAATTTTCCCATATAACTAGTCAATAAGTTTTTATATCCTTTTATTCTAGAATTTATAACCACTCCTGTTGGATAATAATACCATGAAGATTCACACTTCTACTATTTCTTCAAATTTGTCCAAATTTCATAAGGTTTCATGTGTAACTCAATTATTAATAAACACTATTTTTAATATGAAAAATATTACAAGAAAAATTATATCCTTTTTTTAAATTTTATGCTTCGTTAGAATATTCCTTCCTATCTCAACATTAAAATTATTCATTATTTCTGTTCACCATTTTAATAGGAAGTATATAATGAATTATATTGATACATGATTATAGTATTTTCAATATAATTATATAAAGAATTAAAAGTGTATTCATTTACATTTTTAGATCTCATATGTTTGATTTATAATCCCATCTATTTTTAAACATACCTTTTAAAAATTTCATACATGTATATTACTTCATACTTGTGCCTCATGAACATGATATTGGTCACCCTGGTGAAACCATCAATTAACATGATATAGTAAAAAACACCACTAGTAGACTTTTATATCATGGTCTTGCATAAGTTAGACTGAATAATATCCAGTGGTCTATTATAATTAATAACTACATTTTTTGAGTTCTAAGAACAATTTTTGTAGTACCTCCGGTTTTGGGTACAAAACCCATTTCCTAATGTTTTTGTATTGTTTTGTCTTTGATTGTGTTTCAATAAAATAGAGAGTTTCTATAAAATATATAGTTTTCGTAAAATATATAGTATCCCTAAAATATATAGTTTCCAAAATATATATAGTTTCCATAAAGTTGGGTGTTTCCATAATGTTGGTTGTTTCCATAAAGTGGTTTGTTTCCATAAAGTGGGGTATTTCCATAAAGTGGGTTGTTTCCATAAAGTGGGATGTTTCCATAAAAAATTTGTTCCCATAAAAAGGGTAAAGGTGGAGAATGGGAGAGTTTGGGGGTTTTATAAGGAGTTTTGGGACCAAAAGGAAGGTCGCACGATCCATACATGGTTGGCCCAAACCGTGTTGTCAAAACATGCACAGAGGTAAAATCTAGATCCTATTTTCTAGAATCTTAATAATTTTTTCTCTATATATTTTTTTTGGATTAAAAACGCCCTTATTTCTATATTTCTCTCCCTAGAAGGCTACAGAACCCTCCCCACATTAGTTGGATCCAACCTAGAGCCTTCCCTTGGTGATTTCGAGTCCGATTCTTGAGGTATGTCACCATTATTTCCAAATTTTCCATGTTTTCTAAGATCTTCTTAGATATACTTTTCTGATATCCATTATTTCTTAGATAAGAACGTATTGTGGTTAGATCTAGATTTCTGGATGCCAAATAATTAAATTTTGAGTCATGATCTTTCTAAGAAAAGAGAAATAAGGTCGTTCTTGGAGAATCGACCTGCTTTCTTTTGTGTTCTTCTTCTTTTGTCATAGTTTTATCAAAACCTTCGAGGTAGGTGGCTTCTCTCTCAACTCCTCCTGATATAATTTATTGTATTATATGAAATGTGGTTTATTTATTATGAAATTCATGGAAAATCTTCATTTGTGATGATTTATGGTTTTTGTAAAATTGTGTGATCTTGGTGAATAGTGGGAAAAGGGGGGTTTAGTTTCATGAATTTAAAATGATGATTTTAAATTATGGATTTACTGGAATTTCTAAATGGTTGATGAAAAAGATATTTTCAATATAAATGGTTTTAAATAAAAATGGAGTTTTATTTAATTGGTTTGGAATTTCAATTCTTTGGCATTGAAATGGTTTTGATGAAAATGGTTTTCAATAAAAAGGTGTTTTTATTGAAAGGGTTGTTTTGGCATGATTATTGGGAATATGTGGTGTGTGTTCATGATTCATATACAGGGCTTGGTTGAAATATGACCGTGTTCTCAGTGCCAAAAGTTTAATGGCACATGGGAATTTCATACATGGGGCTTGGTTGAAATATGACATTGTGCTTGGTGCCAAAGGGTTAATGGCACATGGGAAACAATTACTTTGTGACGACTTAGTAGATAGACTAGAAACGTATCATGAGTATGGAGCTATCATAATGTAGAATGTGTGGTTGGTTTCATGGGTTTGAGGAATGGTTGGGTATGCCGATAAAGGGATATTGTGAAATGGTTGTAAAGATTGTTTAGTTATTTTTCTGGAAAAATATATTGCTTGGAAAATTGGTTTCAATTACACTTGTATGTTTTTGGTAATGAATGGTTTTGGAAACACGTTTATATTTAGTTATAAAATATTTTAGAGAATTTTTTTTATATAATCATTTTATATAATTTTTTCTAGCTCTTCTATCCTAGTGGCGTGAGTAGGGGAGTCATTGGGGAAAACCTACTGAGTTTTATACTCACCCCTACTTTGAAACTTTGGTGATTTTGCAGATTTTATCTTCTGGGACAAGGGAAAAGGTATTGTTTCACATGTGTTTACTATCTCATGATGTTTGGGCTGTTTAGACATTATGGAGCTTAGAGCTTGTTGATCAGGGAGTTTTGAGGTCTTTGGAGAGTCTTGTGTATTCTATCCACTGTGTACTTTGATACTTGGTTATTCTTCTACTTTTGCTTACTCTGATGTGATTTTGAGATACATGAAGTTATTGAGTTGTCTTCCAATTGGTCATGCATCATATAGTGAATTTTTTGTTATGGTTGGTAGGTTTATTATTTTATTTATTAAAGGGTAAATCGTCCCCCACTTATATTTGAATCCCTTCGTCATTTATTTCCAGCCTTTGGCATCTTCGGGATGTTTCTTAAGGCCTAGTAATGACTCATTGTACTCTCAAGACAATGAGAATTGGTGGGGAATTACAAATAGTATTAGCTTGTTTGGTCCTTTCCTAACAAGTAGTAATCAATTTTCTTAGTTTTGGAGATGAAATCCCTTCTTGTCTATTCCTTAGGTTGGAATCTTATAAAGGAGTAGGATTGTTGGAACTTGAAATGTATAGTATAAAAGGACGTAGCTAGAATTTTTTTCTGACCTTCAAGTTACCAGGGAGTTAGGTAAATAAGTGTTTGGAGACACTTCTAGAATTTTGAAATCTCAATGTCATAGGTTTAGCCAATGAGACGAGCATGAAATTGATTTTAGAGGAATGACTTCCCACCTGGAGTGCATACATCATTTCGATGAATGATTCATGTTGTGAAAAAAAATGTTAATTTTTGAAAACTAATGGAATTGGTTTTCAAATGAAAGATTTTGAAAAGGAAAATGCTTATCGTATTTGGAAAATGCTTTAATTTCCAAAAGCGTGTGATGTGTTTTCAAACATGATTGAACATGGGAAAAAAGTTGTTTTGGAAAACAATGTTGTGATATTTGATGTGATAGAATTTGAAATGCTAAGCCAACAGTTTCTAGAGAGTGAGATTAACAGAGTTTGTTATTAGTTCAGAAAATGACACCTGGTAGGAATCGTCGAAACCAACCTGAAGAAGCTACGGAGAATGTGGTTGCACCTAAACCACATGTGAACCAAGAGCTGATTCAGATTATTGTCCAAGATTTTCAAGTTGTGGACATAGGGAACTAGAGGAATGAGCCACAACATGTTGATCATACCATCCAGTTCATGAAAAATAATCCACCTAATTTCAGGGGTAATTCTGAACTCGAGAAGGTGGAGGTGTGTCTATGTAGGATTAATCGTATCTTCGACTTCATTGGAAAACCGGTAGAGCTAAATATCAAACTGGCGACGTATATTCTCAAGGATCTTTCATGTCAGTGATGGGATTTAGCGGTGCAGGCTAAATTGGATGAAGGACCTACATGGGAGGATTTTTAGGAATTTTTCAAAAAAAATTCTATCCTCCCACGTTCAAGATCCAAAAAATTATATACTTATTTATCCTGAAATAATAGAGTCTCTATGTCACAGAGTATGTGGATATGTTCATGAACTTGGTACACTTTTCACCAGAAGTTTCAGAAAGTGCCTCTTTGAAGTCACGCATCCTCGAATCAGGGTTGCGACAGGAGATTCGATCAAAGATTGCAGTACTTTGTTTTACATATTTTACAGAGATGGTGAACAGAGAAATTATGGCTAAATGTGATATCTTGGGATCTATTGGAGGAGGAATGATTATACCTATAGGAAACGGTGGGAACTCAACCACTAGGAACAAGCGAAAAAGGGACACTTATTTCCAAGGTGCAAGTGGAAATCAGAACCAGACAGCTGGATCAGTAAACCTTCCTCCACAACCCTAGAGCAAAAAAGTTTGTCTTCAATGTGGTTCTCTTGACCACATAAAGAGAGATTAAATGGCACAACCTAGAGCATATCATAATTTCAACAAGATGGGACACCTTCAGCGTTATTGCCACAGTTCTCCAAGGTCAAGTACTCGAGACACTTCTCAGATGTCGCAACCATCCTATGCTTCAACTGGACGAGGACAACAGAATCAGTCTTATCATCAGAGCAGAGAAATCCATGGTGATTCTAAAAATACCCTGAAACCTCAACTGGGTAAACAATAGCAGGTAAACAAGGAGAATAGTGTAGTGAAGAAACAATTGTATGGAGCTGAGCAGATGATTGTTGATGATCAGGATGGACTATCTACAGTGAGAGGTACAATTATTTTGAATTCTACCTTTGTGAAAGTGTTTTTTGATACTTGTTCATCACATTCCTTTATTGATTATCATGTTGCTGACTTTTTATGTTTAAAACTGGAAATGATGCCTTCTGTTTTGAAACTAAAAACTCCTCTCGGTGAAAGAGAATGTCAAGCCTTTGTGTGTAGATCATGTGTTATAATTTTTGATGGAGATGAGCTATAATGGGACTTATTGGTGTTGGATATTGATATCTATGGTGTATTCGGAGTATGGATTGGCTGACAACATTAAAGGCTCAAATCAACTGTTATATGGGAGTAGTTAGTTTCCAGACTGAGGATGACATCGAGCATCTCTTTAGAGGAGAGAGGATTGTAAAGAATGGTGAAAAGAGATTGTTGGCACAAATGGTGGGAACGATCTCTTACGAATTGGCAGTATTGACTTTGGAATAAATGGAAGAGATCGAGGAAAATAGTTTTCCAGTTGTTGTGTATCAATTCCCATATGTCTTTCCCAATAACTTCTCAGGGTTACCACCTCTACGGGAAGTAGAGTTTACGATTGATCTCCTTCCGGAGACCAGTCCTATTTCCCTTCCATCAAATGGTATGGCACCAACAGAGTTATGGGAATTAAAATTACAGTTTCAGGAGCTGGAAAGAAAGAGTTTCATTTTACCAAGTACTTCTCCATGGAAAGCACTGGTGTTTTTGTGAATAAGGCATATAGAACACTTCGGCTATGTGTTGATTATCGTAAGCATAACCAAGTTATGATAAAGAATAGATATCCACTTCCATGCATTGATGATCTATTTGATCAATTAAGGAGAGCTCAGTGGTTCTCCAAGATTGACTTGCAATCAAGATATCACAAAATGGGAGTTTGGAAAGAGGATATTCCAAAGACAGATTTCAGAAGTAGATATGACCACTATGAATATATAGTCATGTCTTTCGGTCAAATGAATTCACCAGTGGTCTTCATGGAATTGATAAATCAGATATTTAAACAATATCTGGATTCTTTTGTTGTAGTGTTTGTGGATGACATTTTGGTCTATTAAAAGACAAGGGCTGATCATGAGGTGCACCTAGAAATAGTGTTACAAATCTTAATATATCATCATTTTTATGCCAAATTATCAAAGTATGATTTTTGGATACAAGAAGTATGTTTTATTGGCCATGTACTTTCTGAGGAAGGAAACTTTTTTGATCCAGAAAATATAGAAGTTGTTAACTTTTGGCAACCACCAAAGAATGTTTTCAATATATGAAGTTTTCTTGGTCTAGATGGTTACTACCGATGCTTTTTTCATGATTTATCACGACTAGCTTCACCAATTAAAACTCTGACAAAGAAGAATTCTCTATTACAATGGATGGAGGAATGTCCGAATTATTTCCTAGAACTGGAATTTTGGCTTATATCGGCACCTATATTGGTCTTTCTAGAATATGGACAGGGTTATGTGTTGTATTTTTATGCATCAGGATCAGGGTTGGGTTGTGTTCTCATGCAAAGAGATCATGTGGTTGCTTATGGTTCAAGGAGTTGAGGTTTCATGATAATAATTACCCAACACAAGATTTAGAGTTAGTGGTAGTCGTCCATGCTTTGAAAACATAGATACATTATCTCTTTGGTGATAAATTTACTGTGTTTACAGAACACAAAATCCTAAAATGGATTTTCTCACTGTGAGATTTGAATCTGAGGCAAAGGAGATGGATATAGTATCTCCAAATTTTTGACTTTGACTTGATGTATACACTGGGAAAATGAAATTCAGTGGCGGATGCATTGAGTAGAAATTCATATGCTCAGTTGGCGAAATAATCATCAGATGAATGGCAGTCGATGTCAGTCTTAGCCGACATGCATGTATAATGTGAAGACCGAGGTGATGTTGTGGTTTTATTTTCAGCTATGCTTGTTACTGATTTAGTAGAAATGATCAAAGAGGCACAACCATCTGATGTATAATGTATGGTTGTAAGTTTAAAACTCAATGGTGGGGAGACCATTGAGGGTTGGAAACTTGATGGGTGTTCAGTTTTCTGTTTCAAATATTTTATGGTTGTACCTATGGTTTGTTAGAAACAACTCCTTCATTCTTACCACTATTCAAGATGGATGCACATCAAGGTACATAGAAAATGTATAAGGTATTAAAGGAAAGATTTGGTGGAGTGGAATGAAAAGGAAGGTGGTCGAGTTCATCTCGCGGTGCTTAACCTGTCAGCAAGTTAATGTCGAGCATTAGAGACCAGCTAGTATGTTATAATCTTTTCCCATCCCAGTGTGGAAATGGGATCAGATAGCAATGGATTTTGTTATAGTTCTCCCATGAATGGTCCAGAAACATGATTCCATTTGGGTGATAGTGGATCGACTAACAAAGTCAGCCCATTTCATCCCAATTCATGAAACTCATATGGTGGAGGATCTTTAAAAAATCTATATTCGAGAAGTGGTAAAGAGGCATGGTGTACCAGTGTCAATAGTCTTAGATAGAGATCTGAGGTTCACGTCTCATTTCTGGAAATCCTTACAGCAAGCCCTTGGGACTCAGTTGACTATGAGCACGGTGTATCATCCTCAGATGGATGGGCACTCCAACCGGATGATACAAACATTGGAAGACATGTTGCGGGCCTGTGTAATGGATTTTGGTGGCTCATGGGAGAATCATATGCCCTTAGTGGAGTTCTCATGCAATAAGAGAAATCAAGACTCAACACACATGGCTCTATTTGAAGCATTGTATGGTCATCCTTATCATTCTACACTATGCTGGGTGGAAATGAGTGAAACTTCACTAGTGAGGACATACCTTGTCCAAGAAACAACATAGAAGATCCAGTTGATTAGAAAGAGGATGGTAATGGCTTAGAGTCATTAAAAATCTTATGCAGATCACCGTAGAAGACCGTTGTCGTTCGCTGTGAGTGATCATGTCTTCTTGAGGATCTCTCTAAGGCTTGGACATCATTTCTTCAGGAAGCAGTGAAAGTTATCTCTTAGATACATTTTCCCTTTTTAGATTCTAGAACAGGTTGGAGAGGTGGCATATCAATTGGCATTGCCACCATGGTTTAGTTCGGTGCATAATGTGTTCCTTGTATCCTAGTTGAAAAATTAACACCCTGATCCTGACCATGAGATCATATGGGATCACATGGAGCTAGAACCGAATTCATCACTGATACGTATCCCAATGTGGATCATGGATAGACAATAGAAATTCTTTCATGGGAAAAGCATCGACCTAGTGCGGGTTTTATGGAAACATGGTCAGATTCAGGAAGAGACTTGAGAACATGAGAAGTAAATGAAAGACTAGTGGTCGGAACTCTTTTTGGCCATCGAGGGTTTTCTACTTTCCAAGGATGAAAAGACCAATGGTGGGGAGAATGTAGTACCCTCGGTTTTGGGTACATAACCTCTTTCCTTATGTTTTTTTAATTAGTATGTCTTTGATTGGGTTTCCATAAAATAGAGAGTTTCTATAAAATAGAGAGTTTCCATAAAATAGGTAGTTTCCATAAAATATAGAGTTTCCATAATATAGAGAGTTTACATAAAGTTGGGTGTTTCCATAATGTTGGTTGTTTCCATAAATTGGGTTGTTTCCATAAAGTGGGGTGTTTCCATAAAGTGGGTTGTTTCCGTAAAGTGGGGTGTTTCCAAAAAAGTGTTATGTTTCTATAAAAATGGTAAAGGTGAAGTATGGGAGAGTTTGGGGGTTTTATAAGGAGTGTTCGGACCAAAAGTAAGGTTTCATGATCCATACATTGTTGGCCCAAACCGTGTGGTCAAACCTTGCGCATAGGTCAAATCTAGATCATATTTTCTAGGAGCTTACTCATTTTTTCTCTATATATTTTATTTTGGCTTCAAAATGAAACTATTTTGAGATTACTTTCCCTAGAATTCTAGATAACCCTCTCCACAAGATTTTGAGCCATCCTAGATCCTTCCCTTGGTGATTTCGAGTCCGATTCTTGAGGTATGTCACCATTCGTTCCAGATTTGTCATGTTTTCTTAGATCTTCTTAGATATACTTCTCAGATATCCATTCATTCTCAGATATTAACCTATACTTGGTAGATATACGTTTTTGGATGCTAAATAATTTAATTTTGAGTTGTTAACTTTCTATGATAATAGAACTAAGTTTGTTCTTGGAGAATCGACCCACTTTCTTTTGTGTTCTTCGTCTGTTGTCAAAGTTTCTTTAAAACCTTCAAGGTTAGTGGCTTCTATCTTGACTCATCTTGATAGTATTGGGTGGATTAGATTCAAATTTGTGTATTTATTATGAAATTCATGGAAAAATCTTCATTTGTGATGATTTATGGTTTGTCTGAAATTGCGTGATCTTGGTGAATAGTTGTGCAAAAGGAGGTTTAGTTTCATGAATTTAAAATGATGATTTTAAATTATGGATTTTCTGGATTTAATAAATGGTTGATGAAAAATATATTTTCAATAGAAATAGTTTTCAATAAAAATATATTTATATTGAAATGGTTTGGATTTTAAATGTTTTGGCATTGAAATGGTTTTGAAGGAAATGGATTTCAATAAAAAGGTGTTTTTATTGAAAGTGTTGTTTTGGCATGATTGTTGGGAATATGTGGTTTGTGTTCCTGTTGCATATATGGGGCTTGGTTGAAATATTATCTTGTGTATAGTGTCAAATGTTTAATTGCACATGGTAATTTCATACATGGGGCTTGGTTGAAATATGACCTTGTGATCGGTGCCAAAGGATTAATGGCACATGGGAAACAATTACCTTGTGACGACTTGGTAGATCGATGAGAAACCACTCATGAGTATGGAATTGTAATACTGTAGAATGAATGGTTGGTTGCATGGGTTTGAGGAATGGTTAGTTATACAAATAAAGGGATATTGTGAACTGGTTGTAAATATTGTTTAGTTATTTTTTGGAAAAATATGTTTCTAGGAAAATTGGTTTCAATTAAACTTGTATGCTTTTGGGAATGAATGGTTTTGGAAACATGTTTATATTTATTTATAATCTATTTTTGATAAAAAAATTTATATGAACTATTTTAACTCTTCTATTCTAGTGGCATGAGTAGGGAAGTCAATGGGGAAAACCTACTGAGTTCTATACTCACCCCTGCTTTGGCACTTTGGTGCTTTTGCATATGCTATCTTCCGAGACAAGGGAAATGGTAATGATTCACACGTGTTTAGAACTACCTCATGATGTTTGGGCTGTTTGGATATTTTTGAGCTTAGAGCTTGTGAATAATGGATTCTTGAGGTCTTTAGAGAGTCTTGTTTAGTCTATCTGCTATGTAATTTGATACTTGGTTATTCTTCTGATATTTCTTACTCTGATGTGATTTTGATATACATAAAGTTATTGAGTTGTCTTCCATTTGTTCATTCATTATATAGTGAATGTTTGGTTATGGTTGGTATGTTTAGTAGATTTTTTCTTAAAGGTAAAATCATCCCCAACTTGTATTTGAAACCCTTTAGCATTTATTTCCAGCCTTTGGCGTCTTAGGGATGTCGCTTAAGGCATAGTAATGACTCGTTGTACTCTAAAGCCAATGAGAATTGGAGGGTCATTACAATTTTAGTCTTCATACATGTTTTATATATACCATTTTTCTCTCTTTTAAATTGGATTAGGTCACTTACCACATTATGATTTATAATATTACTCATAAAAATTTGACCAAGATAGCCAATTCTCTTATTCGATGAATTGTTTTCATCTTAGGCACCCAAATAGAATGGATTTATAGGATCACCAATTTGAAATATATTTCCAATTTTTCTTCTTCCTTTATTGATGATTCCTCTATCCTTTTAGTTTTTGATGATGCATGATTATTTATTGAAAATAACCTTATTTTCATCCTCACATAATTTGCTGACACCCAAAAAATTGTGTTCAACCCCTTCAACATAGACCACATCTTTGTATTTTATATTTTTTTTCTTTAATGTTAACAGAATAAACTCCTATAATATTTATATAAATTTCACATTCAAATTAATTAAACTGACTTCATACTCTTCAATTTTATTTAATATTTGTTTCATCAATAGACTTATGTGAGAAACATCCACTATTAAAAATCCATGGCTTATTTCTTATTAAAAATTTCAAAAAACATCAGTAAAACTGACTTATCTTCCTTCTTCATATTCTAAAGTTCTTTTATTTTCTCATCATGGGAATATTATACAAAAAGTTTATTCATTAAATCCTCAACACAAAGACTCTTTTGGTCACATCATCCATAAATGTTTTCTAAATACTCATAACTATTCTATGTATATAGGCTTGGTTCATTCCTGGTCACAGCTTTCTTCCTTTCGGTATCACATATGATACTTTATAAATTTATCCCCCAATATTAGTTCTTATCCCCTTGTAGTAACATATTGAACCAGTATAAATAGGCTTTGTTCCAAAAATCTCCAAAGTATTAGAAGTATATTCTCAACATTAATCTTATATAATAATAATAATTTTGTCAAGAATATCATTTTTGTTTTCTTTCCATTCGTTTTCCTTGTTTGTTTCTCCAGTAAAAGAATATTATTGAGATATTATTACCTTTATTTGATGTATAATAGTATTTATCATCATTCTTAAAAGAAAAAAGTTTTTTATCATTCGAATTTGAAATTTCATTACTTTAAATAATATATTTACTTATATTTTTTATAGGACACAATTTAATATGTACTTTTAAGACATTTTTCTTAGTAGATTGTAATTATTCAGCTATAACCTCAACAACCTTGTGGAAATATTTATTAATATTATCTAGAAATTTATCAAATTCAAGACAACCTCATTTTTTCTTACTTAATTCTTCTTCTTTCACGGAAAGTTTTTTTCAAGATATTTCACCATTTTCTATTACCCAGTAACTCTAAACTTTTTTTATTTCATCAATTTGGTCAACTTACCATTTTTAAAGCTCCTCCTTACCTTAATTATTCTTAATATTTTATTTATTTAATTTCATATGATCCTTTCTAAGTTTAATATTCTGATCAATATAGGCTTGAAATTCCTCCTTCAACATTTGTTCCATGTATGTTATCTCACATTATTCTTCTTCGATACTTTAGAATTATTCATGTTTTTCAACATGAGGCATGAAGTTTGTGGAATTTTTAACAAATTATTCTTCCAGTTAGCTTCATGATGAAGAGTCTTATTTTTCTCATTTGTTCCTCATGATTATTTTTTTTATTTCTTGAGAACATTTTCATACGTTCACCATACGATTTCTCGTTTTTTAGATTTTACACCACTTGTGTTTTTTGACATTTCTCAACATGTTAATCACTCACATGACCTCCAATTTTATTATTTGAGAAGTTCAATAAAATGTTACCAATACCACCACATCTATAAAACCTTGGTGGGAGCTTTTATTTATAATTTCTCTTTCCTTTTCTGGATTTATTTGAAATAAGAGTCATAATTTTCTTTTAGTGTTCATCATCTTCCCCATATTTAGATTCACTTGAATCGTTCTCTTCTTCTTATTTTATTTTTAGTTTTCTGATAGACTCAAAATCCATTTCATCCATGATATTATTTTTATATGCATGAATATTTCCCATTTTATAATCAATTAAAATTTTATTTCATTCATAATTGGATAGATACTATTAATCTTCTAATGATGAAATTTTAAGATCAAATCTATTTGAAATGTTTCACATCAACTTTTTAATAATTATAGATTCATCCAAGTTTTCTCCAAATCATTTTATATTTATGACAATTTCATTGACTCTTATAAAGTAGTCATCAATGTTTTCATCATTATCAATATTTATATCTTCATATCTACTTCTCTATATTTACAGTATATATTCTTAAACATTGAAATTTACTTCATATCTACTTTCTAGATTTTACCATATTTCTTAATCTATTTTAAGCTTCATAACTTTTATATAAACCTTTTATAATAGGGACATGATAATGGAATTTCAATATTTTCTAAAAACTTATAAGTTTCTATTATAAATAAATATCATTGTATAATTTTCATTAATGGGTTTAATTCTCACTATTATCACATCATTAAATTCAATGATGAGATATAGAATACTGGATAGCATCATATTCTTCCAATTGAGTTAATTTTTACAATCAATAGTGGGTACACCCCTACTATTAAAAAATCAGTTTATACAAGTTTAGAAACATTTAGATCTAATAGAGGGAACCTGGGTGCACTAATACTAGTTGAAATTTTCTAACAATTGGTTGCACCACTAATAATGGATATTTGAATCACTAGTAGTTTATTTTTATTATTCCTTCTATTAAGATAAACCACTATGATTTTTCAAAATCTAATCTACTAAATCATATCTCTCAACCTAATTCAATTAAATTATAAATTAAAGGAACATAAATCATAAGAAATTTTTACATGTTTTTTCCCAAGGTTGGTACCAACTTTTTTCTATGATCGGTTATACACCCTGAGTCGAAAAATTTCTATTATAAACATAGGTGGTTCGAACGGGTATCCTCTTGATCCCATATTGCATCACACACCTCTATATAGAATCTTGATGTGCATAATAGCCTCTCACTAATAGTTACTATAATATCATAGAAGCATGAGAAATATCACAAGAAGGTCTGGGTTTCTTTGTAAATAAATAATAATTATATCCATCTTCAATCCTTTGAGTTAGTTTAATCAAAATATGATAATATGAATTCTAATCATCATTAATTCTACCATATCAATCATACATACTCACTTAATATATAATAATTTTATGATCTACTTCTTAATCCCAAATAATTTAATTTCTTGATCTCTTGAAAATATTATTATCTCCCATGGACCCTAGTTTCAGTCACTATTTTTATCTAAATATTCCTCTATCTCAAGAATAATCAGTCTCTCACCCTTTTTCTACCTTAACTAGGGATTCTCAATATTCTATAATTAAGATTAATTCAAGAAATAAATTACAACTAATTTTAATGAGAAATATTATAATTGAATTGTATAATAAATCCTTCAATCATTTCCTCAATAAACTGACCATATGGATGTGCACCCATAGTACATTGAATCTTCTATTCTTCATTTAAATATTTTCTTTTGTGTAATTCTAATACTAACCTTCTTCTATTTCTTCTCATTTTAGATGATAAAATGATCGGGTAACTTCTTCAATAGTGATCAATAGAAAATAATTAACAAATAAATGAATTTTTGAAATCTAGAAGGTTCTTATAGAGATCTCATATTCATTTTAGTAGACCATCTTTGGTTCAAGTCATCTTCAATATACTCATGGAGTGAAAGAACTCATCACAGCAAAGCACACTTGATAACTTATCCACCTGATAATTTTGTCACTTGATAACTCATCTTGAATCATAGCACAATGGATTTCATGTGAATATAGTAATTCAGAACAACATAACATCATCTTACTTTCATTCTAAAATTTTCTTATATAGTTTATCCATTGATGGAAATAGATTTGATCACTATTTATTTCTTTCAAATAAATTGTTTTGTAACTTTAAAGCAATTTGAGGAGTGATGACCCATTTAAATTCTCAAAAGAATCTGATTAAATCACAATCTTAATTATGATGTTTTAATATATAAATAAAAACTCAAGATGTTTAATTCTAGAAATATCATATGTTAACCCTTTGTAAATATCAAAAAATTTCTAATTGTTGTCCTAGAAATGATCTTAACAGAGTGTATAAGACATATTTATGATATTCAGAGATAGATCATGAATTTTTCAAATTTCAAACACCAAGGCATAATATGTAAGGTTAAATAATCCTTAAAAATTTCAAATATGATCCTTATAAACTCGTGTATTGAACCTTACAATTTTTGAAATCATCCTTAAAAGGTGTTTCATGGTCCTTATGAACTCATATATCATCCTTATGAAATCATAAAATCATCTTTACAAAGTGCTGTATAAACCTTGGGAGATCAGAGATAATCCTTATGAACTCAAAAAAAATCCTTATAAAGTGGTAATGACACTTAAAAACTCTGGATAATCATCAAAAAGTATAATATAATCCTTAAAAATTAAACTCTTATTAATAAAATTCAACAATCATCCATATGAAGTTAAGATTCATCATTATAAACTCATTCTTTTCTCATATTTTTATCCAATTATTCTAGATTATCCTTACAAATTATAGGCTTTCATAGGGATTTTTTACTTTTTTAGATTTAGTCACAAAATTTTAGATTTAATTAAAATCACTCTATAATAACTTTCATTCATCTTTGGGATGCAAAAAAACTTCTTAAAAGTCATTATAATCAGCTTCAATAATATCTCAATAGTCTCTAACAATTATCAAACATGATTCAAAATAAATATATCCCTTCAATAATTTCATAGGGTTCTTCAAAAATAATTAAAAATCAAAGTCTAAAAATGGTTGTTTAACTCTTAAATATAATGTATGAATATTCTCGTGAAACCAAGAGAAATTCAATACTCAATTCCCCTTACAATATTTTCACTGTTATCCCCATTCAAAGGAATTTACCATGGGTCACACAATTATTTAAATGAATTATTTCATCCTAATTCTACCTTTTTTCAATTTATTTTTTTTCTAAATGAGTATGAGATGAAAGTTGAATGTAATAAATGAACAAAAATTCATTCCCCTTTATTTTTTAGAGGTAAATGATCCACAAATTAATCATAATGAATAAATCAATATCATCTCTAATTTTTTCTTTTTTTCCTTTTTTATTTTTCTTAGAATAATGGATGATATAAATAAATCAAAAATGATGATAATTACTCATAACTATTCTGTATTCATTTCCTATAATACTAAAAAACTCCTCAAACACCCAAAAATTATCTATTTTTCAATGAACACACAAAACATTTCCTTTCCCCACACTCAAAAATTAAAACAATCATGTAGATATATTAATTTTAATGCTAAGTAAGGAAAAATTGTCTTCTGATTTGTATTAAATCTATATGGAAATTCATAGACTCTATAGGCTATGGTTGACTTAAATTTATGCCTCAATTTAAAATGTTGGATAGCCAAAAAAAGAGCATCAATCATATAAAAAAATTATGGACTCCAAATATTTTAAATATAAACAATCACAAGTTCTGGTTGTCACAACAAATTTATGTTTCTCTTGAGAAATATATGGTATTAAGATAAATATTTCAAAATGGGTTCAGAATATCCCAAGGGTTGGTAAAAGTAATTTTATTTTTTGTTTCATGGGAATGGATTTAAAAAAAATTAGACTTATCAAAATGTCTCAAAATAAAATTTAAGGAATATTTTACACATCAAAAATAATTTCATCAAAAATAAAATCAAGTGTGAGATTTTATAATGAATATTCATTGAAGATCAAAGATCCAAAAAATATAAAAAATAAAAATAAAACACAAAATATATTATGTAGGTTGACACTTCCCATACACCTATATTTAACTATCCTTCATTTCATCTCTTGAAAATTTTAAAAAAAATAGGGAGCTAAAACTACTCAAAATAACTGAAACTACTATAGTTTATTTTGGGGTAGTGGTCTCCTTATATTAAGCTCCTTGTTGTTTCCACTTTAGACCTATAAGAATAAAAAGAAAAATATATAAAAAATTTATTAAATTATAAATAAATTAAAATAAACGTAAAGGGATAGAAGTATTGGTTTGAACCCCGAATTGGGTATTGGTTTTTGACTACATTCAGTTGGTAGTTCGAGTTGTCACAAAAAAATTAGATGGTAGGTTCATTTTGGGTGATTTGAACCACCAGTTTATTTTCTATTCAGTGTACACTCCTTCAAAATGGTTGTAATGGAATCCATGAATAAAATATTAACGTTTTATCCGCTTAGAAATTAAATGTAGATAACAATGTGTGGGAAGTAAAAAATATCAATCCTATTCTTTTACTGCTACTACATGTATGGAATCTTCAACTTCCAGGGCCTGTAAAACTGGTCTCGTATCACAAATTTCAATAAAGCTAATGTTATTGAAAATAAAAATTTCATTAAAATTAAATTATTATGAATCCATAAAAAATCTTCTCCTTTGATTAATTTGTATTGAAACATTATTTCTTCTAGAAATGACATTGAGAACTTAGTAGGTGCATCTTCTTCTTCTTCATCACCCTCCAAGTAAATACATGTATTAGAATAATATGAAAAATCAAAGTAGTGGGAGGTAATAATTAATTCAGAATAAGAAAAACATATGAAAATTATTTCAAGAAAATATTACCTACCTATATTGGATCATCTTGACTTTCTTGTTCAATGGTGAGTGTCTTTTTTAGTTGGTTTTTTGGAGTTAGAGGCAGGTAGTCAGTCTCCTCTAATTTTTTTTTAAAATTTAACAAATTCAGTGGTGTCTTCTTCCAAATATAGTATGAGTTTTAAAGGTTATAATATTTTCTTGTCCCAATATGGGGTAATAACTTTGAAATTTATTTTCAATAAAATTATTGTGAAAATTATACAAACCATATTGATCTCCCACATTTAAATCAATTATAATGTGCTCTTCAGCATCCTCTTATAGAAATGTTTTTAAGAGGTTAGATGGTTGACCTTAAAGTTGTTCACCTATGGCCTCCTCAATTTATATAACTTGGAATGTGGGTGGAATAATCATTACTTATTCTTTAATTTACTTCCTTCATATAAGTGTAAGGAATACCCATTTGTCTTCTCAATTATTCTAGCATTATGAGATTTTGTTGAACTTAAATTCTTAAATATGCTTCCCTAATAGTCTCTTCCTAGTATTTAAAAATAAAAGAATAATAAGAATCACTATGAAAATCTATATTTTTCCAAATGAAATATATGTAATGAAGTTATTTATTTTTTTATGATTTTTTAATTTTATGATTTTTTTTGTTTTTTTTTTGAAATGTTGTGTGTAAGATATTGGCCTCCCCAGAAATAATGAAAAATTAATAGATGGATTTTTCTTTAATCCCTATCAATAAATTATTATTTAAGTAATCATCTATTATAGTTCACAACCTAGGGTTTATCTCTCAATGAAGCTACTCACACAATATTATTTCTCTATTGTTATTATTTATTTATAAAATATACTATAAATGAAAACCTTAAAAAATGGGAGTGTTTCATAATATAAATATATATATAATATCAATATATATATATATATATGGTTTAAAATATAAAAAAAACAAAATGGAATAAGTTATTAATAACAGAGAGTTATTATCCTTAAGATTCCATAGAAATTTCAATCATAGTTCATTAAATATTAAATTTCTCTAGTTCTCTCTCTCTCAGTGAATAGTTTACTATCACTATTTTTTAAACCTAAAATTCTAATGATTACCACCCTACACTAATACTTTTATATTAATAAGTCATATCTTCTTAAATTATACTAGTATGCCTCTTTATTTAACATCACTACCTAATCCAAACCCATCATATTAATTAAGTAGTGAAGATAAAGAGAAATATATAAACAAAGAGGAAGAGCTCAAATTGATAGATAAAAGGAAGATAAAACACATAATAATAAATGTAACCATCAATATCAGCATCAAATTAATAAATCTAAAAAAAATAAAAACATATAATGAACATAATGAATCCACTACTCTTACATAAAAAAACAATAAGGGGGCGATTCTCCAAACCATGGATATGAGAATTATATCATAATAGACACAAAATAAAAAATATATAAGGGAAATAAAAAAATAAAATATTATTATTAAAATTTTATAAATTTGTTAAAAAATAAAATACCTCCCCTTTTCTTATAAAAATTTACAAATTCTTAAATAGAAGTGTAAGTACATATTTATAATCTAGAGAGGTGTCCAACCTTCCCTCTAATTTTATCCAACTAATTTCTATGAATTTGTTTCCCAAAAAATATATGAATGTTGAAAATATATCTTACTTTAATTTTTTAATACATATTATCTATTCTACAATAAAATTTTACTTATATTGGACATGTTGAGAAAAAGGTTGAGCCACATTACTAAAGATGAATTTTCTAGAATGGATAACTCATTGAATTTTCATGCCTTGGATTCTCATGATTTTATGGCCTAAATACAATTGGATATTGAGAATAAATATATAATGAAATTATTAAATATTATTTTAAATATCTCCATACAAATTTTAAACTCTTTTTTCCTCATGGTTTGATAGATATACCCCCAACAATGAAAGTAATACAAACTATGGATTGATCTTTTATCCATGATTGTATGATTCATTTAGGAATATTATGGATGGATTCATAAATTGTTCTATCTAAATAAAATGGCTCCCATAAACCATGTAATATAAAATATATTTTTTAAATTTGGATCAGTGCATTAAATGTTTTGACAAAATTATCAAACGTATATTTTTTAATTGAAATAACAAAAAAAAGAAATTTATCTTTTTTAATATATTTTTATATAATGAATGAAAAATAAGGGTTGAAAAACAGAAATTATATTATTTCTTCTTTTGAAAATAAAATTCCCATGTGTGGCCTTTTTGAACCCTCCACACATGGGATCCCCCCTCCCCCACGAAGAGGTCTCTACCTTGAGGTAGAGCCCCAGTCGGGGAAGGAGCCATTGCCATCCGAGATGGAAGAGTGTCCCGGAGGGTGACAGCCCGATCAGTGAGGGTTCATCAAATAAATCCATCAGCACACTGGGACGCGCCTCATCTTTCCCACCCAGTTGAGACTAAGTGACCCAGAAAGATGGGTGGATACCGGGGTTGAGGCTCATCCCGAAAGCGGAATCCCAGGATTCGAACCTGAACCTCCCAAAGAATGTCATTGTTATACCACTCTCTTTCACCACCATGCCACCACTAAAGTGGAAAAAAATTAAATTATATGATACTATCCCAAATAAATAAATAAAACACATTTTTATGTTTTAAAATATATGATAATTCACTGCTTTATCACACCCCCACACATAGTAATTTGTACTCTTAAGAAAAAATAAAATATCTGAATCAAAATCCACACCTAAATCAATGTAATAAAATTTCCAAAAATTTTTAAAAAATAAAATTTCATCATTTATCATTTATGAAAAATAATTCCATTTCATTTTCTTCTCCCACATTTACATTTTTTCTACCTTAAAAATTTATTTATGACTCAATCATAACTTACCACACATGGAAATTCATGTTACTCTTCACTTGAAATAAATTTAATCGGGAGTTATGCTCATACTTGTAAAATAAATGTGTCTCAATAAGCTTCTAAAAATTCTCATATATCCATACCATAAAAAATAAGAAATATTTTCAATCGTTTTTAATTTTCAAGGTGATTTTATGGATAAGTTTTAGTGGCTAAAAACATTAAAGTTTTAAAATATTAAAAATACAAGGTTAAAACATTAAATATAATTCATGAATGTTCAAGTGAAATCACATGAATGACATATATCAATTCCACTTACAATATGTACACCACACTCTCCCTTCATTGGTAAGAACCATGAGTTA
Source organism: Viscum album (assembly GCA_963277665.1). Taxonomy (NCBI): domain Eukaryota; kingdom Viridiplantae; phylum Streptophyta; class Magnoliopsida; order Santalales; family Viscaceae; genus Viscum; species Viscum album. The sequence continues at coordinate 167,605,868 of OY728148.1, forward strand.
AAAAATAATTGTAATGAACAATTTCATCTTAAATTTCCATTTTACCAATTTCTTATCATTTCTTTTCAATGTGGATCAGATTATAGTTCAATGTAATGAATTAATTATAGTTCAAGACTATTTATTTTTTAGAGGTACATGAGTCGTAAAAGTAATCACAGTGAATAATTCAATACAATCTCTAATTTATTTTTTTTCTTTTTTTAGGAGAAAAGGATGATATGAATGAAATAAAAATGAAGATAATGACTCATGATCATTATCTATCCATTCACATGAATAGTTAAAAACAACTCAAACGCCTAATAATGAGGTACTTCCCAAAAAAACATAAAAGGACAATCCCCCACACCAAAATATTGAAATAATAATTAAAATTTATTAATAGTGAAGGTAGGTGAGGGAAAAGTATCTCATAATGTTACTTAAAACTATAATTAGATTCATGGATTATAAGGGAAAGGTAAAGGTTTATGTAAAATTAGGTATCAATTTAAAAAAATTTCAAGAAAAATAAGTGACTAAATCGTATAAAAAATATTTTGTAATCTCAAAAAAATTAAAAAAGAAACAATCACAAGTTCTAGTTATCACACAAAATATAAGTTTCTCTCAAGAAAGTGATAGTATTATGAAGAATATGTCAAAAAGGGTATACATTAACTCATAGGATAGTAAAATAATTGATTCATTACTTCATGGGAATGGATATCAAAAATTATTTAATATCATAAAAAATTTTAAAAATAAGATTCATGGAGAATTTTCCATATAAACAATCATTTAAAAATTGATTACTTAAAAAATCACAAAAAAACTCTCAAAATAAATTCAAGAGTGAAATTTGATAGTGAATATCCATTGAATATAAAATATTTTGAAAGGATTAAAAAAAAATCTTAAGTAGGTTGACACTCCCCCATATCTAAATTTAACTACCCTTCATTTCGTCTAATGAAGATTTAAATAATAGGGAATCTAAACTACTAAGAGGTATAGAAACAACCGAAGATTATTTTGGTCTATAAAATCCTTGAGTTAATCTCATATTTGTTTCCACTTTAGAACTATCAGAAAAATAATAAACAGAACATTAAAAATTTATTAAAAAAATTAATCAAAATAAATTGAAAGGGAAATAATATTTGGTTTAAAACCCCATGTTGGTACTACTTTTTTACTATCTCTAGTTGGTAGTATAAATTACCTCCCATAATCAGATGATGTGTGTATTTTGTGTGATTTGAACCATTAAAATATTCTCCTGATAATATAAACTTCTTCAATCTAGTTTTAGAGGTCTCCATGGATATATTATTGTTGATCTATCCCCTTAGAAATTATTCTCAACTTGTAATGTGGAAAAAGGAAAACTAATGAGTCTTATTCCTTTACTTACACAACTTGTGTGGCCTTATAAATTTCCATATCTAGTAAAATTTTATCTTTATAATAAATTTTAGTAAATGGTATGTCATCAAAAATATCAATTTTAATAAAATTAAAACATGATGAATAAATATAAAAAATAGTCCTTTTAAGTAAATCATCTCAAAATAATATTTCTTTAGGCGAGACCACTAGGAACTCAATCATAGTATATGAATATTATTTTTCATCATAACCTTCCAAGGAAATCCATGTGTTAGATAAATATAAAAAATAAAATTATGGGGAGGTAATAATCATTTAAATTTCAATAAAATAAAATTACAATGAGTTCAATAAAATATTAACGATTTTGATTGGCATGGATTGAATTTATTCATTAATGGTGAGTTACTTTTGGATTTGGTTTGTTAGAGTTGAATATAGGTACTCAATGTCCTCTTATGTTTCTTAAAATTCTACCACTTCCGTGGTGCCTTCAATGAAATCATGAAATCAGTAGAAAAGTAATAGTATTTATTATTCAGACATGGGAGAATCACTTAGAAATTTAGTTTAATGTTATCAGCCTAATAATTATCAAAACCTTCTTGATCTCCCACATGTTAATTAAATGGAATGTACTCTTTATGAACCTATTCTATTGATGGTTAAGAGATGTCAGATAGTAGATCTTAAAGTGGTTCACTCATGACCTCCTTAGGTTCATTAATGTGTAATGTGTGTCAAAAAAGATTTATATCTTCCTAAATTTCATTTTGATATTTCTCCAACCATAAACATTTTATTTCCTTCAAAGAGGTTGAAATAATATCTAATTGTTTTCTCAATTCTTCTAACATTATAAAAAAAATTCACTTTAATCCATAAAGATGTTTCCCTTATAGACTCATCCAAATAGTTATTAGGACAAGCATAATAAAAAATCACTATTAAATTTAATCTTTGACCTAATGAATGACATGAAATGAAGTTTTATATATTTTTTGTATTATGAATTGTATTAATTTTTTTTATTTTTGTGAAAAATAATGTCTAAAAGATATTATATTCCCTATAAAAGGTTCCAAATTAATATAGGTATTTTTCCTAAATCTCTATCAATAAATTATTATTTAATTAAGTATTCAATATAGTGCACAACCTAGGTTTGATCAATAAAAGAGGTCACTCTCACAACGCCACTATTTCTTTTTAAAAGATACTACAAAGAAATAACAAAAAACAATGTGAGATATTTATAAAATAAATATAATATAAATATATATAAGTGCATGAAATTGAAAAAATATATAATGGAATAAGGTTAATAATAAGGGAGATTTGATGTCACTAATATTCCATGGTAATTCCAATCATAGTTAAATAATGATTAAATTTATTTGGTTCTCTCTTAGTATATATATTTTTAAATCCAATTATTCACCCTCATATTCAAATGATTACCACACAATGTATAGACCTCTACATGAATGAGTTATCTCATACTAAATTTAGTTGGGATACCTCTTCACTTAACATGACTATCTAATCCAAACTCCACCATATGATTGAATTAAGTACTTAAGGGTAGGAAAAATATATGAAAAAATAAGAAGAGATAAAATTGAAAAAGAATAGGTGGAAAACACACATCCAAATAAATTTAACCCTTAAACTAAAACTCTTATTAAGAAAAATAGAAAAAATAATAAGTCACTCCAAAATCAAGGAATCCACTTCTCTCCCCTTAATTGATAATAAAGGGCTAGTTCCTCGTAACTATGGAGATGAGAATTATATTGGAAGAAACAAAAAAGAAGAAAAATGATTGTAGAAAGAGAAAAAAATATTATTATTAAAAATATATAAATATTCGATGAAATAAAAGGTCTCTACTTAGATTTTGAAAATATCCAACTTCCTGAATAAAAGTGGAGGTACATATTTATAACCTAGATAGGGACCAAATTTTCCATCCAATTATATCCTTTGAATTTTCAGGCATATTTTTCCTAATAAACTGATGAATCTTAAAATGTGATGTTCTTGGAATTTTTTTCATATAAATATAAAATATTATATCACAATATTTAAGATTCATTAGAAATGTTTGGAAACATTTAGGCCCATGTTATTAAATATGAATTTTCTTCCCTGACAGACTCTTAAGATTTTCATGTTATAGATTCTCATGCATTTATGTCCTAGAAAACTGGTAAATCAATACAATTTATAGTTAATGATATTTTTACTCAGAATCTTATCCACATTCATACAAAATTTTAGCTCTTTAGGACCTTTAGTTTATGATATCTGGGACAAAAATAAAAAAAAACATGCAAACTATGTATATATTTTGTGTCCCTAGTTGTATGCTTCTTTTGGGCCTCATATGGTACAAGTCAAAAATTGGTCTAGTTGAATGAAATTGATCCCCGAAACCACATGTTCTAGAAAATTAATTTTTTAGTTTGGATCATTATAATGAATGTTTTGAAAAAATATGAAAGTGATCATTTTCTATGGAAGTAATAAAAAATTCCCTTTTAAAATATTTTTATATAATGAATATAAAATTAGTGATAAACGTAAAATGATTAAATAATAACATAATATACAACATAATAAATATAAAACACAAGTATATGTGTAAAAATATAAGATAAGTTTTTTTACGGTCATATATCAACCTACAAGATCCATATATCTCCAATTCCTAAAATAACTAGCAACCCCAGTAGTGTATATATATAAACAAATGAACTATATAAAACACAAGCATGATAAATAAAGTATAATAATTACATCAGATAGAAAAATAATAAAAGAGATATATATCCAAAAAAAACCTATGAATCTGAAAAACACAAGACTCAAGAAAGCCCCTCCTTGCTTCATATACTTTGGGATAGATATCCATCAGCAATAGTTACTGACATCATCATGAACCACTATACTCCACCATGCATTAGAAAACGTCCTTAGAAAATATCTTTGAAAATACACATCAACTCCAAATCCATAAAAACCATATAAAAATTGTTCATTTAATGAATAAACACAACATGTGTGGGCATAAATCTGGTACAGGGGTGAGTATAAACATACTTAGCAAGACGCCACAAAACCATAAAGGAAATAAAATAAACTGGTCATATTGAACTCCAGAATAAGAAGGTATTGGGGAGTAAGGATATTATATATCTAGATATGATAAACCCTAATAAGTATTATGGGTACAAGTAAGTCTTGGTCATGTCAACTCTAATCCTCAAAGGTCACACCTCATGAGAAACTACGGATGATAGAAGTATCAAAAATTCCACAAAGTATGACATTGATATCCTGGTTTTAAATTTAATATTAAAGGTAACTAAGGGGATTGTAGGGGTCATAAGTCTCAAATTATATGATCTAATCATCCCCGCTAACTTTCACAACACCATTGGGAACCATAAAATAGGACCCACTGGCTAAAGCATGTGGTCGAGGGATTACCACCCCTTACTACCCATCATTTATATCACCACTCTATAATCCCAAAAGATAACCCATACCATTCACAAGGATAAATGTAAACCATGGAGTACTAACCCCTACCATCATATCCTCTTAGCTATGGGAAAACCCCAATTACCTCACGAAAACTACAAAGGAATTTTGGAATCACATCAAGTATCATATAGAAGAAGATAGTAGAACACAATGATGAGAGTAGCACACAAAATATGAAAGTAAAACATGGTAGATGAGAGTATCACAGATTTTATGTGAGTAAAAAATAGAAAATGGTAGAGTAAGGTATTTGACCCGTGAATTCTATGAATTCTATTCTTGAACCCTGATATTGACTCTATAAATAATAATCCTAAAACTAACCCTCTCACATTGTAAATTTATTTTAATGACTAAACATAAGACACCATCATAATAAATATGGAAGAAAATCATGATAGGATATTCATTTACACAAGACTAATTCACTATGAATTTTTCATGAAGAATACACTACCTAGGTGGAAACATGCCATGTAGTAGCCCTCAAGGATGACATATGGAATACTGGGGAGTGGGTTCTTCACACTTCATGGATGGGTGAATGATTACCAAAAATACACTACTCCCTAAAGTTAGGTCAAGGGGACCTGATCTAGGCTTTGGTGCATGTAGGTTGTATGGTCAGGCCACCTGGCCAACTGGATCTACTTACTGGTCCAATGCATCATCCTAGTCCAACTAGGTAGGCCAACACAACTACCAACTGAAGGGGGATGGCCAACTAGAATACCCCACACCATGTGGGGGAAGGAGTATCCTTCAATCCTGTATGGAGTAAAATACTAGGGGTGAAACCCTAGTCACCCATATCCCACATTTTCATGCGACAGTGGCCCGAATAGCCACCATCGTCAGTCTCCCATCACCATTGACTTATTATGGCCGATCACCACATCCATATCCTACTAATACTTCCTCCTCCATGCCATAAATTTTTTATTTTTTATCCTCTATCGAAATAAACTATACCATGTTGAGGTCACCTCTATCACACCGCAATCACCTCTTCCACGTCGTTCCAGTGTTATCATTACATCACTGCCCAAGAATATCTCTATTACCATTTGGATGCCTGAACCAACTCCATCACTGAAAAACACAAACCAAAAAACCATACCTATTTCCCTTGGTTGAATCTTAGACCTATATAAAGGTCAATGGTGATAACCCACCATGCATGAAGGGAGAATAATTGAAATATGGTGGTCAGTGCAAACACTAGGAACCCAAATATTCATATGCATCATGTGCTAAAACGGAAACTGTGAAACAAGAATATCCATTGGGAAAATATGACGATAATAAATGAATTTCACTATTATATATCATCATACCAAATAGATTTCAGTTTTTGAAGAAATAATACCAAATAAAAATCACAAAAAATACCGTTTCCAGAAAAATCATAATAATTAAACTTGAAAAAAAACAAACTAGAATAGGGGATTTACATAAATTCCTTAACAAAAAGAGAATATAATGAATAAAAAATATAAAATGCCTGTATCATGTAACAACATCCATTATTTCATTCCATCATTGATGTCATGATTCAATTCTTCATCATTACGTGATCTAATCGTCGATTTCATCATAGATTTAGAATCATTCTTTCAATCTGATATTGATTCCACCAAGATTCAGGCTCTTTGTTATCTCTCTATATATCTAGGATTGATGGAAACTACCCTATGATTGAGAGTTACAGATAATTAAATAATGGAAATATGGTTTTTGGATATAAAATTAATTAATTAATAATTAATTAGTTTCATTTAAGAACACATTTATGATGACTAATCCTAATGAAACCAGGTGGGAACTAAAATAGAACACTCCTAGTATAAAACCATTATCCCATATGAACATATAGAGTTACATTCTACATATGATTTCCTATTTAAGGGGAAAATGACATTTTCCTAAAATTCAACTGTGTAGAATAAAAATAATATATTATTTGTAATTTATTATTATTGATTCTCTTTGATGATTGAAACATCATGATAGCCTAGAAAACCATATCAAAAAGTACCATTTGAAATATTTTTAAGGTTATACACTCCAAAATTTTGGTCATTGGGTTCTCCACATATTAAACCTTATCATCCCCAAAAATTAAACAATTTGGCCCCTCAATATAAAATCTCACATAACAACCTCATCTGGAAAACAACCCATGTTCACCTAAACCTAATTCATCTTCAGAGCTCTGATATCTAAAAGAACTCATTACAAAGCCTCATAAGAAAGTAATAACATCCTCTCTCATCACAAAGGATTTATTGTACAAATCATTTTTAAACCATTTTTGAGATACGAACATGAGATTTCTCTATGAGGGTATTGTCAATATTTCATACATATAGGTCTTCTAACCTCACATGGTGAGAATAAATCAAAAAATACAATTATCCACCTCCAAAATGGTTCTTCTACAAGGTTATCTCCAGTGGGTGCACTTTTCTCTCCACCTTGAAAGAGGGTTCTCGATGTTTATTGTATGATAACCATCCATATACATTACACTCTACAACATGATTCCACACTGACACTATAAAGATTTCAATTTATCATGCTCTGCTAAATCCACATTGGATTCTAAGTCATCTCCTGCCCACAAGACACAGGCACCAATGCCACTATCTCATGGTATAAATGTGACATTTTAATTCTTCTACAACCCCATCACAAACATATATGGGAATATTTCATTTATATTCAAATATCCAACAAGTTTCCATCCATTATCTGAGACAACTTGGTTGTGTTGTCATCACTCATTCATGAAATCTACCAATAAGAAAATTGGGAATAATGCCAACACCCTCACACTACATAGCATGAAAACATTGTCCATAAGGTGCCCCAATCCACTAGAATACGAAGTTGATGGTCTATCCAAAAATATCTTCATGATATACCACATTGAGGGTCATGGTCTACTCAAGTGGTTTCCAGTTAAGATGATTATCTCAATATATAATATAAACACTAATAGGAAACTGTTATCTAGCGATGTAGGTGATGTTCCCCCCACCTTTAAGGAAACCCTTCAGGTCCATGACCTGAGAACATCCAACTACAAATGTTCACAACATTTACATCACCAACATGGGACTATTTTATATAAGGGAATGGTGTGTTGGGCCACCATCATCACTCGAATGTGAACAACATCTCCCTCTATACAAAAAAAATTGATCTGAGGCTAGTTGTGCATACACCTCCTTCATTATAGAGACATAAAAAACTCTGTAAGAAGTATAAACCACCACTAAACTACTAAACCACTAATATCTCATTAACTATCATGGATAATTTTATAAGATCCAACCATTATTTTATGAATCCAAAACTCATGATATGAGAGGTTATTTCAAGGATCATACTCTCATGGTAATACTAGGGAAATTATATGAATGGAAAATAATATCCTCCTAAAATATATATAAGCAATTATTTTCCCCCTATGCTCCATAAATTCCACATGGGTGTCCATTGTCTCTCTTAGAAATCACATGAACGCTATCCCCAGAATTCTATATGATGCATAAGTCAATATCACATTGAGGGACATCCATGGGTTGAACTTTAGAAGCATTTATGAATTTATACAAATTCATGGGAAATAAATTATCATCCATGATTGTATTTCATAAATTCATGCTTGTAAAATTATGGGCATCTAACAACTATTTAAGGGAAGGCTCTATTTTCTATTCCTGAGGAGATCCCACATGTTTCTAGGGGTGGACCAGACTAATTTATTTAATGATATTTCACCATGTTGAATTATAATTGGTATGTAATAATACTGAGTTAGGTACTAATTGATGTAATATCTACCATGAAGGAACCCCATAAAATAATTCTTTCTTTAATAAGGATAAACTCACTTTACCCAGGGTGTGAGTGAAAGACAGTCACCATCAATGGATATTATATCACCAAAAAGGGTCTAGATAGGGGTTCTACTGGATTCTAAAGCTACCAACATCTAATTCGTAAAGAATAACTCATTACAATATCATTTAGTATGTGGTTCCATGAAGAGAGGATAAATATTACACTCTAAAATACACTCACTAACACATGAGCATATACTTCCATCATACACATCATCACATAGCTCTGAAATCTAGAACTCACTTCCTAATAGGAAAAAAATGAATTTGGTAATAATGGTAAAGGATCATATAATCTTCCATCATTTTCTTCTCTTTCACCACCCTCCTCTCAACAAAAATTTATTTTCACTATTTCATTTCTCTCAATAAAAAAATTAAGACTTTCACTCTATATTTAACATGGATATACATCCATAATAAAACTCTAACTATCAGAAGTTTAAGTGTTATGATGCTTCCAAATCTAGGGTACATCCTTACCAAAAGTCATTAACTATCAAGGCTCACCCAAGGGTCCATTACATTAGTGGTGTTGTGTGAAAACACAACCATTTCGTGATAAATATTCCTTTGAAGTATCTTATATAATCACTGAGCTCGAAAAATTCCACCATGAAACTTATTTAGGGAATACTCTCTCGAGGTCCATGATATTGGTTACATAGTTAGACCCTTTCATGTTTCCCTATGAAGTTACTAATAAAATAGAATAAATATCTCTTATAAACAAGGGATCAAACTCTAACCAAGGTAGATCAGTCTCATTATGAATTTAAGGAAAACATCATCCACTAATGGATCAATATAACTTGTAGATATCATAATGAAAGAATTATCATATGGTAATCAAGATCCTACGCCAAATGAAAATGTGAGTCTTGGACTTCATCCAAACCTCCATCACCTGAGGATCATTTTATATTCACAAACCCATAAGACCTTTTTCGTCTAAATGAAAACAATGTATTTATCCTAAAGGTAGTCTCATATAAATCAATGGGAAATACAAACAACTCTATAATAGATATTTCATGAAGCATGGAGGGTACAGATACTTCCTCAGATCACAGATCAGTGATGTCTCTCAACTAAGTCTTATAATCAAAGCCTCACCACTCACGTAATAGAAATGAGAGGCACAACTATAAGTATGGTCTTATCACAACCCTATCCCATCATAAAGACAATAAATTATTGTGTAACACCCAAAATATGATGAGATTAACTAATGAGGATTAAAGAATATCTAGATGAGATGATGTGGTAAGGACATGAAAGATCATAACTAACTATTATAGGTAAACACTTGATTATACCCTTAAACAATGTCTTAGAGATTTTGGTTGACTAATATATTATCCAATTCCTATTTAAAGTATAAGTATGTCATCATACCTATGCATTTCTTCCTGATTTGATAACCAAAATCAAGATCCCCTTAACTATTGGAGTTGGTTCCCAAGAATTAACAACATTATACATTTGGTTACAAGTATATTTAAAAGAATTTAATATTAATAAATATCTTATCACGTTATGATTATTATTCTATGTAACATTAATGTGATAATTTCCTAATAATATTTTCCACATCGAAAGGTCATAGCAATTTCCTACTATGATAATAACCATGAAGTGTAATTGAAATTTTCTTTAAATATATGTTTTATGGTCTGATGACTTCCATCAAATGAGACACAAATGATGTTTGGTTATCAGGTGTTGTGGGATCATAAGACTTTGAGACTACTTCTCGGGATGTTTCACTTGGTAATCTCAAAGATATGTGGTTATAATAATTAACTCACCAATAATAATTTCACATGTTTGTTCAATATTGTTACCTATGAACATGTGTATTGTTATTTAGACTTCTAATTATTTTTATTATTATTGAATATCATGATTCATGTAATTTTATATATTTATGAAAACCATAATGACATATTATTTCAGAAATGTAGGATATGTTTGGTTCATCATAAATGATATGACATTAATGAATAAATCAAGAAAGAATTTGTCACTTCCATATTAATGGAATATGATATATTGATCCCTTTGATTAGAATGGGACTACCTGATTAAGACCATTTCTATATTAGTGCATCAACAAGTTAATTTCATGGAGTTAAGGAGTGATATTTCAAGTATAAATGTTTATGAAATAATTAATGAATCCTTCTTGATGAAATATTTAGATAAATATGTTATATTACATAATTAGAATCTATAAGAGGTTATTTTTTAATGAAAACTATAAATTCCAAAACAGTACATACTTGAAGAAAAAATCATAAAATAAAGAAAGAATAATATAGAAAATATGTTTGTGAAGAATTTTAAGAAAACTCAATGGGATTCAAATTCACTATGTGGTCAAACTCATGTGATTGATCTCATGAGGTCATTCCCACAAGGTTGAGCCTACGAGGTCCATCCCATGAGGTTGGTCCCTAATTCCATCATGCTACATGGTCTGATATCTCAGTATCAGAGCAACTTTATTATGATTATCTATGTGGTTTGACTACATGGTGTCATATAAGTAATTTTGGTAGGTCTATAAGGTCCCCTACCTCATGTAGCACTCAACCTCACAATATCATAGTAATATTTTCTCACAATTATAGGAGTTATAATATGTAAACTTCCTTTATCATCCCAAATAAACATATTCACATAGCACCACCATGTTTCTAACATTTTGGGAAATTAATTAAAAATGGTGAGTATAAATACCCCTTTATTCCCCAAAATAGAAGGGAGAGATGCATATGTAGATATACTAGGGATTTCTCTTAACAATCCATAGGCAATAGATAGGAAAATACTTGATAAAAAAAGGAAAAAAATAGAGCTCGTGTGGCTTGGTCCATAAGAAAACATAATGAGGCCTAGTCTGTGAGGCTCATACCTCAAGGTAACCTTGTGAGGCTAATATCTTGAGATCAATCCCCTAGGGGCACCTCATTTAGGTCATCTATTAATGTAATTACATGAAATTCCTAACCTATAAAGTTAATTTATGAGGTTCACCTCATGGAAGCTAGCCAATGTGGCCAAGTTCACAAGTCCTACCTCACGAAGGCCCATCTGTGAGTTCAACCCATGAGTTTAAGTTCAAAGACCTACCTCTTTGAACAATGTTCTCCATTTAGGTCATCTTCCCTCCTCTCATGATTTTTCCAATTGAAATAAATATTATGTAGGATATTTTAAAGACCATCATGGATTACATTTTTTAAGGTAAAACCCAAGAAAAGGATAACATGAAGCCTCCTCCAGAACCCCCAAACATACATGGTTAGGGAATGTACACTAGTATACACTCCTTTGATCATGTATTCCATTTATAAAAGGTGAACCCTGAGTCTTCCTCCCATATATGTAAAACACTTAGGGAATCGGGATCTTATATTCCCTTTATAATGAGGGTATCCATCTTGAGGATACCACAAGAATTTTTCATAGCCCAGGTTTTCCACTCCGTCTAAAAAATACCCTCTATTTAGTCATCTTAGGGAAGGGTTCCAAAACAATAAATGAACCATGGGGTAGGTAGTTCCTCCTGGTGTAATCCCCTAGTATTTCTTATAGGATTTTATACTCATCCTACCTCCAGGTCCTACCTCATCCTACCAACAAGTAGGAAGATGGGAGGATGGGGTTCCTTCTTAAGTATAACACCCAAGATAGTTCCCATTGTTCATTTTATCAACTAGATATGGATACTCATAATGGGTGAGCTTAATGTGTAACCTACATTCAAATATAGTTAGAAATTATCACATAATGTTTCTAATATTCTAATATCTCTTATTTCTCACACCAAGCATGAATGATATAGAATTAATGGTGTAATTTTATCAATCCATTATCCTAATTGAAACATATCCAATTTGGGCTCCCTATAAGGTGTGAGTCTTGATTTATAACTCAATGATGGATTCATTCTCCTTGTGAAAATCCATAAATAAACCCCTATATTCATAATCCCTACTCATCCCTATCTTTTCACACCTTTCATGAAATATAAATCCATGTAGCATTGTATTAAACAATGTATCAAGTATCCTAGTCACATTATATAAAATTTCATGACAACACCCTCACTGCATGATGTTAAACTCCATGAAACAGCCCTACCACATGACCTTAAACTTTGAAACTCAAAAAATATGGGATTTTATACCTATCCCAATAGGATAAGTTGGACACATATTTTAGGTTCAAACTAAACATCATCAATTTTCCATTTCTATCCACATTGGGACATATCCCATTTTTATCCTCATTTAATCCATATTCCCTATGATCTTCTTGGTGGGATATATTTATATCAGAAGATCCAACCACATGTATTAAAGGTCAATATTCCCCCAAAACCAAACAAGTTCTTAATGGTCAATATTCCCATCAATAACAATCATAAATGGTTCTCTCATTAATAATCCCTTCACCAACCATCGCTAGGCATGTATCACTTAGAATTTCAATTTGTAGGACTTTAAAATTCTTAGAACAAGTCCTTGTAACATGAACTTAAATAGAATAATATTTATAATTAAGTGGAACTAAACTATATTGGTTATGAAATCATTTATAGAGGTATTAATGAATCCCCTTCCATGGGTCTGATTGTAACTCCATGAAAATCATCACTTCCCTATATGGAAATAAACTACAGAGTACATGGCTGCATGGATTTAAATCATATCTTCCCAAATTATGTTTTACTAACAAGTAAAATAAAGATTGTGAACATCTAATGGATACATATGTTTATATCAATGCATGATATCAATCCATTGTTAGCATGGTGGGTAACTAGTGTCAAGCTGGGATTTGGGAAGGATTCATGAAAACTTCTCAAATACAAAAGAGATTCTCATATTAGGCAATAATCCCCCCCCCATAGGGAGAGATGATCCAAAAATCCCATCCTCTTGACCAAAATGAATTTTGAAGCATCGTTACCAAGAACCCAAGTGAATGTATTCCTTTATAAAGTAGGACTATAATTACATTCGCATTGAACTGTCATAGATGTGGAAATGCATCAGAGTTTTTGTTTGAAATGGAATGGTGAGGCTGATGTGAATCATTCAATAGCCAATATAACTAAGATATCTATCCTACACAAAAGTTATTTATTGAATATAATTGTTCTAGTGATATTTCACTATCATGTGTTCTTTTTTGTGTTTTATTTTTTTCATATAACTCCTCCGGCCAGAGACCCCTCTGATCAAAAGTGACGGAACCTTCCAAACGATAAGTGAATGTCAAGGATGATTCACAAGTTTAGGCCCCAATTACTTGGAGGATTCTCTCGCCTAGGTAGTGCCTCCACCAATAAGTCACAAATGTGATTGTAAGAGAGGACCATGTAAAGGGTACCATAACAACCCTAAAGGATGTGTAGGTGAACCCATAATCTACCAAGAATTACAGGCCATCTTTATTATAGAAAAAAAACATTAAGAAATTTTTGGTTCATGAGACCAACATAAAATTTATTGGGAACCTGTCATCGGAGCGATATAACACCTACCACCCTTAACGTAGGGTTTAATAAGAGGAAGTCATCTACAAATTCCCCACCAGCTACCAGTTGTCTCCCCCTCCAATGCCACAAGGTCCATACTCCTCAGAAACATATTGAGGGAAGCACCCAGCAAGTCTCAACCCCAATCGACTAGGACTATGTGCCCAAGTGATCTCACTAAGGACAGAGAGTTTTTGGATATAGGGGATGGGATCATATCCATATTCTCATAGAATAATTTAATCAACATATTTCGAAAGAAACTAAAGGGAAAACTTATATCACTTCTTGTGCTCAATTTTATAAGTATTGTACCTTGATAACACCCAAATGAACAATCTAGTATATCTTAGCATCTAACCAAGGAAGATCTCACGCTCCTTTCCTCTCATCTAAATAATGTTAGCATATCCCGATGGAGAATGAATAATCAATGTGGATGTATATACCCAGTCCCACTATATAATGGGCTCATATCTTTATTCCTACCATGGAAGATCATTATCATATTTCAATATCAATGAATGGGTGAGATCATATTCCAACATATGACTTATATAGTTGCTCACACATTTTGGTAATAGAAAATTCAACAACATAGGACCCTCATTGGAATATTTCAGTGCATAATAGGATAAAGGCTCATATTCTCACCCCTTCCAACATTTATGTAGCTTCTAAACATATTTCAAGAGTTACTAGGGAATGGAATCATATCCCCGCTCCTTTTCAAGAGGATTGTAAGTATATTCTAGTGAAGAACAAATATCAGGATCAGACTCATATTCCCTTTCCAACTAGAGTTGGTTAGTACATTTTGTCAACCAATTTAGGTTGAGCTTATATTTCTTCCAATACTGCTACATATCTCTAGTATATTTTGGAATTTTCTCATGGATAATCTAATATTCCTACTCCCCATTAATCCAACGAGAGTTAGATACATATCCTAGAAACATTTTAAAGGTGGTATTATACCCCTTCCCACTTTGAAAAAACTCATTGGCATATTCTAGTGACCGATTGAGGGTAGGATTATATCCCTACCCTGCCCCAATAAAACCGTTGTCATATTATGACAGCGGCATAATATCCACCTAATAAATATCTTATCGATAAAGGTCTTTGTGAAAAATGATTTGATTCAATGGACCAATAGATAATTTCACAAAATAGATCTCAGCAAGGGAAATTCCCAACTCATAAGAAATATCATATCCCTACCCCATCCAATGTTGATATTTTTGATGCTTTATAGTGTTCTGTATTAGAATACCTAGAACATGTTTACTCATCATAAAAAAGGGGAATATGATGGAATCATAAAGATCCTACCTATAGTAATGCAATAAAAATATTATAGAGGTCCTCCTCAATACATCCACCATGAAATACCTCAATGTGATAGTATATAGATTGATCATGGGAACTCTTATCATGATGGGAGTCATGAAAATCCAACCAGTGATCAAAAGATTGGTCAGAAAGAAGATCTTCCCTTGGAAATTCATCAAGAATTACTCACCATGAAGGCCCTTCCCATGGTATCCACTATGAAATTACTCTATAAAGTAGTATCTCAATCTGATAAAAAGGTCCTCCCCTTATCAATGTTACTTTGAATATTCCCTCATATAGAGATATTATTAAGAGTCCAAGTCTCATCAGATAATGTGTCTCCTCATCAAATAGTGATACCATATCTTGATCAAGGGATAGTCTAAGGAAATGGTCATTATCCATGCCACCCTCAGGATATTTATCCCTCAATTCAATGGAAGATATCCCAAACACCCCCCACCCCTGAAAATCCATCCAAGAAGTGACCAATTTATTCAGATCAAGTGGAAGATTCTCCTTACGAATATGAGAACAATGTTATGATAATCAGAAAATAACTAGTCAAGAACAACATACCAGTTATGTTTTATCATTAGATCCTCTTATATATGAAGTTATAAATATTCTAAAGGAAAAGTGAATACATTTTACTTATCTAAATATATGCAAAACATAGCACCATTTTATGGTGATGAATCTATCTTACAGAGACTAAACCATCCCCCTTTAGATAATAATAGAAATCTTCCATTTGATTGATTTGGATTCCCTTTTAGCTACATGGTACCCAATATCTGGAAGAAAACACATGGATATCAATCATACCTACCTTAGTCCCTTGAAATAATTATGTTAGTTAGTTAACGACACCCCTTTTGACATACATATCATAGGATTGGGAGAACATAGAGAATTGTGTTTCACCTCACTCATTAGCTGTAAGAGCCATCCCAGAATGATTTCATGAAATATCATCACCTCATGAAAAGTATTATGTCCAAGGATTGTATATGCTAACTAGTATCTTCAATAGAATACCATTAATTCAAAAGTCAAAATATTTATACTTAACATGAGTAGGATATTGAGAAGTTTATTCACTATGGTTTAGAAAAACATGGAGCAAAATTCACATCTAAGGATAGAAAATCATTCAACTTCAGAGTATCCATCCATAACCAGTAGTTAATACTCAGAACAAGATCTTCATAAGGCTCATTCAAAAAAAATACTTGAAGATCAAAAGGGTGACTACAATAATTTTCACCAGGACAATATGGGAGAAGCCCCATCCCATAGGGATGGGTGAATTTTTAGAATTTTTACTACCATCACCACCCATGGAAACATCAAAACTCCCCAATGAATCTAAGAAATAATGAAGTGAAATCAATACAATCCTAGTCTGCAAGGCTGTGGGAATTTATATCATTCCCTCCTTCCCCATCACAGAAGTCAATTTTCTCCATACTGGGAGAGTCATCACAAACAATCCCCCCACCCCCATATTATTCCAATATGAAACACACCCTATTCATAGGGAATGCGGTCAGTGAAAATTAGTGGGGAATCTATTAGGATCACTCTCCATGCACCACTTATACCAGAGCACTTGAGAGGAAAGGTGAAACCCCACAAAGGATGTAAGGATAAATGGCCCATTAAGATGAAGAATAAAAATAAAAATTATAGCCTATTCTTATAAAATATATTTAGATAATGGTGGATATACTTATCCTTAATATGAATACATGACCCCATAGCTTATTATGCTTCAGTAAACATTATCAGGTTATCCCCTATGGATGAATCAAAATGAGATATTGAAACAAAAGACCATGGTGAAAAAGATACTATCTGGAATATGACAAAAACAGAAAATTAAATATTAGTTTCTCATACCTAAAACTAAATACAATATCAAAATCTTTGGTTTCCTATAAATATGAAATTGTTAACCACTTTATTACTTTCAACCAAAGAAAATGGAAGTGGTGTTTCCACATACCACCCAGCACCTGAGGAGGTTGAACATCTCACCTTCCTGGAAAGGTATGCTGAATATGTGAAAGAGATTACAAGACTGGTAGATCTCAAAACTAAATTACTCTGGGGAAATATTCTTACTGAGTATAACTCTTATGTATAAGTAAGTATTTTCTATCCATCACATATCCAATAAGAGAAATTCTCTCATCTGAAGAAAGAAATCCCTAATCATCATGTCATGAATATAAGAAACCAATGTACCTAATCTCAGAAACTAAAAACTAATATGAGTTCCCTCTTATTGGATACCATTTTTAACCCTATTAGGAGAACTTTTCTAAACCCTATCATGTTGGATTTCAATATCAGACACATTTGAGTCAATCATATCAGACCTCATTTATTGCCTCTACGAGAGTGTTAGCTCAACCAATCATCCTTCCAGAACTTCTTGAAACCATATAATCTTTAACTAATCTATTAGAGGACATTTATGGGAATTAAGAACCATTTCAATCAAATAATAAGTAATATCACATCTTGGTGGATTCTAATCCTCCTCCAAAAATCTTTGAAAATCCATCCTTTCCAATATTTAATGGAACTGCTGGCCTAGAGAAGTACCTATCACATTTTGTATCTTGATATGGCCACGTGATGTGGGAACTCAACTAGATGGAGGAATACAATATTAAATTATTCATAAATACTAAGTAAGGGACATCATTCATCTATTACATCAGCTTACTAACTGGTTCCATAATCGATTATGAAGATCTTTATCAATAGTTTCTATATCTTTTTAGTTTAATACTGAAGAAGACAATGATCATTGACCTATCAAATTATAAACAACATGAGAATGATATGGTCTATGAATTAATCAAATGAAGGAAAGTTATGATATACTCATTAAACATGTATATTGAAAAGGAGAAACAAATAAATATTTGTGTAGATAATATCTATGATGAGTTGCAAACATTGTTGATTCCACTAAAATATCCAAATGGATTTTGATAGTTAGTGATAGTTTTATAGAGGATGAAGGATTTTGTTCAACACACAAAGGCCAATTTTAAGTCTTTGTCGATAGATTGAGGATGGAAAACTGTTAAATATTAAATTTTTACTATTATAATCAATTCAACCCATACACTATCTCTAACACTTATGCTCATATAGAATCATATGACACTTCCCCGAAATGAAAGTGACAGTAATAAGGTATTTCTTCGAATGATATGAAGTTACAAAAACATCCTTAATTTGAAGATTAGAATAAAAATATATATTCTTTTATAATGGAGAATTTTCTAGAATATCTCATTAAAGAATTGGGAAATAAATTTATTAGGTTCCTAGAGCCCAAGAAACCAATTAATTTTAGTCTCACTATCCTTCTATACTACTTCATCTTCCATCAGATGTTGGGGAATAACATCTAGGAGTGTTTTTCCTTCAAATAAATCATCCAAAAGATTGTTAATTATGGGAAAATCACATTGTAAAAACAGTTAACTCATGTAGAACATGTTTCTACCATTTCACCAGATGAAGTTGGAGAATATATAGAAGTATCAAGAAAGAATGCACAAAATTTTAACTATTGGACAACCATAAATTTATTCAATCAAGCATATTTAATCCTCAAGGCCTAAGTAAACTAATAGTTCATGGACCTAATTTCCACAAAAATGGTTGAATAAATCCCTTATGAATTATATCCTTCTAATATTTAGAAAAAATAACATTAAAGGTTAAATGTAGAGGAAAAGGAACTCATATTACCATTCAAGCTAGTCCAAACAGTTCAAGAATTTCTACCTCTGGCGTTTCAATAATGGGTAACTCCCCACTAAATAGAACCATCATCAGATGAAGAGTTATTATATGGAGTATTAAATTTCATCTACTTGTTTGACATGTTTTCTAATAAAGAATATTCATATGAACTTGAAATATCTAACCAAAATTGTGTATGAAATGTAAGAGGCTGTTGGGGTCAAGGTAGTTAGGGATAAAGGGGTTGGAAGGAATTGCAACACAAATCCATATCTTCAATAAATTTCCACACTAAATTCATATATTCTACAAAATATTGATTCTTTCACTCAAACAGGCTCAACAGGATAGAAAACCCACTCTTAATTCATCTAGATCCTAGTTAAATCCAATTATTTTAGAAGAAATATATGTAGACGCACATCAATCTAGTCATCATCTTACCATATAATGATCAACTTTTTCTAATTTGTGAACAATAGAAATGCCTCTAGATATTATCTAGGGAAAATATTTTTCAGCCTGACATTCATTGGTCACTGAGCCTCAAACCATAAAATAGTACTTTGGTGGAATACAAAGATATTTGGTCTAAAAAAATAATATCTTGAATAAACTTATTATCTTCGACAAAAATATCTCAATCATAGATTCCATTTACCTTTAAAAGTACCTTTAGGAAGATCTTATTGAGTCTTTATTAATTCCTAAATAGTTTTAGGCTAATATAGTAGCAGTTGAGCTCCACCTTTATATAAGGATACATGAGACCACTATACATTTTAAGAAATCTTACTGACATTGACATTCATAAATTCCTCATTCACAATGGATCTGGAATCAACCATTTGATGTTTGTTTACAATGAGGTTAATATATCCCCCTCCAACCTAAAAATATAAGGATGTAATAATAGTGATCATAAACTCTTTAGTTGAGTCAATATTAAAGCCCAGTTCAGGGACCATGCCTCTAACTTTTAATTCATGGTCATTCCTCGGGACATGCCTTTAAATACTCTACTGGGAAGACTGTGGCTTCATCATCATACAATAATTCCTTCCTCATAATATCATTACCTCAAGTATTCTTTCAATGGACAAGCTGGATTATTGTATAGTTGTAATTCTCCCTTTGAATCTCATGAATCCTGGTATATATATGTGGGACTCTATAAAATGGATGGTAAGAAACTAATGATAGGTAATGATACTTAGATTATCACCCCCAATGGTTTGGAAATAGATCTTATGGTTCCATTGAATGAACTTGGTGAGGATTATTTATCTCTCCTTAATCATGTCTAAGAAATCATTCATGATATGTAATGTTATGTAGATACTCAACCTATAATGGTCCTCATGATATCATATATGCTAGATGAACATTTTCGTACAAAAAGGGTTAAAATTATAATGAAGATGATGATTCTCCTAATGGAAATTATTTTCCATTAATTATAGATTCTAGATATTCCACCACATCATTATGTGTGAGATAAGAATTCATTTCCTTATCACTACCAGGAGATGAAAATTCATTCTCTTAGATCCTTGAATCTCAGTATGTTAGTGCAGCCTCTACACCTGATGATAGTGGATCAAAAAAAATAATTTTTTCAAGATTCCCTAAATGAGGAGGTCTCTACAATAGCCTCTCCATTACCCATAGAAATACCATTTTTATTCCTGATAGATAAAAATTTCACCTCACCTTACACTTTGAATGACATTGAGTTAAAATAAGTGGATGAAAATCATAGAGATGCCCCACCAACATTTCAGGAAGGTTTCTCTCCCATGATCAATGAGCATAGAAAAATAAATATATGAATAAAGGAGGACCCCTGACCTATAAGGATTAGTTATTTCATTCCTATCAAAGAGTAAGAAATATATACCTCCTTGAAATAACATCGTTATGTTATTTCCAAGAGTTATAGAAAAATTCTTAGACTGAATCTAGATATTTCCACTCACCATATGGGCCTACCAAATGAACATTGTGGTTTTAAGAAAGTAGGTGGGAGAAGTCATCCATCCCATACTTTCAATTTTGGATCTGAAGTTGACAATATTGTTAAATCCAACATAATTTGGGAAGTTCAATACATGAAATGGCTCACTAACATCATCAAGTTAAGAAAAAGAATATGAATATTATGGTTTGTTTCAATTTTCGGGATCTTAATTGGAACTTCCTAGAAGTTGATTTTAGAATACCAATTATAGTGATATTGATCGATGTGACCACAGTCTTCCATTCCCTTTCCTTTATGGATAGGTAATCAAGTTATAATTAGATCAAAATATCCCTTAAGGATAAAGAACACACCACCTTCAAAGAACCCTAATGGATATTTTTCTATCAGTTAATTACCTTTGGTTTAATTAATTTCAATGACACATATCAATGAACCATGAACCAATGAACCATGCACCATATATTATATCCATTTTTAGGAAGGATAATTGAATTCTATGTCAATAATCTGGTGGGAAAATCTCCATAACATTGTGATCATCTTGCTGACCTTGAGATAATTTCCAACAAAGTGTGGTAGTACAGCTTGAAGAAAAACCTCCTCGTGTGGGATTTTGAGGTAACATCAAGAAAATTCATAATATTAGTAGGATGTAACCATTTCATCAAATTCAACCCCAATAAGGCTATAGTGATACCTGAAATTACACCTCCTCAAAACCTCATGCAGTTAAGTGGAATATAAAGATTCTTCACTTACATCAAGAATTTCATAGAAAATATTATTTTTTAGTGTATTCCATTTATGAATCTGATGAATAAGGGAGACACATATTAATGGGATCAAGAATATAAAAAATAATTCTATAATCTCAAGAAATATCTACTATACCCACAGGTCATGTTATTGCTAGTAAAAGGGAAACTACTCATTCTATTTGTTTCCATCAATGAGTGGTTTTTTGGTTCTTTTATCATATAGAAAAACAATATATGTAAGGAAAACAGTCTCTACTATCTTAGAAAAAAATATAGATACCAAGACTCAACATTACCACACTGATAAGAACAACCGCACACAGATTTGAAAAGTACAAAAGTTGAGGCACTACTTATGGAACCATGAGAATTTTGTAATCTCTCGCATTTAACCGCTCAAGTGAATCCTCAACCATATAATATTGAACAGATTCATAACACAATGGGTGCTTGTATTAAATTATTTTTATATTCAATTTTTCTCACAAAAGGATATAATAGGGTAGGAATTATCTAATTGTATTTCAGTAGAACCTACCTAAGAACGCATACTGATAAACATCGTGGTCCCATTTGAAGATGTTTTCTCTATATTTGACATACATAAAATTTGGTAGATTTACTTTTATAGAACCTCTTAAATCCCAATTGGGAAAATAATGGAAATTCAAAAGGTTAATAGATTTTTTTTGGGGATTTCATTTACCTCCCCAACCAAGGTTTTTTTTACCTTACTCTATTCTATTATCTGAATTCTATAATAATAATTACATAGAGTACCAAAATCCAATAATATACTTGGAGTAGGACCTATGTTTATAAATAATTTGTTTTAATGTTAAGTAAGATTCAGAGTTAGTGATAAAGTGGAGTAATGAAGAATATACCATTAAGAAGGAAGATTTGAGTCTCCAACTTTGTTACATAAGGGGTTGATAGCAGAATTTCCCTTAGATCTAATGATGAATCATTTCCCTCACTTACAGAATGCTCGTGTCAATGCACTAGATAATGCAGCAACATCCTTGGATGATCCTAACTAATATGAGATATTCTTCCTTATATAACACCATAGGTTGGTCACCCCAATCATCTCCAGTGAAATGGAAGAAACCAATGAAGTCATCACTAGCCTAAGGTATGCTGATCCAATATCCTCATAAACTCATACCGCTACTGGATGGATGCCCCCTATAATGTAATATCTCTATAAAGGTATCCTCCGATCAGATTAATATAATAATGAACATTTCTAATGTTGGGAATTAATATTTATCCTATATGATGGTCTAGATGCATAAAAATTCCTCCACAAATAATTTTTTGATAGAATCCTTCTCATATACATTGAAACATGAGAGATCTTTGTGACCATGTATGAAGTTCATGTAGACTCCTATAGTTCTCATTAGTTAGGGACTAATATATCCTTTAAAATTGGAAGACTTGGGTATTTTGGGACAATAATGATCTAAGAATACATGGAGTTTGCTAAAAAGTTTTTTCCTTCTCAAATACATGCCAAATTAATATATCATTCCTTGGAGTTTTTTTATGCCACAAGATATTTGTGTTCATTTCCATATGGAGAATGGATTCCATGGGGATATATCCAATAACTAAAGTTAGGTAGTTCAATTATATACTTACTACAATTGACTTATTCTCCAAATGGACTAATGTGATATCCCTCGAGGAAGGTGGTTCAATGAATATCATCAACTATGTGAATATTAACATCATCACTTGATTTGTTGTCCCTTATATGATATTAATGAACAAAGACACCAAAATTTATTCTTTCAAGTTCAATAGATTCTATATGGGATATAAAATCTAGTCTAGCCACTCATCTTAATATTATAAAGTAGAAAATGGATAGATAAGGGCCTTTAATAAGACTCTATCAAATATCCTACAAAAATATGGTTGGTAGGAACAAGAAGTCCAATCTAGATAAACACCAACACGCCTTGTGGTATTACCACACCACAATAATTTCTACCATGAAAGTGATCCCATATTCATTTATCTATGGTATAGAGGTCATGTTTACCATTGAGGATAAATTTTCTTCACTCTATTTTTCTATTTATCATCATCTCTCAAAAGAATATTAGTCTCTAAAGTGACTTGATGAGTTAAAGTGGATTTATGAGAAAAGTTTTCACACATTACACAACCTAGAGATCCACCAAATCCAGATTCTGTGAGCATTCATAAAGAAAGTTTTCTTTTTCTATTTTCTCTTTAGAGAGATAGTATTAGTTCTCAAAACTCCCATGATCCCTAGGAGGGATCCACCAAAACCTGAACCAAATCCATAAGGGCATTATAAAATATAGAAGTTTCATTCCTATATCGATTACTCCCTGATTAATATGGATGGTTAGCACACTACCCCTTCCACTAATGAAATTTTTATCAAGAAATACTTTGCAGAATATTTGTAACGCCCTGACCCCAGTTACCTAGAGTCAGTGCATTATTACATAACATTGGCATGATCAAAAGAAAGATCAAATCTCGAAAGACCGATTGGTTTAGTAGCCTTGGAAACACTATATATATTCATAAAGTTTTACATTACATCATAAAGTGAAAAAATACAACAACAACATATTGTCTCCATAGTCCACACTATTATCCCCTCATAATATCCCTGCAGGTCATTAATAATTTACTTCTTCACATCCTGGGAAAAATAAAACATATAAAAGGGGTGAGCTCAAATGCCCAGTAAGGATAACAATATAGCAGAAATTTTCTTAAATAAGAATAAAAATTTAAGGAAATGTATAACTAAAACAAAAGCCTTTTAAACTTGAACTTCAACATAGTATGGAAAAAGTAAAATGAAATAATTCCATTTACTTATACACATGGATATTCTACTAATCGAATAATCACATGCAATATCAATAACCACTTTCATAATGATGGAATGCATAATGCCAGACTATCATAACCACATAGCCAAGGCCTTGTGCCAAGACTACAGATAAGATTTTACCAAGGCTTTATGCCAAGACACTAGTTTGACTCATGAGACCTACCGATTCATCGAGGAGCTATAGCGGGCTCCACCCGTCACATATTAAGTCCAATGCATTCCCATATGAAAAGGTTTAAACATAACATAAACATTTGTATTAAAACTAGCATACGAAATGTCAATATTTTCACCATAAATTTTGAATGGTATAAAAATAGCACATCCACAGTCAAACATATCACAAAACCTTCAATACAATATAGAAGTTTTGTATCATAATAAATCAACTTCAAATAAGCGTAAAATCCATAAAAAGATGTTGACATAGATGAAATCAAAACTCTTTTTAGAGAAATATCTCTTTCTATTTTGAAATCATTTAAGAGTCATATATTTATAAGATAAAACATTTTCTTTGAAAATATTCTTATAAGCTTGTAAGGGAAGCTTCGACGATTTTATAACGGCGGAAAATAACCGCACCCGCCATATAAGTTAAAAAAACATTCTTACCTTAATTCTGTCAAAAAGGTTAAAAGAATCTTGTTTGGAAAACGATGGAAAGATTCCTTTATAAAACTCTTATAAAAATTCAAAAAAGGGTATAAATAACTTTAACCCATATTCTTTTAAATAGTAAAAATGTTTTGAAATGCATTTTTAAGAAACATGGATGTGGATGATAAAGAGATCCCAGTAGATTATTACGTATAAAAAACCTCGGATAATGAAGAGATTGTGAAATAACCCTTACCGTGTACTTTTCCTTGGTTGGGGTAGGTTAACCTCTTGTATAATAGTGAAATAATTGTTATTAAATTATACAAGAATCATATACATTCATATGATATCATATATGATCTTTTAACATTACTTTGTTAATAATATCTTAGTATTATCGTCGTTTCGGGTGTTAACTTACTCGTTTTATTTTATATGTTTTGTTACATAAGACATGATTGTCATGGATAGGTTGTATATTATTCATATACATAATGATATCATGTCCGTAAACATTATTTTTAAATCATCAAATGATAATTATACTTGAATGGATACGATGGAGAATGAATCTCATCGCGTTCGTGGAGACGGTAGTCCGTACGTATGCACGAGCAACAATATCATTCTTTTGATATTAAAATAATATATAAATGGATGGTATATCATATATACAGAATCATTAACATGTTAAATTTATTATTTACATGAGTTACACATCATTATTATTCTCATCCAAATAATAATATATTGAATAACAATTACACCAGGACGTGGAGACGTTAAGTCGTGCGTACGCACGTATGGTGACATGTTATTCAAAGGGTGGATAGAATACTGAATATGGTTGTACCATATTTATAATAACATCACATTATATATATTATACTGGAGTTATTATTTTATAATGGTAATAGCAAAGGAAGAAGAAGTGGAAGAAGAAAGGAACTTGGAAAAGGGTGGTGAAATCATTACCTCTTCTTCAGGTTCTTCCTTTTGATTTGATCAAAATGGCTCCTTAGGTTGGCTTTATGATCAAAATAAGGCCTCTAGGTTGTAGTGAGGGAAGTTGGGATAGTATTTGGGCAGAGTTTGGCCGAACCAAAAGGCTTTGAATGTGTGAATAAATGAGAAGGAGGAGTGCCCTTTTATAAGAGGGGTGAGGGGAACCTTTGGAAAAACTAGAAATATTAATTTATAATAAATATATATTCGGTTTCTAATGGCTCCAAAGTTGATTATTTAACTTTTAAAGTGGGGATAGGTCGATAACCATTCAACCAATATAATTTAGACGGGTTTGGGTTACTATATTAACCTTATCTTTAAGTATTAACTCTTAGATAATTAGTTTGACATTTACCATGTCACTTTGTATTTTTATATTATATGGTTAATAAACTTACCATATACATTCAAGAACCCCTAAAGTGATCCATTAATGATAAACCTATCATTATATAAGTCTCTTGGCCGAACCTTAGATTTTTAGAATTTAATATCAATTAATAATATAATATTTGTTTTAAAAACTCTTTTATGTCAATTTTGACTCTATTCAATAATTGATTTTTGTAAAACTCATAACAGAATGATTACTTCGAAAAACATTAATTAAATAAATCCTAACATGTAATATTAACCTATAAAATTAGTTTAATTTGTAAAAAGTCTAAAATTATATTTATTTGGGTATTTATAATATCAATTATTCTAATTTTTTATTAATTAGTTAATTACTGCATCATCATTGTGTCATAAATAAATTAAATTATTTAATGTCCAAAAATTATAAATAAAATATCATTCTGTAGGAAATATTTTTATCTTTCTAATGAATATTTATAGTCGAACATCCAACATATATAACCCTATGTAAAAAAAATTTTTCTAAAAGATATATGCTTCTGTCATTTTTGTACTTATTTTAACTTAATTAAAATAAAGTGTCCCTATCACCTACAAGTGGCTCCATGGGGTCCCAAAATCGACCCAAAGATGCCTATGGTCGAACATGTGTCAACCAATAAGGCTAGGACACATTTTAGGGTAATTTAGTATTATTATAACATTATTTTTTAACCCTTATTTACCGGATTTACCCTTAACCATGGTAAATAAAATATTTACCGAAGTAATTATTCAAAATGTCTAAAAATAAAAGTTTCCTATTTACACAATTTGAACATTATAATTCCAAATATGGAATCCATTTTTCCAAATTCAAAACACAGAATTGGCAGAAATTATTTTAAAATTAATTCCCATTGTTAAAACAAAAAAAACGTGTTTTTAAGAGATAATAACTATCAAAAGATTGACATTTGTTTATGTCCGGTTTCATTGTAAAATTATGTCCAATAACCAAAATTATATTAAATGGTAAAAATATATTCTAAATATACTTTAAAACCACTCAAATTCATAATTTATCACTATTAATTATTTTGATTAAAAAAGTTGTTTTTAATTAAAATTTAGTAATTTTCACTATTCATCAAAAATATAAGTGTTATCGGAAAAGTTCCAAAATTTCACCCTAGGCTAAATTTGATATTCCGATTCCAAAAATAAATTCCATTTTGAAATATAAAATATATATAATTTAAAAAAGTAGGTATTACTATTCATAACGGCTAGTTTGATTGGTTGTGGTGTGTGTTAAAACTCGAAGTTGCATACAACACACGCTACTGTAGTATTCAAAGGAAAGCATACTATGGAAGCTTGGGATGTTTCATTTTAAATCTTTGATGTCCCCATTTAGTCAAAAAGTTTAAAATATTTTATTTAAAAATGGTTCACTATTAAAATTTGGTAAAAGTGCAATACTGAAAATGAATTTGTTCTTACATTATGTCTAAGAAACTCATAATATGGATTCTAAAATTATAAGGATTATATAAAGTTTAAAATTTAGTTAATACTATTCATAACCTCTTTTGAATGGATTTTTTGGTAAGTTATGGTGTGCTTGAACTTGGTGTTGCGTGTAGTGCAAGTTATTGAATTATTTTGAAGAAAATACACATTATGAAATCTTGGGGTGTTACATTCTCCCCTCCTTCAATAAATTGCGTCCTCGCAATTTGAAATTGTTCTTAGAAAATAAAAGGTTGACTATAGAAAATATATTTGTGGGAAAACCCACATCGGAAATAGGGTTGATAAAGTTTAGTCTTAATATGAGGAAAAGAGAAATGAAAGGGTCACCACCAAATTATGATCACTATTCGGAGAACATTGGTGGTAATTAGAGACATATAATTAGAGGAAAAATGTAAATATTTATAGGTAGTGGTTGAGGTCATCAATCACAAACAAGTGTAAAATTTAGGGCCTTAAATTCATCAATCTATGATGATTTAAAATATCATCGGTTCAGCAAAACATATGGTATTAAGATAACACATTTTTTTAAGATCCCTTCACTAAAGTATAAGAATTAATTTCTTCATTGAATAAGAGAAGAAGAAAAATATATACTTGAAAAGTAGAGTCTCAACCTTTAACTAAGTTCTACCACAAACTCATCTTTTACTCTAAAAGATAATAGAACTTAAAAATAATATTCTATTTATCCTATTCGTATAGGGTTAAAAAAATGAATTTATAATTCATCTAGAAGAACCATTAAAAACGACATTATTCAAACCAGGAAATCACGTGGGTCAGTGGTAGGTGATTCATCCTTGTCGCCCTTCGGTTGTGGGTTCAAGTCTCACGGCCTTGCCGGACGCGACGGGTTGTCGCCCGACCTCCGGGTTGTCCTTTTATGGCAATCCAAAATAATCCAAACTAGAACTATCCAAAATACTTCAGTCCAAAATTTATAAGGAAGGTAAACACAATGAAGATCCTTTTTTTGCCACGTAATAACATGTGATCACCTTCATCATGTATTCTTTTAAAACACTGCAACATCCGGAATTATCATAAAACCTTATTGATTACATTCATGATCCCTTATTACTTATAGAATAATATATATAATCCTTCAATCCAAAAATGTTGTAAACCCCAACAATGATGGAATATACAAATCATTAATCAGTTTCAAGGTAGTCAAGAATATACAATATAATTTATCCAAAACAATCATGTATTATTCTAAAATCACTACCTCAGTATCAAAACCATATTATGGTTTATCTTTCTCTCAACCATATATTTTCCAAAAATTTAACCTTCTATTGAGTCACTTTTCTTTGTTCCACACAATCTCAAGTCCATAATGAAATAGTACTGTAGTACAATCCTTATATACTCCATAACAAGTACATTGTTGATACAACACTCAAATGACATAATCAACATAAGAACTCTAATCATTCCTCTTCATCTATGGTAGTATCATAACTTGATTATTATCCAATAGCATCATTTGCGGCATAGTCTGATGACTGAGACATAGGTTCGCTTAGTGTCCAAACTCCTTTCAAATGAAGCATTGTACATTTGAAACCATTTTCTTACCCTTGCATTCACGTACTTTGTGCCCTTTTCGTCCACACTTATAACAAACTCCTATTCCTTTCAGGCAAGTTCCAGGGTGTTTCTTCCCACAGTTATCACATATGGGAAAATTATTCTTTTCCCTCTTCCCATTATCCATCTTTCTCTCTTCCATCCTTTTCTTCTCTTGCTTCCCTTCAAAGACATAGGACTCAGTAAAATCTTTACTTATATTATCAACACATGATATTATTTCTTCATATGATGATAATACATGGGAGACTATTTCTCTTATAAATTCTGGCTTAAGACCATGAAAGATATGATCCTTCCTTCTCTTTGGATCATGTGCATTACTGGAGTTCTCATTCCTTCTATTGGGCACCATTTCTAAACAATGGCATACACTAGATTAGTTTATGAATAACAATACATAATCCCAAACTTGTAAAACACATAACATAAATTAAATAGTTTATGGATATAATCCATAATCATAAAAATGTCTCCTTTGAGGAATTATATACTCACAAACCCTTCATAATGGTTTTTAAAGAAAATGAGAATTATCCTAAGCATATCCCTCGGGAGTGTCGTAACCAATAGTGAAGCAAGGCCCGTTGTCGTGCACCAGTTCTCGTTCGAGTCCAGCTCAAAGCAGTGTTTTCGGGTTTTACCCCAAGGTACATCTGTGCCAGAGCCGCCTCTACCTGCTCGTATCC
Organism: Viscum album; assembly: GCA_963277665.1. Taxonomy (NCBI): domain Eukaryota; kingdom Viridiplantae; phylum Streptophyta; class Magnoliopsida; order Santalales; family Viscaceae; genus Viscum; species Viscum album. The sequence goes on from OY728148.1 coordinate 167,636,789, forward strand.
AGACAGGGATGTATTGCTCGGAAAACTCACAAAATCTCAACAATACCAAAATTCTAGGAAGTTCTTCTATACTAAACCTCAAAATCCATCTTAAATCTATGTGCTCTAATCAGAGTTTATCTAAATCTAGCTTCCAAGGTTTGTACTAAACTTCCTCTGATACCAACTGTAATGTCCCGACCCCAATTACCTAGAGTCGGTTCATTATTACATAACATTGGCATGATCAAAAGAAAGATCAAATCTCAAAAGACCGATTGGTTTAGTATCCTTGGAAATACTAGATATATTCATAAAGTTTTATATTACATCATAAAGTGAAAAACTACTACAAAAAAATATTGTCTCCATAGTCCACACTATTATCCACTCATAATATCCCTGCAGGTCATTCATAATTTTCTTCTTCACATCCTGGGAAAAATAAAACATAGAAAAGGGGTGAGCTCAAATGCCCAGTAAGGATAACAATATAGAAGAAATTTTCATAAATAAGAATAAACATTTAAGGCAATGTATAACTAAAACAAAAGCCTTTTAAACTTGAACTTCAACATGGTATGGCAAAATTAAAATGAAATAATTCCATTTACTTATTCAGATGGACATTCTACTAATCAAATATTCACATTCAATATCAATAACCACTTTAATAATGATGGAATGCATAATTCCAGACTATCATAACCACATACTCAAGGCCTCGTGCCAAGACTACAAATAAGATTTTGCCAAGGCCTTGTGCCAAGACACTAGGTTGTCTCATGAGACCTACCGATGCATCGAGGAGCTATAACGGGCTCCACCCATCACATATTAAGTCCAATGAATTCCCATATGAAAAGGTTTAAACATAACATAAACATTCGTATTAAAACTAGAAAATGAAATGTAAATACATTCACCATAAATTATGAATGGTATAAAAATAGCACATCCACAGTCAAACATATCACAAAACCTTCAATACAATATAGATGTTTTTTATCATAATAAATCAACTTCAAATAAGCGTGAAATCCATCAAAGGATGTTTACATAGATGAAATCAAAACTCTTTTTAGAGAAGTATCTCTTTATATTTTTAAATCATTTAAGAGTCATATATTTATAAGATAAAACATTTTCTTTGAAAATATTCTTATAATCTTGTAAGGGAAGCTTCGATGATTTTATAACGGTGGAAAATAATTTCACCCGCCGTATAAGTTAAAAAAACATTATTACCTTAATTCTGTCGAAAAGGTTAAAAGCACCTTGTTTGGAAAACGACAGAAATATTCCTTTATAAAACTCTTATAAAAATTCAAACAAGGGTATAAATGACTTTAAACCATATTCTTTTAAATAGAAAAAATGTTTTGAAATACATTTTTAAGAAACATGGATGTGGATGATAAAGAGATCCCAGTAGATTATTACGTATAAACAACCTCGGATAATGAAGAGATTGTGAAATAACCCTTACCTTGTACTTTTCCTTGGTTGGGGTAGGTTAACCTCCTGTATAATAGTGAAATAATTGTTATTAAATTATACAAGAATCATATACATTCATATGATATCATATATGATCTTTTAACATTGCTTTGTTAATAATATTTTAGTATTATCGTCGTTTCGGGTGTTAACTTACTCGTTTTCTTTTATATGTTTTGTTACATAAGACATGTTTGTCATGGATAGGTTGTATATTATTCATATACAGAATGATATCATGTCCTTAAACATTATTTTTAAATCATCAAATGATAATTATACTTGAATGGATACGATGGAGAATGAATCTCATCGCGTTCGTGGAGAAGGTAGTCCGTACGTACGCACGAGCGACAATATCATTCTTTTGATATTAAAATAATATATAAATGGATGGTATATCATATATAAAGAATAATTAACATGTTATATTTATTATTTACATGAGTTACACATCATTATTATACCCATCCAAATAATAATATATTGAATAACAATTACACCACGACGTGGAGACGGTAAGCCGTACGTACGCACGTATGGTGACATGTTATTCAAAAGGTGGATAGAATACCGAATACGGTTGTCCCATATTTATAATAACATCACAGTATATATATCATACTAGATTTAATATTTTAGAATTGTAATAACAAAGGAAGAAGAAGTGGAATAAGAAAGGAACATGGAAAAGGGTGGTGAAATCATTACCTCTTCTTCGGGTTCTTTCTTTTGATTTGATCAAAATATCTCCTTAGGTTGGCTTTCTTATCAAACTAAGGCCTCTAGGTTGTATTGAGGGAAGTTGGGAGAGTATTGGGGCAGAGTTTGGCCAATCCAAAAGGCTTTGAAGTTGTGAATAAATGATAATGAGGAGTTCCCTTTTATAAGAGGGGTGAGGGGAACCTTTGGAAAAACTAGAAATATTAATTTATAATAAATTCATATTCGGTTTCTAATGGCTCAAAAGTTTATTATTTAAATTTTAAGGTGGGGATATGTCGAAAAACATTCAACCAATAGAATTTAGACAGGTTTGGGTTACTATATTAACCTTATCTTTAAGTATTAACTCTTAGATAATTAGTTTGACATTTACCATGTCACTTTGTATTTTTATATTATATGTTTAATAAACTTACCATATACATACAAGAAACACCCAAGTGTTCAATTAATTAAAAAACTATCATTATATAAGTCTTTTGTCCGAACCTTAGATTTTTAGAATTTAATATCAATTAATAATATAATATTTGTTTTAAAAACACTTTTATGTCAATTTTGACACTATTCAATAATTGATTTTTTTAAAAATCATAACAGAATTATTACTTCGAAAAACATTAGTTAAATAACTCCTAACATGTCATATTGACCTATAAAATTAGTTTAATTCTTAAAAAGTCTCAAATTATATTTATTTGGGTATTTATAATATCAATTATTCTAATTTTTCATTAATTATGTAATTACTGCATCATCATTGTGTCATAAATAAATTAAATTATTTAATGTCCAAACATTATAAATAAAATATCATTATGTAGGAAATTGTTTTATCTTTCTAATGAATATTTATAGTCGAACATCCAACATATATAACCCTATTTAAAATTTTTTTTTCTAAACGATATATGCTTATGTCATTTTTATACTTATTTTAACTTAATTAAAATAAAGTGTCCCTATCACCTACAAGTGGCTCCATGGGGTCCCAAAATCGACTCAAAGATGCCTATGATCGAACATGTATCAAAAAATAAGTCTAGGACACATTTAAGGTAATTTAGTATTATTATAATATTATTTTTTAACCCTTATTTACCGGATTTACCCTTAACCATGGTAAATAAAATATTTACTGAAATAATTATTCAAAATGTCTAAAAATAAAAGTTACCTATTTAAAAAATTTTAACATCCTTATTCCAAATATGGATTCCATTTTTCCAAATTCAAACCACAAAATTGTCAGAAATTAATTTAAAATTAATTCTCATTGTTAAAACAAAAAGCGTGTTTTTAAGAGATAATAACTATCAAAAGATTGACACTTGTTTATGTCCGGTTTAATTGTAAAATTATTACCAATGTCCAACATTATATTAAATGGTAAAAAATATATTCTAAATATACTTTATAACCACTCAAATTCATAATTTATCACTATTAATTATTTTTATTAAAAAAGTAGATTTTAATTTAAATTTAGTAATTTTCACTATTCATCAAAATATAAGTGTTATACGAAAAGTTCCAAAATTTCACCCTAGGATAAATTCGATATTAAGAATCCAAAAATAAAGTCCATTTTGAAATATAAAATATATATAATTTCAAAAAGTAGGAATTACTATTCATAACGGCTAGTTTGATTGGTTGTGGTGTGTGTTAGAATTCGAAGTTGCGTACAACACACGCTACTGTATTATTCAAATGAAAGCATATTGTGGAAGCTTGGGATGTTTCATTTTAAATTTTTGATGTCCCCATTTAGTCAAAAAGTTTAAAATATTGTATTTAAAAAGGGTTCACTATTAAAAGTTGGTAAAAGTGCAATACTGAAAATGAATTTGTTCTTACATTATGTCTAAGAAACTCATAATATGGATTCTAAAATTATAAGGATTATAGAAAGTTTAAAATTTAGTTAATACTATTCATAACCTCTTTTGAACGGCTTGTTTCGTAAGTCATGGTGTGCTTGAACTCGGTGTTGCGTGTAGTGAAAGTTATTGAATTATTTTGAAGAAATAACACACTATGAAATCTTGGGGTGTTACAATATTTATGTCATTTCCCACTATTCTTATCACATAATGGTAAACTATAAAACGTCGTCCTCGCTATAAAATTTTGAAAATATGGTTTTCATCATCATCATATGTTGTTAAACTACATAGTCAAAATCCTAGTTTTAATATGTAAAACTAAAAGAAATAGTTCAAGCTACAATACTATAAATGTTTTTTCATTGCTCCCATCTCCCTTGTTGTATGACATTAAACTACATGAAATAATCCTTTTTATATTATGTTAAACTACATTGTCAACAACTTTATCACACAACATAAAATTGTATGAAATATTCCTAAGTCCCACAACAACAACAAAATCTAGGATATCATCCATCCAACATAATCTTAAATTTCCTGAACATCATCCTCATTGTAGAGGTAATCCACCCCTAGATGTTGGAATCTTTCCTCGTTTCTCTCAATGGTAGTGGAATCTTACCAAAATATTATCAAGAATAATGTATGAATTGATTCATACTCCCATAGGATACATAGTGGCACCCAAGATTCCTACCTTGGGCTTATCCACAATTCCACCACTATTAAAACCACTTTTATATCAAGGCCACTCCTTATAATCTTGTTCTATTTAGGTGATTTTCCCAAAAACATGAAAATTCCCCTCTCCTATGTATGAGCTATATCTACATAGGAGAATCGAGTGTACGGTTCTTTATAACCAATGTGAAAAATAAATTTTTCTAAATAATTATTTCCAACCTTCCTCTCCATATCCAACCAAAAACTAAAACAAGTAGAAGCTATAGCATAAAAACTAGTAATACATTTACGATTAGAAAATTAAAAATTAAAATATTTAATAAAAATAAATTAGAATCCAACCAAACCTGTAAAATGATTTTCTCATTCCACTTGTAATTGTGTGAGCTCTTTTTCACTATAAGGGTGAGAGTATTCAAAAAAATAAAAATTAAAATTAAATCATTTCACATATATTATGATTAAAAGAAATTAAATATTAAGTAATACTCTATAAAGAAATCTAACCAGATTGAAATTTTTAATTGTCTCAGTTCAAATTATTTCATACATAAATCTTAACACATAATATCTTTATTCATTGAAGCCTTCTTATTTATGAAAATTCTGTTTAAATAAGTTTTTCAATTGAAAATAACATTTTTATGTAATATAACCAAAATTTAGTAATTATAAATGAAAACTCACCTTTACTTTTATATATTTTATCTTTCCACTCTTTTTCATTGTGTCATCTCAAAAAAATTTCCTTCCTATGTTAGAAAATATTAAAAATTGAATAAATTTAAAATTATTTATAATATAAAAATGTATTAAGAAATTAAAACTCACATTTCCAACACATCCTTAAAATTTTGTTGCACTTCTCCATGGATAGATTATAACCAGTAATGTGTCTTATCCCTTGGACAAAAAAAAATAACATCCAATAGCCATTGATATAAAAAAATAATTATATTGTTTATTATGTTGAACAATATATAAAACTTTGTGAAATAAATGTTTCTTACTCTTGAAGATATAAAAACATCCAACACTAAATAATTACATTCTTTTGGAATCATTTAACAATATAATTTGTTCTTTCCTCTTCAGTCATTTTCCTCGTTATAGGTGAAATGAACTTTGGGTCCATAAATCCATAAACATATATCATCTCATTATCCTTACACATTTTATAAATATACCGAGTACAAACAGACATAAGTATAAATTTTCAATAAATTAACTGTGGGAAAGATTTATGTTAAGACTTACAGGGAAAAAATTTACATCGCATTGATACCCAACATATTTCCCATTACCAAATCCATGATATCATTTTTCAAAATCCCCACAATCATTTCACACCCACAAACATCAACATCCATTGTAATCCCATAAACACCTGACAACAAATTTGAATATCTTGAAAATATATCAAGACAGCTAGAATTAGTATCTAAAGTAAAATCTATGTGTACTTTTTGTTGAATATATAATATTTATTTAACTTTAAAGTATTACTATTAAAAATAGATAAATATATAAGCATTGAAATATTAAAAAAAATTTAATATAAAAAAATAAAAGATAAAATATACACATACCTCTATGGTAATATGTCACAGATGTCTAGATGGCCAAACTAAAAAGTGACTGATACTTTATCCAATGGTAGTCGCCTCATCATTAGGTATTTTTACTCTAGCTAATCGATATATAATATCCTATACAAAAACCTTATGATGATCACTCTCTATATTCTGATGATAAATGGTATCTCCAATATAAAATATCATCACATATGCAACAAAATGATACAAAGGATCATCAAAATATAACTCATAGTTTCTCAGAAACTGTGGAGGATAGGTTGTAGTGGTAGGATAAAGAGTGGGGTTTTTAGGAAAAGGTGGAGGAGAGGGAGCCATAGGAAGAGGTGGAGGAGTGTGAGTTACAGTTTGAAACAATCTTTGGATGTATACAAACATGGATTGTACCAATGATTTGATATTATCCTCTATTGTCACATTTATATTCAGAATTTGAGACTCTAAATATTATATTTTTTTTATAAAAGCCCACCATTGTAGAAGATGAAGAATCTGGAAACACTTTTATATCTGATACACCTGCTGAGTATCTTCATACATGACCCAAGTGTTCAGGCTTTCCCAATGCTACAAATAAAATATAATACCTACCCTCAACTACAAAGACAACATGTTTTCTCTTATCCTCAAGATATTTCTGTATGAATTATTTAAAAAATTATTTAATGTTTCAAAATAGATAACTAATTTAATTAACTTAAATAAATAAAGAAACATATTACAATTCACTCAACTACAACCCTCGAATCTTCTGTAAGATATTGTAAATTTTTACTCATCTGATCTCTCTTCCATTTTAATGTCTAGCCAGTGAGATGGAGGGGAAACCTCTTCAGATCATGAAGACTCATCCCTCAGTTTTTGAAATTTTTCAACCATCATATGTTCTTCCAAAAACATATACCATCTCTAAGATGAAGTATGAGGATATAAATTTCTATATTGGATATCCTGATGAGATCTTCTAGATTTCTGTAAATCAATAATAATAAATAATTAATAAGATCATTAAAATAAGAAAAATTCTATAATTTTACATTACACTTACCAAACAATATTGTGGACTTCTACTTTTAACAAATATATTCCATGTGTATTCATCTATAAAAGGATATATATCACCTCGACTATGATTTTTTATATTCCAAGAAATGAAATTAGATGTGAGGGTTGATTTGAAATACCTCCATCTTTTATAATCCAATGATAAACATTTCCTTCTGCCTCCTCTGGTTTCAGGTATATCATATGTCATCTAAAAAGATAGGAAAAAACATATATTACTATAAACATTTCAATATTAGTAAAACAATAACAAATGAGCTTACCAAAATGGTCTCCCGCAACTGAGAGAGTGTCACTTTTCAACACTTCTCCAATCATCAATCCAAATAATAACTTTTATTTTAGCATGAGCTAATATAAATGTCTTGAATGGTTTTTAATTAGGACCGCTTCGAATATCAGTATCATTAAATTCTACCAGTATTTTCTGGTCTTGGCTATGAGCAACTGATAATTTTGGTAAAAGTGTGCTACCATGTTTACCAACCCCTGAACTCTTCTTTGGCTCTATGTGAGTATATAAATCTTATAAAGAAGGATTTGAATCATTAAGAAGAGCATAGTCACAATCCTCCTTAAAGGTATGAGAACACTCATCTCTAGAAGTGTGCAGTTGATCAACAGATTGATCTGTCATTATCCTAAAAATAAAAGAAACAAATAATTAGGACACAAATATAAAAAATTCTACTATTATAATATTAATGTAAATAAAAAATGAAAAATTATGAAACACAAAAGTAAACTAAATTAAACAGAACACATTATGATTCATATTGGTTATAGTTAACTAAAATTATTATAATAATAATGATATATGAAATTCCATGTAAATGAATGAAAACAAATAAAAAATTTGTGTATGAATATTAAAAATGGTCCAACCTAATAAATCATTTTTACACAAAAAAAATATTTTTTCAATATACTCTTATAAAATAGTTTGTTTATTTAACATATTTGATTTAAAATAATTTTATTTCAATAAAATCAATAAATATATAAGTTATTTAAGGGTAAACATGGTAAACTAAACAAAAATAAATGAATATAAATAAACATTTTAACTTATTAGTTTTAATACATATTTTAATAAAGAAAATAAAATTAACATATCTAACATTTTATGTAATTTATAAAAGTAAATGAGAAAAAAAAAATGTTACCTATATTACATGGAAAGTACTAAATTATTCTTTTCCCAAATTCTATTTTCATGATCATTCCTTATGGAAAAAACCATGTCTACAACGTTCTCATCATTATTATTTGTGAATATTTCCATGGAAGTAAGGATCTAACATAAATCAACATGTTTTTTAAGTTTCTCATAACCAATATATTGGTTTTTCCGTTATAAAGCAATAAACCACTACATATTGGATTGATCAAGAACATATAAAATTTTATTTTCATGTTTTTACATTATAAAAGAATCATTTTTGTATTCTAATCTATTCATATTAATAAGTGACATTCCAAATTCATCATTTCTGACACTATTGTTTCTGATAAACCATTTTCAATTAAACACTGGAACTCTAAATTTAATGTAATCAACCTCCCATAATTCTTTAATGACTCTATAATATAAACTTGATGCATAAATTAGGTTTTTTTCTTTAGAACTCAAAAAGTGCATTGCTTCTACGAACACTAATACACCACTATTCTAAACTACATTTCTAATGTCTTGATCTTTCATATAAAATGTATAGTAATTAATGTTATACCCATACCATGTTATCAAATTTAAACTTGGACCACCCACTAACTATTTTAATGTTTCTGATTCATATAATCTACTAAGCACAATCTTTTCAAACCATGGAAAAAAAAGTTTTGTTGTGCTCATTAAAATCCATATATATTTCTCCTTTGGATAGAATTGTTTCAAAACATTAATATACAATGTTATATATAGTTGATAATATTATATGTTTTTAAATATATATAAATGTACCTTATTTATCTATTCACATAAAAAAGATTTGAATTTCAATCTAGGGATCCCCTTTTCCCCATAATTAACTCGTTCATAGTGAGATGGAGGAAAATCAATGCACTCCATCGCAAACAAGTATCTTTTAAAATACTCAGCAAGATCCTTAGAAATATACTTTTCAACAATGGAATCATTATTTTGATATGGATTCCTAACACACCCCTTCAATATCTTCATATTCCTTTCAAAATGATGCATCCAACATAGATATACAGGTCTGCAATGATTTATTTTTCAATCCAAATGAATAATTATATCAAAAAAAGATGGAGAAAAATAAATTTCCAATTGAAAAAATATAGAAATTGTTTTGTTTTCCAAAATTTTCAAAGCATTCAGATAAATCACCTTATTACAAATCGAATTGAAAAAACACACTTTATGATAGTCTTTCTAACACAGATGGGAAATATTTCACAAAATAAAACTAGTATAAGTTTTTTTATCAGGATGTGACCATCATGAGATTTCATACCTATAAACTTCAAATACTTTAAAGACACAAAATTTTTTACATTTCAATAATAATCCTACAGCACTTTGATATCATGAAGACACTGACAAAAGTTAATTCTCTCCCTCTTGGATAATATATAACAAGATGGGGGAATAAATATTTGCCTTCCATCAGGAGTGGTTGCTAACTCCAAATGTATTCCCATTGATAGTAACTCCAATATTTCATATGGACAATATTTATTAATTCCTTTAATATCTAAAAATGTTCCAATAAATTGGTCATATATATTCTTCTCCACATGAATGAAATCAATGTTATGTTTCACCTCATGATATCTCCAATACAGTAGCTCAAAAAATATTGATAGTTTGTTCTAAATATTTCTATTATTACAAAATTTATTTGTCTTTCCAAATGTCACATCAAGGTTTTTCACCCACTCAAAATACTGATTAGTGTATAAATATATTCGAGAAATATCAAATTATTATGACCCATTGAATGACTTTTTTAATATTCTATAAGATAGATCCATAGACAAAAACATTTGATGACCCATTTGTACTATTTTCTCCTATGATACAGTTGATAATATGAAGTCTATTGTTCAAAAATTGGACACACTTTATACCCCTTAACATTATATCTATACAAATTTCCATATTATAAGAAGTCATTTATAGTAAACATAATCATTTCATGCAATTGAAAATATTCCATTTTATAAGAATCAAAATCCCTAATACCATCCTCCCATAATATTTTCAAATCATCAATTAATGGTAACAAGAAAACATCAATATCATTTTCAGGTTGTTTTGGTCTAGAGATCATTAAACTCGGAATGAAATATTTACACATTATACAAAATTTAGAAGATAAGTTGTAAATTACTAGTAGAATAGTCCCTAAACTATTTTTGATACTTAGGAATCAATATGGATTCATTCCACCCATTCATAGTCCAATTATGATATTTCTAACTTCATTTCGCAATATAGGAAATTACTGATCAATTTTCTTCCACTATGGACAATCAGTTGGATGACATAATTTTCCATCACATATCTACTCATCTTTATTCCATATTAACCTTTTTACATCATGTGAATTTTCAAATAAACATTTCAAATGAAGGTTTTATAGGAAGATATTAAAATTATTTATAATGGGTCTTTGTAACTACTAAATCCGCATGTAGGTTTTCTTTCAAATTATATCATGATGTCCCACATTTAAGAAACATTGAAAAAAAATTCATATACATTCTTATATAGCACACTACCATTCGTAAAGGCTTGTATTTTTTATACCCTAAACCAATCAGGCATAGTATTTTCTTCTCTTTATAATGTGAATCAGGAAGATTGTTATCATAAGGAATAATATCTTTCAAAATTTGTAGAAAATCAATAAAACCTTTGTCACTCCAACCTTGTTTCACCATCATGTTAATCAATCTTAACTCTGATAAAAAAACCATAAATTCCATACAACCAGGATACAATGGTTTTTCAGTATCACCATATTGATGCTCAATTTTTGGTTATTTCTTAGCTACATCTAGTTCAATATCATGAATCATTTTTTCAATTTCATCAGAGTTATCGTCTTGCACAACATCTTCATCAATATCTGAAATTCTGCCCAGTTTCACCATGCCAAATACAAGGGTTGTAACTTGGATTAAAACCATGACAAATTAAATGATCTTTGATCTCTCTACTTTTCATTTTCTTTATATTTAAACATTTCATTCATGGATAGAAAAAAAATTTCTTGTTTTGACCATTTTGTTTTGTAAATTCCAAAAAATCATCAACACCATCCTCATATTCATCACTCATTTTCAGTGTTGTAATCCAACTTTGACTCATTATTACTTGTAAAAAATATCAAATATATATATCATTTTAAGATAATCCAATTATAAATTTATATGAAATATTTCATAATTTGAAATTAACTCAAATTTGAAATATAAAACAAATATATGCGTATTTAAAAAATATAATTATAAATTCTATAAAATAATGGAAGATAAGTTTAAATAAAAATGGTAAATCATAAGAAGATATGCATGGAAGTAATTTACAAAAGAAAATATAGTTAGTCAAAAAAATTCAGTATTTAATATTCACATTGATTGTGATATTAGATATGCACATTCATCAAGGTTATAAGTTATTTTGTTGATGATGGGTTCAGTTAGGGAACCATATGGAATGAAAATGAAATTGGTGTGTAGATTAAAAATATATGATAATTATCATATATTTAATGATATTTCCCTAACTCAACTAATTATTTTTAGGTAGGATCTAAAATAAGAACCCATGATTGGTTTATTATTCATCAATTCATATACCCCCTAGATGGTTTTTGATCTATCCCCATAGTAATTTCCAATGACTAAAAACCCATAACTAGGCGATCACTATATTTATTTTTATGATATATAAATATAATATTTTCAATACCGACAAGTGGAATACTAATCCATCAGCTAATTTCTATCTATGATTCCACAATAAATTATCCAACTCATACTATAGTACATGATTCTCATAAAAGTATCAAATACATGATGATATGCATTGCTAATAATGTTTCTAGATTGACAGGCTAGTTGATATGAAGGGTGATATCCCAATCAAAATCACTATAGTGACCCTCATATGTTGTCATCCAATAACCACTCGTAATCCCATGGGTATTTTGAGTTAGTATATTAGGGGCATCCTAATCTACTACTCCTTCCAATTAAACATGGTGACTAACTCAATTCATGTATAAAATACGATTTCAATTAATGGTTTCATTTCTTCACCCAATGCATTGCATTCATGAAGAATTGTTTTTCTAGTTATTATAGTAGTTCCCTTTGTATTATCCCATGTAGAAGATTGGGGAATGAACAATTATAAACAACCATAAAAAACTAGCCTCCTATAATAATATACACATCATAGAGGCTTAATCCTACCTATAAATTCACTAGAAGGAATGTATTGATGTTAGATATCCATATACTAATCAGGTGTGGAAAATGTTATTATTCAAATTAGAAATATCCTTAATGAAATAGATGACTTCATATAGACAGGCTATATTGTTATCGTCATCCAACATTGAGTAGAATTATCTCACCTAGAATTTCCATCCAAAATCCATGCAAAAGTACACTCCAAAATGAATATATTAATTCAACATCTATCCTAGCCAATATTAATCCATAGATTTATTAAAGATGGATCCATAATTGTGAACCCATGTCCTTGGTATGTATCATATTTATTTTGATGTTAATAGGGTATATTTTAAGAAGTACCCCCATGAGAAATAATCCAACATGATGAAAGAATATGAAATATTATCATCAGAAGCATGGATACATGTAAAGGGAATATATGAGATAAAATGAGGATATTGAACAATATGTTAATGTGATATTTTAGTAAACCAAATCAAAAAAACAAAGTTAGGGTGTCTATGACATTGAACAAATGAAAGTGAGGTGTGTGAGTCTTACTTGAGAGTTGAGAATCAATCATATCAAATGTGATGAGGAAAATGAGGTTGAATAAATATGGAAAACGTGTTTAGAGGGAACTGTATTGAATAAACAAGGTTAGGGTTTTTGTGTGAGAGAGCTCTGAGTCTTCATTCGCCCAATCGAAAAACACCGAAATGACTCAAAATGAGAATTTAAAAAATTGAAAATGATTCATCACATTGGCTATATAATAACCGATGTGATAAAGAAATTTTTATTAGAATTATCACATAGTTTATTTATAAAATGATTTGATAAATTTATTTATCATGTTGGTTATTTTATAAATGACATTATAAAGCAATGATATTTTCCTTATCACATCGGTTACAAAATAATCAACATAAAAAACATTCTTTATCACATTGGTTATTCTATAAACAATGTGATAAAGTGGGATACTTCATTTATTGCATCGGTTATAAAATAATCGATGTTATAAATCAATATACATGTCTTTGAATGTCAGTTATAAATAATCGATGTGAAAGGGGTAATGTGATTAATACTTTTTTTACTAGTGATGATATTAAACTGAATAGTACTCAGTCCATCCTACATGACCATAAACTACATAGTTTAGGATACTTATCACCTCTTTAATACTTTACTTGAGATCTATATTCTGTTAAAACTCTTGGTGCATGGACTCCAACATTTATTAGCTTATGCCAGGATGAGGATACCTTTACTTGAAAATATTTTTGGTTTCCGAAAAACAAAAGTCAAAATCCCCTTGCATTTCTATTTCATATAACAAACCTTGTGTTTATTAAAAATTAATTTATCATTTCTTATATAATATTACACATAATATAACCTAGAAGATTAATAATTCTAGTTTCTTTGGTAATTAGGTACATTACATAACAAATTAAAGCAGGGGATACATCATCATTATTGAAAACTTTCTTAACGTGCTCATATTATTCAATCAATCTTAAGACTTCGTGGGATAACCTAGGGACATACATAATAAAGGGGTGAGATATAAATCCAATTAAACAAATAAGAAAATAATAATAAGAAAAAGGTATTACATGTAAGATAATAGGCATATGAATGGGATATAAAGTGGGTGATAATCATAAACATGATTAATGAGGCATGATATAGAGTGATAACATAAAGGCAACATGGGAATGTAGCAACAAATTTAAACATGACATCATAAGTATAATTCAAGGTTAAAAATAAATAAATAATAACATAATGTGCTTAGGATAATCTCTCACTCACCATACATAGCATCTCATGAGACTAAAACATTATCTAATGCATTGGAGAATTATCTTGGTGCACCCATCATAATCATATCATGTACGTGCATAAGTGTTTCATATAGATCGTATACATAAGAAAATATTTCATCACATTTAATCCCATGATAATGGATATTGGTTTACATACATGTAATTTCCCAAAAAAAAATTATAACTGCATAAATGTGAACAACATTTATAGGAAATGGGTACGGTTATTCACTACACAATTGTTGGCATAGAAAATCATAGAGAAATTTCAGCAGCATAATTAGGGAATGTAGAGATCCAAAGCTTGATGTACATGGACATTACATTACTTTTGCGGAATACTTAACACATAACAAAACCAGACACCAAAGGACCGTAATAGTTTAGTGTCTTTGGAAACTCGGAACATAATCATCTAATCGTGGTGAAAGATCTTCAACATCTCCCATAAAGATCTTCCCCTTTTTGTTTTCTTACCTAAAACCTTTCTTTAAATCCTGGGGAAAAGAAAACATATAAAGGGTGAGCTCAAATGCTCAGTAAGGGTATGCATGGAGAAAATAAAACAAACCATATACATTTGAACTTAAAAACATGAACATAATTTTTAAACATCAAAAGCTTGATCAATGACATAAAACATGGAAGTACATAAGGAATAGATCATAATATAACATCAATCATGATAAAATAGCATGGGAATAAACCATGTAATTATGGAAACCATTAATCACATGCTATGATTTCCATAGTAGCCAAGGCATTACTGCCATGACCATCTTAGTGGACAAATTCCATTACTGAACCAGGTTTACTTGACGTTCTAGCCCTGTATTACTGAACTGGATTTACTTGCCATTCCAGCCATGTCTATCTCATGAGATATTAATATTTACCCAATGCATTGTAGGGAGATATAGGTCCCACCCATCTCATAATGAAATCATTCTTACTTGTGCCACAAAATAAACATAAATCATTCATCATAACCCAAAGAATAAAATGGGTTTCATAAACATCACCCCATCATAACATAATCTATATAAAAAATGGATATCATTTCATCATAATAATAATAAAAACATTTAAATAATAGAGGCATTATACTTGAAACATAAACATACTGAATAATGTCATCTTAGATTGAAAATATTTTTGATAAAACTCTTGAAATTAATTCTTGAGTAAAATATCCTTTCTTCTTCAAAATCATTTTCTTTTCACAAAATGCCATGAAATTTTAAAAGAAAAGTATTTTTTTGAAAATATTCATGAAATCTTGTAGAGTAAGCTTTATTATTAAAAGGTGTTATGATTCCATAAAAATCCGTTCATGCCGTATAAGTTAAAAAAACATTCTCCTCATACTTTTGTCGTAAAAGAAAAAAAAGTTCCTCGTATGGTAAAAAAAAGAAAGATTCCTTCCATACGATGTAGTAAAAGTAAAAAATGGTTAAAAGTGACTTTAAACATACATGAAAACGATTTTAGAAAACATTGACATGGATGATAACAATAACCCCGGTAAATACTTACGAAAAAACAATCTAGGATAAAAACAAGATTGGAAAAGTTATCCCTTACCTTATGTCTGATATGCTTCGTATGTATCCGAACCTCCTGTATAATGATTTAAATAATTTCATTGACTTATTACAGAATCATATTCATTGTTATGATATCATATATAGTTTCCTTATTACTTTATATTACCCATTCTTTTGTAAATTTGATGTAAAAGCAGCGATTTGGGTAAAATCGTTTCATTTATTGTACGTGTTTCGACTTGTTGTTCTTGATATTATTACTTATATCCTGATTTACTTAATTCCAGAATGTAAAAAATGATTTATATATAATATATATTCAGAATTTACATATATATATGATAGATCGATAAATGGAATGAAATACACCGTTCATGGAGACGGTAGGCCATACGTACGCATGAACGTTGTTTTCGTTTCCTTATTGAATTGAATGAAATTAAGTAGATAACATACATATATATATATATATACAGTATCATTATTATTCCATATATTTCATTATTATTCATTATAAATATTTATAATCATTCATGAATGGTTAACATGGAGAATGAATCTCATCGCTTCATGGAGACGGTAGTCCGTACGTACGAATAAGCGATGATATCATTCCCATGATTGTGGAATTGTATTGAAGTGTATGTAAAATATTTCAGATTAAATATCACTTTAAAATAATCATATATAGTTATTTATTTACACAATTATATCCATCCAAGTAAGTTGGTGGTTGAAAACAGATTACACCATGGCGTGGGGACGGTATTCTGTATGCACGCACGCGCGGTGATTTCGTTTTCCGTAGGATGGATAGAAGGTGAAATAATGTTGTTTAATATTTATAATAACATATCATTATATAATTAATACTGATGTTATTACTTTATAATGAGATAACTAAAGAATAAGAAGTAGAAGAAGAAAGAAACTTCAGAGAATCGGAAGAAGAGATTACCTCTTCTTCGACGCACCTCTTTTAATATTCCTCTTAAGGAAGTAGATTTGGCCTTTTGATAATACCAGAACATCCATAATGTTTCTAGGTATGTGGAGAAGAGAAATGGGAAGGGTTTTTCCAAGCTTCAAGGCTCAAAAGGCTGTGTAGAGAAGAGGGATGGAGTGCCCTTTTTATAAGGGAGGAGAGGGGCACCTTTGGAAAAACTTAAAATATTATTTTATAATAAAGTCATATTCGGTTTTTAATATCTCCAATTTGATTTAATTCCAATATAAGGTGGGTATGGGTCTAAATCCTCTCAACAAATAGATTTTATACAGGTTTGGGTCTTTATATTAACCTTATCTTTAAGTTTTAACTCTTAGTTAATTAAATTGACATTTACCATGTCACTTTGTATTTTTATATTATATAGTTAATAAACATACCATATACATCCAAGATACCCCCAAGTGGTCCATTAATGATACACCTATCATGATATAAGTATCTTGTCCTAGCCTTAGATTTTTAGGAATACAATAACAATTAATAATATAATATTTTTTTAAAAAACTATTTTATGTCAATTTTGGCACTATTTGGTAATGGATTTTTGTGAAAATCATAACAGCATTATAAGTTATAAAAAAGATAATTAATTAAATACTAACATGTCATATTAACCTATAAAATTAGTGGAATTCATAAAAAGTCTCAAATTGAAATTATTTGGGTATTTATAACATCAATTATTTTAATATTTCATTATTTAGGTAATTATTGCATCACCATTGTTTCATAAATAACTTAACTTATTTAATGTCTAAAAATTATAAATAAAATACTATTAGGTTGGAAATAGTTTTATCTTTCTAATAAATATTTTTAGTCGAGTTTAGCTTATTTATATCCCTATATTAAAAATTATTTAATTATTAAACTTTGATTTTAACTATTTTAACCATTCTTTAAATAAATTAATAATAAATGTCCTAATCTAATACAAGTGGACCTAAATGGTCATATTTTATTCCTAAGGTTTTTTTTGGTCGAATTACACTTATCTAATAGAATTAGGACATGTTTTATGGTAATAATAATATAATTTTTACCCTTAATTACCCTATTTACTTTTAATTGTGGTAAATAAAAGTAAAAAAGTTACTATTCACAAAAAATTATTTTCATCCCATTGAACCACATTTTAGTCATTGATATTAACTGTGTCTCTCGGATTTTCAAAATTCCACTCACAGAAGCGGTAAAATTATGTTTTATGTGAATTTCTAAATTCTCCTAGGAGGTGGGTAAAAGACGGTGAAAAGTTCAATAAAATTTTTATATATCTGAAATTTTTATAAAATGACTCAAATTAATTACATTGAACTTATATAGGTATTATGTATCAATTTTTACCTAAAATAAATTTAAATAAAATAAATAATTATATAAATAAAATGTCGGTTTTTAAATAGTAACCTAGTGTTTTCGCTATTCATCAAAAATTGAAAGTTTTCATAGAAATACCAAAAAATCATCCTAGGCTAATTTCGATATTCTGAATTCAAAAATGAAGTCCATTTTGAAAGATAAAATTTATAAAATTTCAAAAAGTGGGTATTACTATTCACAATGACTAGTTTATTTAATATTTTAATAACATATCATTGTTTAGTGAAACTCGATATTGCGTACAACACACGCTATCGTGCAAGGTCGTGATTGCGTGTAAAGTATGACAAGTCAGGGATGCGTGTAATGCAAGCTCCTTTTAGTGTAGCGTACCACACAAGACATCAATGAAATAAATTAAAAATAATATATCTCATAAAATCTCGAGGTGTTACAGGGAACATAAATTATAATGGGAGGGATTAATTAGAGTAAAAGGGGTCTATAATCATTTAGAAATAATAAGGTTATTAAGGATATATAGAAGAACATATCCCAACATTATGAATTGGAGATAAATGGCACAAGATAATGAAGATGTTTGAATAAATAGAAGAAGGAGAGGATCCCTTACCTTGAGAGGGTGATTCCAAAAGATTGGGAGGAGCTTTTTAAGATCCAGGGGAACTTTGGAAGGACTCTAGAGAGGGTAGTGAAGAGTAATTACCTTCTCCATTTTATTTGAGTGAAGTGGAATGGGATCTTGGGTGGGTGGAGATCTTTATTATTTCCCAAGCTTAGGTTTTGGACTCTATATAATAAAGTAATAAAAATCAAAAGCCTTACCATGGTTTTTTATATAGTTTATTCCAAAGATGATCATTTTTAATTAATTTATAAGTACAAGGGTCTAACTTATTAAATTATTACCCTTAGTGATGTGTAAGTGAGACATGTTCTTAAAGAAAAGTTTTTTAAACCCTGAAATATAATATAGGTTTTGGAGGATTCATAAAGGATTTATAGAACTAATAAAATAGACTCAAAAACACATTAATTTAAATTGGAAACATATATTTGGTCATGGATACATTTTAAAACATTTATTACTACACTTTTGGGACATTATCATATCATAATACACACTGTATATTTATACCATATTAAATTTTTACACAAAAAATTGATTGTCTCATAAAATTATGAAAAATTCACCATTATATAATTTTGAAATACTGATTTCAAAGATAATATTTATTTTATCAAAATAATTTTCTAAATATATTAATTTTCAATTTTAAAATAGTTTTCACATTTATTAGGAAATGTTGGGTTTTTTTGACATTAACATTTTTCAAACCCTTATAAAAATTACATTTGACTTCGTAAAAATTGTATGATCATTTATATTTAATAATAATATTTTAATAAAATATTACTATTTCAAAAATCCATTAATTAAGAAACATAATTTCTCAATCAAAATTGAATACTACCCAAAAAATATAGTTTGTGTTTTATTATATCAAAATTAAAATCATTTATAAAGTAGTAATAATAAGAAGGAAATATATTCATTATAATATACAATATAAATATTCATATTTTTATGGTATTGATAAATAAACCTTTATAAAACCAGAAAATGACCTAAGGGTAAGGTGTGTAGTGGTGATATGTTCATGTGGTGGTTCAGTGTACATGGTTTCGACCATGATCTCGATGAGCTTGAACTTATCCCATAAATGATTTCACTCATGCTTTAGTTGTTGGATCTCATCTTTGGAATAGTCAAGGGTAAAGATGAATGATTCTATCTCCCTCAAAATATTCGATAAATGGGATTCATAGGGTATGATCTTACTGGTTGAGGCCATCAATCCCTTTGTCTATGTCAATTGGATTTTTCAAAATCCAATATTTATTCTAATCATATAATCACTATTTAATATCTATATTATCAATGGCTATGTTACATAATATTCTTTTAAAAATAATATGATATAATAAAAACAAATAAGTGCATATTCTTTCAATAAACATAATACATAATAAGAAATTTAATTAAATCACAAAAGGAATTTTATTTTTAAAATTTTGGGTCATTATAATATTCACCCTTCATAAATTTCTCCCTCTAAATTTTTATTTCACACACTAAAATAGATTACGGTAATTATATTTCATCACCTCCTCTATTTTCCACATCGCTTATTCAAACTTTTGTTTTCTTCATAGCACATCGACTAGGGGCATTGCCTTATTTTTCTGAACTTTTTATCTACAATCTAAGATCTTCACCGGTTACTCCTCATATGAGAAATCAATATCCAATGGAACCACCTATAGATTAAGAACATGTGAGGGGTCTGTTATGTACTTTCCCAAGTTGGATACATGGAACACATCATGTACTTGACATAGGTTATGTGGGAGTGCTAGTCGATAGGCCACCACTCCAACGTGGTCAAGGATCTCCAAGAGACTGATGTATGTGGGACTAATATTTCCCTTCATCCCAAATCACATGAATTTCTTCCATGGAGATATATAGATATATACCTTATCTTTAACCTAAAACTCTAGGTCTCATCAATGAATTTCAGTATATCTTTTTTTTAAACTATGATCATCCATGATGTGTTGCTGAATATAATGACCCTTTCTACCATTTCCCAAACCATTTCAGGACCTAGCTATTTGTGTTCCCCAACTTCATCTCAGCATACATGTGTTCCAAACATCTTCTCATAAAGGTATTAATAGGGATCCATTTGGATTCTTGATTGGAAACTATTATTGTATGATAACTTTACCAAAGAAATATGTTCATCCAATCCTCCTTTGATATCAATTGAGAATACTCTCAAAATGTCTTCAATTATCTAGATAATCTACTCATATTGGCCCTCTGTTTAAGGGTGATAATTCATGTTAAAGTTCAAATCAGTATTTATATCATGTTGGAGACTCTTCCAAAGCATGGAGTTAAATCTTGGATCTCAATCAGATACAATCGATAGTGGTGTTCCATGCAGCCTCACTACATCTCCAATGTATATCCTTATAAGTTGATCGAGTTTGAAGTCATGTCGAATTTCAATGAAGTTGGTAGACTTTGTAAGATGATCCAACACAACCCATATAGAATTAATTCTTCTTGATTTATTTATAATACTAGAGACAAAGTCCATGGTTATGTTTCTTCATTTCCATGTAAGTATGGGTAAGGGTTGCATCATCCCCTTATATTTTTTTCCTTTAATCCTTAACTTTCTGACATACAAGACATCTGTATATATATTCTCTGATATCCTTCTTCATATTGTCTCACCAATAGTGCTCTCATAGATCTCGATACATATTTGTGATCCTTTTATGTATGTATAAGTTTGAGCTACGTGCATCATCCAGTAGCTCCTTATTTAACTCAATATTTTATGGTACACATAGTCTGATCCAACTCCTTCTTAATTAATTTTGAAATATGAGGATTTCTCTTTTCTTACAGCTTCCACCTTTATCTTAATTTTCATATCCTATCTTTGAGCATACTTTATCTTCTCTAGAAGGGGTGTTTGAGAAATCATTTGTGAAAGTATTGATGATTTTCCTTCCTTTATGATTTCCATGTACATTCTTTTAAATTTTAAAAAATTGGATCCTTATAAATTCCCATCAATGATAAAATTATTGGATCCTTTATACATAGAGTGTTTTTGGCACTGAAGATTAAACTAAAGCCCCAAATGGCCAATTTTTGATGAACCAAGCATGAAGGCCACCCCAAAGGACTATTCTAGTATTGATGATAGTGGTGAAAGTATGTTTCGATGTATTCACACAACAAGAACATTTCATGAACAAAGATATTGTGTGCCAAAGGCGATTAGATTTTTCATGGTTTTCACCAAGGACAAAAGAATTTCCAAGGCCACTGTATTCAATAAATAAGGGTAGTTTTCAATAAATTAATGTTGTATGAAACATCCCCATTTTCACACCAAAAGCGATGTCAATTAGGGAATATTGAATGGCCGAGCTCCTGTAGAAAAGGAAGAATCTGCAGGAAAATCTAGTTCCTTACCCAGGTTCACGTGCACCCACCAGTGAGGATTTGGACTATAAATAAAAGCTCACCCCCACCCTAGAGGATGATCACCAAAATAAAAAATGTTTCTCTTGTGCTCGTAAGTAATCTTCTTCTATGAGAGTGCATAACATGGACCACCCAAGGTAGATAATACTACACTAATGACCTCCTATGGTCCCAAACTTGACTTTTCCCATAGTTGATTGATCCTCATGAAACTAACTCTAAGGTTACTCAGTTGTTCACAAAGATCATGACTGCATGCAACGTTGATCATGCATGCAACCCCAACCTTATGAGAACCTATTCCCCTTGACTCCATCACATTTACTTGTTCTCGAGCACCATACTCATGAAAATATTTCATGAAAAACTCTAAAACATCACAAAATAAATTTCATGTTCCCTAGTTGATGTCCCCTATGCCTCCAGTGAACCTGTTACCTTACTTATTACCTCTAATCATGGGTATTATAACCCATGTTTCTTATCATCATGGGAACTCTAACATGGACCTCATGATTTACCACTCCTCTAATGAAGTGTCAATGCCATTCCAATCCTAAAGGCCCATTTATGGTAGTCACTTAAGCCCATGTTTAAATAGTGAGCCCCCCACTTTCGAGTTATGTGATGTAAAATTTTCTATTTCCACATCCTATTCATACGATATTAAACTGTGCAACAATGTCCTCATCACATGATATAAAACTGTAGTCTTACCTTATTTTATAAGCATAGGATGGCCCATGTATGAGTGGCATGGGATAACCCCCACACCTCCTATCCACAAGATGCTCCATGTGAAACTCACATGGAATGAGAACCTTCGGGAAGCTTCCACACTTAAGCCACATCCACATCATCAATTCTCCTAGAAGCACCCAAGAAGCTTAGTATATAATCCCCATTCCATTAAAACCAATAGAAATACTCTTGTAAAGAGAATCTTCAATGCATAACACCCACACCGTCCATCTTTGTTGCTATTTTCATGACAAATGTGTCCTTACCGCATGAAATTAAACTTTATGGATTATTCTTTTCATACGACCTAAAATTGTGGCATCAAAATACCTAGATTCTGATCCATGTCTTCTAAAAAGGGTATGTAGGATGCATCCCTAAGGTTCAATTTTGATCAATGGTAAACTTAGGTGCTCCCTCTTCGGGATGCCCCTTTCTGATCTTCCTCATGGTTATTTCTGATTAACCTTCTTGGTCTGCCTCAAGGGGTGTCCTGGTCAATGGTAATCTTAGGTGATCCCTCTTAAGGACTCACCTCCTTGATCCCCATCAAGGGTGTTTTGATCAACCTTATGGGTCCACCTCAAAAGTTTTCTTAATCAATGGTAAACATAGGTTCTCTCAGCTAGGGATTCACCTCCCTAATCTTCCTCAATCAGCATTCTGATCAACCATCCATGTCCGACTCAAGAGGAATCCCAATCAATGGTAAACTTGTGTCCCCCCCCCTAAGGAACACACCTACCTGATATTACTTAAGGGGAATTATGATCAACCTTCTATTTTTTCCTTAAAGGCAGTCTTAATCAATAGTAAACTAAAGTACTCCCTCCTAGGTACACACCACCCTAATCAAACTCAAGGGGCATTATGATCAACCTTTTGGGTCTACCTCAAGGGGTTCCCCAATCAATGTAAACATAGGTGCTCCCTCCAAGGGATTCACCTCCCTAGTCTTCCTCAAGGGGATTTCTAATCAACCTTTTGGGTCCATCTCAAGGGGATTCTCAATCAATGGAGAACTTAGGTATTCCTTCCTAGGGATGCAGTGCCATGATCCACCTTAAGGGGTGTTATGATCATCCTTTTGAGTCTTCCTAAAGTGGTGTCCCAATCACTGGTAATCTTAGGTGATCCCTCTTAGGGATCAATCTCACTAATTTTCCTCAAGGGGAATTCTGATCAACCTTATAGTTCTACGTCAAGGGGTATCCCAACCAATGGTAAACTTAGTTCTCCCACCTAGGGATGCACATCCCTGATCTGCTGCAAGCTATATTTGAATCAACCTTCCTGATCTACCTCAAGAGGTGTTCTGATCCAAAATCTTGAATCTACCTCCATGGGGTGTTTTGATCCATCTGTAAAGTATCGAGATGTGACATCTTCCCTCTTAGGGACACACCTCCTGAATCCTCCATCGTGGGGAATTCTGATCCATTCATCATATACCCACAATAAATTCACCCAGTTCTCATCTCTACAAGACATTAAACTTGTGCCATGATCCGTCTTTCCAAGACATCCTCACCCATCTTCACAAGATTTTACACTTTTGGAATGACCCAAATACCTTCCCCATGAAAAATTGTTGGGAACCTAATGTTAAAATCCTTGGAATAATTATGACTCTGGAATTGTGAACTTGTGATTGGAATGGTATTCCTTGGGTTCCACACCATAATATGCCTCATATGAGATTCCCTCCCAAGAGGAAGAATATAAGTGACCAATGCTCCAAACATCCAGACATGCCCAATGATACCCAAGGTGAAAACTCTCCTGACCAAAGTATTTCACCCTATTGAGATAGAAGTGTCTTAATTAACAAATATCCACCTAGAGATAGAATAAAGAATGATTTTCATGAACATGACTCAAATGTATGAGGGAGACCTGGACTATGTGATGAGCTCCAAGGAGGAATCTATGGATGGAGGAACCAAAATCTAATCATCCAATTTCGATCAAGGAGATGACATCACCATCCATGGTGGAAAAGTTCACCAACCTTTGTAAATAAGGAATGTGGGGAATGAAATGTGCTTCAATGCGATGATGTGCACCTTTTCCATAGAATTTTCAAAAATAAAATGGTGAACCCAACATGAAAATCTTCTCCTCGACATGAGTACTAATAGCATTGGGGAATCACCAGATTAGCATGTCACAAGATCCAGAGATAAGGCACTAGGTCCCACCAAGAAAATGATGATCCCAACATGGAACTCACCAGAGATTGGGGAAGTTATTAATTAGGAATCCTCATTATATAACACTATCAACCTAGATCCCTCCCAATTTTTGGAAGATTAGACAATGTTGTGGAATTGAACTCTGCTTTCTTTATACCTATACTGACAGCTGAATCTATATTTCTTACAGAATTCACATTATAGATAATTAGAAACCTAGTGATTATAGGAACCGAGGTAGGATAAATATGGATATGGAAAACCCGCACAACTCCAACCCCAACACAACTTCTGTAGTAAATTCGACTACTGGGTACCCATGCCCTGAATCTCCCTCACAGATCATCCATCGAAGGTTGATTGACACCCTCATGATATAATATGAATAGGAAGGGGTTATCCCCACAAAGGATATTAATTTCTAATACCTGAAGGTATCAGTGCCTCAATGAAACCTCCACCCCCAAGGGTTGTTCTTGGGAAAACCACCACCCGTTTTGACAGAAGAACACTTTCTGAATCTCTCCCCAAAGTGATCATATGGCTTGATCCCATACGTTGATGATGTGGGGGATTCATGAGTCACCTCGACCATGAATACTACTCGGGGGGCCTCCAAGGAGTGATACCACTATTCCACATCAGTTCCAATAATGACTGCTCCCTCGTCTCGAAAAATAGGTGGCCTTTACCCCTACTCCGTCGGCCCCAATCTGCATCACCCGACGCCAATATTGGGGGTAGGCTCAAAATAATTCCCAACAAGGGGCATTATCTTCCATGACTCTAGTGGACGCTTCCACTACCAACATATCCTATCAAATCCCTATAATAGGTGAATAGGGATCTATTTTCATATGATTAGGATAAATACCCCAGCCACCTCAAAGGTAGGCTGGGTTGACTGTCAATCGCTAGTACCACTGACATCCATTATGGTTCATCCCATAATAATGAGATGTATCATGGAGGTTTCTCCCCCACTAGCACTAACTCAAGAATAGGACCTCCTTGATTCATCAAAAATCATAGTGGAGTTCATCCATATTATTTCAATAACTAGTACAAACCTCTTACCCATACTCCTAATTCTCAACATGGAGTTCGCCCCGTTTCCATTTCAACAAGTATAAGGGTCCTCCTCGTGCTCTAACCAACTTTCATGGAGGTATTGCCCATGCCAAATAAAAAAAAACCTGAAGAACCATCCTATAGAAGAATGGAGAACACTCCCTAAGAATGTGAAATCCTATGAAATTCCATGTCATCATCGACCTCATCAATCTTTCGAACTCTGAGGACACAGAAGACTCGATAATGGGGTTTCCAGCTCAACTACAATATTTTGGGGTAGGATCTTGATAGTTTATGTTTTCCATCCTGAAAGATAAGGTCCATAGGATCCCTAGATCCCTACGTAGGTACATGCAGGTGGAGGAAGATATTTCCCCCTTACAGGGACTCAAGGTGCAACCATCTTCATCGCCTCTAGTTTCCTACCTCTCCACCTCTACTCAAAAAATCAGAGATCTGTTAGGGTCTAAGATGATTTCTCTATATGGTGAGAACTATATTGATAAATATATGATAATATCTACCCTCACACATGAGGAAGTGGTAATATTCCATCTTATAGGGATTTGATGATGTGGTTAGTACCACCCCCAATAGATACCCAACGTACAGTGAATGGGTGACTTGTGTAATGGATCCTCTACTGTTCAACCAGTCATTGAGTCAATCCACATCGATTCCACCACCCATATCTTTTAAAATGTTGATTGGATCATGGTATGACCAAGAACATGGCTCTAAGAAAGAGGAATTGTGGGAGGTTCTAGCTGCCAACCAGTTTCCTATGCTATTTTGGACATCTCCAACTCCCAAATTTGACATCTTGGAGTCCCTTACTATGGGATGGGAGATGTGTTTCCACTAGACTATCTGGTTGATGCTTCACTTCCACCATGATAATTAGTTTGTTTTTTAAGGATATTAGGGAAACCTCAAGGACATCGATCAGCAGTGCCAAAGGGTTGAGTTGGCAGCACTTCTAGTGGATCAGTGACCTACGCCATCTGCTTGTCATCAGAACCTATAACAAAGATGCATAAAGCGCCTCATGATGATATTCTATATTATGGAGTAGGCATCTACGCAAGTGAGTATTAGAGTATAGAGACAATATTATTCTTCCCACTTCAGCTCTATACTGTGACAGGTGGACTTACCTATCAATGATGAGAATTATTCACTGTGTATAGTTACGGAAAACATGGTCATCCCCAACACACCATAGGATCAGAGGGAGTAAAACACTAATGGTGGGTTTTACATGGAAGATATTCCCAAAGAGGAAATTGAATACCAGACAAAACCTTATACAGGTGTTCGTACCTTTCAGTAAAGGCATGAACTCTGCCTCGAGGATCCCCCCATTGATACATTACCTACCCATCGAACTCAAGACTAGGGAAAGAATAACATTGGGCCCTCTGATCTATCTGAGTTTGCATTGAGGATAGAGGTAGATCTCAAAATGGATTCCTTAATCCAATAGGTAGTAGATAAGAAAAGGATTATTGATGATATCATTGCTGATCGACGCCCAGATCATATCATTTCCCAACAAGATCTTGTTTCTCTTAAAGTGTGGAAGCAAGTCCTCCTTGGCCAATTTACCCCAGTCTATCATGGAAATACTACACATACTTATAGATTAGAGGTAAGGGTTTATGGAAATTATCTGAGATATGAGTCACTAAACTCTTCTGAATAGCATGATTACCCTCCTTAGGATCCAATTCATGCCGATCTACAAGCCACTGAGTCGGCTTACTAATTTGATAATCCTTTCAACACATTGTTTGTTAGAAATGCTTATAAAGATAGATATGCTCACCAAGATGACATGATAGACACTCTCAATACTCACCTCAAGGCCCTAGAGATGTGATTGGTGGTAATCCCACCTGACATAAAGTCATACTCAACATGGGTAGATGACATGCGAGCACCCTCTGATTTATTGAATCCCATATTTTCCCCATTAAATGGAAAAGGTAACCCATTGAATCATTTTTCCACTTCATCTCAAGGTTTGGACCCATGTTGGGAACCCCAGAATAGTAGAATACCACTAAGATCGAGTGTATCATCTATACATTGGAAGGAACTACATTTTTCTCGTACAACCAACTACCCATAGGGTCCATCGTTGGTTGGGACACCTTCGCATAAACTTCATCTACTAGTTCATCTCTAACACATGAAAGAAAATAATTGATGACCACTTCATGTTCAATAAAATTCCTGGTGAGCAAATTGTATATTTTTTCTCCATGTGGAAAGGTCTCACATATTCACTTGACATGGTGTTGACACAAGAGGAGATGCTAATAATATGCATGGTGAATTTCAAGACTGAGAAAGTCCCTTTCCTCATCACGTAGAGCTTTTGAGGTGAGTTCCAAAATTTTTATGATAAGTCCCAAAATCTGGAGGAGGGATTATAGCAGACCGAATTGGCACCCCCACTAACTCTTCCAACTCCTATGAGAATGCCCGTTAAAGAAGGTACTGCCACTACGGTACAGGTAGAGGGCCTCGAGCCTCAAGATTTGTTGGTCATGTTTCGTGAAGAATATCTCTGAATGAAGCATACCTACCAAGATTAGCCTCTTATAGTATAGAACCATCAGGAACCGCCACACAATGTGTATCCGCCTATATGGGAGAATGCTGCTCCAGCCCCTCCTCAGGATCCATCACCTCTTCAGGATTGGGATCCTAGAGTTTCATTCCTAGAAAAATGGAACCGTAACTATTCTTTCAAGTTTACATAGGTCCCAGTATATTTCCATTATGTCTTGGAGAAAATAATTTTGAAGCTTCTAGAGTGAAGGAGTCCCCAAGAAGATGGATGCACCGACTGCCCTGACTAGTTCCCTTGCCATAGGATTCTGGGACATACCATCAAAGAATTATATGGGGTTAATGATTGGATCTAGGACCAATAGTTTGATGGTTTGGAAAAACATCGTGATGTTTCGATGTAGGTAACAAATAACTATATCGATCCTAACAATGATAGTGAGGTTTTAGGTGAATGTTAGACAACTTCCAGCCACGGAACACAGAAGTATGATGACTGGTTTTCTCAAAAATTATTCTCTCACACCCATGGTGTCATATGTTCCCTCCTAGGTAGACCAGAGCCTTCTATAGTCACCATTAATTCTCTATATAATGGCTCTACATCCATCTCATAGCCCTCCAAATAGTATAATAGCATACTTTAGTGACACAAAGGAAATAAAAGTCCCCCACTGGTGCCAAATCTATCACTCACTCTCGGTGACATCATTCCTCTAGATATGGTAATCACACCCATGGTACTCTTAGAATTTGAATACCCCTATTATTATGATAAAGTGTACACCTCCATGAATTCCTCTGGACAATGCCATCATATAATAGGACTAGGAAACTTGAACTGCTGGAATTCTAATTTCATCACTCTGAACTAAGTTGTGAATGAAACTAAGACAAAGTAGAAGGTGTTACATAAGGATTAATATATACTTTCCTCTCATCCCGCTCTGTCTGACTTGCCTCTGCATCTGATAGTTCTGGTGGGCCAAGAAGATCACATGTGACCGCATTGTGATAGGGCACATAAAACTAGAGCTAGGCCTTATCCAACTAGAAAACATCCAACAGTGGTTTAGAGAAAGTCATACAGTCAGTAATAGGATATTTCCAGTACCAGCCAAAACTCTATGGTGCATCCAATAGTATCTGTTGTGGCTCCTACATAAAAATTTCCCCCTATAGGATGAAATGTGCATTTGACAAAAAAGTATGATGTGAAGAAGCACCTTCATACCATACCTACAAATCTCTCAATCCTCGAGGCCCTATTCTTTTTGAAATAAATGTTCGAGGACCTTAAATAATCATTTAGAAGTCCCCTCTAGTTGAAATTAGAGATAGCTTCTCTAGGGGGATACTAAGTAGAGGAGGTCGAGTGAGAGGAATACCAAGCTGAAATCTCATTCTCCATAGAGGATGAGGGTTCCCTAATGTAGGGACACATCCAAACATTTTACATCACAACCATCTAAATATAATGAAGATACGTCATTTACTATTTTACACAGGTGATAGGATTAATCTTATCTAGACTTAGACACTCCCCAATTTGGGGCTAACGGAAGCAGATATGACTCTTTCTGACTTGAAAATCCAGGGTTATGATAGGACCAAATAGAAACTGTGTGTCCAGATTCGGTTCAATACCCTACTTAGTGTCTTGATATTAATTGTTGAATACATGGTATTATTACTATATATTACCTAAAATATGTTCCTGGGTAGTCCCTAGCTTCATTTTTCTATGGAATTTACCTCCTTGTATCATCAGTGCCTCAAATTCTCCCTCAATGGTCAAGTAGGGGTACTCCAAGTTGATGTGTCTCTCTTAAATATTTTTGAAGCCTGATACCAAGATGATGGATATTAAATGAGGTAGGTTAATCAAGTTCGTACCAATAAGGCTGATTGATCAACCACCACATCCATTTTGTGGGCATAATTAGACGATGCTTTCATTCTCCCAATCCATTGAATGGAACCTATAGTTATGGATCTGGGAGGTTGTTTGGTAGTATCTAAGAAAAATGGTTCTAGAATTACTAAAAGGAATTAATGTCCTTATATTACCTCATACTATTACATAGGATAGGCCTGAGTGATACTATAACCTCATAATTCAATAAGTTACTGAGGTGTTTGCCTTTTTTCCATAGTTTCACGACACTCCCACATGTTCTACAGAGTAGGTTTGAATCAACAGAAGTTGACTCATCACTATTTCTTTGACATCAATCATGGACCCCATGGTCAAAGTATTGATTGAATTGTATTGATAGCCTCTGCCGCCATGGTTTTGATAGATCATAAACACCTCAATGAGGATTTTGTATCCACTCAAGTAGGTACTTGTTCCCTCCCTGAGTCAGTTGTCCTGGATGAATCTCCTCATACTAATTCTCATACCTCAGATATTAAAGAGGATTTATAATATGATCCTCCTATAATAATATAGGTTGTCTCCACTATAGTCTAAAAGTTGATTTAGTTGAACCACAGTACGGAGGAAGATATAAGGCTAATGCTAATTAGTAAAGTTTTACCCTCAGATGAGTAGTATCAGTATGTTCCTTTCCTAAAGCATAATCACGATGTATTCACCTTGAGTTATGAAAAAATTTCTATAATAGACCCTCATGTAATTTTCCACTATCTTGGTCTCCTGGGGAGTCACCATCAGTTTAAGAAAACTTTTTAAAAAATGCATCAATATCATGGTTCCATGGTCAAGGCCAGGGTTGATAAACTTATCAAATCCAACTTTGTTCGGGAAATCCAATACCCCAATGGTATAGAAAACACCATTCTAGTATGGAATAATAATGAGAATATTATAGTCTGTATTGACTTTTGGAACCTCACCTAACATGTCCGAAGGATGATATTCCCTTTCCAGTGATAGATCTGTTGATCAATGCTACAACCAAGTTCCAGGACCTATACTTTGTGGATGGATACTCTGGATACAGGTAGATTCACATGGATATTGATAATAAAGATTCTACCAACTTCATGATGCCACAAGGGACCTTTTTCTATCAAGTAATTCCATTCAACCAAAAGAATTCAGGAGCCACTTATTAGCAGTTAATGAACCATACCTTTAAAAATATTCTGGGGGCATTGTTGGAATACTATGTGGAAAACTTGGTGGTCAGATCTCACCAGCATCAGGAACATATCAGAGACCTTAATAAAGTGTTCATGTTCCTATACTCCCATCATTTTAAGATAAAACCCTTGAAGTGTGAATTTCAGGTTACCTCTAGAAATTTTATTAGATTCGTTGTTAGATACAGAGGCATCGCGATTGACCCAGAGAATATCAAGTCCATCAGCTAAATATCTCCACCGAGAAACCATTGGGATCTTTGAGGCCTATAAGTAAACTTAGCCTATATACACTAGTTCTTATCAAATCTTTCCAGATAGTGTAAAACCTTTTCTAGGCTCATGAATAAAGGAAAAATATACACATGGGATGAGGAATGATATGAAACCTTTAATAAATCAAGTAGTATCTACTACAACCAATGGTTCTAATGCTACCCATCTCAAGTAATCCTCTTACTCTCAACATGACCACCCTAGAATGGTCCCTTAGTTCCCCTCTCACCCATAGGAATAATGAGGGAAGAGAAAACTATTTACACTATTTTAGTTGTATGCTCCTCGACACAAATTCTCTATACTCCCCCATAGAGAAGATTTTTCTTGTTCTATTTTTTGAAGTGTATAAGTTGTGACCTTATCTATAAAATCATGAGATACAATTGGTGTCCTATGTGGACCCACTGAATTATATCTAGAATTGTCCCATGTGTATGATATGACTGGCATGTTGGGTAGTGATCCTTGAGAAATTTGACATTATGTTTGTTTTGTATAAATCCATCAAGGGTCAGGTGTTGGAAGACTTCATGGTCACCCATACAGAGCCTAAATAGCTTCCCTTAGATTTTGAATTCTTATATGAAGTTATCCTCTTACTAGATCAAGCCATTCCATTTTAGCATATTCACTTTGACGCTGCATCTCAGACCCCAACATGTATGAATATCAATAATCATAATCTCAATAGAGTGATCCCAAGGATCGTCTTTATCACCCCAACACGGGATGTCCTTCCATTCTCATTCCTATTTTTAAAAGGTTTCAACAATAGTGAGGCAGAGTATCAAACTCTAATCACAAGTCTCAAGCCCACATATGGTGATGTAGCATAGTTTACCTTGATATTTATGTCCCTCATTTTCATGTAAAGGGAAACTCTGAATTATTCATCAAACTGATTAATGGTGATTATATTTTCAGAAATCCAAAACTTATTCCCCTACTGGAGTGCACTCATTAGTTTATGGCACAGTTCCCTTCTCAGTTGGAAGTGACTCATGTCCCTCAATCACAGAATGGTCGAGCTGACACCCATGCCAGTTTAGCAGCATATCTTGCAAAGACTGACTAGGATGACCTATTCATTCATGTGGTGCACTAAAGGTTCATTACTCCCATTGTTTTAGATGTTGATGATAGTAAATAGGTAAATCATCTAGATTCCAATTCCTCTATGTCAAGACCCTTAGGTTCCCCCACAATAGAGTAAATATCTAATTAGATAACTACTTTAGTTAAGTATTTCCAGCATAGCATTCTCCTTCCAGATCGAGTTATCCCTAAGTGATTTTGTCGGTGTGTAGCATAGTTTACCATCCTAAGAGGGCCTAAGATTGAGTAGAATCTATACATATGTGGGTTTGAGGAAATTATCCTATTTTTCATACAAGGAGATGAGATTCCCAAGTTTATGTAATAATTTCATATTGGGTCATGTGGTACCCATCAAGTAGGGTTAAAGCTCTCCCACCAAATTAAAAGGTTGGTCTAATTATGGCTCACCATGTTCCATTACTACATAAAGTATTCTAGGAGGTGTATTGCATGTCATATTCATTCCAACATTGTGCATCGACTACAAGAGTTTTTCCACACCCCCATCTATCTATGGCCCTTTCTAGTATGGGGACTCGATGTTGTAGGCTCATATCCACTAGTGAAAACTTTTCAATATATGTTCATTCTAATCGTGATGGATTTTTTTCCCAAGTGGGAAGAAGTGATTCCTCTCAAGTAATTCAAGGCCTAATATATGATTGAATTTGTGAGCTCCCACATTATCTATCGATTCGTAGTCCCTCATTTCATTCTCACCAGCAACAGTACCAATTTTTGGCTATTGAGATGAAGATATTGTATGCCAAGTAAAATATCTAGTCAAATCATACTTTCTACTATCATGCATAGGAAAATGGAAAGATTGAGGTGTTAAAAAATACCCTCTCTAACATTTTGAAGAAGATGGTGGTCCCAAACAAGAAAAGTTGACCAGAAAAGATCCCCAATGACCTCTGTGATTATCATATGATGACTAAAAATTCCACCCAAGTGACTCTATATTCCCTGGTGTATGGGATAGAGGTTAAGGTTCAGTTTCCATAACTCTAAATAGATATCTATGACCAACAGATTATAAACATAATAGCATAAGTCCATATAGCTGAGTAGTAATCTGGAAAAGATAACATCTTCTAGGATTTCCACAATCTATAAAGGCACCAGAACATGATAGAGAAATCATTCAACAATAAGGTTTACCTCCACTTCTTCCTCTTGGATGATACAGTGTTGGCTCTCATGACACTAATGATACCTAGAAAGAATCCACCAAATATGGAGCCCAAGTGGGAAGGACCTTTTGATATTCACAAGGTCTATTACAATGGTTCAAATGTTTTTATCACCATAGATGGAGAAGGTATCACACATTATACAAATGTCAAGTTTCTAAAGTAGCACTTTGCATAGGGATCCAACCTCATCCCAATCACATGACATTAAACTATGGTAAAAGTCCCATTCACATGGTGTAAAACTATGGGACACATCCTGATCACATGAGGATTAGTTGTGTGATTGGTACAAACTCTACGACCTAAAAATAAGAGTTTTAGGTCTGAAATCTACAACCATAAACTATGAGATAAAGTCTAAGAATCAAAACTTTAAACTATATGAAATTACCCTCCAAAATATGTCATGTAGTTTTAGGCCTCCTTGGTCCTCATTCACGTCAGGTTTGTCACTCCATCACACCATACATATCCACTTTGGATACTCAATGTCCTTGGCGTACAATTTCAAACTACAGTCGTATCCTACTTTAAACTGAGATTCTTATGAATAATATATGATCATTACCCATACCCCGAACATGGGATTCCACACAACAACCATGGGATTCCTAAATTCCTTCACCATAGAGAATTAACCCCACTAGAATTAGTCCCTTATCATGTTTTGTTTCAGAACTACATGTGGCTTGATTCTCAACCTCATTATATATTTAGGGATTCTTGGACTTCTTATATTTTGGGCCAAAACATGAATTTCAACATCCCTATCACATGATGTTAAATTGTGTGATTATTATGAGATTTTAGACCATAAACTAATATCCACCCTCAGTTCAATCATCAATACTTGTAAAAAATGTTTGAGCCTTCTCATAAATGTTTTGTGTGGTAGTGGGCCTCCTTATCCCTCTATTCATGTCTATTTTATTAATCTATTGGGATACACATATCCATTTTAGATACTCGATATAGGTCTAAAATATATTACTTTTATATATCTTTGTATGATCTTTAATTACTAAAAATAATATCCACCTATGGTCCACACAATATTAACTCAAACTACTTAAAACACCTGAGTTCTTTTCCTTGGATCCATTCAGGTATTCCACCCTAGGTCTGGCCGAGTCCCTAACCTACCTCAGGAGTCCCATTATTTATAACGGGTTTAATACCACTTTTTAAAATGCCCTATTAGTGATATTGAGTTCAATTTTTCATGGAAACTATAGTGTCTAATCCCACATAGATATTTCCTCAATCCATTTCCATACTTAAAGTATTTCATGGATTATATTTCAATCATCCTTAAAATAATAACAAGCCCCATAATGGTGATGGTACCTGGACAAAAATGGATCACCTCCCGTTATGGGACAATTCCCTGAAGGATTTCTATTAGCAAATAGAAAACCCTGTGTTTTGAAATTGGTCAATAGTTGATCCTATATTTTCTTACAGCATTCTTGACTGGTGTAGTTGTGGTCCCTATATTTTTAACATGGGAAAAATTTGATCCCTACCCATAGGTCACCCAATATCTAGATCTTGAAAGTCTCAATTAACATCCTTTTCGCATCCTATATTTTCATGGAATTCAAACACCCTTGGTTTCACCCCTCCATGAATCTAAAAATATAGAGTATGCGGGTCAGTTCCACTGGGAAATTCTCAACCTAGTATCTCCTTACCCCTAATATGTTCTTCCACATATTAGGGAAATAACTTCACCACTTCTTATTTTCCACACTGAGCATGAATCATGTGGGATTAGGAGTCTTATTAGGGTGTGTACTGATGTGTTCAAGCTGCACAAAAAATCCTAGGGTCTGAACTCTATTCCCTTAAATTAAAATCTTATAGTCCAAGTATCATGATTTTAAAATGTATGAAATTATCCCTAGGAATATGTGGTGTATCAACAGAAATCCTTATCACTCATTCATGTTGGGTTTTCACTCAGCCACATTACATATCACCTTTTGAGAATCCCCTCTCCCAAGTCCAAAATCTATGACCTTAAACTAAGTGCTCATAGTCCAAGAATCTTGACATTGAAATGTGTGTGAGTCTTCACTAAGAATTTTTTTGTGGTTCCAGGCATATGTGGTCCACATTCACAATGATTTTTTCATTCCACCACACCACAATTATCCATTATAGACTCTCACCCTATGGTCTAAACTTTATGACCTTAAACTTAAAGCACATGGTCTAAGATTTAAGACCTTAAATTAAGAGAACCTCCTGGTCTAAGCATTATGGCCTTAAAATATTTTCATCCCCTAGTCTTATTTGTACGAATTTAAAATAAAAATCATGACTTCCCTAAAACATAATTTGAAATTAAGGAGTTTCCCTATGTAATACCTTGATTCATCTCAATGTGAGATGATATTTACCACATTTGAAACTAGAATGCATCATATGATAAGTACAGGATGGTCAATAAACCTTACCCCATTCTTTGAACATGGGATTCTCCATAGTTATGCAATTCCTCAATCCCCTTTCTATGGATGATTTCCCCCACTGGTGTTCATATCTTACCACACTGTGTTTAAATACTACCTATTTATTTATTCACATCCTTATGATATATGTAGTGATTCTTCAAATTCTCATCTCTAGTACTAGCCACAAATTTATCATCCCTATGGTCCCTTGGCCCCAGTAATGGTCTAAGAATCATGACCTTAAACTATATACACTTCATCTAAATGTTTATATGTGGTACGTGGGCCTCTTTGTCTCCATTCACATCGGATTATATCTCTTCAGTGCAACACTAATTCCCTTGAAACCAACCTTCCCCAAAGTCCAATAATCATGAATTTAAATTGTTTTCCTTATAGCTAGGGTCTAATAATTATGACTTAAAATATGTGTCACTTACTTCCTGGTACTTTTATGGTGCATGAGCCTCTTTGGTTCTATTCATGTTAAGTTTTACCTTTTATGTGAAACACATATACCCTTGGAAAAATAAATTTCCCTCGTAGTGAAAGAAACAAGAATTTAAATTGTTTTCCATGGTCCAGCCCATAATACCTTAAAATATGTTTTACCAACTTTTTGAATGCTTCACGTAGTGCAGGACCTCCCTAACTCCAGTCCTGTTAGGCCTAAACTCCTACACCATGAGAAAATACCTCAATCCTTTTCATGGTTAATAATTTTTTGCCTTAAATTGTGTGCATCCACCTAAAAAACTATGTGTGTCTTGATTCTCATCCCCATGGGATACATAGTGATGCCTAGACATTCTGTCTCTAGACCCAGCTGCAGATTCACCAAAAAAAGTATTAACTTTAGTGAAATCACCCAAAAATGTCCAATGGGCCTCCTTCTAGGTATAATTATCATTTAATTACCTTGACCCATCAGCGGTTCAAGTGTAACATCCCCAAATGATAAAGGGTTAAATGAATAAATGATATGACTCATGTCAACAAGGTGCATCTTCCTTTTCGGGAGCCTACCTGATTAGAAATCCACAGTTAAGCATGCTTGGCCTGGAATAGTGATCAGGATGGGTGACCTTCTGGGAAGTTTTCCAAGGTGTGTGTGAGTGAGGACAAAGCACACTAGAAAGGACAAGTGTTGTCTTGTGGGGACTGTCATTAGTCAGATGACCCATTCGGCACATGGGTGGACCCTGGGGTGGGCCCCACGTGTCTGCGGGGGAAATTGGTGGTACCTGGTGGGCCAGGACCCAACGGCCATGTTAAGGCGGGGTGTTGTGTTGTCATCGGGACTCAGTTGTCACATTTGGTATCAGAGGAGGAACCCAGCCTTTAGTGAGCGGTGCACTGCCTTGGTTGAGATGTAGAGCCCACAACGAGGGTGTTGTGCTCTAAAGGGGGGTGATTGTAACTTCCCCAAATGATAAAGGGTTAAATGACTAAATGACATGACTCATGTCAACAAGGTGCATCTTCCTTTTCGGGAGCCTACCTGATTAGAACTCCACTGTTAAGCGTGCTTGGCCTGGAGTAGTGATCAGTATGGGTGACCTTCTGGGAAGTTTCCCAGGGTGTGTGTGAGTGAGGACAAAGCACACTGGAAAGGACAAGTGTTGGCTTGTGGGGACTATCATTAGTCAGATGACCCGTTCGGGCATGTGGGTGGACCCTGGGGTGGGCCCCACGTGTCTGCGGGGGCAACTGGTGGTACCCGGTGGGCCAGGACCCGACGGCCATGTTAAGGCGGGGTGGTTGTGCTGTCACCGGGACCTGGTTTTCACATCAAGATTCTCTCGTAGCTTGATATGAGGAAGGGACATTCTTGGTAGATGATGTTAAACTATAGTTTCACCCCATACAAGTCCTAGATACCTCTTAATAATATATGATTCTAGTGTGTATCAAACTAGGATTACCCATATGGAAAATATGGGATGAATAACCACTGAAATCCTCAACATGTGATGTTAAAATGTATCCTATCCCCATGTGAATTTGGGAAGCCTCATATTGATGTATGATAATATTCAATATTCTCATATGAGAGGGTAACCCCTTAACAACATCAGTCTTTTACCACGCCATGTTTCATGGTCCAAAAAGCACAACTTCAAACTATTCACCACATACCCCTTACATTTCACATGGCATGTGGGACTTCCTAAACTCCATTCACATCGAATTAATACCCCTTCATGCCATGATGATCACCTAAGGTCACCCCATGGTCCAAACTCTATGACCTTAAACTATGAGTCCAAGTCCAAGAATCATGACTATAAACTACATGTGAATCTTACCAAGAATGTGTTGTGTGGAAGTGGACCTCTATATCCATCATTCACATTAGGTTCATTACTCTGATGCACTACACATATCTATTTGGAGCACCCTATGGTCTGAACTCCATAACCTTAAACTAAGAGCCTATAGTCCATAAAACATGAACCTAAATTTTATGAGACCTACCTAAAATTTTATTTCTTGGTGCGGGGTCTCCTATCATGATACCCTCCTTCTCCCTCAATTTTCATAGCTGAGCAAGTATCATTCATGTTATTTAACTATGTCCCTTTTTTAGGACACTAAACTATGATTCTACCATATGAAATGAACATGGGATTCCCTCTTATACTAATATGAGGATGAAATGAGGGGACTCTAGGTGTATATTCCATATATACCTCACCACGTTCACATGATGTTAAACTATGATATATGTCCTAATCACATGAAGTTAAACTATAAAATTCCCTATCCTCACTGTATGAAATTAAAATATGTATCCAACATCCTTATCATACGATGTTAAACTACATGTTCAATATCCATACTTCATGCATAAAAATTAAAGGTATCTTAGGCCTTCACCCAAGAATACCTTTCCTCTAGTTCTGGTCATATATTGTATCATTCATTCGACCATCACTTGGCATCCGAGATGATTCTCCCCTAGAAGAAATTTTTTTCTTTTTTTAGACTGATACGCATGCACTAATGTGTTCTAATTCATGGTGGTATAATTACAAGAGTGTTTTAATCCATTAAAAAATTTCATCACTTCATTTCTATGCTTTTCATGCCCCTCATTTGGATCCTCATCCTCCACCACATCTAAAGAGACCCCCGTAATGGAAATGGTACCTCTCCAAAATGGATCACCTACCATCATTGACCAATTCCCTGGAGGACTTTAAATTACATGCTAAAAAAATTCAATGTTTCAGACATGGTCATCAGTCAACTATCATTTTTTTATCCACATTCTTAGCTAATCAGTATGGATGTTGTGTTTAGAACATGGTCAGTAGTTTTCCTATATCATGACACCACCCCAACTGTGTTCTGGATTTTGGGCATTGGGATTCACACACTTCATTCCC
This sequence comes from Viscum album, assembly GCA_963277665.1. NCBI lineage: Eukaryota > Viridiplantae > Streptophyta > Magnoliopsida > Santalales > Viscaceae > Viscum > Viscum album. The sequence continues at coordinate 167,677,613 of OY728148.1, forward strand.
CCTTTGTTTGAGTAGAATCCAACCCTTTTCCATTACCTCATTCATGCACTATAGAAAATTGGAAAATTAATTCAGTTTCTATGAGAGTCATATCCTCTAGTTATAGCCTCCCTCAATCCAAACACTCTATGTGTTTAGTCAAAAATAGTATTTCCCCAAGTGTTTTATGATTTTATAACACACTCAAATGAATGGGAAATCACATGGTCATCCCTTGTTACACAGACCAAGCATAACTCATGTGATCTTAGGGATTATTTGTTTTTTATCTCAGAATTATGATCAAAGTGATATAATAAATTGAAAAATATGTTCACAGATGTAGAGGGTTTAAAACAAACATGTTTCATAAATTTATGAGGTTCATCCACATATTGGAGCCTCTCTTAAGTCCTGGAAAAATTTCTCCTATGGGTCAGCCCAAGAAATTGCGTGATTTGGCTCCGCCAGCATCTGGTATGTGGCATTGAGAACTTTATTTCACCTATTGAACTCTTCTTCCTCTTCCTCAGACCTCTATCTATTCTAGGAAACCTCTAACTATTAGCTTTCTTCGTATTCCAACTCGGTGAGGAAGTTGAAGACCAGTGAATGGAGACCATGAGCATCCACACCTTTGGTGACCAAGTTGCACAGCCAGTGGTGGGGGACCCCATTTGGCTCGCCAGGTATGGTTTTGAGACTTAGTTATGAAGTGTTGTATGCTTCTCTATGCCCTATGCTATATTATTTGATTCTCGTTCGCAACATAAAATCAAGATTCTTCTTGCTATTTTCGGCATGCAGGGTCATATTCAGGAAAAATTTTAATGATGGTAGTAGATGGGACCTCTTCAAGTATCCTCTTGATCATGTTAGGATCCATATCAAGAGGTCATTTGTCTTCACCTGGCCCTTTTTCGGCAGCACCATCTCTACCATTCTCAAGATCCACCCCACTAGTGGCATCACCTATTACTATAGTATACTATTATCACAATACCAAGGCCATATCATCTTGAATGAATGGATCTTCAAGGGTTGTAATATACATCAAAAAGGGAGTAGATACTCCAACTATAGTCGATTATGAGTCACACGGCCTTTCAAACACTTCTTGGAATGGGAACACATCAGTCAATTTGATCAGGAAATTAACAGTTGAGCTTACGTGAGAGCGATAAAAAAACTTACAGAGGTTGAGAAACAACAAATTGATTCAGTAAGTCTTGGTAGAGACTTCCACTATAGGAGACCTCTCGACTCTAGTTGGAACCTCAGCAGTCAGAACCTGATCTCCTCACATTGGTCGAGCAGAACCTACATGAGAACAACAAACACATTGATACAAACACTCTATGAAAGTTCTGAAAGGTAAAAATTAATTGGGATACACTCTTTACTTGAGGTAGGATGATTTTTATGAGGAGTCTCCCCAAGTTCACTACATCCCTATCAGTGGGCACCGCCATTGGAATACCAAAGAGTGGTCCTTTAAAGAAGATATGGATGACCAGAGACTCTAGTGTGGTCACACTGACTTCTTTAACTAGCCCACCAACTACATTATCCTCTAGTAAAGTCTCTAGAGTATTCTCCCCAATGCATGTTGGTGAACCTTCACCCCCTCTAGTAGGGTCCCCTTTCCCATTTCCAATTTACTCCTATAAAAAAATCATCAGTTCGACTACATAACAAAGGGGAAAGGATGAGGGAGGAGGGTAAGTTAGTAGGATTACCTTGAGACATGTGACCAAGTAATCTTTAGAGGCCACGATTTCACTAATTTTCTAAGAACTCGACTTCTTGGTGGTTAATCCCCATGATTCATCCTCACTGAATCTCTATTCACCCTCATCATTCGATGCATCCTCAATTTAGTTGTTTGCAGGTTTTGTCTCCTTGTGACTTGGAACGCTACCAAACATCACCTGTATTAGGGTGGAAGGATGATTGTATTCCCCTCATTAGCATGTGAAGTCATCCATGGTCTCCAGGTACATGTGCCTCTCATGGAATCTCTCCTTGGATATGATCTGAGAAATAACAACCTCTAGAAACATGACTCGATATTAGATCATCTTCCATAATAGGTCCTCCATAAATATGGACATTTGTAGTGTCCTCTAAGCTGTCTAGGATGAGGGAAATACAACATTAGTAGCTGGTTGTAGCAATTACCTCAGCTTCTTCCCAGGAAACACTTTGGATATGCTCATTCTGGTCTGGGATCCCCCTTCTTGCTCCCAAGATTTCTTCGAGGGCCCCTCTCCACTAGGGGTGGGGGTGAAACACTGCCTTGAACCATCCCCACTATAGCTCCAACCTGATCCATTACAAACATCTGGCTTACTCCTTAGAGGGAATCTATCCTTACACCTTGTTTCCCTAATGCATCACTGACTAGATCGATCACCCATATGTGTTGATGCATGATCGCATTTAGGTATGTTGTCACCCAGTTTTTGGTATAATTTATTGACAATACATAATTGATGTTGGTCGAAAATAGCGTGATCATTTCTCCCAAGCCCGCACCCATTAGAATCTACCCTAGCTGATGAAGGAAATAGGGATGGAGTTCCTCATGAACCCCAATATCTACTTTCCTTTTGATATTCTGGAGTCACATGAACTACCGTGAAAACCGGTACGATAGATACAGTTCACAATAGACATGGACATCGATCCTAGCCACCAATGCACCACCCCGAAATCTCTGAAGTTACTCCTTTTATTCCCATTCCCCCTGAATTTTTCCCTCCATCGAACCAATCAAGGTTTATTAGAGGTCAAATTTTATTTTCACATGGTTTCTGACCCTTATCGTAACCCTGGTCCCATCAAGTATCATTGTTCTGGCCCCAACAATATTAAGTAGAGATTTTTGTAGATTGACATTCGATGGAGTGATGGAACTTAGGAACTCATAACACCTGAAGTGTACTAAGATCCATCCATGAATGAACTGTAATGGGAAGAAGACCCTCCATGGTGTATCTCCCCTCACCACATGTCCCAGCAAGCTGTAGAGTCAGTCCAGCATTGGCACCCCTAGGTTCACCTTGTTGTCATCATCCAAGATTTCTAACATCACCATCATCCCCGTACATAGGACAAGACATGTTTCTCTGAGTATAAGTATCCAAACAATGAGGAATGTAGTAATAAAATTAGTGTAGTGTAGTATTGTATCCCATCCTTCCACCATATTGTAACCCCACTGCTCAAACCATCCCTCTTCTAAGATCAACCAATATGATCATGTTCTTCTCCTCTGTGACATTTTTTTGGCACTGTTTTCCCAATACCAATAACTTTATAGATGGATCTTTTTTCCGAAACATATCAAACCAAACCTTAAATGATATTCCTCTAAGAAAAATGGGACCATGAACCCACTTTTTCTTCAATTCCTTCAGAAGATGTTGTGATATGAGAGGAATCTGGTGCCTACCATCTCAAGTGTTCTATGATAGAGGAAACTCACCATAATTGAACCCTTATAGAAGGATTCCTCTAATACAGTGAACATCCCATGAATTTATACTCACCTCTCAATGATGAAGATGAAACTTTTTGGTATCTGGGTACCACCGACTAAGGAGATCTAGCACCATCTCATGCTGACGGTTGAAATGGAACTACGATGCCAAAATGCCTCAAATATTCAGATGTAGTAAAAATCATCCCCATACTCCAAGAAAGTATAGTTTAACCAGTATTCCCAAGACCATTCACTGGAGAAACTTTTTCCAAACCACAAGTCCTAGTCCTTATGTTAGCCCGTACTATTTTCCCGCTTGCTTCTCTGAAGAATGATGGCATACTAGGAGTGGAATTCTTAGCTTCTGGTTCTTTCCCTATGACCATACCAGCACACACATTCAGTATGTATACATTCATTGCTCTATTATCCCAAGAAGGGTGTCCATGAATTTTAATGTTACAATGGTTTAGCATGTCCTCATGCATGAACCATGAATGTTGTGTGTTTACTTCAAGGTATGGGATATTCACCTCATCCATCAATCTAAAATTCCACAGCGTAAGGTGGTTTCTCAAGGAATAGATCTTATAGGCCTCATTTATCACAACCATAATCACTTTATTATTTGAAATGAACCTCCCATATTGAGGGATCTGAGGATTTCTATAGCGACAGCAGCTTCTATCTCAGTTTGGTTATGCTCTTGGGCCATTTCAAGTGAGGGGAGAATGTTTAATAGAGGTGCACATAAGAAGAAGGTTTTTTCATAAAAAGGCTATGGTGGCATGAAATTTCAGTAGAATGTGCTAAAAATGAGGCCTTGGCTATAGTAAAGGTTCATGAATGGATTTTGTGTGAAAGATGCGGCCGAAGGTCAGGTTTTCACACAAAATATAGACTTTTTCACACAAGAGCAGGGCATATCATGTAGAAAGTATAGGTACCGTATAGAGGGACCCCCTTTAATTATTTTTAGGCATGGAATATAGACATTCATGTGCATGGAAGACTCTTTACTGACCATATGAAACTTTTGTGTGACCACCCACAACTTTTTCATAACCATCAATGACTTTTGTATATACCTTCATGAATGGACCAATCTCTTTGAAGTTTCCCTCTGAACCTGACCTTCTGGTCCCCTTTCATCTCAAATTACAAGGGGGGATTTCATGGCACTTCAAATTCATTTGAATCCCCAAATGGCCAATTTTTTATGAATCGAGCATGTATACCACCCCAAAGGACCATTCTAGAATTGATGAAAGTGTTGTGCACAAGTTTCAGTGCCTTTGTGCAAGAAGACCATTTCACATGCAAAGAACTTGTGCAACAAAGGTGATCATATTTTTCATCTATTCTACCAATATAAGTAGATTAACAATTCCAAATAACACAAGAAAGAAGGTTGGCATGCAAGAAATGAATGATTCTTGCAACAGACCCCTTTACGCACCGAAGGCGATGTCAAGTTGGGTATATTGTGAGGTAAAGAACGCGTAGAAAAGGAATAATCTATGATCAAATCCCCTTTTATGCCAAGGGTATTGCACACCCACCAACAAGGATTTCATCTATAAATAGAACCTCACCCCCATCCTATAAAAGGATATCCAGAAGATGAAATGCATATCTCATGCATGTAAGTACTCTTCTTCCATGACTGTGAGCAACATAGACCGCCCATGTTAGAGAATCTTATGCAATAGACCTAATGTGGTCCCAAATTTGACTTGGCCCACAGTTGAGTGATCCTAACACAACAAACTCGAAGGATAATCAGTTGTACACAAAGAACCTTCATTCATGCAAAAATAATAATGTGCAAAATCCCAACCTTGTGTTCACCAATGCACCTTTGACTCCATGTCATGTCCTTGTACTACAGCACCCTGATCATGAAAATATTTCTTGAAAAACTCCAAAATTTCATGAAAAAACTTATGTTTCCTCTAATTGAAATCCCATATTCCTTCAGTGCACCGTTACCTTACCTATTGCTTCAGATCATGGGTACTCTAACCCATATTTCTTATGAGAATTGGGACTCTAACATGGACCTTCTTATTGAACACTCATCCATGGTAGTTCCAATTCCATGACCATCCCAACAGACCATGTGTGGTGGTCACATAATCCCAAGGGGTAAAGAGTGAGTCCCCCCATTTCTAAGTTGTATGATGTAAAATATCTTAGTTTCACATCCTATTCATATGACATTAAACCGCATGCAAATGTTCCCAACACATGACATAAAATTTTAGTCATACCATGTGATAGAATCATAGGATTCCCTATGTATGAGTGAGCTGGGATAACCCCCACAACTCTTATCCATGGTCTTCTCTAAGTGAAACTCATGTGGAATGAGATCCTCTGGGAAGATTCCATATGTAAGCCCCATCCACATCATTGTTGCTCCTTGTAGCACCTGGGAAGCTCAATGTGTCATCCTTGCACCATTTAAACCAAGAGAAATCATCTCAAAATGGGAATCTTAAACTACATAGATTATTCCTATCATACAACCTTAAACTGTGGCATCGAACTACATGAGTTTTGATCATTATTTTCTAAACATGTTATGTAAGATGCCTCCATGAGGATCGATCCTAAACAATGGAAAACTTATGTGCTCCCTCCTAGGGACAAACCTCCCTAATCTACCTAGAGGGTAATTATGATCAGCCTTCTAGGTCCTCCTCAAAGGGTGTCCTGATCAATGTCAAGCTTAAGCGCTCCCTACTAGGGACACACCTCACTAATCCACCTCAAGGGGAGTTATGATCAACCTTATGGGTCTGCCTAAAGGGGGGTCTTAATCAATGGTAATCTTAGGTTCTCCCTCCTATGGATGAACCTCCATGATCCTTTTTAATGGGAGTTCTGATCAACCTTCCCGGTATGCATCAAGAAGTGTCTCGATCAATGGTATACTTAGGTGATCCCTCTAATGGATTCACCTTCTTAAACTGCCTCAATGGGAATTCTGATAAACATTTCGGGTCCAAATTAAGGGGTTTCCTAATCAATGGTAAACGTAGGTTCTTCCTTAAAGGTACACACCTCCCTGATCCACCATAAGTGGTGTTCTAATCAACCTTTTGGGTCCACCTCAAGGGGTGTCCTTATCGATGTAAACATGGGTGGTCCCTCATAGGGATGCACCTCCTTGATCTGCCTCAAGGGGCATTCTAATCAACCTTCTAGGTCTTCCTCAAAGGGTGTCCCAATAAACGGTAAACTTAGGTTCTCCATCCTATGGACACACCTCCATGATCTGCCTGAAGGGGAATTCTGATCAACCTTCCAGATCTGCATCAAGTGGTATCTCAATCAATGGTAAACTTAGGTGATATCTCCTAGGTAAACACCTCCCTAGTCCACTTAAAGAGTCATTCGGATCAACCTACTAGGTCTTCCTCAAGGGGATTTCTGAATAATAGTAAACATAGGTGCTCGTTATGAAGGAAACGCCTCCTGGATCTGCCTTAAGGGGAATTCTGATCAACCTTCCAAGTCTGAATTAAGGGGAATCTCAACCAATGGTAAATGTAGGTACTCCATCCTAGGGACACACTACCCAAATCTTCCTTAAGGGAAATTTTTATCAACCATTCAGATTTTTTCCAAGGTGTGTTCTGATCCAAAATCCTAGATTTTCCTCTATAAGGTGATTTGATCCATCAGTAAACTATCCTGGTTTAACATCTTCCCTCCTAGGGACACATCTCCCATATCCACCTATAAGAGGTGTTATAATCCATTCATATTATCCCCATAATACATTAACCCGGTGTATGTCTCCAAAAGATATTAAACTTATGTCATGATCCATATTACCAAGTTATCACATCCCATCTTCAGAAGAAATTACACTTGTGACATGACCCAAATACCCACCCCATGCATAAGTTTGGGATACCTAAAGTAAAAAAATCCTCATAAGACTTACACCTATGGATTAGTTGACTCATGATAGACAATGTATTCCTTAGGTTTCATTCCTTAAGATGTCTCATATGATATTCCCTCCCAAGAGGAATAATATAGGTGACTAATGTGCCCAATTTCTAGACATGCCCAGTGATGCCCAATGTGAATACTCTCTTGACTAAAGGTTTCTTCCCTATAGAGATATAAGCAACATAATTTACTATTGTCCACATAAATATGGAACTGGGAATGTGTTTCATGAACATGAATCAAATTTATGAGGGTGATCTGGACTTGGTTAAGATCTCCAAGGAGGAATCCATGGAAGGAGGAACCAACATCTCATCATTCCATTTCAATCAAGGATCCAACATCACCATCCATGGTTGCATAGGCCTCCCACCTTTGTAAATTAGTAATTCATGGAAATAAATATGTGTCATTGCAATGATGTGTTCCCCTACTGTGAAAGTGTTGGAAAATAAGAATTTATCACTTTATTTGATTTACCAGGATGGTAGTGGATTGAGCAGTAATTGTCCTTAATCAGATCTAACTATCTTCACTATCACATATTCATCTCTTTTTATTGTAATATATACTTGAGGATATTATTATCTATATAAATTTCAAACTTCTCCCCAAAGAGATAATTCTACAAGATTTTCAACATGAAGATCACTGTAGTTAACTCCAAATCATGAGTTGGGTAGTTCTATTCCTGAACTATAAATTTTCATGAGGCATAGGCTATCACTTTGTCATTATGTATTATTGAACATCATAATACATTCTTAGAAGCATCATTTTATACCAAAAAAAGTTATCCACTTATGGGTCACGTAGGTATAGGTGCAGGGATAATCCTCTTTTCCAACTCCTTGAAGCTCTCTTCAAATTCATTGTTCCAAAAAAACTTGAATCCCTTTCAAGTTATCTTGCTTAAAGGGTTTGACAATCATGAGAAATTTCTCACAAATCAATGATAATAACCAACTAATCCAAGGAAAATATGAATTATTGTCAGATATGTTGGTCTCGTCCACCCTTCAATTTATTTCATCTTTGAAGGGTCCATAGATATCTCATTGCTTCTGATAATATGTCCCAAAAATGTGACTTCCTTCAACTGGAACTCACATTTTTCATACTTTTTATAAAGATTATCCTTTTTTAAGGTCTTTATCATAGTTCTCATATTATCCACATGCTCTTACTTGATTTCAAAGTATATTAGAATATCATCTATAAATAATTCCAAAAAATATCAAGGTAATCTATAAATACAATATCCATAAAGTCCCGAAAGATTTATGGATAATTAGTGAGTCTGGATGACATTACTATAAACTCATAGTGCCTATACCCTATACGGAAATTAGTTTTGGGGATATCCTTCTTCTTCACCCTTACTTGATAATACCCTAATCGAAGATCCACCTTGTAAAATTATTGGTTTCTACATAGTTGATCAAACAATTCATCAATCCATGTTATATAATACTTGTTCTTTATTGTGATATTTTTTATCTCATGATAATCAATGAAAAGGTGCACTAACACATCCTTCTTCTTAATAAATAGGATTGTTTCACCCTAAGGTGAAGCACTTGGGTATATGAAACCTTAATCTAGATTATCCTTTAGTTTTTTCTTCTGATCCTAAAGTTCCATAGCATCAATTCTGTATAGATTCTTGGATAATTTTAACTCCCTAGGTATAAACTCAATTGAAAATTCAACCACTCGGCTATGAGAAAGACCAGAAAGTTCTTCAAAAAACACATCAATGCATTCCCTCACAATGGTAATGTCTTCGAGGATGATCTTTTCCTTATACTCAATCATTTTATATAGATACACTTGCTCATAGGGAAATAATATCTATGCTTGAGATATTAGTTCTAAATAAGATTCATCCTCCTTGCATTTGTACAGAATCAGTGAATGATTCATGATATGGAGAGTAATTTCCTTCTTATAGAAATTTATATTGGATCTATATAGGGAAATCCAATCCATAACTATAATTGAATAAAATTCCCATAAAGGGAGTATCACAATGTTCACTGGGAAGTTAAGACCATAAATTTTGATAGGGGAGGAGTAATATACCTGGGATGAAATTATTACCCAATTTTCTATTTTCATCGATATATCTACTTCCATTCATTGAGGTGGTGTTTGAATAGATAAACTAAACTTGTGTGATATGAAGGAGTGCATAGAACCAGAATCAAAAAGCATATTCTCTATTCATGAATGAATAACTAGATTACCTGTCATCAATTCATTTTCATGATCCACCTCAATGGTTGTAATGGCATAAGATCACCCTTACTTCCTTGGAGGTTTTCAGCGTAGATTATCTCCAAAAAACCTTGTCTTAGTCAATTTTTTTGCAAAGTTCCTTTGTTCCTTGAAGTTGACACATTGGAAAAAGTTTGAGGGTTGATTGGAGAATTACTCTCTCCCATTAAATTGGTGGGTTTCTCTCATTGACAATCGCAATCTTGGTGTCTAAAAAATTTTCCCATCCCATTGAATCAATTTCTGAGGTTATTCTTTCCACACTTTTTGACAATTAGGGTATTGAAATTTCTTACCACCATTATATTTATCAATCCCACAGAAAGAATTAAACTCCACTTTCCACTTATTATCCACAATATATCCATGATATTCATTGATCTCCATCACAAATTTGAGGTCACATCAAACCATTTACACTTATTTATCAATGTTCTAAATCTATAGAGATTTTTATAAATGTTGTTTTATCCCACCAAATAAGTGATCATCTTTTCATTCAGGGGTAGCGATAAAGTTGTAGTCATATTGTGAAGTTTTCATCATACTATCTGATGTATTCATCATCTTTTTTTATAGGGAAAGGAGATATATTTCCATTTTAAGTTAGAGAGTGTGAGGAAAATATTAATCAAAAAACATTTTCCAAAATTCCTTCAACCATATCACTTATATCTATTCCTTAGGCTTTGTGTTCTTGATCAATGTATACCACTGATTAGTTTCTCCCCCTAAAAAATAAATAGATAGTATAAATTTATCTTTCTTAAAACATTAAAGAATAGAGAAGATCTTCTCAATAGAGTTGATCCATTATTCCGTGATTAAGCGATCGTATGATCCATTGAAAGTCAGAGACCTTTATCACATAAAGGTCTTAATTGTAGCATGTTACTTCTTAGGGGGATTTGGTAATTCATCTTGATTTAGGTTTCTATTCATAACCTCAGTCAAATTAGAGAGTATCATCACAAAGTTTGTAATTCCTTCTCCCATTGGGTTGGGCATCTTGTTTGGATAGTCATCACATTTCCCTTCACATTATTTTTTTACTCAGTTCCTCCTATTTCCAAAAATTAGCTAGAATAAAGGTAAAAATAGGGATGAGTTTTTCAATCTATTAAACACATAAACAAGAATCCAGTGACATTAAATTTATAACATATAAATGAAATCTATTTCCTTAACATATGAATTTCATGACTTCAATCTATGTTATCCATGATTTATTTGATAACATAGACACATATGTGAATTTTTTCCCTTAAAATGGTTAATAAATAGATTTTGAATTTACCGAAGAAAATACCCTAGGAGTTTTAAACTAGGTGTTCAGTCAGGCTCGTTTTCCTGCACCAGTTCTCAATCAAGTCTAGTTCAATGTAGTGATTTTGGGTTGTAACCCTAGGTTCATCTGTTTTAGAATCACATCCTCATGTAGTATCCAGATATAGATATATTTTCATGGAAACCACTTCCTCAATAATTTACCAAAATTTAGGGATATATTATTATGTTTAGTGTTATACCTAAATATCTATCTAATATTTTCTAATCCTATTCCAAAAAATAACTAAACTTTAGTTAAATATAAAATATGACAACCCTTACCTTTATTAAACATTAATTCATGATTTATTAAATAATAGTACACATAATAAAACATGTAATATCAATAATCCTAGTGTATTTTGGAATTAGGTACATTATATAACAACTTAAAGTAGGTGATGCATCATCATTAATGAAAACTTCCTTAACATGCTCATATTATTCCATCATTCTTAAGACTGCATGGGATAACATGGTGACATACATAGGAAACTGGTGAGATATAAATTCCATTAATGGTATAAGAAAAGGATAATATAAAGAATGTATTACATGTTAGACAATAGGAATATAAATGGGAAATAAAATTCATGATAATCACAAACATAAACAATGAGGAATGATATGGCATGATAACATAAAGGAAACATGGGAATGTAGCAACAACTTTAAACATGACATCATAATAATAAGTCAATGTTAAAAAAAATACATCATAAAATAATTTTTTTGGATTACATATCATGCACCATGCATAGAATCTCATTAGAGTTAAACATTACCTAATGCATTGGAGGACTATCTGGGCACACCCATCATACTTATATCATGTGCATGCATAAGTGCGCCACATAGATCATATAAATAATAAAATATTTAATCACCTTTAATACCATTATAATGGAGTGTTTATTAAATACATGTATGTACCCAATAAAAGAAGTATATCTATACAAATGTGAACACCCTTAATAGGAAATGGGTACAAGTATTCACTACACAATTTTTTGGCCTAGAAAATCAAAATGAGATTTTGGCAGCATAACAGGGGAGCATAAATGTTCATTATAGGTCTTAATGAGATTGAAATGGTAATATCATCATTTTAATAGTATATGGTCAGTAATAGGGATATTTAATAACATATCCCAGCATTATTAATTTGAGAAAAAATTCATAACATAATGAAGATGCTTGAATAAAGAGGAGAAGGAGAGGATTTCTTACCTTGAGATGATGATTCAAAAAGATTGGGAGAAGATTATTGAAAACTAGGGGCACATTAGGATTTATATAGAGAGGTTAGGGTAGATTAATTATGTGATACAAATTTTTTTAGTGAAGTTGAATTGGATATTGGGTGGGTTTATATAGGGAAAGAGAGGGGAGTTCTTTATTATTTCCCAAATCTGAGTTTTGGACTCTATATAATAAAGTAATCAAACCAAAAACCTTCCTAGGGGGTATTCTCATAGTTTCCATAAAATAGGATTTTTTTTAATTATTTTATAATTACAAATGCTGAACTTATTAAAATATTACCCTTTGTGATGTGGAAGTGAGTCATGTTCTTATAGAAATGGTTTTAAAACCATAAAATATAATATAGGTTTTAGAGGATTCATAAATAACTTATAAAATTAATAAGATAACATAAAAACAAACAAATTTAAATTGAAAACATATATTTGTTCATAGATACATTTTATATCATTTATTATATCACTTTTGGGTCATTGTGATGTCATAATACGCACCATATATTTATACCAGATTTATTTTTTTCCCAAAAATTCAACTATCTCAAAAAAAAATTAAAAATTTACAATTGGATAATTTAAACATGATGATTCCAAAAATAATATTTATTTTTTTGAAAATAATTTTTGAAATATATGAATTTTCAATTTTGAAATATAATTGACATTTATTGAGAAATGTTGGGATTTTTAACAATAATAGTATTTAAACCCTTATAAAAATTACATTTGAATTCATAAAAATTATATCATCGTTTATATTTAATAAAAGTTATTTAATAATAATATTTTATTAAAATATTATTTTTTTTAAAAATCAATTAATTCATAAAAATAAATGTCCTAATTGAAATTGAATATTACCCAAAAATATAATTTGTGTTTTATTGTATCAAAATAAAAATCATTTAGAAAGTAACAATAATAAGTAGAAAATATATTAATTATTATATACAATATACATAATCATATTATTAGGGTCTTGATACATATCCCTTTATTACACAATAATATCCCATAAGGGTAAGGTGAGTGATGGTGATATTTTCATGGGGTGATTCAGTGTACATGGTTTGGGTCATGTTCTCGATGAGCTTGATATTCACTCATAAAAGGTTTTACACGTACTTTAGTTGTTGGATCTCATATTGGGATTGTGAAATGGAAAATAATATGGATTTATATTTGTTTAAATCAATAATAAATGAGCTTCATAAGGTATGATTCTATTGGTTGAGACCATCACTCCATTTGGATGTGTTGATTGGATTTGTCAAAACACTATATTTATACTAATCATGTGATCGCTATTTAATGTCTATATTATCAATGATTATGTTTCTTAATATTTTTTTAAATCTAGTAGGATATAATAAAACCAAATAAATTTATCTATTTTATATAACCACAATACATAATAATACATGTAAATAAACCACAAATGGAATTGTATTTATAAAATTTTAGGTTGTTACATTTCCCCATTATCATGAACTCATTATAAACCTGAGAGATTTCCAAATCATTCTTTATTTCTCAAACAGATCATGATTCACATTAACTTAATGGTCCTGGTGAAGTATTCCAATTGGAATGACTAAGGCACACCATACCCAAAATGTATGGGATTGCATCCTGGTAGCATGATATTAAATTGTGCAAAATATTATACCCTATATAACCTCTTAAACCATTTGTTATCATCTATTTATAGGCCTTATTTTTGTTACTTGAGATCCAGACTTTTTTAATATATTTTGGTGTATTGGTCTACATTTTGATAGAATTACCCATCTAATAACTATGTGTGGCATGATTCTCATTACTACAGGGTATGTTGTGTTGGAGTTAGTTACCTAGAACTAAATTATGTGTACCTTATGATAAACATGTATTCATATTAATGAATATTAATAAACTACTTGTCACGTTATGATTGTTCGTTTGCATGACATAGTATGTGATAATGTCCTAAGAGTAGTTGTAGCAATAAAAGGTCATAGAAGTTCTCTTCTATGATGAGAACCAAGAAGTGCTTCAACACTATTCATTAATAAATGTTATATAGCTGGATAATATCATTTTAGGGACACAAATGATATAGTCTATCATGGGTGGACACTCATAGGACATTGAGGTACCTTCTCATGGGGTACACCCATGGTAATATCCAATAGGATCTTATGAAAAAGGGAACCGCCAATAGGAAATCCATATTTATACGTATCATTGGATGTTCCTATTTTCAGACAAGTGTATTGGTCGTTAAACTTTAATATTATTATTGATTAATATTATGAGTCATTTAATTTGATGTATTGGCAAAAATCGTGATGACAGATGTTTACAATGAGCTAGGATATGTTTGGTGTGTCATGGGTAATATTGCATTACTGGATAATGCGAGAAAGAAGTTTTCCCTTATGTTTTTTAACATAAGTTAATATCTCAGGCTCTTTTATGGGAATTATATATCCTAAATAAATACATGGACGTGATGTTCTATAGGAAATTTATATTTCTGAAAATTCAAAGAAAGAAATAATAGAGCATATAGGTTAACAGAACTCACATGCAACCAGGTCATTTAGAGATATTGTGATAAAGGGATTATATTACATTGTAAGAATATATATATGGTGACATGTCGTTGAGGTATTAATTTCCTTTTCTATTGGTTCCTTGGCATGTTTTCAGATGATAACCTTGGAATTTAGGCTGCTTCTCCTAATGCCACTAAGAAAGAGGCATAGAGAGCCTCACACAAAGTGTATCCACAATCTCAGTTAAATATTATATATTATTATTTTATTATTTAATGGGTTGAATAAATACTATTCCCATACATGGTTTAGTAATTATTCATGTATTCTTGATCACATATAAATACTTATTTTTTATATAGTAAATATAATATTTATTTATTTTTTAAAAATAATACAATGACATTTATTTAAGAAAAAAATAATCATTATTCAAGGTCCATTTAATATTATAGAGGAATGCCAGACTGAGTTTTTAGGTCTAGTGATAAATAATAAATATTGAATATTATTTTATTAAATAATATTTAATTGTAATTTGGATGTTAAGAACATGTCGAGAAATAATGATATTATTATTATTATTTGACATGGGGTTTTACTATGATTATATAAATAATTAAGGGTACTTGTGAAATTATTTTACTTTAACCCCATTTACATATAAACCCAGTTATTTTATTTTATCATAGATCTAATTGTGTTGTGCACAATAAATTTTGGAGAATACTCTCAAGCCTAGAGAGATTCCTTCTCCAAGAATTCTCACAAGAACGGAAAGCAATCCTACTCCATTGGATCAATGAGAATTCTTTGGAAGTGATTCTCGAGAAGATAAAAGGTGGACAACACAAACACAAGGATCTTCCATGCTATCACCCAGATATTCCTTCCACGGCATATTAAGATTCGTAAATCACATGTGGATTACCTCTAGAGGAAATCTGTGTTTTGTTTCTATAATGAAACAACTTTGCACTACAGATCTGTCACCGGATTCATCAACGAATAAATAATTCTTTATAGGTAATTATTCATCTAATTAAATTAATTATAAACAATATTTTTTGATCTCCTCTCTCTTGGTCTTGGCATTCTATCATTTTTCTATTTCTTTGATTCAATTTTATTTATCATAGTATTCATCATCGCATAGATCTCATATTGATCATAGATTGTTGAAAAAAAAAGAAAATTTGGGCACCCCCCACCACACACTTCCACTACACCTAGAACCTATAAGTGGTATCATAGGGTTCATATAATTATTTATAATTATTTATAGATTTTTGTTGATTTACACATTTTAATTATTTTTTCAATTCAATTTTGATCATTATTTTAATCTAAATCGTGAGATCTTCTTCTTCCTCCTAGGATTATCATAGATCTAATCGAGATGATTAATTTTATGATTAAAATAAAATTGATAAACTCATCCAAAGGTTATAAGGTTTCTATCTAGACAACACTAGACTACACGTCGTGTAACCAGAGTTACATATTGTGTAGTCACATTCAATGCATCAGAATTGATTCAGAAATCAATTCAAGATTATGCATTGACAATTTCATTAATTACACAATTATTGAACCATGTGTTGACAAGAATTTAACGGTGTGAGGCCACCCAAACTACCCACTATCTAGCCTATATACACGTCATGTAGTTTCTTTGAGTCTAATATAGGACATGTATTCCATACACGGCCTACCTGACTAGTGACCATGTAACTCAGAGTTCACAGGGTGTGTGGCCTAATGGACACACCATGTACTCCAAAATTTCTAAGGCAAAAATTACACACCATGTCCCTAGGCATATGTCTTGGATAGACAGGGAGAGTTTTACGTTCCGTATTGATCATATTTGAATGTCGTGTACTTATAACAAGTTATGAAAATTTAGAATTTATTTATTTTACTATGTAAGCCTAGATACATATACTTGCATGTGGTCATAAAGATAGGACACACCATGTGATAGGTTTTAATATGCATAAATATTTAAATTTTTAAATAATATCTATGTAATGTTCATATTTGTATATCATGTATAATTTATATTACAAGTTGTTACTCTACATGCATTTAAACATAACAAGTGACCAAAAAATCATGTAATTCATGTAATCATCCATGAAGTACATGTTTTGAAAGTATGTGACAAGTCGTTTATGCTATATGTCACAAGAGTAAAATTGTATACTAGTATAATCAATGTTAGGAAGAATCATATGGGTATTCACCATGTTTCTTCTAAGGTATATTTATGTACAAAGTTAATCTTAAATGAATATATTTAATTTATTTAAAATTATAATGGATGAGAATATCAAGGAAATTTATATGATAATTAAGATAAAAGGATTGATTAATTAAAGATGTTAATCAATCGATTCGAGCATGATTTATATTAGATAAGAATAGTTAATAATTGAATTCTAGTTTAATTAAATGTGTAAGTTATTGCATGTATATAGATTATCAGGAGCTTGACCATAAATTTTTTATGTGATTAGTTTCATTTAATTTATTACTAAATTAAATTGTTGTATTGTGTTCCTTATCTCTTTTCATTATGTAGGGCCTATGTGCCCATGGTTTCTTTTATGTAAACCACATTTTACCCTCCCCTATGTGTGAGTAAATGGAATATGTAATAGATGGATATCCCAAGATAGTGAAGGTGGTTCAAGTTCAGAGTTAATGCCAAAACAATCTAAGGAGATACAAAGGTGGACAGGTGGAAAGCTACAACATGAGCCTTAATTGGTTCAAGGTGCTTTTCCCCTAGTTCAATGGTTATTTTATCAATCTCTAGATAAACTAACCATAAGTAAAATATCTTGATCATACGGCTTCATTATTTTATTTCTATTATTTTCATGGTTATTACATTATGGATGTCTTATCATGATCACAGAATTAATGAATTAACAAGCATGCAAGATAGAACTAAAATAAACTAGATTATGATTAAGTATTATCTAAGTCATTTTTAATCACATAAGTAAATCCAATTAATATGAAAAATAATGTGATAAAGATAATAATTTTAAATTTATTCATAAAAGGATAAAATCCCCAAATTAAATATATTAATTTGGTATAGACTTCCATTACTTTAGTTAAAATCGAACCATAGTTCAAAGTGCTTGACTAGCCAAAGTTGGGGTGATTTCAATTGTCAGATAATTTTAACTTGAGGTTTTGGGTTAACTTAACTTATTTCAAATCAAGTATTGACTACCAAAGTAGGAATTATTTTAACTTAGATTAAATGTTTGAGGAAATCCAATTTAAGGATTTTAGGATTGGGGAGTACACTCAACAGATCAAGGAACTATGAGTTAATGCAGTCGTAATTTGGAATGCCTACATATAACCATTGAAGTTGCTTGACAAACCAATTTTGGGGAAATTAGAAGTGTAATATGGATCCTTTCCACTAAGATTTCTGAGCAACATGAAATTTTTAATCCAATGGTGAGGGATATTGAGTTTTTCTAAAATAGTGGGAGACAAGTAAATATAATATTTATTTATTTGTCAAAATTTTATCAAATAAAGTACTAAAATTATACTTATCATATTTTATAGAAAAATAATTAAAATGAATTCAAACATATTTTTGTGTTCTATACTTGGGAAGGAAAATATTCTCACCATCACAGATTTCCATGAATGGAAAAGGCACCTACGTTTCATCCTTCTCCATGAAAAGAAATCGTATGTGTTGAAAGAATATTTACCAGTTGCACTTAGCAATGAGTCATGTGATGAAGATCTATCTACCAATGAGAAACATATGGATGATGCTATAGATGTTCAGTGTTTCATGTTATCATCCATGTATAATGATATTTTAAAGCTATATGAGGACATGGATGTGTATAACATAATGTCTCAACTTCAGGACCTCTATCAAGAGAAGGAGAGACAAGAGAGGTATGAGATCTCCAATTCTTAGTTTACAACTAATCTTAGAGAGTATGTACCACTTGGGACTCATGTATTCAATATTATTGGCTACATTGAATTCATGGATGTATTAGGGATTAAATTACTAGATGATCTATATACAGGACTTATACTTTCATCACTACACAAGACCTTTTTTAGATTTATTATTAATTAAAATATGAGAAACAATGAGAAGAGTCTTTAGAAACTTATTACATTAATTTTATTAGTGTATAAGGACATGGGTATGATAAAAAAATAGTTATTTTGGTGAATAAGAAAGGGAATAATAAAGAAAGGGGGACCAAGAATTATAAATAGTTTAAATCTCCAGATCACCTTCCTTCTAAGAAGAATAACATCCAGAGACAGGGCAAGGAAGATGAGGCAGTATTTTTTTCATGTGGAAATCCATGCCAATGGAAGAGTAAATGCACCTAAAATAAAGGGGAATCTAAAGGTTCATTTTTTATCAAGTGAAATATTTCCATTTCTACGCATTGAGTTTTAGATACATCTTTTGGTGCTCACATCTTTACAAAAACGAAAAAACAAAGTATATTATATAAGATTTCCAGAGGAAGGTACATCTGCGAGATGCCAATGGAGTGTGGATGGATACCTAATCCATTTGTGACTACCAAATCTCATTACAAATGAGAATGATTTTGGTTTTGAAATATTTTTATTGTGTACCAATAGTTACCAAAAGCATAATTTGTCTATCATGCTTAGATATAGATGGGTTCATTTTCAAATTTGGAAATAAAAGTTGTTTATTTTATAAGGAAAACATATGTTATGGTATAGAATATTTAAATAATGGTCTTTATGTATTAAATTATAAAAATCGTATGTTGGAAATTGATAATGAATCATTTTCACATGACTCATATAACACCCAACAATGGCATCACTATCTTGGTCATATAAACAAAACCATTTGAAAAATCTCTATCAAGATAGTTATTTAGATACTTTTGAGATAAATCCATTTGATAGATATAATTATTTTTTACAAGGGAAAATGACCAAACCACCATTTGGTTGACATGGTTAAAGGGCCACAGATCTTCTAGTATTGGTACACACTAATGTGTATGGACCATTTCAAGTATAAGCTAGAAATGGATATTCTTACTTCATAACTTTTACTGATGACTTGAGTAGATAACTCTAAATTTACTTGATGAGGTATAAGTTTTGATTACTTTGATAAATTCAAGGATTTCAAGAATGAAGTAGAAAATAAACTCAGTAATAAGATAAAGAAGCGTCAATCTGATTAAGGTGGTGAATTTCTTAACCAAGAGTTCATTGACTTTCTATGAGAATTTGGGATTCTATCTCAACTCACTCCACTTTATACACCATAGTGGAATGGTTTTAGTGAAAGGAGGAATTGTACCTTATTGTAAATGGTAAGGTCGATGATGAGTCATGTAGATCTTCCATTATCCTTTTGGGTAATGCAATACAAACTGCAACATACACATTAAATTGAGTACCAACTAAAGTGTAAATTGGAATTCCCTTCGAGCTATAGAGTGGAAGGGAACCCATTTTATTACATACATGTGTATGGGGTTGTGGGGTATTTGTTAAGGCATTGTCAGGAAATAAAATATCACCCCGAGGAATGAGGTGTATCTTTATAGGGTATCCCAAGGAAACAAAGGGATACTACCTATACAACCCCTCAGACAAGAAAGTGGTTGTTTCTAGACAGTTCTTATTTCATGAGAGGGATCACATCGTAAAAAATGATAGTGGGAAAAAGATTGACTTTGTTGAATATAATGGTAAAGATACACAAGATTTGGTATAGGAATAGAATCCATATGTCCCCATGTAATAATTAGTTTTTAAAACATAAGTACTACTTAAGAGCATAAGAGAGGTAAGAGAACCAGAGAGATATGGTTTTCTGGTCACTAGGGATGGTGACTTATTATTGGTTTACAATGATGAACCTATCTCCTACAAGGAGGTAGTAGAGAGATCAAAAGGTACAAGATGGAAAGACGAACTGAATTCTGAAATGGATACCATGTATCAAAACCAATTTTGGGTTCTGGTCAATGAGATAGTTGATATAAATCATGTTGGATTCAAATGGGTATTCAAGATGAAACTATACATAGAAGTTAAAGTACCTATAAATCAAGGCTAGTGGATAAAGCATTTAAACAGTATTAAGTAATTGACAATGATGAGACCCTTTCACCAGTTTCCATGTTTAAATCCATTAAAATTTTACTTGTAGTATCAACTTACCATGACTATGAGATTTAGAATATGGATGTCAAAACTACATCATTTAATGGGAACCTTTAGGAAGATGTCTATATGACATAAATAAAAGGTTTTGTGACTCCAGGTGATCACAAAAGTATTTTCAATGTTGATATCCATTTATGGATTGAATCAAGCATCTCGGCGATAGAACATTCAATTTGATAAAGCCATTAAAGAATTTGGTTTCATAAAGAATAAATGTAAGTCATGTGTTTATAATAGTTTTAGTGGAAAGTAGGTGATTATCCTGGTAGTATATGTTGATGACATATTACTTATTGGAAACGACATGGTATACATACAGTTAGTTAGGTACTGGTTAAAAAAGTGTTTCTCCATGAATGACTTCGGTGAAGTAGCCTACATTCTAGGGGTCATTATAATTCATGATAGATCCAAGTGGCTACTTAGACTATGTCAAAGTACATATGTTGACCATTTACTAAAGATATTTAGTATGGAACAATCCAAGAGGGGATTGGTTATAGTGTCTCAAGGTTTACATCTTTCTAAGAAAATGTGTCCTCAAGCACAATAAGAGAAAGACAGAATGAGTAAGATCCCATATGCTTCAACGATAGGATCAATCATTTATGCCATGTTATATACTATAATTGATGTTTTATATGCATTGAGTATGGTAGTAAGATATCAATAAGATCTAGGAGAACAACATTGGACTACTATTAAGATTATCCTTAAGTATCTGATAAGAACTAAGGGTTTGTTCCTAGTGTATGGTGGATATGAGGAGCTGGTCATTAGGGGTTATACTAATGATAGTTTTCAAATAGATCATAATTATATGAAGTCACAATAAATGTATGTTTTCTATCTAAACAAAGGATCTATGATCTAGGAGAGTTCAAAGAATCCAGTTGTTGATGAGTCTATAGTGGAGTCTGAGTATATAGAGGCTTTTGAGGTAGCCAAGGAAGCCATTTAGATTAGTAAAATTGTCCATGATCTTGATGTGGAACCTAGAAGTAAAGATACTATCACATTCTATTGTGATAATACTGTATTAGTGGGTATTGAAAAAGAGTCATGGTCACACCAATAGACAAAGCACATACTCTGAAAGTATCACCTCTTGAGGGATTTCTATCAGAGGGGGGAAGTTGTAGTAAGAAGAGTACCCACAGAAGAGAATGTGAAAGAATCATTTAATAAAGTCCTATCTCAGTAGAAGCATGGGTATCATGTGAGAGCTATGGAACTGAAGGTTGTTAGCAGTTGGATCTAGTTCAAGTGGGATTATGTTGGAGTTGGTTCCCTATAACTAACTTCAGTGTACTTTATGATAAACATGTATTAATTGTTTCTAATATTAATAAACTATTTATCACATAATTATTGATCTTATATGTGACATAGTATGTGATAAATTTCTAACAGTAGTTGTTGCACTAAAAGGTCATAGCAGTTCCCCTCTAGGATGAGAACACAGAAGTGATACAACACTATTCTTGAATAAATGTTCTATATCTGGATGATATCATTTGAGGGACACAAATGATACAGGCTATCAGGGATGGACACTCATAAGAATTTTAGGAACCTTATCTTGGTGTACTCCCTTGGTAATTTCCAGTAGGATATTATAAGAACATGAACCTCCAGTAGGAAATCCACATTTATATGTGTCATAGGATGTTCCAATCTGCAAATGTTTATATTGGTCCTTAGACTTTAATATTATTATTAATGAATATTATGAGTTATTTAATTTGATGTATTGATGAAAATTGTGATAATAGATGCTCATGGTGTGGTAGGATATGTTGGGTATGTCATGAGTAATATTTCATTAATGAATATTGCGAGAAAGGATTTATCCATTCTATTCTTTAACATAAGTTAATATCTTAGGCCCTTTTATGGAAATTATATATCCTAAATAAATTCATATCCACATTGTTATATAGGAAAGTTCTATTTCTAGAAATTCAAAGAAAGATAAAATCGAGCATATAGGTTGATGGCACTAGCATGCAACCTTATCATTTAGAGATATTGTGATAAAGGGATTATATTACACAGTAAGAATCCATATGAGGTGACATTTCATTGTAGAATTAACTTATTTCTCAATGGGTGTATTTCCATGTTTCTAGATGCTAACCGGTGACTTTAGACTGCTTCACCTAATTCTATTGAGAAATAGGCCTAGAGGGTTACACACTAAGTGTATCTAGAATCTTAGTTAAATAATATATATTATTATTATTATATTTAATGGGTTGAATAAATATAATTCTCATACATAGTTTAATAATTATTCATGAATTCTTTGTCACAAATAAATATTTATTTTCTACTTGGTAAATATAATATTTATTTATTTATTGGAAAATAATACAGTGATATTTTTTTAATAAATAAATAGTCATTATTCAAGGTCTGTTAAATATTATGGAGGAATGGTGGACCGATTTTTTAGGACTGGTGTGAAATAAAAAAATATTGAATATTATTTGATTAAAAAATATTTAATTATAATTCTCAAGTTAAGCACATGTTGATAAATAATGATAATATTATTATTATTTGAAACGGGGTTTCACTAAGATTAAATCAATAATTAAGTGCACTTGTGAAATTATTTTATTTTAACCCTTGAGATATATAAACCCAATTATGTTATTTTATCATAGATCTAATTCAATTGTGAACAATGAATTTTTTATAATCATCTCAAGTCTACAGATCTCCCTTCTCCAAGAATGCTCCCAAGAACGGTGAGAAATCCTCCTCCACCAGATCAAGGAGAATGATTTGGAAATGATTCTTTAGGTGATTAAAGGAGGATGACACCACCATAAGGATATTCTATGATATCACCTAAAGACTCATTCTGTGACATATAGAGGTTCATGGAACACATTTATATAACCGCTAGAGAAATATTTTCTTGGTTTTTACAACGCAATGACGGTGAATCGTAGATATATTGTTGGATTCATCAATGATGAAATAATTCCTTTCTAGTAATTATTTATCTAATTAAATTAAATATAAAAAATATGGGTTTCTCTCCTCTCTCATTGTTCCAGTGTTCTATCCCTTATCTATTATTTTGATTAAATTCCATTGATCATAGTTTACATCGTCACATAAATCTTGGATTGATCATTGATTATGGAAAAAATAAAGTTGGGAACTGCCCATCGCATGCTTCCACTATGCCCAAAACCTATATTTTTTATGCCTCAATCCCAAATACTAGAAATAACAATAGATTTTATCGATGAAAATGCCCACATTCCTATTATACGATCCATATCTATATCGGGAATCTCTATTCAATAACTACATGTGGATCCTCATGGAATATGTTGTGATGCGTAGATTTTATATCATAGGCCTAGTTACAAGTTACAAAGGCCCCTACCATTATATGTGACATTTGATTCCTCATCACATGACATAAAGCTAAATTAAATTGTCTTAGTAGCATGATGTCAAACTACATATCATTTAGCCCATACATCATGACCCTAAACTGTGTGCACCATGATCAAATTTGTATGACCTAACAAACATAAAACACGGTGGTCTAAATTAAAGACCATAAAATAATAATAATAAATATTTAAAACTTTTAATTATGAAATCCTATAAAGGTAAACCTAATAAAAAGTCAATTATTCACTATTTATGTCTTTCATCTTCAGGAATATGGAAAATTTGGAGCGTAAATAGAGAAAATGTGACAAGATTATAAGTCTCATCATATAGCCCTAGAAAAATAAAGGATATTCTCACCAGAATCATAGGTCTAGGAAAAAGTTATAACATTCATTCATCAAATATGATCATCTTGATAATGCATTCATTACATGATGATGTAATATTTTTGGTACGAAAACCTTCCTTGAGTACCCTCTCTTTAACAAAACTATTTTATTTCTCAAGGGATTTACTCCAAAAAAATATTCCATAGTTATAATTAAGGAATTTATTAAACTACATGGGATACCTCTATTTGGATATACTTAAATATCCTTTACATGGATCTACAAATGTACCCCCAATTTGGTCTTCCAACCATAGGCATGTTTTCATCCTAAAGAGAAGGCCTTATAATCTCTATATGCCTCGATGCCATTGTATTATAACTGATCACTTTAATATAATCGACATTCATCCCAATCATACATGACACATCTTATTATACCTCATTCAATATCTATGGGTTATAACTTACCCTACTCATAATCTAAATATTCAAGTGGATTCAATATCCTTAAAGTTGTGACTTCATATGTTTGACCCATTTTCAAAGTAAGGATGCGTCATATCATTATTGAATCATTGACAATTATTATCATGTGACCCTAAACCACAACACATAATGGTCTGATCTTCATAACCATAAACTGAATGCCATTGGTATAATCTATGTTTAGAAATGGATCCCTCATTTATGTTAGGTCATTCTTTAATCTTACTAGATAGATTGTATCATATATTGGTTCAAATTTTTTTGACCTTAGGAATCACCAACCATTGTTTCATACATCATGACCTTAAATTGTGTGTACCTTGGTCAAATTTCTATGACCTTAAAACTCTATCCCTTTCTGGTCCAAATCACATACCATAAATTCCCCAATGAAAGAGAAACTGAGCTCACTAGGTTAAAACCTCATAAGGGGGAACCTAGGAAACAAGTTAATTCTCCACTCATTAGACATGTAACATGTGTAATTCAGGTAAAAACATGGGATTAAAATAGAAAAGTAACAAAATATGTTAGGGTAAAAACCCAAAAAGGTTTACCTAATAAAAATCCAAGTTATTTTCTGCTAGGTCTCCCCAGTATGAATCTTAGGTAGAAATTAAGGAAATAAAGAAAAAGGTAATCATATTGTGGGGTCCACAATATAAACATTTCATTAGTAAAGTTTTTATTTCTAGGCCCCTTGACCTATGAAAAAATTATAGAATTTAGTTTTCCCTTCACCTCTGGTATATCAGCCCAGAGGACCCATGTGAAATTTATAAAGACGTAATTTCAGGGTATTTGAACCCTTTTGAGCATTGGAATCCTCATTCCAAATTCCCCCATCACAATCCTCATCATGTTGATTCAAATAATTCATATAAACTGACCAACTATATTTTATGGTTATGTTAGATATTCCTATACCCATTTATGAGCCATGCCTAAGAGGAAATCATCAGAATTGACTAACTCGAGTGTACGATGAAGGTAGTTATAGATATACCCATCCATGAGACATGTTAACGATGAAACCTCACTAACTCAAGTGTTTTTGGACCATGATTTACATTATCCATTTCAAATTCAATATTCATATGGATTCAAGTTATCTTGATTCTACCCTTTCAATGTTTTTCAATCCAACATGAAGAGGAAAATAAAGTGAAACATTGGTAAAAGATATTTGGAAAATGATTGGGGAAAAATATGTTTCATTCATTGATCAGGAAATGAATATAGGAAATTCTATTATTTGGAGCCTCTCCATGATTATTGAAAGTAGGGGAATGGAATTTCATAGACCACATTCCACAAAATCATAAATGTTATCAATTGATTTTAATCATTGGTTGTATTGATCTCTAAGTTGATTATGCCTAATAGTTTCATCATATACATGAGGAGTAAGAATTTTTATCATCATAGAAGAATATTTCAATACATTCTCTACTTTATAAATTTAATTTTTGTTCTTCATGATTTCATTATCCATAATTTAATGCATTTTTTTAAGATAAGCGAACTCTTTGTGAAGTTGTTCGGATAAAGCTTGTTATTTCATGATGTAGTTTTTACTCATCATGGTTGTGACTATATATTGAAAGTATTCCTAGATTACAAAAACCCTAAGTATCATAGTAGTTAACGATGACTCGGTTATATAAAGTTTCAATACTAATTCTTTTTCATATTCTTATGTTTGAAATATTTCTTTTACTACATCATTAATGGATCGACATTCAAACCTTCTATGTCACAAATTTATTAACATGTGGACAAACCAGGTAGATTTTGTGACAATTCATCTATAGGAGTTTGAGAAATGATATTTTAGATGTTATTACACATGGAAACATGAGTGGTTTAAAAATAATTAAGAACCTTTTGGACATACTTGGAGTTCTCTCTGATGGTGGAATATAATATGGCACTCTATCAACCAGAGAACGTCTAGCACTGGAACTGTCCTGAAGATCCATCATCCAATCAACTTTTTCTCCCAACATCATCATTTGTTAAGACATTAGATGTTTGAATCTTGAATCTTTTAATATTGATGTATAGATATCTAAATTAGGTATTTAACATTTTTTAGTCATATAAGATAATAAAACATTAATATTCAGTGTTATAAATCCTCACCATGTGAGGAGGATATGTTGTCCTTGTCCACCACCATTGATTCACTCAAAGTGATAAAAAGAGTGTCTTCTAGTAGAATCATATCCACTTGTGGATCCACAGATCCAGATGAAAACTCCTTATATTTGGCTATGATTAATATCCCCAAAAATGGTTTCCATATGAATGATGATTAGCATGATACCGAAAAAAGTGACCAATCTTAGTCAAACATTCCTTCCAGCAATAACATTCCAATGTCAGTAAGTTGTGATCTAGAGTATACAATCATAAATTAAATCCCTAATACATTATCCACCAACCTTAATGAATGTGAACAATAGAAAATTAATATGTATTGGAAATTTGTTCTCAATCTTCCTAAGTTTCACCTCTTTCCACTCCCATGTGCACCATTTCCATAAGAATCCCCACAAAAAGAGTAGGGACTATCTGGTATTGAGGGGGTAATTCAAGGTATTTAATCCCTATATTTTTTCCTTCAATATTAAATATATAGTATTTATTGTTAAGGATTATATGTGGACTCATTTTGGTTTTGGTTCCACTGATCCAACAGGTGATGCTCTAGGGTACGAGGTTGAATCTGATTTCATTTAGTCCACTACAATCGATGTGCCTGTAGAATCCCCTCATAATGTTATATAGGAAACACACTTCTATGTATTTTATTTTTTTATGCTCATGTAACCTCAACTGGTATTTGAAAAAATAAATAATTTAACACTAAGATACAAATTTGAATTGAGGGATAAGTGAATAGATATACTCACTCATATGGCCTGAAAGAATATGCCCGCCGGTTTACATTCCTACTGTTGTTTTATGATAACCTTTAGAGATAATTATATAGTAGGATTCACAAGTGTTAGTTCCAAATATCTAAAATAATTATATTTCAATGCCTTTATTTTTTTGGATATGTCATAAGAACCTCCATCATCAACTCTAGCACCTGGATCAGCCTCGGTACCCATCAACATGCCTCCAGTCAAGTACTACAGAGAAGGAATAGATAATTATTACTTTTTAATATCCTAAAATAATTATAAATATGGTTAATAAATATAAAATTGTATTTAATATAAATAAAATGAAAAGATATACCTTACCCCTTTAGGGGTACTCTGGCTGGTTTCTTATTCTTCGATCGAACCAACCAGGGGTCTCAACATTGGGAGCATTTTCGATGAATATCAAACCCATCATTTGGTAGAGTGAATTATACCCCATATATAGTAACCCAATACTTTTACATGTATTATTACATGACTATTAACATAAATATTCATTAATTTCAACCAAGATATCATGAGGCCTAGTGTCTTTAGAAGATAAGGTTCATAATACATCAAAGCAAGACTAAAAAAGCTTCTTTATTTTATTCCACATAATAATCTCAAAAGTAATTTTGATATCCTAAAACTACATGAAATGAACTTGAGAATGCATATAAAAAATGATTGAGATAAAAATCATATTAAGGGAATAAATATTATAAGGAAACATAAGGTGTGAGTCACAGGTATAACATGATGTCATAAAATAAAAGGAACATGAGTAAACATATGGGAGCATAACATAAAGAACATGGTATTATAAGATCATGGAAACATTGGAATTTTGGAAGTAAAATATAATATGAAATAATCATGAGTCAAGGATAAATATGTAGATAATATCTTTTGGTAGAAAAAGTCCCATAATGGATTAGGTTTACTCCCTAATCCCATAAATGATGTCTCATGAGACTAAAGTTTTAACCAATGAAATGGAATTCTATCTGGTTCCACTCATTATAACATATTCATGATTATGTGTTCCAAAAAAATAAAATCAATCATAATTCATAAAGATAAGAATTACCCATTTAAATAAATGGGTTGCATAAACTTATCACGGATCTTAATAAAAGGAAATTTCATAAAAAAGCCATTTGATAAATGAACATAAGACATGTATTACCCCATAAAAGGAAGTTAGAATTATCTAGGTACATATGTAATATATATATATATATAATTTAGAAGAAATACGTAATATAATGCCCCAACATTAAACATTACATAATCTTGAGTTAAGTTAAGAATTCACATTGATGATCTTTTTAGGTTTAGAGTTTTAGAGAATTAGGCCATAACTATTACATTACACCTCAAATATTAAAAGTATAAAATTATACTCTAACCAATGTTTTCACAACAATAAAACTCATTAAATAAAACAAGAATTATTTTCTTGATAAAAATATTCCTAAATTCTTCCTTTCTATTACCCTTCCTTATACCATGTGAAAAACATTTCAAAAACTTGGGATGATCATAAAAAGGTCAGTAAGTGATATAAAATAAGGGAAGAAAACAATATTCCATGAATATAGACAAATCAAGAAAGAATAATTTTCAATCATAAAGCATATCTATTTAACATACCTCATGAAATCATAAGATTTATGAATAACACATAGAAATCATAAATCATAAAGGTAACTTGTGGAATCCATAACATACTTACATTTTATCTTTCACATCTACATAAGGAGTAACATTTGGAGTACCCATCATAGTATATTCCTTAAATCTCTTAGGAGAAGCATTAACATTTACCTCCATCACATTAATCAAGGCATTGGAGAGTTATCTCAGGCTCGCCCACCCTAGGTTTATCACGGAACCACCCATATACGTATAAAATTACCAAGAACCCTAACATACCATAACACATAAAACAAGCATAAAGGAAAGATAACATTTCCACATTACAATCACCATATCATTTCAAGATATTAATATAATCAATGATTTTTCAAAACCATTATCAATACCAAAATACATAAAAATTGTATATAGTATTTATTTACCTTTTAAAAACATTATGGCTTGATAATGAAGCCAAATATCAAATAATGATCATGGCGGAAAAAAGTTCATTGTCACTGAGTATGTTAAAAAGAAAAATTCTCTTTGTTGTTTAGTAAAACGCTTCGTAAAACAAAATATTCCTTTTGAAAATTGTTTAATGAAATTAAAAGAAAAGGGTATAATTATAAACCGTATAAAATAAGTTCATGTATAACCTAAAATATGCCATAATGAAAGGATATTGAAACAAAGTCCCTTACAAAGTTCGTATTAATGACGTAAGAATTTATCAATGGGGTGAATATGTGTAGTAATAGTATATCCATAGAAATGGAATTGGAAATTATAACATTAATAAATAAATAGTGATTCCACACATAATCTTGGAATAATATAATCAACTAATTATGAATAAAACCTAATGATAGGAAATTGAGTTTAGAAATTCCCTTACGAAAATTTAGCAACCTAACAGCATCACTTAAAAATTCAGAAAATGAGTTGATGAGAGAAAAAAGGGTCTCTCATAATTTGTAAATAAATGGATATAAATAAGTATATATAATAACATATCCAAAAATAATAAAATGTATATTAAAAGTCATAAAAAATAATTCTTTGACTAAAAGAGGAGGGTGAAAGGTTCCCTTACCCTAAGTCCGACTTGTCTTGTTCATTCTTCATATTCCTAAATAATAAACTTAGGTTAATTTTAACTTTATTTAGAACATTTTTCATGTTTATTATTCATTTTATATTACTTATCATCATGTTATAAAAATTACATAATTATTTAAGTTCATATCGGTCATTTTGCCGATATTTGGTACTTGAGTCGAAAATGAACTTGATATAATTACAAATTTTCCATGTGGTCAAAAGTACATTATCTATAGAATATTATTCATGATTTAAATATCACATATATACAGTATATATATGTATTTATAATATTCCATAACATTTGGAGATAATAAATTAAATGCACCGTTCATAGAGACGGTAGGTTGTACATACGAATGAACGCTATTTTAATTTATTTATCATATTAAGGAAATGAAAACTTAATGATATATAGGTATATTATAATTAATGTATAATATCATATGTTATATATGTTACATAATTTCATTAACTCCATCCTTTATACGTTCTATTTATGGAATGAACGAGTCATATCACTTTGAGGGGGCGGTAGTCTACACTTCCCCAAATGAAATTATCGTATTTACACATTATGGAAAGCATAAAGGTATAGTGTAAATAAAAAATAATGAAGCATAGAGACAATATAAATATAATATATATCATATACAAATAAATTTTTATCATAACGTATACCATGAGAGGTGGTAGGGGAAAATTGAACAATCATCGTTTTTTAAGGTAGTATTTCACCGTACACAGAAACAGTATGTTCATATCAATTAGATGGAGGTGTGTGTAAGTGTAGTTAGAATACTTATCATAAAAAAAATAATAGTATATTGAGGATATTGGTTTTTTATTTAATCAAATAATAATAATATCATAGTGGGTGTAGATGGAAAATAAAAGAAAAGAACTTGAGAGAAGGCGTTACATCTAAATCGGGTAACTTCTTTTGATTTGAGCCAAAAGGCTTTCTTGAATTGCCTTATTCCCAAGTAAAAGATTATAAGAGTAAGGGATAGACATTGTGATATTATTTTATCATAATTTGAATGATCCAAGGGGCTTTAGAGATGTTATTAAATAGTTAGATGTGGCGTCCTTTTATAAGATGGAGGAGGGGCACTTTAGGAATGTCTAGAAATATTAATTTATTATAATTTTTATTTCATTTAAAAATGATTCCAAATTAATTTAATATTAATATAAGATTAATATAAGTCAATAAAATCATTAAATAATAATTATACATGTTTTGGATATTTTTTAATCCTTATCTTTTATTTAACCCTTTTTTACTCTTACTATTTTATCAAGTATTCAACATATTGAGCATAAAAATAGTTACCAAAACATGACAAATGTCCAATTAAATATTAATTAATAAAATTTTAGACTTATAATAACCATATTTCTTAATATTATATTTTTTGAAATTTTATAATATTTAATAAAATATTTTATATTTCAAAATATTAATTATGTCAATTTTGACACTATTCATATCATGACTTTTTAAAAATCCATAACAAATTGATTCCTTAGAAAAAAATTCTTGAATAAAAATATAACATGTTAATAGAATCCATAAAATTCGTGGATGGCATCAAAATAACCAAATTATATTTATTTTAACATTTATAACATCATTTATTTGAATCCTTTATTAATGAAGGAATCACTGCATCATCATTGTGTCATAATTATGTTTATTTATTTAATGTATGAAAATTATAAATAAAATATCAGTATTTATAAAATATTTTTATCTTTCTAATTAATATTTATATTCTAATAGATCAATTATATAAACCCATATAAAAACATTTAAGTAAAAGATACATGTTTATGTTATATTTATCTTAACTTTAAATTAATTCTTATAAAATGTCATTTTCACACCCAATTGGATCCATGGGGTCCCAAAATCAACCCAATTATGACCATGGTTGGATATATGTCATAAAATAGGATGATTACAAGTGTTAGGGTAGTTTAATATTATTATAATATTATTTTTTACTATTATTTACCAGATTTACCCTTTAACTATGGTAAATAAAATAATTACCGAAGTTATTATAATGGATAAAAATAAAAGGTACATATTCACACAATTTGGACATTTTGATTCCAAATATGGAATCCATTTTTTCAAAATCAAAACATAGAAGTTTCAGTAATTAATTTAAAATCAATTCTCGTTGTTAGAACCAAGAAGACGGTTTTTAAGAAGTAATAACTCTCAAAAGATTAACATATTTTTATGACCAATTTAAAAGTGAAATTACTTCCAATGAAAAAAATTGGATTAAATAATAAAAATATAATTCAATTAAATTTTAAAACCAAATAAAATTTCAATCAAACTATATAAATAAATTAGATGAAATGGAAGTTTTGACTTAAAATGATGTTTTTTTACTATTCATTTAATATGAACTTTATCAAAAAATTACCAAACGTTTATCCAAAGTAAATTTTGGTGTTACAATTATAAATAATAAGTTTATATTTTCAAATAGAACATATAAAGTTTTAAAAAACTATATTTAAAAAGGGTTTTCCATCAAAAGGTGAAAAAATGACCTTTTTAAATATTTTAGAGTATTTCATGCTTAAAATCAGATTCACTCTTATTTTAAGTCTCTAAAATTTATTGGATAAATGTAAACATATTTAACAAATATGTATAATCATACTGTAGTTAGTTCTATTCATTTCTTCCAATACAATGACTAGGAGTAAACTTCCATTTAAAATAACAATAATATTATATTATTTTTTGGTATAACTCAAAGTTGTGTGCAACATAAGATTTCAAAGAAACCCGTTGTTGAGTCCTGAGTAAACTATCAGAAAAAACATCCCATTTTATGTAAAAATAATAATATCTTATTCATAAATATTAATATAAATGGAAAAAGTATTATTCTATAAATACTTGGGTCGTTACATTCTTCCCCCATTTTGAAAATTGTGTCCCCACAATTTTAAAATTAGGCTCAGAAACATCATTGAAAGTCCAAAATTAGAAAAATAGTCAATAAAACTATCAATTTAAAAGAAATAAAGATAAGTAAAAATGTCCCCTGAGATAACACATAATCTGATTCCATGTATGAAAATATGCATATGGAAGAGAAACTAAGTGTCTAGTTCTGATGGAGAGTGATCAAAAACATGATCAGAAGAAAGTTAACTACCAGAAAACCATAAACTTGTGATGGTTTAAATGGTATTTGATTACCTAGTAGGAAAATTGAATAGAATTTTTTTTGTTTTAAGTTCCTTTTCATAAATATGAGGAATTTATTTATGAGATTGACTAACAACATAAAGAAATATACTTACTTTTCAAGTATATTTTCATCCTTTAATAAATTTCTACCACAAACTCAACTTTTCTACAAAAAATGAGTATTCAAGATGACTTGGTCACACCTAAAGTGATAGAATCAACTTATAGAGAATCACATAATCCACAAAAGATAAACTATATCTTTCTCCTATATTTAGACATTATCCAAAACCAAAATGGTTAGTACAAGATCAGATAATCCCCAAAAATTATAATCCTTTATAAAAATAAATACTACTATTAATCTCTAAAATTCAACAAACAATACCCAATGTTCAAAAAATACCATTCAATACACAAATTTCCTTAAAATTCTTCAAAATAATCCAAACTAAAATTGAAATCCAAAATTCAAAAGGATTTAATCACATAGTCTTCTGCAATACATCTTAACAATTATCTCCAAATAACATTGACTACTCCTAAAATCTCATACTCAAAAGTAATTAACCTAATCACATATTCACTATGATAGGTTAATCATTTTAATAAATAACCCAAATATCCATATGTCCACAATAAAAACATAGATTCTTCTAAAAATAATATTTCAACCATTCTCCACAAATGAAATCCCATGGTATTATATTTTACTTAGGTATATAGTGTTCCCAAAAGAGCAAATGTCTTCCAAAATAACATTTATCACTTAATAACCAAATCATTTTCCTATAGTAAGGATATCCATTTGATAAAACAAAGGTTCCCAAATAAACTTATTATTGATCCATAAAATAATTTAACTAAAAAGGATAAGTCATACTAACCAGGGACTTCATGTAGGTCAGAGGTTGGTGATAAATCCGAGTCGTACTTTGGTTGTGGGTTTGATTCCTATAGCTTTGTCTGACGTGATGGGTTGTCACACAGTCTTCATGTTTACCTTTTTCAAAAACTATTTAATTTTATAAAATTCCCCAAAACGAGATAAATTCTTCAAAAATAACCATAACATGATTTATCCTCAAAGGTTGTCTAATACCTTTCATTTTGCATCCCAAAATGTAATAACCATTAATCACCTCAAAATCAAAAGATCGTATGAACCCCTAAAGTTATCCATTATTTTCACATAAGAAAAGTTAATTATTCCTTGAATAACATTTTCACATATCAAACATCATGGTTACACATACAATAAAAATTATTCCAAAGTATTCTCATCATCAAAAGAGTATTAATAATTTTAAATATTTCATTATCCTACAATATACCATAACTCTTGAATCCATTATATGTAGACTTCTTACTCATTCAGAATTCTCCATAATACATTAACTATGAATTTCCAATTTATTTCTTAATACATCATTCATGCATATTGAATATCCTCATCATTTATAAATATCAATCCAAAGATGCTTAATTATTTATGGATAAGAAAATAAACCATACCTTGAATCCAGATATCATGATCTTTAGGATGTTCCCTTTATCTTTAGTCATGTTGTCCTACATTCAAAAATTAAATGTTCGCTCCACTTATATAATTTTATTTTTCAGTAAATTTGGAAAAGTTGAGATCTTTAAATAATATAAAAAGGATACCATGACCCATAAAATTGTTTTATAAATGAGTAGGTGTTGGATAACTCAAACAATTTCTTACAAGTGATTTGAATACTCAAGAAGTTCTCAAAATCATTCGAACAGACTTTTTCAATAATAGTGATGATCAAATCATCAGGGAGGGATAAGAAGGCTGTGAAATATCTCTTTCCTTAAATATTTTCAAATTATCCTTAATCTGCTAAAAATAATCAACACTTAAACATGAAACAAATTATTATTATTAAAAAAATAATCCCTTATAGGGTAAATATAACATAAAAAACTTTTGTATTACTCTAATCTATCAACCACCTTATATATCCACTATTTATGTTTTTATCCAATAAAAATAATTTAACATAACCCTACAAAGGTTTCCATATGATAATAACCCTCCTGGTTATATGGGATCCTTTATCTGCACCCTGATAACACCCTAACCTCTAAAGTTATCTAAACTGACCACTGATACCAAATATAAGTCCCCAACCTAAAACATTACATATTCTTGAGTTAAGTTAAGAATTCACATAGAGGATCTTTTCAGGTTTAGAGTTTTAGAGAATTAGGCCATAACTACAACATTATATCTCAAATATTACAAATTAGACACTTCTACTCTAACCAATTTATTCACAACAATAAAACTCATTAAATAAAACAATAATTATTTTCTTGATAAAAATATTCATGAGTTCTTACTCTCTCTTACCCTTCCTTATACCCTATGAAAAACATTTCAGAAACTTGGTATAAGCATAAAAAGATCAGTAAGGGATATAAAATAAGGGAAGAAAACATTAGTCAATAAATATATACAAATCAAGAAATCATACTTTTCAATCATAAATCATAGCTCTTTAACACACCTCATGAAATCATAAGATTTATGAATAGCACATAGAAATAATAAATCATAAAGGTAACATGTGGAATCCGTAACATACTTATATTTTAGCTTTTACACATATATAGGGAGTTATGTTTAGAATACTCATCACAGAATATTCCCTAAATATATTAGGGGAAAAAATAATGTTTACCTCCATCATGTTACCCAATTCATTGGAGATCTATCTCAGGCTCACCCACTATAGGTTAATCATAGAATCACTTGTATATGTAAACAGTTCCCAAGAACCATAACAAACCATAACACATAAAACAAGTATAAAGAAAAGATAACATTTCCACATTGCAATCAAAACATATCATTTCAAGATATTAACATAATAAATGCTTTATCAACACAATTTTCAATACAAAAATATGTAAAAAGTTTACATGGTATTTATTTTCTCTTTAAAAACATTAAGTCTTGTTTAAAGAATCCAAATATCAAATAATTCTTGCGGTGGAAGAAAGGTCGTTGTCACCACGTACGTTAAAAAGAAACATTCCCTTTGTCATTTAGTAAAACGCTTCACAAAATAGAAGATTAATTTTGAAAACCATTTAATGAAATTGAAAGAAATGGATATAATTATACACCATATAAAATAAGGCCATGTATAACCCAAAATATGCCTCGATGAAAGGAGATTGAGAAGAAGTATCTTAAAAAGTTCAAATGAATGATGTAAGAATTTATCATTGGGTTGAATGTACCAATAGTATATCCATAGAAAGGGAATTCAAAATTATAACATTAATAAATAAATTGTTATTCCACACATAATATTGGAATAATATAATAAACTATGTATGCTTAAAACCTAATGAGAGGAAATTGAGTTTACAAATTCTCTTACAAAAATTCAGCTTCCTAACGGCGTCACTTAAAAATTCAGAAAATGATTTGATGAGAGAGAAAAGGGTCTCTCATAATTTGGACATAAAATGGATAGAAATAAATATATATAATAACATATCCCAGCATAATAAAATGTAAATTAAAAGGAATAACATAAAGGAAGTCTTTGACTAAAAGAGGAGGGTGAAAGGTTCCCTTACCTTGAGTCTGACTTGTCTTGTTCATTCTTTATATTCTTGAATAATAAACTTAGGTTAGTTTCTACTTGCTTCATAACATTTTTAAAGTTTATTATTCATTTTAAATTACTTATCATTGTGTTATAAAAATTACATAATTATTTAAGTTCACATAAGTCATTTTGTCGATATTTGGTACTTGAGTCGAAAATGAACATGATATAATTAAAAATTATCCATGTGGTCAAAAGTACATATCTAAAAAATAGTATTTATGATGTAAATATCATATATATCCATTATATATATTTGTATTTATAAAATTATGTAACATTAGGAGATAATAAATGAAATTCACCATTCATGGAGACGGTAGGTCGTACGTACGCATGAATGCTACTTTTATTTATTTTTCATATTAAAGAAATGAAAACTAAATGATATATATTTATATTATAATTCCAGTGTAATATCATATGTTATATATGATACATAATTTCATTAACTTCATCCTTTATATGTTCCATTTATGTCATTAATGAGTCATATCACTTTGAGGGGGCGGTAGTCCGCACTTCCTCAAATGAAATTATCGTATTTACACATTATGGAAAGCATAAAGGTATGATTTAAATAAAATATACAGAAGCATAGAGACAATATAAATATAATATATATCATATATAAATATAGTTCCGCTATAATTTCCACCATGAGATGTTGTAGGGGAAAATTGAACAATCATCGTTTCGTAAGGCAGTAGTTCATCATACACAAAAACAGTATGTTCATATCCATTAGATTGAGGTGTGTGTAAGTGTAGTTAGAATACTTATCATAAAAATATCCAAGTATATTGAGGAAACTATTTTTTTTATGTAATCAGATAATAAGAAGAACATTGGGAGTGGAGAAGTAAAATAAAAGAAAATAAGTTGAGAGAAGACGTTACTTCTAAATCATGTAACTTCTTTTGATTTGAGCCAAAAGGATTTTCTAAATTTCCTTCTACCCTAGGTAAGTATTATAGGATTAAGGGACTTATTTTGGGAGTTTATGTGATTATAAGTGATCCAAGGGGCTTGAGAGTTGTGATTAAATGGGTAGAGGTGGTGTCCTTTTATAAGAGGGAGGAGGGCCACTTTAGGAGATTCAGGAAAATATTAATTTATTAAAAATTCTATTTTAATTAGAAATGAATCCAAATTAATTTAATATGAATATAAGATTAATATAAGTTGAAAAAAATCATTCAATAAGAATTATACAGGTTTTGGATATTTTTTAGTCCTTATCTTTTTTTAACCCTTTTTACTCTTACCGTTTTATCAAGCATTCAACACTTTGAAAATCTAAATAGTTACCAAAACATGACAAAAGTCCAATGAAAGAGTCATTAATAAAATTTTAGACTTATCATAACCATTTTTTATGATATTATATTTTTTAAAATTTTATAATATTTAATAAAATATTTTATATTTTAAAATATGAATTTTGTCAATTTTGACACTATTCATATCATGACTTTTTAAAAATCTATATCAACTTGATTCATTCAAAAAAACTTCTTTAATACAAATATAACATGTTAATAGAATAAAAAAATCATTTATGACATAAAAATAACCAAATTACATTTATCTTAACATTTATAATATCATTTATTTGAATCTTTTATTAATAAAGCAATCAGTGCATCATCATTATGTCATAATTAAATTTATTTATTTAATGTATAAAAATTATAATTAAAATATCATGATGTATAAAATATTTTTATATTTCTAATTACTATTTATTGTCTATTAGATCAATTATATAACCCTTTATAAAAATTATTTTAGTAAAAGTTACATGTTTATGTTATGTTTATCTTTACTTTAAATTGATTATTATAAAATGTCATTTTCACACCCAAGTGGATCCATGGGGTCCCAAAATAGACCCAAGGATGACCATGGTCATACATATCTCATTAAATAGTATTATTAAAAGTGTTAGGATAGTTTAATATTATTATAATATTATTTTTTACCATTATTTACTAGATTTACCCTTTAACCATTGTAAATAAAATACTTAATGAAGTTACTATAATGTCTAAAAATAAAAGGTAA
Source organism: Viscum album (assembly GCA_963277665.1). Classification (NCBI taxonomy): domain Eukaryota; kingdom Viridiplantae; phylum Streptophyta; class Magnoliopsida; order Santalales; family Viscaceae; genus Viscum; species Viscum album. The sequence goes on from OY728148.1 coordinate 167,717,575, forward strand.
ATATTCGAAAAATGTGTACCTTTTAATTCAAAATATGTAATCCATTTTTTCAAATTAAAAAAATAGAATTTGCAGTAATTAATTTAAAATTAATTCCCATTTCCAAAACCAAAAGGTGGGTTTTTAAGAAGTAATAATTGTCATAAGATTGACATATGTTTATGTACAATTTAAAGTTGAAATTACTTCCAATGAAAAATGTTAAATTATATTATAAAAGTATAATTCAATTAAACTTTAAAACTAATTAAAATTATAATCTAACTATATAAATAAATTAGATGAAAAGGTAGTTTTGACTTAAAATGCAGTATTTTTCACTATTCATTAAAAATGAACTTTATCAGAAATTTACATAAAATTTATCCAATGTAAATTTTGATGTTACTCTTCTAAAGAAGAATTTTATTTTTTCAAATAGAATATATAATGGCTTCAAAAACTATATTTAAAAAGGGTTCTCCATCAAAAGGTGGTAAAATGACCTTTTAAAAAAATTAGAGTATTGCATGCTTAAATTTATATTTAATCATATTTTAAGCCTCTAAAATTTATTGGATAAATGTAAATATATTTGAAAAACATGTATAATCATACTGTAGTTAGTTCTATTCATTTACTTCAATATAATGACTATACATTAATTACCATTTAAAATAATTATATTATTATATTATTTTTCGGTATAATTCAAATTTGTTCACAACGTAATATTTCAATGACACTTGTTGTTGCGTGTTGAGTATTCTATCAAAAAAACATACCCATTAATTTAAAAATAATAATATCTAATTCATAAATATTAATAAAGATGAAATTTATTATTCTCTAAATACATGGGTCGTTACACATAACATAAAATCATGTCATCTTTAATGAAAATTTCTTTAAAAGATCACATGGAATATTTATTGAGGAAAATAATCTTTTCACTTTGAAATTACTTATTTGAAATCTAAAAAAATAAAAAAAAATATTGTATAATTTTTTTTAATTGAAAAGAAACGTTAAAATTATAAATTAATATTCAAATTTTTTAGAAGTCATGAAAGTGGGAAATTTCATTCATGTAGTGTAAGTTAAAAGAAAGAATTCATTTTTCACTTTTGTAATGAAATTAAAAAAGTACCTTATTTAGAAAATGATAGAGAGATTACTTTTAAATCATTTTTTAAAAATTCAAACATGGGTAAAAATTTATTTAATAAAACATTGGATAATATTAAAATATTTATTAAAACATTTTGAGGAAAATATTGATATGGAAGAAAATGAATTTTTGACCAAAAAGAAAGATAATATTGATTTTTATAAAAAAAATATATCAATCATTTTAAGTAATAAAGAGTGGAAAATATTAAAGTTAACTAAAAATTTCAGGAATAACCATAGGATAATAAAATTAATGGGTTTTATTAGACAATTGTCAAATAATTTCTTTCATTGTAAATTCAATTAGATTAAAGCATAAACCCTTACCGTTTTGGTAACTTTTGTATCATAACCCCCATAAAAGAAATAACATCAATTGAAACTTAAATAACATGAATAAAAATATATTCATGATATAACATATCAAATTGGATTTATATACACCACACAAAAGAACAAGTGGGGAATATTGTATAAGTATCATGAAAATAAAAGCAAGACTAAAAATATCTTACCTCAAATCCAGACTTTTCCTGTATGTTCTTTATATCCTATATAATAAACATATATCAATTATTTTTTTATTAATAAAATTTTTTATGTTTACTACCTTATACTTAAAACATTTACATCGTTTATTTTAAATGCATATTTAATTACATAATCAGTTATGACCACGTCGGGTGTTTTGAGGTTGTTTAGTTTATATGGTCAAAACAGAATTTGTGTGTTTAACATAGTCAAAGGGGTCATTTTTAAAACATATATAGAAAAAAAAATTAAATAATTATAATTGTTTATATATAAACTATAATTTTAAAAATAACTGTGAATTGTGATTAAAAAATGAGTTACGTTACAATTATGAAGACCATAGGTCGTGGGTATGCAGGTGTAACATTTCCATTTTTCAATGATCACGATGGAAAGAATGTAAGGGTTATTTTATCATTATATAATTATAATTATATTATAAATATTATATTATTTCTTTAAATACACTTACATTTACCATCCATTTAATGTCGTGATAAAAAATTAATCGCTTCGCTTCGTGAGGTAGTAGTTCACCGTACACACGAACGACGTTATCATTTTTCAATATATGGTAATGTTAGAAAGTATATGATATATTAATTTTATGTAATTATTAATATTTAATTAATATCATATATAAAAATATTAATTCTGTCATCATTAACATCCATGATAGGTGGTTATGAAAAATGAATTATATCGGTTTGTGAGGCTGTAGTCTATCTTACACACAAATGATGGTTTTGATTCTTGTTTGATAGAAGAAGAGATGAATGTAGGTTATGTCATTAACATAATAAAATATTATTATATGGTAGATACTTATATTTTTATATCATCATGGTTTAATGATATTTTAAGGATGTATAAGAAGAAACATGACAAAAACTCTCGGTTAATAATGATACCTCTTCTTCAAACAACCTCATTTAGACAATACCTAAAGCCTTCCTAGATTGAATTCATAATCAAAAAAAGACATATAAGACATGGGAAAATGATTAAGGAATGTATTTTGGTAGTTATTTTATGAACCACAATTCTTTTTAATTATGTAAAGGAGAGTATAGTAGGCTCTATTTTATAAGTGAGAGAGAGTGACATTTTTGTAAATACCCAAACTATTGAATAATGGAAAGTCACTCTGAAAAATGCCTAAAAATTTAGAAAATAATGGATTAGAGTGGTTATATGGTTGAGTAACTCCTCCACCATGAAAATACAAAAAAATTTAAAACATATTATTCCACTTACCTATAATCTTACTCACTTTTATCATTTTAGTTTTTCACCATGGTAACTAGTTTTTTTACTTTGTTTACTATTCATTATGACCAAAAATTAAGTTGAAATTATTAAATAATAATAATTAATATCATTAAAAATATCGAATACATTTTATAAAATTCATATAAAAATTTGGCATAATTCAATTTAAAATTAAACATGAAAACGTATCAAAAAATAATTTTTCAAGAAATGCTTTTTTCAAGCAATAGATGATCTTATATTAACTCTATGACGAGAAATTATCATTTTATGAATATAAATTAAAATAAATATATTTATAATATATTAATTTCATTTAAATATTTCTTTACTATGGTATATTTTAATTAATTCAAATGGATAAACATTATGCACTTAAAAACAATTTATAAAAAACCATGTTTTTAAACATAAAAATAAACTCAAACCAAAATCATGAAAATTATTGATTAGAAAAATAATTAAATTATTATAAAAAAATGGTTCATATTTTAATTTAATACCAAATTTTAAATATAATTCTATGTTTAAATTACTTTATTTAATGAAAATAAATGATAATATTTGAAAAATCGGTAATTTTCACTATTCACTACAAAATCAAGCATTTCAGAAAAATCCTAAAATTTTACCCTAATTTGATTTTGATATGATGATTTCAAAAATTATGTTCATTTTATAAAATAGTATTTTAAAATTTTCTATAAATAAATTATAATATTTTGTCAAAAAATCAATAAAATCATTTTTGAAGGAAACATATTTTTTGTTGAATAAAATATCTTGATTAAAAGTTGAGTGCTTATTTATTAAGAATTAATAAATAAATTTATATTTAGTAAGACCTTTATATATTTCTTACAATGTATTTAATACTATTAATACCCATAAATTTAATGGCTAGGTTATAACGATCATATTTAAATAATAATATTTTGTGGCTCATCAAAGATCAATGTTTCGTGTTGTATAGAATATCAAACATAGTGTTCTTTTAAAATATTAGGGTGTTACACTCAAGGTAATGAATATAAGAATCAAATTTAGTAGAAAAATCTACCCAGTAGATATTCTTGGTTATATATACAAACATGATCCTAGTAAGGTTTCTTTCCTTATTTTGAAGAGAATCCTAGTCCTCCTTGGTGGATAGTTATCCCCTACAAGATGTGAACTCCATTCAGACTATTGGTTAGGTCATTTATATAGGAACAAAAAATTAGAGGGTCACCCTCGACTGAAGAATGATCCTTCTTATTGATGGAGACATTTCTGTATATCTATAATGTTTCCTTGGAATATTTTGATAATGTTCCTGGAGCATAAAATTTAAAAGAGGATTTTTTGTAGAAACTCCATCGCTTGAACTCTCCAAAAAAATTATTCTATCCACTTCTCTAGGCCTCATCATTACAGTTTTCTTATCCACTATTATTAGAAACCCCATAATTTTGTTCTCTTATTTTTCTTCCCCAATTATATTTGTTCATAATCCCTTTGATTGAGGCACATGTTTAGCCAGTTTTCCATCAGTATTAGACAATGTACAAGCCTGATAATAATTAGTCACAAGAATAATATCATCATTAGTATGTGGAAGGATAAACTAAACACTTTTATCCTCCCGTGAGATAATTATCCAAAATTGGACATCCACTGTGAGATGTTTTTATTATCATATATTACAGGGGGGATAAGGGAACTGCTTATAGAAAAGGGAAAGTTTCTATCTAAATCTGAAAGGATAATATCCTTCTTAGATCAACTCCTTATCAATTATCAAATCGAGCATGTTATCCAAAAAAGATACCAAGTATTCCTTTCTTCATGGGTGTTGATCACATTATCTGTAATATCTCTAATATTCAAAAGTTATGTAATGAAGGAAAACTTTTCATGTTGATTAAGCATGTATTTGACATCCTGTTTATTTAGCTCAGAAGGCCTAAACCCACCCAGACATTAAATATGGTGTTGGAATTGTCTGATTGGGATCTCCTAGTTTGTGTTAAACTGATATCATCTTACATGCATCTCAATCAATCCATGGAGTGTTTTTAAGGGACTGATAATCCTAAAAGGTTCATTTCCCCCATATAAATTTCCAAAAATATTGTAACACCCTATACCCTCACTCACAGATCCAATGCTATAAACACATACTTTCTATACCATCTTCAATACCAACTACATATTCTGAGACATAACTATCCCATAATTATATGAAATAAATAAAATATTACATTAAATACATTCCTAATAACTTTTATGTTTATAGATTTAGAGAATTAGTAAAAATAATTAATTAATAAACCCATGTATTTTTTAACTAAAGAACATTTTTCACTTTATAAGATTATTATTAATCTAAAATAAGACATATAATTGTGGGAGTGTTATGTCTCATAATATGATCATCCCATTGAGAGGAATAATTTGGACTGTTAAATAATACATATTAAATTTTCTTGAGTAATCAATAAACATCCATATCAGAATAAAAAATATAGAACTTTTCAATAGTTACACAATTAATAAATGAAATAAGTTTCTATATAATATTACCTCAAAATAACACCATATTAAGTAAGGGGTGTAATATTAAGTCAATAATTTCACCAATAAATCGATTTATATAATCTATGTGAACACATTTAATTAAAAAAATTGAAAATATGTTATTCACAAAGTAATATAAATGGAATAAAATTTATGTTGATTCATAGTGGACGGTTAGGCGAGACAAAGGCAGTGATGGATCGTATATTTGATAGAGAAGAACATTAAATAATATATCCAAATAAAGAAAATGGATAGTAATATTTGAATAATATCCTTTATGAAGGATAAGATATCTCAAAGTACAATTAATTAGATGAGAAACACTTTTTAGGAGTTTTATAAAAATCACTCTGGAAATAAGAAATATCCCTGATCTTTTGAAAAAGTTTCTAAATAAATATATTACAATACTATGACAATATCAATTTATTTTAAAAAACAAGAAAACATTTATAGGATGTTTTATATAAAATACAATGGAATGGAATTATGTGTTAAAATGATATTTTGGAAATAATTTTTAACATTATCATTAAAAAGATGAAGTTACAGGTCACTTTCATAAGAGATTTTCAAAAAAGTTGAATTATAAGAATTAAAAACAATTAATTTTAACAAAAATAAATCAATGCTGTATCCTTGAAAATATATAAAGGTTATCAAAAAAATTGAGGTGGAAGATAAAATATTTGACTTTGAAATAATTGAAAACCCTTTTTAATATTTTGAAATAAATTTGTTTGAAAATCATATCATAAAAAGAGTGTTAGATTTTCCTTTTGAAAAGGGGTAAAGTAAATTATGAGAGTCATAGAAAATAATACATATTACCTTTCCCAAAAATATAGAATAGCATTGTCAGGAAGTAAAATATGGACATGGAAGAAAAGATCCATCTGTAATAATGGGAGTTATTCTTACCAACATTGTAATTTTATTTCGAAAAACAATTATCAAATAAGTGGTTGTTGATGATGAGAAGTAATTAAAACATAGAAAAAAATAGCATATATAATAGTGTAAATTCAAGATCAAAGAAATATTTAAAATTATACTCGGGTAATAAATACTATGACCTAATATATAAGAGATTGAGTTGATGAAACCCTTACTAAATTAAAAAAATTCAAATGAAAACCCCTTGAATGGTATGTTTTAAAATAAAAAATTAAATTTAATTAATAATGAGGTAATCATGAAACAACATATTAAATGTGTGTTTGATACACCATTCCAAATAAAAAATGGTGTGTAATAAGAATTATGTCGTAAGGAGTGAAAATTTGAGATAAGAAACTCTTACCTTGTTCTAGATTTGTACTGCGAATGTGCCTAAATTAATGAATGATACACTTAATTTTATTATATAAATTATTAGAAACCTTATTAATCTATATTTAATTAAATATTTACTATTTATTTTCATATGATATTTATTTATTATATTTTGTTTATGTTTTCATGAAATTTGAATCAGTATCGACTTATTTCGGTAATTTTAACGATTAACACTACTGGAAAACGGACCTATACCCACGGTTTGGCTCAAAACCGTGGGTATAGGGTACCCCTATACCCACGGTTTTCGCAAACCGTGGGCATAGGTGTAAAATGGTGACCTATACCCACGGTTTCACAAAACCGTGGGTATAGATTATTTTTGAAGACCTATACCCACGGTTTTGAAGAACCGTGGGTATAGGTGTTTTTTTTGAAGGTGTATACCCACGGTTTTGGCCAAACCGTGGGGGTAGAGTTTTCCAGAAGACCTATACCCACGGTTCTTCAAAACCGTGGGTATTGGGGTTTATTTTTTTCAAGACCTATACCCACGGTTTTCAAAACCGTGGGTATAGCTTTCCCGCCATTAGGCGGGGAAAAAAATTACGCGGGACAATGGGGAAAAATTGGCGGGAACACGATTTTTATTAATATAAATACAAATATAAAAATATATGTTGAAATGACAATTAAATGCCTTAGCCCAGTCGGTCCCTTTGTTCGGCGCTCTCAGGAGATTCTGCATGAAGCCCGGGTTCGATTCCCGCCGGCATTTATTTTTCATAATAGAACTAATATTAATATATATATAAAGATGTATACGCTTTATAAAGAATTAGAAGGTAGCTCGGTTGGTCATTGCTGCGGTGCTTGGCCGGGGCACGGTAGAAGACGCGGTTTCGAAACCCGGGGGCGGAATATTTTTGAAAACGTGAAGTTAATTATATTTATATATATTTATAAATATATATTAGTATTACAAGTAAATACAGTAGCTCGGTTGGTCTTGCGGGTCGCTTGTAGTCTTTGAGTCCAGGGTTTGAAACCTGGTGGACGTGGGTTTTTAAAATTCCAACGAAACACGGTTTTTTAAAAATGAATCGGATATATTTCCTACGGTTTTCAAACCGTGGGAAAAACTCCCTTGCCACGCTGTATAGCGTGGTGCTTATGTGTGGCACACTTATACCCACGGTTCTACCAAACCGTGGGTATAGGTCAAGACCTCTATCCCGACGCCGTTCCAGCCCACGGTTCGCAAAACCGTGGGTATAGCCTATACCCACGGTTTTGGGGGCTATCCCCACGGTTTTGAACCGTGGGTATAGGCCTTTTTTCCAGTAGTGTAAAGATAATATTTTAATAATAAGTTAAATTCATAATATAAAATTTAAGAAAAAAACATTTTATTTTACTATTAATTTATAATTACTTTTTTATTTATTATCCCATAATAATCGATGATATAGTTTTAAAACATTGTCTATACAGGTGGTTAAACAAATGCAAACATGAACACGTTATAACTTGAAGGGTGTTTATGATTAATAAATGGTATAATATCATTATAATATAATAATAATGATATAATTTATTTTTTTTAAATTTTATGAATCATATTTTAAGTTTTTTTAATAAATAAATAAAATCAAAATGAAAAATGGAAAATGATTCTTTTTTGTGGTGGTGGTTAGCACAATGCACAATTAATATTCTTTTGTTTTTCTAAGTGGATGGAAAGGAACAAATAAGGGTTGTCAAATTAATATAATAAATATTAAGTATACTAATGATACTGATTTAATTATATTACCATGTTTATGTTATCTTTGGGAGATAAATACTAAGAAGAAAATGAAAAGGATTAAGTAATACTCACTTGGGGACCATGAACTTTCTCTTGAAAGTATCCTTGGAAATGAAGGTATTAGGATAACTAATTGAGATCATAGGATTATGAAAATGAGAAAAGTTTATAGTAGGATAAAAAAAATTTATTTTGAGGAATAAATTAAAATTAATGGGTTTGTCATGAAGGGGGGTATGTGTCCCCTTTTATAAGTGAAGAAAAGGAAATGTTTTTTAATACCCTTTACTTTTCAATGATATCATCACACTATTCAAGGGTGAATAAATCCAAAATTTTGAAATAATGTTGTGTAGGGTGATATTGGGTCAATAAAAACTCAACCAAATATTTCCATGAATGTTTTAAACATGTTGGAAGTCATTTTTTTCTTATATTTTTACTTTTACCCTTTTTTGTTTTACCAGGGTAACTAGTTTTTACCCAAGCAACTTATGTTTTAATATTCATATATAATAACAACTATTTCTAAATTTGGGTGTGATGAAACTAAATTTAATATCAATTTAATGTAAGTAAATTTATAATTAATTTAAAAACTACTTTTATATTAAAACATTATATATATATATATATTATAGTTTTTGAAGAAAAAATATGTTTTTAACAATTATGTGTTCTTAATATTATTCAGCATTGATTACCAATTATGTTAATATAAATATTTATTTGTTTAAAAATAATATTATATTAATTATTTAAAATATTTCAGTTTAATTTATGAGATAAAAAGTGAAAATATTAATAAAATAATTCATTTAATATAACAATTTTACCATTATCATGGTTGTTAAATTTAGTCTTAGTAAACATAGTTTTATACCCAAAAATGAAATTGACGTTATTAAATAATATGATCATGATGATATAAATCATGAAATATATTTTTATAGATTTAATTTTGACAAGTGATGAAAACTGATATTTAATATAAGTGAACAAAAATAGTTTTTATAGAAAAATATTACTTAAGATCATAAAACATTAAACATAGGTTTTATAAATTAGCAATGGTATTTAAATCTGTATAATATTACTCAATAAATACATATTCTAAAAATTAAATATTTTTATAATCATCCAGTTCATTATAATATAATGACAAAATCATAAAAGTTGCAGTTTTGGCAAAAAAAAATTCACTATTCACCTAAAATGCAACTATTTCAGAACAATCCCAAAAAATAGTCCTAAACTAATAGTGCAACGATTAATCTTAAAATTAATTTTATTTTATAAAATAAAAATTCTAAAATTTTATATTTTATATTTTAAATAATAACATAAAAATATAATGAATGGTGTTTTCATAGGAAAATAACGTTTTTCTTTAAAAATATCAACTATTGAAATTCTTATTTCCTATCATTTACTAAAAAATTATTGTTTTTATATTACTAATATAAAAAATATATTTTATCTATAAAGTATTTAGTTTCTTAAAAATGCATAGAAATTCAATTTTTTAAGAGGTTTCATATTAAAGCATAAATCAGTCTTATTAATTATTTAGCTACACTAATTTAATTTATCAATGTATTATCATTAATATTGATATTTTATATTTATATATATTTTTTTATAATTTAGTCACATGTATTTTTACCTGCCAATTCTATAGATATATTTTAACAGTCATATATTTTTCTGTAATTCATTTTTGGTTTGGTGTTATGTTAATTACAATCTATTACCATAATATTTATTTAAGGAAAATACATAGTGAAATTTTGGGTCATTTAATTCTCCTCCACTAAAATAAATTATGTCCTCATAATTTTAATTATTTATAAATAATTAAATTAGGTGAGTGTATTATTAACATATTCATTATTCATGATATAACTTCTAATATGACATCTACCTTACTCCCTAAAGATATATCAAGTTACTTATCTTTCCACAAACAATATTAATCATTCATAAAATCAAAAACCCATGTATTTATATATCTTAATCATATATTCTTCATAATTTAACATTCCCAAAACCACTTGAATCTCCAGTTCATTAAACCAAAATGATATTATATATTCCTCTGAAAATTAACCCAATATTTAACCCTAAAATGAATTAACCACTAGTTCATAAATTCAAAACTTATTAAATATATATCATAATCCCAAAAATAAGATAAACTTCCGTAAAATTTTCATGGATCAGTTTTTCATTTGATCATTAATCAATTACAATCCAAATGATAATATCTAACTCACTTTTCTCAAAATTAATCAACCCTTTATTACCTAGAAATAAAACATATATTAAAACTAAGAGTTATTCATACCTCAATCATGTGTCCTTCAACAGTTATCCCAAAAAATATATAACCTTATCATAAAATCACTTTTAATGGTAATTAACTCCATGTAATATGTATTTCAAAACCTTTAAAGTATAACTACTAAAGAATATCCCTTATATGTTTCACATAATTCTCATAAATTTTAGAATATACCATAGTATCATCAATAAATATCACTCACTGATGAAAGTATATAAGAATTTCAATATTTAATTTCTATTGAAATATCAATCTCCCTACCTTAGGTGAGACTAGAAAATTCATTTTTCTATTATGATAGTCATATACTAAAATTCCCAGCCATTTATATATGCTTCCTTATTCAATTATAAGACACAATTTTTGTAGATACACAAATTTCATAGATTCATTTATATGATCGAGTTTCAACCAAATACTAAAACTCATAATGGTTATCAATAAATTTATAGTAAATTATCATATGAATATAGAAAATCAATCATAATATGTCTTTGTAAATTACACCTTCATTTCATCCTTTGATAATTTTATCTCATTCTATTTTTCTTTAAGTTTGGTTCACTTTTGCTTCTTTTCCTTATTCCAAGAAGAAGTGTCCCAAAATTATCCTGAAATTTCATACAATATTCTAAAACTAAAAAACATTTAATTCTGCATACTCAAATTTTGACTTACTCTTTATCCATAAAAACACATATCAAATAATATGTAACATGACTCATTAATCTATACGTATTAAACTAAGTTATCCATAGTAATTCACTACTAAATTTTCTACCCTAAATATTTGAAAATCTTCCATCAAGGTTCATTAAATAAAAGGTGAATTAACTATGGTATATTCTCTAGGAGAGTCAAACTAGGTGTTCAGTTAAGGCTCTTTGTCATGAACTAGGTGACGATTGAGTTATTACCCAATCCACAGTTTTTAGGGTTATTAGCTCTAGGTACATTTGTGTTAGAGCCTACATCAAATTATATTGTCCAAAGAGGGAAGTAATTTGTAAGAGGACCAAAAAATATCTAATTTACCAAAACTTCATAATTTTATCTTATGCATAGACATATCTCATAGGTTCTTCACTAAATTGATCTTATCCTAATTCCTAAAATATTAAATATTAATTAAATTAAATTAAAATTTTATTTATACCTTTTAGATTTTGATAAACCTTAACTTATCACTCCTTAATAATATTTATATCATTAAATGATAACATCTTAGTCTCCAAAGTTATCTAAACCCTACTATGATACCAGCTAAAACACTACAGACCTACACTCCTTAATCTAGATCCATAAACACATACTTTACATATAAGATTTGATTCCAACTATAGATTCCCATACATAACTATCCTATAATTAACTAACTTAAAGAAAATATTGCATTATATACATTCTTAATATATTTTAGGTTTATAGATTTAGAGAATTAATAAAAATCATAAACTAATAAAAACCATGTATTTTTCATCTAAAGGACATTTTTCCCACTATATATGAAACTACATAATCCATAAAGTCTCCTATAAACCCCCCACATGTTTTTTTCTACTATTTATATAATGTGTAATAATTTTCTTCATAACCTGTGGAAATAGAAATATAAGAAGGGGTGAGCTTAAATACTGAGAAATAAAAAACATAAGACTAAGGAAATCATGGAATAAAGATGTAATAAATATTATAGTAGGAATATGAAAACATCATAATTCCATAATTAAATAAAAATTAGAGTATAATATATCCATGGATAGAAATGAAAATAAATAGATCAAATGGATAAAAATAACTGAATTCGTGGTGATAGAATGGATAATGTAGAACATATTAGTCTAACCATCACAGTCTCAGCCAAGAAATCAATTTTTTTCAAGACTTTAGTAAATACATCTTGATAATTTAGTTAGGCATGCACCAAATACACAAACATGTTTGTTTCATGAGGTCTATTGATTCATCAAGGGGATATATAATTTCAGTCCCCACCTGTCACTTTTTTTGGATTCTAATGAATTTTTAATATAAAATAATGAGTAAATAAGTAATAATCAACTTTTCCAAAAATCATCCATATTGGAATAACAACATATGGAACACCAATAACTTTCCCCATATCAATAAAAGGGATAACATGATAATAACTCACACATATAAAGAAGGTGGATGGTTAAACAATACATAGTCAAATTTCAAATAATCATCAGTATTGGAATAATAACATATAAAACACCAATACTTTTCCCCATTTCCATAAAAGGGATAACATGATCATAACCCATTTGGGGGAAAATGTGGGTAGTTAAACAATAAAAATTTAATTTACCTAAGGAATTAAGAAAATTCACATTAGAATAGAAAATATACATATTTTCATTAGTTCCCCATTCAACAAATGGAATATATTTCTATATAATAATCCCTTAAACTAACATCATCCTGGGTAATTTTTGTATATTTAATTCAATAATTTCTCTAATCATCCAATTTATGGAATCTATGTGAAAACATTTCAGTCAAATAAATATAAAATAAGGTATTATCAAAGTAAAGTCACTAGGAGAAAATTTATGCCTATTCATAGTGGATGCTTAGGAAATACAAAAGCAATGATGGAAAACATTTTTTATAGAGAAGAACATTACATATGTCATCTAGGGAAAGAATATGGGTGTTAATGTTTGAATAATATCATTGATAAATCATAAGATTTCTAAAAGGATAATGACTTATATGAGAAATACTTTTTAGGATTTTTAGAAAAAATCAATTTGTAAATAAGAAATAACCTTGATATTTTCAAAAACATTTCTAAATAAATATTTTATAAAACTATGATAAAGGAAATTCTATTTAAAAACCATGAAAATGTAGAGATAAATTTTCAATTTGAAGTCAAATATGGTGGAAACATGTGATCAAAAGAGATTTTAGAAAACATTTTTAACATTTTCATAAAAATATGAAGTTATAGGTCCCTTTATAAAAGTTATTTTCAAAAAAGGTGAATTAAAAGCATTGAAATCATTTACTTTTAAAAAAATAATCTTTAATAATTTATCCTTAAAAAGACATAGGATTTATCAAAATAAATGTGTTATCGAAGATAAAACATTAGAATTTGAAAGGATGTAAAACCCATTTAAATATTTTTAAAAGCCGTTATTTGAAAACCCATATCATTAAAATAGTATTTCATTTTCTTTTTAAAAATTGGTAAATAAAGTTATGAGAATCATAAAAAATAACCCATATTATCTTTCATTGAAATAGAAGATAAAATTGGCCAAAAGGGGAATAAAGACATGGAAGAAAATATTTATTGGTAAGAATAAGAGTTATTCTTTACAATGTTGTACTTTAATTTTAAAAACAAAATATCAAATTAGTGGTTATTGATGATGAGAAGTAATTTCCCCAGTGAAATAAATGAAATATTTGTAGGAAATATGAAAATCGATAAATTGTTTTTAAAAAACTTACATTTTTATCCAAAAAGACCGTTATTTTTCCATAAAAAATATTATTATCCTAAAATTTGAAATCAAATTATTTTCCTGAAAACTTATTAGGAAGGATATAAAAGTAATATTGGTTATTTGGTACATCATCATCTTAAAACCATTACAAAATCCTTACATTAACCCTTAAAATTGGAGTAACCATATAGCTAAATTCCAATATAATTCTCCAGAGAGCATAAATATTAGCCAATGCATTAGAGATCTATCTAGAAGATCCCATCATATAAACTATATCTAGATTACCTATGATTTATAATGGCGATCAACCCTTTATAAAAATTTCTAAGGAAAATATCATGAATAAAATTCTTGAAAATTTATTTTAAATCTGTGGGAAAAACATTTCAGATTTCAAAATACCCTTTATTCTTAAAAACACATCTTCAATATAAAAATACATGTAAAAAATAAATAAGGGTTTTTCTTTGAATAAAATATGAAATATAGTAAAGGAATATAAACATAAAATAATAGTTATGGTGGTGGTATAATTCATTTTCACCATATACATTAAAATAGAACATTCCTTTGTGTCTTTTTGTAAAGAAAGTCAAACAATCTGTAAAAACATTCCTTTCAAAAAAATTAAAATGAAGTAAAAATATTCATAAAATTTCATTTATAAATATATTGTATTTCAATATAAAAACATCCCTAAAATAACATTAAATATATTTATATGGATGATAAAGATAGTTTTAATGGAAACCTTTAAAAAGTATTTTTAAAATAAATTATATTACCATGAGTATGACTTGTCATGTGGATTTTTTATCTTCCTAAATAACAAAATTATGTTAATTTTATAGTTTATTAATAACCCTTTACAAGTTAATTATTCCTTTATTTCATTTAATAACTTGTTATATACAGTTATGTAATCAATTAAATTTATATTTGGAATTTTGATGATATTCGGCTCATGTGCCAAAAATGAATTTGGTAGGGTGACTATGGTAAAATAATTCATTTTTAGATATTATAAAGAATAATTATCATAATTTAATTACAAATTTTATACATTATTTATACTTTTAAATCCAACCATTAAATATATTTATGAAAAATAAAACATGTTATAATCATAAAGACAGTAGGTCGTACATACGTATGAGTAACATTTCTATTTTGCAATGATAATTATGTAAATAAGATAAGTATTATTTTATATTTAAATAATGATAATAATATCATAAATATAATATTAATTCTTTAAATATACTTATATATATCATCCATGTGATGTGGTGATGAAAAATGAATCACATCACTTCAAGGAGGTGGTTGTCAACACATACGCACAAGAACTGCAATCATTTTTCAATTAAAGGGGAGGTATGAAGTTAAATGATATATTATATTTTTATAATGATAAATATGTTATTAATATCATATATAGAAATTAATTATATCATTATAATCCAACCATGATAGATGGTTATGAAAAATGAATTATATCAGTTCATGAGGCAATAGTTCATCGTACACGCGAACGATGGATTTGTTTCCCATTTGATGGTAGAGGAGATGGATATAGGTTTTTCCATTAACATAAGAATACCTAAGTATATATATTATACTATTTTTATTATATAATCATTTTTAATTATGATTTTAAGGATTTTGAATAAAAAAACACTCGATTAAAAACGATACATCTTCTTCACACAACCTCCTTTACTTAACCCCTTAAGACCAGTGAGGATGGTATTATTCCCTAAAAAGTTACTATATAACATGGGTAGAAATTTTAGGAAGTTTTTTTTAGATATTTTCTATAACCAAATGGGTTATGGAGTGTGAAGTAAAGGGAATAAGAAATTCCCTTTTATAACATAGGAGAGGGGCACTCTTAGAATTTCTCAAAATATAAAATTAATATAAATTAATTTTCAGTTAAAAAATAATAAAAAATTATTTATTTACAATATATGATAATAATGGATATATATCCTCTCATAAAATAAAAAATAAACAAGTTTTTATCATAATTTTACCCTTATCTTTATCTTTTAACCCCTCATTAACATCTTTCACACTTACCGTGACAACAAGGATTTTTACACTTTTAGTGTCAATATTGTTACCATAACTGGAAAAACATCACATAAATGGACCATGGTTGATATTATAAACCATATCCTTATAATATTTCAAATAAAATATTTTTATAAATTTAAAATAATTTAATAAAATTTCATTTATTATAATATATCATTATTTTCCATTGTTAGAATTATTCCTTACTTTGAATTTAATAACATCATGAGAACAAGTAAAATTAGAAAAAAAAAATATTTTATTACATCCCTAACATTTCATTTTCATATATAAAATTTTTGTATCACATAAATTATCCCAAATTATATTAATTTTGATATTATTTATTTTAGATTTCCATTAATATAATAATTATTGCGTTAGTGTTATGTAAGTATTTGAAATAATTATTTATTTACTAAAAATAAAACATAAATTATCATTATTAATATAAATAATTTATATTTGAAAATGATTCTTATAAATGT
Organism: Viscum album; assembly: GCA_963277665.1. Classification (NCBI taxonomy): domain Eukaryota; kingdom Viridiplantae; phylum Streptophyta; class Magnoliopsida; order Santalales; family Viscaceae; genus Viscum; species Viscum album. The sequence goes on from OY728148.1 coordinate 167,734,585, forward strand.
ACATATTCTCCAGTTAACCATATGTTAAAAATATTATAGTCATTAAAAATAAGAGTGTGACATTTTTTACTTTTCATTAAATAAAATATTATAATGGTTATAATCAGATCTAAATGGAAACATAATTTCATATAACTGGATCTTGGATGATTATGGACTAAATGGAAACACAAAATAAAATTAATTCAAGTATCAGGGTCATTTTATAATCCTTATTATTTTATTTTTAACTTTAATTACCAGATTTACCCTTTATTGCAGTAACAAAAATTACTAAGGATGTTATTCATATTAAATAAAAATAAAATAAATATATTTACTAAATTTCGACCCACTGATTCAAAATACAAAAGCCATTTTTTAATATTAAAAACACAAAATTTATATAATTTAATTTAAAATTAAATCTGTAAAGCGAGATGAAAAGTATTTTTTCATAAAAATTCCCTTTTATAGTAAATTAATGTACAAAATTCATTTTCAAAAAAAATAATTGAATTATTTTAAGTCCAAAGGAACTAATTAAATTTTAAAACTCATAAAAAATATATTTTTACTTTTTAAATAATTTCAAATAAATACACTTTTTATTAACAAAATTAGAATTATCACTATTCATAAAAAATATATCTTTTCAGATAATTATCAAAAATCCATCATAAGATAATTTTGAAATACAGAATTCAAAAATGAAATTAATTTTTTTAATTAAAATTATATAATTTTAAAATTAATTTTTTAAATAAAAAATTATAAGAAAATAGTTTAAAAACATTATTTCCTGTTTTATTTAAAAATTAATTAACATTTTTATAATGAATATAACTCTATAATATCTAACTAATGAATATTTATAAGACATAAAACAATTTATTCTAATATTACTTAGGTTTTTACCTTCTTATCCCTTTTTTGAAATTATGTCCTTTCAATTTTATTTACTTATTAAACAAGTATGGATACCTTTCCCTAAAATCATTTTTAGACTCCCATGTTGCTTCTTCAACCATATAGTATTTCGACAAATCCTTAACCTATTCAATTAACTTTTTCTATAGTATTTTATATCTAAGATCATGAATCTGAATAGATTTTTCTCAAAAAAAAGGTTTTATTCCAACTTAACTACTTTAGGGATTAAAAAATTATATGAATTTCGAACATACTTTCTTAACATTAAAACATGAAAAACATTATGTATCTAGGATAAACTTGGAGGAAAAGACACTTGATGGGAAATTGATCCAACTTTATCTAGGATTTAATAGAGATAAATGAACCATGGACTCAGCTTCCCCTTTTTACTAAAATTCATAAAACTTTTCCATTGAGATAATTTAAGAAAAACATGATCACCAACATAGAAAGAGAGTTATTTCCTCTAGATATCCACATAATATTTCTTCATTCTCTGATCTATCCCCATATTTTATTGAAATTCATTCACATTCTTAACCATTTACTCTACCAAATATGGTCACATTATCTTCCTTTCCCCTACTTTATCTCAAAATACAGGATTCTCATATTGCATTCCATAAAAATCCTTAAAAGGTGTCATATGTATATTGGAATAAAGTTTTTTATTATAATAAAACTCAACTAACAAAATATTTTGATGCTAACTTCCCTGGTAATCTATATAATAATCATTAATCGTGTCTTATAAGGTATAAATTTTTCATTTTTACTATCCATCATATTGATGTTGAAAATCTATATGGAAATTTAATTTAGTACCTAAAGAATTCTGATGTCCTTTCCAAAAATTTGAAGTGAACTAGGGATCACAGTTAGATATACTGGAGATGGGGACTCTATGTAACCAGACTATTTTCTTGAGATACAATCAAGAAATTTGATCCAAATACATAGTATCTCGAATAAGAAGTAACTTTGTAGATTTAGTTAATCTATCAATAATAACCTAAATTGCATTATTACCTTCATACATCTTTATTGATCCCATTAAAAAAGTCCATGGATATATTTTCTCATTTCCACTCTAGTACTAGAAAAAAAATGAATCATCCCATTTGGTAATTGTTATTCTACTTTAAAATATTGAAAATTCAAACATTTCATGGTAAATTCAGAAATATATCTTTTATTTCCATTCCTCTAGTAATATTATCAAAGGTATCTATACATCTTAGTACTGCCAATATGAACAGAAAATTGGGAACTATGAGCTTCACTCAACAATTCATTCTTCAACTGAGAATCACAAGGAACGTATAATCTCATTCCAAATCTCAAAAACCTTCTTTTTAAACATTAAATATTGGTAGCTTATCCCTTATTTCCAATTCCACTTTTTTCTATAACCGATATTCTTCCTCATGAGCTTTCTTAATTACATCTACCAAAGTTAGCTACACTAAAACCTGAAACAAAAAAGATGAAGTTCTTATATCCATAACTTATAGTACAAAATTCATCAAATCATTAACCAAAGGTTAATGTTCCAAACAAAAAAAATGGTTAATGTGGCATTATTTTTCTGACACAAATCATCAGTTACTTTATTTTATTTTCTAGGATGAGAAATAATCATTTATTCATAATCCTTGATTAGTTCTAACAATATTATCTATCTCATGTTCAACTCTTTTTGAGGGAATATCTACTTCAGAAATTTATGATCAGTATATATTTCACACTTGGCCCCATATAAATAATTCCTACAAATTTTTTAAAAAAAATCCACATCATCTAATTCCAGATCATGTGTATGATAATTAAACTCAAGAGGTTTTAATTACTGTAAAACATAAGCAATTACCTGATCATCCTGCATCCAAACCCAACCAAGTCCCTTTAATAAATCATTAATGTCGATTAAAAATTCACCATATTTATAAGTAAAGTCCATGATTGTGGAATTCACAAATATTATTTTTAGTTTCTGAAAACAATCATCGCATTATTTTTTCCAGATGAATTTAACTCCCTTTCGAGTTAACTTGGTTATTGGTCTTGATAACTGAGAAAAGTTTTCAACAAACCATTGGTAATAGCCTTTTAATCTAAGAAAAATACAAATATATGTGATATTGGTATGTCTTTTCCACTCTTCAACAACTTTAGTTTTATCAGGGTCAACAGTTATGCCATATTTAGAAAAAAATATATCCAAGGAAAGAAATTTGTTGCAACCAAAATTTACACTAACTATACCTTTCCTTTTATTTTAAGGTTTAAAAATTAACACTTAGGTGTCTTTCATGATCTTCATGTTTTTTAAAATACACTAATATATCATCAATAAACACAACAAAAAACTTATCCAAATATTCATGTAAGACACTATTCATAATATCCATAAATACAGTTGGTGCATTAGATAACCAAAAGGGAATAACTAAAAACTCGCAATGCCCATATATAGTCTGATATACAATCCTTAGAATATATAATACATTCACCTTCAACTGATGGTACCCTAACCAAAGGTCAATCTTAAAAAATATTGTGCTCCCTGGAGAAGATCAACAAAATCATCGATATAAGGACAAGGATGCCTGTTCTTAATAAAAGCTTTATAATAAATGCAATGCCCCATGGAACCATATTTCCTTTTTTAAAAAAATAGGATCACTCTAAGATGAAGTACCTAGATGAATGAAATATTTATCTATAAACTCTTGTAATTGCATTTTTTGTTCCAAAATTTCTACTTCGGTCATTCTATAAGGGGTTTCAAAATTGTCTTAGCATCAAGTACTAATTCAACAATAAACTCAACTTTACAATCAGGAATAACACCTAGTAAATCATTAGAAAAAACATCCATATATTCATTCACTTCTGGTACATCACTAATATTTATAGTTTCTTTCTTTTCAACAACATGTGATAAGTAAATTTCATTACAATTTCTAATCAATTTTTCCAATTCTTGGGATGTTATCAAATGTATGAAATCGTTGAAAAAAATATTCTTGGGTCTACAATATATAATATAATGATAAACTAAATGTAAATAATTACCCAAAATTATATCAAACTCTGATAAGGGTAGTTCAACTAGATTTGTAATGAAGACCATTCCACTAACAACAATAGTAAGATTCTTATAAATATTGGTTTCTTTAATATTTCCACTTGAATTTTTCACCAAAATTTATATCATACTTTCATGATGTGATATTAGTATTATTCTTTCAAATTAATTTAAAATGAATGAATGTAAAGAATCATAGTTAAGTAGGGTATTGGTATAATTTATATAAAAAGGTAACATACCTATCACCACTTTATTAGATGGCCCAAATCATTAAAATTTAAACATATCACTGATGTATGTCTATACGTTACCCTATTCTTTGATTTTATAGGACTCTTTTCTTTGCAGTCACGAGCTATGTGAGAAAACTTACAACACCAATAACACTTTATATAATTTAACATACATTTCTTAGGATTATTTTTATCACACATGTCATGATATGAGAACTTGATTTTTTTACTTCTGGATTTCTTTTATGAATTTTTCCCTAGTTCCGTCCATCCAAACCTTTTTTTTATTTTTTCATGGAATACGTGATCATAAGAGAAGTCCATTTATAACTTCTTGACACGCCTAAAAATTTTCTCATAACTTTTGAATTCCCAAGAACCTAATTCCCATTGATTTCTTAGTTTCAACCTTGAGTAAATCAGAGTAATCTTACTATTAAGATCTTGAATAAAATCTAGTACAATTTGATCCAATCCTATAAAATTTTCTTCATATGCAGCTATAGAATCTTCATCCTTTCCTCAATTATAAGAATTGTTTGTCCATAATGAGTCAAAAAAACTTATGGAAATATTTCTCAAGTAATATATTCTTAAATGAATCACATTCCATAGAATCAATATCATCATGCTCTTTTCTATTCTTAACCAAATACCACCATCGATCATATTCACCTTCAAAAAAAATAAATGGAAAGGGTTAAATTTTGATGTTCTGAACACCCCATGACTTCAAATAATTTCCCCATGGAATTAATTCATCCTTCAGCTACCACTGGGTTAGAATATCCACTAAATACTAGAGAATTTTATCTCATAAAATGCTCCAATGTCATCATATTCCTCAGTGGTAAATCTGGAAGCTCTCTAGCATGAATTCTACCATTATTTATAGCTTTCATCAATTGAATCATTGTTGTAACAAATTGCTCATTTCCAATTACAACCATTTCAGGTTACTTATTTTGAGGATATAGACCTCTTGGTTTCTTCATACTATAGTCTCCATGTTTACTCTATAGAAAACCGTTCTGAAAATACATATTTTAGTCAAATATACATGGCAATATTTAAATTATATATCATTTTAACTTAACCTTTTGGAAAACTAATTTATGGGTATTCTATTATCATTATACTAACCCCTAAAGTTATATAAACCTTTCTCTGATACCAATTTTAACGACTTACCCTTAAACATTTCATATTCTAGTTATTTTAAACTAATATTCAATTTCTTACATTCTCGAAGATCTTTTATGTCTATATTTTTAAATATTTAGGTCATAACTCTTATATAAAAACCCATATATATAAAAATTTGACACTTCTATTTAGTATAAATATCTCCCATAATATAAAACTTTTAAAATAAGACATGATTTCTTTTCATGAAAAATCTTCAAAAATTTAAACCTGACTTATTATTTTACATTACCCATCCTTAATCCCTATGAAAAAAAATTAAAACATGGGATGAGAACAAAAATCTCAATAAGGGGAATAAGAAGAATAAATCTATTAGTTCATTGAAAAACATGAAAACCCATGAAAAATATTTTCTTAAAAAAGTACCTTTTTATCTGAAAAGAATATAATTTTTCCTTAAAAAATTATTATCTTAACTTTTTAAATCCAATTATTTATATAAAAACTCATTATAAATAATATAAAATTCATGTAGGTTCCTTGGTACATCGTCAACATAAAATCATTACAAAACCCTTATATGAACCCTTACAATTGGAATAATTATATGTTCATCATCCAATATGATTTTCCATAAAACATAATCATTACCCAATGTATTGGAGTACTCTCTTGGCACACCCATGATATAAGATATATAAGGATCACCTGTGATATATAATGGGGATCAACCCCTCATAACAATGTTCAGGGACTATATCATGAATAAAACCCTTGAAAAAATCTTTTAAACTGGTATGAAAAAAATTATTTCAAAATACCCTTTATTCCTGAAAACCTATTTTCAATACAAAAATACAAAAAATAGGAAATAGGGTTTTTCTTTTAAGAAAAAATGAAATATTATATAGTAATATAAACTTAAAATAATATTTATGGCAATGGTAAAATTATTTGTCGTCATATATGTTAAAATAAAACATTTCTTTTTTTCTTTTTGTAAAAAAAAGTCAAAAATTCTGTAAAAAGATACCTTTTGAAAAAAAATTATATAAATTTAAAAGAGGCATAAAATTTCCTTTATTATTATTTTATTTCCATATAAATATATGGATATGGAAGAAAAAATAGAGTTTTAAATGAAACTTTTAAAAGAGGTTTTTTAAAAGAAAGTCTCTTACCTTGAGTATTACCCTTCACGTACATTTTGTATCTTCCTAAATATTAAACTTATAATAATTTTATACATTATTATTAAACTTTTTAAAGATAATTGTTAATTTATTTTATTTAATACCATGGTATATACAATTACTCAATCAATTCAATACATGTTGGGTGTTTTGACAATATTTGGATCATATGTCATAAATAACCTCAGTAGGTTTACTATAGTCAAAGAGTTTACTATTTAATCATCTTAAGAATAATAATCATGATATAATTATCATTTTTATACACAAATTATAATTTTAAATCCAACCATTAAATATTTTTTTGAAAAATGAACTATGTTACAATCAAAAAGATGGAAAGTCATACATACACATGATTAACGTTTCCATTTTTTAATGATCATTATGGAAACAAGGTAATTATTATCTCTATAGGATGATAATAATATCATAAATATCATATTAATTCTTTAAAAATACTTATATATATCATCTATTTTATTTGTTTATTAAAAACGAATCACATCACTTCGTGGAGGTGATAGTCTATACGTACGCACGAACGACATTATCATTTTTAAGTTAATAGAAATGTAAGAATTCAAATGATATATTATCAATTAATAATGATAAACATGTCATTAATATAGTATATAAACATTAATTTCATCATTATAATCCTTTCACAAGATATGGCGGTGGAAAACGATTGCATTGGTTCGCAAGGAGGTAGTATGTCGTACACATGAACTACAGATTCGTTTCTGATTTGATAGAAGAGGAGATAGGTATTGGTTGTGACATGAATATAAAAAACATAATAATATTTAATATAATGTTTTTATTATATAATCATGTTTAAGGAATATTTTAATTATTTCAAAGAATAAATAAAATAGAATCGCTCGATTAAAAATAATACACATTCTTCAGACAACCTCATTTTCTTAACACCATAAGACAACTAAGGTTGGTATTGGGCCGTGAATAAGAAATATATAAAATGGTAAGGAATTTTAGGAATAAATTTGGATATATATTTTTTAAACCAAATGGGTTTTTTATTTTAAAGTAAATAGAAGAAGATATGCACTTTTATAAGAGAAGGGAGGGGCACTCTTGAAAGTTCTCAAAATATTAAATTAATATAAATTAATTTTCAATTTAAAATGGAACCAAAATGATTTATTTTGAAAATAGGATGAGAATGGAAATAAATAATCTCATAAAATAAAAATTAAGTATGTTTTAATGAAATATTTACCCTTATCTCTTTGTTTTAACACCTTGTTAACCACTTTCACACTTACCTTGACAATAAGGATTTTTACTCTTTAAGGGTCAATATAGTTACTATAAATCGAAATACGGCCCATAAATGGATCATAACTGACACTATAAACTATATAATAGTCAAATTTATAAATATAATATTTTATAAAATTTTATATCATTTAATAAAATATTATTTATGATAATTTATCATTAATATCAATTTTTAAAACTATTCATTACATTGATTTTAATAAAATCAATACAATAAGTAAAATATGAAGAAAAATTAATATATCATTAAAATTTAATTTTAATCTATAATATTTTTTATAACATAAATTATATCAAATTATCTTAGTTTTAATATGTTTAATATCATTTATTTAATTTTCACATTAATTTAATAATTACTGCATCAGCATTGTGTAAATATTTAAGGTAATTATTTATTTAATAAAAATTAAAAATAAATTACCCAGATGAATATAAATTATTTATATTTCAAAATAATACTTATAAATGAACATATCTTTTGATTAACCCAATGTAAAGAAAATTATAGTTATTAAAAAACAAGACTCTAACATTTTTTACATTTCCTTAAATAAAATGTTATAAAGGTTATAATCATATAAAAATGAAAAAAAGTCCATAAAACTAAATATTTGATGATTATGGAATATATCTACTCATACAATAAAATTAAGTCAAGTTTTAGGTTCATTTTATAATTCATATCATTTAATTTGTATCTTTAATTACATGATTTACCATTTACTGTGGTAACAAAAATTACTAAGGTTATGATTCATATAGACCAAAAATAAAATGGATATATTCAATAAATATGGAACTAATAATTCCAAAAATGGATTTTTTTTCAATATTTAAAACATATAATTGATATAATTTAATTTAAAATTAAATTGATAAAATAAAATGAAAAACGATTTTTTAGAAAAAAGCCCTTTTAATTTAAAAATGTTTTAAACTAAATTCATGTATAAAATTAAATTTTTAAAACCATAATTATATTATTTTAAATAAAAAGTAATTAATAAAATTTTAAAACTCATACAAATAGACTTTTACCTTGTATATACATAAAAATAAATATAATTTTAAATAACAAAATTAGGATTTTCCAGTATTCACAAAAAAAACTTTTCAGAAAGTTCTCAAAAATTCATCATAATATAATTTTTAAATGGTAAATTAAAAAATAAAATTAACCTTTCCAAATTTAAATTCTGTAATTTGAAAATTAAATTTTTAATTAAAACTTTATAAGAAAATAGTTTCATAAAATTACTTCCTTTTTTATTTAAAAATTACTTAACATTTTTATAATGATTATAACTCTATAATATATAACTAATGACTATTTATAGGGAATGAAATTGATTTATTTTAAAATTAAATTGTTTTTTAAAATATCATATAAACTAATTGAAAGGTATGATCAAATAAATCTCGGAAATTATACTAATGTACGAAAGACTACAACCCAATGTATCTGAAATTGAGTCGATGATACCCTCAAGACATTAGAAATTTTCGAATGAAAACCTCTTGAAGGATATCATTTCAAATAAAACATTAAATATAATTAATAATGATATTATCATAATAAAAAATATTAAAGGTGTATTGGAAACACCATTCCTAATAAAACATGGTGTATAATAAGTATGTCTCGAGGAGTGAAAAGTTGAGACAATAAACTCTTAAATTAATCTAGATTTATTTTGTACATGCTCATAAAAACATGAATAATCAAAAACATTTTATTATATAATTTCATAGGAATCTTATAATTATATTTTTAATTGAATTTGGACCATTTATAATCATATTCTATTTATTTATTATATTGTTTCTTATTATGTTTGTGTGAAAATTGAACCGATGTAGGATTATTTTTGGTAATTTTAGCGATCCAAAATAATATTTTAATAATACAATAAGTACATAATATAACCATTACAAAACCATAAAATAGTAATTATTTAATTATGAAATTATAATAACATTAGTATTTAAGTTATCAAAGTAATCCATGATAGAGTTTTATATCATTATTCAAGTAGATGTTTAAACTAAATCAAGCATAAACACACTATATCTAGATGGTGAGTATGGATAAAAAAGTTTATTATATCATTATAAAAAAAGAATAATATTATTATTTACAAGTTTTTATTTTATTTAATCATATTTTAAGTTGTTTTTATAAATAAATAAAATTACTATGAAAAACAAAAAAAACATTATTGCATAGAGGCGGTAGTATGCACATCATATAGTTAGCATTCTTTTGTTTTTATAAGTGGATGGAAAAGAGTAAATAGTGGTTGTTAAATTAATATAATAAAACTTAAGTATAAAAATGATACTTATTTCTCTATATTATCATGTTTAGGGTAGGTTTGGAAGAGAAACATTAAGAAGAAAAATATAAGTATTATGTAATACTCACTTTTGGACCTTGAACTTTCTCTTGAAAGTCACCTTAGAAATGAAAGGATTGCGATAAAAAATTGATATAATAGGATTATGAAAAAGATATTAGTTTCTATTATGAGAAAAAATTTAATATATTTAGTAATAAATTAAAATGAAGGGGTGTAATTATCCCCTTTTATAAGTGAAGAAAAGGGAACTTTTGTGAATACCCTTCACTTTTCAATGATATCATTAAACTATTCAAGGGTCAATGAATCAGAAAGTTTGAAATAATGGTATAATTGGTCAATAATTACTCAAAAAATTATTTCAACGCATGTTTTAAAAAAAATTAATTCATTTATTCATATATTTTTTCATTTATCATTTTTTTGTTTTACCGGGGTAACTAGATTTTACCCAAGTAACTTATATTTTACTAAACATATAAAATAACGCCTATTACCAAATTTTCATGTGATGAACCTAAATTTAATATTAATTTTATATAATTTAATTTATAATTAATATAAAATTAATCTTTAAATTAAAACATTTTATATAAAGAAAAATAGTTTTTGTAGAAAAAAATATGTTTAAACCATTATGTGGTCTTGAACATATTTAGAATGGATTACCAATTAAATGTGTGTTAATATAATTATATATGTGTTTAAAAATAATATTTTAGTCGTTATTTAAAGTATATAAATTTAATTTATTTGATAAAAATTAAAAAATAATAATAAAATAATTCTTTGAAAATAACAGTTTTACCATTATCATGGTCATTAGATTTAATCCTAGATTTCATAATTTTTTGGAAAAAAAATGAAATTGAACTTATTAGATGATATGATAATTTCAATATAAAATAATAAATAAATTTTTGTATATTTAATTTTTATAAGTGATGAAAATTTATTTTTAATATAGGATAACAAAAATAGTTTTTAAAGAAAAATATTATTTATGTTCATAAAATGTTAAACATAGGTTTTATAAAATAATAATGGAATATAAAAATGTATAGTATTACTCATTAAATTAAAAATTTATCAATTAAAATGTTTTATAAACTTATAGGTCTTGATTATATAATTATAAAATCATAAATGTTAAAAAAAAATTAAAAACTATATTTTTTTACTATTCACTTAAAAATCTACTATTGTAGAAAAATCCCAAAAGTTCATTTTAAGATAATATTAAAATTATGAACATACAAATGAAGTTTATTTTATCAAATTAAAATTATAAAATTTTAGAATTTTAATTTTAAATAATAATATAAAAATATAATGAATATTGTTTTCATAGGAAAACAATATTTTTTTAAAAAAATATTAACTATTCAAATTCTTAATTTCTATCAATTACTAATCAATTGAATATTAATATATTATTCATATAAAAAATATATTTTATCCATAAATTATTTGGTTTCTTAGAAAACACATAAAAAGTAAATTTTTAGAAAGGTTATATTTTAACACATAAATCAGTCTTATTAGTTATTTAGATATACTTTTTTAATTTATAAATGTCTTGGAATTGATAATGATATTTATTTTTATTATTCATATATTACATAACTTGTTTACATCTACTTTTTCCCATTAATTATATAAATAAGTTTTAATGGTCATATATTTTTTTATGGTTTGTTTTTTGGTTTGGTGTTGAATTCATTACAATCTATTAACATAATATTTATTTAAGGAAAATGAACAATGAAGTTTTAGGTCCTTATAAAGATGGTATAACTTGGATGGTATTGGAACCACCTAGTTAACCTATATTTCTATGGTTATATGAGTCACCATCACAGATGTTCCAACTCTAACTCAAGTATAAGACTCACTCATTGGAAGAAGATATCCACTGATGAACATAAAAGGAAAGATTCTATATAGATGAGTCAATTGAACCCAATAATGGCTTACCAACCATATTTTGTATATTTTTTAAATGTGGTAAAATACTCACCAGGAGTACCAAGACAGTTGTGTGATGGTAAATTCTTGGGTCTCTTTTTTATAGGCTCCAGACCAGTGAACTTGATGAATTTTCAAGCCCAAGAACTGAACAGGATATAAACCTTCTCGAGGGGATCTCCTTCCAAGATCTCCTTTTCTATATTCAATAGCTCCAATTACAGTGAATTATTCCTTTCCACATTTCCCATATCAAATCTAGGAGGGAGAATTTAATTATATATATACCCTAATATTGGAGCTCCAGTAATCATTTTTATGTCCTAGAGGATATCCCCAACCTCTCTATGAATCATGTGAATTGTATTCATGTCCAAAATCCAATGAATAAATAAGTATAGCATGATTTTATAGTTGTGGTGGTAGAAATATTTCAAAATCCAAACTTCCTCATACAACCCAAAATCTTATAGTTCCTTCTCTAACTCCTTAGAGCTCCAAGACACCCATAAGGGCCAGTCCCAGTCTATGCTGAAAAAATCTATAAATAAGAATCCCTAGTTGGATTCCCAACACAATATGTGATATATTTTCAACCAATTAATGATAAATGCATAAAAATGTGTTTCCTCATCTACTGTTCACTTTTCCCCTTACAATTCTAGGGGTATTACCCCAAAGTGTATCTATCAAAGCAGTGAGGTTCCCAAATTAGATGACCATTTATAGACGCTCATCTAAAGAATCTCTCAATGGTAGATGATCTAGCTAATTAGAAAACTCATGCATTGTAGAGCCATAATGGAAAATTTGTATAGTAGCTCAAAATCATACATGGCTAGTTGATAAGTTGAAATCATATATACATTTTATTGGAATTTTATTAAGGATTATTTATGTTTTTACTTGATAATTCATGAGGTATGTGTTCATTATTGCAGAAAATAAGTTTTCAAGGTTTCAAAGGACAAGCTAGAAAAACTGACCAAAAAAACCATTACACATTGTAAAACTTACATGACATGTAGTCAACTTTCATATCATAGGGTAATCCATGAAGCAATTAGTGGAAGAAATTAAATCCATAAATAAATTACACAATGTGATTCACCAATTCACATCATGGAACCTTTAAGCTCAATTACCGCTTTCAAGATACAGACTAAAGGAATATACACATCCTAAAGCCCAGTTACATGTCGTGAAAGGACTCAAATTTTGTGAGGGAAAAATTTTATTAGAATTACACTACATGAATCCTTAGTACACATCATTTAATATCCTGATTATTTACCTACATCAGGTGAACTATGGGAAAAAAGGTACATACTTATCTAATTTCTCTCATTTTCTCTTGATTATTCACTCGATTTTATTTCACTTTTTCTCCCTAAATTCATTTTTCATCAATTATATTTATTTTTTTAAAATTTATAGAAGTATCATGGATTGATTTTATAAGTGTTCCTCATTCTTGTTGCATCACAGTCACCAAACTATAGACATTCGTCATCTCGATCGTTAATCTATAATGAATCCTTGTTGTTTTCATCCATATTATTGTTTCAAGTAAGTAATTGATTAAAATTATGATTGTTTCAAGGATTAAATTTATTATTATTAAAATCATATTCAATAATTGATTAATATTAATCCTTTCATGTTTGATAATTTTTCAATCTCAATTTGTGTTGGTATTTTAATCATGTTTTCAATCCTCTATCTTTTTTTTATCAATTCCACCATGAGAATCTAAACTGAAAAGGGTAGGGATCAAGGGTAAGGTTGTTTGAATTTAATTAATCCTAAATTATCAACTTGGTATCCCTAAGGATAGTAATTAGGTTAAAGAAAAACAATTAATCTCATTCGTTTATGCAACCATAACCATGGAAAGTTTGAATGAACAACCCTCACCTGATTGGAGTAGAATTGGATATGCCCAATATCATATGATACATTCTATCTTAGAAGCTAGGTTTAATGCATTCAGATTGAAGTTATCTCCAGACCAAGGAATAAATATCTTTTGGATAGATCTAGTTGTCTTGACCATAGACAACTAATAACCTTTTATTTCTTCATAGTCTATACCTTATTACCATGCCAAGTTAGAATTATGATCATCCTTTTCCCTAAACCCCAAAATTTATTTGGATCCCTTCATTCTCTCTGATATTTACCCACAAAGACCTTTACATTAGTCATTTACCAAGCTCAATTACCAAGTGAGGACACCAACCCAAAGGGTTCTAAGCCTTATTTTATGATATCCAATCTAAAGTCCTCATGGAACTGATCCCACACTACCACTATATTATACACTAGTAGAAACTGTAGTTTGGGAAAAATAAATATAATCGGACCATAGACCTCATGAATTAAACGACCCATGTGGGAACATAAAATTTTTTCATTATCGCTGGCGGTCAAAAGGACTATGATTCGCACAGAAACTTATAGTAATAACCTATTATTTCCTAACCTAATTCCCCTTTCTATTTTTTTCTTCAATCTTCTTTTTTCTCAAATTCCCCTGTTTCCTACTGCTACTTGTAGATTAGTGTATGCATTAGGGATATTTAACTCACTCAAAGTGCCTTGACATACAACAACATCTTGTATTCAAACCTAGAATCAATAGGTATATATGTACACATCATCGTTAAAAAATGGCAGACCACAATAATCCTACAGGTCCAAACCAGCCCAACCCACCGAACATGCAACCGATAATACATGGATAGCAACCAGTGCAACAAAATCACATAATTGTGGATAATGGATTTCCATCAATCAATGGTGTAATACCCAGAATTGTATGCCCTGTTATATAGTAACATACATTTGAAATTAAACCTAGAGTTATTCATATGATCTAGCATATGGGATAATTCAATGGACTTTAAAGTGAAGATCCCCATGATCATATCTCAAACTTCATGGAAGTATATGATAAATTTAACAACCTGTGAGTATCTTATAATGCCATTAGACTTAGATTTTTCACCTTCTCCCTATGATATAGAGAAAATGATTGGATCAAAAGTTAAGTACCTAAGTACATCTTGACTTGGGATGATTTAGAGAAGAAATTTTGGGATAAGTACTTCCCAGTAATTCAAACATGGAAGTTACAAAACAATATACAAAAATTTTCTCAAGAAGATGGAGAGTCAGCATGGGAAGAATGGGATCACTTTATATAACTTAATTGAATGTTCCCACATCATGGACTCAATATGTGGATACAAATTCAACATTTTATCAAGGCCTCCAACCAACTACTCTCATTTTTGTTGATGTATCCACTGATGGAGGATTAATGTTTAAAACACCTGAGGTAGGCCAAGAAATTTTAGATGAAGTCTCTCATAATGAAAGTGTGTGGAAGAGTGATCATGGATCACCCCAATGTGGGATCCACTATGTTGTATATCATACTCAATTATGTACAAAAGTTGAGGCTTTGACCAAGAAATTAGAATCTTTTAAAATACCTACTACATCAACACTACCCCCTGCTCCAGTCATGGAAATAAAGTCATGTGAAATTTGAGGTGGCTCATAACTTTATCAATACTACACATCAAGTGTTGATGAATAAATAATCCAAGATTGTAATAATGTTAATTATAATAAACATGGTTGAAAATTTCAGCATCTGTAGCAATACTTTCAACAAAGGACGGTCCAATAACAAAAAACCGTCAAGGATACTACCAGCAAAGAAGTGGACAGACACTATTCAACAATCAAGGAAAACCAAGATATCCATCAATAAATCATGTTCCTAGACCACCACAACAAGAAACACAAAAACCCTTCTCTATGAGAGCATAACAACAATTTCAACCAGCTTCATCAAGATCTCAACCCTAGGTTGTTCCTATTTAAACAAATTTAGAAAATCTAATTTTATCATTTGTTAAAAAGTAAAATCAAAGGATGTCCAATTAAGAGACTAAAATTAAATCCAAAGGGTATAGTTGTTTAACCTTGAGCATCAAATATGTCAAATCTCAAAGACCCTGTTAGAAATATTTCCAAGTACTCTACCAAGTAACAAAAAGATATACCCAAGAGAAGAGGAAAAGGAAGTAGTTCTGATTAGTGGGAAAGTAATGGATTTTAATAAACCATGTAGGGGAGAAGAAAAACATTGATGAACCCAAAAAATAGACAATAGTAATATAAGAATAAAATGATGAAGAAACAACAATAACTACTCAATAGAAACCTCAAGAAACAGCACCTTCTGCAAAATTTCCAATTCAAGAAAAACCCAAAGAAGATGTCTATATTGAAACACCACCATATAAACCACCTCTAACTTTTCCATAAATAAAGAGATAAAGAATAATTGAAGGGAAATATAATAAATTTTTAGATATTTTCAATCAAATTCACATCAATATTTCATTCTCTGAGGTTATTTCTCAAATGCCTACTTATGAAAATTTTCTCAAGGAGCTACTTTCTAAAAAATAAAAATGGAAGACATATGATTCATCTTTATAAATGAAAAATGATATAATTTTGTTTAGTAGAAACTTCCTTTTAAAATGATAGATCATTGAATCTTCTCAATACCATGCATAATAGGAGAATGCAACTTCGGAAGAGCCTTGTGCGATTTTGGATCCAGCATAAACCTCATGTTGATGAGTGTATTCCTCAATATGGGACTCAAATAAATAAAAGAAATTAGAGTAGTAATACAATTGTAAAAATGGTTAATAAAATATCCCCAATGACTTCTTGAGGATAACCTAGTCAAAGTAGGAAACTTCATTTTTCCAGCAGACTTCCTTATTCTGGACATGGAAGAAGAAGGGGACATTCTAATCATCTTAGGTCGACCATTCATAGCCAATTGAAAGGAAATAATTTATGTAAATCAATGAATACTTATATTTAGAGTAGGTAAAGAATAATTTGTGTTCTATCTGGAAAAATTAGCAAAACAATAGATGATTCTTTGAAATGACAAGATATCTTTCTCACTGACGAAATAGAATACTACTTCAACAATAAAGAATAGAGTGATTGTCATGAACCATGTTAGGATACCGTTCAACTCGGTGTCTAACCCAGTATGTGGCATGGCTCTAAGGGAATTCCAGATCCCCATAGGCTTGCAACTAGTTGTCGAGTATCAATAAAACACTTTGGGAATGATTTTACCTGATCACATAAACATATAAAACCAACAATAATAAATAATCCAAATCTGAATATACACAACCAAACATGGAATAACCAACATCCATATTTAATTTTACAACATTTAAACAAAAACCAAAATAGGCTACAACCAAAAAGAAAATAAGAGCTATCCCAAAACTACTATATGACAAGAGGAGCATCTACCTCAAGCCACCACCACAACACCTGCATAATGAATACCTCTAGAAACCCAAACCACCATCTCCAAATTCTCTTCCTTTACTTGTATCAAGCATTGCCATGTCTAATTAAACCCAAAGGATTAATTTGGGTGTGAGTCAAATACCAATAGGATTATACCCAAAAAAGAGGTCCCATGTTATAAACATCATAAGATAAATAAACTTGAAATTTTTATAAAAGAATAATTAACAGCATTTCCATGAAGAAAATTTTAAAGGAAAACATTTTAAAGAAGACATGCCTAATTTTTAGAGTAACCAACAGAGTATACCATATGTCCACGGTAAGTGTGATATCACCATAGATCACTAAGTCATAGGAAAACCCTATAGGTAATACTAGAAATGGGACACTAGTTACATCGAATCTCAGTGAAATGTGGCATAACAACCACAATTAACAGCATTTTCATGCATAATCCACTTGGAGGGGAAACCCAATGGGCCCAATGGTCTCCAATCATCAATATCATTTAGTTTGTGTTCTATCATCAATACTTCTAAATGAATCTGAGATGAACCACTTCTGAGTCATCTTGTGTACTAGTCCTAGTCAGCCCACCTAGTTACCTAGATTTCCCTCTGTGCTCGTTTCCCATTTCTCATGTCATGAAAAACATCACTTTCATATAAGCATAGACCAAAAAATATTAACATTCTTGATAAATCACTACCTTCATAACCAAATGCACTTTTAAAACCACATGTACACTAAAAACATTCCAAAACATGATTCCCACCACTTTCACAATTAATAACCATCATTCATAATTTATTAAACATCTTCAATAAGAACAATAAGCGTTTACACAATAAATACACCCAATTTCCATTAGAAAAAAAACCATATTTAAGCCACACGCACATCAAATATATTTCAAAATGGGTTTTTCATCATCTACACATTTTATCAAACACCTTCAAGGTATAAAACAAAATGGAACATATGAAACACACATGGAACATAGTCTGTTTTCTTTAAAAAGATCACTTTTTAATACCAATAATCCATGAATATTTTCAAAAACACTTTTCAAACATCATATATAATCTATAGTACAAAAATAAGAAACAAATAAATCATATTAAATTCACCAAACAATGTTAAATCATGGAACCACCTACCTTGAGTGAAGAAACTTCCAAAAAATTGTGCAAAACTTTAAATGTACCTCAACCACACTCTTTAGAAGTAAGATGAAACCTAAAACAGAAAGATCGAGCCTAAAATATTAACATATAACCCTCAAAATTGTACCCTACCAACTGTAGTAATGAAACACCAAAGAAAGATAAATAAAACCCTGGAAATGAGAGAGAAACCAAGAGATAAGGGACTTACTTGAGGGTCTCTTGAAGAATCCAAGCCAAATCTCCCACAAAAATAGAGCCCAAGTGAGTAAGTGTAATGACCCAAACTTTTATTAATGAAATTACTCTTGATATAATTAAATTTATTATAATGTAAAATGGTTATATAAAACAAATTCACTTCCTTGGTTTTATGTTTTTGGATTTTAAAGTACAGTTAAGAATTTTTACCATTGCTAATATAGCCATTGAATAGTGATAACATGATTAGTATAAATATAGAGCTTTAACAAATCCAATTTACTCAGAACAAAGAAGTGATGGCCTCATACAATATAGTTTCTACATAAGAATCCCATTTGTTAGAGCTCAGAAAGGAGGTAGCATTACTGGGCTTCATTCTTGACCAATCCCAAGCCAAGCTTCAACACATTAAGCTTGAATGGAATCTCCTACGGAAGAAGTGGAATTTAATAGATATTACCACCCGAGCGATGTTATCTGAGCCACCCCAAGAGCTCTTCACCATTACAAACCTTAAACTTAGGTATTATGTGGGTGTTATAAGGGGTTATGTAACAAGACCCTAGCACTATGATTATGTGCATTAGTTTTTTATAGAATAAATAATATTCATTAATTTTATTATTGTTACTTTGTAAAATATTTTTAAAGAAAAAATAGTATTTTTAGTTAATATTCAATTAAAAAAGATATTTTGATAAATTAATGGATTTTGGAATTAAATAATATTTTAATAAAATATTATTACTAAATTACTTTTTATTAAATATAAATGATTGTATAATTTGTTTATGAATACAATAGAAATTTTTATTAAGGTTTAAAAACTGTTTTTGTCAGAACCCATGAAATTTCAATAAATGTCGGTTTTTATATTAAAATTTAAAATTCAAATATTTAGAAAATTATTTAGTTAAAATGAATATTATATTTTGATTCAAGATGTTGAAATTATCTAATGATTAATTTTTCATAATTTTTTGAGACGGTCAAATTTTTGTGTAAAAACTAAATACCATTTAAATATATAATGTGTTTTATAAAATCATAATGACTCAATAGTGATTTAATACAATGATATGAAAGGTATTTTCGACCAATATGTATTTTACCTTTAAAATAATTTGATTTTATATTTGTTTGATTAATTTTATGGTGCCTTAATGGACCCTCCAAGACTTATAAAATATTTTAGCTTTTTAAAATGATTTCTTTGAGAGTGTGACTCAACTCCACATAAGCAAGCCTAATATTTTAAGAAGTTTGGACATTGACCTTATAAAATAAATTTTTCCAATCCCATTTTGAAAAAACCATGGGAAAACCCATTGTATGGTTTGTGGTTTTAATTAGTTTAATGTGTAGTGTCCAAAACCTAAATAATAAAGAATTCTCTCTCTTTTCCTATATAAACCCACCCAATATCCCTCTTATTCTTCACTAAAAACATTTATAGCTAGATCAACCCCTAACCTCCTCTCTATATAATCCTCCCAAGGTTCCCCAAGCTCCCTAGAAGCTGCTCTCAAGCCTCTCCCAAGCCTTCGGGATCACACTTCCAAGTAAGGGATTTCTTCCTTTCTCATTTCTTTCCAAATTTATTTATGTTGTTATACCCTTTTATTTTCAATTAAAGATGTTGGGGTATGATTTATCACCTACCACATACTTCACTACTTATGTTTTAATGATTATATACCTCTTTTTCTCTCATTAATGTCTCCCATGTACACCTGTTACCATGCCAAAATTCTGTAATAAATTTCTCTCTTCTCATTTACATTAAATAAATTCTTTTATATTATGAATCTAAATTCCATTACATATGTTGTAATATTATGTTCCATGACCCCCTTACTATCTATTTCATGTATAAATGATTAAATACCCCTTTATAACTCGTCAACCCATTTTATGATTTCTATTTGACGTCATTATGTTGCCGAAGTTACATCAAAATTTCCAATGCCAAAATCATCGCGTAAGTGAATACCATCTTCATTTCTCTATTAAGGGTATTCATATTAATTAACATGCACTTTTTTATTTAGGAATTACATTTATTTATTCCAAATATTTTATTAGTGGAATAAATTATGATGTTTAATGAATCCATTTTGTATGATCCATGTGGTACACTTATGCATGAAATGAAATATTTATAATGGGTGTGCCCTGATAGCACTCCAATGCATTGGTTAAAGATTAGTATCATGATACATCAAGTGAAATGATTTTTTACTCATTATAATTCAATTTAAATGAGTGTTTACTCATTATAATTCATGTACAATTAGGGTTTACTCATTCTCATTGTTCAATGAGCCTTGTCTCATGCTAATATCGTGTTAAATGTTGTTTCCACATTTCCATGTGATGATAATCATACTATATCATGCCTTTATGTTCATGTTTCTCTTATGATAAATTAATATGACTATTTCCTAACATGTCC
The DNA here is from genome assembly GCA_963277665.1 of Viscum album. Classification (NCBI taxonomy): domain Eukaryota; kingdom Viridiplantae; phylum Streptophyta; class Magnoliopsida; order Santalales; family Viscaceae; genus Viscum; species Viscum album. Next base: position 167,756,009 of record OY728148.1, read on the forward strand.
TACATTATTAATGTTATTCCTTTCTTACTCTCTTACTGGGCTTTATAGCTCGCCCTTTTTTTATGCATGTCCTCAGATTATCCCATGAAATGCTAAGTACAAAGGAATGTTGTAGTCATGTAAAATACGTTTTCAAAAAAGATGTTGTACTTTATGTTCTATGATGTTATGTAATGTTCCTAATTTCCCAAGACACTAGACATCTCTGTCCTTAATTTTTTCTTGAGTAAAAGTTTATGTAATAAATCATGTTTATGTGTGTAATAAAGATAAGGGTTTTTATAGTTAGAATCAAAGGATAGGTTTAGTTATTTTTGGGATTAAGATTAGAAAACCCTAGTAAAATCCTTAGGGATAAGACTAAGTATAATAAAAACATCTCTAAATTTTAGTTAGTATATAGTAAATGGTTTACCAAGAAAATACATTCTTGTATGGATACGAACAAGTAGAGGCAGCTCTGGAACAGATGTATCTAGGGGTAAAACCTGAAAACACCGCTTTAAGCTAGACTTGAATGGGAACTAGTGCATGAAAATGGGTCTTTCTACACTCTTGGCTGTGACACTCTTGGGGATATGATTTGTTAAATTCATAAGCTTAGTATAAACCATTATTAAGGGAATAAAAAAATTCCCCTAAGAATATATGTTGGGAAGTACATCATAGATAAAATAGATTGAAGCCTATAAATTCATAAGTTAAGGAAATAAATGTAATTTATAAGTTATTGATTTTTTTCATTGGATTACCCTTTATTTGTTACCTCTAACTTTCCTTTTATTCCGGCCAATGGTTGGTAATAGGAGGACTCAGGCTAACAATCGATTTGAAGATCAATGTGATGACTATTCTAATGAGATGCTCAATCCGATGGGAGCAGGAATTGTAAACTTTGTCACGATACTCTCTCAGTTAACTCAAGTTTTGAATATAAACATTGGTCAAGAGGAACATTCAACCCCTAAGAAAGAACAAGTTGCAATTGAGATATTCATGATACAAAGTCCTCCTACCTTTAATGGATCATTTGATCTCTCAGTTTCTGAACAATGGATCAACTCCATTGAAAATATCTTCTTCATCCTTTGATGTTCCGAACAAGAGAAGGTTCTTCTGGATGTTTATTATATGGAGGGTGAATATAATAAATGGTGTACACTAATCAAAAATAAGAATCCTGAGGATGAGATTGAGGCATTAGAATGGAATGATTTTTGGAAAATGTTTTTCAATAAATATTTTCCATGCACCCTCCAACTTAAGATGGAAAGGGAATTCCATGCCCTCAAGAAAAAAGATAAGGAATCCATCGGAACGTATGAGGAAAACTTCACAAAGCTTTCATGGTATGCCTATAGCTTTTTCGTTACCCTGGAATGCAAGTTTGACCTCTTCTTTAGTGGGATAAAACCTAGCCTACAGATAACCCTAGCAATCCGTGACTTCGATAGCTATAATGAAATTTTCCAATGTTCCCTCAAAGTCAAAATAGAGATTAATGAATCTCAATTATATCATGGGGATAAGAAGTGGAAAATTTACTTTAATTATAGTAGTCTGATGGATAAATCCAATGGTGTTAAGAAATTCCAGAACCCCACTTGTAAAAGGTGAAGAAAGAATCACACTGGAAATTGCCTGAAGGGGATGAGGAAATACTTTAGGCATAGAAGAGAAGGGCACCTAGGCATTAACTTCTGACAAGAAAAACCCATTACTGCGAAAGAGGAGAGGAATTCCCCGTTCGACCCTCAAAACATGGTTCATTAATTAAACTACAAAGAACCAATGTACTTTTCAAACCAGTTCCCTAAGCCAAGGGTTTTCGGAGGCAACCAACAACCTCCAAGACAGCAAGGGTGAGCTTTTTCCATCACTACTGTTGACGAAAACCCCAAAAATAAAGTGGTGACAGGTAATCTAGTTATTCATTCAATAATATCAAACATAATTTTTTATTTTGGTACTACGCATTCTTTTATATCCTGAAATTTTAGTAGAAAATCCCAATATCACCACAAATCATGGAAGTAGAGATGTCGGTGAGAAAGGAAAATGGAGAAATCATTGCAACCCATGAATATAACTCCTCCCCTATCAAAATTTATGGTTTGAACTTCTCAATGAACCTTTTCATAATCCCTTTGGTGGAATTTGATGCAATTATTGACATGGATAGGATTTCCCTATATAGAGAAAACATAAATTTTTGTGAGAGGGAAATCACTCTCCATATGGAGAATCGATCCCCAATTTTGTACAAGTGCAAAGAGGAAGATGAATCTTCTTTAGCACCATCATATCACGCATGGATATTACTACCCTATGAGCATGCGTATCTTGCGTAGATTATTGATTCTAATAAAGAAACCATCCTTGAAGACATTCCTATTGTGAGGGAATTCGCTGAAGTGTTTCCCGAGGAATTTTCTGGTGTTCCTCCTATAAAAGTGTTGGATTTTTTATTGATGTCATACCTGGAGAATTTCCAACATCCAAGACTCCATATAGAATGGCTATTGTGGAGCTTGAGGAGTTAAAGAAACAACCGCAATAGAATCTAGATAATGTTTTTATATGCCCAAGTGTTTCACCATGGGGTTCACTAGTCCTCTTCATCAAGAAGAAGGATGGGTCAATGCGCCTTTTCATTGATTATCATGAGCTCAACAAAATCACGATAAAGAACAAGTATCCTCTTACCTGAATTGATGACTTTTTAACCAGTAACATGGAGCAGAATAATTATCCAAGGTGGATTTTTAGTTAGGATATTACCAAGTAAGGGGGAAGAATTAGGATATCCTCAAGATTTCTTTCCGTACAAGGTACAGGATCTATAAATCCATAGTAATGCCTTTCGGACTCACTAATTCTATAGAAATAATCATGGAATTGATGAATAGAGTCTTTAGATATTACCTCGACAAATATTTGGTAGTATTTATAGAACATATTATAATATACTCCAAAACCATGGAGGAGTATGAGGATAATCTAAGCATTGTACTAGAGACCTTGTGAAAGGAGAAGCTCTATGAAATGTATGGAAAGTGTGAGTTCTGGTTGAAAGAAGTCTCATTCTTAGGTCATATCATCACAAGAAATGGGATATATATGGATCCCTCCAAGAAATATGCAATTTAGGGATGAATGAGGCCAACATTGGTGATGGATATCTATAGCTTCCTGGGGTTAGCTAGATATTATCGCCGATTTGTAATAAATTTCTCACAATTGTCAAACCCTCTTACCAAGCTAACTCAGAAAGGAGTCAAGTTTTCTTGGAGTGTTTAATGTGAATATAACATCAAGGATTTGAAAATGAGGCTTATCACTGTGCTCATGCTCACACTACCCCCAAGTGGAGAACTTTTTGTGGTATTCAGTGATGCTTTGAAGAAGGTCATGGGTTGTATGTTGATGCAAAATACCAAAGTCATTACTTATGTTTCAATGAAATTGAAAGTTACCATTATATATTTATTTTATTAAAATAGAAATTCACCAGAACCATGGAGCATAAAAACATGAAGATCTATGGGGGGCTGAATTAGTGAATTTCGAGGGAACCCCCTCTAATCAGATTGACCCCCCCCCCCCTCGAGTTTCAAGCTATGCCTATTGTGGTGATAAACGTTCTTTGATACCGGGACATCAAGTGAAGCAAGGTGATCTGCAACTTGGTTCCCCTCGTGCAAAGTGTGAATGAATTTGATGTTGTTATTGATAAATCATCTGCACTTCCTGATGATTTAGTTGATCGACCATGGAATAGGGACCCTACCATTCAAGGCGTTGTGAAGGACCTTTGAGTCTATTTCAGCCTCCATGAGAACAATATTCTTTTGGTGACACAAGGTTAAACCTGAAAGAAAAGATTTTTCTTCTACCTGAAGCAAGGAACCTTGGCCGAGGCTATATGAGAATGAAAATATGACCGATATGGAGTGGTCGCGGACAACCCCAACACCATGGAGAGCTCCCATAAAACAAGACTCGTCCGTGTTGAGTTTAAGTCCCATGGATGGGGGGTTCTAGTAGACCCAATTACCACTGACGCTGCTCAAACTAGTGAGGCCATTGTGGTAGTACGTTTTAAGTCGATGGAGAGTGGGGGCCTCTCTCCAGTTGTCGATGAGCCTGACTATATCGATTATCAGGTTCTTCGTTCTCAGAATAAGGTAACGTCCGGTAGCATGTGCCCCTTCTGTCTGGCCTTATTCCGGGCCTGCCAAATACTCCAAAAACCTACATGGAGAAAAATGAATCGATCCATCTTCTCGGGGCCTCGCTCACCTATGCTATGAAACCATTGATTCGGGAAGGACTGATCTGCCATAATAGGATCATACTATACAGTGAACTCCCTGAATTATCCCCACACCACCCTCGCTCATTCCCCCTTAAAGAAGATATTCCCCGCACTTTCCTTCTTATGGTTACTGTAGTAGGGGAATCTAGAAGAAAGTGGGATACCACATATCTTTATATAATCATCTATAGGGATAAATCTGTTCCATATCCTCCATAGTAGAAAATTGTATTTCGAGGGAATTCTCTTGGACCATAGGATGTTGTCCTAGCTTTCTACATGGACATGTGCCTCAAAAATGTGCCAGAAGTCTCGTGAGGAGAAGACCCCGGAGGACAAGGGGTAAAAATGCAACGCTCAGGATCCGAACTCAGATCAATGAGGTCAAATATTTCACGTTGGATCTCATTTAGAACTACCTTGATGAGGACCAGATAAGATCTAGCCTCCCTGAAAGATATTGAGGTGGAGGTATAGCCTGGAAATACAAGGACATCCCTGACCCGGTTCTGATGCTAGAAGGAAAGGTCACCCTTCCCAATGATCCATCATGAGTGAGGAAGAAGGAAAGATTTCATGGGAGAAATGACAGACCAGAATGGAGAGGAATGGGCAGTCACCGAGGATAGGGTTCCAAATTGGTAGTCGTGCATTGTTAATCCTCATAATGTGTGTCATTACAGTACCTCTCATACCAGCTTAGCGTGCATTCAAAGGAGGGTGGATTTAAGACTCTGAACATTAATTCCACCTTCAAGGACTATGATTTCTCAATCCATTACCACCCTAGGAAAGCGAACAAGGTGGCAGATTTTCTAAGTAGAAAGGACCCAGCAATTCTACCATTCATGAGAATTTAAAAGGATCCAATATTCTTATATTTGATGGATATGGACATGGGAATCATAAATAAGGAAAAATCATAAATCCTTTCACAAATTATTTCTCAAATATCTCTTTTGGAAATCTTAAAGGATGATAAATAGGTTGATGTGGGAATTCATAAGAAATTGGAAACTACCAAAAAAGGGAGATCCTAAAATTTCAATGTTAATGAAGAAGGAATTGTGAGATTTGGGACAAGACTATGTGTTCCATAAAATCCATATTTAAATAATGAACTTTTGGATCATGCATAGAGTTCAAATTTATCCATTAACCCAAGAAACACAAAGATGTATCGAGATCTCCGAGATCTTTATTTGTGGGATAACATTAAGAGGGAGATCGCTGAGTATATTTCAAGTTTCTAGGTATGTCATCTAGTGAAGGCTGAGAGACATAAGTCTAAGGGGATGATACAATTATTATGCATACCAACATGGAAATGGTAGAACATCACCATGGAATTTATCACCACACTTCCGAAGACATCAAAGGAAACAATGTTATCTGGGTTATTGTGGATCATATTACAAATATGGAACAATTCATTGCAATTCAGGAGGATTTCTCATTGGATAAAATGGCATGGATATACATTAGATAAGTGGTAAGGCTTCATGGAGTGCCACTATCTATTGTATCCTGTCATGATCCAAGATTCACCTATAAGTTCTAGAAGAGTCTCTAACATGCTCAGAATACTGAGCTAAACTTTAGTACATCTTATCATCTATAAACTGATGGAAAATATGAGTGGACTATCAAAACACCTGAGGAAATGTTGAGAGAATTATCAATGAACTTCAAAGGAGGATGGGATCAACATCTTCCTCTGGTTGAGTTCTCTTACAACAACAGTTTCCACTCAAGCATCCAAATGGATCCTAATGAAGACCTTTATGGGAAGAGATGTAGAACACTGTCATGTTGGGAAGAAGTTGGGGAGAAAAAACTCCTAGGTCTATAAATGGTCGAAGAAATGGTGCATAAGGTTAATACCATCCAGTAGCACATTAAAGCTGCTCAAAGTCGAAAAAAGAGCTATGCGGATAATCGTCGATGAGACCTAGAGTTTGATATTGGGTATATGTTATTCCATTACATATCACCATGGAATAGAGTTATGAGATTTAGGAAGAAGGGAAATCTTAGTCCAAGGTACATCAGCCCTTTTGATATCCTTGATCTCATTGGAGCAGTGACCTATTGACTAGAACTCCCACCAAACCTATCTCAAGTACATGATGTATTCCATGTATCACTCTTCAGGAAGTACATACCTAACCCATTTCATGTACTCAATCTATAGTTGGTACCATTGGAGAATGACCTCTCCTATTAAGAGAAGTTGGTGAATATCTTAGATCATAGGGAAAAGTTCTACAAAATAAGACAATTCCCCTCGTCAAGGTATTGGGGAAAACCCACAAGTTTGAAGAAGCGACATAAGAATCATATGAACTGATGAAGCAGAGTTACCCTCATCTGTTTTAGTATGGGAAAAGGAAATTTTGAAGGTGAAATTTATTAAATGGGGAAGATTCTAATGACCCAAAATTTTATTAATGAAATTCTTATTGATCTAATTAAATGTCTTATTATGTGAAATGGTTATATAAAACATATGCACTTCCTTGGTTTTATGTTTTTGGATTTTAAAATACTGTTAGGAATTGTTACCATTTCCAATATAGACATTGAATAGTGATCACATGATTAGTATAAATATTGAGCTTTAAAAAATCCAATTTACTCAAACAAATGAAGTGATGGCCTCATCTAGTAGAATTGCTCCATATGAAGCCCATTTTTCGGAGCACAAAAAGAAGGTAGCATCACTAGGCTTTGCTCTTGTCCAAGCCAAAGATGAGCTTCAATACGTTAAGCTTGAACGGAATCGCATATGGGAGAAGTAGAAGTTAATAGATATTACCACCCCAGAAATGCTATCTGAGCCACCCCAAGAGTCTATCACCATTGCACCCCTTACCCTTAGGACTCATGCAGGTGTTATAATGGGTTATGTAAAAAGACCCTAGCATAATTATTTTGTGCATTAGTTTATTATAGAATAAAGAATATGTATTCATTTTATTATTTCCACTTTGTAAATGGTTTTTAAAGCACAAATAGTATTTTTAGTTAATATTCAATTAAGAAAGCTATTTTGACAAATTAACGGATTTTTTAATTAAATAATATTTTAATAAAATATTATTACTAAAGTAATTTTTATTAAATATAAATGATCGTATAATTTTTTTATGAATACAATTGAAACTTTTATTAAGGTTTGAAAAATGTTTTTGTCAGAACCCATGAAATTTCAATAAATTTCAATTTTTATTTTAAAATTAAAAATTCACAGATTAATAAAATTATTTATATAAAATGAATATCATTTTTGGATTCAGGACATCAAAATTATATAATGGTGAATTTTTCATAATTTTCTGAGACAGTCGAATATTTGGGTAAAAATTAAATACCGTTTAAATATATAATGTGTTTTATGACATCATAATGAACTAATAGTGATGTAATAAAATACTATAAAAGGTATTTTATACAAACATATAGTGTTCTCATGCATGATCCACTAGGAGGGGAAACCCCATGGTCCCAGTTCTGTATAATAATAAATATCATTTAGATATTTTTGTATAGTAAATCGTTATATATGAATCTAGGATGAACCACTTCCGAGTTATCTAGCATACTAGTCCTAGTATGCACACCTAGTTATCTAGGTTTCCCTCTATGCTCATTTTCCATTTCTCATGTCATGAAAAACATCACTTTCCCATAAGCATAGACCAAACAATATAAAATTATTGATAATTCACTACCTTCATAACCAAATCCACTTTTAAAACCACGCGTACACCAAAACCATTCCAAAACATTATCAACACCACTTTCACAATTTAATAACCATCTGGAATAATTTATTAAACATATTCAAGAAGCACAATAAGGGTTTACACAAGAAATACACACAATTTTCATTAAAACCCCTTTTAAGCCATATTTACATAAAATACAATTCAAAATGCGTTTCTCATCATCTACACATTTCAAGGCATAAAAAAGTTCACATATGAAACAAAGATGGAACATAGTCCATTTTCTTTGAAAAAGTCATTTCTCAACACCAATACACCTTTAATATTTTAAAAAAACTTTTTGAACTTAATAAATAATTTATAGAACATAAATAAGAAACAAATAAATCATATTAAATTCACCAAACAATGTTTAATAATGTAACCACCTACCTTGAGTGAAAAAACTTATGGAAAATGGTAAAAAAAAACTTCAACTATACCTCAACTGAACTATTTAGAGGAAAGATTAAACCTAAAACATTAATATCAAGCTTAAAATATTAATATATAACCCTAAAAATTACATTGTATTCATTGGATAATTGAAACCCCAAAGAATATAAGGAAACCCCAAGAAAACCAAGAGAAACCAAGAGACAAGGGACTTATTTGAGGGTCTATTGAAGAATACAAGACAAATATCCCACCAAAATAGAGCCCAATGGAGGAAGGAGGAAGGGGGAAGAATTAATGGGGTAGGAAAACCTGAGGGGAAGAGAAATTGGTGGTTTGGGTTTTATTTTGAAGGTGGATAGGATGGTAAAATCAAAATTTTAATGATCTGGACAGGTTTCATGGTAAACCACATTGTTTTTCAAAAATTTTGGTGACCATGCACCTCTCTATACCTAAGATACACCTACTACATAGTTATCCCATAGGTCCAGACATACTGTGTAGAATTCTTGTGGTAGCTCACTGCCCAAAACCACCACCTACCGCACAGTTACCTGGGCTGGGGTGCATGGTTTCCCCTTACCGTGTGCCAACCATGTGACATATGTTGTATGGGCCAAAATATTCCACATTTCTCAATAATAATATGGTAATCTACAAGGTAAATACCTATACGAAAAATAAAATTTAAATTACCTTAAAATGTTCAACCCATCACACCCGGATCTTGAGAGAACAATTGAGACCCAAACTTGAACCAGAACAAAGAATGAAAACCAAAAACAAGGTGTGACAGTAAGAAAATGACCCCTTATGAAGATGGGTAATATTAATTTGAGTTATTGAACCACATAAAACTTCTTACAAGGGACAAAATCCTACCTTTCATACCCTCAGTTATTCAGTCACTGAAACTATAATTGAAACCCCTCCCCAGTGCACCCAAGTATTTCATTCCAGAGACTACTGCTACACTACCGGTCGCCATCAACTCAAAAATGAGTTAGTATCAAGAGTAAAAATTGATTTAAGTCATAAAAAGAAATAAAAAATAAATTTTCTATGGAGTGGATTAAATTAAAGGAATTGATCCTACATTATGTACTCATAATATTTTATTAGAAGAAGGTGAAAAACCGAAATTCCAACCATAGAGGTGACTCACCCCACCAATAAAATAAGTAGTTAATAATTAAGTACTAAAACTTATTGATGTTGGAATAATCTTTTCAATCTATGATAGTGAATGGGGGAGTCCAATGTAGGTCGTGCTAAAGAACGATGGTCTCATAGTAGAAAATAATGATGAAAATGAATTGATCTCAACTCTTACCATCACTGGATGGTGAGTATGTATTGACTATAGAAATATAGATGTGTCAACCCAAAAATAAAATTTCCCCTTACCCTTAATGGATCAATTTCTAGAGAGACTCATAAGACATGAATTCTATTATTTCCTGGATGGATATTCGGGATACAATCAGATTTCAGTCAACCCAAAAGATTAATCTAAAAAAACATTCACATGTCCATTTAGTACCTTTGCCTACAAGAGCAAGACATTAGATATGTGAAATGCACCAAAAACCTTTAAAAGGTCCATTGCACACATATTTCATGATATGGAGGAGGAATTATTAGAAATTTTTATAGATTACTTATCAGTTATTGGAAGATATTTTGAGGCCTTCCTAAGAAATCTTGAGTAAGTCCTACAACATTGTGAAGATAAGTGAGTGGATTTAAATTGGGAAAATGTCACTTTATGGTCCAAGGAGGCATGTTACTTGGGAAAAAAATTTCCAAGGATGGAATTGAAGTGGATCCTTCCATGATAAAAGTGATCAAAGATTTACCTGATCCCTCAATAGTCAAATTCATAAGGAGCTTTCTAGGTCATGCGAGATTTTATCAGCAATTCATAAAGGATTTTATGAAAGTTTCCCTACCTCTAACACATCTATTATCAAAAGAAAATTCATTTAAATTCACTGATGAATATTGGAAAGAATTAAATACTTTGAATAAAATCTTGGTAGTCTCTCCTGTAATCATTTCACAAGATTTAGAAAAAAATTGAATTTATGTGAGACGCCAATGACTTTGTTGTTCTAGTTTCTTAAGGATAGTGCATCAACTACATATTATTCCCTATCTACTATGCTAGTCACAAACTAAATTAAGATCAGGTAAACTACACAATCATATTGAAGGATATCCTAGCAATATTTATTTCCTTCGATAAATTTTCCTCTAATCTATTTTTTTCAAATGTAATTGTGTACACTGATCATGCTGACCTAAAATATTTTATGAACAAAAATGATTTTGATACAATACTGATACCATGGATCATATTTCTTTGAAATTTTCATCAAAGATACCAAGGGAACATAAAATGTTGTTGCTGGTTATCTATCCGAACTTCCACTGCCCCTTATAAAAGATGATGATGATCTCGACATTGAAGTGGAATACCCCGATGAAACATTTTTCAGCATAAATACAAAGTCACAATCATGGTTTTAGGACATTAAAAACTATATCACTACGGGATATATATACCCATACCTCTCCTTCCAGCAAAGGATAATTTTTTTCAATATTCACACTACTACTAGGATGAACCACTCCTCTTTAAGCGTTGTACTAATGGTTTGTTATGTCATTTCATTATAGATGATGAAATTCAAAAATTTTAATACAAGTGTCATATGTCACCAACTAAAGGACATCATGGAACAAAACACATAGTAGAAAAAATTCTATAAAGTTTAATTCTCTTACCAAAACCCCACCAAGATGCAGTACATTTTTTTGTCAAAGTTGTGATTAGTGCCAACTAATTAGCACCATTGGAAAGAAGAATAAAATACCCCAAAACCCAATCATGGAAGATGAAATATTAGACATATGGGGAATATATTTAATGTGAACATTTCCTAATTCACAAGTAAATACCTATATCCTTTTTGGCATTGACTACATTTCCAAGTGGGTTGAAGTTAAGGTTACAATTTCATGACACTACAAAGGTGGTCACGAATTTATTAAATAAAAATGTGTTTTCATGATTAGGATTTACTAGATAAATAATTTTTTATTGGGGAGAACATTTCACTAATAATACTATCAAATTATTTCTTACAAAATATGACATCAAATACAACACGGTAACTCCCAACCACCCACAAATAAGTGGGAAAATCGAATTGTCAAACAGAGAAATCTTACAAATCTTGGAGAATACCATGAAAAAAAATTAAGTGATTAGAGTATGAAATTATATGATGCACCATTGGTATACTACACTATGTACTAAACACCCATTAGTACCACACTATCTCGATTGATATATGTGAAGCTTTTTCATTTTACAGTAAAACTTGAGCATCACTCATATTGGGAAATTAAAAATCTCAATTTGGATTTTCAAAAAGATGGGTCGGATAGGATGCTAAAATTTGATGAATTATAATTAATCATAAATTATTATTATGAAAATTCTAAACTCAATAAAGAAAAAAACCAAAAAATTGCATGATCAACATATTTTGAGACACTATTTTGTCCTAGGAAATAAAGTTTTGTTATTCAACTTACATTTGAAATTGTTCCCTGGGAAGCTCGAATCGAGATGGTCAAGAACATTTATGATCATTCAAGTATTTCCTTATAGGATGATCGAGATTAAAAAATAAGAAACACCCTCACTCAAATTCAATGGTCAAAGGTTAAAAATATTTCAATAACCCTTCTAGGAAGGGCATGTCATCAATTTGAAATTCGCCTGAGCATTAAAGCATCAAGCTCTCAACATTAAATGAAGCGCTTGCGGGGAGGTAACCCATCTTAGATAACCTTAGGCTATAATAGGTTATAATAATCTTAAAATATCTTAAGGAATTTCAGGAGAAAAGGACCAGGGACTACTCTAAATCTGAGAAAAAATAACTAATGACACGTCATGTAAACATAACTCACGATGTGTATTTTCATGACCTAAATTTTAATAAAATTCCCAAATACATGATGTAATACTCCATTACAAGTCATTTATTTCCCAAATTATATTTTTTAAAATAGGTTGTGAAGTTAGGGTTCATGACCCCATACCTTCATCCTCCCCCGCCACTCAAGCTCACACCCGACCCTCTTCCCCTAACTCCCTTCCTATCCCTTCCTCAAGCCACCCATTTCTCATTCCCTTATTTCTTCCTCTCTCTGTATCCAATCATACATCTGCAATGTCCCAAACGAAAACCTTATTAACTCATACTACTGATCCCAATCTTGAACAAGATGATTCTTCATCGATAAAATGTAGATGAGGAGCCACTACCCCAACACCACGAGAAGTTTCCCCCTCCACCTTCACTATAGCATTTGAACAACCTGTTGTTCTAGAGGAGGTCCACTCCAATGAGTCATATGAGGATTACTAGCCTCATCTTCACCCTTTCTTCCACTTTCATAACCCAAAACACCATGTGGCACTCAACCGCTGGTAGGAGAAGTCAATGAGGACTAACAAAACTATTGATATGGTCATCCTTGCCCACCAGAATATTAGCCAACATGTCCTATAGCCTCTTAAGAACCTATATTTTTTATCTATTATTGAGGTATGTGAGGAAACATATCAGGAGATATTTATAGAGTTCCTTGATAAATTTTAGGTCACCATTGATAGCCTCTGATTCAAACTAGGTGAACACCCTCATGAGATTTCCTTCGCAGAATTCGAATAGGCCTTAGGATTTAAAATAAAGATTTTGCCACATTTGAGGTATTCCTTACTCTACAGATTGATCTATCAAAGTCATATTTGAATCAAATCTGGTGGATAATTTCCCAGGATAATAAGAGTGATAATAATCCAAATATTAATAAATACACCCATCTCCAAGGTCCAGCACTAGGTATCTTTCATAGATCTCTGACACATTCCTTGTTCATATGAGCTGAGTCCCACAGCAGTGTTAGTTAGATGGACATCATCATTCTCATTGCATCCATGGGCGGACCTGCCATCAACATAGCCTCTCATTTAACATATTACTCTAGAGATAATACATAGAGGACATGATGCATTCTGATTTGGGGCTCTTTTATCACCCACTTGGTTCGTTATCTCGGCGTTTTTTTATAATGCCCTTCCACTCACCTCCCTCAGTCTAATGGAATCCATTGATTATTTATTTCCACAAAAAAAAATATAGCTACGGAAAAAATATAGTTATGCATACTGATGGGAACCGAGGGTAGTTGAGGCTATTAAACAATCCCTAAGAGATCATGATTTAGACCCTTCACCACCAATATCCCCCACCTCTATACCAAGACCCACAGCTTCCATTAGATACCCTACTACTCCTCACACACCATCATATCCAGCAAACCTTTGGGATGTGCACCTATGAATCCTGGATAACCTACAATAGATTTCCCATCAACTACATATTCCTTTCATCGAGCACTCCAAGTTCAGTACACCTTTCTCACCACCACTAGCTCCTATTGTCCCCTCATCTTCTACCACTCCTACCCTATCCATAGACCTGGCCAACATTCCTTTAAAGCTTACAAAACCTATTTCCCAACAAGAATATCTGGTATAGTTGGCCCATAGGGTAAAGGGGTCAGCATTTATCCCATCCCCTAAGGTTTCTTTCGTCAATCCCACTACCAAACCCACGACCACACATTGGATTGGTACCTTTCCACCACCCACCACTTAAGTAGAAGCCAACACCATGGAACCACCATTAGTAATAGACCATCCAACCCCTTCTACCATTATATCCATTGAACAAGTGGGGCAGTTACAGCCACACTCTATTAGGGAGTGGGCTTTGGATGATGCCATTGCTAACATTGATTTTTTCTAGTGTCCCCTAGTCCCCTCCCCTAATTTTTGTATACTGTCAGGGTACTCATTTCTTTTTTACTAATTTTATTCCATATCATGATTATATCATTACACTTTATATATATTTGGGATATGGATTTTTCTCTATTTTACTTGGATTATTTTTCAAATCATTACACTATTATAGTAGCCATGTCTAGATCCTATGTTTCATCTATGGTTATCAACACACTCGTGTCACCATCATCCCCTGTTTGATGCATGACTCATCACCTGGATAAGGTCAAGCGCTATCTTTAAGAGCTATCAATTTAGAGTTCTTCTCATAATCCACCACCACAAACACATATACCTTTCCTATCACACCATATTCATGCATGGTATGCTCCTAAAGTAATTATTCCTTCAAAATAACCATGAGAGATAGAGGAAAATGCCATGAGTAGTTGTAGATGGCATAGAATAGTTGAGCTGATGTATAATATTGACTGATACTTAGTCCATTTTTCTGGATGACAAAGTCATTTTTAGTGCTTTATGGGAGGCAACCCATACTTCAACTGATTTTATCATATTTTTAGTTATGATTTTTTCCAAGTCGTCCTTTTCAAGTTTTTTATTTTCTTTCATGTGTCACAATGACCCTTATTGTATACACATACCTATATTTATATCAATCATCTTTAATTGCTATAAACTATGTGTACCTTCCTTTTTTACTTCTTAAGAATGATTCAAAATTGTGGACTAATGTTTTCTCTAGTGCATGATTTTTTTCTGACCAAATTTTCAAGTAGAACCAATTCCAAATTCAAGACCATTCAAATTTCCCCATGGAATGACACTCTATATAGGAAGATATTGATTCCTTAGTTTTTTATTTTGTAAATTTTCATTTCAATAATATAATCTATATTTTTCAGAACACTCCCATGATACTTCCACGGACAGTGCGGAAACTTTTCCATTATATGTGTGGGGGGTTTTTTCTTGAGTTTCAATTTCGATGCACCATAATTTTTTTCTTGATTTCATTTATCTTGGAGAATTTTTTCATTCAGAATCATGATTTAAAACTAAAACTCATTACACACATTTAAATAAAAGAAAAGTTTAAGATTGAAATTGTTGTAATTCCATGTTTTTATCTTATCTCTATTTTTTGAATTATTTCTATGTTTAGTAATTGAATTCATATTCAAATTTTTTAAATTACTTTTAATTAAATTATTACTTAATTTAATAACCTTAGTGACTACCAATTTTCTTTATTTACTCCCATTCCTTAGAGGATTCTAAACCTATAATTTTAAATTCTTTTCTAATCATATTTCTTGAGTGATACATGGGACATGTAAACCTATCTGAACTTGCATTGAGATCTTATTGATGCTACGACTGAACAAATACAATTTTAATATGATTAAGGAAATATTTTTTGAGATACTTTTTCCTGACATCCACCTTACATATTTATTTCATTAAGCCCATAGTTTCGAGGAAATACCTTAGTAATATATATTT
Organism: Viscum album; assembly: GCA_963277665.1. Lineage (NCBI taxonomy): Eukaryota > Viridiplantae > Streptophyta > Magnoliopsida > Santalales > Viscaceae > Viscum > Viscum album. Next base: position 167,771,895 of record OY728148.1, read on the forward strand.
ATTCCAAGATAATTATCCCTTACTACCCTAATCTTTATATAATGCATGACTTTAATTTGAACAAATGTGGGAGAAGGTTTTCATTTAGTAGACAAGAGATGATTTTATTGAGGAGATGTATTTTGGTTCTTACTAGATTGTTTGATTGAGATCTATGTGTAATTTTTGATATTATATGTTATCCAATTCGTTTGAAAAAAATTATGATGATTGGTTTTTGTATTAGTAAGGTCAAAAATCATGATTTTCAGACTGATGAATCCCATGAAGAATCATATGTGGTTAGGGGATGGATGTGAGATCTATCCTAAACATGAATTTTGAAAAATAAAAACAAGAGATAAAAAATAAAAAAACATGGTACCCTTTTTTGGATTTTCTTTTCATATTCATGGATATAGATTGAGTTTCTAGAATCATGGACATCATTAGCTATGAAGGAGTCATTTCATTACACCATTCATAAAATTCATGAATTATACTTTATATCTTACCCTCCTTTTGAACCCATTCATTTCACTTTTTACCCACATTCCCTTAGCCTCAGAGTTACTTGAACCTAATTGTTGAAGCCATCATGATTAATTTTGTATTTTTATTTATGAAGTGGAAATGAAAAAACCAATGGAATCATATGGTTAAGAACATGTACTCGGGTTATGAGAATAACACCAGTTTAATTTCACCCTATGTGGTGAGAGAAAATTCATATTTAGGTAAATTGAAAATGGGTATAAAATTTAATGACATGTTAAGAAATTGTAATTAAAAGATCTAGAGTTTGTTTAAATAATTGGGATATAAGGCATGACTAGTTTTTTATTAAGGATGATTATAGAGACTTTTTTTTGTTCTCCTTGCACTAAATTTTATTTACCTGGATATAGTGAATGTTTCCTGTTTTAAAATTTTCATTCCATTTGAAATATCTATTGAGATATTTTTCGTGAGGACAACAAATTATTCAATTATGTGGGAATTTGATAATCTAAAATAATATATATATATATATATATATATATATATATATATTGTCATTTTATTAAGGATTATCCATTGTTTTACTCGATAATTCACCAGGTATGCACTGGTTATTATAGAAAATATGTTTTCAAGTTTTCAAAGGAAAATCTAGAGAAACTGACCAAAATTACCATTACATGTCGTGAAACTCTATTACACGATGTGTAGTCAAATTTCATGGCATAGGACAAGACATGAAGCAAGTCATGAAATAATTTCAATTTATAAATAAATTACCCGATATGATTCACCAAAAAATTATGTGTAACCTACAAACTCAATTCCCACATTCAAGATACAGACTGAAGGAATATACAAGTCATGAAGCCCAGTAACATGTTGTGAAGGGAGTCAAATTTCCAAATATTCGGACAAGATTCATGTGGGATTCATGCATATTCAAAATTTGTGAAGGAAAACTTGGATCATAATTACACAATGTGAAGCCTCATTACACATCATGTAATATCCCAATTATTTACCTATAGTAGAAGAACTATAGACCAAAAAAGGAAATAATTCTCTAATATTTCTTGGTTTATTTTGATTCTTCTCTCGATTTTTTTCACTTTTTCTCCCTAAACTCATTTTTCATCAATTATATTCATTATTTTATGTTTATAGAAGTTGCGTGCATTGATTTGAGAAGTTTTACCCATTCTTGTTACATCACCATCACCAAAATAAGTGGTTTCATCATATCAATCATCAATCTAGGATGAATCCTTGTAGTTTTCATCCCTATTCTTGTTTCAAGAAAGTAATTGATTGAAATTTTGATTGTTTTGAGGATTAAATTGCTTATTATTAAATTAATATTCAATAATTGATTAATCTCAATCCTTAAATTTTTTATAATTGTTCAATCTCAAGTTGTGTTGGTATGTTAATCATATTTTTAATCCTCTATCTATTTTTAATCGATTCCACCATGATTAGCTAAACTGATTAGGGTAGGGATCAAGAGTAGGGGTGTTTGAATTTAATTAATCCTTTAATTATAAACTTGGTATCCCTAAGGATAGTAATAAATTTAAAAAACAATGTTTTATCTCATTTGTTTATGCAACCTTTACCATGGGAAGTTTGAATAAACAACCCTGGACAGATTTTAGTAGAATATGTTGTGACCAATAGCTTATGATACTTTTAGCCTTATAAGTTAGTCATAGTGCATAAAAATTGTAGTTATATCCATACCAAGTAATATATATCTTTTGGATATATCTATTTAGATTGACCATATCCAACTAGTGACCTTTTCTTACTTTGTAGCCTAGACCTTAGGACCATAACAAGTTAGAATTAAGATCATCCTTTTTCCTAACCCCAAAAATTGATCTTGATACCTTCTTTATCTCTGATGTATATCCATAAATCCTTTTACATTAGTCATTTCCCAAGCTCAATTCCCCAGTGATGACTCCTACCCAAAGGGTTCCAATCCTTAGTTTCTGAGAGCCAATCCAAATTCTTCATGGGACCGACCTCGCACTACCACTATTCTATGCCCTAATAGAAAGTGTAGTTTTGGAAAAATAAGTTCAATCTAATCATAGGCCATGAGAATTAAATGATGTGTGTGGGAACATCAGTAGTCTATAGGGAACTGGATAAGATTTTAGGGACACCCCATCAAATCCTATATAAGGGTATAATGCGGGACAACACATTTACATTATTAGGCATCAACACGGTTATCCATCTCAACCCTCCTTGCATTTGAATTTAGGGAAACCTATTATAGATTCATATTTTATATAAAAAAATAATCATAATGGAGTTAATTTCCTAAAGATAAGTTAAAAATATGGAATTATCCCAAAGAAAAATAATCAAAGGAATCAAAGGTGACTTCCTATGAAGTCACTACACAAACAGCATGGTCAACTATAAAGACTGCATAGTGGACCATGTAGATGTGAATATCCATACACAAATAGCATGAAAGGTAATTCTCAATGAAGTCATCTCACAGACCCTGAATTCATCTACAAACCATAAAGTTTAACACATGAAAAAGACTACGTGACACCACTTTCCAAGTTAGGGGTAGGATTGAATCTATTTACAATGGTAAATTTTCTAGAGATATTTGAAGAGGATTTTGAATATTGGATTCAAGTAAATGTAAAAAAATAAAAGGGGGGAATCTTTCATATTTATGGGTACCTAACTTAATGGACTATATGGAAACTATGTGGTATTTTCTACTTCCCCAGGATCAGGTTCTTATCATTCTGAATGGACCCAATTTCTAGGGGCATTATTAAAGATTATAAATTTCAAAATGACAAAAAATTGAAGTAAAAATCATTAAATAATGAAAGGAGAACATAGATAAGATATTTAAAAAGATTTTGAAGGAAACTCAATTTAATTTTAATGAACTGTGAGGCCGAGCCTACAAGGTTGAGCCTATAAGTTCCAACCTGTGAGGCTACCTCATGAAGGTTGTTATGTGAGGTTGAGCCCTGACACCACCATGTCATATGGTCCAAACTTATGGCATAAAATTGTATTTTGTTATGACAATCTACATGGTCTAGCCATAATGTGTCAAAGAGGTTATTTTGGTAGGTCCACGAGGTCCCCTACCTTATGAAGCACCTGACCTCATGGCGTCAAAATAAGATTTTTTTATAGAACTTTGGGTTATAATCTACGAAATTCCTTCACCACCCCAAATATATATATCCATGTGGAATTCCCATGTGACCACCCTTTTGAGAAAATAATTACCTCGGATGCATATAAATACCAATTTACTCTACCAAATAGGAGAGAGAGATAGAGAGAGATGGATGGATTGTGTATTCCTCTCAAAAATATATGGGTAATCAAGGGGTAAATCCTTTTAAAAAAATTAAGGCACAAAATGATCATGTGGTTCTTAGACCACAAGGTGACCTCGTAAGTCATAGATCATGAGGCCAATCTATGGGTACCACCTCAAGAAGTTCAGTATGGAGATTCAGACCACATGAGGTAGGTCTATCAAGGCTGATATATAAGGTCCACCTCATAGAGATCAACTCGTGGTGGGTGACCATGTGAGGCCCAACCCACAAGAAAAATCTACAAGTTCAACCTCATGGAGGTCATCCTATATGGCTGAGTTTGTAAGTATGATCTCTTAAATTCTAGTCTATGAGGTCACCTCATGAGATATAGTTCATGAACCTGATCCTTTACACAAATTCCCCCATTCAATATATCTGCCTTTCTCGTATACTTTATGAAATATTTTTTGGGATGTTCGAAATACCTTCATGGATTCAATTTTACAAGGTTGAAACCCCAAAAAGGATAACTTAATGTCTCCTTTAAAACCATTATACATACATTTTTAGGGGATTCACACCATTTCACACCCCTTAGATCATATATTCCTTTAATAAAAGGTGAACCTTGTGTTTTTTTATCAAACCAATAAAACCCTCAAGGAATCATGATCTTCTATTCTCTTGATAAAAAAGGTTTCTATCATCATGATACTTGAGGAAATTCTCATGGCCTGGGTTTCACACTCTGTCTTACCAGTACTATATATTTATTTAGTTAAAATAATGGATACACTTCAATCAATGTCTCATGTATTATGGAATACCTCCTAGAGAAATATAGTAGTCTTTATTATCAAAGGTTATACTCTTACTACCTCCATATCCCACCCTGACCTACCAATAGGAAAGAAGACGTGGGGATGAGATTATTCCTCTGGTATAAGAACCATTATAGTTTCCATTTTTAATGACATTAACTATATAGGGATAGTAATAATGGGAATCCTTAATGTGTAAGACCCATTGAATTTTTTTTAAATCTCACACATTATGAATGATCTTATACTATCACTTATTTCTCAAACTGACTATCAATAACATGGGATTAGAGATCTAATTTGATCATGAAATTATCATAATTGAAACATCTCCAATTTGGGCCACATCCTAGGTGAAATTTATGATTTTTGTCTTAGTTATGGATTCCTTCTCTATATAATGATCTATAATGTACAAAATGGTAGCCCATATATGGATAATCCCTACTCGATCCTATTTTGGTTCATCTTTAATGACACAGACATCCTTGTAGCATGATATCAACTATGTTTCCAACATCCTAGTCACATGACATAAAATTGCACAATATAATCCTCACTTTATAATGTTAAAATACATGATATGGTCCCGTCACATGTCATTAAACTCTACAGCTCGAAATGCATGGGATTTTTTTTCAAGAGGGTACGTAGGATGCCTCTCAGAGGTTCAAACTCAACATCATCAACCCTCAATTTCTATTCTCATTGGGTCATATTCTTGATGAAATTTTACCCTCGCCCAGAGTGACATATCCTCTGGGTAGTCACCAACCCCACCCTCATTTGGGAAATATTCTCTATGATCCACTCAATGAGTTATAATCCGACTGATAGGTCCAAACACATATGTCATGTGGAATTATTCCCTATGAACTAAACCAATTATTGATGGGCCATATTACCTTTCTACATAAATAAAAAAGGGTTTGGCCATGCATAATTCCAACACCAACCACATTGGTAATCCTTTGTATATAATTACACTCCATGGTAATTTAAACTACTTAGAATTGATCCTTGTAACATGACATTAAAAGGTGGGACATGCCCCGTTAAGTGGAACCAAACTCCATGGGATCTAATATCTTTTATAGGGGTACATATGAATCATATTCAATGGGTTCGAACCAAACTCCATGAAAACCACTACCTCCTTGGGTGGAAATAAACTTTAGAGTGCCCATCTACATGTCTTTAAGCCACACCATCCAAAATTAAGCTTCACTAACAAGTAAACTAAAGGGAGAGAACCTCTAATACAAAAATATCTTCATACTAATTCATGATGTTGATCCATTGTAAGCATGGTGGGTAACCAATATCACATTGGGATTTGGTAATTATTTAAAATAAAATGCCTTAAATATATAAGTAAACCCCTAAGTAGGCAATAATTCCCATAAAAAGGGAGATATGAGACCATTTTCACATCCTCTCTACAAATGCACATTCTAAAGAATCACTGGCTAAGAACCCCAATGACTTCCTACTATTGAAAATTGGGTATGTGATGATGTTTACACTGAACCATCACAAAAATTATAATTTCATTGGATTTTACATCAAAAAAATTTTCATTATGACATTAATGTCTCTCTCTCTCTCTCTCTCTATGAGTTCCTTGACATGTTACTAAAAAATGATCTTGAACTTTAGTCCAGTTAGCCTAATTTCACTAATAAAGAGGACTAGAGGTTCACACATTAAGTGCATCTAAAACCTCACTTAAATTTATTTCAATTTAATATTAGAATAAATATCATTCTCAAGTCTAAGAATTATAATTATTCAGGTAATGTTGATCACATATATTTAATCAACAGTTATTTAAAAGAATATATATGTGATTTGGATATTAAATAAATATTTATTCACGAGTTAGTGAATATGATATTTATTTATTTATAGAATTAATAATATAGTGAATTTTTTTATTTAAGTAAATAGTTGTTATTCGAGGTTTGATAAATGTTGGTAGGATTGATGGCTTGAGTTAAGGGTCTATATGAAATGATATATTTTTTTTATTATAATTTAAATAAATATGTATTTGTTTATATAAGAAATGATATTTAAATTTAGATGATTCAGAACACATCAATAAATTATTATTATTATTATTATTATTATTATTATTATTATTATTATTATTATTATTATTATTATTATTAAATGTTATGTTTTTATTAGAATAAGTTTATTATCTAAGGTATTTTTTGAAATAATTAATATCCAACACTAATTATAAAACCCAATTTATACCATTTTTATGGTTAAGGGTTCTTATGAACAATTCATTATCTCTATATAATTATCTCAATACTAGAGATAACATTATCAATAATTCTATCAAGAATGTATAGAGTTGATCTTCCTCTTCCCTCTAAAGACTAAGAGAACTATATATAATTCTTTAAAACTGGAAGATATTATTATTATGATCAATGAAGAATGATACAAGTGATTTGGTTCTTCTGTGCTAGCACCTATAGATCCGGTGGAGAAGTTATGAAGTTCATCAAGAATGTATGGATACAACTATAGGGATTCTACCCTTAGATCCTTCATCATAAAGATTGTATGACAATAAAATTCAACAAATTCGATAATGAAGAAATAATTTCAAGTGAAGGTGATTTTTGTCTATATAAATTAATAATAAATTATATTTGAAAAATTATTCCTATAAAACATTTTGGGGTTACATTTTTCAATTTTTAAGGATTTAATCAGAATAAATGGATTAAAAACATTGTTGAGTATATCCCAACTACTTATGTTGCACCCCGGAACATTCAAGTGGTATCATAGTGGTCACATATTTATTTTGTAATTGTTTATTATTTTTTGATCGAATTATAAAAAAAATAAGTTTTTCATTCCCAATTTTTCATTCCTAATCTATAATTCAATATTATGTGATCATTCACTTTCATAATACTAATAATTGGTAAAGAACATATCAAGAATTTTCAAATAACTCATCAATAGGTGCCTGATATTCCAAATGTATGACACATATACATGACGTGTAACTGAAAATTACACATCGTGTAACTATGGTCAATCACACAAGGACGAGTGATAAAAATAATGGCATATAGTGTGGGAGAATAATACATCGTTTCATTACATGTCAGGTATTGAATAAAAAATAGCATGCAACTTGACGGGTTTATATTGTGTTTAGCTATTGTACAGTCCATGTAACTCCACACGATTAGTTGTAAGGTGACCCAAGCATCACATACATAAATACACTACTGGAAATTTTAGATTTACCAATGGTTTAAAATCGTTGGTATAAACTATACCAAAGTTTGTCCAAACTGTTGGGTCTTGAGCCATAGGGATAGACATATCCTAACGGTTCTATGAGAACTGTTGGGATATGTCTGAAAAAATCAGTATATACCAACTGTTTCAGTAAACCATTGGTATAAATGTTTTCCAATGGTTTTAAACCATGAGTAATAGAATGAAGTATCTCTATACTAATACTTATGTAAACTGTTGGTATAGACTTTTACCAATGGTTTGCCACAAACTGTTGGTAAATATCAAGTTAAATTATCTATGCTAACGGTTTACAAACTGTTGGCATATACTTATACCAACGGTTTATATAAAACCATTGGTATATGTTCTGGTTTTACACATATGCCAATGGTTGTGAACCATTGGAATATCTTTTTTATACCTGCAGCTGCATTCCGGCTTGCTGGCCTCCCCCTATATAGCTACAAAAATTCCACCGTCAAGCCTATAAAATTCATACACAACAGAATATCTTCATAATACATACACATACAACAAGTAACACAATACACCATTAACAAGTATACCTTCAAAATATATACATAATTCATCCAACACATAATTCTAACATAAATATGAATACCTCCATTTCTGTATTTAATTACAATCCACACACATACTGAATTAACACATAATTCATAATGTAATTACATAAATTATACACATACAACAAGTATACCCATACACCATTAACACATAATTCATAAGTTAATTAAATACGTAAATAATTCAATTAATAATTTTGGGGGTTAGGGGGATATTTAGGGGTTTGGGGTTGCTGTACAAGGGGGGTAGGGGTGTCCAGAGGGTTGGGGGTGTCTGAGGGGATGGGGGTGTCTGGGGGTGGGGACTGCCCAGGGTTGTGGGGATATTCAGGGGGTTGGGGAGGTGTCCAGGGGGTTGGGGGTGTCTAGGGGGTGGGGGTGTCTAGGGGTGGGGTGGTTTCCAGGGGTGGTGGGGGAATTCCGGGGGTTGGGGCTGTGAAAGGGGGTGGGGTGGTGTCCACGGGGTTGGGGGTTTATCCAGTGGGTGGGGGCTGTCCAGGGGTGGGGCGGTCTATGGGGGTGGCGAGGTTGTCCAGGGTGTTGGGGGTGTCCAGGGGGGTGTCCAGGGGGGTGGGCGGGGCTGTCCACAGAGGTGGGGGCTGTTCAGGGGGGAGGGGGTTTCCACAGGGGCGGGCAGGGCTTTCCAGGGGTACGAGGTGTCCAGGGGGTGGGTGGGTTGTCCACGGGGGGTAGGGGTGTCCAGGCGGTGGGCGGGCTATCCACAGGGGTGGGGGGATATCCACAGGGGGAGGGGATATCCAAGGGGTGGGTGGGGCTGTCCACGGGGGTGGGTGGGGCTGTCCACGGAGGTGGGCGGGGCTTCCCAGGGGGGTAAGGGGTGTTCAGGGGGTGGGTGGGGTTGTCTCGTGGGGGTACGGGGTGTCCAGGGGGTGGGGGATGTCCATAGGGGGGAGGGGTTGTCCACGGAGGTGGGCGGGCTATCCACGGGGGTGGCGGGGCTATCTAGGGGGTTTGGGGTGTCTAGGGTGGTGGGAGGGGGGAGGGGGGTTGTCCATGGTGGTGGGGTGGTGGGGGTTGTCTATGGGGGTGTCCAGGGGGTGGGGTGGAGTCTGAGGGGTGGGGGGGCTATCCATGGGGGTGTCCGGGGGGTGGGGTGGTGTCCCAGGGGGTGTCCAGGGGGTGGGGTGGTGTCTGTGGTGGGGTGGTGTCTAGGGGGTGGGGTGGTGTATAGGGGGGTGGGGTGTTGTCCCGGGGGTTGGGGGATTTCCAGGGGTGGGGGTGTATAGTGGTGGGGGTGTCCCAGGGGGTGGGGGTGTCCAGGGGGGAAGCCGGGCTATCCACAGGGTTGGTCGGGCTGTCCAAGGGGTATGGGGTGTCTAGGGGGTGTGCGGTCTATCCACGGAGGTGAGCAGGGCTATCCATGGGGTACGGGGTGTCTAGGGGGTGGGAGGGATGTCCACGGGGGTGGACAAGCTATCAACGAGGGTGGTCAGGCTGTCCAGGGGGTAGGGGTGTCCAGGGGGTGGGTGGGATCTCTAGGTGTGGGAGGGCTAGCCATGGGGGGGTAGGGGTGTCCAGGGGGGTTGTCCATAGGGGGAGGGGTTATCCATGGGGGTGGGAGGGCTGTCCATGGGGGTGGGTGGGGTTGTCTAGGGGGTACGAGGTGTCTAGGGGGTGGGGGCTATCCACAGGGGGAGGGGTGTCCAGGGGGTTGGGTGGGCTATCCACGGGGGTCGTTGGGATATCCACGAGGGTGGGCAGGGCTGTCCAGGGGGTACGGGGTGTCCAGAGTGGTGGGGGTTGTCCACAGGGGGAGGGGCTATCCAGGGGGTGGGCAGGCTGTCCACGGGGGTGGCGGGGCTGTCCAGGGGGTACAAGGTGTCCAGGGGGTCGGGGGCTGTCTTGGGGAGGGGTGAATCAGTCACATAAAATCATCAAGTCAACTTTTATTATTTATAGATAAAAAAATAAAGATAATGTGACCTACTTAATCACACATATATTCAGGTACAACAAATCAATAAACATCAAAGGTGAGTAATATCATTCAAAAATTTAATGGATCAATCTGTCCCTCATCACCATCACTATCATCACCATCATCATCACCCTCACCCTCATCCTCATCATCATCCTCATCATCGTCCCTACCCTCCTCCTCAACCTCGTACTCATCCTTGGCCTCCTCATCGCCATCCTCTTCCGCCTCGGCCTCCTCCTCACCCTCTTCCTCCACCTCGGCCTCCTCCTCGCCCTCATCCTCCTCCACCTCAGCCTCCTCCTCACCATAGTCTCGACCACCACTAGAACTATCACTTTTTGCAACATATATAGAATGCATTAAAAAAAATTATTCATCACAAGAAGTGATGGCTTCTGGGGGAAGTGTTGGATGAAAAACTTCCATCAGTTTCATAAATGCAATGTTTTCCCTAACAGACTGTTCTTCCATCTCTATGGCCCTTTTTTCAGCATGTTCTGCTTGTTCCTTAACCTGCTGCAACTCAGTGGCACTACAACTCATACCTGAGGAGTGCCAATACCTCATTGGAACTATACTCTTCTCAGGTTGGCAGCGTACTCTACCAGGGTGCTCATCTCCCAACACCTGATGTAAGTGATCATTTGGCCCAAAATTGTCGGGTTCCTAGGAATCAAGGGCCTCTAAAGAATCCTGTTACAAATATAAATAGATTATTAAGTTACAAAATAGATATTAAAATTTTAAATCTATAATGTAAAAACTTACAATATGATGCTGAGTCGGTTCATTAACCACACTTCCATCTTTCGTCTTTCTAATTGATCAAAATATTTTTTTCTCGAGGAACACATCCTTCTATATTCAATTTATTCCTCTAAAATGACATTGAATGTAGGGAACCAAAATTAAAAATAGGATACCAATAAACATTAATTTCATAACTAAAATTATATAATAACTTCAGCAATCAAATAAATTATAGAGGAAGCAATAGAATGTGCAAGTCATAAAGAAAGATTATAAATTGACATACCTGCTGCCTCTCATGATCTTACATCGTAGTACGTCCCAATGTGTGAACGTATTTCTTAGCATCAATGTTTTTTTGTTTCTTTCAGATGAATCCTAAATAAAATTTAATAATTAGTATTAACTAAAAACATGAAAATATTCATGTAAATACCTCTAATTTGATTAATACCGTAAATTGGCTAGTCGTCCAATGAGTAATCATCTGTCGGTACTGTTCTAACGGACAATCATCTACAACGGGGACCACCTCTAACTCTATGCCCACTCTAGCACGTCATCCAATGTACAACTCATGCTTATAAGCACTCCAAAGCTTTCCTAAATCCTTTAAATGTGTTGGTCGTGCACCCTCACCATCGGGGAAATTAAACAGCAGCTGACACCAAAATATTAATTCATATAAATACAAAATTAATATATTTAATTGAATAAAACAGATTTTTTTACCCATATCTCTACCCAAGATTTATCCTTGACTTTATTTGGTAGTTGTCTCCATGAAAAAAGGCTGACAGGAATGATGTCAGAGTATTTGGCAAGCGTCGCCAAAAAACTCCGACATTGCTGCCCTGATTTTTCAATCATCTGAATGTCTTCATTGTAGTCCACCATCAACTGTGTACAGGGGTTCCACATTGCACGCATGTGTGTATGCCCCCGCCCTCTCCTCCTATCAGTAGATGTATCTGTTATGAACGAAAAAAAATATTTTATCAATACATGTTATAATGAAAATAAATAATTGTGTAAAAATTTGTTCGAGTTGTATAAGTATACCTGTGGTAGTCTAATCAATGGGTGCCACTGGATCTGCAAAAACTGAAAGAACACCCTGTATAGATGGAGTGGGTCCCAATGTATGCTCTGTAGGGATAGACTCTGGCAGAGCAGGAGTCAAAGAATATAGAATATATAAGCCCATAGAGAAGGAAGCATAAGTAAAAGAAGATGACAGGGATGGCTGACCGAATGCTGGATGGGTAGTGGGAATCATCATCGGATATGGTACAGACAGGTGAGGAGGCTTATATGTAAACAGTGGTGAAAAAATGGGAGGCCTAAATATCTCGTGTTTCCCTAATGACACACCTGGATCAGCATGTGGGATGGATGGTATGTCAGTGGGAGTGGTAGGGTCTAATTGGGTATGCCGACCAGATCGTCTAGCTCTCGTACTACCCCCCTCGTATGAACACCCTATGTACTGGGACCACTACTAGGCTACTCATCAAATAATTGTCACCTAATAGATGGATCTTGTAAAAATGTTTTAAAAAAATTAATCACATGACATTATATATTATTTAAATATATATATTTGAAATAAAATACTCAGTGTAGGCACTGGTGGTGGAATTCCCAGCTCAGTCTTGTGACGATTGTTGTCCATAATCTATTTTTATTACCTCTCTTCAATTGGTTTCATTTCCTGCATTTGAAAACAAATATGGAAGTAAATAGAAAAGGATAACTAATGTGTAACCCAAAAAACAAAATAAATGAGAGGGAATAGGGGGATTCATTGATAATTTAACTAACCATTGTTTTAGGTGAGCTTGAAAAAATATATAATGAAGTCAATAAATCATAAAACATGTAATAAAGAAATTTAATTTTCAGTAGGATGGTTATTTACTAAGTGTCATCAGTCTATTAAAATCATGGAATATTGATTCTACCAGATTCATAAGTGGTAAAGCAGTTGTCAAAATTAAGGAAAATTTTAATTTCTTTAGCTCAGGTAGATTATGCAGGTTTCGATACATGTTTTGTAGAAGAATACAAACCATCATGTTCATTACCTGGTAAAATGTTAAAGATAGGTCTTAGAGTCATACAAATTTTATACAAATCACAGTTGAAGTATTAAAATGTTCACCAAGTTAGAAATTTTGGTTTCATAGGTTTAAATACAGTTCAATTCCAAATTAGAAAATGCAATTCAAATAAAATTTCAACCAATAAACATTGAAAATTCATATAACGGTCAAGTCGGATACAACATATTTGTAATCAATATTAAGTCAATTTGAATAGTACCAACCTTAATATCCCAAGTCAAGGTAAACCAAAAGAATTGAGAACATGAATGGATGATTTTATATATTTCCCACCACAACTTCAGATTCACAGTAAACTCTGACAATTGAGCTATTATAGTCATCAAAAGTAATAAATGACTCATCCATGAGAATAATAATCCAATATTATTATTTTTTCAACAACTCTATAATAACCTACATTTTCAAATCGTGGTCTACTATCTGATGCACTAGCATAACAGTCTGTTTAAGCAGTAACCATAACACCATCATGTTTTGTTCTCAATTTTTTTGCTCGTTCAGTGATAATAAATATGTACCCATTGATAACAATTGATTTACAATCATGAACCATGATATTAGGGCAAAAATCCAAAGCTATTATTTCTTTAGAGATAGAGTTAGAAGGCAAACTCAATACCTGAAATATAAATCAATATTAAACTTAATTAATTATTGTTTTAATTATTTTAAACAGTAATATTATTACCTTAAATTTTAACCAAGCAGAAAACTATTTTCTATGCAAAGTCTTCCTCCTTATCAAAGATAAAGAACGATGCTTTCTATTTATCATCTCTTTATGTTCCCTATAGATAAAAATAAGAATAGTTTAGAAGATATATATATATATAAGATATAAATATAAAATTTACTTACAATATGTAGTCATCAAACAAATCACAGTTGAACAAAACTATGTGATGTGCCATATCCCGCTCTTCATGGCTTAATGTCGTCAATGTATATGATCCAAGAATTACTTCTGTTTGAGGAAGTGATGGAAAATTGGGTTCAATTTTCTCATACTATTATTCTTTGTTTATCATTGGTCTGTTCATTCTTGTAGTAAGATCAAACAAATACATAGTGTAGAAATAGAGACATTCTTGATCCAAGTAACCGTTCATGATAGAACCTTCAGGATGATTCTTGTTACGGATGTAATACTTTAATGTGTACATATTTCTTTTAGTTGGATACATCCAATGAAAATAAATAAGTCCTCCAAGAAGTATTTTAGTCAAAATATGGACAGTCACATGCAACATACATGTGAAAAATGGGGGAAATATTTTCTCTAACTCACACAAAATTAATGGGGCATCTGCCAACATTTTTTACAAGAAAGACTTGGACAAATTATTAGCACAAAGATCTCTAAACAAATGTCACAACTGAATAACATCCACCCTTACATTATTGGAAAAAAGATGACGAATTGCTATTGGAATCAACTCATGCAGAAGGATGTGATAATCATGAGTCTTCAAAGATTTTAACTTCAACTCTCTTATGTTGACCTGTTTGGATATGTTGCTTGAATATCCATCAAGAACTTTAATAGTCTCTATTACTTCCAGGAATTGATTTTTTTCTGTAGGTGTCATCACATAATAAGCACATGGAGTTTCCATTTATTTTCACTGATACGCACAGGATGCAATTTCAGTCTGATTCCCCAATCCACCAAGTCATGCCAAGACTATAAATCATCTTTTTTCTTTCCCTTAACATTTAGAAGAATCAAAAGCAATATTTTATATATATTTTTTTCAATTTTCATTATGTCTAAGCATTGAAGTAACAAATTGGTTGACCAATAATGCAAATCAAAGAAGATACTTCTATTCTTCCAATTGTAATAGGTTTCAATGGAAGCATTCTTTCTCTTTCCAGATTTCATTTTACCCTTCTAGAATGAAAAACTGAAATCTTTCAATTCATTAAGCACATCAGTTCCAGACATACGCTAAGGTGGATCATCGGTCTCTATGGTATTGTCAAATCTTTGACGATTATTTCTATATGGATGGTCCATTGGTAAGAATTTTCGATGACCCATAAAACTAAAACTACAATGATTTTTTATTCTTTTGGATCATGTATTCTTCATACAAAAATGACATGATAGTTGTCCCTTCTTGATCCATCCAGACATCATTGCATAAGTAGTAAAATCATTTATCGTCCACATAACCGTAGCACACATCTAAAATATGTCTTTAGAACATGCATCTTATGTGCGCACACCCACATAACAAAGAATTTATTAAAGGTTTCATGTATATGTATATATAATTGATGGGATAAGAAGGTCCAGATATGAGTATAGTCATGAAAGTGAAAGGTTTTTTCATACACAAACATGGGGGAAGATTATAAATATGTATAAAAATCGTCCACGTTCTGTGCGACAGAAGAATCTTCCCAAATGGATTAAAACCGTCACATGAAATACCCAACCTCACATTATGCACGTTAGTTGAAAAATCAAGATATCGAAAATAAAATCTCTACCATGAAAATCCGTCTACAGGGTGAACCAACTCATCATTAGTCTTCTATCTCTCGGTATCATTCCATCTCATTTTTATTGATATTTCATCAGACATAAAAATATTCTGGAGTCTAGGGATCAACGTAAAGTGAAAAATTACTTTCTGTCGAACATGAGATGGTGCTCCACCAGCTTTTGGATTCCAGTGGGATGTGCCACATTTTATACAATCATTTTGTTCAGCATTTTCCTCCCAAAATAAACTAAAATATTTTGAGAAAGCGTGAGTTTTGTTTCTTGAAAATCCAAGTTCCTCAACTAACTTCCATGCCATATAGTGGTTTGAGGTAATATCTGCATCATATGGAGGTAATTCCTTTAAGAAGGTAAGAATGTAATCGATGGCAGTATTAGAAATCCCATACACAGTTTTCCCATGAAACAATTGGATTTAAAATTCCAGATTTTTTATTTTACCACATTGTCGATATACTCGAGTCGTGGTAGCATCATTCAATTTTTTCACCCTGAAAACATCATCATTTTCATTAGACGCATAATGTGTGCTCATATCGAAATCTTATTAGGTCGGAATCCTTTCTTTTTCATTATGATGAATAAACAGGAACTGATCATATAACAAATTCTCTAATCCAGTCCTCTCATTTGGATCATCAGCAATTTGAGATGTCATTTTCTCCCCATTGTGATACCATATAGAGTAGTTTTCTTGAAAACCATATTTTTTTATGCGGTATCTGACTTCTTCATGGCTCAACCAAGGTCTTCCAACACCCTTGTAATGAGGCAGTGTATGTTACCACTATCTGAATAAATTCAATAAGATTGAAGTTTCATCAAAAATATATTTAAGTAAACGAGAACTGTTCACTTTATATGAAAACATAATTGACACACTACTATATATGAGAATAATAATATAAAAGACAACAAAATACTATATTTATAACAAAATATCTTTGAAGAACTATGCATGAGTGTACAAGATCATGTAAACTTGTGGAGGATAATTATTCAGGAGTTGAATAAATTTTAGATTGAAAAAATTTTATATTTTAGTATATTATTTGAGTGATCACATACATTTCCCAAGGGGTGGGGGTGTCTGGGGGGTTTTGGGTGTTTAGGGGGTGCCAGGGCTGTCCAGAGGGTCATAGGTGTCCAGGGGATGGGGGGTTGTAAAGGGGGGTCGGGGTGTCCAAGTGGGTGGGTTGTCCATGGAGGTGGGGGTGTTCAGGGGGTATGGAGTGTCCAGGGGGTGGGTGGGCTGTACATGGGGGTGGAGAGGCTCTCCAGGGGGTCAAGGGTGTCCAGGGGTGGGGGGATTTCCAGGGGTTGGGCTGTCTAGGGGGTATGGGGTGTCCAGGGGGTGAGCGGGGTGTCCAAGGGGTGGGTGGGGCTGTCCAGGGGGTACGGGGTGTCCAAGGGGTGGGTGGGATATCTAGGGAGTGGTGGGTATATCCAAGGGTTACGGGGTGTCCAGGGGGTGGGTGGGATATCCACGGGGGGTGGTCGAGCTATCCACGAGGGTGGCAAGGCTGTCCAGTGGGGTCGGGGGTGTCAATGGGGGTGGGGGCTTTCCAGGGGTGGGGGTCTGGGGGGGGGGGTGTCCGGGTGGTGGTGGGAGGGTTTTCAGAAGGTGGGTGGGATATCCATTGGGGTGGGGGGTTGTCCAAGGGGGTATGGGGTGTCCGGGGGTGGGCGGGCTATCCACAGGGGTGGTGGGGCTATCCAGGGGGTCGGGGTGTCCAGGAGGGTGGGGGGCTTTCCAGGGGTGGGGGCTGTCCACGGGGGTTTTGGCGGTGGTGGGGTTGTCCAGGGGGGGTACGGGGGGTCCAGGGGGTGGGCAGGCTGCCCACATGGGGTGGTCGGGCTGTCCACGGGGGTGGAGGGGCTATCTAGTGGGGTCGGGGGTGTCTAGGGGTGGGGGGGATTTCCAAGGGTTTGTAGTTTCCTGGGAGATGGGGGTGTCTGGGGGTGGTGGGTGGGTGTCCAGGGGTGGTGGACGGGTGTCCGGGGGGGTGGTGGGCAGGTGTCCAGGGGGTGGGCGGGCTGTCCATGAAGGGTGGTCGGGTTGTCCACGGGGGTGGCGGGGTTGTCCAGTGGAGTCGGGGGTGTCAAAGGGGTGGGGCGTCAAGGGGGGTGGGGGTGTCTAGGGGGTGGTGGGAAGGTTTCCAGGGGTGGGCGGGCTGTCCACAGTGGTGGGGGGCTGTCCAGGGGTGTGGGCGGGCTGTCCACAGGGGGTGGCAGGGTTGTCCAAGGGGGTTGGGGGTGTCTAGGGGGTGGGGGGCTTTCTAGGGGTCGGGGGTTGTACACGGGGTATGAGGTGTCCAGTGGGTGGGTGGGCTGTCTAGGGGGTGGTAGGGGTGGAGGGGCTATCCAGGGGGGGTACAGGGTGTCCAAGGGGACGGTCGGGCTATCCACAAGGGGTGGGCGGGCTTTCCACGGGGGTGGTGGGGCTGTCCATTGGGGTCGGGGTGTCTAGGGGGTGGGGGGGCTTTCCAGGGGGTGGGAGTGTCTAGGGGGGTGGGGGATGGGGATGTTTGGGGGTGGTGGGTGGGTTTCTAGGGGTGGTCGGGCTGTCCACGGGGGTAGAGGGGCTGTCCAGGGGGTGGGTGGGGTGTCCACAAGGGTGGTCAGGCTATCCACGGGGGTGGCAGGGCTATCCAGTGGGGTTGGTGGTGTCTAGGGGGTGGGGGGATTTCCAGGTTGTGGGGGTGTCCGAGGGGATGGGGGTATCTAGGGGGTGGTGGGCGGGTGTCCAGGGGGTGGTGGGCGGGTGTCCAGGGGGGTGGGCAGGCTATCCACGGGGGGTGGTCGGGCTGTCTATGGGGGTGGAGGGGTTGTCTAGTGGGGTCGGGGTGTCAAGGGGGGGGGGGCTTTCTAGGGTTGGGGCATTCGGGGGATAGGGGTGTCCGAGGGTAGTGGGCGGGTGTCCATGGGGGTGGGCGGGCTGTCCACGGGGGTGGGGGCTGTCCACGGGGGTACGGGGTGTCCAGGGGGTGGGTGGGCTGTCCATGGGGGTGGTGGGGCTATCCAGGGGGGTCGGGGGTGTCCAGGGGGTGGGGGGCTTTCCAGGGGTGGGGGAGCTGTCCAGGGGGTACGAGGTGTCTAGGGGTGGGTGGGCTGTCCAGGGGGTGGCGAGGGTAGCAGGGCTGTCCAGGGGGGTATGGCGTGTCCACAGGGGTGGGAGGGCTGTCCATGGGGGTGGTGGGGCTTCCCATGGGGGTGGTGGGGCTTTCTAGTGGGGTCGGGGGGTGTGTACGGGGGTGGGACTTTCCAGGGGTGGGGGTGTCCGTGGGGGGGATACGGGTGTCCGAGGGTGGTGGGAGGCTGTCCAGGGGGGGTCGGCAGGCTGTCCATGGGGGTGGGGGCTGTCCACGGGAGTAGGGGTGTCCAGGGGGTGGTCAGGCTATCCATGGGGGTGGCGGGGCTGTCCAGGGGGGTCAGGGTGTCCAGAGGGTGGGGGGATTTCTAGGGGTGGGGGGTTTCCCAGGGGGTATGAGGTGTCTAGGGGGTGGGCAGGCTATCAAGGGGGTGGAGGGTCTGTCCAGGGGGTGTGGGGGTGTCCAAGGGGTGACGGGGCTGTCCAGAGGGGTACAGGGTGTCTAAGTGGTGGGGGGGGGGGGGGGGGGGGGGGCTGTCCACAGGGGTTGGGCGGGTTGTCCACGGGGGTGGCAGGGCTGTCCACAAGGGTGGCAGGGCTGTCCAGGGTGTGGGGGTGTCCAAGGGGTGGGGGCTATCCAAGTTGGTGGGGGGATATCCAAGGGGTGGGGTCCCCCCCCAACTAGGGTCGTAAAATCCAATCTTTATCTAATTCTATTATGATTTCAAGCATATTATATATGACTGAGAAGACTTTTGGTGTAAACCATGAATATCATACATATAAATCACAACAAACCCTTTACTATTTTTGATGTGTAGAATAAAAAACATAAAACAAATCAAAGGGTTCGGTACTCCAAAGACAGTATGAACTCTAATTTAGTCAAAATCAAAACAGAAAACCGAACAAAAAGAGGAATAACACTAAAACTAAGGTAAAACTTACTAATTTGAAGTGTTGAAATATAATTTTTTTTGATTCAAGATGGATATATGGCTGGGAGGCATTTTTCGGCCGAGAAGGCTTCGGGAGGAGCTCTGGATTAGGGTCTACAATCGGGCCAAGTGGGAGTTGGGGCACTGGGTATTTGGAAGAAAACATTCCCAATGGTTTTTAAAAATCGTTGGTAAATCCCCTCTTTACCAACGGTTTATCAAAACCGTTGGTATAACTTAGAGAAAATAATTATTTCCCAATGGTTTTGGCAAACTGTTGGGAAATATTAGGTATATTTACACATTGCCAATGGTTTGAACAAACAGTTGGCAAATGTTTCCTTCTTTTACACTATAGCAACGGTTTAAAGAAACATTTGGTATATTACCTTTGGGAAAACACCAGATTCTAGTAGTGATAATAAATCGTTTTAGATGAATATTTAATACATATAATAATAATGCACATCCCATAATTGTAATGGTTTAGTGTATTTGGATACTAGATACATAAAAATCTTATTTCATGAATTATCTTTAATATCTCCCATAAATTTCTTCTCACATAGTAAATTTCTTAGACATGCCCTGTATTAAACCATTCTTCAAAAATTGGAGAAATGAAACATAGGAAATGGTGATATAATATTCTCAATAAGAATAAACATAGGATAAATCAATAAATGATCATAGGTGAGCATAAAATAAGCAAAAGGGTATGATAACATGATCATAACTTATGAAATTCACACCCAATCAATCAAAGATATTTAATCATGAATCATGGAATAGGGATTTATTATAACAAAAATACATAAGTCATAAGAGTTTATAATCATCAATAATAAATCATGATCCATGAGAACATATCATCATAATAAGACATGGGTTTTTTCAATACACATATTCATATAAAATCATTTATTTAGTCAAGGATCACTACCAATACTATCCTAATGGATTGGTTTTACTCCCTATTACATCATTACCATAATCAAGGTTCACTCCCAAGACTATCATAAATGATTTATCTCCTTACTTAACTACATTCACTCCCCATTCCATTCCTTATTATCTCGTGAGATGTCAATATTTACCCAATTCATTGGATGGATATATAATTTCGAGCCCACATGTCACATAATGAAAACTGTATATATGTTTCCAAAAGATTATAAAAACATCAATCATTTAATCATGTCATAACCCATGGAAATGAAATGGCTTTCATAAACATTTCATCATTTTATCATAGCATAACTCATAGAGATGAAATAGGTTTCATAAAGATCTTATCATAACCTAATTAACCCATGGGAATGAAACGAGTTCCATAGTATCATCCTTAAATAAACATCACAATAATACATCCATAGAAATAAATTTGATTTTATCATAATATCATATCCCTATTGAATCATAAAAGTTCATATAATATGTTTACATAGCTGAAAAATACCTTTAGAATAGTATTTGAACATTTTTTTGAAAATAGTGAAAATACCCTTTTCCTTAGGTATATTTAAAACAAAAAAAATCCATAATATTGAGAGAGAAATATTATTTGAAAATAAAAATGTAAAATTCTAAAGAAAACCTCAAAGAAATAATGGTCATGGTGGTGGTAAAATTCATCCATGCGGTAAACGTTAAAACAATGATTCCTTTCACATTTTTGGTAAAAATTTCAAAAGTACCTCAATTGAAAAATGATAAGAAGATTACATTTAAAACATAGAAAATAAGGTAAAATATTATATAAAATTACTTTAAATAATCATTTTATCATATGAAATAACATTCTTGAAATCATTTTAAATAATATGGACATGGAATAAAAATTTCGTTGAATAAAGAGGAAATAAAGTCAGCTTTTCTTAAAACATTTTATCAATAATTTTAAGAACCAAAGAGATTAATATAATACTAATAATTTAAAATTATATATATGAATAAATATTAATAAAATATATGGGTTTCAAAGGTTAAATATCCTATAATTTTCCCCAATGTAAATTTAACGTAGACAATCTCGAAAGGAAATGAGATTGTAACATAAACCCTTACCTCAAGTCACATCTTGCTTCGTATGAATTAAAAGATAATATATAATAAATATATATTAATTAAACTTATATTGTAAAAATAAAATCATTCATAAATTATTATTTATCATTCCTTTATATTTTCTAATTATCCTTTTATTAACAATTCTTAATTTAAATGAACATTCAGGTGAAAACTAGTCTATTTTCCATCCATGTCTTGTCTCAATAGTTTTGATAATTGCTTATTTTTCATGGTTTCATCATCTCATGAATAATAATAATTTCATAATTGTTCATATTTATTCATTATACACTTTTATAACCATTTATATAAATTGGTGATAAAAATTAATTACATAACATTATGTCGACGATAGTCAGTACATACGCATGGGTGGTTTTTTCACTTTTTTAGGGATGGAATCAAAGATAGGTAAATAATAATTCCCCTTTAAAAAATAATTATTATATATTAAATATAATATATATTCACTAAATATATACTTATTACCATAAATGTATAGAGAAAATGGAAAACAAATCACATCGCCTCATGGAGGTGGTAATCCCCATATATGCACTAGCAAAGTTATCATTTTCAATGGATAGGAAGGAGAAAGTAAAATTATATTAAATTAAGATAAAAACATATTATTATATTAATTATACTTATTAATTCAATTTAAAATGGTTATATAACATTTTTAGGAGGTCTCAGAAGAAATAAATATGAAAAATATGGGTAAGAACATATACCTCTTCCTCAGGTGTCCTCCATTGAAAAACACATTAAGGGTTATTGGATGGGTAATTTGGTAATATCAACACCTAAAGGTAATATATAAGAGTATTGGGAGATTATTTGGGTGGATATTTGTTGATATAAAGGGATAAATTGGTTTTGTTAAGAGAGTATAGTGGTGACCTTTTATAATTGTGGAGAGTGGAACTCTTGTAAAAACTTAAAACATAAAAATATAATAAATTCATATTCAATTTTAAGTGGGACCAAAGAAACCAAAATTATAAGATAAGATAATATTGGGTATAAATAAACTTAACAAATAATATTTGGAAAAGTTTTTAGGTCATTTTTACTCTTATATCTTTAGTTTAACCCCTCATTAACCCTTTTAACATTTACCATGGTAATAGATTTTTAACTTGGTCACTATTCATAATGAAAAAAATGAGATTCATCTCATTAATAAATTTTGAAATTATGATTTAAAATATATAAAGCATTTTAATAGATTCAATTTCTATAATTTTCATGAATTCATTTTATAATAATTACACAAAATTCAATGAAAACCCTTTTCATAAAAATAATTTTTAAGCATAAAATTAAATTTATTATTATTAATTTCATAGTAAAAACAATTATATAAATGATAATATATTTTATGAAATATATTATCTAAAAATTACATTAAAATAATTAATAAATGCATATTAATTCAATTTATTAATATAAAATACATTGTGTGCAATAAAAACGGTTTTATGAGAAATATCTCTTTTTACCTTCAAATGATTTTATCTTCACTTATAACAAATTGATAATCAATGTATTATTCACAATAATTAAGAATATAATTCATCAAAAAATAGATCACTAGTGATCAAGGTATATAATATATAGAAAAATACAATTCTTTTAAAAATTGATCTTTTAACATAAAATGATATTATTTTTAACATTTTAAATTGAGTACTTATTTCCTAAGTAATAATCAATACTTTTTAATTAATTAAAACTTTTATAAATACTTTTATACTTAATTGTTTCTTGTCTATACCCTCTAATCCAATGGCAAGGTGATAACAGTCACATTTAATAATAATATTTCAATTGTATATTGTGGTTCATTTGAGCTTGATGTTGTGAGTAAAGTAAGAAATCAAACTCATAAAATTTACTTAAAGAGGAATATATCATAAAATATCAACGTGTTACATTCTAACCCCTTATAATAATTTTCCTTCAAAATTACATCACTCTGAAATAAACAACTAAGGATACTTTTATCTCATCACATCCTCATATTCCCACATACATTTCTTAAATTTATGGTTTCTCCATAAAACTTTGACCAGGTGAGTGGTCTTATTCCATAACATTTTCTATATTTGATCCAGAATCTACATCGGTTTTTACTCATATGATAGATCATGCTCAATTATTATGACCTCTAAGTTAAGTGTATGTAAATGATTGGATATGTACTTCCTTAGGAGAGATACATTGAAAAAATCATATACTTGAGATATATTCAGTGGAAGCGCCATGAAATGATAAATCATCTTGATACGATAAATAATTTTGAAGGGATTGATATATATTGGGATCAAATTTTCCTTCTTTCCAAATATCATAACCTTATTCCATGTAGATATTAATAAGAATACATTTTCAATAACTTTAAACTCTAGAAAACATCAATGATTGTTAGAATAAATTTTATGTTGACTCTAAGATACCCTGATGTGATATTGAATGGATTTAACTTTGTTTTTCTATTTCATCATCTAGCATAGGTCCCAATATATTTTGTTCTCCATATTTATCCTAGCATATTTAATTCTTTCACTTCCTTCCATATAGGGCTTTATAAGGATCCATGTGAATGATTGAGTGAAAACTATTATTGTAATAAAACTTAACTAGAGAAATTTGTTGATCCCAAACAACTTTGAAAAATATAGAACAAGATCTCGACATATATTTTAGGGTTTTAATGGTCATCTTAGACTGACCATTTATCATAGGGTGATATACAGTGATAAATTTTAACTCAATATTCAAATCTTTCTAAATATTTCTCAATAAATTCAAGGTAAACCTCATATCCCAATAAAATATATAATAATGTGCTACTCCATGCAACCTTAAAACTTTCTTAATGTATATCCCAAAAATATGATCTAGAGGGAAAAAAATTTGATTGTAGTTAAATGTGCTAACTTTTTAAGGTGATTAACTACAACCTAGTTATAATTATGTCCTTTAAATGTTTTGGATAGTCCGATGATGAAATCTCATATGATTTTTTTCAATTTCCATTTTTTTATAGGTAATGTTTGTAGAATCCCATTAGAATTATATCTCTCATCCTTAACTATTGGAGTCAGTATTATAGGACCAACTATTTTAAATTTTATTACATGTATATTTGATGTATTGAATATTAATAAAACTTCTCATTACGTATTTTTTGATTTTATTCATGAATCTAATGTATTAATTTCCTAGAGTATACATCGCGTTGATAAGGTCATAACAGTTCCCTACTGTGATGAGAACCTTGATGTGGTATGATGATATTCTCAAATAGTTTTTTGTAGTT
Organism: Viscum album; assembly: GCA_963277665.1. NCBI lineage: Eukaryota > Viridiplantae > Streptophyta > Magnoliopsida > Santalales > Viscaceae > Viscum > Viscum album. The sequence continues at coordinate 167,797,151 of OY728148.1, forward strand.
GGATAATGTGCTATGATGGGACACATAGTACATAGACTTTCAGGTGTGAGTACTTATAAGCACATGAGGATTCTTCTCATGAATTTCATGCTTAGTAATCTCAAAAATGTGACATTATGAAAATAAACACGCCAGTAGGGATTTAGTATGTTTTGGTGTCATTGGATATTCCTATCTATGATCATGTGTTAAGGTCCTCAGACTTTAGGATTTTTATTAATATATTTTAAAATTCACATACTTAGATGTATTTTATAAATCATAACGATAATAGTTCATGGTAAATTTGGATATATTGGGTGCATCACAAGTGACATGTCATTAATGAATAAGTCGAGGAAGGATTTTTCCATTACATATTTATGGAAGCTAATATCTTGTCCCTTTGATTGGAATATAACTATTACATTAAATTCCAAGGCCATGGTGTAACGACATGTTTATTTCTAATAGTCAAGGAAAGACTCATCGAGAAAATAGGATGGTGGAATGGATGTGAAACATGATTGATGAGATATTGTGACAAAGATAATATACTACACAGAGAGTAATTGTATGTGGTTGTAGATGTTGTGACATTAAGTTCTTTCTATTTGGTTCCTTGACCATTTTCTAGAAATTAATCTTATACTTTAGGCAAGCCTGCCTAATGTCAACAAGAAATAATCCTAGAGGGTCACACACTAAGTATTTCTTTTGATCTTGATTAAATTCTATTTGATATTAATTAATGGAATAAATATTATTCTCAATTTTGAGAAATAATTTTATTCAAGTTATATTGACCACATAAATTAAATAATTATTTATTCACCGGCTTGTGAATAAAATATATATTTTATTTATTAAATATTTTAATAAATATTTATTCACTAGATTGTGAATAAAATATTTATTTAGGTGTTCAATAAATTCTAGAGGATTCTGAACAGACCAAGACTAAGTCTGGTGATAAATATTAATTAACAGGACCGTTATATCATATTTTTTATTGTGAAAGTTAGTGCTCACCACAAAATAATAATAATATAATTATTATTATACAGCATGGGGTTTATTAAATGTAATAAATGTTATATAATGTATGGTATGAAATTATTTAATATTTTAACTTAAATCCTAACTTTATAAATAGACTATTATGTCTATTATGTAAAGGATCCAAAAATTGAGAATATAGAATTTTTGCAGACAATGAATTCTCTCACAAATCCTCCTTCTATCTCCCTCTCAATAATTAGAAATGAAAGCAAGGTTTATTCAAGATTGAAGAATGAGAGATCAATAAAGAACAATTCAATACATTCAACTTACTATGCTATCACATGAAGATTGAGTGGCGTTTCTCGAATATCATAGGAGAATGTGTGGATCACCGATAGAGGGATTCTATCCATGGATCCTCACAGCACAATGAAGGTAATCCGAAAGGGTCTTTTTAGATGATAAATATTCACAAATGAAAAAAGTTCCTAAGACCATGTATTTTTCTCTCCAGATATTAAATAAATTAATTATAAATCTGATGTACAAGATCCTCACCCTTGGTTTCAAACAATGTTTATTAAAAGAAATTTTAATATATCATCCACCTTTGTATTCTTACTCTGTGCCCAGAACCATCATTAACATGTTGTCATACCAATAACCAAGATATATACTCTTTAAATCTATAAGTAATGGATCTATTTCAATACTCTTCGTGGATAAACTATCATGGTCTTTTCCAACTCATAGCCTAATTCACCATGTTCTCCTTCCTAGGGTGGTAATTTATTGAGTAGTCATAATCTTTAATCAACTCCAACCATATCCTTTGGTGAATATTTAAATCTTTCTATGTGAATATATACTTCAAGATTTTACAATTACTAAATATATCACATATTTCACCGTAATGATAATGCCTCCAAATTTTTAATACAAAAATTACCACTGTTAAATCCAAATCATGTGTCGGGTGAATTTTGATCATAAATCTACACTTTGTGTGGGCTGTAAGCTATATCCAAATCATTATGCATGAGGAAACATCTGTTTCCCTTATTTTATGCATAATTATAGATTTCAAACCCTTCTCCCCTATAGGGTAGTGTAACCATAAGTTCGTTGACAAAACTTCTTTTTAGCTGCTTGAAATTTTCCTCACATTCATCTATCAAAAGGAACATGGTTTCGTTCTATGTCAACTTGGTTATTGTACTATATATCCATGATAAATATCTCAAAAATAATCAATATTATCCATCTAACCTAATAAAATCGTGGATCTTAGTCACTTTGGTAATTTTAGTTCATTTATCAATAACTTTTTCCATCGAACAGTCTATTAGTATACCCTATATTGAGATTATATGACCCAAGAATGAAACTTTATATAGAAAAAATTCTCACTTGCTAAATTTAGAATACTGCTTATACTACCTTGGGGTCTTCAACATAGTCTCCAAATAATCTTCATGATCTTATTTTCTATTCGAGTATATAAGAGTATCATTTATAAGTACTAACACAAACTAATTAAGGTTGTCTAAATACTTTATTTATTAAATCCATGAAGATGGTAGGGGAATTGGTAAGTCCAAATGTAATCACCATAAATTCATAATGAATATACCTCATATAGAAGGTTGTCTTGGGTATATTCTCATTCTTTACCCTCAATTGATGATATCCAGAATGAAGGTCAATCTTGGAAAAGTATTGAGCTCCACATATTTCATCAAACTAGTCATCAACATGGGGTAGAGGATAAATTTTTTATGGTGATCTTATTAATTTCTCAATAATAAATTCAAAGACACATTGACCCATTTGTCTTCTTAAAAAAAGAATGGGTGCGCCCCATGGTGGTGCACTAGGTCATATGAATACCTTATCAAGATTACCCTAATAGTTACTTATAAAATTCCTATAACTCAATTAGATACATTCTATATTGAGTCTTTTAAATAAGAGTATCATCAGGTATGAGTTCAATTGAAAACTCAACTTCGTGATTTTGGGGAAGACTATGAAAGTATTCAGTAAATACATCAAAAAATTATTCAAAAATTGGAATATCCTTACTGATGAGTTTCTCCAAAACCATTTGAGATTAATATCCCTCATGAATATATAGTAATACCCAAACCATGGAATTAATTTCCATTTTAATTTAATATTTTTCCTCATGTCAAAAAATGATCATAGGTTGATTCAGAATATCAAATACAGTTTCCTTATTCTAGAAATTATAAGGTATCTATATAGAGAGATCTAATCAATGCTTAAAACCACATCAAATTCTACTAATGTATGAATAATAATATTATCATAGGGAACAATCTTACAAACCTCAACATGATATCTCTAATTTTAGAGTAGATTATAAGTTTACTTTATCAATATTTATCCACTTCAGTGATTGATATAACATAGACCCTTCTTTGGTATAGGATTTATCCCTTGGATTAGGTAATTCACTTGGATAGTTCCCAATTTACCTACAATTAATACATTGAAATATTAGTGGAACCTTATGATGAACTTCATTTCCCTCTATTGAAATCTTTATTTTTTTCTCGATAATTAGTTGCTTTATTCCCTTCTTTTTCACACATAAAATAATATTCCCATTTTTTGAGACATTTCTCTGGGTGCTTATTCTCACATTCTTGACATTTAGGAATCTAAATCTTCTTCTCTATGTATTATTTATCACCTGAAATCTTCTGAAATTATATTTTTTACTTATTGAATGAATTAGGAAATTCACAAAGTTTTATGTTGTTAATCATAATTTGAGACATCTGATTAGTCATAATCATAAGTTTTGGCATCCCACCTCCCATTTCATTTGGTTTCTCATAAGGACAATCATTAATTTGGAGGTAATATTCATTTTTTTCATGATTCCACTCAGTTCCATCCATTGACTAAAACCAAAAATCATAGTGTAAGAATCATGTTACAATAATCAGAGTGAGCAATAATAAAATCATGAAAATAATTCTAGAGATGTCCTAAATTATGAAACATTATTATCAACTTAGAAAACTTTTAGGTTCACTCTATATCATTTTTATCTCATCAAACAATATCTTAAGTTCTATTATCATATTCTGTATAACCTAATCTTCAAAAATAACTAAACCATGCTTTGATACTAGCTAAGGTGACCTAAGCATCACATACAAAAATATTACATCATTTTAGATGAATATTCAATAAATATTATAATAATAAATTCCCTATAACTTTAGCTCCACCAGTTTGAGGTATGTAGCCTTTTTTATACCTTTTTATGTGTTTAAAGTTATTGGGATGAGTTTGAATGAGTTTAGGAGAGCTTGGGAGGGTATTAGAAAACTTTGGAGGCCTTTTTAAGGTCGCTCGGTTTGATCACGTTTAGGATAGACCATGTGAGATGAACCATGTGGGATGTGGGGTACGCATGGCTTGTGCATATTTTTACTAACCGTGCGGTGTGGGCCGTGAGAAGTGCTCATTCAAGGTAGCTGCAGGCACACAGTTAGCGCATAATCTGTCTAACCATGCGAGCTAATTGTGCGGCCCATAAAATGGTTTTTTAAAAATATGGGATCAGTTGGGATTTCCCTAAAAACACCCAAACTCTCTCCCACACGAGCCTCACTTGGTATTTCCTCTTCTCAAGGGTTGGGGGTGCTCTCCCACTCATTTTGGAAGCAAATCGAGGGGTTTTCCTAGTGTTTTTGAGCCTATTCTTCACTGGTAAGTCTCCTCGATTAGTTATTTGTGGTTTTCTCTAGATATACTCTTCCTTCTCTTTTGGTTTTCTAGATATACACCCTTTGTGCATAGATATAGGGTTGTTGTTGCCTTGGGTTTTGATTTTAAGGCATGTTGATGATGTGGAAGGAGATCAAGAGGGGTTTTAGTGGGGTGTTTTCCCAGATTGGGGTGCGATTGCATGTGAGTCGAATTCACCAGAACCCTAAAGGTAGTTGGATTCTCTCTCGACTCTGCTTGGTTAGGACTAGTGGTTTTTTGTTACAATTAATATTTTTTGCTTGAAATTAATTGTGATAATGATGTGAGAATCTTTTTTTAAAACCATTTGGTGATGATTTGGGGGATTTTGGGGAAAATGGATTATTTTTTCAAAAGGGGGATTTGTTGTGTGATTTTAAAATGTTTATTTTAAAATTGTTAGTGGTTTATTATAAAAAAAAATTTGAAAGATGGTTTTCAATAAAGATATTTTTTATTTAAAAGTGTTTGAGCATGGAAATTTGGTTAAAGGGTGTTTTCAATAAATGTGTTATTTATTGAAGTTAATTGGTATGTGTTGGAAACGGTAGTGTGCTTATTATGCGGCCTTGATGTTTTGTGATTATTGGTTGATTAAGTGTTGTGGATTGTGTTTGTTGTGTGGAAGTGGGCAAGAAGTCTCACTATAAAAGGTGATGGATAGTGTTTGGAAGAACCTCCATTATGGATAGTGGATGAGAAGCACCACTAGTTTGGAATGTAGTGAACGGGTTGGACAAAAACTCCACCATTTTGATTGCCTTATTGTGTTTTGATTTGTAAGATGGAATTTTTTATGCTGATGTGAAATGGTGAAATAGATTATGGAGTGGTTTTTTGTATTTACCTTGGGTTTCATGGTTTGGGTAAGGGTGTGTTTGGCTTATTGGTAGTTGTTGAACTATTAATGTTGTATATAAACTACTTTATATAAATGTGCTAATGGTTCTTTCCTAGTGTAGTGTGTAGAGAAGTCATTTGGGGAAATCCTTCTGAGTATTATTACTCACCCCTTCTTTAGAACTTGGGTGCTTTTTCAGATGTTGTATTCTAATACACAAGTAAGATTAAAGCATATCATTTTGATAGTAGTTCAGAATGGTGATTTGGTGATGTTTTGGTGCATGGAGCGTGGAGTTTGGTGTGAAGATATGGATGGTTCCCTAGTTCCTTGGGGTCTTGTTGTGTAGTCTTCCTCTTGGTAATATGATTTTGTCTTGGTTGTATGTAGCATGTGGGATTGTTATGTTTTAGTTTTGTTGTCTTTTTGTAATGTATAGGTTAGGTTGTTTTTTCAACATGCATCATGTAGTTTGTTGATAGTGGATTGTTTGGTTGGTTGGTTTTATCTCAAGGGGAAATTGTTCTTCAATTTATTCTCGAAGCCCTCATCATTTATTGCTAGCCTTTGGCACCTTGGGAACATCACTTAAGGCCAAGTATCATTCCTCCACCTTCTCAATCCAATGATATGGGGTGGTATGTCACAATAACCGTAAAATTTTAGTGTATTTGGAGACTAAATACATAATCATATTATTTTAATAAGTATCTTCAATATAACTCACAAAGTTTTTCTCACATAGTACACTTATTATACATACCCTACATAAAAACAATCTTCATAAACTATGGAAATAAAACATAAGAAATGGTGAGGTTAGATTATTATTAAGGATAAACATTGTAGAAATTAATCAATGATCATATGTGAGAAATAAATAAGCATAACGGTATGATAACATGATCATAACTTATTAAGGTCATACCTAATTAGTTAAATATATTTAATCCTGAATCATGGAATAATTTTTTTTATAACAAAACTAATAAGTCATAATAGTGTGGAATCATAAATAATCAGTCATGAGCCATGATAACATATCAAAAGAATAATACATAGTTTTTTGGAATATATATAAGCATATAAAATCATTTCCTCATTCAAGGATCACTTAGAACACAACAATTATGATTCCCCTTTTGTCCTAATGTCGATGGTCGTCAAGCCGGTCCCTCCCCCCATAGTGGAGGTGGGTCCTCCACCATCCTTTGAAGGAGATCTGTCTCATTCCTTCTATCCCTTTTCCAAACCCAACTTCCTTCCCTCCTATCCTCAAATTTCTCTTATCCTTAAACTTACAGATCTATTTGATGGATGCCCTCATCTTTTGAGTTCATCCTCAAAGTTCAATGACACCTCATCTTTTTTTAATCTGATGTTGATTTCTCGGTTCAAATAGTTCCTTCATTTAGTGGATTCATTTTATAGGTATATCTTTATATTATTGGGTTTAAAATATCGATAAATGATGGGTATACTTGAAAATAGGAATATCATGATTCAGTCCTCATTATAGAACAACTTGGTCAGGGCTTGGTCCAGTGCCACCCACATCTGCAACGGATCTCAGTTTTACTTATTCAGGTGGACATATGACATTCACATGAAGCATCATACCCTAAACACAGTGATTTTCATTAGTTTCCATAAACTCCCATTACCGTTTCAAAATCCTTCAATTATACGTATGATTTGGAATCTTGTTGGTATATATCTTTGTTCTGAAATTAGAACTATATTGGTTTTTCACCCTATCTCTCCCAAAATCTCCATGGAAGCTAATGCATCAAGAAGGCTAGCTAAATACATTTAGAATATAGACAAGGAAGGGTTCCACTATAAATAAATTGTTTTTTTAGTTGTGGATTATTTTTATCTTCATGTAAGAAATTGTGCCACCCAATGCTAGTTTCTACGCTGGTGGATTAAACATCCTTCAGCAGAAGGGTGTGGGTTTAGGAGGCAGCGAAAAAGTTTTGGTGTCTGGTTTTGGTGAATTTCTGACAGAATAGATACCTTTGGGTGTTTCTATTGATAAAAGTAATATAGATATTCTACATTGCAGACCACATGAGGGTGACCCAAAGGTGGAGGACATTTTCAAACACTTGAGGAGGGATCTGGGAAATCCCAAGCCTATTATGTAAGTTCCTTTGGGGTCCGTGGGAATCGGGGAGGTGAGTGTTACTCGTGTCTTGTATTCTTATCCGTGATATTAAAATTTGGGCTCCTATGCAGGGGATGTGTGATCTAGAAGTGGAAATAAATCTTAAGTTTTGATAAAAATAACAAGCAAGTGAGTTTCCAGGGGTTGTCAAATATGAGATAAACCACTACAAGGTTCTAATGGTTGGTTTGATGCTAAGAAAGGGTCCAACCTAATAAGGACCATGTATTTCTTAAACCTAATTAATCACTTTAATGTTGTGGGAGAAGAAGTGTTGGTTCTCTAACAATGTGAACCTGTGTGAGAAGCTACTCTAAAAGAGGGGAAAGGACTGTCTGGATTAGAGAAAAGTGATGGGGCTTCTAGTTCCAGAGACGATGTAGGGGGATGGAATGATAGAGGGCTACAAATCCTGAGGAGAAAGAAGGGGTGTAAGGGTTCCAAGGATTCAATAATATGAATTCTGCTCAGGAGGAATAAATCAAAAGTTCAGAAGGATTAATTTTACCTTCCCAAGCCCATGGAGACAAGGTCTGTCTTAAATTTGAGGCCCGAGGAGATAGATAGTGTCTTCACTTCTATTGAGCAGGAATTTGAAGATGGATTCTCTATGGAATAATAAAATTCAACTGGTGTGATGGATTACTCTAACTATATTTTGGTTTACCCCTTAGTGATGGTCCTTGGAAATAGTGAGGTCTTACTTGGGATATCCAATCAGATACAAGAGGTAGGTAAGGAGTCTACTTACAAGGTAACAACATGGGATCTCATCAAAAAATCATAGGAAGAAATTTTAGAGGGGACCTTTCTGATTAAGGACCCTAATGAGGTTGCAGATCAGATGTTTTAAAGATTGATATAGTTAAACACAAATAAATATTAGTTTGATTTGATCAATAATAAGGACCTAATTCTGACAAGTGGATTTAATGAAAGGAAGATATCTATGGAGGATTTCCTTAAAACATGGGACAAGATGGATTATTGGTTCGAAGACCTAATCAAAGATTACCCTAATTGTAATAAATCAAATTTATTAAGATAATATACATTGAACACAATAAAAATAGCTTTTTTAGAAATATATCTTTTTACCTTCAAATGATTTTATCTTCTCTTATAAAAAATTAATAATCAATGAATGAATGATTATTAATTTTTTAAATTTAATACCAATTTATTTCATCATAATAATATACCATTAGTGATCAAGGAATATAATATATATATATAAAAATAAAATACTTTGAAAAAATAATCTTTTAACATAAAATGATATTATTTTTAACATTTAAAATTGAGTACTTATTTCCTAGGAATTAATCAATTATTTTTAATTAAGGAAAACTTTTATGCATACTTTTCATAATTTATTTATTCTTATTCATACCCACCAATCCAAAGTCTATGAAATAATAACCACATTTAATAATAATATTTCAATAGTATACCACGATTCATATAATCTCAATGTTGTGTATAGAGAAAGCTTTCAAACACATCAAATTTATTTTAATAGAAATATATCATAAAATCATGAGATGTCACAAGATTCATGGGAATTGCATAATTGGTGTGGTCAAAGTAATCAACATGTAATTAATACTTGTCGTGTATTAACTAACATCTGAACAATATGGTCAAGTTTGGTTTGCATAGAGCGTATTTGGCATACAAATCATGTAACACATTAATACCCAAGTAAATTACATATTGATTCCATAGGTGTGTTTTAAATATTTCCATATAATGGAGTACATGGCATATATCTAGTTATACATGTCATGTAACTCATACTCACTCATGTGAATTACATTCTAATACAAGTTTTACCATGTGATTAAAATACATGGAAGGAAAATTAATTATAGAAACAAAAGTGAACTACATGATGTGTAGCTAGTTGTACACACCGTGTGACAGGGTTTTCCAAATTAAATACATTTAGAGTGATTCTGACATGTCATATGTAATATTAATTCTTTATTAATTATTTTTTATGTTATTCTAAACTAGGTGGCAAGTTTGATTAGCATACACATCATGTACTTCATGGGAATTGTTAGTGGTACAAACCACATATATTAATGGAATTTCATGTATTTATACATGTCATGTTGGCTATATAGGTTAACCAATAAAAAAACACGGTTTAGTATCATGATATGTCATGTATAGATACATTCCATCTATGTACACAGTAAAGGGAAATAACCGTATATAGAAAAAGTCACCCACCATGTGAGAGATAATACATGTTGTGTAGAGAAAAATAGTATATAACATTTTTTCTACGGTACATGTTGTGTTAAATTCCAAATTGAATTTAAGACTGACTATATGGGCACACTTTGTGTTCCCTATTAGTACAAGTCATGTATGAATTAATTTAAATTTAAATTGATTTTTTTTTTTATTTTTTTTTATTCTTTTGATTTTTTAAATTTTTTTAATTTATTTTAAATTACATTGGATATGAATATAAAGAACTATTTTGATGAAAATTTAAGATAAAATAATTAAATAATTAATAAGACACTTATTCATTAATTTAAGAATTTTATATTAATAAATAATTGACTGAAATGGATACTAGCTAGTTTAAATGTGTAGTTGTTTCATGTGTGTATGGCCATAATCTTGAACAACCTATATATATTATGTGTTTTAATTTAATTTAATTATTATTTTATGGGTTTGTGATAATTTATTATTAAATTAAATATATCCATCTATGTAGCATCCCCTCCTCTTTATTATGTATGGGTCTATGCATCCATGATTTATTTTATTTAACCCCAAACCCCTGGTTCCCCTCACCTACATTTGAGTAAGAATATATAAAGTAAGGATCTCTTTGATGAGTAGAGATGGTTCAAGGTAGATCCAAGGTGAAACCAACTTAGGAGATACATAGTTTAAATGTGGGATGCTATAACTCAAATCAATCTTAGTTCAAGGAGTTATTCTCTTAGGGTCAAGGTTAGGTTTATCATCCGATCAATCAACTAAATAGTACTAAATGATCATATTTATTCCACATATTTATTTTATTTTTATTTGTTGCATGTTTAATTATATTTTTTTATTTAATGCTTAAATGTGATCACATAAAATAAATGAATTAACTAGCATACAAGATGTAATAAATTAAATGGATTAGACATAATTTATTTTATCTAGACATGGTTAATTAAGTATATAACATCCACTTAATATTAAAAATCATGTAAAATAATAAAAAAAAGTATATTTATGCATAAGATAAAACTACCTCAATAAAATATTAAGTCATACAATGACTTTCATTGATTGATTTTGAATACAGTCATATATGGAATTGTTGTTCTAGCTCTCGTCAAGATACTTCCATTAATCAAGAAGTTATAATGAAATTTTTGGTATAAATTAACCACATTAGAGTTAAGAGTAGCATCCATCATAAGAATTGGTCTAAATTTAAGGCAATTGTTAAGTAAATATAATTCTAAGGTTTCAATATTGGGGATTCCACTCAACGGATCAAGGAACTATGAGTTAATGAAATTAGTAAGATTTCTAACCTAAATGCCTTTGAGTTATTTATAATAGACCCTTGTCTGGGTTATGAGAAGGGAAATATGAATCCTTTCCATTTGGATATCCACATGATAGGATATTCCAAAACCAACTGTGAGGGATTGGAATTTTAAAAAATAGTGTGAGACTAACAAATAAAATTAATTATGTCAAATTTTGGTAATTAAGATAAAAAACCAAATTATTCTCTTATTTTGTTGGAGAATAAATAAATTAATACAACCTCTACATTATCTCAAAAATTGATATTGAAGAAAGATAATATCTTCACCAGTGAAAACTTCTAAGAGTGGTATGGGAATTTGGGTATAATACTACATTGAGAGAAGAAGTTATATATGTCGGAGTCTCATGGTTTGGATAAAGATCCTTATAAGGATGGTAGAGATGAGGAATATGTTTTCATTTGGAAGAATTAGATGATTCATTATATTTTCAGTGCCTCGCACTATTATCCATGACTAGTGAACTTCAGAAGCTTAATGGGGGCATGGAAGCATATATATGTGGCATTTATTTATTATGTTTTTTAACATCTATTTTGTTCTATTTTTGAGGTTTCATTGGATTAAATGTGCTGATAATTAAAAATTATGGAATTCTCGGTAATTTGATGTTGAATCTTTTATTCATTGAATTTCTCTCAAAAAAAAATTTGTTTAAGTAATAAATTGTTCTTGGGTTTAATTATTTTACATTTAAATAAAAACATTTTATGATTTTTAACTAATCATTTAATTTAGTGAAATTAATTCTTGAATTAATTCTATCATAATTCCATGTTATTATTTAAAAAAATCAGAATTATATTTTAATTTTGAATTTTAAAATTAATTGATTATTTTATGTGGAAATAATTTTTTACTTTAGATTGATGGTTTTTATAAAATTTTAAATTCTATTTTTAGGATATTATTCTATGAACAATGGATATTGAAAAGGTCTATAAATTTGTAAAACTCCAAGAAAAAATTTGAGAAAGAAATTTCCAATGACCATATAGAAAATTGAAAAAGAAAATCAACTGCATGTTTCACCCCATCTTATCATGTACAAAATTGGAAATATTCCCAACTTACCACATGTTGGAGATGGGGAGATTGTGAGAATAAAAATATAGTGATTGTACCTCTCTCTCATGGTCGAACGCATGAATCTTCCAGGAGATAAAATGGAAAAATAAAAGGAAATAAACATCGCCAAGTTTCAATTGACCATTCCTGTTGTGATCACACTAGTATATGACAAGTACTCAATGAACAGTACCAATACATAGTCTACTGCATAGAAAATTTCCATCATCTATGTGCTTCCTCTAATATACCATGCTCTATGATCGACTCTGTTCAATCTAATAAATTGACCACACAGGAATCACGATTGGAAACATATTAGATGAGAAGTAATTATACTGAGTTAGATTATTAAATTTTATTGAGATTCATCTGAAACAATGAAAATTGACATTAAAAAATTAGGGTAGCTCAAAACCTAAATAAAAAAATAATTAATTAAAAATAATCATGGGAAAACCTTAGTAAATAGGAAAAATAAATTGAAACCCAAAATCAATCCTAAATTTGAATCAATCTCAGCTAAGGCTAAATTATTTTTGAGGTATTTAAGTGTGATCAAGGATCTGATTAACTAATGAGTGTCAAATTCACTATTGGAGTTTTGAGAAAGACTGATAGTCCCATAACTCTGACATAGATGGAAAGTCGAGTGAATATTGAATTTTATTCAAAGATGAAGAGAAAAATTATAAACCATATATTTCTTTTAATGATATTTTTTCTCGATTTAAGTTTTGATGAGCCAATAAAGACCCAAATTCAATGTGTTGAATATATTTTAATTACTAGATGATATTTATTTTCAGGTTATAGATAGGATCTCTATTTCCCTATATATTTTTTGGCAGGTTAGTTTTAGGATGCACTCTAGGTGTTCATGGGAATTCTCCAAATAATCTGCTTGATGATTTCAAGGAAAACTAACACTGAACTTGAGATTGTAGTTTTTGGGAGTTTTCACAGCTTTATCTAAATCAAATAAAATTGTTAGTCTCATACCTACCAAGTTGAGTAACCAAGGATATAGAAACTAGATCTAAGAACCAACCTAAGAGATCTTTTACTTTGAAGCCTACTAAAAATGGCTGAAGGTGTAGTGATGGGGTTTGTTTTAAGGATATATTGATTTAATGAGCTAATTATCATTAAATTTTATGAAATACATATGGTTTTTTCATGTCTGAGTGAACATATGTGATTGGTTAAAAATTATTTAATCTTGGAATGGAATGAAAAATATCCTTTATGTCATTTATAAATTGAATCTGAAGCGCTTTTTTGATTGAAGATAGAGGGTCCATGCTATCACCTTCTCAAGATTTGAATGGGGGTAAAGATGAGATATGGTCAAGGTAGTGATCTAAGTATAGACTTAATGTCTTCAATGGTTTATGTTCATAGTACCGGTGCATGTCGAAGATGGATTGAAATCTAGATATTTACCAGAACTATAATTATAAGGATAGATTTGAACGATCACCACTTTCTCAATATTCTAATTCAATAAAACTAAATATTTAAAATTGATCATGTAGTATTGGGAATTGTTATCGATGTCTATCATTGAAGATTACACAAAAATTGAAGAATGAGCTTGTGTGAGTTTTGAATTTGGTTTGATGAATATTTTAATATGGTATTTTGGGTGGTGGAATAATTCTAACCTGATTGATGAATATTTTTATGAATAATATTTAAGTGTGATAGAACCCATCAGGATCTATGTGACTACTGAGAGAGGGTGAATCAATGATCTGCCTTTTAATTATTTCTTCTATAAAAACAACCTTAACCTCTGGTTAGAGAGAATAGAATCTACTAAAAAACAACACACAATCACACCCATAGGAACATAATAATTTACAAGGTTCACTACTCAAAAAGAGTATCTAGTCCTTGGAATGGTTTATAAATAATCCAAGACCACACATATACTAGAAAAAAATCCTATATAGTTTAAAAAAAGTAGGGTATATAAATCACTTTCATAACACTATAGTCCTTTTATAATGCATGTTCTTATTGCATAAATAATATGGTAGAAAAAAATTTCAATAAAAAATGAACCTTCACCAATAGGCTTAAATACATTATCATTATGCTACTTTAATTATTCACACTTACCTTCTAGAAAGTTCTTCTTCTTCTTACTATTTTATTTCTTCCACAATAGCGAGAGAGAAAATTTGTCTAAAATTATTAGATTGAACATGTCCTTCCAATAACTCTCTTTTTTATACCCTATATCTGATATCACTATTTTTGACAACTTATTCATTCGATAAGTGTCCATGTGATTCCCTTTATTCAGTACCATGTACATCTAACACATCTCTGTTTGATACCCTCTATCTGATATCCTATGTGTGATATGTTTTTGTCTGAGGCTTTGATAAAATGATCGCTTAATCTCATCATTTGTAACCTCACTTCTTCAAAAACATGGCAAAAAAGTAACAAAAATATTCACAGTACTCCTACTCCCCATTATATAGTCATTGTTTCTTTGAAAACTAAGGGAGAAGAACAAGCTTCAAATTTGAAATTCATGCTCATAATTTTAATTACCTCTCAAGACTTCCTTCAGTTTAATTCCTTCAAACATCCTATTAAATTTGATTAAAAATTCATTATAAATACTTTAACATATCTCAGTTTCAATGATCTTCAATACTTCCTGAAATATCAGTTAGAAACATGATCTTTAATTTGTTATTATTTATCTATTGAACATTTATCTCATCATAGTCATAATAAATTACTTTATAAAAACATTTTAAATATTCTCTAACCTTTATATGATAAATTTGTTCAAAAATTTCATTTGATTACATTTATGAGGTAATTATTTACTAGGTTCCCTTTATTCAGTAGAATTCATATTTATCTATTTATAGTACACTTATATAAATACTCCATCCTGTAAATTATTTCCAATGACTTCACTCATAAACCTCTATCTGATGACTTCACAAACACTCTTAATCTAGTGAACTCTACCTGGAATACTCTATTTTCTGGAATCAAAAACTTCCACTATCTAGTGAACTCGCAAAATTTAATCCAGTTTTCTCTATCTGATGATTCCATAACCTCTTCTCTACCTGGTAAAATATATATGTGAAATACTTAAATTTCTTCAATCACTTCATTTGGACAAACTTAGCTAGAATAATGAATGCCTTAAATTAATCATGACATTTAGTAATTTTTAGAACAATAATGCATAATATGATTTATCTTTTTTAAATATATTTGTCTAATATAACTATGAATACATTTATATAGGCAATTGGTTCCATCCTCTATCAAATAACCTTAGTTTGTTCAAATCCATCTGATCACCTCTATCTGTCGAACCCATACTTATCTATTTGGAACATTCCATCCAGAAACTCTATAAATAATTATTAACATTTTCCATGGATTTATATACTGAAAAAAAACATAAATAAATCCTTCTTGATATTCAATCACAATTCCAAACCTCTTGGCCTCAACAATATCCCCCTTTGTATTTTATTATCAACCAAGGAACATAAATCACTGAATCTCTAAAACTAAAGTAATGGGTCACTATAAAACAATTATAAAGCTATGTGAGTGAACTCGATGTTTGAAAAAATAATCACTGGATATTAATACCATGATTTCCATAAATAAGTGATTAGAAAACATTTCGAACTTCCAAAAATTTCTAACCTGTGAGAACTAATTCATGTGACCACTTCAACAATCTTTTAAAATAGTTCACACGTGCTAACATCACAACTTAATCCTTTTAACCCCCACCCCCCTATAAATATATACACTTATTATATAGGTAAAGTACATATTAAAGGATGTTTTCATATTTCTCCACATTTGAAATAAATATAAAAAGACAATATGAGATGGGATAAAGATCGCACACCTTTTCCTTGAAGACAGTGAGGTTGAATGCACATAGTCAACCTTAGCTTTTAAAATTTTTTGTTTGGAAATGATTTCATGAAGATATAATCTAACTACTCATTTATAGGTACAAAATCCCTCTTTATTTCATTTATTTCAACATTTTATTTGATAAATTTTTATTTAATATCAATGTTCTTAGATCATGAATGTTTCATTGGATTTTTGGAGATATTGATAGCACTTTTGTTATCACAACACAAGAGAAGGGGAAGTTACACATCAACCCAAAAATAATTTTATTATGTCTATATCCATATTAATTAAGTTATAGTTTTAGTGGTAGATATATACTCAACTTTCATAGTGTTGAGAGTCACTGAACTTTGCTTTGACTAACACATATTTCTCCCAAAAGGAAAACTTCACTAGATATGGATCTTATTTTATCAACACAACCTGCCCAGTCTGCATCTTTATAATTAAATAGATTCAAATTTCCCTTATTTTTATACTTTATCTCATTATCTATAGTACACTTAACATATTTCAGAATTCATTTTTTATCCAAAAAATGTGTCATCTTTGGTGCACTTGGAAATATAGAACATAGGGTAATAGTATAAACTAGGATTGTTCTATAGGTTGTTAAGTAAAACAAGATTCCAATTAGTTTCCTAAATTATTTAGGATCAATATTACTTCCAACTTCATCCTTATACATCTTTTTCCCCACTACGATAGGTGTGGAAATAGGTTTTGAATCACATATTCCAAATATTTTTAATAATTCCTTAGCACGTTTTTCTTATGAAAAAAAAATTAAGCCTTCTCTTGATAAATTTTAAAACAAACAAAGTGCCTAATTTCTCCCAGTATAGACATTTCAAACAAAATATTCTTTTCTTTGGAAAAACCTTCATATTTATCTTCATTATTCCCTACAAATATGATATCATCATTATAAAAAAATCACAATGAGGGAAACCTCTTTAATTTCATTTAGGTATAGGTTGTTGTATACTCTTTCTTTTCTAAAATTTAACATTTTTAGGAAAGTACCTGGTTTAGAAAAACTATCACTTGAAGCATGTTTATACCCATAAAATACTACTTTAAATTGAAAACATTATTTTCATATTGACCAAGAAAGAAGATACATGTTTTCTTAATATAAAATTATTCTTCTGACTCTCCATTGAGAAAATCATACTTGACATCCATTTGGAATATATTATATCTCTATTTTACAGTAATACAAAGAAGGATTCTGATGGTTTTAAGTCTTAAAATAGAGAAAATAAAAAATAAAAAATAATTCCTTCAACTTTTAGTATCCCTTATAAACCAGTCCTGCTTTATTTCTTACCACTTTACCTCTTCCATTCAGCTTATTCTAGAAAACCCACTTGGTTCCAGTCAAATTTTTATCTTTTGGTTTGGGTATAAGTTTCCATGTCTCATTTGTCTCAATATGATCCAATTATTTATTCAAAACAACAATTTGTTTTTGATACTCTAAAGATTATTCAACATCTATTGGATCAACCTATGAGAACAAAGAGATGTAAAATTTTACATGGTTTTATTCTAGTTTGAACCTATTTTCCTTGACCTCCAATGATATTTTGGACCTCCACTTACTTCCTCAACCTTGGATGATCTTGATATAATTTTCTATAATCACTTAAAATGGATGAATCTATATCTTCATCCTATAGAGTTTCTATAACACCTCCTATGTTATAAAATTTTTCATGTTATTTACTTGAAAAAACTACATCTTCACTTCCTCTTATATATACAACTTTAAAATATTTATATCATAATGTTCAAGAACTTTCACATCTGTAGTTTCAAAAATCCTTCTATTTTCCATATTATAACACTTGTATCCTCTACCATTATGAGGGTATCTAAGGAACATACCATCAACACATCTTTGATAAAACTTCCAAATATTCTCATCCTTGACCCAGATAGTTTAAGGAATTCCAAACACCCTTAAGTATTTCAAAATTGGGTTCTATTTGTAACACATCTCATATGAACTCAGATCATATTTTATCCTATAAAAACAATGATTATAAATGTGAACTTATCCTCTAATAGATTTTCTCTAAAGGAATTGAGAAGTATCATGTTCAATTAGTATGGTTTGATCCATATCAACCAAAATTATATTCTTTATTTTAGAAACATCATTTTGTTATGGTGTTTATGGTGCACTAAGTTTATAATGGATTCCATGTTTTTCAATATAATATTTAAACTTCCCATTTGTGTACTCAGCACTATTATTTGTTTGATATTATTTATGGAATATCTAAATTCCTTTTAAATACTTCTATTGAAACTCTTA
Organism: Viscum album; assembly: GCA_963277665.1. Lineage (NCBI taxonomy): Eukaryota > Viridiplantae > Streptophyta > Magnoliopsida > Santalales > Viscaceae > Viscum > Viscum album. The sequence continues at coordinate 167,815,849 of OY728148.1, forward strand.
AACATTTTTGAGAGCCTTTTATTTGGGTTTTAAAAACATAATGCATATAATATTATTGAAATAATCAATAAAGTAAATAATATACTTATCTCTATTTTTCAATTTCTTTCTCATGGGACCACATATATTAGAATTTATAAGCTCCAAGGGATGATTTGAATATATCTCAAACTTCTTATGTGTTGAGTTTCGAATCTTTCCTTTCTAGCATATCGAACAACACCAATATCTTTTTCTTATCATATCAGGAACATCATGAATATTTTCTCTATTTTTTAGATTTTTCATATTCCTCTAGAACATATGTCTAGTCCATTTATGTTATAACTGGTTTTTTCTATCATGATCATATAGGATGAACTCTATGCATCTCTAAATTGAAATAGATATCCCTTGGTTCATTTTCCTTTTTTTGCAATTTTCCCATCTTCAATACTTTTAAAAAAATCTATCTCTTAGGAAAATTAGTTTTCTTACTTCATCACAAAATTTTAAATCATTAAAAAAATGTGTTTCGGTCAATCAAAAAATAAGGCACTTTTGGATTTCAATTTTTCTTTAACAATGATATAAAATATGTATCCTTTTTTTCTAAGTGACTTGTCATTTCAAAATATCAGTTTCCGTTTTTTGTATACTTTCACATTTTTTACAAATACCATTTCATATTTGAAAAACACACACTATCCATTATTCAGGGTCTTTCTCATTTTGTATATTTGAGAAAAATTTTAATAAATAAGGCCTTTTCATTGCCTTTCACCTCCATCATGTGAGGATTGTGAGATTTTTCATATAAACTTTGTTGAGTTGGTAGCATAACAAGATATCCATTAATAATATGTTCTGGTAGATCACATATTCCATAAATAGTTTCCAACGGTTGAAATCTGTTTTTAGTTTTCAAAATGAATTTTTCAGGTTGTCTTATTTGAGTAGATTTACTCCCCCTCAAAATTTTCCTTCAATACCTCCGGGATTCAATTTAGTTTTGATGTTTGAAGCATCACATTTTCACTATATGCCCAAATCCACCATAGCGCCGAAAATAACCATATAAAACATATTTTTCTCTACAAATTTCATATTATCTATAATTGTATACACTTTTCCATCATATTTTTAACCATTAACCTTGTATCCTTATTGTGAACCAAAATTTTGGTAGACTCTTTAAATATTATTATTTAGCTTACACTTATTCCAATTTTTAACAGATTCTCTAGTTGTAAAGGTTTTTAATTCAAACATAGATTCCTTAGAAATTTCATGATTTTTTACTCGAATTGTTTTAGTTACATACATGTTCCTCTTTACTTACTTATTATTATAAATATTTACAACCTTATTGTTAACTTTTGAGTATTATATTTATTGATCCTTATGGAATTTACACTTATTATAATTTTTTCCCACTTTTAAAATTGAGTTTTGGAAGTTTGATATTCCTCATTTAGCTTCAAAAAATTTATGTTGAAGAAGATAAAATTATTTCTCTTTCATATTTATATTTAATTCAAGGTTGATGTTGATATTTTTCTCTTCACCAAGTAACTTATTTATATCATCAATCTCTTTTTAACAACAAGGATTTTTATTCAAGTTCTAATTCCTAATTGTTTACTAATGGATATTACTTATTTAGATTATTATTCTCTTTATCAAGTTTAACATTCATTGAATGGAATTATTTTAATTTTATTTTAAGCATAAATTCTATCTAAGTTTACTCTTCATCTTATTCAGAGTTTCTTCTTTCATCACTAGTAAAACTCTCATTTCTTACCTTTGAAATAAGAAACTTATCAGTATCATCATCACTGTGATTTCCATCTTGCACTTCATTGTCATCATCTTTATCACATATAGACAACGAAATTCACTTTTTATATTTAAATAACATGTTATCCTTTCATTTTGAATAATAAATTAATTTAGCTATCTTATTCTTCAGTTGTCTTCTTGAATTTTCATCTTCTTCATCACTATATTCATATTCCTTTAGCCTTGTATAGTTTGAAATGAAATTTATAAAAGCTCTGCAGTTAAATCACTTAAAAGGTAACTTTACTTTATAATTATTTGTGCCTCTTTTCAACTTTATATAAAACAAAGACATGAATTCATAAAACTTTTTACTTACTTCATATTCAGTGTTAGAGTCATTATCTTCTTCCTCAAAAAATTCTTAGACTTTCTTTTCCTAGTATCCTTGAAGTAAATTTATTGATCAACCTTTTCCCTACTCTTGAAAATATTTTATCTTCTCATTTCATGTGTGATGGAAAACTATAAAGATCATCTAGGGAGAGAGTTTCAAGATCTCTATATTCTATGGATGATACCTTAGAATCAAATTTATCAGGAATAATTCTTAGAATATTTTTAACAATAGTTGAATCTTCTAATTTCTCATAAAAACTTATCATAGTGCTTATAATGTCATTAACACTTATAAATAACCCACGAAAAGATTCATCATATCCCATTTTAATATATCTATACTTAAAGTTCCAAATATATAACTTGAATTTCTTCACATTTTTATTTCCTTCGTAAATATTTTTCAACTTATCCCAGATTCCTTTATTTGTTCCAATCCCTCTAACCCTCAAAAAATTCACTTTTAGAGAGGGAGGAAAGTATAGAAATTCTAGCTCACCCATAATTCTCTATATTCTTCTTGTTTATATTTGTTAAGTAAGTACCCTCATAAAGAGGAGTGAAATCATCTGTAGAATCTTTAAGAAAATCATATCAAATTGAAAAAAGATAAGGTTACGCTCTATATTTCTAGATATTATAATATTTTCCATCGAAGATAAAAGTACTATTGTTATTAATAGAGTCATAAAAATCCATATAAACCTTCTTTTTCTCCGAACTTTAAATAGTAAAGAGTCATTAATGGAAACCTTGGATCGAATACCAATTGAAAGGAAATGTTAAGATATTTATGACTGCTAAGAGGGGGTGAATGAGTGGTCTTCCTTTTAAGGCTTTATTCTTTAATAAAAAATTCACCTATGGTTAGAGAGAATAGACTTCATTGAAAAAAAACACATGATCACACCCACAGGAACACAAAAATATACAGGGTTCACTACACAACAAGGGTAGCTAGTCCTTGACATGGTTTGGAAATAACACAAGACCAAACATACACTAAAAAACAATACTTTATGGATTATATCAAGTAGGGTATGTCCATAAATTTCATAAAAATATTATCCTTTCATAGTGTAAGTGTTTATTTCACAAATAATATGATAGAATAGTTTTTACAAAAAAATGAACCTTCACCAACAGGCTTCAACACCTTTTCACTGTGTTGATTTAATTCATTATACTTTCCTTCCTGAAAGTTCTTCTTCCTCTTTGATTTCTTACACAGTAGTGAGGAAGAAATTTATTCTAAACTTCTTAGACCAAACTTGTTCATATAATAACTCTTAGTACAAGGAAAAATCTATTTAGTGGCAGTTTTTTCATGGTAGTTTTTTAGAGACATTTTTAAAATCCACTGCTAAATGTTTTTTAAATGACTTTTTATTTTTATTTTTTTAAAATAAAAAAAAATTAAATTACTTTTTAGTGGTGGTTTTTTAAAAAACATCCAGAAAATAGCTGTGGTTTTAAAAAACACGCTGTAAAATTAAAGGAAAAAATTTTAAAAAAAATATTCAATAACGATTTATGATTTTTTTATTTACTATCATATATAGTTTATTATTTATATTTTTAATTAATTATAATGTGTTAATTAATAAATATTTATAATTATTAGTTAATAATAATTTGAAACTTAAAACAAATATTTAATAAGTTCAAAATCAGACTTCAGCATTAAATGACCAAAACTTTTGATTTGGGAGTCCATTTTAGCTCAACAACCAGTCAAATCGAATCTTATGAAATGAAATAAAACCGAATTTTATTTATATTTTGTGAAAATGAAAAGAATAAAATTTATTATAGTTTCAAGAAAAGTAAGAAATTGAACATGAACTTAAACAACCATAACTTTTGATTCGGGTGTCCGTTTGGGATCTACCACATATCAAATCAAAGCCTAAGGTGATCTCTACACAATGATAAATAAGGGGGACCCCAGTCACTAATATTTAGAGGTAAAAAGAGGGCCCAAAGGCCTCCAAAACATATTTTTTAGTTTTGATACCCCCATTTTTTAACATTTCATGGAATTTCTACCTCATATAAGGGAGTCATATTGTCTTTTTTCAGAGGGAACTAAATTTATTCTCAGAGATTACATTTATATTGATATTATGGTTTTGAATTTTTATAATTTTCCATAATTTAGGTTTATTTATAATTAAATATATGCATATTTTCTTACTTTTACTTATAATAAATCACTTTTATACATACATATTTATATAGAAATTTATTTTTAAACATATAAACCATATGGAAATAAATATTTTGTATTTGTTTAATTTAAAATAAATAATTATCTATTTTATTTACCTTATAAAAATGCATTAATTTGTATATATATACCTATACAAGTGATGTTTATATATAAACATGTGTGTGATAGTAAAAAAATCTATATTTATGTGCATATTATAATATATTTAAATAAATACATATATTATGTGTAAACATCATATATAAATGTGTTTTTATAAAGATATATCATTATCATTAAATATAGTATATAATAAAATTTATAGTAAAACTATATGAATATATATATACAAATATGTAAATAGTGTTAGATATATAAATATGTGTGTGTATTGATAAACAAATTTATATTTATATTTATATTCTAATATATGTAAATAAATATTGATATATAATATATTTAAATAAATTTAAGTATATATATATCATACACATTTGATGAGATTTAAACTTCATTTAAGAGTGTCTTTAAATGATTTTTATGTCGTTTATGATTTTATTCGATTGATTTACATTCCTATTGATTTGATGGTGTTTCAATTATTGTGTTTCCACTCTTTTGGTAATTTACTATCACTTATGTGTGTGTGTGTGTGTGTTCATAGGAATTTATGAATATTTGTGTATATTATTTATTTATTTATTTATTTATTTATTATTTATTTATTAATTTATGTCTTTATGTATTTATTTATATATTTAATTAATATTATTTATTTATTATTTATATTTTATTTATTAAATTTCATTATTATTTTTTTATTTTTTATTTATATATTATTTATTTGTTTATTATTTATTTATTTACTATTTTTATTTATTTATTATTTAATATTTATTTTTTATTTTTTATTTTTTAGTTAGTGTGTATAAAATAATTATTATTTGATTATTATTTTATTATTATTTTATTATTAATTTACTGTTTATTTATTATTTATTTATTTATTATTCTTTATTTCTAATTTATTTGTTTATTATTTATTTACTAATCATTTATACATTGTTTATGGATTAATTATTATTTTATTTTTTATCTTTTATTATTTTATTATTAGTTTATTATTAACATATTATTAATTACTTATTTATTATATATTCATTATTTATTTATTATTTATTTATTCATAATTAACTTTTTATTATTTATTATCTATTATTTATTTATTTATTTTTTATTTATCATATATTAATTTGTTTTTTAATTAATTTATTATTTATACATTACATATATATTATATATTATATTTTCATTTTTCATTTTTTTATTATTTATTATTTATTATTCATTATTCATTATTCATTATTCATTATTTAATATTCATTATTCATTATTAATTGTTCATAATTAATTATTTATTATTTATTATTAATTATTAATTGTTTATTATTAATTATTAATTATTAATTATTTAGTTTGTATTCATTTTTTTCTATTAATCATTTTTTCAATCAATATATATATATATATATATATGTTTCTTAAATTCTATTTATTCACTATATGAAGAGTCTGTTAGAGTGGTGTAGTCTTTGGAGAACAAGCAAGAGGTAAGGGGTTCAAATATCACCCAACACATAATTTCTATATATGGCATATGCATGCATGTGCATCTTCATGTACATAGTAATAAATACTAAATAAAAAAATTAATTAATTATAAGAATTAAACAATTAACAAAAATAAAATAATAATAATAAAATAACGATAATAAATAAATAATAATAACTTAATGAAGAGAATAATAAAATAATAAAATAATAAAATAATACAAATAATAAAATAATTTAAAAAAAAAGATATTAAAATATTAACATAATTAATTACGAAAATTTTAAAAATATTAAAAAATATTAAAAAAAATAAAAAAACAATAAAAAAACCACTCTGAAATCATTCTTTGATGGTTTTGAAAAACTACCACTAAATAAATTCCGACACACGATTTAGCATCGGTTTTTCAAAACCATTGTAGAACAATTTTACGGTGGTTTAAACCACCGCTAAATGCCTATTTTGGCGTAGTGTCTCTGTTAGATGTAAGAACCCAGTTTTTGACTTAGGTATAGATCCTTTAAATTTTAGTCTAATTCACTTTTATAGACCTAAAGTAGATTCCTAATGAGTTCACAAAGGTATCAGGGGTGTCTGGGGCTCTTTTAGAGCCTGGAACCCAACATTTTTGAAAAATGATCATATCGCATGGTTAGAGTAAACCGTGTGGGGAGGACGCACGGTTAGTCTAAACCATGCAGATGGCCTGCATTTTCACATAGAGCCATACCGCAAGGTTAGTGCACGGTTTCTCAAACCATGTGTTCTAACCATGTGAGTGCCCCCTTTTCCCTAGGTACCCATGGATGGTTGGCACAAGGTTTGTCAAACCATGCGGTCAAACTATGCATAGGATAATTTTTGGGTAATTTTACCATTTTACCCTTAATGGTCTAATTAACTTAACCCTTCTTCACCAATCTGGTTTCTAGTAGGATGAACCTCCATTTTCTCCCATTTTGGATCTTTTGAAGGAAAAATATAAGAATCAAGAGATCACTTTCATATGGGATCTATTCGAGCTTATGTTCATCATGTTGGGTGCGCAACGGTAGGTACTCGAGTCTGTTTGAGCCATTTTTCTTCTCTCTTGCTCTCGACCAAGTTATTGAGGTGTAACTATTTTTACTCTTTTCTCAGATCTACTATGTTCCAAGCTAAATTACAGGCTAATATTGGATGAGGAAAGTCTTACAAGCCTAAGGTGGGTGGTCTATAACTTATCCCTCAAGTTCATCGATTTTGAAATTGATGTGTGGGGCCCGCCGATTTCATCAGGTGCCATTTATTGAATTTATATGTCATGCTTATATTCATTAGAATTATATGGTTATTCTCTTTCCATAAATGTGATTGTTTTTTGGTGGTTACATCCACAGCTCTTAACACCCTATGTAGGGTGATATGCCATAATTGAGTTTTAAATGTTTAAATAATTTTGAGCCATCTTTCGAGTGTGTTTAATCCTGACTGCACTAATGGTAAGCCTCCTCATATTAATTTCCTATTGAATAATTAAATTGTTAATAGCTTGTACCTTGTCACTTCCACTTGACCCACATAAGTTAAGTTCTTAAATGTATGTAATTGATCCAAATGATATTATGGAGAGCATACTTAAGTATATGCCATGGCCTTATTAAATGTAAATAAATGGTCAGATTCATGTTTGTAGCACACCTTTCCATGTTCATGGAAGGAATCATAGTAAACCTTATTAATAGAACTTGACTTACATGGTTTTAATTAAAATGTTTCATGCTACTTGGTCATGTCAAACTAATGAAAGGAAAGGCTTGAACCAAGTGAAATTGTTAATGGAATAGTTATCATATGAAAAAATTAATTATAGTGAATTAAATATAAGTTGACTCTTTATACACATGAAACTTGACATATTTATAGGAAGGTTTGGCTTGTGTTATCTATTGGATTCCTAGGGGAATACCTTGGGTACTCGAGGATGTCATTCCAATTCAAGGATATTGGTTGCCCTGGGTGAGACCTACCCAGGAACCTGATCCTTGTCTACCTTTAGATGACCAGTATGACACCATAGGATCCCTTCATTATTATTATAAAAGGCCTCAGATACACTCTCTAGATCTAGAATTACATATGGTTCCTTGGTTACATCCTTGGTCTTGACCACTGCTTATCTCCTGTTTTACCTTGGATGAATTCCTTGGACGCTCTTAGAAACATTATTGTGGTAATGCCTTGAATTATTCTCCTTGGATTAAACTCTTAACCCCTTATCTATAATCAGTTACTACTGAGTTAGCAGCCCCTGAGGTCTAGGTTTCCTCGGTGAATACCATGGAACCACTTCATAATAATAATCAATTATGGTTGCCTTGTTACATCTTGTAACCTTCACTATTTATACTATCACAGGGTGATGTCAATGCTGGTTATTCCTCACGTGACCTTATTAATAAATTGGTAATTTATTAATTAATGAATTGGTTACATGTTCATACACCATCAGAAGGATAAGTAGGTACTTGGTTATTTAGTTACATTGTACTGCTTTACTCTATATATTCATTCTTTTACAAGTTTACATTTCTATTACATGGGATAGATGTTATAGAAACTGTTGGTGGTGTCCCATAGAGATTTATCTCACACCCTCTCCTAGCACCATTTGATACTGAGGGTATAGTAAATGTATACATGTGTTTATAAAGGGAAGTATAATTCTTAGGACACTTGATTGCTTGTTATGCTAGGATGGAGCTGGTTGCAGATGACCGAGCTATAGCTCAAGATGCTTGGGATGGTTTATGTATTTAATTTTTTCTAGATTGGGTTTTTCATATATTCTTTATACTTGTATCCATGTTTTCCAGCTTTCTAGGGACATGACATATATCATCATCAGATATTGCATGTTATTCCAGTTACTTCAGTTATCATTGATTTGTCTCTTTCCGTTGTTCATTCTATTTACTTATTGATTTCCCTATTTACCTCTGCTTATAATTATCCATTATGCTATACTCTAGTAATGAGGGAATACTCTCCTCATAGACACACCCTTGGCCCTCGCTGCTAGTCGGCAACCTCTGGTATTCGGGGATATGTGCTTGAGGCCATGTGGCCCACTGAGCTCGGGACACCTCCTAAGTGGCATCTGGGTCTGGGACGTCACAAAGTGGTGTTAGAGGGATTTCCTCTCTTTATTTACTATTTTGAGACAATATTCTAGAGATTATGAATTCTTGGGACTTTGTCATAAGTCATGCTTGGGCGTCTTGAACCCATTTTCGGGGTAAAATCTGAGTTTCCTAAATTATGATTATTGTTATACTTTTTTCTATTACAGTTGATATCATTTCACTATTGGGTGATGCACACGTTGTGTGGTGTTATTGATTATTATTCTGATTGAGATTATATTTTATCCTTGGACCAATGATATGAGGGAATGTATCATTTTCACATGCATCATATAGGCACTTAGAATTCACATGTCATTCATATTACTATGACATAATGGTGAATTTCACTAATTTTCATTAATTTTTATGCCTATGTTTGATGAGTGAACCTTTCCTTGTTTATATATTTCTTATGATGCTATGGGTTGTGATTGAGTGGTAACATGTTTCAATTCATGAGTTGTTATGGGGCCTTGTGGGTTGGAATGATTAATTTATTGAATCAAGCCTTTAATTATAAATTTAGATGGGTGCATTTTTAGTGATAAGGAGTACGGGCCCTGATGCACTGGGAATGAAAGTCCATTTTAAAGAAACTTTGATGCAAGTTATAATCAAATGAAAACAAAAAAGTGGAATGGTTTAATATCCTTATCATTCATTATCATTCTAATGAAAGGTAAAGGAGTTAACCTAGTAATTAAATGTTCAATGAAATGAAACGGTTTCCAGTAAATGATGAGGCATGGTATTATTGGCCCTTTATCTAATGGAACCCCTGAAACTAATATCTAAGTACTTATCGATACATGGTCTTCTAAGTGGTTAGTTGGGGAAGTATTCCTTGGTTAGTAAGTTTTCTTACATTCATCTTCCACTGGTGATTCTATATTTATGCTTCTAAGTTTGTTTTGAGGTGTGTGACTGGAATTTGTACACCAATGCTGCCACTACATCCTCATGTCACATGCCAAGAAGGTGGAGACGACCATGCTCTAGAAATGGTGGGCCCTGAGCCACCATTCTTACCACTAGGAGTTCCACTTGAGGCTTTGTGTGATTTACTTGATCTAGGCACTAATTTTCAAGTTTGTGGTAGTTTTCTACATCTGATGCAGCCCATGCATGGTTCTCTACAAGCTGAACCTATGATGGATGATCTCACTCATGAGTTCCAACTGCATCATCCCCCCATATTCTTGAGGGATAGCGGTATTCAGTCTGATGATTCTTGTCTAGATTCCACCCTTTCTATCTTTGAGTATATGAAGATGCCTTCAAATCATATGGTAAAACTTGTTACTTACATGTTTCATGATTCGAACAAGTGCTGGTGGGATGTGATTACCCAGGCTGGTCGCCATTAGGGCATATTATGGGTTGATTTCCAGACTAGTTTCTATGATCAGTTATTTCCTTAGACGCTAAGAGCTGACATAGTTAGATATTTCATGCTTCTTGAGTAGGGTTCTATGAAAATTATGGAGTATTCATCGTGTTTCATTGAATTGTAGCGCTTTTCACATCTTCTATCCAGTGATGAGCTTTCGCATGCTAGACGCTTCAAGGATGGATTCCAATATGCCATTAATACATAGATGAATGTTTTCTGCCTACCTAATTTCTCTAAAATAGTAAATCTGGGTCTTATCACTTAGCACAACCAAAGGGATGGTGATAGTACTAGAAATAGAGGACTAGTTTCATGTCAGGTTAGTGGTTCTTCTGGTGGAAAGAAGCATTCCCTTGATGTTTATCATCAGTGAAGTGGCAGTGAGGGTACTCGTGTAGGTATATCTATAGTGTGTCACCAGTATGGACATACTAGGTATCTAAAATCTCAGTGTGATAGAGACCCATTGGAGTGTCTGGATTGCGGTCATATAGTGAATCCTCAGTGTTTCTATCATACCTTTCCATTAGCTTCTAGTGGATGAGGATTTACACCATCTCCACCTTTAGGGGCAGGTTCTTTTACACTGTTTCAATTGAGGAGTTGAAGTAGTATCGACATGAGTGTTCGAGCATGAGGTCATGGTCATGGTAGCTAGATGCCTAATTTCTAGCAGCACTAGAAAATAGTTTTGATCGTGGTAGTCCAGATGTTACTCAGGGAAGTGGATTGGGCCATATGCATGCCTTATAGGTGATACCCTAGGATCAAGATGCAATATCATCTACATTATGAGGTACTATTCTAGTATATTCCACTATAATATCTGATTTATTTAATTTAGGTGCTTATAACTCATTTATCTCTTTATCTATCATGGAAAGTCTTGGGCTGGAAATAAAGTGTTACAGTGGTGTAATGTCCCTAAATACACCGTTAAAGGTATGGTCAGAGGGCATACGCTGGTGTAGGGATTGTCCCCTTATGGTAGGCAGCTACCCTTTCTTGTGGGACCTCTTTATTTTAGAGATGACAGGCTCTTATTTCATTCTCAGGATGGATTGGTTGGTTTTGTGTCACGCTTTTGTAGATTTTTGTCATTAAAGGGTATCGTTTAAATCACTAGATGGTATTAATTATCTATATATGGGTGAGTGTTATGTCTAGACTAGAAGATCTAGACTAAAGCATCATGGGCTAGGTGGGGTAACCACCCAATTTGATAATCTCTTCCTGGAGGATCATGGTTTAGGCCATGCTGAATTCCCTCTAGTAATAGATCGTTTCAAAGGTGTTTTCCCCTAATGAATTTTCTAACTTACCTCCTGGTAGGGAGGTAGATTTTACAATTGATCTTGTTCTAGGATTAGCTCTAATGTCCATTCCTCCATATATGATGGCACCTACTGAGCTCTAGGAGCTCAAGAAGCATTTAGAGGATCTAGAGTCCAAAGGTTTTATACAGACTAGGACTTTCTCTTAGGTTTCTCCCATGCTTTTTGACAAGAATGAATATGGGAACCTTCATCTATAAATGAATTACAAATAGTTTACCCATATTACGGTCAAGAACTGGTATCCACTTCCTCGAAAAGATCATATCTTTGACCAGCACCAAGGAGATAGGGTCTTCTCTATGATCGACCTAAGATCGTGATATCATCAGGTGTGAGTCAGGTCATTATAAATTCCTCATAAAGCTTTTTGTAGTAATTATGGTCTAAATTAGTACCTAGTTATGTCATTCAGTCTTATGAATACACCTACTGCTTTCATGGATTTGATGAATTGGTTGTTCAACCCCTATTAGGATTATTTTGTCATAGTCTTTTTGGATGACATCTTAGTATATTCCCACACTCGTAGTGACCATGCCAAGCACCTTGAGATCATTTTGAGTACACTAAGAGAGCATCAGATTTATGATAATATTTCTAAGTGCCACTTTTGGATCAACAAATTTAAATTATTGGGTCATATTATGTCAGAATTAGGATTCTTTGTTGAACCATAGAAGGTGAGTGCAGTGGTTTTCTGGGAGAAACCCAAGAACATGTTTGATTTATAGAGTTTCTTGGGGTTGGATGGATATTACAGGAATTTAATACAAGACTTATCATGCCTTTCTTCACCTCTCACTATCCTTACAAATAATGGTGTTAAGTTCATGTGGTCATAAGTGTGTGATAATTCCTTTCAGGAGCTGAAATGGAGTCTTATCTTGGCACCTATTCAGATTCTTCTAGAGCCTAGAAGAGGTTATATCATCTTATGTGATGAATTAGGAATTGTCCTAGGAGAAATGCTGATGCAGGAGGATATAGTTTTTTCATATGGATCTCAATAGTTGAGGCCTCATGAGAGAAATTACCTGACCCATGACCTTGAGATAGTAGCAGTTGTCCATGCCTTATGTTGCTGGAGACACTATCTTTTAGGTGAGTGCTTTGTGGTGTACATAGACCACAGGAGCCTTAAATATATCTTTTCATGGCATGAATTGAATCTTAGGCAGTGAAGATGGGTCAAATATCTCCAATTATTCCATTTTGAGTTTTCTTGTATGCTTGGAAAGGAAAATGTAGTCATTGATGAATTGGGTTGGAAAAATAATTCATAGGCTATATGGGAATCCAGTGATAAATGGAAGTTAATGGACCTCTTTTCTGAGCTTAATATAGAGTTTAATGATATTCATGGGTAGTCTTACCTCTCATCCTTGACAGTTACCTCTTACCTCCTTGATAAGGTGAAGGGTAGACATTTTTTAGATCCTGATGGATTGGTTCTCCATGAGAGTATATTAGGAGATGACCTGCCTTTGGATTGGTCTGTGGATAGAGATGAAATCCTATGTATTCAGACATTTCTAGGTTCCTATAAATATGAGTGATGAGTTGATGCAATATTCCCACACTTCTAAGTGGGAAGTTCATCTAGACATCTCTAAAATGTATCAATATATATGACACCAGTATTAGTGGCCTCAGATGAAACTTCATATAGCAGGCTTTATCACAAGGTGTTCCACCTATCAGTAGGTAAAGGTGGAGCACCAGAGACCTGTAGTCTTGTTATAGTTACTTCATTTCCTGGAATGGAAATGGTAAGATATTTCTATGTATTTCATATTCATATTACCTAGATCACTAAGGGGTAGCGACATTTTATGGGTAGTTATTGACTAACTAATGAAATCATCCCACTGCATTCATATTCAGAATACTTTCTAAGTTGATTTGAAAAGAAGATTATATGTCCATGAGATCATACAACTACATGGGGTCCCTCATACTATCATTTAATATAGGGACACTCATTTTGCATCATGGTTCTGGAAGGGCTTATGGATATCTATGGGTACACAGGTGCTTCTAAGCACAACTTTTCACCCTCAGACCAATGGACAGTCAGAACGAATGATACAGGTTTAAGAGGACATCTCTGAGAATGTTTCCTTGATTTCATTGTTTCTTGAGAGAAGCATAACCCTCTCATCTAGTTCACCTATAATAATATCTTTCAAGAGAAAATTTAGATGGATATTTTTGAGGCCTTATACGGTAGGTTGTGTCATTCACCACTCTGCTGGATAGAGGTAGGTGAGGTAGCCCTACTAGTTCCTTGACTCATATAGGAGACTTCAGAGTTGGTTCATCTGATCAGGAAGTGTATATATACTACTTAGTCTATACAAAAATCTTATGTCGATCACCATCGATGACTTCTAGATCTCGAGGTTGAGGACTGTGTTTTCCTATGAGTATCGCCCGGGATAGAGAATATATGGTTACAGAGGTAAGGGAAGTTATCACCTCTTTATGTAAGGCCGTTTGATATCTTGAAAAGTGTTAGTCTGGTAGCCTATCATTTGTTACTACCTCATATGTATCATGATATGCACGATGTCTTCCACATTTAATAGCTTCACCACTATCATGCCCACCCATCGCATACTTTTGATCCGAAGGAAGTTGAGCTTGATGTTAATGCTTGTTTTGAGTAGTATCATATACGCATCATCAATAGGAGCACGAAGACTATCTAAGGATAGTATGTCCCACTAGTATAGGTGTTATGGAAGCACGACCATGTAAAGGATGAGTCATGGAAGAGGGAGGCTAATGCACATGCTCAGTGGCTAGAGTTATTCTCATAGAGTGTTTCACCACCCTTGTAAGGTGAACTCGGGGAAGAGTTCCTTTAAGGGGGGAAGACTGAAAGAACCAAGTTTTTGAATTAGGTATGGATCCTTTAAATTTTGTTCTAATTCGCTTTTATGGACCTAAAGTGCTTGCCTAATGAGTTCACAAAGGTCTCAGGGATGTTTGGGGCTCATTTAGATCTTGGAACCCAACTTTTTGGGGGAAATGGTCATATAACGTAGTTAGAGTAAACTGTGTGGTGAGGATTCATAGTTAGTTTAAACCGTGTGGATGGACTGCATTTTTAGGTAGAGCCATAACTCACAGTTGGTGCATAGTTTCTCAAACCATGTGGACTAACTCTGGAATTTCACCCTTTTCTCTAGGTACCCATGTATAGTTGGCACACGGTTTGGAAAACCATTCGGCCAAACTATGCACAGGATAATTTTTGGGTAACTTTACCATTTTATCCTTAATGATCTAATTAACATAACCCTTCTTCCCGGATCTAATTTCCAGTGGGATGAACCTCCATTTTCTACCATTTTAGATCTTTTGAAGGCCAAATATAGGAATCAATATATCTCATTCATCCAGGATCTATTCAAGATTTTTTTCATCATGTTGGATGTGAAATGGTAAATACTCAAGTATGTTTGAGTCATTCTTCATCTCTCTTTCTCTCGACCTAGTTATCGAGTTGTAAGTGTTTTTACTCTTTTCTTAGATCTACTCTATTACAAGTTGAATTATAGGCTAATATTGGACAAGGATAATTGTATAAACCTAAGGTGTGTGGTCCATAACTCATCCCCAAGTTTATTGATTTTGGAATTGACGTGTGGGGCCTTCCAATTTCATCCGGTTTCATTTATTGAATTTATATTCTATGCTTATATTCATTAAAACCATATAGTTATGATTTTTCTATAAATGTGATTGGTTTTTGGTGGTTACATCCACAACTCCTAACACCCATTGTAGGGTGATATTCCATAATTGATTTTTAAGTGTTTTAAAACTTTTGAGCCATCATTCAGGTGTGCTTGAGCTTGACCACACTAATGGTAAGCCTCCTTATATTAATTTCCTATTGAATAATGAAATTATCAATAGCTTTTACCTTTTCAATTCCACTTGAACCACTTAAGGTAAGTGTTTAAATGTAGGTAATTGATTCAAATAATATTATGGCAAGCATACTTAAGTATATGACTTGGCCTTATTAAATGTAAATGAATGTTTTGTTACACATCCATATCACACCTTTCCATGTTCATGGAGGGTGGTGGAGTGAACCTTATTAATAGAACTTGACTAACATGGTTTTAATTAAAAGGTTTCATGTTACTTTTCATTTTCAAACTAATGAAAGGCAAGGCTTAAACCAAGTGAAATTGTTAATGGAATAGTCATCATATAACCAAATTAATTATAGTGAATTAAATGTAAGGTGAATCTTTATGCATGTAGACCTTGAAATATTTATAAGAAGGCTTGACTTGTGTTATCTCTTGGATTCCTGATGGAATGCCTTGGTTACTTGAGGACATCATTCCAATTCAAGGATGCTAGTTTCCTTGGGTGAGACCTACCTGGGAACTCGATCCTTATCTACCTTTGAATTCCTTGTATAACACTATAGGATCTCGTCATTATTATTACAGGATGCCCTTGGATACACTCCTTGTATCTAGTGTGACATGAGGTACCTTGGTTACATCCTGGGGCTCGTCCACTACTTATCTCCCATTTTACCTTGGATGAATTCCTTGGACTCGATTAAAAACATTTTTGTGGGAAAGCCTTGGATGATGCTCCTTGGATTAACTCTTACCCCCTTAGCTAGACTCATTTACTACTGAATTAGCATCCCTTGAGGTCTAGGTTTCCTTAGTGAATACCATAGAACCACATCATAATAATAATCAATTATGATTTCCTTGTTACATCTTGAAACCTTCACTATTTATACTATCACAAGGTGATGTCAGTGCTAGTTATGCCTCATGTGACCTATTAATAAATGGGTAATTTATTAATTAATGAACTGGTTACATGTTCAGACACAAGATAAGGGATGAAATAGGTACTTGGGTATTTAGTTATATTATACTATTTTACTTTATATATGAATTCTTTCACATGGTTACATTTACATTACACGGGATGGATGTTATAGTCATTGTTGGTGGTGGCCCACTGAGATTTATCTCACACCCTCTTCGGGAACTGTTTGGTACCCAAAAAATATTACATGTATGTAGGTGTAGATAAAGGGAAGAATAATGATTTAGACACTTGATTTATTGTTCTGCTAGGATAGATCTAGTAGCAGATGATTGAATTGTGGCTCGAGATGCTTGGGATAGTTCATGTATTTTATTTTTTCTACATTGGTTTTTTCATGTTTATATGCTACCTGTATCCATGTTTTCTAGATTTCTAGTGACATTACATATATCATCATCAGCTATTGTATGTTATTCCAATTACTTCAGTTGTCATTGATTTCTCTATTTCCACTATTCATTATTTTTACTTATTTCTTATGCTATTTACATCTATTTATAATTATCCAATGTGTTACACTCTAGTAATGAGCGCATAGTATCCCCAAAAAAACACCCTAGACCCTCACTACTAGTCAGTAGCCTCTGGCGTTCATTGAGATGTGATTGAGGCCATGTGTCCCACTAGGGTCAGGGAACCTCCTAAGTGGAATCTAGGTCCGGGAAGTCACATTAGAGACCCTATGTAAGGTATCACTTTGTTTGATAACTTATTTATTCAATAGGTGTCTTTCCAATACCCTATGTCTGGTACCCTGCCTATATAATACCTCTATTTTGGATACCCTTTGTCTAGTATCATATGTCTGATACTTTTGTATCTGATGCTTATAAAAAATGATTTATCAAGATATTTTTTTATCATATCACTTGTTAAAAATATTATATAGTAGATAAAACAACCTTCGTAGTGATCTTACTCCCATTTATATAGGAATTACCTCTACAAAAACTAAGGGGAGAAGTATGAACTTCAAATTTGAGCTTCCTATTCCAAATTTGAATTCATGATTGAGTATTCTTTTAGTTGACCACCTTCAAACCTCTAATTAAATTATATTTGATAATATTTATAAAAACCGTCCTCATATATTGGTGTCAAAAATATTCAATACTTTTTAAAATATCAGATATAATCATGATACTTCCTTCAAGATTATTGGGGTATTGAATATATAGCATAGTATTTCTATAATGAATAACTTTATAAAAACTTTTTAAAGATCCTTAACCCTTCAACTGAAAACTTTGTTCAAAAACTTCATCCAATGAATTTTTTGAGACACTTATTTTTTTGGTTCCATTATTCTAGAAATCTTCATTTTCTCTCTATTTGGTACACTTATATAAACTCTCCATCCGGTAAATTCTATCTAATGGATTCACTCCAAAACCTATATTTGATGAATTCACAAAAACTTTTCATCTGGTGGGATTTGTCTGGAACACTCTTTCCAATAGACTCACAAAATTTCCTCAATCTGGAGAACTCACAAATCTTCATTCTTCTTTCTCAGTCTGATGATTCCACAAACTCTTCTCTATCTAGTAAACTCTATGTTCAGAAAACCTATATTTCTTTAATTCCTTCCTTTGAAAAACTTATGTAAAATCATTAATGCCTTGAATTAATCCTAATATTTTATACTTTGAGGAATATAAATGTATCATATAATTTAACTTGTTTGAATATATCTGCCTGACAGGACTATGAATACATCTATAAAAGTAGTTAGTTCCATCCTCTATCTTTTAACATCGGTCATCTTAACTTCATCTGATCACCTATATCCATTGAACCAATACTTCTTTATCTGGAAAATTTCTTCAAGAAAATTTATAAAAAATGATAAAAATTGTAAACTAATTTATTTAATTATAACAAAATACAACATAAATTAATCCTTCTTTATGTTTAAGAGGAAAATTGGACAAAATGTTTGATGTTTCTATTTGAAAGACCTGTTAGTGGAATCCCAAAATAAAGCTTATATCAAGGTCAAGTCCACTCATAATTGGACACATCAAGATAATTATTTGAATCTAGATCTATATCAAGGTGAATCCAAAGTCAAAGGAACTATGTCAAATTCAGGAAGACCGATCAAATGGGCTATAGAATTGTATTTGGGTCACACTACACCAGGCTTCATAATTATATTTTCATAGGAAAAAAGTTATGTCATGATCTAGAAAATAAATTCAATTCAATTTTCAGGTGCCCTAAAATTATTAATTCCAATAATTCAAAGTGTTGAATAAGATCAATAAAAACTATAAATTTGATCATGTTATTCATGTGGAGTCAAGTCTAGGAAGTTCATATAGGGAGATTCTAGAAATTTTTGAAAGATTGGAGATATTCCCATGTGTGAAGGCACCCATTAAGTTATTAGAGATTTTCTTATGTCACCTTTGAGGAAGATATATAGTAATAGGCATGTAATGTGTAAATATAGAGAGTTACTCATAGATATTTGACAAAATAATTATTAATAGAAGAAAAAATAGGAATTAAATGGGATCAAGAGAACAATCAGAGGATCAGGGATAAACCATTGAGAGGAACGATATCAGAGAATGGTCAGTAAAGAGGAGGACATTATAGAAGATATGAGGGAAAGATCTTGGAGAATTTATAGAAGGAATAAGGGCTTCTTGATAGATAAAACCTTTATCCTTTCTCGTTTCTTGTTGTTTTATTGTTTAATGGATCATTTTTGGAATGAAATTTGTGATTACTAATTTTACAATCATGATCAGTTAAATTTTTTATGGTGAATGAGACTGAATTAGTAACAATTATTTCTTTATTTATGCTAATTTGGATAGATTCTTCTCTCTCGATCATTTTCTTTTGAACTCATTTTCCTAAACATCAAGAGATAGTGAAAATTGGCCTCGATCTAATTTAATCAGATCTTTTTTTTCAACCAAGAAATAAATCTTGAGAGTAGATCACTAAGTTTATTAATAAATTATAATTAGTGGAAGCTATTTTATTATTTTGTGATCAAATGAGTACAATGGTTGAAGAGCTGTTGAATTTTATAAGTTACAAGTTGACTAACCGAAAAATTTGGTTAGCCACTTTCAATTAGTCAAATAAGATTTATTGAGATTAGTGTACAAAGGAAAATATACAGTCAATCAAAATTCCATAATCTATCATTTTATTGTTCTTATTTCATTTTTATCAATTGTTCTATGTTTTATTATCCTCCTAGAATTTACACTATCACATCACTGCCAACATGATTTATATCATCATTACATCTGAACTATTTCATTGTTATCTTGAGTTTTTCTTATCTTCCTTGGTTACACACACGCTCTGAAGAGTCTTTGCCTATAGATAAACCCATTCTCATCACTAAACTAGTATTAAATGGGGTTATAAATAATTAATCTGACCATGAAAAAGTAAATGACTAGGTTTTGGATTTTCAAATTTTAGTATTTTTTATGGGGAAGGTCACATGCGACCAAGTTGATAAAAAAATTCTCAAATATATATATATATATTTCAAAAAAAATCATATAAAAATAAAAAAACTACAAGAATAATAAAAAACTATTGAAATTGTAGGTGAATACACACTAGGTCTACCTCTTGAAATTTAGATATCTTCATCCCTGAGATAACCACAAATATAAGTCCTCTTAAAAAGAGAAAAATAGAAAATTAAAATGGAAGGTAATAGATAGTCTGAATATTTAAATGAAAACCAAAGTAAGAAATAACAATCCACCATAACTTGGGAATGAGTAGATTGATAGTGCTAGGATAAGGGATTTTCAAGTGCCTACTGTGTCAAAAAACCCATCATGCACTAGGAAAAACCCTAGGTGTCACAACTATGTGATTAAGCAATCACACTTTTCCATGCTACCACCATACCATGGATTACATAATGAAGAATCACTAGACGTTACTAGGGACTTCTATGGTACAGTGCAACAACTACCACATAGGGAGTTAAGTGAGGAGTTAAAACTAGGTTTATTCCCATTTTTCTTAACGGGAAATGAAAAAACATAGTTCTAGAAAATGGATGATGAAATATTTAGTACATGGGAACAATTTTACAATTCCTTTTTAATGAAATTTTACCCTAAGAGTTTGCATTCTGAGATTATGCATAAAATCATTAGATTCTTACAAGATAAGGGTGATATGTTCCATAAAGTATAGGAAAAATTCAAGGGGTTACTTAGATAATTTCCTAAACACTAGTGTACACCAAAATTTCTCATGGATAAATTTTATATTAGTCTCACATCATATCACCAAACATTGTTTGAAAAATCCTCTTGAGGTTATTTCTCAAATAAAACCACTGAATATTTAAACAAATTTTCAACACACTTTCCCAAAATTCACAACATTAATGCTCAAGAAGAAGAAAAATTTTCAAGAAGGAAACCAATCCCATTACAAATATGAGGCTCAATCTATTGTTTTTTACAATGAGAATAATCAAAACATACTTAGGGAGAAATGTCCCCATTCTGGTATGTTTTTTCATTCTCGATCTTATTGTCTGAATTTTGAAATGCCTGCCCAGTCACCTAAAAATTTCAATTTATTTGGTTATGGTCCCACGATGGAACCTAAATATTAACCATTCTCAAAAACATATAAACAGGTCTACTTGACCCATTTAAATCACTCTTGTAGAGGTTAGGGAGTTCTTATACCAGTTACTCCACCTAGATTTTTGCATTAGCCCATGCCACAACTTCAAACCCAACTTAGAGATGAATATTATAATTTACAATGGATTTTTTTATGAAAAATTGTATTCTAAGATAAATAAAGTTTTAATTAGAATGAAATCTCATGAATAAATACTTAAGTCTAAATTAGACAAATAAAATTCCCAATATGATGCAGATGGGGCCTAGACAGAAGCTAGAATGTAAAACCTTGAATCAAAAATGGGAAAATAAGGGGAGAGTATTCAAGTGAAAAGGTAAATTCTCAAAGAACCACTTAAGATAATCCTATATATAATTTAATTTATATTACAACTAGCCAAGGTATTCAAACATACCAGGAATTTCAAACAGATCTAACACCTACTCAAGATGAAAATAAAGATGGAAAAAACACCAAATCTAGAAAACCAAGAATCTATAAATCTAGATAGCCCCCTGGAATTACATTGAAACTTATTGTACCTTTTGAAAATCATAAGTAATAAAGTATAAAAGGGATAATAAATTGAATAATATTATATAGGAAGAAACTATAGTAATGCTGATGTTGGTGAATAATTTTTCTCTAATAATTCTATTTCCCAAAAGAATAAAAAAGAAGAACCAAGAGACTAAACTGCTCGGTTTTCTTAAAATTTTCAAGAAACTTAAAATCAATGTACCTTTTCTTGAGTTCCCTTATCATTTTTCATATTACCTTAAATCCCTGAAGAAATGTTTCTCTAATAAAAAATCCTTGGAAGAATTTACCACATACAATTTCACAGAGGAGTATAGTATTGTTTTGTAAAATATCATACCTCCCAAACTTTAAGATCCAAGAATTTTTTTCATACCATGAACATTATGAGATAATGACATTATATAAAACTATTTGTGTAATCTTGGTTCTAATATCAATCTGATATTATTGTCACTATTTCATAATTTTATGTTAAAAGTACCATAGACCCCCACAGTTATATTGTAGTTAGCTAACTTATCTATTACCCACCTGGTTGTAAGAGATGATGGCCTACTAGTTAGGGTTTTGAAGATATTTATACATACTTATTTCCTGATCCTAGACATGGAATTTGATAATAAATTTCCTATCATCTTGGGTAGGCATTTCTTGGCCATTAGAGGAGCTGTCATTAATGTGTCAAAGGGTAAGCTGATTTTTAATCTTTGAGAACAAAGAGAGGAATTTAATGACCATAAAAATATCAAGGAATCTACTTTTAGAGAAAAAATTTCAAGATTTGATATTCTGGAGTTTAGTGACTCAATTACATATATTGAAGGATGACTAGATAAACACACCTTTAATGAAGAAACCCATTTGGAAGTTGAGAATAAAAATAAGACTCTGGAAATTAATTTTGTTCATGATAAGAGGAGTTTTTTTAGGATGAATACTCTATTTCTGAGTTTATGGAGTTTCTGGGATAATTTTAGGATTCTTTTTATACTTTAAAAAGGCATTAATACTTTGAAAATTATGAGGTAGTGAACTTGGAACACTTAGATGATAATTTTGGTGGGGATTTCAATCTTAAATTTGGTATGGGTTTTGGGAGAAATGTGTTGTCTACATTATAAAACATTGAGGAAAAATACAATTCTACTTTTGAATATTATGAATTCTTAACATTTCACACTAACTTTAATAAACACACTAAATACCTTAGTCCAACTCATCCAAATGTTTTTTCTTCTAGTGAGAAAGCACCACAAATAGATCTCAAATCACTTTTGGGTCATCTGGAATATTCATTTTTGGGAGAGAACTCTTAACTGTTAGTTATCATCTCATCCAATTTAGAATAAATCCTTCTAAATTTCTTGAGGATGTTTAAATATATCATTGTTTGGTCCATATATTATATAATGATAATTATTCCTTCATACTTCATGCATAATATTCTCGTGGAACCTGACCATAAACCAAGAGTCAAGGGGTAGAGAAGATTGAATTATAATATAAAGGAAGTGTTTAGGGAGGAAGTGATTATATTACTTGATATTGAGATTATATATCTAATTTCATATATCCCATGGTTCATTACTATTTATGTTGTCCTTAAAAAGAGTAGAGTCATAGTTTTTAAAAAAGATAAGAATTAATAAGTTCAAGTTATAATAGTAAACAAGTGGAGAGTCAATATTGATTATAGGAAACTTAATGGTTTCATTAGTAAAGGACATTTCCAAATTCCATTTTTTGATCATATGATTGATAGGTTGGATACACATGAGTGATTCTATATTTTTATGGCTATTCTGATTATAGCTAGATTTCTAAAGCTCTTGAGGACCATGAGAATACCACTTTCACTTTTCTATTCAGTACATTTTCCTACTAGAAAATACCATTTGGATTGTGTGGTTCCCCAAAAAAATTTAAAATATTCATGATATAAATTTTATATGATATGATTTAGACAATAATATAGGTTTCTATGGATGATTTCTCGATAGTTAGAAGTAATTTCGAAAACTTCCTATAGAATTTGGAACTTTTTTGGAGAGATTCCAGGAAACAAATATGGTTTTAAAATGGGTAAAGTTTCAATTCATGGTCATTGATAGAATTGATTTAGGTTAAAATATTTATAATAGAGTTATTGAAGTTGAAAAATCTAAGTTTTAAGTGATTACTAAGTTACCACCACCTGATAATGTCAAGGGAATTATAAGCTTTTTAGTTTATGTTGGATTTTTTAGGTTATTCATCAAGGACTATTCCAAAAATTACTAGGCCTATTTTCTCACTGTTAGTTAAATATAAACCCTTTGATTTTTATCATAATTGTTTGGAGAAATTTAACCTACTTAAGGAGAAACTCAAAACTTCACCCATTATCACTACACCTGACTAGAAACTTCCTTTTGAGGTTATTTTTTATGTTAGCTATGTAGAAGTTAGTGTTGTTCTAAGGAAAAGTAAAGAGAAGAAGTTTCATTTGATTTATTATGAAAGTAATCTATTGAGTGATGCCCAAAATAATTACACTGCCACTGAAAAGGTTTTGGTTGAATTTATGTTTTCCATTGAAACATTTATGGAATATTTTACTGGGTTTAAGGTCATCATTTTCACTGATCATTTTACTATCAAATACCTAATGGATTAGAAAGACTCTAAACCAAAGATCATGAGATGGACACTTTAGTTATATGATTTTGACTTGGTAATCAAGGAAAGTAAATGAGGTTAAATATATTTGTTATCTAATTTTCCAAGTTATCAAATTCAAAATCTAAAAAACCAAATAAATAAACACCTCATTTTTTGATGAAGAATTATTTACTACTTCTATGAAGCAACCAACTTGGGTTTCAGATTATACTAGTTTTCTAGTTATATATGTCACGCCCAAGGATATTTCACATGAACAAATAAATAAATTCATTTTTGATCTAGAATGTTATTTTAAGGATGATATATTACTATATAGAAGATGTATCGATGGAATTCTAAGAATATATGTAGCTGAGGAGGAATTATTTCCACTCTTAGAAGCTAACATTGTTCCCCAAGGGGGTGAGAGAATTACCCAAAAATTTATTATAGGATATTTTCTATCAGCCTACTCTCTTCAAATATTCTAAGAGTATTTTGATAGGCTGTGAAAAATGTTAAAGGCTAGAAAATATTAAAATGAGACAAGATCTACCACAAAAATGAATTTTGGTGGTTGAAATTTTTGATTTATGGGTCTTGGACTTTATGGGGCCATTTCCATATTCTTATGGGAATGAATACATACTTGTGGTTGTGTACTACATGTCCAAGTGTGTTTTGGTAGTGGATATTCCAAATAAACTTACTTCAAGTGTTGTCAATTTCATCAAGAAGAATATATTTTCCAGGTCTGGATTTCCCAATGCATTCATCACCAATAATGGAACTCATTTCAAGAATTATAAATTTATGGATTTATTAAAGAAATATAGGTATGATCATAGAACCATAGCCACCTATCACCCATAGTTCAGTGGTGAAGCTAATATTTCTAATAGATAAATCAAAAAAATTAAAAAAGATAGTGTCTATTTGTAGGAGGGATTGATTAATTAAGTTTAATGAAGCTTTATGGTCTTACAGGCCTGCTTTCAGGACCCCCATAGGAATGACTCCTTACAAGATACTCATTATAAAGACATATCATATACCTATGGAACTGTATCAAAAATCCTTTTGGGCAGTGAAGTCCCTGAACTACAGTTTTATTTATGCTAGAGAAAGAAGGTTACTAGAGCTAAGTGACTTAGAGGAAATTATAATGGAATACTAATAAAGTTATAAAATTTAGAAGGAGAGAACAAAATAATTCTAGGGATATATCATTTTGAATAGGGACTTAAAAGTTCGACAAAGGTTCTTGATGTTTAATTCTAGGCTGAATATGTTTCCATAGAAACTCAAAATCAAGTGGCATGGACCCTTCACTGTTATAAGAGTTCTTATAAATGGAGTTGTTGAGCTTGTTGGATAAGGGAATCAACTATTTTTGGTCACTTTTAAGAGAATAAAACACTACTTTAAGGGGCATCCAAAGGTCTTGGATACCATCTCCTTACTTGAAAAATGAGCTTACACTAAGTCTAACTAGAGAATATACACTCAGTGTTTCAAGGGAACTAACCCATGGTTATTTTATTATTCTATTTTAATTTATTTTAACAAAAATAATTCCTACTAGTATGTTATGAGTTCTATCTAGGTCCATAAAATGTATAAATTGGTTGGAAATTCACCAAAATTTTGGAGCAACCACAAGGAGGTGCTTCATCCTAGAGATTTATGGATAAAATTTTCCTAAACTCAAACTTGGGTTTCTATTCACTTTGATATTTCATCTTTTTTCTTATTAATGTTAATTTTTTCAATTTTTTAGGTACTTGAATATAGAAATCAGAGGTACTTATTAGTGATATAAGGGATAATACTTTTGTATTGGACTCAATTTCATAATACTTTCACATTTAGGGGATTTATTATTTGTTTATTTAATTATTTTACTACATAGTTCTAGGAATCAAGTGTTGGAGAATCCCACTTTCTATATATAACTAAAAATTATAAACCTATTTTTTTTTGGGTGTTCATATTGATTATTATTAGGGAGTTGAAAATAAATTTGAACCGAATTTTCAATCTTATCTAACAACCTTAAAATACCCTAGGAATCAACATGTGGTTGTTGTATATAATTTTTATCATGATATATTTTCAGATAAATTGTAAATTCTTATGTATGTTCTTAAAATAAGAAGCATGAAATTTTGTAAAGATGCCTTGGCTATTTTTTTTTTATTAGGAAAACATTCTGGGAATATTCTTATAACCCCTTCAACATTATTTGAACTACTTAATTGTAAAATTGTTTTGAATAAACATATCCCCCCACCTTAGGATTAAATATTGAGTACAATGTTGAGTTTTAAGTGTGGGGGAGAGGGGTATTTATATATTCTAAGTTATGCTTCAATGATTGTACACATCAAAATTAACTTAATTAATTTTTCAAAAAAATGTTTAAAATTTATTAAAAGTGAAGGGTCTTTGGGATGTAATTTTAACTTTAATGATTTCATACCTAGTGGATAATTACATACTATTTATTGAAGAATTGTACTGATTCTAAACTTTTTGGATTGTAATGATATTTGAGTGATGTTTTCCCCGATTTTTTATGAAAAATATATTTAGTGACTAGGAAAGGGACTATAATAGGATTAATATTTATAGAATTGGAATTAGAACTTGAGAAAACTAGATGTTTAAACTTGAAACTAAGGGACTAAACCTTTTTGAAGAAAACACCTTAAGGACCCAACTCAAATTATAATCCTATAAATCCTTTGAAATAGAAGTAAAATGGGAAATTGGGATCCCATAGTGAATCTATAAGGCATTAGACACTAAAAAATCTGTGTGAACCTTTAATAATTGATTTTCACATTCTTGGATTCAAAAATAATAATAAAGTTACTAATTATAAAAAAATGAGTTAATTAGAGTGGGGTGAATATTAAACCCAAATGAAGAAGGGAGAAATTTACTTATAAGATTATAATTTAAGGTGTATCAATGAAGTGAAAATAGATATTTTATTTTTTGGAACCTAGGGGAGGGTGATCATTAAAGGTTCCTATTAATGGATTTTTTTATTCCACTTTAATCTAACTTGTATTCACTCCCATAATTAGAACTTGAATAGTAATTTATGTAAGATATTGGGTGATTTCATATAGGTGTCATTATATTTTCAATTATTAAGGAGTTTTTTATTCCTTAATTTTTAGTCTATATTTGAATCTTGAAAGACCCTTCTCAAAATCTTATTTGGAAATTATTTTAAAATAACAACCCATGTGAAAATATTTTTCCTATGAAAATTAATGTTTGAACATCCTACATTATGAGATTACTATGAAATCTTGTTTTCTACTTGCCAAGGGAAAAATCATAGATTTCCTAAGGATATAAAAATTTATAAGTGTGGGGGAATTTAATGTGGAATTTATTTATTAAATTTTTTCACATCTTTTTTGTGCTTTTATTGAGGTTTAAATTACTAAAATGTGTTGATAATGGGAAATTCTAGAATTCTGCGAAATTTGATGTTGAATTTTTTATTCATTAAATTTTCTCTTGAGTTTTGTGCTTTTTGGTTTTCAATTGATGAATTATTCTTCAATTTTATTTTTTTATTTTTAAAGAATAAAATTTTCTGATTTTTAATTAATCATTCAATTTATTTAAATTAATTTTGGAATTAATTATATCATATTTCCATTTTTTTTAATTTTAAACTTTTTTTTGTAATTCAATTTTAATTCTAAATTTTAAAATGCATTTATACCTTTATGTTTAAATCATCTGTTGTTTTAGATTAATGTTTTTTACTAAATTTTGAAAAATTATTTTAGAATCTTATTCCATGAACAATAGTGTTTTACAAAGTTTGGAAATTTGGAAAACTCTCAGAGAAACTGTAAGAAGGAAATTCAAATGACCGAATGGAAAACTAACAAAGTAAATAGAACACATGTTGCACCCCAACTTATCATGTGAAAGGTTGGAAATTACCTCAACTGATCATACATTAGAGATGGTGTGACCAAAAAAATAAAAATTGAGTGATTTTTCCTATCTTCCATTATCAACCACATAAATATACCATGATAGAATATGGGAAAATTAAAGTTAATCAATCACACTAAGTTTCGATTGATCGTGCATGTTGAGATCAAGCTACCGCATAACCAATACCTGACTGATCACACCAATACTCAATATACCACATGGATAATCTCCATTGACTGCATGTTTCCTCTAATTTATCATGCTTTTTGATTTATTGTGTGCAAGAATATCAATTGACCACACATAAAGAATGATCAGCCTCATTTGAAATGAGAAGTAATTATACCCACGTAAAAAAGAAATTTTATCGATCACCATCTAAACCAGTGGAAATAGACATAGAGGAATTAGGGCATCTTGAAACCTGAATAAAAGAAGAAAATAATTTGAAATAGCCATGGTTAAACCTTAGCATAGAGGAATAATCAATTAAATACCAATCCTGAGAATGTAATAGAATCAATCTTGGCTAAGGCTAAATTATTTTAGAGGTATTCTAGAATGAATAAGGATTAAATTAATAGATGAGTACCAAATATACTATTGGATCTTTAAGGAATATTTACAAACCCAAAACTTTGATGTTGATGGAAGTTCAATTGAATCTTGAGTTTTGTGTAAAGAAGATGTGTAAAATAAATAACCATAGCTTTATTTTGATGATTTTTATCATGAATGAAGTTTTTATGATCTCATTAAGAACCAAGGTCAATGTGTTGAAGATCTTATACTTTCTGGATGATTTTTTTTGTTGTTTAATGGTGATGATGATAGAGGGGTCCTCAAGTTACCCAATGATCCAATTGCATGTTAGTTTAAGGATTCACTCTAGGTGTTCATAATAATTCCTTGATGGAAACAAGGAAATAAAACATTTAATTGGAGATCATGTTTGTTTGAAGTATCTAAATCTTAGTAAAAGTAAAATAAAATTGTGAATCTTAGACCTTCCAAGTTGATGAACCAAGGAGATCAAAATAAGATATGAGTTCCAAACTAATCAAGATCATTCTTTAAATCCTAATGACATTGGTAGATGGTGTTTTGATGGGGTTCGTTTCAAAGTTAGATTAATTTGAAGCACTAATTCTCATAAATGTTTATAAATTGAAAATAGTTCAACCAAGTGTGAGTGAACATTCATGCTTGGTTGAAAATTATTTGATCCTAGCATAGATTAATGAAGCTCCTTGATGTCATTTGGAAATTTAATCTAAGTAGGTGTTCAAATTTAAGATAGATTGGACACACCATTACCTTCTCAAGATTAAAATGGGGGGAAGATAATATTTGGTTGAGGAAATTATCAAAGCATGTAATTAATGTGTTTACTAGTCTGTGTCTATGGTTAAGGTTATTTTCAAAGATGGAGTGAGTCCTAAATACTTCCAAGAACTATGGTTTAAAGGATAGAGGTGAACATCCACCACTAGCTCAATATTATAATTCAATGAAACTAAATATTGAAAAATGATCATATGGTCTTGGTAATTAATGTTGATGTTAATTATTAAATATTTTAAGACAATTGAAGAATAAGATTGTGTGAAGTTTGAATCTATTTTGATGAATGATTGAAGAAGAGAGTTTGAGATCTGGAATAATTTGAACTCAATTAATGAAGCTTTTTGTATACAAGAGTTTAAGGGTTCAATTTTTCTGTTTGAAATATCATTTGGTGTCATCCCAAAATAGATATTGCATCAACATCAAGGCCACTCACAATTATACAAGTCAAGAAAATTATGTGAAGTTTTAGCTATGTCAAGGTGAATCCAATGTCAAATGAACTATTCTAATTCATTAAGACTGGTCAACTAGGCTATGTAATTTTATTTGGGTCACACTATAGTGTGATTTAGAATAATATTTCACATAAGTCAAAAGTTATTACATGATCTAGAAAATAAATTCAATTCAATTTTAGGGTACTCTAAAAGATTGAATTGAAATAATTCAAAGTGTTTAAGGAGATTGTGTAGGATAGAAATATTGTATGAAGATTCTCAATTACAATAGGGGTGAATTATAAGTTTAAAACATTCAATTTTAACCTCAAGAAAAACTATTTTTAACAAAGTTAAACAAGGTAAATTCATAGAACCTCTTTTAGTTCTATGAAACAAACTTGCTTAGGGTCTGGAAATATGGATCCAAAAAAGAAACCTAAGAATAATTTTCTTAAAGTAAGATTCTACCTTAAAGCGTATATAATCTTATTTATCAGATTAAGTAAAGTATAAGAAAGTATAATAAAGTTATACTTTCTTACTTTATCAAAATACAGAGTAAATAAAACTTGAAAAAATAACAAGTAACAAGTATAAAATCTTTTCACCCAAAGAGAAGGGTATCCAATAACCTTGGATAAAGGTCCCTTGATTTATAATTTCAAGAAAGTCTAACTTACCCACACCAGGGTAATCCCTCAATAGGAATATTGGAATTTTTCTTGTTACCCCTACAAGCCCTCAATCTTTAAGGTAGTTGGAACCTCTATCTTCCTATCCCTGTAATCCCTGAATTATACTCAGCAACAATCAGAGTCGCACGAAGCAAGCTGAACAAGGTGTTCACGGCTGAACAAGATATTCATGAAATGCACAAGGCACGAGATTCTTTCTCTCCCTAGAAATCACTTCACAGCATGTAATCTCTAGGATCTTGGAATGATTCGTAGATAATGATATCATTCAAATGAGATCCTATTTATAGGAAAAATTTCAACAGTCAACTCCCTCCTCCAATGGTCATATTTTCCCTTGAATAATGGAGGGACCTGTACATGTGTCACTCAACTAACAGTTAGTTAGAAACAAATTGTACAACATCATTTTGTTGTTACAAAAAAATGTGTAAGGAAAATGGATTAGCTTAACCAAATATAAATATATGGAGTCCAAGGAAAAATAGAATTCAGAGTCTAATTATATAAACAATCGGATTCTAGAAAACATGGATATTTGGATTCGGTTTTTCAAAGAATTATGAATCTGAATTATATAGATTCTAGATTCTGAATTCCAATGAATTCGGAGTCTGAATTTTAAGAAATTTAGAGTCTAAATTCTAAAAAATTTAGAGTTTGGATTCTGATTAATTTGAAGTTTGTGTTCTGAGGAATTCAGAGTCTGAGTTCTGAGGAATTCAGAGTCTTAATTATGAGTAATTCAGAGTCCAAATTTCAGAGAATTGGGAGTCTAAATTTTAGATAATTTGAAGTCTGAATTTTAGAGAATTCAGAGTTTTAATTTTAGAGAATTCAGAGTTTGAATTTCAGAGAATTCGGAGTCTAAAAACAAAATACTCTATATCTAATTAACTATAGGATTCCAAGGTTTTTAGATAAGAATATGAATTTTTGACTTAGTAATAAAATGATTTTGGTTTTGAGAGGTTATAATGAGGCAATGAAAACTAAGATTAGGATAAAAATTTCTTTAGAGAAGGGAAATTTTCCTTAAGAAAATAATCCTTAGGGAATGATAATTTGTCTTAAGATAAAGTGTTTGTGATTTTCAAAACATAGAGGAATGGAAAATTCATAAGGAAACCTTATTGACTCAAAAATCTCTCCCTTTTTTGGAAAGCACAAACAACCTTTTGAAAAATAATATAAAGAATAATAATTTTCCTTATAAACTTTAAAATGGAAACTTATCTCCCTTTAATTATGAATCATGATGAATACGACTAACTCCCCCTTAGGTTTTGAAATCTCTAAGGATCTTATTATTAACTTCCTTATAGAGATTTCACTTTTTATTACATAGTAAAGTCTTCTTTAAGTAAATTCCCCCTTACTTAATACAATCTCTTCATTTATACTTAGTATTATTTTTATCATTATTTTATCCCCCTTCGTAATTTTCAAAAAGGAATAGAGATAATGAAAAAAAATTAACTAAAAGATTTGAACTATACAAAACAAAACAAATGAAGGACAACAAAATTTTCATTATGATTGGAAAAATTGATACAGGGTAAAAAAATTACAACAAAATATCATAATTGAGAGGAAAAATTATTAATATTTTTTCCTTCATTATGATCTTCCTAAAAGTAGCCTTCAACTTCTTGATCTCCTTATGATCATACTAAAACCACTTGAGCAATAAATCATGATCCTAATTTTTCTTTTCCAAAGCCTTGATTTTTTCATCCTGAGACTTAATAATTTCTTCCTGAGACTTCAGTATCTCTTCTTTTTTATTGAACTTTTCTTCAAACTCAATCTTGAGTTCCCTTTATCTCTTTAAATTTAAGGCAACTGAATTCAACTTCCCATTTAGATCTTTATCCTCTTGCTTCTGTACTATTTTCTCAAGGTTCAGCTTCTCTATAAAACTCGTTGAAAGATTTTTTATTCTATAATATGATTTATAAAAATCATATTTCACTGAATCTTGGAATTCATCAAGAATTCTCAAGTCTTCAATTGTTCTTTTAGAACACTTTGTGATTTCCTTACATGATCTTCAATGAGAATCATATCCAATATGGAAAGTTTGGAAATCTACCTCAAGCTTGATGAGTTTTTCCATGAGCATGCTTATGGAATCCGACTTCTAATTAAAGGAGTATTGAAGCAGTAGGCATCTCGAATCAATACTAAGAAATTAGGGAATGATGTTCACTAAATTCTTTACAGAATATACCATGAAATCCAGACCCATGGAAGATGATTCAAAATCTGATTCCCTTGTACGAGAAGATTATTTTTCAATCTCTTTAGCTTTCCTCTTGGATGAATCACCAACATCCTTCTTAACCACCACAGCCTTATTAGGTGTATCATCAATCACCTGTTTTCCTTTGTTTACTTTTGAAATAGTCTCTACAGCCTTTGGAGATTCATGCTCACTATTTGAAAGTTGAACAATTTTATCTTCATCAACCTCTTCTTTCTTACCATATCCCTTAAGATCATCAGGTTGGATGAATTCAGGATTTCTACTTTCATCATCAGTAGTTTTGTTAACCTTATCTTGTCCCTGATCCTCTTTTCCTTGAGAATTATTCTTGGTTGACTCAACCTAGGAAGTCCGGATCGACATCTTGTCAGAAGGACTTTCCTTCTCATGATATTCTTCCACTTTCCTTATAAAATCATTAATATCATCTTCTTCTTCCTCTTATTATTCTTCTATTTATTCTTCCTAAACTATTTCTTCTTCCACTTCAGGTTCCGGAATTGTAAATTTCTTTCCCAGAGTCTCTATTGGTACTGGTTGTTGGAGAAAATGTTCTGGTACCTACAACTGTTTAGAGGCTTTCTCTGTATCCTTGAGAAGTTCTTGAACAATCTCGACTTCAAACATTTTCTTCTTGATATTCTTTTCTTTTTGTTGTCTTTCATATTCTTCAGCAGCTTGAATTTTCAAGGCCTTTTCCTCGGCAAGATCTAGGACAAAACTTGGATCTCCTTATTTCTTATCATTCTTTTATTCCCTCCATTTCTCTACCACTTAATCAAGGAAAGTATTTTTCTTTTTTGACTTTGGTAGAGCTGATTGAGTTTCTAGAACTATAGGCTTATCTTTGGTTTCTAGTTCTTTTTCCTTTCTCTTCTTCTAAGAGTTCTTATAAGTATCTCCTACTTCCACTTTCTTAGTTAGAGCTTCAACCTCATTTTTTGAAAGATCATAAAATTCTTCAGAATTGGTATTGAAACCAACTTTCATTCTCATTAAGGTATCATCACTTAGTAGCAAGATCTTGAAATTTATTGGTTTAGAGCTATAGGAAATTTTGAAGGATTCTAAGAATATCACTATGATCTTAGAAAAAATGGTTAGATACATGATGATTTATTATTTGAGGGTTACATTCTTGACGTTTGTGATTTTCAGAAGTATATACTTCACAAGATTTATCTTCCTCGGGTTAACCATAAAATCCAAAATAAAAATGTTACTTTTCTTTAATGAGTCTTTGTCTCATTTTCTCAAAATGAGAAACCCTTGTACCCAAAATGCTAACAATCTAACATTTTTTAGAGATGGTTAATATTCTGTGATTTTACACCTTTCAATACAAGGCACTATATTGCCTTTTCCTTCTCAAAACTTCTTGACTGATCTAGTAGCTTGTGAGTATAGAAAATTGCTTCACCTTCATATGGAACTCCAAGAATATTTGATGCAATGTTTAAGGATAGAGAATATGTTTCCCAAATATTTTTGAATAGAGGAAGAGCTTCAGGATATAAATCCTTGAAAACCAAGGTGGGAAAAGTAATAGGGGGCCTTTATATAGGCGTCTAACTGATGCTTCAAATTCCTGATTTAATCCACTGGTTGAAATAAGCAAAACCTAATCTGACAATTGATATGAAAGCTGAAAAAGGATTTGGTAGTTTTTGATATCTTGAGTTTTTAAGGAAAATTCAGATTTAAGGAAAGTAAATCCGATAAAATATTTATTAAATATCAATAATTAAACAATTAAATTATGAAAAGTTGAGTAAGAAAACATTCCTTTTGGATTGCTAGGAAAAAATTCTAGTAATAAAGAATATTCTACTTGAAGAACTTTAGTTTCTAGAAAATTTTATCAGGTAAAGGAAAATTTGGGTTCCATAATTTTTTTTACAAAAAATTTGATTAAAGTAAAAAAAATTGGTTATGAAAAATTTGATTAAGGAAAAAAATTTGGTTACGAAAAATTTTATTAAGGAAAAAAAATTTGGTTAAAAAGAAAATGTACTCCCCCTATGAGAATAAGTTACTTAATGTAAGGATATAGGTTTAAACAAAAATTTAATATGGAAGATTACCTTAAGGTTATCATTTCTAACATTTTTTTAATGTATTCAAATCTATTAGAGGATAAAGATTTTGTAAAAATATAAGAACCTTGATCTTGCATTCTGATAAATTTAAGCATGATATCTCCTTTAAGTGTGTGATCCCAAAGAAAGTGATGCCTAGTATCTATGTGTTTTTAGTAGGAGTGATGTGAAGGGTTTTTGATTAGGGAAATGTTACTAGTGTTATCACACAATATCTATGTTTTGGTAAAACTCATGTCATAGTCTGTGAGTGTGTGTTTCATCCACAACACTTGGGAACAACAACTTCTAGCTGCTATATATTCACCTTTAGTAGTGGAAGGTGCTATTGAGTATTGTTTCTTACATGACCAAGAAACTAAAGAATTTTCTATGAAATGAAAAGTTTTGGATGTACTTTTTCTATCCTTTATAAATCCACCAAAATCAGCATCTGAAAATCTTTTTAACACAAAATCATTTTTAGATGTATAGAAAAGTCCTAAATCCATGGTTCCCTTTAAATAGTGAAAAATTATTTTCACTACTTTTAAATGAGATTCCTTTCGATTAGATTGATATCTTGCACATAAGCATACTGAAAACATTAAGTCTGGATGAATAGCTGTCAAGTATAGTAAACATCCTATCATACCTCTAAATGATGTTTGATCTACTGGATTCCCAACTCCATAAAGATCAAGAGAATTTTATGTACCGATTGGAGTGCTTATAGTTTTAGTGTTATCATATCCATACTCTTTAAGAGAATATTTAATATACTTATATTGTGAGATATAAGTTCCTTATAGTTTTTGAGAAATTTTAAAACCTAGTAATAATGTTAACTCACCCATCATACTCATTTCAAACTCTGATTTCATTATATTCGCAAATGAATCAGTTAAATATTACTAAGTTGATATGAATATAATGTCATCAGCATATATTTGAATAATCAAAAAAATATTACCTTTCTTTATAAAAAATAGTTGGATCATTAGTTCCCTTAACATAATTGTTTTTTAACAAAAATCCTATAAGTTTATCATACCAGGCTCTAAGGGATTGTTTAAGTCTATATAAAGCTTTGGTGAGTCTGAAAACATGTTCAGGATGTTTTGTGTCTTCAAAACTAGTAAGTTCTTCAACATAAACATCCTCTTGAACATATCCATTAAGGAAGGAACACTTCACATCCATTTGAAAAATTTTGAAATTAAAGAATGCTGTAAAGGAAATTAAAATGTTAATATATTCAATTATAGCTACTGGAGAATAGGTTTCTTTATAGTCTATTCCTTCTTTTTGATTATATCATTTAGAAACTAATCAAGATTTATTTTATTACTATGATTCCATTTTCATCACACTTATTTCTGAAGACCCATTTTACTCCAATTACAAAAGTTTCCTTAGGTCTTTCAACTGAGGTCTAGACTTTGTTCCTTTCAAATTAATTTAGTTCATCTTGCTTGGATTTAATCCAATCGTCATCACCTAAAGCTTCATCAGTGATTTTTTGTTCTAATTAGGAAAGGAATGCTATATGTTCTACTTTATTTCTTAAGGAACTTATAGTCCTTACAAGTTGATTTACATCACCAATGATACTATCACTGGGATTATTCTTAAGAAACAACTGATTTGGGTTTTTTAAAACCTATTCATCAACATATTGTAGGAAATATTTTGGGGTAAATGCTTCAGAAATATTTTCTTGAACATTTTCCTTATTACAAGAATATTCTATCAAAGTTTCATAATCAATTTTTGAAAATACATTTGAGGATGTAGGTTGGGGTTGTTTAAAAACAAAAGGATCATTTTCATCAAATTTTACATGCACTTTTTCTTCAACAGTACAAGTTTTTTTATTAAAAACTCCATAAGCCTTAGAAATAGTGGAATATCCTAGGAAAAGTATTTCATCATATTTGGGTCACTACTGGAAAAATACCATATACCAACGGTTTGGAACCATTGGTATAGGCCCTCAAACCGTTGGTATAGGCTATACCAACGGTTTGGAGGACCGTTGTCAAGTAAGCCGTGACAATAGGTCTATACCAACGGTTTTGGGAAAACCATTGGTATAAGTAATACGAAAACCTATACCAACAGTTCTCAAAACCGTTGGTATATGTATTTCAAAAAAAACATTTGGTGGGATTTGATCCCAGGACCTCTAGTTTATAATTGAATGACCTAACCACTAACCTAACATGACTTTTGTGAACATAATTTCATAAATATGTATATGTATTGTTTTAATAATTTTAAATTTTTATTTATATAATGTTCTCGGTAAGAAGATTCGATTAAAAATTGAAGGACCTATACCAACGGTTCTCAAAACTGTTGGTATAGACCTATACCAATGGTTTTGAGAACCGTTGATATAAGTCCTTTGATTTTAGGACCTATACCAACGGTTTGGCCAAAACCGTTGGTATAGGTCTTATAGGTCCCCCCCTATACCAACGGTTTGTCCAAAACCGTTGGTATAGGTCTATATAAGTGACCTATACCTACGGTTTTGGCCAAACTGTTGGTATAGGTCCAAATTAATGAACTATACCAACGGTTTGGCCAAAACCGTTGGTAAAAGTCATATTTCCAGTAGTGGGTGCAAATTTATGTAAGTTATATTTAGTGTTCAGAATGAATACTTTGCAACCAAATACTTTGAAGTAATAAAGTCTAAGTTTTAGACTAGTCCACAATTCATAAGGTGTTCTGTTAAGAAAAGGTCTAATTAAAACTCGATTTATAGTATAAAAAGAAGTACTAACATATTCATCCCAAAAGTGTTTAGAAATAGAATATTCACTCAACATGGTTCTAGTTACCTCTTGAAGAATTCAATTTCTTCTTTCAACAACATCATTCTGTTGAGGAGTTCTTGGGGATGAGAAGTTATGAGTAATGCCTTTCTTACTACAAAAAGTTTAAAAATCTGAATTTTGAAATTCTCTTCCATGATCACTATGAATATTTATCAACATAAGGTTTTTCTAATTTTTAACTTGGGCTCTAAAAGTTTTAAAAAAATAAAAAATCTTCATATTTATTTGATAGAAAATAGACCCATGTAAATCTAATGTAATCATCAACTAAAACAAATACATAATATTTTCCTCCAATACTTCCAGTTTGTGTTGGACCAAAAAGATTCATATGCATCAGAAGTTGAGACTTCACCGATTGATTTAAAACTCAATTTATGTTGCTTTCCATATTGACAAGGATCACAAACTTTTGAAAAATCAAATATAAGCTCCGGTAGATCCTTAAAAAGTATTTTCTTTGAGATTTTTCAAAGGTTCCTAAGGTTAAATTCTCCTAAAATTCTATGACATAATAAAGATTGATCTTTCATTGCACTAAGGCAAGGTATATCTGGGCTCCTAAGGTATTCTAAGTTTAGTATCTACACATTCTCATGCCTATGGTCAGAAATAATAAACTCTTGTAATTGTGTACTAATCATTTATCATTTCTAAAATTCACAAGGTAACTTTCATCACATAATTAACTTATGCTAATGAGGTTGTTCTTAAGACCATTAAGAAATAAAGCATTTGAAATTAAAGTTTTTCCAAGAAGAACAATGTTACCTATACTAATAATTTCTCACTGAGCATTATCTCCAAAAGTTACTTTTCCTCCTTTCGTCTTGATAATCTTTTCAAAGAAGTTTTTGATACCAGTCATATGTTGAGAACATCCAATATCCATGTACCATGTATTGTTGTTGGTACTTTATTTATTTTCCTGAAAATAAAAGTGTTTGACTTTCAGAATCCAAACATTCTTGGATCCAGAAATGTTGGAAAGTAAAAAGTTAGACACCCACATTTTCCTGGAAAAATAAACTTTATGTAAACCTAAATATTGTGTTTTATTTAAAGAATATTTTATCTCCCAATGTCCACCACATTTACATTTAGTACAAAATGGAGCACTTTTGGGAACAAAAATAATTATTAATAAAAACTAGTTTTGAGTGAGTATAACCAAATCTAGAAATATTCCTTAGAGGAAAAGTTTTGAATACATTTTATAAAATTCTTTTCTTCCTAAAGTAAAATTTGATAAAATTTTATTTAAGAAAAAAAATTGGATTTAATCTAATGAATAAATTCTTATCCTCAAGGTTATTAGTTTTAGAACATTATTTAGACACTAAAATATTTGTCTTAGAATTAATATCTTCAAGATCCTTATAAAGTTTATTCTTATCAGAACTAACTTCCTTAGGGTTTTTAGAAACAATTTCAAAATCAAAATTTTTCTAATCAAGATCCTTATAAAGATATAATACTTATTTGGTTAAAACATAAATTCTATAATTTTCTTTCTCTAGCTCCTTTCTTATCATATAATTTTCATTCTCAAATAGTTAAGAAAATCTAGAAACTTCTTTAAATGAAGGTGAGGTATTATCTTCTGATAAGTAAGATTCATCATCTGAAGATTCATAATATTCTTCATTTGAAAAATTATAATTTAAAGAAATATTAGTTAAGGATTCAGAATTGTGTACCTTATCCATAAGACAATGATTTTCAATAGTTACTTTGGCTATAAGACTAATATTCTTATGACCAGAAGATTCATAATCTAAAGATTCATCTAAATAATCACCACTACTGGCACTCCAAGTTTCATTTTCATTCAGTACTTTCTTAGCCTTAGATTTGTAATACTTCTTTCTATTTATTTTATAATGCTTTTACTTCCTATATTTTCTTTTGAGCATGGGACAATCTATCCTGATGTGTCTAGCCCTTTTACATTCATAACAGGTTACTTCAGAATATTTCTTGTCTATTCTATCCTTCTTTTTATATATGTACTGAAAATATTTCTTTCCCGCAATCTAGTTCATACTTTTAGCAAGATTGGGTAATTCATTTCCTGAATGATCACTTTCACTATATTTAGATATGACAATAGTTTTCTTAGCTTTAGATCTAGTTACCCTTTCCAGATTCTTGGCTTTAGATGTAGTAGTGAAATCTACACTTCCAATACCATTCTTATTTTTTTTTTGAAATCAGTATCTCTCTTTATTATGGTTTCATGTTAAATAAGAGTTCCAAATAACTCATCAAAAGTAATATTAGATACTTTTCTATTCTCATCAATAGCTGTTATTTTTTATTCCCACTCATTTGGCATGATATCAATTATCTTATACACAAGAAATTTATCATCAAGACCTTTCTCTCTCATATATTGAAGACTGTTGAAAATGTTCATATATCTTTGTTTTACTTTGCAAACAGGTTCTTTATAAATAAATAAGAATCTATGATATTCATATCTTAACATAGATCTTCTAGTTTCTATCACTTTATAAGTACCAAAATGTGTAACTTCAAGTTTCTTCCGGATGCAGTTGGCAGCTTCACAAGAAGATATCTAACTATATATATTTCTAGTCATAGAACACAAAAAATTATTGTGTACCTTGTAATTTAGTAGATATTCTAATTTTTCTCGATTGGTGAAGGTTCTGACTTCCTTGTATGGAATTTTGTAATCTCTAGTAAGCATGAAACAATTGTCTACTCCAGTGCTAATAACGAAATTCTTCATTATATCTCTCCAGTACTCATAATCATTACCATAAAAAATTGGTGGTTTGGTAGGATTAAGGTTGTCAATGGAACCAATATTCATACCTACCATTCTATGAGAAAATATCTTCTCTACAAAATTTTTTAATAGTAAAAGTTTGTAAACAAAGATAAAAATATTTAAGAAAAACATGAACAAGAAAAGTTAAGAAAGAATAATTTAGAGCAAGGAAAATTTGAGCAAGGAACTTATATGTTAGTATAAGTATTTCATATACCTCCTTTGATACCAATTGTAGGATCTAAATAGTGTATGTTTATGATCAATTACAAGAGGGGGGTGAATTGTAAGTTTAAAAACTTTCATTTTTAACTTTAAGGAAAACTATGTTTAAAAAGTTAAATATGTAAAATTCATAGATCCTCTTTTAGTTCTATGAAACAAACTATCTTAGGGTCCAAAATTATGGATCCAGAAAAGACACTTAAGAACAATTTTCTTAAAGGAAGATTCTACCTTAAAGCATATATAATCTTATTTATCATAGTATGTGAAAGAGTGTTGTCGTGGGCGCCCTCAAATGATTAGTGATTTTGGGGTACTTAGGTGCAGCAGAGTGGATGACCAAGGTCGTCTCTCAAAGGAGGAAGTAGATTTAAAACAACTTTTTAAAGTTATTCTAAAAATAAAATAAAAGAGAATAAAAACACTACCTGAAAGGATGGTGGTTGGTTATAGTTTGTGAATCTAGAAGAAGTTTTCTGGAAGAAGATTGTATTTTTTTTAGTTTTGAAATGAAGTTCGATTAAAATGACACAACAAAAAGATGTTTTTTTTAGAAAATATTTTAAAAGGTGTAATTGATCTAACTCTACGTCTTCAATAATTTATTAATCGTTATCATTTAGATCAATATCCACTTAATTATGATCCCCTAATTTGTTATCCCTCGAACCCTATGAGAGTTAACTTAACCACAAAGATAAAATTACTTAAACCCTAGGCTAGCTTCAGAACACGCAATCGCAGCACCCTACTTTGATTGTTGTTCTAAGGTCAGCTTATGGTCAGTGGTTAATTAGAGCACATATCCATTCTAGAAATGAGAATGAATTG
Source organism: Viscum album (assembly GCA_963277665.1). Taxonomy (NCBI): domain Eukaryota; kingdom Viridiplantae; phylum Streptophyta; class Magnoliopsida; order Santalales; family Viscaceae; genus Viscum; species Viscum album. Next base: position 167,857,959 of record OY728148.1, read on the forward strand.
TGTTTATGGATTATATTTAAACTCTACAAATTTATCCCGTATGGTCTCGTATTATCGATTAAGATTGTGCTCTCACAATTTACACAATTCCCGACCTCACGTGTTTTGTGTTAATTGTTCAATGGCTTTCTTAGTTTATTAAAATTTAAAAACACAATTAATGGATAATATTAATTGAATTATAGTATCTCAATGATTCAAAATAATTAAATGAAGAAGGATAGTGGTCGATCGATTACTAAAAAGAACTACTCTTCCATGGGCGGTGTAGTCATCGTGAAGACGATTTGCATAAGCAAAGGATTGAAAGGGTAGAACCCAATATTTTCTCCACTCTTGATTCCAACCCAATTAAGAAGATTAATAGAAGAAGAAAAGGGAAGAACACATAAGATTATTTGAAGAAAAATTCAAGAAAAAAATATGAAATAAAATAAATACAAAGAAGAGGTGGGAGAGGAGAGCCTTTTTGGAAGAGAGGTTTGCACAAAGGCTTAATTCTTCCGAGAGTTGTGAGGGGATCACAAGAGACACACTTTCTTTCAAACCTTTCCAAAGTCTTGACCAATCCTCCCAAAGAGTTAAAACCCCCTTTAAATAGAGTTTGTGAGGGCTAGGGTTACATAACTTTTTAAGTGTGAAATGAAAAACTCGGCCAAATATTTTATTCTAAGTTGAACCGCCTAGTTGACCTACAAAACTCGTTCATTGACTGGCCTTACAGAAGGGTTATTTGTTCCAAATCATGTCCCCGATATTTCCTCAAAATTTAGGCTCAATCAAAGCCCATATGAAGAAGATATGGCCCAAATACAGAACTTATGTCCATTCTGCCGAGTCCAGCCCACCATTGTCTTAATTGCCCATTTACTCCATCCAAATGCACTTATTAGCTCTAGTGTCCAGAATTAAAGTTGTATAAAATTAATTTAGGAACATTTTTACAAATTTTAAATTCAAATAATAAATATAAAAATATTTATCTTCGAAATACTACAGTGCACTATAAAGGGTAAAACTGGAATTTTCACCAAATTTTCAAATGAATGATCAAATCCCAAATATTTTATAAATAAACATATTTAACACAATTTGAGGAAATTATATCATTTATTATCAATAAAATATTCGAAAAAATAGTGTTTTATCAACTCCCCCACACTTACCCTTTTGCACTCCTGGGCAAAACGTTATGTCAAGTGAACATCAATATCAAATCAAAACCAATTTTAAAACACATATCATTGGGATCCATCAATTCAGCACCAAGAATCAAAAGATATCATGCCTCATAAAAAACCTTATTTCAAGTTATCTATTAATACCATTCAATATATTTCCATTTCATTTATCCTCCCATGCACAAAACACTTACCACGCTTGAATTTTCTCCCATCACTCAAATATCAATTTTTTTTTGCAATGTCTTTCTCATCCAAACTCATACAAGGGTCACCATAGGCTTGATAAATTCCTACATCTCCACCCGATGTGAGTCAAGTACATATGTTTATCATGAGGACTTTTCAGGGTTGTTCTGTGGCTTTTGGTTGGTAGGATTTAGATGTGAAAATTTCTGAGGCTAAATAAGGAGGGCTTGACTCTTTTTGAAGCAAAATTGCATTAATCTAATTTTCACTTAAATATGGTCTTCTCCTCAATACCCATAGCATCAATTCATCTCCATCATCATGAAAAGTCATGAAAAATTTACACCATTCATCATTTCAGCATCAAAATTTTCAATCTTCTCAAACATGATTTTCTTGAAAGCTCCAGATAGGCAGAGCTTTCCACCTCAATTAGAAGCTCCAGAAAAGGCACAGCTTCACTTGTCATGAAAGCTCCAGAAAAGGCACAGAATTCAATATAATGACTTTCTTCAGCAGGAAACACATCTTTTAAGAATTTAATTTTCCACCCAAAGTATCACAGAATGTGGTAGCACAACACAACATAGCTTCCCCCACACTTAAGCTCAAATAGATTATGCAATTTCACTTCAAGAGTTGGTTGGATAGGGAAAATTGGCTTGTAATGTGGCTAACCTAACAGGTTATGCATGGATTATAAGGGCCAAAAAGATTAAATGTTCAAGGTAGTCCATTATAAAAAAAAGGATTCTTTGAAGTAGGGGCTTTAATACCAAAAAAATGCCTCAATCATTTAAACATAAGTACCTCAAACCCTCAAGTTTTGATAGGAATAAATCAAATTATGGTTAAATAAAGCATGGTTTGGTTCTCTCAAGAAGTGAGGTGAATGTAAAGAATATGAAAATAATGGTTCAAAAGACTCACAGGAAAGTGATTTCAAATATAAAGACAGTGATATGTGGCATGGGATTCAAAATTCAGTGTACTTTTCATGAAATTACTAAATATTTGAACTTGAAACAAAGTCATTTCAGCATTCATTTAAGCTCAGTTTATTGGGATAAATTATTTCACTCATTTATATGCATTTTAAAATTGTGATGAGAATCATTTCATCTCAAAAATTTCTAAAACACAAAGAAAATTGAAAAATAAACACACAAAATTTAAAAAACACACAATTTATTTTTAAAGGAAAACAATTGAAATTACTAAACTAAAAGGTTCCCTCCTCCACACTTAAAATATTGCATTGTCCTCAATTTGAACCCATGAGATGATATATGCACATAAAATGCAGAATTTTTTAAATAGGACAAATAATATAAAAGTGAAAGGGTTAGGAATAGCCTGATGTGTTCAAGTGATGATGGGGTCATGCAGTGTGATAAAATCAACTGCATTAGTAGGAAGTCCCTCAATGTATCTCTTCAAACGTTGCCCATTGACTGTAAAGCTCCTTCCAGTTTCCTCTTGTGTGATCTCCACTACACCATAAGGAAAAACATTAGATACAATATAAGGACCTAACCATCTGGAATGCAACTTACCAGGCATCAGCTTCAGTCGTGAACTATAGAGAAAGACTTTCTCTCCAACATGAAACTCCCTTTGTTGGATCATTATATCATGAGCTTCTTTTGATATTTCCTTGTAGAGGCTTGAGTTCTCATATGAAGACAATCTAATATCTTCAAGCTCTTGAATTTACAGCTTCCTTTAGATTCCATCTTGAGCCAAATCCATGTTTCATTTCTTTATAGCCCAATAAGCCCGATTCTCAACTTCCACAGGGAGATGACACGCTTTCCCAAAAACAATCCGAAATGGGGACATACAAATGGGTGTCTTGTATGATGTCCTATAAGCCCACATTGCATCATCCAATTTCTTGCTCCAATCCTTCCTATTTGGCTGTACGGTTTTCTCCAATATTTGTTTCAACTCACGATTTGAAACCTCAGCCTGACCATTTGTTTGGGGGTGGTATGGTGTTGATGTTTTGTGTGTCACCCCATACTTTAGAAGGAGGGAAGAAAAATTCTTATTGTAAAAGTGTGTCCCTTGGTCACTGATGATGGCCTTTGGTACTCCAAACCTATATAAAATTTGAGTCTTGAAAAAATCCACTACAACATGAGAATCGTCAGTCCTGGTGGCCTTGGCCTCCACCCATTTACTCACATAATTAACAGCAACTAAAATATACAAAAATCCAAATGAACTAGGAAAAGGACCCATAAAGTTGATGCCCCATACATCAAAAATATCACAGAATAGTATGGGTTGTTGGGGCATCTCATGTCTCCTAGAAATATTCCCAGTGTGTTGGTAATGAGAGCATGACTTAAAAGAACACATGGGCATAATGGAACATGCTAGGCCAATATAATCCAGAGTCCAAAACCTTCCTAGCTGTCCGTTGGGGTCCAAATTGTCCACAACAAGCAAGTGTATGACAGAAATGAAAAACAGACTCAAACTCATGATCAGGAACACACCTCCTAATGACTTGGTCACTACACATGCACCAGAGGTAAGGATCATCCCACACAAAATACCTAGACTCAATTTTTAATTTTTGGACTTGATGTTTCTTCAAATTTGCTGGGATTTCAGAGGAAACAATGTAATTAACTAAATCAGCATACCAAGGATGCATACCTGAGATGGTATAGAGATGCTCATTGGGGAAAGTGTCCCGAAGTGGTACCTGGTCCAAGGTGTCATCCTCTAGTGTGTGAGTAAGCCTACTCAGGTGGTCTGCCACCAAATTCTCTGATCCCTTCTTGTCCTTTATCTCAATATCAAATTCATGAAGAAGGAGAATCCAACGGATAAGTCGTGGCTTTGCATCTGGCTTCTTTAGGAGGTACCTCAAAGCTGCATGGTCAGAAAAAACAACTACTTTAGATCCCAATAAATATGAATGGAATTTATCTAAAGCAAATATGACATCAATAAACTCCTTTTCGGTGGTTGTGTAATTTGATTGGGATGAATCCATTGTCCTCGATTCATAGGAGATCACATGTGAACGTCCCTCCACCATCTGAGATAACACAGCTCCAACCTCAAAGTTGGAGGCGTCACACATAAGATCAAAAGGAATCTCCCACCGTAGGGATTGTATGATCGGTGGAGTGGTCAGACACTTATTTATCTCATCAAATGATACCTAAAATCTCTGATGAAGCATCGATAAAATCCAGCATGTCCAAGGAATGATCGAACATCACGTACACATGTAGGATATGGAAGGGATGAAATAATGTCTACCTTAGATTTATCAACTTCAATGCCATGTTGTGAGACTATATGACCTACGACAATTCCCTTTTCGACCATGAAATAACATTTTTCAAAATTTAAGACCAGATTCTTCTCAATACAATGATGAAACACATCACCCAAACTAGAGAGACGTTCATCAAATGAGTATCCATAAACTATAAAATCATCCATAAATACCTCCATGCATGTCTCAATAAAATCAGAAAAAAATACTCACCATGCATATCTGAAAGGTACCTGGGGCTTTGCAAAGTCCAAATGGCATCCTCCGGTAGGCAAATGTGCCAAAGGGATAGGTGAATGTAGTCTTCTCCTGATCCTCTGGAGCTATAGGAACCTGAAAATATCCAGAAAATCCATCCAAGAAACAATAGTGTGTCTTCCCAGCTAGTCTCTCAAGCATCTGATCAATAAACAGGAGGGGTAAATGGTCCTTGCGAGTGGAATTATTTAGTTTCCTATAATCAATACACACACACCAACTATTTTTCACCCTCATTGGAACTAACTCGTCTTTCTCACTTTTAACAACAGTAACACTGCTTTTCTTAGGCACAAACTAAATAGGACATACCCACTGAGAATCTAAAATGGGAAAGATTATACCTGCCTCGAGTAATTTCTCAACTTCTTTTTTAACAACTTCTAGGAGGGTGGGATTGAGTCCCCTTTGTGGCTGTCTCACCGGTTTAGCCCCATCCTCCAAGAGAATCCTATGCATGAAAATGGAGGGGCTAATACCTGATATGTCAGCCAAGGTCCACCCAATCGCCCTGATGTTCTCCCTCAAAATATTCAAAATATTTTCTTCATGTTCAAAAGGTAGATTGTTAGCAATGATAACGGGTAATATCTCACCACTCAACAAGTATGAGTATTTCAAATTCGGTGGCAATGGCTTGAGCTCTAATGAAGGAGGGTGTAGTATGGATGGAGACATTGAAGGAACTGAAATATGTGCACAAAGAGCATCAGTATCAGAATAGAAACTATCAAAATCAGAGAATAAAGCATCAAATCCATCAGCATACTCAACAGCCATGTCATAATCAGAGTGAACATGATCAAAATCAAAATATGAATCCGCATCAAAATCAAATCCAAGAGAGGATTGTGTATCAGCTACATGTGTGGAAGTGCTCTTAGACATCAAACTCGAACCAATACTCATAATCTCCCTAAGCATAGGACAATAAAATTCTATGGAGTTTTTATTTGGTGGTTCAAAATGGGATATAACAAATGTAGAGTGATCCTCTGAGGGGTACTTCATGGAATCCATAACATTAAATATCATGACTTCATATCCAAACTCCATGGAAAGTGTACCTTCATTGACATTTATGATAGTTTTTGCAGTTTTGAGGAAGGGTCTACCTAAGATTATGGGAGCATGAGAACTTACCTGATCGTCCTTCATGTTAAGCACGTAGAAATATGCTGGGAAGATCATGTCTCTTACCCGGACAAGTACATCCTCAAGGACTCCCGCTGGATATGTTGTAGCTCTATTTGTCAACTGCACCACTACTCTTGTTGGCTTCAACTCACCAACCTGCAAGGAAGAGAATATAGAGTGAGGCATCACATTTTTTGAATCTCCTAAATCACAAAGAGCATCAAAGAAGTGCAACTCCCCTATGGTACATGGGATGGTGAATGTCCCGGGATCCTTGCACTTTGTTGGCATTGCTAGAGTTGGTGTAATGAGTGATGAGACATTCCTTCCAAGGTTGATCCTATCATTTCTCTTGAGCCCTCTTCGATTGGTGCAGGGTTATTTTAAGAATTTGGCATACCTTGGGATTTGCTTAATGGCTTCAAGTAGAGGAATGTTGATCTCCACACGCTTGAATGTGTCCAAAACCTCCTTTTGAATTGCTTCTTCAGCCATCTTCTTGGTTTGAACAACCCTGTTTGGAAAAGGAAGGGGTTTAGGAGGAACATTATCAATCTTTTTCTTACCTTTATCTTTATCCTTGGATTTCTCATCATTTGGTATGGAATTCGTCTTCTCTGGAGTAGAGGTGAATCCCGGTGGAATGGTAGGTACAGATGTATCGTTCATTTTCTTCCCACTTCTCAATGTGATGGCACTAACATTCCCATTTGTATTTAGAGTGGGTTGGGAAGGTAGATTTCCAGAATTCTTACTCACAAGTTCATGGAGGGCGGTGGCAATCTGGCTCATTTGAGTCTTCAACTCTCTCAGCACTGAACCTTGACTCTTCAGCTCATTCTGTTGATTAAGAACAATTTGTTTCAAAAGATCATCAGTGTTAGATTCTACCTTGTGTCGGAGATTCCCTTTTTGCTGACTCGTTGATGTTTGAGCTTCGAATCTCCTTTGGGGTTGTTGGAAACCCTGTTGGTAAGGTGGAGGCTGCTGGAAGTTTGGTTTAAAAGGGGGCCTTTTTTGTTGTCCAGAGCCATACCTCATGTCCGACTAATCTTTCCACCCTTGGTTGTATACTGGATCAAACTTCTTTTGTGGATATGGTTGTTGTTGTTACTGCTAATATGGTCTCTCAGGGAACACTGCTACACAATCTTCTGTTTCTTGGAGTTGTGGGCAACAGTCAGTTGGGTGGCTTGTCTCAGTGCAAATACCACAAGGCCTTGAAGGAGGGGGTAGAGATGTCTTTTGTGCCAAAGAAATTTGCCTCACCATAGTGGTCAATTCTTCCAACTTGGTATCAATAAAATGACTTTCAAGAGAAGAAGGACTTCCTGATGTACTCCCCTGACATGTGGTGTACCTCTATCACCAAATTGTTGGGAGTTTTGGGCCATCTTGTCGATCAACGCACATGCAGCTACTGGTGTCTTGTCCACCAATGCTCCTCCAGCTGCAGCATCTACCATGCTTCTCTCCATAGGTGTGAGTCCTTCATAGAAGTACTGGATGATTAGTTTCTCACTGATTTGGTGATGTGGGCATCTTGCACACAACTTCTGGAATCGCTCCCAGTACTCATACATTGACTCCCCTTGTGCTTTCTTGATCCCTGAGATCTCTTTACGAATAGAAGTGGTACTTGATGCTGGAAAAAATCTCTGCAAGAAAATACGTTTCAAATTGTTCCAACATGTTACATCTTAAGGTTGTAAATAGTACATCCAATCCTTTGCAGCTTCATCAAGTGAGAATGGGAATGCTCTTAATTTGATTTGATCTTCAGAAACATTTCTTGGTTTTAAGGTTAAGCAAACCACATTAAATTCCTTAAGGTGTTTGTTGGGATCCTCACCAGATAAGCCATGAAACTTTGGAAGAAGGTGAATTAATCCAGATTTTAACTCAAAGTCTGATTCGAGATTCGGGTATGCAATAAAATTTGGTTGATAGTTAATATCAGGTGCAGCCAATTCTCGAATTGTTCTATTAATTTCATTTCCATTATTTCCAGCCATTGGTTCCTCTTTTATGTTTGAAATTGAATTGCTTCCAATTTCTATGTTTCCAGAAGAGAGGAATTCACCAATTGGTTGAATATTGAAACTTCCCGTAGACTGAGAATGTCTGATTCGAGCCCTAAGGCTATGTTCAATCTCAGGGTCAAGATCTAAGATATCTTCGGGATTAGTTCGTGTCATAAATCAAATAAAAATTAAAATAAAGGGTGTGGACCATAGTAAAATAAAAATGAGAAGTTGAGTTGATGGTCCAAAAAGAAAATAAGAGGATGAAAAAAAATGAAAACTTAAGAAAGGGTAAAGATTAAAGAGAGAGGTGAAGAAAATAATAAAATAAAAAATAAAAGAAATACCTCTAAATGGTTTAATAAATTACTTGCCTCCATGGCAACGGCGCCAATTTGAAAGAGCACTGTCGTGAGCGCCCTCAAATGATTAGTGATTTTGGGGTACTTAGGTGCAGCAGAGTGGCTGACCAAGGTCGTCTCTCAAAGGAGGAAGTAGATTTAAAACAACTTTTTAAAGTTATTATAAAAATAAAATAAAAGAGAATAAAAACACTACCTTAAAGGATGGGGTTGGTTATAGTTTATGAATCTAGAATAAGTTTTCTGGAAGAAGATTATATTTTTTTTTTTTGTTTTTAGTTTTGAAATGAAGTTCGATTAAAATGACACAACAAAAAGATGTTTTTTTTAGAAAATATTTTAAAAGGCGTAATCGATCTAACTCTACCTCTTGAATAATTTATTAATAATTATAATTTATATCAATATCCACTTAATTATGATCCCCTAATTTGGTATCCCTCGAACCCTATGATATTTAACTTAACCACAAAGATAAAATTACTTAAACCCTAGGCTAGCTTCAGAACACGCAATCACAGCACCCTGCTTTGATTGTTGTTATAAGGTTAGCTTATGGTCAGTTGTTAATTAGAGCACATATCCATTCTGGAAATGAGGATTAATTTTGTTTAGGGATTATATTTTAACTCTAAAAATTTATCTCGTATGGTCTCGTATTATCGATTAAGATCGTGCTCTCATAATTTACACAATTCTCGACCTCGCGTGTTTTGTGTTAATTGTTCAATTGCTTACTTAGTTTCTTAAAATTTTAAAACACAATTCATGGATCATATTAAGTGAATTACATTATCTCAATGATTCAAAATAATTAAATGAATAATGATAGAGGTCGATCGATTACTAAAAAGAACTACTCTTCCATGGGCGGTGTAGTCATCGTGAAGACGTTTTGCATAAGCGAAGGATTGAAAGGGTAGAACCCAATATTGTCTCCACTCTTGATTCCAACCCAATTAATAAGATTAAGAAAATAAGAAAAGTGAAGAACACAAAATATTATTTGAAGAAAAATTCAAGAAACAAACATGAAATAAAAGAAATACAAAGAAGAGGTGGGAGAGGAGAGCCTTTTTGGAAGAGAGGTTTTCACAAAGGATTACTTATTAAAAGAGTTTTGAGGGGCTCCCAAGAGACACCCTTTCGGAAACACCTTCCCAAAGCCTCGACCAAGCCTCCCAAAAAGTTAAAAACCCCTTTAAATAGAGTTTTTGAGGGCTAGGGTTACATAACTTTTTAAGTGTGAAATGAAAAACTCGGCCAAATATTTTATTCCAAGTTGAACTGACTAGTTGACCTCCAAAACGCGTGCATTTACCATCCTTCCAGAAGGATTATTTGTTCCAAATCATGTCCCCGAGCTTTCCTAAAAATTTGGGCTCAATCCAAGCTCGGATAAAGAATATATGTCCCAAATACAGAACTCATGTCCATTCTGCCGAGTCCAGCCCACCATTGTCTTAATGGACCATTTACGCCATCAAAATGCACTTATTAGCTCTAGTGTCCTGAATGAAAGTTGTATAAAATTAAGTTATTAACACTGTTACAAAATTTCAAATTCAAATAATAAATATACAAATATTTATCTTCGAAATACTACAGTGCACTATAAAGGGTAAAACTGGAATTTTCACCAAATTTTCAAATGAATGATCAAATCCCGAATATTTTATAAATAAACATATTTAACACAATGTGAGGAAATTATATCATTTATTATCAACAAAATATTCAACAAAATAGTGTTTTATCAGTAAGTAAAGTATATGAAAGTATAAGAAATTTATACTTTCTTCCTTTATCAAAATACTGCAGAAATAAAACTTGAAACAAAAACAAGTAACAAGTAAGAAATCTTTTCACCCAAAGAGTAGGGTATAAAACAACCTTGGATAAAGGTCCCTTGATTTATACTTTCAAGAAAGTATGTCTTACCCACACCAGGGTAATCCCTCCATAGGAATATTGGAATCTGTCTTGTTATCCCCGCAAGCCCTAGATCTTTAAGGTAGTTAGAACCTCTATCTTCCTATCCCTAGAATCCCTCAATTGTACTCAGCAACAATCAGAGTCTCACAAAGCAATCTAAAAAAGGTATTCACAATTGAACAAGATGTTCATGAAACGCACAAGGCACGAGAGTCTTTCTCTCTCAAGAAATCACTTCATAGCATGTAATATCTAGGATATTAGAATGATTAATATATAATGATATCATTCAAATGAGCTCCTATTTATAAGAAAATCTTCAATGGTCAGATCCCTCCTTTAACGGTCATATTTTTCCTTGAATCTTAGAGGGACCTGTACATGTGTCACTCTACCAACGATTAGTTAGAAAAAAATTGTATGACATCATTTTATTATTACAAAAACATGTGTAAGGAAAATGGATTATTTTAACCAAATATGAATATTCGTAGTCTAAGTAAAAGTAGAATATGGAGTCTAATCATATAAACAATTGGATTATAGAAAACATGGATATTCATATTTTTTTTCTCAAAGAATTCTGAATCTGATTTCTATATATTCTGGAGTCTGAATTCCAATTAATTTGGGGTCTAAATTTTGAGTAATCTGGATTCAAAATTTTAAGGAATACAGAGTTTGAATTATGAGGAATTGGGAGTCTGAATTCTAAGGAATTCAGAGTTTGAATTCTAAATAATTCTGTGTCTAAATTTTAGAGAATTTGGAGTCTGAATTTCAGAGAATTTGGAGTCTCAATTTCAGAGAATTTAGAGTCTAAATTTCTTAGAATTTGGAGTCTAAATTTCAGAGAATTCGGAGACTAAAAATAGAAGCCTCTATATCCAAGGAACTATAATATTATGAGGTTTTTAGACAAGAATATGAATTTTTTACTTAGTAATAAAATGAGTTTGGTTTTGAGTGGTTATAATGAGGCAATGAAAACTAAGATAAGGATAAAAATTTCCTTAGAGAATAGAAATTTTCCTAAAGAAAATAATACTTAGGGAATGATAATTTTCCTTAAGATAAAGTGTTTGTGATTTTCAAAACATATAGGAATGGAAAAGTCGTAAGGAAACCTTATTGACTCAACAGGTCGGGACAAGCTAGATATTTGATCATGTTGTTCACATGGAGTCAAGTTTGAGAATTTCATACAATAATATTCTAGAAATTTTTCAAAGATTAGAGACATGACCATGTGTGGAGGCACACATTCAGTTAGTAGATATTTTTTTGTGTCACCTGTGAGGAAGATATACAGTAATGGGCAGTCTATGTAGAAGCTAGGGAGATACTCTCAGAGTTGTGACTATGAGATATAGGTGAGTATTGGCACACAAAATGATTATTAATATAAGAATAATCAATAATTGAAGGAAATTGAGAGAAAAATTAAAGGATCGAGGATATACCAACAAGAGGAATAGTATCTTAGGACAATCGAGAAGGATGAAATTATGGAAGAGTCAAGGGAGGGTTTTTGGAGAATTTGGAGTAGGAATCAAGAATATATTCATCCTTTCTAACTTATTATTGTTTGTTTTTTTAATGGATCTTTCTAGAATGAAATTTGTGATTATTGGTTTTAAAATCATGATTGACTAAATTTTATATAAGGAATGAGATTTATCTGGTAAATATTATTACTTCATTCATGATAATTTAGCTAGTTTCTTCTCTCTCAATCATTTTCTATTAAACTTATTTTCCAAAACATTTACATAAAATGAAAATTAGCCTTGATCGAATTCAATAAAATTTATGTTTTCAACTTGGAAATAAATCTTGAGATCATCTCACTAAGTTCAACAACAAATTGGACTTAGTGGAAACTAATTCATCATTTTTTGATTGTGTGAGTTCTGTAATTAGAGAGATCTAGGATTTACTTAGTCACAAGTTGACCTCCCAAAAAAGTCATTTATCCACTTTCAATTATTCTATAAAGATTTATTGATATGAATTTATGATGGAAAATATATTTAAAACCAGTCAATCAAAATTCCCTAATCTTTGATTTTATTTTTCTTCTTTACTTTTGATCATTTTTTCTCTATTTTGTAATCTTCCTAGAATTCATAGTATCTCATCATTTTCAACATAGCTTCTCTGATCATTACATCACCCCTATTTTGTTGTTTTCTTAAGTTTTTTTATTCCTTGGTCACACACACACACTCACAAGAGTCCTTCCCTATAGATCGACCCCTTCTCGCCACTAAACTAGTCTTTAAGTAAGGTTAGAAATAATTAATACAATAATACCCTAGTCAATTACCTAGTTTTGGTCTTGTCACATATACCATATTTTCCTGTATTCCTGATCATTATTAGGAGAAAGTTATACATGATTGTTATGAGATATCTAAGGAACTATTCATGTGAAATCTTAGAGAAGGTGCACTAGTTTGGCCTCATGTAGTCAAAATGACTGTCTATATTGAGTGTTTTGGATATTTTGGGTTTCAATTTACCCAAGGAATTATGCATCAATATTTTTATTTCCTCGCTACCACAAATATTCTTTAGTTTTATTATCAATTATAATATGAACAATATTAACAATTCACTTTCAGATCTCCTTACCTAGATTTTCTAGGATGATAAGGACAAGAGGCATGAAAAACTATAGTCTTTGTGGTGAAAAAGTGGAAGGGGAAGGATAAAGGACCTAAGACTACTTCCAAGTCTAGGGATTCTTTACACCACCCTAGTATGAGGAGAAATGTCCAGATATAGGCTAAGGAACAAAATGTATAACTTTTTTCATGTGGAAAGAAGGGTCATTGGAAGAATAATTGTGCCTCAGTGAAGAAGTAAGGGGAAACTTCAAGTGAGTTTGTTATCAAATGTAAACTTTATATTTCTATAAGTTGGGTATTATATATAGCATTTTTTTCTCACATTTTCATCCAAATATATGATCCAAGTAGATTCAATAAGGTTTTAAATGTGAGGTGGATCTTCGAGCTAGGAATGGAGAAAGATTGTATGCACTAGATTTATGATATTTCCACCTTACTTTTCCAACATGAAAGAATTTTTATTATGTGTCTAGTGTTACTAATAACAAAATATATGTTTCTAATTTATATTTGGATGGATTTATTTTCAAGTTTGAGAATATAATTTTCTACATTTATGATGATAGGATTTAATATAGTATGAAACATCTTAATAATGGTTTGTATCTACTAGAATATGAAAATAAAGTGTTGGAAATCAATAATTAATCAATTTCACATGACTCATATTTGACCCAGTTATGGAATCACTAACTTGGTCATGTAAATGATAAACACTTTCCAAAGATATGTCAAGAATGGTATTTAGATTATTTAGAACTAAAACCACTTGGAATGTGTCACACCTTTTTATAAGGAAAAATGATCAAAACTACATTTAGTGGAAAGGTTGAAAGTTCCATAGAGATTCTTTAATTAGTTTACATAGATGTCTTTAGACCTTTCCTAGATGAATTGTAACGACCCAAACTATTATAAATAAAATTCCCCTTTTTGATTTATTTAAATGTATCATCATGAAATATAGTTATAGAAAACACATGCACTTTTTTTATTATACCCTCTTGGATTTAAAAGATTGTTAAGAATCATTCGCATTGATAATATATACATTTAACAGTGATTACATGATTAGAATAAATATAGGGTTTTAACAAATCTCATTGACACAGACGATGGAAGTGGTGGCCTCGAGAAGTAAGATTGTAACCTATGAATCCCATTTATCAGGGATTCATAGGGATATATAATCTATCACCTTTCCCTCAACCAAGCCCAATATGAGATCCAATAACATAATAATGAGTGAAACCATTTACGGGGGAAGTTCAAGCTCATCGATATCATGACCTAAACCATGTTCGTTGAACCGTCCCCATGAAAGCACCACTATCACACACATTTCTTCTAGGGAGTTTGATGTTGTATTAAAGGGATATGTATCAAGACCCGATCAATATGAATATGTACTTTTTTATAGAATAATGAATATATTTTCATTCTATTATTGTTACATTGTAAATGATTTATATTTTGATACGATAAAACACAAATTGTATTTTTAGATAATATTCAAATTTAATTAATGAATTAATTTATTTTTGAAATAAATAATATTTAAAATAATTTATGTCAAATATAAATTATAATATAATTTTTATAAAGTCAAATGTAATTTTTTATAAGGGTTTGAAAACTATTATTGTCAAAAAAACTCATCATTTCGTAATAAATGTCAATTTTATTTGAAAAGTAAAAATTAAAATATTTATAAAATTATTAAGACAAAATTAATATTATTTTTGGAATAAAAACTTCAAAATTATCCAATAGTGATTTTTTCATAATTTTCTGAGATATTTGAATTTTCAGGTAAAAATTAAATATCATATAAATATACTTTGTTTATTATGACATCATAATGACCCAAAAGTAATGTAATAATTACTATAAATGGGATACACGAAAAAATATATATTTTTCAATTAAAATAATTTTATTTTGAGTTTATTTTATTTATTTTGTAAATCCATTATGAATCCTCCAAACTTATAATATATTTTAAGGTATTAAAATTCTTTTATTAATAGTGTGACTCGTCTCCACATAAGAAAGGGAATTATTTTTAATAATTTTATCCCTTTTACTTGTAATGCCCCAACCACAGTTACCCAGAGTCGGTGATTTATTATGTAACATTGGCATGATCAAAAAAGATCAAGTCTCGAAAAACCGATTAGTTTAGTAGCCTTGGAAACACTAGATATATTCATAAGTCTTACATTACATCATAAATTAAAACAAAACTACAACAAAATCTTGTCCTCATATCCCCTCATACTATCCCTACAGGTCATTCATAAAATACTTCTTCACATCCTGGAAAAATTAAAACATTGAAAGCGGTGAGCTTAGATGCTCAGTAAGGATAACAATATAGCGGAAACTTTCATAAATAAACATAAACATTTAAGGCAATGTATAACTAAAACAAAAGCCTTTTAAACTTGAACTTCATCATAATATGGAAAAAGTAAAATTAAATAATTCCATTTACATATTCACATGGATATTTTACTAGTCGAATAATCACATGCAATATCAATAACCACTTTCATCATGATGGAATGCATAATGCCAGACTATCATAACCACGTAGCCAAGGCCTCGTGACAAGACTACAAATAAGATTTTTTCAAGGCCTCATGCCAAGAAACTAGTTTGTCTCATGAGATCTACCGATGCATCGAGAAGCTATAGCGAGCTCCACCCATCACTTATTAATTCCAATGCATTCCTCATATGAACAGGTTTAAACATATCATAAACCATAACATAATCGTATCACATAAAACATACATAAAGGAAACATACCATTTCCACATTTCAATCACAAGATATCAATACAACACATTGATATAATAAAACCATTTTCAATACCAAAATAAAAGAAAAGTAAAACTTGGTATTTATTTTTTATTTTTTTAAAAAAATCTATGGCTTGTAGAGGAAGCTGAAACTCAAATAATGGTCACAGCGGTGGAGAAGTCGTTTTTTCCGCATACATACGACAAAAAAACATTCCCTTTTGTCGTTTAGTAAAACACTTCATATAAAAAATATTCCTTTTGAATAAACGTAAAATTCAAAGGGTTTTATACACCGTATAAAAGAAAGTTGTGTATAAAACAAAATATGCCTCAATGAAAGGAGATTGAGACGAAGTCCCTTACCTCGTGTCCGACTTGACTCGATCATTCTTTAATCTCCTGAATAATAAACTAGAGTTAATTTACACTTTCTTAAAAACCTTTTTCAATTTCATTATTCCTTTTATATCACTTATTACCATGTTATGAACATTATGTAATTATTTAAGTTAATAACGGTCGTTTTGTCGATCTTTGGTACTTCAGTCAAAAGTAAATTTCTTATAATTACAAGTTGTTCATGTGGTAAAATATCCATTATATACATAATTATATTTATGATGTAGATATCATATATATCATATATATCCAGTATACACATGCATTTATAATATTACATAACATTTAGAGGTAAGAAATGAAATTCACCGTTCATGGAGACGGTAAGCCGTACGTATGCATGAACGCTAATTTCATTTCTATTTCATATTTAATGGAATGAAATAATAATTATATAAAGGTATATTATAATTCCAGTATAATATAATATATAACATCATAAACTCCATCCTTTATACGTCCCACATATGGCATTAACGAATCAAATCACTTTGAGGGGGCGGTAGTTCGCACTTCCTAAAATGAAGATATCGCGTTTACCCATAATAGAAACCATAAAGGTATGCCATAAATGAAAAATACAGAATAATAATTAAAACATAAACATAATATATATCATATATAAATATAGTGACATCTTAATGGACACCATGAAAGGTGTTAAAAGAAGATTGAACAATCATCGTTTTGTGAGGCAGTAATTTTCCAACCACAGAAACAGTATGTTCTTTAACCATTAGATGGAGGTGTGTGTAATTTTAAATCAAATAAATTTCATAAAAACATCCTAGTATATTTAAGATACTGTTTTTGTTATAAAATATAGGAATAAAAAGAGTTTAGGGGGTTTGAGAAGCAAAATAAAACAAAAGAACACAAGTGAAGACATTACCTTTAAATCGGGTAACTCCTCTTGGTTTGAACCAAAAGGGTTTTTTGAAGACCTTTTTGCCTAAGGTAAGGCTTATATGATGAATATAGGGATTTGGAGAGATAAAATGAGCAGAGTTTGGCCGATCCAATGGCTTGAGAGGTGTGGGTAAGGTGGTAGAGGTGGGGGCCTTTTATAAGAGGGAGGAGGGGAACTCTTGAAAGTCAAGAAATGTAACTTTATTATATAATGAGTTTCGGATTTTAAAGGTCCCACAATTATATATTTCTAGGATAAGGTGATAAGGGTTCTAAATATACTCATCCAATAGGTTTTTACAAGTTTAAGTCTTAGATTTTACATTATCTTTTCATTTTATTTAAATCCTTAATTAATGAGGTAATCGCTGCATCATCATGGTGTCATAAAATATTTAATTTATTTAATGTCTAAAAATTATAAAAAAATATCATGATTTATGAAATATTTTTATATTTCCAATGAATATTTATAGTCAAAATTAGGACTTGTATTACCCTTTGTAAAAATTGTTTTAGTAAAACAATACATGTTTGTGACATTTTTATTTTTACTTTAAATAAAAGGTATTAATGTCATTATCTTACCCAAGTGGCTCCATGGGGTCCCACAAATTGACCCATGGATTGTCTTGGTCTTCCATGAGTCAACAAATAAGAGTTGGACATGTTTCAAGGTAATTTCATATTATTATAACATTATTTTTACCTTAAGTTACTCTAATTACCTCTAATCGCGGTTAATAAAACTCAAAACTTACTATTCATCAAAAATTATTTTCATCCAATTAAACCACATTTTACTTCCTAATTACGACCATGTATGTCGGATTTTTGAAATTAAATTCACAGAAGTGGTAAATTTTCATTTAAACGAAAAATCAGTTTTTTTAATTACCACTTAGTGGTTTCACTATTCATCAAAAATTGAAGTTTTTCAGAAGAATACCAAAAATTCACCCTAATATATATTTGATATTCCAAATTCAATGATAATTTCTATTTTACCAAATTCAAAACATATAAGTTTAATTAATTAATTTTATAATTAATTCCCGTTTTCAAAACAAAAAACATGTTTTTACGAAAGAATATCAATCAAAAGATTGACAATTGTTTATGTCCAATTTCAAAGTGAAATTAATTATAATGACCACCATTGGATAAAATGGTAAAAGTATATTCTAATTATACTTTAAAACCACTCAATATTATAATTTATCACTATAAATTATTTTTATTAAAAATTTTGTTTTTAAGTATTTTTCACTATTCATCGAAAATTCGAAGTTCTCAGAAAAATACCAAACATTCAACATAGGCTAATTTCGATATTCCAAATCCAAAAATGAAGTCCATTTTGAAATATAAATTTTATATAATTTCAAAAAGTGGGTATTACTATTCATAACGTCTACTTTGATTGGTCGCGGTGTGTTAGAATCTCGAACTTGCGTACAATGCAAGCTATTTCATTATTGAAAGAGAATAGTACCATGGAATCTTGGAGTATTACATTATCCCCTCCTTCAATAAATTGTGTCCTCACAATTTAAAAATGTTCTTCAAAAATAAAAGGTTGAAAATAGAAAATACCTTTGTGGAAAACCCACATCGGAAATAAGGTTAATAAAATTTAGCCTTAATAAGAGGGAAAGGGAAATGAAAAATTCACCACCAAATTATGATCTCGATTAGGAGAACATTGGTGGAAATTAGAGACATATAATTGGAGGAAAAATGTAAATATTTTTAGGGAGTGATTGATTTCATCAATCATAAACAAGTGTAAAATTGAGGGCCTCAAATCCTTCAATCTATGGTGATTTAAAATATCATCAGTTCAACAAAACATACGGTATTAGGATAACACATTTTTTAATATCCCTTTACTAATGTTTAAGAATTAATTTATTCATAGAATAAGATAGAGGTATATATATATATATATACTTGACAAGTAGATTTTCAACCTTAAACTAATTTCTACCACAAACTCATCTTTCACTCAAAAAGATAATTGAACTCAAAAATATTATATTTATCCTAATCGTACAAGGTTCAAAATATTAACACATACCATTTAGATTAGGAAAAATATTTTGAAAAAACCATGGAATTTTTTTAGGCTAGTGGTAGGTAATAAAGGCCTGTCGCACTATGGTTGTGGGATCGATTCCTACAGATTTGTCTGACGGGACAGGTTATCCCCCAACCTGTAGGTTGTCCTTTTCCAAAAACTATAGTATTATAATATTCCAAAAATAATCTTCAGAAATGTTTTAAACTTAAACAATACTATCCAAAGTTAAACTGAATCCATTTAAACCTTTATAGTTATCCAAAACACCTCTGTCCATACTTTCTCTAAAAGGTCTCTAAATTCCAAAATCAATTCATCAGATTCCCCAAACAAAGTAAAGTTTCTCTTATTATCATATACTAAAAATATGATTACCTTCATCATATTAAAACCTTAATGAAAGCAACAAGTATTGCAGTATAATACTTATATATATCACATTATTCTTATAACCATAATATAGTTCTTGAGTCCAAAAACACAAATACAATAATTATTCCACTTCAACTATAGTAACAGCATAAGATTAGCCGCTCCTTTGGCCTTTTCTGAGGTAAGTTTCCTTGGTGCTTAGGGATTTCATTTTCATAATGCCCCATTTCCCTACAATTGTATCATTCAACATTGATAGCCTCTTTCTTTCCATTGCAATCACGAGCCTGGTGACCTTTTTCTCCACATTTATAACAAACTCACATTCCTTTTAGGCAAGTACCGGGGTGATTCTTCCCACAATTATCATATAATGGAAAATCCTTCTTTCCCTTTATCTGTCTCTTGTTCCACCGTTCTCTTCTTCTCTTGCTTTACTTTATTGTCATAAGATTTAGAGAATTCCTTTTCTATCTTGATAGAACACGAGACTATATCTTCATACAACGAGAAAGGTTGTGGTACTAAGGCTCGATGGAGAAACGGTTTTAAACCATCAAAGAAATGATCAATCTTAATTCTTGGGTTACGTATATAATCTGCATCATACCTCACTAACCTTGTAAAGTTAGCCTCATACTTTACAACATTCTTATCCTCCTTTTGTCTCAGACTCAGAAATTGCCTTTCCATATCTGCTCGATGGTCACGAGGAAAGTATTTTTCTAATAAAATCTCTTTGAACTCTCTCCATTCCATACTTGATACTTCTTCATCTTCCTTTGTATTTTGAATCAAAGACCACCATTGATCGGCATCTCCAGTGAGGTGGTAAACTTCAATGATAACCTTTTCCCTTTCACTACTCCCTGAGGCATGGAATATTTTCTCTAAGAAATTTATCCATTGCTCGGCTACTAAGGGATTTCTACTCCCATGGAATGTTGGTGGTTTTTTCCTCATGAAGCAGTCTAACATTGATCCTCCACGTTGCGGATCAGGGTTCTCCATATAAGTAAGGTTATTATTCATAACCTGAGTGAGTTTTCCCAGTATGGTGATAAGCTGATCAGCATCAGTTGTATCACCAGCTCCACTATAATTATCTTGATCAGAAGGGAAATCCCTACATGGAGTGAGTGTATTGATATGGTTTCAATTCCTTCCACTAGGTTCCATTTCTAAACAATGTCATAAACTAGATTAGTTTATGAATTGAAATAAAAAATAACAAACTTGAAAAACACCTAACATAAATTGAACAATTTATGGATATAATCCATAATCATAAAAATGTTTTCTTTGATGAAGTATATACTCATAAAACCTTCATAATGTTTTGTAAAGAAATCGTGAATTATCCTAAGTATATCCCTTGGGAGTGTCATAACCAAGAGTGAAGCAAGGCCCGTTGTCGTGCACCAGTTCCCGTTCGAGTCTAGCTCAAAGCAGTGTTTTCAGGTTTTACCCCTAGGTACATCTTTTCCAGAGCTGCCTCTACCTACTCGTATCCAGATAAGGATTTATTTCTCAGAAAACTCACAAAATCTCTATAATACCATAATTCTAGGAAGTTCTTCTATACTAATCCTCAAATTCTATCTTAGGGCTATGTGCTCTAATCAGAGTTTATCTAAATCTAGCTTCCAAGGTTAATACTAAACTACCTCTGATACCAAATTTAACTCCCCGATCCCAGTTACCCAGAGTCGGTGCTTTATTACGTAACATTGGCATGATCACAAAAGATCAAGTCTCGAAAGACCGATTAGTTTAGTAGCCTTGGAAACACTAGATATATTCATAAGTCTTACATTACATTATAAACTAAAACAAAACTACAGAAAAATATTGTCTTCATATCCCCTCATACTATCCCTACAGGTCATTCATAAAATACTTCTTCATATCCTAGAAAAATTAAAACATTGAAAGGGGTGAGCTCAGATGCTCAGTAAGGATAACAATATAGCGGAAACTTTCATAAATAAACATAAACATTTAAGGCAATGTATAACTAAAAAAAGCCTTTTAAACTTGAACTTTAGCATCATATGGAAAAAGTAAAATGGAATAATGAAATTTACTTATTCACGTGGATATTCTACTAGTCAAATAATCGCATGCAATATCAATAACTACTTTCATAATGATGGAATGCATAATGTTAGACTATCATAACCACGTAGCCAAGGCCTCGTGCCAAGACTACAAATAAGATTTTTTCAAGGCCTCGTGCCAAGTACCTAGTTTGTCTCATGAGACCTACCGATGCATCGAGGAGCTATATAGGGCTCCACCCGTCACTTATTAAGTCCAATGCATTCCTCATATGAACAGGTTTAAACATATCATAAACCATAACATAATCGTATCGCATAAAACATGCATAAAGGAAACATAACATTTCCACATTTCAATCACAAGATATCAATACAACACATTGATATAATAAAACCATTTTCAATACCAAAATAAAATAAAATTAAAACTTGGTATTTATTTTTCATTTTTTAAAAAAAAGTTATGGATTTTAGAGGAAGCCAAAACTCAAATAATGGTCACGGCGGCTGAGAAGTCATTGTCACCGCATACATACGACAAAAAAACATTCTCTTTTGTCGTTTAGTAAAATGCTTCATATAAAAAATATTCTTTTTGAATAAATGTATAATTCAAAGGGGTTTATACACCGTATAAAATAAATATGTGTATAAAACAAAATATGCCTCAATGAAAGGAGATTGAGGCGAAGTCCCTTACCTCGTGTCCGACTTGACTCGATCGTTCTTTAATATCCGGAATAATAAACTAGAGTTAATTTACAATTGCTTAAGAACATTTTTCAAGTTCATTATTCCTTTTATATCACTTATTACCATGTTATGAACATTATGTAATTATTTAATTTAATAACGGTCGTTTTGTCGATCTTTGGTACTTCAGTCAAAAATAAACTTCTTATAATTACAATTTTTTCATGTGGTAAAATATCCATTATATCCATAATTATATTCATGATGTAAATATCATATATATCATATATATCCAGTATATACATTCATTTATAATATTACATAACATTTAGAGGTAAGAAATGAAATGCACAGTTCATGGAGACGGTAAGCCGTACGTACGCATGAACGCTACTTTCATTTCTATTTCATATTTAATGGAATGAAATCATAATTATATAAATATATATTATAATTCCAGTATAATATCATATATAAAATCATAAATTCCATCCTTTATACGTCCCACATATGGCATTAACGAATCAAATCACTTTGAGGGGGCGGTAGTCCGTACTTCCTAAAATGAAGATATCGTGTTTACCCATAATGGAAACCATAAAGGTATGCCATAAATGAAAAATAAATAATAATAATGAAAACATAAACATAATATATATCATATATAAATATAGTGACATCTTAATGGCCACCATGAAAGGTGTTAAAAGAAGATTGAACCATCATCATTTCATGAGACAGTAATTCACCAACCACAGAAACGGTATGTTCTTTAACCATTAGATGGAGGTGTGTGTAATTTTAAATCAAATCCATTTCATAAAAAAATCCTAGTATATTTAATATACTATTTTTGTTACAAAAGATATGAATAAAAATATTTTAGGGGGTTGGAGAAGCAAAATAATACAAAAGAACACAAGTGAAGACATTACCTTTAAATCAGGTAACTCCTCTTGGTTTGAACCAAAAGGGTTTGTTTAAGAGCTTTATACATAATTTAAGGCTCCTATGATGAATATAGGTATTTTTAGAGATAAAATGAGCAGATTTTGGCCAAGAAAATGTCTTGAGAGGTGTGGGTAAGGTGGTAGAGGTGGGGGCCTTTTATAAGAGGGAGGAGGGGCACTCTTGGAAAGTCAAGAAATGTTACTGTATTATATAATGAGTTTCGGATTTTAAAGGTCCCACAATTATATATTTCTAGGATAAGGTGATAAGGGTTCTAAATATACTCATACAATAGGTTTTTGACAAGTGTAATTCTTAAATGTTACATTATCTTTTCATTTTATTTAATTCGTTAATTAATGAGGTAATCGTTGCATCATCATGGTATCATAAAAAATTTAATTTATTTAATGTCTAAAAATTATAAAAAAATATCATGATGTATTAAATCTTTTTATCTTTCCAATGAATATTTATATTCAAACAAAGGACTTTTATAACCCCTTGTAAAAATTGTTTTAGTAAAACAATACATGTTTGTGACATTTTTATTTTTACTTTAAATAAAAGGTATTAATGTCATTATCTCACCAAAGTGGCTCCATGGGGTCCCACAAATTGACCCATGGATTTTCGTGGTCGGACATGAGTCAACCAATAAAATTAGGACATGTTTCAATGTAATTTCATATTATTATAACATTATTTTTACCTTAAATTACTCTAATTACCTCTAATCGCGGTTAATAAAACTCAAAAGTTACCATTCACCAAAACTGATTTTCATCTCATTGAACCAAATTTTACTTTTTAATTACAACCATTTATGTTTTATTTTTTAAATTAAATTCACAGAAGCGGTAAAATTTCTTTTAAATGAAAAATTAGTTTTTTTAATTACCACTTAGTGGTTTCACTATTCATCAAAAATTGAAGTTTTTCAGAAAAATACCAAAAATTCACCCTAAGCTATATTTTATATTACAAATTAAAATATTATTTCTATTTTACCAAATTCAAAACATATAAGTTTCATTAATTAATTTTATAATTAACTCTCGTTGTCAAAACAAATAGCGTGTTTTTACGAAAGAATATCAATCAAAAGATTGACAATTGTTTATGTCCAATTTCAAATTGAAATTAATTATAATGACCACCATTGGATAAAATGGTAAAATTATATTCTAATTATACTTTAAAACCACTCAATAGTATAATTTATCACTATAAATTATTTTTATTAAAAAAGTTGTTTTTAAGTATTTTTCACTATTCATCAAAAATTGGAAGTTCTCAGAAAAATACCATAAATTCAACATAGGATAATTTAGATATTCCGAATCCAAAAATGAAGTCCATTTTGAAATATAAAATTTATATAATTTCAAAAAGTGGGTATTACTATTCATAATGACTACTTTGATTGGTCGCGGTGTGTTAGAATCTCGAACTTGCGTACAATGCAAGCTATTGCATTATTGAAAGAGAATCGTACCGTGGAAGCTTGGGGTGTTACATTACTTATAAAATAATAAAAACCACTCCCATTTGGAATAAACCATGGTAAAAACTATGAGAAAAACCATGAGATGGTTTGTGTTTTTGGATATTTTATTATGCAGAGTCCAGAAACTAAATAACAAAGAAATCCCCCTCTTTTCCTATAAAAATCCACCCAAGATCCCATTTATCTTCACTAAAAATCCTTGGAGCACAAAACTAATCTAATATACACTATATATAGTCCTCCCTAGGTTCTCCCAATCTCTTAATATTCCCCTACCAATCTTTTTGAGTCACACACTCAAGTAAGGGATCCTCACCTTTCTCTCCTCCTTTCAAATTCAATCACCTTCTTTGAAATTAGTTATTTTAATTTCATATGGTTCTATTTTAATTCATTTATAATCATTCCATTACTATCCAATTGATTTTTTTTAGTTATGGATCATTTATCCTCTCTCATTTGGACCCTTACCTAATTCATTACTATGCCAAAATTCTATAAGTGATCCTCAACTTCTCATCTTTATTCAAGTTTATTTATGAACTTATGAATTATATTTTTATTTCATAAAGTTGGGACATGTCTTTAAATGTACCTATTACTGATAATTTTATGTCCAAATGATTATAGAACCATTTTTCCCTCATCAAAAATTTTTATGAATTTTTAAGTAACGTCTTTATACTACCGAAATTTCACCGTGATTTTCCATACCAAAACAATTGTGTAGTGAATACCATACCCATTTTTATATCAAGTTTATTCACCTTTATGAACATGTACTTTTTTATTTGGGAATTACATATATTTATTTTATATTCCTTAATCATGTAATAAATTATGATCATGAATGAATCTATATTGTATGATCTATGTGGCACACTTAATCATGAGAATGTGATGAATATGATGGGTGTGACCAAATAGCGCTCCAATGCATTGGGTAATGTTTAGTATCATGATACATGATGTTGGGATAGGGAGTGAACTTTATTATTTTATGGGACTTTTTTGACCATGTTTTCTTGGTGGGTTTATCCTTGACCTGTGTTTATGATTCAGTGTTTTAAGTTGTTTCCACATTTCCCATGTTATGATTATCATGTTATATCCTACCTTATTATTCATGTTCATTTTATTACTAATTGATATTCCTATTTTCTAACATGTATCACTTATGTCATTTTTATTCCCTTAATGGGCATTATATCTCACCCTTTATGCATTTCCCCAGGTTATCTCATGCAGTTTTAAGTTTGAAGGAGTATTCTGATCATGTTAAAGAAGTTTTCAATAAATATGTTCTATTACCTATTTTATGTTATTATGTAATGTACCTAATTATCAAAGACACTATAATTATCAATAATCTAGGTTGTATTGAGTATATTATTATCTAATAAATCATATATTAATGTGATATAAAGAGTGGGGTTGTTATAGTTGGTATCATAGGAAAAGTTTAGTTATTTTTTGGATTATGATTATAAAAATATATCAAAATCCTTAGGGATAAGACTAAGTATAATAAAACATCCCTAAATTTTGGTAAGTATATATTTAGTGTTTTATCAAGAAAATACATCCCTATTTGGATACTACAAGTGGACGTGGTTCTAAGACAGATGTACCTAGAATTAACAACTCTGATAAGGTGGTTCAGGGCTGACTCAAGGTGACCCGGTACGCGACAACTGGTCTTACTGTGCACCTAGTTTGAAACTCCCAGAGGATATGATTTGGTAAATTCATAATCTCATTATAAACCATTATTAAGGGAACAAAAAATTCACATAAGAATATATGTTAGGAAATATATTATGGATAACATAGATTGAATCCTAAAAACTCATAAGTTAAGAAAATAAATGAAATTTATAATTTAAACCTTTAATTTCATTGTATTACCCTTTATCTATTTAATAGTTTAAAAATAATCATCCCTAATTTTCCCTTTATTATAGAAAATGGCTAGAAATAGAAGGAATCAGTAAATAATCGATGCGATAGGCAATCTAATAACTACCCCAATAAGATTCCCAACCCAATGGGAGTAGGAATCATGAACTTTATGACAATAATTTCTCATATGACTCAGGTTATGAATAGAAACCTAGATTAAGAGGAGTTCCCAAACACCCCTAAGAGAGAACAAGCTTCAATATAGAGCTTTATGTGATAAATTCTTTCTAATTTCAATGGATCATCCAATCCCTTAATCATAGAAAATATATCAACTCCATTGAGAAGATGTTCTAAATCCATTAATGTTATGACCAAGAGAAGGTTCTATTGGCTATTTATCATATAGAGGGATAAGATGATCAATATTGGTCCTTGATCAAGAATATGAATACTGGGGAAGAGATCAAAGCGATAGAGTAGAAGGAATTATTGAAAATGTTTTTCGATATATATTTTCCACACACTCGCCGACTTAAAATAGAAAGGGATTTCATTTCCCTAAAGAAACAAATTGATGAATTTATCAGGGTGTATGTGTAAAACTTCACAAGACTCGCATGATATGCCTTCATCTTTTTCTTTACCCCCAAATTCAAGGTCAACCATTTCTTTGGTGGGATAAAATCTAGTATACGAAAATCCATAATGATCTTTGAATTTGATAGCTATGAAGAAATTGTCTGATGTGACCTCAAATTCAAAAGGGAGATCAGTGAATCTCAATGGTATCATGGGGATAAAAAACATAAAGTGGAATTTAATTCTGGAAGTATGATGGAGAAATCAAAAGGTGCTAAGAAATTTTAGCATCCCACTTGTCAAAGGTGCAGAAAGAAGCACCTCAGAAATTACCTAAGGGGGTGAAGAAATGATTTAGGTGTGGGAAGGAAGGGAACCTAAATAAAAAATTTAGATATGAGAAACCCACTAATACAATGGAGGAATTAAATTCTATGGTCAACCCTCAGTCCATTTTACATTGCTTCAACTATAAGAAACCATGGCACTTTCCAAACCAATTCCATAAGCCAAGGGTTTTCAGAGATAACCAACAACCTTTAAGGTGGAAAGGGAGATATTTTTCCATCAAAACCATTGAGGTGGATCCCAAAAATGAAGTTTTGATATGTACACTAGTTATTCATTCAATAATAGTGAACATACTTTTTGATTTTGGTTATACGCATTCCTTCATGTCATAAAAGTTTAGTAGAACTATTCAAACACCTCCACAAAGCATGGAAGAAGATCTATTAGTGAAAATGGAAAATGGGGAAATTATTACATCCCATGTATATAACTCCTCCCATATCAAAGTTTGTGGGATGAAATTCCCATCAAACATTTTCAAACTTCATTCAGTGAAATTTTATGTCATTCTGGGCATGGATTGGCTTTCCCTATATAGATCCAACATAAATTTACATGAGAAGGAAATCACTCTCTGTATTGTGAATTGACCCCCGATTCTATACAAATTCAAGGAGGATAATTAATTATATGTAGTATTATAATCACAATAATGGATATATTTCTCTATGATCAAGAATATATAGCTCAAATGATTTATTCTAAAGAAAAAATAATCCTCGAAGACATGCCTATTGTGAGGGAATATGCTGACGTGTTTTCTAAGGAATTTCTTAGTGTTCCTCCTAGATGATTGGTTGAATTTTCAATCTATCTTATACTTGGGGCATTAACATTATCCATTACTCCATGTAGAATGGATATTGTGTAACTTGAGGAGCTAAAGAAACAACTACAAGAGAATCTAGATGAAGGGTTCATACGACCAAGTGCTTCACCATGGAGTGCACTAATCCTATTTATCAAGAAGAATAATGGGTCAATTCAACTTTTCATTGATTATTATGAGCTCAACAAGGTCACGATAAAGAACAAGTATCCTATGATTAGGATTGATGAGTTGTTTTATTAGTTATGTGGATCACAATACTTCTCCAAGGTGGATATTCGGTCAGGATATTACCAATTTAGGGTGAAGAAGGAGGATATTCCCAAGACTACTTTTCATATGAGGTATGGTCACTTTGAGTTCATAGTGATTCCTTTTAGACTCACTAATTCTCCAAAAATCTTAATGGACATGATGAATAGAGTCTTTGGATATTACCTTGAAAAATTTGTGGTAGTATTTATAGATAATATTATAATATACTCTAAAACCAAGGAGGTGCGTGAGGAGAATCTGAGAACTATTATAAAGACCCTATGAAAGGATAATCTTTATTCCAAGTATAGAAAATGTGTGTTCTTATTGAAGGAAGTGTCTTTATTAGGTCATATAAACATAAGAAATTGGATAATTGTGGATCCTTCAAAGATGGAAGTAGTTGAAGGATGGTCAAGACCAACATCTGTGATAGATATCTGTAGTTTCCTTAGTTTATTTGGGTATTATCACTGATTTATGATAAATTCATCACAATTATAGAATCCTCTTACCAAGATAACTTAGAAGGGGGTTAAGTTTTCTTGTAATGATGAATGTGAAGAGAGAATCATGAAGTTAAAAAGAAGGATCATCACTATTCCTATGCTCACAATAATAATAAGTGGAAAACTCTTATTAGTATTTAGTGATGCTTTGAAGAAGGTATTGGGCTATGTGT
Source organism: Viscum album (assembly GCA_963277665.1). Taxonomy (NCBI): domain Eukaryota; kingdom Viridiplantae; phylum Streptophyta; class Magnoliopsida; order Santalales; family Viscaceae; genus Viscum; species Viscum album. The sequence goes on from OY728148.1 coordinate 167,887,376, forward strand.
TAATACGGAATGACAAATTCATAGTTGATTCTTCAAGGAATTTGAAATTTCAGGAATATAACTACTCAATGCATGATCTGGAGTTGGATGCAGTGATATTTCCTTTGAGAATATGGTGGAATTATCTTTTTGTGGAGAAGTGTGAAATATATATGGACCACAAGAGCCTCAAGTATATAATCATATAGAAATATCTGAATATGTGCCAATGAATATGGTTAGAGTTGATCAAGGACTATGACTACTCAATCCACTCTCATATTTCACTACTAGAATTTTGAGATATAGCCACATATTTATAGCCATAGTTTATAAAAACTATGGCTATATAAACCCTAAATCCACGATGGTCATGGATTTATCCCTACCCCCCTCATGCTTACTCCCCATCCCCCTCCCTCAATAGTGATTATTCCCTCCCACAAGCCCTATTCTGCTTCCCTCTGTCGCGATTCTTCCCGTCAGTCTCTCGCTCCTCCTCTCTGCCTCCTTCACCTTTTGGCCTCATCTAAGCCTCCCCTTCCCACATATGCATCCCCAACTCCTACTCACCTCACCGGGTCACTGCATCCACATCCGCCTTTTGGCCTCTCCACCTCCCCCTTCCTGCATTCGCATCCGCAGCTGCACATCCCCACCCCCTCTTTCTCGCATCTCCATCTTCGTCTCTCCACCTGCTTGCCTCCTCGCCTCCTCGCCTCCCAGCCTCCCCCCCCCCACATCCATCGGTTCTCCCTGCCCTTCTTGGCTGAAATTTTTGCTCCACCTCGCAGATCATCCCTATCGATCTCCCTCATAGATCCCCTCCCTCATGGATTGCACATCATCTCCCTCGTGGATCCCATAAATTGTAGCCACCTTACTCTTTCACACTCTTGTCCCAAAAAATTGATGGAAGGCATGTATTTCATTGTCCCTCATTTAATATATATTTTCAACTTCTATATTTCTACTATTTTCAATCCCTCCCTACTAAATGAATGGATATATTTATGGTTTGGCCTCCAACATTGTTAAGGAGGGTTTAAAAGGGATGATTTTGGTCCCAAACACCTTTAAACCCGAAAGAACTACCACAGTCTAGGTGGGTGTCACCCAGAAAATATGTTAAAGTATTGGTCAGGTGAAAGGCATGCTAAAGGTCTCATAAGGTAAATTGTATCTTGATTTAGTTGATGGATCCTTCACTATGGTGTCCTATAAAAAGGCTGCTAGAAATAATCCATCTAAGAAACCCCACTTTGTTTTGGAAATATCTTCCAATAAATTTAGTCTCATTTTTTGAAAAAGTTAGGAAAATGAAATTGATGAATCAGAAAAATTCTAAAAGAAGGAAAACCAAATTGGGTGCACTAACCAGAAGGAAAAGGGTCAAGGAAAAGAGAAAGAATCCATTAGTGGAGATGGACAAGAAAATATTTCCTCCAAACTGGGGAAGATCATTCTAAAAATGAGTATCTTGTTCTGAAAATTACAAGGCCTCAAAAATAAAAAGATTTCTCTTTCCTTTAGGAACTTCATTTCACAGCATCACCCTAGGTTGATTGGTATCATACAACCCATGGTGAAGTTTGATTGTTTTAAAAAAAATGACCAGAATTAAACTGAATATGTTTAGATGATAAATAATATTAATATAGAAAAAGTGGAAACACTTGGGGTGATTAAAAGTAAGGATTTTCAATATAATATTTTCTAAATTGGGAAGCAGCATATTATAATCAGTCTTGATTTATGTAACTCCTCTTGTCTAGTCTCTTTTATATATTCTTTTAACCACTATATCAAAAATAATAGGCCTATGGGAGGAACTATATTTAATGTCAAATTAGATCAATGTGAACAAAGTGTTTATAGAGGAATTTAACTATGTTCTAAATAAAAATGAAAATATTATAGAAAACCTTATTAGAGTAGCTTTTATAGATTTACAAATATTCACTGATCAGTGCTTTTTGAATGATATAAAACTATTAGAATATTATTTTACTTTGTTTTATAACACTATCAATAGGAGGAAATCTGTTAAAATTGATAGGTCATTTCATGCTCTTGAGATCAACTCTTCGTCTTTCTTAATGGTTCCCTAAAAGGCTACATCAATTACCCTAGGGAGTTATGGCAAGGGGATACTTTTTATACCCTCCTCCTTGTTTTAATTTAGGATTAACTAAGTATATGTTTACTAAAAGTTATTGATCAAGAGAAAATTATATATATTAAGTTTTCTCAAAACCTCAGAGTTTTAACACGCATCCTTTATGCAAATGATATTCTCCACTTCTGTGTGGCTAAAAATGGATGTACAAACTTCATTAGAGAAATATTGTCCTATTATGAATAGGTATATGGTTAATGTATTTCAAGGAACAAATCTATGGTTATTTTTGGGAAGGGAATTTAAACCAGTAAAAAGGATCCATAATCAATATCTTGAATTTCAAGCAAGGGGATCTACACTTCAACTATCTTGGAGTACTACTCTTTTATGGAAGAGTTAGAGTAAGATATCATGAAGGAATTTCCAATAAAATCTAATCACAACTCACTTGTGGGGAATGTAAGACCTTATATCAAGATAGAAGGATATTCCTTCTGAATTCTCTCATTACATGCATGTTTTTATATTCCTTTCATCTCTATAAATGGAAAAGGTATCTACTTAAATAGTGGGAACTCAAATAAATAATTTTTTGTGGTCGAGTAATATCCATGAAAGAAAAATTATATCTATGGATTTGAGGAAATTTTTTAAGCCTATTGATATGGGAGGTATTGGAATAAAAAATCTCAAATTGTTTAACAAGTCCCTTATGGATATCTATATCTAGAATTTTTTAAATTAAAACTAAACTTCAACTAAATTCATTAGGAAAATACATATAGATTTTTTTCATAGGGGTAAACAATTTTACTTGGTCTTCTTAGTTTGGCCACCCATAAGAGATGAGTATACTAAGATAATGATGCACACACTTTGGAAGTATATGTTCTATAAATTTTTGGAACTCTAATAGGAATAGTTATCCTATTTGTAAAGAATTTTATCTGCCCTCTAGCATGAATAGAATCTGCATTTAAGAGGAACCTGGACATCTTGAGTAGATGAATTATCTTCTCCCTACTGGTATCAAATAGGAAATTGATTCTTTCATTTTTTAGGAGTAGGATAAGGCCTTATGGAGCTGATCTATACTAGGCACTCTCAACCTAAATATACACTATCATTATCAGTGTGGTGTTGATGACGGCCCACCCAGGTGGATGTAGTTCTTCAGGAAATCCTCTGTCCCTACCACTAGGAAACTATTTATTTGGAATATGTAGATCCACAGGATTCTAACAGATGATAGGATTAAAATGGTTATATTATAGTTGGGATCCTACTTCTTGCACTATCTTAATAGTTGTGAGAGTTTTCACCATATTTTATTTGAATGTGTGTCTAATAAAAAGATATGGAATTTCTTTGAGTCTCTATTTCATTATAAGTTAAAAACTAATAAAATTTTGGATTCACTCATGAGCTACCTGATATATGAGTGTTCAACTAAAGAAATTTATCTTTTCTTTTATTGTTGTTGGTTTTCACTATATATAATAATCAAGAAATAGTATCATATTTAAAGGGAATTTGATTCCCATTAAAAACATTATTTTAGGTATTATGATAGACATAAAAATGAAATCTAAACTACAAGTGGGATACATAAATAACACTATGGAGACCTCATCATTAATAAACTTCTTGGGTTCATTGGTATGATTAGAAATCTTTCTTAACCTAAATTCATGAAATGGATTCCTCTAATCCCATAATGAATGAAAGTCGATGTTGATAGTGATGCATTAGGAGAACCTAGTCCCTCAAGTTATGGTGGGATTTTCAAAACCAGTAGAGGCCTCATCAAGGGATGATTCTAACAATTGGTTTTTATCTTTATTACTCTTGAAGTTGAAATTTGGGTGGTAATTCATGCAGTTAAATATGTAAGCATTATGGATGGAATAAGTTATGGATTGAAATTGACTTTTTTTTGTGGTCAACATACTCAGGTGTAAATCTACATTGTTCCCACTGAATCTCTACAAGGATTGGATGTATTATTATTGTTATTGATAGAAGATACACTTCATGGAATCTCACATATATAGGGAGGATAATATAGTGTTCGATGCACTATCTAAGAATTTTTTAGAGAATGGGACTTCATTTTGGTTTTTTTTCTCAATGATGAATTTCTTCACCTTTAACACTCTAATGTAAAGAGTGATGTCCACACATATCTCTAAATTCTATTTATTTTATCTCCACTTTATTTTTAATGAATTTAATGTGAATAGGTATTCTAGCCCATTCCATGGACCTTATTGGGTTATTATATCATGTTACATGTGGTCACATATTTTTATTTCTATTTATTCAATGATTATAGGATACCATACAATATTAATGATAGTTATTTCATGATTAGACAAATAGAGTAGTGGTATTGTTGCATATTATATATTTGGGTATTGTAGGAAATGGTATAGGAGGTTATGAATTGAAACCTGTATACCAGCTAAATGCATAGGGGGTTGTGTGTCGGGGGTAGGTGTGGGGGGGTGCAGGTGTGGGGGGTGCAGGTGCAGGAGGGTGTCAACCATGCCCTACTTTGGTGAGGGTGTAGTGGGGGGTTGCAGGAGGGTAGGGGGAGGGTGCAGGTGGGGTGTGTAGGTGGGGGTGCAGGTGGGGGTAGGGGGAGGGTGCAGGTGGGGGTGTACAGGGGGAGGGTGCAGGTGGGGGAAATGGGGAGGGTTCAAGTGGGGGAAAGGGGGAGGGGGAGGGTGCAGGTGAGGTGCAAGGGGTTGGGTGTAGGGTGCAGGTGGGGGGGAGGTGTGCAAGGGGAGGGTGCAGGTGGGTTGAAAGGGGTAGGGTGTATGGTGAAGGTGGGGGTGTGGAGGGGGAGGGTGTAGGTGGGGTTCAAGGTGCAGGGGGAGGGTGCAGGTGGGGTGTAAGGGGCAGGGGGAGGGTGTAGGTGGGGTGTAAGGTGCAGGGGGAGGGTGCAGGTGGGGTGCAAGGTGTAGGGGGAGGGTGTAGGTGGGGTGAAAGGTGCAAGGAATAAATGAGGTTATGAGAATATTGTTAGTGATTTTAAGATAATTGTTAAAGGAATACAATGGTCTATGATGTTGGTATTGGAGTCATGTATCATTTATCATGTACAGTTGACACACCGATCACATATATTTAATAAGTCTTTATATCTCACTTATTTTACCATTATTTCCTTACATGTGGTTTCTTCTGATGATACCAGTTCTATCCACCACCATCAAAGGCAGTGAGTTCGACATCGGATTTGGGTAAGGTTTCTTCCGTTTTTATTCTTTGGTCTAATTTTAATTAGGGTTTTTGTGACTTTTGGGTTTTCTATATTTTTGTAGTGTGTTTTGGATCTCATTGAGGTGGATTTGAGCCACTTTTCGAAGGTGACTCGCCGTGTATTCATAGGTGAGAATATATATAATAATTTCTCTCATTATATGTATGTCCTCCCATGGCAGTGCGATTACATATAAAGGGCTAGGTGTGATTATGTATATATATGGAAAATGAATACGTGTGTGGGTGATAATGGGATTATGCATGTAATAATATATATAAGGATCCTCTTGTACATGTTCAAGGCCATGAAAACATGTACATAGGGGTTAGGGCGTCCTTATGTATATGAAAAGGTGCATATGTTCGGAGGATGGATGGAGCATCTTAGAGTTATCGATGATAAAAGTGTCAAGCACTGAGTGTGGTTGGATCCTTTGAGTTAGGGTCCCTCTCTCAACCTCTTGAATTCAATAATGTTTTAAATTGCATTTATCTGCCTTCTTAATTCTTCTTGTTTATACTAAATTGAAATTCTTGAATAAGTGTTAGTTAAGATAATTAGTTCGATTGATAAACAATACATGGTTTTCTAAAATAAATAGGTTTATTAGGTGCTGATGGAATTTTACTTTATTCCCATATTTTGGTGATTTTTTATTTTTGAATAGGAAATTTAAGGAAAGTAGAAAAAAAAAGATTCGAGTTGTTGTCATCAAAAGCAGCATGTCTTGTGGTTGAGGTAGGTTTCCTCTGCCTAAACCTTTAATTTGAATTCTATAATTGTATGCTTGTTTTAGAAACTTTTTTTCATAATTTCTTTATTGTTTTAAAATATGGTTTTATAATAACCACCAACTCTTTCAAGATAAATATGAATATATACCTTGAACTTATTTATAGACCTTATTCAAAGAGGTTAACAAATGGTAGTAGTTTCTAGATACTAGAACAAGAGATCTAAAAACCATACATTGATCATCCTTAGAGACATTCATGATCTCATTCAACTTCCCATTAAATTCATCATAAAATACCACTACTTAATTTAAGGATCTATTAGTTCCAATACCAAGCTTCCTTACATCTTCTCTGGTATCATGGAACTCACCCATAATATTCCTCTTGAAATATTTTATAAGGAATGTTGTGAACATATCACACTATAGGGACTGAATCTGTAAGGATACATAATTAAATTTTGAGCTACTCCTTCCCAAATAACTATCTTTAAGGAATTTGATTTGGTATCTTAGAAGTACCCAATGGTCTTCAAAATAATTGCAAATAGGTTATTACTCTTATGGAATATCACATTAGACTTTAGTGAAGACATCCACTATTTCATCACTCGATATGATACATATACCACCTTTGAAGTCATGTGGTACTAACCTATACCAAAACCAATAGTTATTGAATACTACAAGGTTCCACCTATCACTAGGTTATTATTTCCCCATCACATAACCACTTTGTACTAGCATTGTGTTCTTCATTCACCACCCAATGAAAATATTCTTGGAAACTATTTTTTGACCTATAGTTCTATCAACATTGGTGTGTTCATTGAGAGATAAGATGTGTCAAATAAATGTAGGATAAGACCAATTCAATTAGTGGATGCTGAAGAATATGGAAGTCATCACTTCTAATAGAAACACATCATCATCCCCAACCTACACTCATCTAGTAGGAAAATAACATTCAAATACCATTTACAATAATTTCTTAGCAGTTATTAGACACTCACCTACCCCCAGCACAACACCTCCCCACACTATTCTCTAAATCTACAACCCAATCCCATGTTCCCATCATAACCACTCTCTTGAAATTGCAAATTTTACTCAAGGTGGAAAGACTAAATAATTCAAATATAACTACCACCTTGTCATAGATTATAAATTGCTTGATACAGTTCCATCTTCCACTTTAAAAAAATCAAAAAACCTGACCTCCTCCATTGATTTTTTTTATGATATTTCAACATTATGGTATTCCTCTTCACATTTCATTCCAAGATAGAGGTAAAAAGTACTCAATGAGAATATGAATTTTAAGAAATGTTTTGTTTGTCATTCTTATTTAATCCTAACGTTGGAAGTGTTATTCTTAATCACTAATTTTAGATGATCTCTCATCTTCTTATAATTGAATTCATCCTCAACTAGCTTCTAAAACATCAACCAGTGCCCCAATGATCCCCCATTTGGATTTCATTTCAAATTTCCCCTCGACATCTGAACTAGTCCCACAACCAAACATGCACCTTTAGTAGTGTTTATGCGGGAAAATCTAAAGCAAACTAACAATTTAATCAGTTTTTTGTATTTGAAATAGATAAAAGGATTAAAAACAATAAAGGGTATGATATCTATAATTCTTAGAGAAACCATAACATCCATGTTTAAATTGTAAATTTTCCTCATCAAGAATTGCATTTTCATTCCAAAATTTGTCAACTTATAGGCATCTGAAGTGATCTTTCTAAAATATTTCTCTTATTTTATTCTCAATGAGTTATCTATTAAATTATTAGAGATTTATAATATGTATGCACCATGTTATTTTTCAAAATATAATTCCCAATGAGCTATATTCTATTTGGAATATCCTATATTTCTTGCGGCTCTGTGGTTTTGAATAGTGGTTTCCCAAAGCTAAAAACTAGATTAGCCTATTCTGAATAACTTACCTTAACAGCCTTATGTTTATAAAGGATATTCACTTTATTGTATTTATTGTTTAAATAACTACTAAAATCAAACAAATTTATATCTGGATTCTCATATTAGTTACTACCGTACCACAAAACCTCCAAAGTAGTCATATTAGCCAAAGAAATCTGCAATTGGCCTCTAAATGCTACTAGAACCAATAGATAAAAAATTTATACATATTTACATTGATATTTAAATGATTTTGGAACCTAATAAAAAACTATAGTACAATAAAAATACCCTTATTCCATATAAAATAATTTATAAATATGATTAAACTATTTTCAGTGCATTGGTCTCGATCCTCTATACATTCCCTTCGATCCCAACCGTTTTCATTCTCAACACACAACCATTTAATGAACCTTATTGTATCCTTTTTATATTCAAGTCCCTCCCTACATCCTTCCACCACATTGATATATTTATATACATATATATTTTCCATAGTTTTTCTCTTCAACCAAATAGGTTTCATAAATTTAGATGTTGGGCAGTGGAATGGAAACTCCACAGGATCCTGTTGCAATTTCATACTTGAAATGAAAGCCTTTTGCGCCCCACAACACGTAGAAATAATCCAATATGTGCATGATTACAAGAAAAAATAGCAGTAACCTGCATTGATGTAGCTATATTCATCAACTTTTGCTACCCATTTTTCATCTCGAACTGTAGTGTCGAAGAAAAAGATAGATCTTGGTGACTAGTTAGTTCAACAAGATCATTTTCTAGTTCAAACACTTATTTCTACTCCTTTCATTGCATCTATACAGGATCTAAATTCCCCATAGCACCCACAGTTTAAGTTTCCTCAGTAGTTTTAAGTTCATCTTTTGTTTGAGTAGTCATATCCTCTAATTATTCCACCACCACACCTCCAAATATATTAATCGACACTACTTTTAAGTGAATCCAGGTAGGCACGTTCTTTTTCAGTTAAAAATAGAAATAAAAAACCCAAAGCATTCCATGAATAATTAATTCTTCCATCAATAACTTCACCATTACTTTTGTTTTTTGGTTTGAGAAATTTTCCCCTATTCTTCCAATCAAGTGTAACCACACACCAGACATCATTTTTAAATGGATTTTTTTTGTGTTGATTTAATTTTTTGTGTGAGTAGATAACTACTACAACTATTGTGGCCATTATGCCACTGTTAATTCTCCTCCAACACTATATGGATGAGATCCTGAATCTACTAGGGGGTCTGTCCAGGGGGAGGGGGTGTCTGTCCATGAGGGGGGTGTGTAGTGGGGGTGTCCAATAGGGTTGGTGCAAGGGGGGCCAGCAGGGATGGTGTAAGGGGGTGTGCAAGGGGATAGGGGTGTGCATTGGGGGTGTCTATTGGGGTTGGTGCAAGGGGGTCCAACAGGGGTGGTGCAAGGGGGGAGGGGGAGGGGGTGTGCATGGGAGTGTGTGTAAGAGGACAGGGGTGCAAGGGGGTTGTGTAGGGGGTGCAAGGGGGGATGTGCAAGGGGGTGTCCAGTAGGGGTGGGAGTCTGTCCAAGAGGGGGGTGTAGTGGGGGTGTCCAGTAGGGTTGGTGAAGGGGGGTCCAGTACCAGTAGGGGTGGTACAAGGGGGTGTGTGTAAGAGGATCGGGGTGTGCAGTGGGGGTGTCCCACGGGGGTGGTGAAAGGGGGTCCAATAGGGGTGGTGCAAGGGGGGAAGGGGGTGTGAAAGGGGGTGTGTGCAAGGAGGAAGGGGTGAAAGGGGGGTTGTGCAGGGGGTGAAAGGGGGGATGTGTAGGGGGTGTCCAGCAGGGGTGGTGCAAGGGGTGTCCTGTAGGGGTGGTGTAAGGGGTGTCCAGCAGGGGTGTACAGGTGTGCATGGGTGTGTGTACAAGGGGACAGGGGGGTGCAAGGGGGGCTATGCAGGGGGTGTCCAGTAGGGGTGGTGTAAGGGGTGTCTAGCAAGGGTGGTGCAAGGGGGTCTATTAGGGGGGGTCTCGTAGGGGTGGTGCAAGGGGTGTGTAGGGGTGTGTGTGCACGGGGACAGGGGGGTGCAAGGGGGGCTATGCAGGGGTGGTGTCCAACAGGGGTGGTGCAATGGGTGTCCAGTAGGGGTGGTGCAAGGGGGTCAAGTAGGGGGTGTCTTGAAGGGGTGGTGCAAGGGGTGTCCAGCAGGGGTGTGTAGGGGGTGTGTGCATGGGGATAGTGGGTGCAAGGGGGGCTGTGCGAGGGGGGTCTGTCCAGGGGGTGGGGGTGTTTGTCCAGGGGGGTTGTTGTCCAAGGTGGGGGGGCTGTCCAAGGGGGTGTCTGTCCAGTGTATAGGGGTGCTGTCTGAGGGGGGGTCTGTCAAGGGGGGTCTGTCCAGGGGGTGGGGGTGTCTAGTAGGGGTAGTGCAAGGGGGTCCAGTAGGGGGAAAGGGGTGTGCATTGGGGGTTTGCAGGTATTCAAGGGGACCGGGGGTGCAAGGGGGTGTGCAGGGGGTGCAAGGGATGTGTAAGGGGGGTTGTTTAGGGGGTGGGGGCTATTTTCTAGGGGGTGGGGGGCTTTTGTCTAGGGGGTGTCTGTCCAGGGGGATGGGGGTGCTATCCAGGGGGGTCTGTCTAGGGGGGGCTACTGTCTGGGGGGGTTGTCTGTCTAGGTGGGGTTGTCTGTCCAGGGGGTGGAGGTGCTTCCAGGGGGGGTGTCTATCTAGGGGTGTGTCTTTCCAGGGGGGTGCAGGGGGTTCAGGGGGGTGCTCAGTAGGGGTGGTGAAAGGGGGTCCAATAGTGGGGGGTCAAGGGGTGTGCAGTGGGGGTGTGAAAGGGGGGGTGTGCAAGGGGACCGAGGGTGCAAGGGGGTGTGTAGAGGGTGCAAGGGGGGATGTGTAGGGGGTGGGGCTTCTGTCCAGTGGGGTCTATCCAGAGGGGGGAGGGGTATTTCCGGGGGGTGCAGTGGGGGTGTCCAGTGGGGGTGTAAAGGTGTGCAAGGGGTCGTGTGCAAGGTGACAGGGGGTGTACAGTGGGGGTGAAAGGGGTGTGTAAGGGGGGTGCAGGTGGTCTGTGTAGGGGGTGCAAGGGGGTAGCACCATCTGAATGGTGTTGGGTTTTTTTAGGAAATGTGAATACCATAGCCATAATTCAAAATTGTGGCTATAGTTCTATGACCACAGTTTAAAACTGTGGCTATAGATGATGGTTGATTTTAGCTTATTCCACAGTTTTCAAATAATGACTATAGGGTTTTAGCCACGTTTTTGAACTGTGGATATAGGGTTTACCCTATAGCCATGCCAATACTAGCCACAGTTGAGTAAATTGTGGCTATAACCTATATCTATTGTTTATGGACCTATATCCATAGTTTAAAACCATGGCTATAGCCTTATTTTCTAGTAGTGTTAGTAAATTGATTAAAGTGGTGGATGCTCTAAGTAGAAAGGATCCTGCATCTTTATTAATGATGAGAGTTGAGAAGGATCCAATCTTCTTAGACCTATAAAGGATGAAAATGGAAATCATAAATGAATGAACATCATCAATCCTTTCACAAATTATTTCTCAACCATATCTTTTGGAAAGGATAAAGGATTCTCAAATAAATGATGTAGAAATTCAGAAGAAGTTGGAATCCATGATAAAGGGGAATTACTTAGAGTTTAAAATTGATGAAGAAGGAATTGTGATATTTGGGTCAAGACTATGTGTTCTATAAAATCATGTGTTAAGGAAGGAACTATTAGATGATGAAAATAGTTAAACTTTATCTATTCACCTAGGAAGAAAAAATATGTATCAAGATATATGTGATCACTATTAGTGGGACAATATGAAGAAGGATATCACTGAATATAAATAAAAGTTCCTGGTATGCAATCAAGTGAAGGATGAAATGAAGAAGTCTAAAGGCATGATGCAACCATTACCCATACCAACATGGAAATGGGATAACATCACCATAGACTTTTTCGCCGGACTTCTGAAGAAATCCAGGGGAAAAATCTATATGTGTTTTTGAGTATTTTGTTAGAAATACATCTCACTTTATTGCAATTAGATAGGACTTATCACTATATCAAATTGCATGGATATACATCAGAGAAGTGGTAAGGATACATGGAGTACCACTATTTATTGTATCTAATTGATATCTTAGATTCACCTCCAAGTTATAGAAAAGTCTCCAACATTATCTAAACACTAAGACAAAATTCATTACAGTATATCATCCTCAAATTGATGGCTAATCTGATTGAACTATTCAGACACTGGAAGACATGTTGCAAGCAGGTTCTATGGGCTTCAAAGGAGAATGGTACTAATATCTTCTTCTCTTTGAGTTCACATAAAGTAATAGTTTCCACTCAAGCATCCAAATGGATCCCTATGAAGCCCTTTATGGGAAGAGGTGTATAACACCTGAATGTTGGGATGAATTTGGGGAACAAAAACTACTAGGTCCTAAAATGGTCGAGGAAATAGTGGAAATGGTTAAGACCATTCAATAGCACATCAAGGATGCTCAGAGTCGACATAAGATCTATATTGAAAATCATTGATGAGACCTAGATTTTGATGTTGGATACATGGTATTTCTATGAATATCTCTAGATAATAAAGTGATGAAATTTGGGAAGAATGGAAGGCTTATTCCAAGATACATAGGCCCCTTTGAGATCTGTGATCGCATCGGAGTGGTGACCTGTCGACTAGTACTCTCACCAAACCTATCTCAAGTACATGGTATATTCCATGTATCCCTATTGAGGAAATATATACCAGAACCCTCAAATGTACTCAATCCATAGGTGGTACCATTGTATAAGGACCTTTCCTATGATGAGAATCCGGTGAAGATCTTAGACCATTGAGAAAAATTTATATAGAATAAGACAATGAACCTAGTCAAATTGTTATGGAGAAACAAAAAGTTTGAAAAAGAAACATGGGAACCGAAGGAGGTGGTGAAGTATAGTTACCCTCATATGTTTTAGTGTGGGAAATGAAAATTTCAAGGGTGAAATTTCTTAAGGGGGAAAGACTGTAATGACTTAGACTATTATAAATAAAATTCTCTTTTTTGATTTATTTAAATGTCTCATCATGAAATATGTATACAGAAAAAACATGCACTTATTTTGTTTTATTATATACTATTGGATTTAAAAGATCATTAAGAATAAATACTACTAGTAATATAGTCATTGAATAGTGATAACATGATTACTATAAATATAGGGTTTTAAAAAATCAAATTGGCACATACAAAGGAAGTAATGGTCTCAAACAGTAGGATCGTACCCTATGAAGCCCATTTATCAGAGCTTATGAAGGAGATATCATTTCTGGGATTTTCCCTTGACCAATCCCAAGCTGAGATCTAACAACTTAAGCATGATCGAAACTATTCACTAGAGAAGTTCAAGCTCATTGAGATTAAGACCCAAACCATGTTCGTTGAACCACCCTAGGAAAGTACCACCATAACGCACCTTACTCTTGGGGAATTTTTTGGTGTATTAAAGGGATATGTATCGAGACCATATCAATATAACTATGTACTTTTTTGTATAGAATAATGAATATATTTTCATCTTATTATTGTTACTTTGTAAATTATTTTTATTTTGATTATAAAAATAAAAAATTATATTTTTAGTTAATATTCAAATTAAATTAATGTATTTTTGAAATAAATAATTTTTGAATAATTTTTATCAACTATAAATGATCATAAAATTTCTATGAAGTCAAATGTGATTTTTTATAAGGGTTTAAAAACTGTTATTGTCAAAAAAACAGCATTTCTTAATAAATGTTGATTTTATTTTAAAAGTGAAAATTCATATATTTATAAAATTATTTAGATAAAATTAATATTATTTTTGGAATCAGAATTTAGAAATTGTTCAATGGTGAATTTTTTATAATTTTTTGAGACAATCGAATTTTTGTGTAAAAATTAAATATCGTATAAATATAATTTTTGTATTTTGAAATAATAATGAGCTAAAAGTGGTGTAATAATTACTATAAATTGGATCCATGACCAAATATATATTTTCCCTTTAAAATATTGTGATTTTAGTTTTTTATTTATTTTTTAAAGCCATTATGAATCCTACAAAACTTATTATATATTTTAAGGTTTTAAAATCCTTTCTTTAAGAGTGTGACTCATCTCCACGTAATCAAGGTAATTATTTTAATAAGTTTAGAAATTTTCCTTATGAAATAATAAAACCAATCCCATTTTTCATAAACCATGGGAAAACCCATGGTATAGTTTTTGGTTTTGGATATTTTATTATGTAGAGTCCAAAACCAAAATAATAAATAAATCCTTTCATTTCCTATATAAACCCACAAAAGATCTCATTTATATTTAATCAAAATCCTTGTAAAATTAATATACTCTTAACTCCACTCTCTAGAGTCCTCCCAAGGTTCCCACAAGCTCTCAATAATACCCTCCCAAGCTTTTGGAGTCACACACTCAAGTAAGGGATCCTCACCTTTCTCTCCTCCTTTCAAATTCAAGCACCTTCTTTGAAATTAGTTATTTTAATTTCAATTGGTTATATTTTAATTGATTTATAATCATTACCTTACTGTAAAATTCATTTATTTGAATGATGGGTTATTTATAATCCCTCATTTGGACCCTTACCTAAGTCGTTACTATGTTGAAATCCTGTAAGAGATCCACATCCTCTCTTCTTTATTCAAGTTTCTTTATGAACTTATGCATTCTATTTCCGTTTCCTAAAGTTGGGACATGTATTTACATGTCCCTATTACTGAACATTTTATGTCCAAATTACGAGATACCCTTTACTCCCTCATCAACCATTTTTATGAATTTTTAAGTAGCGTCGTTATCCTACCAAAATTTCACCACGGTTTTCCATGCCAAAACAATTTTGTAGTGAATAACATACCCATTTTTAAATCAATTATATTCACATTTATTCATAGATAATTATTTATTGGGGATGTACATGTATTTATTCCACATTCCTTGATCATGGAATAAATTATGAGGATGAATGAATCCATATTTTATGATCTGTGTGGCACACTTAAACATGAGAATGAAATGAATATGACAGATATGCCTAGATAGAGATCCAATTCATTTGGTAATGTTTAGTATCATGATACATCACATTTGGACAAAGAGTAAACATGATTCCTTTATGGGACTTTGTCCACCATTATATCTTAGTGGGTTTAACCTTGGCCAATTTTTATTATTCAGTGTTTTAAGTTGTTGCCACATTTCCCATGTTATGTTTATCATGAAATATCATGCCTTATTATTAATGTTCCTTTTATTACTCATTTATATGCCTATATAACATTTATCACTTATTACATGTTTATTCACTTACTGGGCTTTATAGATCACCCCTTTCTAATGTATGTCCCCAGGTTATCCAATACAGTTTTAAGTTTGAAGGAGTATTTTGATCATATTAAAGAAGTTTTCAATAAAGACATTGTATTCCTTATTTTATTTTGTTGTGTAATGTACCTAATTCCAAAAGAAACTAGAATTATTCATCATTTAGGGTATATTAAGTGTATTCTTATGTAATAAATCAATTATTAATGTTAAATAAAGAGTAGGGTTGTAATATAAATCTAGAGGTGGATGTTTTTACTTTATAACTTTTACTATAAAATTGAGTAGATATGGATATTTATAAATAATGAAGTATAAGTCTTAATCCTTTGATAAATTTAAGGAGTTAAATAAGTAATTATAGAATTAGATTATTAATAATATAATGAAACTTTGATCAGATCTAGGTGGAGAATATCTTAACTAACAGTTGATCTATTATCTACGTGAGTTTGGGATTTTATCTCAACTTAATCCTCATTTTACACCACAATGAAATTGTGTTAGTGAGAGGATGAATTGTACCATGTTATACATGATGAGATTAGTGATGATTCATGAAGACCTTCCACTATCCTTTTGGGTATATTATTTATAAATTCTGGCATACAAACTAAACCAAGTTAAAAATAAAGAAAAAAATGGAATCCCGTATAAGTTATGGCATGGGATGAAATATTTATTATCCATACTTAATTTCTGGGGATATGAAGTGTTTACTAAGGACACTTCTAGAAAAAACCTGCACTTTGATTCACAAAGTCTATCATTATAGGTTATACCAAGGAAATAAGAGGATATTATTTATATGACCTTATAGGTAAAATGGTAATAGTGTCCATAACATATTATCCTAAGGAAGGATATTAGTTATGGTAATTTTTTAAATTAATAGAATCCAAATTTAAGTATAAAATCTAATTTATATCATTTCTAGGGTTAATATTTGTTTTTCACAATGCATTCCCCCTAGATAATTCACTAAATACAAGATATAACTTTCTCAAGAATGCTCTCAATAACAGAGAGCATCGATCCTCCTCCTTCATCCCAGGATAGAGAGAACTAGATAAACTTCTTCAAGACTGAAAAGATTCTTATTGTAGTCAATGAAAAATGATGCAACCAATTTAGTTCTTCCATTATAGAATCAAAATATCAAATAGTGACATTCTAAGGTTCGTGGAACATATATGGATATCGCTAAAGTGAGTTTACCCTTGATCCTTCATTGCAATGATAGTGGGACAAGAAAGGAAATCCAATTAAATAAAAATGAATTAATTTCAAGTGAAGATATATCTTCTCTATATAAATTAAGTGTAAATTATATGTGAAAATATCCTATCTTCAAATATTTTGGGGTTTCATTCATCAATTTCTAAGTATTTATTCCAAATAAACAAATGAAAAACGTTATTGGGAATAGGCCCAACTGCTTATGTTATGCCCTGAAACCTTTATTAATATTATCACCCTAAATTCAAAAACCATTCCTCATATGCTTTCTAATTCCAAAATCTATCCCTAGGACTCAACTAATTTGATACCGCTATGATATGACCCAACCTACTGAGGACCCTCCTAGGATGGAAATAAGACAAGTGTTTCACTCTAAGCCTACCTCCAATATGCTAGGATTTGTGACTAGAATCAATTAGTCATATCACACAATATGGACTTAGACTATATCAACTTGAAAAAAAACATATCTCCAATGCATAAAATAACCAACAACACCAAAGGCATATATATATATAAATAATTTAACTATATACAATACATGCATTAGGAATTAAGTACAAGTGAAATTCCACATAGGAAAATACCAAGGGAACTATACCTCTGATAAGCCTCGGACTCTATCAAACACAAGACTTTAGAAATATCACCCTCATTGCATGTACTCTAGGATCGATCTTCATCCATAACTGTTACTACCACTATTACAGACCACTAAAGTCCACCAAGTATTACCAAGCATCACTAAAAATCATATTAAGACAAACTATATCTATGTCTACCAAGACTATATTTTAATTGTGTCACACTTAAATAGACATAGTACATGTGTTCATAAAGCTTGTACAAGGGTGAGTACAAACTTACTTAGCAGGACACCCCAAAACCAAAAGGGAAAGAGAATAAATAGGTCAAATTGAACTCAAGAACAAGAAGGTATTCTGGTGTAAGACAAAGAAATATATAAATATACTCAAGAACAATAATTCTTATGGATACAAGTAATTTCTAGTCATATCATATCCAATCCTCAAAGGTTTCACCTCAAGAGAAACTAGGGATGCTTGTGATATTGAAAATCCCACAAAGTTTGATATCGATAGCCTAGTCTTATTCTGCATCTTAAAGGAAACCAAGGGGAACCTAAGGGGTTACAAGTCCTAAAGTATTTAATATTATCAACCCCTCTAACTTTAAAATTACTAATGGGATCCCCAAAGGAGAACTTTCTCTTAATTGAAGCATGGGTGCATCAATCTAGGGAGTATCTCCCCTTACTGTCCATCATTTACTGTACTATAGCAGGTACTGTAGCAGCACGGGTACTGTACTAGTATTGTTCACTGAGGGGTCCTTTGGGCCAAAAAATGGGTTTTCAAACCTTGTATTCAGGGCACTTGGCCTGGGCCTTAGAGCTATGTAATGGGTCTCCCTCTACCCAGTCTGAAGAGGTCTTTTCTTTAAATAATAAAATTGAGGCTTCGGCACCAACCTTTTAAAAAAAGATGAGAGTAACACATTTCATATGAGAGTAACATGTAACAGATGAGTGAGTGAGAGGTACTTGACCTCATAATGCTCTGAACGCCACACATGATCCTTGCAATTGTCTATATGGATCTAAAACCTAAAACTACTTGTATTTACTTAAAAACAACCTTAAAGTGACAAATAGACCATTCTATCATGATCTATGTGGGAAAAATTAGGATAGGTTATTCATTTTCCTAAAACTGACACATTGTGAATTTTTCATGAAAAATGCCCTACATAGGCAGAAATGGGAATTCTGCATGGTATGATGGGGAGGGGATAGAAATATTACACTCTAAGCATGGGAATTAAACAATTTCATAGAAATTAATAATTCCTCGCTCTCCTGGGTTGAGTTGGGTAAACATTACATGGTCTCTAATAGCTTCTTGACTGCATGGTCAGGTCACTGGCCAACTGGGCCCTCTCATGAGCCCTGAGCATCGGCCATGTAATGTACCAACACAGATGCTGCTAATTGGTGCCCCGATCTAGTTATCCACATGACCTCAGATGAACCTTATCATAATCTAGAGTACACTGACAAGTAGTGGGGGTCTAAGGTGGTATTGTGAGGACACTATACCCCTATATCATAGTGTTCAACCATAAATAAATAACCAAACATCATACACATCAATGTGTATAGAAAGGATAAATAAACTAGAAAAACATGATATAATAATATGAAAAACAAGAAAGGCCTGAAAATTGATTCCATACATACAAAACTGATCACACACAGGGCTGAACATGTATAAAAAATAAAGAACTAAAAAATAAATACATCAAACTCTAATGTCCACTCTGATTCATGCCACATACTCGGTCTTCAGTGCTCTATCAAGGTGCTATAGCCCGATCATCAAAATACACTTGAGAAACTCCACTCAACCATGAAACCCTGGGAATCCAACCTGTAACGACCCGAAGCTTGACGTACATGGACATTACATTACATTTGCGGAATACTTAGTACATTACAAAAACACACACACAAGGACCGTAATAGTTTAGTGTCTTTGGAAACTCGGAATATAATCTTCTAATCCTGGTGAAAGATCTTCAATATCTCCCATAAAGATCTTCCCTTTTTTTTACCTAAAACCTTTCTTTATATCCTGGGGAAAAGAAAACATAAAAGGGTGAGATCAAATTCTCAGTAAGGGTAAACAAAAGAAATATAAATCACATCATATACATAAGAACATAACTTTTGGAAATATTAACCTGCAAAAGAGATCATAATTTCATAACCTGGGATAACACATGGAAGTGAAATGTATTCACAATAATCATAACTTAAAACATTAAACTTTGTGGCACACACACATAATCATAGAGAATCATTTCTTGTTAGTCAAGACTCATTGCCAAGACTATCTTAGTGGACAAAGTCCATTTCTGAATCGAGTGACCCTCGTTTCAGTCCTGTTTCACTGAACCGGTATAACCTACCATTCCAGCCATGTCTATCTCATGAGATATAAAATCTTTACCCAATGCATTGGAGGGAGATATAGGTCCCACCCATCTCATAATGATACCATTCTTATGTGTGCCACAAAATCATAAACCATACATCATTGCATAACCCATGTAATAAAAATGGGAATCTTAAACATCATGACATCACAAAACAATTCATATACGATAAAGGAATTCATAAAAATAATTCCATCACAACATAATAAAATCAATGTAATAATAGGGATAAAAACAGAACCCTTTATTATCTTAGATGGAAAATAATTTTGATAAAACATTTGAACTCCATTCTTGAGGAAAATATCCTTTCTACTTCAAAAATACTTTTCCTTTCTTAACATGTCATACAATTTTAAACTAAAAGAAGTTGATTAAAAATAAACTTGAAAACTTTTAAAGGAAGCTTCTTGGAAATAATGTTTTAAAAAATCCATTCTTGCCGTATAAGTTAAAAAAACATTCTTCGTACTTTTGTCGGAAAAGTCAAAAAGTACCTCGTACGAAAAACAACAAAAGATTCCTTTCATATCTTTTACTAAAAACTCACCGAAGGGTAAAATTGGTTATAAACTATTGTATAAGGATATAAATATTACATATTGAGGAAACATGGATGTGGATGATAAAATACACCCCAGTAAATACCAAAGTATAAACAATCTCGGATAAAAATGAGATTGTGATATTTTCCCTTACCTTAGCTCCGATTTGCTTTGTACGTGTCCGAAGCTCCTGTACAATGGTTTAAATAATGTTATTGACTTATTCCAGAATCATACATATTGATATGATATCATATATGGTCATATTCTTAGCTTCTTGTTAGTAATATTTCATTGTTACTTGTTACTCGGGTCTTTATTGCCTTTTGTTCTTATGCGTGTTTTGCCGAATAAATTCTTATTCTTCTTTTAAGGTTATAGATACCTTATATCCATAATGTTATTAGTGTAAAATATATCATATTTATTCATTCAATTCATTTATATAATTACTATGTAATGATGATCATGTAGAACGAGTCGCATCATATCGTGGAGACGGTATTCCGTACGTACGTACGAGTGATGATATCGTTCCTATGATCGTGGAATTGTATTGGAGTATATATATATTATTTCAGTATCAATATTACTTTATAATAATCATAAATAGTTACTCATTACACCATTATACCCATCTTTGTAAGGTGGTGGTGGAAAATAGATTACACCACGGCGTGGAGACGGTATTCCGTACGTACGCACGCGCGGTGATTTCATTTTTCCGTAGGATGGATAGAAGGTGAATTAGGGTTGTTTCATATTTATAATAACATATCAGTATGTAAGTAATACTGATGTTATTACTTTATCATGAAACAACTAAATAAGAAGAAGTTGAAGAAGAAATAAATTGAAAAGATCGGTAATGGATATTACCTCTTCTTTGGAACGCCTCTTTGAATCCTCCACTTAGGGAACTAAGATTGGTCTTTGAAGAAGACCAGAACCTCTAGGATTATTATAGGGAAGTGGAGAGGAGAAAATTTCAGGGTTTGGCCGAGCTTGAGTGCTCAAATTTGTGTGAGGAGGAGGGGGAGGAGGTGCCCTTTTATAAGGGAGGAGAGGGGCACCTTAGGAATATCTCAAAATATTATTTTATATTAAAGTCAAAATCGGTTTATAATGGTTCCAAAGGGTCTTATTTCGAAGCTAAAGTGGGGATGGGTCAAAATCCTATCAACCAATAGGATTTAGACAAGTTTAGGGTATTATTTTAACCTTATCAATTAGATTTAACTCTAAGTTAAATAATTTAACTTTTACCGTGTCTTTTTGTTTTCTTTCACTATATGGTTAATGCACTTACTATAACATGCCAAAAGAACCCCAAATTGTTTATTATTAATATATATATCCTTATCTAAGTCATTTGGCCGAACATTAGATTTTTAGGAATAAAATAACAATTAATAATATAATATTTAATTTAAAAACTATTTTGTGTCGATTTTGACACTATTTGATATATGATTTTTGTGAAAGTCATAACAGAATTATATGTTCGAAAAAAGCTTATTAAATCAACACTAATATATCATAGAAACCTATAAAATTAGTGTAATTCATAAAAAGTCTCAAATTTCATTTATTTTGGTGTTTATAACATCAATTATGTCAATATTTCATAAATAAGATAATTACTTCATCATCTTTGTGTCATAAATAAATTAAATTATTTGATGTCTAAAAATTACAAATAAAATACCATTATGTAGGAAATCTTTTTAGATTTCTAATGAATAATTACAATCGAATTTATTTTATGTAAAACCCTATATTAAAAATGTTTTAGTAAATAAACTTTGATTTTAACTCTTTTAACTCTTCTTTGAATTAAATAATAATAAATGTCCTAATCTAATCCAAGTGGGACTAAATGATAATATTTTACACTTAAGGTTGTTTTTGGTCGAGATACACTTGTCCAATAGAATTAGGACATGTCTTAGGGTAATATTAATATCATTCTTACCCTTAATTACCCTATTTACTTTTAACAGTGGTAAATAAAAGTAAAAAGTTACTATTCACCAAAAATTATTTTCATCTCATTGAACCACATTTTACTTACTGACATCAACCGTGTCTCTCGGATTTTTGAAATTCCATTCACAGAAGCGGTAAAATTAAGTTTTATGAAAAATTCAGTTTTTTAACTACCACTTAGTAGTTTCACTATTCATCAAAAAATGATGTTTTTCAGAACAATGCCAAAATTTCATCCTAAGCTATATTTCATATTCTGAATTCAAAAATGAAGTCTATTTTACCAAATTCATAACATAGAAGTTGCATTAATTAATTTTATAATTAAATCCCGCTGTTAAAACAAATAGCGTGTTTTTAAGAAACAATATCTATCAAAAGATTGACACTTGATTATGTCTGGTTTAAATGTGAAATTAAAACCAATGACCAACATTTTATTAAATTGTAAAAATATATTCTAAATATACTTTAAAACCACTCAAATTAATAATTTATCACTATTAATTATTTCGATTAAAAAAGTTGTTTTTAATTATAATTTAGTAATTTCCACTATTCATCAGAATATGAAAGTTATCCGAAAAGTACCAAAATTTCACCTTAGGCTAAATTCGATACTCCGAATCCAAAAATGAAGTCCATTTTGAGAGATAAAATTTCTAAAATTTAAAAAGTGGTTATTACCATTCATAACGGGTAGTTTTAATAATATTTTAATAGCATATCGTTGTTTCGTGAAACTCAGTATTGCGTACTACACACGCTATCGAGGAAGGTTGTGATTGCGTGTAATGCAAGGCAAGTCAAGGATGTGTGTTGTGCAAGCTCCTCTTTGTGTAGCGTACAACACAAGACATTAATAAAATTAAAAAAGAATAATTTTCATAAAATCTCGGGCTGTTACATTCTACCCCCCTTAAAATGAATTTCGCCCTCGAAATTCTTCGGGGTTATAAATGGTTTACTATTCTAAAGTTTCTTTAATAGAAACCCACATCGTAAAAAGGAATATCAAAACCAATCTTTAAAAACAAAAGTATGAAACATAACGGTTACCCAAATAAACTAATCATTGGGTTTCCACATAGGTGAAAATATGGATATGGAAGAGAAATCTAACCATCATGTTCTGATGGAGAGTGGTAGAGAAAATGGCTATGGAAAAGCCAGAAATCACAAAGCCATAAATTTTTGACGATGTAAGGTACCATCTGATTCATCAGATATAAGATCACTAGGACAACATTTTTGGTTTTCAAGATCGTTTCCCTAAAGTTAAAGAATTTGAATTAGAATAAATACTTACTTTATTTTGGTACAATCTCACTGTTGTTCATGACTTTAACAATTTCCACTTCATCTCTTAAATAAATTAAGTTGAATTTGTTATTCGTGAAGTGTTAGAAGATCATGTGATAGAATGACGGGTCATTCCATCTGTCTCAAACAAAAGGTTAGAAAAAATTATATACATAAGTCGATCTATAGTGAGATTAATCATATATGGTTCCTAAAATGGACTTTATACTTCATATATCATACTGCTTAATATAATAAAACTAGTTTCTAATAAACAGGGACTTCCTGTAGGCCAGTGGTAGGCGATAAAGGCCAGTCGCACTTCGGTTGTGGGTTCGATTCCCACATCCTTGTCCGACGCGATGGGCTGTCGCCCGTCTATAACATCCCATCAATAATATCGAGAAAACTTCTATCCTTAAACAATACTAACTTATGTCCAACATAATCCATTCCAATCTTTAGGCTTATCCATAATACTGCAGTCCACTCTCATAACATAGTGAAAACGATTACCAGAGATTTAACACCATCGTCGATCCCCATATATCATAAGATATGTTTTGTTGGTCACATTCCAAACATTCAAAGTCCTTAATCATGTATTCTCTTGAATACCTTAGTGAAAACATGAATGTAGTTAAAATTTAACACTTTCCACATACCAAAATCCTCAAAATTCTATATACTCAAACCATGATATCACTTAGTCCTTATATCAATCATGAGCTCATGAATACTGTCAAAAATTCCATTTTCTCCTTATCCCTTCATTATGCGCATATCATCTGCTTTCCAAAATATTTGAATCACTTTTCATGGTTACCGGTACCTTAAAATTATTGAAAACCACAATAATAAAAAAAATATTATAATAAACAATAAAAGTACCTCAAGAACATTATTCTTGAATACCAATACATAAACACTTCAATCCATACTCTTCATTTATTGTCCTGGAATAAGTCCTTCCATGATTTAGAAGTAACTTTTTAGGTCAGGGCATTGAGTTGGGTAATGCCCATGTTCTCCACAAATAATACATTGAACTCCATAACAGTCTGTCACTCTATGAACCTTATCTCCACACAAATAACATCGGTCCCTCCATTTGAGGTATTCTTCAAGGTTCTTCTTCCCTTCTTTAGAAATCTCAATCTTCCTTTCTTTATGCTGCTCAACATGCGAACATGCATAATAGTCTATCTTCCTCTTCTTTGATGAATTAGGTATACCACTAAATTTCACCTTGTTAATCATATATCACGATGACTGATTCAGCATAATCACAATATCTTTCTCTCTAGGCATTACATAATTTTGTTGATTATAGTCACCAATTTGTCCATTGGATTCAATGTTAACCGAATTTTGTCTGGTTCCCTCCATTAACTAAAACACAAAAAGAATTCGTTGAGAGGCAAAAATCATGCTAGAGAAAACAACATATTAAAGGGGGAGTACCCTCAATATCTAACATCTTAGGTTAAATTCTAAGATCGTTACCATAGTTCTAGGACTATATCCTATATGTATACTTATCCTTAGGGACATCCCTAGACATACCTTAGAAATATCTCTAGGGATCTCACTAAAGTTCTCACATCCTAGTTTCCAAAGGTTGACTAAACCTTTCCTCTGATACCAACTGTAACGACCCGAAGCTTGACGTACATGGACATTACATTACATTTGCGGAATACTTAGTACATTACAAAAACACACACACAAGTACCGTAATAGTTTAGTGTCTTTGGAAACTCGGAATATAATCTTCTAATCCTGGTGAAAGATCTTCAATATCTCCCATAAAGATCTTCCCTTTTTTTACCTAAAACCTTTCTTTATATCCTGGGGAAAATAAAACATAAAAGGGTGAGCTCAAATGCTCAGTAATGGTAAACAAAAGAAATATAAATCACATCATATACATAAGAACATAACTTTTGGAAATCTTAACCTGCAAAAGAGATCATATAATTTCATAACCTAGGATAACTCATGGCAGTGAAATGTATTCACAATAATCATAACTTAAAACATTAAACTTTGTGGTATACACACATAATCATAGAGAATCATTTCTTGTTAGTCAAGACACATTTCCAAGACTATCTTAGTGGACAAAGTCCATTTCTGAATCGAGTGGCCCTTGTTTCAGTCCCGTTTCACTGAACCGGTATAACCTACCATTCCAGCCATGTCTATCTCATGAGATATAAAATCTTTACCCAATGCATTGGAGGGAGATATAGGTCCCACCCATCTCATAATGATACCATTCTTATGTGTGCCACAAAATCATAAACCATACATCATTGCATAACCCATGTAATAAAAATGGGAATCTTAAACATCATGACATCACAAAACAGTTCATATACGATAAAGGAATTCATAAAAATAATTCTATCACAACATAATCAAATCAATGTAATAATAGGGATAAAAATAGAACCCTTTATTATCTTAGATGGAAAATAATTTTGATAAAACATTTGAACACCATTCTTGAGGAAAATATCCTTTCTACTTCAAAAATACTTTTCCTTTCTTAACATTTCATACAATTTTAAACTAAAAGAAGTTGATTAAAAATAAACTTGAAAACTTTTAAAGGAAGCTTCTTGGAAATAATGTTTTAAAAATCCATTCTTGCCGTATAAGTTAAAAAAAACATTCTTCGTACTTTTGTCGGAAAAGTCAAAAAGTACCTCGTAAGAAAAACAACAAAAGATTCCTTTCATATCTTTTACTAAAAACTCACCGAAGGGTAAAATTGGTTATAAACTATTGTATAAGGATATAAATATTACATATTGAGGAAACATGGATGTGGATGATAAAATACACCCCAGTAAATACCAAAGTATAAACAATCTCGGATAAAAATGAGATTGTGATATTTTCCCTTACCTTAGGTCCGATTTGCTTTGTACGTGTCCGAAGCTCCTGTATAATGGTTTAAATAATGTTATTGACTTATTCCATAATCATACATATTGATATGATATCATATATGGTCATATTCTTAGCTTCTTGTTAGTAATATTTCGTTGTTACTTGTTACTCGGGTCTTTATTGCCTTTTGTTCTTATGCGTGTTTTGCCGAATAAATTCTTATTCTTATTTTAAGGTTATAGATACCTTATATCCAGAATGTTATTAGTGTAACATATATCATATTTATTCATTCAATTCATTTATATAATTACTATGTAATGATGATCATGTAGAACGAGTCGCATCACATCGCGGAGACGGTATTCCGTACGTACGCACGACTGATGATATAGTTCCTATGATCGTGGAATTGTATTGGAGTATATATATATTATTTCAGTATCAATATTACTTTATAATAATCATAAATAGTTACTCATTACACCATTATACCCATCCTTGTAAGGTGGTGGTGGAAAATAGATTACACCACGGTGTGGAGACGGTATTCCGTACGTACGCACGCGCGGTGATTTCATTTTTCCGTAGGATGGATAGAAGGTGAATTAGGGTTGTTTAATATTTATAATAACATATCAGTATGTAATTAATACTGATGTTATTACTTTATCATGAAACAACTAAAGAAGAAGAAGTTGAAGAAGAAAGAAATTGAAAAGATTGGTAATGGATATTACCTCTTCTTTGGAACACCTCTTTGAATCCTCCACTTAGGGAACTAAGATTGGTCTTTGAAGAATACCAGGACCTCTAGGATTATTCTAGGGAAGTGGAGAGGAGAAAATGGCAGGGGTGTGCCGAGCTTGAGTGCTCAAATTGGTGTGAGGAGGAGGGGGAGGAGGTGCCCTTTTATAAGGGTGGAGAGGGGCACCTTAGGAATATATCAAAATATTATTTTATATTAAAGTCAAAATCGGTTTATAATGGTTCCAAAGGGTCTTATTTTGAAGCTAAAGTGGGGATGGGTCTAAATCCTATCAACCAATAGGATTTAGACAAGTTTAGGGTATTATTTTAACCTTATCAATTAGATTTAACTCTAAGTTAAATAATTTAACTTTTACCGTGTCTTTTTTTTTTCTTTCACTATATGGTTAATACACTTACTATAACATGCCAAACGAACCCCAAATTGTTTATTATTAATATATATATTTTTATCTAAGTCATTTGGCCTAACCTTAGATTTTTAGGAATAAAATAACAATTAATAATATAATATTTGATTTAAAAACTATTTTGTGTCAATTTTGACACTATTTGATATATGATTTTTGTGAAAGTCATAACAGAATTATATGTTTGAACCAAGTTGATTAAATCAACACTAATATATCATAGTAACCAATAAAATTATTGGAATTCATAAAAAGGCTCAAATTACATTTATTTTGGTGTTTATAACATCAATTATGTCAATATTTCATAAATAAGATAATTACTGCATCATCTTTGTGTCATAAATAAATTAAATTATTTGATGTCTAAAAATTACAAATAAAATACCATTATGTAGTAAATCTTTTTATATTTCTAATTAATATTTACAATAGAATTTATCTTATGTACAACCCTATATTAAAAAATTTTAGTAAATAAACTTTGATTTTAACTCTTTTAACTCTTCTTTGAATTAAATTATAATAAATGTCCTAATCTAATCCAAGTGGGCCTAAATGATAATATTTTACACTTAAGGTTGTTTTTGGTAGAGATACACTTGTCCAATTGAATTAGGACATGTGTTAGGGTAATATTAATATCATTCTTACCCTTAATTACCCTATTTACTTTTAACCGTGGTAAATAAAAGTAAAAAGTTACTATTCACCAAAAATTATTTTCATCTCATTGAACCACATTTTACTTACTGACATCAACCATGTCTCTCGGATTTTTGAAATTCCATTCACAGAAGCGGTAAAATTAAGTTTTATGAAAAATTCAGTTTTTTAACTACCACTTAGTAGTTTCACTATTCATCAAAAATTGATGTTTTTCAGAACAATGCCAAAATTTCATCCTAAGCTATATTTCATATTCCGAATTCAAAAATGAAGTCTATTTTACCAAATTCATAACATAGAATTTGCATTAATTAATTTTATAATTAAATCCCGCTGTTAAAACAAATAGCGTGTTTTTAAGAAACAATATCTATCAAAAGATTGACACTTGATTATGTCTGGTTTAAATGTGAAATTACAACCAATGACCAGCATTGTATTAAATTGTAAAAATATATTATAAATATACTTTAAAACCACTCAAATTAATAATTTATCACTATTAATTATTTTGATTAAAAAATTTGTTTTTAATTATAATTTAGTAATTTTCACTATTCATCAGAATATGAAAGTTATCCGAAAAGTACCAAAATTTCACCTTAGGCTAAATTCGATACTCCGAATCCAAAAATGAAGTCCATTTTGAGAGCTAAATTTTCTAAAATTTAAAAAGTGGTTATTACCATTCATAACGGCTAGTTTTAATAATATTTTAATATCATATCGTTGTTTCGTGAAACTCAGTATTGCGTACTACACACGCTATCGAGGAAGGTTGTGATTGCGTGTAATGCAAGGCAAGTCAAGGATGCGTGTTGTGCAAGATCCTTTTGGTGTAGCCTACAACACAAGACATTAATAAAATTAAAAAGAATATTTTTCATAAAATCTCGGGCTGTTACACAACCAATCCATCATGCATTTTTTTCTCAACCTAAAATCAAACATAAGTTTTGCAGACACACTGAGGTTCATGCACGAGGGGTGACCAATAAATCTTAGTAGGTCACCCCTAACAATGAACCAATAAACTTTTTCTATAAGTAAATGCTCATGAAATATTTATAGCCAAGTTGAAACATAATCTAAATCAAGGAAAACAAACCCACCTCCAATCCTTAGGTTTGAGACTTAAATCGACCATGCCTGATTTGGCTAGTTTTATGTGTCTCTAAGAACATATCGATGATCATGCATCCAAAATAACACGTGGACTCCACTTCCATGGAATCCCCACCAAACCTTATGAATTTACTCATTATCTCTTACTTGGTGCCTAATTTCATTAGTCTTAGGTAATCATACCACACTAAAGTACTTCCAATAACCCAAGCATTAGTCTGACATCTAACCCATGTATAAAACAAAAGTTCCTAGATAACTAATCCATAATTTAACTATACATCAACATCAATGGTTCCCAAAGCATCAGTCTAACACCAACCCAAAGATGAGGACCATCAGTCCTGCATTCTATTCTATATGGTATGTCATCAATACCCTTATCAAAAATTTGGAACTTAAACCATAGAGTATATTATCAGTGACCAGAGCCTCAGTTAGACACTTAATCAATATAGTATACTAACCATGCCCAGAGCCTCAGTCTAGAATCTTAACCACATATATGGATCTCCATGTACAATATTCTCAACTATATCAAAAATAAAACATTCTTGGAACCTTGATATAGGATCCAAACCATGAACAAAACTATTGGTATTGATATGAAGCATCATGACAGACATCCAAAACCATGCATGTGGAGCATCATGTCCAACATCATATCCCATGGGCATGGAGCGTCATGTCCAACCTACTCAATCATGGATTTATAGCATCATGTTATGCATCTAAAACCATTCATGTAGAGCATAATTTCTAAATCTCTCAACAATATCAACCCATATCAATAGACCAGGCTAAAAAACATGGCCCCCAAACCATGTCATAATATCCTCACAGGCATAGGCCAAATATCAACCTAAAAAAATAAGAGAAAACATATCAAGGGATGTTTGAATGCCAATTTCCATCATCAAAATATCATCTCCATCAGTTCATAAATTAGCTCGGGTCCCAAGGGAACACCTTTAACCATTACTACATAAACACACATACCCACTCAGGGTCAGTCTACCAATCTGGCACCCACTTATCCCTCTGGGTTAATATGTAATTTGAGGAATACCACTGGGGACCCTCAGGACCAATGCACAAGTAGAGGCATCCCCCTTGGAATCCTATGGGTTAGAACATAAATGGAGTTATTCCTCTTAGAATTCTTGGTCACAACTAAACTCTTGGGCCAATTCCCATCTCTTGGGGTAACACATCTCATAACCTTGTCTCTAGAATCTCATGAACTCGCATATCTAAAATAGGGTAAACCTCACAAGGGAGATTTCCTCAAGCCCAAACCCTTTCCAACCACCCTATCTTAGACTGTACACCCAACCTATCTATCACCTCATGTCACAAATCAATTTTGATAACTAGGGATAGTCCCATTACATCACAAATTGAGGTCTCTTGTAGACCCATGTTGCATACTAAAATCATTCTCATGACCCTCTCCTAGGTCTCATCACATATCTCACTCCCAGGAGATATCTGAATTCAATTATTAGAGGAAAAAATCTCTCTCATTAGTCGCTCACCCCAAAATTCCTCTTAAAAGTCCTCAAAATGCCCCAAGGCATCACATTTTATATAGAAAATACTCAAAATGGAATCCTCTTATGTACAATATGACTTAGGTGTTCAAAATAACCCAAATCCCTCAAAAGGGTCACAAATGGGTATTATACAACTTGTACCCCAAGTACATGGTGTGCACTCCAAAATCTCCAACCTGACCATGTATTTCCACACAGCCTAGGTACACTTAGGGTCTGGCCATGTACTATTACACGACCAAGTAACGCATGGGTTTTGGTAGTGTACCACTTACATAGCCATTTCATACCTGGGTTATGGTCATGTACTTCCACATGGCCATGTCCTCCTTACATAGGGTGTTTTCCCATATACTTGGCAACATGGACAATCCCTCTACATGGCGTGTAACTATACTACATGGTGTGTAGTTCCAAAACACCATCTTCCCAAGTACTCAGCCACGTGGCCATGTCCCACTAAATGATGTGTAGTATATGTACATGGTGTATAGTTTCAAAAGGTCCATATTCCATAAATAGAAATAACACTTGATGTTTTCTCTTGAACCACACATTATGTGATCCGTATTTCTAAACGACAAACCCTTGCGAACCTCCTAAAACCCCCATTTTTTCATGATTAGGCATATATCATCCCCATGGGGTCCTTGTAAGTAATAAAATGGATATAAAGCTTTGAAATAACACATCTATAGGGATCAAGGCATAAAACTCAAAACCTGGCCTACCTCATGGTGAAAATATCGAAGCTTCGGGTCCAAATTTTCTCTCGAAAGCTACTGCACCTTGAACTGGTCTTAATCGCCACCATGGAGAAAGTCCAGTGGAAATTTATTCTATCTTACCTATTAGTTCATCTACCATGTGAGGGAGAAGACCTTTCCCCCTCCAATTGTGTGTGAGAAGACAAAATGGGGGTTCTTTTAATTAATTAAATAAAAGTTCATTTAAAATGATCATCTTGAGTGCCATACCTCAAATCAGGTTTATACCTTACTTAAGAAAAAACCATCATTTCAGACTCAACTATAGAGTCGAAATCTCAATATAACACTTTGTTCAAAATATATCACCATCTGAACCTGCATTAATAATTTAATATTTAAATTATTAAATATTAAATATTCCCCAAAATTTGAATAGCTCAGAATTCCACCAAACTCCTATCCTAGGGTAAATTCCCTATAATGGGACCAACAAAGTGGTCAAAAAAATTATTTGAGGTTGTATATTATGGTGAAATGTCCATTTTACCCCTCATGATCACCCAAAAGTAAATGTTCAATTTTTTCTCAAAAATTAAAATATAAAAAAACACAGGTCTTTATAACCTCCCCACCATAAAACTTCGTATCCTCAAGAATCCTTGGCAGTCTTCCAACCAAACATCCAAACCCACCTCAATCATAAATTCATACTCAAATCATTGAATTCTAATCTAGCATGAAAACTAATTTTCTTTTCATAACTCCAAGGATAAGGTGTGCAACCCATCAAAGTTTCAGCTACCGCTTACCACCATTAGTAAACTACCAAGACGATTCCTAGATGCACCCATCCATCATGAGACGTCAAAACATCAATAAAAATCCTCATCGGGATCATGGTTCTCCCCACTATATAACACAGCCTAAAATGGAAGATTCTAATCCAAAGAACTTCCCAACATCATAATTTCCTATCAAAACACATCAATAGTAGTCCACTAACCCACTTGATGTGGTTCCCAATGCTTCCTCAACCTGACTCGCACAAGGGTCACATCACTATGACTAGATTCATACTCCACATCATATAATTATCCTTATTGTTTCCTCGCAACCAAACACCAACTCCACAACCCATTTTCCAAACACTGTCGAACCTCAGAACTAGACATGGTCATCTCACTCTCTCTCGAGAAACAAAGAAAAACATCAACCATCACTCATTCCCAACTTCTAAGAATGACATCCATAGAATTATATAACATATGATCCATCATGTGGACCATGCTCATAGATGGCCTATAGTGCACTTCCCACCATAGGGATTCACTTACACCACTCCATAAGCACAACCTCCAAGGATTCCCTTCATCAAACCAAAAATTACATTCTGACATCTTGGCATGTAGACGATGCTCCCTCAACATACTTAGGATAATGTTAAGATATTAGGCATGATCATCACTAGATTAGGAGTATACTAAGATGACATAGATGAAAACCACAATAAACACATCTATTCCTGGAACATTATAGTTCTATCCCAAGGGCCTTAGGTCACCATGACCACAAGACTCTCATTACACCCACGTCAGTTCTCAGCCTACAAAACGATTTCTTATCAATTAAAGAATCATGGGTGTATGCTTCCATATCAACCAATCCATAAACCCAACATCATAGTGTTTCACTATGAATTCATGCCTCTAATATCCCATCAATGATTAAATATTACACGCTCTTATGTAACCCAACCAAAAAACTTTATTATGACTCTAACGAGTTGCATATCACAAAAACTTGTCTCATAATCCCTATCCACTAGCCATGCCTACCCTGTCTTCCCATCTCTCCCAACAAAGAACACCTTTGGTAATTTCCAAAAACAAAGGCAATTCACTGGGTCAAAACCACTTGCATGATCACTCAAAACCCAAGAATTGTTACAAAGTCCCACTAAGTTAATTTACACTCTCACTATATTCCTAAAGATACATCCAGATCTAACTGGTCTATAAACCTAACCGGTCCTTTCCTTAGAAACCACATATCCCTGAGAACCTCCTATAATCCCAATCTATCTCATAACTACTAGGCACCATCTTCCTATACAACTATTACCTAGGATAGGCAGCTGAACGAACTAGCCCTTCTTGAAATCATCCACTATTTTTGAAGCACCAACACACAAGTGCTCTTTCTCAAAAACAAAAGGCATCCCACATGCCTAAACCCTATAATAGGTTGCACCATTATCAAAGGTCCCAAAACATCCACCAATTCTTCATGTACCAAAGGTCACACACAACTTAGCCGACCCCTCTCAAGGATTAACCTTGAAGTCAAATAGTATTAACTCCCTAAAATGAAATCGCGTCAAGAAGGTCATTAGGATCTCCCACCTAGCCATATTGATCAAGTCTCACTACTACTCACTAGGTCCAACCACTTAGGTCTGGTCCAACTCATATAAGGTCACACCTCACAAGGAATAAATACACTTCCTTCCCAATGTCAAATGAAATCAATATACCAAAACACTCATCTATAAGGTCTCACATGAAAAATAAATCACATGAAAAAACAACTACCCACAACTTGGGAACCCATCCTCTTTGAGCATCTACACATCATACCACTTCCTAGAGGACTAGTTTGCATGCATCGGCTTATATAAAGTTACTCAAATCAGAAAAAAACAATCCATAAGGGGTCTAACAGTTCGGAACATATGCTAATCTAACCCACTAGGGTCACAAACTGACTGTGAATGTGGACGACATCAGCATCCTCATTATTGAGTGTCTCACTATAGATCCACATAACCTTATGTAAGAGAAATATCCATATACAAGTCATACCATCTGAGTATAATTCCACCAAGTACTTACATGGGAAAACGTTGTATAAGAAATCATTGACACTTTAAACAATTGATCCTTTATTGTCAAAAAAATTACACACTAGTAGGACTATAACATGTGGATCATACATCCCAATCATGATGTGTGATACACCTCTTACCTCCATAGAATAAAATTAAAAATCAAATCATTGGACTCTTTACAATGGTCCAAGTTCTAAAAATCCATCACAAATCGTAAAATCCAAACCACATGTGTGTTTCCCAAGGTGAAAATCATATACATCCATTACATCAAAAACCAAGAACATCAATCCTTACCCCTGGTAACCTGGGATTCCTACAATAGGTGTTCATGATGTACTAGCCTAATATCCATAACTGGATCTAACACATTCTTATTTCTATAATATACCAAATCCCAAATATTAAAATAGGAATAAAACTCCGCTAATACCACTTTGTAACATCCTGGCCCAGATGCCACTAAACTGGTGCCTCGATCTGGTTCACTACATGACCTTAGTTGTGCCTCATTGTAGGCCAAAGGATTACAACTAATAGTGAGGGTCTAAGGTGATACTATGAGGAGACTATGCCCCAATATTATAGTTTTCAACCATAAATAAATAACCAAATATCATACACATTAGAGAACATAGAAAGGATAAATAAATTGAAACAAATGTTTGCTATAATAATATTAAAAACAGTAAATTAAAAAACATCCATTCCATATATAAAACACTAATCACCCACTGGACCAACCACATATAAAAAATAAACAAATTATAAATAAATAGAGAAGGCTCTACTATCAACTCTGATCCATGCCATATACCCAATCTCCAATACTCTGTCGAGATTCTCTAGCCTGATCATCATACTCCACACAAGTGACTTCACTCATCCATTAAACCCTAGGAATATTCCCTATATTTCATAAATCCATGCTCAACTTGAAAGCAAAAAAATAAGGTCTTAATGCACACCTAGGTTCACACATAGGGGGTGAGAAGTAAAACTCATCACACCACCACCAAAATTGAACCAATAACATGCTACCATGACTATATGTTCATGAAATATACTCATACTATCTTAAACACAATTGAAATAAAGGTAAAAAAATCATCCACCAATCCTTAGGTTCGAGACTTTAAACAATCATGCTTGCTTTGGCCAGTGTCAGGTGTCTCTGACCATGTCTCGTAGATCATGCATCCCAAATAACACATGGGTTCCAATTCCATGGTAGCCCCAACCAAATCTCACAACTTTACTAGTTATCTCTTACTTAGTACCTAGACACATTAGTTTTAAGTACTCATACCACACTAAAGGTACTATTAATAAAATGATCATTAGTTTGACATCTAAACCATGTATTAGAACAAAAGTGTTTAGAACACCAATCTATCATTTAACTAGATTTCAACAATGGTGGTGCCCAAAGTGTCTGTCTAGAAACATACCAATAATTAGGAGCATCATTCCTGCATAATATTCCATATGGTATGTCATTTATTCCCAAAGTGTTAATATAGAACTTAAACCATAGAGTATACTATCAGTGTATATAACCTTAGTCTCAAACCTAATACATATTGTATACTACCCATTCATGGAGCCTCGGTTTGGAATCTCAGCCACATATCTGGATCTTAATGTCATACATTCTTAACTATATCTAAAAATAAATGTTCCTGGAACCTTGGTCCAGCACCCAAACCATGAACAACACTATCAGTACCAATACAAAGCATCATGTCCAACTATCTAAACCTTGAATGTGAAGCATCGTATCAAACATATGGATCCATAACTATGGAGCATCATGTATAACATCATATCACATGGAAATGGATCATCATTTCCAACCTACTCAATCATAGATATAGACTGTCGTGTAAGACATATGAAACCATGCATTTAGATTATCATGTCCAACTCTCTCACTGATGGCAATCCATATTAGTAGACCAGGATCTAAAACATGGATAACCAACCATATCACAACAACCCTGTGGGTGTAGAACAAGTCTCAATCTAATCAAAGAAGATAAAACATATAAAGGTCTAGTCAAA
The DNA here is from genome assembly GCA_963277665.1 of Viscum album. NCBI lineage: Eukaryota > Viridiplantae > Streptophyta > Magnoliopsida > Santalales > Viscaceae > Viscum > Viscum album. The sequence continues at coordinate 167,923,995 of OY728148.1, forward strand.
CACCCATTATCGTCATCAACATCTCAACCACATTGGATCATACATTGGTTTGAGTCCCAAGGAAACACCTGCAACCATTACTACCTAAACACACTTACCCTCTCATGGTTGATCTACCAATCATGCACCCACTTGACTCTCTAGGTTAACACATAAGTATAGGCATACCTATTGGTATCCTAAGGACTAATATGTAAGTAAATACATCCTTATTTGGATCCTATGGGTCATAACATAAATAGAGGAATTCCTCTTAGAATACTTGGTTATAACCAAACTATTGGGCCAAAGAATATCTATTGAGGTAACACATTCCACAACCCAATCTATAGAATCTCATAGCATCACATTCCTAAAAGAGGGAAAACCGCACAAGGGAGATGGCCTCAAAACCAACCCGTTTCCAAACCACCCTAGGTTGGTCTTTACACCCAACCTATCCATCATCACATGTCGCAACCCAGACCTTCTAACTCGAGACAGTCACATTCCAACAGAAATTAAGGTCTCCATTAGAATCATACTACATCCTCCAATCATTCTCATGACCCTCAGATGGGTCTCATCCCATGTATAACTCTCAGGAGATAGCTGAATTCAATTGATGGAGGAAAATATCTCTATCATAAGTTTCTCTCCCCAAAACACCTCTTAAAAGTCCCGAAAACGCCCCAAGGGCTACACTATAATGTTCTACATGGAAAAATACTCAAAATGGACTCTTTTTATGTTCAATTATGACTCCAGATCACAAAATCACTCAAAACCCTAAAAATCATAACAAATGGGTGGTACACGGCGTGTGCCCTGAGTACTTGGCATGTACTCCAAAATCTGCAAGTTTTCCATGTACTTCCACATGACCTGGTTACACCTGGGGTCTAGTCGTGTACTACTATAAAACCAAGGCACACATGGGGTATAGTTTTTTACCACTTATACAACCATGTCATAGAAAGGTTCTAACTGTGTACTTGTACATGGCCATGTCCCCCCTACACGGGGGTGTCCTCTCATGTACTTGTACAGATTACCAAGTCCCTCTACATGGCATGTACCTTTACTACATGGCGTGTAGTTCCAAAGCTCCATATTCCCAAGTTCTCATCCACCTAGACATGTCCCACTACATGACATATACTCTAATTACATGCCATGTAGTTCCAAAAACTCCATCTTCGCCAAACTAGAAGAACACACGGTGTGTATTCCTGAACCACACGCCATGTGATCAGGATTTCCAAATTGGAAATCTCTACAAACCTTCCAAAACCCTCGTTTTTCCATGATTATGCATGGATCATATCCCATGGGTTCCTTATCAATTATAAAGGGGATCTAAAAATTGAAAACAATGCATGTATTAGGATTATGGAATAAAACTCAAAAATAGGCCTACCTCGTAGAGAAAACACTAAAGATTTGGGTCCAAATTCACTCCTGGAAGCTATTGCACCTCGATCTAGTCTCGATTATTGACATGGATGAAGTTTGGTGTAACCTCATTCTACCTTACCTCTTGTCCCATCCACCACATAAGGGGGTATCCCTCCCCCTGACTTTCATGCATGGGAAGCGAAAATGGGGGTTCTTTTAATTAATTTATTTATTTATTAATTAAATTCTCATTTAAAATGATCATCTTGAGTCTCAGAACCCAAAAGAAGGTTTATACCTTTCCTAAGTAAAACCCTCAATTTCATACTCAACCATAGAGTCGAGATCTCAATCCGATTATCTGTTCAAAAGATATCACCACCCGAACTTGCATGAATAATTTAATACTTAATTAATTAAATATTAAATATTGCACCAAAATTTGAACAGATTATAATTCCACCTAACTCCTATAATAGGGTAAATGTCCTATTTTAGGACTAACGGGGTGGTCATAGAAATTATTTGAGATCATCTATCAAGATAAAATGACCATTTTACCACTCACAAGTACTCAAAATAAAAAAAAATCAAATTTCTTCTCAAAATTAAAATCTAAAAAAATATGGGCCTTTACAGGCTTGACCTAGTTGTCCAAGAAAACGCACCACCCATCCCAAGGGGTCTAACCAGCTACAAATTTTCTAATCATATAGGGAGAAGGGAATCATTTGATCCTGGTCAGATCAGATAACTGGGGGAATAACCATAACTTCCCCCATCCCACCTTCTTACATCATAGCTGCCTCAATGGTCGACATCCCTTACATCACCGAACAACATTATGGCTAGTCTTCCATCATTTCAACCACATAATATCAATCCTACCTCTATAAAACTATAGTTACCTCTAAAACATTGTGGATTCCACTAAAATGTTGAATCTATATCTTTCGTGTTGTGTCGTCACCGCCATCATAACATTGTCTTGAAATTTTCCCTTATGACTGTGATTCCTAGACCAAATCCATAACCATAGAACACCAACTAAAATACCTACTTGATTGATTAAGTTCAAACCTTTGACCCATGAAAATGTTGGCAGTGATCGTTTTCCACATGTGGTTATAGAATAATTGAGAAACAGTGGTCAGTGTGAATATTGGCCACCCAAATATCCATATGCATCATGTGTCACAAATAACACAACACAATGAGAATATTCATAGGTAAAACATTATGATAATTGAATAACTTCAATAAAGGTAATCATAGCTCCAAATAGATTCCAATTTTTGAAAAAACACTCCCAAAGAACAATCGCAACAAAGATGGGGTCAAAAATAAAATCCATAACAATTAAATTGGAAGCAATGAACTAGAGTGGGGGTTTTCCATCAATTAATTAGAATTAATAAAGTGGAATGAATAAAAAATAAGAATCCATACCTCATGGAAAAATGACTATCACTTTGATCCATCAATAAATATTGGTTTCTTTCATCATCATCATCATGCAATCAAGTCATCAATTTCATCATGGATTCAGTCTCTTTCCTTCAATATGATGTCGATTCCGCCAAGATATGGTCTCTCTCTTATCTCTCTACCTTTATGGGATTTATAGTGGCTACCCTAGGTTGGAGAGTTAGAGAAAATTAAATAAGGGTATTAGGTTTTCTTAATATAAAATTAATTAATTATTGATTAATTGATTTCATTTAATTAAAATTTGTGAGGGGTAATCATAGGACCTTAGGTGAAAAACAAAATAACACCACTCCTAGGGTAAACCCCCTATCTAAGATGAAACCATAGGGTTTATTTTTATATATAATGATTTGTTAAGAGAGAAAATATCCTTTTCTACAATATCATTAGGAAGACTAATAATAATATATTAATTTTTATATATTATTATAAAGGATCTATGACACTTGAAACTTCACAATGTCTCGATGATCCATATCAAAAATACCATTGAAATATTTTATGGTTTAGGACCTTCAAAATATAGGTTACAATAGGCTGGTGAACACTTGGTAAAAAAACATCAACCCCCTCTCAAAAATGAAATTTGTAAATCCTATGGTAATTTCCTTCTAAAACAAACTTTTCTGTCCTGGTATTTTCTTAGAAAACCCTTCACTCCACAATGATTAATATGGAACTGGGAACCATCTAAATTTCATATAATCATTCTTTATTCTCCTTAATAAAATTTTGGTATAGTCATCCACCCTTCGAGTCATGAACCATCTCACTTGACCAAACTTTCTTGAACATTTCCTTATGCTTTCCTATCGTGTTTTACCATTCTACTAAACACATCACTTCTGGTTGATTCACCATTAACAAAACTTATGAACTCTCTAGAAGGAGAAAACCAGCATCCTCTATAGTCCATAGCTTACACTATTTAACACCAATCCAAACCTTACCCATTATAATTTTTTCCTCTAGAAATAATGATTTACCACTAAATCTGAAAAGAATAAGGGGTTGGGTTATCATTAGAAAGACTTGATAAACCTTTCAACCATGTTATAAACATCTCCTTAATAACAAAAAATTCCTTAAGACACCTAGTATTAGAAGGAATTTTGATAAACCCAGAAACCCCAATACCACCACCATCTTACTAGTGACATTCCTCTAGAAACACAGTAAACCATAGACTAGAAGTATAAAATAGACATCCAACCAAGATATATATCTAAGACTTAATAAAATTCTCACCAGATGATCTGGAACCAAGCACTAATATCACTTTTTGGGGTATTAGAATAATAACCTACTCTGATACCCACTTATTGGGGTATTTTCCCTACCATATCCATTTAGATCCCATGTGTCTCATACCACATCCATGGAAATGGAACCAGTGAAACGGAATGTAAAAACTATGAAACTAAAAGTAACCCCCTAGCCTCAACTTTTAAAAAAATGTCACCATAAGGTCTAAGACACCATGACACACCCCTGGAAAAATCAATGTCCAAAACTATGAAGACCAGAAATCATAGAAACCATGTTCATAAAAACATAAATTTTATTTTAGTAACTTCATAGTCTTCAAAGAAATATTTTTTAACCAAAAAACAAGAGACAAAACACACATGACATAAATTGAATAAGTACAAAATATGAAAATTATAAGGTTTGAACATTATTTATGATCCATGAGGGAACACACTATATATTTTATTAAGTGAGAAATTGATTTATAAGGGAAACACTCCTTCTAGAAACCCTACCTATCCCTAGTTACAAGGGACTCATTTTGGGCACCTTACTTAAAGAAATACATTGGCAATGCTCTCTATGATGAACTAGAACCGCAAGCGCTCTATGGAGAAGTCCCCCAATGGGATTGAATTTTAACCCATCTTATTCCTTATGAATTGGATCTCACTTATTATCATCACATAAGAACATTTTTTCCCAACTCATCCTAAATATATGATCTTAGTAGAATCCAATCGGTATCTTTTGGATGCACCACCTTCCAATCTCTATGGAGAGAACACCCTTTGAATCTGACCTTCATAAACATCCCTCCACTCATTCAAAGGAATCTACCACCTTAACTAGTTCTTTTGATGAATATTTCACTATACTATATACTCAGTGATCTCCCCTTACATAACCCCCATGAAATACAATAACCCTTACACAACTTCATAACTAACTCTTACACAATTACATTGTGTCTTTGCGCTTATATAATTTGGAATTAGTTACTACCAACATTCACCACTTCCTCTAGAAATTATGTGTCATATCTAAAATATCCTTCCTCCTATGTCACTATATACTCTAGAAAGTGGTTTCTCCCTAAGTGAAGGATTTTTTATATTCCTATTTCTGCATCCTCACACTTTAACATGGTTTTTTCTTCTTTTATTATAATTTTATTGACCTGAATCAGATATCCATGATGAAGTTGAACTTGTCTCTATTTGGTTCTTCTAAGTGTAATTTTGAGAACATAACTTTCATAAATTCCATCATTTAACTAAAGAATTGTTCTTACACCAAAACTTAGAAGATTATATAGATAGTATGTTTTATAAATTTTGTAAATATATAGGAGTTTAAAATTGATGAAATATTTAATATGATAGCTTAAATTATGCATTAAACAAGTGGAACAAGGGGTTTATACATCATATAGTTTTATATAATGGATTACTTAAAGTTAAATTGGATCAGAATAAAATATATGTCATTATCATCTTATTTACTTCTTATGTGATAAGGATTATTTTTGTAAACAAGTTTTTTTATTAATAAAATGTGATGATTATTTTGATGAGAATTATTGTGAATGATTCAAATTATATAATATTTTTAAAATGATGTTCTTATTTTCTAAAAGATACTCCAAATGCATAAAATATAATATATGATATGGAAATAATTTTTTATTAAATATTCTCAAGAAATAAAATAAGTTTTATTTCCTACACACAAAGAAGTTTTTGTATATTAGCATGATATTTTGAAATGAATGTAATTTCAAATAAGATAATGGGAGTATGTTTGAACTTAGAGAAGTTTAAAGGTAAAAAATATAGATTTATACTAGTCAAATTAAAAATTGAAAGTCACTTAATATCTTAAAAGGTTTAGGTAATAATCATAATAAGTTAATATAAATAGTTTCATTAATTACCAATATATTTTAAGGGAAATTTTTTATGGAAAATATTTCAAGGAGGATGATGATGATGAACTTGGAAAAATTTATAAGTGGAAAAAAATGATTAACATCATAACAAATGATGTTATGAAGTAAAGTTGTTTGAATACTTGTTTAAGGAGTTGAGTGGTATGAATATGATTCCTAAGTCTTTCCATTATTCAAGCTAGATTTCGTCATAAATTTTACTTACTAAATGGGTTTAGTGGGAGGGATTTATTAGTTGGATGCCTATATATGTGTAAAAAAATACATAGAGATTCAATGAGTTTAACAAAACCCTAAAAGTGTAGAAAACAAAGAACTACTAGAAAAATGACCTACGAACAAGGTTTCCATAGCCACTTCTGGTAAAACCATGGTCATAGGTCAGCCTATGGCTATGGTCCAAGGTTTATTATGGTCATAGGGGTCATATTTCCTTGGGAAATGTCACTTTTGGTCATAGAATGATGTAGGAAAATCATTTCCATCACAGTACTGGCATGGTAACAACTTAAAAAGTCCCTTATTCGCATACATGTTTTCATGTGATTATATCCCATATTAGGACTCACCTTACACCATGGGAAAAGAACATGTGGCTATATACCCCCTAAATAATCACCTTATCCCATGGTAAAGTTTGATTGTGGTTGTATCCCCCATTAGGGCTCACTTTATTCCATTGAAACATTTCTCCATGGTCACATCCCCTCTCTAGACTCACCTTATGCAATATGTGGGTTTTTATGTGGCTCTATCACCCCTTGGGACTCACCTTATGCCATGGGAATGTTTGCCTATGGATATATCCCATATTAGAAGTCACCTTAGGCCATAGTCACATTTTCATGTAGTGTCATCCCCCATAGGGACTCGCCTTATGCAACAAAATTGTCTTCCCATGGTCATATCCCCCTCGAGACTCGCTTTATAACACGGTAATATTTTCCAGTGGAACTATCCCCCCCTCAGGACCCACCTTACGCCACAAGTAGGTGTATCATGGTCATGGGTCCCATTATAATTATTATAATAATTATATATATATGTGTGATGATAGGGATTTTTCATTAATCTTTAACCAATAAATTATTATTTACCTATTAATGTAATAAAGTGCACACCCATGTTTGATCTCTCGAGGAGGCCGCTCACACGAACAGATTTTCTATTGTCACTGATTATTATCTAAAAATATACTACCTAATGAAAACTAAAACAATAATTGTTTTGAAAAATGTATATGATATTTATATATATGTGATATATATATCTTTGTGTGTGTGATATAAAAATATAGAGAAAATAAAAAATAATACATAAAGAGATTAGTGAGAATAAATTTTTGTTCTTAAGTGTTTACAGTGATGAAATAATTATTATTTAATATATTCTAATCATTTTATAAAATTTTGAGATCAAACCTGTCACTCAACACCCTTCCATTTAAATTTTTATTATCCCACACTGACCCTCTACATGTGTGATAATCTCTCTAACATCATCATCATAATGATACTCCATTGTATACTACATTATGATGTTAAAGGAGATGAATATTGATGAACGAGTAGAAGAGTACAATATTAGAAAAAGATACTACTCTCTAAAGTCAATTTAACCACTATTTAAATTATCAGAATAGAATAAAGATAAACATCCAAGTGAAATAAACTCAAAATAACACTACTCCACCCTCAAACAATGGCAAGGTTAGTTCTCAATTTTCATGGAGTTAGGAAGGAGCACGACATGGGAAACATAAAATAGAAAAAAAAGAGAAGAGGAAGAGAAAAATGTAAAACTATAATAATATAAATTGAAAATATATAATACTATAACAGTATAATAATCCCTACTTAGATTCTTAAAATGGATAACTCCTTTTAGTGATTGTGGATATGTACATTTATAGGCAATAGGGGTGAAATATTTTGTCTCCAAATATATTTTATTAAATTTGGTATTTTCTCATCCCAATAAATGGAAAAATATTGGAATCGTGTATTATTTAAATTTGTTCATATCTATATTTTATATTGAATCAAAAGAATTAGAGCTTTATTGTCCATGTGTATCAAAGGTTATGATAGTTTTACTTGGGAAAACATTTCTAGTTTGGAGATTGTTTAAATTTCAATGCTTCAATTTATCATGCCATTATGAACTTGAAATCACCAGAATCTAGAGTATCAACAGTAATAAAAAAAATTCCTCTGTATTTTCATTATCTCCCTTAAAAATTCATCTCATTTTTTCTTTCCATGTGTGAGATCTGGGTCTATATTCAAATTTATCCAAAACTAATCACAAATTCCAAGGCCTAAAGTGTGAGATTATTTTGGGATTTTATTTTGGGATTAAAATGAAGGCCTAGTTGAATGAAATGTATCCCATAATTTTTTGAAGCCTATAATAAAGGAATTTCATAATATAGATTATTTTATAAAATATTATGGCTTAAATACCATATTTATATAAGAATATTTAAAATTAAAAAATAATCCATTTTCACAATTGAGTCCAAAATTTTCCTAAAACCTGAAAATGTAAAAATTAACCTAAAAATAAAAAATTGGTGGAATTAAAACATTTAATTAAAGAATAAAATTTATGACAATATGATCTTCATCAATCCCTCACACTTAACCATTGCACTCTCAGACAATCATCTAATACCAAGATCAAAGAAAAATTTACATGGTATAATTGGAAACATCACATAATTATCAAACCCAAAATAAATTAGCATGACTCATACATGGATAAAAATTACATAACTCCTATCCAATCATAAAATTCCATTCAATATCATGTTAATTACCATGTTCATTTCATACAAACCTCCCTAAAAATTTATTTCTCTACCACTCATTAATTTTTGATATGTGGTTTTTTCATTCTCATTAACATGTGTGATCTCCCTAGTCTTGTGAAAATTATCATCTCTACACACTGTGAGACATAAAAAATTCTATAAATCAGGAGAAATTTTCATGGTGATTTGGTGGTTAAGTATTGGTGGGTAAAAACATTTTAAATTTTTAGGCTGAAAAGACGAGGTTGAATTCTAAAATTCCAATACATGAATATTCAAGTTAAAACATAGGAAATATCTCACTCAATTACCCTTATAGTATGTGAAACAAAACACCCCTTTTTTAATGACATTATCCATTAGTAAATCAATGAATATAAGGAATTAATTCATTTAAATTCTCCATTTTTTCATTTTTTTATTTTTTAAACTTTTTACTTTTTTCATAGGGGATTAGAAGATGATAAAATAAAATGAATGAATGAAAATTCAAGCTATAAATTTTGGATAGGGGCATGATTCATAAAATAATGGACAATTAAAAATTAAAAATCATCTCCTTTTTTAATTTTTATATTTTTTTTAATTTTTCCATTTTTTTGGAGAATAGGATAATATAAATGAATTAAAATGAATAATGACTCATTCACATGTCTAAAATGCCCAAAAAAATTTCACATTCCTCACATTAACCTGAAATGAGTTTCATCCCAAAAAACAAACACTAAATACCCCTCCCCCACACTCAAACTTGAGATATCTATGAAAAAATATTAAGAGTGAAGGTAGGTTAAGATAAATTGGTTTATAATGTAGTTTAAACCTATAAGTAAACACATGGACTCTAAGGTATAAATAAGGGTATATGTTAATGTGGGTCTCAAGTGAAAAAATGTAGCTATCCAAATAAATTCCTCAATCATTTCAAAAATATTTCATGAAATTCAAAGATTTAAAAAAGAAAATCATAATTTTTGGATCACACAACATGAATCAAGACTCTCAAGAAAAATATAAATATAAAGAATGTTTCAAAAATATTTAAAAAAATCTTAGTATGGGAAGTATTTTTATTTTGTATAGTACTATTTTACATGAGTTTCACATTCATTCAAACTTTCTTAAATAAAAAGATTGGAAATTAGGAAATAAAATCTATATAGAAATTATTTAAATAATCAGATATTAAAATAAAGAAATGTTAAAAAAATACCATAATTTTATGAATTTTACAAATTATTCAATTAACATCAATGTCCTAAAAACATACAAAATAAAAAAAATAGAAAAAAACATGAAAAAATCTAGATTTCCATGCATGAAAAACAAAAAAAACATGTAAAAATTCCTAAAAACACATTTCCATCCCCACACACTTAGGATTTAACTACACCTTAATTTAATATCAAACATAATAAAAATATGAGTGGATATAAAACAATTATAAGGATAGATACAACCTATATTTTTTTAGGCAGTGGAATCTTTGAGTTAAGTTCATAGTTTCTGCCACTTCAAAACATCAAGAAAGAAAGAAAAAAACAAAACATAAGAAATTTATTAGAAGAAAGAAAAAGTAGTAAAAATAAAATAAAATGGAAAAGAGGATAGATTTTGGGTGAAACCCCCCCCCCCAAATAGTTTCAAGATTTTTACTACCCTTAGTCAGACAATTATAGTTGGTCATCCCCAATTAGAGTGTGGATATGGTTTTTATGGTATGAACTGCTACATATTATTCCTCCCAACATCTATAAGTGTATTCCAAGAGTGGAAACCCACAATTAAAAGAAGAAATGTCCCAAAACCCATAAAATAATAAATAGATTGGTATAAGTGAAAATGGGGGAAGAGAAGGTAGAGTGGATCCCTTTTGACTATCATGGTTTCCTCCATGAGATATGAAAATTGGTGTAGAAGAAGGGGATCCTCAAGATATTTTTTTATTCTTAAAATTTTATAACCATTTTCTCCTTAGCTATAGTAACTTAGTACTCATAATAATCACTCTCAAGGGTAAGCATAATAACTGGTTCATCAAAATAAAAATAAGGCTAGTGAATTGGATTTGATAAAAGTGTAAAATCTAAAATAGAAGAATCTAGAGTTAAGTCCACTCACTTCAACTGATCAGCTTCATGTATTGGTTCTTTTTTAAAAGAATTTAGGAGGATTTTTTTGTGTGTGGGAAGTTATGTTTAGTTCATTTTACACCTCCATTATATCTTCATTAAAATTACAAAGGATGAGTTATTTTTGTGCCTTGACCACCTTTTTATGGAAATCTAAAAATCAGTGCGAGAATTCTTCGAGCTCCATGTCCAATGCTTCTAAAATTGTTTGTTCAAGGTGTTCATTCAGGTCCTATATAATATATTTTAATGACTATCTATTATAATTAGACATAGAAACCCCACATACTTTTCTGGATAAATTTCTAACTGTTTCACTCAAAGAATTGGAGGTTTCATTATAAATGAATTTTTATTTTTAAATTTTATAAATTTATAATTTTGTTTGGTTTTTTATGAAAAAAATGAGTGCAAGAGATGAAATCCACATAAAAATTCCAAATTTATAAGAGGTATTTTTCATGAATCCCTAACTAATAAATTCTTATTTATCTATAAATATAGTAAATTGAACACCTAAGGTCAATCTTTTGAGGAGGTCACTCACACGCATTGATTTTCTATTATCACTAATTATTATCTAAAGATATATTACTAAATTAAAACTACTACAATTGAGTTTTTGAAAATTAATATGATAATATGTGTGTGTGTGTGTGATATAAAGATATAGATAAAATGAAAAAGAAGACACAAAGTGGTTAATGAGAAGAAACTATTGTTCCTAGGAGATTATGGGGAAGTAATCATTATCCTTTAAAATATTATTATTATTCTATCTAGTGTTGAGATCATCCCTATCACTAAAAAACCTCCAATTTAAATTTTTATTACCCCACACTAACCCTTATCTTGAAGCATAATATCCCTCACATCATCACCATGATTCTACTCCACCATATGCTACATTATGATGCCGAGGAATATGAATATTGATGAATGAGAATAACACAATAGTAGAAAAAGTTATTGCACTCAACAATAAATTTAACCATTATTAAAATTATTATAATAGAATAAATAGAAACATTAAAGTGTAATAAAATCAAAACACCCCCCCCCCCCCGAACAATAGTGAGGTTAGTTCTCCATTTTCATGGAGTTAAAAAGAAGCACGATAGGGAGAACATAAAATAAAAGGGAAGATAATATGAAGAGAGGAAGAGAAAACTAGAATAATATATAAATGATTGTGGATATATACATTTATCTACAAGAGGGGTGAAATATTTTGGCTCCAAATATGTTCTCCAAAAGTTGGTTCACTTTCATCACACTAAATGTAAAAGTATTGGAAAGTTATCTTCTTGAAAATTTTTCTTATCTGTCTTGGATATTGACCCAAAAATTTTGATCTTTGTTGACCACATGTAGCAAAGGTTTTGATAGTTGTACCTAGGAGAATATTTATGGCTTGGATATTATTTGAATACCAATACTTTGGTTTTAAATACCATTATGACCTTGAAAATGCTAGAATATTTTGTAGCCATAATAATGAAAAATTTTCCTCCACCTTTTCACTATATTATTTCAATATTTTAGCTCATATTGACCTTACATGTGTGATATGTGGTTCCATCTTTAAATTTCACCAAAATTGGGCACAAATTCCAAGTCCCAAATTGTGTGATTCATTTGTACCTCTTATCATTGGATTCAACTGAAGGTACGGTTGAATGAAATGTATCTCATAATGTTGTAAATACTAAAAAAATAATTTTATAGTTTTTATTGGTGTATAAAAATTTATGGAACTGAATACCATGTTGATATAAAAATACATAAAATTATAAAATAATCCATTTTCATAATTGAGTCCAAAATATTCTTAAAACATAAAAAATTGTCAATTAATATTAAAATAACAAATTATTTGGATTAAAACATTGAATTAAAAAAATAAAATGTATAAAAATATGAGATCCATAAATATATATCATGTTCTGGTTTGGTGGTTTAAGTCACTTGATTCTAATTCAGAGGTCCAGGGATCGAATCTCATCACATCATATTTTTAAAATTTTACATATAGACATAGGTAAGTGATTGTGTCTATAACCCTAATGGTATGGAAATTTCCCATGGGTATAGAGTGACATCCATGAGCAGTTTTGATGGGTGTAGAGTTCTTTCCACGGGTGGCACTCATGGATATAGATTTTCTTCCATAGGCACCATCTCATGGCTATGGGCCTACGACCATGGGTGGCTATGCCTATGGTTGTAAGTGAATCATCAGTTTCCAATGAAAATAATCCTATAGAAATAGTAAATTTCCTATTACTATAAAATAGATGACTATATCCTTTACTATAGTGTTCTATGAGATGTATGATCATGGTATTATCCTATGACCACGATCATGGGGCCTATAGCCATTAATTTTAACCATTTTCATAGCCCTTTTTCTAGTAGTGTAAGATTGATTTGACAGTCTATCATATGTGATATGTTATAAAAATGATTATGTGTAGTTTTTTTGAAATATTATTATAGATATTGAGAATATAAAATATATCATGTTATAAAAAATGTTATCTCCACTTTATCATTCTTTCACATTTGTTATTATTATAGTTTGTGATGTAATTTTAAGGTTATAATGAGTGAGATTCTTATATCGAGATATAAAATATGCTCATAAGGAACAAAACGAGTTTTGTACACTAGACGACCTATGAAGTATATACCACATGGTGTGTCATACACTATTTCTTTATCATGTTATGGGTGTATGTTTCATATTAAATCTCTTATGTGAGGTTGGTGAGATACCTAACATGATAAACTTTGTACTTTGATACATTTCTTAAGAAAGTATTGTGGTTAATATAATCAAGAGGTGGTTGAGTATGTTTTTGATCATGTTGTCAGGTAGAGATTAACCAAAATGATATTTTTTCCTCTTGTATGATGAGTATGGAATATGGGCCCTCAATCGAGATAGACTAATAAAGTTTATAACTATATATGGATTGAAATACTTTATATTTCATGGTCACTCGATGTTTTGGAAAAAGATATTATATGATTATAAATACTAACATATGATTCATAAGTCCCGATAACTATAAGGGTATGCATCCTTGTAGCTTGTTCCTTTGTGTGGTTTAGGTGTTGGAGGTGCCGAGAGAAGTCTTAGAGGAGGAAGGAGGGGAGTTAAGCTGAAATTTCAGCTGCAGAGCTGGTTTGTAGTGTGGAAACTTTTATTTCTACATAGAGTCTATTTGGGATATGAGGTTAAGGATTAGTGGGTATGTGATAGAATGGAATCTAGGGAGGTAAGTTTTGGTGGTTCTTTATTTTCCAGGGTCACTATGTCATAGATCTGAGTTGTGGTGTAGTCTTATTCTTGGGCAATTATAATTCTATGGAGTAGTGGTTCCTTGGAATCATGGTCCTTCTTCTGATTTATAGGATATATGGTATGGATCACACCATATTTCTTAGGATTTTATTTGAACATGAATGATATGGTGTGGTCACTTTCCTTACATAATATTTTTGACTAATGTTGGCATCTTTAAATTGTGGTATAGGGATTTTCATTGTGGCCTTCTAACATCCAATTTTCCTATAAATTCATTAACTCCCTTAGAACTTTTCATCCTCCCAAATTTTTCTCTCAAATACTAGGAATCCAAGAGATATTTTTTAAGGTATTTAAATCCTTTTTTCTTAGATTCTACTCCCATCTTATAGAGTTCGCTCTATGGTGGTCTGATGTGAGTTTTCTATTTTTCTCTTATGTTTTATTCTTAATTTGGTTTTTTTTTCTCTTATTCTATCTTTCCATGTTATATTGGTTCATCTCCTTTGTTTTCATAGTGTTATTTTGATTTTTGGTGGTGTGTTCATGGTGTGTTGTCCATAGGGACTATTGATTCCTTCCAGGAGAGTTGATCGGAGATTTGTGCTTATTATTTTGTTCTCATTCAAAGGATGTTAAAAGCCTCAATGTAGGGGATTTTATTTTATCTTGTATTAAAGTAAAATTGTAAAGTCAACATTATTTATATCATTAGGTAATAATGTAATCAACCTTAATAAATATTAAATGGGAAATAAATAAATAATTTGTTTTGATTGTACCAATTGTATGTATTTATGTCACGTTAATGGTTTACCTATTTATTTGATAGATATTGTGATATATTTTGTTATGATATAGTTTATAATGTTTGTTGTGCTTGGTAATTAAATAAATAATATAAATCTAATAATTATTTATGACTAAATAATAAAGAATAATGTTTAATGGTTATCATTCTTCATTATATTTGATGAAAATTGAAGTGATGATTAAAGCATGTTTAAAGAACTTATAGTTGTTGATAGCTAATATCTTGGGTTGAAAATGGGTGTAAATTATGTTAAATGAATTAGTTAATTCAAGATGCTTACAAATCAGTTTTTTTCTAAAGATAATTGTTTTTTGGTTGATCTAACCTATTTTTTTATGAAGGTTTGATGCCTTGGTTCTAGGGCCTAGATTCTCTACTAATTTCTTGATGTTTTCTTACTAGATTGTGTGTTTTCTATATATGTGGAACTTTTATATGAAATTTAATGTGAGAATGGGGTGGATAATGTTTTGGAAATAAATGGGTGGGGATTCATAGGCTTGTGGCATGGGTTAGTGTCTAAGATAGTGAGATGGATGGTGATATGCATAGTGGTGTCGAGGAGAGCACTATGAATAATGTATTGGGTTGAAGTTGGGATTTCCTACTATTTATTATTCTAAAATTCAGGATGATTTCTTTTTAATGATTATAATTTAAAGTTTAAATAGTTATGTTTCATATTTCTAAATTTTTGTTCCCCACTGCTTAATCCAGTTGCTTGTTCTTGGTATATTCATATTTTTTGGTAGCTTAGGAAGAGTACTAGAGTACCTAGAATTATGGAATGGTAATGACTATTAAATGGTTTAACTCATGGGGTTTGTATTTTTATGGTTGTCTTGGGATAATCAGATATTAATTATGTAAATATGGAATTTTCAACTCTATATTTAATTATAATACCCTTTGAAATTTTTGTGTTCTTATAGATTATTTAGTCCTTAGTATTGACAGTTGGGTATTTGAGATATGATAGTTGTAGTTGAGGTTAAGGCTATGTATTTTTCCTTAATTTTTTTTATGAGCTATATATATATATATATATTATGTATATAATGTGATTTCATTATCTACCTCACCCATGTCAGTAGGGAAACTGATACCTAGTGAACTATGGGGGTGTTTTCCACAACATCTAGGTTGGCAAGGACAAATGGATAACTACCCCCTCTCCCCCGATCTCTTCTCCTGGGAGTATTATTATGTTATTTTATATAGAGTGTTTATTTTCCCATATATTTTTGTATAGTTTTGTAGTGTATTATGGTTATTTCACACACATGTATCTCTATATATAGTATCTTAAGGATTATTAAAGGTTTGTTGTGTATGGCATGTAATAGCTTGGGTATAATGCGTGACTTGCACCCTGTGGTGGCTCCTGTGAACTACTTGGTTGCTATATTTTAATGATATTGATGAGGATATTATGTGGAAAATGAGGTGTGGTTTTTTATATAATTACCTTTAACGTGTGTGGATTATTTAGAGAGAGGTAGAGATGACTCAGGAAGTGTGAGGTTGGGGTGAGAGAGGAAAACCAGTCGGGGTGTGGTAATGGGATACCTTTACTTTTATTATTATGTTGGATATTATATTATTACTCATATGAAATATTTGGTGAGAGATCTATGGTGAGGATGATAATTTAGCATACTTGATTAGGTGTCAAATTCGTTTCATTGCTTATTCACTAGGATTTAGTATGCTTTATTTAATTTTTCATAAGAGACTTTGGGGAGGATCAAACTGATTATACCTTTTATGATCACTATACATATATATAAACTATTATTCAGGTCCACATGAGCTGGTTAGTGGTCAGGATGACCATTACTAGCTCGTGGATTAGTTCAGAAGATGTTTGGGCTTTAAGGTCACTATTAAGGATTTTCTTTTAGTACGTGTAGCTTCATTTTCACAGTTGTTCATTTTGTATGACATTACATACATATTTTGTGATATTTTATGTTTTATGAGTAGGATTTGTTTAGTGGTATCATCTTATCTATTGTTACATGTGTTCTTCGTAGAGTATAATATCTCTCATTTGTGTGTATGGCATCCCCTTAGTGTTAGTATCCAACCTGTGGCCTATTGGAGACAAGATTTAGGCATCATTGTCACTCTTCCCTCATTTTTATCCTATGAGGGGTACCTTTGGGGGGATTGTTCATGAAAAGTTGGTATAAATAGATAGTTTAAAGGATATAATAGAGTTTGGAGGTAGGCACTGGTGAAGACTATATGGGAAGATAGGGAGATGGTGTCAGATGAACTTAGTATGTGGTATAAACAAGGGAGACTGGCTAGGAAACAGGTATTTAGGGACCCCTATGTCCTGATGTAAGGACCTTCAAGTTTACTGAGCCTATTTATCCAAGTGATATAGGTTGTAGGGTAGAGACCTTGGATAAGATCATGCATCATTCTTGTTTGAACCTATGTTTGAAATAGGTGGGATTTAGGGTTATTTTGAACCTTAATTAATATTCTATATTCTATATTATATATTCTAGGTTTAGGAGTCCCTAATAATTTTTTCTTTTTTAGGGATGACTCCAGGTCGACATCCTCATCAGGTTTATGGTGAAGATGTTTGGCAAGATGTGTCAGAAGATTGACGTAGTATTGAGGTGGAAAACAGTGACACTTTGAGGGGGAAACTCTTAGAGTTTCAATTCCATTTTATATATAAGTATGAGGGATTTGTTTTGTATATATTGATAAAGGAATGGTTGGAAGATTTTTAGATAGTCTTCAGTTCAATCTGTGCTCAGAAGGATCACTTGTCTTCTTTGGCGATGATGATATTGTGTGGGGCAGTTAGGAAGTGGTGGTTCTTATTCCTCAATGATCGTGATGATTCATATATTTCATGGGAGAAGTTATGAGATTTGTTCTCATCCAATTTTCTTTCTTCAACCGCAAAGGTGTCAAACCTTCAGGAACTGCTTTCCCTTTGATAAGGTGGTTTCAGCATGTGGTAGTTTGGGATCCATTTCAGAAACCTTATCTGATATGTTGTGAACTTGCTTCCAAATGATAAGGTTAGGGTGAGAAATTTCAAGGAGGTATTACATTTATAGATCTAGTTTTAGGTCACTCTATTTATGTTGTTGATTTATCTAAAGGTAATGGAAAGAGTAGAGGTTTTTGAGAGAATGTTGGCCAAGATTATATCATCATGAGATGGGAGCTATTGGGATTATACTCATAGAAATGTTGTGGTTTGGGGTTCCCAATTTCCTTGACAGAAGGGTTTTTAGATATTCGGGGGTAGGACTTATCCCTCTTCATCCTGTTTCATTTTGGTTGGTGGATATCAATCCCCTACTAAGGTGTTATACTTTTTTTTCTTATAGAGGCCATGATTATCATGAGAAATAGTGTCTGACCTTTCTAAGAAGACAACATGTGACTAGTGGTCTAATTTGGATTCTGTTGTTGTAGAATTATCATCCAAGGAAATAAAAGAAGGGTGATCCATCATATAATCAGTATAGGGGATATGAGATAGGTAGACAACAGCCTTATTATGCTTCTCATCCTTAGAGATAATAGTTTAGTCATGGATCGGGTCATCATTAGGGTTAGAGAGGTTGTGGAGAAGGTTTTGGTCATATTTTTTCTCTAAAGTTGCAAGTTCTAGGCGAGTTGAACATTTTTTAAGGTACTGTTTTCTTTTTTTATACTTTATTTCATTCCTTGTTGGATTTAGGACCTATATACTCCTTCATTTCACCAATCTTGGTCCATATTTTGGGACTTGAGGTGGAGATGATTTCAGTTCCCTTAGTGATGATGATGTCGGTTGAAGGTCGATCTAATTTATATAAAGGGTGCAGAGAATATGGGCTAGTGATAGGGTGGCACATTTCTTGGGGATACTTACTATGTTTATGGATGCAACTATATGGAATCATCATTGACATGGATTTGTTGTATTTGGTGAAGGTTATCATAGATTATTTCAGGAAGTGGATTTTATTCTGTAATGATGATGGAGAATCTTTCATGTTTTTTGGAAAGTGAGACCCTCAAATAGGCCAGAGGCATGTTCAGTAACTATATTCTTTGTTATGAGAGTTGATCATAAGTTCATTAGAGTTTCATATGGTGAAGTTTCCAAGGGTTTTGTAAGAGTACCTCTATGTCTTTCTTAAGGAGGTTTTTGGCACTACCCCCTCGATGGAAGATCAAGTTTGGGATAGAGTTACAGTCGGTAACTTCTCTAATATTTCCCACTCCATATAGGATGGTGCATTATTAGTTGTTTGAGTTACATATACAAGTTTATAATCTCATTTAGTGGGGTTTTATTCAACTGAGTGTGTCACCTTGGGGTCCGATTTTGTTTGAAAAGAAGGTTGATGACAGTCTACATCTATGTATCTATTATCATTACTTGAACTATGTGATATTGAAGAATCTCTACCCTCTTCCACTAATTGATGATTTATTTGATCATATGAAGAGATCCAATTAGTTCTCAAATATTGATCTATGATCGTAATATCATCAGATGCATGTGAAGGATGAATATATTTTGAAGACTACTTATTAATGTTTTTATGGGAATTATTATTTCATTGTAATGTCATTTGGTGTGAAAAACACTCCATATATGTTCTTGGGACTGATGAATAAGGTGTTCTGAGAGTTTCTGGATTGATTCTTCATGGTTTTTATTAACTAAATCCTTATGTACTTCACGTTTGAGGAAGAGAACACAGAGCATCGATGGGTTGTTTCATGAGTTCTTTGTTGACAACACCTATTCATGAAGTTGTCAAAGTGTGAGTTATGAGATTTTGAATAGTGTTTCTTGGGGAATTTTGTGTCCCAAAATGGGTTATTCATGGATACATAGAATATTGAGGTGGTATTTTCATGGGTAACCCCCATGAATGTTGCAGATGTGTAGAGTTTCCTAAGACTTTCAAGTTCTTATAGGAGGTTTATACCAAACTTATTTTAAATTATGGATCCTTGTAATATTTTATCCAAAAAGGATCAGGCATTATTATATACTAACCAATTCTAGGATTATTTTGAGTATCTAAAGGAGAAGCCGGTTGGCACCCTAGTTCTCTATTTTCCAGAAGGAGTTCAATTTGAGGTTTATAGCAGTTCTTTGAATCTTGTCTTAGGTAGTGTCTTGATGTAATAGGAGGTGGTTGTTTCTTATGGGTATTGGTAGTTATGACCCAATGAACATAACTATGTCACCCATTATCTCTAGTTGGAAGAAGTTTTGTTTTCCTTGAAGTTGTGGGGACACTATCTTATCGAAGAATGTTTTATGATTTTCAATGATCAAAAGAGAATGTGGTATGTCTTCTCCTAGTGTAATAAGAACTTGTGACAACAATGGTGGATATAATTCTTTCAATACTATGAATTCAAGATTTATGATACACCAAGATAGGGTAATTTTGTAATTGATTCATTAAATAGGAATTCATGCAATGATTCCATGTATGATTTTGGAGATTCTTAAAGAGTGATGGAAGATCTCTCTATGATGTATCTTGTTAAGGGAGAGTTTGGTGGCAGGGGATCATTTTTTAGATGATGGTTCAGTCATACTTAGTACATCATCTGTAGTATTCCAATTTGGTGGATTCCAAGGTGGAAGTCTATAAATATGGATTATTCTTTGGTGAATCCCCTGAGGGATGGTCTAAGGATGGTCATCACTTGGTGTTATTTCAATAGAGTATTTTTGTTCCTTCGATAATGCATGAGGTGATTATCCATGAGTTCCACAACTTTCCATTGGTGGTATATCATCCTGGAGTAAAAAATATGTATTGTTCTCTGAGAATTAATTTTTTTTGGAATGTTTCGAAGCATTTAGTTGCAAGTTTTGTTTCCAGGTGTTTAGTATTCTAGAAGGTGAAGGTTGAACATTGTGTTTTCAGTGGTTTACTCCAGCCATTAGATGTTCCTCAGTGAAAGTGGGAAGATATTTTGATGAATGTATTCATTGTTTTACCTTTATCTTATATGTTTATTCATGTATTGTTTGATAGAATTGGCTCAATTCTTAGTGATAAAGGAGTTAATCTTAGTGGAGGTTTTATCGACACAATATCAGGAGGAGGTGGTGAGGATTCATGGAGTCCATGGGATTATTGTCTTTGATTGTGATCCCCATTTCACCACTAGGGTATGGAGATGTCTTTAGCATTATTTTGGCTCTCATTTGTTCCTCATTACTTATTTTCATCCATGGATGAATGCTTAGACAAAGCAAACCATCCAGACTCTTGAAGAGATGTTGTGTGCTGGTGTCCTATATTTTAGAGATTTTTGGGTGAGGCACCTACCTTTGGTTGAGTTTGATTACAAAAATAGTTTTAACTCCACCATTGGTATAGATTTGTTTGATTATATTTATGGTTGAAATTTCCATTCTTCATTTTATTGCATTGGGGTTGTGGAATTAGAAAATCTTGGGCTGGAACTAGTGCACAGCACAATAGAAATGGTGTAGGTGATTTATAAGTGGATAAGACAGCACAGGACCATCAAAAGTCATATGTTTCCCATAGAAGAATACCTATGGATTTTGACATTATAGATCATGTGTTATTGAAGGTGACTCCTCATCATGGTAAGTGAAGGTTTGTTAATGGGAGTAAACTTTCTTCCCATTTTGTTGGGCCTTTCAAGGTGTTGAAACATTTCAGATTCACTGTATACCGGGTAGAACTTCCCTCATAGATGAGTCAGATTCATGATTTCATTCATGTTTCATAGTTTTTCCTCTATCTTCAAGATGGTTATCACATCATCAGTTGGGGCAGGATTGATGTTGATGATGATACAACCTTTGAGGAGCGGCCTGTGGAGATCCAAGACTACCAGTATAAGGTTTTATGTGGGTGTTCTATCCCCTTGGCTCATTTTCTTTCGCAAAACGGTGGTGTGGAGGAGAGAACTTGGGAATGTGATTCATGGATAAAAGCCTATTACCCTAAGTTTTTTTATGTTTATTTCTTATTTATAAAGGTTTTTTTATGATTTTGACCTTTATTTATCCCATGATATAATTCTTTATTCCTTGATTCCTTATTTATGGCCTTACTCGTATTTGAGAGGTATCTCCCCTGGGAGAGTTTTTTTCAGCTGGTTGTTAGTGTTACATAGTTTTTTGTCTTGTTCCTCTAAGTAAGGTGGTTGTGTTATCATGATGAAGAGGTTCTTGAGAGGTTTCTCATGGGGTAGTTGATCAGATTAAATTTTTCCTTCCTTTGTCTCTAGATTTGGTTTTAATTCTTGAGGGTGAGAATTATTTGATAGGTATATTATGTAAGGGTTTGGATCTTATAGCTTATTCCTTTGAATGTTTTAGCATACTACAACATCTTTGTGTTGATGGGAACTTCTTCTAACCTATTCATACCTTTGATGTTTTCTAGCGTGCTCCTTTCCCTAGCTAGATTAAGGTCAATGTGGATGGTGCATCCAAAGGCAATCTGGGCCCCATGGGTTGTGGTTCCATCTTTAGTAACCATCTTGGTCAGATCCTAAGATTCTTTTATAGTAGTTGTGGCATTTCTTATTCACTGGAGGCTAAGATGATGAGTATGATTCATGTCATTTCTTTTTCCAAGAAACATGGTTAGATAAACCTCTAGATTGAGAGAGACTCGACCACCATCGTGCAGGAAAAATGGAATGGTGTGATACACCTTAAATGGTCGATCACCATCCATTGGATGGACTGCACCTGCTCGCTTCTCATCATTAACTTCATCATCACTCATATATATCGTGAATCCAACATGGTTGGTGATAAACTTTCCAACAAGGTAGTCAACCCAGATATCACTTGGCTTGAGGATCTTCCAGCAAATTTACTTCCCATTTATAATAAGGATTGTAATATATTTTCATCTTTTAGACTTTTGTAAACTCTTTCTTTTATAATTATTGTGCCTTGGTTTTCAGGCCAAGGCACCATCCTCTTCAAAAAAAATGTCATAGAGTCTAGTTAGGAGATGAAGTTGGGCATAGGTGGGCAGGTTGTAACATGGAGTTTTGGGAGGTATTTTTCAGTGGTTCTTTCTTTTTGGGGGTCACTATGTCATAGAGTTGAGTTACAGTATAGCCTTGTTCTTGGGTAATTATAATTTTGTGACATAGTGGTTTATTTGTGTTATGGTTATTCTCCTAATCTATAGGATTTATAATGTGGACCATTCCATGTTTCTTGTACATGACTTTGACCAGACATGTTGTGGCATGATCTATTTCCTTATATCATAGTTTTTCCTATGTCAGAATCTCTATGCCATGGTGTAGGGAGTTGTGTCATGGTATTCTGATTTCTAGTATGCCTATAAATCCTCAAATCCCCTTAAAAATTATCTTTATCCCAACTTTTTCTCTCAAACACTAGGTTCCTAGGGGAGGTTTTTTTAAGGCCTTTTAATCACCTTTAATCAGATTCAACCCCTTGTCATTTATAGTTTGTTCGATGGTGGTTTGAGGTGATTTTTCCCTCTTCCTCTTATGGTTTCTTCTCTGTTCAATTTTTTTTCTCTCGTTATACCTTCTTATGATATGGAAGTTTATCTTATTTATTCTCATGGAGTTCTTTTGATGTTTGGTGGAATATTCATGGTGTAGTTCCCATATGGATCATAATTTTCTGGGAGGAGAAGTGATCAGATATTTACGCTTGTTGTTTCATTCTTGTTTGAAGAATGTTGAAAGCCTTGAGGTAGGAGATTCATTTATTCTCTTGTTCTAAATTGAAATTTTTAATTTATCATGATTTATCTCATTGGTTAATAGTGGAATCAACCTTAATAAATATTAAACCAGAAATAAATAAATAATTAGTTTTGGTTGTAGCGGCCGCATGTGTTTATGTCGTGTTAATGTTTCACCTATTGATTTTCTGGATATTGAGATATCTTTTGTTATGTTATGGTTTAGAATGTTTCTTGAGATTGGTAATTGGATAAAGAACATAAATATGGTAATGATTGATGAATAAATAATAAATATGTGTGTTTAATTATTATTATTCTTCAATGTTAATTGATTGTTGTTTGCTTGTTTCCTTATGTGTTTTCTCTACATGTGGAGCTTTTCTACGAAACATGATACGAGTCCAAAACGATTGATGATTTAAAACTAAATGGGTGGGGATTCCCTAGTTTGTGGAAGTGGTTGGATCCTAAGATGGTGGTATGGATGATGATATTTATAGTGGTGTTGAGGATGACATTATGACTAAGGGAGCAGATTAAATCTGGGCTTGCCCATTATTCATTGGGCTAAAAGATGGGATACTTTATTGTTAATGATTATTATTTAAAGGTAGGATGGATAAGTTTATTATTTATATATTTTCATCCCTCATTTATTAGCACATTTGGTTGTGATTGGTATATATATCTTTTATGGTAGCTTAGGGTGAGTCCTGAAGTACTTGGAATTATGGAGTGATAATGAATAGTAAATGGTTTAACTCGTGGTTTTGGGAGTTTGATGGTTGGAATGGGATAATAAATTGGTAATTATGTAAATATATAATGTAACTCAAGAATTAATTGGAAGATTATTTTAATTTTTTGTGTGCTTATCTGTTATCTAGTCATTAGTGATGACAATCGGGTGTTTGAGAGACAATAGCTATAATTAATGTTGAGGTTAAGTATTTACCCTAAGTGTGGTTGTGAGATATATATACATTTCATATGTTATGTGATTTCATATGCTACCCCACCCATGTTGTTAGGGAGAATGAAACTCAATGGACTCTAGGGGCATTTTCCCTTACATCTAGGTTGGTGAGGACGGATGACTAACAACCCTTTCTCCCCCACTCTCTTCTCCTGGAAGTATTATTATGTGCCGATATGAACAAAGGTTGTTTTATAATACATGTGTGTAGAGGGATATAGTGTCTTATGTTTATTTCACACTTATGTATCTCTAGATATAGTATCAAAGGGATTATTATAGGTATGTTGTGTATGAGTTATGATGACTTGAGGTGTAATACACAACATACAAAGAGTAGTGGATCTCAAAAACAACTCGATTACTATTCAGTGATGATGTTGATGATGAGATTATGTGACATATGAGGTGTGTGTTTTTATATAGTTTCCTTTGATACATGATACTTATTTGGAGAGATACGACTCAAGACGTGTGAATTTGGGATGAGAGCGGGAAACTAGTGAATAATTGGTACTGAAGTGCTTTCACTTATATTATTATGTTGGATATTATATTATTACTTATATGAGATATTTGGTGATAGAGTCATGGTGAGACTAAGAATATAGCATACCTTGTTAGGTGTCAAGTTGGTTTCATTGCTTATTCACTAGCCTTTAGTGTGTTTTCTTTACTTTTGTAAAAGATTATATGGGGAGGATCCTACTGGGTATACATGTTATGCTCACCCAACGTCTATATAAACTATTTTTAAAGTCTGTATAAGTTGATTGGTGATCAAGATGGACATTACTAGTTTGTGAAGTTATTCAGGATCTGTTTGGGTTTCAAGACCGCTACTGAGGATTTTTTTTCTACTTGTAGTTTTATTTTTGCAATTGTTTAGTTTGAATGATATTACATGCATGTTTAGTGATCTTTTATTTTTTATGATCAAGATTTGTTTGGTAATTTCATATTATCTCATGTTCCTCATGTTATTATTAGAGAGTAATGTTTCTCATTTGTGTGTATGACATACACTCGATGCTAGTCGCCAACTCATAACCTAATTGAGGTGGGATTCAGACGTCATTATCTCTTTTTTCTCATTATTGGTCCAGAATGAATTCCTTTGAGGGGAGTGGGTCATGGAAATAACATCTTGAAAATGGTATTAGAGCCTATATTATAACAACCCCACCTATAAATACACACAATAGCACTACCAAAGATATGGGCAAGGGAAGCACCTGCTTTTATCAGCGCTAAGCAAAAAAGAACTGATAAAAGCCTCACCTTCATTAGTGCTAGCTAAAAGAGCTTATAAAGGTGTATCCTTTATCAGTGCTTGTTTTAGCACTGATAAAAGAGAGATTTATTAGCGCTATTCTTAGAGCTGATAAATTTTTTTAATAAAAATTATTATTAATATATATATAATTATTATATTTATATTCAAAAATAATGTTTATTTATATACATTAATTTAAAAACACATGTTTATAATTAATATAAATATGATATATTAATATATATATTTTTCAATAATTAAAATATATATATATATATATATATATATTAGGATCTTGGGGGGTACAATTACATCAAACACATGTCTGCTACAGTACTCACACCGTACCGTCGTCGCTACAGTGTCTGCCATTGCTACTATAGTGCCTCCGCTACTACTGTACCGCTATAGTAACCTGTGACCGATGGGTTTTGAACCCTCATTTTTCATGTAGAATTACAGGGTGCTTACCAAGTCAAACCCCAACTAAATTAAAATATATAATTAAATAAATATATATTTAAATAATTATCAAATTATAATAATTTTTTTAAAATAATAAATATATTTATTATATTTATAATTATATATTTATAATTATATATTTATAATTATATGTTTATAATTATATATTTATAATTATATATAAATACTTTTTAAATATATTTATTTTTAATTATAATTATAAATAAATAAATATATGAACCAATGAATTTGGTCAATAAATATATATATATATATGAGATAATGATGATATTCATGGACTTAATTCCCATTATTTATGTTCATATATTGATGTGTGAATATAATTGATACAATATGATCATAAGTTTATTTATGGACATTAAGGGTTGTTAAATGTTAAGATTACCTATATTATGATGATGTATGCATATGTTATGCATTCATCATGAACGTTCATTTATGCATTGGTTTTTTATGATCTATAATTTACTAGGTATATGATTCATTCATGTTATACCAATAAACCTATTATGTTCTCACAAATACTTATAAAATTACAATAAATATAAATAATTATAAAATTACAATAAATACATTTATTATAATTTTATAAATATATATATATATAATTATATACAAATATTTATAAATATATTTATGTATGCATATAATTATAAATATATATATATATATATATTTAAATAATTATAAAATTATAATAAATATATTTTTTATATTTATAATTTTATAAATATATAAAATTATATAAATATATTTATAAATATATAAAAATATTTATAAATATATAAAAATATTTATAGTTATAATTATAAATAAATATTTATTTATTTAAATAATTATAAAATTATAGTAAATATATTAATTATATATAATAAATATATTAATTATATATAATAAATATACTAATTATAATTTAATAATTATTTAAATAAATATATATTTATTTATAGTTATAATTATAAATAAATATTTATTTATTTAAATAATTATAAAATTATAATAAATATATTTATTATATTTATAATTTTATAAATATATTTATTGTATTTATAATTTTATGAATATATATAATTAATATATTTATTATATATACTTATAAATATAATAAATATATTTATTATAATTTTATAATTTTTTAAATAAATATTTATTTATTTATTCTTATAACTATAAATAAATATTTATTTATTTAAATAATTATAAAATGATAATAAATATATTTATAATATTTATATTTATATATAATAAATATATTTATTTATAAAATTATAAATATAATAAATATATTTATTATAATTTTATAATTATTTAAATAAATATATATTTATTTATAATTATAACTATAAATATTTATTTATTTATTTAAATAATTATAAAATTATAATAAATATATTTATTATATTTATAATTTTATAAATAAATATAATCAATATATTTAATATAGTTTTATAATTATTTAAATATATCTATATTTATTTATAATTATCATTATCATTATAATTAATTTATTTATTATAATTTTATAATTATAAATAATTATTTATTTATTTGTAATTTTATAAATATATATAATTATATAAATATTTAAAATATATTTATTATATATATAAATATAAATATTTATTTATTTATTTACAGTTATAATTATAAATAATTATTTATTTATTTATTATATATATAATTTTATAAATATATTGTCAAGACCTGACCCAAGCTAGGGCTCGAGCCGTAACTACCTCAAGCTCACCTCCATAGGCCAGGGGTGGCAACAAGTGCCGAAGGCAAATCTAAATTTGGGAGGCCTTTGCCTAAGTACTTGTACGTACACACACATCCATCCCGATAAAAAGGTGCAGAGGGAAAGAGTAAAAGATACAACACTACTATAAAGTAAATCAAGCATGCATGAACCTCTAGGTGGTACAAAAGTATGGTAGTGTAAACTGAAAAGTAATGGGGTAAAATACACGCCCAACTAGAAATGTGTCCAAACCTGATAGAAAACTAGAAAAGTAAACATTTGTGAGAGCCCAACTCTTGAATCACAAGTTACGACCACCATACGCGGTCCAAGCACCCAGTATCCCTAAGCTCCTCAATAGTCATGGTCAATTTTTTTCATCTGCATAAGACACGAGATGTGTGGGAAAAACCCATTCAGGGGTGAGTATATACATACCTATTAGAAATCCCTGAAAGCTGGGGGTAGTAAGAGATACAAGAGGAAGAGGAAGAGGAATCAGAGATAACTGGATTGGAAGAATGAGAGGGTATGGCAACCGCCATCAGGACCAGGCACCGTGCAGCTTTTTATGGGTCAATGCTAGCCGATCATCAATTCAAGGTGGAGAGCTAGGTGATCAATGACGCATAAGCTGGGGAGGGGCAGTTCAAGTGGGCTGGGCATACGGGTCATGTATTGGTCATGGTATGCCTCTAGGCCTTCGGGTCAGGTATTGCGGATCAGTCGGGCCTTGTGCCTTGGGCCTACGGGTCATGTACGAGTTCCCCTTCAACCCTTAAAAAGGGAAATTATCCATAATAAAATAAAAATGAAGGCCTTTCCATTTAGGCTTTACTTTTATCAACACTTTTGAAATCACTAATAAATCTATCTTTTATCAGCACTTTTATTTACACCGATAAGGAGTAACTTTATCAGTATTTTTTAAAGCGCTGATAAAAGACACATTTATCAGTGCTTTCAAAAGTGTTGATAGAGGATGAATATATCAATGCTTTCAAAAGCGCTGATAAATGATTAATATATTAGCACTTTCAAAATCACTGATAAAGGGTCATGTTGTAGTGTGCTATAACAGCACACTGAAGCACCAGTACAATGTGTTGTAACAACACACCGCAACCCCAAAAAAACTACCAGATATAAACAAAATCAAGTTCCAATACATAATTTAAATGAAATGAAATTTACAACACAAATTCAAGAAAAAAACACAATATTGCAGACATTTCAAACATTGGTTTATACAATTATATAAGTACATATTATTACATACATTCAAAAACATCAGTGTTCCTTTATCTTTTGATCCTGACCCCGACTCAGGCTATTGCCAAAAAAACCATCCCTACTCGATCAAAAGAAGACACCTATATAAGAAAACAATTCTTATGTTAGTAATAATATAAAGAAACAAATTAACAAAAAGTGTTAATTTTAAACTAAACTTCCAGTCATACGAGGAATACTATGTATTAAATTGAGTTGTGGTTGATTATTACACATCATGCCATTTCTTTTTTATATTAAACCATTATATCTGTGAAAATTAATTAAATAATCATAAGAAAAAGCTCCATGGGCGTAGCCTAGTGGTTGCATGAGTGACACTTTTTGAACTAAAACGTCGATTTTAAACTGATAACGGACACTTTGAGTAATAATAGGAAAATTGTGTATCATATTGAGGTGTGGATGATTCTTACACATCAAAAATGACTTATAGATCATTTACATAAAGTATCAAAACAATATGAATGTGTTTTCTCAGTTTTGAGTAGGTTAGTGGTCCATTTTACTAAAATTGATATCAGTTTTAAATAAAAAGACGCACTTGGAGTCATACTGATCACACTGTGCATCATATTGAGATGCATATGATTCTTAAATGTCTCAAATGACTTATGGATCATTTTCCTAATGTATCAAAATAATATGAATGTGTTTCATTGGTTTTGAGTAGGCCAGTTGTCCATTTTACTAAAATTGATGTCAATTCTAAATAAAAAGACGTGATTGGACTCATACCAATCACATCGTGTGTCGAATTGAGGTGATTCCAATTCCTAGATATCTAAAATGACTTATGGATTTTTTTAATAAAGTATAAAAACAATCTGAATGTGTCATCACGGTTTTGAGTACGCCACTTGTCCTTTTTACTAAAATGTCATTTTAAAATGGAAACATGCACTTTGAATCATACTGATCACATCATATATTGTCTTGATGTGAAACTAATTCCTACACATAAAAAATGACTTATGAATTGTTTTCCTAAATTATAAATAAAATCCAAGCATGTTTGATTTCTTTTTAGTGAGTTATATTTTTTGAACTAAAATGTTGATTTTAAACTAATAACAGACACTTTGAGCCATACTAGGTACATCGTGTATCATATTGAGGTGTATCTAATTTATAAACCTCAAAAAAAAATTATGTATCATTTATATGAAGTATCAAAACAATCTAAATGTGTTTGATCAGTTTTGGGTAGGTTAGTTGTCCATTTTACTAAAATTAATGTCAATTTCAAAAAAGACGCACTTGAAGTAATACCAGTCACACCGTACATCATATTGAGATTTAGATGATTACTACATATGTAAAATGACTTATGGATCATTTTCCTAAAGTATGAAAACAATCTAAATGTTTTTTATCAGTTTTGAGTAGGTCAGTTATCTATTTTACTAAAATTGATGTCAATTTGAAATAAAAAGATGCACTTGAAGTCATACCGATCACATTGTGTATTAGATTAAGGTATTTCCAATTTCTACATTTCTAAAATGACTTATGTATCATTTTCCTAAAGTATAAAAATTATCCAAATGCGTTTGATTGGTTTTGAGTAGGTCAGTTGTCTATTTTACTAAAATTGATGTCAATTTTAAATAAAAAGATGCACTTGGAGTTATACTAGTCACACCATGTGTCGGATTGAGGTTTGTATAATTCCTACACATCTTAAATGAATTATAGATCATTTTCCTAAATTATAAAAACAATCTGAATGTGTTTTCTTGTTTTTGAGTACGTCGCTTGTCTTTTTTGATAAAATGTTATTTTAAACTAGAAACACACACCATAAGTCATACCAATCACATCACGTATAGGTTTGACATGAAACCAATTCCAAAATTTCCCAACTAACTTATGAATAATTTTCTAAATTATAAATAAAATTTTAGTGTGTTTGATTGGTTTTTAGTGAGTGATAGTTTTTTATCTAAAATGTTGATTTTAAACTCATAACAGACACTTTGAGTCATACTAGGAACATCATGTTTTGGATTGAGGTTAGGATGATTCCAACACATAAAAAATGACTTATGGATAATTTTCTTAAATCATCAAAATAATATAAATGCATTTTCTTAATTTTAATCAGGTATGTTGTCCATTTTACTAAAATTAATGTCAATTTTAAATAAAAAGAAGCACTTGAGGTCATATCAGTCACACTGTGCATCTTATTGAGGTGAGGCTGATTCTTAAATGTATCAAATGACTTATGGATAGTTTTTATAAAGTATAAAAATAATAAAAATGTGTTTAATCAGTTTTCAATACTTTACTTATCATTTTTACTAAAATTTCATTTTAAACTGGAAACATGAACTTTGATTCATAATGATCACATCATGTATCGGTTTAATGTGAGACCATTTCCTATGAATCAAAAATTAATTATGAATCATTTTCCTAAATTATTAAGAAAATATGAGCATGTTTGATTAATTTTCAATGAGTGGCACTTTTTGATCTAAAATACTGATTTTAAATTGATAACGGACACTTTGAGTCATACCGAGTACATCGTGTATCAAATTGAGGTGTGTCTAATTCCAACATATCAAAAATGAATTATGGATCATTTCTATAAAGTATCAAAACAATATGAATGTTTTTTATTGTTTTTGAGTAGAAAATTTGTCCATTTTACTAAAATTGATGTCAATTTTAAATAAAAGATGCACGTGAGGTCATACCGGTCACACTATGCATCGAAATGAGGTGTAGATGATTATTACACATCTAAAATGACTTATGTATCATTTTATTAAAGTATCAAAACAATCCAATTGCGTTTTATCAATTTTGAGTAATTCACTTGTCTTTTTTACTGCAATGTCATTTTAAACTGGAAACACAAACTTTGACTCATACCAATCATATAATATATCGGTTTGATGTGAGACCAATTACTACAAATCCCAAATTATTTATGAATATTTTTCATAAATTATCAATAAAATATGAGATTTTTTATTAGTTTTCAGTGAGTGGAAGTTTTTTATCTAAAATGTCAATTTTAAACTGATAACAGACACTTTGATTAATACCGGGTACATCATGTATCAGATTAAGGTGAGGCTAATTCCTAACCATAAAAATGGCTTATGGATATTTATAATAAAGTATAAAAACAATATGAATGTGTTTTCTTAGTTTTGAGTAGGTTAGTTTTCCATTTTACTAAAATTGATGTCAATTTTAAATAAAAAGACATGCTTGAGGTCATACCATTCACATCGTGCATCGTACTGAGGTGAAGAGGATTCATACACATCTCAAATGAATTATGTATTGTTTTTATAAAGTATCAAAACAATATGAATTCATTTTCTTGGTTTTGAGTACGTCGCTTGTTTTTTTTACTAAAATGTCATTTTAAAATGGAAACACACACATTAACTCATATCGATCACATCATGTATCGGTTTAATGTGATGTTGATTTATACATATCACATATGAATTATAAATTTATTTCCTAAATTTTCAATAAAATCTAATCATGTTTTCTCTAAATTTAGTGAGTGACATTTTTTGAACTAAACTATCAATTTTAAACTTATAACGGACACATTGAGTCATAACGGTCACATTGTCCATCGAATTGAGGTGTGGATGATTTATATATGTCCCAAATGACTTGTGGATCATTTCCATAAATTATCAAAACAATATGAATATTTTTTATTGGTTTCTATTATGTCAGTTTTCTTTTTTACTAAAATTAATGTCAATTTTAAATAAAAATAAGTACTTGGAGTCATACTGGTCACACCATGTGTCGGATTGAGGTACGAATGATTCCTACACATTTTAAAGTCTCAAAAAATCCTAAATACCAATGTTACCATGTTTCCATTATATTTCTATGTCCAACTTACAACACTGTATATATATTGACTCTATGTTCTTAGCCAAAATACCTTTCTCGTTGTTGAAATCCAGAATAGTAGAGTAATCTCATGTGCCCATTATATAATGAGAAGTCTCCAACATAGAAACAATATCTTCCTATACTATTTTGTATTTAAATAATGAAAAAGGTTTTTTGGCTAACAACATCAAATTAATATGTAGCATTGGTAGTTCGATCAAGAAAGGCAATGAAAATGTAAAACATGATAACATTGGTAGAAACATTTTATCAATTTTTATTCTTGTTGTAGATGGTTAAAAGAAAAATATGACTTCCCAAAATATTTGTGAAAAACACTAAATAATTATTAGATAAAAATGATAATTAAATTAACTTACAAATAGTAGATAAAATGATGAGAAAATTAATTAAATAATTTGTAGGAATTCACCTTTTCTTGATGGTTTTATGAATTCTTAACACATTTCCTTATTGTCATTATCTCAGTTGTAGGCTTGAAGCCCAATCCATCATGAGCATGAGCAGCTTCGAAAAAACCACCCCAACTCTAACAAAATAATCCACCTGTACAAGAAAACAATTATTATATGGGTAATACTAAAAATAAATAAACTAAACATAAATATGAAACAATACATTAATTCTATGGATACTGATTTTACTTTGAAAACATTGTTGAACACAAGGATATGTCGATGGTAAAGAAAGATTGATGATAAAAAAATGTAAATATATCTCACCAAAAAATCAATCAATGAGTTAGGAGGATGAGAAGAAAATAAGATACCTTGGATTGAAGCTTTGAATCATCTCATAGAAAGTATATATATCCTATTGGGTTCATAAAATATTCATTTTTTACAATAAATAAATAAATACACATAATATATTCATTATTAAAGGTGAAAGTTATAGATAATTCTAATAAGGGGAACTCAACATTTGATTGTTTCAAATAATTTCAATATGATTTGAAGAAAAAGGGTAATTGAATTTAAGAAAATAATTACCCCACTATGGTAGGTTTTATCCTATAAATTCATCCAAAGGTGGAAGTTGTAAAAAAAATCATCCTAAGCACCTCATCTTTCGAATAGTTATCATTGCATTTTATTGTTTGGAAATCATCCTCCATATCTTATGGTCATGCACCTATATTGCTTGAAATACTCAAAGCAGTAGTCATCCATATGATGACTACTTCTCAAAGTAGTATAAGAAACATAAAATAAATGGGGGGTGAGTCCTAAGAAACAAATTGGAATAATAACTATTTGGGAGATGAAATTGATGCGGATGATAATTGTAATCCAATGTGTTCTATAAAGAGGGTAATTTGTCCCATTTGTGATAATTACATGGATGGTAATTAGAGATTCCTAAGGGTGGAACCAAAAGTAAATATTAAAGAATGGTCTGTTTTTAGATGGGTTAAAGTAAAACATACATAGCGTTTATTATATGTGTGGTGAAAGAAATGAAGTAATTTTTTTAAGAAGTATTAATGAGTGGGTTATCATATCAAAGCACATGAGCCTTATCCCAGTTAGTGAGGACTTATTAAGTGCATCCAGGTGACTTAAGATCAAATCCAGGCAGAGGTATAATTTTTTTGGTACTGTAGAAGTACTGTAGTAGTATTGTAGAAGTATTATAGCAGTTCTGTAGAAGTATTGTAGAAGTGCTGTAGCGGGGACTATAGTAGTTACTGTTTGTCACTGTAGCAGCCAAAAATATTCCTTCGTTTGGGCCTTTGGGCCACTGATTTGGTCCCCAAGTCCTTTAAGGCCTTCGGGCCACCCAAACCTTCGGGTTAGTAAGGACTTCGGGTCACCTCAAGGCCTTTGGGCCACCTTAAGGCCTTCATGCCACCCTAAAGTGTAGATGAAAACCAGACAACCTACAAGGAACAAAGCTCTAGAAGGAGGGTGAGCAAGGAGAATTCACCATAGCAGAAGTTAAACGGATTGCAAGAATGAGAGGGTATGGCACCTGCCATCAGGACAAGTCTGTGCATGCATGGGAAATCCTATATGAATAGCCATGTGAAGGTGGAGATCTGATTTCATAATGAATATGCTGAGGAGGAGCAGTTCCAAGTAGTTATTCTAGGTTGTATGTAATGTTTGAAGCCTATGGGAAATGGATTCCTCTAAGCACTACGGGCCATGTAATACTTATGCCTACGGGCCTTATAAGGGTTCCACCTCACCCCTTCAAAGGTGGATTATCAAAAATCAATAAAAAATGAAGGATTTTGGTCCATTGGAGGAAGAGGTTATCATTTCAAAGATGTATATATTTTTACAAATGTATAGAAAATTATCCAAACCATTTTTCGTTTTGGGGTTGGTAAAAATTTGTGGTAATTTTGTTTGAAATGGGAAATTGATTTGTGGTGGTGAAAAATTGATCATATTAGATAATGATACAATTAAATGATGACTTAAAAAGGATGTGTTTAGATGTTTTTATTATGACAAGATAAAATTGATAGATATTTTTTACTAATTATAATGGGGAGATTGTTAATAACTAAAATAATGATGAAACATTAGAGTGAATTAATTTTGAATTGAGTAGCATTGGGGGAGCACACAGGGTGGAGGTAAACTCAAAATAATATATTTATGGTGATTAAAATGAAGAGGTATTATCAACTACATGAAATGAAATCAAGGATGAAATCAATGAATAAAATTTCATTGGTGATCAGATATTTTTAGTGAAAATTCGAAGGAGTAAGACTCTACAAAAAACCTCATTTTTCCCAAGTAGAGACTAAATCATTTTGAGAGGACGATAGGGATAATAATTGGATCAAATATATGTGTGAGGAGATTGATTAGAATATAAACAATGTGACATGCGAAATTGTTCCAAGGATGGAAGATATAAATGTTATCAGAACCAAGTGGTGTTCAGTAATAAACTCATTGACTATGGAAAAGTGGCTCAAAATAAATAATGGATAGTGTGCAAGGGGAACTCCTAGATCAAAGGAATTTATATTTATAATAAATTTACTCCCATATCCCAGTTGGAAACTATTTTAATTTTCTTGGCTATTTTAGTGAAAATTTAGTTAAAACTATTCCAAATAGATGTAAAATGTAACGCCCCGACCCCAAAATCCCAGAGTCGGTGCATTATTACATATCATTCGCATTATCACAAAAGATCAAGTCTCGAAAGACCGATTAGTTTATTATCCTTGGAAGTACTAGATACATTCATAAGGTTTACATTACATCATAAAATGGAAAACTGAAACAACATCGTTTCCATAGACAACACAGAGATCCCATAGACTATCCCTACAAGTCAGTCATAATATACTTCTTCGCATCCTTGGAAAAATAAAACATAGAAAGGGGTGAGCTCAGATTCTTAGTAAGGATAACAATATAGCAGAAACTTTCATAAATAAGCATAAACATCTAAGGCAATGTATAAAACTAAAACAAATTCCTTTTCAAAATAAACTTCATCATAATATGGAAAATATAAATCAAAATAATTCCATTTACTTATACACATGGATATTCTACTAGTCAAATAATCACATTCAATATTAATAGCCACTTTCATAATGATGGAATGCATAATGTCAGACTTCATAACCACATATTCAAGGCCTTGTGCCAAGACTACAAGTAATATTTTGTCAAGTCCTTGTGCCAAGACACTATTTTCTCTCATGAGACCTACCGATGCATCGAGGATCTATACAGGGCTTCACCCTTCACTTACTAAGTCCAATGCATTCCTCATATGAAAAGGTTTAAACATGACATAAACATTCGTATTGAAACTAGCATACGAAATGTCAATACTTTATCCATAAACCATGAATGGTATGAAATAACACATCCATATTCAAAAATATCACAAAACCTTCAATACAATATGGAAGTTTTGTATCATAATAAATCAACTTCAAACAACTTAAAATCCATCAAAGGATATTAACATAGATGAAGTCAAAACCTTTTTAGAGAAATATCTCTTTCTATTTTGAAATAATTTAAAAGTCGTGTAATTATAAAAGAAAACATTTATTTTTTAAAATATTCTTATAAGCTTGTAAGGTAATCTTTGACGATGTTATAATAGCATAAAATAGCCACACTCTCTGTATAAGTTAAAAAATAACATTCTTACCTTAATTTTTTCGAAAAGCTCATAAGGTACCTTGTTTGGAAAACGTCAGAAAGATTACTTTAAAAAAAATTTATAAAAAGTCAAACAAGGGTATAAATTACTTTAACCCATAGTCTAGTAAATATTAAAAATGTTTTGGAATACATTTTTAAGAAAAATTGATGTGGATGATAAAGAGGTCCCAGTAGATACTTACGTAAAAACAACCTCAGATAATAAAGAGATTGTGAAATTAACCCTTACCTTGTACTTTTCCTTGGTCGAGGGTATGTTAACCTACTGTATAATGGTGAAATAATTGTTATTAAATTATACAATAATCATATACATTAATATGATATCATATATGATCTTTTAATATTGCTTTGATAATAATATTTTAGTATTATCGTCGATTCGGGTGTTAACTGATTCATTTTCCTTTATATTATTTATTATGTAAGTAATTTTTGTTGTGGATATGATGTATATTATTCATATTCATAATTATATTAAGTCTTTAAACATTATTTTTAATCATCTAATGAAAATTAGTCTTGAATTGATACGATGGGGAATGAATCTCATCGCGTTTCGTGGAGATGATAATCTGTATGTACGCACGAGCGACAATATCATTATTTTGATATTAAAATAATATATAATTGGATGTTATATCATATATACAGAATCATTTTTATGTTATATTTATTATTTACATCAATTATACATCATTATTATACCCATCAAAATAATAATGTATTGAATAACAACTACACCACAACGTGGAGACGGTAAGTCGTACGTACGCACGTATGGTGACATGTCATTCAAATGATGGATAGAATAATGAATATGGTTGTACCATATTTATAATAAAATCACATTATATAGAAGATAATAGAGTTATAATTTTATAATGAAAACAAAAAAGAAAGAGGAAGTGGAAGAAGAAAAAACATGAAAGAGGAGGTGAGATATTTACCTCTTCTTCGGGTTCTTCCTTTTTATTTGATCAAAAGGGATCTTTATGTTGAATTTATGACTAAAGTATGTCCTCTAGGATTAATGTAGGACAGTTTAGAGGGTATTTGGGCAGGTTTTGGCCGATCAAAATGTCTTTGAAGGTGTGAATTAGAGATAAGGGGAAGTTCTCTTTTATAAGAGGGGTGAGGGGCACCTTAGGAAAAGCTAGAAATATAATTTTATAATAAAATAATTTTCAGTTTCTAATGGATACAAAATGAATTATTCAAAGTATAAGGTTGGGATGGTTTGAAAACCACTCAACCAACAGGTTTTATACAGGTTTGGGTCACTATATTAACTTTAACTTTTAGATTTAACTCTTAGTTAAATAGTTTGACATTTACCATGTCTCTTTGTATTTTTATATTATATGGTTAATAAACTTAGTATAAACTTCCAAGAGAACCTCAAGTGGTTAATTAATGACATATATAATATTATTTAAGACCTTTGGCCGAACCTTAGATTTTTAAGAATAGAATATCAATTAATGGTATAATATTTGTTTTCAAAACTCTTTTATGTCAATTTTGACACTATTTGGTATTTTGTTTTTGATAAATTAATAACAGCATTATTAATTAGAAAAAAATTAATATAACCAACCATAACATGTAATATTAACCTATAAAATTATTTTAATTCATAAAAAGTCTCAAATTACATTTATTTGGATATTTATAATATCAATTATTTTAATATTTCATTAATTAGGTAATTACTGCATCATCATTGTATCATATATAAATTAAATTATTTAATGTCTAAAAATTATAAATAAAATACCATTATGTAGGAAATATGTTTATATTTCTAATGAATACTTATAGTCAATTTTATATTGTGTGTAACCCTATATTAAAAATGCTTTAGTTATTAAACTTTGAATTTAACTCTTTTAACTCTTCTTTAAATAAAATAATAATAAATGTCCTAATCTAATCCAAGTGGACCAAAGAGGTTCATATTTTATTCCTAAGGTTTTTTTTGGTCGAATTATATTATCCAATAGAATTAGGAAATGTGTTAGTGTAATAATAATATCATTTTTACCTTTAATTAACCTATTTACTTTTAACCGTGGTAAATAAAAGTAAAAAAGTTATTATTCACCAAAAATTATTTCCATCTTATTGAACCACATTTTACCTACTGATATCAACTGTGTCTTTCAGATTTTTGAAATTCAACTCACAGAAGTGGTAAAATTATGTTTTATGTAAATTTGAAAATACTCCTAGGAGGTGGGTAAAAGACGGTAAAAAGTTCAATAAAATTTTTATATATCTAAAATTATTATAAACTGACTCCAATTAATTACATTGAACTTATATAGGTATTATGTATCTATTTTGACCTAAAAAAATTAAATAAAATAAATAATTATTTAAATAAAAATTTGGTTTTAAACTGTAACTCAGTGTTTTTCACTATTCATCAAAAATTGAAAGTTTTCAGAAAAATGTCAAAAATTCACCCTAAGATAATTTCAATACTCCGAATCCAAAAATGAAGTCCATTTTGAAAGATAAAATTTATAAAATTTCAAAAATTTGGTATTACTATTCATAACGGCTATTTTGATTGGTTGTGGTGTGCTAGAACTCGAAGTTGCGTACAACACATGCTATTGTATTATTCAAAGAGAAGCATACTGTGGAAGCTTGGGGTGTTACATTCTCCCCTCCTTCAAAAAATTTTGTCCTCAAAATTTCTAGAATATTACTACATAAAAAGACTCGAGTGGTTCTTCATCATAAGTTCCTTGGGTTCCCATGTTGCCTCTTCCATCTTATGGTTTCTCTATAGA
The DNA here is from genome assembly GCA_963277665.1 of Viscum album. Classification (NCBI taxonomy): domain Eukaryota; kingdom Viridiplantae; phylum Streptophyta; class Magnoliopsida; order Santalales; family Viscaceae; genus Viscum; species Viscum album. The sequence goes on from OY728148.1 coordinate 167,964,519, forward strand.
ATTTTTACCGGACGATTCATCCAGTTTCTCAGCACTTGTTCTCTTGTATCAAGAACCTTGACAGGATCTTCGCAATAAGACAGATCGGGTTCCAGTTCTAATTCCTCATAGGTGATTACATGCATTGGGTCAGACATGTATTTTATCAACAGTGATACGTGGAATACATCGTGAACTTTGGAGAGACTTGGCGGCATTTCCAAACTGTAAATTACAACCCCAATTCGTTCTAGAATTTCGAAAGGTATGATGTACCTAGGACTTATTTTCCCATTCATACTGAAATGTATAACACCCTTCTATGGAGATACCTTCAAGAAAACATGGTCTCCTACATGAAATTCCAAATCCTTCCTTCGGTTTTTGGCATAGCTCTTCTGCCTAATTTGAGCTACTTTGATGTGGTTTTGGGTTACCTTCACCTTTTCCATCGTTTCCTCCATATGTTCTGGGACTATTAGTTTTCTTTCACCAACATCATCCCAACAAGTTGGTGTGCGACATCTCTTTCTGTATAACGCTTCATATAGTTCCATCTGAATACTTTAATGGAAGCTATTGTTATAGGAAAATTATACCAGAGGTAAATATTGATCCCACATACCTTGAAAGTAAAGTGAGCATGATCTCAACATTTCTTCTAAGGTTTGAATAGTACGTTATGATTGTCCATCAGTTTGGGGGTGGTAGGTAGTGCTTAAACAAAGTTCAGTATCCAGGTCTTTCTGAAGACTTTTCTAGAATCTTGATGTAACTCATGGATCATGATTAGAAACAATCGATAGGGGTACTCCATCAAGTCTCACAACATCATTAATATATATTCTTTCTAGAAGTTCAAGTGGTAAATCTTCTCTTATAGAAAGAAAATGTGATGACTTGGTAAGACGATCAACAATGACCCATATTTCATCGTTCCTTCTAGGAGTCTTTGGTAGTCCCATGAAAAAGTCCATCGTAATATTATCCCATTTCCACTTAGGTATGGGAAGAGGTTGCATGACTCCTCCAGGTTGTTGCCTTCTAAATTTCACTTATTGACAAACCATACATCTTGACAAAAAATCAGCAATCTCCCTCTTCATGTTGTCCCACCAAAAATGTTCCTTCAAATCTCTATACATTTTGGTGCTCCCAGGATGTATAGAGAAATTGGATCTATGAGCATCATCCAAAAATTCTCTATTTAGATCAGGTATATCGGGAACACAAATTCTCTTCCCAAATTTCAAGATTCCATCTTCATATACGAAGTCACTCAAACTCCCGTTATTCACAGCTTTAATCTACTTTTGAAACTCCTCATCATCATCCTGAGAACCTTTTATCATTTATAGTAAATATGGTTTGTAAACCATTTGAAAAAGCATTGATGTTTCACCTTCCATGGTTATTCCCATATCCATATTTACTAGATCCCTAAAAATAGGATCTCTTTCAACTCTCATCTTGTTCAAAACTCCATTATTCTTTCTGATCAAAGCATCTTCCACCTTATTTTCCTTCCTTGGGTGGTAGTGTATAGTGAAATCATAATCCTTGAGTAGTTCAAGCCATCGCCTTTGCCTCATGTTGAGTTCTTTTTGTGAGAAAATATACTTCAAACTCTTGTGATCAGTATATATCTTACATTTTTCACCATAGAGGTAATGTATTCATATCTTCAAAGAAAATATTACAGTTGCTAACTCAATATCATGAGTAGGATAGTTTTTCTCATGAATCCTTGAGTTCTTTTTGTGAGAAAATATACTTCAAACTCTTTTGATCGGTATATATCTCACATTTTTTACTATAGAGGTAATGTATCCATATCTTCAAAGCAAAGATTACAGCTTCTAACTCAATATCATGAGTAGGATAGTTTTTCTCATGAATTTTTAGCTTTCTTGATGAATAGGCAATAACCCTATCATTCTGCATAAGGACACAACCAAGTCCTTTATTTGATTCATCACTATAAATAACAAACCCATCATTCCCCAATGGTAAAGTCAATATAGGAGCATTGACTAATCTTCTCTTCAATTCTTCAAAACATTCTTCACACACTTTTTTCCAAACAAATTTAACCCCTTTTCATGTGAGATTTTTTAATGGGTTAGCCAACCGAGCAAAATTCTGGACGAAACGTCGATAATAACCTGCTAAACCAATAAAACTGCATACTTTAGTTATACTCGTCAGTGCTATCCATTCTTGGATTGATCTTTTCTTAGAATTATCAATGAAGATTCCATTCTTAGAGACGATATGGCCAAGAAAAGCAATCTCTTGAAGCCAGAATTCACACTTGCTAAACTTCCCATATAATTCATTTCTTCTAAGAGTCTTCAGGATAATGCGCAAGTGATTTTCATGATATTAATATCTTTTGGAGTATACTAAGATATCATCAATAAATACCACTAAAAAGTCATCAAGATATTCCTTGAAAACTCTATTCATTAGATCCATGAAGACAGAGGGTGCATTAGTCAATCCAAAAGGCATTACTGTAAACTCGTAATTCCTGTACCTGGTTTGAAATGTTGTTTTCGGAATGTATTCCTTCTTCACACACAAATGATGATATCCAGATCGAAGTTAAATCTTTGAAAATTATTGAGATCCATGAAGTTGGTCAAATAAATCATCAATGCGAGGTAGGGGATACTTGTTCTTTATTGTTATAGCATTGATCTCCCTGTAGTCAATGCACAACTTCATAGATCCATCTGTCTTCTTAATAAAAAGAACAGGGGATCCCCATGGAGAAACACTAGGGTGAATAAATTCCTTATTACTCAATTACTCTAGTTGTTTCTTTAGTTTCACTAATTCCATATTGGTCATTCTATAAGGGGTCTTTGATATGGGCCTTGAACCAGGAATTAAGTCAATGGAAAACTCAATTTCTCATTCTGGAGGATGTCCAGGTAAATCCTATGGAAATACATCAACATACTCTTGCACAATAGGTATATACTCTATTTGAACATTCCTTTCCTCACCCAAAGTTATTTCATTATCTTCCTCCCCAATAATTGAATTTAGTTGAGCTACAGGGGGTGGATCTAGATAAGAATTAGGTGGTGAAGTTTCTGCTCTAAAGATAAGGTACTCCTTATCATCATAAAAAATTGTAACCTCCTTCTTACAAAATTTTTTTCGCATCATGGTCTGAAAGCCAATCCATACTGATGATTATATCAAATTAAATTATGGGTATGATGATGAGATCAGCAAATAAATAACGTTTATATGCCTGATTCACAAAACATTATTGCAATGATACTTCTCTTAGGAGTTTTGACTGAAAACTCCCATGTTAAATCAAATTGGAAATATATAATTTTCTTAGAAAAATGGGAAGATATGAAACAATTAAATGATCTAGAATCAAATAAATAATTGGCTAAACTTGAAGAAACCATTAAATTACCTGCCACTACATCTTTCGGAGCTTCAACCTCAGCAGTAGTGATAGCATAATCTTGGCCTTGATCCCTTTGCCTTTTCTGAGGTAAGTTCCCCTGAAGCTTAGGAAATTCATTTGCATAATGCCCCCTTTCTCTACAATTATAGAATTCAACATCGACAGCCTCTTTCTTCCCCTTACAATCACGAGCTTGGTGGACTTTTTTTCCACACTTATAACAGACTCTCATTCCCTTCAGCTAAGTACCAGGGTGTTTCTTCCCACATTTACTGTAGGATGGATATTCAACTTTTCCCTTTTCCCCTTATTTCCATTTCCAGAGTGTTCAGTAGATCTATTCTTCTCTTTCTTTGATTTAAATTAGTAAGACTTATAGAATTATTTTTCTGTCTTGATAGCACATGAGACAATATCTTCGTACGACGAGAAGGATTGTGAGACTAATGCTCGACGGAGAAATGGTTTTAACCCATCAAAGAAATGATCAATCTTACTTATTGGGTTACGTATATAATCTGTTGCATGCCTCGCTAACCTTGTAAAGTTAGATTCATACTTTGCAACATTCTCATCCTCCTTTTTCCTCAGACTTAGAAATTGTCTTTCCATATCCACGCAATGGTCATGAGGAAAGTATTTTTCTAATAAAATTTCTTTAAAGTCCCTCAATTCCATATTTGATAATTTATCATCTTTCTTTGTGTTTTGAATCAATGACCACCATTGATCAACATCTCCAGTGAGGCGTTAAACTTACATGACAACTTTTTCCCTTTCTCTACTACCCAAGGCATGGAATATTTTCTATAAGGAATTTATCCATTGCTCATCTACTAGTGGATTTGTACCCCCATTTAATGTTGGTGGTTATTTCCTCATGAAACGATCTAACATTTATCCTCCATGCTGCGGATCAGGGTGCTCCATACGAGTAATGTTATTATTCATAACCTGAGTGAGTTGTCCCAATATAGTGATAAGTTGATCAGCATCAGTTGTATCACCAGCTCCATTATAATTATCTTGAGTAGGAGGGAAATCCCTACATGGAGTGTGTGCATTGATATGGTTTCTATTACTTCCACTAGACACCATTTCTAAACAATGGCATAAACTAGATTAGTTTATGAATCGAAATACATAATTCCAAACTTGTAAAACACTTAACATAAATTGAACAGTTTATGGATATAATTTATAATAATAAAAATGTTTCCTTTGAGGAAGTATATACTCATAAACCCTTCATAATGTTTTGTAAAGAAAATGAGAATTATCCTAAGCATATCCCCCAGGAGTGTCGTAACCAAGAGTGTAGCAAGGCCCGTTGTCGTGCACCAGTTCCCGTTCGAGTCTAAATCAAAGTGGTGTTTTTGGGTTTTACCCCTAGGTACATCTGTGCCAGAGCCGCCTCAACATTCTCATATCCAAACAGGGATGTATTGCTTAGAAAACTCACAAAATCTCTACAAGATCAAAATTCTAAGAAATTCTTCTATATTAATCCTCAAGGTCTATCTTAGGGTTATGTGCTCTAATTAGGATTTATCTAAATATAGTTTCCAAGGTTTGTACTAAACTTCCTCTGATACCAATTGTAAGGCCCCAACCCCAGAAGCCTAGATTTGGTGCATTATTATGTATCATTGGTATGATCACAAAATATCAAGTCTCAAAAGACCGATTAGTTTAGTAGCCTTGGAAGTACTAGATACATTCATAAGGTTTACATTACATCATAAAATGGAAAACTACAACAACATTGTTTCCATAGACAACACTGAGATCCCATATACTATCCCTGCAGGTCAGTCATAATGTACTTCTTCACATCTTGGGAAAAATAAAACATAGAAAGGGGTGAGCTCAGATCCTCAGTAAGGATAACAATATAGAGGAAACATTCATAAATAAGCATAAACATTTAAGGCAATGTATAAAACTAAAACAAATGCCTTTTCAACATAAACTTAATCATAATATAGAAAATATAAATCAAAATAATTCAATTTACTTATTCACATGGATATTCTACTAGTCGAATAATCACATGCAATATCAATAGCCACTTTCATAATGATGGAATGCATAATGCCAGACTTCATAACCACATAGTCAAGGCCTTGTTCCAAGACTAAAAATAAGATTTTTTCAAGGCCTTGTGCCAAGACACTAGTTTGTCTCATGAGACCTACCGATGCATCGAGGAGCTATAGTGGGCTCCACCCATCACTTACTAAGTCCAATGTATTCCTCATATGAAAAGTTTTAAACATGACATAAACATTCATATTGAAACTAGCATACGAAATGTCAATACTTTATCCATAAACCATGAATGGTATGAAATAAAACATACATATTCAAACATATCACAAAACCTTTAATACAATATGGAAGTTTTGTATCATAATAAATAAACTTCAAACAACTTAAAATTCATCAAAGGATGTTGACATATATGAAATCAAAACCTTTTTAGAGAAATATCTCTTTCTATTTTGAAATCATTTAAAAGTCATGTAATTATAAAAGAAAACATTTATTTTTGAAAATATTCTTATAATATTGTAAGGGAAGCTTTGACAATGTTATAACGGCAGAAAATAGTTGCACCCGCGGTATAAGTTAAAAAATAACATTCTTACCTTAATTTTGTCAAAAAAGGTCATAAGGTACCTTGTCTGGAAAACGATAGAAAGATTCCTTTAAAACCATTTAATAAAAATTAAAACAAGGGTATAAATGAATTTAACCCATAGTCTAGTAAATAGTAAAAATGTTTTGGAATACATTTTTAAGAAACATGTATGTGGATGATAAAGAGGTCACAATAGATACTTACGTAAAAACAACCTCGAATAATAAAGAGATTGTGAAATTAACCCTTGCCTTGTACTTTTCCTTGGTCAAGGGTAGGTTAACCTCCTATATAATGGTGAAATAATTGTTATTAAATTTTACAATAATCATATACATTAATATGATATCATATATGATCTTTTAATATTGCTTTGATAATAATATTTTAGTATTATCATCATTTTGGGTGTTAACTGATTCATTTTACTTTATATTCTTTGTTACATAAGTAATGTTTGTTGTGGATATGATGTATATTATTCATATTCATAATTATATTAAGTATTTAAACATTATTTTTAATCATCTAATGAAAATTATTCTTTAATCGATACGATGGGGAATGAATCTCATCGTGTTTCGTGGAGACGATAATCTGTACGTACGCACGAGCGACAATATTATTCTTTTGATATTAAAATAATATATAATTTCATGGTATATTATATATACAGAATAATTTTCATGTTATATTTATTATTTAAATCAATTATACATCATTATTATACCCATCAAAATAATAATTTATTGAATAACAACTACACCACAACGTGGAGACGGTAAGCCGTACGTACGCACGTATGGTGACATGTCATTCAAAGGATGGATAGAATGATGAATATGATTGGAACATATTTATAATAACATCACATTATATAGAAGATACTAGATTTATTATTTTAGAGTGGAAACAAAAAAGAAATAGGAAGTGGAAGAAGAAAAAACATGAAAGAGGAGGTGAGATATTTACCTCTTCTTCGGGTTCTTCCTTTTGATTTGATCAAAAGGGCTCCTTAGGTTGGCTTTCTGACTAAAGGAAGGCCTCTTTAATGAAGTTAAGACAGTGGATAGGGTATTTGGGCAATGTTTGGATGAGACAAATGGCTTTCATGGTGTGAATTAGATATAAGGGGAAGTTCCCTTTTATAAGAGGGGTGAGGGGCACCTTAGGAAAAGCTAGAAATATTATTTTATAATAAAATAATTTTCGGTTTATAATGGATAAAAAATGAATTATTCAAAGGATAATATGGGGATGGGTCGAAATCCATTCAACAAATATGTTTTAGACAGGTTTGGATCACTATATTAACTTTAACTCTTAGATTTAACTCTTAGTTAAATAGTTTGACATTTACCATGTCTCTTTGTATTTTTATATTATATGGTTAATAAAATTACTATAAACTTCCAAGAGAACCTCAAGTGGTTAATTAATAAAATATATAATATTATTTAATACCTTTTTCTGATCCTTATATTTTTAGGAATATAATTTCAATTAATAATATAATATTTGTTTTAAAAACTCTTTTATGTCAATTTTGACACTATTTGGTATTTTGTTTTTGCTAAATTCATAACAGCATTATTAATTCGAAAAAAATTAATATAACCAACCCTAACATGTCATATTAACCTAGATAATTATTTTAATTCATAAAAAGTCTCAAATTATATTTATTTGGATATTTATAATATCAATTATTTTAATATTTCATTAATTAGGTAATTACTGCATCATCATTGTATCGTAAATAAATTAAATTATTTAATGTCTAAAAATTATAAATAAAATACCATTATGTAGGAAATATTTTTATATTTTTAATTAATATTTATAGTCGATTTTATATTGTGTTTAACCCTATATTAAAAATTCTTTAGTTATTAAACTTTGAATTTAACTCTTTTAACTCTTCTTTAAATAAAATAATAATAAATGTCCTAATCTAATCCAAGTGGACCAAAGAGGTTCATATTTTATTCCTAAGGTTGTTTTTGGTCTAATTATACTTGTCCAATAGATTTAGGACATGTTTTAGGGTAATAATAATATCATTTTTACCCTTAATTACCCTATTTACTTTTAACCGTGGTAAATAAAAGTAAAAAGCTACTATTCACCAAAAATTATTTTCATCTTATTAAACCACATTTTACTTACTGATATCAACCATGTCTCTCGGATTTTTGAAATTCAACTCACAGAAGCAGTAAAATTATGTTTTATGTAAATTTACAAATGCTCCTAGGAGGTGGGTAAAAGACGGTAAAAAGTTCAATAAAATTTTTATATATCTGAAATTATTATAAACTGACTCTAATGAATTACATTGAACTTATATAGGTATTATGTATCTATTTTGACCTAAAACAAATTTAAATATAATAAATAATTATTTAAATAAAAATTCGGTTTTAAACAATAACCCGGTGTTTTTCACTATTCATCAAAAATTGAAAGTTTTCAAAAAAATACCAAAAATTTACCCTAAGCTAATTTCGATACTCCAAATCCAAAAAAGAAGTCCATTTTGAAAGATAAAATTTATAAAATTTCAAAAAGTGGGTATTACTATTCACAACGGCTAGTTTGATTGGTTGTGGTGTGTTAGAACTTGAAGTTGCATACAACACACGCTATTTTATTATTCAAAGAGAAGTATACCGTGGAAGCTTGGGGTGTTACATCAAATATATGTTCCTCAATAGAGTTCTTAAGGGGGTATACATTGAGAAACTGGATGGGTTTATTATGGATGAAAATGAGAGAAAGGTGTGATAGTTAGAGAATTCTTTATATAAGATAAATAAATCACTGAGGACCTGGTATTTAAGGTTTCATCAATACCTACGAAAGCTTGGTTTTTACTGAGGTAGAGTTTATCACAGCCTCTAAATCAATAAGGAGAATGAGAAAAGGATATTGATACTCATATATGTCGAAGAAATAATATTTTAGGATTGAAAAAAATACAATGAATTTTTTTTAGATCATATGAGGTATAATATCAAGATGACTATGATTGGTGAAACATTTTCCTTGGTTTATAGGTGAATCAAGGAAATAATAACACATTAATTTCTCAATCAAAATATGAAAAAGAGTTTCCCAAGTGATTTTCAATAGAATATTCCAAACCAATGACAACACCAACCACTATATGGATGCATTTTTTAAAATTTGACGATTGAAAAGAGGTAGATGTCATTGAATATAGGTATTGGGAGCCTATTATACCTCAACAACATGACCCAACATTTGGTTTGATATATTTCAAGTCACGCAGTACCAATGTTCTACCAAGGAGATCCACATGCTATTGGGGAAGACAATACATCAATATATCTAAAAAACAATGAATTTTGGGTTGGTTTATTATAGGATAGTTCAAATGTAGTTGTTGTGATACAAAAATGTCAGATGATAAGGATCATTAGATAACCAGGGGAAAGTAGAGATATTGAAAAACCTGGATTTCATTCAATCCTTGGTTTTGTTCGAATCTTGAATCACTCAAGCCTTAGATTTGAGCCTTAGAATAGTTAGAGCCTTGATTCTAGCCTAGATTAGAGCTTTAGACAATGAGGAGCATCGACATTTGGTGGATTTCACAGAGAGCTTTGGATATCACGAACTGGTTCATGATGGTTAGGGTTCTTAAAATAGATCAGGACACTTTTATCAGTGCTTCCAAAAAAGCATTGAAGAAATCACCTTTTATCAGCGCTAAGTTAATAAGCACTAATAAAAGTAATCTTTATCGGTGCTAAGATATTAGTGCTGATAAATATTGATTTTATCAGAGATTTTTTAGCACTGATAAATCTCTATCTTTATCAATGCTAAAAAAATCACTGGTAAATACTTATAATACTTTTAAAAAAATATTACTTTTTTAAAAAATATAATTATTATATATAATTATAATACTTATAATAATACATTTTATAAAATAATAATTTTATAATTCTTTGAATATATAATTATTTATTTATAATTATATAAATACATTTTAATAAAATAATATTTATATCATTATATATATATAATTATATATATATATAGTAAATAGATTCATTATTTAAATAAATTTATTATAATTTTATAATTATATATAATTATTTATTTATAATTATATAAATACTTTTTAAACAAATATTATTTATTTATTTATAATTATAAATGTATAAAAATAGTAAATATACATTTATAAATATATTTATTTATAAATATTTTTTAAAAAATACTTTTTTAACAATATTAATGAATATTTAATCTTAAGTGAATGTATGTTAAAAATGAGTAAAATTGAATAATTAAAAAAGAGTACACTTTAACAATATTGAAAAATTGGATAAGTTTGATTAATTAAATATAAATCATTAAAAAATGGATATATATTAAAATAAAGATGAATACGTATAGAAAATATTAAAACATGGTAAGTAAATAAATATGTAATAAATAATAGAAATTGATTAAATTCCCAAAAAAAATATTTGTGTGTGTGCATTATATATAAAAATACATTAATTAAGTATATGTGAAATCAATATAATACATTTGATCTATGTTAAATTGAAAAAAAAATGACATTCAATTATGTCCATTACTCGATGCAATTATTTAGTATTTTTAATTCATATTAATTTTTAATTATAAACCATTATTCACTAAATGTATTAATATTTAATGTAAAGCATAAATATTTTGTATTATATAAATCATATTTATACACATTCATATATATATATAATATATACTATTTATTAACATTATCAACAATTATTTAATTAATAAAAAAATTCATATTTTTATCAATTTACTTATTTTTAATTTTTATTTGTTTAATTTTCATTTTACATATATATATATATATATTTAATATATATACTATTTATTAGTATTTATAATTTATATACAGTATAATCAATTTATTATTTTTATCAATAATTATTTAATTAATAAAAAATTAAATATTTTTTTAATAAAATCATTTTTATTTTTTATTTATTTCATTATTTAATTTTATTCGGACTTTTATCAGTGCTAAAAAAGCACTGATAAAGGATTCCTTTATGGGAATTATAAATAAAATCCTGATAAAGGTTCCCTTTATCAGTGTAAAAAATAAAGTACTGATAAAGGGAACCCTTTATTAGCACTAAAAATGTGCTGATAAAGGGTTACTTTTATCAGCGCTAGATAAAAGTGCTGATAAAAGGAACCTTTTATCAATGTTTTTTAGGGATGATAAAGGGAACCTTTATCAATGTTTTTTTCTATCATTGATAAAGGACTATTTTTTAGTAGTGATAGTACAAGGTACAATGATATAGTACAAATCATCCTAGAAAATAATGAAAGTAAGATCATCTAAGCACAAGGGTCTAAACACAGTGAGTAGATAAACTATTTATCGAGTCTTCGCCACCTATAACAGGGGAGTCGACTCTTCCAACCATGAGAAGCTAAACATGGAAAGAATATTGCATAACCCATGCATCTTTGCCTATCCTAGAAGGAGATTAACCAAATCTAAGGAGTGGATACAGAAGAAGGATATATATATATATATATATATATGTTCGGTCAAAAGAAGCCAAAATGAGAGAGTAAGGGGATTTCCATCTCACGGCTCGACCCAAAAAGAAGAATGACCAACTGTTCCAAAATTCCAACAATGATTCCCAACATCTCACACATCTTCCCTGAACACACAAGTCCAAGGATCTCATTCACCACACCTTGATACTATCATATTTGGGCGGAAATGACTCTCCCGCATGGTTTTGGTCATATCTCAAAAATGCTTCTTAGTGGGGAAAGTGTCCCTCTTCCTCATGAGTCTAACGATACATCAAGCCACGTCCCATCCCAGTATTTCATAGTCGAGGGGCCACAATTTCTAGGTAGAGGACACATGCCCTGGTATGAAAGGGGGTTCTAATTTCAAGGTCTATGACCCATACCCATCTTGGCTGGAGGGTTCCACTCTAGTTCATTGAGGACCCATACCATACCCCACATGAGGGTTCCACTCATAAAGTCGAGGACCCATGCCCATCCCAGATGGAGGGTTCCACTCTATGTCATCGAGGACCCATTCTCTACCCCACAGAAGGGTTCTACTTAGAAAGTCAAGGACCCATGCCCAGCCCAACTGGAGGGTTCCACTTTAGGCCATCGAGGACCCATGCCATGCCACGCAGGAGGGTTCCACTTAAAAATTAACCTATGGTGATCTTGCCTGATCACGACTATCATTGAGAATCAACTCAAAAGGTTTTGTACCTTTTACATTCCACCTCATATCTCTAAATCCAAAACTAAGGTCACCATCATGTTCTGCGCATAAAAAACACTCATGATAGGCTACTCGCAGGCCAAAATCTGAGTTCAGACAAAGAAGATACGGGCGATTAAAGTTTTCTCATAAGGGCTCAAGGAGTACACGGTGTGTGAGGGGACCCACACGATATGTGGTCCTACTCCACCACCCATAAATTTCCCTGGCTGGCTCACAGATCCATCCCATGTAGTAGTGCAATCCATATAGGTGGACTAAACTATGTATCCTGGCTAATTGGGATTGGGGCCATGTGTTGCTCATCGTGTCTATGTATTGGAGTACCTCCACAAAGTTTCTGGTCTGTGTGACCCATAACATGGGTTTTCCAACATTGATATGGTACATGTTGTGTAAGGGAGGAATAAATTCCATGTCATCCTTAATTTATTTGAAACCCAAGAACCTCTGTTGAGGGGGATACATGTCGTGTGTTTGTCTTGGAACACGGCGTGTAGTCGGGATTTCTACAGAAATCCAAGATTTGATCTTTGCTCCTCAATTTGAGCCTTGACGCTTTAGATTCGGCACTAAAATCATCTGAAAAATGTGGATCTATCCTAAGAACACAGATCTTGGTTGTCGTTCATCGAAAAATAGTTTTTGTTCATTGTGAGGGTTTCGTCACATGTTCTGCATGTCATCGCACCTCCATTCATCAATTTCTTGGTGTTTAATCAACAAAACAGTCATCCTCTCCTTAAAATGATCTCGTATCTATTCTTATATTTTCAAATCGTTCATTATTTATGAATCTTCTATGAATTTGTGGGTTTGATCGGGCTCGGTACTTCCTGGAAATGTCGAACCGGGACTGTGAGGATCCAACTGGTGAAGACCGCAAAGTAGTAAAGGAGAAAAGTACCATAAACCAAAGTTTAAATGTCATTGTCCAATAATTCTTTGATAACGACCAATAATAGAGATTCTAGATTATAAAACAACTGAAAAATATTAATTTCTATACATGTTCACATGTTGAGGCTGCAAAGGTGTGCATATCAAAGATCAATAATAAATATACTTGATATATTTAATCAAGGGAGTAAAAAAACCAATTTATGATTCTTACCTTGATTTTGGATTGATTTTTGATGAATAACACATCTACCAACAATTTGAGAGAAGCTACTGCATTCGTTGCGTCCTGATTTTCTTAGATCCAGAGCTTTGTCATCATCTAATGAGATCTGCCAATAGAGGAGAGAGGAAGAACTCTGGTTTTTCTCCCAGGGTTTATGCGGATAACCTTAGAGAAATTGGCCTACTATAACTCTTATAGATCTATATGTTGTGATAAAAATAAACTAATTAATTAAATAATTTGTTCATTCATTCATTAAACACACCACCAATGAGTGAAGGGTCTGAACATCTCATGTCGACTCATTTTATGTTGCGCATAGGGTAAGCACCACATTCCAGACACAACTGTGGTCTTGGATTTCTGATTCAATCAACCATTTAAAAGTTATCTCATTTTTTTAGGTATCATGCATGCACAATATAAAATATAGTTAATAGTTTTTATAAAATTAATTTTGGGCACGCTAGGCCTTGGAATCGTACACTGTCTTAACCCCTAACTCTGTAAATATATATTGAAATATTTCAAAGTCTTGCAAGGTAAAAAGTGGGTCTCTAAACCATTCCCTCATTTAATTTATTTGTCACTAAAAATTAAAAAATTGGAAAAAAAACTTTGGATGTTAAGATCGTACTTGGATCTTTCGATCCCAGGAACTCTCCTACACGTTTTTGTATTACTACAACACACAAACCAAATGGATGGTCTTTCATGAACCAAATTAGGTCGCCATCCAATCAAAACTTGACCTAGTTCGAGGCAAGGCCCAAAGGGTGTTCTCGATCTCCATGGGCTGGAAGAAGTTCCCGGGTATCAAAAGGTAAAGTTAGGGAATGATTTACCCAAAATAATAAATGAAAAACAACTACCAAGATGAATAAATTGAAACTAAAATCTAAAAACCAAATAAGCCCTTAAACTAAGTTTGGATTTAAATTTTATAACTTGAACCAAAACCCCAAAAGAGACTACAACAAAGGAGAACCAAAACTCCAACTCAAACCTTCATGTGACATGAGGAGACACATCCCCAAGCCACCACCACCAACCTGAATGAGAAAACCCACTACAACCCAGACCATCATCACTAAACTCGATGCCTTGACCTGGAAAACACAAATAACATGATCTACATACACCCAAAGGTGTATGTTGGGTGTGAGATAAAATCCTAGTAGGTTTCCCCCCAATAAAAATATTCCATGCCACAACATCAAAGATATAATTTAATGTGCTTATTAAATTATTTCTTTTAGAACACTTTTATGGGAAACATTTACAAGCTAAAAATTTTAAAGGAACACTTGAAGAAAAATAATTTCACAAACACTAATTTAAAATGGAAGAAAAAAATCATAAATAACACACACACACTCAAGTGTTCCTCCATATACCGACGAAAGGCACCACGTCATGAATAGTAGAGCACCATGGGTAAATCCCCTAAGGTATCTAGCACAAGTGGGACCTTAGAGACATCGTACCTTGATGTAAACCTGGAATAGGAACCACAACGATCTACATTCTCATGCATGATCCACTAGTAGGCAATACAACCATAACCTAGTGGTCTCCAATCATCATAAATTTTTAGTTAGTGTTGTAGTGTTAATCCTGCTAGAAGAAACTAGGATGTACTAGTCTTCCCACCTAGATACCCAGGGTTTCCCTTGTGCTTGAGTTAAAGTTCACATGCACCCACACCACACCACTACATTCACACAAAGGAAAAACATTTCAATGAAATATTCCTTCTTTACAAACAATCCACTTTCCATTTTAAGACACCATAGAAACCCCCTTTCAAATATTTTTCCCATCACTTAAAAAAATACCAAATTTCATTTTTATAAAACAAGAAAACAAACTATACAAACCAACCCAAGATAATGGGTTAATCCCCTTTATAAACCCAATCATACTTTAAACTATTTTTAAAAAAAGATTTTCCCCTTTCAAACAATTTCAAAATTTATACACCAAATGCATAACAAATACAGCATGCTCAAAATGATCCATTTTTTCCTCAGAAATCCCCATTTAAACATACAAACCTCAAATTATTTTAAAAATATAATTTTAACATTAAAAAAAACTTTTAAAACCCATTTGAGAAACATTACACCAAAACACACACACAAACATAGCCCTTTCCTTTGTTAAAAATTCACTTCTAACCTAGAAACACGCAAATCATTTCAAAACACCATATGCACCACATAATTACTCCAAAGAATTAATTTATAAGCTTAAAAAACACATTAAATTCATCTAAAGATGTTATGGCATGTACCCATTAAACAATTAACAGTTAAAAAATTAATTAAACACCTTTAGAAATTAATTAAACACTTCTAAGAATTACCATATCAATACCCCAATGAACAACATAACCATCTCTAAAATAAAATGCAATTTCATCACACATGCACGTCAAAACATTTATAAGACCCATTTCGCATCGCCCAATTAAACAATAGAACATAAAAGACTTAATTAAATAAATTAATTAAATCATATCATAATGTTAAGGCATGGAACCAACTACCTTGGTGTTGACAAACTTCGCAACTTGGTGCACAACCCCAATTGCTCACCAGTCGCACTGAAACAAACTTATATTGAATGCTAAAAACAAGACATTGAACCAAAATCATCACAAATGGACCCTAAAAAACATGAAACCTAACCCACAATTCTACTAAATAGAAGAAACGACCATCCAAAGTAAAACTCACCTATGGCATGGGTTGTAAGAGGCCAATTGAGCAAGATGGGGGTGCCAGAGGTGAGCCACGCCGGAAGAATCCGACTGAAAAAAAGGGGCATCGGAGTGAGGGGGTTTAGCCGGAGAAAATAAATCACAGGAAGGGGTGCTGGTTGGGTGTGTGTAGTGTTGTAGGAATTAGGTCAATCCACCAAGATTTTCAGATGGAGAGAGGTCGCCGGACCAGGGGGGCTCGCACCGGGGAACAGGAAGGCACAGGGAGGTCGGACCATCGACGGGGCTCATGGGGGAGGTGCGCTGGAATCGAGCCAGTCGAAGGCAGGGAGGGGAGTCTATTGCGTGAGGGGGTTCTCCAGGTAGGATGTCTGGCCAAAGGTAGGGAGTGCATAGGAGGGAGGGTTGTCTAGATCAGGAGGGGGAGCAGGGGCCTAGCGTGCTGGGAGAAAAGAGAATGGGAGGGGGGTTCGCTGGTGTGTTGCGCATAGGGAAGAAGAGAAGGGGGTGATACCCCCTAGGGTTTTTCATTTTTTATTAATATAGTAATACCCTTAATAATAATAATACTAATAATAATAATAATAATAATAAAACGATTCTAAAAAAAATAATCTTAATAATAATAATTGTATCCTTAATGATAATATTAATAATAATATAATCAAAAAAATATCATTAATTTTTTCTTAATAATAATAATAATAACACTAAGAATACTAATAATAATAATAATAATAATATATTTAATTAAATTATTAACAATAATATTAATATTAATTCTATTAATAATTTTATAACTATGACAACCATAACTTAATACTAGTAAACTGATTAAAATATTGATGAAAATAATAATAATAGTAATAATAATCTTATTATTATTATTGAAACAACTTTAAATAATCTTATTCTTCTCATTTAATTTAGCATTTGCTTAACTGTTCATCCAATTAATTATCTAACTAACTGTGCATTGGGTAGGCCACAAGGTGTTCTAGCAAAGCCACGTAGCTTCGATCATGCCCTGCGCATGCGCCGAACATTGTCAAGCCAAAATGCTCGTTTATCGTCAAAAGCGCACAAACTCCAGTCAGGATCAGCCCGCACCTCAACGAAACATCTTTAAAGCCAGGTAAAATTATAAAATAAAAAATATTAACAATTATTTTTAAAATAATAACATTATTATTTACACAATATTATTACTATTATTATGTTTTAAACATTTATCTATTTTATTCTCATAAAATTTTATTTATTTTAAATGTTATAAAACTACATTGGAACCTAGGCCAACTGTGTGGTTACCGCTAACCATGTGATGCCCGCGTGCTGGTCCAAAACCCACCAAAATCATCAAACCTCAAAAAATTTAAAACAAGGACCCAATCCCAACTTGTCTAAATGATACAAGATCATGAGAATAATAAAATAAAAGGTTGTCTGAGGTTGGGGTGTGACAATTATCACCACCACAAACACTTTCTTCCCTCAGAAAGTCACCAAACCAACAGTCAATGCAACTCGAGTCCATGCCCAGACAAAACCAAAAGAAACCGAGGGGATCGGGGTGACCATTCACAACACACGTCACACCTGACCAATTCAAGAAGAAACCACAGTAGAAGAATGAGGAGATAACATGAGAGGGTTCTACCCACCAAAAGAATTCCACTAACACGAAAGCCGTGAAACTCGAACACAACACCCTCAGGGGGGGGCAACACGGGAACTCCCAAACCAAACTCATTCAAATTATCCATAAGGTATGAATAAAATCCTTACTTCATCCATAGACTATGGAATTCCTAGCCCAAACTCAACCCACTTTCTCGATTCCAACGGAACAACTCCACCACCAGGGTCAAAACAATTATGGGGAAACCGACACTCCAAGACACTGTGATAGAGGAATCCTCTACAAAACTGAAACACACTAGAGGTAAAACCCACAGAGAGGAGCCAAAACTAATACAGGGCCCTGAAACACCACCCATTAATTCTAGAAAACCAAAAATTCCCCTAACGAACACAACCGAAACCAAAATCAAAATCAGTATAGGTCTGTTTATTCATGTTCCCAACACCCTTCAAAGAATCCGAATGATTTAAAAAACACCCTAAGACCAGATAGAGCTTCTTGGATTGCAATGGAATGGTCTCATCACACCACCACAACAAGGATGGGATTACGAAAATGATAAGAATAGTATAATGAAACTTTTGATATTTCTATCCCAGAGTTGAGAACATGATCCTAATCGAGGTTCCACACACCCTCAAAAACTCCTGATTGTGCACGAGCTTCACCCTAAGACTTATCGTTGGGGACTTGATGGTTGAAGCATCTCCTGCCTCATAGTCAGACATTTTCATCCTCAAGTCCCCAACTCCTTCTTCCTCTCGGTGATTAAAACGACCACAATGGTGGTAAGTTTTCAAAAGTATGTGAGATGGCAGCTTAGAATGCCTGAACTATCCATACTAGTGGCACACAAGAGTATGGTCCGATGAACTGGGAGCCAACACTGATGAAGAAGATTTCTCAAAAACAGGTTCATCTGGCACACCCCTCTCTCTAAATGGGGAACCCTCACAAAAACTGAATACCCTTTAACCACACCCAAAATCATAACGATGATGAGGAACCCAGTCTCCATTAGTCCAAAACCAAACCTTCCATTAAATCTGAGTCACAATGGACTCTAATAAACTTGGGAGTTCCCAACCACCCGAATACGTGATCTGCTCCTTTTAAACCACTCCACTACTTCTAACAGACCTCAAATGCCTCAAAGGAAAAGTAACACCCGAGATGAATCGGAAACTGGGCTTGACTCACAGGTAATATTAGAGACCTTTTTGGGCGTCATACTTCGAACAACACAAAGAAAAACCCAACTGAAATCGATATCAATCCAAAACTCAATCAAAGCAATATCTCAATCCAAGGGCTACAGGATCATAATTCAAACATATACAAACACAATTAACAATTACTTTTCCAAAAACCTCCATTTCTTTTAAAATTTAAAACTCACCTATGGAACCTTATGAACTGTCACATGTGTGTTCATCTAATATCACTTACATCATCCATAGACATGTGCCCCCCATTCACTCTCTGTACATACCCATGCACATGTGACCCTCCGTAAAGAATACTAACGTCCAAACATCCCTTTTCCTTATAAAATCAAAACACATACCAACCTTTCCAAAACAAAACACTTCCTCTTAAAAAACCCACCTTACCCATTTAAAACCATTTGAGGATATTAATCCCATTCCAAAACCATTTTCACTTTAAAAGTACCCTTCCAACTTCAACACATGCTCACATTAACTAAAATTAAAACAAAACATAGCCAACAACAGACTATCAGAATTAGGAACTAGTGTCTATGCCTAACCCAGATACATGGTGGTGAGCCATTCTCTAAGTATGTCATGACATTAAGAGGACCTTAAATCGGGCACTTGGACTCCATATGGGTCACCACCCCATGTGAGTCTCCAACATAACCTGATTTGCCTCCATTGTCACCCATTAATCCAAAAAAACCCAATATAGAAGAATCAAATCTCGGACTACCCCTGGTGACTTGAGGATCAGTGCGAGTAAGAGTTCTTGACGCTCTTCCCGCACCGACCTCCCGAGTCCTGACAGTCCTAGTCCTCTTCTAACCTGACTCATCCCAAATAATAACATAACCCAAAGAGCTTAACCTTATCTGATACCATTTTTTCATGAACTAAATTGGGTTATCATCCAATCAACACCTGACCTGGTCTAAGGTAAGGCTTTAAGGGTGTTCTTGATCCCCACGGACTGGCACAAGTGTCCAGGTATCAAAAGGTAAAGTTAGGGAACAATTTACCTGAAACAATAAACATGAAACATCTAACAAGATGAATAAATTGAAACTAAAATCTCACAACCAAATAGGCCCTTAAACTAAGTTCAGATTTAAATTTTACAAATTTAACTAAAAACTCGAAAAATAATACAACAAATTAAAACCAAAACCCAAACTCAAACCTTCCTGCGACATGAGGAACCACATTCCCAATCCACCACCACCAACCTGCACTATAAAAACCACTACAATTTGGACCATCATCGATAAGCCCGATGGCTCGACCTGGAAAACACAAGGAACATGATTTACATACACCCAAAGGTGTATGTAGGGTGTGATCCAAGAGACCAATAGGTTTACAACAAATAAAAATATTCCATACCACAACATCAAAGAGATATTTTAACGTGCTTATTAAATTCTTGATTTTAGAAAACTTTTATGGGAAACATTTACAAGATAAAAATTTAAAAGGAACACTTAAAGAAAAATCATTTCATAAAAAATAATTTAAAATGGAAGAAAAAAAATTTCATAAAGAACACACACACACTCAAGTGGTCCTTCATATACCAAATAAAGGCACCATGTCATGAATAGTGGAGTACCGTGGGTAAATCCCCTATGGTATCTAGCACAAGTGGAACCCTAGAGACATAATACCTCGGTGTAAACATGGCATAGGAACCACAATGATTTACATTCTCATTCATGATCCACCATTAGGGAACACACCCATAACCTAGTGGTCTCCAATCATCAAAAGTGTTTAGTTAGTTTTGTAGCACCAATCCTTCTAGAAGAAACTAGGATAAACTACTTTTGTATCATCTAGCGTACTAGTCCTACTCTTCCCACCTAGATACTCAGGGTTTCCCTTGTGATCGAGTTAAAGTTCACATGAACACACACTAAACCACTAAATTCATACAAAGGAAAAACATTTCAATGAAATCCCCCGTCTTTACAAACAACCCACTTTCCATTTTAACACACCATGGAAAACCCCTTTCAAATATTTTTTTCATCACTTAAAAAAATACCAAATTTACTTTTTATAAGACAAGAAAACAACCCATACAAACCAACCCAAAACAATGGTCCAATCCCCTTTATAAAACAAATCATACTTTAAACTATTTTTAAAATAAGATTTTCACCTTTCAAACAATTTCACAATTTATACACCAAATGCATAATAAAGGTAGCATGCTCAAAATGATCCATTTTCCCTTGTAAATCCCCATTTAAACATACACACCTCAAATTCCTCTAAAAATATAATTTGAACCTTTAAAAAAACCTTTAACCCTATTTGAAAAACATTAAACCAAAAAACGCACATAGACATAGTCTTTTCCTTTGTTAAAAAATCACTTATTAACTAGAAACACACAAATCATTTCAAAACACCATAAGCACCACATAATTACTCCAAATAATGAATTTATAAGCTTAAACAAACACATTAAATTCATCTAAAGATGTTACGGCACAGACCCATTAAAAAATTAATGGTTAAACAATTAATTAAACACCTTTAGTAATTAATTAAACACTTCTAAGAATTATCACATCAATACCTAAATTAACGACATGACCATCTCTAAAAGAAAATGCAATTTCATCACACACGCACATCAAAACATTTATAAGACCAATTTTCCATCACCCAATTTAATGATAGAACATGACAGAATTAATTAAATAAACAAATTAAATCATCTCAGAATGTTAAGGGATGGAACCACCTACCTCAGTGTAGAAGAACTTCACAACTTGGTACGCAACCCCAATTTCTCGCCAGGCACACCACAAAAAAACATAGATTGAATGCTAAAGATAATAAATTGAACCAAAATCATCACAAATGGACCCTAAACAACATGAAACCTAATCTGAAATTCTATCAAATGGAAGAAACAACCATCTGAAGTAAAACGAACGTGCGGCAGGGGTTGTGAGAGGCCAACCGAGCAAGATGGGGGTGCCGAAGGTAAGTCGTGCTGGAAGAATCCTACCAAAAAAGGGGGATCAGAGCGAGGGAGTTTAGTTGGAGAAAACGAATCATCGGTAGGGGCACTGGATGGGTGCATGTAGGGTTACAGGGAGAAGGTCAGGTCGTCAGGTTGGTTAGATAGAGAGAGGTCGCCAGACTGGTGGGGGAGCTCGTGTCGGCGATTAGGAAGGTGCAAGTAGGTCATACCACCGGCAGGGCACATGGGGGAGGTGCATCGGAATCGACCCGGCCGAAGGTAGGGAGGGGAGTCCAGCAGGTGAGGGGGTTTGTCAGGTTGGAGCTCTGAACGAAGGTAGGGAGCACGTATGAGGGTGGTCTTGCTAGACCAGGAGGGGGAGTAAAGGCCTAGTGCGCTGGGAGAAAAGAGAACGGGAGGGGTGGTTCACTGGTGCATTGCGTGAAGGGGAGAAGAGAAGGGGCGACGCCTTCTAGGGTTTTCCCTTTTTTATTAATATAATTATACCATTAATGATAATAATAATAATAATAATAATAATATTAATATGATTCTAAAAAAATAATCTTAATAATAATAATTTCATCCTCAATGATAATATTAATAATAATATAATCACAAAAATAGCATTAATTTTTATTATTAATAATAATAATAATAACAATAACACTAAGAATAGTAATAATAATAATAATAATAATATATTTAATTAAAGTATTAACTATAATATTAATGTTAATGATATTAATAATTTTATAAATATGAAAACCATAACTTAATACTAGTAACCTGACTAAAATATTGACAAAAATAATAATAATAGTAATAATAATATTAATAAAATTATTATTGTTGTTATTGAAACAAATCTAAATAATTTTATTCTTCTCATTTCATTTAGCATTTTCTTAATCATTTATCCAATTAATTAATTAACTAACCATGCATCGGGTAGTTCGCACGGTAGTTTGGTGAAGCCACATGGCTTCGATCATGCCTTGCGCGTGTGCCGGACATTGTCAATCCAAAACACTCACTTATCAGCAAAAGCGCACAAACTAAATTTGGGCCTGATCCACACCTCAACAAAACATTTTTAAATCTAGGTAAAATTATAAAATAAAAATTATTAACAATTCTCTTAAAAATAATAACATTATTATTTACACAATAGTATTACTATTATTATGTTTTAAACATTTATCAATTTTATTCTATTAAATTTTATTTATTTTCAATGTTAGACAAATTCGTGGGCAATTGGGCCAACCGTGTGGTTACCACCAACCGTGTGATGCCCACGCACTGGTCCGAAACCCACCAAAATCATCAAACCTCAAAAAAATTATAACTGATACCCAATCCCAACTTGTCCAAATGATGGGAGATTATGAGAAGAATAAAATAAAAGGGTATCTGAGGTCAGGGCATGACATGGTTTGTCCATTAAGGGTCCTCTCCTGCTGATCTTTGATCACCATCAGGTGATCTGAAAAGGTGGATTCATCCTTGATGTCCATCTCACCCCAATCAATGATGTGCATAGATTCATGCACGTATTTCCTCAACTATGACACATGGAAGATGTCATGCACCTGCTCCAGCTATGGTGGTAGGGAAAGGTGGTATGCAACCTCACCAACCCTCTGCACGATCTCTAACATCCCAATGAACCTTGGGGATATCTTTCCTCCTTGGACAAACCTCTATAATCCTCATTGTGGGGAGACTCTCAGGAAAATGTGGTCTCTATGCTCGAACTCCAAGGGACTATGATGGTGATCTGTGTAAAATTTTTGTCTACTTTAGGTCGTCCTCATCCACTCATGGATAACCTAGACCTTCTCCTTCATCACCTGTACCATTTTTAGGCCCTCAAGAGATGAATCACCAATCTCTTTCCAATATAAGGGTGAACTGTAGGGTCTCTCATACAGGGCCTCAAAAGGTGTCATTATGATGGTAGAGTGGTATCTGTTGTTGTAAACAAACTCTACCAAGGGTAAGTGATCCTCCTAGTTCCAGCCAAAGTCTAACACGCAAGCCCTCAGTATATCCTCCAACACCTAGATAGTGCGCTCGGTCTACCCATTGGTCTGGGGGAAAAGGTTTTACTCATCTGTATCTGGGTCCTGAATGCCTCTTTTAGGCCTCTCCACAATCGTAACATAAACCGCACATCATGATTGGAGAAAATTATCGAGGGTACCCCGTGAAGGAGAATAATCTCTCATACATACAACTACTCCAAACTCTCCACCAAACTCTACTCCCTGATGGCAAGGAAGTGTACCGACTTTATGAGTTGATCAACCATCACCCAAATGGCATCATGGCTCTTAATTGTGTGTGGAATCCCAGTGAATAATTCCATGGATATACCATCTCACTTCCACTTTGAGATCTCAAGGGGCTACAAAAAACCTTCCATAACATGGTGCTCATATTTCACCTGCTAACAGTTGAGGCACCAAGAGATTAACTCAGCTATACTTCATCTCATGCCTGATCACCAAAACTACTGCTAAAGGTCTCTGTACATCTTCCCCACACCAGGATGTACAGCTATGGGAGAATTGTGTAACTCCTGAATCACATCCTCCTACAATGTGACTTATAGAAAACCTAGCCTTTTACACTTATTATTACATGATTTTAAGCATAATTAACCATAAAATACAACCAAGGATCGTAATTTCTAGTGTCTTTGGAAGATTAGGTACATAATTTGAAAAAATTAAAACCAAACTAAAAACATATTTTATTTAATCTTCATAATAAGATCCTAACTTCCATTGATATATTACATCTGTATAGAATAACCTGGGGAATACATGAACAAATGGGATAATCTAAAAATCCTAGTAAGGGAATAATCATTGGAACAAACATAGCACATGGGTTAGGAGACATAACATGATAACATAAAAGGAGTGAAACATGAATAAACATAAGTAAGTATAACATGTATAACATAGGAACACAATCATGGAATCATAGGAATGTGGAAAAAACATATAACATGACATAAACATGATTCAAGGATAACTCCCAAGACTATATCACATGGTGGAAAAAGTCCCATAAAGGAATCAGGTTCACTACCTTTCCCAACATAACATATCATGAGACTAAACATTACCCATTTCATTATATCATTATCTAGGATCACCCATCGTAACATGTTCATGAATATTTGTTCCACATAAACAATCATACATAAAGAATCAAACATAAATATAAGGGTTACCCATGGAAAGATTTGGGTATCATAATCTTGTCAAAAGGAAAAACAAAAGGAAATATCATAATGGTGTCCATGAAAGAATGGATTTAAATATTAAATGGACATTCATAATATAAAATAAGAATATATCATTATACATGATGCACAATTGAAGTGGAAACATGTAAAATAATTGTTTAAGAAACTTTAGAAATGAAATATTTTAGTGTGGTTTAAGGAAAATATTAAACATCATTTAAAGAGAAAATGCATATTTATTTTCATAAAAAAATTAATTAAAAAAGGTAGTTTTACATGATAAATTGAGTGATTTTAGAAAAATAATGGTGTATTAAAACAAATTATGGATGGTACTTGAAAATGGATAAAAAATTGGGAAGTTACCTTTAATCAGGCTTGCTTATCAGAATAAATTAAGAAGGGAACCTTATTAAAACATGTATATCCCAAAAAAAATAAGGATGAAATGATCTAAATACGTGATTTTGGAACATATAAATAAAATTTATAATAATTATATAAAAATAAAGAAGAGTTACATTATGTTAAAGAGAGAGAAAGCGTAACCTGAAGGAAAAAATGGAGGTTCAGGAAGAAACCCTTACCTTATGTCCAAAAGTGTTATGCACTTGATCTTAATGTCCTGAATAATAAAATTAAATCCGTTAATTAATTAATTAATAACATTTATAAATGTATTTTATTTATTATAAATTTATTAAGTTCATTTATATCCATTTTGATTAGTTATAAGATAAAATTTCATCGTTTGGGAGCATTCGTTTCCTTGGTTTTTATGATCGGTTACTTGTATATATGTATGAAAATTATTTAAAATGAGAATGGTTTCCCAGGATAGAAGTTATATGTTATTAATGAACATAAAAAATTTTAAATGTTTATATGACTCATTTGGTAATTTTGGGTGAGTATGAATCATTAGATAATATGTTAGTGATAATCATATAGATTATTTTGGCGGTTTTTCAATCATCACAAACTAGTTTTGATTTATTAATTAATATTATGCATATAAAATGATTAAAGAAAATTAAATAGGATTTAATAAATATATTATAATCTTATTTAACCATAAAAATGGTTTTATGATCAGTATTGAAGTAGGGAATGGAAATTCAAAACTTTTTCGTCCTTGAATGCAATAAATTAACACATCACTAGCGATGTTTTCATTTTTAGTATAAAAGGAGAGGGGAAATAAATGATAATAGATTATTCCATTAGAATAATAACATTAAATTATATGTAAGGTACTAGAGTTATCATACAATTTGGATGAGGGGAGGTAAGGAGATAATAAGAAAACAAAAGAACAAATTAAAAGAAAAGAAATAGGATTTTACCTCTTGAATCCTTCTTCTTGAGAACCTCCTTAGGGGGAATGGTTTTGGTATTTTATTGAGAAAAAAGGATCTTGGATGTGAGGGAGGAGATTGGGAAGTGATTTGAGAAAAACTTGGACAAGGCTAAAATCTTGATAGGTGTGAGGAGAAGAGGTGATGAGGGGTGGTATTTATAGTGGAGAGGAGGGGTGTTTTCTCGTTATTTTATTCATTAATTTATTATTTCGGCTCAAGACTATGAATATTTTGATCATTATTAATAAATATATTAAAATAATGAAGTATAGTTTGAGATTATGGTTCTTACATCATTGATGACTCAAGTAATAGTGTATTTAACTTATAATGTATATATATCATAAATTATCGTATTTCACTATTCACCAAAAATTCAATTATTTTAGAAAAATACCAAAAATTAATAATAACCATTTTTAAATGTTTATAATTCAAAAATGAACTCAATTTTATGAAAATAATTTTCTAAATATGAGAAATTTAATTTTTAATTAAATTCATCATTTACTTGGAAAATACTGATTTTAAAATTATAACTAATTTTATAACACTTTAAAAAATTAATTTAGGTGTCATAAAATTATATTATAATCATAAGACAACAAAATATTAATTTATGAATACATTTTATAAAAATAAATTTTATTTTAAATTATTATATTAATTATAAAATTATAATTAAATATTTATAACTTCAAAAATTCTAACACTTAATTTATCATTTCTAAAAAAATTATTTATTTATTCCAAGATATAGATATATCATATTTTTATTTATAAGATACCAAAATTTTATTTATAATTTAAAATGTGAGGTTACTACTCTATTGGTCGGTTTACTATTCATATGGGTTATATTACTATTCCAAAGGTCAAGTTACTGTTCCATTTGTATAGGTTCCTTAACTTATAAAAATAACTTTTATTTCATTCATTATTCATTTATAAAGTTTTTATTGTGTTTTTAATGTGATTTTATATGATTATACTATATGAAATAATTATAAAAAGGGAATTTTCATTGATTAAAATTTTGGGTAGTTACATTCTTCCATTTCACCCTTGAATTATTTTTTACATTCTAAGTTTAAAATAGGTGTGGGTACTTCTCCTTAATCACTTCCTTAGGTTACCATGTTTCCTCTTTGTACTTATCATTATTCTGTAGCACTTTGACCAGGTGATTAGTCATGTTGTGTAGAAATTTATCTCTACGGTCCAAGATCTTCACTGGATGATCCTTGTAAGAGAGATCATTCTCCAACTATACCACCTCTGAATTCAGTACATGCGAGGGATCTGGTATGTACTACCTCAAGAGGGATATGTGGAATACATCATGTACTTGAGATATGGTAGGTGAAAGTGTTGGTAAATGGGCCACATCTCCAACATGATCAAGAATCTTGAAGGGGTCGATGTACCTGGGACTTAGCTTTCCTCTCTCCCCAAATATCATGATCCTATTCCATGGAGATATGCAGAGGAATACCATGTCTCTAACCTTAAACTCCAAGTCCCATCAATGATTGTCTTCATAGATCTTCTTTCGAATTTGGGATACCTTGATATGATGCTGAATGGTTTTCACCTTTTCTACCATTTCTTTGACCATTTTAGGTCCTATTAGCTTACGTTTACTGACTTAATCCTAGAATTTTGGTGTTCTTCATCTTTTCCCATAAAGGGATTCATATGGATCCATTTGGATGTTTGAGTGGAAACTATTGTTATAGGAGAACTCAACCAGAGGTAGGTTTTGGTCCCATCCTCCTTTAAAGTCCATAGAACACACTTTCCACATGTATTCCAGTGTCTGAATATTCCCTTCAGATTGGCCATCAGTTTGAGGATGATAATCTGTACTAAAGTTCAGCTCAATGTTAGAGCATGTTGGAGTCTTTTCCAGAACTTAGAGGTTAATCTCATATCCCAATCAGATACAATTGATATTTGTACTTCATAACCTTACTAATTATCTGATGTATATCCATGAAAGTTGATCCAGTGAGAAGTCCTCTCGAATTTCAATAAAGTGAGACTTCTTTTTAAGACGATCTATAACAAGCCATATAGCATTGTTTCCTATGGATATCTTCAGATGTCCGGTGACAAATTCCATGGTGATATTTTCCCACTTCCATGTTGGTATGGGTAATGTTTGCATTATCCCCTTAGAATTTTTCCCTTCATCCTTCAGTTGTTGACACACCAAGAACTTTGATGTATATTCAGTAATATCCTTCTTCATATTGTCTCATCAATTGTGATCTTAGAGATATCGATACATATTTGTGCTCCCTAGGTGAATAGAAAAAGTTGAGCTATGTGTGTTACTCAAAATATATTTCTTTATATCTGGATTGGATGGTACACATAGTCGTGACCTAAATCTCACAACTCCTTCCTCGTCCATTTTGAATTCTAAGGATTTCCCTTTTCTCATGGCTTCTACCTTCTTCTGAGTTTCATCGCCATTTCTTTGATCATCCTTTATTTTCTCCATGAGAGATGGTTAAGCAATAATTTGAGAAAGTATTGATGGTGTTCCTTCCTTAATAATTCCCATGTCCATCCTTTTTAGGTCTAAGAATATTGGATCCTTATAAATTATCATTATTGATAAATATATAGGATCTTTCTTATTAGAGAATTTGCTGCCTTATTTGCCTTTCTAGGATGGTAGTGGATTTAGAAATCATAATCTTTAATGAGATATAACCATATTCACTAGTTCATATTAATATTCTTCTATGTGAATATATATTTTAGGCTCTTATGTTCAGTATATATTTCACACTTCTCCCCATAGAGATGTTGATGCCAGATTTTCAATGCAAAGATCATAGCTACTAACTCCAGATCAAATGTAGGATAGTTTTTTCATGAATTTTCAATTGCCTTGAGGTTTATTCTATCACTTAATCATTTTTCATCATTATACAACCTAATATCATCTTTAAAGCACCATTTTACACCATAAAGAGTTTTTCACTTATTGGAAGATTAAGTACTGGTGCAGTTATAGGCCTCTTTTTCAACTCTTTGAAGCAGTCTTCACATTCACTAGTCCAAAAAAATTCACTCCCTTTCGATTCATCTTGGTTGTTGGGTTTTAAAATCATGAGAAGTTCTTCAAAAATCATTAGTAATACCTAGCTAGACTAAGGAAACTACGGATATTCATTACAAATGTCGGTTTAGGCCACACTTTTATTTTAATTGTCTTGGAAGGGTCCATAGATATTCCTTTACTGATGATAACATGCCCCAAGAATGATACTTCCTCCATACATAACTCACATTTGTAGTACTTTTAATATAGTTTCACCCTTTTCAAATTTTTTAGCATAGTATTCAAATGATCCTCATGTTCCTCCTTGTTCTTGGAGTATATCAGAATATCATCAATAAAGACTACGACAATTTTTTCAAGGTAATATCTAAAGACTTTATTCATTAAGTCCATGAAAATTTCTAGAACATTAGGGATTCTGAATGGCATCACTATTAACTCATAGTGTTAATACCTTGTTCGAAATGAAGTCTTGGGAATATCATCCTACCTCAAATTTAATTGGTGATATCATGACAAAAGGTCAACCTTAGAGAAATAACTTCCCCATGTAGCTAATCAAACTTATCATCTATCTGTGGTAGGGGATACTTGTTATTTATCATGATTTTTTGAGATCATGATAATCAATATAGAGGTTCATTTATCCATCCTTATTCTTGATAAATAGTACTGGCACACCCCATATTGAAGAACTCAGGTGTATAAAACCCTTGTCTGGATTATATTGTAACTAATTATTAAGTTCTTTCAGCTCAATGGTGTCCATTCTATAAGGTGTATTTGATATAGGCAGAGATACAGAAATAAGTTCAATAGAGAAATCAACCTCTCAATTAGGAGGAAGACTAGAAAATTCTTTAGAGAATACATCAATGTAATCCCTCATGATGGGCATGTCTTCGAGCATGATTCTCTCCTTTGTCTCAATCATTTAAGCTAGATATGCTTGCTCATAAGGCAACAATATCCACAATTGAGATGATGATTCTGAAGAAGATTCATCTTCCTCCTTACACTTGTACAGAATTAGATATTTCTTTGGGATATGAAGAGTGATATTCCTTCTCTAACATTTGATGTTGCATTTATATAAATATAATAAATACATGCCCAAAATATCATCAAACTCTACTAAATGGGTATGATAATATTTTTTAGGAGGTTTGGTCCACAAACATTAATTGGTGAGGAGTTATAAACTTTGGATGCAATAATTTCCCTATTTATTGTTCTCCTAGGAAATTCAACCTCTATATTTTGAGGTTGTGTTTGAATAGTTATACTAAACTTTCAAGATATAAAAGAATGTGTAAAACCAGGATCAAATAGTATGTTCACTATTCTTGAATGAATAACTAGCATATCTATCACCACATCATTTTCGGGCTCCACCACAGCATTAGTGATTGCATATTCCCTTCCTTACTCCCTTGGAGGTTTTTATTGTTGTTTATTTCCTCCAACAACCCTTAGCTTAGGGAAATGGATCACATAATTCTCATGTTCCTTGCATTTGAAACACTATACTACTAGCTAAGTATTGATTTTAACCTTACTTTATTCTTCCACATTAGTAGGATTATTCATATCCCTCTGGTAGTTATTATTCATCTGCCTCTATCTTCCTCATTTGAATCATCTCTTGGTTCCCTTTAAGTAGTTTCAAAGATGATTCTTCCCACACTTTTTACACATGGGATGTTGGGTATTCTTTCCATCATGGTATTTATCTGTTGATCCACCCATATTAAACTCCATTTTACTCTTTTTTCATTGGACCCGTGAGACCACTAAGAGTCTCCAATCTCCATTTCAGCCTTAAGGTCACAACAAAAAATCTCTTCATAACAATTGAAGTATTGAATCACTAGCACTTTTCATAGACTAGAATTTAGTTCGCTAAAGAAGCAATCCACCTTACTTTCGGTATTCATAACAAATCAAGAGGTGTATCATGTAAGCCTTGTAAAGTTTTCCCCATACACCCTGATAGAATTGTATTCCTTTTGCTTTAGTCCAAGTAACTCCCTTTCCATATTAAGATGTAGGTTTCAAGGAAAATATTTATTGAAAAATATTTTATTGAAATATTCCCATTCCATAGAATCAATTTCATCCTTGGACTTTTTTTTCTTGATCAGTGTCCACTATTGATCAGATTCCCCATCAAAATGATAAATAATTAGCACAACTTTCTCTTCTTCTGAGCACTAGCATATAGAGAATATATTATCAATGGAGTTAATCCATTATTCTATGAGGAGGGGATCATAAGATCCACTAAACATGGGATGCCTTTACCATATGAAGGATTTGAGAAAAAATTTCTCTTTCTTAGTAGAAGGAGGAAATTCCACATGATTCAAGTTATTAATCATAACTTGAGCCAGTCGATCAAGCACTATCATGAAGTTTTGATCACCCATTCCCATCATATTTGGCATATTATTAGGGTAATCATCACATTTCCTATCACGTTGATTTTTTTCATGGGTTATTCTATTTTCTACCATTAACTATAAAAAAGATAGTACAATTAGGGGGTTTAATACTTATCTAATAATCATATAAAAATAAAACATTGAATATAGAATGATATAATTTTAAATTAAAAGTGCATCCTAACTTTTGATACCCTAAGTTTCAATCTAGTCCATTCATGGAGATAGAATTATCCATAGGGTTCTTACTAAATTTATCTAGTCCTAATCTCCAAAAATAACTAAACCTTTCTTATATTACCAACCATAATTTCCCTAGACTTTTACACTTATTATTACATGATTTTAAGCATAATTAACCATTAAATACAACCAAGGGTTATAAATTCTAATGTCTTTTGAAGATTAGGTACATAATTTAAAAACAAGAAAACTAAACTAAAAACATATTTTATTTAATCTCCATAATTAGCTCCTAACTTACATTGAGATCTTGCATCTAAATATTATAACTTGGGGAATACATGGAAAAAATGGATAAGCTAAAAATCCCGGTAATGGAATAAGTGTAGGAATAAACATAGCACATGGGTTATGAGACATAACATGATAACATAAAAGGCATGAAACATGAAATAAATAAGGAATTATAACATGTATAACATGGGAACATATGATCATGGAATCATAGGAATTTGGAAACAACATATAACATGACATTAACATGATTCAAGGGTAACTTTTAAGACTATATTACATGGTGGACAAAGTCCCATAAAGGAATCAGGTTTACTCTATGTCCCAACATAACGTCTCATGAGACTAAAAATTACCCAACTCATTGTATCTCTATCTGGTCACACCCATTATAACATTTTCATGAAATGTGTTCCACGTGAATAATCAAACATAAATAATCAAACATAAAAATAAGGGTTACCCATAGAAAGATTTGGGTTTCATAATCATGTCAAAAGGAGAAACAAAAGGAAATATCATAATGGTGTCCATGAAAGAATGGATGTAAATAATATATGGACATTAATAAGGAAAATAGGCTTATATAATGATACATGATTTCAAATTGAAGTGTAAATGTGTAAAAAAAGTGTTTAAGAAACTTTAGAAATGAAGCATTTTAGTGCGGTTTAAGGAAAATATTAAATAGCATTTAAAGTGAAAAAGGAATATTTGTTTTCATAAAACCAGAAATGAAAAAAGGTGGTTTTACATGATAAAATTATTTATTTTATAAAAATAATTGTTTCTTAAAAAAATTATGGATGGTACTTGAAAATGGGTAAGAAATTGGGAAGTTCCCTTTAATCGGGTTTGCTTATCGGGAAGAATTGAGAAAGGAACCTTATTAAAACATGTATATCCCTAAAAAATAAGGATGAAATGACATGGATACATGATTTTGGAACATATAAATAGAATTTATAATAATTTTATTAAATTAAATAATAGTTACATTAGGGTAAAGAGAGATAAAGCGCAACCCAAAGGAAAAAATAGAGGTTCAGGAAGAAACCCTTACCTTATGTCCAAAAGTGTTCTGCACTTGATCTTAATGTCATGGATAATCAAATTAAATCCATTAATATATTAATTATTAACATTTTATATATTTATTTTATTTATTATAATTTCATTAATTTCATTTATGGCCCTTTTTATGAGTTATAAGATATAATTTCATCATTTGGGAGCATTTGTTTCCTTGGTTTTCAGGATCGGTTACTTGTATACATGAATGGAAAATCATGTAAAATAAGAATGGTTTTATAGGATTGAAGTTATATGTTATTAATGAAAATGAATAATATTAAATGGTTATATAATTAATTTGGTAATTTTGAGTGATTATGAATCATTAGATAAAATGTTAGTGATAATCATTTAGATTATTTTGGTGGTTTTCAATCATCACAAACTATTTTTGTTTTATTAATTAATATTATGTATATAAAGTGGTTATAGAAAATTAAATAGGATATAATACATTTATTATAATCTTTTTTAACCGTAAAAAGGGTTTTATGATCAGTCTTGAAGGAGGGAATGGAAATTTAAATCATTGTCGTCCTTGAATGTGATAAATTAACACATCACAAGCGATGTTTTCATTTTTAGTAAAAAATGGGAGGGGAAAGAAATGATGGTGGATTATTTTATTAGAATAATAAATTATATTATATTTAATTTACTGGACTTATCATACCATTTGGATGAGGGGATGTGAAGAGATAATAAGAAAAGAAAAGAACTTGAAAAGAAATTAAAAGAAAAGAAAGAGGATTTTACCTCTTGAATCCTTCTTCTTGAGAACCTCCTTAGGGGGATTGGTTTTGGTATTTTGTTGAGAAAAAATGCTCCTAAATTTGTGGGATGGTATTGGAAATATATTTTAGTAGAATTTGGATAAGTATCAAAGCTTTAGAGGTGTGAGGAGAAGAGGTGGTGGGGGGTGGTATTTATAGTGTATGAGAGGGGTGTTTTCTCGTTATTTTATTCATTAGTTTATTATTTTGGCTCAAGACTATGAATAGTTTGATAATTATCACTAAATATATTAAAATAATTAAGTATAGTTCTAGATTATGGTGCTGAAATCAGTTATGACTTAAGGAATAGTGTATTTAACTTATAATGTATATATACCATAAATTGCCATATTTCACTATCCACCAAAAAATCAACTATTTTAGAAAAATCCAAAAAATCACCATATGAGTTTTTTGATGTGTAAAATTAAAAAATGAACTCAATTTTTTGAAAATAATTTTCTAAATATGAGAAATTTAATTTTTAATTAAAATCACCATTTACTTGGAAAATACTGATTTTAAAATTATAACTGATTTTATAACACTTTAAAAAATTAATTAAGGTCTCGTAAAATTATATTATAATCATAATATAGTAAAATATTAATTTATGAATACATTTTATGAAAATAAATTTTCTTTTAAATGGTTATATTAATTATAAAATTGTAATTAAATATTTATAACTTACAAAAATATCAACACTTAATTTATCATTTCTAAAAAAATTATTTACTTATTCCAAGATATAGATATATCATAATTTTATTTATAAGATACCAAAATTTTATTTATACTTTCATAGGTGAGTTTACTATTATATTGGTCAGTTTACTATTTATAAGGTCCACATTACTATTCCAAATATCAAGTTACTATTCCATTGGTATAGGTTCCTTAACTTATAGAAATACCTCTTATTTCATTCATTATTTATTTATAAGGTTTGTATTGTTTTTTTAATGTGATTTTATGTGATTATACTATATTACATAATTATAAGAAATGAATTTCCATTGATAAAAACTTTAGATCGTTACATGACTGGAACCACTGTTCGCCCTTGGAATAAGATGATGTGATTCCCTCCTTTAGAATATCCATATGGTGAGTTGTTCATGGATATCGAATCATGTAAGACCTCAAAATTGATGTCTTCTAGATAGGAATCTCTCACATGCTCAAGAAGTGAAGGATTCAACACCATTGACTGAAGAAAAGTTGTACCCTCCTGCTTCACCAGGGTCAGTTGCAAGGAAGCTAACTTCTACAAAGAATCTTGCACTAAGCAAGCTTGGGACTTACTGCTAAGCACATCTACCACAATGTTTCCCTTCCCTGAATATAGACTATCTCGAAGTCATAGTCATATAGGAACTCTAACCAGTGTCACTATCTCAGGTTCAGGTCTCTCTACATGAAGACGAACCTAAGACTCTAGTGGTCTGAGTAAAGCACAAATAATTCCCCCATAAGGTATTTCCTCCACATCCTCAAAGAGATAACTACCGCTGCCAGCTCTAGGTTGTGAGTCATGTAGTTCTTTCCATGGGGTCTCAACTGCCTCGTTCCATATGCGATAAATTCCTACCACTGAATCAACACACATCCAATCCCATCTCCTGAGGCATCACAATACACAACGAACTCCATGCCCGTATCTAGTAGTCTCAACACTGGAGCACTCGTCAACCTCATCCTCAACTCCTCAAAGGCCTTCTGGCACTACTCATACTAGTTAAATAGTTTCCCTTACCACATCACGATAGTCAAATGTAATACAATTCTGGAGAAGTTTACTACAAACCTCCTACAGTACCCCACCAATCCAAGGAATATCCATACCTCTGACACATTCTTGGGTGGATCACAAGAAATTACTGCTTTGATCTTTGTTGGATCCATGGATAATCCATACTCAGAAATGAAATGCCCCAAAAAGTGAACCTCGTGAATCTAGAACTGGAACTTCTAGAGATTTATGTAAAGTTGGTGATCTTAAAGAAAGTCTAGGACCATCCTTAAGGGCTCCGCATGTTCCTCCTCTACTAAAGAGTAGATGAATATGTCATCAATGAAGACAACAACAAACTGGTCCAAGTATAGCTGGAAAACCTGGTTCATCAAATCCATAAACATGGAGAGGTCATTAGTCACACCAAAGGGAATCACTAGGAACTCATACTGTCTGTAGAGACATCGGAATGCCAACTTTGGAATATCTATCATGAATCATCCCAGAGGGTCCCATGTCATGACTATCCCAAGACCACCTCTGATAGGCCAGGGGTTGACGACTAGTGTCGAGTAGTCATATCCCACAAATGGGATTCATTTTCCTAAGTACCTATACAAAAGCACATATATCCAAGACCAAAATGATGAAAAGTAAAAACACTAAGTAAACAATGAATGAATACACTAAGATACCAACAAAAACTAAAAAAAGTAGGAAAATGGAAAGTAAATAGGGCTAGAATACAAGCCCACCAAAAGAAAGAGTTTATCTAGTGAATGCACAAGTTCCTGAAACTCATATGCAGAAAACTCTACCTGAAGGGTAGGTGTAGGACAACTACATGAAGTTATAGGATCACAACACGTCTATATAATGCCTCTAGGAACCACCTGGTCCTAGTTCACCTAGAACTCTTTCAAAGCGTCAATGTTATTCACAAGACACGACATGTACGGGAAAATCCCATCCAAGGGTGAGTAAAACAATACTCAGTAGGACACCCTGAAACCACAAATGAAATACCACTAAGAAATAAAGGTAGTATACCAAAAATGAAACACATGAAGTACACCATAAAAAAACATGTGAAGTATAATCAATATGGTCAGATCACACAGGTAAAAGTCTAAAGCACAAAGATAAGTATTTTCAGTTATAGTCCATAGATATCCTAGTTTCCATGAATCACATAGTGTCGATGATGCACAAAGCATCGATGGTGCATGGAGCATCGATGGCACATGGAGAGTTGATGGTGCATGGAGCATCGATGGCGCTCGGAGTATCAATGGCGCCCGGTGCATCGATGGCACCTGGAGCGTCGATGGTGCCTAGAGCGTTGATGGAACCTATAGCATCGATGGTTCATGGAGCGTTGATGCATCATGCATCCCCCAAGTCATTAGGTCACCAAGTCATATAGTCACCAAGTCACATAGTCACCAAGTCACATTCAGGCGCAAGATTCCGCTAGTAGCATGCTTGTTTCAGGAGAACCTACTCCTCAAGCCATTAGGTCATAAACCAACTTCAAAAAACCCTCTTAGATTATCTCAAAAGGACTTCCTCGTTTCAAGGATCACAATGCTGCAAATGGCACAAAAAATGGACACATGATTTGAAAGTTACAGTTGTTTTTCTAAGAAGGTCCAACCCGGGTCCGATCTGGGTCCGATCCGACCCACCGAACCCGACAGAACCCAACCCAGTCTGGAAAACCCAACCTGACCCAGTTCAACCTGGCCTCTCTATCCCAGATCGTATGTGCAGGACAATTTTTCTACACCACACACGGTCCGCTGGACCGCGTGTCTCTTCCTTGTCAACGTAGTACTGCCACAGTCAACATGGTCAGTCATCGCGTCCCAACTCCCCCATGGATTCTTAGTGTCATGGGTTCCATGCGAACCACCATCCGCATATGTGGTGGCCCTTTCCGCATCGCCCGTCAGCGCCATAGCCCCCTGGTCACTGCCTGTGGCCCCCTCCGTTGCAGGCTCCCTCTGACACGGTCCTGCATGGACTACATCCTGCTATTGGGGACCCATCCTTCCATGCCCTTTCTGGCCCAGTCCTCATCGGCCTATTGTTTCCTCTATTGTCGGCTTCCCGGCTGGTGGCCTATCTTCGTGTCATTCTCCCCTGGGACCAGCCCCACTGGCTGCGTCATGCCCTCACCGTTAGTCGCCCCGCCAGTGGTCTACCTTGTATTGTCATAAGTTTCCACCTCACTTGAACTGTACCACGCTCCCGTCACACCTCTTTTATTCCATTGCGAGGTAAAATCTTCGAACTAGGACCATTTCACCATATATCGGGGGAATAATAGTTTATCGTTTGTGTAGGGGTTTCAAAGGCGAAGAACATATGAAGAACGCAATAGATTCAGTGGGGAGAGATAAAGCATGTGAACTCCGAATGAACGGATTTTGGACTTGTTCATGTTGGCCTTGATCCATTCATGTTAGAAGGTTTAACAAAGAACAAAATGACACAAAAATATAAATCCCCATTCAAAATCCCACAAGCAGTTATCCATCCTGTAAGAATGGATGAACTGTGGATCAACCTGTTCATGGGCTGGTTTTCATTTATCATTTGAATCTAAGAGGGAAAGGAAATAGCAAATAGAATCAACATTCTACCTCATGGTTGGATTAGTTGTTTATGATGAATAGAGTTCTATGTCATTTTCAATCCTCAATATACCGACGTTCGTCGTCGAGAGAGTTTCCTTCCATGTCTCATAGGAATTCCAAGGTTATGGTGATAAACCTGAATTCCTAAAAAAGTTTCATTAAAAAGAAAAAAATTCATTGTTTATAATAAAATACTTTTATTAAAATATTTTAATGATGGTTACGTCCACATTCTAACTTCCACAGTCGACCCACGTTGGTCGATGTTAGGCTCTGCCTAAGGTAAAGTCGCTTCTATGAACGCAACGGTTCCCTAAGATTTCTGATATGAGAACTCATTTAGAAGTTATTCCCATTTTAAATAAAAACATTCTTCACACTTTATTAAAAACTTAAAATTTTTCATCATACTGTTTCAGGCACATCGGGCCTTAGAATATCACGTCGTCTCAACACCTGGTCTCAGAATTTTCCAATTGATTTATAAAAATAAAATCAGATAAAATATGAGTCATTACATTCTCCCCACCTTAGGGATTTACATCCTTGAAATCCAAAACAAGGGTTACTCAAAAAAATATGATGGTACTGAGCATGAATCTGAGCCTCCCACTCCCAAGTGATCTCCTGGAGATTCTTGTGCTTCCACTGAACACACACCAGAGAAATCGACCACCCATGAAAGATCTGCTCCTGTCAATCCTCAATCACCACTGGGTTCTTCGCAAAAGTCTCCCCATCTTCAATGTCCAACTCTCCCCAGTTGATGATGTGTGATGTATCATGCACGTACCTCCTCATCTACAACACGTGGAATACATCATGCACTCGGTGCAACTAAGGGGGTAGAGCTAGGCGGTACGCCACCTTGCTAACTCTACTCAGAATATGAAAAGGGTTGATTATATCAGAGATAACTTGTCACCCCATCCAAATATATGAAATCCCCATTGAGGTGAGACCTAAAGGAACACATGATCTCCCTCCTCAAAATCCATAGGCCTCTGTCTCTTATTAGCATACATCTTCTTCCAGCTCTGTGCAGTCCTCATCCACTCTTGAATGATATGCACCTTCTCAGTGGTATCCCGCACTAACTCTGGACCCATGAGTGTTGAATCTCCTACGTCAGTCTAGAAAATTGGTGACCTTCACGGTCACCCGTACAAGGCCTCAAATGGTTCAATACCAATGGTGGAGTGATAGTTATTATTGTACGCAAACTCCACTAGTGGTAGGTGATCCTATCAACTACAGCCGAAGTCTATGATGCAAGCACATAGAATATCCTCAAGAACCTGGATGGTCCTCTCCATCTATCCATACATCTAGGGATGAAACGCCATTCTCAAGCACAACTAATTCCCAAATTCCTCCTATAATCCCTTCCATAACCGAGATGTGAAACAATCATCACGATCTAAGATGATCGTTGATGGCACTTTGTGAATCCAAACTATCTCCTACACGTAGAGACATCCCAATCTCTCTACTGAACTCTCCTCACGGATTGGTAGGAAGTGGGATTTCTTGGTGAGTCGATCAATGATCACCCAGATTGTATCATATCCCCTTGACATGAATGGTAAACCCATCATGAAGTCCATTGATGTCCCATCCCACTTCTACTATGTCACCTCAAGTGGTTGGGTCAAGCCCGCTGGAACATGGTGCTCATCCTTCACTTACTGACAAGTGAGGCATTGAGAAACAAACTCTACCACCGCCTTCTCCATCCCCAGCCACCAAAACTGACGTCGGAGGTCCTGATACATCTTTTCCACTTATGGATGTACCGACAAAGGGTAAGTATGGAACTCCCTCAAAACCTCCCCCCACAACATCACTGGTAATACTATGCATCCTCTGAAGAGAACTACATGCTCCCCACCTTTCGAATATCCATCAGGGGCATACCCTATAAACATATGAGCACATAAAGTCTCACATTTGGTGTCTCTGAGTTGTTCCACCCTAACTCCCTCTAAGATTGGAGGGGTGAAAACCATTGACTAGTGGTAAGATCATCCATCTCCATCCAAAAAGGATATCTGTAATACAGCCAACTACTCTAACACCTCAATCAATAACTACAAGCTGGATATCCTACTGAGATAATCTGCCACTACGTTCCCCTTCCCAGGAGTATATATAATCAAAAAGTTATGGTCTTGGAGGAACTCTATCCATTATCTTTGTCTCAATTTTAGATCCTTTTGAGATAATATATACTTGATACTCTTGTGGTCAGAGTAGATGGTAAACCACGCACCCATCAGGTAGTGTCACCACATCTTCAATGCGAAGACTATAGCTGTAAGCTTAAGATCATGGGTCACGTAGTTCTTCTCATGCTACCTCAACTGGAATGAACCATAGGCAATCACCGCTTTCCCCTACATCAGGACACAACCAAGCCTAGTCCCTGATGCATCATAGAACACCACATACTCAACACCCTCCTCCAATAATCTCAATATAGGAGTGCTCATCAACCTCTACCTCAGCTCCTGAAACCACTACTAGAACTTCTATAACCACATGAAAGTATACCCCTTTTATGTCAAGGCTATCAAGAGTGCTGTTACTATGGAAAAGTCAGGTACAAACCTCTGATGATACCCAACCAAACCCAGGAAACACCATACCTCAGTAACACTCTTGGGTGGCTCCCAATAAAGCACTACTTCAATCTTCATCAAATCCACTACAACTCCATCCTTTGAAATGATGTGTCCCATAAAGTGGACCTACCGAATACACAACTAACACTTCAATAGATTCCCATAAAATTGGTGCTCTTGAAGTGTGTCTAGGACCATCCTCAAGTGTATCATATGCTCCTACTCAAACATTGAGTATGCTAGGATGTCATAAATGAAGACCGCGGTGAATCAATCTAAGGTGGAAGATTTTATTTATGAGTCCCATGAACACTATTGAGGAATTCTTCATGATAAACAGAATCACTAAGTACTCATAGTGGTAATACCAACATTTTAAGGTTATATCGGTACATCCTTGTCTCATACATGAAGCTAGTGATAGCCAGATTTGATGTCTATATTTGAGAACCACGTTGCTTCCTAAAGCTGATCGAAGAGTTTGTCAATCCTCAGTGGTGGATACTTATTCTTCACATTCACCTGGTTTAGGCACTAGAAGTACACACATAATCTCAAGCTCCCATATTCCTTCTTGGAAAACAAAACTGGGGCCTCCCATGGTGAAACACTAGGTCTCACGAAGCCCTTACTTTGAAAGCCCTCTAGTTGTACCCTCAACTCATGAAGCTCCACGGGAGTCATCTGATATGCAGATGTATATATCAGTGTCATCTCAGGGTATAGGTCAATAAAGAAGTCTACCTCTTTATGGGGAGGTAATCCAGGGACATCCTCAAGAAATACATCTTCATACTCTACCACCACTACAGGAAACTGCATACTCCTATCATCCACCGTATTGAG
The DNA here is from genome assembly GCA_963277665.1 of Viscum album. Lineage (NCBI taxonomy): Eukaryota > Viridiplantae > Streptophyta > Magnoliopsida > Santalales > Viscaceae > Viscum > Viscum album. The sequence continues at coordinate 168,006,916 of OY728148.1, forward strand.
GGTGAGGCTAGCCAACTGGTGAGTAATCGGTTGCACCCTCCTATGTGTAAGTTTTTCCTGCACTACATGTGTTTCCTTTTCACCAAAAAAGGAAATTTTGGTCCCATATCCATGAACACACCACACTTTGTGCCTAAAATAGTCAATCTGGGCATGAAATGTGGATAACCATTCCATACTAAGAATGACGTCGTAATGCCTTAATGCTATCACCAAGATATCCCAACTAAAAATCTTGCCCCCTAGAGAAAGGTAACATTGTTAGAACCAGTGTTTGATCATTAAATCTCCCCCAGTATAAGTCTCTAAGTATAGGGATAGAGTCAACAGTTATACTGGAATCCTCGAGTCTTGAACAAGGGTTGTTGTGAGAAAAGAGTGACTAGAACCTGTGTCTATAAAAACTACAGCTAGGGTGGAAAAGATATAGATCATACCTCAAATCATATCTAGAGAACCAGGGTCATAAGCCTCCATCACCTAAAGCTATCTTTGTACCTATACACTAGCTCCCTAAGCCTGTGTTGGACCACCAGGGGATGGTGGTGGTAGTATGTCAAACCTCCGCCCACCGCCTGCTACTCTACCTACTCCTCTTCCACGCCTAATTCCCTATGAACCACTATTCTCCTACCTCCTCTTCTACCTTGGCAGTCCCTAGATCATCTTTTGATCGTCCTCTCAGCGAGTTGGGAAATCTCAAGCCAGATGACCCCAACTATTGCATGAGTAACACAACCTATCTTTTAGATAACCAGCTATACCCTGTGATCCCTTCACCACTAATACCATATCTTGGGGTCATCCCATAGATTTCTTGACCCTCTTGGTTCCCTGTGTTTGTTTTCAACTACCTACCACTGAATAATTAGCTGTCTGGTGCCTACTGGTGGCTCCCACTACTGGCGTCTTCTCCACCAGAAAGCTATCCACTAGCATGGCTCACTCTAGTACCCTAGAATATATAGGTTTTCTAAGGGATATCATGGATGCCCTGATCTCCCAAAAAAGTCCCTACTTGAAGTTTTGGTCCCTGAATAATGGTTCATGCACTATATCTGTAGAGTAGCGAGAAAGATCTGTAAATCTCACCGAGTACTCTACTACTATCTGATTGCCCTTCTGTAGATGCATGAGATCCTATATGTGCACTGAGCAAAACATCATTGAAAATAACTCTCCCCTAAAGTGGCACTCAAAGTCTACACAAGAGAGAGTCATCTCTTCATGTGTCTGGCTCACTAAGCTCCACCATAACCCCACTAAACCCTGAGAAAGGCTCGCGGCTAGAACTACCATATGGTCAGAAGGCATCCTTACAAGGAAAAAGACGTGTGTAACTACCTCCATCCAATCCTTAGCTACCTGGGGGTCTATATCACCCCTAAAACTGGGATTTCACTACCTCTGGAACTCATGAAACACATTTAGCATGCGTGTATCCTCTAATGGTAGCATTGGTAGTAATTGCTGCTCTTCGGGTGGTGGTATCCCTGGTACACCACCCGGGGGTGCTATCCCCTGAACCGGTCCCTGTAACAACACCTCATCGCCAGGTGGATCATCCTCGTGATCACGCATTGGAAGCCTGGATGGCTGTCTACATAGAGGCATCCTAAAATAGATCAATATGTACCACAATAAATATAGTATATCTGGTGAGCTAAATCAAGAAGGACATGAGAACACGCTCAAAATCCTATATGATGCATGTACCATTTATTTTCCCTGCAACGAGTGTTTTCATTTACTAAGTTTAAAAGTATAATTCAGAGTCCTGGTGTATGGATACATCAGCCATCTCACTAACACTAGATTCTCTGGTCTGAAATCTGAACTCAAAACAATTAACATTATTGCCCCAAACCAATATCACAGACTATTGGTTCTTTAGGTAGAATTTACCGCCTTTGATACCACTCTTTCATGACCCGTCCCATAGGTACCTATGTTGTGACTACCCCAATCTTTCCTCCGATGGGCTAGGGGATGGCGACTAGCATCGAGTAGGAATATCCCACAAATGGGAGGCATTTACCTAAGTACCTATACACATGCACACATCTCCAAGCCCAAAATTCTGAAAAGTAAAAACACTAATTAAACAATAAATTCATACACTAAGATACCATCCACAGAGTACAATAGTAGGAAAACTAAAAAGTAAACATGGCCATAATACAATCACACTAAAATAAAGAGTTTGTCAAGTGAATTCACAAGTTCCTAAAACTCATTTACTGAAAACCCTACCTGAAGGGTAGGTGTAAGATAGATTCCTGAAGTCATAGGAGCATAACATGTCTGTCAGATTCCTCTAGGAACCACCTGGTCCTGGTCCACCTAGAACTCCATCAAAGCATCGATCATCTACAAAATACATGACATGTGTGGGAAAAACCTATGCAGGGGTGAGTAAAACAATACTCAGTAGGAAAACCCAAAACCACAAAGGAAATACCACTATGAAATACATGAAGTATACCAAAAAGGAAACACACTAATTATACCACAAAGTAAACACACTGAGTACAATCAATATGGTCATCTCACACAGGTATAAGTTTAAAGTAAGAAGAGAAGGATTTTCAGTTGTAGTCCACAGATCTCCCAGTTTCCATGACTCGTAGAGTATCTATAATGCACAGAGAGTCGATAGCGCAGGGAGTGTCGATGGCACACAGAACGTTGATGGAGCACGGAGCGTCGATGGAGCACGGATCGTCGATGGGGCACGGAGTGTCGATGGTGCACGGAGCATCAATGGGGCATGGAGCGTTAATGGAGCCTGGAGCGTCGATGGTGCCCGGAGCGTCGATGGCGCCCGGAGCATCGATGGCGCCCGGAGCGTCGATGGCGCCCGGAGCGTTGATGGCACCCGGAGCGTCGATGGCGCCCGGAGCGTCGATGGAGCCCGGAGCGTCCATGGCCCCTGGAGCGTCGATGGCGCTCGGAGCGTCGATGTCTCTCGGAGCGTCCATGGCGCCTGAAGCGTCCATGGCGCCCGGAGCGTCCATGGCGCCCGGAGCGTCCATGGCGCCCGGAGCGTCCATGGCGCCCGGAGCGTCCATGGCGCCCGGAGCGTCCATGGCGCCCGGAGCGTCCATGGCGCCCGGAGCGTCCATGGCGCCCGGAGCGTCCATGGCGCCCGGAGGGTCCATGGTGCCCGGAGCGTCAATGGTGCACGGAGCATCAATGGAACAGGGAGAATTGATGGGCCATGCAACCCCCGAGTCACGTAGTCACTAAGTCACATATTCACTAAGTCACATCCATCTATAGGATTTCGCTCGTAGCATGCTTATTTCGGGAGAACCTACTCCCCATACCATTAGGCCATAAACCAACTTCCAAAAAACTAACTTAGAGTATCTCAAAAGGATGGTATCATTGCAAGGTTCTCAATTCCATAAACGGCATGTCAAAAGGACACGCAGTTTGAAAGTTACGAGTGTTTTTCTGAGAAGGTCTAACCCTGGTCTGGTCTGGGTCCGATCTGACACGCCGGACCCGGCCCAACCCATCGGCCGACACAACCCAACCTGGTTCAACTGACCCGACCCGACCCAACCCATCTATCTCGGCTCACACATGCATGTTGTTTTTTCTAAATTGCATGCGTCCAGCTAGACCATGTGCCTCCACCTGGTCAATGCGGCGCCATCACAGTCAATGCAGTCGATCTCTATATCCCAGCTCCCCCATGGATTCCTTCCTCCATGGGTTCCACACAGACCTCTAGCTGCATACGTGGAGGCCCTCATTGCATCCCCCGTTAGTGTTGTGGCCCCCCGGTTACCGTCTGTGGTCCCCATCATGGTCAACGTAGTTGGTCCCTACGACCCATCACCACCCACGTATTCCCTCCACCACAAGTTCCACGTGGACCACCATCCGCATATGCAATAGCCCTCACTGCATCCCCCATCAGGGATATGGCCACCTAGTCACCGGTGGTGGACCTCGCCACCATGGACTCCCTCCAATGCGGTCTTGCCTAGACCGTATACTACTACCACCACCACCATCCACCCTACCGACGGACCATCCTTCCATGCTCCGCCTGGCCCGGCCCCCGTCGGGCTCCTTCCGGCTGCCCTACTGATGGCATGTCACCGCATCGTGCTCCCCCTAGACTGGTCCCACTGGCCGCGTCCTACCCTCACCATCAGTCACCCATCTGATGGTCTTCCTTGCGCTATCATAATCTGCCACCTCACTCAAACCGTACCACGCTCCCATTGAAACTTTTAAATGCCATCACAAGGTTAAACCTCCAATCTAGGACCGTTGCACCATGGATCGAGGGTGAAATAGTTGATCGTTCGAGTAGGGGTTTCAAGGGAGAACAACGTATGAAGAACGCAATAGATTGAGCAGGGAGAGATGAAGCACATAAATGTCCAGTGAACAGATCTTGGCATTTTTTGTTTTGGCCTTGATCCATTCATGTTACAAGGTTTAACGAATAAAAAAATGACACACATATCTAAATCCCCATTCAAAATCCTGCAAGCAGTTATCCATCTCACAAGAATGGATGAACTATAGATCAACCTGTTTGTGGGTTGGTCTATGTTCATCATTTGAATCTAAGAGGCAAAGGAAATCACAAAGAGAATCCACATCCTACCTTGTGGTTGGATCAGTCTTTGATGAAGAACGGAGGTATGTGTCATCGTCAATCCTCGATTCACCATCATTCATTATCAAGAGAGTTTCCTTCCATACCTCATAGGAATTCCAGGGTTATGGTGATAACCCTGAATTCCTAACAAATGTTTCATTAAAAATAAAAACTTTGTCGCGTCTAATAAAATATTTTTATTAAAATATTTTAATGATGGTTACATCCAAAATATAACTTCCAAAGTCGACCTGTTTCGGTCGATGTTAGGCCCCACCTAAGGTAAAGTCGTTGCTCTAAACGCAACAGTGCCCTTGGATTTTCTGATCTGGGAACCTATTTAGAAGTTATTCCCATTTTAAATAAAAACTTCTTGCATGATTTATTAAAAACTTAACATTTTTCATCATATTGTTTCAATCACACTGGACCTCAGAATCTCATGCCATCTCAATGCCTAGTCTCAGAATTTTTCCAATTAATTTATAAAAATAAATCCATAGAAAATATGATTCATTACAATATCAGCCTTGTGAACCCCCAACCGATGGTATCCAGATCTAAGATCGATCCTCTAGAACCATCGTGTGCCTCACAACTGATTAAAGAGTTCTTAAATCCTCAGAAAGGGGTAATTGTTCTTTATCATGTTCTGGTTTAGGCGATGATAGTCCATGAAAAGTTGTAAGCTCCCATCCACCTTTTTCATGAACAACACTGGAGCTGCCCAGGGGGACTTGCTGGGGTTGATTAAACCTTTCTCAAAAAGGTCCTCCAATTGCAATTGTAGCTCCTAGATCTTGGTAGGTTCCATTATTTATGTCGTAGGATATATCGGAGTGTTCTTAATATGAAATCCAATGTAAAACTCCGTCTCCCACCTCGAAGGTAGTCCCGGAATGTCCTTGGGGAAGATGTCCATGTAAGCCTAGACAACTGAAGTAAATCATATGCCTAAAGATCTTGTTGCACCAAGGCCTATAATCACTAGCTAATTGGTGATATGATGCACTCTCCTCCTCACAGAATTCACTTTCCCTGCCTTGAGATCTCTGTCACCAAAAAAGGAGAATATTGTCCCATCAGTGTGTAGGCATCTGACTTGTTTGTGATGGTAGTTGATCTGGTCTTGGACCATGGATATTCAATCCATACCCAAGATGACATCATAGGGTTCCATCATGATGACCAAAAGGGCCCATGTGAACCTCTCTCATCCAAGCGATACATCGCACTATCAGAAGATGAAATATATAGGGTATGCATTCCCTATTGGAACCTCAAGACGAAACTATTGGTCAAGTGCCTCAACTGGGACCTCCAGCTCTCACACCAAAAGTATAGAAATAAAGGAATGGTTGGAACTTGTGTCTACTAATGCTGAATCAAGAGTATAAAACACAAAAATTGTACCTCTTATCATCTCATGCACTGCGATATCATAGACATCCTCAACTGTCAACTCCTTGATCCTGATATGGGACACCTAGTGGTGGTGGTGGAAGGATATCATAATGGTTTCCACCACCCATAGCTTCTCCTACTCCTCTACCAACTCTGCCTCCCTAGGGACCACCCTGTCCATGCCTGGGAGTTCCCTAATCACGGTGATGCCTCTATAATGGCGGTCTATTATCTATCTGTTTATGATGATCAGTACATTTGTTCGAGTAGTCGTATCTCATGTGACCTTGACCGTGAAAATTAAAGCATTTCCCCTCTCAGAGTTTACCTGGTACTCTATGCTACCTTCTTCCACATGCTTGAGTCTGATTATGGAAGGATCACCTGCACTGAGATCCTGGAGCCTAGCATCTTCTAGCTGCTACAAATGACTCAACTCTGTGGTGCCCACTGCCAGCTCCAAATGTCTTGCGTCCCTATGATAGAAATATCTTTGTCACTATTGCCTACTCCAGCACCCCAAAATAGGTGGGGATGCACAAGGAAACTACATTGGATTGAATCTCTCTGTAGATTCCCATCTCAAACTTTTGTACTCAGAATTAGTCATCCTTGATCATTTCAAGAGAGTATAAAGTTAGGTTTGTAGACCTCGTTTCATACTCATCCATTGTCATCCCTCTCTGTTGTAGCTCCAAAATCTTTAGGATATGTACTGAGTGCAAGAAGGAGGGGTAGTACTCCTCACAAAATAGCTACTGGAAGTCAATCCATGAGAGTGTTAACTCTTTGTGCATCTACATAACAAAGCTTCACCAGTGCTCATATGCTCAGTGGAAAAGGATAAATGATAGTAAAAACACTTGATCCATTGGGGTCCAAACAAGCCTGAAGATATGATCCACCAACTCTATCCAATCCTATTCTACCTGAGAGTCTGGCCTGCTTCAAAACCTCAGCGGTCTCTGATATTGGAACTCATGGAGTGCGCTAAGACTATGTGCATCCTCAACGTGCTCTGCTAGGATGATCTACTACTCAATGGGAGGAGTTTTTTCTACCTTCCCACCTAGAGGAAGGGGATCATGAGATAGACCCCAAATTGAGGCCTCCTCACTCATAGGGTTGTTGTCATGAACCATAGATGGTATCATGGTTAGCTGTCATTGCGGAGGCATCATGAATGTTATTAAGGAGTACTACAGTTAGATGATCATATATATATATATATATATATTACAACAACAAGGGGATATGGTTCAATAAGGAAAATCAAAGAATCAATCATATATGACGCATCTACCATTTAACCCTGCAACATATGTCTCAGCATTCCAAGTTGACAAGAAGGTAGTCAAGGTCCTGGTGAATGGATACGTTAGCTGCTACACCATCACTAGATTCCCTATCTTGAGAGCCACACTCGATATACTTAGACATTTTTACACTAATACCAACCAAATCCTCTTAAGAGTATATGTCCGAACAACATACCAAGGAATAAACTAGCTCTGATACCAATATTTTGTGACTTGGACCAAGCCAGGGCTCGATCCACAACTACCCCAAACCCACCTCTATAGGCTAGGGGTGGTGACAAGTACTGAAGGCATATCTAAATTTGGGAGGCCTTTTCCTAAGTATATTTACACACACACATGGACATCTCGATGAAAAGGTGTAGAGGGAAAGAGTAAAATATGTAACACTACTATAAAGTAAACCAAGAATGCATAAACCTCTAGATAGTACAAAAGTACAGTAGTGTAAATTGAAAAGTAAATTAGAAAAATGAATTCCCAACCAGAAATATGTCCTAACCTAATAGAAATCTAGAAAAGTAAATAGATGAGAGAGCCCAGCTCCTGAATCCCAATATATGACCACCATATGTGGTTTAAGCACCCAGTATCTCAAAGATCCTTTGTAGTCATGATAAATATGTTTTTCTTCTGAATAAGACATGAGATGTGTGGGAAAATCCCATGTAGGGATGATTATATACATACCCAATAGAATGAATTGAAATCTGAAGGGGGTAGTAAAAGATACAATAGGAAGAGAAAGATAGTAGATAGCACAAGGTACAGTGATATAGTAAAGATCAACCTAGAAAAGATTGAAAGTAATATCGTCCAAGCACAAGGGGTTAAACATGGTGATTATATGAACTAACCATCGATTTTTCACCACCTATAGCAGGAGAGTAGAATCATCCAACCATGAGAAGATAAAAATAGAAAGTATGTGGCATACCCCATGATTCTTTGCCTCTCTTGAAAGGAGAGTAACCAAATACAAAGAGTGGATATAGAATAAGTATATATATATATATGTATATTCTTAGTCAAAATAATTCCTAATGAGAGAGTAAGGGGATCCCCATCTCAAATCTCATCCCAAGAAGAAGAGTAACCAACAGTTCCAAAAGTCCAACAATGATGCCCAGCATCTCACGTGACTATCCTGAACATAAAATTCCATAGAACTCATTAACCACACCTTGAAACTATCCACTTTTGGTGGCACTGAATCACCCACATGGTTTTGGTCATGTCTCAAAAACGTAGCTTAGTGGGGAAAGCGTCCCTCTTCCTCATGAGTCCAAAGCTACATCAAGCCATATCTCGTCACTATATTGTACAGTCAAGGGGAAAAAATTTCTAGGTAGAGGACTCATGAAATAGTATGACATGAGGGTTCCACTATGAAGGTAGAGGACTCATGCCCAGACCTCCTAGAGGGTTCCACTCTAGGTTATCAAGGACCCATGCTCTACCCCGTTAGAGGGTTCTACTCTAAAAGTCGAGGACCCATGCCCAGCCTGGCTGGAGGGTTCCACTCTAGGTCATTGAGGACCCATGACATGCCCTGTAGGAGGGTTCCACTTAGAAACTCAAGGACCCATTCCCATCCTGGCTAGAGAGTTCCACTCTAGGTCATTGAGGACTCATGCCCTGCCCCATAGGAGGGTTCCACTTAGAAATTAAACTATGGTGATCTCACCCGATCACAATCATCATCGAGCGTTGCCTAAAAAGGTTATGTGCCCAGGAAAATCCACATCATATCTATAAATCCACAACTAAGGGAACCATTGTGTTGTACATGGAAAAATACTTAGGATATGCTACTTACAGGACAAAATACAAGTTTAAATGAAAAGGATAAGAGAGATCAAAGTTTGATCAGAATATATCAAGGGGTATATGATGTGTGAGGGGACCCACATGGAGTGTGGTCCCACTCCACCACCTGGTCATATCTCCATCAGGCACACAGCTCCATCCCATGTAGTAGTACACATCATGTAGGTGGACTACACGACGTGTCCTAACTAACTAAGACCCGGTTTGTGTGCATCCCACCATGTTTGTGTACTAGAGTACATAGCTATGTACTGGAGTACACAACCATGTACTGGAGTAAAAATCTATGTATTGAAGTACACAGCCGTGTACTAGAGTTCACAGTCATGTACCGAACACTGTGTACCTCCACATGGGTTCCTTTCCATGTGACCCATCACACGGGTTATCCAACTGGGATAGTAGACATGAAATTTAAGGGAGGACTACATGCCATATCATCCTTAATTTTTATGAAACCAGAACATTGCCACTGAGGGAACTACACATCATGTGTTCATCTTGGAACAAGACTTGTAGTTGAGATTTTTACAAAAATCCTAGATCTGATCTTTTCTCCTCAATTTGAGCCTTTCAACTTCATATCTGATGCTAAACTCATCTGAAAAAGGTGGATCTAGTTAAAGAACATGGATCTAGACCATCATTTTCTGAAAAAACGGTCATCATTCATCATGAGGGTTTTTCCGCACATTCCACACACCACCTCACCTCCATTCACCGAGTTATTGGAGTTTAATCAAAAGATTATTCATCCTATCCTCTCAATGATCCCAGATCTATGCTTAGATCATAAAACCATTTATTATTTGCAAATTTTCTATGAATATGGGGGTCCAATTGAGCTCGGTACCGCCTGACAATGTCGAATTGGAACCGTGGGGATCCAACTGATAAACACTATGAATTAGTGAGGGAGAAAAGCACCATAAACCAAAGATTAAAGGTCATTGTCCAGTCATTCTTGTCCAAAAACCAAGAATAGGGATTCCATATTAGAAAACAACTGAAAACAATTTAATTTTTGTACACGGGCACACGCAGAGGCTACAAAATAGCGTAGATCGAAGAACAACAGTAAATGTACTTGATATATTTAATCAAGGGAGTAAAAACAAAAAATGACAAGTCTTAACTTGATTTTTTATCGATATATGATAAAGAATGCATCTTTCAATGATTTTAGAAAAGTTGCTGCATTCGTTGCATCCTGGTCAGCTCGGATCTGAAGCTTCATCGTCATCCAACAAGATCTGCCAATGGAGGAGGGAGGAAAAGCTCTGGTTTTTCTCCCAAGGTTTATATGGCTAACACTAGATAAATTGGTCTAGAAGAACTCTTATAGAGCTATCTTTTGTGCTAAAAATAAACTAATTCATTCATGTATTCATTAAAAGTGTTTCCAATGAGCAAGGGGTCTGAACATCTTGTGTCAACTCATTTTATATCGTTCCTAGGGTAAAAACCACATTTCAGACTCAACAGTGGTCTTAGATTTCTGATCCAATAAACTATTTAAGATTTATCTCATTTTCTTTGAGGTGTCATGTGCATTCAATATAAAATATATTTAATATTTTTATAAAATTAATTATGGACACACCTGGACTCGGAATCGCATGTTTTCTTAGTTCCTAAATCTAGAAATATATATAGAAATATTTCAAAGTCTTATAATACAAAAATTGGGTCTCTAAATATATAAACTAATATAAATAAATTATTAACATTAGAGCTTTATCAGCACTATAAAATCACTGATAATACTATTCTTTATCAGTGATATAATTTTAGCGTCGATAAAGATACGTTTTATTGATATTTTTTTAGCGAAGATAAAGGGTTATCTTTATTAGTACTGATACAGGTCGTTTTTATTAGCGCTTTCTATTTTAGCGTTGATAAAACAGACATTTGTCAGTGTTTTCCAAATAGCACTGATATAATCCTTTTGTTTTTTTATAAATTTAAACCTATTTGAACCATGCCAGCGCTCATGTCTCAAGCTTTCACGAAACCAGAACTTTGTTGCAGTTGTCGCTGCCTCTAATTTTGTTACCATTATCGTCACTGCTACCTTTGTTGCCTCCATCGATGTCACTGCCCCGGCCACCGGACCCTACTACCACCACCTCTACTACCTTCGTTTCCACCATCGCTGCCTCCACTACCATGTCCCTACCACTGGACCATACTACTGCCATCGGACCTCCAAATCTAAGGTATGTTATCTTTTTTGTGCATTTTTTTCAATCACACATCACCTTCTTGAGATTCACTTTTTATCGATGAACTGAACTCCCATCCTTTTGTACTTACATACATCTTAGCCCTCCTTATCTTATATTCACTTTCTTAGTTCCCTAGCTTCTATTTGTTGGTTCTGATTGATTCCTGTTGATGATAAGTGTTAAGGACTTCTATTCTACTTGGTTGTATTCATCCATTCTTCTCCCAATGATCTACTAGGGTGGCCTATTTTTTCAGTTTGAGTTGGTATACATTTTGATTATACTTGGGTGCAGTGTGGATTGATGAGTTATCTATGGGGAGACAATGTTCATTTTGGGGAGGCAATGATATGGTTGGTCTATGGTCGTGCTATGGTGTGGTGATGTGATATCGCATTAAAAATATTATTCAATAAAATTAAATTAAATATAAATCCAACCTATACATCGGTCTATAAATCTCATTTATATATCTTATGTTTTAAACATTTTTCTACATCACTTTTTGTGAAATAATAATGTTTTGATTATGAAATTTTTTTAATAGAAAATTTTTTTATTATTTTCTAAAATGTTGATGAAATCAATATTCATTGAAAGTCTTATTTAAGATGGGTGTTTTGGTGTTTTAATTTCTCAAATTTTCTCCATGTGGATTCTCTATTCTTTTAAGGGACAAAATTTTTATGAAATCTTGAAGACTTTGAATTTTCTAAATATATTTATTCATTACTTCTATATTTTATTTTTTCAGTTTTCTATGGATTTTTAAAAAAAAATTCTAGTATTCGATTTTTAGTTAGGTGGAATTCAATTATTATTATTTTATTAGAATCATTTTATAATTTCACAATGTACTATTTTTTTTATGCCCAATATGACTTAGAAAGGTATACCATGTCCCACTTAATTGCATAAAGGATTTGTGATTGTACCCTTCTACCATAAGAAGAAAGATTCTTTATCCATGCAGAATGGTTCTGTGATAATTAGAATTTGAAAATATTCTACCATGGATAATGATTATGTGCCTTTAATGTTATGTGGTTTATGAGACAAGAGGGTGTGTGTTTTTATAGATCCTATATAGTAATGGAATAAGTGGTTAATAATGTCAAAATGGCTTGGGATGGCCTAATAAAACTAAATATAAAATTTCAATAATGAAAATAATTAAAAATATAATTTTTAATTTAATTTTTAATTTACCAGTCTATTTTATATATTTTATTACAAATATCATTCTCTCTATAGAAGAGTATTTCATAAATATTTTTAAGGATGGAAATTCAATATATATAATATTATTATTTTATAATTTTTTATTAATGATATAGTGTTCGATTACAATGAATGCATTTTCATTCTCCATAATTCATAGAAAACTCATTTTATATTAAATGAAGTAATTTTTTACAATAACCAGCTTTCTATTAAAGTATTTTATATGCATTGAATAAGGAAAACATTAATAATTATTCTATAGACCCTATATCATATTTTTTCATTAAAAAATTATAGGAAGCACTAAAAATTATTATACTTTTATACTTTCATAAATTTTACTTATATATATTATAATTTCAACCTTTATAAATTTGTAAAACTATACACTTCTATAATTTATGTATACTTTTAAAATATATATGTACTTTTATGAAATTTTATAAAAACTGTAGGAAACTTTTTTCATTCCTTGTGATTCATAAGACTCGTGCAAATTCCTTATTGAAATGTTCCATCTCAAGTGACCATAACTCTACAATAGAAACCTTAGCCTTCACTTAGCACTATATTCACCTTTTATGTAATATATATTGATAATAACACCTTGTCAATGGCATGTCACTAACTCTATCCAACCCATAGGATATCCATCATGACCTCACTCCCACAAAAGGTCAATTAATGTTTAACCCCATTGAAACTCCTAAACATATTTTGCATCCAATATCACCTTCATGGTTTAAATTAGGGGAGTCCTCTACAACTACATCTTCTCTCTAGTTTGGTGTTAATTTCTATGGGGGTGAGTCTCGGGCAACAAAATGAAATAATAAATATCATTAAAATGTTGGGTTCCTCTTATTTGAAAGGCCCCTTTTGTGTATTTATTTTTTAAAATATTAATATTACCGAATAAAATAGGATGGATATGAATAAAGAATGAACGGATTCCAATATCATGACAAAAGAGTATGAATATAGAGTGAAATAGTTCATCAGTTTTGCAAAAGATCATGCATATGACCCTTCTCAAATCCTTTTTCTATGTTTACACTGTTATTATTCAAGAATAATGTAAGATACCGACCTTTTATAGATTTTCCTTAGGCTTATTTACATGAAATATTTTGTGTAATTTTGAGTAATTTTCATTTGGATTTCACCATGGGGTGTGTTTGGGTGAAAATTGAGAAAAATGGAAGAAAATGGGTTGTGCACAGTTGGTGCATGATTAGAGAAAACTGTGCACCCTAGCCCAAGAAATGGTGAAACCCTGAACAGTGGGGGTTCACATGGTTGGCACATAGTTTGTCAAACTGGGCACCCCAAAAATAACAGGTGCATGATTAGCGCACAGTTAGGGAAAACCGTTCGCCCCTACCTAGGAAACCATGCTGGGTAATTTTAATGGCCTGAAAATTAGTTTTAAATTTACCCAAACCCCCCGAAACTTCCCCCATTCGACCCAAAATTTGATCAACCTAGTTTTTGGTGATTTTAGGGCTTCTCAGAGGAATTTTAAGGTCATATAACCTCCGTTCTTCATAATTCAAAGAATGAATCAAATGTCTTCTCCTCTCCCATAATGTGGATCTTATCTTGTTGTTTTCACATTCACCTTCATTCCTTATATCATTATTTTAGTGGGAGTTTATCTTATGTTTTTATAGATCTAGATATATATTGGTTGAATATAGATCTAAGCTTGTAGATCTAGATCGATATTAAAGAGATCTTGATTTTGTTAATCCTGATTTAAGGTTTTAGATCTGGACTCTGATCTATGTCATTGTGCTACTCAATTTTGGGGAATTCTATTGAGCGAACATTTGTCAATGAATCTAGGTAGGTGGTTCATTATTAAAATCCCATAGTATTGATATTGTTTACGTTTATGTGATTGTAGAATTTATAGGGGTTCTTTAGAAATTGAAACTCCATAATTGAATTAATTAATGTGGTTAATTAATTAATTGAGGAATTGGGAATTTGATTGAACAATGGAAATTTGGAAATTTGGGATAATTAATTGATGAATTATTTATCAGAATGTGAATTGAGAATTAGATTAATTAATTATATAATTAATTAATGTGATTAAAGTGATTAATTAATTATTGAATTAATCAATTTGATATATATGATTAATTAATTTTAGAATTGATTAATGTGAAGAAGGTGATTAATTAATTTTTGAATTAATTAATGTGTTAGATATAATTAATTAATTGTGGAATTAATTAATGTGACAAAGGTGATCAATTAATTATTGAATTAATTAATGTGATAGATATGATTAATTAATTGTGTAATTAATTAATGTGAAGAAGGTGATTAATTAATTGTTGAATTAATTAATTTGATAGATATGATTAATAAATTATGTAATTAATTAATTTTATGAAGGTGATTAATTAATCATTGGATTAATTAATGAGAGTTAAATTTAAAAGAGGATTAATGTGTATTAATCTTGATTGAAATGATATAGTGAAGCATGTGATATTTTGATGCATGTGAAGGAATTATATGTGAGTATGGGGCATAAATTGATGCTCCAAATACCCATGTAAAATTTATTGATAAATGTGTGTGGGACACGGATTGACGCTCCAAATACCAATAGTGTGAAAAGGTGCATGAATGCGAATATTTTTATGGTACAAGGACTGAGGCTCCAAATACCCATGAGGTGTGAGATAGGGATTGATGCTCTAAATACTCATGGGGTGTTAGACACGACGATCTACACTCATGATATTGACATTGTATTATTGATCCAATTATCCATGTTAGTGAATTGAAATTTAATGGATAATGAAAGGCCATTTATTAAATGAATTGTGAATTGATGATGTGAAATGTTTTAGAATCCAGTATGAGCCGAAGTAGGTATTGAGGTTCAGGTGTCCACAGGAACCTAGGGATTATGTAGTTAAGTAAATATTAATTGATAATTTGATGATTGTTTACTTATGCATTGTAATTATTTCTTTATACAACTGTATACACTATTATCTGAATGGATATTGTTTTAGATGTCGTTGGTGGTGACCTACTAAGTTGTACACACACCCTACTTGGGTTGCATTATCGGTACCTGGATATAATTTATTGTTGCAGGACATGTTAAGGGAAAATTCCCTAGGTTAGATTGGTGATTTGGGATGGAGCAAGGATGAGGGAACTGAATGTGGTTCATAACCTGATTGGGAGTCATTAGTATCTTTATTTTAGTTTTCATTATAGACACTTGACACATATTTTATCATGGAATGTTTTTTTTAGTTTGGATATTGTATTTACTGTTTGATTATCTTGAGAAAGTGGATTTTGTTATGGTTATGTATGCTTCCACTATTGATTATTTATTTACATTAGTGTATTGCTCTAATAAAAGAGGGTATAGTTGCCCCATGAATGACTTATCAGACCCTCATTGCTAGTCGGTAGCCTCTAGCATATAGGGAGGTGCACTTGAGGTCATGTGGCAGTCCAACTTGGGGCACCGATGTGTGGTACCTGGGTCGGTACATTACAAAGTGGTATCAGAGGTTTAGTTTTTTCTTCTTCATTTGTCTTACTATTTTGTAAAAGTAGACAGGATACTGGGAAGAGTCGGTCCTTGGTAATGAGCATGTTCATGGGATTTTCAAACCCGTGTATGGGGTGAAACCCAAGTACCCTGGGTGGGATTGTTGTTATTGGTGTTTACTGTTACAGTTGAATGTTATTTCACCTTGGGTGATGAACTTGTTGTGTGATGTGATTATTGTTTCTTATATTTGTTGAGAATTGACTCATGGTCCTAAATAGCATCAGAGTTGAATCTTCATGCGTCATTCTAGGTACTTAGGAGTATTTTTTGACATGCATCACTCTAGGTATGCATGGGAAAATGGGTTATGGGTAAGTTGTTGAACTTGAACCATTTTCCTTGTGAAATTAAATTGAAAATGGTACCTAATATGAGTTTTTGAATGGTGAAATGATACAACAATGTGAATAAATGGGTGTCTAATGGAATTTGATTAATTATAACATGTCTACCCTTGTTAACCAAGACATAGGTGTAGGATGGTTAAGGGTAGTGATAGCGCCACGGTTTTGACTACGTGGCGAGATTTGGGAAAAAGACTAGTTGTGCCTTATTATATTTCCCTCTTACATAAATTTGTTAACTTTTTGAACTATTTACTAATGTGCATGTTTGAATTTGTATAAATATGCCTCCATGATGAAACTTATTGAGAGTACAACAAGAGGATATAGCTGGAGATGCTCTACTAGTAGTGGAACCTGAGGCATCGATATTGTCGAGTGAGTAATTTAGGGAGAAGTTCTGAGAGGACTTTACATGATTCATGAAATTAATGGAAAGAGACCCTGGGTGGGTTGTGAAAATCATGTCTGATCAGATGAGGGAGTTTCAGTTGTAGCACCCTCCAACTTTTACAAGAGAGGGTGGACCTGAGGGAGCTGAGTTCTGGATTGAGTCCATCCAGGCTATACTTGACCACTTAGATACTCCTAATGATAGGAGGGTAAAATTATATGCTTAAATTTTATGTGGAAAATTTAAGCATTTGTGGGACATCCAAACTCGATATAGGCAACTGGAAGGTATGGAATGGAAGGACTTACAAGAGAAGTTCATGGAGCACTTTTATCCAGACATACTAAGACATAAAAGAGCAGCTAATTTCATGAGACTGACTCATGGGAATATGTATATAATAGACTATTTTGGACTCTTCATAGATTTATAATGCTTTGTTCCAACATTGGAGGCAAATGAGGCTACTTTAGAAAATAGGTTTCAATATGGATTAAATGTGAGATTAAGTCTCAGGTTATTATCTTTAGGCTAAAAAAGTTGAAATAAGTGGTAAATACGGATCTAATATATAAGGGGAACCTAAAGGAGGATTCTAGTGAGGGATGGGTAGTTTTATCTGGATGATCAGGAGGTATATATTCTGAGAGAAGGAAGCACCGTTATGATAACTTTATCCAGAGTAGTGGAAAAAAAGTGTCCAGTCAGAGGGATCAATCAATCAGGATCTTACCCAAGTACTTTTTCACCAATGTAGTAGGTCGAGACACTTTTGTAAACATTATCCTTGTCCAACAGTGGAGTGTCGAGCCTACGACAAGATAGGTCATCTGAAGAGGTTCTTTGGGAGCCCTTTACATACAGTTAGTGATGGAGGATCTAGACAAAACTAGGGTGTGGGAAGGAGATCTTATGCACTATATCAATCTGGAAGATGGAGCTCTACTGGCTGAGGAGGTGGATGTAGTGGACATGGTGTTTCTAGGAAAGAGAACCCATATTAGCATAGTGGTTCAACTCAAGGGAGTTATATTGCATCATAGGGAAGAGGGGTAGGACAAATAAATGAAGTGTATCTTACACTTGTGGATAGAGAGTTTGGACCTTTGATAGTGATAGGTATTATTCTTGTAGCTTCTACATTTTCTAGTGCCTTATTTGATACTGGTGTCTCTTATTCCTTTATATCTACAAAACTTGTTAATGGTTTGAGCCTAGTGGTGGAGTTTGTGAGTGGGGTTATGAATATAGATACACCATTTGGAGTACAGTCTAGAGACATTTGTTTTTGTAAATGATGTTCTCTTGAGATCAGGGAGTACCATTTTCTTTGGGATCTCTATATTCTTGACATTACAGGATTCAACCTAATTATGGGTATGAACTAGATAGTTGCATACCGAGAACACGTAGATTGTTACCATAGGAGAGTGAATTTTAATTCTCCTAAGGGTAACTAGTATATTCACCATGGGGAGTGGGATATCCTAGCAGGGCGATTAGGGAAAATTACTCAGCAATTAGAAGAGCTCACAGCCTAGGTTATTGGTCTGTTACTAGATGGTGGGGGTGTTAGGAAAGATATCCTTCCATAGTAGAGGGATTATTTTAAGATTCCTTTTTTGAAGACTTATTAGGGATGATGCCTGAGAGAGATATGGAATTCACTATTGAGCTCATTCTAGGGGTTGATCCAGTATCTATTCCACCATACAGAATGGAACCAATAGAACTTAAAGAGCATAAGACTTGGTTAGAGGAGTTGGAGGATAAAGGGTTTATTTGAACGATCATGTCACCTTAGGGATCACTTATTTTGTTTTCAAATAAGGCTGATGGGAGTTTGATTTTTGTGTCGATTATCATAAGCTTAACAAGATGATGATAAAGAACCGGTATAATATTCCGTGTATCGACAATCTATTTGACCAGTTAAAGAGAGCTTGTGTGTTCTTGAAGATTGACTTGAGATCAGTGTATCATCAACTAAGAATTTTAACTTCTAATATACTGAGGACTACTTTCAGAAGTAGGTATGACCTATATGATTTTTTTATAATGCCGTTTAGGTTGACGAATGAACCAGTAGTTTTTATGGCATTGATGAACAAAATTTTTCATTCATACCTAGATCAGTTTGTAGTGGTGTTCATGGATGACATCTTGGTGTACTATAAGACTCATGAAAATCATGCCCAACATCTTGACATCTTTTTTAGTACATAGAGAGAGAATCATTTATATTCCAAGATATCTAAGTGTTAGTTTTGGATTGACTAGGTATGCTTATTGGTGTACATCATCTTGGAGGAAGGTGTGTTAGTGGACCCGGAGAAGGTTTAGGCAGTGGTTTCTTGGTGGCATCCCAAGAATGTGTTCAATATCCATAGATTTCTAGGGTTATCTAGATATTATCGAAGGTTTATCTAGGAATTTTACCATTTGGAAGCACCGCTTTCAGGCTTGACCAAAAAGGAGATTAATTTTTATTGGTCAGAAGCATGTGAGAAAGCCTTACTGGAGTTGAAGAAGCATTTGACAGTGGAACCGATCTTGATCCAACCTGATTCAGGTGAGGAGTGCATGGTGTATTGTGAGGCTTTTGGGACCAGACTTGGAGCTATGTTAATGAAGGAAGACCTAGTTTTGGTGTATGGGTCTTGATAGATGAGGTCACATGAATGGAACTACCCTAAACATGAACTCGATTTAGCATTAGTGGTTTGTGCTTTGTGTGTTGGAAATATTATCTATTGGGTGAGAAGTTTACGATGTTTACCGATCAAAAGAGATTAAGGTATATCTTCTCATAGTGATATTTTAATCTCTAGTAGAATAGGAGGGTGAATTATATGAAATCATTTGATTTTGATATAGCATATATGCCCAGGAAAGGAAAAAGTGTGGTTGACGCTTTGAGTAGGAAAACACATGCTCAGGCAGTTTAGGAGTCTAGTGCTAAGTGAAAGATGATGACTATGCTGGATGAGATGAATTTAGTAGTTTAGGAGAGTTAAAATTAGATGACTCTGGTATCAGTTTTAGTGGAGTCTACAATTTTGAGATAGATTTGAGACTGGTAGTATGAGGATCCGGAGTGTTTGACCTTGAGGGAAAACCTTGAAGGTGGGGAGTTGCCTTCTGATTGGAGCATAGATGGGGACAAGATCATCTATGTTAGGAATTATGTTATTGTGCCTATGAGAATGTGAAAGGATATGATGTGGGAATTTCATGCCTCGAAGTGGGTGGTACATCCAAGTGTGACCAAAAAGTGTTGAGACATGTGATGACAGTTTTGGTGGTCAGACATGAAAAGGGAGATAGTAGGGTTTGTGATATGATGCTACACTTTCCAGTAGATGAAGGTATCGAATCAATGACCTAGAGTTTTGTTGCAGTCATTGCCCCTTCTGGAATGGAAGTTGGATGACGTGAACATGGATTTTATGGTGGGTATTTCAAATATTCCATGGGAGAATGACGTTATCTGGGTTATTGTGGATTGACTGACGAAAGTGGAACATTTATTGATTATATGGGAGACTTTATAAGTAGAGAAATTGGGAGCTTTATATGTTCAGGAGATAGTTCGTTTTCATGGGGTGCCTCAAACTATAGTTTCATATCATGAATCATGCTTCACTTCAAACTTCTAGAAGGGTTTGTAGAATTCATTTGGTACACAGGTATTATTGATTATGGATTTCCACCCACAGACAGATGGGTTGTCAAAGCATAATATATAGGTGCTCGAAGATATGTTGTGGGTGTGTGTTCTTAACTTTAGTGCGTCTTGGAAGAAGCACTTGGATTTAGTGTGGTAGGCCATATAGATCAATGCTATGCTGGATGGAGGCTGGTGAGTTGAAGTTGTTGGGATCGAGTCTCATACGGGAGACGTTAGAGCAGGTGCAATTGATTTATAAGTGTATGGCTGCAACTTAGAGTAGTCAGAAGTCGTATGCTGATAGACGCAGACAACTCCTAGAGTTTACAGAGGTTGATCATGTGTTCCTTCAAGTGTCGCCTGGGTTGGGTCACCGTAGGATATGAAGATAGGGAAAGTTGGCACCCAAGTTTGTTGGACCGTTTGAGATAGTGGATAGAATCAGGTCAGTGGCATACTTATTGTCTCTTCCATATAAATACAGCGCTATGCGTGATTTTTTTCATGTAACAACTTTGGCGGTATAACCCTGACCCTTCTCATGTGATTGATGTGGATGAGTTTGATTTTGAGATAGATGTGTCCTTTGAGGATCATTTGATATGTGTATTGGATCATAGTGAGAAAGTATTGTAGGGAAGTACTGTGCTGATAGTTTTATATTATGGAAACATGGGCATGTGTAGGAGGAAATATTGGAAAGGGAAGCATATATGAGTGCTCAATGGCCCAATATTTTTTACTCGGAATCTTAGGGAAGCTTAGGAGTGCAGATTGAGGATGAGTTGTTATAAGGTGGGAAGATTGTAAGATCTCGACCTTTTATGGAGTTGTATGAGGTTTGTTTACAGGTACTCTTTTGTGTAATTTTGAGTACATTACATTTTTATTACACCATGGGGTGTGTTTGGGTAAAAATTGAGAAAAATGGAAGAAATGGGGTTGTGCACGGTAGGCGTGTGGTTAGAGAAAACTGTGCGCCACATCCCAAGAAACCGTGAAACCCTAGATAGTGAGGGTTCACATGTTTAGTGTATGGTTTGTCAAACCATGCACCCTAAAAAGAGAAATTGTGCACCCCAAAAATAGTAGGCACACATTTGGTGCATGGTTAGGGAAAATCATGCACCCCTACCCAGGAAACTGAGTGCGTTAATTTTAATGGCCCAAAAATTAGTTTTAAATTCACCCAAACCCCTAAAGCTTCCCCCATTAGACCCAAACTTGGTCCAACTTAGTTTTTGATGATTTCAAATCTTCCATGAGGGATTACAAGGTTTTATAGCCTTCATTCTTCTCGATTTGAAGCCTAAATTGAAGATCTTCTCCTCTCCTAGTATATGGATCCTATCCCATTGCTTTCTCTTTCACCTTCCTTCCTTATCTCATTCTTTTAGTGGGATATTATCTTCTGTTTTTCTAGATCTAGATATAGATTTGGTGAATCTAGATCTAGGATTGTCGATCTAGATCGAGATTAAAGAAGTCTTTATTTTTTTAATCTTGATTTAAGGTTTTAGATCTAGACTCTAATCTATGTCATTATGCTACTTGATTTTGTGGAATTCCATTGAGTGAACGTTCATCAACGAATCAAGATAGGTGTTCTATTATTCAAATTACATAGTCTTGATATTGTTTATGTATATGTGATTGTATAATTTCTAGGGTTTTTTAGCAATTGAAACTCTGTAGTTGAATTAATTAATGTGGTCAATTAATTAATTAAGGAATTGGGGATTTGATTGAACAATGGAAATTAGGAAATTTGGGATAATTAATTGATGAATTAATTATCGAAATGTGAATTGAGAATTATATTAATTAATTGTATAACTAATTAATGTGATGAAGGTGATTAATTAATTATTGAATTAATTAATGTGATAGATATGATTAATTAATTGTAGAATTAATTAATGTGATGATGGTGATTAATTAATTGTTAAATTAATTAATGTGATGGATATGATTAATTAATTGTGGAATTAATTAATATGAAAAAGGTGACTAATTAATTGTTTACTTAATTCATGTGATAGATATGATTAAATAATTGTGGAATTAATCAATGTGATGAAGGTGATTGATTAATTGTTGAATTAATTAATGTGATAGATATGATTAATTAATTGTGGAATTAATTAATGTTATGAAGGTGATTAATTAATTATTTAATTAATTAATGAGATTTAAAGTTAAAATAGGATTAATGTTGATTAATCTTGATTGAAATGATATAGTGAAGCATGTGATATTGTGATTCATGTGAATGAATGATATGTTAGTATGGGACACATACTAACACTCCAAATACCCATATGAAATTGATTGATAAACGAGTGTGAGACATGGACTAATGCTCCAAATACCCATAGTGTGAAAAGGTGCATGCATGAAAATATTTTTATGAGACAAGGTCTAAGGCTCTAAATACCCATGAGGTGTGAGACAAAAATTGATGCTCAAAATACTCATGGGGTGTTGGACACAATGATTTATGCTCATGAGATTAGCATTGGATTATGGATCCAATTAGCTGTGTTAGTGGATTGAAATGAAATGGATAATGAAAGGTCGTTTATTTAATGAATTGTGAATTGATAATGTGAAATGGTTCAGACTCTAGCATGGATCGAAGTAGGTATTGAGGCTCGGGTGTCCACAGGAACCTGTGTGATTATGTAGTTAAGTAAAGATTAATTGATAATATGATGATTGTTTACTTATTCATTGTAATTATTTCTTTATACAATTACATACACTATTATCTAACTAGATATTGTTTTAGACATTGTTGGTGGTGACCTATTGAGTTATACTCACACCCTACTAGGGTTACCTGATCGGTATCCAAATAGACTTTATTATTGTGGGATAGGATTAGGGAAAAGGCCATGAGTTAGATTACTGATTGGGGATGGAGTGTAAGAACTTGGGTTTTTAGAATGGGTCAAAATCTCGACCCTGTTTGAATTTTTGACTTGTTCTTGAAGAAACTAGAAAAATCTGGGATGTTCTGAAAATTTCCAGACTACACACTGTGTACCCTAAAGTACACGCCGTGTATGGGTTAGGCGAGTACCGGCTGTGTGCTCGCCGAGTACATGTCATGTGATGACCGTGTATAAATTTCCTACTACACAGTGTGTAGTGTTACTCGACACGTTGTGTATCTTTTCTTCTGTGTACCGGTTAGGTTCAAGCTGTGTGTCAACCCGTGTTGAGCGTCCAAGCCATGTGGCTACCCCACTTAAGTTGGAGTACAGAAAAGGCCACTACACAGCATGTAGTTCTTAAATACACATCGTGTACTTTTTTTATTCTCTTAAGTGAAAGGTCATCGTGTCTTATTTCATAAAACATCTTCTTCTTCCCCAACTTTGGGACCTCTCTGTTCTGAAAACCCGAAGAACATATCTAGCTCTAGATTCTTCATCCGTCATCTGTTCTTCAATCCGTCAGTGGTTGCGGGATTGCAACAGCGAGGCTAACCCCGCGCACCCTATTCCGTTCTCAATTATTTGCCTCATGCGTCGCAGTTTCCACCTGAGTGGAATTGCTGGTATTTGACAAAAACGTAGATCTACGAAGATCAGCTTCAAATTGGAGCCTATATCGGACGTACCTATTTCTACGAGTCTCAGGTAGGTGGTGCATACCTCTTTTTGTGATTTCACAGACCTTTGGGTGGTGCAGCTTAACGCGTGTATTTGGGTATTTTGATTGATACCCTAATTTACCTGTTATTTCCTATTTAATTGTTCATTGACCTATGGGATACCTTTGGGTATGCTCTGTTACCTGTGTTGCTTGAGCGGGGGTCGGGTGAGTGGTCGTTGCTCATCGGGGCATTTTTGTCGGGGGCGCCAAAATGGTATTAATTGAATTGTATTATTCTAAACTGTTGAGTTTAGTTTATTGAACCTTGATATGACTTTTTAGAGGCTTTAAATACCTTAGTGTTGTTGTTAGATAACTGTTGGGCTAGTGCAATTCAACTGTTTAGATTGTTTTGCCTGTTATTGTTTTTTTTTAATGTGTATATATGTAATTGTTTAATTGCATATGTTGGAACCCTTTTGGTTGTATTGGGAATGGACCGAATATTCTTGAGTGATGCTGATCACAGGTTGGGCTTGGCCTGGGTTACATTGGGTGGTTCTGAACATAGGATTGGGCGTCATGGGCATCGGTTTGAGGCAGGATGACTGTCAGGTTGGGCATAGCCCAGGTTACTGGGATGGAAAGGCCATCAGACTTGAGCGGCATGGTCACAGGGACACAAGGTGTCAGAGGTGTTTTGGTTTGGGTAATATTTTGGTGATTGCCTCTCACCTGGAACTATGTGTAGTGTGCACACAGAGAGACTTTGTGATGAGGTGGTTTTGACCCTTTTGTGGGTAGAGGCCCCTGTTAGTTGCGGTTTAGGTACTATTGGTTTGAGGTTCCTGTAGTAGGAATCCACATGGAGGGTGAGGATCCTTCAAGGGATAGCATTTAGGCTATCGGGTTTGGGTTAGAGGCTCGTCGTTATTTGAGGGCAGACATCGCTGTCCCTTCGGGTACTTTATTTGAGGGCAGACATCGTTATCCCTCCGGTTACGTTATTTGAGGGCAGACATCGCTGTCCCTCTGGTTACTTATTTGAGGACACACATCATTGTTCCTCCAGGTTACTATTGTTGGGCATGCCTTCGAAATGTCAATACTTGAGACACACGGTGTCAGGGGGCACATGGTGTCGGGTTACATGATAGAGATTCCGGCGTTGGCCGAAGCAGGTGACACTCCATGGTGGCTGTTGAGAACCAGTGGAGTTTGTGTTTATTTGTGCATCATACTGTTTACTATTTTCCTTATAAATGAATGTCTTCTTAAACAATTATATTAGGTACGCACCGTTGGGTGGTATCCTACTGAGATTCATCTCACACCCTGCATGGGCCCTTCGGGACGCGTGCAGACTTTATGGTTCGAATAAGAGGAAGTGAGGATAGGATGAGTTCCAGTAGGGAAATCTTTCCAAGGACTCAGCTAGACCACGTCGTAGTAGTTCAGCAGTGGTTTACTTTCAGTGTGGACAGCCAGGACATGTTTGGACTCAGTACGATAGGCCTCCAAAGGAGTGTCAGGCATGTGGACAGGTTGGGCATCTTGAGAGGTTCTGTAGGCAGCCTTCTCAGACAGCCGGCAAGCAGGGACCAGGATAGACGGTGGCATCTAGAGTTGGTTCAGGTCCGACACTAGGAGAGGGTAGCCGAGGTTCAGTAGCACACAGAGGATGTGACAGAGATAGTAGGATCCAGCTGAGGGGTCAGTGGCCGGTGACTGGAGCAGCACCGTAGGGAGGTCAGGCATCAGGCATCCGTACTTCAGGCCAGGTGCGCCTAAGGTAGTAACACCCAACCCATTTAGTACTATTCGGGTGGTTGTTCGGGTATGGGTCGTTACATGGAGCAAGGATGAGGGAACCACACGTGGTTCAATACCCACTTAGGAGTACGGGGAGGCACGCTTGAGGTTGTGTAGTGGTCCGGCTCGGGGCACCGGCATGTGGCACCTGGGCAAGGATGTTACAACTAATTAGTCCAGAGAAGTTAGAATAACACTTTATTTGTTATAGAATTGATTGATGTTATAAATTTTAGAATAAACATGGGGAAAAAGAGAATATAGCTAGTGAATGGGATAGATCAATGTTTTATTGATCATATGATATGATTACAAGTGTGGAAAATTAAGTAGACTGTATCGAGGATGTGATTACAGGTGTGAATGATGATAAATATCGTATTGAGTAAATGAAAAGGACAGATGAATATGAACTCTGTGATTTTCTAAAATTGTTTGATAAGTTGAAGAGTTGTGAAAAGATGTCATTATATGCTGGTTGCACTAAATATACAGCATTGTCAGTCGTACTGAAGCTATATAATTTGAAAGCAGGTAATGAATGGAGTGACACCAGTTTTACTAAACTACTTGCTCTCTTGAATGATATGCTCCCAGAAGATAATGAGATCCCTAGCCGAACATACGATGCTAAATGAATTTTAAGCTCAATGGGTATGATCTCTAAGATAATACATGTCTTCCCAAAATGAATAGATTTGGATACTCAATAGAGGGGTCATATCCCTTCATCCTTTAAAAAAAGATTTCAATAATCAGGTTATATTTTTTTTGTAATATACATTGCATTACCTCATGTTATTATATATTCGCTACTATATTTATGTAATCTAAATTAAATGTTAAACCAATTATATAGATAATGACTTCTTCATGTGCCGGTGCTCCCAATCCTAAGGAAAAACAGGTCTCTCAACCTATTGTTGCTCCTAGTGTAGAGGAACAACAACCTTCTGCACATTTTGGTGCTCCCAATCCTGAGGAACAAAAGGTTTCTCAACCTATTGTTTCTCCCAATTTAGAGGTACAATGACCTTATACACATGTTGATGCTATCGATCTAGAGTAACAACATATTGATGATGTTGAATCTGAGGAAATGGTAGGTGATGAAGTACCGATGATGCATAAAAAATAGGATCATCGTAGTTTGATGGTGTTAGTAAAAATTGAGGCAAAAAGGAAATGCATCAAATTCAAGGTCGGATGGAATGTGTGGGGACATTATGTTAACCAAAATAAGTCCATTTTTATTAGTTACATTAGAATCATCACTCGGCAACGCATGCCGATTGATGTAGATTCATGGTACCATGTTGTGTGCATGCTTAATGCACTAATGTGGGAAGATATTATGGTAACATTATGATATCATTTATTTATTTTACTAAATAATAAAATAATGAAACATTGACTTACTCTTGAACATCCCTTATAGAGTTAATTTATAGTAAATGACTCCAACAATAAATATGTATTAATTCTTGCTGGAAGGATTCACAGATGATTTCTCATAATTCTAATGAGATTTCATCTTAAATATATTGAATGGAAAATGAACCCACACCCACCACTTATATATGCACACCTGATAACCCAATAATCATGGGATACATTTACTATCCATCATACAGAGATGTATTTTCACATACATTATGTCTAGTAATACATTATTTGAAAATACATGTATTTGTCACTTTTATTGAGAGTTTTTTATTTATGAAATAGCAACTGAGTGTTGAAAGTAAGAAACAGGAAGAAAAACCAGCGTACCCCTACCATAAAGCAGGGATGGGGTATGTTTCACTTGAAAATAATGGTATGTATTTTAAATCTATCGTAATACTTTTATGTGACATGAAACAAAAATATAATTATGTTCCTCTACTTATATACAGATTGATGAATCTAAATCTAAAGTCACTTCCATCTCACACCATGTGCTATGGAAGAAGGCGCGTGTAAATAAATATGGGATACTAAAATATGAAAACACACAAAAAGTGTGGGAAACATGTGTATGTATGACATAATAAAAATTTGTTTTGATTTAAATTTCTATTACATAATAATGATTACTTATTTTCCTATGTTTTCTATCTAACTTAGTCATAGGAATCATCAACACCTATACCGAATGAACACCAACAATTAGTGTCCTTAAAGTGGCTAGAAAATTATGGTCACGTCAGAGGTGCAAGTTTTGGGGTGACACCCCGAACATATTTTGAGAAAAAAACAACAGGAGGATAAAGATAAAGAAATGGAAGAAATGAAAGCAAGATTAAATTCCCTTGAAGAACAATTTCATTGGTAGAATGTGTTTCTAGAAAATGTTTTGTGGGGAATAAAAGAGAAGAAACAACTCAAGAATAACCATTTCGTGATGATCTCACCCCCCCCCACCACCAGCTTTGAGTTGAGTCATTCCCCTCAAATAGTTATCTTAGTTGAGGTAATCAATATTCTAAAAATTGTTTCTATAAAATGTGAATCAGACATACATTGATACCTTTCCTGTACTAATATTCTACAGGGTGAAAATTACTATGATTTATATCTATTAACACTCATCCATCACCTTGTAGCAAGGGATATGGTGTTTAATATCGAAGATGGTCTTCTACACAATAGACTACTACAACATGTCATGTGAGAGTGGTGATTAGTGTAGATCATGATCCAAGCGTCGAGCTACATGTTCCACTTGATGAAAACGATATTCATATGGTTGACCAAGTTGTTGGAACATTCATCGCATGTCCATAAAGTCCTATAAAAATACTTGTAGATAAGGAGGTATTAATTTCCAATTTATTTTTCATGCTAAACCATTAACGAATAATAAAAAAGGTTTGAATCGATGAATGTTATTATAGATGGACAAAGGGAAGGGGTGAAATAAAAGTTAAACTCAAAACCATCTAAAGAATCAACCAAGCGATCAAAAATATCTTCTAAAAACACCTATACCCTACCCATTCAATATTCGCATTTACTAACATTGAAGGTTCATGCGGATACAAAGTTACAAAATGGTAGTAATCACATAGTTGATTTTGAAGAACAAATGTATAGAGATGATGTTACAGGCTACATTTCTTTTGAAAATGTAAATGAAATCCTCAACTATGAATTTCTAGGAGCCTCAGTTGTAAATTTATATATGAGGTATGTTTTCATGATTTGTTTTTCCAAAAGTTGATATACTATGTTAATTATGACTAAATACATTTCATATTTTTTTCAGGCATATATATCAATACCAATTGAAGGTATTACCCCACAAACATAAATTTGGACTCATTAGTCCTCATGTCACTTCTAAATAACAAATAGAAATATATTCAACAAAATTGAATGAAATGGTGGAAAAATGGTCAAATCATTTGAAAGAAAACTTATGGATTACAGAGTCTTCTTAATACCAATGTTGCAGGGGTAAAAATCTACAATTTAATCATATCAAATATATTTTTATTTCTTTCATTACTTATTCCTTTTTGTGTTTTTAGAGAATATTATATGCCCATTGCAGTCAATTTGGATGCTTTAAAGATTTATTTCCTGAATTCACTGCATGAATACCCAACTAACCTACCACGCATGATGGCGTTTGTCAATTTTTAATACACTACATATAACATTTTAGAACTAAAATTCAAGTTATATAATCTATATTATGTTTTAATGATAATTTTTTTATGATAGGGTGGAGTTTAAATATTGTGAAATTCATGGCATGAAGATAGGAATTGAGCACAAGGAGCTTGATAAGTTCTATAACTAGATAAGTATCAAGGTATATATAATAATATTTCACTATCCAAACACATATCAAAACAAATTACTTATTTTTCTCAATTTTTCTGTAGTGTTCAAAACAAACAAATGGAAAATATTGTGGTTATTATGTTTTAAAATTTATGAGAGAGATCATGTTCCATCAAAAAACTAGCATCCCAGAAGAGGTATTTTCAAAGATAGTTACTATTTCATTTAAAATATTTATTAATCCTTATGTATTTATGTTTTTTCAATACTACTATGACTATAAAAAAATAATCATATTCACAAAACGATATAGATTTTCTTAGAAACAAATGGGCAGCATACCTGATGGAAGAATGTACACAAATAACATGAACATGTGACTTCCATATAAGTGATGAATTGTTTCATATTTATGTTTAATTTATTTATTTATAGTATTACTCACATAAGAATTATTTCTTATACAGTTGGATTTCTTTATTCAATTTGGGGTGGTTTGTTCAAAGTTGCTCATGCTTGTAAGAGATTGGACTTCGAGGCTACAACTAAGATAATTAAAATAAGGATGTGTTAAGAATGTATACAACCATCATGAAAAGGTGAATTCCTACTACTTATTTAATTAATTTTGTCATCATTTTATATATTATTTGTAAGTTATTTTCCTAGACATTTTTATCTAATACTTATTTAATTGTTTTCACAAATCTTTTTGGAATTCATATTTTTCTTTCAAATATCTACAACAAGCCACAAAAGAGATAACATGTTCCTTTTTACCAATGTTACCATGATTTCCTTTGATTTTCTTTGTCAAACTACCAATATTGCATATTGATTTGATATTCTTAGCTGAAAAAAACTTTCTTATTGTTGAAAACTAGAAGAGTGGAGTAATCTATTGTTCCCATTGTGGTGACTTCTTATGATATAATGGGCATAAGATCTTCCTCTACTCTTCCATTTTTAAACAACGAGAAAGGTTTTTTGGCTAAGAACATCGACTCAATATGCAGTGCTGGAAGTTTGAAAAATAAAAACAGTGGTAATAATGGTAACATTGGTATTTAGTATGTTTTGATACTTTGAGACATGTAAGAATCAACAGAACCTCAATCTGACACACCGTGTGACCGGTATGACTCTAGGTGTGTCTTTTTATTTAAAATTGACATTAATTTTAGTAAAAAAAGACGACTTACATACTCAAAACCAAAAAAACTCATTCATATTGTTTTATACTTTAGTAAAATGATATATAATCATTTAGGATGTGTAGGAATCAGATGAACCTCAATCCAATGCACAGTGTGATCGGTATGACTCAAAGTGTCCGTTATCAGTTTAAAATCAACATTTTTCAAAATGTTTCACCCACTAAAAACTAAGAAAACACACTCATATTGTCTTGATAATTTAAAAAATCAATTAATAAATCATTTTTGATGTGTATTAATCAGTCTCATGTCAAACCGATACACGATGTGACCGGTATGAGTTAAAGTGAGTATTTTCAGTTTAAAATGATATTTTAGTAAAAAATAAAAGTGACATACTAAAAACTGATAAAAATCATTCATATTGTTTTAATACTTTATTAAAATGATCCATGATTCATTTTTGATGTGTAGGAATTAGCCTCACCTCAATTCGACGCACTGTGTGACTGGTATGACTCCAAGTGCATCTTTTTATTTAAAATTGACATCAATTTTAGTAAAAATGAAAACCGACCTACTCAAAACTGAGAAAATGCATTCAAATTGTTTTGATTCTTTAGGTAAATGATCTATAAGTAATTTGAGATGTGTATGGATCAGTCGCACCTCAATCCAATGCACGGTATGACCAGTATGACTCCAAGTGTGTCTTTTTATTTAAAATTGACATCAATTTTAGTAAAAGAATAGCTAACCTACTCAAAACCAAGAAAATTCATTCATATTGTTTTTATAATTTATGAAAATGATTCATAAGTCATTTTTGACATGTAAAAATCAACTTCACCTCAATCTGACGCACGGTGTGATCGATATGGCTCCAAGTGTGTCTTTTTATTTTAAATTGACATTAATTTTAGCAAAAGGCATAAGTGGCATACTGAAAACCAAGAAAATGAATTTGGATTATTTTGATAATTTATCAAAACAATACATTAGTCATTTATAATGTGTAAGAATCACCTACACCTCAATCCAACACACGGTGTGACCGGCATGACTCCAAGTATGTCTTTTTATTTAAAATTGACACCAATTTTAGTAAAAAGGAAAATTAAATTACTAAAAACTAAGAAAACACATTCATATTGTTTTGATACTTTATGAAAATGATCCATAATTCATTTTAGATGTTTATGAATCATTCTCACCTCTATTAAACGCATGGTGTAACCGGTATGACTCTAAGTGTGTCTTTTTATTTAAAATTGAAATCAATTTTAGTAAAAACACTATTGGAAAATCCATCTATCCCAATGAAGATATACCCACGGTTTATGAAAACCATGGGTATAGAGTTTTTTTCCAGGACTATACCAACGGTTTTTAAAAACCCATTGGTATAGGTTGTTCTATACCAACGGTTTTTTAAAACCATTGGTATAGAGTTTTTTATATTAGAGGCTCACTCGGGCTCCTCCTCCCCTCCTCCTCATTCGAACCCTAAGCCTCACGTATGTCCGCACTTCCCCCTCCCCTTGGTCAAATTTGGCCGCCTTCCTCCCCTACTCAGAAGGATTTGGTGTCCCTCTCCCTTCACCAAGTGATTTCGACCTCCCCTTGCCCTCCTCGGGTGAATTTGTTGTCCCCCTAGGTGAAATTGCAGCCATATGATGGTGTTCTTGCTCTATTTTTGGCAATTTTTTGTTGGGATATTTGAGAGGTAATATTTCCTTCCCTGCTCTTATTTCTTCTCTCGTGTTCCTCAATTTTTATGGGTGTGAGTCACTTTTATAAAAATTAATTTTTTCGCTATAGTTTTTTAATATTTTTTAACTCTTTTATATTATAGATGCATGATTTTACATTTTAGTTTATGTATTTTGTGAGGAAAAAAGTTTCACAATGGTTTATTTGATCACTAAATCCAAGTTTTCAACCACTAGGGATTAGAAATATAATTTTCATATTGATATAGAATGAAATGAAAATGATTACTGATTTTATAAATATATGTAATGATGTATATAAAAATTAAATAAGACCATTGTATATTTGGTCACTTGATATGTGTGCTTATAAATATGGTCATTGGGAATAAGTTCATTCAATATATGGTCATTTCTCAGGCATGTATCCAATAGGTATATTTATTATGTGTATTTTTTAGTAATAAGTCTAAAATAATATAATTCACAAATGATAAGTGATGCAACAAAAATATAGTATTTAATAGAATTATTTTATTATATAAATGTTTCATCAAAGTTTCATATTATTATTATCATTAAAGATCCATTTTATGTATTAAAAAAATATATGTCATTCCATTTTATGTATTAAACAAGTGGATGGGATAACTAATGACCTTTACTTATCCCTATGGCATTATTGGTCCACTTTCATTGAAAATTTCATTCCATTCACATTAATAAATTTTTATATAGAAAACATCCACCCAAACACACCTAAAAAATTACATATCCACTAACCCTATCAATCCACACCATTCAATTAAAAATATCATGAATAAAATCACATTTTCAATAATAATATATTTAAATTAAATGGTTATGTAAGGATAACACAAAAATAAATGACAGTTATAATATATTCTCTTGTTATTATAAAATTACCTCAAATATGATTTTTTTAGATTCCATTATCATAAACCATAATAAAATCATAAATAAAAGGAGTAGTGGAATAAATAGATAATTTAAATATTGTTTTTCCACTAACATTACTAATTTGAAAATTATGAATATGGTATGTTGGAATGAGGACTGATATCACGATTGTTATGCACATATTTTCATTGAGTAACCATGATTTATATGTGATTTTATTTTGTTACTTTGATTTCATATAATTAAATGGTTGTTTTTCTTATATTTTTTCAAAACAGAATGTCAATTTTTTTTCCTTAAGTTTGTTTTGGATGTTTTATTTGATATTTGGATATATTTAAAAGATAGTGATTATGTTTATATTTGATGTCTTTATGTTTTATAATACATTTAATATTTCATTATGTTATTATTATATGTTTGAATGTTATTTATTTCAAAAACCTATATTTAATATGTATTAATGAAAAATATATGGAGTTTTCAACCGAGGTTCCCTGATGGAATTATTTTTTTAGTTTTAGTTTTATTAAGGTGAAATCATTTCCATTGTGTAATTTAATTTCTTTGAAACTTGTTGATGAGGAATGAAATTTAATCCTTATGGTAGATAAGATTGGGTATAGGGATAGATAGATAGGGTTGGTTTATTAAAACATAAGTGAGTAGAAGGGAATAATATGGATTTTAGTGACAGAGTTATTCAATTTATCCACCATGATAGTGAATTCTTAAATTTCAGGGATACCCACCTTGATTCGTTATTTGTATTCATCGCTTATAGCATATTTTAGTTCTCTTATTCTTTGTTTTTCTAGCTACTAGTATTATTTGATGACATTCATATTAAAATTGGTTGTAATGAATTTTTTAATTATGGTTTACATTGTTGATTGAAACATAACTTTTTTTTCTTGTAATAGAATGGATAGACACTGGATGTATCATACCAATTAGATTTCAATTGAGTTTCAAAAGAATTTGGAAAAAAAATAGATTTTTCATTTAAAAATGATTTATATGGAGGTTGTATATAGTTTCCATGCTATAATTGTGTTGGAATATCATGGTTAATCTTAGAAGAAGTTAGCTACCGTATAAAAAAAGTTGAATTTCAAAAAAAACTATTATGTTTGGTATCACCATGGAGAGACGGAACAATATTTTATTGTTCATGAACAAAAAGAAAGAAGTGTTGTGAAGAATTTGATATTTGATCAATTCCCATTTGTGTATCATCATGAGAGATATAATATGAAAATGTAATAAGGCAATGGTTTCAATACACATGAGGAAAAGACTGAAGATGATGATGTTGAGAGAGTGAAAATGTTAATAGATGACGCCAAAACTCCAATATATTAGGAATATACTAAAATGAACAAGTTAAAATTTTTAATGCGGTTATATCATGGAAAACCCATATATGTAATTTTTAATACTTCCATTGATTATATTCTTACTTTTTTGAAGGACTTGATTCCTGATGGTGTAGATGTTCCCTCAAACCATTATAAGGCATGGAAGTTAATTAAGCATCTTTGATTTTCTACTAATAAAGTTCATAATTTTCCAAAAGATTTCAGTTTATTTTGGGAGGAAACAACTAACCATAATGACTGTAAAGAATGGGGTACATCTTTATAGAAGTCAAATACAAATAGAATGCCATTTCATGTTCTACAAAAAGTCATGTGGCACTTTCCATTGATTCCCATACTTCAAAATCTATTCATGTCTACAAAAATCTCAGCTAATATGTGATGGCCTGATGCTGGTATAATTAAAGGTAATGATGAGTTGGTTCATCCTGCATATGAATCATTATGGTGGGAGTTTTATGCACAACATCCAGATTTTTCAGCTGAGGTGTGTAATGTCAGGTTGGGTCTATCTTGTGATGGTTTTAATCTATTTGGTCATATGTTTACTACTCACAGCATGTGGACAATTTTTATTCATGTTTATAATATTCCTATGTGGATGTGTATGAAAAAAACCTTTCAATTTATTGCTTATACTGATATCTAGACCTTCTAATCTCGGCAATGATATAGATGTCTACTTATAGCCTTTAATAAGAGAGTTGAAGCATCTTTGGGGTATGGGTGTGCGGACATTCGATGCTTCTTCAAAAAATAGATGCATGTTTCCCTTCTATGGACTATAAATGATTTCCCTACTTATGAAATGATGTATGGTTGGAGAACGAAGAGAAAACTACATATCTTGTATGTATGAAGAATACGTGATTGAGAAGGCTTAAATATTGGCATATTTTCAATTTCGTGGGGCATCGACGATTCTTGCCAACAGATCATCAATACAGGAAGAATTGTCAGAGGTTTGATAATATTGTTGACACTGAACAACCACCTCAATGTATGTTAGGTGGTGATGTGCTTAATGAATTGAAAGATTTCAATTTTTCATTAGGGAAAGGTCAGCTAAAATATAAAAAGATGAAGAATGTTGACACTGAAGCCACTTACAATTGGAAAAAGAGAAGTATCTTTTTTGAGTTGTCATATTGGTCTACCAATTTGTTACATCATTGTTTAGACGTAATGCACATTGAGAAAATATGTGTGAAATGTTTTTTTCAATTCTTCTAAATATCAAGGGGAAGACAAAAGATGGCTTTCAATCTCATCGGTACTTGTTGGATTGGGGTATTTAACTAGAACTGCATCCTTTGTGTATCAGTGAAAACAAATGGAAAGTTCCATGTGCTTCTTATGTGATGACACCGTCAGAGAAAGATAAATTTCTAGTAGTATTGTAGAATATCAAGGTTATTGATGGCTATTCCAGCAACATATCTAAACGAGTCAATAGAAGGGATTTGAAACTAAAATCCCTAAAAACTCATGATTATAACATCCTTCTTCATGAATTGATTCTAATAGAAATTCGGCATTTGTTACCCAATAATGTAAGGGTGATAGTGATTTTCTTATGCCATTTTTTAGAGACTTTTGTGATAAAAGGTTATCCAAGTCATTTTGATAAAAATGCAGCAAGAGGTTCCATTGATTTTGTGTGAGACGGAAAAAAATTCTGCCATCCTTTTTCACTTGCATGTTGCATTTAACAGTCCATCTTCCAACTGAAACACTTCTTGGGGGACCAGTTTATTTTTGGTGGTTGTATCCTACTGAAAGAAATATGTTCACAATGAAATCATATGTTTGAAACAAGAATTATACTAAAGGTTCGATTGTGATAGGTTATCTGGCTCAAGAATTTATAGATCAATGTATATATCTGATGTGAGCACAAGATATAACCGACCAATGAGAAATGAAGATGACCAATATAGGGAAATTGATCCCTTTTTTCCATCTCTTCCCCAAATAGGAGGAATTTTTGGGTCTTATACATTGGTTACATTGTTCCTTGAAGAGCGAGATATGGCACATCGCACAGTCTTATTTAACTGTGGTTTGTTTGATTTCTATATCAAGTAAGAAATTTGGATATTTATATGTTATCTCATATTATGGAATTTCACATATACCTTAGAATTTTATCATCCTTTTATGTAGGTAACATAAAAAAATTATAAGTAGAGTTCATCGATCTTTGCCTTTGAGAAGGAGAGGGGCTTTTCATAGCCTAGAGTTTTCTGCTTAGTTGAAATCAAAGGTATGGTCATTACTTTAATTAGCTTAAAATATAGATATCCATTTAATTGTATTATTCATATATATTTCAAGTATTGAGTTTACCTGTTGACTATGTTTCTCAAGAATTAAAATCGTTGGCTTTTGGCCCCAATTCTTTGGTTTGTGAATTCAAATCTTTAATAATCATTGGGTATAAATTTGTTACAACTGATCGAGTTGTGAAAATGAGAACACAACATGATGGTGTTATGTTAACTGCTACAATGGATTATTGTGTCAGTGCATCAAATAATCAACCTCGATATGAAGATGTGTATTATTATGGACTTGTTGAGAAAATAATGGTAGTGGATTACTACTCTCAGGTTCGAGTCACTGTGATGAAATGTAAATGGTTTGATTCAATGAAGTGACATGGTACATTTATTAATGACTATGGATTCAGAGTTATTGACATGAGTCGATTCTTGCATACCGATGAACCATACATTTTGGAATCAATAGAAAAACAAGTGTTTTATGTGAAAGATCATATGAGACCTGATTATAGTGTTATTAATGAAGTAATCCCAAGACATATTTTTCAGGATACTTGGGAAAAAAATTCCACCATTGATGCCCCCATTGATGTTGACCAAAATATTGTATTTGATTACTCAAATTGCCCAATTGTGAGAGTTGATGTTAAACCTGAAGTAGTGGTGGGTAATATATAGAAGCAACCATATATGTTCATTATTCATTCAGTTTATATTGACATGAGTTTCTCATGTTAGTATTATTGTAATTAGTTTTAATTTGAAATGATATGTTTGTTTTAGTATTGTCTGGTTTCATTTCATTTAATTGGATTTATTTCAATTCAGAAAACTTGGTTTAAAATGAGTTTTTAAAAAATGTATAACTTGGTTTTACTAAAAGATTTTATGACATAGCTTACGCCTTCTTTGACTTCTAAGTTGTATGCACGATTTTTTAAAACTATTTCTAAATAATGTGCATTTCATTCTTATGCTGATTGTGACAAATACTTCGGAAATTCAAAGGAAGTGACTATTTGATCTTGATCGATAAGTGTATGAGCATGTGTTGCCTCCTTCGTTTCCCTCAGTGAGTATAATAATTGTAATATTTTTTTTTCATTACATATAATGTCATGTTAATATTATTTATCAAAAAAACTAGGGACATTTAGTTCCACCAAAGTTGACTCCTTATCCTACTAGCATGGTTCCAAGCAGGAATGCTCTTAGACCTAGACGGAGAACCCATCATACTCATTCCCACACTGACCCACCAGCAGACACCCCATCTACCACACATTTCCATCCTTTTCTTGAACCTCTAGGGATGTTCTCACTCATGCCTACATCATCTCATTTAGCCTCTTCTTCCCATGTCACGTCTACGCCGCCTCCACGGATGTTCCCACCTTTACCATATCCATATCCATTGATGTATCCCCCACACACTACCCATATTCTGTCATGTTTACACTGCCTCCATTTCCTACCATCCATCCAGCATCTGATGAGTCTGTTCCTTCAGATTCCACTCCAGTGCATGAAGATCACCTAGAACATGCATTGGAACAGACACTTCCTTCAGAGGCTACTGATCCAAGACAGCCCACAGATCCATCACAGCCTATTGAGCATCCTGCATCGGGTTTTTTTATTATAACTATGTCAAATTATATCACTTCATTATTGTCATGTTGTATTGTGACTTAATTCTTCTTCTTTTTCCCTCTTATCTTATTCAGTGGGATATTCTAGTAGGCAATGTGGGCACACTCATATGTAGGAAGCCTGGAATCACTAGACATGGATAATAGTGATTCATATTGTTTTGATACTTTAGGACAACAATTCATAAGTCATTTGTGACGTGTATAAATCAACTGCACCTCAATCTGATGCATGGTGTGACTAATATGACTCCAAATGTGTCTTTTTTATTTTAAATTGACATCAATTTTAGCAAAACGAACAAGTGACGTATTGAAAACCGAGCAAACACATTTAGATTGTTTTGATACTTTGGGACATCGATCCATGAGTCATTTGTGATGTGTAGGAATCATTCACACCCCAATTCGATGCACGATGTGACCAATAAGACTCAAAATACCTGTTATCAATTTAAAATTTGCATTTTAGTTCAAAACGCGTCACTCACTGAAAACCAAACAAATGCGCTTTGATCGTCTTGATAATTTAGGACAACAATTCATAAGTCATTTGTGACATGTATAAAACAGTCTCACGTCAAACCGACACACAATATTATCAGTATGACTCAAAGTGTGTGTTTCCAGTTTGAACTGACATTTTAGTAAAAAACACAAATGACATACTGAAAACCGAGCAAATACATTCATATTGTTTTGATACTTTAGGACAACGATCCATAAGTAATTTGTGACGTGTAGGAATCAGTTGCACCTCAATCCCACACATGATGTGACCGGTAAAACTCCAAGTGTGTCTTTATTTAAAATTGATATTAATTTCATTAAAAAGAACAATTGACATACTCAAAACTGAGCAAACACATTCAAATTGTTTTGATACTTTATGACAACAATTCATAACTCATTTGTGACATGTTGAAATCAACTGCATCTCAATACAACGCACGGTGTGACCAATATAACTCCAAGTGTGTCTTTTTATTTAAAGTTGACATTTTTTTAATGCATTCTTTCATATTAATGTTTAATTTATTTCTTTATAAAATTACTAGCATAAGATTTGTTTTCTTATATAGGTGGATTCTTTTGCTCGGGTTGAGGTAATTTGTTCGACAACGGATACCATGGGCGGACCTTTTTGAGACGAGAGCACGAGGTGCCAAAGACGATGAAACACTAATGTTTCTAAATGTTTGTGGATATTAATTGTAAATGTAATTATGTAAAACATTGTTTTAAATGTATATAGTAATATATTTTTTTGTATTTGTGAAGTAAAATTTATTTCAATTAAATTATATATTTTTTGAAAAGGTTACAGGTTGATGCAGTGTGGTGTTTACACCACACTGCATCAGATGGGGAATTTATCAGCACTTGAAATAGCACTGATAAAAGCTGATTTTTATCAGTGTTTTTTTTAATGTCGATAAAGGACCTCTTTTAACAACGGTGTTAAAAGCTATTTTATGTGTCGTTAAAGGACATAGTTGTAGTAATGTAGTTATATAATACAGGACTAGAATATTAGGTCATCCCATATCAACATGTACAATAGCCATGATGATAAATATAAACATGAGTGAAACCCACACTTTACTATCGTGATCCATAATTAGAAGTCCTAAATTTGTATTCCTGGTTTTTTTTAACCTGCCGTCCAAAATACGTTTAAATTGTAATTTAAATATCTGGTCAAAATTATATTAGTTTAGTAATAATATTTAACGGTCGTCAAGGCCCTAAGAATCCTGGGGACCATCTTTCGTTCACATATGAGACGACGTGGCAGACTTCTATTGGCTATGTCCCCAAAGACAGGGAATCGATACGATTCCCCATCCCTCCCACCCAGTAAGGGGGCCGGTCCGTACAAATTACGTCATTCCTCATACGTCATCGCCCACTTTTGCAGGGCTTCCTCTCTTTCCTGATCGCCGG
Organism: Viscum album; assembly: GCA_963277665.1. Taxonomy (NCBI): domain Eukaryota; kingdom Viridiplantae; phylum Streptophyta; class Magnoliopsida; order Santalales; family Viscaceae; genus Viscum; species Viscum album. Next base: position 168,047,805 of record OY728148.1, read on the forward strand.
TCGTTGCATTTTCCCGGGAAACTCACATTTCCCGCCTGAATCCCGGCCACGGCTTTCCCCTCTCTTCCCTCCGCGCTGCCTCTGCTTCTCTCCTGCCGTGCCCTGCTCAGATTCCGAAGTCGGCGCTTTGCGATTACTTGACGTTTCATCCGCCTTCTAGTTCTAGCTCGGGTTTCGTCCCTTACGACAGAGCTATTATCCATAAGCCCATCCCAATGACAAGAAAAATTGCATGTGTGTGGTTTTCTCCGGGCTGGCATTTCTTCATTTTTCCTGTCGAACGGTTTTGTTTTATTCTGTGATTAATCCTGAATGTCGGTGGGGGCAGAAATCGGGAGTTATCGTTGCTTCTGAGGGCGTTGAAGATGACTGGTTCGAATGCCCCATCAAGAAAAAGCCTGACCCCGTCCCACTCCTCATTGCAGGGGAAGAAGAAAGGCGCTGAGAATCAAGACTCCGATGCCTCAAAGAAAACCTTCACGTCTTCTCGTTCCATGTATGTCTTAATTAAATACGCACATATACGCGGACGTTATTATTCAATTATGCGAATTTATATTTTGGAATTGAAACCCTAAGTATTGATCTCTCTGAGTGAAAACGACGACCTGAGACATGTTGATAGTTGGCCGCTTTCACACCAGCACCGTATCTTTCTTCGGTCGAGCTATATGTCTCGAATCATAAAGGGGCGTGGTTTCTGAGTAATAGAATGCGTTTGGTAGAAGATGAAAGAAGCCTTGGTATTGACTGTTGCATCTGGAAGAATTTATGTCTTTAAGGGACTCAATCTTCCTGATTAGTGTATCTGTCAATTTGTAAGAATGTTAAAAGGTGACCTAAATTTGGTGCTTGCATTTCCTGCTCATCCTGTTAATTACATTCTTGCATGAGAGCATAAATGGAGGGTGTTGGCTAACATATAAGCTTGGTGGGCTACTCCTCTTATCACCAATTGATTTTAAGATGGAACCCTTTTAGGGCATATGTGTTGGGTCTGATGAGGATGATTCTAACAAGTGGCATCAAAGTTGTGGTTTACTCCATGTGTAATGTGGATGATATATCCCCAAGTTGACCTTGCAATGATAATGGTGGTTCGGTTGGAGTATGTGGATCCATGGTGGTGCCTTGTGTCGAAAGTCTTCCTGGTAGCAGTGGTCAGACGGCGTGTCCTGGTGATGTAAAATGAAGCTACAAGATGATTGAATCAGATGGATTATCGTTGAAGGAGAGATCCAAATGTGTGATATTTTGGTTTGAGAGGAGGATTGTTGGGTGCAAAGCCAATCTCACATGAGTTCGAGAGTGGAGTGTTGACTAACATATAAGCTTGGCGGGCAGCTCCTCCTATCACCAATTTGTTTTAGGATGGAACCCTGTTTGGATGCATTAGGTCTGATTAGATTTGGGCTAGGAGGATGATTCTGACATAGCTGATTATACTTAAACATGTATGTTGTCCCAATTCCCTGAAGATATACATCAGTATCTTTGGCTCCAGTTCTTACTATGGTAGCTTTTCTCTGACATTCTTTATGTTTCTGCCATTCCCTTTTATTCCTTTTTTGGTCTGGGCATCTGGGCCTTGTATGTTTATTTGAGTTCTGTGTGGAAGGTCTTTTCCATATACATTCTCTGGGCCCTTTTCATGTTTAATCGTCAGTTTCTGCACCGGCGGAAGCCCAAGTGAGAAACCAATTATTAAAACCTTGGTGCAGTACTAATGCAACTCCAGCAATTCAAACCACTGGAAATAGAATAGCAGGCACATTTAACTTTCTTATATATTCTGTAACAATTTTTTTCTTTATTTTACATTCCCTTTTGTATCTGGTGTAGGGGGCTGAATGGAGAACGCACAGTGAAACGGCTACCATTGTCTAAGGCTTTGACAGTACCTGGAACCATAAATATTTCTGAAGCTTGTCAGCGAATGGCTGCTCGTCAAGTTGATGCTTTATTGCTTACTGATTCTAATGCGTTATTATGTGGAATCCTGACAGCCAAGGTCAGATTTTATTCACTTGTTTGTGGCACTGCATTGTCTAAAAGATCCCCATTTAATCTTGAATAAAATTTGTTAGATTTCAGCTGGGAAAACACTTTTCTGCTGCATTTTATAAATTTGATGAACTCTAAATTAACTATTTTATTTTTATTGAAGGACATTGCTACTAGGGTTATTGCTTGCGAGCTTGATCTTGAGAACACTCCTGTTTCAAATGTCATGACACGGAACCCGGTTTTTGTGGTGTCTGACACACTTGCTGTTGAAGCTCTCCAGAAAATGGTGCAAGGTTCATAGTTGCGTGATAAGCTTGCCTGTATTTTTCTGAATGTTCCTCATTAAATGTGTTCTTGTTGTGTTTTCTTCAGGGAAATTTAGGCATATACCTGTTGTTGAAAATGGGGAGGTCATCGCTTTACTTGATATAGCAAAATGCTTATATGATGCTATTGCTCGAATGGAAAGAACAGCTGAGAAAGGAAAGGTCATTGCAGCAGCTGTTGAAGGTGTCGAAAAACATTGGGGGGCATCTATATCTGGTTAGTGAGGGTTCTTTTGTTAGTTACCAGTGAATCTGATATACTTTTGTCACTTAATTTGAAGGACGTGAATATGATGTTGTGATTTTTAACTTTGGGTCAATATACAGGTCCTAATAGTTTCATCGATAACCTCCGAGATAGACTGTTTAAGCCTTCTTTGTCTGCAATCATTCACGAGAATACAAAGTAGGTAATATATTTTGATGCCTCTATTTTTTGGTTTCTATGTTTTCCATAACTGGTATATTTAATACACCATGCTTTCAGGATTGTCACGGTCTTGCCAACCGACACAGTTTTAATGGCAACAAAGAAGATGCTGGAATTTAGATTAAGCTCTGCCATTGTCACAATTGAAAATAAACCTCTTGGAATTCTGACGTGAGTTGTATTAATCATGGGTGGGCCTTTTCGAATTCAAATTTATAGCTTTCAATGTGGCTTCAGAACATTCTTATTAATGTTTCCTGTTATTCATCAGTTCCAGGGATATTTTGATGCGGGTGATAGCAAAAAATTTTCCTTCTGATTCAACTCTTGTCGAGAAGGTAAATGTTGTCGCTAACTTTAGAAAAGTTAAGACAGTCTTTTAAGGAGGATATCAGTGTTTTTGTTGGTTAATGAAAAATAGTGATATCTCTGCTTTGTGCCCTCTCTTTTATGTACAGGTTATGACTCCAAATCCAGAGTGTGCAACTGTTGATACACCAGTTGTTGATGCTTTGCATACCATGCATGATGGGAAATTTTTACACCTTCCTGTAGTAGATAGAGGTAAATTACTGATAAATCAATGTTGGATGATTATACAAAAGTTAATGATTTTGATTTGATTGATCATGAATACACATCACTAAAACAGATGGAAATGTTGCTGCTGTTGTTGATGTCATACATATCACTCATGCTGCTACAGCTACCGTAAGTCTAGTTCCGCCGTTCCATTTCCTTCAGATTTTTCATAAAACCTTGTTTAATGGAATGGGATGAAGTGGAATGAAATTAGATGGAATGTAGAAGAATGATGTTTGGTATGTAATGAAAATAAAAATAATTTAAATAATAATTTAAAACGATATTTACCCTTAAATCCCTTTTCTAGATTTATTTATCCGGAGGCCCATCTGACAGTTTAAAAAAAATAAACTTTTTGAGCTTCCGGTTAATAAGTCTAAACAATGGATTTAATGGTGTTACTATTATGCAACCTATGCAATCTCTTGTTCAATGTCACACAGTGTTAATCATCTGCTGATCAACCTCATGCAAATCAATCTTACTGACTAGTTTAACTGCGAAGTCAATCTTACACAGACTTTGATATTTTAAAATTAATCTCACCCAAACTTCAAAATATTTAAGTCAACCTCATGCACCTCAATAAAAACATATTTTCAATATGTTTCATCAATTGTCTCATTTCTTTATCCATCCATCCTCTAAACAATATGACACAACCAATTAGCAATTCAAGCAATCTCAACAGATGCGTGCAGTCATCCACCTTTGATCTTCATATCACGAGAACGTGTTCGTTTGACCACAACACATTTATTCAAATCTCAGCTCGAGGGTTGTAAATGATACATTGATACTCGGAAGCTAGTTGGATTTGGCTTCAAGAATACTTGAATTCAGCTCGATTTTTTTCGACACGAACTCGAGCTCAAGCCACTTGAGTATTAACTCTAGCCAACTTCGAGTAGTAAAATATCTTAATCAAGTAACCCGTGCGCCTTATCGAGTGTTCATGTTTTAATAATTGTTTTTTAAAATTATATATCTATTTAGTTTCGAGCATGAACTTCCTTCTTGAGTGCAAATTCGAGTTTGAGTAATCGAGCTAAACTTGAAATTAAAATCAAATTTATGATCAAGTATTTTAATCGAGTGTGATCAAGCCCAATTGTGTAGCTCGATTGAGTTTGTGATTGAGCTCAATCTTGGAAAATATTACTCAATCAAGCTTGAGCTGAACTCGACCGTTGATTTCAAGTATCGGCTCGAGATTGAACACCATGATACTTGGCTCGGATTGGCTTGGCTCGACTTGATTACACTCCTACTTAGCTATGTCAAACGAATACAATCTTTGATGATTTGATGCACAAAACATATGTATCATGTTGGGACTGAAAATGATTGGCCCACTGATGCGGCAATAACATTGAGATAAAAATAATGTGCAAAATGAAAAAAGTAAACGACACCAGTTGTAATGTGGAAAACCTCCCAAATGAAAGGGGTAAAAAACCACGTGCAGAAAAGAAAAATCGCTATGGTAAAATATGGGTGCACGCTCTATTACTATTACAAGGAGAAAACCCTCATAAATATTTCAAATAGAGTAAACCTCACAAATATCACTCGAATGAAAATATGAAGGAGATGATGAAACTGTTTGGTGTTGATGGACTGATGATTTCCAGTTGGGGGATGCCTCCTTTTATAGGCATCTTCCTCTTCCCTCCTCCCTCGCTCCGCCCAAGGAGGCAGGGTTGGTCACCCACCTCATCTAACATTGCCTACCCACTTTGACAAAAAGAGGGGTGCAGTTCAATTTGTGAAAGAAAAAGATATGCTATAATTGTCATCTCGAAAAAACCATTTTCCGAACCCAATAAAAAAATGGGGGCCGGCTGCGGATATATCTCTCACTTGGAGATTTGATTGAAAATCAATCACATCTTTACGCATTATTTCTCTGTGTCAAATCATGGCGCTTGTGTATCTGTAAGGTCACCCGAGGATTTGCGTGATCTGAACTTATCAATATCAATTGTCTTTGTCAGGAAATCTGCTAGATTTTCCTCAGTGTGAATTTTCTGAATCAACATACTTCCTTCACCACGTCTTGAACCAAGTGATATTGTACCTCAACGTGTTTCATCCCGAAATGAAAAGATGGATTCTTTGCAATGCACAAAAAAAACTTTGACTATCACAAAATAAAGGAATTTGCTCTTGCCTATGCCCGAACTCCTCCCACAATCTTCTCATCCAGATCTCCTCTTGGCAAACCTATGTAACTACCACGTATTTTGTCTTTGTCGTGGATAGATGCACTGATGATTGCAAGAGTAAATACATAACCTGTAGTGGATTTTTGCGTTGACCTCCTCCATACTTCTGAATTCTACCGTTTCTTCCCTGCTGCAATCTCTAAGGCCCGTTTTCCTTCATCTAAATTCAGTTCGTCAATTGTTTCTAGACCTGCTTTCGGCTCTTTCATCTCCCATACTAGGAGTCTCATACTTTTTTTGGACGCCTATGTAAATGAGTGTATGGCTTTCCACATCTAAAACATAACCCCTTAAGTTTTTGTTCCTCTCTTGTCGGCTGATAGGTTTTACGCCGTTCCACTTGTCCCCAGTTCCGCGGTGCCTAATCTCCTCCTCCTTCCTATTGCTGTCTGCAGAGCATTTGGGAGTATGCGCAGCAGCTGCTGGTGGTGGAATCCTCTCGTGGCATAGAAGTTATCAACGGTTTCCCACGTATCAGTCTTTCACCAATCAATTCCCGCTCGATTTTCCTAGTGAGAGTTCTCTCTGTTCTTATTTGTTGGCTCATGTGTTGACACTCTGTTTTCAATTTCCGATCGTAGTCTTCTCATAAACAAGCTCATATACCACATTTTTGAAAAATCTAGAATCCTTAACACTGCTTGTTTAAATTCTTCAATATATTCTTCAACTGTTCCAGTCTGCCTTAAAGACTTAAGGTATCGAACTGGATCCCTCGGCCGCCTTTCCATAACGTTCCATCAAGGTTGACTTCAATTGTTCCCAATTAACATTTGGACCAGAAAATTACCAAGTCAAATACCAATAAAGCGTCGCTTCCTCCATGCCGAGTTGTGTCAGCGGCAACTTCAAGTCTTCAGAGTGATTTATTTTGATGTAAGCCTCCGCCTTAGTTATCCATCCAAATGGATCAGCTCTAGGGAAAGTAAGCATTTCTACATGTTTCGTAATATTCCTCAAATCCTCTTGTGGAGTCGCGACTGTAGGCGACGAGCTATTTCCCAGCTTTCGGTAGCACTCGTCGCCTCCTCCTCGATCAAAAGAAGTCGTCGGCCTATCTTCTAGATTACCTGATGCAGAGCTCCGATTTGCCTGTGTTTGCACTTCCTTAATTCTTTCCACTGTTTGCTCTTCCAAATCGCAGATACATCGTGCCGTTTTTTCTTCATTCGTCCGCATCTGCTCCTGCATCAACCTCTGATTTTTCGTCTGCCCGATCAAGACTTTCTCAACGCTTGCTTGAACCATCACAATTAACTTTTCTAAATCCTGAGCTTTGTGTCGCTGCGTTTCTAGCGTTTTTTCCAATGTGGCTATCTTACTTTCCATCATGGTCTGCATTCAATCTAGACTCGAAACTAGATTCATGGACTCTCAATGAAAGCATCAAATTGTTAGATTATCTAGCCTAACTCTAGCAGCAGAAAAATATAGAAGAAGAAAGAAACGAAACTTCTGTATTAATTGCTCAACTCCGTTGCTTTACAACTCCAAGGAAAAGAAGGAATACAGTTCAGAAGACCTGCACGTATCTGTATGAGGCTAGTTTGGTTTTCCTCTTGCCAAGCCGATCTAGAAGTTTCTTCAGGAGTGAGTCCACCACTCCTCTGCTCCCGCACTAGCAGGTTTTCCCCTGCGATTCTCCAGAATGACCTCCCAGGACCGCAGGCCTCCTTTTATTAAGAATGCCGTGGCTAGGGAATTAACAACTTCCCCTGCCACATCATTAGCTAAATGAGCCTTTCTTCTCCTTTGATAATCTTGATGGATAGGAGGCCTTTTATCCACATCAATAAGCCCGGACTCCACATCATTGCTCACAAATGTTATGTGGAAAAATCCACAAAATGTAAGGAGTAAAAAACCACGGGCAAAAAAGGAATACTATGGTAAAATATGAGCACACACTATATCACTATTACAAGGAGAAAACTCTCGTAAATCTCTCTCTTGAATAAATGGAGAGTAAACCTTAGAAATATTACTTGAATGAAAATATAAAGGAGAAATGATAAAACTGCTTGTTGTTGCCCAACTCACTCTGAACAATACGTGGCCTTGGGTGTGCATTCCCGAACGCTAGAGGTTGTCGATTAGTAGCGGAGGTCTAAGGAGGTACTGTGGGGAGGCTATACCCCCTCCTTAGATCCTCTCAACTAGTCAGTAGCCTTCGACGTTTAGGGAGGTACGCATGATGTCATGTATGAGTCTAATTCGGTTATTGTTCAGAGTGAGGTGGGCCGAGACGTTATGAAGTAGCATCAGTGGGACCTGTGGGTTGGGGGTGGGGGGCGCCTCCTGTTAGAGGCCTCTGCTTCCTTCCTCTCCCCCGCTGCACCCAAAAGAAGGTGGGGTTGGCCACCCAACTCATCTACCATTGCCTGCCCACTTTTGTGAAGGAAAAAGATAGACGGAAGTTGCCATCCTGGAAAAACCATTTGCAGACCAAAAAAAAAGAAAAAAGAACGAAAGAAAAGAAAAAAAATGAGGGCAGCATATCACTGTTAGCATCTCTTCAATCAAATACTATTGATCTTCAAACTGTACTTCATGAAATCACTTCAATATCTCATGTTCAGTCCACCATCATCTTCATCAAGACACTCATATCCTTATCAGTTCTTCAAACTGTCATCTTCATGTTCTGTTTTTTGCCGGACAGCTGGGAAACACTTCTGGATTTTCGAATGAGACTGCTAATGCTGTGATCCATAATTTTTGGGATTCCGCCATGGCTTTAAGCCCTTTACACGAGGATGGAGAGACCCGAAGGTTATTCATACAACCCATAACTCTGCACTGATTTTTCTGTGTAGTGTGTACTTACTTCCACGTTTCTCATAAAAATATCAGTGAGGATTCATTGAGACTGGCATCGGAAGGGGCAGATATAGGGAGATCTTTTTCATACCCCACGCTTAACTTCCCTAATACCTTTAGCTTCAAAATTGAGGATAAACAGGGGCGGATGCATAGATTTAATTGCGGTACGTTCTTCCAAAACTGATCATTTCACTGTATTATAGATGATTATATCAACCAAACAAGTTCTTCTAACCTGATTCAGATACGAGAAGTTTGACGGATCTCGTAACAGCGATCTTACAGAGGCTGGGGGGTGATATTGATCGCAGCAGCCTGCCCCAAATTCTGGTATCTGTGTTTCTTAGATTTGAGTGCAAGTAATTCCTTCAATCTCGTTTTGGTCCTTATTGATGGCGGCGTGCGGCAGTACGAGGATGAGGACCACGATAAGGTGGTACTGGCGACGGACAGCGATCTTGCGACGGCCGTCGACCATGCACGGCTAGCCAACTGGAAGGGTTTGAGGCTGCATTTGGATTATTCGGGGGCGGAGGGACGGAGCTCCGGCGGGTTGGACTGTGTTCAGCCGGATCCATGGGCGGCGGCGTATAGCACCGTCGCTGCCGGAGCTGCACTGATCGCCGGCCTCGGGATGCTGGCGTATATGAGGAAATTCGGCTCTTGATGATTTCCCGCCCTTTTTTGTTTTTATTTATACGGTAGTCCTCCTGTTTACAGGTCTTTATTTTAATTGATTCAATTTATGTTAATAAATTTGTGTTTTTAAAAAAAGAAAATGAAAATAAAGCTTTCCATAAAGATTCGTCAGCAGCAGGATTCGAACCTGCGAGGGCGTAGCCCAACAGATTTCAAGTCTGTCTCCTTAACCACTCGGACATGCTGACAGCTGCTAGTTAACTAAAATAGTTTAATATATATGTCAATCGTGAAACTGACCGCACTTTGATTTTAAAATGTTAATTTATTGTGCTCTATTATGTTCTCTAGCGTGCCTAAAAAAGCTTTAGTTTTACATGAATATTTTTTAAGGACAATTTTATCACGCGCTCTAACATTTTCAAAACACTTTTCTTTTAAAAAGTCGTGGTATTTGAAAACAATTCAAACGCTTCGTCTTAATCTGTTAAAACTTAGAACGTATTTGTTTGTGTTTTTTTAAGTCATCGAATCAAGATTTATTCAAACAAATCAGATAGGCATCAAATCTTCAAAAAAAAACTTTCAAAAAATTAACTACCATGAAATCTCCCCTTTTTTCAACATTCGATGGTTTTTATAACCTCTCAAAATTCCTCATGAAAATGAACAAAATTTTAATGTCTTGCATTGAATATTTAAAAAGCAATGTATTAAAGTACACTGCTACATTTCATGCTATATTCAACGCTATCTTTTATTCGTGTTAAAACGTTGATAAAGAGGTATTTTCATCAGTGCTAGCTAAAATCACCGATAAAGAGTATCTTTATCAGTGTTAAAAAACAATGATAAAACACACCTTGATTAGTGTTTTTTTTACTATTGATAAAATTTATCTTTATCAACATTTATTTTTAGCGTTGATAAAAAATATATTTCATAAAAATAATTATATATCATTAAAAATCATATCTTGGTATATAAATATATTTATATTGATATAAATATTATATATTTTTATTAAATATGATTTATATATGACTAAATATGTATTTACATTTAATATATAAGATATTCAGTGAAAATTATCTTATAAAATAATAAAAAATAATATTAATTAATAATTTAATAATTATTATTGAGTAATAGTCATTTAATAACAATTAGATTATATAAAAAATCAATAAATTAATGAATGATCTAAGATAAATTGAAAACATGACTTAACCTTTAAATAATCATAACTTTTGATATGTGTGTCCATTTGAGTTCTACCACATATCAAATCAAAACTTGTGAAAAGATCTACGACATTGTGAACTAAAAGAGCCTCAATCAAAGACTTTTCGAGGTCAAAAAAGGCTTGAGAAGTCTCCCAAACTGAGTTTTTTTATCTGGGTATCTTAATTTTTGAACATTTAATGAAATTTCAATCTCATTTGAAGGGATTTTATTATCTTTTTTCAGCGAAGACTACATTTATTCTCAAGTCTTACACTCATATGGATATTATAGTGTTTACATTTTACCATTTTTCATATTGTAGTGTTATTTATAATTATATATATATATATATATATTTGCATATATTTACATATAATAAATCAATTGTACAAATAAATATTTCAACATATTTACATAAAAATATATTTTTAAATGAATAAACCATATGCAAATAAATATTTACTGTTCATTTTCTTTAAAATAAAAAACCATCCATTTTATTTACCTTATAAAAATGTATTAACACACACACACACACACATATACACTTATACAAGTAATGTTTATATATAAATATGTGTGTCAATAAAAAAATATATATTTATATGTATATTTTAATATATGTAAATAAATACATATATGTAAATATTTTGTGCGTGTATGTGCGAAATATAAACGTGCACATGTGTGTACAAATGTGTGTATGTGTACATCAACATTGTATAAATACATCAAATATAAATGTATTTTTATAAATATATCACTAACAATAAACATAGTATATAAACACATTTGTAATAAATATTTATAGACATTATATAAAATTTATATCTAAATATACAATTATCTGTAAACATGTATAAATATATATGTAAATATATAGACATAAATATATATGTAAATATGTATAAAATCTATATCTAAATATACAATGTATAAACATATTTTAAAAATGCATTTTAAAATAATTATATCAATATATATAATTTTATGAATAAATATATAAATAAAAATGAATTTTGTATATATATATATATATATAAATAGATATATCGTAAAATATTAAACAAATCTTAATGATGCAGTGATAAGGCGTTAGACTTAAATGTTTTTCAGAGCTTTGAATCCAAGCACGGGCAAAGTTGAATAGAGCCTAAAAGGTGATGATAAAAGGTGGGGTGGGGAGGGCTCAAGTAAGGTTGCAGGGTGGGCACGCGGGACACATAGTGGTGATAAAGGTGAGGTGAGAGCACTAATAAAGGGGTGATTGCAATGATTTTTTTATAAAGATGACCTTTATCCGTGCTTTGTTTTAGCGTTGATAAAGATGACCTTTACGAGCGTTTTTATTAGTGTTGATAAAATCCACATACCTTTTAGGGTGCTTAGCTTGTCATTGATTTTTAGTGCTGTCAGTCGCTATTTTTAGAGTTGACTATAGCCGAATCTGTAGTAGTGGTACACACATTTCTAAGTTAAAGAAGAAATAAAAAATAATATAAGATCCTAAATAATATGAATGTATGAAAACAATAATAAAAAATTAACATGTTCAACATTCTTATGAGTTTATACTTCAAAATTGAAAAATGAATATCATCTCATGTATTGTTTCATTTCATCATTCTATTTAATTAAAATATCATTAAATAATATTTATAATATATAAGGTCGATTACACCTGCCACTGTAGAATACAATGCAAGGAAAGAAAACTGCAGTAAACACACAGACCCCACAACTTGACCCCATGACCTTCCCCGCACAAAATACATGTCTTGTATTTGAAACATCATATTAATCCCCTCATGGTTATTCAACTAAAATATGAAAAATTTAAATCTAGGAATGTAAAAGTTTAAAAATTCTTTTCAGTGTAAGTCATGACATGACACAAGTACTGTACTAACAAAATAATTATCATTTCTAAGCTACATTCCTATCTAAACTTGAATCCTTATTATATAACATGTGTTGTATATCTAATTCCTTGTTATTTTGACTATAATTTGTAGGCTTTATTTTCTTACAAGTCAATTCATTTTTATAACGCCATCCCTACATGTTTTTGTGCACAATTATTTATTACTATGATTATACTATAAGACTTATTTGCATATAAGTCAAATTTCATTTTGTTATGCATGTCTATAATGTGTTAAATATGTTTTCACATATTATTTTGATTATATTCAATTGTTTTATTTTCTTTTAAGGTCAATTATCACTACAACAAAATGTCCTTTTATCATCGTTAAGAAATGACTTTCTTAGTGCTAAAAAAGCGTTGTAATAGTCAACACTAAGAAAAGAGGATATTTTATATGCTTGAAAAGTGGTGAGAAAGAAGCCTTCATTAGAATTTTCATAGCGCTAAGAAAGGATGTTTTTCTCCATGCCTTTTTAGCACTGAGAAAGGCCCTGACTAACTGGTAGAGCCTCTATTTAGTGTCACAACAACCCATAAACATAAAAAAACACATACATACAATACAATCCTACAACAAAATCAATATGAAGCACACTCGAATCAATAAAATACAAATAATAAATAAATATAATTATTTATAATATATTTATACATTAATTTATTGTTACAAAATTTATAAATACAAGAATTATATGATAAGAACAAGTTCGGAAGAGTGTGTCGATGAATAAAGAATCCTTTAACTTTTAACCAATTATAGAAATGTACCTATAATTGAAACGAGTAATATATAAGTAATAATAAACAATATTTTCTTTATTAATAACACTTAATAAATTTAAAACTAAATAGAAATGGAAGCATACACATTAAGTTATTCCGACCACATTTTGTATTTGAGTGATGCACGATTAATTCCTACATAAAAAAATGAATCAATATTTGTTGTAAAGTTTCATGAGAATTCGAGTGCGTTTTCATGGTTTTGAGTTTGCAACACATGTTTTGAACTAAAACATAACCTATAAATCGAAAACATGCATTTTAATTCATACTGGCTGCACTACACATTGAAATGGCATGCTGTCCATTCTTTCAGGTCATAAATGTCTCATCAGTCATTGTGTTAGAGTTTCACATCACTCCAAGATCATTTGATCAAGTTTGGGAATGTGATACATGGTTTGAACAAAATATGACTTTTAAATTGAAAAAACACACTTTCAGTCATTCCAAAAGCACCACATGTCAGAATGACCTACGTTTTATTCCTACTTGTCCAAAATGATTCATCAGTCACTATCTTAGAGTTTCTTGATAACTCAAGTTCGTTTTCTCAGTTTTGAGCACGTGATGCATATTTTGAACTAAAATATGACTTTTAAATTGAAAGCATGAACTTTTATCATCTCAGATACACCGCGTGTCTGAGTGTTCTGTGGCTAATTCCTACATAACACAAATGAACCAACATTCATTGTCATAGAGTTTCATGATAATCTAAGTATGTTTACTCAGTTTTGAGCACATGACATTGTTTTAAACTAAAATATGACCTATAAATTGATAACACAAACTTTCATTGCATAGAAATAAAATAAATTTCATTAAATAAACAAGTTATAGATAAATACCCTTTAATATTTTTCCTCATTGGGGTGAGTAGGATCTTGAGGTGAAGAAAAGATTGTCTGTATTATAAGTATGATAATTAAATTAGAATATATAAGATTCTTACCAAACAAAATCATATAAATAGAACACATATTATGTATAAAAAATTCACATAACAATATAGCCACATTTTAAAATATTTTATTTTTCTTTAATGATTGATGTAATGACCCAAGTTTTTCCTAAAGTGATATTTTACTCACCTTTGAGTTTCAAAGTCTTGAGTACTCTAAAGGGGTAAAATGGTAAAGTTACCCTAGAGAATGACTCTGATTTTTTTTGATAGTTTCATTGATTTCGAGGCATGATGTTTACCCTTAGCTTGAGTTTCTATGAGATTTTGAGCTGGTGGAGTTTTTAGGGATATTTAATATTTATTAAATAAATAAATATTTATACTGTGAAGGAAAATGTCGATATCTCCTAAATGGAGCCTTGGATGAGAATCCCAACACCACAGCTATGCTTAGGACCTAGAGTTTTATCTAGGAGAGGCATAACCATCAGTTGGGGTTGACATGACCCAACCCATGAGGACCCTACCTAAGTCAACGGTAGGCTGAGCGTGTCACCCCAATCCCACCTACAATTGGACGAGGGTTGGTGACTCGAACCAAGAAGATATCACTCATAATAAAAGGCCTTAGGCTAGTGTACCTGCACACAACCCCGTGCCTTCACAACAAAATATAATAACACAAGTTAGGCAAATAAACCATCTAAAATACACAATATGCATGTGACACACATTAAACATCCATGTAGTAAAACAAATAAAGTACCATAAAGTAGAGGAAAAACTTAATCCCAACAACCCATGTAAATTCAAACATCAAACAATTAAGAAAAGGGAACTCCTCTATATACTAGCTACCAACACGAACATCAACCACAACTGTTACCATTGAGCACCACTAAGCTCCTACTCTATCAACATCGTTTCGATCGTAATCACCTCTATATCATCCATCATATGCATACGACAAAACACGTGTGGGAAAATGCCCATACATGGGTGATTATAAACATACCTAATAGGACATACCGAAAACATAATGGAAGTAATGAAAGAATCATCAGATCAAACCCATAGAAACAAGTAGTGACAACCTATATATGATTTTAAGGTAGAAAAATGTGACATAGGAGAGTCCCACTCTCCATAGCCCAACTCCATAAAGATGAACTATCACAAGAAACATCAATGGAAGCCAACTCAACAAAATTAACATCACCTCTTAGAATTTGTAGTGGGAGACCCATGCCTCACTAATGTGTGTGTATTGGTTGAGGGAGTAATGGCCCTAATGGAGGACTCATGGATTGTTGAGAAATCATGTCGAATGAGGGCGTGCCTAACTCCATAGATATTGGATATATACCCTGTCAGTCAGGGAGTTCTTAAATATAAAAATTGTGTGGGGGACTTATACCTTGTTAGGACTCAGGGAGCACCTAACTCATGCATGAACTTGGAAAACCTACACCCCATGTATGTAGGGTATCACTAAATTTTATAAAGTTTGTGGGGGACCAACACCCCGTCACCAATACACAACCATGGGAGTACTGAACCCTGTACACGCTCTGATTATCTATCCCATACCCCTTCACCGACACTACAAAGATAATGGACTAAATATGAAAAAATTATATGTAAACGATCCTAGATGACCAAACAAATCACTCTAACACATTCTATAAGAAAAAATTCTCAAGATATATTATTTATTTACCTAAAATAGACACATACTAGAAAATGTGTGAAAAATACCAAAACTGAGAAAACTAAAACATGTAGAATCCCCCATAAGGTGACTCCGCCATCGGCTATGGTTGGTGACTCATGTCATGCTAAGGGATATGAAGCAAGGTGGTGGGGGGGATTTGGTTTTACCGACCGCCTGTCTTCGATTTACTATCAAACTCCACCATCGATTGCCACACAAACACTGAGAATTTTCTCGTAATAATAAATTGTAATAATAATTTATGGGGATTGAGAAATCAAGAATGAATAATACTTTTAAGCTTCATGAACAATAGATCACAACTAAAGTAAAAATCTCTACCTCAGGCTTGGATTAATGTTTGTTGAAGATCGCGTATAAACTATGCTCCATCAAATATCTTTTGAAGAACATGCTTGTTGATATAATTCTCCAAGATTTCTCTCTAGTTCATGATTTTTCTCTACCATGGTTTACCCTAATTGAGAAGAATAAACATTCTTAAATAGAGTTCGACTAAGGTTTCAAATATTTTTATTTAAAATATCGAGACAGGTTCGATTTGGGGCACGAAACCCAAACTTGAATTACACCACTCATAGGGTAAACCCCCCACCCCGAGTCAAACTGTAGTGACAGTTCTCCCATTCATGAATCAGTTTAAGAGATATAGATGATTATTTAAGATCATGCATGCACATTCTAAAATTAATATATCATATTTAATTTAATATAAGTTGACCATCTTAGACACCATTTAGACAGAAACTACTTAACAAACACTTCTTAAAATATTATTTAAAATATTCCAATGGTTTATATGAAAATTTCCAGGTCCCAAAATCCTTCCTACATTTAAGGATTTTCACCCAAACAAGTAAAAATCACTTAAAAGGTGAGAGTATTGGGCCCTCATTTGACTCTCATACTCTCACAAGCTCCTATAAAGGTTCTTATACTACCACCAAACATGCACCAACAATATTGCTTGACTTTAGAGGTCCCTTTTCTATCAGTCCTCGATCACTACTGAGTATCCCATGAAGGTAGTTCCATCCCCAACATCCAAATTTCCCTAGTCAATAATGTGCAATGAATCGTGCATATACCTCCTCATCTGTGACACAATGAAGATATTGTGCACCCAAAATAGTTGTGGGGGTAATGCTATGCAGTAAGAAACCTCACCTAGTGTAGCATCCTAAGGTTTAAAAAAAAATTAAATGAAACTTTGTTTTAAGTATATATTTATAACCAGACTTTAAACATAAATTTTCTGATTCTATGTTTTGAATTTTGAAAAACGATCATCTGCAATTGTGATCAGTAAGTTATTTGGAGTCTAATGAAACCAACTTATTTTTTGGTGAATAGTAATATACCCTTATGAATAGTGATATGAATAGTAATATGACTCTTATGAATAGTAAATCATATTATTATTTTATTTTCTTAAGGATATAAGATAATAAGATGTTGATTAATTTTTCAAGGTGTTAAAAATGAGTTATAAATTTAAAATTGTTATTTTTGAATAAATTATGATTTTATTTAAAAATTAAATTAATAATATTTAGAAAATTATTTTAAAAAAATGGAGTTAATTTTTTAATTCTAAAAATTGAAAAATGGTTAGAGTGAATTTTTGGTATTTTTATGAAATTCTTGAATTTTTGATGAATAGTGAAATACAGTAAAATACCGTATATTAAAATTATCAATTAAATACACTATTTATGACATCATAAGTGATGTAAGACCACTTGTTTCGAACTCACATGCCATTATTACTATTTGGGGGTCACATGAATTAAGACTATTCATAGTCTTGAGCAAAAATATTATAATAATGATTAAAATAATGTAAAATACCTCCTCGCCTCCATTATAAATACCACCCTCATTTCCCTCTTCCTTCCACACCTCTCAAGCCTTGAGCCTCACCTAAGTTCTTCCCAATACTCCACCCAAGGATCTTCCCTATTTCCTAGAGCTACTGGTCTCACCAAAAGGCCAAAACCAAAGGTCTTAAGAAGGATCTCAAGGAGAAAAGATCAAAAGGTAAACATCCTCTTTTGTTTTCTTTTTTTTTTCCATTCTCTTTCCTATTATTATTCTTTCTTCACCTCCCCTTATCCATGAGTCATGAATGATCCAGTATATTACATATTCTAGATTTCATCATGTTTATGAAAGACTCACCATTATATTTCTTCTCCTCTTTCACTTATTCAAGAAATTAAAACACCATTTGCGATGTGTCAATTTACCGACATCGTGGACGATGTGATTTCAATTTCATTTAATTTTTTAAAAACTGGTTATGAAACCATTTTTATAGTTGAAACAGATTATAATTTATGTATTATATCTTATATATGGTTCTGGAATCATTTTTCACATATGTTATTAATTTATAAAACAAAATGAGTTCTTTACGATTGAAGAATCACCAAAATAACCTAAACAAATATCAATAATGTTTTAACTCATGAATCATCCTCATGATAGAATTCAAAATGATAAATGGTATAATTTATGTTTATTTAAATATATAAATACCAATCCATTCCAATTTTTAATTTTCACTTCCAATCAATGAGAATATCCATCATGAACCGATCATGGAAATCATGTAAAGAACGCACCCAAAACAATGCAAGGAACAAAATACTAACAATTTAAGGGTGAAATGATGTAATTAAATGATCATATAAGATATTATAAAGATGGATATATTTATGTAAGATATTAATAATACTATTTTGACCATTATACAGGAGGTTTATAACAAGTTTGAAGTAAGACAAACCCAAGGTAAGGGAATTCTTAACCCGATTTCCATTCTTTGGGTTAACCCTATACATCATTATTTATGTAGTATTTAAATTTTTTGTGTGATTAATTATAATTATATTATGTTTAATTATGTGTATTTAAAGATTATATACATATTCCATACACTCTATTAAGTCTCACTTCAATTATATGATATTTATAGGGGACTTTTCTTTTAAAAACCTCTTTTAAAAATTCTACTTTATGAAATTCAAAAGCAATGATTTTATGAAATTATTCATGTTGTATGATTGTGTTCTGGTTCTTGGGAATTATTTATGATAAATGATGGGACCTATATATCCTTCCAATTAATTGGGTATGTGTAAGTTGGAGGTCGGCTGTATGGTTACTCCAAGTGTAACTACGATGGTTACATAAATTATAAGGTAGTCATGAGGGTTACAAATTATAAGGTATCCGAGAGGGTTAAAAGATTATGTAAGTAATGCCCCAATATACCTTTATGGTTATATTTACATTCTTATGTTTTGTGTGGATCTTGTTTAAATCTCATGTTTCACAATGTAAGTACATATGGGTGACAAGTATGTCTTTTGAAAATGATTTCATACATTACAAGTATTCATGGACTAATGTGTTCTTCACTTATTTTTATATTCCTTACCGAGATTTTGTGCTCATCCCAAAATTTTAAATGATTTTCATAGGTTATAAGGATGTGTAAGACAAATAAGGAATCCATGTTAAATGTTTTGAATAATTTTCAATGAACTCATGTTTCATTTGAAAAGTTTTATATTTTAGAAGAAATGAGTACTGTTTTTCTAGTATCCACTCTGTATCAATGTGTAATGTCATGAATGTGTTATGTCCTTTTTCTATAAATCTCTAAAATTGAAAATATTCTCAATGTGAAAGGAAGTTATTTCTTGACTAAATTTAAGATTATGTAATGCAATAAGTCTGGGTCCTTATAGTTGTTATCAGAGGATGGTTTAGATAAATGTAGGGTTTAGGATGATGTTAATATAATACCATAAATGTTTTTTAATATATGGTTAATTTTAAATGATATAAAATTTTAGATTACCATGTTGCTTCAACTAAGATATGTTTGTTTAGAATGGTTGTCCGTAGAAGAAACAAAAAAGCGGAAGAGGAGAGGCACCGACAGAACAACATCCTTCTGAATCTGTAGCATGGAATGGTAGGGATTAGAACCGAACAGTTTGTGATAGTAATGGATTAGATAACTCAGGAAATAAATGATGGTGGAATCCATACAAGAGAACAACCATAGGTACCATAATGGAACATGACAATAGTGGAACATTTTATAATACAACACCCTCTTACTTTCAATGGATCTTCTGACCTAGTAGCGGATGAAGGATGGATTATCCCTTGAAAATATATTTGATGTTATGGGATGTTCAAATAATCAAAAGATAAGTCTTGCTGTTTATCATTTTGAAAGTGAAGATGATCATTAGTGTTCAATGGTAAAGAATATTAGGGATAGAGAGGATATTGATGCCTTAAAGTGGGATGAATTTAAAAGTCTTTTCCTTGAAAAATATTTTCCTAAGGTGGTGAGACTTAGGATGGAGAAGAAATTACTTGAATTGAAGCAAAAGGAGGAATATTCAATGGCTGTGTATGAATATAACTTCACCCAACTGGCGAGGTATGCTTCAAATCTAATTTTGGATCTTGATAGCAAAATCAACCGCTTTTACTCATGACTGAAGCCAAGGTATCGAAGGGCGTTGGCCTCCCGTGAATTCAAAAGTTATGAGAAACTTGTTCGATGTGATGAGAGGGTAGATATGGAGTTTTCTGATGATCCTGTGAATTTTGGAAACAAGGAAACGAAGAGGTCAAGATGAAAAAATGGGTAATAATCAACCAAAGAAACCTGATGGTAAGAAAATCCAGTTTCCAGTTTGTGAAAAGTGTGGTAAGAAACACCCCCAGGGAATGCCTTACCAAAACTAGGAAGTGTTTTTGATGTGGTAAGTTTGGACATACAGCCCGAGATTGTAATGAAAATGATCCTAATACTAATCCTGATAAGCAAACTGTTAAGTGTTTTAAATGTGGTGAGATGGGTTATTATGAAAATTCATGCCCAAAGAGAGATCCGAATGATGTAAAGAATCCAGAATATAAGAATAAAGGTGTAGTGAGATACTTTGTAACTATGTCACCAGATGTCGGGCCATCCAATGAAGTTGCATCAAGTACTTTTTTTGTTTACTCAGATTTTGCTAAAGTTTTTTTAGATATGGGGTCTACACATTCCTTAATTTCTAAGAAATTTTCTAGTAAATTGGAAATATCACCTCAACAAATGAGACTAGAACTTATTTTTAAAACACCAAGGGGAAATATTACAGCAAAGAGGAATTATAATAATATTTCTATTATGGTCTGTGGAAAGATTTTACCTAAAAACCTTGTTGTTTTTCCCTTATTCGAGTTTGATGTTATTATAGGAATGGATTGTCTTTATGTTTATCATGCTAAGATTGACTATAGAGTTAAAGAAGTTGTTTTTCAGAAAGAGTTTCATATTGTGTACAAGAATGAAATCATACAATTGATAACATATCAGGAAGATGAGAAACTATTGAAAGATGGAAATGAAAGTTATCTTGCCCATATTATTGAGAACAAGGGAACTGTTCAAAATAATGATATGCCAGTGGTAAATGAATGCCTTGATGTTTTTTTCTGATGAGTTACTAGGTGTCATACCTGATCAGGAAGTTGAATTCACAATTGACATAGTTTCTGATGCTAAGACAATTTCAAAACCCCCACATAGAATGGATCAAATGGAACTTATTGAATTGAAAAATCAGTTGAAGGATTTTCTTGATAAAGGCTTCATTCATCCTAGCACTTCACCATGGGGTGCTTCTATTTTGTTCGTTAAAAAGAAATATGGTTCCATGAGACTTTGTGTAGATTATAGATCTTTGAATAACATCACTGTTAAAAACAAGAATCCTTTTCTTCATATCGATGACTTGTTTGATCAGTGCTAGGGAGCTCGGTACTTTTCCAATATTGAATTGAGATCTGGATACCAACATATGAAGGTTAAGGAGGATGACATTCTTAAAGCAACATTTTGTACTAGATATAGTCATTATGAATTTGTTGTTATGCTAGCTGGGTTAAAAAATTCACCTACTGTATTCATGAATCTTATGAATAGAATATTTCACGAGTTCTTGGATAAGTTTATGGCTATGTTTATTGATTACATTATCATATTTTATAATAGTAAATAAGAGCATGAAAAACATCTAAGCGTTTTTTTAAAATCTTAAAGGAAAAGAAGTTGTATGGAAAATTCAGCAAGTCTGATTTTTGGTTACAACATATTTCTTTTTTTGGGAAGATTGTAAATAAGAATGGAATAACAGTTGATCCTTCCAAAACAAGAGTGGTTGATGAATGGCCAAGACCCACAAATGTTATAGATATTTATAGTTTTATTGGATTAACAAGTTATTATCGACAGTTTGTTAAAAAATTTGCACAATTATCTAGCCCGCTAGCCAAGTTAATGTGAAAATGGGTTAAATTTATTTGGATAGAAGAATGTGATGTTTGTTTTCAGAAACTGAAGAAGAGATTGGTGAATGCTTCAGTTTTGGCCTTGCCTTTCCAAAATGGTGAGTTTGTCATCTACAATGATCCTTCTTTGAAGAGACTTGGTTGTGTTTTGATGCAGAATGATTAGGTAATTGCTTATACTTAAAGACAATTAAAACCTCACGAGTTAAATTATCCTACACATGATTTGGAATTGATAGCTATGATTTTTTTCTTTTAAAATTTGGATGCATCATTTATAAAGATCCAAATGTCAAATATATACTGACCATAAAAGTCTGAAGTATATATTCATTAAAAAGGAATTAAACATGAGGCAGAGAAGATGGATTAAACTGATAAAGGATTATGATTGCATGATCAATTACCATCTGGGAAAAGTAAACAAAGTGGTGGATGCCTTGAGTCGAAAACATCATGCATCATTAACCATGTTATGTTTGGAACATGATCCATTGATTAATGATTTGATGAATTTTGTCTTAGAAGTTATTGGTGTACGAAATACCTCTGTTTTTTTAGGTTCAGTACAGTCATCATTATCAGACAGAATTAAACAAGTGCAGAAGGAGGACCATGAGCTACAGAAAAAGGTAGAATTGGTTAAAATGGGTAAGTTACAAAAATTTAACCTTGATAAAGATTGTGTTTTAATATTTTAGAAAAGGTTGTGTGTGCCTTTTGATTCCCAGTTGAAGAAAGATTTATTGTGTGAAGCTCATAGTTCTCCATTTTCAGTTCATCCTAGTAGTACTAAGATGTATAGATAACTTTGGGAGTATTATTGGTGGGATGGAATAAAAAAGAGATATTTCTGATTTTACCATGAAATGTTTGACATGTCAACAAGTTAAAGCAGAGCACCAGTTACTGAAGGGGAGGCTTCAGACTTTTCTAGTGCCAGAGTGGAAATGGGAGAATGTATCCATGGAATTTGTGGTGGGAATACCAAAGAATTCTCGAGGTAACAATGTGATTTGAGTTATTGTTGATCAGATGAAAAAATCATCACATTTTCTTTCTATTCAAGATACAATGTCATTGGATCAGCTTTTTCGACTGTACTTCAAAGAGATTGTTAGGTTACACGAAGTTCCTCTTTCCATTGTATCTGATCAGGATACCAGGTTTAATTCTAATTTTTTGAAGGGCCTTTATAAGTCATTGGACATAGAATTAAAATTTAGTATGCCTTTTCATCCTTAATCATATGGGTAGTCAAAACAAACAATTCAGACTTTGGAGGATATGCTTCGAGCTTTTCAATGGACTACCAGGAAAGTTGGGATCAACATATTTATTTATTGAGTTTTCTTATAATAACAGTTTTCATTCCAGTATACAGATGACACATTTTGAGGCATTGTATCAGAAGCGGTGTTGGACTCCAGTATTTTGGGATGAAGTAAGTGAAAGAAAGTTGATGGGGCTAGAATTTGTAGAGAAAGTGGCTGAGAAAGTAAAGATGACCCAACAACACATGAGGACAACTCGGAGTAGGAAGAGAAGTTATGTAGATAATAGAAGGAAAGACTTCTCTTTTGAGGTAGGTGGCCATGTTTTCCTTAAAATATCTCCTTGGAAAAGTGTGATGCGTTTTGGTAAGAAAGGAAAGCTAAGTCCATAATTTATTGGTCCTTTTAAAATACTAGAGAAAGTTGGACCAGTTGCATATCGAGTAGATTTTCCTCCATGTTTATCTCAGGTACATAATGTTTTTCACATTTCAATGTCGAGAAATTATGTGCCAAATTGAACTCATGTTTTGAGCCCAGAAGTAGTTCAATTGGAATAGAACCTTTCTTATGAAGAGAAACCAGTTCAGATTCTTGATCGAAGGGAATAAGTATTGCAGAATAAGGTAGTACAACAGGTAAAGGTTTTGTGGAGAAACCACATGGTTAAAGAAGCAACGTGGGAGTCTGAAAATTCCATGAGGGAAAGGTACCATCAATTGTTTAATAAGTAAATAAAATAACAAGGATGCAATTTCTAGAAGGTGGGGATAATGTAACATCCCAAGGTTTAAAAAAATAAATTGAAATGAAACTTTGTTTTAAGTAGATATTTATAACCAGACTTTAAACATAAATTTTCTGCTTCTATGTTTTGAATTTCGAAAAACGGTCATCTACAATTGTGATCAGTAAGTTATTTGGAGTCTAATAGAACCAACTTAATTTTTGGTGAATAGTAACATACCCTTATGAATAGTAATATGACCCTTATGAATAGTAAATCATATTATTATTTTATTTTCTTAAGGATATAAGATAATGAGATGTTGATTAATTTTTCAAGGTGTTAAAAAATGAGTTATAAATTTAAAATTGTTATTTTTGAATAAATTATGATTTTATTTAAAAATTAAATTAATAATATTTATAGAATTATTTTTTAAAAATGGATTTCATTTTTGAATTCTAAACATAAAAAAATGGTTTGATTGATTTTTTTTGGGATTTTTCTGAAATTCTCAAATTTTTGATGAATAGTGAAATACGGTAAAATACCGTATATTAAAATTATCAGTTAAATACACTATTTATGACATCATAAGTGATGTAAGACCACTTGGTTCGAACTAACATGCCATTATTACTATTTGGGGGTCACATGAATTAAGAATATTCATATTATTGAGCAAAAATATTATAATAATGATTATAATAATGTAAAATACCTCCTCTCCTCCACTATACATACCACTATCATTTCCATCTTCTTCCAACACCTCTCAAGCCTTGAGACTTACCTAAGTTCTACCCAATACTGCTCCCAAGGCTCTTCCCCATGTCCTAGAGCTACTGGTCTCACCAAAAGGACAAAACTAAAGTCCTTAAGAATGATCTCAAAGAGAAGAGATCAAGAGGTAAACATACTCTTTTGTTTTCTTTCTTTTCTTTTCATTCTCTTTTCTATTCTTCTTATTTATTAATATACCCTTATCTAAGAGTAATTAATGATATAATATCTTAAATATTCTAGATTTAATCATGTTTATGAAATACTCACCATTATATTCCTTCTCCTCTTCCACTTATTCAAGAAATTAAAACACCGTCCGTGATGTGTTGATTTACCGACATCATGAACGATGTGATTTAAATTTCATTTAATTTCTTCAAAACTGGTCATGAAACCATTTTTATGGTTTAAAAAGATTATAATTTATGTATTACATATTATATAATGTTCTGGAATCATTTTTCACACATGTTATTAATTTATAAAACAAAATGAGTTCCTTACGATTGAAGAATTTCCAAAATAACCTAAACAAATATCAATAATATTTTAACTCATGAATCATCATCATGACAGAAATAATAATGGTAAATGGTATAATTTATGGTTCTGTAAATATTTAAATACCACTATATTCTAATTCTGAATTTTCACTTCCAATCAACGAGAATATCCACCATGAACCGATCATGGAAATCATGTAAAGAACACACCCAAAATAATGCAAGGAACAAAATACTAACAATTAAAGGGTGAAATGATGTAATGAAATGATCATATAAGGTATTATAAAGATGGATATATTTCTTTAATATATTAATAACACTCTTTTAACCATTATATAGGAGTTTTAAAACAAGTTTTAAGTAATACAAACTCGAGGTAAGATAATTCTTAACCCGATTCCCATTCTTTGGGTTAACCTTATACATCATTATTTATGTGGTATTTAAATTGTTTGTGTGATTAATTATGATTATATTATGTTTAATTATGTGTATTTACAGATTATATACATATTTCATCCACTCTATTAATTATCACTTCAATTATATGATATTTATAAGGGACTTTTCTTTTAAAAACCTCTTAAAAATTCTATTTTATGAAATTCAAAAGCAATGTTTTTATGAAATTATTCATGTTGTATGATTGTATTATGGTTATTGGGAATTTTTTATGATGAAGTTTGGGACCTATATCTCCCTCCAATACATTTAGTATGTGTAAGTTAGAGGTTGTCCATATGGTTACTCCATGTGTAACTGCGATAGTTACACAAATTGTAAGGTAGCCGTGAGGGTTACAAATTATAAGGTAGCTGAGAGGGTTACAAGATTATGTAAGTAATGCCTCAAGATACATTTATGGTTCTATTTATGTTCTTATTTTTTTGGGGATCTTGTGGAAATCTCCTATTTCATAATGTAAGTATATATGGGTGACAAGTATGTCTTTTGAAAATGATTTCATGTGTTACAAGTATTCATGGACTAATGCGTTCTTTACTTTTTTTTATATCTCTTACTAAGATTTTGTGCTAATACCAAGTTTTTAAATGATTTTAACAGGTTATAAGGATGTGTAGGACAAATAATGAATCCAAGTTAAATGTTTTAAGAATTTTCAATGAACTCATGTTTTATTTGAAAAGTTTTATATTTTGGAAGAAATGGGTACTATTTTTGTGGTATCCACTCTGTATCAATGTTTAATGTCATGAATGTTTTATTTACCTTTTCTATAAATATATAAACTTAAAAAGATCCTAAATTTTAAAGGAAGTTATTTCTTGACTAAATTCAAGATTATGTAATGTAATAAGGTTGGGTCCTTATACCTACCCTACTCAGAATTTGGAATGACCTAATGAACCTAGGGGATAAATTTCTTCCTTGATCAAACCTCATTATTTTTCATTATCACAACTAGTTTCCATTAGGATCCCCTTCTAGGCCTACAGTGAATATGAGAGTGATCCCCAAGAGTTTCCTACAATAGGCCCTAGTTTGGAGACTAACACTAAGGATATATAACATAAAAATGGGTGATATTACCATCATATATACTAGGAAAAAATAGAAAATCCACTAATCAACACTATAAAATAAAATAAAAAAATAACATAATAATCCAAAATGCATGATATTTTATAAAAATACAATTCTCTAAATAAAAATACCAAATAAAAGGTTGTAACGACCCGAACATTTATGAATAAAATTCCCTTTCTTTTGACATGTATTATGGTTATAGAAAACAAATGAACTTATTTTATTATATCAAATTGGATTTTAAATGACCGTTAAGTATCTTCACCATTGATAATATATCCATTGAACAATGATCACATGACTAGTATAAATATAGGGTTTTAACAAATCTTTTTGACACAGACAAAGGAAGCGGTGACCTCAACTAGTAGGATCATACCCTATAAGCCCATTTATCAGAGCTTCCAAGGGAGATAGAATTTATGGGATTTTCCCTATACTAATCCCAAGATGAGATCCAATAACTTAAGCATGAGTGAAACCATTTATGGGATAATTTCAAGCACATTGAGATCACGACCCAAACCATGTTCACCGAACGACCCCATAAAAGCCCCACCATCGCACACCTTACTCTTAGGGAATATGATATTGTAATAAAGGAATATGTATAAAGACCCTAGAAATAAGATTATGTACATAATTTTTTATAGAATAATGAATATATATTTCTTCCTATTATTGTTACTTTGTAAATGATTTTTAAAGAACAAGTAATGTTTTTGGTTAATATTCAAATTCAATTAACAAATCTATTTTTATGAATTAATGTATTTTGAACATAAATAATATTTTAATAAAATATTATTATTAAATAAATTTTATTAAATATAAATTATCATATAATTTTTATGAAGTCAAAATTAATTTTTATTAAGATTTGAAAACTGTTTTTATCAAAACCCATCAATTTTTGATAAATGTCGATTTTTATTTTAAAAGTGAAAATTCACATATTTATAAAATTATTTAGATAAAATTAATATTATTTTTGTAATCAGGGAATCTGAATTATCCAATGATTAATTTTTCATAATTTTCGGAGACAGTCAATTTTTTGGGTAAAAATTAAATACCGTATAAATATACAATGTGTTTTATGACATCATAATGACCCAATAGTGATGTAATAAATACTATTAAAGGTATAATAGTCCAAATATATGTTTTTAATTTAAAATAATGTAATTTTGATTTTATTTGATTTATTTTATAAATCCTCAGTGAATCCTCCAGATTATAATATATTTTAAGATTTTAAAATCATTTCCTTATGAGTGTGACTCACCTCCACATAAGAAAGGGAATTATTTTAATATGTTAGGAAATTTTAATTATAAAATAATTTAATCCACTCCCATTTTATAGAAACCATGGGAAAAACCATGGGATGGTTTTTGGTTTTGAATATTTTATTATGAAGTGTCCAAAACCAAAATAATAAAGAAATCCCCCTCTTTTCCTATATAAAATCACCCAAGTTCCCATTTATATTCACTAAAACTCTTTTAAGATCATCCACACTCTGATATATACTCCCTATAGTCCTCCCAAGGTTCCCCCAAGCTCCCAAGAAGCCTCTCCCAATCCTTTAGAGATACACACCCAGGTAAGGGATTTCTCTCTTCACATTTCCATTCAAGCACTTCCTTTATATTATTATTATTAAATTCCATTTTCATATGTTGGGATATGATGTTACATTATCCCATTATTGTAAATTTTATTTATAAATTATGGTAGATTATTTTCACTCCCACCAATCCCCCCTATGATCCTTTAAGCCCGCCTATTACTATGCTGAAATCCCATAAGGGATCTTCCACCTGTCTCCTTTATCAAGCATTACTTTTATGTTATGTCTTATAATTTCCTTTTTAATATATTAGGATATGTTCTTAAATATTTTTATTACTATAAATTTCATTTATATATGATGGTATACCCCTTTTTCTCTCATCAACCCATTTTATGAATTTCTATATGACGTCATTATGCTGCTGAAATTGCATCACGATTTTCCATGCCAAAATCATTGTGTAGTGAATACCATACCCATTTCTCTATAAAGAGTATTCAACTTTATGTACTTATACTTATTTATTGTGGATATATATGTATTTATTCCACATTTCCTTGATCATGGAATAAATTATGATGTTGAATGAATCCATATTATATGATCTATGTGGCACACTTAAGCATGAGATTGAAATGTTTATAAAGGGTGCGCCCTGATAGCACTCCAATGTAATGAGTAATGTTTAGTATCAAGATAAGTCATTTTGGGATAGGGTTTTACCTGATTCCTTTATAGGACTTTTTTCCACCATGAAGTCTTGGCATTTTAACTTTGACTTATGTTTATGATGAGTGTTTTAATTTGTTTCCACATTTACCATGTTATGATTATCATAATAAATCGTGCCTTATTATTCATGTTCCTTTATGCCTTATTAATATGCCTTGTCTAACATGTATTTTTATACTCATTTCATGCCATGTTTACTCCCTTATCAGGCTTTATAGCTCACCCCTTTCTTATGTATGTCCTCAAGTTATCCCATGTAGTGTTAAGCATGAAGGAATGTTGTGGTCATTTCAAAGAAGTTTTCAATAAATATGTTTTTGTATTTAATGTTTTAAGTTGTTATATAATGTTCCTAAACCCCAAAGAAACTATAAATCTCAATCTTTAGAGTTTTATTAAGTGAAATTGTATGTAATAAATCATGTTTAAATATTAAATAAAGATAAAAGTTTTTATAGTTGGTATTAGAGGATAGTTTAGTTATTTTTGGGATCAGGATTAGAAAACCCTAATGAAAACCCTTAGGGATAAGATTAAGTGTAAGAGAACATACCTAAATTTCAGTGAGTATAGAGAAAGTTTTTTTATCAAGAAAATAAATCCCTATCTGGATACTATAAGTGGACATGATTCTAACACAAATGTACCTAGGAGTAACAACTCCAACAAGGTGTTACAAGCTTGACTCAGGGTAACCCGGTACATGACAACGGGAATTACTACGCATCTGGTTTGAAACTCCCAAGGGATATACTTTGGTAAATTCATAAACTCATTACAAACCATTATTAAGGGAACAAAGAAAATTTCCATAAGAATATATGTTAGGAAACAGATCATGGATAACATATACTGAAGCCTTGAAACTCATAAGTTAAGGAGATACATTTAATTTATAAGTTATCCCTTTAATGTCATTGGATTCCCCATTATTTGTTTAACTTCTTAAGACAATCATCCTTAATTTTCCTTTTATTCTAGCCAATGGCCAGAAATAGGAGAAATTTTTCTAACAACCGATGCAAAGGGCAGTGTGAGGATTGCCCCAATGAGATGCCCAAACTGATGAGAGAGGGAATTAAAAACTTTTCACGATAATCTCTCAGTTAACTCAAGTTATGAATAGAAACATAGACCAGAAGGATCACCCAATCCCCCCTAAGAGAGAGAAACTCGCAGTCGAGAGCTTCATGCGACAAAGACCTCCTACTTTCAATGGAACATCTGATCCCTTAATCATGGAGTAATGGATCAATTCCATCAAAAAGATATTCTCTATCCTTTAATGTTACTAACAAGAGAAGGTTATTCTAGATGTTTATCATAAGAAGGGTGAAGCTGATTAGTAGTGGACATTGATCAGGAATACGATACTTGAGGAAGATATCAAATCAATGGAGTGGAAGAAATTCTAGAAAATGTTTTTTGATAAATATTTTCCCTGCACCCTCCATCTTAAGATAGAAATAGATTTCCTTGCACTTAAGAAAAAGGATGATGAATCTATTAAATATTATGAAGAAAACTTCACAATACTTGAATGATATGCCTATAGTTTTGTCATTACCTCTGAATGCAAGGTTGACCGCTTCTTTGGTGGGCTAAAATCTAGTCTACGGAAAGTCTTGGAAATTTGTGACTTTGATAGCTATGAAGAAATTGTTCAATGTGCTCTCAAAGTCGATATAGAGATCGATGAATCTCAAGGGTATCATGGGGATAAGAAGTGGAAATTAGACTTTAATTATAGTGGTCTGATGGATAAATTCAACAGTGCTAATAAATTCCAGCACCCTATTTTCCAAAGGTGCAGAAAGAAACACCCTAGAAATTACCTAAGGGGAACAAGGAAATTATTTAGGTGCGGAAGAGAAGGTCACTTGGACAATTATTTCCAACAGGAGAAACCCGCCAATGTGATATAGGAAAGGAATACCCCGATCGACCCTCAACGCATTGTTCATTGATAAAACTTCAAGAAACCAGGGCACTTTGTGAACCATTTCCCTAAAAAAAGGGTTTTCAGAGGAAATCAACAACCTCCAATGCAGCAAGAGTGAGATTTTTCCATCACTACCACTGAATTAAATCCTGATAACAAAGTGGTGATATATATGATAGTTATTCATTCAATAATAGTGAACATACTTTTTGATTATGGTTCTACACATTACTTTATATCATTAAAGTTTAGTATAACTATTCAAACACCACCACAAATAATGGAAGTAGAGATGTTGATGAAAACAAAAAATGGGGTAATTATTGCATCCCATGAATATAACTCATCCCTTGTCACAATTTGTGGATTTAAATTCCTGGTGAACCCTATCATACCTTCCTTGGTGGAATTTGATGAAATTATGGGCATTGATTGGATTTCCCTATATAGAGCCAACATAAATTTACGCGATAGCGAAATCACTCTCCATATGATGAATCAACCCCTGATTCTATACAAGTTCAATGAGGAGGATGAATCTTATTTAGAACCATCATATCAAGCATGGATATTATTTTTCTATGAAAAAGAATATCTAGATCAAATGATTGAGTCTAAGGAACAAATCATTCTCGAATACATGCCTATTATCAGGGAATTTGCTGATGTTTTTTCTAAGGAATTTCTTGGTCTTCCTCCTTACTGAGAGGTCAAATTTTTGATCAAACTTATACCCGAGGAATTTCCAATATACAAGAATCCTTATAGGATGGATGTTGTGGAACTTGAGTAACTGAAGAAACAACTATAGGAGAATCTGGATAAAGAGTTTATATGAACAAGTGCTTCAAAATGGGGTGAACTAGTCCTCTTTGTTAAGAATAAGGATGGGTCAATGTGCCTTTGCATTGATTATCGTGAGATCAAAAAAATCACGATAAATAACAAGTATCCTTTTCCCTGAATTGAAAAATTGTTTGATCAGCTACATGGAGCACATTACTTATCCAAGGTGGATCTATAGTCCATATATTACCAAATAAGGTTAAATAAGGAGGATATCCCCAAGGCTGCTTTTCGTACAAGGTACGAGCACTATGAGTTCATAGTGATGCCTTTCAGTCTCACTAATTCCCCAACAATCTTCATGGACTTGATGAATAAAGTCTTTATAGATTACCTTGAAATTTTTTTCACAGTCTTCATAGATGATATTATAATATAATAAAAAACCATGTAGGAGCATGAGGAGCATCTGAGAACTGTGCTAGAGACCTTACAAAAGGAGAATCTCTATGCAAATTACAACAAGTTTGAGTTTTTGTTGAAGGAAGTCTAATTATTGGGGAATATCATTACAAGAAATGGAATATATATTTATCATTCTAGGAAAAAAGAAATTTAGGGATGACTAAGACCAATATCTGTGACAGATATCCTAAGCTTCCTTAGATTAGCTGTATATTATCGCTGATTTGTGAGAAATTTATCACGATTGTCAAACCCTATTACCAAGATAACTCAAAAGGGAATCAAATTTTATTGGAATGATGAATGTAAATAAATATTTATAGAGTTGAAAAGGAGGATTTTCACTGCCCCTGTGCTCACACTACCCATAAGTGGAGAACTTTTCATAATCTTTAGTGATGATTAAAAGAAAGGATTTGGATGCGTGTTGATGAAAAATGAAAAATTCATTGCCTACGCCTCAAGGCAGTTAAAAATTCATGAGAAAAAATATCCTACACATGATCTAGAGTTAGCAGCTGTGATCTTTGCATTAAAAATCTGGAAGCATTATCTCTTTAGATACAAGTGTGAAATATATACGGATAACAAAAGTCTCAAATATATATTCACATAGAAAGAGATAAATATGTGCCAATGAAGATGGTTAGATCTCATCAAGAATCATGACTGCTCAATCCACTACCATCCTGGGAAAGAAAACAAGGTAGCAGATGCTCTAAGTAGAAAAGACCCATCAATTCTATCATTGGTGAGAATCATGAAGGATCAAATCTTCTTAGACTTTAAGAAGATGGACATTGGAATAATAATGAAAGGAAAATAGTCAATACTTTCACAAATGGTTGCTTAATCATATCTTTTGGAAAGGTTAAAGGATGCTCAAAATGATGATGTGAGAATTTAAAAGAAAGTAGAAACTATCAGAAAATGGAAATCCTCATATTTCAATGTTAATAAAGAAGGAATTGTGAGATTTTGGTCAAGAATATGTGTTCCATCAAATCCCGAGTTAAATAAAGAACTTTTGGATAATGAACATAGTTAGATTTTCCCCATTCACCTAGGAAAAACAATGATGTATCGAGATCTCTAAGAGAACTATTGGTGGGATAACATTAAGAAGGATATCACTGAATATAAATCAAAGTGCCTAGTATGTCAGAAAGTGAAGGCTGAATAAAAGAAGTCTAAGGGGATGATGTAACCATTACCCATACCATCATGGAAATGAGAAAATATCACCATGTACTCTGTCACTAGACTTCCAAATAAATTTAAGGGAAACAATTATATCTGGGTTATTGTGGATCGTTTGAAAAAACTATACACTTCATTGCAATTCGAGAGGATTTCTCACTCGATCAACTTTCACAAATATACATTAGAGAATTGGTAAGGCTGCATGGAGTACTAATATCGATTGTGTCTGATTGAGATCCAAGATTCACCTCTAAGTTTTGAAAAAGTCTCCATCATGCTCTAAACACTGATCTTAATTTTAGTATGGCTTATCACCCTCATATTGATGGAAAATATGAGCAAAATATCCAAACACTTGAGGACATTTTGAGATCTTTCTCAATAGACTTCAAAGGTGGATGAGACCAACATATTCCTTTGGTGGAGTTCTTTTACAACAACAGTTTCTACTAAAGAATCCAAATAGATCCTTATGAAGCCCTTTATGGGAATAGTTTCATAACATTGACATGTTGGGATAAAGTTAGGGAAAAACTTCTAGGTCTGGAAATGGTCAAATAAATGGTGGATAAGGTTAAGACCATCCAACAGTACATCAAAGCTGCCCAGAGTCGACAAAAGAGCTATGCTGATAATCATCGATGAGACCTAAAGTTTGATGTTGGAGACATGGTTTTCCTCCACATATCTCCATGGAAAATAGTGATGAGATTTATGAATAAGGGAAATCTTAGTCTAAGGTACATCGACCCTTTTGAGATCCTTGATCGCATCAGACCAG
The DNA here is from genome assembly GCA_963277665.1 of Viscum album. Classification (NCBI taxonomy): domain Eukaryota; kingdom Viridiplantae; phylum Streptophyta; class Magnoliopsida; order Santalales; family Viscaceae; genus Viscum; species Viscum album. The sequence goes on from OY728148.1 coordinate 168,082,126, forward strand.
TGGCCTATCGACTAACACTCCCACTGAACCCATCTCAAGTACATGATGTATTACAGGTATCCATCTTAAGGAAGTACATACCAAACCCCTCACATTTACTCAATCCAAAGGTGGTACCATTGGATAATGGCATTTTCTATGAGGATCATCTGATGAAGATCTTAGATCATAGATAAAAAATTCTTTGAAATAAGACAATTCCCCCTGTCAAAGTGTTGTGGTGAAACCAAAAGTTTTAAGAAGCAATGTGAGAACTAGAGGAGGTGATGAAGCAGAGTTACCCTCACCTATTTTAGTGTGGGAAAAGGAAATTTCAAGGGTAAAATTTCTTAAGGGGGGAAGGTTATAATGACCTAAACATTTATGAATAAAATTCCCTTTTGTTTGAATTAATTAAATTTCTTATGGTTATAGAAAACACATGCACTTATTTTATTATATCCAATTGGATTTTAAATTACCATTAAGTATATTTACCTTTGATAATATATCCTTTGAAAAATGAACACATGACTAGTATAAATATAGGGTTTTAACAAATCATTTTGACACAGACAAAAGAAGTGATGACCTCAACCAGTAGGATCGTGCCCTATGAAACCCATTTATCAGAGCTTTTGAGGGAGTTATAATTTCTAAGCCCTTCCCTAGACCAAGACCAAGCCAAGATACAATAACTTATGTATGATCAAAACCATTTATGGGATAAGTTCAAGCTCATTAAGATCACGACCCAAACCATGTTCACCAAATGACCCCATGAAAGCCCCACCATCACGCGCCTTATTCTTAGGTCATATGATGGTGTAATAAAGGGATATGTATCAAGATACTAGAAATAATATTATGTACATTATTTTTTATAGAATAATGAATATATTTTTCTTCCTATTATTTTTACTTTGTAAATGATTTTTAAAGCATAAATAGTATTTTTGGTTAATATTAAAATTTAATTAAGAAATATATTTTGATGAATTAATATATTTTTTAAATAAATAATTTTTTAATAAAATATTATTATTAAATAAATTCTATAAAATATAAATGATCATATAATTTTTATGGAGTCAAAAGTAAATTTTATTGAGATTTGAAAACTGTTTTTATCAAAAACCCATCAATTTTCAATAAATATCAATTTTTATTTTAAAAGTAAAAATTAAAATATTTAGAAAATTATTTAGATAAAATTATTATTATTTTTTGAATTAGGACATAAAAATTATCCAATGGTGATTTTTTCATAATTTTCCGAGACAATTGAATTTTTGGGTAAAAATTAAATATTGTATAAATATACGATGTTTTTTATGACATCATAATGGCCCAATAGTGATGTAATAAATAATATTAAAGGTATACTATGAAAAATATATGTTTTTAATTTAAACTAATTTTATTTTTATTTTATTCTATAAAGCCTTAGTGAATCCTCCAAAACTTATAATATATTTTAAGATTTTAAAATCATTTCCTTGAGAGAATGACTCACCTCCACATAAGCAAGGAAATTATTTTAATATGTTTACCCATTGGAATTATAAAATAATTTATTCTAATACCCTTTTCTAGAAACCATGGGAAAAAACCATGGGATTTTTTTTGGTTTTTAATATTTTATTATGAAGTGTCCAAAACCAAAATAATAAAGAAACCCCCCCTTTCTTATATAAACCCACCCAAGATCCCATTTATCTTCACTAAAACTCCTTTAATATCATCCAAACTCTTCTCTCTACTCAATATAGTCCTCCCAAGGATCCCTAAGATCCCAAGAAGCCTCTCCCAAGCCTTTGGTGATACACATCCAAGTAAGGGATTTCTCTCTTCACATTTCCATTCAAGCACTTCCTTTATATTATGATTTTTAAATTACATTTTCATATTTTTGGATATGATTTTCTATGATACCCTTACTGAACATTTGATGTATAAATTTTGGGATCTTTTTTTTCACTCCCATTAATCCTCCCTATGATCCTTTAATCCCACTCGTTACTATGCCGAAATTTCGTAAGGGATCTTCCACCCATCTCCTTTATCAAGAATCCCTTTTATGTTATGTCTTATAATTTACTTTCGCCTATGTTGGGATATGTTATTAAAAATTAATCTCACTATCCATTTTATTTCTATGCGATGTGATACCCCTTTCACTCTCATCAACCCATTCTATGAATTTCTACATGACATTGTTATGCTGCTGAAATTGCACCATGATTTTCCATACCAAAATCATTGAGTAGTGAATACTATACCCATTGCTCTATCAAGGGTATTCACCTTTATGAACTTATACTTATTTATTGTGGATATATATGTATGTATTATACATTTCCTTGATCGTGGAATAAATTATTATGTTTAATGAATTCATGTTATATGATCTATGTGGCACACTTAAGCATGAGATTGAAATGTTTATGAAGGGTGCGCCCTGATAGCGCTCCAATGCATTGGGTAATGTTTAGTATCATGATACGTCATGTTGGAACAAGGTTTTACCTAATTCTTTTATGAGACTTTTGTCTACCACGAATTCTTAGTGGTTTAGCTTTGACTTATGTTTATGATTCAATGTTTTAATTTGTTTTTACATTTCCCATATTATGATTATCATGCTAAATCATGCCTTATTATTCATGTTCCTTTATGACTTGTTGATATGACTTGTCTTACATGTATTTTTATTCTCATGTTATGCCATTTTTACTCCCTTACTGGGGTTTATATCTCACCCCTTTCTTATGTACGTCCTCAGGTTATCCCATGCAGTGTTAAGTACGAAGGAATATTGTGGTCATGTCAAAGAAGTTTTCAATAAAGATGTTGTATTTCATGTTTTAAGTTGTTATGTAATGTTCCAAAACCCCAAATACACTAGACCTATTGATATTTAGAGTTGTATTAAGTTCAATTTTATGTAATAAATCATATTTAAATATAAAATAAAGAGAAGGGTTGTTATAAAGGTCATAGACATACTACTATTTATTCAACAATATTAAACTCTACCCTTTATAAGTGATAAAAAACATTGATAAAGGATAAAATTTTATTAATGCAAACTAAAATCACTGATAAATATACACTCGCTAAAAAAAGATATGATAAAAAGATACTTTTATCAATGCTTTTTTAGCATTGATAATGGTATCTTTTATCGATGCTTTAGTTAGCATTGATAAATGACCCTGTGAATAATTTAATTTATATATACATTTTGATATATTTTTAAAAGTGATTTATATACTAATAAGTATATATATTTATATAAATACAATATATATATATATATATTCACATTTTAAAATATAAAATATAAAATATAAAATATTTTAAATTTTCCCCATGAAATGTACATGGAAAACAAACGCTCCCCATGACTCGAACTCGGGCAAGCCAACCCCCCAGCATATATATATATAAATATAATTTATAACTACATTATAATAAAAAATTACTATCAATTACTTTCATAATTTTATATATAAAAATTTATCAAATTTATATTAACCAATAAAAATGTCTAATTATATATTTATATACATTAAAAAGTGCATATATAAATATAAAATATTATAATTTTATTTAAACAATTTTATAAATATATAAATGAATATATATTTATTTAATTTTATTTATAATATAATTAAATAAATATAAATATAAATGCATATATATATATATTATATACATATTTATTTATTCTTAAATATGATTTATATAACATAAAATATATATAATTTTTTTTATTTTATACTTATTTATAATTATATATAGTTATAATCACACACGAACACACACACACACACACACACACATCTGTGTGTGTGTGCGTGTATTAAATTATAATGATATGAACTATATAAATAAACATGTACATAAATATGTGTATATATATGTTTATTCATATATATATATATGCGTATGCATGTGTATGTCAATGTATATATATGTGTGTATGTGTATGCGATATGTATATTAAATAACACATCATTATATAACATGAAAAATCATTTTCTTTTTCAATTTGATATATCTCATTGTAGTATATAAATATATTTACACATATAATCACACATAATCCTAGGAAAAGTCATTTGGTTTTTTAGATGTAATTAATTTAATTTTATAGAGAAATACATATACACACATTTAATAATTTTTTATTTTTTCAATTTTTAATATTTATTTATGTATTTTTAATTATTAATATTTAATATTTTAATATATTTTTAATTTATATAATATATATTTATTTATTTTTATTATAATACCTTTATATTTAAATCTATATACAATTATTATTTATTCATTTTTAATTAGCAATTTATTACGAATTTTTTGTTTTTAAATGTAGTTTTTAGTATTAAGTCATTTTTTATTTTAATATTTATTCATTTTTAATATTTTTTGTAAATTATTCCACTTTAATTATTAAATATTATTCATTTTTAATATTTATTCATTTAATATTATTTATTAATTTTTAATATTTATTAATTTTTAATATTTTTTTTATAATTTGTTTATTTATAATGTTTATTCATTTAATATTTTTGTAGTGTATTCATTTTTTATAGTTATTTATGTAGGATCGAAATAATGATGTGGATGCTCAATATACAAGAGGGGGGGGGGTGAATTGTATACTTTAAAAATTCCTTTGGAACCTTTAAAGTTAGTTATGAATAACTATGTTTTCCTTAAGAAAAGGAAAGGGCTAAGTATAACAAAGTTAAACTAAGAAAATTCACAACACCTCTAACACCGAATGCAACCTTGGAAAGAGATTTCGAAAGTAGGTTCCGGAAATATGGTTCTGGAAATTGAAACTTAACAAAAGATTACAATATGATATTCTACCTTAAAGCGTATAGAATCTAAATGAAACAGAGTACAAATAAGGAAGTATAAGAAAGTTATACTTTCCTTACAATACAATATGCAACGGAATATAAACAAGTAGTAGAACTACAAGTAACAAGATATAAGTCTTTTAACCTAAAGAGAAGGGTATCCAACAACCTTGGATAAAGGTCCCTTGATTTATACTTTCAAGCAAGTCTGTCTTACCCACACCAGGGTAAGCCCTCGATACGAAGATCAGAGTCTCTGTCTTGCTATCCCCGCAAGTCCTCAACTTCAAGGTAGTTGGAAACCTCTGTCTTTCTCAGCAAGGAAGACCTCGAACTTCAAGGTAGTCAACACCTCTGTCTTCCTATCCCCGGAAGCCCTCGAATGTAATCACCAACATTCGGAGTTGCACAAAGCTTTGAGAGTTAATAAGGGCCTCTCTCTCTAGAAATTACTTCAACATCATGTATGCACAAAACCAAGTTGTTCATCTGTCATCAGTATCGAGTTCTTTCAAATGAGCTCCTATTTATAGGTAAGGTCAGCCTCCTTCCCAACGGTCATATTTTCCTTAAAAATCAGAGGGACCTGTACACGTGTCACTTAGACAACGGTTAGTTTATAACAGAATGGACGACATCGTTTTATAACAAAACAAGTGTAACAGAAAGTACGACATCATTTTAAAATCTAACTGAAAAGTTCGGAATGAAAACTTCGGAGTGAATGTTCGGAGTCTGAATAAATTCAGAGTGTATAAAACAAAGATGATCAGATTCTGTTTAATAGATGAATTCGGAATGAGAATTTGGAATGAGAATTTGTCATCAGAATTCGTAATGAGAATTCTTTATCAGAATTCGTAATGAGATTTCTTCATCATAATTCGTAATGAGAATTCCTCATCAGAATTCGTAATGGGAATTACTCATCAGAATTCGTAGTGAGAATTCCTCATTAGAATTCGTTATCAAACTTCATAAGAATTCATATCCTGAATCTGGATTAAAACTGTATCCGGAATTCGGAATGAAACTTTTTCACAGTTCTCATTCTGTATTTCGGAGTGAAACTTTATCACAGTTTTTATCCAGAATTCGGATCCTAAAACAAAATACTTCATATCAAAGTTTCAAGTAATTCCGAGAATATAGAAATGAGTCCGAATCTTATACTTAAGAAAAATCTAGATGAAAATATGATAAGGATAGTTTTTCTTATAGAAGCGATTTTCCTTATAAAAGCAATTTTCCTTAAGAAAGCAATTTTCCTTATAAAAGCAATTTTCCTTAAGAAAGAAATTTTCCTTAAGAAATCAATTTTCCTTAAAAATAAGGTGTTTGTGATTTTCAAAACAAGAAGGAATGGAAAAGTCATAAGGAAAACCTTATTGACTCAACAATCTCCCCCTTTTTGGAAAGCACAAACATCCTTACAAAAAAGATTTTATAAGAAGAAAGAAAAACATTAAGGCTTATCTCCCTTGGCTTTAAGGAAATTGATGAATACGACTAACTCCCCCTTAGGCTTTGAAACACTAAGGATCTTATTCTAGATTTCCGGAGTGACATTTCATTATGAAAAAGAAAGTCTTCTTTAATGAAAAACTCCCCCTTAGATAGACTCTTATTAGAGTTCTTTTTCCTTAAGGATCTTTTCCTTATCCCCTTTAGATAAACTCTTATTGGAGTTCTTCTTTTTCTTAAGGATCTTTTCCTTCTCCCCCTTTGTGATTTTCAAAAAGAAATCGAGGGAATGGAAAAAAAATAACAAAGTAGCTAAAAAATTAGTAATAACAACAAAAGAAATGAGATGCAAAATTCTCATTAAGTTTTAAATGTCGGCAACAAAGAAAATTAGATACAACAAAAAGATCGGATTTGGTTATTTCGGATCTTTTTCCTTCGAAATGAGCCCCTTAAGAATAGTCTTGATCTTCTTCAGGTCTTTATGATCTTCTTCAGCTTGCTTCTCTAAGACCACTATTCTTGCAGATTGAGCTTTAATCTTTTCTTCCTGGGCTTTCAGCTTTTCTTCCTGAGCTTTGATCTTTTCTTCCCGAGACTTCATCTTCTATTCAAACTCAATCCGATGATCCCTTTCAAACTTCCAGTTTTGAGAAATGGAATTCAGCTTTCCATTCAGATCTCTGATTTCTTGAATCCGGAAGTTTTTTTCATCTGTTAGCTTCTCTTCAAAGGATGAAGTTAACTCATTTATCTTCCTGTCCTCAGTCTCAAAGGCATCTTTAACATTGTCTTGAAAGTCATCGAATAGCCTCATCTCTTCCACAGTCTTCCTCGACCAGCTCGTCATTCTCTTGCAAGATCTTTTGTGGGCTTCATAGCCAACAAGAAAAGATTTGAATTCGGCTTCTATCTCGACATACTTATCCATGACTAAGGATATGGAATCTGATTTCTAATTCAGAGCATGTTGGAGAATTTGGCATCTTGAATCTATAGTCGAGATGGTCGGAATGGAACCAACTAACTTCCTCAAAGATTGAACAACAAAGTCATGTCCCAACGAGGATGACTCTGAATATGAAACTTTGCTTGGAGAATTTTCTTCCTCAATAAGCTCCAACTTCCTTTTAGATGAATCACCAAATTCTCTTTTCTTGCTTTCCACTGATTTCAGAGTCTCAACAAGAAGTTGCTTTCCCTTGTCCTTTTTCGGAATAGATTCTTGATCAGGAGTTTTATGCTCGCTAGTAGATACTTGAATAATATCATCAACAACTTTTTGAAAAACATATTCCTCATTCTTATCCTTCTCTAGAGTTACTAACTTAGATGATTCAGCCTCTGAAGTTCAGAGTGACAGATGTTCCGAAGGCGACCCCTTATAATCATCTACTTCTTTTAATAAATCTCCTATTTCGACACTTCCTTTAGCAACTACTTCTTCCTCTCCCACTTGCTGAATCTGATGGAGTTGCTCAACATGCTCAGCTCTAGTTTCTTCCGGAAAATCAAGGTTTCTTCCTGGAGTCTCAGGTAGAGATTCCAAGGAGAAAGATCTCGGAACTGGAATGCTTCCAGATACCATCTCATTAAATTTTAACAACGCTTGGACTGCCTCGGCTTCTGTCATCTTCTTCTTGAGTTTCTTTTCCTTTACTTGTTTTTCAAGTTCATCAGCAGTTCTCTCTTTCAAAGCCTTAGCCTCCGTAGGGTCCAATCCGAACTGAGGATCCCCTTCTTTCCTTTTCTCTTTATCTACTCTCCACTTTGCAACAACCTCATCAGGAAAATCCTTCTTCTTCTTTGGTTTGGGAGGAGCGGTTTGAACTTCCTTAGATTTAAGATCCTGTACTTCAGCTGCAACTTCTTTCAACTTTCTTTTCTTTACTGGCTTAGATGATTCCGGTTCCGCAGCCTTTAGAGCTGCTTCTTCTTGATTAGGTAAATCGAAGAACTCCTCAGTCTCCTTGTTGAAAGCCGCATCCATCCTCTTAAGGGTATCATCACTGAACAACAAAATTTTGCAAACCCTTGGCTTAGATCTGCAAGCTTCCTTGAAGGAATCAAGGCACCGAACTATCAACTTTGATAAAATTGCTGGGTACATTACGATCTGGGCTCTGAGATTTCCTTTCTTAAGATTATCAATGGTTATAAGAATGTACCTCATGAAGTTAAACTTCCTTAGATTTATCAGGAAATCTAAGATATAGATCTCACTCTTCTTCAAGCTGTCTTTATCACCTTTCCTCGGTACGATAAGACCTTGCACCCACAACTCTAGAATCCGGAAATTTGTAGGCAAACTAGAAATCTTCGGAGCTTTATCGTCTAAGAGTCCGAGAGTTTTCAAGGCTTTTTCCTTGTCGAAGCTACCCTTAGAATCCAGCAACACATGAGAAATAAATTCGGCTTCTCCTTCATAAGTCAGCCCTACTAAGATTGCTGCCTTGGTATAAGAAAGGTTATAAGTCTTGCCATAAGACTTAAAAGAAAATTTCTCCCTATTATCTTCCTTAAAGAAAGAAAATGTTTCATAGAACTCAACAAGTAACTCTGAAAAGACATCGTCTTGATTCCCCGGTTTGGATACAGCAATATATTCCCATCCATTCAACTTAATGTTCTTTGAAATAAGAGAATCATAGTTTTTAAAGAAATCCAGATGGACTAACCTTTCTCTGTAAACTAACCATTGTGAAATAGTCTTAGAGGATGACATTTATTGAGAGGCTAACTCCACAGACATTCGGATCTGATGACCTCTAAGAAGTTCGGAACAGAGAAATATGAAGTTCGGAACGGCCTTAAATCAGAGAGGCAGAGATTCGGGACGCGAGAGCTTGAAATCGATGTGGGACAAGTATTTGGGTCCCCTTTATATAGGCAATGAGATGACGATTCAACTTCCACGGTTGATCGAACGGTTGTGATAAGCTGAGATCAGATCTGACGGTTGAAAACGAATTCTTAAGAAAACTAAATCCTATCTTTTTGAGGTTTTTATTAAAACAACGAATTAAGAAAACTATAATCCGAAAACAAAATATAAGAAAATGACAGCAAGTAAAATATGACTACGAAAACTTGGGTAAGGAAATCATACCTTTTGGATTGGATTAGGAGGATTATTCGTAATGGGTAATATGAAAAAGACTACAAAAAAAACTTTATTATGAAAAGACAAAGTTCGCAAAACTTTACTACGGAAAACAAACTCAGTACGGAAAACAAACTCAGTACGAAAAACAAACTCAGTACGAAAAACAAACTCAGTACGAAAAACAAACTCAGTACGAAATTTTCCATTCCGGATGTTTTCAATATGAACACTTTGATTCCAGAAGTATTTTGTATGAAAATGTCCATTCTGGAAAATTGTAGTTCCGGAAATTCCATTCCGGAAATATTCGTTCTGAAAAGTTTGAAAACAAATTTTGAAAAACTTTGCTATTCTATCAAGCAAATGTACTCCCCCTATGAAAATGAGTTTATTGCTGTAAGGAGACTTTTTCAACAGAAATTTAATTAAGAAAGATTACCTTATGGTTATCATTCCTAACTTCTGTTTAATATATTCAAATCTATCAGAAGGCAAAGATTTTATGAAAATATCAGCAAGTTGATCTTGTGTTCCGATAAACTGAAGAATAATATCTCCTTTAAGTGTGTGATCCCTAAGAAAGTGATGCCTAATATCTATGTGTTTTGCACGGGAGTGATGTGCAAGGTTTTTACTAAGAGCAATGGCACTAGTGTTATCACACAAAATTTGAGTTTTAGTAAAACTCAAGCCATAGTCTGTGAGTGTGTGTTGCATCCACAACACTTGAGCACAACAACTTCCAGCTGCTATATATTCAGCTTCAGCAGTGGATAGTGCTACATAATGTTGCTTCTTGCAGGACCAAGACACTAATGAATCTCCTAATAAATGACAAGTTCCAGATGTACTTTTTCTATCCATTCTACATCCACCAAAGTCAGCATCAGAAAAGCTTTTTAGGATAAAATCATTTCCAGAAGTATAAAATAATCCTAGATCCATGGTTCCCTTAAGGTAGCGAAAAATTCTTTTTACTGCCTTTAAGTGAGATTCCTTAGGATTGGATTGATATCTTGCACATAAGCATACTGAGAACATTAAGTCTGGACGACTAGCTGTTAAGTATAGTAGACTTCCTATCATACCTCTAAAAGATGTTTGATCTACTGGTTTCCCAGCTTCATCAAGATCTAAAGAGTTTGAGGTACCAATAGGAGTACTAATACTCTTAGTTTTTTCATAACCATACTTTTTAAGAATATCTTTAATATACTTATGTTGAGATATGTAGGTTTCTTCTGGTTTTTGGGAAATTTTAAAACCAAGGAAAAAAGTTAACTCACCCATCATACTCATTTCAAACTCATATTTCATTAGACTTGCAAAAGAGTCGGTCAAATATTGCTGAGTTGAACCAAATATGATGTCATCAACATAAATTTGAACAATCAAAACATTTTTCTTATCTTTCTTTATAAAAAGAGTTGGATCTGCATTTCCCTTAACATAGTTATTTTGAAGCAAAAATCCAGTGAGTATCATACCATGCTCGTGGGACTTGTTTAAGACCATACAAATCTTTGGTAAGTCTAAAAATATGATCAGGATGTTTTTTATCTTCAAAGCTAGGAGGTTGTTCAACAAAAACTTCCTCTTGAACATAACCGTTAAGAAAAGCACATTTCACATCCATTTGGAAAAGTTTGAAATTAAAGAATGCTGCAAAGGCAAGTAAAATAAAGATAGATTCAAGTCTAGCTACTGGAGTATAGGTTTCTTCATAGTCTATTCCCTCTTGTTGATTATAGCCTTTAGCAACAAGTCTAGCTTTATTTCTTACTATTAATCCATTTTCATCACATTTATTTCTGAAAACCCATTTGACTCCAATAACGGAAGTTTCCTTAGGTCTTTCAACCAAGGTCCAGACTTTATTCCTTTCGAATTCATTTAGTTCATCTTGCATGGCTTTAATCCAATCATCATCACCTAAAGCTTCATCAGTGCTTTTAGGTTCTAATTGGGAAAGAAATGCTAGATGTTCTACTTCATTTCTTAGGGAACTTCTAGTCCTTACAGGTTGATTTACATCACCAATGATACTATCACTGGGATGATTCTTAAGAAACACCTGATTTGGGTTTTGTAAAGCCTGTTCATCAACATAGGGTAGAAATTCTTCTGGGGTAAATGTTTCAGAAGTATCTTCTAGAACATTATCCTTATCAGAAGGTTCTTCTATCAAAGGTTGACAATCAGTTTTTGAAAACACATTTGAGGAAGTAGGTAGGGATGGTTTGAAAACAAAAGGATCTGACTCATCAAATTTTACATGTACTGTTTCTTCAACAGTGCAAGTATTTTTATTAAAAACTCTATAAGCCTTAGAGGTTGTGGAATATCCTAAGAAAATCCTTTCATCAGATTTTGGTGCGAATTTATGTAAGTTATCTTTAGTATTCAAAATGAATACTTTGCAACCAAAAACCTTGAAGTAGGATAGTCTTGGTTTTCTACCATTCCATAACTCATAAGGAGTTTTATTAAGAAAAGGTCTAATCAAAACTCGATTTATAGTATAGCAAGCAGTACTTACAGCTTCAACCCAGAAATGTCTAGCAATAGAATATTCACTCAACATGGTTCTAGTTATTTCTTGAAGAATTCTATTTCTTCTTTCAACTACACCATTTTGTTGAGGAGTTCTAGGTGCTGAAAAATTGTGAGTAATACCTTTTTTACTACAAAAAGTTTCAAAATAAGAATTTTGAAATTCTCCTCCATGATCACTATGAATAGTTTTCAATGGAAGGTTTTTCTCATTTTTAACTTGAGCTCAAAAATTTTTGAAATAGGAAAAAGCTTCTGATTTCTTTGCTAGAAAATAGACCCAAGTAAATCTAGTGTAATCATCAACTAGGACAAACACATAGTATTTTCCTCCAATACTTCCAGTTTTTGTTGGACCAAAAAGATCCATGTGCACTAACTGTAATGCATCGGTTGTTGAGACTTCACCGATTGATTTAAAACTAGATTTATGTTGCTTGCCATATTGACAAGGATTACAAACTTTAGAAGAATCAAATCTAAGCTCCAGTAGATCCTTAACTAGTTTCTTCTTAGAGAGTTTACATAGGTTCCTAAGGTTACAGTGTCCTAGTATTCTATGCCATAACCAAGAATGATCTTCCATTTCACTTAGTCAAGGTAAATCTTGACTTCTAAGATCTTCTAAGTTTAAGGTGTAAACATTCTCTTGAATTTTGGCTGAGAGAATAAATTCTTCCTTGGAATTGTGAACTAAGCACTTATCATTCCTAAAATTCACAAGGTAACCTTCATCACATAACTGGCTTATGCTAATGAGGTTGTGCTTAAGACCCTTAACAAAAAGAACATTTGAAATCAAGGTTTTACCAAGAAGAACAATATTACCAATACCAAGAATCTCTCCCTTAGCATTATCTCCGAAAGTTACCTTTCCTCCTTTCGTTTTGATAATCTTTTCAAAATAGCTTTTGTTACCAGTCATGTTCCGGGAACATCCACTATCCATGTACCGTGTATTGTTGCTGGTACTCTCTTTATTTTCCTGAAATCAAGAAGAAAATTAGACTTTCGGAATCCAAACTTGTTTGGATCCGAGATTTCCAGACAATAAAATTTTAGGAACCCACATCTTCTTAGAGAAGTAAGCTTTGTGAAATCCTAAAGATTGGGTTTTGTTTAAGGAACAATTCTTTGCCCAGTGACCACCACATTGACACTTGGTACAAAATGGGGCACTTTGAGGAACAAAATAATTGTTACTGAAAATTGGTTTTGCATGGGTATAACCAAATCCGGATTTATTTCTTAAAGGTCGTATTTGGGAATACATTTTATCAAAATTTTCCTTACCATGGGTAAAGTTTGATAAACACTTCTTTAAGGAAAAAATTTCGGACTTGAGTTTTACAACCGAGTTTTTATCCTCAAAATCATTAGTTTTAGAACTAGAGCTAGGCTCAAAAACATTTTTATTAGAAATTAATTTTTCTAATTCTTTAGAAAGTTTGTTCTTCTCAGAACTTACTTCCTCAAGATTCTTTGAAATACTTTCAAAATCAGTATTTTTCTTATCAAGATCTTTAGAAAGATCTGATATCTCTTTTGTAAGAATAGAATTCCTAGATTTTTCCTTATCAAGTTTTTTATTGAGTTTGGAATTCTCAATTTCAAGAAGTTCAGCAAACCTAGAGACTTCTTCATAAGTAGGTAAAGTATTTTCCTCATCAGAAGATGATTCTTCATCAGAAGAGTTATAATACTTACTATCATTGGAATTTAAAGAAACATTGGTCAATGATTCAGCATTTCGTACCTTAGCCATGAAACAATGATTATCAATAGGTAATCTGGCTATAAGACCAAGATTCTTCTGTCCTGAAGATTCATACTCAGAATATTCATCTGAAGAGTCACCACCACTGGCACTCTAGGTGTCATTGGATTTTAAAACTTTCTTAGCTTTAGCTTTATAATACTTCTTTCTGTTCCTGTCTGAATGTCTTTCTTTTCTTTCTTTCTTTTTGAGCATAGGGAAATCTAGTCTAATATGTCCAGCTCTTTTGCATTCATAACAAGTAACTTCTCCATCTTTCTTATCTTTCCTTTCCTTTTTCTTATACTTGGATTGAGAATTTCTCTGGCCAGCTATCTTGTTCATCCTTCGAGAAAGATTTGCTAATTCATTTTCAGAGATTTCACTCTCACTAGAATCTGATTGAAATACCATCTTCTTAGACTTAGATCTGGTTACTCTCTCAGGAGTCTTAGATTTCATATGATTTGATGTTGTTGTGAAAGCAACAGTACCATTTCCATTTTTCTTCTTGATGTTGTCAGCATCTCTCTTCATTCTGGTTTTATGTTGGAGAAGAGTTCCAAAAAGCTCATCAAGAGAAATCTGAGTCACTTTCCTGTTCTCATCTATAGCTGTTCTTTTGGATTCCCACTCATTAGGCATAATATCAATTATTTTATCCACAAGAGCTTCATCATCTAAACCTTTTTCTCCCATAGATTGTAGGCTATTGACTATAGTCATGAATCTCTGTTGCACTTTACAGATTGGTTCACCATAAGGAAAATTGAAGCCATGATATTCAGCTCTAAGCATAGATCTCCTCGTCTCAATCACTTTAGAAGTTCCAAAGTGTGTAACCTCTAACTTCTTCCAGATACAGTTAGCTGCTTCACAAGAAGAAATTTGGCTATATATATTTCTAGTCATTGAACATAGTAGAGTATTACGTACCTTATAATTGAGTTGATATTCTTGCTTTTCCTGGTTAGTGAAAGTTCTAACTTCCTTGTCAGGAATTTTATAATCTCCAGTAAGCATAACAAAATTGTCTACTCCAGTATTGATAAAAAAAGTCTTCATCCGATCTCTCCAGTACTCATAGTCATTACCAAAAAATATAGGTGGTCTTGTAGGATTTAGATTATCAATCGAACCAACATTAATTCCTGCCATACTAGAACAACCCTTGGCACACAAATTTGTTAGTAGCAAAATTTTGTATCATAAAGTTTGGATTGGAAATTTTCAGAATGGGAAAGTTCGGAATGATAAAGTGAGCAAGAAAAACTTATTCGTGAGTATAAGTATTTCAGAGACCTCCTCTGATACCAATTGTAGGATCTAAATAATGATGTAGATGCTCAATATACAAGAGGAGGGGTGAATTGTATACTTTAAAAATTCCTTTGGAACCTTTAAAGTTAGTTATGAATAACTATGTTTTCCTTAAGCAAAGGAAAGGGCTAAGTTTAACAAAGTTAAACTAAGCAAATTCACAACACCTCTAACACCGAATGCAACCTTGGAAAGAGATTCCGAAAGTAGGTTCCAGAAATATGGTTTCGGAAATTGAAACTTAACAAAAGATTACAATATGAGATTCTACCTTAAAGCGTATAGAATCTAAATGAAACAGAGTACAAATAAGGAAGTATAAGAAAGTTATACTTTCCTTACAATACAATATGCAGCGGAATATAAACAAGTAGTAGAACTACAAGTAACAAGATATAAGTCTTTTAACCCAAAGAGAAGGGTATCCAACAACCTTGGATAAAGGTCCCTTGATTTATACTTTCAAGCAAGTCTGTCTTACCCACACCAGGGTAAGCCCTTGATACGAAGATCAGAGTCTCTGTCTTGATATCCCCGCAAGTCCTCAACTTCAAGGTAGTTGGCAACCTCTGTCTTCCTCAGCAAGGAAGACCTCGAACTTCAAGGTAGTCAGCACCTCTGTCTTCCTATCCCCGGAAGCCATCAAATGTAATCACCAACATTCGGAGTTGCACGAAGCTTTGAGATTTAATAAGAGCCTCTCTCTCTAGAAATTACTTCAACAGCATGTATGCACAAAATCAAGTTGTTCATCTGTCATCAGTATCAATTTCTTTCAAATGAGCTCCTATTTATAGGTAAGGTCAACCTCCTTCCCAACGGTCATATTTTCCTTAAACATTGGAGGGACCTGTACACGTGTCACTTAGACAATGGTTAGTTTATAACAGAATGGATGACATCGTTTTATAACAAAACAAGTGTAACAGAAAGTACGACATCATTTTAAAATCTAACTGAAAAGTTCAGAATGAAAACTTCGGAGTGAATGTTCGGAGTCTGAATAAATTCAGAGTGTATAAAACAAATATGATCAGATTCTGTTTAATAGATGAATTCAAAATGAGAATTTGGAATGGGAATTTGTCATCAGAATTCGTAATGATAATTCTTTATCAGAATTCGTAATGAGATTTCTTCATCAGAATTCGTAATGAGAATTCCTCATCAGAATTCGTAATGGGAATTACTCATCAGAATTCGTAGTGATAATTCCTCATTAGAATTCGTTATCAAACTTCATAAGAATTCGTATCCTGAATCTGGATTAAAACTGTATCCGGAATTCGGAACGAAACTTTTTCACAGTTCTCATTCTGGATTTCGGAGTGAAACTTTATCACAGTTTTTATCCAGAATTCGGATCCTAAAACAGAATACTTCATATCAAAGTTTCAAGTAATTCCGAGAATATAGAAATGAGTCCGAATCTTATACTTAAGAAAAATCTAGATGAAAATATGATAAGGATAGTTTTTCTTATAGAAGCGATTTTCCTTATAAAAGCAATTTTCCTTAAGAAAGCAATTTTCCTTAAAAATAAGGTGTTTGTGATTTTCAAAACAAGAAGGAATGGAAAAGTCATAAGGAAAACCTTATTGACTCAACAATTTATACATTTTTAAATATCAACATTCAATACTTTTAATATTTATGTAATTTCTATAGTTAATATTTATTCATTTTTATTTTAATATATTTGTATTTAAATCAATATATAATTATTATTTATTCATTATTAATTAGTACATTATTATAAAACTATTTTTTTAAAAGTAATTGTTAATATTTTATTTATTTTAATATTTATTCATTTTTAATATTTCATTAATCCATATAATTAAAATTATGAATTTATTTTTTAATATTTGTGCAATTTATTCATTTTTAATATATGTGCAATCTATAAATTTTTATTACTTATTCAATTTTAATATTTTTATAATGTATTCTTTTTTAATATCTATTTGTTTTATATTTCTATAATTTATTCATTTTTAATATTTATTTTTTAATACCCTCAGATCTTAATAAGTAGACTATGTTTGATAACGTACATGACGCACAACACTGAGCTTTAATGACCGTGAAATAATATTATTTTATGTGACTGTTATAACCTAGTCGTTGAATTGACAGATATGAATAAGAGTAACTATATTATGATATATATATATATATATATATAAAGCTCATATGTAATAAAAACGTATTGATCAATGCTTAGGAAATAAACGAACAATTTTTAGTGAAGTCATTTTATGATTCAATGATACCTTTTCCTCAAAAACATTTTTTATTACTTTTTGTCAGTGAATATTATAATTGATTTTTTCCACTTTTTGAAATTTTATTTTATACAAAATATATCATTTTCGAAATTATCACATCAAAATTATCTTAGGATGAAATTTTTGGATTTTTATGAAAAGATTAATTTTTCAGTAAATAGTGAAAAAATTCTGATTTTATATAAAGATATCTTTTCCATTCAAGTATTTACAAAGTACCAATTTATTTTTAATTGATTTTAAAATTTCAATAGTCCATATTGATTAAATATAATCCAATTAGTGTAATTGGAATCAACATTAATCTTAATTTTGATAAAAAAAAATTTATACATAAAAATGCATTTGTTTGGAAAACCGTTTTTCATCACATTTTGTGGGTTTATTTTAAAAATAATTTCACCCACTTATAGGGATTGAATTTGATAAAATATATTCCATATTTGGAATCAACATTTCCAATTTTTTTAAATATGTCAACTTTATTTTTGATCATAATGAATAGTAACCTTGGTAAAAATATTGTCACTACGGTAAGGGTAAAACAGGTAGAAAATGATTAACACTATAAAATAAGGATTCAAAATTATCCATACACTTTAATATATTTTATTTAATGAGTTTAATTCGACCAAACTTTCATATATTTTAAAATATGTAATTTTGGTGCCATTTGTCTTTGATAAAGACCTTTATATTATTTTAAGTAAAAGAAAATTCAAAAATATCTCTTTCTTGCTTTTAATATCTATAAACTTTTGTGACAGAGTTAAAAAATTATACGAATGGTTATAAAAGTTTATTTTGAATATGAATATTTTTTTTATTATGGTAATTTATTTTTAATTTTTAGTGATGAAATAATTACCTCAAATGCTTACGCAACGTTGACACAGTGCTAGTGCAAGAAGTGAAAAAATCAAGTAAATGAATTTAAAAACATTAAAGTAATATTTTTGGGTGATTTATAGTGTTCCAATTTTTTTTAGATAAATATAATGTATTAGTGACATGTTAAAATTTTAGATTTGAACTACATTATTGTCATGTTTTTTTAAGTCAATTATGTGAATAGTCTCGAAAATAACTTTAATGGTATTTTATGTTAAATAATATCTTATTAAATGATTTAAAATTGATAAAAATGTTATCTATTTTCCAATTTAATGATATATAGACCATAATATCAACCATTGTGCACTTATGAGCCACTTTTCCCTTTATCGTAACTTTCTTGACCCATAAAGAGTAAAAACATTGATATCATGATAATCTTCAAAAGGGTTAATGAAAGGTTAAAACTAATATATGAGGGTCAAAACATCACCTAAAATTGTATAAATTTTATTGAATGAGTGGATTTAAACTTAAATTTATCTTATATTTGAAATATATTAATTTGGTTTCATATGAATATAAAAATTAATTTATATTAATTTAACACTTTAATTAATTCCAAGGGTGCCCCTCTCCTCTCTTATATAAGGACACCACCCCTGCTCTCTTAATCACACTTCATGATCCATGTATCTCAAAAAATATCTTCAAAAATCACTTCCCAAAATTTCTCCCAACTTCATAGAGGTCTTGGTCTCACCAAAATACTAACCTAGATGTCTTAAGGTGTAAGTGAAATGAGGTTCTTTAAGGAGGAGGCAATTATCTTAACCGAGAGTTTTTATCTTACTTCTTCTTATACCACCTTCAATTATATAAAAACCATTCCAATATAATAAAACAAGTATATTCCATATACTTAGATGTTATTATGTTAATGGAATTACCTTATTCATCTCATTTTCCATTAAATGGGAAACAAAACCATAGTTCATGCATACATATAGACAACCACCCCACAAACCGATGTATTTTGTTTCTCATCACCATATTTCATGGTTGGTTATTATAATGGATTTAATATATATATATGATATTAATTACATAATTAAGATTCTATAAATATAATATATCTTATTTCTTCATACCATTCCAATCGTTAAAAATGGAATAATCGCACATGTGTGCGTATGAACTACCGTCTCCACGTAGTTGAAGGTTCTAGGCACAGTAGAAGCATGTGGGTGGATGTGCCCACTTGGATTTTTGTCATTAACAATGATCAATCTGGGATCAATATGATGATAAATCCCAATCTCCACAGATTTATTCACAAAAATAGACAAAGAAGAAGAAAAGTCCCGAAACCACAAAAGTGGATCGTCA
The DNA here is from genome assembly GCA_963277665.1 of Viscum album. Classification (NCBI taxonomy): domain Eukaryota; kingdom Viridiplantae; phylum Streptophyta; class Magnoliopsida; order Santalales; family Viscaceae; genus Viscum; species Viscum album. The sequence goes on from OY728148.1 coordinate 168,101,704, forward strand.
CAGGTTGATTGTAATTAATCTAATTATTTGACAAGAAGTACCTTTTGGGTGTTCTTTCTTCATTGATATTCTTGATCACACTCCGATGTGATTCGTCGTTGCGTCACAGAATCCAAGTGTAGACTTCCTCTAGTGATGATCCACATGTGCACCTCATATCTCTGGACGTCGCCAAAGGAGTCTCCTAGTGCTAGTGTGGAGAAACCTTTGCTTGCGTTGTCCGCCTTAGATCATATTGATCTGATAGAAGATGATCTCTCGGTCTTGAGAGCGTTCTTGGAGGAAGAGGTTTTTTCGGCATTGAAATAATTCTCCAGAATTGTTGTGCACAACAATTCTCTTATAGGAAAAGAGTTGGGGTTGTGAGGATATTTATAATCGGGTTTGAGGTTGTAGAGTTATGACAATAAATAAACGCGTTACGCATTTCATTTATTTCATTAACTCTTATTGAAAACCCCCATGTCGAATAATTAATTCCTCGATATGTGCCCATGCTGATTATAATAAATATCATTTAATAAAACAATATTATATCCTTAAAATCCCAACTGGAAAACTACACAGCATGTAATCATTAATACACGACGTGTACTTGTTTTCCACAAAACTACACAGAGTGTAATCATTAATACATGGCATGTACTTGTTTTTCATTCCCTTTCCAAAATGAAAACTACACGGCATGTAATCATTAATACACGACATTTACTTGTTTTCCATGAAAAACTACACGGTGTGTAATCATTAATACACGACGTGTATATCTTGTTTTTCATTTCCTTCTTCCTCCATCATTAAAACTATTTAGGCTTCCTTGAATAATTATTAAATCACATATGGGAATAATATTTATTCTACTTGAGATACTTGGATACACTTAGTGTGTGACCCTCTAGGCCTCTTTATCATTGGTATTAGGTGGGCTTGCCTAAAGTCCAAGATTACTGTCTAGCAACGGGTCAAGGCACCCAAGAGAAATAAGTTAATGCCTCATTGATGCGCCACCTCATACGAATGCTTACTGTGTAATTTAATCCCTTTATCTCAATATCTCATCAAGAAGGTTTCATGGTAGTGTCATAAACCTATATGCTTGATCTGTCATTCTTCGACTTCCAGAAATAAACTCGCTGTGTCACCATGGCCATAGAATTTGTTCGACAGTTCTATTTCAATCAAAGGGCCCGAGATATCTACTTCCATAAATATGGAAGGTAAAAATCCTTCCTCGACTTATCCATTAACAACATGTCATTTGTGACGCACCCAACATACCCTACTTCCCGCCAATTGTCTTTATGATGGTTTTGGTTAGCAAATCTAAGTGTGCGAGTCATGACATGAGTTAATGATAATATTCTAATATAAGGACCATTACACACGCTCACAGATATCAATATTCGATGACACCAAAACATGTAGAATTACTACTGGCAAGTCTGTTCTCATAATCTCCCATCTTGGAGATTACCAAGTGCGAACTCAATGAGAGAGAGTCTCGTCTTCTTACGAGTACTCATACATGATAGTCTGTATACTATGTGTCCTATCATAGTATGTCATCCAACCGCAGAACTTTATTTAAGAATATTTGTTATAGCATTTCAAGGTTCTCATCATAGCGGGGATCTACCATGACCTTATTAATGCAAAAAATATTCCAGGACATTATTATATTATAGTCATGAAGAACAATAAACCATATATAATAAGTGAACATTCATGTAATCAAAGTACAAAAAAGTTGGTTATGAGGACACCAACCCTAACAAACTCCCACTTGTACTAGAGCCAACTGGCTTCGACTTTTAGTCCTCTAGACCTCACATGATGATCATGTTTCTGCTAAGTCAAGGCTTTAGTCAAGGGGTCCGCCACATTGTCTTTCGTGGAAATACTACTCACTTCAACTTCACCTCTCTGAGAAAAATCCCTCAAGAGATGATACTTATGAATTATGTGCTTTGTCTGCTGACGTGACCTTGGATCTTTTGCAAGTTCCACCACTGCAGTATTATCACAATAGAGTGTGATATGATCTTTACTACTAGGTACTAAATCCAGCTCTTGGATGAAGATTCGCATCCATACTTCTTCTTTAGCTGCCTCAGAAGCTGCGATATACTCAGACTCCACTATAGAATCTACCACCACACTTTTCTTTGAGCTATTCTAGCTCACTGTACCTCCATTCAAACTAAAGATGTAACCAGTCTGTGAATTCATGTCATCTTGATCAGTTTGGAAACTAGCATCTACATGTCCTATGATGACTAGTTCCTTATCTCTTCATAAAACCAAGAACATATCCTTAGTATGCCTCAGATTCTTAAGGATAGTCTTGACTGCCATCCAATGGTGGTCTCTTGGATCAGCTTGATATCTGCCTACCGCACTTAATGCGTAAGCAACATCTATCCTTGTACATAGCATAACATACATGACTGACCTAATCATGGATGCGTAAGGGATCCTTGCCATTTTCTTTCTTTCCTCATGTGTCTGAGGACACATTTTCTTGGAAAAATGAATTCCATGTGACACTGGAAACAATCCCCTCTTGGATTGTTCCATAATGAATCTCTTCAGTATCTTGTCAATGTATGTACTTTGACTTAGGCCCAACATTCTCTTGGATCTATCATGATGGATCTTGATCCCAAAAATATATGCTTCCTCGCCCAAGTCTTTCATGGATAAGCATTTATCTAACCATGCCTTAACTGACTGTAAGATAGGTACTTCGTTTCCAATTATTAATATGTCATCAACATATACTATTAGGAAAACGACTGCACTTCCACTAAACCTCTTGTAGACACAAGGCTCACATTCGTTCTTAAAAAATCCAAATTCCATTACAGCTTCATCAAAATTAATGTTCCATGACCTTGATGCTTTATTTAATCTATAAATGTATTTCTGCAACTTTCATACCTTGTTGGCATCCTTTGGAGTCACAAACCCTTCAGGTTGTGTCATGTAGACATCTTCCTGGAGGTTCCCGTTAAGGAATGCTGTTTTGACATCCATTTGCCAAATTTCATAATCATGGTAAGCAGCAATGGCCAATAGGATTTTGATGGATTTAAACATCATAACTGGTGAAAAGGTTTCATCATAGTCAATTCCTTGACGCTGTCTAAAACCTTTAGCAACCATTCGTGCCTTATAGGTGCTGACTTTCCCCTCCATGTCTAGTTTCTTCTTGAATACCCATTTATTACCAATATGCTTTACATCAACTGGAGGATCTACCAAAATCCAGACTTGGTTTTGGTACATGGAATCCATTTCAGAATTCATGGCTTCTTTCCACTTGACAATGTCTGTGCCTTCAATTGATTCCTTATAGGTAAGAAGATCATCATTGTCAACCAATAACGAGTCACCATCCTCGGTGATAAAAAAACCATATCATTCTGGTTCTCTCACCTCTCTCGTGCTCCTACGTAGTTCTTATGTCTCTGGAATAGATTGTTCTTCCATGGGGCTTTGTGGAATCTGTTCTTGAACCAACTCCTATATATCTTGAGCCTCGACTTCATCGAAGTATATCTCACTCCCACTATCTCTTTTGGAGATGTGATCCCTCTCAAGGAATATGGCGTGTCTTGCCACTGTAACCTTTTTGACTGAGGGGTTGTATAGGTAATATATCCTTGTTTCCTTAGGATATCCTATAAAGATAAACTTTGTGCCTTAGGGTGAAATTTTGTTACTTGAAGATGCATTAACAAATGCTTCGCTACCCCACACATGTAAATTTGATAACATGGATTTGTGTCCACTCCATAACTCGTATGGAATTCTATTTATTGATTTAGTTGGTACTTGGTTTAGTATGTGCGATGCTGTTTGTAATGCATATCCCCAAAATGATAATGGAAGACTCACATGATTCATCATTGATCTCACCATGTCCAACAAGGTGTGGTTCCTCCTTTCACTTACACCATTCCACTGAGGTGTGTAAGGAGGAGTGAGTTGAGATAGAATCCCAAAATCCCATAATAAATCAATGAAGTCCGGATTAAGATATTATCCTCCTCTGTCTGAGCGGAGTTTCTTAATCTTTTTACCAATATGGTTCTCAACTTCATTCTTTTATTCTTTGAACCGATCAAAATAATCTGACTTATACCTCATTAAGTAAATATATCCATATCTACTAAAATCATCAGTAAAAGTTATGAAGTACGATAACCCACCACTTGATTCAACTAGAAATGGTCCACACACATCAGTGTGAACTAATTCTAGAATATCTTTATCCCTTTCACCTTTCCCACTAAATGGGGATTTGGTCATTTTGCCTTGTAGACACGCATGACATACACCAAGTGGTTTTAGTTCGAAAGAATCTAAATACCCATCTTGATGTAAATTTGTCAAACATTTCTCATTGACATGACCTAGCCAGTGATTCCAAAGTTGGGTGTGGTATGAGTCATGTGAATTAACTTTTTCATCGATTTCCATTACTTGGTTTGTGTAGTCTAACACATAACGGCCGTTATATAAATGTGCCCTACAAAAAAATGCTATCTTTATAAAATTAGAAACATCCACTTACAAGATTGAAGATGAATCCATCAGTATATAATCTGGATACTGAAATATTTTTTTTGGTTACAGAGGGTACATAATAACATCCTTTCAAAACCAAGACCATCCTAGTAGGAAATGTGAGGTGGTAGTCTCCGACAGCTACAGTAGTGAGTCTGGCTCCGTTGGCCGCTCGTAGATCTACCTCCCCTAGATCAATATTCTTGAATCTACTAGGTTCTTGTATTTGGATACATATGTGAGCACCACAAGCTGTATCTAATACCCAATTTTTAGAAATAGATAGATTGCATTCAATGAAAAACACACTTGAAGCTTCCCCTTGCTTCCTTGGCTAGATGCAGTTTTTCTTCTAGTGGCCCTTCTTGCCACATGCGAAACAAACATCATCATGTTCCCTTTCCTCTCCTTTGATCCTCCTTTTCTTGGAAGGCCTTGAAGAAGCTTTGGGATTAAAGCTCTTCACCTTCCCTTTCCTTTTATTCACCATGAGGACAGAAGGATTTTCACGCTTCATTTCATTGTCCACTTGGTGAATGAGTATAAGAAGATCAAATAGAGACTTCTCAATGCTGTTCATGTTGAAATTTACAACAAAGTTTGAGAATCTCTGGGGGAGTGATGAAAGAATGAGATTGGTACCCAGTTCTTTGGGGAGTTTAAACCCTATAACTTCTAGGCGCTCAATATAGCCAATGAGTTTGACTACATGAGGCCTAGCTGGGGCACCCTCTCTAATATTTCTCTTGAATAGAGCCTTGGAGATCTCAAACCTTTCCTGTCTTTCTCTCTCCTAGTATGGACCATGGAGGTTCTCAAGCATTCTATAGGCATCCATGTCTTCATGAGACTTCATGAGCTCACTAGACATTGATGATAACATCAAACATTGAACGTCGAGTGCATTGCTCAAATGTTGATCATAGACCAAAAAATCTTTATCATTCGCCCCTTGGGATGGTGAATCAGGAAGTGAGGACTCGAGCACGTAAAAATTTCATTCATGGCATAGGATAACCTGAAGGCACCTAAACCATTCCTAAAAGTTACTACCGGTGAGGATATTTCCTTTATCCAGAATTGATCGCAGAGAAAATGTGGTTGATGAGTTTATCATTTCGATTCTACAAATTAAAAGATTAGATTTATTATTACTTTCTTGATTACATTTTTATGAGAAATGATAAATTTTATTAAGTTTCCCACTATTTTATCAAGTCCCAATGGCCCTCACCATTGAACTGGGAATGTCTAGTTTCTTTGACATTCTAGTGGAAAGGATCCATATTCCCCTTCGCATAACCCCCAAAAGGGTTGTTCAAGCTATTTGAAGGTATTTAGGTAGGCAGGTCTTTTCCAACTGTGAGCTTAAAATTCCTTGATCTGTTGAGTGGACTCCCCAATCCTGAAATCCTGACTTGGATTTCCTCAACTCTTGCCTCCAATATTACATTAAGTTTAGCAAGGGATACTCCTCTTGATGTAATATGGTTAAGTCAACCCTAAACCTTTCATAAGGGCTTCCTTTATAAAAGTAAGTGTCCCAACAAGGGTTGGTCAAACACATAGTTTTATTGAGTCTTTCCCTTAATCAGGTAACAGAAGTCTTTGTCTGACTTAATATGGTATTGAGAGATTTTAATCCTTTATGCGTAGTTTCGCATTATCACATGCTTGTTAATATTAAGTGATGTTTGCTTAAGTGATTAACCATGTTCTGATAATGTTTACACATAATCCGGTTTTTATTTTATTCCATCTTTGCATTCTTGTTCATTAACTATGTGATCGTGAAAACACATACAAAATAAATAAACCATGCAATCAGACAGAAATAAAATAAGATGGCATGATCATGAGCTTTTATTGGTTAGTTTATCGAGTGGTTTGATAAGCTAACCCTAACCTAGGGAAAAACACCTTGAACCGATGGTTCATGTTTTGCAACTCCCACCTGTCCACATTTGTATCTTCTTGGGTTGGTTTCACCTCAGCTTCGGGTTTCGAACCGTCTCCTCCGGCTTTGGAGATCCTCCATTACATGGGGTTTACATTAAAGAAACCATGGGCATTCAAGCCCTACATTTTATTGGAAGAAGGCTCGCAGGCCAACGAATTTAAATTAAACAAATTTAAATGAAAACAAACACACATAAAAAGGGTCTTTGGTCTAGCTCATGATCGTCCATAGCATGCAATGACATTTAAGCATATTTAGAATTCAAATTCTTTTAATCGTTCTATTATTTAAGATAAGTCGTGCTTGAAATTAATTAATTATGATCTTATAATTAATCAATTCTTTATCTTAAATTCCTTTCTGAATTTACTTGAGATTCTTCTCATCCATATCCCTTGTACAGGTCTTTGTACTTTTGGAGGAAACCTGGTGAAATTCCATTTATGGAAAGTACACGGCGTGTAGTTTATATTTACATGGCGTGTATTTCTTTTCACCCTTTATCCAAAGTACACGCCGGGGGCTTTGACGTGTTTTCTCTACTTTTGAAATTTTGGAGTACACGGTGTGTAGATTAATCTAACACAACGTGTACTTCCTTGTTACACGGTTACCGGCCTAGAAATCCCGTGTACGTGGAACACGACTTCTCCTTGTACACGGTTTCACTTAGGCTAGATCGGACTACACAACGTGTTGATTCAAAATACACGCCGTGTATTCCAGTTCCACGCACTGTTCATTTCTGGTCAACATGGTGTAATAAAACTCAGGTATACTCAATTCACATGGCATGGTTTAGCAGACCAGTACCGGTTCATTGAAACTAAGTACACGACATGTAGTTTTCATTACACGCTGTGTATTCCTGGGTTGTACAGACAGAAAGAGCGGCTCCTCCGGATGAGTTTCTCATTTTTAATTTAATCAAAATTAAAAGTTCGTTTCTATGATGTGAATTGAGAAAAGAAGGAGGAAGATCAGATCTCTTTCATTCAGTTTAATAGAAAAATTTATCACGAATTGAATCAAATATAAATTCATAAATTATCAACGAAAATTAAATAACTATAATCAATGTTGTAACCTCCCTCTGATACTAATTGTAGGTTCCAGGAGCAGTGGAAGTGCATGGGTGGATGTGTCCACTTGGCCCTTTTTCATTAGCAATGATCAATCTAGGATTAATATGACAATAAATTCCAGTCTCCACGGATTGATTCACAGAAATTGAAAAAGAAGAAGAAAAGTCCCAGAACCACAAAAGTGGATCGTCAAAGGTTGATTATAATTAATCTAATTAATTGACAAGAATTACCTTTTGGGTGTTCTTTCTTCATTGATATTCTTGATCACGTTCCGATGTGATTCGTCGTTGCATCGTAGAAGCCAAGTGTAGAATTTCTCTAGCAGTGATCCACATGTGCACCTCGTATCTCTGGATGTTGCCAAAGGAGTCTCTGGGTGCTAGCGTGGAGAAACCTTTTCTTGCGTTGTCCACCTTAGATTGTCTTGATCTAATGGAAGAGGATCTCTCTCAGTCTTGAGATAATTCTTGGAGGAAGAGGTTTTTTCGGCCTTGAAATAATTCTCTAGAATTGTTGTGCACAACAATTCTCTTATAGGAAAAGAGTTGGGGTTGTGAGGATATTTATAATCGGGTTTTAGGTTGTAGAGTTATGACAATAAATAAATGCGTTACACATTTCATTTATTTCATTAACTCTTATTGAAAACCCCCATGTCGAATAATTAATTCCATGACATGCGCCCACGATAATTATAAAAAATATCATTTAATAAAACAATATTATATCCTCAAAATCCCAACTAGAAAACTACACAGTGTGTAATCATTAATACACAGCGTGTACTTGTTTTCCATAAAACTACATGATGTGTAATCATTAATACACGACGTGTACTTGTTTTTAATTTCCTTTCCAAAATGAAAACTACACGGCGTGTAATCATTAATACACGACGTTTACTTGTTTTCCATGAAAAACTAAACAGTGTGTAATCATTAATACACGGCGTGTATATCTTGTTTTTCATTTCCTTCTTCCTCCATCATTAAAACTATTTAGGCTTCCTTGAATAATTATTAAACCACATATAGGAATAATATTTATTCTACTTGAGATACTTGGATACACTTAGTGTGTGACCCTCTAGGCCTCTTTCTTATTGGCATTTGGCGGGCTTGCCTAAAGTCCAAGATTACTGTCTAGCAACGGGTCAAGGCACCCAAGAGAAAGAAGTTGACGCCGCAATGACGTGTCACCTCATACGAATGCTTACTGTGTAATTTAATCCCTTTGTCTCAATATCTCATCAAGAAGGTTTCATGGTAGTGTCATAAACCTATAATCTTGATATGTCATTCTTTGACTTCCAGAAATAAACTCGTCGTGTCACCATGGCCATGAAATTTGTTCGACAGTTCTATTTCAATCAAAGGGCCTGAGATATCTACTTCCATAAATATGGAAGGGAAAAATCCTTCCTCTACTTATCCATTAACAACATGTCATTCGTGATGCACCCAACGTACCCTACTTCCCTCCAACTGTCTTCGTGATGGTTTTCATCAGCAAATCTAAGTGCGTGAGTCATGACATGAGTTAATGATAATCTTCTAGTCTAAGGACCATTACACACACTCACAAATAGAAACATTTGATGACACAAAAAAATGCAGAATTACTACTGGAGGGTCTATTCTCATAATCTCCCATCTTGGAGATTACCAAGTGCAAACTCCATGAGAGAGAGTCTCGTTTTCTTACGAGTACTCATACATGACAGTCTGTATACTATGTGTCCTATAATAGTATGTTATCCAAACGCATAAGTTTATTTAAGAATATTTTTTATAGCATTTCAAGGTTCTCATCATAGTGGGGATCTTCCATAACCTTATTAATGCAAAAAAAATTCCAGGACATTATTATATTATAGTCATGCAGAACAATGAACCATATATAATAAGTGAACATTCATGTAATCAAAGTACGAAATAGTTGGTTCTCAGGACACCAACCCTAAAAGTAGTGATATAATTCATTTTAAAAAAAATAGCCTCTCATGGATAGTCATGGGAATAAATTTAATGAAGTTTTTTTATTTTTATAATATTATAATGATTCTATAAAGATAATATTTTATTTTATTTCTTTATTTTTGATCCAATTAAAAGTAAAAACATCGCTCATGTGTACGTGCAGACTACCACCTCACAAACTGATGTATTTTATTTTTCATGACTGATTTTAATGGATGAATTTAAAATTGTATTTGATGTATAAAAAAATAATTATTTCATGATTATTATCCTATATATGATGGAATAATTACCCCTTTTTCCATGGTCAACTAACCAAAAATTCTTTGGGGATTATGAACTGATCACCCTCAAAATGTTCGACATGAACTTAATCAATTTAGTAACTATATAAGACATGGTAATAAATGAAATAAAAGAGATTATGATAAGGTAATAAACCTAAAAATGTTCTTATAAATTAAATAATTAATGTAATTTCATTATATAGGATTTAAATAACGTACGTGGAATGTTGGAGATGGGGTAAGGGATATTCTATTTTAAAACCTAGTTTTAAAATGCTCTGAAGATTTATTTATAATATTTTCCCTCCATGCCCATATTGTTTAATAAATGTGTAAATATTTAAATAAATGAATCAAAAAATTCATTTTACCTCTCCTTTTACTTTCTTACAAAGTTATTTAAAAGTAATATTTTTTGCGTATTTCATATGTAATGTTTGACTTTCTTTAAAAAGTATAAAACAATTATTTTTTTAACTTATAAGACATAAATGGAAATTATTTCCACCATAAATATTATTTTATATTTGGATTCCTTTATAATATTTCATTTTTTCTTGAAATAACGACCCTTCTTCCCTTTTTTCTTGGTATTTTAGTTTTAAAAATGATGTTTTAAAGGAAATGGATATATCAATATCTGAAAATGATTTTCTTATGGATTCAAAAGTATATTTTTAGGATTTTGATGATGGAAATACAATATTTTATGCATTTCATGTATGTTATGGTATTTGGACATTGTTTATGATTATGGGTGATCCTGATATAACTCTCTAAAGAATTGAGTAATGATTATGTTCTTCAGGGAATTATGTTGGAAATAACCAAGTATGTTATTCCATTTGTAATGATTCTTATAAGGGTTATATGAATATTATGTACCAATGCACCTATATAACTTTACTATGATTGAAAATTATTTTTAATATAAATATTTTGATTTTATAGTGTAATATTATGATCTTTTTTTAAAGGAATGATTATTACCTTTAAGGATAAAATGTATTTTTTAAGAAAATATTTTTCATAGGATCTCATGTTTTCTAAGAAACCACTATGATTATTATTTTACCTTTATTTTTATTATAAATTTTTTTATGAAAATTTTTGGGTATTAAAAATGGTTTCATGTGTAAGTAAACAATTATTTGAGCTCAAAGTTTATTATGTTAAAGGCAAACTCTCTTATATGATCTAATGGTTTTGAAATGGACTAATGAGTTTATTTTTTTATATATCCCTCACCGATATTTGATTTTCTCATAACACATTTTCAAAATTATTTTTCATAGGGATTAATGATGAGTAGAAATGTTAATAAAATTAGAGTTCCGGATATAGGAGTTACCATGAACAAAGAAAGAATGTCTTTATAAAGAACTTGTTTTGTGGGAAAAATAGATACTGTGTGGAAATATTTACTTTGTTATGTAATTTTAATTCTAATTCTCTAAAAATATAAACCTAAAATGTAATTTAGTATATAAGTGATTCAATATTTCCATTGGATGATGTATGTTTTGGATAGTTAAAGTTGGTACATGTTTATTGGAATAAAATCCAAAAATTTAAAGTTATGATTTTACCACTAGACTCAAGAGTACGAGTTCAAGATTGTTATATTTAGTATCAGAGTAGGGTTTAGATAACTTTGGATATTGGGATATTTTCATGCGAGGTTAACTTAATAGTTACGAATACCATCACGGGTTTATAAGTTTATGGTTGATTATAAATTTAAATACATAGACACCACATTTTAGGTTTTAAGTGATGATATTTTAAGATAATTAATACTTTGGGGGAAATTTATTGAGTTTTTATATTTTTTTGGTATATGTATCCCTTGAGTTTAGCTTGTGTTGTTGTGAAAATATTATTTTATGAATAATTCTTTTATATTTTTCATAAATAAGTTAAAAAGTATTGATTACCTTTAGAGTTAATATGATATATGATGTTGAGGTAATTATGGTTAATTAGGATAAAAGGATTATCACATTTTGGAAACATATGTTTTATCATATAGATATCCATGTGATTTAAAATTTATTTGGTGAATATGCAATTAATGTTATTTTGAATAAGTTCACTATTTTGGGAAAATTACATGATTAAGGTAAATGTAAATAATTTTGGCCAAGATGAGATTTTATTTGAGGAATAAAGGTTGAATTATCTTTTGGAAGCATATATGGTTTTATTTTGACTTTCTGGTGATTTGGGTTATTTATGGAAAATATCAGAATATTTTGGATATTATATGATTAATACATATAAATTTTTAGGTATATGAATTCCCAAGTGACTAATGTTTTTTGGATATAAATATTAAATTGATCTCAGAAGAATATGCGATCAAGTCCTTCTGATTTTTGGGTTTTGAACTTGGTCAATAATATTTTGAATAGTTTTAAATTTAGTTATTTGTGTAATGTTTAAAGTTTATCTATGGGTGTTACTGTTGATTATTTTAATATTAATATAGTATTTCTTAATATTGGATATTATCTTACCTTTTTCTAGTCATTTTATGGATCATGTGATCCATTATAAGTTGATTTTAGTGATTCAGGCATGAAAAATTCATCTTGGCTATTCAGTTCTTGGAATAAGAGTTTTGATAGAAATTGAAATTGATCAGAACACAATCAAAGGATGAAATTATTATTATGAAATGTAAATAAATAAAGTAATTATATTTTCTCATACTATCTATCCTAATGGTATAATAATACCTCAAATATTGTAAAAATATATTGAAATAAAAATGTTCTCCTTTTATGATCATTTATGATGAATCGATGGTCTCTTCTCTTCTAAAAAAAGTATAATGTTATCTCTTAAATCAATATTCGTTCCAAGTTTATATTTTCACTTCTCGCCAATGTTCTCCTTATTTGGAAACCCGATTATGTTTTATTCCAGGTGACCTTCATATTTCCCTCTTCTTATTTTCAAAAGTATTTTATATTATCTATTCTTAAGATGTGGGTTTTCAAAAAAGATATTTTTTAAAAATATTAAAAAAGGTTTTCCTTTCATGACTGTATGTTTTATCTTTAACTACAAGAATTGTGCTAAAAAATGTTTAAACCTTTTTTATGGGTCACAAGATAAAATTGCGAGGACACGATTTATTTAATGGGTTTATAACGTAATACCCTAAGACTTTAAAAATAATACTATGTTCGATAGCATACAGGACATGCAACACCAAGCTTTAATAATAGTAAAATATTCTTATTTAATATTAATATTATAACCCAACCATTTAATTAGAGGGTATGAATAAGAGTAAAAAAATTAGGAAATATATATAAAGTTTTTGATCAATAAAAATTTATTTATTAATTATTAATAGATAAGCACTCAATTTTTAGTGAAGTCATTTTATGTTCAATAATACATTTTCTTCAAAAATGGGTTTTATGGTTTTTGTGAGTGAATATTATAATTAATTTATAAAACTTTTATAAATTTTTTTCTATAAAAAGGATATCATTTTTTAATCATAATTTTAAAATTATATTAGGATAAAATTTTGAGATTTTTTTAAAAATATTAAATTTTTAATGAATAATAAAAAATACTGATTTTATAGAAAAATGTATTTTCCATTCAAGTATTTAAAAAGTCTCATTCTGTTTTGAATTGATTTTAAAATTTAATTAGTTCATTTTTATTAAAAAAATCTAATTAATTTCATTAGAATCATTATTATTCTTAATTTTGACATAAAAACGTTTTTATACTTAAAAATACATTTTTATGGAAAATAAATTTTCATCTCATTTTGAATATTTATTTTAAAAGTAATTTCTACCACTTAGAGGGATAAAATTTGATAATATTTATTCCATATTTGAAATTATAATGTTCAAATTTGGTAAATAGTTTAACTTTATCTTTGATCATAATGAATAGTAATCTTAGTAAAAATATTGTCACCATAGTAAGGGTAAAGTGAGTAGAATAATGTTAAAAATATGAAATAAGGATTAAAAATCACCCACACACTCACCTATATTTAATTATATGAGCTTAGTTCAACCAAAACCTTTATATATAAAAAAATATGGCATTTTTTTCTATTTCTCTTTAATAAAGACCTTTATTTTGTTTTAAGTAAAGGAAAATTACAAAATGTTTCTTTCTTTCTTTTAATATCTATAATATTTTATGAAAGGGATAAAAAAATTTATGAATAGTTATAAAATTTTATTTTGAACATAAATATTTTTTTTATTATGGTAATTTATTTTAAGTTTTTAGTGATGAAATAATTACCTTAAATGCTTACACAACACCGACATAGTGCTTGTTCAAGTAGTAGAAAAATAAAATAAATGATTTTAAAAACTCTAAAAGTAATATTTTTTAGTCCATTTATGTTGTTCCATGATTTTTTATATAAATATAATGTACTAGTTATATGTTAAAATTTTATATATGAACTAAATTACTGTTTTGTTATTTTAAAAGTCAATTATGTGAATAGTTTTAAAAATGACTTTAATAGTATTTTATGTTAAGTAATATTTTATTAAACGATTTAGAATTTATTAAAATATTATATTTTGAAAATTGAATGATATATTATCTATAATATCAACCATTGTCCCTTTATGGGTCAATTTTCCTTTTATAGTAAATTTCTTAACCCCTAAAAAGTAAAAAACTTTGATATCACAGTAATTGTCAAAAGAGTTAATAAGAGGTTAAAACTTAGAGATAAGGGTTAAAACATCATATAAAATTGTATAAATTTTATTGTATTATATAATTTAGACTTATATTTTTCTCATATTCTAAATTTATCAATTTGGTTCCACATTAACATGATAATTAATTTATATTAATTTAATACTTTAAGTAATTCCAAGGGTGCCCCTATCCTCACTTATATATGGACCCCACCCCTCCTCTCTTCCTCACACTTCATGAGTCATTTGGCTCAACCAATATCTACCCAAATCACATACCAAAATCCCTCCACACTTCCTATAGGTTATGGTCTTACCAAAATACTGACCTAGAAGTCTTAATGTGTAAGTGAAAGGAGGTTCTTCAAGGAATAAATAATCATCTTAACCGAGTGTTTTCATTTTACTTATTCTTATACCTCATTCACTTTTGTACTAACCATTATAATATAATAAAATAAGTACCCTTCATATACTAAGATGTTATAATATTAATGGAATAACCTTATTCATCTCTTTTTCCATCAAATGAGAAACAAGACCATCATTTTTGCGTACGTGTAGACTACCGACTCATAAACAGATGTATTTCATTTTTCATCACCATCTTTAATGGATGGTTATTATGATATATTTAATATATATATATATACATATTTTATATTAATGAAATAATTATAATTCTTGAAATATAATATATCATCTATCATTATACCATTCTAATAATTAAAAACAGAATCATTGCACATGTGTACGTACAGACTACCATATCTACATAGCGATGTAATTTTATTTTTAAACACTGCCTCTCATGGATGAAGATGATATATTTAATGCATTTATTTTATTTTTATAACATTATAATTATTTTGTAAAGATAATATTTTATTTTATTTCTTTATTTTCCATCCAATGATAAGTAAAAACATCACTCGTGTGTACATGTGGACTACTGCCTCATGAGATGATGTATTTTGTTCTTCATGACCACTTTTCATGGATGGATACAAAATTTAATTTTATGTATAAAAATTATAATTATTTTATAATTATTCTTACAGTGATGATGGAATAATAACCCCCTTTACCACAGTCAAACTAATGAAGTTGATTTTGGGATTATGAACTGAACATCCTCAAAATATATGACATGAAATTAATTTATTTATTAACTATATATGAAATGGTAATAAACAACATAAAATAGATCATGATAATGGAAAAAACATGAAAAATGTTCTTAATAAAGTAAATAATTAATATAAGGATGAGATTTTGTTTTAATTTAGTGTATATGTGGTTTTTATTGGAAATAATAAGGTAATATTAGATGATATTTTAAAAATATATTTGAGTTAGAATTTTAAAAATTGGGTTTAAAATCTATGGGTATTATTTTTAGAGGTTTTTATTGGATTCAAAATCTATAAAATTATTTTTGAGGTATGTGAGGCTACAAGTTGGAAGTTTGAGTTTATTTTTTAAAGTTATGATGCATGCAATGAAATTTTTTATTAGTTTATTCTTCTTCTTATTTTATAATTCTATGAGTATTTCAAATACAAAGATGTCTAGTCTATTTTTAAATGGTTTATAAATTATTAGTTAACAAATTTGAAGTGGGTTGTCACACCTTATTCCTTCTTTGTAATGCGTTTTTTGTAAATTTAAATATCTTTATTAAAATGGGTCGTCACACCTTATGCCTTCGAAAACTACAGAAAAATAGAATAAAATTAATAATTTGTTTTGATATATGTTTTGATAGTGAAATATTATTATATATAACGTATAACTTATTCAGTAGTATAAATCCATAGGTTTCTTGTTCACATTGATAGTGTTTTGGAGTGGATCACCTCCCTTGATGAATCCATTCCAAAAATAGAATGAATTATAATATATGTCTTATTAGAATAAAAAACAAGTGTTATTATAATTTTATTTATATAATTATTTGTCTTTAAATTTTATAACAAGTTATTAATATAATAAAATTTTATATCAAATATGATAACTATATATGTGTGTATATAAAGAATAACCTTTTTGGAATTTAAGCTCATACCTTTGGTGTATTTATTTATTTATTTGTTAAATATGAATATTATTAAATCAAATGGGATGGATATGAATTGAAAAATGATGGATTTCAATCATATAACAAAAGAGTATGAGGATGGGGTTAAAGAGTTCATAAAGTTTGTAAAATATCATGCATATGACCATTCTAAAATCTACTATTTGTGATTACGTTGTTGTTATTCAAGACTAATTAGTCCAAAGGAGTTATAATAACACTTGATCTGTCATGGAATAGATTAAAGTTATAAATGTTAGTCTAAACATAGGGAATAATTTAATGTAGCTACTTATTGAGATAACCTTGTGGTTTATGGATCATCTTATATGATTATAAGTGTGAATTATGATGAAGATTATATCAAGGATTTTATTACAAGTGTAAATGATAATAGAGATAGTATTGAGAAAATGATAATAATAGTTGAATATAAACTTCTTGATTGTACAAATTTATTTGATAAGTTAAAGATTTTTTCAAAGACATAATTATATATTGGTTATTATAAATATACAACATTTTCAGTTATATTGAATATATATAATTTGAAAGAAAAAAACACATGGAATGATACTAGATTTATTGAACTAATTACTCTCTTTAATGATATGCTACTAGAATATGTTGAGATTCATTTCCAAACATATGATGCTAAACAAATTCTATGTTCAATAGGTATGATCTCTGAAAGAACACATGCTTATCCAAATGACTATATGTTATTTCACAAGGACCATGAATCACTTAAAAAATTCCTTAAGTGTGGTATTTCTCAATACAAGAATGATGAATCAAGTACTTAAAAAATTTTATGATGATTTATAATCATTAAAAGGTTTATGTGACTATATGAAAGTTAGGATACTACAAATAAATTGGCATGACACATGGATAAAATAATTCAAGATAGAAAAATTCATCACCCAACAATCTCTCCTTAGTGGAAGAAAATCAATCACAAATATTCTAGATTTAGAAATGATCTAAGAGGACTATGTCTTGAAATATCTATAGATAGAATGAATTATTTTGGTGTATAATGTAATACTCAAAAAACATGACCAATTGTATAGATAAATTATAATTTTCCACCATGGTTATGCATGAAGAAAAAATACATTATGTTTTCTCTGCTTATATCAGGACCAAAACAACCAGGTAATGATATTGATGTTTATTTTGATCTATTTATTGAATATCTAAAATTAATTCAAGATTAATGTATTACATTGTATTATTCTTATAGACATGAAAATTCAATGTTGAGAGCTATGTTGTATAAGATGATAAATGTTTTTTTTCTTTTATAAATTTTTCAGGATATAAAATTAAACAAATACTAGAGCATCCCATTTGTGAAAATGGTATACACTCAATTAGGTTGAAACATTATTCAAATAATATGTTTCTAGGACATCACAATTTTTTCCTAATGATATAAATACCATTCTTGGACGATATCATTTTATGGGAATTTATAAGAAGGTACAACATTGTTTCCACTAACAGGTGAATGATAGTTTGAAAAATTAAAGGATATGGTCACCATTTTTTCTATTTTTTTGAAAAAACTAACAAAAAATGGTTGAAAAAATAGATCATTTTTTTCAATTTCTATATTGTAATTGTTTTCACATCATTAATTTTCTTGATGTCGTGCATTTAGAAAAAAAGGTATGCGATAGTGTAATTGAAACATCACTAAATGAACCCAAGAAAATAAAGGATGGAATTAAGGCTTGGTTGTATAAGATTTACATGGATATAAGGGAATATTTAGTGCCAGTAAAAGATGAAAGACCAAATTTTCATACTCCAACAACTTACGCTCTTTCTAGTAAAGATAGATGTAAGTTTTTCAACTTTATAATTGATGTAAAGGCTCTATAGGGGTATTCATAAAATATCAAGAATATCATTTCAATGACTAATTTAAAGTTAAAGGGTATAAAATCACATGATTATATATTTTGATGCAAGGTTTAATTACTATATCTTTACATTTCATTCTTCCTAAAAATTTATGACACACATTAACCGAGCTTTTTTTATTTTTCAAATATATATATAGTAAAGTTATGGACCCATAAAATCTTACACCTATAGAAATGGAAATTTTTATCATATCAAGTGAATTGAATATGTTCTTACCACTATTATTCTTTGATATGGTGGTTCAATTCATGGTTTACTTGGTTATAGAGATCCGACTATATGGTCATACACATTAAAGATAGATGCACCCTATTGAATAGTATATGAAATTTTTTAAAGGGTATATAAAAAATCAAAGTCACCCATAAGGTTTTATTTCATATAAATATATTACTAAGGAACCTATTTAGTTATGTACCAACAACCTATATTATGTGGATAACATTGGTCGCCCAAAATCTCATCATAGCGGGTGACTTGGGGGTGGATGAATTTCCTAAAAAAAATTCATCATAATTACCATTACAGAGTAGAAACAGGCTTACCTTTGTATTTTACATTATAGTTTAGAGGTTATGAAATATTTTTAAATCTATAAAGTAATTATTAATCGTTTTAATGCATAAATTGTTGATAATTGGATATGAAATAAACATAATAGGAATTTTATAGGATGGTTTTGAGACCATATTTTTAAGGATTCATTTTCAATTTTGATTTCATTTCAGAAAAACATTAATAGATAGCCAGGTGAAAGAACTTGAATTTATTATCTTACAATGGTTATGTAATTAATGGTTATAACTTTTATATAAAGGAACATGATGAATCCAGTACCATGAAAAATAATGGAGTTACTCTTATAGAAAAAGAAATGCATGTATTTGGTACCAAGGGTAGAAATCCAATTTACGCAAATCATCGAACAAATATAGAAGTTGGATTATAAAATATTCCAAGTATTGATTTTTCAATGAAAATGGGTTGATAATAGGATTACAATTAAAATCAATGAATTGGGATTTGTGAAAGTGGATTTTAGTAAGGAATCATATAAGGACGAACTATTCATAATAGAATCACAAGCAGTACAAGTATTTTTTGAACCAGATCCTGAAAACAAAAAGTTGTTAATTGTTATATTATCGACCGAAACCATTATAGGTTCAAATATAAATTCAATTGAGGATAAACCTTTCATTGGGATATTTAATTAATTACAAGATGATCCCAATGCAGATGGAGTCTTGTATGTTAGAGGGGACTAGAAGGAGGGGATTTGGATACTTGATAGAGCGGTGAAATCATTTTAACCTTTAAAGAAAAATAATAATTTAATAACTAGGTTAATTATTTTTAATATACATCATTTTACCTCATAATATTATGTATTCACTACTACATTTACATAATCTAATTTTAATGTTCAAATACTTCTGCAGATAATGGCTTATCCACATGTTGATGCTCCCAATCCAGAGGAGCAACAAGTTTCTTCACATACTGATGCTATTAATACTAAGGAAAAACATATTGATAATATCAAAACTAAGAAAATGGTATAAGGTGAAAAAATTATGTTTTTGAAAAAATAGGAACATCATAGCACAAAGATCTTAACAAAAATTATTAAGGTGAGAATAAAATGCATAAAATTTAAGGTTGGATGGAATGCCCACGACTGGCCAGTTGACCCCAAAAAGTCCATTTTCATTAGTTATATTAGGGACACCACTCAAATTCACGTGATGATTAATGTATATACATTGAAAAATGTTTTATCTGTATTGAATACACTAATTTGGAAAGATATTAGGATAACATTATGATATATTTTCCCTATTTTACTTAAAAAAATGAAACATTAATTTACTCTTCATTATCTCTTACATAGTGCATTTATATTAGATGACTATAAAATGAAATTTATATTAAATGTTGTTGTAAAGGATCATAGAGACTTTTAAATGATTATTATAAAAAATCATCTCAAGGATGTTGAAGGTAAAGTAAAATCCAACCCACCACAGATATATGTATATATGATAAACCAATAAACACAAAATGTGTTTATTTTCTATTGTGAGGAGGCATAATTTCAGGTACATTGTGACTGGTAATAATTTACTTGGAAATACATGTAATTACCAACTTTTAGGAGTTATTATTATTATTATTATTTATGTTTATAATTTCAAATAATGTTCCTACATTCTTTCAAAAGTATTGAAATATTATTAGAAAATTCACCCTATAAGATATGAACCAAACTAAACACACTTTATTTATTCATAAGTGAGACATTTCAAAAAAATAACATAAAACTAATTATTTCATACCATGTATTATTACTCACCATAGATGAAGTACATATATTAAAAATTCACAAATCAATAGGGGATAATAAATATAAAAAAATAAAATCTTTACAACTATGAAATCCCTTGGGTCATCTTCAACCTTAAGGATCACCAATAACCCATAAAATCCTATAATGAGGAAGATCATTATGAAAAGAGAAATAATTATGAAAAATCTATAATATGAAATAAGAACTATTCCTTGTGAAGTGAGAGTGGAATGAGAAAATGATTTAGTAAGTCTATATATAAGAATTAAATATGGCCTTTGCAAATATGATCATTACAAATATGTTGAGTACAATTATGGCCGTTGAAAATATGGTCATTACAAATATGGTCATCAGCCACATATCCAATAGGTATACTGAAGTCATGTATTGTTAAGTGGTAAATTTAATATAATATAACACACAATGAAATAAAAATATGATATTAAAACATTATATATATATATATATAGACACACACACACACACACATATTTGCATTACATATATATACTAATAATATTATTAAAATATGATATGATTTATATAAAAAATTCAAATAAAGATTTTAATATCAATGGAGTAGTAAAATTAAATTTTAGAATATAAATAATTAAAATTTAATGGTATTTGTTAAAGTATATTTAGTATAAAAGTAATATTTTTTTAAAGAACCATTTTGTTAAGTATTGTATATTTTATTATAATATATTAAACCGAACAATTTTAAAATATTATTATATATTAACTAATATATTAACTTCTTTTAAATTATAAATTGATATTAACAAATATTAAGAACACTTAATGTTTAAAAATTTCATTTTTTCAATAAAATTAAATTTTATTTATATATTGAATTTTATTTTAAAGACTAAATTTATAAATCTTAGATTTTAGATTTTTTAAAATTAACATCATTTTGGAATTCATCATGTCAAAATTATCTTTAGATAATTTTTAATATTTTTCTAAAATAATTAATTTTTAGGTGAATATTGAAAAATATCGATTTTACTAATATTGTCACTTTCATGACATTATTATGTAAGAAATCCATGACAGTTTTTGAAACCATTTTTAAAATATAAAATATTTTTTATAAATTTATATTAAGTATTTTAAAATACTATATATAAAATCCACACTTAACATTTTTGAAATCTTAGGTAATATTTTAACGAAAATTGTTTTTTTCATCTGTTTATTTTAATAAAATTTTCATATGGTGGAATTATATTTTTGACTTATTTTGATGTTAATTATTTTTTTAATAATAATAAACATTTTAATGTCAATAAAATCAATAACATTGACAATTTTATCCTAAACATAAATCTTATGCTTAATTTTTTCTTCTTCTAAAAAGAAATTTTTACACGTTATGTGTGGCATTATTAAAATAAATTTTTCTTACAGATATAAAATTTATTTAATAAAATTTATTTAATATTTAGAATAATTAGGTTTAAATTATATAATATGGATCATTTTATTTTTAGGAATTAAAATTAAATTACTTAGGTAAAAATTATTTACCTCGGTAAAAGAAAAAAAATGGTAGATGTAAACATCTTAGAGAAAATAACTTAAAAATATCTTTAAAACACATACAGAAAAGTTTGGTTGAGTATATCTTAACCTTACCCCATCCCACACTTTATTATCCATTTTTTCTTCACATTCCATTTGAAACATGTGATCTCTTTTTATTAAAGAGTTATATGTTCCAAAATACACTTCTTTTTAATTATAAAAGGAACAATCATCCCTCCACCACTAAACACATAAAAAGAACCTTAGTATTGAAAAAAATATCCAACAGTATCTCATAAATCATATACCCACATCCTAGAATCTTTGATCCTACCAAAAGACCAAGGTAAGGTGCCTTAAGGTGGTGACTGAAGGAGAACATACATAACGAGAAGTAATATTTTCCACCGCACTTTCTTAATTATTTTCTACTTCTAACACCCCAAATATATTCAATAAATGAAATTATGATAAAACCAATATTATTAATAATATTTTATGTTGATATACTAATGTAACACCCATTTTATACCTTCTTCCAAAACCTTTTTAAAAATGAAAATGTCGTCATGCATATGCACGGACTACTATTTCCACGTGATTATATTTCTATTTCATTTTACATACTGAATAACATGGGTGGAATAAATCATGTATGTAATGTATCAAAAAGATTATTTACTAAACCAATAAAATTATGTAATGATATCATTATACATTATATAGAGTAATATTAACAATAAATGGTTATATAAAATTTAACCACTGAAAAGGACATATCAAAGTACCTTTTATAACTTGAGTCCATTAATGAAAAAATTATTTAAATCTATAAATTAAATTATAATGGAATAATAAAGGAAATGATAATATACAATTATGGATATTATGAAACTATTTTACAACACTTTGACCTGGGTCAACATACAATGAAATTTTCCAAGAAATTGACCAGAGAACTTCAAGTAACCGACATAAGTGGAAACAATGTAATAAATTAGTGACATATAATGATAAATAGTTCTTATAAAAAGAAATATATATGGATAATTTTATTATAAAAGTTTTTAATAAACTTAATTTTATTATTTATAAATTTAAGTTCAAGTATTGTGTGCTTTCAGACACGAGGTAAAGGTTTCCATATCAATCACCCTTCATTGATACATACATTGATATTATGCATAAATATTCATTTTTATGGCATAACTACTACCCAACTGATTTTTAATATATAAAATAAATTTTTAAATAGTAAAATTCACTTAAATTGATGCTCTTCATTTTTTGAGGCTATGATTGAGGTCTTCCCTAATATAAGTGTCTTTCAAAACTAAAATTGATTTCTTGAGTTATAATGTTTCTCCTTGAGTTTTATATTTTATTTAATATTGTATATCCTATTTATATCTTGGGAGATAAATTTTGATTCAAATATTCATTATTTATTAGTTATAATCCTTATTTAAAATGAAAATATGTTAAGAATAATTCCCATCCTATTAAATGATGGTTTCCCCTTCTTGTCTATAATTCCTCTTCCCGTCAATGTTCTTCTTTTTAATTAGAAACCTAATTAAGTGTTTTATCTTGTGAACTATATATTTAACTACTCATATTTTCTAAATACATTTTTATTTATTTTATGATGTGGGATTTTAAAAAGGTTTTTTAAAACATAAAAATGGATCTTCCATACCACCTTTGTGACTTACCAGTTATGCCTTCTCTTTATTTTCCCCATTTTATGCAATATTATTATCATGTAACTATTCTATTTTTGTATATTTTTACATTAAATATATATATAGTTAAATATTATTTTTATTTTTAGGTTTATACTAGTTTTTAGATCCCTTTGAAATTCCAACTTTTAAGGAAACCTAATTTAATAGAACTTTCCTATTCTTGTCTCATATCAAGCATCACCCACATACAATGTTTTTAAACCATTAATAACTTATAAAAAACATAATTATTTTATATAGTGCTCTATTTGTTCAATTTTGGTTTTATGAAAAATAATAAGGTCTTTCCTTCTTTAAAAATATCCTTTACTTATTTCATAAAGCTTCACCCAAGTGGTATGTTTTTATTCTTTCTTCTCTTAGATTATTATAAAGAAATATCTATATTAGAACTTAATGATCAAGACCTATATTTCATTTTAAAATATGAAAATACAAATGATTTAATTCCTTATTCTCTAGGGAATCATTATGACTTAGCCTTTAGTTATGACTTGGATCAGAATTATGAAACCCACTTTCTTCTCATGGGTTTGATCATGCTTATGATTTATGTATAGTTTATTTTCCTCATGTGAAATGCATACGTATGATTTTAATTTATGTGGTGTGTGGGACTAAAATTATATTTCCCTATAATACATTGGACAAATATTTATATCTTATGAGATGTAATGTGAGATATTAGGGAGTAAACCTAATCCACCATGAGATTTTTTCCACTGATGATGGACTTGGGAGTGAATATTGTATTATGTTTATGATATCATGTTTTATATTGTTTCTATATGTTTATCATATTATAAAATAATTTTCTTATTCCATGTATCCATGATTTTGATCATCCTCTTTATGATATCATGTTATTCCTCTTGACTCTCATGTTATACTCTATTACCATGTTTATTCCCTTACCGAGCTTTCTAGATCACCCTTTTCCTAATATATTTTCTCTAGGATATCCTATGAAATTTTAGAAGATCTATGTGATTTAGGATAAATATGTGGAGTTTTAAATAAATACAATCTTTTTATTTTTAAGATTATGTATTTGTATGTCTAATATTTAAAAGACACTGGACCTATAGATACCTGACTTGTATTTTTTGGAAAAGTATAATAAGAATTATAAAATAAAGTGTGTTTAAGGATTGGGTCACTATAGTTGGTATCAAAAGAATGTATAATTATTTTTAAAAATTTTAATGATATAACTTTATTGAAAACCCTAGGGATTAGTATAAGGGATAAGACTAAGTATAATAGAGCATAATAAAGTTATGATAAAGTAGATATTATGTGGTTTTTCTTATAATTACATACTTATCTAGATACTAGGAAGTGGATATAGGATTTGGCATAGTTTTACCTAGGGGTAATATCCCCAAAGAGGTCATGTTGGGTATTAAATCAACCATAATGTAGTTCATTAAAAAAATCCCAACTACATACTTGGTTAGAAACTCTTAAGGAATATGTTTTAGTTAATAATATGATATTTACAAACTACTATAAAGGATTTAATTCCTTATTATTTTGAGGGATTAAGTTAAGAAGTATAAGATAACACAACTTAAAGTAACCTAGGTTAAACTAATACTGATATAGGTTAAACTAAATGAATTTTGGACTAATATGGTGATTTAAAAAGGTAAAAGAATTTAAGGTTGGATCCTTTTTATGTTATTGATTATGATAAACCCACTATGATGTTAAATGTTCATCACTCATATTAACCCTTTTAGTTTTAGTGATATCTATAATGAGGAGGAACTGAGTTAACCATGGGTGAGAGGGATAATGCAAAGATTACCTCAATGATCAGCCCATTAGAATAGGATATGGATTGAGAAATATGGAAATTATTCCAAAATAACTATTGAAAAATATTAATAACTATATAACCATAGTTGAAATCCCACGTGTACCAAATAATTGAAGGATGAAGAGTCATGAAAATTCAGGCAATGAAGATGATGAAAAAATGGATATTCAACCACCTTTATGTAAAAAATGTGGGAAGTTTCACTAAGGAAATTTCCTCAAGGGTACTGTAAAATTATTTATTTTTAGAAGAGGGGGTCATGAAGCATCAAACTATTATATGAATATAAAGAATACGGTTAGCATGATGGGAGTGTAAAGCGTGCATGAAAAGAACCACTAATAGTCCAATGCATTAAGTATAGAAAACTTGGACATTACCCAAGTCAGTGTCATAAATACTAGGTTGATAATAAGGATAGTAATGAACAAACATGATAATAAGGTGGATCCTATTAAATCACTATCAATTAAGTAGATTATGGTAACTAAATTTACCACTTTAGAATTGTCAATATGGGATTTTTATTCTAGCCACTCTAAGTTTTCTATGTTATTTTATAAGTGTACCAACCTAATATATAGGTTATTAAATAAAATAACTAGTTTTATGATGGTTTCATTTTGAAATTTAAGTTTATGGGAATATAAATCTTATTATGGGTATTTTAGATAGAGTTGATGTGATTTTAGTAATGAATTAACTATTTCAATAGACTCCCTATTCACTGATTGTGGTTATATTACACACAAAATCCTCCTTATTGAAAAAAAAAATCAGATGGGAGTAAAGAAAAAAACCAGAAGCCACCACCGTAGATATATCTTAATGTTTCTGCAACAACAAACGATGAAAAAAGATTTTATTCATCATCATCCATCAATGCACCACTACTGTATATAGGCCTTCATGTTTCTGGATAGGCTAGAAGCACCATTCTAATAATGGATATAGAATACAACACAGTAATTCCACCAATATTACAGCATGATATGATAGTTTTGTGAAAACAAGGGAGTCCTCCTAGTGACCTTGAGGCTGGTAGTACAAGAATTAGATTCAATTCCTCAGATCATGTGAGCCCATGTAGCGTGTGTGGTAAATAGTTTGGGTTATGGAAGGCCCTATTTGGGAACATGAAGAGACATCAAGAGTGGATGTGGAGGGGCATCCACCCCCTCCAACATTTAACTGGTAGGGCTTCACGAAGTAATAAACAGAAGGACTAATGAAAAAAGTGGGTGAAAATATGGGTTCTTATCTATTAGGGTTGGTAATGCAAGAAAGGGATAAGGTGGAGAGGGCACATACTGGTGTGGAGAAGGTGGTTACTTCATAAAGGGCTGATAAGGGAATGAAAATGGATCTAAATGATCTTTATGAAGAGGAGGATAATTATTCAACAACCTAATTGTTTGAAATCAACTTTATGATAACACCCCCAAGTTGAAAAACTAAGAGGGACAAGGGATAAGTGTGTGTGGTGTTTCTATTATAAAAATATAGACTCAAATTTTATACCTTATACTAATTTATGATAATTTTCATTGTAAGTATGAATACGTACTCATGGAAAGAAAATTAAATAGGTCTTAACACAAAACCTTGAGAGGTATTTAACTCAAAATGGTCAGAAAGAAACACAACCTAGATATTATGCGTATTATAAGTTAATAAATGTGATTTTTACCTATTTATAAAATTAAATCTCGATTCACCTTATAGATACCCATATTTAACTTTTTTAGAAAGTAATAATTTAAAATTATGATGATGCAATTTATTTATGGGAGGGGGGAGAATGTAATGCCCCAGGTTTTAGGATCCATCATCATCATCATCATCATCATCATCATCATCATTATTATTTATTTCTATAATTTTAAAGTATGTTTCTCTATTATTTCAAAAGGATTGAAACATGATTAGAAAATGTGATCCATTAGATATGAACTAAATTACATAAACTTTATTTATTAATAAGTGAGAAATTACAAAAAAAAAGCACATAAAACTAAGTACTGCACACCATGGATTATTACTCACCATAGATGAAGTACACCCATTAAAATTTCATAAATCAATAGGGGATAATAGATAGAAAATAATAAAATATTCATGACTAGAAAATCTCCTAGATATTCTTAAAACTTGAGAATCACCAATAGTGAAAAAAACCTATAATTAGGAAGATCAACTCGAAAGGATATATCATTATGAAATATATATAATATGAAATAAGAGCTATGACTTGTGAAGTGAGAGTGTAATGAACAAATGATTTAGTAAGCCTATAAATCTATGAACAAAATCTTTCCATTGAAAATATAATCGTTAAAAATACGTTCATTACAATTATGGCCATTGCAACTACAGTTATTAAAAATATAGAAATTGGTCATATATCCTATAGGTATACTAGATTTGTTTATTTCTAAGTGGAAAATTTAAAATAATATAACTCACAATGAAATAATAATATGATATTAAAATATTATAAATATATATATTTATGCATTACATATAAATACTAAAAATATTATTAAAATATGATATGATGTATATATAAAATTTAAATAGATATTTTAATATTAAATAAGTAGTAAAATTAAATTTTAAAATATAAATAATTAAATTTTAATGATATTTATGAAAGCATATTTAGTATAAAAGTAATATTTCTTTTTTCTTCCTCAAAGAACCGTTTTGTTTTGTACTGTAGATTTTATCATAGTAGATTAAATTTAATACTTTTAAAATATTATTTTATATTAAATAATATATTAAAATCTTTTAAATTAGAAATTTATATGAAATAATATTAAGGACACTTAATGTTTAAAAAATTCATTTTTTCAATAAAAATAGTTTTCCTTTATATATTGAATTTTATTTTAAAAACTAATTTTATAAATATTATAGTTTTGATTTTATAAAATGAACATATTTTTTGAATTAATAATTTCAAAATTATCTTAATCTGTATTTTTAATTTTTTTTCTAAAATAATTTATTTTAGGTGAATATTGAA
Source organism: Viscum album (assembly GCA_963277665.1). Taxonomy (NCBI): domain Eukaryota; kingdom Viridiplantae; phylum Streptophyta; class Magnoliopsida; order Santalales; family Viscaceae; genus Viscum; species Viscum album. Next base: position 168,130,807 of record OY728148.1, read on the forward strand.
AAATACTGATTTTACTAATACTGCCACTTTTATGACATTATTATAAAAGAATGAAATAAAAGTTTTTGAAACCATTTTTAAAATAGAATATATATTTTATAAATTTAAATTAAATTTTTTAAAATATTATATATAAAACCCATGCTTAACATTTTAGAAAATTTTGGTAATATTTTAATAAAAATTATTTTTTTCATATGTTTCTTTTAATTTTTTTTATATGGTATAATTAGGTTTTTAACTTATTTTAATGATAATTAATTATTATTTAAATAATAAATAAACATTTTATTTTCAATAGAATCAATAAAATTGATAATTTTATCTTAAACATAAATATATATATTAGGTGCTTAATGGTACAATTATATCCAAACACACACACACACACACACCACACACACAGGATAGAAAGACAGACCTTGCCACTCCCAAGGGGATAACCCACCCATTAAGCCTTATTTATTTAGTACATGGATCATTGGCCTAGTGGGAATGAAGAAAATTAGATGGCTTGAAATCTTAGTGCAGCGTTATGCCTACATCATCCTACAGGTGTCACCCAACCTGCATCATGCCTGTATCACTGCCTACCTATATCATGCCTGTGCCATCATCTTCCCAAATCATTGTCTGCATCAAAACCTTCATAGTAATGTAATAGTATCCATTCCAAATAGGTATTGAACCCAGGATCTATTAGATTCCAAGTAGGATCCTTTACCACTCAGGTATAATCTCTTTGGATCTCCTACACATAAATATTATACTTAAAAATACATTTTTTTTTCTAAAAATGGGTTTTTGTATGTTACATTCACTAATGTTAAAATTATTTTTTCTTACAAATATAAATTTTATTTCATAAATTTTATTAAATACTTATAATCAATAGGTTCAAATTATCTAAAAAATCTCATTTTATTTTTAGTTATTAAAAAAAATTACTTAGGTAAAAATTAGTTACTTCGGTAAAATTCAAAAATGGTAAAAGTAAAAATCTAAGAGTAAATGACTTAAAAACATGTGTGGAAAATTTTGGTTGAGTATTTATTGAACTTACTCCTTACCAATCTCTATTATCCACTTTAGCTTCATATTCCATGTGAAACATATTCTCTCTTTTTATTAAATATTTATATGTGCCAAAATGCCCTTCTCTTCAATTATAAAAGGAATCACCACCCCTCCACCAATCCATGCTTACAAATCACCTTATTCTCTACCCAAAATCTTCCCTAGTACCTAATAAACCCTCTCTATACATCTTATAAGATTTTATCTTTCCAAAAGACCAAGGTAAAGTTCCTTAAAGTGGCGACCAAAGGAGAACATCCAAAGAGAGAGGTAATATTTCCCACCACACTTTCTTAATTCTTATCTACTTCAACCAAACCAAACCTCTTATATCCATGAGATTATTATAACACTGGTATTATTATTATTCTTTTATTTTTTTATACTAATGGAAAATTCATTTTATACCTTCCTCTAAAACCTTTTGGAAATTGAAAATTTCATCATATGTACTTGCAAACTACCACCTCTATTTGATGATGTTTCTATTTAATTTTCTATACCCACTAACATGGGTGGAATAAAAAATGTATAGAATATATAAAAAGTTTATTTGCTAAACTATTAATTTTTTTAATGATAATATTATAAATTAAATAAGTAATATTAATAATAAACGATTAAAGTAAATTTAACCACTAAAAAGGACACATCAAAGTAACTTTTCTAATTTGAGTCCATTATTGGAAAACCTATTTACCTATATAAATTATGTACCAATGCAATAATTATGGACATAATAATCAACAATTTTATATATTATGCAACTATTTTATAATAATTTCACCTTGGTCAACATAGCATGATACTTTTTGAGAAATTGACCGAAGAACATTAAGTAACCGACATAAGAAGAAATGATGTAATAAATTGGTGACACATGATGATAAATAGAAATTATAAAGATAAATTTAAATGTATAGGGTTGTTAGGTAAGTTTTTAATATACTTAATTTGATTATTTAATAATTTAATTGCAAGTGTAGAGTGTTTTCAGACATGAGGTAAGGGTTTTTATCCCAATCACCCTTTATTGAGGTAACTTTAATATTATGCACCAATATTCATCTATATGGTGTAACTGCTAACCAATTTATTTTTAATATCATAAATTATTTTTGAAATAATAAAATTCACTTCAATTCATGATATTATTTTCTTTGGGATATAATTGATATCTTTCTTTAATATATGGGTCTTTCATAACTCAATTTTCTTTTTTAAGTTATAATGTTTCTCCTTGAGTTTCGTATTTCATTTCATATGGTATACCCTATTTATATCTTATTAGATCACTTTTGATTCAAATATTATTTATTTATGAGTTCAAATACTTCTTGAAAATTTAACTATGTTAAGAATAATTCCCATAATCTTAAATGAAAGTTTCCCCTCCTTATCCATAATCCCCAATTCCCACCAATGTTATCCTTTTTAATTGGAAACCTAATTAAGTGTTTTACCATGTGAAATCCATATTTACCACCTCATATTTTCAAAATAAGTTTTATTATTTTTTTATGATGTGATATTTTAATAATGGAATTTTAAAACATTAAAATTGATCTTCATACCTCCTTTATGACTTTCTGATTAATCTTTTCACTACTAGAAAACTACCCTATACCCACAGTTTCTATAGAAACCATGGGTATATCCTTATAGGATTTTAGCATACCCATAGTTCTGTAAATTGTGGGTATAGATTTTACCAGTATAAAATATATACCCATGGTTCAATGAACCATGGGTATAAGAGGATTCCCCCATTTGGTAGCTTTAGGAGCTCTTCCATTCCATCTTGAACCTATAAATAAAATAAAAACCAAAATACACATTCAATTCAATACATATATTGTATATTTAGCATTCAAACAACTACTTTTAATAATTTTCAAACAATTTTCAATACTATAACATATATATGAATCCATACAACCAATTAATTCAAGTCATTAAACAACATCATCATGTCTCTAAATTTCTAAGTAAAAAATGGAGGGGATCAATATCTCCCCCATCTCAAACATCCTCATCACCATAAGTAAAATCCTCACCACCATTAGAAAAATCCTCATCACCAAAACCATCATCTGGAGCAACATCATCACCACTACCATCACCACCACCACTATCATCATCATCACCACCACCACTTCCACCACCATCAGCTCAACCACCACTAGTACCCTTATTGACATCACTCCGGGCATCATTTAAGAATCACATTGATTCCATATACGAATCAATAGTAGTAGTATACTCTAATGGAATTGATTAAATTATAACTGACATAGATTTAAATAAGCTTTCAATGATCTATTTATTTCTTTCATGCTCCTTTAAAACTAGTTTTTTGGTCTTGGATGCTTCTACATGATCCCTTTCTAGCTTAGTGGTTTGAGAGGTTTGAGAGGATCCTGATGATGAAAAATACCTAGTAAGGATAATGTTTTTCCTAGGTCGATATCAGAATCTCCCCTGGTTCTCCTCACCTAATACCTAACTCAAATGATCATTCGGCCTAAAGTTGTTATCTTACTTATCATCGAGGGCCTCAAGGGAAGACTATTGAAAATATAAAAAAATATTTAATTTTGAATTTTGTATAAATATTTGAAATATAAATAAAAAACTTACAACATTTTCTTGTGTTTGTGAATTTACTACACTTATATCCTTTTTATTCCCACTCGAGTAAAATAATTTTTCTCAAGGAACATAACCTTTGATACCTAATACTGATTACTAAAAATGAAATTGATTTTTATAAAATGAAATTAATGAATAATATTAAATTGATAAACCTAGAATGAATTAAAATTATAATTTTTGAAGAAATCCAAAAAATAAGGAAGAATCTAAATATAAATTTAATTATAAATTTAATAAAAGTGTCATAACATAAACAATATATACAAATTAGCATGCTAAACATGGGTATGATATGGATTCCTCTTGTATGTTCATTTTGGATCAATTCTATTTTTGTTATGTTATTTGGCTATTTGGTCACTTGGTAATTTTGATCATTTGGTCATTAGGTTCAATTTTAGGTTAAGTTGTTTGGTAAATTGGTAAATTGGTCATTTAACCAATTGACCATTTATCCATTTGGTAATTTTGGGAAATTAGTCCATTTAGGCCAATTTGGCCAATTAGGTCAATTAGGTCATTTAGTCCAATTAGGTCAATTAGGAAAATTATTCCATTTAGAATATATAAGCCAATTATTCCATTTAGGACAAATAGGCTATTTAGGACAATTAGTCCATTTAGGCCAATTAGGCCAATACGGCCATATAAGTCAATTATTCTATTTAGGCTAATTATGCCATTTAGTCCATTTAGGCCAATTAGAAAAATTAGGCCATTTAGGCCAATTAGTCCAATTAGACCATCTAGGCCAATTTAGACCATTTAGTCCATTTAGACCATTTAGTCCAATTAGACCATTTATGCCATTTAGGCCAATTGGCCATTAGGCCATTAGGCTATTAGGCTGTTATGCCATTATGATAATTGGCCAATTGACCATTAAGTAATTAGTCCAATTGGACATTAGGTCATTACCCTAATTGGTTGCTCAGGAATTAGGCCATTAGGCCAATTGGTCAATTACCCATTAGGCCATTGGTCCAATTGGACAATTGGTCATTATGCCGTTAGGCCAATTGTCCAATTGACCATTAGAACATTAGGCCAATTGGAAATTAGGCCATTAGGAAAATTAGGTAAATTATCCATTATAAGAATTAACCATTATGCAATTAGTCCAATTGGATAATTTTCCATTGGGCCATTAGGCCATTAGAACAATTGTAAATTAGTCCAATTGTCCATTAGGCCATTAGGCCAATTGGCCAATTGGCCATTAGGCCATTAGGTCGATTAGAAATTAGGCCATTAGGCCAATTGGACAATTGGATATTAAGACATTAGACCAATCTTCCATTAGGCCATTAGTCTAGTTGGCCAATTGTCTGTTATACCATTAGTCCAATTTTCCAATTGTCCTTTAGTTAATTAGGTCAATTGGACATTATGCTAATTAGACATTAGGAAATTAGGCCATTAAGCAAGCCAATTGGCCATTAGGCTATTAGGTCAATTGGCCATTATGACATTAGAGAATTAAGCTAATTAGAAATTAGGCCATTATTCCAATTATAAAATCTTCTATTATCCCATCAGTCTAATTGAAAAATTGTGAAATTGTCTATTAGGATATCAGGACAATTTTACAATTGTCCATTTGGACATTTGGCCATTTGGCCATTTGGTCAATTGGCACTATTTGAAAATTACTATATACCCATGGTTTATAACTATGTATATAGCCCATATATAGTGACCCTAACCTTTTACACATATCATTACATGATTTTAAGCATAATTAAACATCAAATTACAATCCAAGGAACATAAAGTCTAGTTTCTTAGATATTAGGTACATAATTAAACACCATGATTCCAAAATGAGAACATATTTTATTTAATCTTCATAAATAGATATTAAATTATTTTGATCCCTTACATCTACATAGGATAACCTAGGGGAAAATACATAAATAAAGGGATAATATAAAAATCCCAGTAAGGAAATAAAAATTAAAATAAATCTTAGCACATGGGTTAGAAATCATAACATAATGATATAAAAAGGCATGGAACATGATTAAACACAAGGAATCATAACATATAGAACATGAGATCATAAAATAATGTAACAATAGTAATGTGGAATAAACATAAAACATTACTTTATCATGATTCAAGTATCATTTCACATAGAGGAGCACGAGTCAAGGCTAACCACCAAGACCGTTGCACATGGAGCACGAGTCAAGGCTAACTACAAATATCATTACACATAAAGTCTCATGAGACTAAAAATTACACAATTAATTGGATAATTATATGGGAATATCCATCATAACATTTTCATTAATATGTATTCCACATGAAGAATCATACATAAGGAATCAAACATAAACATAAGGGTTACTCATGGTAAGAATTGGTTATCATAATCTTGTCAAAAGGTATAACATAAGGAATTATCGCAAGGGTGTCCATGAAAGAAATTATTTCAATAATAAATGAAAATTAATAAAATAAAATAGGCAGAGATAATGATAAGTTATGTCAAACTTAAGTGAATACATGAAAAAATGGCATTTAAGAAACTTTAGAAATAAAACATTTTAGTGTGGTTTATAGAAAATATTAAAGATAATTTAAAGTAGAAAATGGAATAATATTTCATATAAAACTATAAGTGAAACAAGAAATTTTTCATAATAAAATGATTGATTTTAGAAAAATTATGTTAGATTAAAATATATTATGGAGTTCACTTGAAAATGCATAATAATTCGAAAAGTTCCCTAAAATCGGGCTTGTTTATTAGAAATAATTGAGTAGGGGAACTTTTAAAAACATGTATATACCAAAAAATAAGGATGAAATGATCTTGATAAATGTTTTTTGAACATATAAAAATCATTTATAATATGTACATAAAAGGAAAATATAATTTAATTTGGGTAAAAATATAAAAAGAATAACTCGAAGGAATAATGGAGGTTTGGGTATAATCCCTTACCTTAATTCCGAAGGTGTTATTTAGTTGATATTAATGTTCTAGAAAGTCAAATTATATTATTAATTAATCATTATATAACCCTTTATACAAGAATTTTATTTATTATAAATTTATTAATTTTATTTATGGCCTTTTTTGACGGGTTAAGATATTCAATTTCATCATTCGAGAGCGTTGGTTTCCTTGGTTTTCATGATCGGTTTACTTATATAAATGTATGAAAGATCATGTAAAGTGGGAGTAATTATCCAAAATTGAACTTATATGTTATTAATTATATCAAAGAGGTTAAATTGTTCTTATATATCACCTGTTTTTATTTTATGAGTATGAATCATTAGATAAATAGTTAATGATAATCGTTTGGGTTTATTTTGGTAGTTTTTGATCACAATAAACTCATTTTGTTTTATAAATTAATATCATGTATAAAAAATAATTTCATAACATTACATAAGATATAATACATATATTATAATTTTTTTCAACCATAAAAATGGTTTCATGACCATCCTTGAATATGGTAATGGAAATTGAAAACTCCATCATCCTTGAATGTGATAAATTAACACATCACAAATGATGTTTTCTTTTTTTAGTAGAAAAGGAGGGGAAAAGAAATATGGTGATGAATTATTCCATTATAATAACAGAGTTCCAATATATTTAAGATATTGTAGTTATCATAACATTTGGATGAGGGTAGGTGGGGAGGGAAAAAGAAAATAAAGGATCTTGAAAATAAATTAAAAGAAAAGGAAGAGGATTTTACCTCTTGATTCCTTCTTCTTGAGAACCTCTTTTGGGGATTGGTTTTGGTATTTTTTAAGACCAAAACCTCCTAGATGTAGGGGAAGGTATTGAGAAGATATTTGAGTATAATTTGGACAATTCTCAAGGTTTTAGAGGTGTGATGAGAAGAGGTGGTGAGGGGTGGTATTTATAGTAGAGGAGAGGGGTGTTTTCTCATCATTTAATTCCTTAGTTTATTATTTTTCTCAAGATAAGAAATAGTGTTGATTATTGAGGATAAATACAATAATTATATCATGTGAGTTTGAACCATTGGCTATTACATTAGTAATGACTCAAGGAATAATATATTTAACTTATAATGTACATATATTGTAAAATACCGTATTTTACTATTCACAAAATTCAAGTATTTCAAAAAAATCCAAAAAATTCACCCTAATTTTTTTGATGTGTAGAATTTTAAAATGATATAAATTTTATGAAAATAATTTTATAAATATGAGAAATTCAATTTTTTATTAAAATCATAATTTACTTGATAAATACAGATTTTAAAATTATAACTAATTTTATATCACTTTGAAAAATTAACTGAGGTACCATAAAATTATCTTATAATCATATGAAATAAAAATATTAATTTATAAATACATTTTATTAAAAAATATTTCTTTAAAATTATTAAATTAGTCATAAAATTATCATTAAATATTTATGAATTATAAAAATACCTACACTTAATTAATAATTTTTAAAATATTTTTTTTACTTATACTGTGATATAATTATATCATATTGTCAATTATAAGATGTATAAATTTTATTTATACTTTCATTTATGAGGTTACTATTCAATTTTTTGGTTTACTATTCTTATGGGTCATGTTACTATTCTAAAGGTCAAGTTACTATTCCTTTGGTATATGCTCCTTAACTTATAGAAATGCCTTTTATTTCATTAATTATTCATTTATAAAGTTTTTATTATGTTCTTAATGTGATTTAATGTTATTATACTACATGATATAATTATAATAAGGGAGTTTCCATTGATATAATTCAGGGTCATTACATTCTTCCACCCTTATGAAATTTCATCTTCGAAATTTAATTTTATATTCTATGTTGAAAAAAGGTGTGGGTACTTTTCCTTCATCACTTCCTCTGGTTCCCATGTTTCCTCTTTGTACTTATGGTTCTACCATAATACTTTTACTAGGTGATTAGTCTTGCTATGTATAACTTTATCTCTATGATCCAAGATCTTCAATGATTTCTCCTTATAATAAATATCATTCTCCAATTGTACCACATTTGAAGTCAGTACATGTGATGGATCTAGTATGTACTTCCTTAAGAGGGAAACATGTAATACATTGTGTACTTTAGACATGGTAGGTGGAAGTGCAAGTCAATATTCCACAACTCTGACATGATCAAGAATCTCAAAGGTGAAGATGTACCTGGGACTTAGCTTTCCTTTCTTCCTAAATCTCACGACCATCTTCCATAGATATATGTAGAGGAATACTATGTCTCTAAATTTAAACTCAAGGTCTCGTCAATGATTTTCTGTATAACTCTTTTTTGACTTTGGGCTATCTTGATGTAATATCCACTATTTCTCTAACCATTTTAGGTCCTAGAAGCTTGTGTTCATTGAATTCATCCTATCATTCCAAATTTCTAGACCTTTTCTCATAAATGGATTCATATGGAGCCATTTGGATGATCAAGTGGAAACTATTGTTGTAAAAGAAATCAACCAGAGGTAGATGTTGGTCCCATCCTCCTTTGAAGTCTATAGAACATGCTCTCAAAATGTCTTCTTATTTTTGAATAGTTTACTCCGATTGGCCATCAGTTTGAGGATGATAGGCCATACTTAAGACCAGCTCAGTGCTTAGAGCATATTGGATACTTTTCCATAACTTCAAGGTGAATCTCAAATCTTGATTAAATACAATCGATAGTGGTACTCCATGAAACCTTAAAACTTCTTTAATATATATCCATACAAGTTGATCCAGTGAGAAGTCCTCTTAAATTGTAATGAAGTGATCTGTTGTTGTAAGACAATCCACAATAACTCATATAGCATTGTTCTCTCTGGATGTCTTTGGAAGTCTATTAACAAAGTCCATAGTGATGTTTTCCCATTTCCATGTTGGTATGGGTAATGGTTTCATCAACACTTTAGAATTTTTTCCTTTCAGCCTTCAATTTCTCACATACCATGAACTTTGATGTATATTCAACAATCTACTTCTTCATATTATCTCACTAATAGTTCAATCGGAGATTTTGATACATCTTTATGCTCCCTAGGTGAATAGAGAAATTAGAGCTATGTGAATCATTCAGAATCTTATTATTTATCTAAGGATTAGAGGGTACACATAATCATGACCAAAATATTATAACTCTATCATCATCGATCTTGAACTCAAAGTATTTCCCATTCTTGATAGCTTCCACCTTTTTCTGAATTTCCACATCATTTCTTTGAGTATCCTTTATTTTCTCCAAGAGGGATGGTTGAGAAATCATTTGAGAAAGGATTGATGATTTTCCTCCCTTAACGATTCTCATGTCTATCCTTTTCAATTCTAAGAATATTGGATCCTACTCTATTCTCATAATTTATAAAGATATAGGACCCTTTCTACTTAGAGCATCTGCTACCCTATTTTCCTTACTAGGATGGTAGTGTATTGAGTAGTCGTAATCCATAGTGAGATATAACCATATTCACTAGTGTATATTAATATCCTTCTATGTGAATATATATTTGAGACTCTTGTAATTAGTATATATCTCACACTTCTCCCCATAGAGATAATGCTACCATATTTTCAATGCAAAGATCACAACAGCAAACTCTAGATCATGTGTGGGATAGTTTTTCTCATAGATTTTCAACTACCTTGAGGCATATGCTATCACTTTATCATTTTTAATCAGTACATATCCTAATACCTCATTTGAGGCATCACTATACACCACAAAGATTTCTCCACTTTCTGGGAGTGTTAGTACTAGCATAGTGATAATCTTTGTTTTGCGCTCCGTAAAGCTTCCCTAACATTCTTGAGTCCTGAAAAACTTTTCTCCCTTCCGTGTCATCTTGGTTATTGGGTTTTACAATCATGATGAGTTCTTCAAAAATCATCTATAATACCAAACTATAATAAGGAAACTACAGATATCTGTTACAAATGTTGTCTTGGGGCACTCTTCATTTGGATTTGTCTTAGAAGGGTCCACAAATATCTCTTTACTAGTGGTAACATTCCCTAAGAATGATACTTCCTTCATCTAGATATCACATTTACTATACTTTTCATATAGTTTCTACCTTTTAAAAGTCTTCAAAATAGTATTCAAATGCTCCTCATATTCCTCCTTTATCTTGGAGTATATCAGAATACCGTCAATAATGACCACCACAAATTAGTCAAGGTAATCTATAAAGAATATAACAATTAAATCCACAAAAATTGTTGGAGCATTAGTGAGTCTGAAGGTCATCACTATGAACTCATAGTTTCCATACCTCATTTGAAAGGTAGTCTTAGAAATATCTTCCTTCCTCACCTTTAATTTGTGATATCCCAAATAAAGGTCCACATTATAGAAATAATTGGCCCCACGTAACTGATCAAACAAGTCATCTATCTGTGGTAGGGAATACTTGTTCTTTATTTTGATTTTATTGATCTATTGATAATTAATGTAGTGGCATATTGATACATCCTTCTTCTTGAAAAAGAGGACTGGTGCACCCCATGGAGAAGTACTCAAGCGTATAAAACCCTTGACTATAGTCTCCTGTAACTGCTTCTTTATCTCTTCCAGCTCTACAGTGGCCATTCTATAAGGTTTCCCTAATATAATTAGAAATATGGGAATAAGTTCAATTGAGAACTCAAACTCTCGGTCAGGTGGAAGACCAAACAACTATTCAGGGAATACATCACTGTAGTCCCTTACAATGATCATGTCTTCGAGCAAGATTTTATTCTTTATCTTAATCATTTGAACTAGATATACTTGCTCATAAGGCGATAATATCCACAATTGAGACTATTATTCTAAAGAAGATTCATCCTCCTCCTTACACTTGTAAAGAATTGGAGACTGCTTTGGGAAGTGAATATTGATATCCCTTTCCCAACAGATGATATTGTCTTTATATAAAGATATCCAATACATTCCCAATATAGCATCGAACTCCACCAAAAGAAGTATGATGAGATTTGATGGGAGGTTCAGTGCACAAACATTAACTATAACATCCCAGGTAAAAAAAGGAATATGACATTTTTATATTTATTAATATTTTTGAATTAAATATTAATTTTACTTTAAAGGGTATTTTTATGTTCGATGGAATACCCGATACACAACAACGAGTTTCTTGGAAATCTGACGTTGCACAATAATAATATAATATTATTATTTTAAATGGTAGTTAACGCATAGCCGTTTTATTGGTGAGAATGAATAGAAATAACTAAAATATGATTATACATGTTTTTTAAATGTTTTTACATTTATCCAATAAATATTAGAGGCTTAAATTAATAAATAATCCAATTTTAAGCATAAATACTCAAATATTCATTGAAAGGTCGATTTACCACCTTTTGATGGTGAACCCTCTTTAAATATAGTTTTGGTCACTTTTATATGTTTTATTTTACAAAATAAAATTATTCTTTAGAATTGAGACATAAAAATTTACATTGGATAAAATTTTGGTATTTTTCTGATAAAATTCATTTTTAATGAATTGTGAAAAAATACTGTATTTTAATTCAAAACTGCCATTTAATCTAATTTATTTATAAGGTTAGATTATATTTTTAATTTTTTTAAAGTGTAATTAGATTAATTTTTTACTATTTAATCCAATTTTGGTCATTGGAAGTAATTTCACTATGAAATTGGACATAAATAAGTGTCAATCTTTTGATAGTTAATATTTCTTAAAAACACACCTTTTGTTTTGACAACGGAAATTAATTTTAAATTAATTTATACCACTTATGTGTTTTGAATTTAGAAAAATGGATTCCATATTTGGAATTATGAGGTCTAAATTGTGTAAATATGTAAGTTTTATTTTTAGACATTATGAATATTTACTTCAGTAAATTTTTTATTTACCACGGTTAAATGATAAATTTGGAAAATAAGGGTAAACAAATATTATTATAATAATATAAAATTACCCTAACATGTGTACTAATCCTTTTGGTTGACACATATCCGAACATGGTCTTCCTTGTGTCGATTTTAGGACCCCATAGAGCCACTTGAGGGTGATAATGACACTTTATTTTAATTAACTTAAAGTAAAGACAAAAATGGCATAAAAAAATATCTTTTAGTAAATTAATTTTTACATGGGATTATATAAGTTATATCTTCGACTATAAATATTAATTAGAAATCTAAAAATATTTCCTACATTATGGTATTTTCTTATAATTTTTAGGCATCAAATAAATAAAATTATTTATGACACAATAATGATGCAGTGCTTACCTCATTAATAAATGATTTAAATAAATAAGATTATAATGATTAAAATAATATCCAATACCTATACAATTATTATTGGATGATTTTATTTCGACCATGAGTCACCTTATCTTAGACTTTAATTAGTTTTGGACCTTTAGAAACTGAAAATAATTATATAATAAAATAATATTTTCACACTTTCCTAAAGAGACCCACCTCCCCCTAATAAAAATCCCTAACCTCTAACCCATTCCTCACACCTCTCAAACCCCTTAGATCATCCAAAAACTGCCCAAATAATCTCTCAAGATCCCTATCTTCCTTCTATAATCCTTACCTTAGGAAGAAGGCACTTCAACTAACCCTTTTGGTTCAAACCAAAGGGAGTTACCCGAATTAAAGATATCATCTTCTCTTAAGTTCTTTTGTTTTATTTTACTTATCCATACCCATAAATTCTTTTTATTCCTTTATTTTATAAAAATACTGATATCTGAAATATACTAGGATGTTTTTAATAGAATTATTCAAAATACACTTACACACACCTCCATCTAATGGGTAAAGAACATACTGTTTATGTGGACGACGAACTACTGCCTCATGAAACGATGATTGTTCAAATATCTCCAACCGCCTCTCATGGTGAACATTATGATGACACTATATTTATATATGATATATATTTTATTTATATTTTTTATATTCTTCTGTATTTTTCATTTATATAATACCTTTATGGTTTCCATAATGGGTAAATACGATAATCTCATTTGAGGAAGTGCGGACTACCGCCCCCTCAAAGTGATATGACTCATTAATGCCATATGTGGGACATATAAAGGAAGGAGTTAAGGATATTATATATGATATTATACTGGAATTATAATATAACTATTTATCATTATGTTTTAATTCCATTAAAATAATAAATAGAAATGAAAGTAGTGTTCACGCGTACGTACGACTTACCCTCTCCATGAACGGTGCATTTCATTTCTTATCTCCAAATGTTATGTACTATTATAAATATATATATATACTGGATATATATGATATATATGATATCTAAATCATTAATATCATTCTAGATATAATTGACTATTGACCACATGGACAACTTGTAATTATAAGGTGTTCATTTTTTTTTTGACTCAAGTACCAAATATCGACAAAATGATCGTTATTAACTTAAATGATTACATAATGTTTATAGAATGGTAATAAGTGATATAAAAGGAATAATAAAATTGAAAAGGATCTTAGGAAAGTATAAATTAACTTTAGTTTATTATTCAGGATATTAAAGAATGATCGAGTCAAGTCGGACATGAGGTAAGAGATTTCATCTCAATCTCCTTTCATTGAGTCATATTTTGTTTTAATACATGACTTTATTTATACAATGTATAAAAACCTTTTAATTTTCATTTCATTCAAAGGAAATATTTTTCTACGAAGTGTTTTACTAAACGAAAAAAAGAATGTTTCTTTTAACGTAATCGGTGAGAACAACCTTTCATCCGCCGCGAGTATTATTTGATATTTGGCTTCCTTAACAAACCATATTGTTTTAAAAAAAAGAAAATAAATAACATATAATCTTTTATGTATTTTGGTATTGAAAATGGTTTTGATAATATATTTTATATGTCAATATATTTAAGTAATATATTGTGATTTAAATGTGGAAATGTTTTCTTTCCTTTATATTTGTTGTATGTGTTATGATTTTATAATGGTACTTGGAAATTTGAAGGGTGATTATGTGATAAAACAAATGAAGAGTGGTGTTGTGATAAACCATGATGGGTGGTTAAATTATAACCTCCAATGTATTGGGTATGGAAGTTGGCCGTATGGCTATTCCATTTAGTGATATGTGTGGAAGTCGACCGTATGGTTATTCCATTTAAGTATGTTTATGTCCTAAGTTACCTTTATATGTTATGTGTTCTTTATATGGGTTTTATGGTAATATTTTGGTTACAAAAAGGGTAATCAATGATATTTTATTCAGTGAAGAGTATTTACTACTTCATAAAGGTGAAAAGTATTACTTATGATAAAGTATTCATGGTTTACTTGTTGTTTTGAAAAACTAACAGTTTTACTTATTTGTGTATTCCTTACTGAGATTTTTATGCTCATACCAAGTTATTGAAATGTTTTTCACAGGACATAAAGTGGAATATGTTCAATGATGGGATCAAGAAAAATTCATGCTGTCTAAAACATAGAACTAGACATGACTATTTTTTTCAAGAATTTTTATTTTGTGAAAAATAATGAGAACTGAGTAGAAGTGTCTACTTTGTGTCTTTTGGGATGTAATGTAATAGTTATGACCTAATTCTCTAAAAATATAAACCTTACAAGATCCTAAATGTAAATTATTAACTTAATTCAAGATTATGTAATGTTTTTAAGGCCGGGTCCTTATAGTTGGTATTAGAGGTCGGTTTAGACAACTTTAAGAGTTAGGGTTTTGTTAAATTAATTTATGGTAATGTTTAAATCATATAGAATTTACAAATTACCATGTTGATTCGCCTAAAATATTTCTGTGTTAAGAATGGTTTTTCGTAGAGGAAACAGGGAAGCTATGCTGGGAAGGCATACAAAGGGAAATGGCCTTTCAAAATCAGTATCCGGAGATGGTTAGAATCAGAATTGAACAATTTGTTATAGTGATAGATCAGTTGACTTAGGTAATAAATGGTGGTTGTATTTATTGATGATATTTTGGTTTATTCTAAAAGTAAAGGGGAGCATGAAAGTCATTTAAGGGTTTCCTTTAAAACCTTAAACGAAAAGAAACTATTTAGGAAATTCAGAAAGTGTGAGTTTTGGTTACAAAAAATTTCTTTCCTTGGTCACATTGTTTCAAAAAATGGCATAACTATTGATTTTGTTAAAACAAAAGTTGTTTAGGAATGGACAAGAACCACAAATATAAGCGAGATCCATAGTTTTCTTGGTTTCTCAGGTTATTACCAGAGGTTTTTTTAGAATTTTTCATGGTTATCTAGTCCAATGACTAAGTTAACTCGAAAAGGTGTTAAGTTCATTTGGACAAAAGAATGTGATGATTGTTTTCAGGAATTGAAAACAAGATTGGTGAATGCTCAAGTTTTGTCACTACCTTCCAAAAATGGTGAGATTTTTATTTACAGTGATGATTCGTTGAAAGGACTTGATTTTGTCCTTATGCAGAATGATCAGGTAATTGCATATGCTTCACGTCAGTTGAAACCTCATGAGTTAAATTACCCTACACATGATTTGAAATTAGCTGTTGTTGTTTTTGATTTAAAAATTTGGAGGCATCATTTGAATGGAGTAAAATGTGAAATATATACCGACCACAAAAGTTTAAAGTATACATTCACTCAAAAAGAATTGAACATGAGACAGAGGAGATGGTTGGAATTAATCAAGGATTATGATTGCATGATCCTTTACCATCCGGGAAAAGAAAATAAAGTGCCTGATGCTTTGAGTTGAAAAAGTAATGCTTCATTAACCATGCTATGTTTGGAACGAGATCCTTTGGTTTTTGATTTGATGATCTTTGGCATAGAAGTTTTTGGTGCAGGAAATTATTCTATTTTGTTTTAGGTGTCAGTGAAATCATCTCTATCAGAAAGAATAAAGCAAATGCAAAAGGAAGACAATGAGTTGTAGAAAAAGGTAGAGTTGGTTCAGAAGGGTAAGTTTCCCGATTTTAACATTGATAGTGATTGTGTTTTGAGATTTGGAAAGAGATTATGTGTGCCTTGTGATTCATAGTTGAATAATGAGTTGTTATGTGAAGCTCATAGTTCCACGTTTTCAGTTCATCCTGGCAGTACTAAGATGTATAGAGATCTTCGGGAGTATTACTTGTGGGATGTAATGAAAATTGATATTGTTGATTTTACTGTGAAGTGTTTGATTTGTCAGCAGTTTAAAGCAGAGCGACAGTTACCAAAATGGATGCTTCAGTCTTTACCGGTTCTAGAGTGGAAATTGGAAAATATATCCATGGAATTTGTTATGGGATTACCAAAGACATCTCGAGGTAATAATACAATCTGAGTTATTATTGATCGGTTGACTAAATCTGCTCATTTACTTCCTATTAGAGATACTTTATCTCTAGATCAACTTTATCGGTTGTATGTTAAATAGATAGTCAGGTTACATGGTGTTCATCTCTCCATTGTATCAGATCGTGATCCCAGGTTTACTTCTAAATTTTGGAAAGGCTTTCAGAAGTCATTGGGTACTGAATTAAATTTCAGTATAGCTATTCATCTGCAATTAGATGGGCAGTCAGAACGAACAATTCATACCTTGGAGGATATGTTACATGCTTGTTCACTAGATTACCAGGAAATTTGGTACCAACATATTTTTTTGGTTGAATTTTCTTATAATAACATCTTTCATTCCAGTATATAGATGGCTCCATTTGAAGAATTATATGTAAAGCATTGTCGAACTCTAGCTTTTTGGGATGAAGTAGGTGAAAAGAAGCTGATGAGACCAGAATTGGTAGAAGAGATGGTGGAGAAAGTTCAGTTTATTTAGAATCACATGAGAACGACTTAGAGCTGGCTGAACAGTTATGCAGATAACCGAAGGAAGGATATCTCTTTCGAGGTAGGTGATCATGTCTTTCACAAAGTTTCTAAATGGAAAAGTGTGATGCATTTTGGTAAGAAAGGAAAGTTGAGTCCGAGGTTCATTGGACCTTATGAAATCCTAGAGAAAGTAGAATCCTTTTCCTATAGAGTGGATTTACCTTCAAGTTTATCCCAAGACCCCAATGTTTTTCATGTTTCAATGTTGAGAAAGTATATGCCAGATCCATCTCATATTTTAAGTCCAGAGGTAGTTCAGTTGGAAGAGAATCTCTCTTATGAGGAACAACCAGTCTAGATTCTTGATAGAAGAGAGCAAGTATTGTGGAATAAGATAATTCATAGGGTAAAGGTTTTGTAAAAAAACCATATGGTTGAAGAGGCAACGTGGGAATCTGAAAATTCTACGAGGGGTAAATACCCTAATTTATTTGATAAGTGAATAAAATTACGAGGACTCAATTTCCAAAAAAGGGGGGAAGGATGTAACATCCCAGGTAAATAAAGAAATAACAAATTTTCATTTTTATTAATATTTGTGAATTAAATATTAATTTTACTTTAAAGGGGATTGATATGTTCGATGGCGTACCCGATACGCAACAACGAGTTTCTTTGAAATCTTGCGTTGCACACTAATAATATAATATTATTATTTTAAATGGTAGTTAATGCCTAGCCGTTGTATTGGGGGGAATGAATAGAACAAACTAAAATATGATTATAAATGTTTTTTAAATGTTTTTACATTTTTCCAATAAATATTAGAGGCTTAAAATAAGAAAGAATCCAATTTTAAGCATAAATACTCAAATATTCATTAAAAGGTCGATTTACGACCTTTTGATGGCGAACCCTCTTTAAATATAGTTTTGGTCACTTTTATATGTTTTATTTGAAAAAAATAAAATTATTCTTTAGAATTGGGACATCAAAATTTACATTGGATGAAATTTTAGTATTTTATGATAAAATTCATTTTTAATGAATAGTGAAAAAATACTGTATTTTAATTCAAAACTGCATTTTAATCTAATTTATTTATAAGGTTAGATTATCTTTTTAATTTGTTTTAAAGTGTAATTAGATTAAGTTTTTACTATTTAATTCAATATTGGTCATTGGAAGTAATTTCACTATGAAATTGGACATAAATAAGTGTCAATCTTTTGAGAGTTAATATTTCTTAAAAACACGCCTTTTGTTTTGAAAGCGGAAATTAATTTTAAATTAATTTCTTCCACTTATGTGTTTTGAATTTTGAAAAATGGATTCCATATTTGGAATCAGGAGGTCCAAATTGTGTAAATAGGTAACTTTTATTTTTAGACATTATGAATATTTACTTCAGTAAAATTTTTATTTACCATGGTTAAAGGGTAAATCTGGTAAATAAGGGTAAACAAATATTATCATAATAATATAAAATTATCCTAACATGTTTCCTAATCCTATTGGGTGATACATATCCGACCATGGGTTGGGTTGATTTTGGGACCCCATGGAGCCACTTGAGGGTGATAATGACACTTTATTTTAATTAACTTAAAGTAAAGACAAAAAATGGCATAAACAAATATCTTTTAGTAAATTAATTTTTACATGGGGTTATATAAGTTATCTCTTAGAATATAAATATTAATTAGAAATCTAAAAATATTTCCTACATTATGGTATTTTGTTTTATAATTTTTATAAATCAAATAAATAAAATTATTTATGACACAATAATGATGCAGTGTTTACCTCATTAATAAATGATTTAAATAAATAAGATTATAAAGATTAAAATAATATCAAATACCTATCCAATTCTTATTGGATGATTTTTATTTCGACCATGAGTCATATTATTTTCTACTTTAATTAGTTTGGGACCTTTGGAAACCTAAAATCATTATATAATAAAATAATATTTTCATACTTTCCTAAAGAGCCCCTCCTCCCCTTTATAAAAGCCCTCACCTCTAACCCATTCCTTACACCTCTCAAGCCACTTGGATCATCCAAAACCTGACCAAATAAGCTCTCAAGATCACTCTATTACACCTATAATACTTACCTTAGGAAAAAGACACTTCAACAAACCCTTTTGGTTCAAACCAAAGGGAGTTAGCCAAATTGACGGTATCATCTTCTCTTAAGTTCTTTTGTTTTATTTTACTTCTCCAACCCCGTAAACTCATTTTATTCCTTTATTTTATAACAAAAATAGTATTCTAAATATACAAGGATGTTTTTATTATAAGGATTCAAACTACACTTACACACACCTCCGTTTAATGGGTAAAGAACATACAGTTTCTGTGGACGACGAACTACTGCCTCACCAAACGATGATTGTTCAAATATCTCCAACTGCCTATCATGGTGGAAATTAGGATGAAACTATATTTATATATGATATATATTATATTTATATTGTTTCTATTATTTTGTATTTTTCATTTATATAATAACTTTATGGTTCCAATAGTGGGTAAATACGATAATCTCATTTGAGGAAGTGCAGACTACCGCCCCCTCAAAGTGATATGAATCATTAATTCCATATGTGAGATGTATAAAGGATGGAGTTAATGATATTATATATGATATTATACTGGAATTATAATATACCTATGTATAATTATGTTTTAATTTCATTAAAATAATAAATATAAATGAAAGTAGCGTTCTTGCGTACGTACGACTTACCGTCTCAATGAACGCTGCATTTAATTTCTTATCTCCAAATGTTATGTACTGTTATAAATACATATATACACTGGATATATATGATATATATGATATCTAAATCATGAATATATTTTTGGAGCTAATGGACTATTGACTACATGGATAACTTGTAATTATAAGGTGTTCATTTTTTTTGACTTATGTACCAAATATCGACAAAATGACCGTTATTAACTTAAATGATTACATAATGTTTATAACATGTTAATAAGTGATATAAAAGGAATAATAAACTTGAAAAGGATCTTAATCAAGTATAAATTAAATTTATTTTATTATTCAGGAGATTAAAGAACGATCGAGTCAAGTCGGATATGAGGTAAGGGATTTCGTCTCAATCTCCTTTCATTGAGGCATATTTTGTTTTAATACATGACTTTATTTATACGCTATATAAACACCTTTGGATTTTCATTTCATTCAAAGGGAATATTTTTCTATGAAGAATTTTACTAAACAACAAAAAAGAATGTTTCTTTTAACGTAAGCAGTGACAACGACCTTTCAACTTCTGTGAGTATTTTTTGATCTTTGGCTTCCTTAACAAGACGTATTGTTTTTTAAAAAAGGAAAATAAATACCATATACTCTTTTATGTATTTTGGTATTGAAAATGGTTTTGATAATGTATTTTTTATGTCAATATATTTAATTAATATATTGTGATTGAAATGTGGAAATGTTTTCTTTCCTTTATATTTGTTGTATGTGTTATGATTTTATAATGGTACTTGGAAATTTGACAGGTGGTTACGTGATAAACCAAATGACGGGTGGTTACGTGATAAAACAGGACGGGTGGTTTCATTATAACCTCCAATTCATTGGGTATGGAAGTCGGCCGTATGGCTATTCCATTTAGTGATATGTGTGGAAGTCGACCATATGGTTATTCCATTTAAGTATGTTTATGTCCCAAGTTACCTTTATATGTTACATGTTATTTATATGGGTTTTATGGTAGTATTTTCTTTACAAAAGGAAAGAAATGATATTTTATTTAGTGAAGAGTATTTAATACTTCATAAAGGTGAAAAGTATTACTTATGATAAAGTATTCATGGTTTACTTGTTGTTTTGAAAAACTGACAGTTTTCCCTCTTTGTGTATCCCTTACTGAGCTTTTTAAGCTCATCCCAAGTTATTGAAATGTTTTTCATAGGACATAAAATAGAATAGGGTCGAGAATGGGATGAAGAAAAAGTCATGCTATCTAAAACATGGAACTTGGCATGACTATTTTTTTCAAGAATTTTTATTTTGTGAAAAATAATGGGAATTGAGTAGAAGTGCATACTTTGTATCTTTTGGGATGTAATGTAACAATTATGACCTAATTATCTAAAACTCTAAACCTAAAAAGATCCTTAATGTAAATTATTAACTTAATTCAAGATTATGTAATGTTTTTAAGGCAGGGTCCTTATAATTGGTATCATAGGTCGGTTTAGACAACTTTAGAAGTTATGGTATTGTAAAATTAATATCCATAAATTAATTTATGGTAATATTGAAATGATATAGCATTTACAGATTACCATGTTGCTTATCTTAAGATATTTCTGTGTTAATAATATTTTTTCATAAAGGAAACAAGGAAGCTATGCTGGGAAGGCATACTGAGGGAAATGGCCTTTCAAAATCTGTATTCGGAGACGGTCAGAATCAGAATTGAACAATTTGTTGTAGTGATAGATCAGTTGACTCAGGTGATAAATTATGGTTGTGTTTATTGATGATATTTTGGTTTATTCTAAAAGTAA
Organism: Viscum album; assembly: GCA_963277665.1. Lineage (NCBI taxonomy): Eukaryota > Viridiplantae > Streptophyta > Magnoliopsida > Santalales > Viscaceae > Viscum > Viscum album. Next base: position 168,152,910 of record OY728148.1, read on the forward strand.
ATAGGAGCATGAAAGTCATTTAAGGGTTGTCTTGGAAACCTTAAAAGAAAAGAAATTGTTTGGGAAATTTCGCAAGTGTGAGTTTTGGTTACAACAAATTTCTTTCTTTGGTCACATTGTTTCAAAAAATGGCATAAATGTTGATCCTGCTAAAACAAAAGTTGTTGAAGAATGGCTAAGACCCACAAATATAACTGAGATCCATAGTTTTCTTAGTTTGGCAGGTTATTACCGAAGGTTTGTTGAGAATTTTTCACAGTTATCTAGTCTAATGACTAAGTTAACTCGAAAAGGTATTAAGTTAATTTGGAAAAAAGAATGTGTTGATTGTTTTTAGTAGTTGAAAAGAAGATTGGTGAATGCTCCAGTTTTGGCACTACCTTCCAGAAATGGAGAGTTTGTTATTTACAATGATGCTTCGTTGAAAGGAATTGGCTGTGTCCTTATGCAGAATGATCAAGTAATTGCTTATGCTTCATGTCAATTGAAACCTCATGAGTTAAATTACCCTAAACATGATTTGAAATTATCTTCTGTTGTTTTTTCTTTAAAAATTTGGAGGCATCATTTGTATGGAGTAAAATGTGAAATATACACTGACCACAAAAGTTTAATTTATATATTCACTCAAAATCAATTGACCACGAGACAGAGGAGATGGTTGAAATTAATCAAGGATTATGATTGCACGATCCTTTACCATCTGGGAAAAGAAAATAAAGTGGATAATGCTTTGATTTGAAAAAGTAATTCTTCATTAACCATGCTATGTTTGGAATGAGATCCTTTGGTTTTTGATTTGATGAACTTTGGAATAGAAGTTGTTGGTGCAGGAAATTATTCTGTTTTGTTTCAGGTGTCAGTGAAGTCATCTATATCAGACAGAATAACAAAAGCGCAGAAGGAAGAGAGTGAGTTGAAGAAAAAGGTAGAGTTGGGTCATAAGGGTAAGTTGCTCGATTTTAACATTGATGGTGATTGTCTTTTGAGATTTATAAAGAGATTATGTGTGCCCTGTGATTCACAGTTGAAGAACGAGTTGTTATGTGAAGCTCATAGTTCCACATTTTCAGTTCATCCAAACAGTACTAAGATGTACAAAGATATTTGGGAGTATTACTGGTGGGATGAAATGAAAAAAGATATTTTTGATTTTACTGTGAAGTATTAGACTTTTCAGCAGGTTAAAGTAGAGCGACAATTACTGAAAGGGATGCTTCAGTCTTTACCAGTGCCAGAGTGGAAATGAGAAAATATATCCATGGATTTCATTGTGGGATTACCAAAGACATCTCGAGGTTGTAACGTCCCGGACCCAGCCAGCCACCCGAACAGTTCCGAACGGGTCGGGTGTTACTACCTTAGGCGCACCTTCCCTGAACGCCAAAGGCTGCCGACTAGCAGCGAGGGTCTGAATAGGTATAGTGGGGAGGCTATACCCTCTCAGAGGATCATAGTAAGGGTACTGGTCCAAGTATAAAAGTAAAGATGCAGTGTAAATAAAGACTCAACAGACTCGAACCAGACCCGCAGAGCAGAAGCATAATCAATATATATAAACAACGGAAGCAATAAATATAACAACAACAGCGGAAATAAACACAACAGCATGCTAATATCATGTAACTACAACTGAACAGTAAAACATGCATCCAGAGCAGGTCGTACACAACTGAATATAAAAAGGGCGCTAATGGCTAACCAACAGTAGATACAATAAGTAAGCCAATACAGAAAAATAAACAAAACAAAGTAAACCTAGCTAGGCATGACCTCAAGGTCCATACCATCTCCATGCAATAACTAACGCAGGCCAACTCCTGAAGCTGGCCTCTTTCCTGCACGTAAATCCATAAAGTCTACACGCATCCCAAAGGTCCCGTGTAGGGTGTGAGACAAAACTCAGTAGGATACCACCCAATGGTGCCTACCAAATATATGTGTTTAATCAGTCATGCATTTACAAGCAAAGAAGTAAACAGTACAGTGCACAAGTAAAAACAAACTCCACTGGTGCTCAACAGCCACCAAGGAGTGTCACCTACTTCGGCCAATGCCGGAATCTCTGTCGTGTAACCCGACATCTCGTGCCACCTGACACCTCGTGTCTCAAGTACCGACGTCCCGAAGGCACGCCCAAAATAGTAACCCGACACCATGTGCCTCCTGACACCTCGTGTCTCAAGTACCGATGTCCCGAAGGCACGCCCAAAATAGTAACCTGGCACCATGTGCCTCCTGACACCTCGTGTCTCAAGTACCGACATCCCGAAGGCACGCCCATTTCCTGAAGGCTCCTCACCTTCCCCGTGGATTTCTACGGCAAGCACCCCCAACCAGAAAAACCTAACCGCAACTACGGGGGCCTCTACCCACATGAGTGGTCAAAACCACCTCATCACAGAGTATCTCTGTGTGCACACTAATCAAAGTCCCGGTGAGTGGTAATCACCCAAATAGTCCTAAGCCACCAAACATCTGACACCTCGTGTCCCTGCGACCACGTCGCTCAAGTCCGATGGCCTCACTATCCAAGTAACCCGGGCCATGCCCAACCTGACAGTCGTACTGCCTCAAGCTGACGTCCATGACGCCCAATCCCATGGTCAAAACCACCAAAAGTAACCTGGGCAAAGCCCCAACCTGTGATCAACATCACTCAAGCGCAACCGGGCCAAGCCCAACACAACCCAAAGGGTCCAGCAGTTGCAATTCAGCAATTACATATATAACATGTTTAAACATGAAAACATAAACCAGAAAAAAAAACTAAACAGTTGAATTTCACTATACCAGGTGCTGTCCCATACCAGCACTGAGGTCTTAAATGCCTCCAATAATTATAACAGGCTTTAATAATTTAAACTAACAGTTTAACACAATAATTTTGCAATTAAAACCGTTTTGGCTTTCCTCGTCCAAAATGCCCCGATGCGCCACGACCCCTCACCCGGCCCCGCTCACACAAACTGGTAACCGGGCATACCCAAAAGCATCCCAGAGGTCCCATAAACAATTCAGTATGAAAAAGCAGATAAAACGGGTCCCGCTCAAAAATACCCAAAAACGCGCCAAAGATACTTACCCAAACAACCACGAAAACAAAAAATGAGGTATGCACCACCTACCTAAGACACGCACGATGCTACTCCTCCGGTAACATCTGCCAATTCGGTCTAAAACGCGGTAAATCTACAAAAGATTCAAAATCGCTCAAAGGGCTATAACTCGTTCTAGAACGAAAATCAGACAAAACAGCCAAAGAGGAATCGAGACCTTACCGAGGGGGTTCCAACGCATCCAACCGAGATCGGATCGGAGTTCGGACGAAGAACCGGGAAGCAAATGAAGATTCAGTCGATTTGGGGTGGAGGAGGGGTGTTCTGCCTCAAAAACGAGGCTACTGCCCATTTTAAGTGAAAAAAAGAAATTACACTGCGTGTACTTTGGGACTACACACCATGTATAGTTAATTTAACTGTTCATAAGGCGGAAAGGTTCCGTCGACTTACTTTCTGAGCCTGCTGACATGACTACACGGCGTGTACCTAGGGGTACACGGCATGTAATTGGTTCCTCTTCCCTTCCTCGCCGTCGGACTCACACACAATGTGTATCCCTTATACACGGCTAGACTACACGGCGTGTCCAAGGGGAACACGGCGTGTCCTCGGTTCTACCCGGCCAACAGGCCTACACGCCATGTATGGCCTCACACGGTCGGGGGTATGCACGGCGTGTTCAAAACTACACGCCGTGTAGTAATAAAATTCTACACGGTCACTGCACGACATGTACTCGGCGAGCACATGGCCGATCACTCGCCTACACATACACGGCATGTACTTAAAGTACATGGCGTATAGTCTGGAAATTTCCAGAAACTCTGCATTTTCTCCAGTTTCCTCAGAAACCAGTCAAAAATTTAAACAGGGTCGGGATTTTGACCTATTCTAAAAACTCGGGTTCTTACAAACTCTCCACCTTAACGTAGCTTTTCCCCAAGCTACCAAACGAAACTAGGAGATGGCACCGAACATGCACACCCCAGTTAAACAACCCGGACTACCCCAGTCTCAAAGGTTCCGGCCAAATTCCTCAAGGGGGCTCCCCACCTTAGGAATTTCCTTACCCGGTCTCAAACCAACAAAACGTAAAACAAACAGGGTTTACTAACCTGTTTTCCGGAAGCAAAATCCTCCCGTGACACATCGCCACCCCTACACCTCATTGGTGCTCCTGTGTCGCTTCCGACACCCAAAGTATCCCGCACCGCATCGGTGTCCGCCTCTACGAGGTCCTGGTGCCTAACACCTCAAGTAACCTGCATCCACGATGCCCCGATGCCCACAGAACCTCATGTAACCCGCATCCACGATGCCCCGATGCCCACGACACCTCATACATATATATACATATATATCACGCACTCGAGATGGTGCCAACCCACTGACTAGAATCTAGTCAGTCCACAAAGATCCTGTGTACCCCGTGTACTCAAAACAGACATACCTCTACAGGTCATGCCAAAAAGGAAACATGGAGATCACGGTCACACCGCGGTGTACCTCTAACTGTCACCAGCTCACCGACCTTCTCAGCCTCTGGCAGCTCCATGGCGTGCACCTGCCCTGAAACACGGCTGCCTAACGCCTGACCTCCCTGCGGTGCTGCTCCAGTCACCGGCCACTGAACCCTAAGATGGGTCCCACTATCTCTGTCACGGCCTCCGCGCACAACTGAACCTCGACTACCCTCTCCGGGTACCGAACCTGAACCAACTCCAGATGCTACAGTCTGTCCCGGTCCCTGCCTGCTGGCTATTTGAGAAGGCTGCCTGCAAAACCTCTCCAAATGCCCGTCCTGTCCACATGCCCGACACTCTTTCATAGGCCTACTGCACTGCTCCTGAACATGTCCCGGCTGTCCACACTGGAAGCAAATCACTGAAGAACTCCCACGAGGTGGTCTAGCTAAATCCCTGGCCTGACTGCCCTGCGAAGACTCATACCGTCCATGCTTCCTGCTGTCTGAACCGTTACCCAAAGCTGCCGTCCTGCCCATGCAAGATTTCTCTCTCTCATTTCCCTCAACTATGAGCGCCTGGTTCACTGCTTCAGAGAAAGAACCCAGCCTGAAGATGTTCACCTGTACCCGAATGGCGTACTGTAATCCATCCTCGAAGCACCTCACCCTAGCTGTGTCATCGCTCACCATACCCGATGCAAAACGAGACAAATCTATGGAGGTAGCTGCATAGTCCATAACGGACATATCTCCCTATTGAAGACTCAAGAACTCCCGAGATCTCTCTGCCCTCAACGTCTCTGGGTAGAAGTGCTCAAAGAACCTGCCCTCGAAATAATTCCAAGCCAGTCCCTCATGCCTACGAGCCTGTACCTGTACATCCCACCAACGCTTCGCCGATCCTCTCAGCATGTACGTCGCCAGCTTGACCCTCCGCCCTGGAGGCATCTCGAGCTGCTCGAAAATCATTTGCATACTCTCCATCCAGTTCTCAGCCGCCTGCGGACCACCCTCTCCCTGAAAAAGCAGTGGGTGCTGCGACTGGAACTCCTGCGTCAGATTCGCCATAGAAGGCTATTCACCCTGAACACCACTGTCAATCCCCTGCAAGACACGTACCAGGCTCTCCTGGAGCAGATCGTTGAGCCACGACCTGAACGATACCAAACCCGGCTGCTATCCTGCCTGCACTGGATCCTGAACCTGATGTTGTCCCTGAGCCTGTACCTGCGGCTCGTGCTCTGCCTGTACCGAATTTTGACCCTGATCCTGTGGCACTGTATCATCTCCTGCCTGACGCTCCATCGAGCCGTGAAAGAGTAACCCGCTGAATACCATAAATGGTCAGACAAACCATATATATATAACAATATATTCTACACAGATAAGGAAAGCAGTAAAAGGCAGTGCATAACAACTACCCTTACTCTCCCTCACTACAACCCATGACCCACGGCATCCCGGCCTCATGGCCTCCTTACCCGCTCAATAGAGCCAAGTATCGATAGTACCTTGGGCCATGCCCGTCCCGACAACTCACGTTGCCTCAAAACGATGACCGAGTCGCCCAATCCTGACAGTTACACTGCCTCAGTCATAGTACCTACCTTCTCTCATAAGAGTCAGACCCAAAACCCTACCACATGAAATTCTACAAAAAATAAAGCATGGCATACACATTGCAACAACTAGCAATTCTATCAAGAATTTCACCATTTTACATTTCAAAGAAGATAAAGCATGGAAATTGATTTATTTTATTCACATGGTATTATCACTTCACAAAGAATACGTGCAATTATGAAATTGAAATACCCTAAAAATGTGCCTATCAAAAGCCAACAACTAGCCTTTCCATATCGGGCCAAGGTCCAATTCTCCCTTACCACAATAGGTCAAGGGTCACATATCACAATGCAGTACATCACACACCAAGTGAGACACCGAGGTTGAAATCGTATAAACTGTAATCTGAGCAAAAGCAACAGCAATTCCCACCCGCGGCAACTAGGTCCATCCCTCGTACCTAGGGCTGTAGGCACCCAAGCACAAGCTAGAAACCTAGTTCCTGTAACAACTATCTCCAGTCTACCATATACCAACTAGTAAAACCAGTAGAATAAAACGAGAAGTCTCAATCTCATTAATAGCCAGAAAAACACTACTACTAAGTCCGTGTCAAGAACTCCTCTGATACCACTTTGTAACGTCCCAGACCCGGCCAACCACCCGAACAGTGCCAAATGGGTCGGGTGTTACTACCTTAGGCGCACCTCCCCTGAACGCCAAAGGCTGCCGACTAGCAGCGAGGGTCTGAATAGGTATAGTGGGGAGGCTATACCCTCTCGGAGGATCATAGTAAGGGTACTGGTCCAAGTATAAAAGTAAAGATGCAGCGCAAAGAAAGACTCAACAGACTCGAACCAGACCCGTAGAGAGGAAGCATAATAAATATATATAAACATCGGAAGCAATAAATATAACAACAGAAGTGGAAATAAACACATAAACATGCTAATATCATGTAACTACAACTGAACAGTAAAACATGCATCCAGAGCAGGTCGTACACAACTGAATATAAAAAGGGCGCCAATGGCTAACCAACAGTAGCTACAATAAGTAAGCCAATACAGAAAAATAAACAAAATAAAGTAAACCCAGCTAGGCATGACCTCAAGGTCCATACCATCTCCATGCAATAACTAACGCAACACAGATCCTGAAGCTAGCCTCTTTCCTGAACGTAAATCCATAAAGTCTACACGCGTCCTGACGGGCCCATGTAGGGTGTGAGACAAAACTCAGTAGGATACCACCCAATGGTGTGTACCAAATATATGTGTTTAAGTAGTCATGCATTTACAAGGAAAGCAGTAAACAATACAGTGCACAAGTAAACACAAACTCCACTGGTGCTCAACAGCCACCAAGGAGTGTCACCTGCTTCGGCCAACGCCAGAATCTCTATCGTGTAACCCGGCACCTCGTGCCACCTAACACCCCGTGTCTCAAGTACCGACGTCCCTAAGGCACACCCAAAATAGTAACCCGATACCATGTGCCTCCTGACACCTCGTGTCTCAAGTACCGACGTCCCGAAGGCACGCCCAAAATAGTAACTTAGCACCATGTGCCTCCTGACACCTCGTGTCTCAAGTACCGACATCCCGAAGGCACACCCATTTTCTGAAGGCTCCTCACCTTCCCCGTGGCTTTCTATGACAAGCACCCCCAACCAGAAAAACCTAACTGCAACTACGGGGGCCTCTACCCACACAAGTGGTCAAAACCACCTCATCACGGAGTATCTCTGTGTGCACACTACTCAAAGTCCCGGTGAGCGGTAATCACCCAAATAGTCCTAAGCAACCAAACATCTAGAACCTCGTGTCTTTGCGACCACGTCGCTCAAGTCCGATGGCCTCGCTATCCAAGTAACCCGGGCCATGCCCAACCTGACAGTCATGCTGCCTCAAGCCGATGTCCATGACGCCCAATCCCATGGTCAAAACCACCCAAAGTAGCCCAGGAAAAGCCCCAACCTGTGATCAAAATCACTCAAGCATAACCAGGCCAAGCCCAACACAACCCAAAGGGTCCAGCAGATGCAATTCAGTAATTGCATATATAACATGTTTAAACATGAAAACATAAACCAGCAAAACAAACTAAACAGTTGAATTGCACTATACCAGGTGTTGTCCCATACCAGCACTGAGGTCTTAAATGCCTCCAATAATTATAACATGCTTTAATAATTTAAACTAACAGTTTAACACAATAATTTTGCAATTAAAACCATTTTGGCGTTCCTCGGCCAAAATGCCCCGATGAGCCACGAACCCTCACCCGGCCCCGCTCACGCAAACTGGTAACCGAGCATACCCAAAAGAATCCCATAGGTCCCATAAATAATTCAGTATGCAAAAGCAGATAAAATGGGTCCCGCTCAAAAATAGCCGAAAACGCGCCGAAGCTGCATTACCCAAACAAACACAAAAACAAAAAATGAGGTATGCACCACCTACCTGAGACTCGCACGATGCTACTCCTCCGGTAACACTCGCCAATTCGGTCTAAAATGCGGTAAATCTAAAAAAGATTCAAAATTGCTCAAAGGGATATAACTCGTTCTAGAATGAAAATCAGACAAAACGGCCAAAGAGGAATCGAGGCCTTACCGAGGGGGTTCCAACGCATCCAACTGAGATCGGATCGGAGTTTGGACGAAGAACTGGGAAGCAAATGAAGATTCGGCTGATTTGGGGTGGAGGAGGGGTGTTCTGCCTCAAAAATGAGGCTACTGCCCATTTTAAGCGAAAAAAAGAAAGTACACGGCGTGTACTTTGGGACTACATGCCGTGTATAGTTAATTTAACTGTTCATAAGGCGGAAAGGTTCCGCCGACTTACTTTCCGAGCCTACCGACATGACTACACGGCGTGTACCTAGGGGTACACGGCATGTACTTGGTTTCTCTTCCCTTCCTCTCCGTCAGACTCACATGCCATGTGTATCCCTTATACACAGCTAGACTACACGGCGTGTCCAAGGGGAACACGGCGTGTCCTCGGTTCTACCCGGCCAACAGGCCTACACGCCATGTATGGCCTCACACGGTCGGGGGTATGCACGACGTGTTCAAAACTACACGCCGTGTAGTAAGAAAATTCTACACGGTCACTTCATGACATGTACTCAGCAAGCACATGGCTGGTCACTCGCCTACACATACATGGCGTGTAGTCTAGAAATTTCTAGAAACTCTGCATTTTCTCCAGTTTCCTCAGAAACCAGTCAAAAATTTAAACAGGGTCGGGATTTTGACCCGTTCTAAAAACCCAGGTTCTTACAGAGGTAATAATACAATCTGGGTTATTGTTGATTGGTTGACTAAATCTGCTCATTTCCTTCCTATTCGAGATACTTTGTCTCTAGATAAACTTTCTCAGTTATATGTTAAAGAGATAGTCAGGTTACATGGTGTTCCCCTCTCCATTGTATCAAATCATGATCTTAGGTTTACTTCTAAATTTTGGAAAGGCCTTCAGAAGTTTTTGGGTACTGAATTAAATTTTAGTACACCTTTTCATCCGCAATCAGATGGGCAGTCAGAATGAACAATTCAGACCTTTTAGGTTATGTTACGTGCTTTTTCACTAGATTACCAGGAAATTTGGGACCAACATATTTCTTGGGTTGAATTTTCTTATAATAACAACTTTCATTTCATTATAAAGATGGCTCCATTTGAATCATTATATGGAAATCATTATCTAACTCTAGCTTTTTGGGATGAAGTAGGTGAAAGGAAGATGATGGGACCAGAATTGGTAGAAGAGATGGAAGAGAAAGTTCAGTTGATTCAGAAGCACATGAGAACAACTCAGAGCAGGTATAAAAATTATGCAAACAACTGAAGGAAGGATCTATCTTTAGAGGTAGGTGATTATGTCTTTCTCAAAGTTTCTCAATGGAAAAGTGTGATGTGTTTTGGTAAGAAAGGAAAATTGAGTCTGAGGTTCATTGGACCTTATGAAATCCTAGAGAAAGTGGGATCCATTTCCTATAGAGTGGATTTACCTCCAAGTTTATCCCAAGTACACAATGTTTTTCATGTTTCAATGTTGAGAAAGTATATGCCAGATCCATCTCACGTTTTAACTCCAGAGGTAGTTCAGTTGGAAGAGAATCTCTCTTATGAAGAACAACTAGTCCAGATTCTTGACAGAAGAGGGAAAGTATTGCGGAATAAGGTAATTCACCAGGTAAAGGTTTTGTAGAAAAACCATATGGTTGAATAGGCAACGTGGGAATATGAAAATGCTATGAGGGATAAATACCCCCATTTATTTGATAAGTGAATAAAATTGCGAGGACACAATTTCCAAAAGGGGGGAATGATGTAACATCCTAGGTAAATAAAGAAATATGACATTTTCATATTTATTAATATTTTTGAATTAAATATTAATTTTACTTTAAATGGAATTTCTATGTTCGATGGTTTAACCGATACGAAACAACATGTTTCTTTAAAATCTTACATTGCACACTGATAATATAATATTATTATTTTAAATGGTAGTTAACGCCTTGCCGTTGTATTGTAAGGAATGAATATAAATAACTAAAATATGATTATACATGTTTGTTAAATGTTTTTACATTTATCTAATAAATATTAGAGGCTTAAAATAAGAAAGAATCCGATTTTAATCATAAATACTCAAATATTCATTAAAAGGTCAATTTACTGCCTTTTGATGGAGAACCCTTTTTAAATCTAGTTTTTATCACTTTTATATGTTCTATTTGAAAAAATAAAATTATTCTTTAGAGTTGGGTCATCAAAATTTACATTGGACGAAATTTTGGTATTTTTCTGATAAATTTCATTTTTAATGAATAGTGAAAAATATTGTATTTTAATTCAAAACTGCCTTTTAATCTAATTTATTTATAAAGCTAGATTATCTTTTTCATTTGTTTTAAAGTGTAATTAGATTAATATTTTTACTATTTAATCCAATTTTTGTCATTGGAAGTAATTTCACTATGAAATTGGACATAAATAAGTGTCAATCTTTTGATAGTTAATATTTCTTAAAAACACGTATTTTGTTTTGACATTGGAAATTAATTTTAAATTAATTTCTGCCACTTCTGTGTTTTGAATTTGAAAAAATGGATTCATATTTGAAATTAGGAGGTCAAAATTGTGTAAACAGGTAACTTTTATTTTTAGACATTATGAATATTTACTTCAGTAAAAATTTTATTTACCATGGTTAAAGGGTAAATCTGGTAAATAAGGGTAAAAAAATATTATTATAATAATATAAAATTACCCTAACATCTATCATAATCCTATTGGTTGATAAATATCCAACCATGGGCATCCTTGGGTTGATTTTGGGACCCCACGGAGCCACTTGAGGGTGATAACGACACTTTATTTTAAATAACTTAATGTAAAGACAAAAAATGGCATAAAAAAATATCTTTTAGTAAATTAATATTTACATGGGGTTATATAAGTTATATATTAGAATATAAATATTAATTATAAAGATAAAAATATTTCCTACATTATTGTATTTTTTTATAATTTTTAGACATCAAATAAATAAAATTATTTATGACACAATAATGATGAAGTGTTTACCTCATTAATAAATGATTTAAATAAATAAGATTATAAAGATTAAAATAATATCCAATACCTATCCAATTATTATTGTATGATTTTATTTTTACCATGAGTCATATTATATTTGACTTTAATTTGTTTTTGACCTTTAGAAATGGAAAATATTTATATAATAAAACAATATTTTCACACTTTCCTAAAGAGCCCCTCCTCTCCCTTATAAAAATCCCTCACCTCTAACCCATTCCCCAAACCTTTCAAGCCCATTGTCTCATCTAACACCTTCCCAAATAATCTCTCAAGATCCCTCTCTTACACCTATAATCCTTACCTTATAAATAATACACTTCAACAAACCCTTTTGGTTCAAACCAAAGGAGTTACCCAAATTAAAGGTATCGTCTTCTTTTAAGTTCTTTTGTTTTATTTTACTTATCCAACCCCCTAAAATATTTTTATTACTTTATTTTATAATAACACCAGTATCTTTAATATACTATTATGTTTTTATTAGAATTATTCAAACTACACTTACACACACCTCCGTCTAATGGGTAAAGAACATATTGTTTCTGTGGACGACAAACTACTGCCTCACGAAACGATGATTGTTCAAATATCTCCAACCACCTCTCATGGTGGCCATTATGATGGAACTATATTTATATATGATATATATTATATTTATATTATTTCTATTCTTCTGTATTTTTCATTTATAGAATACCTTTATGGTTTCCATAGTGGGTAAATACGATAATCTCATTTGAGGAAGTGCGGACAACCGCCCCCTCAAAGTGATATTACTCGTTAATGACATATGTGGGATGTATAAAGGATGTATTTAATGATATTATATATGATATTATACTGGAATTATAATATACCTATGTATCATTATGTTTTAATTCCATTAAAATAATAAATATAAATGAAATTAGCGTTTATGCGTACGTACGACTTACCGTCTCCATGAACGGTGCATTTAATTTCTTATCTCCAAATGTTATATACTATTATAAATACATATATATACAGGATATATATGATATATATTATATCTAAATCATTAATATCATTATGGAGATAATGTATTATTTACCACATAGACAACTTGTAATTATAAGGTGTTCATTTTTTTGACTCAAGTACCAAATATTGACAAAATGACCGTTATTAATTTAAATGATTACATAATGTTGATAACATGGTAATAAGTGATATAAAAGGAATAATAAATTTTAAAAGGATATTAATAAATTATAAATTAACTTTATTTTATTATTATGGAGATTAAAGAATGATCGAGTCAAGTCGGACATGAGGTAAGAGATTTCGTCTCAATCACCTTTCATTGAGTAATATTTTGTTTTTATACATGAATTTATTTTTATTCTGTAAACAAACCTTTGAATTTTCATTTCATTCAAAAGGATTCTTTTTCTATGAAGTGTTTTACTAAAAAAATATAATGTTTCTTTTAACGTAATCGGTGACAACGACCTTTCAGCCACTGCGAGTATTATTTGATCTCTGGCTTCCTTAACAAGCTGTATTGTTTTTAAAAAAAAATACCATATACTCTTTTATATATTTTTGTATTGAAAATGGTTTTGATAATGGATTTGTTATGTCAATATATTTAAGTAATATATTGTGATTGAAATGTGGAAATGTTTTTTTCCTTTATATTTGTTGTATGTGTTATGATTTTATAATAGTACTTGGACATTTGATGGGTGGTTACATGATAAACCAAATGACGGGTGGTGCAGTGATAAACCAGGATGGGTGGTTACGTTATAACCTCCAATTCATTGGGTATGGAAGTTGGCCGTATGACTATTCCATTTAGTGATATGTGTGGAAGTCGACCATATGGTTATTTCATTTAAGTATGTTTATTTCTGAAGTTACCTTTATATGTTATGACTTCTTTATATAGATTTTATGGTAATATTTTGGTTAAAAAAGAGTAAGCAATGATCTTTTATTCATTGAAGAGTATTTACTACTTCATGAAGGTGAAAAGTATTACTTATGATAAAGTATTCATTGTTTACTTGTTGTTTTAAAAAACTAGAAGTTTTCTTTATTTGTGTATCCCTTACTGATCTTTTTTATGCTAATCCCAAGTTATTGAAATGTTTTTCATAGGGAATAAAGTGGAATAGGGTCAAGGATGGGATCAGGAAAAATTTATGCTGTCTAAAACATGGAACTAGACATGACTCTTTTTTTCAAGAATTTTTATTTTGTGAAAAATAATGGGAACTGAGTAGAAGAGTATACTTTGTATCTTTTGGGATGTAATGTAACAGTTATGACCTAATTCTCTAAAACTCTAAACCTAAAAATATCCTCAATGTGAATTATTAACTTAATTCAAGATTATGTAATGTATTTAAGGTTGTGTCCTTATATTAACCAGGGAGGAGTTATATACATTGGATGAGATAATGGACCCATTTTCTATTCTCATAGATAAATAAAGCTATATATTTTGAGGTGGTGTTTGAATAGTTCTACTAAACTTAAAAAATATGAAATAATGTGAAGAAATAGAATCAAGTAGCACGTTCGCTATTCTTGAATGAATAATCAGTGTACCTTTCACCACATCATTTTTTGGCTCCACCTTTGCAGTAGTGATAGAATAATCCCTTCCTTGTTTCCTTGGAGGTTGTTTTTTATTGCCTCTAATAACCATGATATTAAGGCATTGGTTTAAAAAATGATCATGTTCCTTGCATTTGAAAAACTACACTACTGGCTAAGTATTGATATAAACCTTCCTTTCTTCTTCCACGTTAGTGGGATTATTTATGTCTCTTCGACGGTTATTAGCCATATGACCCATTCTTCCACATTTGAATCATTTCCTTGACCCCTTTAGACAGTTCCTAGGATACTTCATCCCATAATTTTAACATGCGGGATATTATCTCTTCTTTCCATCATGGGATTTATTTGCTAATCCACCCATATTAGAGTCCACTTTCCACTTTTTTTCACTAGACCCATGAGACCATTGAGAGTCTTCGATCTCTATTTCAACCTTGAGGGAACAACATACAATATTTTCATAAATTTCAAAGTCTCAAATCACCAATGCTTTTCATATACTCAACTTTATTCTATTAAAGAATCAATCCACCTTTCTTTTGATCTTCATGATAAATACGGAGGTGTATCTTGCAATCCTTGTAAAATTTTATTTATACAACCCTATAAAATCATCTTTATTACGATTAAGTCTGAATAACTCTCTTTATATATTGAGATGAAGGGTTTGGGGAAATTATTTATTGAAAAACATTTTCTTAAATTCCTACCAATCCATGGAATCAATTTCCTCCTTGTAATTTGTATTTTTGACAAGTGTCTACCATTGATCAGCTTCCCCATCAAAACGATAGACCGAAAAAAAATTATCTTCTTCTGAGCACTGGAGTATAGAGAATATATTTTAAATAGAGTTAATCCACTATTATGTGAGGAGGGTATAGGAAGATCCACTAAACATGGGAGTCCTTTGCTGCATGAAGGATTCGACGACAACCTTATATTTTTTGGAGAAGGAGGTAATTACACAAGATTAAAGTTATTATTCATAACTTGCTCCAGTTGAGAAAGTACTATCATATAATTTCAAGAACCTGTTCTCATCACATTTGGAATATAATTAGGGAAATCATAACATTTCTTATGACATTGATTTTTGGAATGTGTTCTTCTGTTTCCCACCATTAACTAAGAAAAATAAAGCATAATTAGGGGGCTTGAATACTTAGCTAATAAGATTGTAAAAAGAAACTTTGAACATAAAAAGGATAAACTTTTAAAATAAAAGTATATCCTAACTTGTGATTCATAGGTTTCAATCTAGGTTATCCAAGGTTTAATTTCTAACATATACTTTTATGGGATTTTTTCCCTTAATAATGGTTCATAATGAGCTTATGAATTCACTAAATCATATCCTCTAGGAGTGTCAAAACAGGTGTGCAGTAAGGTCCATTTTCGTGTACCAAGTTTTCTCGAGTCAGGCCTGGAACACCTTGTTAGAGTTGTTACTCCTAGGTTTATTTGTTCCAAAACCACGTCTAGTTGTAGTATCTAGATAGGGATGTATTTTCTCGATAAAACACTTACTCTATACTTACCAAAATTTAGGTATGTTTTCTTAGAATTAGTATTATCCATAAGGTTCTTACTAAAGTGATCTATTCCTAATCTCCAAAAATAACTAGACCTTCTTCTGATACCAACTATAGTGACCCTAACTTTTTATACATATCATTCCATGATTTTAAGCATAATTAAATATCAAATTACAATACATGGATTGTAAAGTCTAGTGTCTTGGAGATTAGGTACATAATTAAACATCATGATTCTAAAATAAGAACATATTTTATTTAATCTTCATAAAGAGATCCTAACTTCCTTTAAGTCCTTACATCTACATAGGATAACCTAGGGGAAAATACATGAGCAAAGGGATGATCTAAAAATCCTAGTAATGAAATAAAAATTAAAATAAAGCTTAGCACATGGGTTAGAAAGCATAACATACGGATATAAAAAGGCATGGAACATGATTAAACACAAGGAATAATAAAATATAGAACATGGGATCATATAATCATGGAATAATAGTAATGTGGAAAAAATATTAAACATGACTTGAGTATGATTCAAGGATCATTGCATATAGAGTATCAAAAGTCAAGGCTAATCACAAAGACCATTACACATAGAGCACGGGTCAAAGCTAACCACCAAGACTATTCCATATAATGTATCATGAGACTAAACATTACCAAATGAACTATAGAAATATCTGGGATCACCCTTCATAACATGTTCATGAATATGTATTCCACATTAATAATCATACATAAGGAATCAAACTTAAATATATGGGTTACCCATGGTAAGAATTGGGTATCATAATCTTGGAAAAAGGCATAACATAAGAGATTATCACAATGGTGTCCATGGAAGAAAATATTTAAATCATAAATGGACATTCATAAGGTAAAATAGGCATAGATCATGATAGGTTATGTAAATATGAAGTGAATACATGAAAAAATTTATTTTACGAAACTTTATAAATAAAACATTTTAGTGCAGTTTAAGGAAAATATTTAAGAGCATTTAAAGAAGAAAAGGGCATAATATTTCATATAAAAACATAAGTGATCCAAAAAAAATTTCATAATAAAATTAGTAATTTTATAAAAATAATGGTGGATTAAAATAGATAATGGATCACACTTGAAAATGGGTAAGAATTTGGGAAGTTCCCTTAAATCAGGCTTGCATATTGAGAAGAATCGAGTAGGGAACCTTTTAAAAACATGTATATCCAAGAAAATAAGGATGAATGGATATTTATACATGATTTTGGAACATATAAAAATCATTTATAATATGTACATAAAAATAAATATAATTTCATTTGGGTAAAAAGAGAAAAATAATAACCTGAAGGAATAATGGAGGTTCAGGTAGAATCCCTTACCTTAAGTCTAAAGGTGTTCTTCACTTGATGTTAATTTCATGGATAATAAAATTAGATTCATTAATTAATAATTAAAAAACTATTTATACCTGTATTTTATTTATTATAATTTTATTAAGTTCATTTATGGCCTTTTTTTGTTGGGTTAATAGATTCAATTTCATTGTTTAGGAGCATTGGTTTCCTTGATTTTCAGGATCAGTTTACTTGTATACATGTATGAAAGGTCATGTAAAGTGGGGGTAATTATACATAATTTAACTTATATGTTATTAATGATATTATAGAGGTTAAATTTTTCTTATATATCATTTGGTTTTATGTAATTAGGATTAATCATTAGATAAATAGTTAATGATAATCGTTTGGGTTTATTTTGGCGATTTTTGATCACAATGAACACATTTTTTCTATAAATTAGTATCATGTGTAAAAAATGATTCCATAACATTAAATAATATATAATAAATATATTATAATCTATTTTAACCATAAAAATGGTTTTATGAACAGCCTTGAAGATGGTAATGGAAATTGAAAACACCATCGTCCCTGAATGTGATAAATTAACACATCACAAACAATGTCTTATTTTTTAGTAAAAAAGGAGGGGAAAAGAGAGATTATGATGAATTATTACATTATAATAACAAAATTAAAGTATATTTAAGTTACTATAGTTATCATACCATTTGTATTAGGGGAGGTTATTAGAAAAAAAGAAAATAAAGGAACTTGAAAAGAAATTAAAAGAAAAGGAAGAGGGTTTTACCTCTTGATTTATTCTTCTTGAGAACCTCCTTATGGGATTGAATTTAGTATTTTGTTAAGAAAAAATGATCTTATACTTGGGGGAGGGTCTGGGGAAGATATTTGAGTAGAATTTGGACAAGTCTCAAGGTTTTAGAGGTGTGAGGAGAATATGTGGCGAGGGGTGGTATTTATAATAGAGAAGAGGGGTGCTTTCTCATTATTTAATTCATTAGTTTATTATTTTGACCAAGACAAAAAATTTTGTTGATTATTGAGACTAAATAAAGTAATTAGATCATGTGAGTTCGAACCAATGGTACTTACATCATACATGACTCAAGGAATAGTGTATTTAACTTATAATGTATATATACCATAAATTACCATATTTTACTATCCCTAAAAAATTCAAGTATTTCAAAAAAATCCTAAAAATTCACCCTAACCATTTTTTTATGTTTATAATTAAAAAATGAAATCAATTTTATGAAAATAATTTTCTAAATATGATAATGTTTTATTATTAAAATCATAATTTACTTAAAAAATATAGATTTTAATATTATAACTGATTTTATATCACTTTGAAAAATTAAATAAGGTCTCATAAAATTATCTTATAATCATAAGACATAAAAATAATAATTTATGAATACATTTTATAAAAATAATTTTTCTTTAAAATTATTAAATTATTCATAAAATTGTAATTAAATATTTACAACTTACAAAAATACCTACACTTAATTAATAATTATTAAAATATTTTTTTACTTATAATATGATATAATTATATCATATTGTCACTTATAGGATGGATAAATTTTATTTATACTTTCATTGGTGATGTACTGTTCAATTTCTGGTTTACTATTCATAAGGGTTATGTTACTATTCCAATGGCCAAGTTACTATTCCTTTGGTATATGTTCCTTAACTTCTAAAAATGCCTTTTTATTTCATTAATCCTTCATATATAAAGTTTTTATTGTTTTATTAATTTTATTCTAAGTGATTATACTATATGAAATAATTATAATAATTGAATTTCCGTTGATAGAATTTAGGGTTGTTACATTATAAAATAGTGAGTATAGGCTATACCCATGGTTCAATGAACCGTGAAAACTTATATTGTCAGTATAAATATGAGCTATATACATGGTTTGAAAATTATATACACATGGTTACGAACCATTATAATAGGTTTAAGGTAAATATTTCACCGTGTCAATAACCATATACCCATGGTTCTGAAACTGTGGCTATAAGATTTAAAAAAAATGCCTACCAATAGATTCGAACCCTGGTCCACCTCTATAAAATCCATATACCTAACCACTACACCACATACATTTATTGGTATATAAATATATATTTACTAACATATATTTTTCTAAACCATGGTAATAGGTGGAAAACCATGTAAAAAGGTTTTCCCATGAAAATGTTTTACCCACAGATTTTTTCCTATACTTGCATGAGAAAGTTATAGCCACAGTTTAACAAAACTGTGGCTATGAGGATAACCTATTCCCATTTTTTTTGGAGAACCGTGGGTATAAGTTTTGATAAAAACCCTATACCCATGGTTTTTGGAAAACTGTGTGTATAGGTTTGACCTATACCCATAATTTTTTGGAGAACTGTGGGTATAGGTCTTGAATCAAACCCTATACCCATAGTTTTTGGAAAACTATAGCTATAGGGGTGAACTATACACAAGTTTTATAGATAACCATGTAATAGGTTATAAATTACCACCTATATCCACGGTTTACTAAAACCATGACAATAAGTACTAAACCAAACCCTATACCCATAGTTTTTGGAAAACCATGGGTATAGCCTTGTTTTCTAGTAGTGTGGCCAATTGGATGTTATGACATTAGCCCATTAAGCCATTAGTAAAATTGGAAAATTTTCCATTATAAAATTAGGAAAATGGGCCATTGATCCATTAGGAAATTAGACCATTAGGCAAATTATCCAATTAGTCATTAGTCCATTAGTCCATTAGGACAATTGAGTGTTTTCCAGTAGTGTTTATTTATTTTTATCTATTTTATAAAATATTATTCTCATGTAACTATTATATTTTTCTATATATATACCTTAAATATATAACTATTTAAATATTATTCTCATTATTGGGCTTATACAAGTTTTTTATTCCCTTTGAAATTCAAACTTTTACATAAACTCAGTCTAAGGGAACTTTCCCACTTCTTATCTCACATCGAGAATCAGCCCGATAATTTTTTTAAACCATAAATTAACTATAAAAATACTCATTGTTTTATAGATCACCCTCTTGGTTCAGCTCTAGTTTTATGGAAAACAATAAGACCTTTCCTTATTTAAAATGTTCCTTTACTTATTTCATAAACCTTTATCCAAGTGGTATGTTTTTATTCTTTGTTCTCATAGATCCTTATTATGAAATATTTATATTGGAATTAAATGATCAAGAACTATGTTTCATTTTCAAATATAAACATAAAAATTATTTAATTACTTATTCTCTTGGGAATCCTTAGTACTTATCCTTCAGTTATTCCTTGAATTAAAAATATGAAACTCACTTCATTCTCATGGGTTTAATCATGCTTATGATTTACGTATGGTTAATTTTCATCATATATAATGCATATGTATGGTTTTTATTTATGTGATGGGTGGGTTTGACATTATATATCCCTCCAATGCATTGGGTAAAGATTTATATCTCCTAAGTTTCTATGTAAGGGGTTTGAGAGTGAACCTAATCCACCATGGAACTTTTTCCACTTTATGATGATTATCTTTAGAGTGAACCTTGGATTATGCTTATGATATCATATTTTATATTTTTCCACAATTTTATGATCTTATTAAATTATTTACTTATTCCATTTCTCCATTATTATGATAATCATATTTATGATATCATGTTATGCCTCTCGACTCTCATTTTATGCTTTATTGATATGTTTATTACCTTATTGGGCCTTATAGGTCACCCTTTTCCTTTTGTATTTCCCATGGATATCCCATGAACTTTTAGAAGATATATTGGATTTATGAGAATTAATTTTAGTTTTAAATGGAGATGATTTTTTATGTTTAATAAGATGTATTTGTATGAATAATATTCCAATGACACTAGACCTCTATATCCTCAACTTGTATTTGTTGGAAAAATATGTTATGAATTATTAAATAAAGCATGTTTAAGGATTATGTCTCTATAATATGTAAATTAATGACTTTTATTAAAACTTTTAATTTTTGAAATGAAATCCAACTATTTAAAATAAGAAATGTGCATCAAAACCGACATACCTATACTATAAAGAAAGTATGGGGTGCACTTCATTTAAAAAAATAGATGGTATATAATTTAAATATACAATAATAATTTTATGTGAAATTAAACCATAACATAATTATGTTCCTTTTTTATATATTCAGATTCATGAATCAAAATCCAAATCCACTTCCTTCTTAAGTCAACTATTATGTAAGGAGGCTTGTATAAATAAAGAGAGACCTCTAGTAGATGAAAGCACACAAATAGTATGGGAATTAGGTGTAAGTTTTTTATAATAAAAAAATTTGATTTAAATATATATTAAATAACATTGAATACTTATTTTATTAGATTTTTTATTCGGTTTAGGCATAAGAATCTTCACCAATATACCCAATAAACGACTACTCTTAGTGGACTAGAAGCTGTCAGAACAATATGGCCGCATCATATGTGTTAGTTTTGAAGTATTCTCTCGAACACATTTTGAGAAATAAAAGACACAAAGGTAATATTATGAGAGAATAAAATACATGTAGGAATAAATATATGTTTAAAATGAAAAAGTTAGTTAGTAGTCTAATTGGATAGAAGTGTTAACGAGAATACATCAAGAAGAAGAAATAATAACTTAATAACCAATACATAAAGAGACACTCCCCTCATATTTGAGTCTATACATTCCCCTAAAAGGAATACCTTACCTGAAGTAATTAATTTTTTCATAAAATTTTATACTAAATTTGATCAAACAACAATGATACCTTTATGGTGACAAAATTCTACATAGTAAAATTGAATAAGATTTATATCCACCATCACCCAACCACCACCTTATTGTAAGGGGTACATTATGAAATATCAAAGGAGGTATTACACATAATAAATAACTTAATAAATATCATGTGATAGTATGGATTCATGTATCTCATGATTAGATCACTAAGCTACCTACCCCCTTAATGATCTGGATGTTCGCACGATCAAACTTTCTATCAAAACTTTTATAGAATGGTCATTTAATCTTGTAAAAACACATGATGATAATGATTAATTTCCATTATAATTTATTTTTTATGTAAAAAATTTAAAAAACAATACAAAAAGGATTAAACTTAGTAATGTTATTACATATGGAGAAAAGTAATGGGAAACAAAAGGTATAATCAAAATAATCTTAAAGATCAACTGATAAATAAAAAATAACTTTCAAGAGTATCTTTAATCTGCTAAATAAACTACCACATTTACTAATATTAAAAGTTTATGTAGATACAATGTTTAAAGATAATAATATAAAATTCATTGATTTTGAAGAAAAAATATACGAAGAGTCCATTATATACAATATTTTTCTTGGGAATGTAGATGAAATTATCAAGAATGGATGGTTGGGAGTCTCAGTTATAAATGTATACATGAGGTGAATTTTCATAATATATTTTTCCAATACCAGATATAATGTTAATTAAATTTAAATGCTATTCATATTTTTTTGTAGATGTATTTTTTAGTACTATGTGAAAGGAAAACCCTACAAAAAAAAATTTCACTCATTAGTCCTCACATTACTTATACAAAAAAGGTCATTATAAGAAAAATAAATTTCAATAATAGTGGAGAAACTAGATGAAATTTTTTAAAATAAAATTACAGATTCAAAACTCTTATTAATACCCATAATGAAAAGGTAAAACTCTATAATCTAATCATAAAAAATATATTTTGTTTCTTTCACTACTTATTAATTTTTGTTTTTTTGGAAGCATTGTTTTTCAATTACAATCAATTAGAATACTAAAAAGATTTATTTTTTGGATTCAAAGAATATATTTCCAAAAAATCAACCACACATTATGACCTTAATCAATTTTTAATACACTAAATTTAACATTTTTCAAATAAACTTCAAGCTATAAATTTCATACTATGTTTTAAGGATTTTTTTATGATAGGGAAGCATTTCAATATCATCAAAATCATGATATGAGGATGATCCATGATCATAAGAAGCTTATATATTTCTAAAAATGGATAAGTATTAAGGTATACATAATAATATTTCAATATCAAAACCTATATCAAAACAAATTACTTATTTTAATTAATTTTTCTATAATGTCCAAAAAAATAACGAAAATCGTTGTGGTTATAACATTTGTAAATTTATGAAAGATATCAAATTCCATAAAAAACTAGCATCTCTAAATAGGTATTTTCGATGATAATTAAAATTTCATTTAAAATATTAATTAATTGTTAATTTATATTTTTTTAGTAGAACCAGGACCATCGATAGTTCATATATTCAAAAGTAGAAATAGATTTTTTTAGAAATGAGTGTGTACAATTCATGGAATCATAATGTTTGTATACATCATAAAGAGGTTATTTCACACTACTTCTTTTTTAGTTAATATTCCAATCATTTTTATCCATTAATTATTTAGTTGATTTTCACAAAGATCATAAATATGTGACTTCATTGAGAATTAATTTTTATCTAATAATTTTTATGCACTTAATATAGACAAAATTGATAGAGAAAAATAAATTCGTGATGAAGGATTTGATAAGGATGATACGATCAGGTAATATTTGTTCTCTCTATAGATCTTTTTGTTCTTTATTTGATTTGTTTATGTTCAGTTGTGATGAAAATCATTCCTTTTTAGTTCCAAGACCCTTTAATAAAATTCTTTTGAGACAACTCTGTGTTTTATTGATAAAAAAATATCAATTTTAATGTGAATGAATCATCTGCACCTCAATATGATACATGGGATGATTAGTATGACTCAAATCATGTGTTTTTATTTTAAAATTGACATTTTAGTTAAAAAAACATGTCACTCACTGAAAACCAAGGAAAAAAATTCATATTATTTTGATAATTTAAGAGAATGTTCCTTAAGTCATTTATGATGTGAAAAAATCAACCAAATCTCAATATGATACATGGTGTGATCAGAATGACTTGAAGTGCATGTTTTAAGTTTAAAAGTGAAAATTTAGTTAAAAATGTGTTTCAATCTCTAAAAACTAATAAAAAACTCATATGGTCTTGATACTTTAGTAAAATTATCCATAAGTCATTTTTGATGTGTAGGAATCAACCACTCCTCAATCTAACACACACAATGTTCCCAGTATAACTTAATGTGCATGTTTTCAGTTTAAAATTGACATTTTTTCTAAAAACATATATAACTCACCGAAAACCAAGAAAACAAACTTGGTTTGTATTTATATTTTAGTAAAATTATCCATAAATAATTTTTTAGGTATAGGAATCGACCACATGTCTATCACAAACCGACCCAGATGACCCTTTAATCTAGGTTCTAAAATGATTTGCAATAAGACCCAAAGGGTGTTCCTAATCCCCATGGGATGGAGAAAAGAACTCAAGAAACAAGAAAAAAGGGAAATATTTATACCTACTAGACACAACAACCAACATGAAATATAAGATAATAATAGATAAATATATCACACCATAATAGGGTCAATAGTGGAAAAGTGATACATAATTAGAAAAAAAACAAAAACCCTAGTACATGATTCAAGTGTAAAAAAATTATAAAATATGATAACCACTATCTATATGTGTCAAGTGGGAAACATACCACTTGCTCACCACCAGATTTAGAAACCTAGATAACTCAATTACCCTTCATCTCACTACATTTCCTTTCCATTTTTTGTATTGGAAAAAAAAGGTCTACACATGAACAAAGTTGTGTGTAGGGTGTAAAAAACAATAAAAATGGGATCCCACCAAGTATTCTATAATAATTCTATACAATAATCCAAATATTCTCATTTTAGAAGAAAAAATAAATGATATACATATTATAAAAATTATCCAAAAACATGGAAACTCACTATTTTTAATAGTTTATAAACAACTTCATATAAAATAGTTTTCAAAGAACATTGATACCATCCATTTATCATTTTGAAAGCATGAATCATATATCCAAATCAAAGTAAATCAAAATAGAAAGTACCCCTATGATAATATAGGTATAGGCTAGCTAGGTTTCTCATATAATGATCAATCATGACTAGTGAAGACTAAACATATCCAAAACACAATGACCAAAGGAGTATAAGAATACCCCTATGTGTAATTACCCATATGATATCATATAAAAAAACACCAATACAATGAAAAATGGATAATAGGAACACGTTGATGTGTAATTCCCCCTAATAATCATGGAAACAAGTCCCTGAAAGCCCCCCTCCTGAGTACCCCAGGCTTCTGTGTGCTGAAAATTTCAAAAAATTTATAAAGATATTATTACATTTCAATAATAAAACCAAAAAACTTTTTCACACCAAAACCATGCATTGAAATCCACTTTTCCTAAACAAGTCAATGATTATTTTAAATCAACCTTTATCAAATAAAAAAGTGAAACCCATTTTATATCAAAATCCACCATACATGCATTTAAAAAAATTGGAGATCATAATATTTAGAATTTATAATTCAAGTATATAAATGATAAAGAATTCATAGTTCATATGACTTAGACTTGAGATGAAACCAACCAATTAAAACACTTGGTATTATAACAATTCCATAGGATTTTCACACAAAAGTATAATCTAGGGATCTAGGAAATGAGATAGAGTCCTTAACCCTGAATATCCAATTAATAATCTCAAATTAATCAATTTATAGAATAAATAAAATGAGATAAATAAATTACCACAAAAATTACTTAATAACGCATAATGATAAACAATGATCTATACCCTAATTCCCAATTCCATGATATATTTAAAAGTAACCCAATTAGATCTTGAAATAACCCTTAGATCTAGCCTCAACAATGGTAATATAATATTCCATTCAAGGAGAAAATATTGGATTTAAAAGAATAAAAATAATAGATATATACCTTTGAGAAATCTAGATCCAACACCCAAAGATCTATCAAAACTAATCACTATGAGGCAAGGAATCCCCAAAATATATAAGGGTATTCTCCTAGATTAATATATTAATCCATAAGAAGAATAATGAGAAAAAATAGAGGTGTTTTGGGTCTTAAAATAAAAATTGGATTAATTAATTAACATTTTGTAGTTTGGCTATAGAGTTTGGAAAGATATGCGCCAGCTGTATACCCATTTCTGGGATACTGGTGAGGCCACATGATTTCACTGCACAATTTAAAAAAACATGCACCGACCATGAAAATTACTCTATCTCATGTTTTATTGTTTTAGAAGAAGTCCACTTAGTATGGTTTAACCATGTTCCAACTATGAACCCTCCTCTAGAACTCTAAAACAAGTTGTAAAGTTTCTTGGGATAACTCACATGGTTTTACCTAATCACATGCTAACTAGGAATAGTCCTATGAAACTATAAAACATATTTTTTTACCATAAAAAATATAATAAAATATAAAACCAAGAGATGGTAGAAAAATTATATCCATATATAAAAGTGATTTTAGTTTGTGACAATTCTCTCTACTATATCACTTTATTCCCCTAGAAAGTCATGTATCAGATGGTTGATCCAAAAAGATATAAGGAAATTTTTCCCTCATCAATGATTTAGAATCCCATGATTTTTAAAAATATGAAATGTTCCACCACAACACTTGGACTAATTAAATATAATTTCCACATAGGTCTTTCTCTTGATAATCAGCAATATGTATCGGTTCCTCAACTATATACACATTTAGCTCCAGAGAAATATCCTCACAATTCATGACATGAGAAGTATTATGATGATTTTTCTTAAGCTGAGATATATGGAATACATCATGAATAATAGTAAATTAAGACAAAAATACCATTTTATATATCACCTTCCTAATTAGATCAATAATCTCAAATGGTCTAACATATCTCGAAGCCAACTTACCCTGATTCCCAAGTCTACAGTGACCCAACTAAGATGACATTTCAAGAAAACCCAGTCACTAACTAAGAATCAAAAATGGAAGTGCTTATGGTTCAAATAAGACTTATGTTGATTATGGGAAATTTATAATCATTAACGTATGACCTAAATCATCACTAAAATCTCTTAAGAAAATGCTAGGTACCATAAGGGAATCTTCACTCGCCTCCAACCAACAAAGAAGAGATTTACAAGAGAAAACATATAGAGACTCAAAAAGATCTATTTTAATATATTTCTGGTAACTATTATTGTAAGAAAACTGAAATGATCCCAGATGGCTATCACAAGATCCTATAAAATCCAAAATGAAATTACGAAGTATATCCTATAGGATTTGAAAAGCATGATCTGTCTGACCATCTGTTTGAGGATGGTAAGCTATACTCAATATGACTTGATTCCCCATTTCCTTATAGAGACCCTTTAAGTACCAGGAAGTAAACCAAGGATCCATTTCTAAGACAATAGTAGATGAAACCCCATGAAACTATAAAGACCCGTAAATTTCAAGGAATTTTTTATATTAAATTATTTGGGATTTTACGAGTACGCGGTTTCTAACGGCACCTGATTCTGAGGCCCAGTGTGCCCGAAATCATTTTCTGAATTTTAGCTTGGGTAAGTTCAGCGAACGAACAAGCGGGGTTTTCTATCTTTTGAACCAGTGCTCGGATTTGAAATCCGAGGGCACCAATGGAATCGTAGATCCGGTAATTTCTTAAGAGGACTTTTACTGTAGATGCGTTTGCATGGGAGAAGAAGTTTAATTTTGTGGTTTAAATAAGAATTGAATAAAAATTGTAGAACAATTTTTATTCTTTATTCTAAGTGGTTATATCCTAGGTGTGGGAGTTGGGGTGGGACCCACAAGTTACTAACTACACTTGAAAGGATAAAGGTGAGGTGGGACCCACATGAGTCCCAACTCTTCACATTCCCTATCTCCCTAACTCCCCCCTTTATTTGAGTAACTCCCCTCTCTCCCTCTTTAATAATGCCAACTAACATTAATTTAATTAATTGAACCTCTTCAATTAATTGGATTAAGTTTTGAATTTTGAGTTTTTGAAATGCATGGAAAGGTAAAATAAAATAAGGGAAAGATTATTTTATTTTGGGTTAGCTTGTTGTGTTGGGAATTAGGGAGAGAGCTTTAGCTTTAATGGAAGAACATCATTCTACCGTGAAGAACAACACCCTTTGACGAAGAACGCTATCACCACAAGGAGAGGCGACGTGCCATTCCTTCTTCTCTCCGCAGCTAGTGTGAGATGTCGTCCCCTCCTTGGACGTATGCCAACACCATCCTCAAAACCTCACCCCGCGACGCCATCTTCTGCGTCGCCGGCAAACGACATCGTTTATCGAGGTAGGGGTTAAGTTCAATTTTTAATGAATTAAAATTGATCTTGTTTTATCGTGGAGAATCCCGTATACCTTGGCTGATTTTTATCGACATAACAGGAGGATATCAGACCAAAAAAACATGGCCGATTTCTCCTCCCCTTATCTTGTTAATCTTTGTTGATCATTGTGGCGAAGGCGGCGCAGTGCCGTTGAACTGCGCGTGAATGAAAAGGACCGTGGCTGAAGCGGGCCATGGCAATTGTGCGCGGTGCTAGAGATTCAAGGGGCCGCGGCCGGGGCGGGCCACGGTAGAGGGGCGCGGCGCCGTCGCGCCGCGTCGGTCGGACAGGAACCGCGACCAAAGCCCACGACAGAATTCAATGGGGCGGCCGGCTCAGCCGGCCGCCAGCGCCACCTGAAGGCAGGACCCGTGGGGGTCCCGTGGTTACACCCAAGGCCGACCATTACGGCCGACAATTTCAGAAAAACCGGGGGGGGGGGGGGGGTGTAACCCCCCCGAAAGAACCCTAGGGCGGACCCCATGGGTCCGCCTTTTCGGAGACAAGGGGGCGGCGCCCCCCCTTCGCACCTCGCTCGGTCGTGAGCCGAGCCGCGACCGGATTCCGAGCCGGGCCGCAGGCCATGCCCAGCCAGGCCGGGCCGGGACGTGCCCAATCGGGTCGGACCTGTACTCGGGTCGGGTCAACCCGGTTCGGGCCGACCCAGGGGGTATTGGGCCGAGTCGGACTGGGCCCGAACCCCCTATTTTCATACCAGGTTCGTTCAAATGCCCATATCTTGGGATATGGATCTCCGATCGATGCACCATCAGTTGTGTAGGGATCACTGGATCTAGATGGTCATTTAGGTATATTATACTCAAGGTTTCCGTGAATATTGTGTACAACCAAGTTGGTACAAACCCGAAACCAACCGGGCCCTCGGAGCAGAAACAGTTATAACTTGAGCTACGGACGTCTGATTGAAGTGTCGTCAACTTTGTTGGTTTCCTTTTAGTGAGATGGATCTTTTGGTATACTTCACCTCAGGTTTGGACATAGTTGGAGTATGGCTAGGTTGGATTGTACCCAAAATTCAAGAGGGCCCCAAGAACGGAAAAGCCGATAACTTTCAGACCGGACGACTGTTTGACGAACCGTCAGCGGTGTTAGTAATCTCATTGAGAAACGGTCCCTTTGAGTATACTTTATGAGAGTTCGGGGTATAGTTGAGATACGGTCGGGTTGTTTTGTACACGAAACCAATCGGGCCCCTGGGACGAAAAGGCTAATAACTCATAGACCGGGCGTCCGATTGACGCGCCGTCAATTGCGTTGAGACCCCAGAGACGAGGAGGTCCTTTGTGATACTTCTTCATGGGAATTTGTGATACTTGGAGTATCGACCAGTAGCTCGTGGAGCAGACCCTCCCGGAGACGAGCGTACCGAGTATGAAGACATTGTAGCTGGCTGAGACCTGATGACTGCTGGTCTGATTCGAGTCAGTGTGACTTGTATAGCCCAGTGTGGAGCAATAATGTGTTGGGGTGGCAGACCCATGGCGGGGAGCACTACTTTGTTTGGGTGGCAGACCCGTGGTATTCGACAGAAGGAGTACCTCTGTAGGCTATTAGGGGGAGAACTACTGTGTTGGGGTGGGAGACCGATGGCGGGGAGCACTACTTTGTTTGGGAGGCAGACCCGCGATACTCGATAGGAGGAGTACCTCAGCAGTCTAAGGTTAGTGAGTAGTGCCTCAGAGTTGTGACAGGATCACTGTACTCGTCAGAGGAGGAGCTCTTCAGCAGTTGTGGTTTCAATATCTTTAATGAAAATCCTGGTTTGAGCTGAGTCATTGACCTTTGTGATTTCCTCATGATTGAGATGGGTTACTTGGTAACTTAGGTATATGTATGGGCATATACCTAATTAGTGGTTATCCGTTGATTTCATATCTATGTGATACCTCATGATTGAGATGGGTTACTTTATAACTTATGTATAAGTATGGGCTTATACCTAAGTAAGGGTTATCTGTTTAGATCCTTCTTTGTGGTTATCCTTGTTGGATTTAGTGAGACCTTGAGGGTCTCGAGGTCCCTACTGAGTATCGTTATACTCACCCTTGCACGGGCTATGCCTGCACCTCATTTTGTTGGATGCAGATGAAATACAGCGCTGACAGAGGCTGAGTGTTCGAGGACTGGACGGTACCCGGAGGTGGACCTCACGACGAGTTAGTATCCAGAGGTGGAATTCACGATGAGACAGTACTCGGAGGGGGTTGACGGGAAAGGGCGTTGAGGAGGATATCTATACATACCCTTCAGGTAGGATCTGTGGTGGATGATCCAGGAGCTTCACTAACTGTACCTACCCTTCAAGTAGGATCCGAGGTGGATGACCCAGGAGCTGCTTCTATCTTCCAGCTATTTGTCTTTTCTGTTGTACTTTCGTTCAATCATAGCTGTAATTTTCAGTTGGGTTTGTATTCTGTCCCATTTACTTTTCATAACTTTCTTTTGTACTCAGTGTATTACTTCCGCTTGTACTCCGGTTGGATGTGTTTATGTTTTATAAAAGCAATACCTTCCCAGTTATCGGGATTTACGCCTTTGGTGTTAGTCGCCAGCCCCTGGCCTATGGAAGGCGAGCTTGTGGTAGTCACAACACAGGCCCGAGGACGGGTCATGACAAATTGGTATCAGAGGAGTCGGTTCTACTGCAGAACTTATGAATCTGATCATTCCTTTTTGTGAAGAAATAGTGTTAAGGGTACCGAGTGTGGTCTTCAGTTCAGGGAGTCCAGTGTTGGTGCAGCGGCCGACGTATCCATACACCAGGACCCTGACTACTAATTTCTGACTTTGTGAACGAAAACACTGATTGCATGTGTGTTTCCAAAAGTTTTAAAGTCAGCTCAAACTAGGTTAGCTCACCAATTATAAATCATTGACCATGTCGCATCTGTTCAGGATGTCTCCACGCAGACAGTCAGTTGGAGTTCTGAGATAGTACACAATGACGACCCACCGAGCGACGAGGCTCTGGTGCAGGGCCCTTTTTACTATATTGGAAACCTCGGGTGGTGTACCGGCAGCACCACCACCTATTGGGTAGCGGATTCCACTAGCCATACTAACAGATGGTGCACACCGACAGAGCGCGTTGCATGAGTTCCAGTGGTAGAGGCCTCCGAGGTTACGAGGCGAGGCAGATTCCCAGACAGCAGAGGACTGGCTGGAGGCGATTGCTAGAGTTTTCCGCCTAGCTAAGACACCAGTAGAGTGGATGGTGGACTTGGATACTAGTGTTTTCCAGTGAGTGACCATGAGGATGGTCTGCATAGTGATGAGGCTTCGGTACGTGGACCGATGCCTGAGATAGTACCTTCGGGTAGTGTGTCAGCTATATATCACTACCTATTGGCCAGCAGTTACAACCGACTGTACTGGTATGTGACACATGTAGGATTACTGCCTTACACATGTTCCAACATCAGATACCCTCTAGTTCCAAGGTGATCCCGACTCTCAGGAGGCTGAGGACTGGCTTGTGGAGGTGGCTAAGAGTTTCATAGAGCTTATACAGCTTTGGCAGGACGACGAGTCGATAGCTGAGTATTCATCGAGGCGTACCGATCATTCCGAGTACTCAATGAATACGATTTGATCAGTGCTATAGAGCTCAGACCTCTGAGCATGGTGTGTTTAAGGATATCTGAGCCAAAACTTTTTCCTCTATGCATTCCTACTCACGTTAGGGTGCTAGAGACCTTTGTGGTTGAATGTTCTTTGGCTGAACAAATACAGCTAGAGAACGTTAGAAGTGGGAACGCAGCGAACTGGTGCCAATCTCAGAGACTTGGGTGTGCGAATGTTTCAAGAAGAAAAAATGTTAAGGACAAATAAATCTGCAGAGCAGCAGACATGAAAGCAGAGCTAGGAGAGCAGCATGAGGTGTTGTACATTTTGACATGTTACAATCATTCGCCTTTGTAGTCCCCATCAGGCTCAGGGAGCTGAAGGGTAGGGTAAGAGAATAGCTACATGTGGTCAAGGAGTGTGACCCAAGGGCTCTAAGAATGATTTGAGGTATGGTCTGTGTCTACTACTAGCTGCCGTATCAATAGACATAGGTACCAATCATTCTTACCTTCCACGAATCTTGTCCCATACCTAGAGTTTCCGATTAAGCCGTTGACTTGAC
Organism: Viscum album; assembly: GCA_963277665.1. Lineage (NCBI taxonomy): Eukaryota > Viridiplantae > Streptophyta > Magnoliopsida > Santalales > Viscaceae > Viscum > Viscum album. The sequence continues at coordinate 168,185,668 of OY728148.1, forward strand.
CCTCACGTCTGGAGATACCTTTGGGAGGAGACTCAATAATCACACTTAATCCGATGGTGTGATATGACCCTTGAGGTGAGAGTTTCAGTTGTAACCTCTTGGTGGCAGCGTCAAGGCCTTACGATGTTAGTTTGGGTATGGACTGGGCAACCACAGTTCATACACAGATTGACGGTATTAGGCAAAAAGGTTGTGGTTTATTTACAATTTTGGTATCGGGTTTTCATTGGTTGGATAAAAAGAAAACCCAGCAAGAACAGGACAAAATCATGCATAAGACGGTGGATTCGATCACTCAGGAGATGGCCAAACATACCTTTGTGCCAGAATTCTCCAGAGTTGCAACACCACTTCCAGCAGAGCTTTCAGGAGCTGGGGTAGAGGTTGACCAGTGCACCCAACCTGAGGGCATTGGTTACATAGTTCACTGCGACACATCAGGGACCGGACTCGGGTGTGTCCTGATGTAGGAGTGGGTAGTGATCGCCTTTGGATCACGGCAGATGAGACTGCACAGAGCTGACAGGAGACCACTAGAGAACGAGGGTGGCGACCACGTCTTCTTATGGGTCTCACCTCGACGAGGTCTAAGGATATTTGGCAGAGGTGGAAAGTAATCTCTGAGGTTCATTGGACCTTTCTAGGTCCTCAGCAGGGTAGGTGAGGTGGCTTACCGTCCATCCCTTCCACCTCAGTTGCACCGGGTGCACGACGTCGTTCACGTATCTCAGCTGAGGATATGTGTGCATGACCTATCCGTCATCATCGACGATGGAGAGTTGGACATCGATGATGGGGAGACTTTCACAAGGTTCCAGTAGAGGTTGAGGATCGACAAGAGCAGGTCCTACATAGACGGTCTATTCCTCTAGTGCGCGTCAGGTGGCTGCACGGGAACCTCCAAGAGAGCACATGGGAGCGGGAGGCTCAGATGCGTGCGTAGTATCCTTATTTGTTTCCCTAGTTTATGATGTAACTTTACGGGGATGTAAAGACCTAAGGTGGGAGTAATGTAAAGACCCGTAAATTTCAAGGAAATTTTTTTCTTAAACATTTTTCGAATTTTACGAGTACGCAGTTTCTGACAACACCTGATTCTGAGGCCCGGTATGCCCGGAATCATTTTCCGAAGTTTAGCTCGGGTACGTTCAGTGAACGAATGAGCAAGTTTTTCTATATATTGAACCAGTGCTCGTATTTGAAATCCAAGGGCACCGATGGAACCGCAGGGCCGGTAATTTCTTAAGAGGACTTTTACCATAGATGTGTTTTCACGGGAGAAGGAGTTTAATTTTGTGGTTTAAATAAGAATTGAATAAAAATTGTAGATTAATTTTTATTCTTTATTCTAAGTGGTTATATCCTAGGTGTGGGAGTTGGGGTGGGAACCACTAGTTACTAACTACCCTTGAGAGGACAAAGGTGAGGTGGGGTCCACACGAGCCCCAACTCTTCACATTCCCTAACTCCCTAACTCCCCCTTTATTTGAGTAACTCCCCTCTCTCCCTATTTAATAATGCCAACTCACATTAATTTAATTAATTGAACCTATTAAATTAATTGTATTAAGTTTTGAATTTTTAGTTTTTGAAATGCATGGCAAGGTAAAATAAAATAAGGGAAATCTTATTTTATTTTGGGTTAGCTTGTTGTGTTGGGAATTGGGGAGAGATCTTTAGCATTATTGGAAGAACTTCATTCTCCCGCGAAGAACGACACCCTTCGACGAAGAACGTTGTCAGCACAAGGAGAGGCGACGTGCCATTCCTTCTTCTCTTTGTAGCTAGTGTGAGATGCTATCCCCTCCTTGGACGTACGCCAACGCCATCCTCGAAACCTCACCCCGCGATGCCATCTTCTGCGTCACCGGAAAACGACATCGCTTATCGAGGTAGGGGTTAAGTTCAATTTTTAATGAATTAAAATTGATCTTGTTTTATCGTGGACCATCCCGTATACCTTGGCCTCTTGTTATCGACGTAACGGGAGGAGATCAGACTGCACAAAAACGACCAATTTCTCCTCCCCTAATCTTGTTAATCTTTATTGATCATTGTGGCGAAGGCAGCGCGGTGTCGTTGCACCGCTCGGGAATGAAAAGGACCACGACCGAAGCGGGCCGTGATGATGGTGCACAGTGCCGTCGCGCCATGTCGGAGATTCAAGGGGCCGCGGCTGGGGTGGGTTGCGGCGGAGGGGCGCGGCACCGTCGCGCAACGCCGATCGGATAGGAACCGTGGCCAAAGGCCGCGACAGACTTCAATGGGGCGACCGACTGAGCCAGACGTCGGTGCCACCTGAAGGTGGGACCCGCGGGGGTCCCGCGGTTACACCCAAGGCCGACCAATATGGCCAGACATTTCAGAAAAACTGGTGGGTGTAACCCCCCCGACAGAACCCTAGGACGGAACCCACAGGTCTGCCGTTTCGGAGACAAGGGGGTGGCGCCCCCCTTCTCACCCCGCTCGGCCGCGAGCCGAGCCGCGGCCGGCTTCCGAGCTAGGCCACAGGCCGCACCCAGCCGGGCCGCGCCCAATCGGGCTGGAGCCAGACTCGGGTCGGGTCGACCCGGTTCGGGCCAACCCAGGGGGTATTGGGCCGGGTCGGACCGGGCCCGGACCCCCTATTTTCGGACCAGGTCTGTTAAAATGCCCATATCTTGGGCTATGGACCTCCGATCGACACACCGTCAGTTGCGTATGGATCCTTGGATCGATACGGTCGTTTTGGTGTATTTCACTCAAGGTTTAGGCGAAGATTGGGTACAACCGGGTTGGTTCGAACCTGAAACCAACTGGGCCCTCGGAGCGGAAACAGTTATAACTTGAGCTCCGGATATCCGATTGATGTGTTGTCGACTTTTTTGGTTTCCTTTTAGTGAGAAGGATCTTTTGGTATACTTCACCTGAGGTTTGGACGTAGTTGGAGTATGGCGAGGTTGGATTGTACCCGAAATCCAACCGGGCCCCTGGAACGGAAAAGCCAATAACTTTCAGACCGGACGACCGTTTGACGAACCTTCAGCGGCGTTGGTAATCTTATTGAGAAACGGTCCCTTTGAGTATACCCTAAGAGAGTTTGGGGTATAGTTGAGATACCGTCGAGTTGGTTCGTACACGAAACTAATCGGGCCCCCGGGACGAAAAGACTAATAACTCACAGACCAGGCGTCTGATTGATGTGCCATCTGTTGCGTTGAGACCCCTGAGACGAGACGGTCCTTTGTGATACTTCTTTGTGGGACATTTTGATACTTGGATTATCGACTAGTAGCTCGTGGAGCAGACCCTTCCGGAGATGAGTGTACGGAGTACGAAGACCTTGTAGATGGCTGAGACCTGATGACTGCTTGTCCGATTCGAGTCAGAGTGACTTGTATAGCCCAGTGGGGAGCACTACTGTGTTGGGGTGGCAGACCCATGGCGGGGAGCACTACTTTTTTTGGGTGGAAGACCCACGGTATTTGACAGAAGGATTACCTCTGTAGGCTATTAGGGGGAGCACTACTGTGTTGGGGTGGCATACCCATGGTGGGGAGCACTACTTTGTTTGGGTGGCAGACCTGCGGTACTCGACAGGAGGAGTACCTCAACAGTCTAAGGTTAGTGAGTAGCGCCTCAGAGTTATGACAGGATCACTGTACTTGTCAGAGGAGGAGCTCTTCAGCATTTGTGGTTTCGATATCTTTAATGAAAATCCTGGTTTGAGCTGAGTTGTTGACCTTTGTGATTTCTTCATGATTGAGATGGGTTACTTGGTAACTTAGGTATATGTATGGGCATATACCTAATTAGTGGTTATCCGTTGATTTCATATATGTGTGATACCTCATGATTGATATGGGTTACTTGATAACTTAGGTATAAGTATGGGCTTATACCTAAGTAAGGGTTATCTGTTTAGATCCTTCTTTGTGGTTATCCTTGTTGGATTTAGTGAGACCTTGAGGGTATCGGGGTCCCTAGTGAGTATCGTTATACTCACCCCTACATGGGCTATGCCCGCAACTCATTGTGTTGGATGCAGACGACGGACAATGTTGACAGAGGTTGAGTGTTCGAGGACTGGATGGTACCTAGAGGTGGACCTCATGACGATTCAATATCCGGAGGTGGACTTCATGACAAGACACTACTCAGAGGGGGTTGACGGGCAAGAGCGTTGAGGAGGTTATCTGTACCTACCCTTTAGGTAGGATTCGTGGTGGATGATCCAGGAGCTGCGCTAACTATACCTACCCTTTAGGTAGGATCTGAGGTGGACGACCCATGAGTTGCTTCTATCTTCCAGCTGTTTGTCTTTTCTGTTGTACTTTCGTTCAGTTATAGCTGTACTTTTCAGTTGGGTTTGTATTCTGGCCCATTTACTTTTCATCACTTTCTTTTGTACTTAGTGTATTATTTCCGCTTGTACTCTGGCTGGATGTGTTTATGTTTTATAAAGGCAATGCCTTCCCAGTTATCGATATTTATGCCTTTGGTGCTATTCACCAGCCCTTGGACTATAAAAGGCGGGCTTGGGGTAGTCACAGCATGGGCCTGAGGACAGGTCATGACAGAAACCATGAAATGTCACAATCTCCTGTATATAAATCTTCCCCAAATCCTCAACCATAGTGATATCCCAAACCGGATTGAAGTGTTCTAATTTATTCAAACAATAAATCACCACCCATATAACATTATTACTTTGGGGATTTTGTGGTAATATTATTATTAAATCCATGGATACCTCATCCCATTTATAAAATACCATAAAAAGAGTCTGAAGTAGACCATAAGGTTTTTGGTGTTAGCCTTAATCCTCTAGAAGTTTTAACAAAGAGATAGAAATTTAGCTATAACACTTCATTATTGATCACTAGAACTGATGCTTCATGTCATAATACACCTTTATAATGTTAGGGTGAACAACCCATGAGGAAATCTGAAAATCCTATATCATGATATTTCTAATGGATACCAGGATAATGAACCGACTCTTGAATGAAATTAGCCCTTCTGATGAGAGATACCAATAAGCAACAGTATCCCCACCATATAAGGATTACCTAGTTTCCATAAACTCATCATCCTACTACTGATCCTGAAGAATTGACTCAAAGAGAGATGATGTAAACTAATCACTGGCCAAAATCATATTTGTCTCATCCTCTGTGACCTCCAAGTGCATCTGAGAAAATAGTCCCATGAGATTCCATTAATATTTTGATTCCAAGATGGCATGGGAAGAAAATTTCTTGATAATGGTGTTATAAGTAACATTACACTTTCTAGGGGTATAGGTGTTGTCAAAGTAAAACATTTGAAGGTACTCCACTCATCACCTCAACCTGTGGTTCAAGTATTTCTATGATAAGATATATCCCAAAATATTATGATCAAAATAAATTGCGAACTTATCCCTAAGAAGGTAGTGCCATCAACACTTAAGAGCATGAATAACTACTACTAGTTTAAGGTCATGAGTGGGATACTTATTTTCATGTGGTTTAAGCATATTATATTTGTCTTTAACTAAATTATAAACTGGTCACCGATACAATGAACAAGTTAATGATGCTTTGAAACCAACCTCTCTTTATCACATACAAAGGGGAAAATAATTTTATTTCAAAAAACACCATACAAACATTTCAATAAATCTGAGATCAGGCCATTAATAATGTATATATAAAGTATATAAATGATCGAGCATGCATAATTAATAATACAAATACTTTATATGAAAACATACCCCTCAAAAACTTAGTATTCCAACATTTCCATGAGATACACGCACCAAAGGAGAATCGAGGGATTTGAAAAATGAGAGATAAACCTAATATATGAATCCCCAATTAATATTATCTAATTAATAAATTTTTATAAAAAATTAAATGAGAAAAATCACTTACCACAATGATTTATGAAGAACACACACTGATAAACAAAGACCCAAACAACAATTCCCAATTCCATGATAAATCTATAATAAAACCTATTAGATCATGAAAAAACCATTAGATATAGCCTCAATATATCTAATATAAGGTTCCATTCAAGGATAAAAGAGTGGATCTAGAAGATAAAGAAATAATAGAGTTATACCTTTGAGAAATATAGATCCAACACCTAAGGATCTATCGAAATTGATCACCATGAGGCAAGTAATATCTAAAATATCCATCAGGAGTCTCCTGGGTTGAGAGACTAATCCACCAAAAGATGAATGAGACCAACAAGAGGTGTTTATATTATTAAAATAAAAATTCTTATTATTTAATTAACACTACAAGGTTTGGTTGCACAGTTTGGAAAACCATGCACCAACCATGTGATCCTTTATAAGATACTAGAGAAGCCCCATGGTTTAGCTGCATGGTTTGAAAAACTATTCACCAACCATGTGAAATGTCTTTATACCATGTTACACAATTTTAGGTGAAAGAATCATGATTTGGTATAACCATGCACCAACCATGAACCCTCATCTGGAACACCAAAAAAGTTGTATGGTTTCTTGGTAATACTCGCACGGTTTTCTATAACTGTGTGTCAACCATGCACAGATCAAAAAAAGTATGAAAACTAAAAAACTTTCACCCAAAACTACCCAATAAAAACATGAATCAATATATGTTAAAAAAAGGATATCTATACCTAAAAGTGATGTTAATATGTGTCAATTATTCCCACCATATCACTTTATACCCTCATAAATTCAAGTTTCAGATGGTTGTTACAAAAAGATATGAGGCCATTGCTCCATCATCAACAATCACCACTCCCACATCTCACGATTATATTTTATGTGAATCCATAAAACTCAGAAAAATTAAATAAACTTTCTACACAGGTCTTTCTCTTAAGAATAAAAAATATATATTAATTTTTCAACTAAAGATACATTTGGATTCAGAGAAATATCCACCCAATTTACAACATGAGAATGATCAATAAGATATTTATTGAGAAAATATATGTGGAATACATCATGAATAATATAAAAATTATATGATAACACCAACTAAAAATTAACCTTACCAATCCTCTAAATAATCCCAAATGGTATAATATATATTGGATCCTACTTACCCTATTTCCCAATCCAACAATGATCCATACAAGGTGATAATTTCAATAAAATTTGGTCACTAACTGAGAATTGAAAAGGGTGACACCAACGGTCCATGTATGACTTATTTTTTAATTTGTTCCATCACCAATAATCAATGTATAACTTTAATCTTCATCAAAATCTCCTAGATATTGCTATGTTCCACAAGAGAAGCTTCACCTGCCTCAGCACAAAAAAGAAAATATTTATAGGGGTGACCATACAAAGCCTCTAAAGGATCTATTCTGATAGATGTATAGTAACTATAGTTATAATAAAACTCAACCAGTCCCAGATGTCTATCCCAATATCCTCCAAAATCTATAATGAAAGCATAGAGCATATCCTCTATGATCTGAATAGAATGATTTGTCTAGCCATCTGTTTGAGGATCTCAAGTCATACCCAATCTAACCTGAGTCCCTATAACCTCCTAGATACCCCTATAGAATTAGGATGTAAAACTAGGATCCCTATCCCAGATAATAGATTATGTAATCCCATGAAACCTCAAAATATTCTATATATACAACTTCCCCAAATCCTAAACGTTATTGGTGTCCCAAATCAGAATGAAGTGAAATAATTTAGTCAACAGGTTAATCAATACATAGATAGAATTACTCCCTTGGAGAGTCATGTTAATTTGATGAATAAATATATGGATACCCCATCCCATTTCCAAACTGGCATAAAAAGAGGATGAAGAAGACCATAAGGATTTTGGTGCTTAGCTATAATCTACTGCTAGGTATAACAACGATAGACAAAGTCAGCTGTGCCATGCTTCATTCCCAGCCACAAAAACTATTGCTTCATGTCATAATACATCTTCCTAGTTTCTGAGTGAACAAACTATAAATTAATATGAAAAAACTATATCATGATATTTCTAATAGATACTAGGATAATTATAGTGACCTTTTCTTTACAAACATTGACATTACATAACTTTTGTGGAATACTTAAACATTATACAAACAGACGCCCAAAGACCATAGTTGGTATAATGCCTCTAGAAACATGGAAACATACACACTGGTACATATGTGAGCTACATCATCTCCTAATAGGTTCTTCTTGACTATAACACTACTTAGACATATCAAACATAGTACATATCATCATAACCTGGGGGAAAGAAAACAAAAAAGGGGTGACCCCAAATGCCCAGTAAGGGTAAACAAGGGAGACATGTAAGCATAAACATGATCATAAAGGCATGATAATGTGATAATGAAAATAGAATATCATACCCTACATATCAAAGATCATAAAAAAGATCATGGTGGTTCATAAGAAATGAATCATAATGAAATAGAAATCATAAACCATGAAAACATAACGTATGAATAAAACATGGAATTGTGGAAAACAAAAAAGCATATAATGATTTCTGTAGTAGTTAAGTAATCTCTAATAATACCATATTAGTGGAAAAAGTCCTCTATTGATATAATTAACCCCTATTCTAGCCTTGTGTTACTGAACTGAGTGACCCTAATTATAGCCTTGTATTACTGAACTAAGTAACTCTCATTCCAGACATGTATTACTGAACCGAGTAACCGTCGTTCTATCCCAGTATTACTAAATTGAGTAATCCACATTCCAAACCTATATTACTGAACCGAGTAACCCTCATTCTATCCCTATATTACTGAATTGAGTAACCATCATTCCATCCCTATATTACTGAATTGAGTAACCCTTGTTCCATCCTTGTTTAATCTCATGAGATATAAATCTTTACCCAATTCGTTGGAGGGAGATATAGGTCCCACCTGTCACATAATTAAATCACAAATAAATGTTCCCCAAGATCATAAATGAATATATCATAACCCATGAAATGAAATGGGTATCATAAACATGTAAACATATCATAACCTATGGAAAGAGTTATAGGTTTCCTAACCATTTCATCGAAATCATAACTCGTAAAAGAGAAATGAATTTCATATACATATAAACCATGAAGGAGAAATGGGTTTCATAAAGACCATGACATTAATAAACACTCATTCATATAAAGGATATTAATGGAACCTTTAGATAATTTCCTATAAGGTATGATTAACATCAATAGATGTCATCTTAGATGGAAAATAATTTTGAAATATCCTCTAAAAATATTTCTTGAGGAAAATATCTTTTCTTGATTGAAAAAAAGTCTTTTTAATAAATAAAATCATTAGAAAATAATTTTATTAGAAAATAAATTAAAAAATTATAATGAAGAAATGAAATCATTTTGAAAACATTTTTCCTTGAAAACTTTTAAAATAATCTTCAAAATGTTTTAAAAACCTTTTTCTTTGAAAACACTTGAAATTTTTTAAAGAAAGATTGAAAATGTTTTGAAAAAAATTTCTTTGAAAATGATTTAAAACTTATAAATAAATCCTGAAAATTTTTGGAGATCCATTTTTCTTGTAAACTTATAAAATAAGTTTGAAAACATTTTGAAAACCATTTCTTTGAAAACACTTTGAAAACTTGTAAATAAGGCTTGAAAAAATTTTGAAAACATTTTTCCATGAAAACATATAAAATAAGTTTGAAACTATTTTTAATACAATTTACCTTGAAAATTAAATTTAAAAACATTTTTTTAAAGATTAAACTTTTTAATAATGATAAGGGATCTTCAAAGAAATGACAATGGGTAAATCCGTACATATCGTACGAGGTCAAAAGAACATTTCTTTTTCATAGTAAAAAGGATAGAAAAGTGCCTTGTTCAGAAAGAAATAAGAATATATACTTGAAGAGATTTATAAAATAAAAAATGGTAAAATTTTCTTTTATATATTATAGGGGAATGGTATTATATTCTTGGAAACTCTTTTTAGAAAACATAAATTTCTGACCGAAGAGAGGGTGAAGTCAGGCTTTCTTAAAAACAGTTTCTTAACTATCTTATGTATAAAAGAGTATAAAATGGTACCAATACATGATAATATCATGAAATAATAGAGGATGAGTAAAATCGTGAATATTATTGAGATATGTATCATAATATTTCATCAAAGTAAGCATAAACATAAACAATCTCGAAATGCCATGAGATTGTCTCAATAAACTCTTATAACTTGGTATCTTGGGATCATGCTCTCTATGTAATAAAAGGAAATTAAATGAAGCATATAATATCATGAAAATATTTATATTCATTATATTTCATGTAAAATGGAAGTATATTCACCCTTAAAAAGAGTTTATAGGAATAAAAAAACATGAGTCTCAAAGAAGGAAAATTGAGACAAAACATTTTTACCGATTTGGTAACTTTTGAAACATAAAACCCAATGAAGAAGGATCATAAAATGGATATGTTAATACCAATAAATTCAATTATAGTATAAATATAATACAATAATGTTGAGTACATACACCACACAAAATAAAAGAGTGGAGAACATAGGTTGTATCTCACAAAAATTAAAAGGAGATGAAAACCCCCTTACATTGTGTCTTGACTCTCTCCATACTCGTACGAGTTTCCTATATAATAAATATAAGTTTATTATAAATATTTTAAAGAATAATATTCTAATAAATAATACCATATTTTTTTTATTATGACCTTATATTACCCGCTTGCTAACAATCCTATGTTAAATTTTCACTTCGGGTAAAATTCACTTTCTTCTTCACATGTGTCTTAATTTGTTATATCTTTGGTCCTTGTACTTATATCATGATTCCAGAATGTACACCATGATATAAATATCAGGTATATACAGTATATTTTTATTATAATAATCTATATAATATAATATTATGAAATGAAATACACTATTCATGGATACGATAAGCTGTATGTACGCATGAAAGTTGATTCTGTCTTTATTGTCATATTGAAAGAAAGTATGTAAATGACACACACACACACACACAAACACACATATTCATGTATTTATATGTGTATATAATTATTCTATTATAATTAATATATCATATGTATCATATAATTTCATTAAACCCATCCTTAATATATTCTATGTGGTGTGTGAACGAATCACATCACTTTAAGGGGGCAGTAGTCCACACTTACTCAAACAAGATTATCGTATTAACACCAAATGGAAAGTAAAGAGATGTGAGTTGTAAAAGGAATAAAGAAGCTTAAATAAATATTAAATATAATATATTAAATATATAAATATAATGTCTATCATAATGGCCACCACAATTAGTGGTAAAGAATAAATGAACAATCATCGTTTTGTGAGGTAGTAGTTCGCTGTACACAGAAACAATATGTTCAACATCCATTAGATAGAGGTGTATTTAAGTGTTGGTAATAAAATTTACATAAAAAATCATAGTATATGTAAGATATTTTTTTACACAATAAATTAATAGAGAGAGTGGAGTTGGTGGAGAAGGAATATAAAGAAAATGATCTTGAAAGAAGACGTTACCTCTAAATCGGGTAACTACTTTTGGTTTGTGCCAAATGGTTTCCTTGAGAGGGTTTATTCCAAAAGGGAGGATTAAAAGTAAAAGGGATGATTTTTGGGAGGATAATTGGAAATATAATTGATGAACTTAAAAGGTTTGAGTGGTGTGAGGAATGGGTAGAGGTGGTGGCCTTTTATAGGGAAGGAAAGGACTCACATGTAATTTTTAGAAACAAATTAGGTGTGCACATGTTCTTACCTAAAAAAAGTCTTACTGAAGAAAAAAAACTCAATAATGGAAGGTTTATGGACGAAATATGGATATAAAATGGTCATTGGATAAGTTTATAGGTCATTTGGTCCCTTAATTTTAAGGTTTAGTCTCTAATTAAGCTTAATTTGGCCTTAACCGTTGTGATTAATTTTAATCACTTTTACTAGTAATTTTGGTCAAAAATTAAAATGGTCTCATTAGAATCTAAAAATTATACTGAATAAAATATTGTATTTTTTATTTTTTAAATTAAAATCACATAATCATAAAAATTAACAATAGTGTTAATCCCGCAGACTAGACGAAATAACGAGGATTTAATGTAGGAAAAAGTTCAAAAGTTTGTTAAGATTTTATATTCAGTTTCAAAGTGAAATTTATTATAATGTATTAAATTTTATTAATATATATAATATCCATCTAATTTTAACTTAAAAAATATTTATAATATCATTTATAATTAATAATTAATTAGATAAAAGGCAGTTTTTAACTAAAAAGCAGTATTTTTCAATATTCATCAAAAAATGAAGTTTCTCAGAAAATCCCAAAAATTCACCCTAAGATAATTTAGATGTTATAAATTTAAAAATTAATTTTATTTTATCCAATTAAATTTTTAAATATTTCTAAAATTACTTTTATTATTAAAAGGGACTCATTCAAGAAAATAATATTTTTAACATAAAAGGACTTTACCAAAAGTTTTATATTTCATTATCAATATGTTTTGTTTATATAAAACTATAATATTTGAAAATTAGTTATTACTAGGTTTATTTAATAGGTTATAATTATCTTATTTAAATAATAAAAATAATAAAAATAGATGTTTCGTAGAAACTCAGTGTTGCGTGCATCGTACGCCAAGTCAGAGTTGCTTGTAGCGTAAGCCAAGTCGGTATTGTGTGCAGCATAAGCTAAGTTGGTATTGTGTGTGAAAGGAATTTTTGATTTAGTGACTTTATATATATATATATACACATTACTATTTCTAGGTTCACACGAAATGAAAAATATTGAAAAGTAAAATTAATTCTAAAACAAATAATTCTCAAAATCTTGGGGGGTTACATTCTACACCCCTTAAAATGAATTTCACCCTCAAAATTTTTCTAGGTTATCAAATGTTTAATACTTGAAAGTTTCATTCATAGAAACCCACATCGTAAAAATTGGTACTAAAACTTCCCTTAAAAATAGAAATTTGGAACCATAACGGTTACCCAACGTAACATATAATTGGGTTTCCACATAGGAGAACATAGGTGGGAAGTGAAGATTGGAGATGAAGGAAAAGTGTAAATATTTATATGTATTTATTGAGGTCATAAATCAAAAACATGTTAATGATCAAAGGAAATTTTAGGGCCTCAAAGTCATACAACTATGATGATTTAAAAGGCCATCGGCTCAATGAAAATTAAGGTACTAGGAAAACAATTTGTTTGTATCACTTTTAGAACATTGAGTAATTCTTAATAAATTTATATAAACAAGATTTAATTCTTGTTTTATTCTTTTAAAAATTTATAATACATACATTACCTCATGGAATGAATGTAAAAAAATTAACTCTGATGAATAAAGCACTAGAATACTTTTTTAACGGATCTTAAGGCCCATAAAAGTATAAAAAGTATAACTATTTGTCTCTTAAAATAAACATGCATTAATCTATAAACATAAAAAGTAACACTAATAGTTCATCATAAATATTTATTCATTATTAATAAATACACATTAAACAAGACATCACATAGGCCAATGGTAGGCATGAAACCCTTATCATCCATTGGTCATGGGTTCAAGACCCATGGCCTTTCCAGACTTCTTTGGTTGTCACCCGACATACATGATGTCCTTTTTTAAAACTGCACTAATATATAAGATGGATATCCCTGAAATAAGTCTAATCACTGATTATCCTTTTAACTAAGTTTTTCAACACAAAATCAGTGCACAAATAATTCCTCCAAAGCTTAACTTAAACTTTTCATGAATTGTTAACCTTATAACCCTTCTCAAAGATGAAAAATCCAAAACTTTAGAAATAGAGTCACAAAATTATCTTAACATTGATTCCCCTATATATGAAAAAGTACCTCTTGGTTGTCACATTACAAACATGTGAACACCCTCATCATATATTCTCTTGAAACATGGTAACAACCTGAATTACCGTAAATCCTTTTTGAAAACATGCATTCTTCCTCATTCAAAAGTGTATTGTACATATTATTAAATAAAAAAATGTTGTAAACTTCATTAGTGGTAGAATAAATCACCTATAAACATGTCCTTACTTAGTTCCAAGGTAATCAATACTTCCCAATCTACTTATTCATTCCCTACATATCTTTATCCATATAACATTATCTTATCATAAGGAAAATATTAAGGGTTACTTTCCCTTAGTCAAAATATCATCTTTTCATTAAATCACTTTAGTAGTCTATAGAGAACTTTCATCATAAACTTGTAAATACTGAGTGAAAAACATAAGTAGAACAATCCTTGTATATTTTATCATTCATAACTTTTGAATACGAATATATAAATACTTCAATTACTTCATCCATAATCCATTAACAATGCTACCTCATACTATTACATAATACCTCTTTACTTTCACAGTTCATCTATAGTCTCATCATCATTATAAATGTAATCATTACTTGTAGAACCTTTCTAATTTTCTTCAGGAACTTTCCTCTTAGAACATTGGGTTGAATAATGACCATTTTCCCCACACATAAAACACTAAATTTTAGATAAAGACTTAGGGAGGCTAAAATTCCAATCTATTTTGTTAACCAAACTCTTAATTTTTTCCTTAGAGTCACTTGATTTGTGTCCTTCTTTTCCACAGTCAAAACCCCTTCTTGTTCCTCTAAGACATTTACTTAGGTGATTATTTCCACATTCTTGACACAAAGGAAACCAAATATTCTTTCCTCCATGGTATCTATTACCCAAACTCTCAGAAAACTCCTTATTTCTCTTACTTGGTGAGTCCAAGAGTTGGTTAAGGTAAACATTGTTAATCTTGTTCTATGAAAACTGATTAGGCATGATTATGAAATCTTTCACTCTAGTGATCATCCTTCTTTACTGCTCATCAGAAAATATTCCATCACATTCAAAATTAATCCAGTTCCTTCTGGTTCATTCCACTGACTAAAACCAAATGTAGTGTGAGAATTACTTATCATAGTAGAAAACCATAAATCCATGAAAGTAATTACATATAGTATTTCTAAATCATGACACCTTCCATAATCTATAACACCTTGGGATTATCCTAGGTTATTCAGTGCTAACTTTTATCTAAATCCTTCATGATGGTTCATGAATAGTTTGTGAATTCCCAAATTATATCCCCTGAGAGTTTCAAACTAGGGTGTAGCAAGGCCTATTATTGTGTACCAGATTACCCTGAGTCAATCTTGGAACATATTCACAATGTTGTTACCCCTAGGTACATCTGTTCCAGAGATATATACACTTGTAGTATCTAGATAGGGATGTATTTCTTGTAAACCACTCACTCTATCCTTTACCAAAATTCCAGGACATTTTCCTAAATGTTAACTCATCCTTATAATTATCCTTAGAGACATCCCTATAAATATATTTAAAAACATATATAGGGATCTCAATAAGTTTTTATCATCCTATTTTCCAAAGATTAAATATAACTTTGATCTAATACAAACTATAAAGACCCTTGCTTTACAAACATTTACATTACATAACTTTTGTATAATACTTAAACATTATACAAACAGACACCCAAACACCGTATTTGGTATAGTGCCTCTAGAAACATGGAAACATAAAAATTGGTACATATGTGAGCTACATCATATCTCACTAGGTTCTTCTAGACTAGAATCCTTCTTAGACATATCAAATATAGTACATATCATCATAACATGGGGGAAAGGAAACAAAAAAGGGGTGAGCTCAAATGCCCAGGAAGGGTAAATAAGGGAGACATGTAAGCATAAACATGATCACAAGGGCATGTGAATGTGATCCTAAAAATATAAGATCATACCCTACATATCAAAAATCATAACAGAGATCATGGTAGTTCATAAGACATGAATCATAATGAAATAGAGAGCATAATCCATGAAATCATAACGTAGAAATAAAACATGGAATTGTGGAAAACACATAAGCATATAATGATTTATATAGTATCCAAGGCATCACTACCAAGACCATATTAGTGGAAAAATTCCTTTACTGAATCGAGTAACCCCTGTTCCATCCCTGTGTTACTAAACAGAGTGACCCTCATTCCATCCCTATATTACTAAACTGAGTAACCCTCATTCCAACCCTATATTACTGAACCGAGTGGCCCTCATTCCAGCCCTATATTACTAAACTGATTAACCCTAATTCTAGACCTGTATTACCGAATCATGTAACCCTCATTCCAGCCCTATATTATTTAACTAAGAAACCCTTATTCCAACCCTGTATTACCGAACCAAGTAACCCATGTTCCAGCCTTATTTAATCTCATGAGATATAAATCTTTACCCAATACATTGGAGGGTCCCACCTATCACATAATGAAATCATACACACACGTGCCATAAGATCATAAATGAACATATCATAACCAATGAAATGAAATGGTTATCATAAACATGTAAACATATCATAACCTATGGAAAGAGTTATAGGTTTTGTAATCATTTCATTATAAGTATAACCCGAAAAATAGAAATATATTTCATATATGTATAACTGATGAAGGAGAAATGGGTTTCATAAATACCATGAAATTAAGCATAAATCATTCATAGAAAGGATATGAATGGAACATTATATCATTTCCTATAAGGTATGAGTAACATCAATATATGTCATCTTATATGAAAAATAATTTTGAAATATCCTCTAAAAACATTTCTTGAGGAAAATATCCTTTCTTGTTTGAAAAAAAGGTTTTTTAATATATAAAATAATTAGAAAATAATTTTATTATAAAGTACCTTGAAAAATTATAAATAAGACATGAAATCATGTTGGAAACCTTTTTCCTCAAATACTTTTAAAACAAGCTTCAAAACATTTTAAAACCCTATTTCTTTGAAAACACTTGAAATTTTTTAAAGAAAGCTTGAAAATGTTTTGAAAACCATTCATTTGAAAATAATTTAAAACTTATAAAGAAATACTAATTTTTTTTGAAAACCATTTTTCTTGGAAACTTATAAAAGAAGCTTGAAAAAATTTTGAAAACCATTTCTTTAAAAACAATTTGAAAACTTATAAATAAGACTTGAAAAAATTTTGAAAACAGTTTTCCCTAAAAACATATAAAATAAGTTTGAAACCATTTTGAAAACGATTTTACTTAAAAATTACATTTAAAAACATTTTCTTAAATATTAAACTTTTTAACAATGAAAAGGGAGCTTTGAAGAAATCATGGTGGGTAAATCCATACATGTCGTATGAGGTCAAAAGAACATTCATTTTGCACAGTAAAAAGGATATAAAAGTGCCTTTTTGGGAAGAGACAAGAAGATTACCTTGAATATATTAGTCAAAGACAAAAAGGGTTAAAATTGATTTTATTAATTATAGTGTAATGGTATATTATTCCTAGAAACTCTTTTTAGAAAACATAGATTTCTGACCAAAGAGAGGGTAAAGTCAGGTTTTCTTAAAAACACTTTCTTAACTATATTATGTACCAAAGAGTATAAAATGGCAAAAATACATTATAATATCATGAAATAAAATAGGATAAGGAAAATAATTAATATTATTAAGATATGTATCATAATATTTCATCAAATGAATAATAAACATAAATAATCTCTAAAATCCATGAGGTTGTCTCAATAAACTCTTATAACTTGGTATCCTGGGATCATGCCATCCATATAAGAAAATAAAATTAAATTAAGTATAAAATATCATGAAAATATTTATATTCATGATATGGAATATAAAATGGAGTTATATTTACCCCAAAAAATAATTTATGTGCATTACAAAACATGAGTCTCAAAGAAGGCAAATTGAGACAAAACATATTTACTGATTTGATAACTTTTAAAATTTAGACCCCATGAAAGAAGGATAATAAAATGGATATGTTAATACCCATAAATTTAATTATATTATACATATAATACAATAATTTTCAGTACATACACCATAAAAAATAAAAGAGTGGCGAACATAACTTGTATCTCACATAAATTAAAAGTGAGATGAAAATCCCCTTACCTTGTGTCTTGAATCTCTCTGTACTCGTACGAGCTTCCTGTATAATAAATATAAGTTTGTTATAAATATTTTACAGAATAATATTCTAATACATAATACCATATATTATTTTATTATGAACTTATATTACCCACTTGTTAATGATCCTATGTTAAAGTTTCACTTCGGGTTAAATTCACTTTGTTCTTCGCATGTGTCTTAATTTGTTATATCTTGGGTCCTTAAACTTATATCATGATTCAAGAATGTAAAAAAGGATATAAATATCAGGTATATAAATTATAAGTTTATTATTATAATCTATATAATATAATAGTATGAAATGGAATACACTGTTCATGGAGATGGTAAGCCATACGTACGCATGGACATTGTTTTCGTCTTTATTGTCATATTGAAAGAAAGTATGTAAATGACACACACACACACACACACACTTATATATATATGTATGTATATGTATATATAATTATTAAATTTGAATTAATATATTATATATATCATATAAGTTCATTAAACCCATCCTTAATACATTCCATGTAGTGTGTGAACAAATCACATTGCTTTGAGGGGGCGACAATCCACACTTCCTCATACGAGATTATTGTATTAACACCAAATGGAAAGTTAAGAGATGTGTATTGTAAAAGGAATACATAACCTTAAATAAATATTAAATATAATATATTACATATATAAATATATTGTCATTCATAATGGCAACAATGATTGGTGGTAAAGGAGAAATGAACAATCATCATTTCATGAGGTAGTAGTTCGCCATACAGAGAAATAGTATGTTCAAAATCCTTTAGATGGAGGTGTGTTTAAGTGTAGGTCATAAAATTTTCATAAAAACATACTAGTATATTTAATATACTAGGGTTTTTACACAATAATTTAATAAAGAGAGTGGATGGGTTGGAGAAGGAAAATGAAGGAAACGAGATTGAAAGAAGACGTTACCACTAAATCGGGTAACTCCTTTTGGTTTGTGCCAAAAGGTTTACTTGAGAGGGTTTCTACCCAAGGGGAGTCTTCAAAGTAAAATTGAGGATTTTTTGTAGTCTCCTTGGTCAGATCTTGTATTAACTTAAAAGGTTTGAGAGGTGTGAGGAATGGGTATAGGTGGTGGCCTTTTATAGGGAAGGAAAAGGGATCACATGGAATTTTTAGAAACAAATTAGGTGTGCACATATTATTACCTAAAAAAGTATTACCAAACAAAAAAACTAAATAATTTCAGATTTATGGCCGAAATATTCACATAAAATGGGTTTTGGAGAAGTTTATAGGTCATTTGAGCCCTTAATTTTAAGGTTTAGTCCCTAATTAAGCTTAATTTGGCCTTACGCACTGTGATTAATTTTAATCACTTTTACTAATCATTTTGGTAAAAAATTAACATGGTATTATTAGAATCTAAAAATAAGACTGAATAAAACTGTTAATGTTAGATTTTTGAAATTTTTTGTCACATAAGAGAGAAAATTAAGATTAGTGCTAATCCCATAGACGGGACGAAATAACGGGGTTTTAATGTTGGAAAAAGTTCAAAAGTATGTTAAGATTTTATATTCAGTTTCAAAGTAAGATTTATTATAATGAATTAAATTTTATTAATATATGTAATATTTATTTAATTTTAACTGAAAACATATTTATAATATCATTTAGCAATAATAATTAATTAGACACAAGACAGTTTTTAACTAAAAAAAAGTATTTGTCACTATTCATCAAAAAATAAAGTTACTCAAAAAAATCCCAAAAAATCACCCTAGGATAATTTATACATTATGAATTCAAAATTTTAGTTTATTTTATCCAATTAAATTTTTAAATTTGGCTAAAATTACTTTTATTATTAAAATAGACTCATTCACGAAAACAATATTTTTAACATAAAAGGACTTTACCAAAAATATTATATTTCATTATCAATATGTTTTATTTATATAAAAAATACTTGAAAATTAGTTATTACTAAGTTTAATGGATAGGTTATAATTATATAATTTAAATAATTAAAAAATAAAAATAGATATTTCGTCGAAACTTAGTGTTGCTTGCATCATACGCCAAGTTGGTGTTGCCTGTAGTGCAAGACAAGTTGGCATTTAATGTGAAAGGAATGTTTTAATTAGTGTATTAATATATATATATATATATATAAATATTTATATTGTCATGTGAAATGAAAAATATTGAAAAGTTAAATTAATTCGAAAAAAATAATTCTTAAAATCTCGGGGTGTTACATTCTACCCCCCATAAAATGAATTTCACCCTAGAAATTAATATGGGTTATCAAAGGTTTAATAATTGAAAGTTTATTTCATAGAAACCAACATTGTAAAAATGGATACTAAAACTTCCCTTAAAAAGGTAAATTTGGAACCATAACGATTACCCAGAGAAACATATAACTGGGTTTCCACATAAGAGAACATACGTTGGGAGTGAAGATTAGAAATAGAGGAAAAGAGTAAATATTTATAGAAAGTGATTATGGTAATCAATCACAAATAATAAAATGATAAAAGTAAATTTGAGGGCATCAAATTCATAAATCCATGATGATTTAAAAGGTCATCACCTCAAAGAAAATTAAGGTACTAGGAAAACAATTTTTTTGTATCACTTTCAGAACATTGAGTAATTCCTGATAAATTTATTTTAAAAAAAATTCATTCTTGGGTTATGCTTTGAAAAATTTATAATACATCCATTAACACAGGGAATGAATGCCAAGAAATTATCTCTGATGAATAAATCACTAGAATACACTTTTATCAGATCTTAAGGACCATAAAAGTATAAAAAGTCTAACTATTTGTCTCTTAAAATCAACGTGCATTGATATATAAACATAAAAATTAACACTAATAGTTCATCATAAATATTTATTCATTACAAATAAATACACATTAACCCAAACATTACGAAGGTTAGTGGTAGGCGTGAAACCCTTATCGTCCTTCTGTCATGGGTTCAAGACCCGTGGACTTGCCGGACTTGTTTGGTTTTAACCCGACATACATAATGTCCTTTTTTAAAACTACACTAATATATAAGATTTACACCCATGAAATAAGGTTAATAATTGATTAGCCTATTAAATAAAGTTTTCAACACAAAATCAGTGCACAAATACTTCTTCCGAAGCTTAACTTAAACTTTTCATGAATGATTAACCTTATAACCCTTCTAAAAGATGAAAAATACAAAACTTTAGAAAGAGTCACAAAATTATCTTAACATTGATTCCCATGTATATGAAAAAGTATATCTTGGTTGTCACATTCGAAACATGTGAATACCCTCATCATACATTCTCTTAAAACATGGTAACAACCTGAATTATCATAAATCCTCTTGGAAAACATGCATTCTTCTTCATTACAAAGTTTATTGGATCTATTATTAAATACAAAAATTCTGTAAACTTCATTAGTGGTAGCAGAAACTACCTATAAACAAGTCCTTACTTAGTTATAAGTTAATCAATACTGTCTAATTTACTTATTCATACCCCACATATCTTTATCCACACAACATTATCTTATCATAAGGAATATATTAAGGGTTACCTTCCCTTAGTCAAAATATCATATTTTCATTAAATCATTTTAGTAGTCCATTGGGAAATTTCAACACAAAATTGTAAATACTGAGCAAAAAACATAAGTATAACAATCCTTTTATATTTCATCATTAATAAATTTTGAATCTGAATACATAAATACTTCGATTACTTCATCCTTAATACATTAACAATGATATGTCATCCTATTACATAATACCTATTTACTTTCACATTTCATATATAGTATCTTCATCATTATCAATGTTACCATTACGCACACCACCTTGCTGATTCTCTTTAGGAACTTTCCTTTTAGGATATTGGGTAGCATAATGACCATTTTCTCTACACATAAAACACTTAACCTTCGATGAAGACTTAGAGAGGCCAAAATTACTATCTATTTCGTTAACTAAACTCTTCATTTTCCCCTTGTAGCCACTTTCTATGTGTCCTTATTTTCCACAATCAAAACACCTTCTTGTTTCTGTAAGACATTCACTTAGGTGATTATTTGCACATTCCTAACACAAAGGAAACCAAATCTTCTTTCCTCCATGGTCTCAATTACCTTAAATATCAGCGAACTCCTTATATATCTTCCTTGGTGAGTCCAAGAGTTGGTTAAGGTAAACATTGTTAATCATGTTCTGTGAAAACTGATTTGGCATGATTATGACATCTTTTACTCTAGTGATAATCCCCCTTGGCTGTTCATCAAAAAATCTTCCATCACATTCAACATTAATCCAGTTCCTTCTGGTTCCCTCCATTAATTAAAACCAAAAGCATAGTGTGAGGATTACTTATCATAGAAGAAAACCATATATCCATGAAAATAATTACATATAATATTTCTAAATCATGACACCTTTCATAATATATGACACCTTGGAATTATCCTAGGTTATTCATAGCTAACTTGTATCTAAATCCTTAATGATGGTTTGTGATGAGTCTGTGAATTCCCAAAGCATATCCCCTGAGAGTGTTAAACAAGGTGTGCAGTAAGGACCATTGTCGTGTACCAGATTACCCTAAGTCAAGCCCAAAACATCTTGTCAGAGTTGTTACCCCTAGGTAAATATGTTCCAGAGCCACATTCACTTGTAGTATTTAGAAAAGGATTTATTTCTTGGAAACCACTCACTCTATCCTTTACCAAAATTCTAGGACATTTTCCTAAATGTTAACTCATAATTATGCTTATCCTTAGAGACATCCCTAAACATATACTTAGAAATATAAATAGGTATCTCACTAAGGTTTTCTCATCCTAGTTTCCAAAGGTTAACGATACCTTTGATATGATACCGATTATAGAAACCCTCACTTTACAAACATTGACATTACATAACTTTTTTGGAATACTTAAACATTATACAAACAAATTCCCAAAGACCGTAGTTGGTATAGTGCCTCTGGAAACATGGAAACATAAACACTGGTATATATGTGAGCTACATCATATACCACTAGGTTCTTCTTGAATAACACCCTTCTTAGACATGTCAAACATAGTACATATCATCATAACCTGGGGGAATGGAAACAAAAAAGGGGTGATCTCAAATGCTCAGTAAGGGTACACAAGAGAGACATGTAAGCATAAACATGATCATAAGGGCATGATAACGTGATCATGAAAATAGAATATCATACCCTACATATCAAAGATCATAATAGAGATCATGGTAGTTTATAATACCTGAATTGTAATGAAATAGAGATCATAATATGTAAAATCATAATGTAGGAATAAAACATGAAATTTTAGAAAACACATAAGCATATAATGATTTACATTGTAGCCAAGGCATCACTAACAAGACTATATTAGTGGAAAAAGTCATTTATTGAACTAGGTAACCCCCATTCTAGTCCTGTGTTACCGAACCGAGTGACCCTCGTTCCAGCCCTGTATTACTGAACTGAGTAACCCTCATTCCAGACCTGTATTACTCAACCGAGTAACCCTCATTCCTGCCCTATATTTCTGAACTGAGTAAAAAATATTCCAGCCCAGTATTAATAATCTAAGTAACCCTCATTATATCCCTGTATTAATGAACTAATTAACCCTCATTCTGGACCTATATTACTAAACCGAGTAACCCCCATTCCAGCCTTGTTTAATCTCATGAGATATAAATCTATACCCAATGCATTGGAGGGAGATATAGGTCCCACCAGTCACATAATTAAATCATACAGACATGTGTCACAAGATCATAAATGAACATATCATAACCCATGAAATTAAATTGGTATCATAAACATGTAAACAAATCGTAACCTATGGAAAGAGTTACAGGTTTTGTAATCATTTCATCAAAATCATAAACCGTAAAATAGAAACAGATTTCATATACGTATAACACATGAATGAGAAATGGGTTTCATAAAAACCATGACATTAAGCATAAATCATTCATATAAAGGATATTAATGGATCCTTTAGATAATTTCATGTAAGGTATGAGTAACATCAATATATGTTATCTTAGATAGAAAATAATTTTGAAATATCCCCTAAAAATGTTTCTTGAGGAAAATATCCTTTTTTTGTTTGAAAAAAGGATTTTTAATGCATAAAACCATCTAAAAATAATTTTCTTATAAAATAACTTGAAAACTTATAAAGAATACATAAAATCATTTTAAAAACCTTTTTCCTTGAAAACTTTTAAAATAACCTTCAAAACATTTAAAAAACCTTTTTCTTTGAAAACACTTGAAAACTTTTAAAGAAAGCTTGAAAATGTTTTGAAAACCATTTATTTGAATAGAATTTAAAACTTATAAATAAATCCTCAAAAAATCTTGGAAACCATTTTTCTTGGAAACTTATAAAATAATCTTGAAAACATTTTGACAACCATTTCTTTGAAAACACTTTGCAAACTTGTAAATAAGACTTGAAAAAATTTTGAAAACAGTTTTCCATGAAAACATATAAAATAAGTTTGAAACAATTTTTAAAACAATTTTCCTTGAAAATTACATTTAAAATAATTTTCTTAAAAATTAACCTTTTTAACAATGAAAAGGTATCTTCAAATAAATGATGGTAGGTAAATTTGTACATGTCATACGAGGTCAAAAGAACATTACTTTTACAGGGTAAAAGGATAGAAAAGTGACTTATTCAGAAATTGACAAGAATATTCCCTTGAATATATTGGTAAAAGAAAAAAAGGGTAAAAATTTATTTTAGATATTATAGGTCAATGGTATAATATTCTTGGAAAATCTTTTTAGAAAACATAGATTTCTGACCAGAGAGAGGGTAAAGTTGGGCTTTCTTAAAAAAACTTTCTTAACTATATTATATACCAAAGAGTATAAAATGGTAAAAATACATAATAATATCATTAAATGATAGAGGATAAGTAAACTCATTAATATTATTAAGATATAGATCATAATATTTCATCAAAGGAAGCATAAACAGAAAAAATCTCGAAAAGCCATGAGATTCTCTCAATAAACTCTTATAACTTGGTATCTTGGGATCATGCTCTCCATATATGGAAATAAAATTAAATAAATCATATAATAGCATAAAAATATTGATATTCATGATATTTCATGTAAAATTAAAGTATGTGCACCGCTAAAAAGAGTTTAGGTGCATAGAAAACACGAGTCTCAAAGAAGGAAAATTGAGACAAAACATTTTTACCAATTTGGTAACTTTTGAAACATAGACCCCATGAAAGAAGGATCATAAGATGGATATGTTAATAAACATAAATTTAATTATAGTATACATATAATACAATCATGTTCAGTACATACACCACATAAAATAAAAGTGTTGCGAACATAGCTTGTATCTCACAGAAATTAAAAGTGAGATGAAAATCCCCACACCTTGTGTCTTGACTCTCTCCATACTCATGCGAGATTCCTGTATAATAAATAAAAGTTTATTATAAATATTTTATAGAATAATATTCTAATACTTAATATCATATATGTTTTGATTACGACCTTATATTACCCTTTTGTTAATGATCCTATATTAAAGTTTCACTTCAGGTAAAATTCACTTTGTTCTTCATATGTGTCTTAATTTGTTATATATTTGGTCCTTATACTTATATCATGATTATATAATGTAAAAAATGATTTAAATATCAGGTATATACATTATATGAGTATTAAAAAAATCTATATAATATAGGATTATGAAATGGAATACACTATTCATGGAGACGGTAAGCTGTACATACGCATGAACGTTGTTTCCGTCTTTATTATCATATTGAATGAAAGTATGTAAGTTCCACACAAATATATATGTATATATATATATACATATATATAATTATTATGATATTATTAATATATCATATATATCATATGATTTTATTAAATCCATCCTTAATACATTTCATGTGGTGTGTGAACAAATCACATCGCTTTAAGGGGGAGGTAGTCCACACTTCTTCAAATGAGATTATCGTATTAACCCCAAATGGAAAGTAAAGATATTTGTGTTGTAAAAGGAATAAATAAGATTAAATAAATAGTAAATATAATATATTACATATATAAATATAGTTTCCATCATAATTTCAACCATGATTTGTGGTAAAAGAGAAATGAACAATCATCGTTTCGTGAGGCAATAGTTCGCCGTACACAAAAAAAGTATGTTCAACATCCATTAGATGGAGGTGTGTGTAAGTGTAGGTTAAAAAATTTGAATAAAAAAATCCTAGTATATGTAAGACATTTTTTTACAAAATAATGGAATAATGATGTTGGAGGGGGTGGATAAGAAAAATAAAGGAAAGGAGCTTGAAAGAAGACGTTACCTCTAAATTAGGTAACTCCTTTTAGTTTGTACAAAAAGGTTGCCTTGAGAGGGTTTCTGAAAAAATAGAGGATTAAAAGTAAAAGGGATGATTATTGGGAGGATAATTGGATAGATATTGGATGAAATTAAATGGTTTGATAGGTTTGAGGAATGATTAGAGGTGGTGGCCTTTTATAGGGAAGGAAAATGACTCACATGGAATTTTTAGAATGAAATTAGGTGTGCACAAGTTCTTACCTAAAAAATTCTTACCAAACCAAAAAAACTCAATAATAAAAGGTTTAAGGACTAAATATGGACATAAAATTAGTTTTTTAAAAGTTTATAGGTCATTTGGGCCCTTAATTCTAAGGATTAGTCCCTAATTAAGCTTAACTTGACCTTAACCGCTGTGATTAATTTTAATCACTTTTACTAAAAATTTGGTCAAAAATTAACATCATATTATTATAATCTAAAATTATACTGAGTGAAATTTTTATGTTAGATTTTTTAAATTCCAATCACAGAAGTGGAAAAATTAATATTAGTGCTAATCCCGCAGACGGGACGAAATAAGAGGGTTTTAAAGTAGGAAAAAGTTCAAAAGTTTGTTAAGATTTTATATTCGGTTTCAAAGTTAAATTTATTATAATGAATTAAATTGTATAAAATATGTAATATTCATCTAATTTGACCTTAGAAAATATTTATAATATCATTTATCATTAATAATTAATAATAAAAAGGTAGTTTTTAACTAAAAAGCAGTATTTTTCACTATTCATCAAAAAAAGAAGTTTCTCAGAAAAATACCAAAAATTCACCCTAGGATAATTTAGACATTATGAATTCAAAAAATGAAGTTTATTTTATCAAATTAAAATTATAAATGTGTTTAAAATTACTTTTATTGTTAAAAGTGATTCATTTAAGAAAGATATATTTTTAACATAAAAATACTTTACCAAAAATATTATCTTTCATTATCAATATGTTTTATTTATATAAAACAACAATATTTTAAATGTAGTTATTAATAAGTTTAATGGATTGGTTATAATTATCTTATTTAAATAATTAAAATAATAAAAAGAGATTTTTCATATAAATTTAGTGTTGTGTGCATCATATGCCAAGTCGGTGTTGCTTGTAGCGCAAGCCAAGTCGATATTGCATGTAGTGCAAGCCAAGTTGGTATTTTGTGTGAAAGGAATGTTTAAATTAGTGTCTTAATATATATATATATATATATATAATGAACTATTTCCAGTGGCATGGGAAATGAAAAATATTGAAAAGTTAAATTAATTTGAAAAAAATAATTCTCAAAATATCACGATGTTACATTCTTCCCTCCTTTAAATAAATTTCACCCTCAAAATTCATATGGGTTATCAAATGTTTAAAAAGGGAAATTCGATACCATAATAGTTACCCAAAGTAACATATAACTGGGTTTCCACATAGGATAATATAGGTTGGGAGTAAAGATTGGACATGAAGGAAAATGGTAAATATTTATAGGAATTGATTGAGGTCATAAATCACAAACAATAAAATGATCAAAGGAAATTTGAGGGCCTCAAATTCATAAATCTATGATGATTTAAAAGGCCATAAACTCAAAAAAAATTAAGGTACTAGAACAATAATTTTTTTGTATCACTTTCACAACATTGAGTAATTATTGATAAATTTATATAAACAAAATTTAATTCTTGGGTTGTTATTTGAAAAATTTATAATACATCTGTTACCTCATTGAATGAATGGATAGAAATTAACTCTGATGAATAAAGCACTATAATAAACTTTTAATGGATCTTAAGACCATAAAACTATAAAAAGTCTAACTATTTGTCTCTTAAAATCTACATGCATTAATACATAAACAAAAAAAGTAACACTAATAGTTAATCATTAATATCTATTCATTAAAAATAAATACACATTAACCAGGACATCACATAGGCCATTGGTAGGCATGAAACCCTTATCATCCTTCGGTCATGGGTTTAAGAATCGCAACCTTTCCAAACTTGTTTGGTTGTCACCCAACATACATGATGTAATTTTTTTAAAACTGAACTAATATATAAGATGGACATCCCTGGAATAAGGTTAATCACCGATTATCCTTTTAACTAAGGTTTTCAACACAAACTCAATGCACAAATACTTCCTCTAAAGCTTAACTTACACTTTTCATGAATGGTTAACCATATAACCCTTCTCAAAGATGAAAAATCAAAAAATTTATAAAGAGAGTCACAAAATTGGCTCAACATTGGTTCCCCTATCTATCACAGAGTAGATCTTGGTTTTCACATTCCAAATATGTGAATACCCTCATCATATATTCTCTTGAAACATGGTAAAAACTTGAATTACCATAAATACTTTCAGAAAAAATGCATGCTTCCTCATTAAAAATTGTATTGGATCTATTCTTAAATCCAAAAATGATGTAAACTTCATTATTGGTTGCAAAAACCACCTATAAAGAAGTCCTTACTTAGTTCCAAGGTAATCAATACTGTACAATTTACTTATTCATAACCCATGTATCTTTATCCATAAAATATTATCTTATCATAAGGAACATATTAAGGGTTACCTTCCCTTAGTCAAAATACTATTTTCATTAAATCACTTTAGAAGTCCATATAGAACTGTAAACACAAACTATTAAATACTGAGAAAAAAACATTAGTAGAAAAATCCTTGTACATTTAATCATTTATAAATTTTGAATCTGAACACATAAATACTTCGATTACTTAATCCTTAATCCACTAACAATTATACCTCATCCTATTACATAAAACCTCTTTACATTCAAATTTAATCTATAGTATTTTAATCATCAGCAATGTAACCATTACTCACACCACCTTGCTGATTCTATTCAGGAAATTTCCTCTTGAGACATTGGATTGCATAATTACCAATTTCTCCACACATAAAACACTTAACCTTAGATGAAGAATTAGGGAGGCCAAAATTACCATCTATTTTGTTAACCAAACTCTTCATTTTTACCTCATAGTCACTTTCTTTGTGTCCTTCTTTTCCAGATTCAAAAAACCTTCTTATTCCTCTAAGGCATTCACTTAGGTGATTCTTTACACATTATTGACACAAAGGAAACCAAATATTCTTTCATACATGGTCTCCATTATTTGAAATCTCAGCAAACTTCTTCTTTCACCTTGGTGAGTCCGAGAGGTGGTTAAGGTAAACAATGTTAATCATGTTATGTGAAAACTGGTTAGGAATGATTATGATATCCTTCACTTGAGTGATAATCACCCTGGAATACTCATAAAAAAATCTTCCACCAAATTCAACATTAATCGAGTTCCTTCTAGTTCCTTCCATTGAATAAACCCAAAATCATAGTGTGATCATTACTTATCATAGCAGAAAACAATATATCCATGAAAATAATTACATATAGTATTTCTAAATCATGAAACCTCCCATAATATATGACACTTTGGGATTATCCTAGGTTATTTATAGATAAATTGTATCTAAATCCTTCATGATGGTTTGTGTCGAGTTTGTGAATTCACAAAGCATATACACGAGAAGTGTCAAACGAAGTCTGCAATAAGGCCCATTGTCGTGTACTAGATTACCCCGAGTCAAGACCAGAACATATTATTAGAGTTGTTAACCCTAGGTACATTTGTTCGAGAGCCACATCTACTTGTAGTATCTATACAGGGATACATTTCTTGGAAGCTACTCACTCTATCCTTTACCAAAATTCCAAGACATTTTCCTAAATGCTAACTCATCCTTATACTTATCCTTAGAGACATCCTCAGACATATACTTATAAATATGCCTTGGGATATCACTAAGGTTTTATCATCTTAGTTTCCAAAGGTTAAATATACCTTTGCTCTGATACCAACTATATATATCATATCTTTAGAAATATTAACATTACATAACTTTTGTGGAATACTTAAACATTATACAAACAGTCTCCCAAATACCATAGTTTGTATAGTGCCTCTGGAAACATGGAAACATAAAAACCGGTACATATGTGAGCTACATCATCTCCCACTAGGTTCTACTTGAATAGAAACCTTCTTAGACATATCAAACATAGTAAATATCATCAAAACCTAGGAAAAAGAAAATAAAAAATAGGTGAGCTCAAATGCTCAGTAAGGGTAAACAAAGGAGACATGTAAGCATAAACATGATCATAAGGGAGTGAAAATATGATCATGAAAATAAAAGATCATACCCTGTATATCAAAGATCATAACAGAGATCATGGTAGTATATAAGACATGAATCATAATGAAATAGATATCATAAGAAATGAAATCATAATGTAGGAATAAAACATGGAATTGTGGAAAAAACATATGCATATCACTACTAGGAAGTTATGTTTTCCCAAGGATTTTATACCAATGGTTCAACAAAACCATTGGTATAAGGTTACTTTACTAACGGTTTGAATAAACTATTGGTAAAGGTTGAGTTAGTAAAGTATTTACCATTGGTTTGAAGAAACAGTTGGGAAATATACAAAATTTGATCCATTTACCAATAGTTTGCACAAATCGTTGGGAAAAGTCCCCCTAAATGCAGAAAAACTACCCCCGATTACATAGAAGCAAATAACTCTGCATTTCCCCTAATTTCCAGAAGCCCTCGAGCAGGTAAACCCAAACTCAAGGTCTTCCATCTGATTGGATGCAACTCCCCCATCCTGGTTAGACTCCTTCAACCTCTTCCCAAATACAAACATAGAATCCCTTATTGTGGTAATTGACATGGTTGGTGTGTGGTCTACCAAACTTTGTGAGCTAATATGGTGAGTTGAGGTATCTTATCTGTTTCTAGTGTTGTTCATCCAAACTATGAGCTAGTTATAAGGATATACTTCTATTCTCAAACTTTCTCCATTTATTTCACTATCTAGAAAGATCACGTCATTATTCCATATTTCTAGGGATTTTGGAAAATTTTATGATTCACACTATTTGATATTGAATCAATGAATAATACTTGATTGGTAGATGTTTGTGAGTATATAGAAGATGGTTTATAAACTATCCCTTAAAATTATCACTATTTTGTGTTCTTTATGATGTGTAGTATCATTGACATACTTTATTATTAATCTCAAATTTAAAAATAAATGTTTTTGTCTATACTTTATGAAATTAAACCTCTTTACAATCCATGAACAACCTATTAGTGTAGAAGCCTAAAATTTATCCACCTATGGGGTGAGCTTGACTTGGGGAACTAATTGGGTAATGAAAGGTATGACCATAGGGGTTCCAAGAATGAGTTATTGAACATGAGTGAATGATTTGGGATGCCTATAACACATAATGGGACCTGAGGCATGTGCCTCTTATATGAGACCTATTGAAAATGAATATAAATAAATTTTAATTTAATTTTTGAGTACTTGTTATTTGATTAATGATTTGGAATTCCTTGAAGAAACCAACCAAGGATTCATGTTAAAAACATAGATTTTAATTCCATTTATAAACCCCCTTGGATTCATGATGATTTGGTTTAGAATACCTTGGGGAAATCTACCATGGATTCGTAGTGATTATGATTTAGGAAGCCTTGGGGAATTCCCCCTTGGATTATAAACTAGAGGCCTCTCTCTTTACATAGACTGGGAACTCCTTCCTCCTTATAAATCCATCTGAAGTCAATCAATTCTTTAGTTCTACACTCCAAATTTGTAAGGCTTAACTTAGTTTTAATCTTTTGCATCTATTATTATTTGCTTCTATTTTGATTTGATCTAAACCAGGTGGTGACATGTGTGGAATGACAAACCCAATAAGTGTAGTTTGATTTGTTTTATATTTTTGTTTTACAATTAAAGTGTCATGATTATATTAATCAACTTGATTTGAAGTCTTCATAGCCACTCCTTTTATGTAGTTAGTGAATCATATCGACTAATAGAGGTGTTGGTGAGATGTATCCCTACTCAAAGATGGTAAATGGTTTTTTTAGTCATATTTTCTCGAGGTGGGTAATGGATATAAGGATGATCCATGTGAAGGGATTGGGGATGGTTGGGGTAGTGGGGTAGGTGGTTTTCCTTTTTTTAGTGGGGTGATATGGTACTTTCTGTGGACTTTAGTTTGGGTGTTATGAAATGTACTAACTTTTCATAATATTTCCATTTTTTAACATCAATAACTTATTTAAAAAACTCTCTTTACACATTCTGCATCTTTCATGAAAAGCCTTCACATTGTAATATCTTGAACAATGTTCTATCAGGTCTATGGTGTCTTCTTGTATGTGATAAATGAAAAAAATTACAAAACATATCTCACCTCAAATTTAGGCACACATAACTAAATTAATATATCTTTACATTGTTTTAATAGTTCACTACATCAACTAGAAACTCCATCCTTTATTGTTTACTTAAATATATTTTCGATTAAACTTCAATCTTATTTAATTGATTATGATGAAATGACTTATAAAAATTCTTTTTACCGAATGGATATAAGTTTGATGTATGAAACCGATCAGATCTCAAGTGATTTTCAAAACAATTTGGAGAGATTTTTAGATTTTTCATTTCACAATGATTCAAATAGTGGTCGCATACACTGCCCATGTTCCAATTGTGTTGGTAGACCTTGGTTGAGCCGTGAAGAAGTCAGCTACGACATAACCAAATATGGTTTTCAAGAAAAATACTATATCTGGTTTCACAATGGGGAGAAAATGAAATCTCAAATTGCTAATGATCGAAATGAAAGGACTGGACTAAAGAATTTGTTAGATGACCGGTTTCTGTTTATTCTTCATCAAAAAAAAGAAAGGATTTCGACTCAAGAAGAATTTTATATGAGGATAGATGATACATCTAATGAGAATGATGATATTGTCAGGGTGAAAAAATTGAATGATGCTGCCGCGACTCCAGTATATCAACAATGAGATAAAATGAAAAAGATGTAATTTTTAATCTGATTGTTTCATGGGAAAACTATGTATGGGATTTATAATATAGAAATCGATTACATTCTTACCTTCTTGAAGGATTTACTTCTAGATGATGCAAATATTCCCTCAAAACTCTATATGGCATGGAAGTTAGTTGATGAACTTGGATTTTCAAGAAACAAAATTCATGCTTTCTCAAAAGATTGTAGTTTATTTTGGGAGGAAACCACTGAAAAAAATGATTGTATAAAATGTATCACATCTCGTTGGAAGTCAAAATCTGATGGAACACCATCCCATGTGCCACAGAAAGTAATGTGGCACTTTCCATTGATCCCAAGACTCCAAAATCTTTTTATGTCTGATGAAATATCAATAAAAATGAGATGAAATGATACTAAGAGAAAGAATAATAATGATGAGTTGGTTAAACATACAGATGGATTTTCATGGTAGAGATTTGATGCTCGATATCATGATTTTGCAGCTGACGTGCGTAATGTGAGGCTGGGTCTTTCATGCAATGGTTTAATCTGTTTGGGTAGATGCTTACTTCGCACAACACATGGCTAGTTTTTATACACATTTATAATCTTCCCCCATGGTTGTGTATGAAAAAACCTTTCACTTTCATGAGTATAATCATTTCTGACCCTTCTGATACCAATATTGATATTGATGTATACATGCAACCTTTAATAAAAGAGTTGAAAATTCTTTGGGATGTGAGTGTGCACACATACGATGCATATTCGAAAGAAATATTTCAGATTCATGTTGTGATTATGTGGAAAATCAATGATTTTCTAGCTTATGTAATGATGTTTGGATGGTGCACGAAGGGAAAACTGTCATGTCCTGTTTGTATGAAGAATACATGATCCATAAGACTAAAACATCACTGTAGTTTCAGTTTTATGGGACATCTATGATTCTTTCCAATGGACCATCCATATAGAAATAATCATCGAAGATTTGATAATACCATAGAGATCGATGATCTACCTCAGCGTATGTCTGGAACTAATGTACTTAATGATTTGAAAGATTTCAGTTTTTTATTTAGGATGTGTCAAATGAAATATAGAAAGAGAAAGAATGTTTCCACTGAAACCTGTTACAATTGGAGGAAGAGGAGTATCTTTTTTGATTTTCCATATTTGTCAACCAATTTGTTACGTCATTGCTTAGACGTAAATCACATTTAAAAGAATATATGTGAAATGTTTCTTTTGATACTTTTAAATGTTAAGGGAAATACAAAAGATGATTTACGGTCTCAGCGCGATTTGGTGGATTGGGGTATCAGGCCAGAATTGCATCCTGTGCGTATCAGTGAAAATAAATGGCAAGTTCCATGTGATTCTTATGTGATGAAACCTACAAAAAAAAACAATTTATAGAAGTATTAGAGACTATTAGAGTTCATGATGGCTATTCAAGCAACATATCTAAATGGGTCAACAAAATAGAGTTGAAGCTAAAATCTTTGAAGACTCATGATTATCACATTCTTCTGCATGAGTTGATTCCACTAGCAATCCATCATCTTTTGTCCAACAATGTAAGGGTGACTGTTATTTGGTTATTCCATTTGTTTATATATCTTTGTTCTAAGAAGTTGTCCAAGTATTTCATTCAAAAAATGTTGACAGATGCCCCATTAATTTTTTGTGAGTTGGAGAAAATATTTCCTCCATCATTTTTCACATAGATGTTGTAACTGAATATCCATATTCTCACTGAAATACTTCTCAGAGGACCTTTTTATTTTTTTGAATGTATCCAACTGAAAGAAATATGTACACATTAAAGTCTTATGTCCGAAACAGGAATCATCCCAAAGGTTCTATCATGAATGGTTACTTGGCTTAAGAATGTATGGATTTATAATCAATGTATTTGTATGATCTTACTAAAAGAATAAATAGACCAATGAGAAATGAAGAAGAATGGTATGAGTAAATTGAACCCAGTTTTCCATCACTTCCTCAAACCGGATGAATTCTGGGATCTATACATTGAATACATTATTCCTTGAAGAGCGGGATATGGCACATCACACAGGTTTTTTCAAATGTGATTTTTTCAATGAATGCATCAGGTAAATAAATTGAATATGTATATCTTACATATATATCTGTTAAAATATTCATATTTTTTATCTACAGGGAACATAAAACAATGATAAATAAAAAGAATCTTTCTTTATCTTTGAGAAGAAGGGAGACTTTGAATAGAAAAGAGTTTTCTGCTTGGTTAAAATTAAAGGTAAAAATATTACTATTTAAGATAATTAAATAAATATTTAATTAAGTTTAATATTCATTTATATTGCAGGTATTGAGTTTTCCTGCTGACTCTGTCTTTGAGGAAATAAGAGCTTTGGCTTTTGGTCATAATACCGTGGTTCGTGACTGTAAATCAATTGTTATTAATGGGTACACATTCATTGTCACTGAATGTGCAAAGAACATGAGAACACAACATGATGGTGTTATGGTTACCTCCACAATAGATTGTTATGACAGTACATCAGATAGGAGACCGTGATTTGAAAATGTGGGTTATTATGGAGTCATTGAAAAAATAATAATATTGGATTATTACTCTCATGGATGAGTCACAATGATGAAATTCCATTGGTTTGATTTGATGACAAGATAGGGAACATTTATTGATGATTGTGGATTTTGATTAATTAATATGACTTGCACTCTTTCTACCGAAGAACTATATGTATTGGAATCAATGTCTAAACACATTTTTTATGTCAAAGACCAACTTCAACCTGAATTTGGTGTCATAGTTGAAGTAATTCCAAGACATATTTTTGATAATGGTGATGATGGAATTGAAACTTTCCCTACTTCCATTGGAACCGATCCATTTATTTCTTTTGATGACTCTAATAGCTCAATTGTCAGATTTGATTGTGAACTTGAAGTTGTGGTGGAAAATATATAGAATCATCCATCCATGTTCTCAATTATTTTGGTTTACCTTGAGTTGGGTTTTTAAGGTTGGTAATATTCAAATTGATTTAAAATTGATTATAAATATATTGTATCCGACTTGACCATTACGTGAATTTTCAATGTTTATTGGTTGGAATTTTTATTTGAATTGCATTTTATAATTTGGAATTGAACTATATTTAAACCTACTAAACCAACATTTATAACTTGGTGAACATTTCAATGCTTCAACTATGATTTGTATAAAATTTGTATGACTCTAAGACCTCTCTTTAACATTTTACTAGGTAATGAACATTATGGTTTGTATTCTTCTGTAAAACATGTATTGAAACCTACATCATTTACCTGAGCTAAAGAAATTTAAATTTTCCTTAATTTTGACAACTAATTTACCACTTATGAATATGGTAGAATCAATGTTCCATGATTCTAATAGACTGATGGCACTTAGTAAATAATCATCCTACTAAAAATTAAATTTCTTTATTACATCTTGTAGGATCTATTGACTTCATTATATATTTGTTCAATATCATCTAAAACAATGGTTAGTTAAATTATCCATGAAACCTCTATTCCTTATCATTTATTTTGTTTTTTAGGTTACACATTAGTTATCCTTTTCTATTTACTTCCATATTTGTTTTCAAATGTAGGAAATGAAACCAATTGAAGAGAGGCGACAAAAAAATATTATGGAAAACAATTGTCGCATGACTGAGCTGGGCATTCCACCACTAGTGCCTGCAGTGAGTATTTTATTTCAAATATATTTATTTAAATAATATATAATGTCATGTGATTAATTTTTTTAAACATTTTTGAGGATCCATCTATTAGGTGACAATTATTTGATGAGTAGCCTAGTAGTGGTCCTAGTACTTAGGGTGTTCGTACGAGGGGGGGGGGGGTGGTACGAGAGCTAGACGATTTGGTCGGTGTACCCGATTAGACCCTGCCCCTCCCAATGACATACCATCCATCCCACATTCTGATACTGGTGTGCAGTTAGGGACACACATGATATTTAGGCCTCCCATGTTTTCACCACCCTTTATATCTGATCCTCCTCACCCATCTGTACCATATATGATGATGATTCCCACTCCCCATACAACATTTTCCCTGACATCCCTGTTATCTTCTTTTATTTCTGCTTCCTTCTCTCTAGGATTTTATATTCCATATTCTTCGACTCCTGCTCTGCCAGATTCTATCCCTACAGAGCATACATTAGGACCCACTCCATCTGTACAGGGTGTTCCTTCAGTTTCTACAGATCCAACGGAGCCCATTGATCAGACTACTGCAGGTATACTTATACAACCCTAACAAATTGTTACAACATTATTTATTTTAATTATAACATGTATTGATAAAATATTTGTTTTTCTTTCATAACAGATACATCTACTGATAGGAGGTGGGGGTGGGGGAGTACACGCATGTGTACGGTGTGGAACCACCGTATGCATTTGATGGTGGACTATAATAAAGATAGTCAGATGATTGAAAAATCAGGGTATAAATGTCGGAGTTTTTTGGCAACACTTTCCAAATACTCTGACATCATTCCTGTCAGCCCGATCTCATGGAGACAACTACCAAATGAAGTCAAGGATAAAGCCTGGGTAGAGATATGGGTAAATAAATCTGTTGTATTTAATGAAATATATTAATTTTTGTATTTATATGAATTAATATTTGGGTGTCAGATGTGGTTTAATTTCCCTGATGGTGAGCGTGCATGACCAACACGTCTAAAGGATTTAGGAGATATTTGGAGAGATTATAAGCATGAGTTGTACATTAGATGGCGTGCTAGAGTGAGCACAAAGTTAGAGGCGGTCCCTGTCGTGAATGATTGTCCTTTAGAATAGTACCGACAGATGATTACTCATTGGACGACTATCCAATTTACGTTATTAATCAAATTAGAGGTATTTAAATGAAAATTTTCATGTTTTTCATTAATAATAATTATTGAATTTTATTTAGGATGCATCTGGAAGAAATAAAAAAAACATTGATGCTAAGAAATACATCCACACATTGGGACGTACTACAATGCCAGATCATGAGAGATAGTAGGTATGACAGTTTATAATCTTTCTTTAC
Organism: Viscum album; assembly: GCA_963277665.1. Classification (NCBI taxonomy): domain Eukaryota; kingdom Viridiplantae; phylum Streptophyta; class Magnoliopsida; order Santalales; family Viscaceae; genus Viscum; species Viscum album. The sequence goes on from OY728148.1 coordinate 168,224,196, forward strand.
GACTTTCACTTTCTATTGATTCCTTGATAATTTATTTGATTACTAAACTTGTTATATAATTTTAGTTATGAAATTAATATTTTTTTGGTATCCTATTTTTAATAATGGATTCCTACATTCAATGTAATTGAGGAGGAATAAATAGAATATAGAAGGACATGTGCCTAGAGCAAAAATATTTTGCTTGAGTAGAAAGAAGAAAGATGGAAGTGCAGTTAATAAACTGACTCAACAGCAGATTGTAAGTTTTACTCTATAGATTTAAAATTTTAATCTCTATTTTGTAACTTAATAATCTATTTATATTTATAACAGGATAATGTAGAGCCCCTTGATGCCCAGGAACCTAACAATTTTGGGCCAAATGATCACTTACATCAGGTGTTGGGAGATGAGCACCCTGGTAGAGTACGCTGCTGACCTGGGAAGAATATAGTTCCGACGAGGTATTGTCCCTACTTAGTTATGAGTTGTAGTGCCCCTGAGTTGCAGCAGGTTAAAGAACAGGAAGAATAGGCTAAAAAAGGGCCACAGAGATGACAGAACAGTCTGCTAGGGAAAATAATGCATTTATAAAACTGATGGAAGTTTTACTTCCAACACTTCTACCAGAGGCCAGCACTACTTGTGATAAATATAAATCATCTATGAATTCTATATATGGTGAACCGGGTGGAAATTATAGTGGTGGTTGAGATTATGGCAAGGAGGAGGCCAATGCGGAGGAGGAGGAGGCCGAGGTGGAGGTGGAGGGCTAAGAGGAGGCTGAGGCAGAGGAGGAGGGAGATGAGGAGGCCGAGGCTAAGTACGAGGGTGAGGAGGAGGGTGGGGATGATGATGGGGATGACGATGAGGAAAAGAGTGAGGGTGATGATGATGGTGGTGATAGTGACGGTGGTGAAGGATAGATTGATCCGCTACATTTTTGACTAATATTACTGACCTTTGATGTTTATTGATTTGTTGTGCCTGAATATATGCGTGATTAGTTAGGTCACATTATCTTTATTTTTTATCTATAAATAATAAAACTTGACTTGATGATTTGCTATGACTGATTCACCCCTCCCCTAGACAGCCCCCACCCACTGGACACCCCCACCCTTTGGACAACCCATACCCCCCTGGACAGCCCCACCACCCCCGTGGATAGCCTGCCCACCCCCCTGGACAGCCCTCTCCCTCTGTTCATGGGTTGTCCAATTGTGGGTGTTGATTTGAACATTGATAAAACATCGGTGGTTCCATAATATTTTTCTCTATAAATGAAACCTTAAATTTAATGATTGATAGGAAATGATAATCTAAATGATTTAAATGTTTATTTATATATTATGAATGCTTTATTTTTAAAAATCATGGATGTTGTGAAATCCCCCTATTATAATGAAATTGTATTTTTTTAGTGGAATTTAGAAAATTGGTGGTCTGATTAGAAGTCGATATAATGAAATTATTTTTTAAACTTGAAATAATTTGCTTAGAAAATATGTAAATACCTTCCCATAAACCCCGGATAGCTCCCCAGATAGCCCCCCAGACAGCCCCAAGAACAGCCCCTCGGATAGCCCCCCACCCACCTCCCTAGACCCCGGACAGCCCTTCAGACAGCCCCACAGATAGCCCCTCGGACATCCCCCCACCCTCCTCCCTAGACCCCAGACAGCCCCTGGATAGCCTCCCGGACAGCCTCCCCAACCTCCTTCCTAGACCCGGGACAACCCCCCAAACATCCCCCCAAATAGCCCCCACCCTCCTCCCTGGACCCCGGACAACCCCCCAGACAACCCCCCAGATAACCCCTGGACAACCCCCACCCTCTTCCTTGGACCCCGAACATCCCCCTAGACAGCCCCCTAGATAGGCCCACACCCTCCACCTTGGACCCCAGACAGTTCCCCCTCATTTCTGGACCTTGGACAGCCCCCCCACCCTCCTCTCTAAACCCCAGACATCCCTCTCCCCCTCTCTGAACATATGTATTTTTTTGTGCTATTGAAGGTGTTTTTTGTGGTGTTTGAAGTATGTTTTTATATATTTTTTATGTTGTTTTTTATGCTGGTGTTTGCAGTGAGGTGTATGTAGTGTATTATGCAGTGTTATGCAGTGTGTTTTGCAGTGTGTCTGTTTTTTGTGCTCTTTTTATGTGTGTTTTTTATGCAAGTGTATGCAGTGTATTATGCAGGCTAGGCTGTTTTTATGTATTTATCTTTTATGAAAGGCTATTTTTATGTGTCTATTTTTAATGCAGGTGTATCTTGAGGATGTTTGAAGAGTTTTGTGTGTTTGGTAACTCCCTAGACAGCCCCCCTCCTTCCTGGACCCTGGACAACCCCCCTCCTCCCGGGACCCTAGACAGCCCCCACCCTCCTTCCTAGACCCCAAACAGCCCCTCGACCTAACACCCCAACATTGGGCGAGTGGTGATTAAGCATATATAAAACATCACGACAATTCATGAAAGGCTAAGGACCGCCTACCTTAATTCCGGAAACAATCACACTCTTAATTCGACATTTCAGATCCCAATCTAAGCTCTCTTCAAGATTCAACCTAAATCCCAATGAAAAATAGGGTTTTAGAGCTTTGGAAGAAGATGAGAGAATATTGCAAACCCTAATAAAAAAGAGGAAGTAAGGAGGGGATTAGACTCACCCGGATCTTCAATCCGCACTTGACGACACTCAAAACGCCCAAGGATCGAAGGAGATCCACCCTTAAGAGCTCTTGGGAGATTTGGATTATGTTGATACTTTATCACAAGGATCCATGGGTCATTTTTAATGTGTATGAGTCAACCCCGCCTCAATCCGAGGCACGGTGTGGCCGGTACCACTCAAAGTGTCTCACTTTTATTTGAAATGGGCAACATTTTAAGTGAAAATAACAACTGGCATAAGGAAAACCGACCAAATGCATTCTGATTCTATTGATACTTTAGTAAAACGATCCATGGGTCATTTGTGACGTGTACGAGTCAACTCCACCTAAATCTGAGGCACGGTGTGGCTGGTACCACTCAAACTGTCTCACTTTTATTTGAAATGGACAAGATTTTAAGTGAAAACAACAACTTGCATACAGAAAAATGATCAAACGATTTCTGATTGTATTGATACATTAGTAAAACTATTCATGGGTCATTTTTGACGTGTACGAGTCAACCCCACCTCAATCTGAGGCACGGTGTGTCCGGTATCACTCAAAGTGTCTCTATTTTGTTTAAAATGGACAATGTTTTAAGTAAAAACAACAAACATATAAAAAACCAACCAAACATATTCTGATTGTGTTGATACTTTAGAAAAATGATCCATGGGTCATTTTTGACATGTACGAGTCAACCCCACATCAATACAAGGCATGGTGTGGCCGATACCACTCAAAGTGTCTAACCTTTATTTGAAATGGACAACATTTTAAGTTAAAAACAACAACTGGCAACAGAAAACCGACCAAACACATTCGGATTGTGTTGATACTTTTGGAAAATGATCCATGGGTCATATGTGACGTGTAAAAGTCAAACCCACCTCAATCTGAGGCATGGTGTGGCTGGTATCACTTGAAGTGTCTTTCTTTTGTTTAAAATGGACACCCTTTTAAGAAAAAACAACTGGCATATGGAAAACCAACCAAACGTATTCATATTGTGTTGATAATTTATCACAAGGATCCATGGTTCATTTTTGACATGTACGAGTCAACCCCGCATCAATTCGAGGCACAGTGTGGCTGGTACCACTCAAAGTGTCTCACTTTTATTTGAAATGGACAACATTTTAAGTGAAAACAAAAATGGCAGATGGAAAACCGACCAAAAACATTCAGATTATATTGATAATTTAGGACAACGATCCATGGGTCATTTTTGATGTGCAAGAGCCAAAACTGCCTCAATCTGAGGCACAATGTGGCTGATATCACTCGAAGTGTCTTTCTTTTGTTTAAAATGGACACTCTTTTAAGTAAAAACAACTGTCATACGGAAAACTGACAAAATGTATTCGGATTGTGTTGATACTTTAGAACAAGGATCCATGGGTCATTTTTGACGTGTACAAGTCAACCCTGCATCAATCTGAGGTACAATGTAGCCGGTATAACTTGAAGTGTCTGTCTTTTGTTTAAAATGGACATCATTTTAAGTAAAAACAACTGGCATATAGAAAACCAACCAAACATATTATTATTGCGTTGATACCTTAGAAAAAGGATCCATTGGTCATTTTTGATGTGTACGAGTCAACCCTACCTCAATCCGAGGCACGGTGTGGCCAGTAGCACTCAAAGTGTCTCACTTTTATTTGAAATGGACAACATTTTAAGTGAAAACAACAACTGGCATACCAAAAACTGACCAAACACATTTGGATTGTGTTTATACTTTCAGAAAATGATCCATGGGTCATATGTGACATGTACAAGTCAACCCCGCCTTAATTTAAGGCACGGTGTGGCCGATATCACTTGAACCGTCTTTCTTTTGTTTAAAATGGACAATCTTTTAAGTAAAAACAACTGGCATACGGAAAAACAACAAAAAGTATTCAGACTGTGTTGATACTTTAGCGCAAGGATCCATGGGTCATTTTTGACGTGTACGAGTCAATACCGCCTCAATCCGAGGCACGGTGTGGCCAGTAACACTCAAAGTGTCTCACTTTTATTTGAAATAGACAACATTTTAAGTGAAAACAACAACTAACATATAGAAAACCAACCAAACGCATTCAGATTCTGTGGATACTTTAGGAAAATAATCCATGGGTCATTTATGACGTGTACAAGTCAACCCTGACTAAATCCGAGGCACAGTGTGACCGATACCACTCAAACTGTCTCACTTTTATTTGAAATGGACATGTTTTTAAGTGAAAACAACAACTTGCATATGGAAAACTGACCAAACACTTTTAGATTGTATTGATACTTTGGTATAACAATACATGAGTCATTTGTGATGTGCACAAGTCAACCCCGGATCAATCCAAGGCATGGTGTGGCTGATATCACTCTAAGTGTCTCTCTTTTGTTTAAAATGGACATAATTTTAAGTAAAAACAACTGGCATACAGAAAACCAACCAAACATATTTGGATTTTGTTGATACTTTAGAACAATGATCCATGGTTCATTTGTGACATGTACGAGTCAACCCCTCCTCAATATGAGGCACGGTGTGGCTGGTACCACTCAAAGGGTCTCACTTTTATTTGAAATGGACTACATTTTAAGTGAAAACAAAAACTGGCATATAGAAAACCAACCAAACGCATTCAGATTGTGTTGATACTTTAGGACAATGATCTATGGGTCATATGTGACATGTACGAGTAAACCCCACCTCATTTTGAGGAATGATGTGGCCTGTATTACTTTAAGTGTCTATCTTTTGTTTAAAATGGACATCATTTAAAGTAAAAACAACTGGCATACGGAAAACCAACCAAACATATTAGGATTGTGTTGATACTTTAGCAAAAGGAGCCATGGTCCAGCCTCACACAATCCACTTCTCATGTGAGGAACTCCTACCCCTATTCTAAAACACATGAAATTTAATACACTAAGGACAACTACATTCCCTAAGTCACACAATCTCATTGATACACACCCATTTTCATCATCACTAAGTTCAAAGACAACCACCCCAAACAATGGGACATTATATTTGTGTTTGGTTGAATTCATTTATCCATTTCCTTATTTTGGGGTTATTAGCTTCTAATTTCTGAATTCAATCGTGCATGTGTTATACAAAATGCAATTTTTTATGTATTCTTAATTCTGTATAACAAATATAATTATGTATTCAATTTTTTATGTATTGTATTCATAATTGATAATTAAATTATTTATGTATTCAATTCAGTATTCAATTATGAATTTAATACTGGATTGCACATGTAATTTTTATCTCAATTCTGAATTGAATTCTAAATCAATTATGTATGTTTATAATTACCTTATGAATTATGTTTTATTTCTGTATGTGTATAGTTTCAGGGTGCATTATGTGTTAAATATATAAGAATTAATTTTTTATATATATGTGTTATAGTTGGTTATTATAGGTAATTAGAGTTGGGGAAGCTGAAAATACATAAAGGGAAGCCTGCTAATGGAAATCACAAAGTAGCACAGAGCAGCAGGCTGCTACCTAAATTGCACAGAAAAGCCTATGCCAATGGTTTACAACCGTTGGGATATAGGTGGAATGTTTAGATATACCAATGGTTTTTGTAAACCGTTAGTAAAAAGCTTTACAAAACTATATTCCAACGGATTAAAACCATTGTAATAGTATGTTTACCAATAGTTTCAAACCTTTGTTGAAACGTTATACCAACAGTTTGACATAACCGTTGGTATAATATAGATTTCATAACATATACCAACAGTTTTCCAGAAACCGTTGGCATATTTTTTTCCCTATGACTTACTTCTCTACGGTTTGGATAACCGTTGGAAAATATTATACCAATGGTTATCCAGCCTTTACCAATGATTTGGAACTATTGGTAAAGGTTTCATTTACATTAGTGTATAATGATTTCCATAGTAGCCAAGGAATCACTGCCAAGACCATATTAGTGAAAAAATTACTTTACTGAACCGGGTAATCCCCATTCCAACCCTGTGTTATTGAACCTAGTGACCCTTGTTCCATCCCTATATTACTAAACTGAGTGACCCTCATTCCAACCCTATATTAAAAAATTGAGTAACCCTCATTCCAACCTTGTATTACAAAACTAAGAATTCCTCATTCCAGCCCTCTATTACTGAACCGAGTAACCCTCGTTCCAGTCCTATATTACTCAACTGAGTAACCCTCATTCTCCATGTATCACTGAACTGAGTAACCCTCATTCCAAACCTTTTTAATCTTATGAGATATAAATCTTTACCCAATGAATTGGAGGGATATATAGGCCCCACCTGTCATATATTGAAATCACACATACATGTTCCACAAGATCATAAATGAACATATCACAACCCATGAAATGAAATTAGTATCCTAAACATGTAAACATATCATAACCATTGGAAAGAGTTACAAGTTTTGTAATAATTTCATCAAAAGCATAACCCGTAAAAGAGAAACATATTTCATATATGTATAACCCATGAAGGATAAATGGGTTTTATAAATACCATGACATTAATAATAACTCATTCATAGAAAGGATATCAATGGAACCTTTATATCTTTTCCTAGAAGGTATGAGTAACATCAATAGATGTCATCTTAGATGAAAAATAATTTTGAAATATCCTCTAAAAATGTTTCTTGAGGAAAATATCCTTTCTTGCTTGAAAAAAAGGATTTTTAACACATAAAAACAATTGAAAATAATTTTCTTATAAAATAATTTGAAAAATTATAAATAATACATGAAATAATTTTGAAAACCTTTTTCCTTGAAAACTTTTAAAATAATATTAATTTTTTTTAAAAAACCTTTTCTTTAAAAACACTTGAAAACTTTTAAAGAAATCTTGAAATTTTTTTGAAAACCATTTCTTTTAAAATTCTTATAAACTTATAAAGAAATCCTGAAAACATTTTGAAAATCATTTTTATTGGAAACTTATAAAATAAGCTTGAAAACATTTTGAAAACCATTTCTTTGAAAACTTGTAAATAATACTTGAAAACATTTTGAAAATAGTTTTCCATAAAAAAAATATAAAAGAAGTTGAAACCATTTTGAAAAAAAATTACTTGAAAATTAAATTTAAAAAAAATTCTTAAAGATTAACCTTTTTAACAATGAAAAGGGAGGTTTGAAGAAATTATTGTGGGTAAATCTATAAAGTCATATGAGGTAAAAAACATTAATTTTGTAAGGTAAAAAAGATAGAATAGTTCCTTGTTCGTAAAGAAACAAGAATATTACCTTGAAGAGATTGGTAAAATAAAAAAATGGTAAAAATTATTTATTGATATTATAGGGTAATGGTATAATATTCTTGAAAACTATTTTTATACAACATAGATTTCTGATCGAAGAGAGGGTAAAGTAAGTCTTTCCTATAAACACTTTCTTAACTATCTTATGTAACAAAGAGTTGAAAATGGTACTAATACATGATAATATCATGAAATAATATAGGATAAAAAAATAATTAATATTCTTGAGATATAGATCATAATATTTGATTAAAGTAAGCATAAACATAAACAATCTAAAAAATCCATGAGATTGCCTCAATAAACTCCTATAACTTGGTATATTGGGATCATTCTCTCCATGTAAGGAAAGGAAATTAAATTAAGCATATAATATCATTAAATGATTTATATTCATGACATGACATGTAAAATGGAAGTATATACACCTCAAAAAATATTTTAGGTTCATAACAAAACATGATTATCAAAGAAGGAAAATTGAGACAAAACATTTTTACTGATTTGGTAACTTTGAAAACTTAGACCCCATGAAAGAAGGATCATAAAATGGATATGTTAATAACCATAAATTGAATTATAGTATAAATATAATACAATAATGGTTCATACATACACTAGAAAAAATAAAATAGTGGCGAACATAGCTTGTATCTCACAAAAATTAAAAGTGAGATGAAAATCCCCTTACCTTGTGTCTTGATTCTCTATGTACTCATACGATATTACAGTATAATAAATATAAGTTTATTATAAATATTTTAAATAATAATATTATAATATATAATACCATATATGGTTGTATTAAGACCTTATATTATCTTCTTGTTAATGATCCTATGTTAAAGTTTCACTTTGGGTAAAATTCACTTTGTTCTTTTCATGTGTCTTGATTTGTTATATCTTTTGTCCTTATAATTACATCATGATTATAGAATTTAAAACATAATATAAATATAAGTTATATAAATTATTTTTGTATTTTAATAATCTATATAATATTGAAGTATGAAATGGAATACACTGTTCTTGGAGACAATAAGCCGTACGTATGCATGAACATTGTTTCCATCTTTATTGTCATATTGAAAGAAAGTATGTAAATGAAATATATATATATGTATGTATATTTATATATAATTATTTCAGTATAATTTATATATCATATATATCATATAAGTTAATTAAACCCATACTTAATACATTTCATGTGGTGTGTGAATGAATCACATCACTTTGTGGGGGTGATAGTCCACATTTCCTCAAACGAGATTATCGTATTAACAACAAATGGAAAGTAAAGGATGTATGTTGTAAAAGGAATAAAAAAGATTAAATAGATATTAAATATAATATATTTCATATATAAATAGAGTTTCCATCATAATTGCCATCATGATTGGTGGTAAAAGAGAAATGAACAGTCATCGTTTCGCGAGGCAGTAGTTCCCCGTACATAGAAACAATATGTTCAACATCTATTAGATGGAGGTGTGTGTAAGTGTAGGTCATAAAATTTTCATAAAAATATACTAGTATATGTAAGATACTTGTGTTATCATACAATAGTGTAATAAATATATTGGAGGTGGTGGAGAAGGAAAATAAAGGAAAGGATCTTGAAAAAAGTCATTACCTCTAAATCGGGTAACTCTTTTTGGTTTGTGGAAAAAGGTTTCCTTGAGTGAGTTTCTTCCAAAATTTAGGATTAAAATTAAAAGTTTGGATTTTTTGGATTATAATTATTCAGATATTTTATGAACTTAAAAGGTTTTATAGGTGTGATGAATTGGTAGAGGTGGTGGCCTTTTATAGGGACATAAAAAGACTCACATGGAATTTTTAGAAACAAATTAGGCGTTCACATATTATTACCTAAAATAAGTCTTACCAAAACAACCTAAATCAATAATGGAAGGTTTATGGAAGAAATATGTATAAAAAATGGGTTTCAAACAAGTTTTTAGGTCATTTGGGCCCTTAATTTTAAGGTTTAGTCCCAAATTAAGCCTAATTTGGCTTTAACTACTGTGATTAATTTTAATCACTTTTACTAATCATTTTTGTCAAAAATTTACATGGTCTTATTGGACTCTAAATATTAGATTTAATAAAATGGTATATGTTTTATTTTTGAAATTACAATCATATATGCAGAAAAATTAAGATTAGTGCTAATCCTGTAGACAGTACGAAAGAACGCAGTTTTAAAGTAGGAAAAAGTTCAAAAGTTTGTTAAGATTTTACAGTTTCAAAGTGAAATTTATTATAATGAATTATATTTTATTATATATTTAATATTATTCTAATTTTACCTTAAAAAATTTATAATATCATTTAGAATTAATAATTAATTAGACAAAATGTAGTTTTTAACTAAAAAGCTGTATTTTTTCACTATTCATCAAAAAATGAAGTTTCTCCGAAAAATCCCAAAAAATAACCCTAGGATAATTTCAAAATTATGAATTAATAAATAAAGTTTATTTTATACAATTAAATTTCTAAATTTTTCTAAAATTACTATTATTATTAAAAGTGATTTATTCAAGAAAACAATATTTGTAACATAAAAGGACTTTACCAAATATATTATCTTTAATTATCAATACCAAATATATTATCTTTCATTATCAATATGTTTTATTTATATAAAACAAAAATATTTGAAAATTAGTTATTAATAAGTTTAATTTATAGGTTATATTTATCTTATTTAAATAATTAAAGTAATAAAAAGAGATGTTATGTAGAAACTCAATGTTGCGTGCATTGTACACCAAGTCTATGTTACTTGTAGCGCAAGTCAAGTCGGTATTGCGTATAGTGCAAGCCAAGTTTGTATTTCGTGTGAAAGGAATGTTTTAATTAGTATATTAATATATATATATATATAAAGAACAATTTTCAATGTCATGTGAAATAAAAAATATTGAAAAGTTAAATTAATTAAAAAAAAAATCTCCAAATCTCGGGGCGTTACAATAATGAACTAACTCTTGAAGTAAAGATGCCATTATAAAGAAAGAGACCAATCGAAAATGGTCTCCACACTTTATAAGGATTCCCTAATTTCCTTGAACTCATCATACTACTACTTCTCTTAAATAATTGACTCAAGGAGAGATGACATCAACTTATCACTGGCTAGAATCATACACGTCACATCCTCCCTTTACTCCAGGTGAATCTGGGAAAAGATTCCCATGAGATTCCATTTAACCTTAGATTCCAAGACATCATAAGAATGAAATTTCTTATGAAGGGTGTCAGAAAAAATATTCCCCTTCCTAGGGGTGTAGGAAATGTCAAAGTCAAACATATAAAGTTACTCCATCCACCACCTCTTCCCATGGATCATGTTTTTATGTGTTAAGATGTAGCCTAGAATCTTATAATCAGAATAGATATTGTATCTCTCCCCAAAATGGTAGTATAATCAAAAATTAAGAGCATGCATAATTACTACGAGTTCGAGGTCATGTGTTAGATAGTTTTTTTATGTGGACAAAGATTATGAGTGCCATATGCCACCACATGACCTCCCTGTATAATCACATAACCCAGACTAGAAGTATAAGAATCAAAATACACCACATATACCTAACCATATTTTAGTAAAATAAATATTGGATATGATTCCAGATTTCATTTGAATTCATCAAAGTAAGTATAAAAATTTACATCCCATAATAATTTTACCCCTTTCTTAGTAAGAGTTATCAACGACGATTCAAGTTTTGATAATTCCTTCATGAACTATTGATAATTACTAGATAAACCTTAGAATCTTTGCATCGAAAATACATTACATGGCTCCACCCATGAAAATAAAACCTTCACTAATTTGAGATTAACTGAGATTCCATGTTCCAAAACCACATGTCCTAAAAAACATCACTTCTAGGATTCAGAAGTCACATTTCAATAACTTAGTATAAAGATGGTGATTCCTCAAGATTCATAAAACAAAATCCAAATAATTCTCATGATCCTCCTAATATTTTTAATTAACTAGGATATCATCCAAAAATAACACAATAAAGGAGTCAAGATACTCATAGAATATCTAGTTCATCGAATCCATACAAACTATAGGAGAGTTATTTATTAAAAAAAACATAATGATATATTCAAAGTTGATATTCCATATTCTGAAACCATTTTTTAGGATACCTGACTCCTTAAATATGTTTTGATGATAACCAGACTGAAGTTTGATTTTTTAGAACCACTTTTCACCCTTTAACTAATAAAAAAGGTCATTAATACATGGAAAATTATATTTATTCTTAACTATAACCTGATGAATATTCTCATAATTGAAATAAAGACTAAGAGTTTCATCAAAATTCTTGGTAAAAATCATAGTATATTCCCAAGGGGATAAACTATGATGAATAAAACCTTTCAACTTTAAATCATTAAATTGAATATTTTACCATTTAAACTCACTTGGTGCCATATGATAAGAAGGAATAGAGATCTACTGAGTTCCAGGAAATAGATCGGTAGAAAACACCACCTCTTTTACTAGAGTATGACTAGAGGAATAGTTCATAAAAATCTATAACCACTGAAGGCATATCAAAACTAGAGGAATAATTCCCAAATTCAGTTTCAAAAGAAGATATCAAACTCCCTAATTATGAATTAGGAGGTCCTACTCAGCTTTACCTCAGATCCCATTACCCCTAAAACATCCAAGAGATATTATCAAGGGAAGTAAAGTACCCCCACTGATGATAGTAATCAACCTCTAATCGATTTGAAACCAACCAATCCATACCAATAATAAATTCAAAGAGATCTGAGATGAGAACCAGAAAATCCCAAACTAACTCAACCTCAGAGATCGAGAAAGAGAATACAAGGCATTGAAAACCCCACTCCATTTTCTTCCCAAAAGGAATCATCAACACCATAATGAATGAAAATAGTTCTGTTTGAAGTTTCAAATGATCCAAAAAATGGGTTGATACAAAGGAATGAGAGGCACCTATATAAAAAAAAGTTTATATAGATTATGCAATAATGTTTATACCTATTACTTTAGCTAGGACCATGCCAAATTCCACTAGAAACTCCTCTATTGCATGAATATTATTCACTATAAAGGATTGTGTATGGAGAACTTTAGACTTAGAGGCTTACAACCTCATCTTAGTTCCCTTTGGATACGATGAACCGAATTCATAATGAGGTGTAGAAAGAGCCTGGAGGAACCTTTGCAAATGACCCCTATAACCAAAAGAACTATAGATTCTTAGAAGTGTAGGGAAATAATGATTAGTGTGCTATGTATCAACACACTAGTATAAAGTAAAAGGAAAATTTATAGATTCAACTGATGGTGTGGAGGAAGCCCGCTGCTGAGAGATACTACTTCCAGCTTTATGAGTCTCGTGCCACTTAATATTTTTTACATGCAAGCCACTAAAGTTTCCACTTGGTAGTGGTGGAAGTCCAAATAACCATGAATTTCCCACTAGATTCATTTATTTCATCAGATAACTATTCAATACCTCATCACTAGTCATAAGATTCTATATGAGGACTATAGAACAAATGTATAGTCACAAACCCATATAAAATATTAAATCCATTAGTTAGTCCTCCACCTCCTGAGGACCATTCATCCCCTTAAAAGATTATGGATTATAGTGGTGGAATTCCTGAGTCTGATCTTTATCTCCTCTAGCTCTTGATTTCACCTCCCTAGATTTATTTTGAGAAAGAGGTACATATTATTCCACTACATGAATTGCCCATACTATATCCACAACAAGGTTCTAATCAATCAACGGATTCCCTCCTGGAGTATCATCCATAGTGCCCTTATGGGTAATATGAGGAAGTCTTATGGGAGACATAATACTATATCAAGGAATGTAAATAAATCATCAGATAAGGAAGAAATATTAGTGTAAATTAAGGTGACACAATCAATAAAATGAAATAAAATCAAAACTCAACATGAGAGGCATGTTTCCCAACATCCAATAGTAACTTAAGGCTCATTAAAATTAGATTTGGCCATAAACTCACTCATAAACTACCCCTTAAGTCATAAAAATCCTATCCCCTATCTACCAAACATCCTAAGAAAAGAAAACTTTATCAAAACTTCCTTTAATACCAATTTTTCATGTACTAACCTGGATGACCCTTCAATCAAGGTTTTGAACCGATCCGCAATAAGACCCATAGGGCATTCTCCATCCCCATGAGATGGAAAAAAATCACCCAAGCAATAAGAATAAAAAATGGAATGATTTATCCCATCCATATACAAGAACTTACATGTTATACAAGATAATTATAGATAAAAATGTCACACCCTGATAGAGTAAACAATAGAAAAGTGATATATAATTGAAAAAAACAAGTACATGATTCAAGAGTAATAAAAGTAAAAAAAGATTATGACCACTATCTCCATGTTTTATGTGAGAAATATCTCATCACCTCACCCACAGGATCCCAAACCTAGTTAACTCAATTACCTTTCACCTCACTATGTTTTCTTTACCTTTACTATATTAGAGAAAACAAGGTCTACACCCAACCAAGGGTATGTGAAGGGTGTAAGAAAAATAAGCCTAGTGGGATCCCACTAAGTGTTCTATAATTATTATTTATAAAATAATAAAAAATGAACATTTTAAAAGAAAAAAGTCATGATATACATCTTAAAAAAAATTAACCAACAATAAGGAAATTGAAAATTTTCAACAGTTTATAAGCAAACTCAAGTAAATCAGTTTCCAAATAACTTTAAAATCATTCATTTATCATTTTCAAAGCATGAATCATAAAACCAAATCAATAAAAAGAAAAATAGAAAGTACCCTTAGGATATCATAAGTCTAGACTAACTATGTTTCTCATACAATGATCAATAATGAATAGTGTATACTAAACCCATCCCTAGAACAACGAAAAAATGAGAAGAGGATTACCCTGATGTATAATTCCCCCCTCTGATGTCATGTATACCAGTCCCTGCTATAATAACAAAAGGATTATAGGAATACCCCAATGTGTAATTCCCACTTCAAATCATAGAAACAAGTCCCTGCACGACCCCCTCCTAAGCACCACAAACTCCTATGTGTTGAACATTTCAAATCATTTTCAAAGGGATTATCACATTTCAACAATCAAACTAAAACCCTTTTCTAAAACTATGATTTGAAATCTACTTTTCTTAAACAAGTCAACGATGCTTTGAAATCAACCTTTCTTTATCAATTACAAAGGGGAAACCATTTTATATAAAAACACACCATGCAAGAATTTTAATAAATTAGAAATCATGCCATTAAAATTTTAAAAATCAAGTTTATAAATGAGAGAGCATGTATATTTCATAATACAAAGACTTCAGATGAAATTTCCTACCTTAAGCAGTTTGTATTCTAACAATTCAACAGGATCCACACACCAAAGGAGAACCAAGGAATATAATAAATGAGAGATAACCCTAAACCATGAATCCCCAATTAATAATATCTAATTATTCAATTTATATAATAAAGGAAATTATAGGAATCACATACCACAATGGTTAACAAAGAACACACAACGATAAATAAAGATCTGGACAATAATTTAGAATTCTATGATGGATTTATAAGAAACCCAATTAGATCATAAAAAACCATTAGATCTAGCCTAAAAATCCCAAATATAAGGTTCCATTTAAATATAAAATATAAAATGTATAATAAAAACAAATAACAAATACATACCTGTGATAAATCTAGATTCAAAACCTAAGGATACATCAAAATTGATCACTGAGAGGAAAGTAATCTTCAAGATCTCTAAGAGGAGTCTTCTAGGATGAGATCCTAATCCATCAGAACAATAATTAAGACCAATTAAAGGCATTTTAAGTATTAAAATAAAAAATCTATATTAACTAATTAAGGTTCCATAGTTATATTTATAGTTTTCAAAACCGTGCACCAATCTTGTTCCCTTTTTTTTCATGGAGAAGCCACACAGTTTGGCCACATGATTCTAAAAATCATGAAATAACCATGAAAAATTCCTCTATCCTATTTTATATGGTTTAAGGATAAGGCCAAAAAAATTTCCAAACTATGTGCCAATCATGCCCCCTCCTATGGAACTCCAAAAAAATCTTTAAAGTTTCCTTGGATGACTCGCACTATTTTCCCAAACCATGCACCAATCACGCACAAGCCTAAAAGACTCGAAAAACTCAAAAATTTCACCTAAAAAAACCCAAGAAAAAAATCAATATATGGTCAAAACAAAAGTATATTCATGCCTGAAAGTGATTTCGGTATGTGACAACATCAATCAAACACACATTTTTCCTGATATAACTCAAAGTGTATATTTTTTATTTAAAATTTACATTTTAGTTAAAAAACATCTTAATAAATAAAAATAGAGAAAACATGCTCATATTTTATTGATAATTTAGGTTAATGATCCATAGAACGTTTTTTGACATATAGAAATTAACCACATATCATTCCGACACACGGTGTTCTCGATATGGTTACAAGTGTGTGTTTTTATTTGAAGTTGAATTTTTTTAAAAAAAACATGTGACATAATCAAAACCAAGAAAAAACAATCATATTATATTCATAATTTATGAAAATGATCCATAAATATTTTTTTATGTGTAGGAGTCAACCATATGTTAATTCAACACATAATGTATTGGGTATGACTCAAAGTGTGTGTTTTTAGTTTAAAATTGACATTTTTGTTAAAAATGAGTGTCACTCATTGAAAAATAATCAAAAAAATTAATCTTATTATGATACTTTATGAAATTGATCCATAAATTATTTTTGATGTGTAGTAATTAAGCTCATATCAATCCAAAAAACGATGTGCCCAATATTCCTGAAAGTGTGTGTTTTTATTTAAAATTGATATTTTACTTCATAACACAAGTGATATAATCAAAATCATATGGTCATGATACTTTAGGATAATTATTAAAAATTTATTTTTGACATTTAATAATTAACCACACATCAATCCAACCCCCAGTGTGCCTGATGTAACTTCCTCAATTTTTTTAAATGATAATAGAAACCCTTATTTAATAAATGATACATTTTTAATGGAGAAATTTAAATTTTCAATAAGAATAACACTTTATTTTTTCCTTGAAATACTTTGGAATTTTCTATGGATTTTTTTTGGAGTTAGACTTTGACTTAGTGCAAGATTTGGTGGTCTGTAGAGCCTCAACACAGATAAAATAAAAATATTAATTATATTTTATTATACGTGTGTTATTTATCTAAAATTATAAAATATCTCCCAAAAAATGTGTCGTATAATAAATTTGATGCCACCATTATATTCAAAACATAGGGTTTATCCTAGGAGCAATATAAATTTTATGCGCATCGGGTGTTTGGAAACATCGCACGCGATAATACTTTTTTAATAATTAATTATATTATTATTATAATTTTAATAATAAATAATTTAATATCTCTCAAAATGTACATCACATGAGAAATCTAAGACCACCGTTAGGTACAACATGTAGAGTTTACCCTAGGTGGGAGATAACTTTTATGCGCGTCGATTTTTTGGCAACATCACATATGATAATACCTTTTTAATATTTAATTATATTATTATTCCAATTTTTAATAATAAATAATCAAATATCTCTCAAATGGCGCGTTGTATAAGAAATAAAATATTGATTTTAGGTTCGAGATGTGGGGTTTACCCAAGATGAGACATAACTTTTGTGTGCGATGTCCATTTGGCCACATCACACGCGATGATAATTTTTTTAATATTTAATTATATTACTATTATGAATTTAATCAATTAAATTTGTTTTTTTAATAAGTCATCTTATTGCCAACATGAAACCACTATTATCACACACCTTTGAATATGAAACCTTCAGTTTCAAACCATTTTTATTCATTTATTTTTTCAATATATTAATGAGGTGAGTTAAAACACTTCACAATGAATTTTCAGTTGAATCATGGTTTAAGTCTAGTATTTTAATTTAAGGGTTTAAATAATGTGATTTTTGGGTTGATATTAATTTATTAACTATTATCGATTTTAATGATCGTTATTTTGAAATTTTTACTGTGGAAATGATTGGATATAATTAATAATAATAATAATTATTTTAATTATTATTATAATTAATTTTTGGAAAATAATATTATTTGTATGGAAAATTAAATGGTGTATATATATATGGGATAAATATATATGAATATACATGCCCAGGTGTATATAAATGTGTGTGTATATATATAACATGTATATTTTGAATATATATACATATTTGTGGGTATATATAAATATATATACGAGGTGTATATGTACACATGTTGATAACCTTTTTAATATAAATTTAATAAATGATTAAAGCATGTTTAAAATGGGATTTTAGAAAAAAATGTGTAAGAGTTAATATGGTGTAGCGTATGAAGTTAAGAGGAAAGAGTGAAAAATGAATAAATTAATTTATTAAGTAATAAATTTATATAACCTAGTTAATGAAATTAAATGAAAAAAAATCAAATGGGGCAAGTGGCGGCATGTAACGAAAGAGAGGAATTCTCCCTCTCCCTCATGCCAAACTCCTCTCCATACCTCTCTCTTATTATTATTATTTCATTTTTTTATTCTTTAAAACTTTTAAATTTAATCTTTTGTGATATTGATCGGAATTATGAGCCGTTAGTGTCGTTGGATTCGTCTCAATGAGTAGAATTTTCTTCCTGAAATTGTTTTTGAAGGCGATGAGGTAATTTGTTTCTATTTAATTCAATATTTTTAATTATTAAAGATAGTGATAATTCTTAATAATTTTTAAATGGGTATGGTTCAAGGAATATTTTTCATGAAATTGTCTTCTGATTGGGTGTGATCATGGTTCGGGTGACAACAACCTTTGTAAACCTCAATGTCGACTTGGACAACCATGAGGTAGGAAGTTCCTTACCTCTTGGGCTATTGTTTACTCATGTTTCCTTTTTATATTTTACGTGTTGTCATAATTGATATTTGTGCTTGATTTTGATCACATTTGAGTGTGTTTTTAGCCCATGAAACCCATTGTGATTTCATGAGTGATATTAGTGTATCTTTTTTTATGTTTGATTGTTATCACATATTGTTATGTTGCTGCTATATACTCATGATGATATATTATTTTATGTATTGTTGTTTTCTCACCCTGTATGTATGTTACTATGACTTTGGGGTTGTTAGTGGTATTTGAGATAGGTTGTGTTGGGGGTTTATCCCACCTCATGGGTTATCTTTCAGATTTGAAGATAAGTTTTTTTGGAAATTAAAAAATTAGGGCCTTCCACTATGTATCTTCTAGCATGAGTTTCATGATATATTTTTGAGATATATTTTTAGATTTCTATTTCAAACAAGATATGTGGTACATTGGGGCCTATAAAAAGGGAAATAGACATCACTTGCGTAGTGTAGCAAACACTTGGGTGCCATTTTTTGGGTGTGGGAAGCAACAAGAAATGACAAATTAGGTTGTGAAATCAGGTGCTGCAATGACGCCGCAAGTTTGGTTTAGATATTCGAAGGGTGATGTCCTGTAATAGACTATTATCAGAGATGTTATGAAGGCATATCAGGGTGTGTTTTTTTACATAGGTTTTTCTACGCTGTATTTACAATTCAAGTCTTGATCTTTACTTGGATTTTTTTACTCTCTAATTCATAGTGGATTTTATCAGAGTTTCCTCATGGTTTTTAAATTATCTATAAGAAGGGGTTTTTATGTTAAAAATACATGTCCCCATTTATTATTCATCTATTTGGTTTTGTGCTTTGCTTATGTTAGTGATTTAAAAAATCATTTTTGTCATAACTGAGTTTTATTTTGGGGCCGATCCACTTCCGAACCAACATTTGGTATCAAAGGAGGTTATCAGTGTTTTATTGATAATTAAATATAGGTGATTCACACCTTGGGATTTTTAACCGAATTGAACTATTTAATAGGAAAAATTATTTTACACTTTGGCAGAAAAGAGTTAAAAATATTTTGTTCTGTAAGAAGGTAGCGAAGGAGTTGAAGAAAAAATCAGAGAAATTGGGGATGATGAGTGATGGTGATTGAGGGGATATGAGAGAGTTGGTGAAAAGTAGAATTAAAATGTATTTGGGTGATAATAAACTATATGAAGTGACGAATCTAACATATCCGTTAGAGATATAAGTGATGTTTGAAAACAAGTATAAATTGAAATCCCTCAAAAATAATTTATATATGAAAAAACGATTGTATTATTTGTGAATTCTAGAGAATGGTGATTTTGGAAACCATCTGGAAGAGTTCACCAAACTTTTGATGAATATTTATTCAATGCTAGTCAAGATCTATGATAAGGGTAATGAGGTACCTATTGAGATAGAAGAAGAAGACAAGGATTTTATTCTCTTGGGTTTGATACCTGATTCACATGGTAACCCCATCACCACATTGCTATTCGGGAAAGACAAATTGAGGCTGGATGATGTGATTTCATCATTTTTGATCAAAAAGACTCGATGAATGATCAATTATGGTGAATATTTAGGTAATAGTGGTACTCTATTTGTGGTAGATGGATATGGTAATCAGATAGGTTAGTCGAATATAAGAAGAAAGGTCAAGTGAGTCTTTTGCATTAAGGATGGTCATGTGAAGAGAAACTGCTATGAATTGAAAAATATTAAGGAATAAAAGAATGTGAAAAACATAGATTTTGAGTATACTAGTATAAGTCTTACTCAGGGTGAGGATGATTTACTTTTAGTTGGCTTTAATTATCACAGGTCAGATCTGTACACTGAATGGGTTGTTGATTCAGCAACATCATTCCATATTACACAAAAAATGAATTATCTTCTTTATACGAAGAAAGAAACTTTGGTATATTGAATATGGGAAATTAATGTTCTACAGATTTCATTGGTATTGGTGATATTTGTATCACTAAATATGTAGGTTGTATGCTGATTTTGAGGGATGCGTGACATGTTCCAAGTATACGTTGTAATTTGTTATCTACTTTTTCTATTGATACTAATAGATTCAGGAGTTCGTTTGATGGTGGAAGATGAAACTTTTCTAGAGGATCAATGTTTTAGGAATGAATTAAAATGGATGACATGCTTTACAGGATGGATTTAAAGGTGTGTGGTGTTGTGATGAATCTAGTTATAAATATCACTTCATTAGATTTGTGGCACAAGTGATCATCATGCTTGAGTCGAAGAACATTGGCTAAGATGAAGAAGGTTTGGAAGATGAATCATATCAGGTAAAGTGTTTCAGGTCTTACAACTAATTTTTTCTCTTTAGAGGGTACCAATAGGGAATAAATAATTAAAATAAAAGATCAGAGTAATGCACTAAGAGTTTCAGACTTCTTAGAGGGTGTTGAATAGAGGGAACAATTAATTATAACATGTGATATAGATTATGTGGTGATCAAAATTATAGGGGATCTAGATATTGTTGATTCTAGTATTGATAGTGCAGATACAGGTATGAAGAAGACTTTGGAATTTGTATTTATTTTTCAAGGAGGCTTTTAGGTTTCCGTTAGAGATGTAAAAGAGGGTTTTCATATTTTCTACAAAGTTGATGGTTGGTGCAATACCAACCAGTTTACGTTCCCACTGAGTTTTTTGGAAGTTATATCCTTCTTAGATGAGCTGAAGGGAGATATTTTTGGGGTTCAGCCTACCCCATGGGTTATCTTTCAAATTTTAGGATAAGTATTTTTTGGAAATTAAAAAATCGGGTCCTTCTACTGTGTATCTACAAACATGAGTGATAGGTGATATCTCACGATATCTTTTTGAGATATATTTTCATATATCTATTTAAAACAAGATATGTGGAACATGGGGGTATATAAAAAGGATAACATGAATCACTTGTGTAGTGCAACAGATGCCTGGGTGATGGTTTCTAGGCATGGGAAGAAGTGAACAACAGAAAATTTGGTTGTGCAATGAGGTGCTGCATCGAAACTGTGATTTTGGTTTTGATCTCTGAAGGGTGATGTCTTATCATAGAATATTATCAGAGATGTGATAGAGGTGTATCAGGGTGAGTATTTTCACACATATTTTTATAAAATATATTTTTAATTCATGTATCGAGCTTTACTTGGATTTTTTACTCTCTAATTCATAGTATATTTTCTTAGAGTTTCCCCATTATTTTTTAATCCTCCATAAGGAGATTTTTTCATGTTAAAAATATGTTTCCCCATTTATTATTATTATATTTGGTTTTACACTTCACTTATGTTGGTGATTCTAATAATTATTATTGATGAAATTGAGTTTTATTCTGGGCGGATCTGCTTCCAACCCAACAAGTTTACCATCATGACATATTTATCCCTTAGAGGGGGGAGTATGTTATTTTTATGAAAATGGAGATGAAGAACTTGGGATAGGGTGGGGGTATGAGGTATCTATGGTGTTGTGCTATGAATGCATTCATGGTAGCCTTGATTCCAAGTACTGTTTATGTCAAGGTAGCCTGGCTGTGAATAGAGGACGCCACATGATATTGTTGAATTGAGGGATATATGACACTGAGTAAATGTTCATGTGACACAGTGAGGATGCCATACAAGGGAAGGTTTGGTTACTACCACCTATTTCTATATGGATTATGAGCACTATAAGATGGTCCATAGATGGATTTTTAGCACTGTTCATTGGTCCATACTCCTTGATACATTCCATGACTATATTTCCAGCAAGGAGCTAAAGAAGGTACAATTGGGGGTTTGGTGGCGGCTTGGTTAGCGCACTATCTCTATGTTTTGGATTATGTGTTTACACTTTCCACTTTTATTATCATTAGAAAATACACTTGTTATACTTGATCACACCAGGTAAGGAAGAATTGGTGGTTCCTTACTGATTATTTTACTCACACCATACTTGGATATTTCGATGCGCTTATAGATTTCTTTAGAGACCCAATGAAGGGAAAGGGTCCGATGGTGGATGGCTAGGCAAGTGGATCATGGATCTGAAGTGGACTGGGTTAGACACTATATGAACCCATAGTTATTTCATTAATTATATGCTTTTATTACTTTGGAAAACTTTCCACTTTGGGAGATCTGATTTATATATCATGTATTCCATCTTTAGTTTCCACATTTACTCTGATTATTTATTCATTATCTTGTTATTATTATTTATTTTCCTACTCGATTACATGATACATATGATATAGTCTCCCAACTATCATTCTTAGACCCACACCTCTAGTCAGCACCCTCTTGCGTAAGGGGAGGCGCACAAGAGGTCATGTGGCATTCTGGTTCAGACCCAGTGGTTTAGGTCAGGTTGTTACAAAATTGTATTAGAGAATCAAACTTCACCAAGTTATTCTTCCATTTATCTTGGTACGGGACAAGATAAATAGAAGATATGATGGTTATGAATCAGAAAGGGGAACTATGACAGTGTATGGACAACACTGTATAGTGGACCTTTGAGTTTCCATAAAAGTGGGAATTTATGTTTTTCTATTATCATTGATTAAATTTACCTTGGGTGATTCAAATGATGTTTATATGTGATTCATGATATTTTAAGTGCATTAATGCATCATGACTAGGAAAATAGGTTCACATGCTATATATATACCTATTTTTGCTGTATAGTGGTTCATTAATTAAAAGCCTTGATTTGTGATATCTATTCGGGATAGTTTTTATTTGTGTGATATATTTGTGCTACATATTGTGGTGATATATCTTTTTTGGAATTAATTAAGTGAAATAAGAATGTTTTTGTGTTATTATATATATGATTATTGTCACTAATGTGCAGGGATGAAGACAAGGGTTAGTGCTAGGAGTGTTATACCTCGGGTTGCGAGTAGACTACTAAGGAAGCCATTGTGTGATCCCATTGACTAGATAAGACTTGTTATGTTCCTAATGTTCCTCCTATTATGGAGATGTGAAAACGGGACTCTGATGTTCGAACTCAGCAGTTTGATTTGTTCAAGCAAGACCACTAGTGATACTTCTCAGGTACGAGAAGTCAATCGAGGGGGACAGTTGTAACATTCTTATTTTTTTAAATGATAATAAAACCCTCTTATTTAATAAATGATACATTTTAATGTAGAAATATATTTTTTCAATAGGAATATCCCTCCATTTTTTGTCCTGAAACACCTTGGAATATTCTATGGAATATTTTTGGAGTTAGACGCTCACTTAGTGTGAGATTCTAAGGCCTATAGAATATCAGCACCGATGTAATAAAAATATTAAATATATTTTATTAAGTGTGCATGATTTATCAAAAATAATATAATATCTCCCAAATGGGGAACTGTATGAGAAATCTGAGGTCACTATTAGGTTTGGAATGTGGGGTTTACCCTAGGATGAACATAACTTTTATGTGTGTCGTATGTTTGGAAACATCACACACAATAATACATTTTTAATATTTAATTAAATTATTATTTATATTTTTAATAATAAATAATTAAATATCTATCAAACAGTGAATCATATGTGAAATATGATACCATCATTAGGTCTGGAATGTAGAGTTTACACTAGATGGGAGGTAACTTTTATGCGTGTCAGGTGTTTGGAAATATCGCACACGATAATTTATTTTTAATATTTAATTATATTATTATTCTAATTTTTAATAATAAATAATTGAATATCTCTCAAATAGTATATTTTATGAGAAATCTGAGACAACTATTAGGTTTGAGATGCAAGGTTTACCCTAGATGGGGCATAAATTTTGTGCTCAATGTGCATTTGGTCATATTGCACACAATGATAATTTTTTAATATTTAATTATATTAATATTATGAATTTAATTAATTAAATTTATTTTTTTAATATGACATCTTCTTTCTAATGTGTAACCTCAATTATCAAACTCCTTTCAATATAAAACCTTCGATTTAAAACCATTTTGATTCGTTTCAATTTTCAACATATTAATGAGGTGAGTTAAAACACTTTGTAATGATTTTTCGATTGAATCATGGTTTAAATATGGTATTTTAATTTAGGGGTTTAAATTCAATGATTTTAAGGTTAATAACAATTTATTAAATATTATCGATTTTAATGATGGTTTTTATTGAAATGTTTATGGTGATAATGATTGGAGAAAATTAATAATAATAATAATAACTTTTTTTTGTTATTATTACTATTAATTTTGGAAAATAATATTATTTGTATGGAAAATTAAATGGTATATATATATATATGAGATAAATGTATATGAATATACATGCGTTAGTGTATATACTTATGTGTGTGTGTATATATATAACGTATATATTTTGATTATACAACTATATATGTGTGTGTGTGTGTGTGTGTATGAGGTGTATATGTACATATGTTTATAACCTTTTTAATATAAATTTAATAAATTATTAAATGTATGTTTAAAAGGGGGTTTTAGAAAAAATGAGTAAGAGTTAACATGGTGTAGCATATTAATTTAAGAGGAAAGAGGTAAAATGAATAAATATATTTATTAAGTAATAAATTTAGGAAAACCAATTAATTAAATTAAATGAAAAAATTTAAATGGGGAAAGTGGGAGGAATGAAGCACATGGTAGTAATTATACTCTTCCACACATTACCATCTACTCTCCCACCTCCCTCTTGTTATTATTATTATTATTTTCTTTTTTTATTCTTTCAAACTTCTAAGGTTAATATATTTTGTGATATTGATCGGAATTATGGACCGCCAATGTCGTTGGATTCGTCTCAATGGGTATAATTTTGTTTATAATATTGTTTTTGAAGTTGGTGAGTTAATTTTTTCAGATTTAATTTAATATTTTTAATTATCAAAGATAGTGATAATTATTAATAATGTCTAAATGAGGATGGTTCAAGGATTCTTTGATGTGAGATTGTATTCCAGTTGTCTGTGAGTGTGGTTTGGGTGACAAAAACCTTAATAAACCTCAACATAGACTTGGAAAACTACGAGGTAAGAAGTTCATTGCATATTGGGATCTTGTTTACACATGTAGCCATGTTATATTTTATGTGTTGGCATAATTAATATTTTTTCTTGATTGTGATCACATTTGGGTATGTGTTTAGCCAATGAACCCCATTGTGATTCCATGAGTGATATTAGTGTAGCTTTTTTCATGTTTTGTTGTTATTGCATATTTTTATGTTGCTGTTATATACTCATGATGATATATTATGTTATTCCTGCTTGTGTTCCCACCTTATATGGATGCTACCGTGCCTTGGTGATTATTAGTGATATTTGAGACAAGTGGACCATCATGAAATATTTATCCCTTGGAGGGGGAGTGTACTATTTTTCAATGATGGTGACGAAGGACCTGGGACAAGGTGGGGGTATGAGGTATCCATGGTGTCATGCTATGGATGCATTCAAGGTATCCATGATTCCAAGTACCATTCACATTCAGGTAGACCGATTGAGATTAGAGGATTCCATATGATATGGTTGACTTGAGGGATATATGACACCGGGTGCATGTTCACGTGACACCGTGAGGGTGCCATACAAGGGAAGGTTTGGTTACTACCAATTATTCTAAGATGGATTTAGAGATCCATGCACTAGTCCATTTAGATATGGATTCCAAATGACATATGCTAGTTCATACTCCTTGAGGAATTCCATGACTATCTTTACGACATGGATTCGAAGCAGGTACAACTGGGTGTTTGGTGGTGGCTTTGTTAGCACACTACCACTCAGTTTTGGATTATGTGCTTATGCTTACCTATTATTATTATTATTATGGAATACACTTGTTATAATTGAGTATACTTAGTAAGGATGCATTGGGGTTGTCCTACCGAGTCTTGTACTCACACCCTACTTGGTCATTTTGATGTTCTTATAGATTTCATTAGATATCCAACAAAGGGAAAGGGCCTTATGGTGGTTGTCTAGGCATGTGGATCATGGAGATGGAGTGGACTAGGATAAACACTAGATAAACCCATAGTTCTTTTTTTAATTATATTCTTTCATTACTCTGGATAAATTTCCACTTTGGGAGCTCTTATTTATATATCATGTATGTCATCTTTAGTTTCTACATTTACTTTGATTATTTATTCATTCAATTGTTTTTATTATTTATTTTCCTACTCTATGATATGATACAGAGGGTATAGTCTCTCCATTATTGGACTTAGACCCACACTGCTAGTCCACACCCTCTTGCATATGGGGAGGCACACATGAAGTCATGTGGCATTCCAGATCATACATGGTGGTTTAGCTTCTGATGTTACACCCAACATGACTTAAAGTGCACGTTTTTAGTTTAAAATTTACATTTTCATTAAAAATGTGATCCACTCAATGAAAACTGGGAAAACGTTTTCATATTTTATTGATATTTTTGAAAAAAATCCATATTTTTTTAATGTGTAGGAATGATCCTCACCTCAATCTGATACACAGTGTGATTGTTATGACTTGAAGTGCATGTTTTTAGTTTTGGGGTGACATTTTAGTTAAAAACCCACATCACACATTAAAATAAAATAAAAAACACTCATATGATCTTGGTACTTTAGGAAAATGATCCATAATTCGTTTTTGATGTGTAAGAACCAAAAATAATGTTAATCTGACATATGGTGTGTCAGATATGACTCAAAGTATGTATTTTTAGTTTAAAATTGAAAATTTAATTAAAATTATTTGTTACTTACTAAAAACGAAGAAAATACACTCATATTTTCTTGATATTTTTTGTAAAATGATCTTTAAAACATTTTTAGTGTTTATGAACCAACCTCATATCAATATGACACATAGTGTTCCTAGTATGACTCAAAGTGTGAATTTTTATTTAAAATTGAAATTTTCATTCAAACTACATGTCACTTACTAAAAATCAAGAAAATTAACTTATATTATATTGATAATATAGTAAAATGATCCATAATTCAATTATGAATTTTACAAATCATCCAAACATCAATTCAATGCACGGTTTACCCGTTATGTATCAAAGTGAATGTTTTGAGTTTAAAAGAAAAATTTTAGTTCAAAATTCATGGAACTCATTTAAAATCTAGATTTTTTTATTATTTGGATAATTTATTTAAATGACCCATAAGTCATTTTAAACATTTCGGTATTAACCTTATGTTAATATAACATGTGATGTGGATGGTATAATCGAAAGTTCATGTTTTCAGTTTTAAAATGACATTTTAATTCAAAATACATGTCACATACACAAAACATAGAAAAAAACTCATATTATATTTATACTCTATAAAAATGATCCATAAGTCATTTTCTATGAGCCTGAATCAATTAAATGTCAATTCAACACACAATATACCTGATATACCTTAGAGTGTGTGTTTTTAGTTTAAAAGAATCATTTTAGTTCAAACACACATCACTTATTGAAAATGGATAAAAAATAGATTTATTATTTTAAAAATTTATGAAACCAATCCATAGGTCATTTGTGATATTCAAGAACTAAATGCATGTCAATCTAACACACAATGTTCTTGGTATGACTGAAAGTACATGTTTTTATTTAAAGTTGTCATTTTAGTTCAAGACACACATGACATATTCAAATTTTAGAAAAAATGATTAGATTTTCTTGATAGTTTAGGAAAACTATTCATAAATCATTTATGATGTTTAGTAATTAACTTCACATCAATTTGACACATGATGTGCTTGATATGACTGAATTTTTTTATTATTTATTTAAAATTTTCATTTTAGTTTAAAACACATATGACATACTCAATACTAATAAAACATGCTCATATTTTCTTGATACTTTAGTAAAATGATCTATAAATCATTTTTGATGTTTATGAATCTACCACACATCAATCCAACACAGTATGTGCTCAATATGACTTAGAGTGCATGTTTTCAATTTAAATTTGATATTTTTGTTAAAATAAAGAATCACTCAACAAAAATAAATAAAATAAAATTATATTATTCTGATATTTTAGGATAAAAAACCATGATTCATTTTTGATGTGTTGGAATCATCCGCACCTTAATTTGATACAAAATGTGATTGGTATGACTCGAAGTGAATGTTTTCAGTTTAAAAGTGATATTTTAGTTAAAAACATGAATCAATCAATGAAAAAAACTTGGATGGTATTGGATATTTAGTAAACTATTCATATGCCATTTGTGATGTGTAGGAATTATCTAGACATCAATATAATATATGGTACGACTGATATGACTCAAATTGAGTGTTTTTATTTTAAAAATGTAATTTTAGTTTAAAATGTCTATTACTCATTGAAAACTAGGTAAAAACACTCATATTTTCTTGATATTTTGGGAAAATAATCCATAATTTATTTTGGATGTGTACAAATCATTATCAAGTCAATACAACACATGGTTTGTCTGGTATGACTCAAAGTGTGTGTTTTTATTTAAAATTGACACTTTAGTTTAGAACACATGTCACATAATCAAAATCGATCAAATGAAATTGGATCTTCTTGATACTTTATTAAAAAGAATCTATAAATTATTTTTAATGTGTATGAATCAAACAAATTTAAATCTGATACATGGTGTGACCATTATTACTCGAAGTGTGTGTTTTCAGTTTAAAAGTAACAGTTTATGAACACATTATTATATCGTATTTATGTTTTATTTATTTATTTATAGTATTACTATCACAATAATTGATTTTTAATACAATCATACTGTTATTTTGTTTTATATGGGGTTTTTAAAAAAAATGGTAAAATGATTAGACTCTTTTGGAAGGGTGTTCCAAATACAATGAAATATAGTGTTTTTTGAATTTTTTGAAATAAAGTTTGTAATAAATTAAATATTCCAAATCATAAATTGTAAAGTTTGTTTGAATTTTATAATGTTTTTTATTATATTTTTATGAAAATTTATTTGAAATTAAATTATATACTTTTTTCTTTAGTGTACAGTAAATTGTAGTAGCACACTATTGAAATATGAATTTTATTAGTGCTAAAAATAGTGATGATAAAAGCCACAAAAATTTAAAGGCACTTCCAATACTGGTGATTTTTAGTCCTGATAAAGGGAATTTATAGTATCGATAACCACCATTTATATAGTAGTAGCATCAACACCAGAACCAATCACAAGCTCTAAGACTGTACTGTCCATCTCGGGCATCAAACTCACCTAAAAACCTAAAAAATAGTTTATATATATAGGGTTATCATAACAAGTATAATTAGTAGGATCATACTTGATACCTCTCATAGAAATGTGGAATACTCATACTAATTATAAAATGAATAAACAATAAAACCAAAAAACACCTAACATATCAACTATCACCTATCCTCACTAAAGCTCACTCACCCAATATCACATTAATATATAGTAAAATAATATCAAAAGAATATATCAAAAGGGTACCTAATAACCACTTCTCCAATATTTTTTTACTATCACACCCCAATATCAAACATCCTGTGCTCCCAATTCCTTCCATAGCCACACTATGACACACCATACCAATCCCATTACATCTAATGTGGGTTAGACCACAACCCTACCTATCCCAACCTCCTATAGAGTCTAATATCTCTTATTGGTATTATTCCCACCATATCAAAACCACAAGCATACCACATTACATAACCATGTCATCCTCATCATCTCATATCCATTTCCACATATCACTCCTCATCCACACATAAAAAATTCAGTACAATAGGGTATTTTGAACATATAGGACATCAACCTCATGCCTTATGCCTACCATTTATGACACCCACCATATCTCATCACATTAACACCCTATATGGTATAATAATAAACCACATGATACTCCACATGATCATACCATTTTCAATATATTATAACCCATACCACACTTGAAAGGGAGATAAGGGATGAGGGAGTAGTAATCTATCCATTCCCTAGATAATATGAATGTTAAGAAAAACACTTAGAACTCAAAACATTTGGGAATCAGTAAGAATATCTGACTCATGTGGGGTGTGTATAAAAGCGCAAGAAAAATACATTATATAATAAAATCACACATGATACCAATATATAAGTGGGAATTCCAAACACATTATTATATCCCATGAACATCAACACATCTCCATTACCACACACCATCACTACTACCAACTATAACGCCACAAAATGACCCTATTTTTCACATAAGGCCACTATAATAAACATTTTATTCAGTAATACCATAAAAAAATTTCTATATTTACTACTTACAGAGAAATTTACATTCATTGATCTATTGAATTTCATATTAAATGACAATCCTTCTCCAACCATTATCCATATATATTCCCAATAGTTTTCCCATTCATTCAAAGAATCCTCATTTGTAATTACAACTATGGTTTATTCTATTTCATCCACACCCAATTACATGATTTTCATTAAAATTATCTTTATATATCCTCTACAAAACTACACAATCATCCAAAAATCACATAAATAACCATTTCATAAAACCCCACACATCACATTCCCTTAATCACCACAATTTCTTGACCTCCATCAACTAACCAAAGCAAAACCATCCAATAACACATCCCATGATAACAAATCATAGCATCACCTCCCAATGCTTTCCAAAACCCAGAACCAACTATATGATCACCCTATACCACCACCATAAATATCTATAACCAAACCCACAATGATCACAACACTAGTACAAGGAAAAATAGTGGAAAAAATAGTCGATTCCATCAATAATACATATCTATAGATTTCCGTTAATATGAAATCACATCAGTTTAATATATCTTATATGATCATCAATAAAGAAATTAAAGATTTCATACACAATTGGTTTCTTACCAACTCTAAGTATTTTTCCTTTTATGAGTGGTGATTCTAGAAACAAAATCATAAAAATAACACACACCATTAACAACAACAATGATTTTCATCAATAGTAATGAAATGACATCAATCTCATTAGAAATTTAATGGAAACAAGTAAACACATAAAATTAATCTCATTATACACTAAGATAATGCAAGTTCTTGAATTCCCTACCCCAACTAGTGCATTAATGATCATTGTGAAATAAGAATACAGAGAAAAGATGATATCAAGGACCAAATCACACAAGGTAAATTTGATAACCTAGAACTCACCAACCCCCAACACAATACTACTGAATACTAAGGTTATAACCATAGACCTATACCAATAATTTTGAAAAAAATATCGGTATAAGTAGCTTATATGAATGGTTTTTCTAACACCGTTAACATAGGTGGAGTCTATACTAATGGTTAAAAGAAACTGTCGGTATAGATTATGATAAATTAAGTATATACTAATAGTTCATGTAAATCATTAGAGTATATAATCAAATGTAGGCTATAATAATAGTTTAAATAAAACATTTGTATATATTCGGTTATACCAATGGTTTTTAAAAACTATTGGTATACCCTCCATACAAATACTAGATTGTTCCCTATTCCTCCTCCCATATAAATCCCATCTAAAAACCTATGAGTGGCATTCCGTTTTATTCCTCATTCGTGTTTATTTATCCTAATTTTTTTTTTCATTCCATTGTTCTTCAACATCAAATTTATAAGTTCCAAATCAATCATATCTACTTCTAAGATTAAATTTCATTTTTTTCTAGGTATAAAACTCTAAACTAGATTTTTTACCAGATTCATTGAACACAGTTTAGTTTTGATTATTTTTGTTAATCTACTTTACAATCAATCTAATTGTCAGAGATAATTTTTTTTAATTTAGTCCTCCCCTACTTCTATATAAACTACTATTTCCCCCTATGAAGTTACATGAGGTTTGATTTGTGGTTTCTTTAAGAAAAAAATGAGCCAAAAATTCATTAGTACTAGTAATCATGGATTGTGGTGTAATCTATGGTACTTGATTTCATGAATTTATAAAAACGAGTCTCTAGAAGTTCTTGTATAAAATAGGGAAGTTTTTATTATATGAAATTAATTCTTAAAACTTTATTTCAAACATGAAAATTTCATGTTTATTATATATATTTATGATTTTGGTACACATTATGATAACTCATACTTAGGGTGATACATTGGATAAGTAAGGTTTTGTTCAACCTCTTTGACCCTACTATGAGATGTAATTCTATTATATGGGCTTGAAAATATTTTTCTCCTCTACTATGTTTTATTGGGGTATTATTGGATGTGTTCTATAAATTCCTTAGTATAAGATCTTAATTTTAATAAGATAAAAATAAGATATATATATATATATATATGATTTGAATATAGTGTATATTAATGTTTTTATAGATACAAATTTGATTCATGAATTAATATATCCAAAGCTAAGAAATTGAGTGTGTGTATTAGCCAAATATTTTATAATGGCGAGAATTTCCTAATAAAAAATATTCAATAGACTATTAAGTGAATAATAAATTTTAATGTTTTCTCACATCATGAATTCAATCATTAAAATGAGTGGGTCAGGAAAATATTGAACATTCATGATCTTTACGATGTAAAGAACATTTGATAAAGATTATTCATTATGGGAATTGAGTTTACACTTCACCTATTATAGTTTTCCTCGTTGATAGAATACATAACACCTTTCCACCATACTAGTTAAAGAGTTCGAGTTCATATAGGAAAGAGGTGAGAAACAAATATGATTTTCAAATGTTTCATAAAAATCAATTTTTTTCTCAAGTATGACTATTGGTTTATCAAAATATGATCTTTTAATCTTAAAAGTGAGGTGTATATATTCTTCCAAACTAAATTAAATACCTTTATTATCAATGAAAATCAATTATTCTTTGACCTATAGAGGAAGAAACACTATGCTAGTAAAAAAATAAAATTCAAAGTCTATGTTTTCAAAACTAAAAAATCACCCCTTTATATTTTCAAAAGATTTTAATTTAATAAACACAATCACTTTCAGAATAAATAAAAAATAATTTCAAAATAAATATCATTACCAAAGCATTAAATTTTATTATGTTTTTCACGTGACTCATTTTTTCAAAATCATTCCTATTTTTAGATCCATTTCCCTATTCATTATTTAAATTATATTCCAAAGGCAACATTTCAATTTTAAATTGGTTGAAATAATTTATTTCAACATCCACATCATATGTCTCACAATTGTTTTAGCTAAATATCAAGTTTTTCATGTTCAATTTAAATTTCAATTTGATAATTATCATTTTTAATAGTGAAAACACATGAATATTTTGATTCAAATCAATTAAATTCATCTTCTAATGAAACATTAATGTTAAGAAAAAAAAGGCTCTAGTTCATGTTCATCATATACTTCTCCATTTTCTTATTTATTCTTCTCCAAAAATTCATTTGAAATTATTTTTAGAAAGTGGTTATCATCACTTCCATTTTTATTTTTTCAATGAAATAAATACGCAGTATTGAATTAATCTTAGTTATGATTTTCTAAAATATATTTTCTATTTTAATAATCTTTTTCAAAACATTTACCATATTATGTGTCCCATAAAATATCATTTTTGGTAAAAATATCATGTGAAGTAGAATATTCTAGTCCCGAAGAAACTTCACAATCATTTAAATTATACTCATAATAAAACTCTAATGTGTTGTGGGTTGGTAGAATAAACTTATCCTTTTTCACTTTTAGATATTTAATTTCATTCCTGTCTACGTAATGAAACAATGGTGATGAAATTTTATAGTTAAAATAAGATAAATGATTATAAATTTCATGTTTGGAAAGAGTTAATAATGAAAAATGTAAATCTTATTCAACCAATTTCTAAGTATCATTATGAAATTATATCTTGAGCTGTGCCTTTAGGATGAAGTTAACAAGTTGAGGAAATGGATAATCTTTTATAAGTTTTTCAACTTCTATTGAAGTCTCTTCTTTATATTTTCAAGAAGTTTTTTTTAACTAATGATGACATGGGATATGGTTCTTCTATATTTTCTATATTAAACTCTGTAAAGTACCTATATATTTCATTATGTTCATCTACCAATGGATCAATGATTTGAACCTTCAATATTTCATCATTAAATTCCATTAATTGTCTCAAAATATTATCCTTACAACTTGAATCAAAGAGACTTCTAATGATCATATAATAAATTAATTTTTTTTATAAAGGTAACTCTTATTCCTCATCATAATCCCAGTATATATTCAAATCCATGGTAAAAAAATAAAAAAATTCGTTGATTAAAAAAGATTCACTAAAACAATGATGAAACACTCACAAATATTTATTATATAAAGTAGGACCAATGATTGATTAATTTTAAGACAAAAAAAGTCACCAAATGGGAATGTATATAAAATATAATAAACCCCTTATTTAAAATAAATAAAATATCATTTAAAATACCAATTAATTAGTAGCTCCGTCCACATGGTAATAACTCCCAGTTATCTTCATCTTGATTCAATTATAATTCCAGTAGATTCACTATACCTTATAACTGCAAATAATCCTTCCAAGTGATTTTATGTCAACTCTAACTTTGGATAATTTGGATGCATTTCTAGTCCTTGCTCACTTCACTCAAACTCTGATGTTCAATACATTCCATATTGAATATTTGTAGAGATATACTTTTACTGCAGATGAAGTCTACAAATCTAAGAAATTTTTATAGACTTATCTATTTTGATGACTTGATAATGCAATATGTTATTGATGCCTTTGATCAGAACACTAAAATTTCCATGGATCCTAAACTAACATAGCTAGGAAATTCAGTGAATACACAATGTGCATCAAACTAAAGTACCAAGACTGTAATAAAAAATAAATATCCCAATACCTAAATTCACTTATCTTATTTTAATATTATATCCCCCCTTTCCACTTAAAATTATTCATAAAAAACTTTGAAATTATGGAATTAATATTATTTATCATGGGCCCTTTAAATTTTATTCTTATGTAAAAATATATAGATACAACATACTCTTATGCTGACTGGTAGGGAATATTACATACCTTAGGAATTATTCTATTTAATCTTACATACTTTGGAAAATTCATACTTTAATATTATACAAGAAGACGATCTATCCCAACATGAAGGCATTTACTTGAATATATTGTATCTTGGATTACTTATAAGCCAAGATACAATAAGAAATTTTTAAGATCCCATATTTTTCTAGGTATGTATTTCTCTAAGTTTTCATTAAAATTATTTCAGTTGAGTTTTTCCTTGTCTTTAAACCATAATGGTTGCGTTTTCATCATAGATATCTATGTGTTTGCATAAATGCAGTCTTGGGTTGCGAGGAAACTTGAGAAAACTAGAGAGGATCCACATGGAGTGCATTTTTTGGGAAAAATTACTTTAAGTATGGTGATGTATGTTTGTTTGAATTAAAGGGTGTCTGAGTATAAATGGTTTAAGTGTTACCATGGCTTCTTGGTAAGTTGAGAATCCTTAAAGGGGCTTCAAATCTTTTATAAGGAAAATAGGTTGAAAAACCACATGTAGAACATTTACACATTGTTTAAATGGATTACATGTCATGTTATGTTTGATTAGAATAAATAATAATCCATGGAAATGGGTTTTTTGGTGTATCCCTCTAAAATTAATTATATGAAGTGTAAGTACATTACACATCATGTAATTCCCCGACCTATAGTTTTAAAATGTGATGTGCAGTTGAATTTTATTTCCAACTCACCTATAACTTCCTCCTCGACCTTAGAGAATATTACAAGAGATTTTGGAGAACCTCTCTTGATTCTAGGCATCCCATTTGTGTATTTTATCCCTAGTAGGTGGATTTGGTTGGGTTTTACCTTCTCTCCCTTAGTTCTCCAACTATTGTTGTGTAATATTTTGTCTGTGTACGTAGTTAGTTTTGATCTTGATTGATTTTGATACAGGATCCTTCTTTTTATCATCCATACCTTCTTCCTCATGGGTATTGGCTGTTGGAAGTGTTGTTTGATCATAAGTTAAAGGTAGGGGGTCTAAACCTCAACCCTATGGTTTGATAATTATTGAGTGTGTGAAATATTTCAATTTCACCAACATATCATGCGTTAAATAAATTAAATGATGAATTGAAATATTCCTTGGAGTCCCTTTGGATCTATATAGATTTTTAATTGGCTTGTGGATACCTTTCTAGTGAGAAAATTCTTGATTATAATTGAATTGATTATGGATTAATGTGTGTTTAGCATGTTATGGAATCTGAGTGTTTTCTTGATATAGAATCACCCCGGATTGGCCTGATTATTGAAATTATTTTTATTTTATTTGTTTAAGTCTAAATGATAAATTAAATGTGTAATTGATGGATAAATGTTAATCTTCACAATTAACCATTGAGCTTTATGATGTGATATTATGATATCCTTATTTTTGTGACATTTTTTGTGATTTTCTATACTAAAATGATGATATACCAGGATTAGACCTAGGAAATGATGTAATTCTAATATAATGGGATTCTCCCTGAGAAATATTGTAATGATGATATATTGAGCTTGGACCCGACACATGCTAAAATGATGATATAATGGGGTCAACCTTGATTCAATTATAAAATGCTTATATAGTGGGTTTGACCTAGTTTTGTGTAATTTATTTACCTTGGATATAAGATTATGATTGGCATGGTTATGAGACATGATCAGATAAATTACAACATGGAACCGAGGTAGTTTATGTTATACCATGATTATATGGTTTTGGTTGGCATGGTTATGAGACTTACTCAGAGATATTCTGGCATGAAGCTGAAGTAGGTTGATGTGGTATTAATTAAATTTTTTAATTAATTAATACACTTGTTTATTGAAATATTTCATGCAATTGTTATTAGAATTGTTATATTTAGACATAGTAGTGCCGACCTACTGAGTTATAATTGGACCATATTTGGGCCGCCATTTGGTAACCGATCAGATTATATGGATGTAGGTTTGGACAAGGGAAAAAGACCTTGTTTTTTTATTGTTTTCTAGATAGGTGGGCTGGAGTTTAGAGATAGGACTGACATGGGGTTCAGGACCGGGGTCTTTTGAGTATTTATTTGAGTCTGCTAGTCTTTTATTTATATTACTTATTGAATGAAATTTATTTACATTATATCATGTCATTATTTTGTTCCTTTATTATTTATTAGATTATTCAGTTGGAATTATTTTTGGTTTTCCATTATATTGTATTATTTACATTATTTCTACACTCTAATATTTATTCTTTTATTCATATTTATTATTTATGTTGTGTTGTAATTACAAATCCCAGAGGTATAGTCTCCCCACTATACTTATCACACCCCCACTTCTAGTCGATAACCTTTAGAATATGGGGAGGCGTGCTTGAGGTCTTTTAACCAACTTGTTTCATCCATGTGAGAGAATGTCAAATTGGGGGTTGTTATAAAGTGGTATCAAAGAACACCGGGTTTATTTTTTGTTTCTTTACTATTTGGGAAAAGGTAAAAATGAAACTAGGACGTGTCAGGACTTGGTAATGAGCTTGTGCATGGGAGTATCTAACCCATGCACAAGTGAAAATCTGAGTGCCTGAGGATAGGATTGTTGTTTATGCTGTTTGCTTGTTATAGTTGGTGTTACTTCACCTTGAGTGATTCACATGTTGTGTCATGTTATCTTGTTGTGATATTATTTATTCTTGAAATTTATACTCATGGACTAGCATGGAACAATATGTGTATACATGAATCGTAATAGGAACATGGAGATATATATTGACATGAATTGTTCATGATAGAGACATATTTATTTCATGTGATATATAATTTCCCATTGAACTGTGATATGATGTACATGTTATATCTAATAAATGAAATAAATAAATAGTTATGTCTTGTTAAAAAACTTGTAATCTATGTTTAGAGAGACCATGAGTCAGTGGTTCTCTATTTTTGTCACCAGTTGAGGTTGACCCTGTTGTTATAGGTAGTATTCTAAGGGGTATGTTTGTCTTGTAGAGAAAATGCCTCTTTATCATCTTCGAGTTGAGCGTCGGGAGAGTGGAAATAAAAAAACTCTTAATGCAACTAAACTTGAGCTTCCTATAGTTCATGGGGATTAGTTAGATGAGAAGACTCATGGTAGTTTCTTGAAGGTCATGAGATCTATATAAAGAAAGATTGTTCACACTATGCCTTTGATGTATGAGCTAACAAGAGAGTTACAACTGCAACATATACCTACGTTTACTAGGGAGGGAGTTACCTAGGCATCCAATTTCAAGATCATGTCAGTCCGAATGATCTTTAAGTATATTAATACACCCAAAATAGGAGGGAAAATCTTGATGTATGAATGCTTCATGGACCAGCCAATAATTGGTGTAATGTTTTGGAGAAGGAAGGGAATTAAGAGGAGCTATCTTGGAAAGAATTTGAAGTTAAGTTCTTGAGCCACTTCTATCCTGAGATGTTTAGGGAAGATAAGGCTCGTGAGTTCATGCACCTAACACATGGGGGTATGTTAGTGCTGGACTATGTCTAATGTTTCACTGACCTATAGCACTTTATGCCATATTTGGTAGCTGATGAGATCTATAGGGTGACACGTTTTTAGGATGATATTCACTATGAGATCAGGTCATAGGTGAACATGTTCCATATGAAGATTTTTGTAGATGTTATGAACGAATAACTCTTCATGGAAGGTAATATGAGAGAGGCCTAGAGTAGTGGAAAAGATGTTTTTGCAGGGAGAAATGAGAACTCTTATTATAGTGTAAAGAAGCATCTCTATGACAGTTTTCTCTAAGGAAATAGTGGTAAAAGTAGTTAGTGTAGTGGGAATCTATCTCAGGATCATATTCCATTACAATACTATCAATGTGGTAATATGGGACACATGCAACTTCAATTTCTGCACCCCACTTTGGAATGTTGTTCTTACGGTAGGATGGGCCACCTACCAAGGTTTTGTAGGGGAATTCAATAGCATAGTAGTGGTAGGGGAACATGACATAGACTAGGGTCCTGGAAGGACTCAGCTACTCCTCAACCTATAGGTAGCTGGATATCCATAAGAAGTTTTAGTTGAGGCATGGGATGTGTTACCCCTGTTCAAGAATGAATATATTAGGAAGAAGTTATAACTAAAGGTAGTTAGGCTGGAGCCCAGAGTAGAGGGGATGGTCAGTCATATGTTATGAAAACTACTATGACTATTGTGGATGCAGGACTATCTACTTTGAAAGGTATGATTCTTGTAACATACACACTTTCTTGTATTTTGTTTGATGTAAGAGCATCACATTTTTTATAAACTATTTTTGTAAATGGTTTGGGATTGGATTTGGAAATCTTGGATAGTGTTTTGATCATTGACACACCATTGGGAGTGTGGTCACAAAATATAAAATTTTGCAAGGCATGTTCTTTAGAGATTGGTGATTTCTATTTTTGTTGGGAACAATTCATGATGGAAATGACAAGTTTCAAATTGATTCTAGGTATGGATTTGTTAGTTCTATACTATGATCATATTGATTATTACTGGAGGATATTTACCTTTCTATCTCCAGATGGAGACCACTATTCTCACCAAGGTGAGTAGGATCTTCAATCTATCCATGCATGACCAATTCAGTGAATATTTTATTGTATCATAGCTCAGATAGCTAGTATTTATCTAGATGATGGTGGAATGCAACATGATTCTTTTCCTCTAGTGGTAGAACATTGTTAGGATGTCTTTCCTGATGAGTTCTATGGCTTACCGCCTTAGTGATAGATTTATTTGGTTCTGTGGGTAAATCTAGTTTCTATACCACCTTACATAATGGTACTGGAAGAACTTTGAATGTTGATGGTTCAGTTAGAATATCTTGAAACTAAATATTTCATATGGCCTAGTAAATCTCCTTGGGGTTCTCTAATTCTATTCCCCAATAAGGCTGATGGGTCTTTGCACTTGTGTTTCTATTATTGAAGGTTTAACCATATGATTATCAAGAACTAAAATCCTCTTCCATGCATTTATGATATCTTTGATCAGATGAAATGTGATAAGATCTTCTCCAAGATCAATTTGAGATCAGGATACCATCAGTTGAGGGAGATACCAATGGACTGGCTTTAGACTTATTTTAGGAGTAGGTATGGATTGTATGAATTTGTAGTGATTTAGTTTGGTTTGACTAATAAACCATATATATTCATGGACTTGATGAATCATATCTTTCATTATATTATGTACTAGTTTGTGGTGGTTTTTGTCGGTGACATCTTAGTGTACTCCTAGTCAGCAGATGATCATGCCAAACATCTTGACATCATCTTGAGTACATTGAGAGAGAATCTTATTTATGATAATCTTACCAAATGCAGTTTCTAGATTGATAAATTACACTTATTAGGCCTTTTCATCTTAGAGGAAGGAGTTTTAGTGGACCCAAACAAATTTACAGCCATGGTTTCTTGGGGGAATCCCAATAATGTCTTTGAAATTTAGTGCTTTCTTGGTTTAGCAGGTTATTATCAGTGCTTTATCTTGGACTTCTCATGTCTAGAAGCACTGATGTCAGGGCTGACCAAGAATGGAGTGAAGTTTTTTTGGTCATATTCTCATGAAATATATTTTTAGGAGATGAAAGGAAGGATTACCTCAGCACCTATCCTCACTTTATCTATTCCAAGTAAATCATATACCATCTACTATGACACAACCAGAGTTGGACTCAGAGGAGTTCTTATGCAGGAGGATCAAGTGGTTTCTTATGGATCCAGATAGCTGAGACCGCATGATAGGAATTATCCTTCTCATGATCTAGTGTTAGAAACATTGGTACATACCCTGAGATGTTGGAGTCATTTTCTCATAGGTGAGAGGTTTGTGGTATACACAAATCACAAGATCCTCAAGTACATATTTTCTCAATTGGACCTAAACCTTTAGGAGATGAGGTGGGTCTAGTATCTGTAGTATTTGAATTTGAGTTGGATTATACACTGGGTAAGGTAAAATTCATTGTTGATGAATTGATCTAAAATATGTAGGTAGGGATAGTACATGAGTCTTGCATTGATT
The DNA here is from genome assembly GCA_963277665.1 of Viscum album. Taxonomy (NCBI): domain Eukaryota; kingdom Viridiplantae; phylum Streptophyta; class Magnoliopsida; order Santalales; family Viscaceae; genus Viscum; species Viscum album. The sequence continues at coordinate 168,266,256 of OY728148.1, forward strand.
GGTGGGTAATGTCCCTCTTTATAGACATGAATCAAGATGTTGAGGAGTATCAGGGTAGAGTAGCTCTGACGTCAATATCTTTTATACCTAGTCTTTTAGAATGGATCAATTCGGAGTAGTTATCTGATCCATAGGGATTAGTTTTGAGAGAGAAATTATATGGCGGGTAGACACCATCGGGATGGTCTATTAGCAGTGGAAATTCTCTTCTTTTCTGTGAATGAATATAGTTTCTTATAGGTTTTCATGAGGATATAATGAAAAAGTTTCAAGATCCTATATGGTAAGTACATCCGAGTTTGAAAAATATGTATCATGATCTCCATAGATAGTACTAGTGGTCAGGAATGAAGAAGAAGGTGGAAAGATTTATGGAAATATGTTTCACTTTTCAGTAGGTGAAAGTCGAGCACTAGAGTTTAGTTCTGATTTTTAGGCTTTTCCAATTCTTGAGTGGAAATAGGATGCCACCACAATGGATTTTATGACAAGATTACCCAGTACAACCCGTAATAAATATGTTGTATGGGTGAATATGGATCAAATAAAGAAGTCAAACCACTTATTTCTTATCAGGAAAACCTTCAAAGTTGATGATATGGGTGATATTTACATGTGTGAGGTAGTTAAGTTACACAATGTTTTGAGGAGTATCGTTTCATACATAGATCCTAATTTTACATCAAGGTTCTAGAAGGGTCTTTATAAGGATCTAGGATTGTAGGCTATTTTGAGTATGACTTATCATCCTTAGACTGATGGTCAATATAAGAGGAATATTTAGGTTTTTGAGGATATGTTGTGAGCCTATGTTCTGGATTTAGGTGTTTTGTGGGAGAATCATATGGAACTCATGGAGTTTTCATATAATAACAGCTTCCAAGAATATATCTAGATTGTACATTTTTAGGTCTTGTATAGAAGTCCATGTTGTTCACCTCTTTATTGGCTAGAGGTAGGAAAGTCAGTACTTGTTGGGCCAAATCCCATGTAGGAGATGTCTGAGTAGGTTTAGTTGACAAGATAACGGTTGGTGACCACATAGAGTAGGAATAAATCATGTACTAACCATCAGAGATGAACTATGGAGTTCGAGGTTAGTCATTGTGTTTTCATTCAGGTGTTTTCTAGATTGGGGAAATGCTGTATTAGGAAATAGGGAATTCTAGCACCCAGTTTTGTTGATCCATTTGAGATAGTGGATAGGGTCAGTCCATTGGTGTACCATTCAACCCTTCCACATTTCTAGAGTTCCATGCACAATGTTTTTCACATATCAAAATTTCAGAGATATTGTTCAAATCCTTCTCATGTGATAGACATATTAGAAGTTGATCTTAGTGCTAATGTGTTCTTTGAGGACCATCCAATGAGGATTGTGGATCGTATTGAGAATTATCTTTGGGATAGGGTGATTCCTTTGGTTTATGTGAATTGGAAACATGGGTGAGTTTAAGAGGAGACCTAGGAGAGGGAGTCTAATATGAGAGAATATTGGTCAAACTTGTTCACTGAGACCCCACAATGATTCTTGGAGTAGCTTGGGGATGCGTTGTTATATAGAGGGGAGGTTTTAAGAGCTCATATTTTTTCAGGTACATATTTCTCTAAGTTTTTCATTAAACTTATTTCGATTGAGTTTTTCCTCATCTTTAAACTGTCGTAGTTGTGTTTTCTCCATGGATATTTGTGTGTTTGAATAAATGCAGTCTTGGTCTATAAGGATACTTGAGAAAACTGGAGAGGATCCATTCGGTGAGACTTTGTTGGGGAGAATGAATTAATGTATAAGGATGTATGTTTTTTATAATTAAAGGGAGTTTAACTATAAATGGGTAAAGAGTTTCCATGGGTTCTTGGTAAGTTGTGAAGCCTTAAAGGGGGTTTGGGTATTTTTCAAGGAAAATGGGATGAGAAACCATATGTATAACATTTACACGCCATGTAAATGAATTATATTTCGTGTAATTTTTGATCATAATAAATAATAATTAGAGGAGATGGGTTTTTCAGTTTAAAAATAATTACACGACATGTAACTACATTACATGTCATTTAATTCCCTGACCTTCAATTTTAAAATGTGTTGTGTGGTTGAATTTTATTTCCAAATTTCCTGAAACTTCCTCCTCTGGACCCTAGGTCATATTCCATGTGATTTTAGATCACCTATATGGATTCTGAACATCCCATTTGTGCATAAAATTCCCAGTAAGTTGTTTTTATTGGGTTTTCCATTATCTCCCTTGGTTATCCAATCATTTATATGTAATATTTTGATCATGTGAATTGTTGGATTTTATCTTGACCAGTTTTGATATAGGATCCTTCTTATGATCATCTGAACCTTCTTCCTCATGGGATTTGGCTGTTGGAAGCATTGTTTGATCGTCAGTTAAAGGTAGGGGGTCTAAACCTTAACCCTATGGTTTGATAATTTTTGATTATGTGCAATATTAAAATTTCACCAATATACCATGTGAAAAATAAATTAAATGATGAATATAAATATTTCTTAGAGTCCATTTGGATCCAATTGGATTTTGACCTAGCTTGTGGCTAACATTTAGATGAGAAAATACTTGATTATAAATTAATTTATTATTTATTAAAGTGTGTTTAGCATGAGATCAAATTTGGGTGTTTGCTTGATATAAAATCACCTTGGATTGACCTAATTATTGAAATTATTGGAATGTTATTGGTTTAAGACCAAATGATAAATCAAATGGGTAATTGAAGGATAAATGATAATTTTAATAATTAAAAATTGAGATTTATGATGTGATATTGTGATATCCTTGTTTCTAGGACATGTGTTGTGATTTTTCTTCACTGAAATACTGATATACCAGGATTGGCCCTGAGAAATGATATAATGTTGATATAACAGGCTTAGCCCTAAGAAATGATATAATGCTGATATACTAGTCTTGGCCTTGACATATGCTGAAATGATGATATACCAAGATCAGCCCTGATTCAATACTAAAATGCTTATATAGTGGGTTTTGGTCCTTTATTATGTGATTTATTTACCTTGGATATAAGGTTTTGATTGGCATAGTTGTGAGACATGCTCAGAGACATTCTGTCCTAGTGCCAAGGTAGGTTATGTTATCCCATGGATATATGGTTTTGGTTGGAAGGGTTGTGAGATATGCTTAGAGATATTCAAGTATGGAGATGAAGTAGGTTGATGTGGTATTAATTTAATTGTTTAATTAATTAATACAATCTTTTTTACATTATTACATGCACTTGTTATTGGACTGGTTATATTTATACACAGTAGTGTCTGCCTATTTGAGATGGGACAAACACAGGGTTTGGGACTAGGGACTTTTGAGTATTTATTTAGTTCTGGTAGTATTTTATCTATATTACTTATACCACTACATTTAGTTACATTCTATCATGTCATTGAATTATTCCTTTATTATTTATTAGATTGTTGAATTGGATTTTTTGTTGGTTTTCTATTGTATTGTATTGTTTCTATTATTTCTACACTCTAATATTTATTCTTTTATTAATATTTCTTATTTTCAATGTGTTGTAATTCTAAATCCAGGAGGTATAGTCTCCCCACTATAATTATCACACTATCACAGCTAGTTAGCAGCCTTTGTCATACGGGGTGGTGCGCTTGAGGTCTCATAACCAACCCGTTTCGACCATGTGAGAGATTTCTAGATAAAGGGATGTTAAAAAATTCATTATTTGAAATAATAACTACTTTTTATTTTATCTCACACAAGCAATTTTAAAATGCATCATCATGATCAATGAAATACCTACCCACTATATCCAAGACAACATCATGATCTTGAGCTCATAACAACTAATATAAATGTCATTAAATTTTTTGCCAGCCTAAACCACATGGAATATCCATAAATTCAATAATATTAATCATGAAATCATAAAATCATAAATTTTATCTATATGATTCACACTTCTCTCTATTATAATCCCAGTTTACTCAATAAGGTTCAAATCATGTTTCATCAATATGAATCATTATTAATAATAAGTTGACTTTCACATCCTTTTTCAATGAACACTATAGTGACTACATGTATAGGATATCCTTAATAATACTTAGAATAGATTACCCCAATAAATACATACATGTTCCTATACCTAAATCTGTTCTATCTCTCAGATACCAATTTTTTATGTCCTTAAATTCAGGTATGTAAGCTCTCCAATCCCGCCTCTGCATGTTTAGGGTATGATAACCAACATTGATATATCTACATAATTTTGGGAGGAATCACCTCTAAAAATAACCTATAACAAACTATCATACATAAAAATCCACCTTAACATGCATGAATCATGGACTAAAAGATAAAACAGAAGTATATAGATAATAAAATCCTCTATAATATGATGTGAAATGATATAAATAAATCACAAATACAACAACACATATTGAATAGATGTGAGATCAAACACTAATGAAATGTGGGTTTCTATCATAAAGAGATCTCTAATATTCTAACTATCCCAATCATCCATCCATCTCCAAGATCCAATATTATAAATTATTTGTATTTCTCGATTTTCATCAATAATTTTTTTACAACGCACAAGTGAGCATGTAGTGTAGAGAAAAATGATACTCAATACAATTATCCCAAGTAGTGATCCACCCCAATAAACATATACTTCATACACATGTCAATATAGACTCTCTTAATGATTCTTGATGATTGAATGTCATTTCATATATGTGATTTTTATTATAACTGGTTCAATGTATTAATTTTTCATCAAATTTTCTATATTGAGTGGTACTTGTTTGGGGGTGTGGGTGTGTGATGGTTTTGGGAAAGCATGAAAGGTGATTTTGGCAGGCTTGGGAGGTTCTCTTGGTTAGAAATATCAAGAAAGTCCATACCAACATTTTTACTAACTGTTGGTATATACCTAAAAAAATCCATGTTTTATACCAACAGTTTTATTAAACTGTTGGTATAAGGTGACTCCATTCATCCTATACCAATGGTTACAATAAAACTTTGGTATAGGGTAAACCAATGGTTATAATAAACCATTATTATATGGTAAATCCAGAAAACCTATACCAACGGTTTTATGAAAACTATTGGTATATAGATATACCCATGCCAAATAAACCAACAGTTTAAGTAACCGTTGGTATAGCCTATACCAACGGTTTGATACCAATGGATTAAAACCATCGGGATAGGGTGGATTTCTTATAGTGTAAATATGACCCAAAACTATCCAATCTAACCCCTAAACCTACTACCAAAATTTTCCCAGATGAATAACAAGATGAAAACTCAATAGGAAGAGGGAAAAAATCACCTTAGATCACTACCAGCCAATCTTTAGGAGTTGAGAGATTTATCCAACTAAAGGGTAATTAAATACTTTTAAGGATTCACATATGTTCTCCAATGATTCAAGAGAAATTAAAGGTATTAAGATAAAATAAAAGGGGTTTCATGACATAAACATGGGACAGAAAACAAATCTTCATGGTATGAAAAAACCTCATCATGACTTGATGGGTCGAGTCCACCGACCCTCTAGAAATCATGATGTGAATCCCTTTATATCTCCCTCATTCAATAATTGGTCAAATTTTAATTTGATAGGGCTGAAGAAGGGTCATTCTATGACCTTAATCACCACACTATGGTGCTACTCCATATAGAACTAGAAAATCTCAGTTCCCATGCTATTTATCAAGATGAAAATGGATTCACTGTGAAGATCATCTATGGAAAGGATCCCTCACTGCTAAGAAAAGCTGCATTGTGAACTCTTTACTCATGAAGCAACCAATAATTAAGAACCACATATATAATTCCACCACCCCATCACATTTTAGCATGTATGGCTACGTTGCAACTTCATGTTCCCAATTGAAATTTTAGCTTCAACAATCCTTCACAAAACTCCTCTCAACACCTTCAAAACCCAAATACCATAAATGAAAATTGTAGAAAGGTCTTAGTCATTACATATGATACCCATAAAATATTTCTCATCCCCAATAATAAAAACTAATCCATAAGGGAATTAATACCACAAACACTATCAACCAACCGCCCACATAAGATACCTCTCACATAGAACAATGACACTTCCAAGCATAAATCAACACCAGGAGAAACAACTAAGAAAAATAGCCACACCAACCATCCTATATAATTTAATAAAAAATTAAACAAATCATCAAACAAGAAAAATAAATTTAAAAATATCTTAGGATATTAGGCACACATATGTGACTCATGCACCCACACAATCTCATATATGCCACTATGTCCCTATAGAACTTGAACTAAAGGGATAACACACCCCCAAAAACACTTTCTTCTAGTGATCTTGAATCTCAACCAACCACTCCATGAATGTTGCATCATACTCAACATCTAACTCCCCCCATAAAATGATGTGGGAGTCATTGTGAAGGTACTAATAAATATATAATATATGGAACACATTATAAACATATTCCAACTATGGAGGGAGTACCAAACAATACACCAACTCACCAACATGATACAAAACCTCCAAAGGATCGATGAACCAGGGATATATTTTACACCCCTAACCAAAACTCCATTGCCCATGATATAGAGAAACCCTTAGAAGGACCATGTCACTAAACTTAAACTCTAGAGGTATCCTCTCATGATCCATATAAGACTTATGATACTCCTAAAATGCCTTTATCCTCTCCCCAACCATCTAAATCTTCTTGGTTTCACTCCATACCACATTTAGACCAAGGAATGCTAATTATCCAACCCTGATATAACATAATATAGATTTAAAATTCCACCCATACACTGCCTCAAACCAGGTTATTGAAATGGAAGAGTTAAATCTATTGTTATAAGATATCTAAAACAAGGTAAAGAGGCTCACCTAAGATCCACTAAAATCATAGAAATAATCCTGCAACATTTCCTCCAACATTTGAATTGTTTTCTCTATATTCCCATCTATCTAAGAATAGAAAGCTATCTTGAGATGATAATGAGAACTAAAATCATGCTAGATACCACCCGAAACTTGAGATGTAAAATAATGATTCTGATTTGAGATGATGACCCTTGGTAACCCATGAATCCACACCATCTCATCCACATACCACATAACCAAATCCCACACAACACTTGACTCCCTCATTTATAATAAGTGATATAAATTCATCAAAAAATCCACGATCACCCAAAATTTCATCATATCCCATTAGGATTAAGGAAATTTAGTGGTGAAATATATTAAGATGTCCTCCCATTTTCACTCTAGGATATCCAATGGTTAGGGAAAACTACCAGAAACATGATGCACTGCCGTCACCTACCGTTAGATGAAGCATCATGACAACAACTCTAATACTAATCTCTTCACATAGAGATTCTAAATTCAAACCCTCAAATAATGATACATCTTAGATACACTAGTATTTACTACCATTTTTGATACATTGAACTCTTAGGGAACCTCTTCACAAACTAGGATGGAATATAAAACCTACCTTGAAATAGAATATGATGCCAGTTATACTCTAACCACACCTTAAAAGTGTCACCCTAGATGATACAACCCCACATCACCTATAATTTTGAGTCTCCCAACCAAGACTCCTACATCCGCTACATCAGGTAAGATTTAACTATCATTAAGAACTTGAAACCTATACCACCAAACTCCATTGTATCAAAATGAATCACCAAAAGATCCTTAAGCCTTATCCAAGAATTTATAAACTCCCAAATAACATATTAACATTAATTCTTACTTAGTTCATCATCCAATACATTACCTTTCCCTAGGGTATAGGATATCTTAACGTCATAGTCTTACAATAATTCCATCCACCATCATTGATAAAAATTTAGATCCTTCTGAGAGAAAACATAACTTGGGCCCTTGTAATCTGTGAAGAACCCAAAAGTACTCAGCAATGAGATAATATCACCATAAATTCAGAGAAAAAAAATACAACCACTAGACCAAGATCATGGGTGGTATAACTATGATCATGGGTACATAAATTCCTACACCTATATGATATCATATATTTATACTACATCAACACACAACCCAAATTGAGACTATATGCATCTATAAAAACCTCAAACATGACTCCCTCCTTGAGAAACCAAAGGAATGAAGTATTGATAAACCTATCCTTCATGTGGTTTAAATCAACATGACACTAATAAAACCATAAGAAATACTATCCCTTATTAGTAAAAACTATTGAAGGGGATATAACCTAAGATAAATCAGACAAAAAAATTTGTTAGTATCTTGTGATACGTGAGAAACTATGGAATTACTCAATGTTAATGGGGGCTACCAAATAAACAACTATATCAATCATTAATGGATCTTCATGATAAGACACCACATTCCCAAGGAAATGTACCACTTAAATTGAGAAGTTATACTTATACAATTTTACCAAGATCTAGTGGTATCGAATGACTTCCAAGATAGGTCTAAGAAATCTAAAATGATACTCCTATGATATCGAGTATATGAGTACATATTCGTTGAACACTACCATGAATTGATATAGTAACTCAAAGAATATAGAGTTCATGAGTCCTATAAAAATATATGGAGTATTCGTGACTCCGAAAAAAATAAACACATACTCAAAGTACCCATAGTGGAATATTCTTTAGAATATCCCTCTCTCTTACTCTCATCTATTGATATATAGCCCGCATATTAATCTTTAAAATCATTCAACTCCATTAAATTAGTCAAACTGATCATATATCCTCAGAAGAGGGAAATGATTCTTTATTATCACTTTATTTAGCCTATGATAGTCTATACACAACCTCAAAACATCATATTCCTTCCTGTAAAATAAAAATAGAGTACCCCACAATGATACATTAGGCCAACAAAACTCCTTCTTCATCAAAATTTTAAACTAGACCCTTAACCCCAATTTATCATAAGGTTACATCCAATAAGAATCCATTTAAATCATGGAGACATCATGCATCAACTCTATCTCAAACTTGATTCACATCAAGAGGGTATGGCCACAACCTTCTTTGGGAGAATATCTAAAAAGGCCTCCATAACTCAAGGGAACTCCATCACCTCTGCTTCCACTAAACCTAATGATAAGGAAAATATCTGAGACAATAATGAATCCCAACATATATGATCTATAAAGTGATCTTAATATCTAAATAATTTCATATATTGAACCTATTCTTCATAGAACATAACTCTCCTCTGAAATAAATCAATAACCATGCCCACATAATACAACCATTAAATGTTGAGAATGGAACCATATGACTATATCTGAAGTAGAAATAATTCCCCAAATGAATGATTCTACCCTTTTTGAGATTATAAAGACTCTTCAAGAATTTTATTTTACTCACTAGGAATATAAAATATGGAGAACCCTTAAGTCTTATTAGAGTAGCGATAACATGTCTTTAGAGGTCGACAATGAGTAGGTCAGAAATTGTGAATTTATGATGGTTGAAATCATGGTGGTCAACACACCCAAAGTTTTCTAGATGTTGATATCACTATACGGAAGTTGTTTCTATGTTTTAATCACTATTATCATGATTTTTTAGGAAATAAGTGAGGTATAAGAACACTTTTCATTTATCGGTGATTGGAGGTCTAGCCAAGGAAAGATGTAAGTAATCTACAATTTCATAGTTCAATGGATATAACCCCTTGAATATAGGGGGTCGATGAAATAATTTCACAAGGTGGTACCCTTTATAAAAGGGGTGAGACCACATGCTGAGGTGTCAATCAATTATAGAGTGATTACTTGTGTTAGTGATCTATATGGATAATCAGCCACAATGATTGTAACTTTATACTTCTAATGAAATCAAAGTGTGCAATGCTTATCCTTTGAATGTAAGATGAAATTATGAACTACATAAAATCATTTTTATTACTTCACTTATTTTCATTTCTCTTTCTTGTTTTTTCATGTTAATATTTGTGTGAGTTTGGAATAAATAGGCTTGAGTGAGTAAAACTCAATGTAGTGATTAGTATGAGGTATCTATTCTTAGTTTTAATACATTTTATTTTGGAGGATTCCTTTTAGAGTCCATTTTTTCAATTTGATTATGGTGGATGGAATTTCAATTTTAAAATTTTGTTTAAAATTATCAAGGATTGGTATCAAAGTATAGGTTCTCATAGGCTCAATAATTTACTCAGTAAAAACTCAGGTAAAATTATTACTTTATTATACATTTTTTAGTGGGGTTAATTTTATTTAAAGGTTTTAGAGTCAAAAGATAACAAGTTTTGGATTAAAAAATTTAATGGAATGAACTTTATCTTCTAGAGTATGTATATAGAGGATTATCTCATCCCGAATGATTTGAATTTTTTGCTGAAAGGAGTTAAACTTGATAATATAGAGAAAGGATAGTGGTAAAATTTAGAAAGAAAGGCATTGGATTTGTTGAGAATTTCATTATCTCAGAACTTTTATTTGAACATATTATAGAATAAGGCTATAATAGAGTTTATAAAGACATTAACAAATATATATATATGAAGACTATAACACTAAAAAAATGTGCTTTATGAGATAACTGTTCATCATGAGGCTATCATATGGAATATTAACAATAGATAATATAGATTATTTTATCTTGATTCAAAGTCAACTCAAGTCTGTGAAGTTAAAATTCATATATGATGTCTGAGTCTTATTATTTTTGTCATTATTTCTAGAATCTTGGGATTCAATGGTAATAATAGTAAGTAAATCCTATGAAAAGGGTAACTTTATGTTAAATGATGTTTGAAAATTTATTCTTAATGAATATATTTATAGGGAGATTTAATAACATTTAGTGATGAACTAAATATATATGGAATGGGGAAATATCCTCATTGAATAAGTCAAATATAATTATAAGGAAATTTGAGGGAGAGGAGTAGTGGTAAATATACAACACCATCCCAATATATTGGATTTTTGGTAAAGGGGATAACCTCATTAAGGATTTCCTCAAGCATAAATGAAGTTTTATAAAATAAAATTATGTATGTTTAAGTTCCATTAGATTAATTCATGAGAGAAATTACTTTTGAGTTTCAAAACAGTAGTGGAATATTGGATCATATATTACTGTGAATCATTCCATTCCACTGGTGAAATGGGATGCATTGGAAATTATGTATCTAGAAGATTTGTAATATAGAATCAAATAGATGATGAATCTATTGATATTATGGGAAAGTAATATGTCAGGACTCAATTGAATAATGAATGTTTCTTTATGTTGAAGGAACATCGACACATTCAAGGCCTTTAGAAGAAATTATTTTAGTTTAATAATTGGATAAAGATAGGTATAAAACTACCTGTATAGATAGAGAGTGAAAATAAATTAAGTTTCCTTGTTTAAATCTAGAGTTATATGATATTTCATGTTGTATTTTACTTAAAGGGAAGTGAGAGTTATGCTTTTCAAAACAACAACTTCTGGAATTTTAGAATTATCTTACTACCTATATGGGCAATTCAATGAGAAAAGTATGAATGTTTTGGTGGAAAAAGGCTTACTAAATACGTAAAATTCAAAATTTATGAATTTTGAGAGTTTTATACTTAGTAAAGAATTAAAGGTGAACTTTAACTTGAGCATAATAACATCAAAATGATGGATGATAGAACTTATGAATACAGATGTTTGGGGTTCTTCCCTAGTTTAATCTCATAGAGGTTCATAATATTTTATGAAATTAATTGAATACTATATGGGGGAAATATGGTCATAATTTTTGAAACATAAATATGAAATGTTTGGGGTATTTGTTCAGTTTAAATCTATGGTTTAAAGGGATACAAGATGCAACATAAAATCCTTGAGATCACATAATGAAGGTGAGTGCACTAGAATAAGTTTTCATAATTTCTATAGACATGGAGGCATTAGGTATGAAAAAACTATACTTGGGATACATGAAAAAAATTTCATATATGAATATATGAATAAGAAATTTATGGAAAGGGTATGAAGTATGAAGTTGCATTCATCAATACACATGGTTTTTCAGGTGGAAGTAGTGAATACCATAACATACATACACAATCGAGCCCCTAAACACCAATGGGATAAGAACTATTGGAAGCTTTGTAGAATGAAAAAATGGTGGATTTATCTCACCCTAAAGTCTTTGGAAGCTTAGTATGTGTTCATGTGGTTATAGAAGATAGAGATAATATAGAAGTGAAATATCATGCATGTTTCTTCATAGGATATGGAGATGAAGATCATGGATTTCAACTTTGGGAGATAAAAAAACAAGTCATCAAAAATAGAAATTTTCTATTGAATGAGAAGGTTCTATAGAAGGATTAAAATTTATAGATAAAGAAAATTAAAGAAAAAAAAATCAACTTCAATCCTAGTTGATTTGAATGGTGGGAAAAAAATTTCAAAAATTATAGAGAGTTCAGATGGATATGAGTCTATAAGAAGTTTAAAAATTCCAAAGGAAAGTTAAAAGGGATGAAAATATAGTTAAAGAATGATACTAGTGTAAAATATACTTAAAAGTTCAAGAAATGGAGAGGATTGGTCCAAAGTTTTGGAGGATGAGATTCTAGAGGTTTTAATTCTAGAGATTGAAAAATTTCAGGATGAATTACGAAGGTATAAAAGATTCAAATTATTGGTGAAGATGTATGGAGATAACTAGAAATTTATACTTTTAACTAATGGTATAGTACCAAAGATCCTGAATGAAGTGGATAACCTTAATGATCTTGGTAAGTGGGAGTTGACCATAAAGAAGGAATTGGATTTATTATGTTTCAATAAATCCTATGAGATAATAGATTTAACACTCAGAAAGAAGGAACTTAAAAGGAAGTGGGGTTTTAGATTAAAAGATAAAGCTAATAGAAGTAAAAGGTATAAAGAAAGGCTGGTGGTCAATAGATTTTAGAAGGAGAGAATAAACATCTCTAAAATATTTTATCTAGTAGTAAAGCTTACTACCATTCTGACCATGCTCATTTTGGTTACTTACAAAGGTTTATATCTAGAAAACACGGATGTGAATGCCATATTTTATTCATGGGGATATAGAGGAAGAAATATATATAGATAAACCCATTGATTTCATGGATTAATATAATCAGGGCTTGGTGTGAAAACTTAATAAAAGTCTCTATGGTTTGAAACAAGTGGCATGAAAATGGATCTGGAAGTTTGAATCATTCATAGAAGAGAATGGTTTCATACAAAGAAACTCAGACTATTGTTTCTACCAGTAGGAGTATAGTGATGGGAATTTCACCATTCTATTTTTGTATGTGGATGATATAATTCTGGTCGGTTTATCAATACAACATATTTAAGTGATAAATAAGGAATTTCCAAGGAATTTTAGAATGAAATTTCTCAATGAAGTAAATAATATATTGGGAATGAGGATTAAATATAACATGAAGTGTAAGAAACTGACCCAAGATACCATCTAAATGGTACTCAAATTGATCCACCACTAGGCTTGAAGGTCATTTATGATCCCCATGGGCTGGAAACTAGTGCCTGGGTCTCAAGAATATGCACATGGGAATGGTTTCAGCCTCACAATACAATGTAAACCAATAACATACACTACTAAGAATCTGACATGACCTATCCATAAATTATACTTCCAAACATAAAAAAATAAATAGATACAAATAAAAACACTAAAATAATAAAACATGATGAAATAATCATCCATACAAGATATAAAACTAAATTAAATAGAGAAGAATTAAATACACTAGTAAAGAATATAAAATACATTGGGCCCAATTAGATATCACTACCTCAGTCCAAAAATAAAACAAAAACTTGATCACCACCACATGACCTATGATCACTCAAAACCACCACACGTCTATCAATAGACCTAAATAAATACCCAATTGAAATAAAGACTTGGGAACTTGAAAGGAAATAAGATAGCTTCATACACACACATACACCAGTGTGCATACAGAGTGAGAGAGAAACATTCCTAGTAGGATATCACCAAGGATTATATGTAATTCCCTGTATAATATAGCTCATAATTTCTAGTTTGAACATTGAATAAAAATAAATAGTATTTTACTTTTTAATGATCACGCATAAATAAAAAATCAAAATACTTTATTACTTTCCCATTTTAAAACCACAGACAATACTTTATAAAAACAAGGAACATCCAGTTTAAAAATAAGTGGTATCAAACCCAAACATATAATAAAAAATTTCTTTAGAATTTTTTTTAAACCAAAAAATAAGGTTTTTAAAATACATAAATCAATGAACATTCTTTTATTCATCTTTTCCCAAATTCATTTCTCAAATATTATTTAGAAAAAAATTTCCACTCCACTTTATAAATCAAAATTTCAAATGTATTTAATTAAAAAATTAAAAATAAAACACAACACTATCATAATTAAATAAAACCATCTAAGGCGCCAAGATATCAAGAAGAAAAATGAAGTTGAAATTACCAAACAATGTTTCCATGGGATCAAATCAATATTATGGGATATAAGAAAGTCATGAACTAAAATCACCTAAATAATACCTATTGGGAAATAAAAATTATAGGAAACTACCTAGAATTTAACATAAAAATACTAGACTTTGTTTCCTTGGATGACTCTATATATGAACCCTAGTGAAGTTAAAACACCCCATTCAATAACCCTTCAGGTTTTTGAGTACAAAACAAACCCCTAAGGGGTGTAATTCTCCAAGGTCACTAGTAAGTGAGAAAAAAACACACATGTGTAACATGAATACAAAAATTATACTTAGATACCTAGGATCCCATGATATCAATTAATTTAGGTGATAAAACAATAAGAAAAATGGATATTATATGAATCAACAATATGAAAGCATTTTTAAATAAACCTCACATCACCTCCCACACCCTCATAAGAAACAACCTCTTTAATTTCATTAACTCCAACTCATTATATAATATAATATCAATATAAAAAATCCCCCTTAGATTCATAACATATAGAGACATAAAATAAAATAACAAGGGGGTAAAATAAGGGTCTCACAATCATAAAACAATCCATTTATATAGTGAAAAATGGGCCTTTCCAAAACTAGTTTGGAATTATAAGCCATTTCACCTTCCATAAAATCTTATTTTAAAAAATATCCTTAAAACCAATTCATGAGAACATGATTTTAAATCCATTATTAAATTTATTCTTTTTCCTCCAATATCTTTAAAATGACCATAAAGGATAACATGCAACAATAATCATTTCATATAGTCCCAACACACCCCTTTTTGAGAAAATCATTATTTAGAATTAAAAAGTACCTTATTTGAAAAACCAAATGATACCATGAACCCCTTTAATATAACCATTTCACTTTAAAACTACAATTAGGTGTTGTAGTAAACACTTGACATGTACAAAATTTAAATTAAAAAACATATTTTAAAAAACTGTAAAAATACTCTTTATACCAATCATGAGACCATTGGAAAACCAATTATAAATCTGTTATGGTGTATAATTTAACCTTTATTTCATAAAAAAGAAATTAAGAAAACTCAAGTTTCACATGGAATTAATTATAAGGGATTTTTCATAGAAACATCTACCTATTACAAATAGAATCACCTCGCAACATGTCATCTTCGATGGAGAACAAACCAACATGCAGGGAAATGAACCCTACACTCCCTTAACACTAAAAACACCAATATTAGATTCATCCAAAATACTAATCCCAATACAAAAAATAATTAGGGTTTTTTAGATAATTATAATCAAGGGGATAAATATAAGGGAGAAAAGAGAAAGATAAGAGAGGCGGAAGGAATGGGATTAGCTTGAAAAATCCACTTAAAACCAAGGAGAGTAGGTCCAAAAATTCAAGTGGAAAGGTGAAGGATAATACCTTTTCATTCCACGTGACCAGTTGAAAATAAGGAGGGTAAAATAAAGTATTATGGATTTAAATATTAATAAATACAAACTTACAATTCCAATTTTTAACAAAATTGCACAACTCAAAAAGTTAAGCCACACCATTTGGTAATTCATGCACCAACCATGAAAATTGAACTAGAAAAGAATGAAAATATTTCACAGTTTGGCTACATGATTTACAAAACCCTATAAAAACCACTTTTTAGACTATATGACTATGCATGGTCTATCCACATGGTTTCCCCTAACCATGTGTAAGTTTTGCACCAGTCGTGCGTCAGCCCTCCAAGCACATAAAGGACTCACACAGTTTCCCCTGAAAGTCATATGATTCAAACTAAATTGTGCACTACCCATATAGAATAACCATTAAATTACCATATACACTAACCCTGTACAATATTTTCTATACATTTTCTCCTTAATAATTCATACTAAATAGTTCAATAGGGGAAAAATTCAATAATTTCCAAAATTTGAAATTGAAACTACCAAGACATTAAATCACTCAAAAATATTATAAAATAAAACAAAAAAATGGAATAGAGATTTCAAAATTCTCCCAAAATTTTTACTTTATACCCCCCTAAAGTACCCATTAAAATAAAAAGGAAATAAAACTATAAAACATCTACACCCAAATGAAAGATGTGGGAGGGATTAGGAAAAAACTCAAGAAGATCCTAAAATAAGTGAGTCATGAATCATGATTAATTTATAAAATATCCATACAAAATCCTCAATAAACATGAAACTACATCCAATAGGATCCAATTTACAACAACCCAATAAGAATATTAAAATAAATATAGAACTAATATAGGTCTCCCCACCATATATAATTAATTTAATATAGTGGAAACAATTAGAAACCACTTAATGAGGAATAGAATCACTAAAATAACAATGATTCCACAAACCAACAAAGGAATCCATCAAATTTAACTAATAAAAACCAACCTCAAAGAAATTGGCTCAAATTAAATAAAGGAATCACAACCTAAAATCCAACTAGGATACCCAAAAACTAAATAAATTCTAACTACCACTCAAAAATAGGTCATCATAATTTTAAAATAACAAAATAAATAAAGTTCATATCAACCATAGACATTCATAAATAATAAACAACATGGTTCTAACCTCATGATATGAAACTGAATCAAATGGTAACTAGTATCCAAGCTCATAGAGCACTATCTTTTGGTGATTTATAAAGATAATATCAACTACATGGCACCTAACGTCTAACAAAAAACGAATCAAACATTCCATTTACCCATGAATATACCCCAGGATTCCCTATGTCCTATCCTTCAAACCTAACCTCCTTCCTAACTCTTACCAAAAAGTTATCATTCTAACCTAACTACAAATTAAAACCAAACCATGATTCATGGAAATTCCACAGAAATCACTACTCATAAAAAGGGAACCCAAATAGGAATCTGTAGATCATACCAAAAAATAGGCACCTCAAAACCCCCACTACTCTAGACTCACCAAGAAAGAATTACAAAAAGAATCATTACCTAAAAAACTAAAAATATTAGTCCTCACCCAAGGCTCACAATACCAGATTATCTAAATAAAAAAACACAGATTCCAACTAAACCTACTAGGAAAACACTATCTTATATAATTACAAGACTCACTACTACACCACAAAAAAAAAGAAAATAACACTATGCAATCCATTTTAAGTTTGAGAATATCCAAGAATAGAAAATAGATCACCCTAAAGATAAACACTCTACCTTTTACCATGACATTATAGGGAGTAGTTCCTTAAATAACAAGATACATGAACCCAATCCATTCATTTCTTCTAAATCATATCAATTAGTCCCAATATCAAATAAGGTATAAATAAAAACACAAAATCTACCAAAATAGATAAATCCCTTTAAAAATATTTTATATTTAACCCATTACCCTTTATCAGGGGTCCCAAAAATCATTTAAAAGGCAATAAATTCTTGGAAAACAAGTTAAATTTTAAGCATCCCACTTATTTTATAGAATCTATGTTTATCCCAATTTGTGCATATTGTAATTTTATTCAATGGTTTTCAATGAATATAAAGTCAAAATGACATGTCAAGTCAATGTGTTTTTAAAGAATAATTCGAGCGAAGAAGAGTAGATTGGAAGTTGGAAGGATAATACCATTATTATTAAAGAAGAAAACAAGTTTCATCCTTTTGGGTGCTTTATGATTGAAAGAAAAATATTGAAATATTAGATTGATTTTGTTTTAATTTATTACCTTATAAGAATTGGGAGATACAATTATATTAAAGGAAAATGTGATTGAATATTGTAGTTACATGAAGAATTTATAATGGGCATTCTATATCTCCATGATGAAGATATTTAATAATTTTCATCCTTATGTTTATAATCTTAAAGAGTATATGGTTATGTTAGTAGTAACTTGGATAAAGTTTGAAAGTTTAGAAGAAAAGAAGATGAGAGGTATAAGAAGGAAAAATGTTTTTCTAGGAATTGTTGACACAACTATACCATATTAGTAAATTAAAAATTGGATTAGTGATTTCCTAGGAAGGAAAAATGAAGATTACCTCACTATGGTGAATATTTATCAGGAGTTTCAACTAAAATGTTCACCTATGTGAAATGACTAGCTTTTCTATATTGTATATTTATTTATGGTGCTATGAAATATATTCCATAGAACTTAAAGTTTCATTAAAATGGGAAGAGAATCATTAAAATGGTTGTTTCATATAGATTTTTTATTGAGATATTAACCTATTGAAAATAATGTGCATAAAGATATCATGGATGTCTCTTTGGTGAAATGATGAAGAGTAATATAACTGGATGTTAAAAACATTGATATCCATTCCATGGTGTATCCATAGTGAATGTATTTAGAAAAATTAAAAATTCCAAGGTGATGTTCATTAGAAGAAGGAAACCACTGGGAATTTTTCTGAGGCTCAAAATGGGAGTTACATGCCATGTAAAATACCATGGTGTGAAGAAAATGTGCCTGAATAAAAAAGATAAATCAGATAAAACCATTGTGACTATGAATTGTTGAATTTGGTTTCCAATTAGTTTATAATAGTTGGATTAAAATAGGGTAAAACACACTATGGTATAAGTCATGACCAGTGAAAATTTTCTAAAATGACATAAAACGTTCTATGGTGAATAGAGAGAAATTTGTGGTATATATAAAGATAAATTTGTATATTATTAATGATTATCACTTTGAAAAGTTTCTATAAAGTTGAAGATAAATATTCCTTTGAAAAAATATAAAGTGGAAACATGATTCTAGGTATTCCAATATTTCGAAGATATAAATATCATGAAATATTAATCATGATTTAGGATTATTATTGTTGGTCGGATTGGATACTCAAGAGGGGGGGGGGGTGAATTGAGTTCCAATTAAAATTTATGTTAAAAACTTTATGATAAAAACCCCCCAATTCAAAACAACCCAGTCAATTAAGGTAGTAGAGATATAAATATTTAATTGCTCAACAAGTTTCTCTAAGGTTGATTATTCCTCAGTTGAATCAATGTAATCACTAATTCAACTTTTGAAACATGTTTACTAAATTAAGAATATATACACACTGACCAAAACTAACTATGAGAGTGAATGTAAAAACAGTTTTCTATCTTTGAAAAATATAAGCAGTGGATAAAATAAAATAGAGTATATGAGGATCAGCACCACAATGTAAACAAGAGGTTCAGTCTCAAGACAAGACCTAATCCTCTCCACTTGGTGATCACCTACCGCCAAGAAGTTTGTATAAATAAACTTGATACACAACTTGTTTCAGGTTTTACAACAGTTTTTACACTGTCTAGGTTCTAAAACCTCTACCACAGTTCTATGTGGGAAAACAAGTAACCAAGCCACACAAGGCTTCTTCTATAGTTATGCGTGGGAAACAAAGGTGAGAGGGTTTTGAGTAGAGATTTTTAGTATCCCATAGTTAAAGCACATGATACTGTGTGTGTGTAAAAAACACTATTTAGAAATGTAAAATAAGGAACACAGTAGAGCCAGAGAAATTAAAATAGAGTTTAGAATGCTCTATGTGTTTGAAGATCAGCTCTGGACTTCTTGCAGTTGAGTAAAGGAAGGTTTTGTTCTTCACTGTAATTTGTCTCCAAAAATAGAGTGTCACAACTTCCAGGTACTGGCTTCCAGGTACTGGCTTCCAGGTATTGAGATGTTCAACTTCTTGGTATAAAAGAGTTGATGAAGCACAGTAGGAAATCCTTGAGTATGTTCTTCAAAAAGATCTTCGTGAAGCTTTTTGGATTTTCAGTATATTCACTGGAGTATTATTCTTCTTGTTCTTTTAGTAATGCATTCAGCTTCTTGGCACCTGACTCATCTATTTGTTTTTCTATGTGCCTCTCTATATATATTTAATCCTAGGTCTTTTTCTCTTTCATACTTGAGGTCCGAAAAAAGGAGTGGGGACATCACATGCAATCTTTCTCGTACCTCGTACTGTCAGGATATGGCCTCCTGATATGTCTACAAAAAAAATTATTTAATTTCAGATGAATTTAATCAATCAAATATGGTCTTTATGATAATATCAAGAAAATGAATAAATTATAGAATATGTTATCAGTAGACTGGTAACAATAGCCTGTCAATCGGTAGCATTTCAGCAGAAAGCTCAATCAGTAGTAGGCTTTGTCCAGCTTTGTCCAACAATAGACTTTGTCCAACGGTAGGCTTTGTCCAATGGTAGGCTTTGTCCAATGGTAGGCTTTGTCCAACGGTAGAATTTGTCCAACGGTAGGTTTTGTCCAATGGTAGGCTTTGTCCAACGATAGGATTTGTCCAACGTAGCCTTTGTCCAACGATAGGCTTTGTCCAATGGTAGGATTTGTCCAATGGTAGGATTTGTCCAACGGTAGGCTTTGTCCAATGGTAGGCTTTGTACAACGGTAGGCTTTGTCTAACGGTAGGATTTTTCCAATGGTAGGCTTTGTCCAACGGTAGGATTTTTCCAATGATAGGCTTCACCAACATTATAATTAACTAATGACCGACTTCAATAACTATATACTTGTCCAATGGTAGACTTTACTAACTATAGACTTTTCCAATGGTAGACTTTACCAATGGTAGACTTGTCCAATGAAAGACTTCACTAACTGTAATAAGTCTGACAGTGTAATTCTAACAGAAACTCTTTGTAGTAGCAACATTATCACAACAATGACCTATCACATTGACTCAGCATTTGTATGCTTTGGTAAGTACTCCAATGCATAGGCTTTACAACATCGACCTTTGTACTGGTGACTTTCAACATTAACTTTATAACGGTAACCTTGATCAGTAAGGTCTTCATCAGTGATCTTTTCACCAGTGACCTATTACCAGTAAATTTCAACAGTGACCTTGATGTAGAAACTTTTTATACTGTAAAATTATTTTAGAAAAGTCATGAGATAAAAAATAGATTGAAATATATTTTCAAATAACTAACCCATCATATAAATAAACATGATTTGGGATTATCAAAATAGGTGAATCCAACAATCTTCCCCTTTTTTATAATCACTAATTATGCCATTAAACTTTATAATATTTATAAAATTATCAGAGATAATGAAAAGAAGAGATAAGGTAATAGAATAAATAGGTGTTATAGATAATCCTGTCACACATGAAGTATTAGGGATTAATGTGATGTAGATATTGAATTACTTGTGTTTTACTTGTGGTGTATTTTCTCCCCCTTTGTGATTAGAAAAAAAGAAATACAATAAGAATATTTATATGAATGAAATATCATTACATGATTTAAAGAGTAGTAAAAAATCCCTATCAAAAGATACATCCACACTCAATCCACATTAGAAATGTCCATTGTAGCTTTGTATTTGGAAGCCAAGGATGCAGGATCTGAAGGTGGAGGGATAGGTCGAGGGATGGAAATTTGCAGGGTAGGAGGAGCTAGAACAGAAGCATCAGTGGGCCTGTAGTGAGTAGATCTATGAGGAATGGTAGGTGTCAAACTTCTGATGGCTTGAGCAGTAGACATCATAGAATCAACACTGGCAGATCCAGAGGCACTAGAGGTAGAGGGTAAGGCTGGAGGGACAATGATGGGTGTACAATACACATGGAGGAAAGGTAACAGAATATTACTGAAGTCTATGATGATACTGCCTCCTCTCTCTATGGATGAGATAAAATCATCCTTATTCTCCATAAATTTCTCCAACGTCGGATTCAACTCTCAAAGATTTCTTACTTGATCTTTAAATTCCTGAGTGACAGGTGTAATCATCAAGTTATCCAACAACAACTTGAAGTGTTCATCCATTTTATGCTTAGTGTAGACCCGTTTGTAATAAAAGTAAACTTGTTCTTTGATGGCATTCTGATCTTGAGAAGCTTCCCTTAAATAATTTCCCACAAGGGTATGAATCTCTATGGTAATAGAAATGACCTGAGAGTTTGAATAACTAGTACCATAGATCTTTTCCACTTCTTCTCTAACAATAGATCTGAAAGCCTCAATTTCAACTGGAGAGGCTGAGGTGGAAGCAGATGCACCTAGAGGTTCCAGAGAGAAATCTACTGTACCCTTAAAGGATTTAGTCAAGCCACTAATCAACCTATTCACATCATCATCTTGACCTTTCACATGAATTTACATAGACTTCTTAAAATCCTCAAACACAGTTACAAACTGATGCACTACACTTTTGACATATTGAATATTCTTGTCCACCTGAACTCAAGAGGTCAGAAAAGAATTCAAGTTTACCACTGATTGTTTCAGAAGATCCATAGATTTTGACAACTCATTCATTTGACCCGGACACTTTTTTACTTCCTGAATTAAATCAGAGTGAATATTGGAGTGTATTTTGGCTAACTCAGATGTTGAATGCTCCTAAAATAAAGCAACAACCTTGTCTATATCAGAGGAACTATCCTTAGACATTCTCTGCATGTCATATTTCAAGGATTCAAGGTCTTACTTTCTGACATAGTCTTGAGGGAAAGAGTTTTATGGAGGTACAAAAATGAGGTTTGGCACTGAAGGTCTTTTGTTGGCCCTTTAATCTTATGAGTCATCATAATCTAGTCCCAAAACCAGAGACCCAGGGTCCTCAGTCTATCATTCAATGTCATGAACAACCGATATTGATCCTTTGGTAATAGGATGATCCCCATCAATTTGAGCTATCACTTGGACAACTATTTCAGCTTCTTCTAGCCTTGCAGCTTCGGAAACTGTTGCTGCTTGATCAAATATCTCACCAGTAGAATGAGCTACTGCCTCGACTGAGTCATCCACAATTTCTATATCAAGGGAAGTAGATACAACTTCTTCTGCCTGCTCACTCACTTCTTTTTTAGTGAATCCTATAAGAGGACTCAAACTGAGTTCCTCTCCTTCACTATCATTACCAGTAGCAGCCTCATGTTCCTCATGCTCAGAATGACCAGATTCAGAAACTTCTTCCTCTTACGAGGTATCTCTAACAGTGATATGAGCCTCATCATATTCTTCTTCACTGGTTTCTTCAACTTCATTGTCCCTTAGGATAAATTCTCTTCTTGGTAACTCTCTTGGAGGACTGGGCTCTCTAGAATCTATCATTCCAGCTAGAGGACTGGTAGGAAGATCAAGATCACTCCTATCATCTATAGAAGTACCTTCTTTCTCAAGTTCCATAGCCTCCTCTACTTATTCATCGGAATATATAGGTTTTGCCTCATCAGGCTTCAGACTTGGATCCCTCTTATCCTTTGGCCTAAAAGGATTATTTTCAGGGTCAAACTTCTCATAAAGCTTCCCTTCATCATTTACCCATTCTCTTATCCATGGACTCCAGCTGATCTTCATGAACTTCCAGACTATCTTAGAGATACAAAAATTGTTCTTGGCTACAATTGTTTCCTCCTTATCTCTACCAATGCCCTTAACCTTCAGCATCACAAAAATCATTTTGGCATGAAATAGAGCATTTGATTTAGAACTTGGCTTAGTCATGTATTCCAACTGATCCATCAACAACCTACACAGGTTGATTGTCACGACCCATCCTCGGGGCCCGTGTCGTGACTACCCCAAGCCCATCTTCCATAGGATAGGGGCTGACGACTAGTACCAAAGGCGTAAATCCCGATAACTGGGAAGGCATTGCCTTTATAAAAAATAAATACATCCAACCAGAGTATAAGAGAAAGTAATACACTAAGTACAAAAGAAAATGCTGAAAGGTAAATGGGCCATAATAAAAACCCAACTGAAAAGTACAACTACAACTGAATGAAAGTACAACAGAAAAGACAAACATCTGGAATACAGAAGAAGCTCCTGGGTCGTCCACCTCGGATCCTACCTGAAGGGTAGGTACAGATAACCTCCTCAACGCTCTCTCCCACCAACCTCCTCCGAGTACTGTCTCGTCGTGAAGTCCACCTCTGGGTACTGTATCATCGTGAGGTCCACCTCCAGGTACCGTCTAGTCCTCATACACTCGGTCTCTTTCAGCGTTGTCCATTTTCTGCATCCAACACAACAAGGTGCGGGCATAGCCCGTGCAGGGGTGAGTATAATGATACTCAGTAGGGACCTTGAGACGCTCAAGGTCTCACTAAATCCAACAAGGATAACAACAAATAAAAGATACAAACACGAAATATCAACCAACTATACTTTGGTATATTCCCATACATATACCTAAGTCATCAATTCCAGTTCGTCTCCAACTCACGAGCTCAAGTACAACCCAGTCCACATAGGAAAGCACAACCCAGTCCACACAAGAAATCACAACTAGTCCACACAAGAAATCACAACCCAGTCCACACAGCAAATCATAACCCTGTCGACATAGGAAATCACAACCCAGTCCTCGCAGGAAATCACAACTAGTACACATAGGAAATCACAACCCAGTCCACACAGGAAATCACAAGTCAATCACATCGATGATAATGATTGAAATTCAAGACTCAGATCACACAATTATACTACTCACGAAGAGGGGTGGAGATTATTAGATGTAGGCTCTGAATCATCTTCTCTACCAAACCCACATAGGATCCTAGTACAGAAGTCGTCGCTGCCAAACCCATGTAGGATCCAAGTACAGTAACCATCACTATCGAAACCACATAGGATCCAAGTACAGTTTCCATCGCTACCAAACCCACAGAGGATCCAAGTACAGTCATCCTCGCTACCAAACCCATGGAGGATCCAAGTACAGTCATCCTCGCTGCCGAACCCACGTAGGATCCAAGTATAGTCATCATCGTCGTCGCAGTCGCAGCCAACTCTAGGGTTCCCGCACACAGCACGCTTGATTCTAGGAGGGTTTGCTCCACAAGCCAAGAGGTTTGATACATCCACTGTCACAAAGTCTAGAGTTGATGTATCCCAAAGTTCTGTCACATCAATAGGAACTCAACGCGACAGACGACGCGTCAATCAGACACCCGGTCTGAGAGATAAAGGCTTTTCCGTTCCAGGGGCCCAGTTAGAAATACGGTCGTTTCTAACCCGACCTATATCCATAGTCGTCCAAAACTCACTTAGAGTATCACAAAAGAACCGTCTCGTCGAAGGGGTCTCAACGCAACAGACGACGCGTCAAGTGGACGCCCGGTCTGTGAGTTTTTAGCATTTTAGTCCCAGGGGCCCGGTTGGTTTCGTGTATGAACCAACCCTACCGTATCTCAACTGTACCCCGAACTCTCATGGGGTATACTCAAAGGGACCGTTACTCAATGAGATTACCAACACCACCGACGATTCGTCAAACGGACGCCCGGTCTGAGAGTTAAAGGCTTTTCCGTTCCTGGGCCCCGGTTAGAAATACGCTTGTTTCTAACCCGACTGATATCTATAGTCATCAAAAACTCACTTAGAGTATTGCAAAAGAACCATCTCACTAAGAGGAATCCAACAAAGTCGACGACTCGTCAATCAGATGTCCGGAGCTCAAGTTATAAGTGTTTCCGCTCCGAGGGCCCGGTTGGTTTCGGGTTCGAATCAACCCATCCATACTCAGACTTCGCCAAAACCTTGAGTGTAATATATCAAAACGACCCTCTCGATCCAAGGAATCCTACGAAATTGATGGTGCATCGATCGGAGGTCCATAACTCAAGATATGTCCGTTTAACCGAAATGGTCCGAAAATAGGGGGTTTGGGCCCGGTCTGACCAGGCGCAATACCCTCTCAGACGGCCCGAACCGGGTCGACCAGACTCAGGTCTGGGTCTGGCCCGGTTGGGTGCGGCTCGACCCGGCTGGCGCAGCCCGGCCCGGCGCTGGCGGCCCGACCCGGCGCTGGTGGCCCGGTCCGGCCGGCGCGGTCCGGTCCACGTGGCCCACGCGGTTGGCCACGCGGCTAGTCGACCTGGCAGGGTGGCGGCACCTAGTGGGGCCCACCCTAGATGCGGTTTGGGGGGGGGGGTGTTACACCCCCCAGTTTCTACAAATGGCCGGCCTTAATGGCCGGCCCCTTGGATGACCGTGGGACCCCCATTGGGTCTCGCCTATGGATAGCGCCGGCGGCCAGCACGGCCGACCGCCCTTCCTGATTCGCCATGGCCCTAGGCCACGGCCGCGGCCCCTGCAGCTTCGGCACGGAGCGACGGCGCCGCGCCCCTCCTCCGCGGCCCACCCCGGTCGCGACTCATGTAGCTCCGGTGCAGCGCGACGGTGCCGCGCCCCTCCACCGCGGCTCGGTTAAGCCACGATCTGGCTTTACTCTGCGCAGTATGACTGTGCCGCGCCTTTGAGACGACCCAACAATCATGCGCTAACGAACCGTTCGTGGTCGGCCCGTCGCCGGACGGTTCTTCGCAAACGCCTCCATCGTCCACAAACAACGAATGAGAGGGGAAGGGTCAGACCGTGTTTGTGCGGTCCGAACCCTTCCTCATCAAGATAATAGCAAACAGCCAAACGAAACCAAAGAATTAAAGAACGTTGTTGAACGGTATTGAAACTTGAACAAAACAACCCCTACCTCAAGGTTCGCCATTCGATGACGTTATCGCGATAGGGTGGACGTCGGCTCATTGAAGTAGTTCATTGCACTCACACCACGCTACCGATCCCTACTCGTTCTTCGGTGTCTCATCAGAGAAGCTGGAACCTCGGTATTCTTCGACGAAGAGGTGTCGTTCTTCACAGGAGGAAGATGTTCTTGAATGATGGATAAATCTCTCTTCTAGTCTAGAGGTTCCACGATAAGATTTTCCCCACCCATATTAAGATGATACTTCCTCAACTTTAATAGACATGCCAAGTATTCAAAATAATTCAAACTCTTTAATCTATTAATTAAAGAGTTTGTTTCATTAATTTTGATAGGTTGGAAAATCAAAGGGAGTGAGAGGGGAGGAAGTGGAAAGGTTACATAAATGAATAAGAGTTAGAAATTAATACAAGGGGTGATTATGGGGGAAGTTTATGAGAGTTAAAAGTGAGTTAAGGGAATGTGAAAGGTTGGGGATCATGTGGGTCCCACCCCAACTCCCCCATGTAGGATAAAACCACCTTAGATATAAAAAATAAAATTGTTCCACAATTTTATTCACTTCTCATTTAATCCACAAATTTTAACTTCTCCTCCCGTGCAAAAACAGTCGCGATAAAGGTCCCCTTAAGAAAATACTGGTGTTGCGAGTTCATCAGTGCCCTCGTATTTCAATTTCGAGCACCGGTTCAAAAGATAGAAAAACCCGCTCATTCGTTCAGTGAACGTACCCGAGCTAAACTTCAGAAACTGATTCCAGGCACATCGGGTCTCGGAATCAGGTGCCGTCAGAAACTGTGTACTCATAAAATTCTAAGGTATTTAAGAAAAAAAATTTCCTTGAAATTTCTGGGTCTTTAAATTACTCCCACCTCAAAGATTTACGTCCCTGTAATGCTATAACACAAACTAGGGAAACTAAAGAAGGTACCGAGCACACATCTGAGCCTCCCGCTCCATGTGCTCTCCTAGAGGTTCCCGTGCTGCCAACGAAAGTGCACAAGAGGAATCGCCCTTCCTCATAGGAATCGATCCTATCAATCCTCAACCTCTACTGTAACCTCCGTGAATGTCGCCCCGTCATCGATGTCCGTCTCCCCGTGATCGATGATGTGTGAAGGGTCGTGCACGTATCTCCTCAGCTGAGTTACATGGATGACATCGTGCACCCGGTGCAACTGAGGTGGAAAGGTCAAGCAGCAAACCACCTCTCCTACCCTACTGAGGACCTAGAAAGGTCCATTGAACCTCAAAGATAACTTGCCTCCACAGTCACATCTCCGTAGACCTCATCGGGGTGAGACCCATAAGAAAATGTGGTCGCCATCCTTGAACTCCAGTGGTCTCCATCTCCTATCAACACAGGATTTCTGCCTGCTCTGTGCAGTCTTCATCCACTCCTGGATGATTTGCACCTTCTTTGATAGCCTCAAAATGTGTGTACTGGTCAACCTATACCTCATCTCCTGAAAAGCTCAGCTGGCATATCCCTGACCACACGAAGGTTTTTCCCCTTCTTCGTCAAAGCTAAAAGTGGTGCAACAACTCTAGAAAATGTCTGGCTCAAATCTAATTCTGGCCAACTCATGAGTGATCGAATGCACCCACTTATG
Organism: Viscum album; assembly: GCA_963277665.1. Classification (NCBI taxonomy): domain Eukaryota; kingdom Viridiplantae; phylum Streptophyta; class Magnoliopsida; order Santalales; family Viscaceae; genus Viscum; species Viscum album. Next base: position 168,294,909 of record OY728148.1, read on the forward strand.
CATGATTCCATCCTGTGCTTCCTGGGGTTTCTTTTTCTCCAACCAAAGAAAAACCCATCCCAATGTTGTAGGTAAACCACAAACTTTTTTCCTAATACAGTTAATCTGTGTATGAACTATGGTTGCCCAGTCCATACCCAAACTAATGTCGTAAGGCCTCGATGCTGCCACCAAGAGGTTCTAACCGAAACTCTCGCCTCAAGGGTCAGATCACACTGTCGGCGTAAGCGTGATTATCGAGTATCCTCCCAAAGGTATCTCCAGATGTGAGGGTCAAGTCAACGGATTAACCGAAAACTCTAGGTCTGGGATAAGATTCGTGGAAGGAAGGAATGATTCGTATCAATGTCTGTTGTTACAACAGCTAGTAGTAGACACATACCATACTTAGAATCATTCTTAGAGCCCTTGGGTCACACTCCTTGACCGCATGAAGCTACTCTCTTCCCCTACCCTCCTGCTCCTGGAGCCTGGAGGGGACTACAAAGGCGGGTGGTTGTAACATGTTGAAATGTACACCAACTCATGATGTTGTCCTAGCCCTGCTTCCACGTCACCTACTCTGCAGATTCATATGTCCTTAACACTTCCTCTTCAAAACATTTTACATGTCCAAGTCTCTGAGACTGGAACCAGTTTTATACTGTTAACATTCATTGGCTGTATTCATTCATCCAAAGAACATTCAACCACAAAGGTTCTCTATAACACCCTAACATAAGTAGGAATGCATAGAGGAAAGGATTCTAGCTCAGATATCCTTTAAACACACCTCGCTCAGAGGTCCGTTCTCTAAATAACTGATCGAATCATAGTCATCAAGTACCAGGAACGATTGGTACGCCTCGATGACTACTCAGCTACCGACATGTCATCCTGTTGAAGCTGTATAGCTCTAGAAAACTCTAAGCCACCTCCTCAAGACAATCCTCAGCCACATGTGAGTCGGGCTCACCTCAGAACCTGAGGGTATCTGATGCTGAATCATGTGTAAGGAACTGAACCAACAAATTTCATCTACTGGTACCGCCAGTTGTAACTGATATCCAACAGGTAGTGATATAGCTGGATCACTACCTGAAGGTACTATCTCAGGAATCGGTCCACGTACCGAAGCCTCGTCACTATACTGACCATCCTCATTGTCACTCACTGGGAAACACCAGTAGGTAAGATCACCATCTGTTCTACTAGTGTCTAAACTAGGTGTAGAACTCTAGTAATCGCCTCCATCCAGTCCACTACTGCCTGAGAATCTGTCTTGCCTCATAACCTGAGAGGCCTCTACTGCTGTTACTCGTGCAACACGCTATGTCATCATGCACCGTTTTCTAGTATGTCTGGTGGCATCTGTAACACCCCAAGCTTCCACGGTACGTTTCCCTTCGAATAATGCAATAGCGTGTGTTGTACGCAACCTCGAGCTCTAACACACACCACAACTAATTAAACTAGCCGTTGTGAATAGTAATACCTACTTTTTGAAATTTTATAAATTTTATTTATCAAAATGGACTTCATTTTTGGATTCGGAATATCGAAATTAGCCTATGTTGAATTTTTGGTATTTTTCTGAGAACTTCTAATTTTTTATGAATAGTGAAAAATACTTAAAAACAACTTTTTTAATAAAAATAATTTATAGTGATAAATTATACTATTTAGTGGTTTTAAAGTATAATTAGAATATTTTTTTACCATTTTATCCAATGGTGGTCATTATAATTAATTTAACATTGAAAATGGACATAAACAATTGCCAATCTTTTGATATAAATTGTTTCTTAAAAAACACGCTATTTGTTGTGACAGCGGGAATTAATTATAAAATTAATTAATGAAACTTATATGTTTGGAATTTTGTAAAATAGACATCATTTTTGAATTCGGAATATCAATTATAGCTTAGGGTGAAATTTTGGCCTTATTCTGAAAAACTTCAATTTTTGATGAATAGTGAAACCACTAAGTGGTTGTTAAAAACTGATTTTTCGTTAAAATGAAATATTACCACTTTTGTGATTTGATTTTTGAAAATCCGACATACATGGTTGTCATTAAGAAGTAAAATGTGGTTCAATGAGATTAAAATAAATTTTTGGTGAATAGTAACTTTTAAGTTCTTAATCGCGATCAGAGGTAATTAGTGTAGTTTAAGGTAAAAATAATGTTTTAATAATATGAGATGAGCATGAAACTTGTCCTACTCCTATTGGATCAGTCATGGCAGACCAAGAAAACCCATGGGTAAACTTGGGGACCCCATGGAGCCACTTTAGTTGGAAAATGACATTAATATATATTTATTTAATGTTAAAATTTAATTGATACAAACATGAGTTGTTTTACTAAAACAGTTTTTAAGTGGGGTTACACAAGTCCAAATTTTGACTATAAATATTCATTAGAAAGCTAAAAATATTTACTACATCATAGTATTTTTTTTATAATTTTTAGACATTAAATAAATTAAATTATTTATGACATCATTATGATGCAGCGATGACCTCATTATTTAACGATTTAAATAAAATGAGAAGATAATGCAAGATCCAGGGCTTACACTTGTCCAAAGCCTATTGTATGAGGAGATTTCGAACCCTTATCACCTTAGCCACGAATTATATAAGTGTGGGACCTTTAGAATCCGAAAAGCATTGTGTAATAATGTAACATTTCAATCTTTCCAAAAGAGCCCCTCCTCTCCTCTTATAAAAGGCCCCCACCTCTACCACCTTATTCACACTTTCAAGCCTTTTGGTTCGTCCAACCTCTGCCCAAATACTCTCCCAACTTCTCTCCCTTCATCCTAGAAGCTTTACTTTAGTCAGAAAGCCATCCTAAGGAGTCCTTTTGATCAAATCAAAAGGAAGAACCCGAAGAAGAGGTAACATTTTCATCACCCTCTTTCAAGTTTCTTTCTTCTTCCACTCCCTCTTTGTTTATTATTTCAATTCTAAAATTATAACTCCAGTATCTTCTATATACTGTGATGTTATTATAAATATGGAACAACCATATTCAGTATTCTACCCATCATTTGAATGACATGTCACCATACGTGCGTACGTACGGCTTACCGTCTCCACGTCGTGGTGTAATTGTTATTCAATATATTATTATTTAGATGGGTATAATAATGATATTTAATTCATGTAAATAATAAATATAACATGATAATGATTCTGTATATATGATATACTATCCAATTATATATTATTTTAATATCAAAATAATGATATTGTCGCTCGTGCGTACGTACGGACTACTGTCTCCACGAACGCGATGAGATTCATTCTCCGTCGTATCCATTCAAGTATAATTATCATTTGATGATTTAAAAATATTGTTTAAGGACATGATATCATTCTAGATATGAATAAGATACAACCTATCCATGAAAAACACGACTTACGTAACAAAACATATAAAAGAAAACGAGTAAGTTAACACTCGAAACAATGATAAATCCAAGATATTGTTAACAAAGCAATGTTAAAAGATCATATATGATATCATATGAATGTATATGATTCTTGTATAATTTAATAACAATTATTTCACCATTATACAGGAGGTTAACCTACCCCAACCAAGGAAAAGTACAAGGTAAGGGTTATTTCACAATCTCTTCATTATCTGAGGTTGTTTATACGTAATAATCTACTGGGATCTCTTTATCATCCACATCCATGTTTCTTCAAAATGTATTTCAAAACATTTTTATTATTTACAAGAATATGGGTTAAAGTCATTTATACCCTTTTTTTACTTTTTATAAGAGGAATCTTTCCGTCGTTTTCAAAACAAAGTCCTTTTTAACCTTTTCGACAGAATTAAGGTAAGAATGTTTTTTATACGGCAGGTGCGGTTATTTCCGCCGTTATAAAATCTTCAAAGCTTTCCTTACAAGCTTATAAGAATATTTTCAAGAAAATGTTTTATTTTATATGGCTCTTAAATTATTTCAAAAATAGAAAGAGATATTTCTCTAAAAAGTGTTTTGATTTCATCTATGTCAACATCCTTTGATGGATTTTACGCTTATTTGAAGTTGATTTATTATGATACAAAACTTCTATATTGTATTGAAGGTTTTGTGATATGTTTGACTGTGGATGTGCTATTTTTATACCATTCATAGTTTATGGTAAAATATTGACATTTCGTATGCTAGTTTTAATATGAATGTTTATGTTATGTTTAAACCTTTTCATATGGGAATGCATTGGACTTAATATGTGACGGGTGGAGCCCGCTATAACTCCTCGATGTATCGGTAGGTCTCATGAGACAAACTAGTGTCTTGGTACAAGGCCTTGACAAAATCTTATTTGTAGTCTTGGCACGAGGCCTTGGCTATGTGGTTATGATAGTCTGACATTATGCATTCCAACATTATGAAAGTGGTTAGTGATTTTGCATGTGATTATTCGATTAGTAGAATATCCATGTGAATGAGTAAATGGCATTATTTGATTTTACTTTTTCCATATTATGCTGAAGTTCAAGTTTTATAGGGCTTTTGTTTTAGTTATACATTGCCTTAAATGTTTATTCTTATTTATGAAAGTTTCCGCTATATTGTTATCCTTACTGGGAATTTGATCTCACCCCTTTTCTATGTTTTATTTTTCCCAGGAAGTGAAGAAGTAAATTATGAATGACCTGCAGGGATATTATGAGGGGATAATAGTGTGGACTGTGGAGACATTATGTTGTTGTAGTAGTTTTTCATTTTATGATGTAATGTAAAACTTATGAATATATCTAGTGTTTCCAAGGCTATTAAACCAATCGGTCTTTCGAGATTTGATCTCTCTTGTAATCATGCCAATGTTACGAAGTAATGCACCGACTCTGGGTAGCTGGGGTCGGGGCGTTACAGTTGGTATCAGAGGCAGTTTAGTACTAACCTTGGAAGCTAGATTTAGATAAACTCTGATTAGAGCACATATCCCGAAGATAGACTTTGAGGATTAGTATAGAAGAACTTCCAAGAATTTTGGTATTGTAGAGATGTTTTGAGTTTTCCGAGCAATACATCCCTGTCTGGATACGAGCTGGTAGAGGTGGCTCTGGCATAGATGTACCTAGGGGTAAAACCCGAAAACACCGCTTTGAGCTAGACTTGAACGGGAACTGGTGCATGACAACGGGCCTTACTGCACTCTTGGTTACGACACTCCCGGGGGATATGCTTTGGATAATTCTCATTTTCTTTACAAATCATTATGAAGGGTTAATGAGTATATACTTCCTCAAAGAAAACATTTTTATGATTATGGATTATATCCATAAATAGTTCAATTTATGTAAAGTTTTTTACAAGTATGGAATTATGTATTTTGATTCATAAACTAATCTAGTTTATGCCATTGTATAGAAATGGCGCCTAGTGGAAGAAATGGAAACCGTATCAATGCACGCACTCCATGTAGGGATTGCCCTCCTACTCAAGATAATTATAGTGGGGCTGGTGATGCAACTGGTGCCGATCTGCTAATCACCATACTGGGACAGCTTACTCAGGTTATGAATAATAACCTTACCCGTATGGAGCACCCTGATCCACAGCGTGGAGAATCAATGTTAGATCGATTCATGAGGCAACAACCACCAACGTTCAATGGGAGTACAAATCCCTTAGTAGTCGAGCAATGGATAAATTCCCTAGAGAAAATATTTCTGGGTTTGGGGAGCAGTGAAAGGGAAAAAGTTATAATGGCAGTTTACCGCCTCACTGGAGATGCTGATCAATGGTGGTCATTGATTCAAAACATGAAGGAAGATGATGAAGTATCAAATATAGAATGGAGGGAGTTCAAAGATCTGTTTTTAGAAAAATACTTTCCTCGTGACCATCGATCAGATATGGAAAGGCAATTTCTGAGTCTGAGACAAAAGGAGGATGAGAATGTCACAAAGTATGAGGCTAACTTTACAAGGTTAGCAAGGTATGCTGGAGATTATATACGTAACCCAGGAAGTAATATTGATCGTTTCTTTGATGGGTTAAAACCATTTCTTCGTCGAGCATTAGTCTCACAATCCTTTTCATCGTACGAAGACATTGTCTCATGTGCTATCAAGACAGAAAAGGAATTCTCTAAGTCTTATGACTTTAAAGCAAAGCAAGAGAAGAAGAGACATGCTGATCAATCTGGGAATGGAAATAAAGGGAAGAAGGGAAAGGTTGAATATCCATCTTGTGGTAAATGCGGGAAGAAACATCCTGGTACTTGCTTGAAGGGAATGGGATTATGTTACAAGTGTGGTGAAAAAGGCCACCAAGCTCATGAATGCAAGGGAAAGAAAGCGGCTGTCAACGTGGAATGCTATAATTGTAGAGAGAAGGGACATTATGCAAATGAATTTCCTAAGCGTCAGGGGAACTTACCTCAGAAGAGGCCAAGGGATCAGGGCCAGGCTTATGCTATCACTACTGCTGAGGTGGAAGCTCCGAAAGACGTGGTGGCAGGTAATTTAATGGTTTCCTCAAGTTTAGCAAATGCATTATTTGATTCTGGATCATCACATTGTTTCATATCTTCCCAGTTTGCTAAGAAAATTAGATATTTCCAATTTGATTTAACAAGGGAGTTGTCGGTCAAAACCCCTAAGGGAAGTATTGTTGCAATAAAGTTTTGTCGATTAGTTCCCATTAGAGCACCTAAATGTTCTTTACCTGCTGATCTCATCGTCATACCCATGATTGAATTTGATATAATCCTCAGTATGGATTGGCTTTCAGACCATGATGAAAAAATTTATTGTAAGAGGAAAGAGGTTACGATTCTTGATGATGATGATAAGGAACACCTTATCTTTAGAGCCGAATCATCGCCACATAATTCTTATCTAGATCCACCCCCAGTAGCTCAACTAAATTCAATTATTGGGGAGGAAGAGAAGGAAATTACTGAGGGTGAGGAAAGGAATATTCAAATAGAGGATGTACCTATTGTGAGAGAATATGTTGATGTGTTTCCGGAAGATTTACCTGGACATCCTCCAGAACGAGAAGTTGAGTTTTCCATTGATTTAATTCCTGGATCAAGGCCCATATCGAAGACCCCTTATAGAATGGCCACTGTGGAATTAGTTGAACTAAAGAAACAACTAGAGGAATTGAGTAATAAGGGATTTATCCTCCCTAGTGTTTCTCCTTGGGGAACCCCTGTTCTTTTTGTTAAGAAGAAAGATGGATCTATGAGGTTGTGCATTGACTATAGGGAGATCAATGCTATAACAATAAAGAACAAGTATCCCCTACCTCGCATTGATGATTTGTTTGACCAACTGCATGGAGCTCAATACTTTTCAAAGATTGACCTTCGGTCTGGATACCATCAGTTGTGTGTGAAGAAGGAAGACGTTCCAAAGATAGCATTTCGAACAAGGTATGGGCATTACGAGTTTACAGTAATGCCTTTTGGATTGACTAATGCACCCTCTGTTTTCATGGATCTAATGAATAGAGTTTTCAAGGAATATCTTGATGACTTTTTAGTGGTATTTATTGATGATATCTTGGTATACTCCAAAAGCCACATAGATCATGAAAATCACTTACGCATTATCCTGAAGACTCTTAGAAGACATGAATTATATGGGAAATTTAGCAAGTGTGAATTCTGGATTCATGAGATTTCTTTTCTTGGCCATATTGTCTCTAAGGATGGAATTTCCGTTGATCCTTCTAAAACCAAGGCAATCCAAGAATGGCCAACACCGACAAGTATAACTGAGGTACGCAGTTTTATTGGTTTAGCAGGTTATTATCGACGTTTCGTCCAGAATTTTGCCAGATTGGCTAACCCATTGACAAAGCTCACACGTAAAGGGATTAAATTTGTCTGGACAAAAGAGTGTGAAGATTGTTTTGAAGAACTAAAGAGAAGATTAGTCAATTCCCCTGTATTGACTCTACCATCGGGGAATGATGGGTTTGTTATTTATAGTGATGCATCGAAAAAAGGACTTGGTTGTGTCCTTATGCAGAATGATAAGGTCATTGCCTATGCATCACGACAGCTAAAAATTCATGAGAAAAACTATCCTACTCATGATCTTGAGTTAGAAGCTGTGATCTTTGCTTTAAAGATATGGAGACATTACCTCTATAGTGAAGAATGTGAGATTTATACTGATCACAAGAGTTTGAAGTATATTTTCACACAAAAAGAACTCAACATGAGGCAAAGGCGATGGCTTGAACTACTCAAGGATTATGATTGCACGATACATTACCACCCGGGGAAGGCAAACAAGGTGGCAGATTCTTTGAGTAGAAAAGACCATGGAGTTTTGAATGTGACGAGAATTGAAAGGGATCCAATTTTCTTGGATCTAGTGAAGATGGACATGGGAATAACTTGGGAAGGTGAAACATCAATGCTTTTTCAAATGGTTGCCAAACCATCATTACTAGAAAGGATTAAGAGTTCTCAGACCAACGATGAAGAATTTCCGAAGAATATTAAAGATGTGAATGATGGAAGATTGAGGGACTTTGTGTATAAGGATAGAATTTTGAAATTCAGAAAGAGACTTTGTGTTCTCGATATAACTGATCTAAAAAGGGAATTGCTGGATGATGCTCATAGTTCCAATTTCTCTATACACCCTGGGAGCACCAAAATGTATAGAGATTTGAAGGAACATTTTTGGTGGGACAATATGAAGAGGGAGATTGCTGATTTTGTGTCAAGGTGTATGGTTTGTCAACAAGTGAAAGCTGGAAGGCAACATCCTAGTGGAGTATTGCAACCTCTTCCCATACCTGAGTGGAAATGGGATAATATTACGATGGACTTTGTCATGGGACTACCAAAGACTCCTAGAAGGAATGATGCAATATGGGTCATTGTTGATCGTCTTACTAAGTCATCACATTTTATGGCTATACGGGAGGATCTACCACTTGAACGTCTAGCAAGATTATATATTAATGAAGTTGTAAGACTTCATGGAGTACCCCTATCGATTGTTTCTGATCGTGATCCTCATTTTACTTCAAGATTCTGGAAAAGTCTTCAAAAGGCCTTGGATACTGAACTTTTTTTGAGCACTGTCTATCACCCTCAAACAGATGGACAATCAGAATGGACTATTCAAACCTTAGAAGACATGTTGAGATCATGCTCTCTTGACTTTCAGGGTATGTGGGATCAATACTTACCACTGGTAGAATTTTCCTATAACAATAACTTCCATTCAAGCATTCAGATGACACCTTATGAAGCGTTATATGGAAAGAGATGTCGTACACCAACCTGTTGGGATGACGTTGGTGAAAGAAAACTTGTGGGACCAGAACTGGTGGAAGAAACAATGGAAAAGGTGAAGGTAATCCAAAACCACATCAAATCAGCTCAAAGTAGGCAGAAGAGCTATGCCGATAACAGAAGAAAGGTTTTGGAATTTCAGGTGGGAGATCATGTTTTCCTAAAGGTATCTCCATGGAAGGGAGTTATACGTTTTGGTAAGAAGGGTAAGTTGAGTCCCAGGTACATCGGACCTTTCAAAATTCTAGATCGTATTGGGGCTGTAGCTTATCGTTTGACGATGCCGCCAAATCTCTCCAAAGTTCACGATGTTTTCCACATATCGCTATTGAGAAAATACATGCCCGACCCAACACATGTACTTACCTATGAGGAATTAGAACTGGAACCCGATCTATCTTATTGCGAAGAGCCCATCAGAATTCTTGATGTGAGGGAGCAGGTGCTGAGAAACCGGACGACTCGTCTGGTAAAGGTTTTGTGGAGAAATCATAAAATGGAAGAGGCAACGTGGGAACCTGAGGAACTTATGATGAAGAACCACCCGAGTCTTTTTATGCAAAAATACCCTAGAAATTGCGAGGACGCAATTATTTGAAGGAGGGGAGAATGTAACACCCCAAGCTTCCACGGTACGTTTCCCTTCGAATAATGCAATAGCGTGTGTTGTACGCAACCTCGAGCTCTAACACACACCACAACTAATTAAACTAGCCATTGTAAATAGTAATACCTACTTTTTGAAATTTTATAAATTTTATTTATCAAAATGGACTTCATTTTTGGATTCGGAATATCGAAATTAGCCTATGTTGAATTTTTGGTATTTTTCTGAGAATTTCTAATTTTTTATGAATAGTGAAAAATACTTAAAAACAACTTTTTTAATCAAAATAATTTATAGTGATAAATTATACTATTTAGTGGTTTTAAAGTATAATTAGAATATATTTTTACCATTTTATCCAATGGTGGTCATTAGAATTAATTTAACATTGAAAATGGACATAAACAATTGCCAATCTTTTGATATAAATTGTTTCTTAAAAAACACGCTATTTGTTGTGACAGCGGGAATTAATTATAAAATTAATTAATGCAACTTATATGTTTGGAATTTTGTAAAATAGACATCATTTTTGAATTTGGAATATCAATTATATCTTTGGGTGAAATTTTGGCCTTATTCTGAAAAACTTCAATTTTTGATGAATAGTGAAACCACTAAGTGGTTGTTAAAAACTGATTTTTCGTTAAAATGAAATATTACCACTTTTGTGATTTGATTTTCAAAAATCCGACATACATGGTTGTCATTAAGAAGTAAAATGTGGTTCAATTAGATTAAAATAAATTTTTGGTGAATAGTAACTTTTAAGTTCTTAATCGCGATTAGAGGTAATTAGTGTAGTTTAAGGTACAAATAATGTTTTAATAATATGAGATGAGCATGACACTTGTCATACTCCTATTGGATGAGTCATGGCCGACCAAGACAACCCATGGGTCAACTTGGGGACCCCATGGAGCCACTTTAGTTGGAAAATGACATTAATATATATTTATTTAATGTTAAAATTAAATTGATACAAACATGAGTTGTTTTACTAAAACAGTTTTTAAGTGGGGTTACACAAGTCCACATTTTGACTATAAATATTCATTAGAAATCTAAAAATATTTCCTACATCATAGTATTTTTTTTATAATTTTTATACATTAAATAAATTAAATTATTTATGACATCATTATGATGCAGCGATGACCTCATTATTTAACGATTTAAATAAAATGAGAAGATAATGCAATATCCAAGGCTTACACTTGTCCAAAGCCTATTGGATGAGGAGATTTCGAACCCTTATCACCTTATCCACGAATTATATAAGTGTGGGACCTTTAGAATCCGAAAAGAATTGTGTAATAATGTAACATTTCAATCTTTCCAAAAGAGCCCCTCCTCTCCTCTTATAAAAGGCCCCCACCTCTACCACCTTATTCACACTTTCAAGCCTTTTGGTTCGGCCAACCTCTGCCCAAATACTCTCCCAACTTCTCTCCCTTCATCCTAGAAGCTTTAATTTAGTTAGAAAGCCATCCTAAGGAGTCCTTTTGATCAAATCAAAAGGAAGAACCCGAAGAAGAGGTAACATTTTCATCACCCTCTTTCAAGTTTCTTTCTTCTTCCACTCCCTCTTTGTTTATTATTTCAATTCTAAAATTATAACTCCAGTATCTTCTATATACTGTGATGTTATTATAAATATGGAACAACCATATTTAGTATTCTACCCATCATTTGAATGACATGTCACCATACGTGCGTACGTACGACTTACCATCTCCACGTCGTGGTGTAATTGTTATTCAATATATTATTATTTAGATGGGTATAATAATGATATGTAATTCATGTAAATAATAAATATAACATGATAATGATTCTGTATATATGATATACTATCCAATTATATATTATTTTAATATCAAAATAATGATATTGTCGCTCGTGCGTACGTACAGACTACCGTCTCCACGAACGCGATGAGATTCATTCTCCGTCGTATCCATTCAAGTATAATTATCATTTGATGATTTAAAAATAATGTTTAAGGACATGATATCATTCTGGATATGAATAATATACAACCTATCCATGAAAAACACGACTTACATAACAAAACATATAAAATAAAAAGAGTAAGTTAACACCCGAAACAACGATAAATCCAAGATATTGTTAACAAAGCAATGTTAAAAGATCATATATGATATCATATGAATGTATATGATTCTTGTATAATTTAATAACAATTATTTCACCATTATACAGGAGGTTAACCTACCCCAACCAAGAAAAAGTACAAGGTAAGGGTTATTTCACAATCTCTTCATTATCCGAGGTTGTTTATACGTAATAATCTACTGGGATCTCTTTATCATCCACATCCATGTTTCTTCAAAATGTATTTCAAAACATTTTTATTATTTACAAGAATATGGGTTAAAGTCATTTATACCCTTTTTTGTCTTTTTATAAGAGGAATCTTTCCGTCGTTTTCAAAACAAAGTCCTTTTTAACCTTTTCGACGGAATTAAGGTAAGAATGTTTTTTTATACGGCAGGTGCGGTTATTTCCGCCGTTATAAAATCTTCAAAGCTTTCCTTACAAGATTATAAGAATATTTTCAAGAAAATGTTTTATTTTATATGGCTCTTAAATGATTTCAAAAATAGAAAGAGATATTTCTCTAAAAAGTGTTTTGATTTCATCTATGTCAACATCCTTTGATGGATTTTACGCTTATTTGAAGTTGATTTATTATGATACAAAACTTCTATACTGTATTGAAGGTTTTGTGATATGTTTCACTGTGGATGTGATATTTTTATACCATTCATAGTTTATGGTAAAATATTTACATTTCGTATGCTTGTTTTAACACGAATGTTTATGTTATGTTTAAACCTTTTCATATGGGAATGCATTGGACTTAATATGTGACGGGTGGAGCCCGCTATAGCTCCTCGATGCATCGGTAGGTCTCATGAGACAAACTAGTGTCTTGGCACAAGGCCTTGACAAAATCTTATTTGTAGTCTTGGCACGAGGCCTTGGCTATGTGGTTATGATAGTCTGACATTATGCATTCCAACATTATGAAAGTGGTTAGTGATTTTGCATGTGATTATTCGATTAGTAGAATATCCATGTGAATGAGTAAATGGCATTATTTGATTTTACTTTTTCCATATTATGCTGAAGTTCAAGTTTAATAGGGCTTTTGTTTTAGTTATACATTGCCTTAAATGTTTATTCTTATTTATGAAAGTTTCCGCTATATTGTTATCCTTACTGGGCATTTGAGCTCACCCCTTTTCTATGTTTTATTTTTCCCAGGAAGTGAAGAAGTAAATTATGAATGACCTGTAGGGATATTATGAGGGGATAATAGTGTGGACTGTGGATACATTATGTTGTTGTAGTAGTTTTTCATTTTATGATGTAATGTAAAACTTATGAATATATATAGTGTTTCCAAGGCTACTAAACCAATCGGTATTTCGAGATTTGATCTCTCTTGTGATCATGCCAATGTTACGAAGTAATGCACCGACTCTGGGTAGCTGGGGTCAGGGCGTTACAGCATCTGCTACCCAACGGGTGGTGGTGCTGCTGGTACACCACCCGAATGTGCCAACATAGAAAAAGGGCCCCACACCAGAGCCTCATCGCTCGGTGGGCCATCATCATGTACTATCTCAAAACTCCAACTGACAGTTTGTGTGGAGGCATCCTGAATGGATGCGACATGGTCAATCGATTTATAACTGGTGATCTGACCTGGTTTGAGCTAACTTTAAAACTTTCGGAAACGCACACGCAATCAGTGTTTTCTTGCACTAAGTCAGAAATCAATAGTCAGGGTCCTGGTGTATGGATACGTCGGTCGCCGCACCAACACTGGACTCCCTGAACTGAAGGCCACACTCGGTACTCTTAACACCATTGCTTCACAGAAAAGAATTATCAGAGTCCTGAGTTCTGTGGTAGAACCGATTCCTTTGATACCAATTTGTCACGAATCGTCCTCGGGGCCCGTGCCGTGACTACCCCAAGCCCGCCTTCCATAGGCCAGGGGATGACGACTAGTACCAAAGGAGTATATCCCGATAACTAGGAAGGTATTGCCTTTAAAAAACATAAACACATCCAACCAGAGTATAACTGGAAGTAATACACTAAGTACAAAAGAAATTGATGAAAGGTAAATGGGCCAGAATAAAAACCCAACTGAAAAGTACAGCTACAACTGAACGAAAGTACAATAGAAAAGACAAACAACTAGAATACAGAAGCAGCTCCTGGGTCGTACACCTCGGATCCTACCTGAAGGGTAGGTACAGATAGCCTCCTCAACGCTCTCGCCCGCCAACCTCTTACGAGTACCATCTCGTCGTGAAGTCCACCTCCGGGTACTATCTCGTCGTGAGGTCCACCTCCGGGTACCATCTAGTCCTCGTACACTCGGTCTCTATCAGTGTTGTCCGTCGTCTCCATCCAACACAACGAGGTGTGGGCATAGCCCGTGCAGGGGTGACTATTACGATACTCAGTAGGGACCCCGAGACGCTCAAGGTCTCACTAAATCCAACAAGGATAACCACAAATAAAAGATACAAACACAAAGTATCAACCAAATCTACTTAGGTATATGCCCATACATACACCTAAGTCATCAATTCCATTTCGGATCCAACTCACGAGCCCAAGTATAACCCAGTCCACACAGGAAAGCACAACCCAGTCCACACAGAAAATCAAAACTAGTCCACACAGGAAATCACAACCCAGTCCACACAGGAAATCACAACCCTATCCACACAGGAAATCACAACCCAGTACTCACAGGAAATCACAACTAGTCCACATAGGAAATCACAACCCAGTCCACACAATAAATCACAAGTCAATCGCATCGATGATAATGATTGAAAGTCAAGACTCATGTCACACAGGTATACTACTCAGGAAGAGGGGTGGAGATGATTATATTTAGCCTCTGAATCATCTCCTCTACCAAACCCACGTAGGATCATAGTACAGAAGTCGTCGCTGCCGAACCCACGTATGATCCAAGTATAGTAACCATCACTGCCGAACCCACGTAGGATCCAAGTACAGTCGTCATCACTACCGAACCCATGGAGGATCCAAGTACAATCGTCCTCGCTGCCGAACCCACGAAGGATCCAAGTACAGTCGTCCTCACTGCCGAACCCACGTAGGATCCAAGTATAGTCGTCATCGTCGTCGTAGTCGCAGCCAGCTCTAGGGTTCCCGCACACAACACACTCGATTCCAGGAGGGTCCGCTCCACGATCCAAGAGGGTCGATACATCAACTATCACAAAGTATATAGTTGATGTATCCCAAAGTTCCGTTACGTCAATAGGAACTCAACGCGACAGACGGCGCGTCAATCAGACGCCCGGTCTGAGAGATAAAGACTTTTCTGTTCCAGGGGCCCGGTTAGAAATACGCACGTTTCTAACCCGTCCGATATCCATAGTCATCCAAAACTCACTTAGAGTATCGCAAAAGAACCGTCTCGTCGAAGGGGTCTCAACGCAACAGACGGCGCGTCAATCAGACGCCCGGTCTGTGAGTTATTAGCCTTTTAGTCCCAGGAGCCCGGTTGGTTTTGTGTACGAACCGACCCGACCGTATCTCAACTGTACCCCGAACTCTAATGGGGTATACTCAAAGGGACCGTTACTCAATGAGATTACCAACGCCGCCGACGGTTCGTCAAACGGACGTCCGGTCTGAGAGTTAAAGGCTTTTCTGTTCCAGGGGCCCGGTTAGAAATACGCTCATTTCTAACCCGGACGATATCCACAGTTGTCCAAAACTCACTTACAATATCTCAAAAGAACCGTCTCACCAAGAGGAATCCAACAAAGTTGACGGCTCGTCAATCGGATGTCCGGAGCTCAAGTTATGAGCGTTTCCGCTCCGAGGGCCCGGTTGGCTTCAGGTTCGAACCAACCTGGCCGTATACAGAGTTTGCCAAAACATTGAGTGTAATATACCAAAACAACTGTTTCGATCCAAGTAATCCTACGAAACTGACGGTGCATAGATCGGAGGTCCGTAACTCATGATATGGTCGTTTAACCGAAAACGGTCCGAAAGTACGGGGTTTGGGCCCGGTCCGACCCGACCCAATACCCCTTGGGTCAGCCCAAACCGGGTTGACCCGACATGGGTCCGGGTCCGGCCCGACCCAGCGCTGGCGGCCCGACCCGGTCTGGCCGACGCTGTCCGGCCCGCGTGGCCCACGTGGTTCGCCGCACGGCTGGTCGACCTAGCGGGGTGGCAGCGCCCAGTGGGGCACGCCCTAGCCGCGGTTTGGGGGGGCTGTTACACCCCCCGGTTTCTACGAACGGTCGGACTTAATGGTCGACCCCTTGGATGACCACGGGACCCCCCTTGGGTCCCGCCTATTGATGGCGTCGGTGGCCGACATGGCCGGATTCCCTTCCTGATCAGCCGCAGCGCGACGACGCCGTGCCCCGCCGCCGCGGCCCGCCCCAGCCGTGGCCCCTGCAGCTTCGGCACGACGCGACAGTTCCGCACCCCTCCGCCCCGGCCCGCCCCAACCGCAGCTCCTGTAGCTCCGGCGCGGCGTGACATCGTCGCGCCCCTCCGCCGCAGCTCGGCTAAGCCACGATCCGGCTCTACTCTGCGCGGCACGATGGTGCCGCGCCTTTACGGCGACACGACAATCATGCACTAACGAACCGTTCGTGGTCGGCCTGTCACAGGACAGTTCTTCGCAAACGCCTCCATCATCCAAAAACAAAGAACGAGAGGGGAAGGGTTGGACCGTGTTCGTGCGGTCCGAGACCTTCCTCATTAAGATGATATCAAACGGCCAAACGAAACCAAATAATTAAAGAACATTGTTGAACGATATTGAAACTTGAACAAAACAACCCCAACCTCAAGGTTCGCTGTTCGATGATGTTATCACGAGAGGGTGGACGTCGGCTTGTTGACGTAGTTCGTTGCACTCGCACCATGCTACTGATCCCTGCTCGTTCATCGGTGTCTCGTCAGAGAAGATGGAACCTCGGTATTCTTTGACGAAGAGGCGTCGTTCTTTGCGGGAGGAAGATGTTCTTCAATGATGGATAAAGCTCTCTTATAGTCCATAGGTTCCACGATAAGATTTTCCCAGCCCATATTAAGATGATACTTCCTCAACTTTAATAGACATGCCAAGTATTCAAAATAATTCAAACTCTTTAATATATTAATTAAAGAGTTCATTTCATTAATTTTGATAGGTTGGAAAATCAAAAGGAGTGAGAAGGGAGGAATTAGAAAGGTTACATAAATGAAGAAGAGTTACAAATTAATACAAAAGTGATTATGGGGGAAGTTTATGAGAGTTAAAAGTGAGTTAAGGGAATGTGAAAGGTTGGGGATCATGTAGGACCCACCTCACAAATATCATTGCATGAGTAGTTAGGTACTTGTGGGTCCCACCCCAACTCCCCCATGTAGGATAAAACCACCTTAGTTATAAAAAATAAAATTGTTCCACAATTTTATTCACTTCTCATTTAATCCACAAATTTTAACTTCTCCTCCCGTGGAAACGCAACCACGGTAAAGGTCCCCTTAAGCAAATACTAGGGTTGCGAGTTCATCGGTGCCCTCAGATTTCAATTCCGAGCACCGGTTCAAAAGCTAGAAAAACCCGCTCGTTCGTTCACTGAACATAACCGAGCTAAACTTTGAAAATTGATTTCAGGCACACCGGGCCTCAGAATCAGGTGCTGTCAGAAACTGCGTACTCGTAAAATTCCAAGGTATTTAAGAAAAAAAAAATTCTTTGAAATTTCTGGGTCTTTACATTGATCTTATGTCCATGATTCAGCAAATACAATATGAATATGTCCTGATACTTCAACATAGTGAAGTCCCCTCTACTGGGACTTATCAAATGTTGGATAAACTTAAACAAAATTCTATCCTCTCCATTCATTTCAGCAGCAATCACCTTCCTTGTGGTCCCATTTCCTGTTAGCTCTTCCAATGATTTCTTATATCCAAAAAATCTCACTGTCTAGAGGAATCACTCCAGAATAGTAGTCAGAAATACCCTCATGAGGTACCCTTATACATTCATCCAATTCAGAAGATGAAGAGGTTACCTCGGTTCCATTTACTCTTGACACTAGTCGGTTCTCATCATCTGACTTTTTGAATTTCAAATATTTATAGAATTCTTTGACTAGACTCGGGTAGTATGGTCCATTATTATTGGAAAAGCACTCCACATAGCCTTGAACCTCTAGTGCCTCCAAAACTAAGGATTTTCTTGAGAGAAACCAATCTTCTCTTAATTCCTTTTCAGCTATAATGGTCCTCTTTGACAGGTGTGGGTTAACAGGCTCTGTTGATATATTACTGCCACCACTGGACTTGGATCGGGGTATCTTAGGCCTTTGCGCATCTCCATCATCAGCCAAAGTTCACTTGACCCTTTCTATTGAGGTTGCTAAGTGGTTTGAGGGTTCAGCGGAAAGTTAGGGTTTATGGATTTTGAGAGCAGGGGTTCGAGAGTGAGGAAGAGAGTGGACCAAAATGTGTTTTTAATATAACTTTATCATTTAGGGATTGAAACAAAAACAAATCGAAGAAAAAAAACTAATAAAATGGTTCAGATTCCCACATAAAATATGAAGTAACATTAAGGTCCATCAGTGAGGTACCCAACAGTGATATTTTAATGGTGAGGTGCTAACAGTGTGGTTCAATGGTGAGGTTCTAACAGTGAGGTTAAACGGTGATGTTCTAACAGTGAGGTGCAATGGTGATGTTCTAATAGTGTGGTGCAATGGTGAGGTTCTAACAGTGAGGTGAAACTACGAGGTTCTAATAGTGAGGTGCAATAGTGAGGTTCTAAGAGTGAGGTGCAACGGTGAGGTTCTAACAGTGAGGTGCAACAGTGAGGTTCTAACAGTGAGGTGCAATAGTGAGGTTCTAACAATGAGGTGCAACGATGAGGTTCTAACAGTGAGGTGCAATGGTGAGGTTCTAACAGTGAGGTGCAACGATAAGGTTCTAATAATGAGGTGCAACGGTGAAGTTCTAATAGTGAGGTGTAATGGTGAGGTTTTAACAGTTGAAATTAATCATCCCTAATTCATGTTTGATATAGTTTAAACTCTCCGAATTTAAAGTCTTTGTGAATATATCATCCAATTGATGTTTAGTGCCAATGAATTCAAGAGTGATATCTCCTCTTTGATAATGATCTCTCAAGAAGTGATGTCTTTCATCAATATGCTTTTTCCTAGCATGAGATACTGGATTTTTAGAAATGTTAATAGCACTTGTGTTGTCATAGTTTATAGAGACATGTTTGAATTGACATCTATAGTCTAGTAAAGTGTGTTTCATCCATAGAATTTGAGAACAACAACTACTAGCCGCTATATATTCATCTTTGGTAGTAGATAATGAAAAAAAATGTTGTTTCTTACTACACCATGATACTAGTGACTTGCCTAAAAGGTGACATGTTCCAGAGGTGCTTTTTCTATCTAACTTGCAACCAGTAAAGTCAGCATCAGAAAAACTTATCAGATTAAATGATTGTCTTCTTGGATAAAATAATCCTAAGTTACGAGTATATTTGAGATATTTGAAAATCCATTTGACAACATTATATGATATTCTTTGGGATTAGCTTGAAAGCGATCACACATGCATACACTGAACATAATGTTAGGTCTGCTAGCTGTAAGGTAGAGCAGACTCCCTATCATACCTCTTTAATTGGTTTGATCTACCGGTTCTCTAGTTTCATATGCATCCAACTTACAAGTGGTACTCATAGGTGTATCATTACCTTTACTACTATCCAAATAATTTTTTTAAAATATCCTTAATATATTTAATTTGATTTAAAAAAATACCATATTTATTTTGAAAAATTTTAAATCCAAAGAAAAATTTTAGTTCTCCCATTAAGCTCATTTCAGACTCATTTTGCATTATTTTTAAAAAATCAGTACATAAATAATTTTTATAAGATCAAAAAATTATATCATCTACATAAATTTTTACTATCAAAATATCTTTGGAAATTCTTTTAATGAAGAGAGTAGTATCATCTACTCCCGTGGTAAAACCTTTTGAAATAAAAAAAGATATGAGCCTATCATACCAAGCTCTTGGAGCTTTCTTTAAACCGCATAAATCTTTGGAAAGTTTAAAAACATGATTTGAAAAATGGGAATTTGTAAAACCAAGGGGTTGTTCAAAAAATACATCCTAAACTATATACCCATTTAGAAAATCAATTTTAACATCCATTTGATAAAGTTTAAAATTTAGATGAGCTGCATAAAAAAGTAGTATCCTAATTGCCTCTAACCTAGCTATAAGTGCAAAGGTGTCCTCATAGTCTATTCCTTCCTCTGGAATGTAACATTGTGCAACTAACCTAGCTTTGTTTCTAACTATATTTCTAGATTCATCAACTTTGTTCCTAAAAACCCATTTAGTTCCTATTGTCAAAGTGTCCTTAGGTCTTTTAACTAGTTCCCAGAATTTGTTTCTTTCAAATTGATTTAATTCTTCTTGAATAGCCATCACCCAAAATTCATCATTGATAGCATCATTAATATTTTTTGGTTCAATCTATGAAAGAAAAGCTAGATGTTCAACCTTGTTTCTCAGAGAAGCTCTAGTTTATGTCCCGAGATTTAAATCACCTACTACAACATCTAAAGGATGATTCTTGAGAGTTCTAATACCTCTGGAAAGAGTTGAACTAGACTACTCATTATTGTCTATTGGTTCACACTCAACATGAGCATATTCTGGAAGATTCCCATAACTGGTTACTTTTACAGGGGATTCACTATCATTATCATTACGGTCCAGAATTGACATATCTTCCCCAAGGTGTTCAAGAGAGGTTTTGGGTTCATGTGGATCAGTCTCATCAAATTTGACAAGAACATATTCTTCCACACATTTGGTCTTCTTATTTAATACTCTATAGGCTTTACTCGAGATTGAGTAACCTAGGAAAATTCCTTCATCACTTTTGGAGGCAAACTTGTCAATATTGTCCTTAGTGTTAAGGATAAAGACTTTGCAACCAAAAACTCTGAAGTAATTAACCTTAGGCTTCCTATCATTCCAAAGTTCATAAGGGGTCTTCTTAAGAACATATATAATCAAGACTCTATTGATGGTATAATAAGCTGTATTTATAGCTTCATCCCAAAAATAAATTGGAAAATCATACTCATTGAGAATTATCCTAGCAATTTCTTGAAGGGTCCTATTTCTTCTTTCTACGACTCTATTTTTTTGAGGTGTTATAGGAGTAGAGAAATTGTGATTATATCCATTGTGTGAGCAATAATATTCAAACTTCAGATTTTTAAACTCATGGCCGTGATCACTTATCAAGGTCTTAATTCTAATTCCACTAATATTTTCTACAGTCTTTGAGTATTTTATAAAATAAGAACACACTTCACTTTTGTGATCCAGAAAGTATACCCAAGTGTACCTAGAAAAATCATCTACAAGAACATAAACATAGTGCTTCCCATTTAAACTTGAAACTCTTTATAGTCCAAATAAATCTATGTGAACCAATTCAAGTGTTTGAGAAGTATAAACTTCTTTCTTTGGTTTGAAAGAAACTTTGTGTTGATTTCCCTTTTGACAAGGATTACACACTTTGTTAAGAGAGAATTATAATTTAGGTAAGTCTCTAACTAAACCTTTCCTAGTAATTTCACTAAGTTAGTGCACATTGCAGTGTCCTAATCTTATGTTCCACAACCAGGATTCTTTATGAAAAGAATTTAAGCAATAAAATTTTTTCTTAGCTAAAGAATATAAATCAAAAATTTATACATTCTCATTTATGAGAGCAGTAAATATTAAATAATTTTTGGAATTAAAAGAATTACATGCATCATTTTCAAATTTGACATTGAAACCATCATCACACAACTGAGATATGCTAAGTAAATTGTACTTTAATCCATCAACAAAAAGTAATTTGGAAATTAATACTATATTAGGGTTACCAATCTGGCCTAAGCCTATGATTTTTCCCTTTTCATTGTCACAAAAAGTTATGTGTCCATCGTCAACTTTGATTAGGCTCTTGAAGAAAGAATAATCTCCTGTCATATGTATTGAACATCCACTGTCCAAGTACCGCAAATTCTATAGGAACTTTTTAGGCAACATCCCTGTAAAATAGATTAGACATGGGGTAACTTTGGTACCCATATTTTCTTGGGTCCAAAGAGGTTAGCAAGTAAAACTTTGGGAACCCATACTTGTCTCAAAGATTTCCTATACTCAGTAGATATATTTTGAGACATAAACAATTTTTTTGGTCCTTTAGAAAATTGTTTTTCAAGAAATGGTACCTAACTTGAACTAGCTGTGAATTTTCCAGATTTACGAATAAATTTAGTTTTAATGATCCTTCTCTGTCTTGGTTGATATCCTAGATTAGTTGTATATTTTGGGGCAATCTGTTTTCCTAGAAAATGAGTCAAGGTATCTCTACCAGTAGTAAAATTCTCAAGATCTCTTTTTAATTGTTCATTGGATAACTTAAGTTCAGTGTTTTCTTTTAACAGTTGGGAGAATTTTTCTTTTTCAATATCCAGATTTGACTTATCATTTGAATTTAAAGAATTTTGTCTCTTTAATGATTTATATTTGTCTTTGAGCTCATTAAAGGTATCCTTAAGCATTTAAAAATATTCAAATAGTTCACCCTTATTCATGTCTTCATCATTATGTGACTCACTCTTATTCTCAGAATAATAGGCATTATGTATAGGAGAGTTAAGTGTTACCTCAGATGTTTCTGTCATGAAACATAAGTTGGCATGATTGTTATGTTCACTATCAGAAGTATCAGATCCACTGGAGTTGTCTTCTGAATCACTCCAATAATATTTCATAGCCTTTTTATAACCCTTTCCCTTATCTTCATATTTCTTCTTAAATTTCAGCATGGGGTAGTCTGCCTTCATATGACCTTTTCATTTGCACTCATAGCTGATTATTTCATTTGAGTTTTTATTCCATTTTCTGTCTTTCTTCTATTATCCTTTACTATCATAATTTCCCTTATAGTTTGAATTCCTAAAGAATTTCTTCTTTCAATAAAACTTTTTGAACATTCTGGAAAGATGAGTCATCTTCTCATCACTGTCTGAATCTGACTCTTCACTATAGTGGAACTGTCTATAGGAACTTGAACTTTTTCTTTATCTTTTCTATTTGAGGTTGAAGTCTTGAATGCTACTAACTTCTTCCTTGGTTCCTCTCCTACATCCTGATTCACTTTAAGTTCTTATTCATACATCATAATCTTTCTAATTAGTTCCTTCACTGGTAGTTTGCTTATGTCATATGATTCTCGAATAGAAACAGAAGTTCATTTCCATCTGTCAGGTAGGAATCGAAGCAGTCTCATGATTTGGTCCTTGTTGTCCACTAGTTTTCCAAACAGACTCATAGTGTTAACTATTTCATTGAACCTGAGATAAATTTTAGATATAGGTTCATCAGACCTCATTTTAAAATTATCATATTTAATAGTGTATGTATTTAGTATCATTTCTTTAACATTAGTTGTTTCCTCATTGGAAATAGCTTAAGTATCCCAAATTTTATATACAGTTTTACAGGCAGATATTCTATTGAATTTATAATCACCTAGAGAACAGTATAAGGCACTCATTGCTTTACAGTTATTATTATATGTAGCTTTAGTCAATTGAGACCTTATGTCCCTAACAGTAGTAGGTAATACATGTTGTTCTTCAATTGTATCCCAGATTTCAGGTCCCATGCTCTCTAGATACATTTTCATTTTTAATTTCCACTGAGCATAGTTATTACCATTAAAAAAAGGTGTCATGTTAGTAGAAGCACCCTCAACTCTAGTTTCTATAGTTACTTAGAATTTAAATAACTGAAAATTTAGATATGACAGAAATTTTAAGATCTTTACGATACAACTAAAATCACAGTTGAAAATAATTTGAAAACTTGAGAATAAACAGCCCTTTGATACCAATTGTCGGTCAGAGTGGATACTCAAGAGGGGGGGGGGTGAATTGAGTTCCAATTAAAATTTCTATTAAAAACTTTATGATAAAAATCCCCCAATTCAAAACAGCCTAGTCAATTAAGGCAGTAGAGATATAAATGTTTAATTGCTCAAAAAGTTTCTCTAAGGTTGATTATTCCTCAGTTGAATCAATGTAATCACTAATTCAACTTTTGAAATAGGTTTACTGAATTAAGCATATATACACACTAACAAAAACTAACTATTAGAGTGACTGTAAAAACAGTTTTCTGTCTTTGAAAAATATAAGCAGCGGATAAAATAAAATAGTGTATACGAGGATTAGCACAACAATGTAAATAAGAGGTTTAGTCTCAAGTCAATACCTAATCCTCTCCACTTGGTGATCACCTTCTGCCAAGCAGTTTGTATAAATAAACATGATACACAACCTGTATCGGGTTTTAAAATAGTTTTTACACTATCTAGGTTCTATAATCTCTACCACAGTTCTACGTGGGAAAACAAGCAACCAAGACACACAAGGCTTCTTCCACAGTTATGTGTGGGAAACAAAGGTGAGAGAGTTTTGAGTGGAGATTTTTAGTATCCCCTAGTTAAAGAACAGGAGACAGTGTGTGTGTAACAAACACACACTACTCAGAAATGTAAAATAAGTAACACAGTAGATTCAGAGAAATTATGATGGAGTTTGGAATGCTCTATGTGTTTGAAGATTAGTTCTGGAATTCTTACTGTTGAGAAAATGAAGGTTTTTTTCTTCACTGTAATTTTTCTCCAAAAACAGAGTGTCAAAACTTCTAGGTACTATCTTATAGGTATTGAGATGTTCAACTTCTTGGTATAAAAGAGTTTACGAAGCACAACAGGATAGACTTGAGTATGTTCTTCAAAAATATCTTCGTGACGATTTTTGGATTTTTAGTATATGAATTGGAGTGTTCTTCTTCTTGTTATTTTAGTAATGCATTTAGCTTCTCAACACCCGACTCATCTATTTGTTTTTCTCTGTGCCTATATATATATCTTTCATCCTTGGTCTTTTTATATTTCATATTTGAGGTCTGACAAAAGGAGTAAGGACATCACGTGAAATCTTTCTCATACCTCGTACTATCAGGATATGGTCTCTTGATATGTCTACAAACAAAATTAATTAATTTCAGATGCATTAAATTAATCAAATTTTACCATTATGATAATATCAAAAAAATGAATAAAGTATAGAATATGTTATCAGTAGATTGGTAACAATATCCTGTCAATCGATAGCATTTCAACGGCAAGCTCAATCAGCAGCAGACTTCTATTAGTAGGCGTATCCAGTGGTAAGCTTTGTCCAATGGTTGTATTTTTTCAACGGTAGGATTTTTCCAACGGTAGGCTTTGTCCAAGGGTAGGATTTGTCCAGCGATAGGCTTTTTCCAAGGTTAGGATTTGTCCAGCGGTAGGATTTGTCCAATGGTAGGATTTGTCCAACGATAGGCTTTGTCCAACGGTAGGCTTTTTCCAACAGTAGGCTTTGTCCAATGGTAGGCTTTTTCCAATGGTAGGATTCACCAATAGTAGAATTCACCAACGATATACTTCACTAACTATAGACTTGTCCAATGATAGACTTTACCAATGGTAGACTTGTCCAATGAAAGACTTCACTAACTGTAATAAGTCTGACTGTGGACTTCTAACAGAAACTATTTGTAGCAACAACCTTGCCACAACAGTGACCTATCACATTGACTCAGCATCTTTATGCTTCGATAAGTACTCCAATCAGTAGGCTTTACTACAACGACCTTTGTACTGGTGACTTTAAACAATAACTTTATAATGGTAACTTTCATCAGTAAGGTCTTCATCGGTGATCTTTTCACCAATGACCTCTTACCAGTAACTTTCAACAGTGACCTTGACGTAGAAACTTTTTATACAGTAAACTGATTTTAGCAAAGTCATGAGATAAAAAATAGATTGAAATATATTGTCAAAAAACTAACCCATTATATAATTAAACATGATTTGGGATTATCAAAATAGGTGAATCCAATAATTATCAAGGAAGAATAAATTATTGGTTGTTTTTATACCACAATGTGAGAATCCATGACCGAGTCAATGATATGCATGAATATAAATACATTCACCCTAGTAACCTAGATCCTATAGGTACTTTAATAAATTAGTACTCGACAAAATATTTTTCATCCAAAAGGATTTAATAGTTTAGTAGTCTTTGTAAACTATGTTCATACTTGAATCTCACATTAAAATTAAAGACATAAAAATACATCATATTGAAGGTAAATATTTATCATCTAGAACTCATTAAAAGATTCATTCTACATATCTTACGAATAGGAAACAAAATAAGGGGTGAGTTAAAATACCCAGTAATTGTTACGTACCATAGTATATATCATGAGTAAATAAAGAATAATCAATATAGAAAGGTAAACAAACTGAAAAAACATTCCATTTAATCAATAACTCGAGAAAAAAAATAGATCCATGGATAATATAAATTTAGTAATATTATGGATAATAATAACAATTGAATTCTCAATGAGGGAAATTTATAATATTGAATGTCATGATTTTAGACATCATGATATCTATACCACTAAACCCTTGCATCAAGAAATTTTATTCGATGGGTAGGTATACGATAGAAACCCATTTAACACTAACTTAATAATTTTTTTGCATGAGACCTATTGATACATTGAGAGGCTATATATATAATTGTACCCCACCCATCACTGAATTTCATATGCATTCCTCATATATTGAATGATCAATTGAATTCATAAGCAACATTACTTATCAATAAATATTTATATTGAGTAAATAATATGGAATATCAATATTATCCCAGTCAATCAAATAGATTTCATGGTAAAAAACTATATTTAGAAATGATATATGGTTTATAAAATATTCATATCCATGATAAAAATAATATTTATATTTAATAAAAATTTAATCCCCAATGATCATAAGAATGTGAATTTTTTAGAAGAAATTTAATGACTACAAAATTAATCAAGAAAGTGAATGTCAACAGTTTCCCCAATCAAAATAATCATAAATTATCATGAGGTAGATTAAGGATGGTATCATTACAACATATTCCTAGTAGAGTATAAGTAAAATAAATTTTTGTTTTTTTTATGAATATAAATACAATAAAAATATAATTAAAAACATTATTGATAAAAATACACTTTTTTACATTGAAAATCACTTTTAAAAATTAAAAAATTCCAAATTATTATGTTTTTTTTAATTTAAAATAAAAATGGAAACTTTTAAAGAAAATTTTAAGGTAATGATTGGTAATTATGGTGAGAAATTCTATTCAAACCTATTATGTTAAAACAAATATCCCTTTCACATTTTTGGTAAAAAGTCAAAATGTACCTTGTTCAAAAAAATGACTCGAAGATTTATTTTAAACCATTTTGTAAAAAGTAAAACATGGTTAAAAATGGTTTTAAAAAATAATATGATATGATTAAAAACATTCTTGAAAACGTTTTTCAAAAACATAGACATTGAATAAAAATCATTTTCAACCAAAAAGAGAAGTAAAGTTTGATTTTATTAAAAAAATTCTCAATAATTTTAAGTAAAAAAGAGGGGAAAATGGCACTATTACTTGAAAATTTCATGAATAAATAGAGGATAATAAAATGAAATCGTTTTATTATATAATGATCAAATAATTTCCTTTAATGGAATAATAAGCATAAATAATCCCAATTAAAATAATATTTAAGTATAAAACCTTACCATTTTAGTAACTTTTGAATCATAAACCCCATGAAAGAAATAACTTCAAATGAAACATTAAATATATTGAATATAAAAATATTCATGATATAAAATATCAAAGGGGTAGTATATACACCTTATAAAAATAAATAGGTGCATATTACGCAATATGTCTTAATGGAATGAAAATTGTGATGAAATATCTTATGAAGATTATACCACTGAGGTGAGAATTAATCAATGAATTGATCAAGTGCATAAAATGTTAATCCACAGAAAATGATTGAAAATAAAATATAAAATAATAAAATACATTACAAACATAATGTAGAATATCAAAGACAATGAAAATTATTATAACCCAATGAAAAGAAATTGACATATGAAACCCCTTACCACTTGGTGTCTTTCGATTCAAATACCCTTGGATGAAATAATTTGAAATTGAAAAATAAAATACCATGAAGTATTAAGGATTAATATTATAAAATTTTAAAGGGTATCATATACACAATATAAAATAAATTGGTGCATGATATTAAAATACACCTTAATGAATTGAGATTGAGATGGAATCCATTACCTGAGATCCAAATTGTCACGTATATTATTTATAATCTTGAATAATAAACTTATATTAATTATTTTAATTAAATAATATTTTTTAATTTTATTATTCCTTTTATTTTATTTATTACCATGTTATATTTAATTACTTAATCAATTAATTTCATGTTAGATATTTTGATGATATTCGGTTGATATGACCAAAATGACTTCAGTAGATTGACTATGGTAAAAGTGGTTATTATTATACAGTATCTAGAATAATAATCATGATATAATTATCATTTTTAAACATAAATTAAACTTTTAAAACCCACTATGAAATATATTTATGAAAAATGAACTACATTAGAATCATGGAGACGGTAGGTTATACATACACACAAGTAATATTTCCATTTTTAAAAAATCATAATTCAAAGAGGGTAAGTGTTGTTTTATATTTAATTAATGATAATTATATATTAAATGTCATATTATATATTTAAATATATTTTTATATACCATCCATGTGATTCAATAATGAATAAAGAATCACATCGCTTCGTGGATGTGGTAATCCACATGTACACATGAGTGACATGATCATTTTTTAAATGAATTGAAAGGTAAGAATATATATGATATTTTAGGGATTAGGGTTGGAAGAGAGAGACTCTAAGACTTATATCTTGCACCGATGACCTAGCCCGTATACCACTATATTCTTTTCCCCCCTCCCGTTTGGAGGGGGGAGTCTCATGACTTCATCCGCAAGGGAAGAGTAGAACCCCCTCCTCAGATCTCGCTTTCCTTATACCCTTCCCGAGGATACCTATTTCACCAAAGGTCCCAGATCTCTTCCACAAGGCATCTTAACTTTATATGCTTCCGGTGGAGTTCAACTGTGCCACAGATCTGTGAAATCTCACCCTGGTGGCCTGGTTCCATCTCCACCGGCCTTCAGTTGAAATGTTTGATAGTTTTTTCTCTGAATCATGGGAGATACATAAGCATGTGATCATCAGATTGCTTTATCTAAGGAATTTCATGATCCAGTTTAGATCAGAAGAGGACTTGATCACTTCCTGTTCCATGACCCCTTGAAGATGTTATAGATCTCTATTCTACCTATTTCATTGGTTCTTCGAATTTCATATGCGGAGTGATCCTTTGACAATCATGACTTTGAGAGGTATCTTTGTTCCGATTGTCATACTGAGGTCATATGTCATCCTATTTTTCCATGAATTTTTGTTGAAGTTGATGTTTCAAGGTCACTGATCCGTTGCATTTGGATCACAGATGAACAAGAGTTTCACTAGAAACAAGAGGTTGTGTTTGAGTCATGGATGCACTATTGCGTGTTCTGCGACTACCTTGGTCATATGGTGTCAATATTTCATATAGGTAGGGTGAGTGGATTCTCACAAGTTGTGGACATGAGGTACATTAGCGGTTGTGTTGCTACTAGTTTGGATCAGGCCTTGGGGACAAGTCACAATGAAGTCGGTTTGACAGTGAGAAGGGGTGAGAATGGGGAAAACAATGTCCTCGAGGATAACACTAGATGTGTTGAGATTGGAGGATCTCTTGAGAATTATGTCTAAGTGGGAGACTCTCTACTTGGAGGTATAGTGGTAGAGGAGAAACTTTCTCTAGTTGTGGTGTAGGGGGTGAACCAAGATGATTTTATAGAGGATCCTATATGCACTTGTGGAATGAATGAGATGCAGGTGTATTTAAATCTGATAGTGAGGAAAATATATGAAAGATTGAAGAGTGAACTTAGTGTTGGGAAGAAGTCCTTGTTAGAAGATACTACTGGTTTTTTACAATTGTAGTCAGGTCCTAGTTCTATAGAGCCTTTAAGAAGCATAGCTTGTGAAGATGGGGAAATTAAAGTCATCATGACTTACAATCGGTTTGAAGGATTGGAGGTTGAGGAGGTACCCCTTGTGATTAAAGGAACCCATTTAAAAGAATATGTGCATATTTCTTCCATAAATCAATTGGATGATGTTGAGGATGCAATTGAGAAGGTGTTATGTGATGGTCATGGCATCATGTGAGAATTTAAATATCTTGCCTCGATCGATCATAACAGGCACTCCCACCTGATGGAAGGAGGGATCTTGGCTGTTTTAAAGGGTGTTCTGGTATGAAAGAATTATAGATGAAATTATCTTATCTCCGTGAAGGTTACTGGTAAATGGGGAAATGTTTCTGACAATGATAATGAAAATAGTGGATCTATCAAACCTTCTTACAGTGACATTGTTCAAGTTGGAAGAAACAAGATGTCAAAAAGTGATAGAGTTATGACTGATCCACCAGGGAGAAGACCCAGGAAAGAATACTCTTACCTCCCAAATCCATTGGCCACCATGTCTTCATATAATAGGGATATGGGGTCTACCCCTATTCCTGTAAAGATTCGTGTGCAATCCTATGAGGAGTAGCCATCGTTGAAGCAGTTGAATCTTAGAAAGAAGTACACTAATCTATTGAAGCAACTTGAAATGTCTTTAGAGTGGGAATCAAATAATACAGAGGAATATCCTTATTATGGAAATGGAGAAGGTTATGATTATTATGGAATGTAGTTTTCTCCTTTTGGGTGGAACTAGTTGGATGTGGGTAAGATGTTCACCTGCGTCCCCTTTTTTTGTTTACTTTTTCTTTGTTTAATAAATGGTTAGTGGTATTTTCCTCTGACTAAACTTGTGGTATATGATATTTTATATTTAAATAATGATAAATATTTAATTAATTATATATATATATATACTAAATCCATCATTAAAACCAATCATGAATGGTAGTGATGGAAAATGAATTACATCGGTTCATGAGGCGGCAGTCCACCGTACACACGAACGATGCTTTCGTTTCCCATTTGAGGGAATAGGATATAGATGTTGGTTATTCAATTTAAAAAATAAAATATAAGTATATGGGATATTATTATGTTATTATATTATCATGTTTTAATAATATTTTAATGAAGTGTAAGAATAAATATAACAAAAATACTTGGTTAAGAATGATACCTCTTCTTTGGACAACCTCTTTAGGTTTACACCAAAAGCCTTCATAGGGGGGTTTTCTAAGAAAAAAGGAATCTAGGATGTGGTAAGGGAAGTAATTAATGGATTATTATTGGTGTTTTTTTAAAATGGTTCTTTAAGAGTTAATGAGAGAGTAGATGAGGTGACCTTTTATAAGTGAGGGATGGGGCACCTTTTGGAATTTCTTAAAATATTAAACTATAATAAGGCAATATTCAATTAAACTGATTCTAAATGGATTGGGATTTGAAATTTGTATAGGGTAAATTATAAATATGTAAAAAATACTATTTAGACAATATTTATTATCAACTAATCCTTATCTCTTAGTTTAACCTCTTGGTAAACTCATTTTAACCTTAACTATAGTAACAACGTTTTCAAACTAAAAGTGTTTTAATTTTAATTATAATATAAAAATTGGATAATAAATGGGGAAATTATGAAATTTTAGATCATTTATCATTATAATTTTCCTATTTAAGGTTTTTTAATATTTTTAAATAATTTAATAAAATATTATTTAACATAAATCATTAATGTCATTTTGACACTATCTATCTAATTTGACTTTAAATACATGAAGACAACAATAAATTTATAATATAATCCATTTAAACTTAAATAATTCATCATTATTAAATATTAAATTATTTTTTAAACCATAAACCATCCCAAATACATTACTCTTAATGTTTTTAAAATCATTTACCTTGGGTTTTCCATTGTTTGTACAAGCACAGTGTCAGTGTTGTATAATCATTTAAGTTCACTATATAATAAATAAAAATTAAAAATAAATGACCATCATGAAAATAATCTCATTATAATCAAAATAAATTTTAATATTCATTCAATACTTATTTTTATCCCTATGTGAACATATAAGAGATATTTAAAGGAAAGAGAGTGACATTTTGTCTTTTTCTTTATTTAAATTATTATATAGGTCACTTTCATAGATAAGTGTACCATAAATAGTTTAATATAAATAATTAGGTGATAAATGTTTAAATAAATTCATCCAATAACAATTAATATGAAAAAATGGTGTCCTGTCACTTAGTTTTAACAAAAGTTAACACGATTTACCCTTTTACTGTGGTGACATATTTTTACTATTTTTACTATTCATTATGACAAATAATTAAGCTCACATTATTAAATAATATTAATTATGATGATTAAAAATAATAAATATAATTTATCAAATTAAATTCATATAATTGGAAAATTTTAATTTAAAAATGAACCCGCAAAAGTTGTCGAAAAATGGGTTTTCAAGAAATGTATTTTTCAAGCATAAGACGGTCTTACATTAAATCTATGTCTATTAATAATAATTATAATAATTTAAATAAATAAATATATATATGTATAAATATAAAATCTATAAATTTAATTTAAATCACTACTTATTTGGGATTATTTTAAATAATTAAAATGGATAAAAATTATGCACTTAAAAATCGTTTTCATAAAAATGCATTTTAAGCCTAAATATAAACTTATACCAAAATTTGTTATAAAGATGATTTGAATGTAATTAAATATATCAAGTAATACTAAATAATACTTATTATAATTTTAAATTAAATTAAAATCATAATGAGGCTTTTAAATTACTTAATTTATTAAAAAGAAATGACAGTTTTACAAAGTGGTATTTTTCACTATTCACTGAAAAATCACTCTTTTCATAAAAATAAAAAATTTAACCCTAATTTAAGTTTGAAATGATGATTTAAAAAATGAATTGATTTTTTCACAGAATATTTTCTAAAATTTAAAGATATTAATTTTATTATTTTATCACAAAAATAAATAAAAACATTTTTGACAAAAAAATATTTTTTTGAAGCATGTAAAGTATTTACTAAAAATTGAATGATTATTTAAAAATATATTTAATTTTTTTAAAAATAGATATAACTCTAATTTTTTTATTATTATTCATACCATCGATTTTAACAACTAGGTTATATCAATCACTTTTAGATAGTATATCATGGTTTTTAGGCTCGCTGTTGCATGTCATATATGCTATCAAACATAATGTTATTATTTTAAAATATTGGGGAGTTAAATTCTCCCAAAATTTAATAAATAATTTCTTCTCAATTTTAACTTATTCTTAGAAATCAATGGTTTAAAATTTGAAAATTACTTTTTGGAAAACCCAAATCTTAAAAGGGTTAATAAAACTTTATCTTAAAAAGAGGGAAAGGATAATACAAAGGTCATATAGAATAACACAATTCTATGTTTCCAAATAGTAGAACTTTAATGAGAAGTGAAAATATAAACATGGAGAAGAAAAATAAATCACAAGGATTGATATAGAGTTATGTAGAACATGGTCATAATAAATTTAATGACCACAAAGCTATAAATCTGTGAGGGGTGAAAAGACCATAAATTCATCGAAATTGATTGTAATAGGATACATTTTTTGTTTCAAGACCCTATTCCTATAGTTGAGGAATCTACTTACCATATATAATAAGAGTATAAGGAATTATAATTGATATTTATAATTTCATCCTTTAATCAATTTCCACCACAATACCATCTTTTTCTCTAAGTGACGAGTAATCAAGATAAATTTTTTATACCATAAGCACTAAAATAAATTTCTAATAGATTAAATAATCCAAAAAATAATAACATGATTCTAATCATATATTTAATTAAACTAAATTTTTTATAATAATTTAAGATAATACCCAAAATTAATTAACCTTCAAATGAATAAAAAAATACATAAATATCTAAACTTCAATAGTAAAACAAAAGTTAAAACTAAATCATTCCATAAATAACTATCATAAATATTCTTCAAAAATATTTCTGAATAACATTGAATCCAAAATATTAGAGTGATTTAATAATATATTATTCCAATATAAACTTAAAATTTTTCTCTAAATAACATCGATCACACTTAAAGTACAAATAATTTCCCAAAATAATGTCACAATAAAATCATTTATTCTTCCAAAAGATAAATCAACATTTATTCCTAAAATGGAAACCCATATTATCCAAAAGTACTACTATTTACCATAATTTTATAATATCCAAAAAATAGTTAACTTCTTCAAAAATAACTTTAGTCACATAGTCACCAAATCCCTTTTAAATACCATGGTTTATCGATAAAATAAATCATATGTTCTAACATGTAGTAACCATTTTATTCAAGTTAACCACAATTAAATGAAATAATCTCATGCATAATAATAAATAAATTTTCAATGAAGGAAATTAATAATATTTGACGTCATGATATCTATACCATCAAGACATGCGATCAGTTAGATTAATCGATGGGTAAGTGTACACCAGAAACCCATTTAATACTATCTTACTGATTGGTCTCATGATACTGATTGATACATTGTGGGTATATCTATAACTATGCCCCACCTATCACCGCATGTCTAATGAATTCCTCATACATCAAATGATCAGTTTAATTCATAAGCAATATTTATTATCAATAAATATTTTTATTGAGTAAATAATATGGAATATCAATATTTCCCTTATTAATAAAATATATTTCAGGGTAAAACACAATATATAGAAATTATATTTGGTTTAATAAATATTAATATACTTGAAACAAAGAATATTTATATTTAATAGAAATGTAGCGTCCAATTATCAAAAGAAAGTGAATGTTTCAAGAGAAAGTTAATGACTACATAATTAATCAAGAAAGTAAATGTCAATAGTTCCCCTAGTCAAAATGATCATAAAACATCATAAGAAAGAATAATTATGGAATAATTACACAATATATCTAGTATATTATAATTAAAATTAGTGGTTTTTTGTCATAGTTGAATATAAATACCATAAAAAGATCATTAAAAAATTTCTTAAGGAAAATACCCTTTTCACTTTGAAATTCACTTTTAAAAACTAAAAATTTATAGATCATTAGGAAAAAAATTGCTTTAAAATAAATATTAAAATTTTAAGGTAAAATATAAATAAATTAGAATTAATAATTATGGGAAATTTTGTTCTTGCTGAGTATTTTAAAACAAATATTCCTTTCAAATTTTCCTTAAAAAGTCAAAAATTATCTTGTTTGGAAAAATGACAAGATTTATTTTAAACCATTTTTTAAAATATAAAACATGGGTAAAAATGAATTTAAAAAAATAATCAGATAATATTAAACACATTCTTGAAAACATTTTTAGAAATCATGGATTTGGAAGAAAATAATTATTGACTGAAAATGGAAATAAAGTTATCTTTTATTTAAAAAAAATCTCAATCATTTTAAGTACCAAAGTGAAGAAAATAGTACTATTACTTGAAAATTTCGTAAATAAATATAGGAGAATAAAATAAAATGGGTTTATTATAAAATTACCAAATAATTTCCTTTAATATAAATTCAATAATAAATAATCCCAATTAAAATGAGATTGAAGCATTAACCCTTACCGCTTTATTAACATATGAATCATATCCCCCAAAAAAGAAATAAATTAAAATGAAACATTAAATACCATGAATATAAATTGATTCATGATATAATATAAAAAATTTAAAGTAAATACAAATCATAAAAATAAATTGGTGTATAATTCCAAATATGTCTCAATGGACTGGAAATTGAGAAGCATTATCTTACAAAGATTATATAGTTGAAGTGAGAATTAATCAATGAATTGATTATGTGTATAAAATGTAAATACACATAAAAAAGTGTAAATAAAACATAAAATAATCTAAATAAATTACATAGATAATCTCTAATATAAAAAATAATGAAGAAGTAATATAACCCAATGAAAAGAAATTTAGTTATGTAACCACTTACCACTTGGTTACTTTCTAGTCAAATACCTTTGGATGAAATAATTTGAAATTAAAACTT
Organism: Viscum album; assembly: GCA_963277665.1. NCBI lineage: Eukaryota > Viridiplantae > Streptophyta > Magnoliopsida > Santalales > Viscaceae > Viscum > Viscum album. Next base: position 168,331,171 of record OY728148.1, read on the forward strand.
AGAATTCCATGAATTATGAATTATTCATTATGTGACATGTAAAAGGGTATTATATACACCATATAAAATAAATTAGTGCATAATAGTAAAATATGCCTCAATAAAAGTAAATTGAGACAGAATCCCTTACCTCAGGCCTGAATCATCACGAATGTTATTTATATTCATGAATAATAAACTTATGATAATTATTTAATTTATTAAGAACCATTTTAAAATTTATTATTCTTTTTATTTTATTTACTAACATGTTATATTTAATTATTTAAGCAAATAATTTCATGTCAGATTTTTAGATGATATTCAATTTATATGTCTAAAATGACTTCAGTAGGTTGAATATGGTAAAATAGGTCATTATTCCATCATATCTAGAATATTAATCATTAAATAATAATAATTTATATATATAAATAATTATTTTAAAACCAATCATGAATATTTTTATTAAAAATGAACTATGTTACAATCATGAAGACCATGAGCCATACATACGCATGAGTAACATTTCCAGTTTTCAATTATCATGATGTAAAGAAGGTAAGTGTTATTTTATATTTAAAAAATTATAATCATATCTTAAATATCATATTATTTGTTTTAATATACTTATGTATACCATACATGTGATACAGTAATGAAAAATGAATCACATCACTTTGTGGATATGGTAATCCACATGTATGCACGAGCGATGTTATCATTTTTAAATGAATGGAAAGGTAATAAATTATATAATATTTTATCTTTAAATAATTATAAATATTTCATGAATATAATATATATAATAAATACATCATTAAAACTTGTCATGAGTTATGGTGATGAAAAACAAATTATATAGGTTCGTGAGGCGGTAGTCCGTCATACACTTGAATGATGGTTTTTGTTTCACATTTGATGAAAGAGGAGATGGATCTAGGTTATACCATTAGAATAATAAAATTTTAGTATATGGGATATACTAATATTATTATATCATCATGGTTGAATATGATTTTAAGGAGGTGGAGGAAGAAATAAAACAAAAATGCTTGGTTAAGAATGATATGTCTTCTTTAGACAACATCATTAAGTTTACACCAAAAGCCTTCCTAGGAGGATTTCTAATCAAACCAAGGAATATAGGACGTGGTAAGGGAATTAAGGAATAGATTTGGGTTGGTATTATCTGAACCAAATGGATCTTGAAGTGTGACCAAAATAAGAGAGGAGGTTCCCTTTTATAAATGAGGGGAGGAGTACTTTAGGAATTTCATAAAATATTAAATTATAATAAGGTCATACTCAATTAAAATACTTTAAAATGGACAGTGATTATAATTTTGGATATTATAAGGTTGAAATATAGTCATATGATAAGATTTAGACATTTTTAATTATCATCTAACCCTTAACTCTTGGTTTAACCCTCGATAAATCTATTTTAACCTTAATAATCACTACTGAAAATTTAGTTATTTACGAAAGGCTCCCATCGCAAATGACCCGCTTCAGAAAATCACATCATAAATATGATTTTTTGTGACAGATCGTCGCAAAAAACCATATTTTTGAAGGCAACTTTGCCCGTTGCAAATAGCTAACTTGTGGTATTTAAAAAATACTTATTTGTGACAGACCATTCATAAATACTTAAAAAATATTAATAAAATTTAATAAAATAATATTACTAATAATAAAATAATATTAAATAATAATAATAAGAAAATAATAAAAATAATATTAATAAAATAAAAATAATAATTAATTGATAATAATTAAATAATTATATTATAAATAATAATAATAATAACAATAAGATAATAACATTAATATTAATAATACTAATAATATAAATAATAATAATAATTATTATTATTATATTAATATTACTAATAATAACGATAATAGTAAAATATTAAAAAATTATAAAATAATAAAAACCTTAATATTCCCAGAAATAAAAAAAAAATAATAAGCGCAAAATAATAATAATAATAATATAATATAAAATATTAATTTTAATAAAATAATAAATAAATAATAAAATAAGCAAAGTAATAAAAATATTCAATAAATAATAATGTAATAAAATAATAAAAAAATAAAAAATAATAAAAAAACACAACATTCGCTAAAATATTATAAAAAACACTATGTAGAAATGTAAATATATAATATTAAAAAACAAAATGACATTCAACTGTTTTATTATAAAATGTAAATTTATCACTGGGGGTTTTCTAGAGGAACTGACATCATTGGGGGGGGGGGGGGTCTTCTAGAGGAGTTAGTGGAGATGGTGGAGGGAACTCTATCCCTAAACCATGAGTCAGACGATGTATGTAATCCATCTTCTAATTGTGTTGTTTCTACTACCATCGATGCATCTCCTCATCCTCCTCTTTCAGCAATCGATAAAGCTCTTCTTGGTCCCTACACAAAATCTCTATAAACTCACTCTGAGCTCGCAGCTGCTCCTGATAATGTGTAGCAAATGATGATGAATCTCTATGAGTTCCTCTCGAGCTAGACGTCGACATTGCAGCGGTCCCATAATAACTCCCAGACATCAATTTTGAGCTGATACCAACAACCCAGCCTTTCTCGAAGCCATATTGGGTCACCTGCATCCATATTGCCCCATCAAATTGGTGGACATTGGTCTAAACTTCAATCTCAACCTCACTCTTAGTCTGGGTATGAGTTGTCATGGCCTTATATGACTCCTTTAATTTCAATTTAAAATTATAATATTTAAAATATTATTTTTAGTTAATTTTAAAACTCAAAAATAAATTACAATGACCAAAATATGATGCTGGCGATCACCTCTAATCTCTCTAGTGATCAGATTGTTGTACATCCTCCTATAAATGTCGAACTCCATAATACCAGGCTATTTGACTACCTATATGAATATAAAATAAGTTTACATTGAAAGTTATATAAATTATTTTAAAAAAGTACTTATCATATGTTCTCTATGTGTATTAAATGTATGACTACCGACTCGATGTGTCACTTTCTGTCTCCCCCAGTTTTGTCGATATACTGATGATATACTCTAAAAACAACCACCCATCTAGTGTGAACATAATCCATCACAAACCTGAGATGAAATGTAATCAAGTCGGTGGGTGTGACAAGACTCATCAAACTCTATCACTCCCACTTTCATCATTTCTTTCCTACTCAAATTATGCAAAAACTAACGTCAATGCTCATGCATAAACCCCTATCATGCTTTCTAGATAGCATCACACACGATCTCATTGATGGGATACCATAAGACCTACAAATAAATTATAATATCAAGTTATTAATTAAATAAAACTCAAAATAAATATTATTTATTTTCATACCAGCCAATGATTGAACATGTCGTGCTGAACATCAATAGGAATATGATCCCATGTGACCTATGCTTCAAAAAAATAATTGCACAATATAGCTCTCCCCTGTCCAACAGTTATATGTGAAAAGATGGGAAAAAAAGAACAAATAATCAAACAATTATTATATAAATAATTTAATGAAAACTAACTAAAATACACAAGTAAACATACTTCTGCATGCATGGATCGAAACCAAGATGTGGACGTCACTCTGGGATAGGGTCATGAATCATCAATCGGGTAAGACCACACCCCCTATGAGTCCTCCCTAAACCACCAACAGTCTGAGGGTTAGATGATCCAACATTCTGCTCATCCAAAGGTAGATCATCCCCCTACAACTGACAAAATAGATCCTCATCCATCTAAAACTTGAAATGAATGTTGTTAGCAAATAGTTAAAAACAACTATTATATATATATATATATATTATATGATTATAACCAACATTTAACTGTTTCAATCTTCATCTGCATCCTCGTCTTCATGTCTGAAGATGTCAATGTCTTCATATTCCTCCCCAACATCATCAATTTCCTATTTATTACTAATTATTACTAATTATTACTAATTATTACTAATTATTACTAATTATACTAATTATTACTAATTATTACTAATTATTACTAATTATTACTAATTATTACTATTATTACTAATTATTACTAATTGTTACTAATAATTACTAATAATTACTAATAATTACTAATAATTACTATTATTCATATTTATTACTAATTATTCCTAATTATTAATGAATTATTACTAATTATCACTAATTATTCCTATTTATTCCTAATTATTCCTAATTATTACTATTTGTTGAAAAATTATTAACTAATTATTACTAATTATTACAAATTATTACAAATTATTGCTAATTATTTCTAATTATTAGAGATTATTACAAATTATTGCTAATTAATACTAATTATTACTAGTTATTCATATTTATTACTAATTATTATAATTTATTAATAATTATGACTAATTATTACAATTTATTACTAATTATTACTAATTATTAAAATTTATTACAAATTACAGCTAATTATTACTAATTATTACTAATTTCTAATAGTTACTGCTAATTATTACTAATCATTACTAATTATTACAAATTATAGCTAATTATTACTAATTATCGTTAATTATTACTAATTATCTCTAATTATTACTAATTATCGCTAATTATTACTAATTACCACTAATTATTACTAATTATGACTCATTAATAAAAAATTTAATAATTTTTATAATTATCACTAATGACTACTAATTAATAATAATTAATATAATAACTATTAATTAATACTAATTAATACAAATCACACATAATTATTTATAATAATAAATAATTCAAAATAAACAATTTAATTCTAATTTAATTTAACTACATCTAATTAAAAATAATTATAACTAATATAAAATAAAATGAATTAACTAAAAAATAATAGAAAAAGATAAATACCTTAAAACTAAAGCTTTCGTAGGATGCAAGACTTGAATATTGGTCCGATGTAGAATCTTAAACTTTGAAAAATTTTGAGAGGGAAAATGTAAGTAGAGAGGGAGAGAGGGGTAGAGAAAGGAGTGGAATGAGAAAAAAATCAGATGAGGGTATATATATGTTATCATATTTGCAACAAGAGTATTTGTGATGGGTGGCCCGTCACAAATAGTATTATTTGCGACAAATACCATCGCAAATACCAACCCCGCTATTAATTAGGAGTGGCAGTTAAAAAGGTATTTGTGATGGGTCCTATTGAAAATACCCACCTTCCGACACACTATTTTTGACGGGAGATAAACCCCATCGCAAATACTAAAAAAATGCCACTGGGTATTTGCAATGGTTACAAAAGCCCGTCACAAATACCCTTCCTGTTGTTTGGCACACAACTCGCGCCAAACCTTTTGCGATGAGAACCCAATTCCTGTCACAAATAACTACTTATTTATGACAGGAATTGGGTCCCATTACAAATAGCCCATCAGGACAAACTATTTGCGATGGGACACCTCCCCGTCACAAATAACCCGTCGCAAATATTGGTTTTTCCCGTAGTGCGTGATAACAAAATTTTCAAACTACAAGGTTTATAATCTTTCTTATAATATAAAAATTGGTTAATAAATGGAAAATTTATGATATTTTAGACCATTTAACATTCTAGTTTCCATCTTTTAGGTTTTTTAGTATTTTTATATAATTTAATAATATATTATTTAACAGAAAATATCATTAATTCCATTTTGACAATATTCATTAAATTTTACTTTAAAGACATGAATATAATATTGAATTTAAAATATAATCCATTTAACCATCAATAATATATAATTATTAACTGTAAAATTATTTTTAAATAATAAATCATCCCAAATATATTACTCTTAATGTTTTCAAAATTATTTACCTAGAGTTTTTCACTATTTACACAAGTGTTGTGCCAGTGTTGTATAAGAGTTTAAAGTTACTATATAATCACTAAAAATAAAAAATAAATTACCATCATGAAAATAATTTAATTATACTCTAAATACCTTTTAATATTCATTCACCACTTATTTTTTCTCTATGCGAGCATAAAAGATATATTTAAAGTAAAGAGAGTGATATTTTGTCGTTTTGTTTACTTAAATTATTATATAGGCCACCTTCATGGACATGTGTCCCATAAATAATTGAATCTAAATACAATGGTGAAAATAGAAAAAATAAATTTATCCAATGAGAATTAATATGAGAAATATTATCCTGATCACCTAGTTTTAACCTAGGTTAACCTGATTTACCCTTTTACCATGGTGATACATTTTTATTGTTTTTACTATTCATTATGAAAAAAAATTAAGCTGGCCTTATAAAATAATATTAATTATTATAATTCCAAATATGGAATAAATTTTTTCAAATTCAATTCATATAAGTGTAAAATTTTAATTTAAAAAAGAACTCACAAAATGTGTTGAAAAATGGGTTTTCAAGAAATGTATTTTTCAAGCATAAGATGTTCTTGCATTAAATATATGACTTCTAATCATATTTATATGAATTTAATTTATTTATATACAGATATATGATATATACACTTAATTTAAATCATTCTTCATAAAGGGTTATTTTAATTAATTAAAATGGAGAATCATTATGCACTTAAAAACAGTTTTCAGAAAAATGCGTTTTAAGCCTAAAAATAAACTTATACCAAAATATGGTATAAATATTATTCAAATGTAATTAATTAAATTAAATCCTAATAAATAATACTTATGTCAAATTTAATTCAAATTCAAATAATAATGATACTTTTAAATTACTTAATTTATTGAAAAGAAATAACAATTTTATAAAAAACGTCATTTTTCACTATTCACTAAAAAATCACCTTTCTCAAAAAAATCTGAAAATTTCAACCTAAGTTAATTTTTAAATACCAATTTTAAAAAATAATTTCCTTTTGTACATTAAAATTTCTAAAATTTTAATAAATTAATTATATTATTTTGTCCCAAAAATAAATAAAAATATTTTTGACAAAAAATATATTTTTTGAAGCATGTAAAGACTATACTAAAAATTGTGTCCCTATATAAAAATATATTTCATTCATATAAAATATTTATATATAATTTTCATAAAATGGTTATTCCTATTCATACCTCCAATTTTAAAGTCTAGGTTACAATATTCACGTTTACATAGTATATCACGATTCATTTAGGCTTGGTGTTGCATGTCGTATATACTATCAAACAAAATTTTATTCTTGTAAAGTCTTGAGGTGTTACAATGAATCCATATATACATGGAATGAATATCTGGCTTCATGGATAAAAGAGTAATATGATTAGAATACAAGTAGGTTCAAAGAGAGAAATATCATAACAGTTACTACATATTTAATGTATTGACAAACAAAGTAGTTTATATAGTAAATTCAAAAATGTTGAGTCCTCAAGAATTAATATGGTGATCCATGAATCATAGGACAATGATTTAGTAGTTTTGTATTACTAAAAATCTTTGTAATTAAAAACACTGTATTCACATGGTATAGTGGATACAAACAAGGAGGATAAAGTTCATGGATAATTTGATGCTACCATTAGTTCTATACATATATTTAAAGTATAATAAATAAGTAAAGAAAGAGACATGATATTTAAAATCACTTAAGAAATTACTATGTTTAAAATAAATGGAAGAAAGTTCCAACACAAAATCTAACCTGAAGAATATATTTATGTTAAATAAAAAGAGAAAGGGAAGATTTATGGTGTTATTTGTGTTTCTATTCACTAAAGAATAAGAAGAAGAGTAGAATTGGTAAGGAGATAAGAAAGATGTTTAGTTTGATAATTTTATAGACATAAAAATGAAAAGAAAACATTTTAGTCTTGTTATAGTAAGAAGAATATGAAGATATCTGCATCACTATTTTCATAAAAAATCAGAAATAATTTCTTGTATGATTTAATATGAGTAAAAAGAATAAGAATAATAAGGAAGAGGCAACAAATCAACATTTGGTAGAGTTTATAATGGTTGAAGACTTTTTTGTTGGTATCCAAACTTATATCATTGTAAATCATGGGATGAAATTTCAGATGAGATGCACCAATTAATAGTTAAGAGATGTGTAAACATGATTTTAAAGGTTATACCCTACTCGTTGTATATCAAATGATGATTCTAGTGGGTAGTGTGATCTTGGAAAAATCTATATCACAGAAAGGAATCACCTCCTCACATTCAGTGGTGAACCTTGTAAAAATATTCCTTACCACTTGTAGAGGTGTGTTTCTTGAAATAAAAAAGGTAAGAAGAGAGAAAAAGAAAACAATTCACCTTAACCGGTTATAAAGGTAAAAAAGAAAAGGAATAAAATGTATAAATTGGATTAAAAATTCACTAACATTGATTCACCTCTACTCTCACTATTGTCTTCATCGCTAACCAATCCCATCACTTGGAATCAAATTCCAATTCACTAATAATTGGATTCTCTATTTTGGATGTTTATCTCTTTTAAAGATTTGTGTTTCTTTCATTATTTATAATATAATGAATTTTTTTAGAAGAATCATCTATTTTTGATCAAAATTCAGTTTCCTTCAAGATTATATTGAATTCAAGAAAGAAGTAAAAGAAGAGTTTGAAGAAGATATATCCCTTAGATAAATAATAAAAAGAATCATTTTCTACATACACTAATGGAGTAGTATATAGATCTAATTTAATTAGAGATAAAAAGGTGGTAGAACCTACCACTGGGGAGATAGATAACCCTTGTTCCTCAATAGTATCAAGTAATTCAATTTATAATGTGTAAACTGTAATTTTTTTAAACTATCCATAATAAAATAAAAGAATTAGTGAAAGTGATCTCATGTCAGTGGATTTACCTGTTGATGAATTAAAATAGAAACTCCATTGTTTTCCTGAAGAACTTGTCTCTTTGGTTTGTGGTATTGTTGAAACTCAGTAGGAATAGATCATCCAACCTGATGAGAATTCATTGAAAATGGGGGATGCTTTAAAATAAAATGTTCTATCTTATGTAAATATCAATTTGGAACCAAAGAGGCTATATATGTTCTATTTAAAGAAAAGTTCTCCAAATTTGGAAAAAAATTGTCTCAATAACATCTATCAAAATGGATGAGGTCATTGAAAAAATTGAATATAAGTGTAATGTACTGAACCTATTCGATCCATTCCTTTTTGAAAATATGGTTTTTAAGGTGTTTTGGGAAGTCAATGAGACTTATTTCTAACATTTTTTCAAATTTCCAGTTATGTGAATAGTGTTTCTTGTTCTATGAATAGTGTCATCAGTTGGTCATCCATCAGTAGGTCATCTATCAGTAGGTCATCTATCGGTAGGTAATCTATCGGTAGGTCATCTATTGGTAGGTAATATATCGGTAGGTCATCTATCAATAGGTTCAACAGTGTTTCCAGGACGATAGGTCATCTATCGGTAGGTTGAACAATGTTTAAGGGATGATAAGTTATCTATTGGTATCTCATATGTTGGTAGGTCATCTATCTATAGGTTATATATTGGTAGATCATCTATTGATAGGTCATCTATTGGTAGGTAATTTATTGGTAGGTGTATAGTGTTTCCAAATTGATCGGTGAACAGTGTTTCCAGCATCCTACATTTTCATCCATTTGACATTATCTTTGACTTAAAACACATTCAAAGCCTTATTTTAAGGGATTTAAGGCCGATTAAAAGCCAAAAACTCCTATATTAATTTTCCTGAGGATCCAAGTTCCTTTACTTAGTCAAATTTTATATTCTTAATAGATCCCCCTTTAATGGAAAATCTAAACCATATCTAAATCACTACTCTGTTTAGATTTTCAAAAGGCTGAGATACATTCCGCCTTGTTCTTCCTTCTTATTTTTCTTAGTATGGGAGCCCTAGAACTTTCTTTCCCAAGAAATTTTGTGGCGGTGTTGTGGACCTTGGATCATGTTTTCCCTAGAGTTATTCCTACTACATGCGCACTCCCTGTTTTGGTGCAACAAGGAAGTTTTGATCCGTCTTCGATATAAGATGTGTTTTACCTTCGTTCTTCTAGGTTCCTAGATTCGTTTCCTCCCGTTCCTCCTTTCTATTTGATGGCATGTGATCTCTAAGTTTCTAATGGACCTTTCTTGAGTGTTGGTTGATGCATTTATGCTACGACGTCCTCGGGTGGATGCAGTCATTACAGGAGAGGTGATCGTGATCTGTAGTGTTGGCACATTCTTGTGAAAATAATGAAAAAACCTTTTGAGGTAGGGGATTAATGGATTTTTTATTATTTTTACGTGTAATCGTAGAGTTATCATGTTTTATCTTACTAGGTCAAAATGGAATTGACATAATAAATATTTAAACCTGATTAAATAATTGGTATCAATTTTCTAGCGATGTTGTTGCCTCTTGATTTTCTAGACAGTGTGATATCAATTTTTCTTGTTTAGAATATCATTCTTGATGGAAATTGGTAAAGAATGTAAAGCTGGGTTTAATTGTAAATTGATTGTCTAAAGGATTAAAGAGGCACATTAATGAATTTGGTTATTGTTGTTGTAATTTGATGATAATCAAATTGATGCAGTAAGAGTGTTTAATTGAATTGATTGATAAACATAAAGCATGTTGATTCTTGTTTATTAAAGGCATGACAAATTAATTGTTTAATTAATTTGTGATAGCTTTATATAGCTAGTTGTTTAGGTTTCCCATAGTTGGAATCAGTGATAATTAATCGGTTAATTCAAGATAGAATAAAGAATCTGTTGTGCGATAAATATAATGTATTGTTGGGTCTAAGTTATAAAATTTCTTGTAAAGGTCAAGTGTCATATTCAAGGGGCTATGAGAGCTCGTTGTGTGTGAAGGATGAATACCTTGTTTTGGGGCCAAGATATCAGTTCCTTTGATTATTCTTACTGCTTGTGTTTTGGTAAAATCTTGGGATGTTTGAGCCTAGAAGTCTATGGTTGTATGTGGGGGCAGGGAGGCCCAGTAGTGGTGGTAGGAGTAGTTGATGCCTAGAGTGGTGAGATTCCCCAGTTTATGTGAGAGTACCAGTTTGGGATATACCTAACATTGAGAGGGGGTTGAATCAGTGTTGGGGAATTTTTAAACCAATTCCAACTTTTATCCCTGTACCTCTTGACCTGTTAAAATCTTGATTATCTTATTCTCTTTTCCCTGCCTCATGAAATAATAGAAAGTAGTAAAAATATGCACATGATATTTTTACAAGGTTCACCACTCAATAAGAGTAGCTACATCCTTTCCATGCATGTATATGACCAGTGCATGGATTATCCACTATGATGTGATATGCAATTATAGTGGAGTGGCTAGGAAAAAAAATCCTCTAGCCAGTGTGAGTCCCTTCAATTTGGAGGGGGAAGGGAAACAATCCAATCTTCCTGGGCTGGAGACAACCTAGTCCAACTTGTAGCCTCTAGCTAGTTCTTTATACTGCCTATGGAGACAGTCTTATTCCTTCTTCAAAAGATAGGTTCTGCTCTTGATCTTCTTCACTTGATTACTTGCAAAGCAGTAGGCAAACAATTCTTCTTGTCTTCTTCTTTTCTTATTCACTAGTGCAAAACCAACTGCATTTGGACTTCTTCTTCTTCTTATTTAGTGAAATAACAGAATGCACTAACACTTCTTCTTCTTTCTTAGAAAGAATCACATATAACAATGTGATTATTCAGGAAATAAAGATCGGCTTACTTGGAATCATCAGAGTTAAACTACCCAAAATAATTGTAGGCTTCAATTTGGCATACTCTGTTCTTCTTCTTATTCTTCTTATTCTCTTCTTTCTATTCATCAAACATGTAAGCTGCACACTCTTCTTCTTCTTCTTCTACTTCAATGCAAAACTAGCTGCACTGAAACATACTCTTCTTCACACGTTCTCTCTCAGTGCAAAACCATCTGCACTGAGCTCTTCTTCTTCTTCTTCTTCTTTCTAGAATCACAATTTCAAGCTTGTGCACCAATCCTTACATGCACACCACCCTTCTTTCACGCCTCCCTAATTGTGTGCCTCACTTCTTGTGCGCCACCATCTTGCGCGCCTACTCACTACTTACGCTCCACCCGTGAGCACAACTCACAACTTGTGCGCCACCTTTGGCTTATACACATGCCACTTCTTGAAAGCACCTCTCTGGAAACTTGCGTGGCAAAACTAGCATGACAAAACTTGCGCGGAAAAACTTATGAGGCAAAACTTGTGTGACAAAACTTGCACGGCACCCTACTTGCGCACCTTATGAATAACCCTCAGCTTGCGCGCCACTTCAGCTTGTGCGCCGCCCTCTACTACTTGCGCGGTCAGAGCACCCTCTACTACTTGCGTGCTCAGAGCTCAGATTTTCTCGTAAGTGTTGAGTATATCAAAATGAGAAGGCTAGTCATTTATTTATAGGAATTTTTGTGACTTTCGTGTCACATACACTTGCAAGTTGTTCCTACTTGCACGCCGCTCCATCACTTGCGCGCTGCTCTATCACTTGCGTGCCCTTCCATCACTAGTGCGACACTTTATTTCCTTTTTCATATTTTGATATGATGATGTTGGAATATGAATTTCATAAAATGTACACTTGTGTTCCACTTATACTTGCGCGCCACACTTGCGTGCCACTTATACTTGCGCGCCACACTTGCGCACCAATTATACTTGTGCTCCACTTTTTGACTTGCGCACCAATCTTTAACTTGCGCACCATTTTATTTCCTTTGTCAAATTTTGATGTGATGATCCTGAAATATGACTTGCGCACCACATATACTTGTGCACCAATACTTGCACGCCACTCTTGACTTGCACGCCGCTTTCTTTCCTTCTCCAAAATCACTTCTTTACTCTCTCAACTCTTCATAAGGATTTCATCACAAGTTCTCCAAACTTATGAAATATGTGAAAGACAAATCAGCAAAGTATTTTCATAGTTTTGTCCATTCCTTTTGTAATATGGATTCCAAAGTAATTCTTCATCCTCACTTCAAATCCTCAATTCCTTTTGGAGTGTTAATTCCAAAGAACTCCAATCATCTCTCTTCATCCAAAAGTGGAAGCTTAAAGCTTCTTCAAATACCTTCAATGTTTCAGACAATGCATCACCTTTGATACATGTATTTGGAACTTTAAGAACAGTGAAACAATCATCTGATTTCAAGGAAATGTGTAATTCATGACCTTCTTAGAATGCCAAGCCCTTACACACTCTCTCTTCTTCTTTAACAATCATTCTCTACTTCATTCAAATCATATGATTCTTTTCTTCAAGTAAGATCTTGCATGGTTCTCATGAAATCGTGAAGCATTACATGGTCTTCTTTAAATCCTCATTCTTCTTCAATCATCCTTAGATGGATGATACTTCACCATTATACATTGTTGTAAAAAATGTGTCACCTTTGACACAAGTTCTTTGATCTTAGTATCAGTTCAATAGTTGTATGAATTGATCTTCTTGGAGAATTGATCAAGTATAAAATCCAATGCTATGATTCCATAACAATTCTCCAAGCAACCTCACTTCAACCAATCTCCACTAACTTTTTAGTCCTTCTTCATCTTCTTCTTCATTTTTTCCAGTATTGAAAACTGTTGACAACATATACAATATTCATACACAAAGTGGTCCCAAAAATCTCCCCCTTACACACTCTCTCTTCTTCTTTAACCATCATTCTCTACTTCATTCAAATCATATGATTATTTTCTTCAAGTACGCTCTTTCATGGTTCTCATGAAATCATGAAGCATTACATGGTCTTCTTTAAATCCTAATTCTTATTCAATCATCCTTGGATGGATGATACTTCACCATTATTCATTTTTGTAAACAATGTGTCACCTTTGACACAAGTTCTTTGAACTTAGTATCAGTTCAACAATCGTCTGAATTGATCTTCTAAGAGAATTGTTCAAGTATGACATCCAATTCTATGATTCCATAATAATTCTCCAGGAAACCTCACTTCAACAATCTCCACTAACTTTTTAGTCTTTCTTCATCTTCTTCTTCGTTTTGAACAGTATTGACAACTGTTGACAACAATTACAATCTTCATACACAAAGTGGTCCCAACAATCTCCCCCTTTGTATTTTGTTGTTAATACCTTAAAGTCTCCTCAAATTAATGTGTCAATGTCAAAATGGGAATCTTCTCTCTCCCATTTACTTATTTATTTCCCATATAATTTCATTTCATTTCTCTCCCCCTTATTGATATGAAATACAAAGTTCATGGTAGAGAGGGTATCATTCCATACTTAAGAAATGTGCCATCAATCATTTCACTCTAAGTCTACTTGAGTGATGCTCGGTGTAGAAAATAAGTGGATTTGATTTAGACAACAAAGCTATCCATTACCCACTGAATATGATACCTCATGAGATGAGAGCTCATAATCTTGTCTTAAATGGTTTTACACTTTCATTTTAGGCTGAAGATATTGAATGTGATAAGAAATAATCAACCTGAAATTCCTGCACTCACTTCAACAAACATATCAAAAACATTCAAGTGAAATTGGTAGGATAAGTGGCCTTGGGGAAATTTCACTCTTCTTATGTCATTGATTATCTTTGTAACTCCCCCTTTGTATAATGGTCTTTATTTTTAGTAACCAAGGATGATAGATTTATAAATAATATACCATTTCCAATGACATGATCTTCAGAAAACCTTCAGAGTAGTTGAATTTAGTACCAACTGAAGTTGATACTTATTGAGATTATGACTCTGGAATATTCTTCATGTGTCTCTATCTAAAGAGAACACTTCTCATCACTGAATCTTAGGTTCTCCCCCTTATATATTACATCACCTTCAATTCCCTGTATTTAAAGAACAAATACAATACACAAAGATTTAAGGGAAGAAGGTGGATCCTCCATGCTTCTTCAATGTGAGCAGGATGGTTGAGATGATTTTCTCAACCAAGATACTCCATTTTCTCTACTCCTCAAACTTTTACATTTGATATTTAATTTTGAATGTGGCTGTGTGGATCTCAATACTTATTCCATCTCTTTGTGTGTGAATCTCCTTTATTTAAGAGATTTACAAGCACTAGAATCTCCTGGTGCAACTTTATCCTCTTCATGAATTCTTATTGTGCTGGAATAAATTCAAAGCACTTTCTCATAGTATGACCAGCCTTGTTGCACCTCAAACACATAACTTCATTGTCTTCACATAGAATCTTCTTTTTGTAGTTAGCACTAGCCTTAGCTTGTGTATCTTCCATTTTCCTCATTCTGTCCAAGTCCTCTTGCCAAACTACCAATATATCATTAGGGATTGATGCATTAAGATTGGATCTTCTACATGGATTATTCTGAGTGGCTTCTTTCTTAGTAGTTCTTTTGGATTCACCACCCTTCACCTTTTTGGATTTAGAATCCAAGTACTTATCATATTTACTTCTTGAAATCTTCTTGGGAGAATTTATTTTCACATTATTCGTCTAATTTGTTCCCAAGGATTCTTCTTCATTCTTTCCCAGATTCCGTGGTCTTATTTTCTTATACGAACATACACCATTCATATGACCACTACTATTGTATACATCACAGATGTTATCTAACATTCCAAATATGTTTGTAGTATACAGATGTTTCTGGATCTGTGGATGTTGCTTCTTCTTCTCTGGATTTCTCCCCCTTGAGATGAGCTTTCTCTGTGCTTTTACATTTAAGTGATTATACCAACAATCCTGTGCACAATGCCCAAACCTATTGCAGCACCAGCATTGACTAACAAACCTTGACTTCTTGTCATCCCTTTGATAAGGTTGCTAAGTCTTCTTCTTGGTATGTTTTGCTTTATGTCGGGATCTATCTTCCACCCTCCTTCCCCTATCCACCATATCCATGGTTATAGGTTTCATCTCACTTTTCTTCATCCAAATTTGTTTAGAATTTTTCTTCCAACCTGCACTTCTTGTAGAATCAATTTTAGGAACATTAATACAAGTTGTTATGGTTGATACATTTACTTTCTCAACTTCTTATGTTGGATAAATGAGTGAAGTCATGATCTTATTATCACATTTTTGAGGTCTTTTGACAGTAGAATCCTCCAGTGAAAATTGGGTACTATCAGCAGTTGTTTCCTTATTTTGTGAAGAGTCAATATGTGTCTTCTCAAGATTGGTCAACTGATCTTCCAACTCTAGAAATATCATATTGAAGATGAACTTTCGGTCTTCAATCATAGTCATCTTATATTCACAAGCCTTCTTCAATCTTTCAACTTCATCTTCATGCATCATTACTTTGTTTTGTAACAAAGAGTTAGGTTCATTGATCTTCTTGGAGTTATCTTCCAAATGTAACTTCTTGACTTCATTGCCCCTTTTTAGCTCATCTTCAAGTGCATAGATATTATCTTCTAGAGTCTTATCTAATCCCTCCTTTTCTTCAACATCTTTGAGCCACTTTGAAGAACTTTCTTCAAATCCCCTCTTTGTTGCTTCAAAGGCTCCAACCTGTCTAGAGAGATTTAGAAATTCGAAAATTTTTGCTTGTAAGCCTTTCTCCAAAACGTCAGTTTCTTCTTCCAGCTGAGTGATATTTTCCTGTATGCACTGAAATACTCCACAAACCAGGGATTTACTTTCTTCAGGAATACCATGCAGAATAATTCTTAATATATCAACTGATATTTCTTGAGATGTTGTAGATTGATCATCACTACTTGTGCTAGCATTTTCATCATGAGAATAATCTCCAAATGTACTAACACATACCACTTGATCAGTTAAGGTTGTAAGGTTGTCCATATTCTTGGTGGGTACTTCATCCACCTTCTCATTACTTTGCATGTCTGTTGTGTCTTCAATTTCAGCTAGATATGAAGAACCAGATGCTTCCACTTCTTCAGATAAGAGGGAATTCTTCTTCATCCCTCTCTTCTCTTTCTTTTTCCTGTTCATCATGGTCTTGGTAGATATAGACTTCTGATTAAAGGTAACGGAATCTTCACCAACACTTATCTTCATTGTTGAATCAGTAAAGGAACTCAAATCTTCAAAAGAGAATAACTTCACTATAGAGAATCCAACAGTGGTGAACCTTTCCCTCTGATACCAATTGAGAGGACCAGTTTGGGATATACCTAACACTGAGAGGGGGGGGGGGGTGAATCAGTGTTGTGGACTTTTAAAACCAATTTCAAATTTTATCCCTATACCTCTTGACCTATTAAAATATTGATTCTCTTATTCTCTTTTCCCTATCGCATGCAATAATAGAAAGCAGTAAAAATATGCACACGATATTTTTACAAGGATCACCACTCAATAAGAGTAGCTACATCCTTGCCATGCCTGGATATGACCCGTGCATAGATTCTCCACTATGATGTGATATGAAATTACAGTGGAGTGGCTAGGAAAACAATCCTCTAGCCAGTGTGAGTCCCTACACTTTGGAGGGGGAAGGGAAACAATCCAATCTTCCTGGGTTGGTGAAAACCTAGTCCAACTTGCAGCCTATAGTTGGTTCTTTATACTTCCTATGGATACAGTCTTCTTCCTTTTTCAAAAGATATGTTATTCTATTGATCTTCTTTAGTGCTCTTCACTTGATTACTTTCAAAGAAATAGGCAATAAATTCTTCTTGTCTTCTTCTTTTCTTCTTCATTAGTGCAAAACTAACTGCAGTAGGACTTCTTCTTTAGTGGAATAACAGAATGCACTAACAATTATTCTTCTTTCTTAGAAAGAATAAAATATACCAATGTGATTATTCAGACAATAAAGATCAGCTTACTTGGCATCATCAGAGTTAAACTGCCCAAAATAATTGTAGGCTTCAATTGGGCATACTCCGTTCTTCTTATTCTTATTCTCTTCTTTCTATGCAGCAAACATGTAAGCTACACACTCTTCTTCTTCTTCTTCTGCTTCTTCAATGCAAAACCAGCTGCACTGAAACCTACTCTTCTTAACACATTCTCTCTCAGTGAAAAACCATCTCCACTGATCTCTTCTTCTTCTTATTCTTACTAGAATCACAATTTCTAACTTTCGCGCCAATCCTTACTTGTGCACCACCCTGCTTACGCACCTCCCTAATTGTGCACCTCACTACTTGCGCGCCACCTGCTTGCACGCCTACTCACTACTTTCATGCCACAATTGAGCACAACTCACAACTTGCACGCCACCTTTGGCTTATACACAGGAAACTTCTTGAAAGCACCTCTCTGGCAACTTGCGTGGAAAAACTTGCATTGCAAAACTTGCACAACAAAACTTGCCTGGAAAAAATTTCACAGAAAAACTTGTGTGGTACCCTACTTGCGTGCCTTATGAATAAACCTCATCTTGTGTGCCACTTCAGCTTGTGTGCTGCCCTCTTCTACTTGCGCATTCAGAGAAACCTCTACTACTTGCGCGCTCAGAGCTTAGATTTTATCTTAAGTGTTGAGCATATCAAAATGAGAAGGTTATTTATCTATTTATAGGCATTTTGGTGACTTTTGTACCACATACACTTGTGTGTTGTTCCTACTTGTGCGCTGCTCCATCACTTGCACACCGCTCCATCACTTGTGCGCCCTTCCATCACTAGTGCGACACTTTCTTTACTTTGTCATATTTTGATATGATGATGTTGGAATATGACTTGCGCGCAACATACACTTGCGTGCCACATATACTTGCACGCCACACTTGCGCGCCAATTATACTTGTGTGCCACTTTTTGACTTGCGCACCAATCTTTAACTTGCGTGCCATTTTATTTCCTTTGTGAAATTTTGATGTGATGATCCTGAAATATGACTTGCGCACCACATATACTTGCGCACCAATACTTGTGCACCAATACTTGTGTGCCACTCTTGACTTGAGCTCCACTTTCTTTCCTTTGAAAAAATCACTTCTTTACTCTCTCTACTCTTCATAAGGATTTTATCATAGGTTCTACAAACTTATGATATTTTTGAAATACAAATCAGCAAAGAATCGTCATAGTTTTGTCCATTCCTTTTGGAATATGAATTCCAAATTACTTCTTCATGCTCACTTCAAATCCTAAATTCATTTTGGAGTGTTAATTCCAAATAACTCCAATCATCTCTCTTCATCCAAAAGTGGAGGCTTAAAGATTATTCAAATACCTTCAATGTTGAAGACAATGGATCACCTTTGATACATGTATTTGGAACTTTAATAATAGTGGAAAAATAATCTAATTTTAAGGAAATGTGTAATTCATGACCTTCTTAGAATGCCAAGCCCTTACACACTCTCTCTTATTCTTCAACCATCATTCTCTACTTCATTCAAATCATATGATTATTTTCTTCAAGTAAGATCTTTCATGGTTCTCATGCAATCGTGAAGCATTACATGGTCTTCTTTAAATCCTCATTCTTCTTAAATCATCCTTAGATGGATGATGCTTCACCATTATTCATTGTTGTAAACAATGTGTCACCTTTGAAACAAGTTCTTTGAACTTAGTATCAGTTCAACAATCGTCTGAATTTATCTTCTTAGAGAATTGATCAAGTATGAAATCCAATGCTATGATTCCATAAAAATTCTCCAGGAAACCTCACTTCAACCAATCTCCACTAACTTTTTAGTCCTTCTTCATCTTCTTCTTCATTTTGACGAGTATTTACAACTATTGACAACAAATACAATCTTCATACACAAAGTGGTCCCAACATTATGCATGTAGGTGTTAGAGAGGAAACCAGGGATGATGGAACAGATTGAAGTTGGGCTTACCCATTGATATGAAAGTGGTTGTTGTTGAATATAATGTTTTTTATATGTTTTAATTTCCCCAATATTTGAGTTAGTTGGTCTTGTTTACCCTCCTTCCAAAAGAGGCTAAGAAGTACGGGGTATGCCACATGATTTTGTGTTTAGATTCTCAAGGATGTAGGGGTCTATGCTTCTAATATAGGTGGAAAAGACTCAATGGGTAGCTCATCTACTCACCGTGTTGACCCCCTTGTGTTTGGTAGATTATAATTATTTCCTAGAATACTTGAAAACATAAAAAGTAGAAATAATTTTAAATAAATTAATAAATGATGTTTAACCCATGGGGTTGGAGCTTTCTAGGATTCAATGTCAGGGTTGTACTTTTGAGAATCTATTTACTCAATTTGCTTATGCCTAGAGGGCATGGATTCTTGTTTAAATGATAATGAAATGTAATGTGGAAATGATAATGGTTAATTAATGGTTAAATAATTAATTAACATAAAGTAAAATTGATTAAAAAGGGATAATATGACTTAATGTATCTCTCTAAACGGTTATGTGCTTATAAGATATATAGTCTCAGCAGTGGAAATTGAGAGTCCGAGAGACGTCAGCTGCAGTTGTGTATGAGACTAGTTTTTTCCTATAGTGTAGTTGTGATATATACTATACCATGTACTTTTTGTGTTTATATGTTCTACTCCACCCTATAGGTTAGGTAAACTGACACCCCAAGTATTCTGAGCCATGGGGGGTGTTTTCCCTAACATCCCAGTGGGAGGATGGATGGTTGACTACCCCATTTATCCCCACTCTTATCTTGGTAGTTACTGGTGCTGGTATGCATGGTGGTTAGTTTTCCCCATATATGTGTGTAGAGGGATGTAATGTCTTTTGGTTATTTCACACACATATATTCTGGATATAGTTTCCTAAGGACTACTATAGGTATAACGTGTATAGGCTGTGATGGATTGAGGATCCTTACTCAGTGTGTGGGATGTAATGGCTTGAGGTTTAATACCCGATGTATGATACACACTATGCAAGTTGTGGTGGCTCCAGAAAACTACCTGGTTACTTTTGATTTTGTGGTTGTAGTGGTGAGTTGCATGAGGTGCATATTTTGGTGCTACGTCCAGGTGTCTTCGAGCTAGCCTTTTGGGAGATAGATGCTTTGGATGTGTGACATTGGGGTAAAGTGGAAAACCAGTGGGGATGTGGTAGTAGAGTACCCCTGATATTATTTATTATATTATATGGTCTTGTATGAGATACTTGGTGAAAGTATCCTTGGTGATACTTATAACTTAGTATGTATATTTAGGGGAATATTTAGTTTTACTTGTTGTTCACTGTGCTTTAGCACACTTTACTTTTGAACGAGAGGATCCGGGGAGGATCCTACTAAGTATACTGTTATAATCACTATATATATTTATATAAACTATTTTTCATGTCACTTGGATTAGGTTGGAGATCATGATGGTTACTACTAGCTTGGGGTTATAGGAGTTATTCGTGCTTTGTGGTCACTACCATTTTATTTTCTTTTGGTACTTTCAATTTTTCCCTTTCAGTTATAGTATTTCTTACAATAAATTATATATGTGAACTTGGGTTTCTTTTACTTTGTGGTATAAGAAGGAATTGGTTGGTGTTTATATTATATCTCTCTTTTACATGTGTTCTCTTAGAGGGTAACACCTCCCATCTATGTGTTTATTATACCCTCAATGATAGTCGCCAACCCGAGGCCTACTGGAGGTGGGACATGGGGTCGTTATCTCTCTTCTCCCATTGCCAGACCAAGAGGGTTACACTTTGTGGGGAGGGGGTTGTGAAAGTGTGGTATCAAAGGTCTAGTTGAGGGATATGATAGACTTTGGAGTTAGTTACATGTGAGGTTTCTGGGGTTGGTAGGGAAACAATGTAACTTAAGTTTAGCAAGAACTGTAAACATGGGAGAACAGTTGATAAATAGGTATTTAGTCCCCCCTATGATCTGATGCACAAAACTTTAAGTTTACAGTGGATACTAAACAAGGTGATACTTACTTCAGGGTAGAGACCTAGGGAAGGATCATTCATCATCCTTCTTTGTTCCTATGTTTGAAGGGGTAGACCTTGGGTAAGGTTGACCTAAAATGAATAAAATAATACAATTAATTAATGTTAAAGTATTCCATATTATATGTTTAGGAGATCTAACTGTTTATTATTTTATAGGTATGGTTTCAGGTTGAATTCCTCATAAGGTTATCGCAGAAGATGTAGAACAGGTTGTGCTTGTAGATCGTCGATGAGTAGAGGTTGACGAAGATGAAACTTGGAGGAGGAAACTCCAAGAGTTTCAACTCCAGAGTTTGTTGAAGTACGGGGGATTCGTTTTTGATACAGTCAAGGAATATTGGTTGGAGGAGGTTGAGATAGATTTTAGTTAGATCCATGGTCTGAAGGAGAACTGGGTGTCATTGGTTGTGATGATGCTATGTGGGGAAGAGAGGTAGTGGTGGTTCTTGTTGCTCAGAAATTGTGAGGAGTTGACAATATCATGGGAGGAGTTCTGAGACCAGTTCAAAGTCATTTTTCTTTCTTAGAACATGAAGAAGGCCAATCTCTAGGATCTTCTTACCCTTAGATCGGGGAGCTCCAATGTGTGAGAATTTGGAATCCATTTCACGAACCTTTTGTGATATGTTTTGGAACTATTTTCAGATGAGGAGGCCAGGGTGAGGAATTTCAAGGAGTCTTTACTTTTAGAGATCCAGTGCTAGGTCATCCCATTTATGATAAAGACATAGTTTGAAGTTCTGGTGAGGGCATAGGTTATCAATAGGAAATTATCTAGAATTGAATCATCATTAGAGGGGGTTTTCATGATTCCTCACAAAGTAGATCTGTGGTCTGGGGTTCTCATTTTTTAGGGAAGAAGAGTTTCTATTTGGTCGGGGGTAGGTCTCAGCCCTCAATATCTTTTTTCTCTGGGGCCTGCAGCTCTCAAACCTATGCCAAGGATTTGGAGCTTTTTTTTATTATCAAGGATGATGTCATTAGCAGTGACAATTCCCTACATTTCTGATAAGTCAACATGCGTCAGGTTGTTCTCTTCAGTTTCCTCCATTGAGGTAGATCTAGTTGAGGCAGCAGCAGCAGGTTACATTAGTTTTGGATTAGTAGAGAGTAAATGGGATAGGAAGAGGAAAATCTTGAGATGCACCTCATCTATAGAGAGTAGAGCATGGTTATGGATGTGGTCACCATCAGGTTTAGGGAGGCCATGGAGCAGGTCATGGTCAGCTTCATGCGTTAGCATTGCCAGCGTTAGGCGAGCCAGATGTAGTTCGAGGAACCCTTTTCTTATTTTTGACTTGGGTGAATGACTTGTTTGATTTAGGAGAGTCAAAATTATTCATATCACCTGCCCTTTTCCATGATTTGGTACATGATGTAGAGAGTCTTCTAGTGCCCTTGGCATTGACTATGCCAGTTGGAGGCCGAACTGACTTGTTTGAAGTATGTAAAGACTGTGAGCTAGTATTAGAGAAACACCGCTCTTGGGGAGATTTCCTATGTTTACGAATACAACCATATGATTTCATCCTTGGAATGGATTGTTTTTTTTGGTGTAGGATATAATGGATTTATTTAGGAGTAAGGTGGTGTTATTTGATGTTGATGGAGATCTAATGGTGTTTGTTGGCGATCAAGACCCTTAGATGGGTCAAAGGTGTGTTCTGTCCTTATCATCCTTGATGGCTGAGCTAATGCTGAGTTCTTCATAGTTTTAGTAGTTGGAATTTCCCAGGGTCATAGAAGAGTATCCTGATGTCTTTCCAGAAGTGGTTATAGCATTACCCCCTTGATGGGAGATCGATTTTGGGATTGAACTATAGTCAGGCGTGTCTCCTATCTCAATGTCTCCATATAGGATGACTCCTCATGAGTTTCGTGAGTTGCATATATATATTGATGGTCTATTGTAGTGTAGTTTTTTTTGGATGAGTGTGTCACCATGGGGTGCACTAGTTTTTTTTGTGAAGGCTGATGACAATTTGCGGTTTTGTATCAATTATTATTGCTTGAACAAAGTGACCATAAAGAACCACTATCCTCTTCTACGGATTAATACTTTATTTGATCAAATGAAGGGTAAAATTTGGTTATCAAAGATTTATTTGTGGTCAGGATATCATTAGATTCATGTGAAGGATGAGGATATCTTGAAGACTAATTTCCATTATCATCAAGGGAATTACAAGTTTTTTGTGATGCCATTCAGTGTAATGAATGATCCAACTATGTTCATGTGGTTGATGAATTGTGTGTTCCATGAGTTTCTAAATAAGTTCTTGGTGGTTTTCATCGATGAAATCCTTGTGTACTCCACATCCGAGGAGGAGCATGCGAAGCATCTGTGTGTTGTTTTGGGAGTTCTTTTCCATGAGAAGGTATTTGGGAAGTTGTTGAAGTGTGAGTTTTGGTATCAAGAAGTCTATTTCTTGGGGCATGTTTTATCCCAACAGGGAGTAGATGTGGATCCATCGAAGATATAAGCAGTTGTTTCTTGAGAAACCCCCATGACAGTGGATGAGGTGCAAATATTCCTTGGTCTTTCATACTATTATAGGAGGTCCATTACTAATTTCTCTTAGGTTATGACTTCTTTGACAACATTGAACATAAAAAATTAGGCATTTGTATAGATTGATTAGTTTAGGAATCTTTTGAGTATCTGAAAGAGAAGTTGGTAAGTGCTCCTGTTCTTTGTATGCCAGTAGAAGGAGTTCAGTTTGAGGTTTTCTGTGATGCTTCGCATATGGGGTTAGGCTGTGTTCGGATGTAGTAGAGATCAGTCATTTCTTATGCTCCAAAAATTATTGTCCCCATGAATGTAACTATGCCATCCAAGATCTCGAGTTTATAGAAGTGGTTTTTGCCCTGAATTTTTGGATACATTACCTCATAAGAGAGTGTTTTTAGTCTTCATTGATCATAAGATCCCAAGGTAGATTTTATCCTAGTTTGACTTGAACTTATGATAGAATTAGTGGATGGAATTATTACCGGATTATAACTTACAATTTTCGTATACAACTAGAAAGGGGAATGTTGTAGCTGAGGCATTGAGCAGGAAGTCACGTAGTGTTGTAGTACATGAATCAGGCAATTCTAGGAGAGTGATGGAAGAACTCTCAGCATTACATCTAGATATGAGAGAAGTTGGGGGAAGAGGTTTTCTTTCCCAAATGATAGTGCAGTCATCTTTGGTGCACTAGGTAGAAGAGTCCTAGTGTGGGGATCTTGAGGTGGAGGTCTGGAGAGATCAATTTGTTTGTGTCGAGGCGCCTTATAGTTGGTCTGAGGATGAACGACACTGAGTGTTGTTTCAGGGGAGGTTTCTCATTCCTTTGGTGATGCGTGAGATGGTTATCATATATTTACATAGTTCTCCCTTCGCATTACATCCTAAAATAAAAAAAATGTACCGAGCTTTGAGGAGTCAATTTTGGTGGCCTGGGTTGAAGCATGCAGTTACAGAGTTTGTGTCTTAATGCTTAGTCTGCTAGAAGGTGGAGGCTAATTACCATGTTCCTAGTGGTTTTCTTCAGCCATTATATGTTCATCATTGGAATTGTGATGACATATCGATAGACTTAGTTACTAGTTTACCTTGATCTCAGGGAGGCTATGACACAATATGGGTTGTAGTGGATCATTTGATGAAATCATCCCACTTTATAGCGATCAAGGAGTCGAGTTAAGTGGAGGTTTTGTTGAGGTAATATCTATAGGAGGTGGTGAGACTCCACGAAGTCTAGAGGACGATCATTTCTAATTGATATCCTCATTTTACCTTTAGGGTGTGGAGAGTTCTCCAACATGATTTTAGTTATTATCTATGACTTAAAACGTCTTTTCATGTGTAGATGGATGGTTAGATAGAGTAGACCATCCATACTGTTGAATACATGGTGCACTATTGTGTATTGAATTTTGGAGGTTTGTGGATGAGGCACCTTCCCTTGGTAGAGTTTTCTTACAATAATAGTTTCCATTCCACCACTAGTATGGTGCCATCTAAATCCTTATATGGTCAATATTAACATTCTCCATTATTCTGGACTTGGGTTAAAGAGTCAACAATTCTCAAGTTGGAACTGGTTCAGAATATGATAGAGATGGTTTAAGTGATTCATGAGTGGATGAAGGCAACACAAGATCATCAGATTTCATATTTTGATCATAGGATGAGACATCTGGAGTTTGATGTTGGGGATCATGTGTTTTTGAAGGTGACTCCCTATCATGGGTAGTGAAGGTTTGGTTGTGGGAGTAATATTTCTCCCCAGTTTGTTGGGCCTTTCAAGGTGTTGGTTTGTATTGGATTCATGGTGTATCGGGTAACACATCCCCCATAGATGAGTAGGATACATGATGTTTTTCATGTGTCGTAGCTTCATCTCTATCTTCAGAATGATTCTCAAATCATCGATTGGGGTGATATCGATGTTTATGATGATGAGACCTTCAAGGAGTAGCTTATAGATATCCAGGACTATAAGGATAAGGTGTTGTGTAGGCGTTATATCCCCCCAGTTCGTGTCTTGTGGTGGAATAGTGTCATAGATTAGAGTACCTGAGAACGTGATTCATAGATATGCACTCAGTACCCTGATCTATTTGATGTTTATCTCTTTTCTTGAAATGATGTCTGTTTTGTGATTGTAGACCTTTCATGTTTATGATATGGATTTCTTTTTTTCTTGTTGTGGATTGCTCTCTTTTGAGAGGTATCTCCTCTGGGAGAGTGGTTTATGAGTTAGTTATAGTTTTTGTGTGCTTTCAAGTTCTTACTTTGATGAAGTGGTTGAGCTCTTGTGGTGGAAAGAGGCTTGAGAGGTATCTCGAAGAATGGTTGTTCAGATTCCTTTTCTATTTCATATCTTGGTTGGTTTTGTATTCTCGAGGATG
Organism: Viscum album; assembly: GCA_963277665.1. NCBI lineage: Eukaryota > Viridiplantae > Streptophyta > Magnoliopsida > Santalales > Viscaceae > Viscum > Viscum album. Next base: position 168,357,825 of record OY728148.1, read on the forward strand.
AGAATGTTTTGAGATTTATCTGATGTAATGGTATGGACCTCTCTAGTCCATTCCTTTGTGAAAATCTGGTGTTTGAGGTGTTCCTGGAGGTCAAGGTGACTTATTTCTAACACTACCAAATTTCCAGTTCTATGAATAGTATTTCCAGTTTTGTGAACTATGTTATTGGTAGGTCATCTATCAGTAGGTCATATGTCAGTAGGTTATCTATCGATAGGTTATATATCGGTAGGTTATCTATTGGTAGGTTGAACAATGTTTCCAGGATGACATTTCATCTATCAGTAGGTTGAATAGTGTTTCTAGTATGGTAGGTCATCTATCGGTAGGTCATCCATTGGTAGGTCATCTATTGGTAGGAAATCTATCGGTAGGTCATCTATCGGTAGGTAATCTATTGGTAGGTGTACAATGTTTTCAGATTGATTGGTGAATTGTGTTTCCAGCATCTTATAGTTTTACCCCCTTTGACATTATATTGGGAGTAAAATACATTCAAAGCCCTGTTTTAAGGGATTTAAGGCTGATTTAAATCCCATAACTCCAATCTTAATTTTCCTAAGTGTCTAGGTGCCTTTACTTGGTTAAACCGTGTAGTCTTGACAGATCCTCCTTTAATACAAAATCTAAACCACATCTAAATTTATGCTATGTTTATATTTTCAAAAGACCGAGATACATTCTGCCTTGTTCTTATGTCTTGTTTTCCTTGGTTCGGGATGCCCTAGACCTTTCTTTTCTAAGGAGTTGTGTGATTTTGGTGTGGACCTTGGATCATGTTTTCCCTTGAGTTCTTTTTGCTTCATGTGCACGCCCTTCTTTTGGTGCAACCGGGAAGTGTCGATCTGTCTATGATATAAGGTATATTCTACCTATGTTATTCTAGATTCCATGATATGTTTCCTCCCATTCCTCATTTCCATTTTATTCTATGTTATCTCCATGTTTCTAATGGGCCTTTCTTGTGTGTTGGTTGATGTAGTTGTACGGCGACATCCTCGTGTGGATGCATTCGTTGCGGGAGATGTGATCGTGATCCATTATGTCGGACCATTCTCATGAAAAAACAATGGGAAACTTTTGAGGTAGGGAATTCATGGCTTCTATATTCTTCTTATGTTCACTTGTAGAGTTATCATGTCTTATCCCACTCGATCTCAATGGAATTGACATAATAAATATTTGAACCAGATTACAAAATTGGTTTCAATTTCCTTGAAATGTTATTGCCTATTGATTTTATAGATAGTGTGATATCTATTCTTTTCTTTTTTAGCATGTCGTTCTTGATGGAAATTGGTTAAGAATGTAAAGTCGAGTTTAATTGTAAATTGATTGGATAAATGATTAAAGAGGCATGTTAATGAATCTGGTTGTTGTTTTTGTAATTTGATGATAATCAAATTGATGCAGTAAGCATGTTTAATTGAATTTATTGATAAAATTGAAGCATGTTGATGCTTTTTTATTAAAGTCATGTCAAATTAATTGTTTAATTAATTCTTGATAGCTTGAGATAGCTAGTCGTTTAGTTTTCCCATAGTTTGAACCTATGCTAATGAATTGGTTAATTCAAGATGGAATAAAGAACTGGTTGTGTTATAAATATAATTCCTTGTTAGATCTAAGTTACTCACTTACCTGTAAAGGCCAAGTTCCTTATGGTTGGGTCCATGAGAGCTCCTTGTGTGTGAAGGATGAATGCCTTGAAAAATTCTAGTTTCTTTGATTATCCTTACTGCTTGTGTTGTGGTATGAGCCTAGGATGGATGGTCCTGGAAGGCTTTGGTGGTATATGGGGGAAGGGAGGCCCAGTGGTGGGGGTGGCAGAAATTGATTCCTAGTGTGGTGAGATGAATCCATTTATGTATGTGGGTGTCAGGGAGAACACTGGGGATTATGGAACAAGTTGAAGCTAGGCTTACCCATTGATATAAAAGTGGTTGTTGTTGAATCTGATGTTTTTTTATCTGCTTTAATTTCCCCATTTCTTGAGGCAGTTGGTCTTTCATACCATTCTTCAAAAAGAGATGAAGATGCACAAGGTATTCCATGTGGTTTTCGTGTTTAGATTATCTAGTATGGATGGGTATACCCTCCTATTATAGGTGTAAAAGTCTTGATGAGTTTCTCATCTACTCACTGTGTTTAGCCCCTTGTGTTTGGAAGCTTAGAATTCTTTCTCAGAATAAATAGAAATATGGAAAGTGGTAATATTTTTAAATAAACTAATAAATAGTGTTTAACTCATGGGGTTGGAGCTTGTTGTGATGCAATGTTGGGGTTGTGATTTTGAGAAGCCATGGACACAATATGGTTATGCCTAGAGTGCATGGATCCTTCTTAAAATGATAATGAAATGTAATGTGGAAATGATAATGGTTATTTAATAGTTAAATAATTAATTAATGTAAAGTGAAAATGATTAAAAGGGATAAGATGACATAATTTAGCTTTGTAAATGGTTGTGTGCATATAGGATATCTAGTATGAGGAGTGGCGGCCGGAAGTCTGAGAGATCTCAGCTGTAGTTGAGTCTGAGAATAGGTTTTTCCCACAGTGTGGTTGTGAGCTATAATATAACATGTATTTTTTTGTGTTTCTATACGCTACTCCACCCTGTCAGTTAGGGAAACTAACACCCCAAGGATTCCAAGCCCTAGGGGGTGTTTTCCTCAACATCCCGATGGTAGGATGGATGACTGACTAACCCCTTTGGCCCCACTCTCTTCTCTTGGGAGTTACTTGTGATAGTATGAATGGAAATTAGTTTTTCCCATATATTTATGTAGAAGGTTGTAATGGATTGTGGTTTTTTCACACACATATATTATGGATATAGTTTCTTAAGGACTACTATAGGTATAATGTGTATAGGCTATGATGTCTTGAGGATCTTTACTCGGTGTATGGGCTGTAATGGATTGAGGTTTAATGTATGATCTATGATACACGCTATGTGAGCTGTGGTGGATCCTAGAAACTACCTAGTTACTTTTGGTTGTGTGGTTGTGGTAGTGAGTTACACAATGTGCATAATGTGGTGCTACACCCAGGTGTCTTTGGGCTAGCCTATTTGGATAGAGAAGCTCATGACATGAGACATTAGGGAAAAGTGGAAAACCAGTGGGGAAGTGGTAATGGGGTACCCTTGATATTATTTATTATATTATATGCTCTTGTATGTGATACTTGGTGAGAGTATCCATGGTTAGGATATAAACTTAGTATGTCTATTTAGGTGGCCAGTTAGTTTCACTTATTGTTCACTATACTTTAGCATGCTTTCTTTACTTTTGCACTATAGGCTCCAGGGAGGATCCTAAAAAGTATACTGTTATACTCACCCTATGTATATATTTAAACTATTTTTCATTTCACTTGGAGTAGGTTATAGATTAGGTTGGTTACTACTAGGTTGGGGTTGTAGGAGCTGTTCGGGCTTTGTGGTCACTGATTTTTTACATTCTTTTAGTACTTGCAATTTTTCCATTTTAGTTGTAGTAGTTATTGCATGACATTACATATTTGTACTTGGGTTTCTTTTACTTTGTGGTTTGTGTAGGAGTTGGTTGGTGTCTATTGTATCTCCCTCTTTCACATGTGTTCTCTTATAGGGTAATTCCTCTCATCTGTGTGTTTACTATACCCTCGGTACTAGTAGCCAACCTAGGGCCTACTGGAGGCGGAATTCAGGGGTCATTATCTCTCTTCTCCCATTGATGGCTCAGGAGGGTTACACTTTATGGGAGGGGGATGTGACAATAAGATCTATGCATTGGAGGTGAACAAGAAACATAGTATTGATGTAAGTTATGATAGCCTGAGACCCTCACTTTCAGATCTGGTAAGAAAATATTTTGTATAGTTTTTTTATAAAAAAACAAAAATATATAGCCTTTTACATGTCCAGGGGTCTCTTTTAGACTAGGTTTCGGAGCGTTATGAAAATTAATTATAATATATCAGAGTTTTACATAATTTAAAAATAAAATATCTATTTAGCTTCACTTATGCTATATCTTTAAAATAAATCCAAACAAAATTGGAATTTCTATTGAGAATTTTATTTTTTTTAAAACATATGGCAAGCATAAAATTTTCCATTAACGTGTTTTAAAACCAGTGAAAAATATTTTTTTAAACACTATAAAAATATTTTGAAAACTTTTCACTGTATATCAAATACAGAAAATTTGATAAATTATTTTTTGAAATATGAATCTAGGGTTTTTAAATATATTTATAAGAAACACTATTTCAAAAACTTTGAAAATATATATCATTTTAAAATCCCATTTAATTTAAAAATCAAACACCCTTGAAATAAGTTGTGGATTTCCACTTTAAAAATACTTTGAAAATAATAACTTTTATAGATTATAATGATTCTTGGAAAACCATTTAAATACATGAGGACACTAGGAGTATCACTCTTAGGACAATGACCCCTTGAATCTATGGGATCAACCCATTTCTCATCAACTCATTTGATACCCAAGTGAAAAAATTTATTTTAGGAAAACATTTTTACCAGGTCCACCTTGTCATTCATAACCCATTAAAAACATTTCATAAACTTCAATAAATTATTTTATAAATAGAATATATATATATATTATAAACTTTTGAAAAAAATACTTTTTAGAAATGAAAAAAGTGTTGGGATAAATCCATGAATTTAGAATAAATTCACAAATTCAAAGGCAATATAAATAAACACTTTTGAAAATTAAATTTAAAATAATTTCTTTTTATAATATTTATCAAATGTTAAAGAAAATTATAGTATATGGACACATATATTATCATGAATTAAATTAATTTAAATAAAATAACATATTACATATAAAATTTTAAATTTTATCATTAAAATAAAACATTCTTGATTTTAGAAAAAAAATCCCTTATGAAATGAACTTGATTGATTTGAGAGAGATAATTAAAATAATGTTCTTCAAATAAGACACCCTTTTGAACAAGGGTTTTGTGAAATCATGGATTAAAAAGTTCCTTAAATAAAAACAGGATTTTTCTTTCTAAATTGATTTTTTAAAATACAGTAAGATAATTTTTAAACAGATTTCTCCTTAAATAAAAAATAATTTTGAAATATAAGAGATTTGAAAATAATAAGTTCCATTAAAAAAGGGTTTTGAAAACCATAAAATTCCATTGAATAAAATAAATATATGTTTTAAAATAAAATTCACCTTACCTATTTAAATTTATAATCTTAGTCAGTGATCTACCAAGTTCTGGAAATATATATATGAAATGAGAAATGAATAGGAGAAGAGGGAGAGAGAGATTTCAGATCTTGTGAGTATTCTAAGGGTAAGAGGCCTTCATTTAGCGATAATTACAACTATTAGTTAAATATATATAAATAGACAAAGGTTATAGTGTTTATATATATATATATCTCATATTATTTAGCCAGGTCCTCATCCGTGACCATTGGAGATTTGTATAAATCTATTAACAATGACATTAACACAAAAAGAAAAAGTAAAATTTTCAAGGAATTCAAGTTTCTCCCTATCTTTTCGAGAAATATTAAGTATATATTAAGAATATATATATATATATATATATCATTTATGCCACTGAATATGACCCTATGAAGAAAAATAAAAAATTAAGGAATCCTAGATAATCTCATGTAATAAATATACCATTTTATAATCTTTTGATGATGATTTGGAAATATTATCACCATGAATAACTGATAACTTTTATTTCATAACCTTTACATTTTATAGCTACAAATTATATATTTTATTACTCATTTTAATCATCTTAAAGAATAGTTTCAATTATACAAAGATGAACAATGTTTAATTTAGCATCGAACAGGGCTATAACTCATTATAGTTGATAGCAGTGTTGGGAGGAGTTGAAGAAATTACTATTGAGGGTTTGGCTAGGGTAGGTTGAGGTTGAATATGATGATCAAAATGATCATATATCTCAATTACAATAGATCAGATGGTTTTGTTTTAAATATATGTTTTTGAGATGCATGAATAGTATCTATGAGTGATTTTCCCACATCAATATTCAATTTGTTTAAGGAACACTTAACAACTGATCTATTGCCACCACAATCTATAGCCGAAAATAAGGTTTACACGTACAACACCCCACACACATTCCACATGGGTCGCGACTCCACACATTATCCCACTATAAGTCGGGCGAACACTTAGTCCAAATGACATGTGGGTTTATACACATCCCACCACACATTCCTTCTAATGCAAGTACCGTGGTCCCTCCCTACCACCATACAACATACCTAGTTTATCAACCTTCCACATCTGGTAGTGGCTGGTCCTTAGCGAGATTACATGGTTAGCCACATTATATATATATATAAGTAAAATTTTAAATTATTATTTTTTTTCTAAAAACTATTAGTATATTAAAATTTTATATTTATTTTAACCTAAAATTATTTATTTTTATAATCCTTACCATAATTAAATTACTTTCACATTTTTTACTAAAATATTAATACCTAAATTATTAATTTTCAATACATTTCATTTTTTATAACATTTTTACATAAATTTTCTAATACTAATTGTTATTATTAAATATTATTAGTAGAGTAATAATGTTATGTTTTATAAATGTAAAAACACAATTAAAATAACTATTTTGTAGTTGGGGTTTGGCTTAGTGGTAAGCACCCCTTAATTCTATATGGAAAATGGGGGTTCAAATCCCATTGGGTGCAGGTACTATAGCAGTACTGTAGCAGCGGTGGCACTGTAGTAACGATGGGTACTGTAGCAACGACGGGAACTATAGAAACAGCGAGCACTATAGCGGCGGCAGGTCACTGTAGCGGCGGAAGAGTAATGTAGCAGTGGTGGGTACTGTGCAGGACTGTAGCAGCGCGGGTACTGTAGCAGTACTATTCATAGAATGGGATTTGGGACAAAAAAATGAGCCTACGGGTCATGTAATGAGATAAATGCCCACTGGGCCTTCGGGCTATGTAATGGGTCTCTCTATACCCAGTTAAAGAGGTCTTTGCTTTGATTTAATAATAAATGAGGCTTCGGTCCCAACCTTTTAAAAAAAACCATTACAATAACTTTAAGATTTAAATTAAAAATATTAAGTCGTTTAACAGTAATAACATAATATTTTGAAAAACTATAAGTAATATTACTTTTAGATAAATTTATATTTTTTTTATTAAATATAATTTTATTAGTAAAATAATATAATTTGGACAATAATTTCTAAAAGAGCTTAATAAATAACATCTTTTCAAAGTATTAAGTTATAATATTTTTTTAGTTTTCTTAAATCATAACATTTATTTTAAGAGTAGAAATATTCCAAAATAAATGTAGGAAAATATTATTTATTGAAAAAATAATAAAAAATTAAAATAATCTTGAATATTTAACTTAACTTAAAATAAAAATTTATTTTAATTAAAAAAATAACTTAGTTTCATAAAATAGTTTCATATAAAAACATAACATATTTTATTTAAATTTTAAAGAAATTAATAAATATTTATTAGAAGAAGAATACATTTAAATTTATGGGATGTTACATTCTATCTATTTAAAGGAATTGTGACCTTTAAATTATTTCATCAAACTTAAAGAAATTATGAATTTCCATTTTCAGAATTCAAAAAACTAGAATTGCTAAAAATTATATATTTTTAAGATTCACTTAAATATCTATAACATCAAAAGAAAATTTTTAATTCCCAAATGAAAACATCATAATCCTGAAAGTTTTCTAAACTATTTCTCTAATACCAATTATGAAAACCAGAGACCCAAACTTGCAAATCCAGTACAAAAACATGTTGTATAATTTTTTTTATAAAAAGAAACTGAAATGTACTATCATTTACATTCTAAGAATATTTTCCATTATATGTTTTGGAGGATTAAGAAAATTACATTCAATATATCATAGTTTTACATAATTTAAAAATAAAATAGTCATTTGGATTCACTCTTGATAGGTCCCTAAAATGAAACCAAACACCTTTAAAATTTCTACTCAGCTTGTTTATTTTTTTAAAATGTGGGGTGAGCATAAAATTTCCTAGTAAGGGGTTTTAAAACAAGTGAAAAATCATTTTCTTTAAAATACTATAAGATTATTTAGAAAAATTTTCACTTTATATCAAATACAAAATATTTGATAATTAATTTCCCAAAAATATGAATCTAGGATTTTCAAAAATATTTATAAGAAATAAAATTTTAAATTATTTGAAAGTACATATCATTTTGAAACCCCATTTAATTTTAAAATCAAATACCCTTGAAACGATCTTTGTATTTCTCCTTTAAAAATCCTTTAAAATAATAACTTTTATGGATTAAAATGATACTTGGAAAACCATTATAAATTCATGAGGCCACTAAATGTATCACTATTAGGACAACGTCATCCTGAGGCTGTGGGATCACCCCATTGCTCATCAACACATTTAATACACAAGTGTAAAATTTTATTTTATAAAATTTTTTTAGCAGGTCTGAATTTTCCTTTTATAACCCATTAAAAACCTTTCAAAAAATTTTATAAATTGTTTAATAAGAAGAAAATAATTTTATATCTTCTAAACTTTTTCAAAAATCTATTTTTTAGAAATAACATAAGGGTTAGGAGTAATCCATAAATTTAGAATAAATTCAAAAATTTATAGGCAATATACATAAAAACATTCGAAATTGAATTTAAAGCAATTAATTTTTTTAATATGCATGGAACTTCAATGATAATTATAGTACATGGCCATATCTATTATCATGAATGATTTTCATCGAAATAAAAGAAAATATTACAGATAAAATGATAAATTTTATCATTAAAAGAAAAAATTCTTTATTTTAGTAAACAAATTCCTCTTTCAATGAACTTTCATGATTTGAGAGAGAAAATTAAAACAACATTCTTAAAATAAAACTCCTTTTTTTAAATAGGGTTTTAAAAAATCATGGAAACAAAAGTTCTATAAATAAAAACTAGATTTTCTTTTCAAAATAGATTTTCTAAAATATAGTAAGAGAATTTAAAAAAATCATTTAAATAAAAAAATAATTTTGTAATATAATATATTTTAAAATAATAAGTTCCCTTACAAAAGGGTTTTAAAACCCATAAAATTGCATTTCATAAAATAATTATAGCTTTGAAAATAGAACTTGTCTCACCTCTTTCAATTTTTGAACTTTGTAAATGATCTATCATGGTTTATAAATACATATATGAAATGAGAAATAAATAGGAGAATAGGGAGAGAGAGAGAGAGCTTCTGGATCATAGGGGTTTTCTAAGGGTTGGGAGGCCTTTATATAGATGGACTTTCTATTATTAGTTATATTTATATAAATAGATGAAGTTTAAAGTGTATATATATATGCACACACACACACATATATATATATATGTCTTGTAATTTGGTCGAATCCTCATCTGTGGATACGAAATATTTGTATAAATATCCTTTCAACAACATTTACACAAAAATATAAAGTTAAAGATTCACAAAATTTTATTTTCTCCCTAGACTGTGAAGAAATATTAAATATAAATTAAAAATATATATATATATATATATATATATATATATCTTTTTCACCACAAAATTATACCCAATAAATAAAAATACTTAGGGAATATTATATTATCTCTTGTAATAAATATATATTTTTATAAAATTTTGATGATGATTTGGTCAGCTTGCCACCATAAATAGCTGATGAATTCAGTTTCTAAAGATTTAAATTTAATAGTTATGGATTATATATTGTATTACTCATTATAATTGGATTAAATAATGATTTCAAGTACATGATGATACACACCTTTTAATTTACCTCTCTTGAAACCCTTGCCCTTGGTCGCAACTTATGTGGGTGTATTCCTAGCCAATTTAGAAAGCCAGCCTGGTCCTTGTATCATCAGTTAAATCCCAAAGGTACCTACTGACCGAGTGGAGTAGTGCTCTAGTGGTCATAGCATTGGCCATTGGAAATTGAGTTTCTACTCTTTATGTAATATGAAATATTATGAAATATTAATAAATATTAATAAAATCCCTGTCAACTTAACAATAAGATTAGGGGCCTCACAAACAACCCAATCTTTTATTTATTTGTTCATGTTTTGATATTTTGGTGTCTTAGGCATAGAGGAACCACACCAATCCATCATGAACTTAGTGGTTAAAATCTATTGCGGTGACAATACTATAGGGGAGGTCCTGTAGAAAAATAGCTCAATGCCAGGATGTTAAAAAATTTATAACCTCTCATTCTTATTATATATACTCAAGAGGTGGGTCAAAGCTCATCCGGATTGATAACAAAATTTGGAGGTGTTGAATAAATCAAATGTTCTTTTTTTAAACAGACATTTTTAAGATTCATGAACAGTGTTTGTGAGAGCTTATCCTACATCGAACTTTGATTCATTCAGGGAACTCTTAATAACTAATCTTGTACCATTAAAATCTCGATCATATAGTGGGGTTTAGAACCCAAAACACAAAAAATGCATGAAATAGGGGATACACCTCCAATCATTGGCTAACTAAAAACCATACCGGAACTATGTGCAAACAACATGTGGTCTTATACACAACCCACTACACACGACTGCCTTTATTGGTGACTTAGCCCCTCCTTTCCATCATATGACCTACCTAGTTGAATGGCCTCCTATATGTGGTAGAGGATGGTCTTTAGTGGTCTTGTATGGTTAGATAAATTATATATATATATATAAGTAAAATTGAAAATTATTTTCTTTCTAAAAACTATTATTATATAAATTGTCTATATTTATTTTAACTTCATATTATATATTTTTCTATCTTTACCATAATTAAATTACATACAAAATTTTTGTTAAAATATTAATACCAAAATATTAATTTTCAATACATCTCAATATTTTATAAAATTTTAACAAATTTTTTAATACTAATTAGTATTATCAAATATTATCACTAGAGTAATTACATTATTCTTTGTAAATGTTAAAACATAATAACAATAAATTTAAGAATTAAATTAAAAATATTAATTTATTTAATATTAATAACATAATATTTTGAAATACTATAAATAAGATTAATTTTATATAAATTTATAATCATTTTTATTAAATACAATTTTTTTTTAAAAGGATATAATTTATACAATAATTTTTATAATATTTTAATAAATCAAATCTTTTTAAAGTATTAGGTTAGAGTATTTTTTTAGCTTTCTTAACTTATAAGATTTATTTTAAGATTATAAATATACTAAAATAAATATAAAAATATTATTCCTTGAAAAAATAATACAAAATTAATATAATCTTCAATATTTAACTTAACTTATAATCAAAATTTATTTTGATTAAATAAAACCACTTAGTTTCATAAAATATTTTTATATGAAAAATATATCTTAGTTTATTTCAATTTAAAAAAATAATTTAATAAATATCTATTAAAATAAGAATATGGTTAAATTTTGGGATGTTACATAAGGAATACACAACTGGATGTTAAATCTAAGAAGATTGAGGAGATTGACACATTACTACAAGTGAAAATAAAATCGAATAATGAATAGATTCATATGGTGTCAAAAGATTATGAATATAAAGTGATTTTTATTAAATATTATAAGAACACTTTCAATATGACATATCTTGAATTGGAAATAAATATGACTAATCTATAAGTAAAACATATTGAGATCTCACAATCAACAATGAAAGGATCTGATTCCATGTATTGTTAAAAAGATGTTTCATGTTCAAAAAATCCTATATTATGTGGAAATACGACCATTAAAACATCTGATGATTTTTTTGAAGTAGACTCAAGTAATAATTTTCCATCCATAATTAATTCTAAATGTTCAAATAAATCCATTTTCACATATAATGTAGGTTTAAATATTTTTTTTACAAATATAGATGATGAAAAATAGAGATAACGCTTCCACTATGTCTATAATGGATAAATGAATATGTATGAGTACTAGTTCCCCATTAAGAGCCCATCTATTGATGAATAAATCCCAAAAATAGTTTGTTTGGAAACCTAAAATTTCTGGACAATGATAATTTTTGAAGACAAGATCTAGATTAGTTGGGAAATATTGGCACTTCAACAGATTTGAGAATTGTGTATTGTATCGTTGATAAAATATATTCATATCAAAAGCATTAATAAATCACATTTTAATGGGGAGCAAAGAAACATCCATGTATTAATATAAATTTGTCTTCCTCAAATACATTTGGGAAACTAGATGATATCGACGATGTTTTTAATGGTTGTAGTTATAATAATGGTGAATGTACATCAAAATATGTATAAAAATCATATAGAGAAAGAATAACACAAAATCTAGTAAATAATAATGATTTTACCATGGAAAATAAACATATGGTGGATTAAATTCAAAGAAATTCCAAAAAAAAATCAGGAGTATTGGTACATATGGAAGATCAAATATAGTTAAAATCACTCATGAGAATCCATGTGAAAAATTCCAAACAAGATTCTACTATACCTAAATATCATCTATAAATCTGGATAACTAATTTGTAAAAAGAAAATAATATAGAGGAATCAAAATAAAAATCTATTTATAAAAGTAAGAAATAAAATACACATGAAGATGTAAAATTTCATGAGAGATTGTCAATAAATGACATCCCTTATATAAAAGAATAACTGCATGGAAGGTATAAGGAAGTTAGATATAATGATAAAGGTTGTTCAACCATACTACCAAAAAAAATAATCCTTAAAGAGAATAAATACTGCACTAGTTATAAAGGATTATGATAAAAATAGTTACCCCACACAAATAATAAGAAGTTGTGAAGATATCCATAATACCTAAAACAAACTCAAATTTGAAATCAAGACATGCATGAATAAACGATAGAATAAATAGAGAAACTTTGTTGAGAAAAATATCTTAACCTTGTTATTCACATTAATTAGTAAGGAGATCCACCTTATTCCCCTACTCCCATGTGTTTTATTTGTACTTAAAATAAAATGAATTTAAGGTGAAGCATTATATAAGGGGGAGAACTTGTGATAAATTCTTTTCTATCGTAACAAGTCATCAAATAGAATAATCCACCATCTTAAATAAATATCTTAATTGGAATTATATGGAAAAACTAATGAAAAGAATCATATTTTATGATGTTGAAAAAGTTTTTCCAACATAAGAAAATAATATGATGAAGATCCTATCTTGGAATGGTCCATTTACCATTATCGAGAGTATGTATTGATGTGTAAGGTGTAAAATCTAGACAACCACATAAATTAGAGTATTTTGGTTCATTCTAAATTTAGAATATATTGACATCTATCTAAATAAGGGATCCTCCTTTATGAAGACTCAATAGAGTGTCTCCTTAAATATGATAAAAGTGTAAAATGAAAAAGAAGCTACCATAATTATCAATTAATGAAAATCTTATAATTATAGAAAGTGATTGGAGGAGTTTCATTGAAGAGGTATGTTTTATCAAACTCTCATCCTTGGAAACAAAAATTAGATTCTAGTATAAAAGTGGATAAATAATTTAATCAATGAAATAAAAGTGAAGGTTTTAAGAAGGTTCAATTATGTTTTATGAAATCAATCTTATCAATTGTACTTGAATGCTTTTGATCTATATGTTGATGTGAGTGTAAGAATTTCAGTTGATACATTTCATAAGAAGTTCAAATCTTAATTAGTATTTACCAATTATCTCAACCTAAAATTATTAGACAACCTCTAAGAAAAGGTAACGAGTGTCCCATTTTACTTGATATAAAAAATTAAATTATTAATGGATAGCTTTATTATCTAAAACAAACCCTATTTTTTCTATACTGATAACATATCACATAGACTTAGAGTGGAATGGTTGAAAACACATTTCTTAAGTCTGAAATGATACCATTTTATATTTTATGGAATTTTTATTTCGTTTAAAGAATATAGAGATAAATAAAAATTAAATGGATGACAATAAAGGGGAGAGAGTAAAATTAAATGAAAGATTTATGATAAATAATGAGAATTATAAGGGCATATATTGACACAATATTTTATATGGGTATTGAAAACAAATACAAATTGGTAAATTATTGATCCCACTACATGTGTTGTATTTATTTCCAATGGTTTTTAATGAATACAAAGTGAAAATTAAATGTGATGAAAATGTGTTATTAAAGGAAAATTAGAGGGAAGAAGAGTATCTTGGATGTTGGAAGAAGAATCCTAATATCATTGATTAAGAAAAGAAGGTTTATCCTTTTGGGTGCTTTATGCTTGGAAAACACATTATGTAAGATTGGATTGAATTTGTTTAAAGTTATTACCATGGAATAATTTGGAGATCCACTTATATTAAAGTAAAAAATGATTAAATTTTGGAGTACCTTGGAGAATTTATAATGAGGTTTATATATCTCTGTGATGAAGGTATTTAATAAGTTTTATCCTTGTGTTTGAAATCTTTAAGAGTACAAGGTATTGTTAGTTGTAACATGGATGAAGTTTGAATTTTTTTGAGAAAACAATAATATAGGTAGATGAATAATGTGAATTATTCTAGAAAAAGGTGAAATCACTATGCTATGGTGGTATCTGAAAAAAGGGAGTAGTGATTTTCTGGGAAGGAAAAATGGTGAGTGACAGACTTTGGTGAACATTCAGTGGGAACTTAAATTAAAATACTTATATGTTTGAAATAGTTAGCTTTAATATTACATATATCTAGTCATGATTATATGGAATATATGTTATAGTTCTTGGAGTTACATGAAAATGGGGAGAGTATCTTCCAAATGGTCATTTCACAAGGCATTTTGATTGAGAGCTTCACCTATTGAAAATAGTGACCAAGGACATGTCATGGATATCTCCATGGTAGAATGATTAAGATTAATATTACTAGAATTTAAAAACTAGGATTACCATTCTATGGTATATATTAGGTGACCATTTAGAGAAGTGGTTTAAATATTGAGGTGTCTTTTTATGGAAGAAGGAAACTACTCTGCATTTTTCTAAGGTTTGAAATAAGGAGCTTCATGCCGTAGAGAATACCATGGTGTAAATAAAATATGCCCAACTAAAATAATCAATAGACTACATGCCATAGTTATAATGAATTTTTGAATTTGGTTTCTAAGTAGTTTAGAACCGTTATAAAAAAATGATGTATAACATGCAATGATACTAGTTGTAGTCAATTATAAGTTTTTGTAATGATATACAACATGTTGTAGTGTTGAGAGAAGAAGCCATGGTCTTTGTAAAGATAAATTAGCATCTTCATAAATACCATCACCTTGTAGAGTATCTATAGAGATTAATGTAAGTATTCCTTCAAAATAAATATGAAAAAATTATTATTACAAGTATTCCAAGCTCTTAAAGATAAAAATATCATGAGCTGTTAGTCATGATTCATGATTTTTATAAAGAAAGAAGAAAAAAATGTTGTTTTACCCATGATTTAAGAATCTATGACTTATTCAATGAAACTCTTGAATCTAAATACTCATATAAGCATAATTTGTATTTATGAATAAAAAATGATGATGCTAAGAATATAGGTAGGTTAAAAGATAGAAGGCTTACAATAGTTACTACATATGTCATGCATCTATAAGAAGATAAGTAGTTTTTATTGAAAATTTAAAAATGTTGAGTCTTTAGGAATTAAATGTAGATCAATGAATCATAGGATGAAAATTTAAGAGTTTTGAATTACTAAATAACATGGTAATTAAAAATAGTGCATTCACACAGTCCATTGAATACTGACAAGGAGGGGGAAGTTTGTGGATACACCAATACTGCCATTAGTGGTATACATATATTATAGGTTTAAGAAACAAGTATAAAAAGAGACCCAATACTTGAAAAAAACTTGATAAATTTGTATGTTTTTAAGAAAAGAATTAAATATATGACATTATATCTAACATTAATAATATATTTGTGTTAAATAAAAAGATAAAGGAAAGAGTTACAGTATTATTCATGTTTCTATACACAAAATAAAAACAAGAGTAAAAAGGGAAGAAGAAATTAAGGCTATAAAGTTCAATAATTATATATATATATAATAAGTAAAAGGTATCATTATAATTTTACTATAGTAAAAAAACAAGGATTTTTGTGCATAACTCTTTATATACCAAAGAGGAAGGAGTTTCTTGCATCTTTCTATGTAAGTAATAAAAAGAAGAAAGAAGTTCCAACACACCAAAAACTTATAGAGTCTATATTGGAGAATGTATTTTTAGATACTACCCAAAATTATATCATTATAAAGTGTGGGATACACCAAATAAAATTTGAAATATGTGAAAAAATGAGTTTCAAGGCTATACCCTACTCATTGTAGCTCACAACATGATTCTAGTAGGTAGTGTAATTTTGGAGGAATCTATATCACACCATGGACTAACCTTCATAAATTGAGAGGTAAACCTTGTAATTTTTAATGACTTTTATGTGGGTGTGTTTCTTTCAAGAATAAAGTTACAAGGATTAAAGAAGAGAACCATTCACCCTAACAAGTGAAATAAGTAAAAATAAAAGGTGATAAAAAGTATAAATTGGATTTACAAATTCACCAAAAATAATTCAACCTCCCTCTCAGTGATGATTTTGTCCCTAAAAAGTCCCCTTAATTTATATGAAATTATTTCAAAGAAAATTAAATTATATAAAAAGTATTAATTTTTTTCTTAATTCAGAACTTTTCAAAAATCACCCACCATTAATCATCATCAAGTGTTAAAATCACACAAATTGAAAAAATAAATTTTGTAAACCTGTGTCCTTTAAAATATAAAACCCACCCATTTTTTTGAATTTATTTCATTTCAAAACACTACACCTTTAAAAAAAATTAATGCACATCTCTGTTTTCATTTTAAACCACCAAACAATTTAAAAATCAAAATGTTTCTGAGATTTCCTAGTGAAATCAACCACTTAAAAAAATATTATTTTAAAAAAATCATTATAAAAATATCCCCAAGTATTAATTTCAAACAAGAAATATTTTTTATAAAATACCCCTTTTTAACACAATATAATTTTCATAGGAATAAAATAAAAATAAGGAACACCATAATCATTAACCAAAATCACATCCAAAAATGTCAATATATTACATGTCCAATCTAGATTATTTTACCATATAGGATAATCATTCAAGAATAATCTCATAATGAAGGGTTCTAAATATAAAAACTTGAGAGGATACAAAACTATTATTGAATTGGATGCATAGTTTGACAGGTCGAGTTCCAATCATGCGAAAGTTTTAAAAAAAATTCAAAATTAAAGTCTTGGTCATTGCATGATTTGTTAGGATATGCAATCCAACCTCACACAATTTATTCCTTTACATTTTCATACCAAATAAAAATAAAATCCCTAGGGTGTGACAGTCTGAAACCCACACTTCCTTATCTGATGATAAAAAATAAACTTTACATTTCTGGCTTTAATATTGATAAATGTGTTCCAATTTTTTTCATAAAAAATATAGAATATCAAAGGAAAAATTGGATCAATTAGATACTCAAATAAATTTTAGGTTATAGAGTTTTATAGAATTTGGAACAACTATTAAAAACTTGGGTGATCATAAATGACTGGTTCATAAAGATCAATATCATCTCCCATTATACCCAAATTTTCATATTCTAGGTCAAGTATTCTATATCTCCCATAAAATTCCTCACATATGAAACCTTTGTAAACAAAAAACATTTAGCATCATTCTTCACAATGAGAGAAAATGTAACATACAAAAGGGTGAACTCAAATGATTAGTAAGGGTAAACATTAGAGATATTAATCAACAATAATATGAAAGCATAATATAAGGGTATAAGATCATAAAATAACTTATAAAGTCAAAAACCAATCTGAAAAAGATTATAAACATTATTTATGGTATAAAACAGTATCATTTCAAAAGATATGAATCATAAGAATGATAATTCTTCATAACTCAATCATGAACCATAAGTTCATGTCATAAATGTGTGTGGAACCATCATAAGTATAGAAACCATTTCATATATCAAGGTTAACTACCAAGATCCTTGGATTAGGCATCAACACCTATTTCCCATAGTGGATCAATCACATAGACTTTTTTCCCACATATAATCAATCACTTCAACATGTTTCTCATAACATATCAAACACTTCAACTTGTTTCCTATAATTATATCATGATATATAATACTTTACCCAATTAATTGGAGGGAGATATAGTTACAAAACACCATGTAATGAAAACCATATATATGTGTATCATAATATCATAAAAAATTCTTCATATCAGAACCCATGAAAAGATATTTTTTTATAAACATTTTATCATAGCATAACCCATAGAAAAGAAATGGGTTTTATAAAAAAATTTAATTTTCATCAAAAATATATAACATCCAGAGAAAGAATAAGGATGGTATCCTTGGATCATATCCCCATTAAATATTATATAATATAAAAAAATTTCATCTTATATGGAAAATTATTTTGAAAGATTATTTGAAATAATTATTAAGAAAAATAGATTTTCCATTTTAAAATCACTTCTATTTTTAAAAGTTCACACTTATAAATGAAAATATTTTCTTTGAAGATAAACTTGTAAACTTCTCAAGGAATCTTCAAATAATTTAGGAATTTTTATTTTCGTAAAATACACTCATTCTGTATAAGTTAAAAAATAGTCTATTCATATTCTTGTTCGAAAAGTCACAAAGTACCTCGTTGGGAAAACAAAAAAAAGATTCCTTTCAAATCATTTTGTTAAAAAATTAAAAAATCTATAAAAAATATTTAAAAAAATTAAAAGAGAATATTAAAAACATTTTTGAATGATTTTTTATAAAACATGGAAATTTAAGATAAATATCCCTTAATGGAGACTTAAATATAAATAATCTCGAATAATGATGAGATTATGAAATAAACCCTTAACACTTCGGTAAATTTTGAATCATAAGTCCCATGAAAGAAATAAATTTATATGGATATGTATATACCGTAATATTCATGAAAGGAGTTAAAAAACAAATTCATGGGTTAATATATATTCAACACAAAAGAAACAATTAGTGTATAAGGCATGTGTCCCACGTCAATAAAAGTGAGACGAAAATCCCTTACCTCAAGTCCAACTCATCACATACATTCATTATCTTCTTGAATAATAAAACTAGGTTAATTATTTACTTTCTCAATAAACTTTTTAAAATTTATTATTCATTTTATGTCAATTATTACCATGTTGTAACAATTACTAAATCATTTATGTTTTTATCTAATTTTTTAGTGATATTTGGTACATAAGTCCAAAATGACTTCGATAGTTTGAATACAGTCAAAGTTGTCATTATTAAATAATATAAAGAATAATAATAAAAACATAATTATCATTTTTATACATAAATTATAATTTTAAATAAAACCATTAAATAAGGTTATGAAAAATTAACTATGTTACAATCATTGAGATGGTAGGATATACATACGCATGAGTAACATTTCCAATTTTCAACGGTCATTATATAAAGAAGTTAAGTATTATTTTAAATTTAAATAACGATAATAATATCATGTATATCATACTAATTATTTAAATATACTTATATATATCATCTATGTGATGTGGTGTTGAAAAATGAGTCACATCATTTCGCGGAGGTGGTAGTCAACACATACGCAAGGACGGCGTTATCATTTTTTAGTGCATGGAATGGTAAGAAGGTAAAGGATATATTATACTTTTAGAATAATAAATATGTCATTAATATCATATATAAATATTAATTCCATAATTATAAGAAGTATTGATAGATGGTGATGGAAAATGAATTACATTGGTTTGTGAGGCGGTAGTCCGCCGTACACACGATTGATGATTTCGTTTACCATTTTATGGAAGAGGAAATAAATATAGGTTTTGAAATTAACATAATAAAATTTTAGTATATGTAGAATAATTTTGTTATTATTTTATAATGGTTTAATAATATTTTAATGAGGTGGAAAAATAAACAAAATATAAACACTCAATTAAAAACAATACCTCTTCTTTGGAAAATCTCCTTTTCTTACCACCTTAAGACCACTAAGGTTGGTGTTATTCCAAAACCAAGACCTATAGAACTTATAATTTGAAATACTAATTCCTTTTTTCAAAATTATAAACACATAAAGTTCAGAATTTAATTTATAGTTAAATTGTTAAAACATGATGAAAAATAGTTTTTAAGAAAAAATCCATTTTTAAAATATAGAATGTTTTTATGCTAAATTCAAGTATAAAATCCACTTCAAAAACCATAATTAAATTATTTTAAATCCAAAGGAACTAATGAAGTTTCAATAATAATACAAAATATAATTTTACTTTTTAAATACTTTAAAATAAAAATACATCTTTCATTAAAAACTATTATTTTCATTATTCATTGAAAAATAAATATTCTCATAAAATTATCAATTAAGATAATTTTGAAATTATGAATTTAAAAATTAAATTAATTTTTTCAAATTAATTTTATAAAGCTTCTGAAAATTAATTATAATATTCACTCATAAAAAGTTATTTTTAAAGAAAAAATATAATTTTTAAGAATAAAATGACTTTAATAAAAATCATGTGATTATTTTATAATATTTTTTCAGTAAATTTATATTGAGTTAGAAATTTATATTTATTTCATAAATTAATTAATCTTATTCATACCCACAAGTTTAATTTATAGGTTATAACAGTCACATTTAAATAATAATATTTTGTTCTTCATTTAAGCTTAGTGTTGCATATTTTGTACGCTATCGAACATAGTCTTTACTTTTAAAATATTGGGATATTACATAGGGAAACTCTTAAAATTACAATAAATATAAAAACACTATAACTTAAAACATCAATACAATTGGAATTTTAAAAACAAAAACTAACTCCCCACTACCCATTAAAACTCAAGTGTCATCATTAAATGTGGTGATCATGGGCCTACTCATGACCAGCCTCCTTAAGACCAATGAAAATACTCATCTATATACCCCTAGACTTTCAAAATCACTAGAGAGTGATTCCAAAACCTAGTTCCCTATTGGTAACCTAGGTTTTGATTTCATATGTAAGTAATATTCCTAGGATACCATCAAACCATTACCCAAACTGATCCTCCATTAGGCCCAAAGGGAATTCCCTATCCCCATGAGCTGGAAACTAGTGATTGGGTCTCAATAATATACCCTTGGTAATGGTTTCAACCTCTTAATATAATGAAAAAAAAAACAGTTAAAACTACTAAGAATCTGATATCACTTATTCATACATTGGACATCCATGCATAACAAAATAAATAGATACAAATAAAAATGCCAACCAAATAGGACATGATGAAACAAAAAAAATCATCTAAGATATACAAATAAAAAAATATAGTGGACTTAAATACATGAGTATAGAATATAAAATACACTAGAACAAATTGGTCATTACAACCTCAGTCAAAAAATAAAACAATATCCTGGGTACCTCTATGCCACCCATGGTCACTCACCATAACCATGTATTCATTAACAGGCCCAGATGAACACCCTACTGAAATTGAGACCTAGGAACTTGAAAGGAAGTAGTATAGCTACTCTCTATCTCTATCTCACACAAAACACACACACACACACACTAGTGTTTATGTAGTGTGCGGGGGAAACATGCCCAGTAGAATCTCTCAAAATATTGTATGAAATTACCTTCATAACAAAACTCATAAATTATAGTTTGAAAATAATATATAAACTAAATAGGTTTTAACTTTTATGTAATAATAAATAAATAAAACAACAACACACTTTATTAATTTACCCCTTTTAAAACCACAAACAATACTTTCAAAAAACAAGGAACATCTAGTTTAAAAATCATTAGTTTCAAACCCAAATATATAACAAAAAGTTTTCTTTAAATTTTCCTTTAAACCATGAAATTATGGTTTTCCAAATACATTAATCACACTCAACCCTTTCTTCATATTTTACCAAATTCATTTCTCAAATAATATTTTAAAAAAAATCACTACTTTAATTTATAAATAAAACTTACAAGAAATTTAAGAAACAATTTAAAATTAAATTAAAACATTATTAGAATAAAATAAAACCATCTAAGGAAGTAAAATATGAATTAGTAAAAATAAAAGTTCAATAACCATATGATGGTTCCATGGGATTAAATCAAGATTAGGGTATACAATAAAATATATGAAATAAAATCCATTAAATAATCCCTAATGGGAAAAAACATCATGGGAAACTTCCTAGGCTATAACATGAACAATGGTGGCCCTAGTTTCCTTATATCACTCAATCTAGGTGCCTCGAGTGAAAATGTAACATCTTATTTTTCACCCCTTGAGGTTTTCGAGTATAAAAAACCCTATGTGGATGTAAATCTCCAAGGTCACTAGCTATTGAGTGTATACCAAACTTGTGTAACATGAACCCATACATTATAATTATATACTCTAGATCCCAATATATCAAGTAATGGAGATGAGTGAGAAACAAAACATGAGACCATTTCATAAATCAATAATAAGAATTTTTTTGAAATAAACCTCATCTCACCTTAGGTACCCTTTCAAGAAATATCCCCTTTCATTTCATTTATTCCAACACATATTATAATGGAATAACAATATAAAACATCCCCCTTAGGGCAAAAACATATAGGATCATCACTTACAATAATAAAGGGGATAAAATGAGGGTTTTATAATCATAAACTATCCTTTTATAAAGTGAAAAAATTGGACTTTCAAAAACTAGATTAAAATGCCAACCCATTTAAATTTCCATAAAATCACATTTTAAAACATCTCATTGGAACTAATTTATGTGAAAATGATGTAAAATCCATTCAAGAATCGATCTTTTTTCCCATAAATCTCTTTAAAATGGTAAAAAAGTAAAAATATCCATAAATATAATTTTACATGGGTCTAACACACCCAATTTTGAGGAAAATATTTAAAATCATTAATAAACTAAGTGGTTCCAAAAATCCCTTTAAAATCCCTCTTTTCCTTTGAAAAAGCACTTAGGAATTTTAATAAACACTTGGAATGAATGAATTTAAAATTAGAAACCAACATGTAAAAAACCTATTTATACCAAGTATAATACCATTAAAAAATAAATTGTAAACCCATTATGGTGTCATATATACCCTTAATTTGATAATAAATCAATTAAAAACAATAATTCATTACATTTTATGTATTATAATTGATATTTCATTGAAAAAACCTATATCTTTCCCGAAGAATCATGTTGTAATGAGTCACCTTCGATGGAGAACACACCAACATGCAAGTAAATGGCCTTTGTAGTCTCTAAAAAAATAATACCCACCACATTAGACTCATATTGAACCCTAATCCAAACCTGGATAATGGTTAGGGTTCATAAGAGAATGAAAATTGATGGGATAGAGAGAAGGGAGAAGAGTGGAAGATAAGAGAAGAGGAAAAAAAGAGATTAACTTGAGAAAACTACTTGAAATAAAGGAGTGTTGGTCCAAGTATATAATAGGAATAATGGATGAGATATCCTTCACATGCCACAAGATTTTTAGATATAAAATTGGGTAAAATGAGTGCTTTAGGCCTTAAAAACAGAGGAAAAAACTTAGAATTTCAAGTTTTAACAAAACAGGGAAGATCACACGGTTAGTCTATATGGTTTGGTAAACCATGCACTAACCATGTGGCTAAAATTAGATAAGCACAAAAAATTCATATTATTTGGCTTCATAGTCTACCAAAATGTTCATAAACCATGAAAAACCCATTTTTAAAACCACAACACTACTTATGGGCTACCCACATGGTTACCCTTAACCATGAATAATCCCTATTCTATCCCTATAATCACAAAAAGGACATGCACTGTTTCTATTGGATTTCACATGAATTTTAAAAATCCAGGCATTTCCCATACAGACTACACGTGCTAATACAAAACAAATTGTAAAACCCCTTGAAAAAGACTTCTCACATTGTTTCCCTTTAATTTTGTATACTAAACCATGAATCCAAGGAAAAATTCAAAAAAATTAGAATAAAACTCTCTAAAATATAAATAACTAAAAATTATTATAAAATAAAATACCCTAGTGATGTTGGGGGTGTCACAAGAAGACCATAAGTTTGGTTATATCATAGAAAGATTATATTCAAAATATTGTTGAAAAATTTATGATGAATAGATGCAAATACATTTCAACTCCTCTTGTTGGACACTTCAAAATATTTAAGGAACAAGAATAAATAATGGAGGAAGATTCTAAGAATATAGAGATAATACTATACTAATTGATGGTAGGAAGTATTCTATATGCCATGGTGTGTACTTGATAAGATATTTCCTATTCCATGAGAGTTGTTAGTTAGTTCATGGAAAATATGGGGAATGAACACTGGTAATATATAAATTATATCTTAATATATGATAAAGTAATGGAAGACACCACTCTCTAATTCAGATAGTATAATCCATTTATTGGGTATGTTGATGAAGAATTTAAGGGAGACTCAAATTCATGGAAAAGAACAATTAGGCATGTCTTTACCTTTAGTGGAACTATGGTAAGTTGGATATTGAGGTTGTAACTAGTGATTTCTCTATCCACAATAAAGTTAGAGTATGTAGCCATAATGGAAAAATAAAGGACATGGTTTAACTTAGATGTTAGATTAAGGATATCATATGAAAAATATTCATTTCTTTACCGTGATTGCTAGATTTCAATACACTTGTCCAAAAATCTAGTGTTCTATGAGAGGATAAAGCACATAGACCTGAAGTACCATTACATCTAGAAGTTTCTTGAATATTGAGTCTTATGGTTATAAAATATAGATATATGAAAAAACCTAGATGATTTTTTTACCAAGTGATTATTCTAAGAAATTTTGAGGTAACATTATGCCTCATTTGGACTTGACGGAATAAGAAGTAAACTAAGAGGGATTGCATATAGTAGAAGTGGAAGGTTGAGGTGTTTCCAAAGTGTTTGATGATATTATGGAATCCTTGAAGTAGTCTTCAAGTGGGTAAATATTGGGATTATGAAGAATATTTAAGATATGGAGTCAGTTCATTGAAAAGATATTCTTTATAGAACTCTTTAGTCTTATTAGATAAATGATAGCATGTCTTTAATGGTCGATAATGAGTAGGTTATAGGTGATAAATTTATAATAGATGTAATCATGGTGATCGACACACCATAAGTTCAGTAGATGTTGTGATTAGTAGAAAGAATTTGTTTCTAAATTTGAATCACTATTAGTATGGAGTTTCCAGGAATGGAGAGATTCATAGGAACACTATTCATTTGATGATGATTAAAGGTTAGGCCGAGGAAAGCTATAGGGAATTGGTAGTTGCACAATGCTATGAATGGACCCCTGTGAATGTAAGAGGTCAATGTAAATGGTTGACCATATGATACCCTCCATGGGGGGGACCACATGATGAGGTGTCGATCAATAATTAGAAGATTACTTGTGTTAATTATCTATGTGGTTAATTGGTCATAATTATTGAATCTTTGTACTTCTAAAGAAAATAAAGTGTGCATTTCTTCTCCCATGGATTTAGGATGAAAGTAAAAAACCATGTAAAAACTTTTTTTTGAGTCCTTTAATTTCATTCATTTTTCTTTATGGTTTTTTATGTGAATGTTTTTGTGAGTTTGGAGTAAACATGTAACACCCTAAGATTTTAAAATAACACTATTCTTGATAGTGTATTCAACATGAAACATTGAGTTTAAATAAACCGCGACATATTATTAAAATATTGTTATTTAAATATGAAAATTATAACCTAAGAATTGAACTGGATGGTATAAAAAGATTAAATAATTTATGAAATATATATAAGGGTTCTAACCAATATAAATTTATTTATAAATTCTTTTTAAATAAGCACTCAATTTTTAATAAGAAAATTTAGTTTAAAAACGATTTTTGTTTCTTTTTTTAGAAAATATTATAATTATTTTTTGTATTTTTCAAAATTTTCTTTTAAAAAATTAATATCATTTTTTAAAATCATTATATCAGTATTAACTTTGTGTGATTTTTTTTTGGAAAATATTGATTTTTCAGTGAATAGTGAAAAATATAGATTTTTCTAAAATTGTCATTTATTTTAATAAATTAAGTAATTTAAAAGTCCTATTATTATTTTAATTTTATTTAAAATTAACATAAGTATTATTTATTTAGATATAACCCAATTAATTATATATAAACCTCCTTTATACAGTATTTTAGTATAAGTTTACTTTTAGAATTAAAAACACATTTGTCTAAAAACTATTTTAAAATGCACAATGATCCTCCATTTTAATTAATTAAAATAACCCTAATTTGGAATGATTTAAATGAAATTTATATATTATATAACTATATTTTTTTATTTAACTTCATATAATGATGATTTCTATTCATATAATTAATATAAGACCTTATTTTCCTTGAAAAATGTATTTTTTCAAAAACCTTTTTTTGTCAACCTTTCGAGTTTTATTTTAAATTACATTACTCCACTTATATGAAATAAATTTGATAAAATTTATTACATATTTATAATAAGTATAATTTATATCACATAATAATGTAAACATAATTTTTTTCATAATGAATAGTAAAAACAATAAAAAAATAATTACCATAGTAAAAAGACTAAAATGGTAAAAGTGAGTAACCTTAGAGGTAAAGAGGATAACATGTTTATTTTTAGTGGAAGATATTTTTTGTCATTAACTCTCCTCCAATCCTTTATTTTTCAATTTTTGAGGCACCTTCCTTTAGATTGACTTCCCATTATTGAATAGTTTTGAGTATTTACAAAAATTCCACTCCTCCTTAGTAATAAAATGGAACCCCTCCCTTCAATTATTAACACCTATAAATCAATTTTTATTGAAAAAAACCTACAAAAATACCTCCCCAACATCATTATCCACATTCAATATCTTCTTTTCTTCCAAAAAGATCAACCTTAATGTCCTTAATAAGTGATCCAAAGGAGGTTCTTCTAAGCAAAGGCAATCATCTTCACCGAGCTCCTTTTTTTACTTATTATTTATTCAACTTAAATTATATCCTAAAAATTAAAAAATAAAAACACTTTTATATTTTATATACTGATATTTTATCATATTGGTGGAATTATATTCATCAGTCTCCTCTTCTATCAAATGGAAAATTAAACAGTCAATCATGTGTATGGTAGACTTCCGCCTTGTGAACCGATGTAATTTGTTTTTCATAATCACCTCACATGGTTATTTAAGATGACCAATTAATGTTTATATATTATAATAATTTAATATTAATCATTATTAAAAGTTAACATCTCATAAACCTTCTTACCTTCCCATCCATTAAAAAATGATAACATTGTTTGTGTGTGTAGCGGACTACTGCCTCACAAAGCGATGCAATTAATTTTTTATTACCACATCACATGGATCGTATATTTAAGTATATTTAAAGAAATAATATTATATTTATGATATAATTATAATTTTATAAATATTAAATAACACATACCTTATTTATATTATTATTTTTGAATAATAGAAAAGTTACTCATGCGTACGTACGACCTACCATCTCCATGATTTTAACATATTTCATTTTTAATAATCATATTCCATGGTTTATTTTAAAAATTATAATTTATGTATATACATGATAATTATTCCATGCTTATTAATCTTTATATGATGGTACAATGACCCCTATGGCCACATTTAACACACCAATGCAGTTTTTTAAATTATAAACGAAGATTCCTTAAAACACCATATATGGACATAAATGATTATGTAATTAAACACATAATTAAAATAAATGAAGAAAATGTTTTAATTAAAATGTATTAAAACTAGAAAATTTTACTAATAAAAAAAATAATTTATATAATCTTATTTTAAAGGAGATAAAATACATACATGAAAATCCCAGGACTCGAGAGAAGTGTTTCATCTCAAAAATTCGTTCTTTGAGAAACATGTTATTTATGCACCTTATTTATTTTAAACGGTGTATATACTTCCATATTTCATATTATATCATGAATAATTCATACTTAATTATATTTTGAGTTACAATTCATTTACTTTATTCTTGAGAGTTATGATTCAAATTTTAACAAAATAGTAAGGGTTTATGTTTCAATCACATTTTAATCAGGTTTTTTCATCCTTGAATTGATATTATAGGAAATTATTAGATCATTATATAATAAAAACCTATAATTTTAATCTCATATGGTTATTCATAAAAATTTTAAGTAATATTACCATTTTAATCTCTTTGGTACTTAAAATGATTGAGAACTTATTTTTAAGAAAATCTGACTTTATTTCCCTCTTCAGTCAGAAATCCTTTTTCTTTCATATCCATGTTTTCTAAAAATATTTCTAGGAATATTTTTAACATTAAAAACATTATTTATTAAAGAATTATTTACCCATTTTTTAATTTTTATAAAATTTATTGGAAGGACTATTTTTCCATTTTCTGAACAAGAGACTTTTTAACCAGTTTTTCAACATTGTGAAAGAAATGTTTTTTAACTTGTATGACTTGTATGGAATTACCTGCCATCATGAAAACTCAATTATTTTAAGATTCCTATATAATTATCAATTTTTATTTTTAAATAAAATGGTTTACATAATATTATGTAAATTTTTATATTCTGAATACGTGTTTTCAATGTAAAAATGGTATTTTTTTCAATAAATATCCCAGTTAATATTTTAAAGGCATTTTCATCAAAAAAAACCATTGATGTTATGGATTTCTTCTAAATTATTTATATATTTATCCCACATATATTCCTATATTATTATTATTTACTTTTATGGGGTAATACATGAATTATTTTCACCTATATAATAACTTCATTATGAGATTTTCTTTGATTATGACATGAGATAATATTATACAACCAATTTTCTCTTCATGGGTAATTCTTATGTTTATGAATTATGATTGATTTATATTTTGTGGCACAGATAACCATAAAAATGTTATTATGGTTTTTTTCAAATATTTATCTAATGCATTGGGTAAATATTTAGTCTCATGAAGCTTCATTTATGGGATTAGGGAGTAAACCAAATCCAATATGCAACTTTTTACACCATGTGACATTGTCTAGGAAGTTATCCTTTACTCGTGTTTATCTCATGTTATATGTTTATTAAATATTTAATCTGATTCTATGATATTATGATACAATGTTATATATGTTATGATTCAATGTGATTACTCATGAGACTTCTCTTTTATTATATCATGTTATACCTTTAAATCACAAGTTATGATTCCTTATCATGTTTATTCCCTTATTGGGGTTTTTAGCTCACACCTTTTTTATATATATTCCCCAAGTTATCCCATAAAGTTTTAATATCTCGAAAGGATTTAGGATCTCATTTTAGAAAATAAAATTAAGATGTTTTATTTTAGTCTCACTATGATATATTATGAACCAATTATTCTAAAGACACTATGCCTCATGACATTTGGGTTGTAATTTAATATATTTTTATGTTAAAAATCACAAGATAATATATTGAAAAAGGATTGTGTCACTACAGTTGATATCAGAGAAAGGTATTTTTATTTTTAGGGATTAAGACTATAATAATTTAGTGATAACCCTATGGATAAGTATAAGGATAATTCTAAGTTTGGGAAAACATCCAATAATTCTGGTAATAGATAGAACAATTGGTTTCTAATAAATTATATCTTTGTCTAGATACTACAACTTAATGTGGATCTGGAATAGTTATATCTAGGGGTAATAACTCCAAAAGGGTTCATTGATCTATACTCAATTGTCACCTGGTGTATGATAATGGGCCTTATTGCACACCTGATTTGATATTCCTGGGGGATAAGATTTATAAATTCACAAACTTTTTATAAACCATTATAAAAACCTTGAAAAAGTTATCAGGTTAAAAAACCTAATAGTAAAAAATACCTTGGATAACCTAGATTTAAACTTATATACTCATAATTTAGGATATAATTATCATTTATAAGTTAATCCTCACAAGTTTATAAGCTTCCCTTTTGTATATTTATTAGTTAATTTATTCTCATCTTATTTTTTTCTTTTAGATAATGGAAGGAAATAAGAGAAAGCATGCCAACAACTAATGTGATGGAATATGTAATGATTTTCATAATGAGATACCTGACCTAATGAGAATGTTAGTTAGAAATATTATTATCATTTTGAATGAGATATCTTGAATTACGATTAAAAACTGGAATATGATTACTTGAATGGCCCGAAGGCCTTCTTTTTTATTTTATTATGGATAATCCCCCTTTTAAGGGTTAAAGGGGAATCCGTACATGACCCGTCGGACCAAGGCACAAGGCCTGACATGACCCGCAATACATGACCCAAAGGCCCAGAGGAGGATGGTATCTCATGTAATTTCATGTGTTAAATATGATAAATAAAAGAAGATTCAATTTCCTATGTATTAAAATGAATGAAGAGGCACCATTGAAAATTCCTTAAAAGAACTTGACAATTCTTTTATGTGTGGGAAAGGATTCCATAAAGTAGATAATTTTTGAATAAAAATGAAGATTCTGGTTATCAAGATACATGTAAATAAAGTTCAACCTAAGGAACCACTAATAGTTCAATGCCATATATGTGGGTAAATTGTTAATTATTCGAGCCAATTACCTAATACAAGGATTAATTCCTAGGTCAATGTTATGAAAATCATTAAATTAGAATGATAGAAGTGTTTAGGTGTTGAAATTTTAGAATTGTGTTATTGAAGTGTTTTTATTAAGGTTATTCTAGTAAAATAAAACATAAAACTTCTAAGGATCATTTTTCAATAGTTTTTATTTAAGTATTTTAAATAATATCTTTAATGATACTAATGAACTAGAAAGGAAATTTAATTTCAAGGTTATATTTTATTGAAAAAACATTCTTAAGGAAAGTATAATATTTAATATTTAATTGATGTTGAGGTAATTATAATCAATTAATATTATTTGATTTTTTGGAAAAAAATATGCTTCATAGAATATTTTTGTGGTTAAAAATGATTTGAGGATTAATGTTATTTTGAGGATGTTCATCGTATTTTTTGGAAATATTATAGGAATTATATAAATATGGGTTAAAAAAAGACTACTTGTATGTCGGGTAACAACCTATCATATTTGGAAAGGTTGTGGGGCCTGAATCCACAATTGAAGGATGATAAAGGTAAAACACCTACCACTGGTCTTTATAATGTACTGGTTAGTATGATGTTGTTTCTACTTAAAAAAAATTGGTGGATAAATTTTAAGTTGATTTTGGGAAACATATTAAAGGATCAAATCTTTTTGAATTTTTAGGATTTTGAGGTGATTAATGATATTTTGGGAAATGTTTTATTGGGTCAAGATATATATATATATATATATAACATTTATTATTAATATAAAGGATTATTTATAAATAATGATGTTATGTATTTGGAGATGTAAGTTGATGGGTATGATTTTACCTTTAAGGTTAAAACCTTTTTTGATGTTGAGGTTATTTTGGATATATGGTTATTTATTTAAGGAGTGATCTATGTTAAACCTTTCGTTTTTGTTGTTGAATTTCAGATATTAAAACATTAATATTCATTTTGGGTATTTTCTTACTTTTTGCTTAACATTTTGGATTTTATAAAGATATGAGGAATAACTTGTTACTATTTTATGGATCCTATGATCCATTAAAATTTAATACTACTACTTCAGACATAAAAAATATTTATATTGGTTATTCATTCCTTAGAGTAATAGGGAAAGTAGAAATTGATTGAACCACAATGAAAGGATGAAATTTTGTTTATGAAATTTAAATATATCAAGTAAGTATATCATATAGTGCTCTATAGCTTAATAGAAAAATAACCCCTCAACTCTATGAAAAGTATCTTAAAAAAATTATCCTATTACCTTCATATCTGATGAATCATTGGTCTTTTAATTCATCATAGATTAATAGTTTTGTGGTTGTTAACTTTCCATTGATTATTCAGTTTTTTTTATCAATGACCTTTATCACTCTGAAAAATTATTTACTATTTTATTCCATGTTCATATTTTTATTTCCTACTAATGTTATCCAATATAGAAACCTAGACACATGTTCTCCCAAATAATCTTCATATTTCAGTTTCCCTCTTTTAAGAGGAAGTTTTATTAACCCTTTTTATGATGTGGGTCTTCCACCAAGTAATTTTTGAATGTAAAAGTCTTGATTACTGAGAACAAGAACAAATTATGAGGAAACAATTTATTTAATGGGTTATAATATAATTCCCTAAGATTTTAAAATAACACTATGCTCGATAGTGTTTTAAACATGCAACACTGAGTTTAAATGAACAACAACATATTATCAAAATATTATTATTTAAATATGATTGTAATAACTGAGAAATTAAATTAGAAGGTATGAATAGTATTAAATAAATTATGGAATATATATAAATTTTCTAATCAATATAAATTTATTTATAAATTCTTAGGAAATAAGCACTCATTTTCTTAATAAAAAATATTTATTTTAAAAATGATTTTTATTTCTTTTTATGAGAAAATGTTATAATTAATTTTTGGATTTTTAGAAAAGTAATTTTATAAAATTAATATATTTTTTAAAATAAAAATATAAATATTAACTTAAGGTAAAATTTTGGAATTTTTCAGAATATATTTATTTTTCAGTGAATAGTGAAAATATCATTTTTTTGTAAAACTTTCATTTATTTTAATAAATTATGTAATTTAAAAGTAAAATTGATATTTTAATTTAATTTAAAATTAATATAAGTATTATTTAGTTAGATATAATCTAATTAATTACATTTAAATCCCCTTTAAGCTGTATTTTTGTACAAGTTTATATTTAGGCTTAAAACACATTTTTTTTCTAAAAATTGTTTTAAAGTTCATAATGTTCCTCCATTTTAATTAATTAAAATAAATCCTAACTAGGAAAGACTTAAATGAAATTTATATATTATATAACTATATTTTTTAATTTAAACTCATATAATAATGATTTATATTCATAGAGTTAATATAAGACCATCTTTTCCTTGAAAAATCTATTTTTTCAAAAAACCATTTTTCATCATGCTTGCAAGTTTTTATTTTAAATTAAATTATTCCACTTATATAAATATAATTTTATAAAATTTATTAAATATTTTTAATCATATTAATTTTTATTATATAATATAGTTAACTTATTTTTTTGTCATAATGAATAGTAAAAATAGTAAAAAAAAATTCCATGGTAAAAAATTAAAATGGTTAAAGTGGGTAACCTTAGAGGTAAAGAAAATAACATGTATAAAACATGTTTATTTTTATTATTAGATATTTTTTAGGCCTTATAAATCCTAAAATACTTTATTTTCTTATTTTTGGAGGCACTTAGATTGAGAGTGACTTCCCATTATTGAATAGTTTTTGGTATTTACAAAAATGGCACTCTTCAAATATAAAGGCCACCCACTTCCCTAACTTATTCAAACCCCTAAATCAATTTTTTATCCTCAAAAACTACCAAAATACCTCCCCAAATTACTTACACACATTCTAGATCTTATGTTCTTAACAAAAGACCAACCTTAGGGTGCTTAATAAGAGATCTAAATGAGGTTCTTTTAAGAAAAGGTAGTTGTCTTTATTGAGATCATTTTTTTAATTCTTATTTAAACACCTTCAATTATGTATTAAAAATTAAAATATAATAACATAATTATCTCCTATATACTTATATTTTATTATGTTTATGTCATAATATTCATCCATCTCCTCTTCCATCAAATGGAAAATGAAACCGTCAATCATGTGTACAACAACTTACTATCTCGTGAATCGATGTAATTATTTTTCCATAATAGACTCATATGGATGTTCAAGATTATGTTTTTAATGTTTATATATTATAATAATGAAATTTTAATCATTATATAATGGTAAAATATCATATACCTTCTTACCTTACTATCCATTCAAAAATGATAACATCATTCGTGTGTACAGCAGACTACCGCCATGCAAAGCATCATGGTTCATTTTTTATTAATGAATCTCATGGATTGTATATGTAATTGAATTTAAATAAATAACTACCATTATTTAAATGTAAAATAAAAATTAAATAATTTCCATCATAGTCATTTAAAAAAGAAAATGTTACTCATCTGGCGTACGACCAACCGTCTCCATGATTGTAATGTAGTTTATTTTTCATAACAACATTTAATGGTTAGTTTGAAAAAGTATAATTGATTATAATTATTTAATTATTATTATTCTATATATGATTTAACAAATAACCATTTTACCACACTCAATACACCGATTCCACTTTAAAATTATGAACTGAGTATCCTCAAAACACCTGATGTGGACATAAACGATTATGTACTTAGACATGCCATTATAATAAATGAAGTAAATGGTTTATATATAAGGTATTAAACTTATAAAAGGTTCTTAATAAATCATATAATTGATATAATTTTATTATATAGGAGATAAAATACATACATTAAAAATCCTAGGCTCAAGTTATGGGTTTCATCTCAAAATTTCCTTCTTTGAGACACATATTCTTTTATGAAACTAATTTATTTTAAATTTTGTATATATTTTCCCTTTGCATATTATATAATTCATAATTCATAATTTATGATATTTTGAGTAAAAATTCATTTATTTCATTCATGTTATCTATGATTCAAAAGTAATCAAAGTGGTAAGGGTTTATGTTTCAATCTCATTTTAATAGGGATTGTTCATGCTTAAATTTAAATTGTATGAAATTATTTGATCATTGTCTAATAAAACCATTTAATTTTATTACCATATGTTTATTCATTAAATTTTAAAGTAATAATACCAGTTTTACCTCATTCTCACTTAAAATTATTGATAAAATGTTTTTACGAAAAGATGAATTCATTTCTCTATTTGGTCGAAAATATTTTTTCTTCTATATCCATGTTTTATTAAAATATTTACATAAATATTTGTAACATTATAAAAATGATTTATTAAAGAAATTTTTACCCATATTTTAATTTTTATAAAATGGTTTAAAAATAATCACCTTGTCATTTTTTGAATGATGTACTTGTTAACCTTTTTAAAATGTTGCAAAACAAATTCTTTTTTAACTTGTACAACATGTTTAAAATTACCCACCATCATGAAGATTAAATTCATTGAACCTTATTTTTAATGTTTCCATTATTAATTTTAAACAAAAGAAATTCAATATATTTTTTAAATTTTTAGATTTTGAATAAGTGTTTGCAAAGTAAAAAAGACTATTTTTCTCAATAAATATTTCATTTAATATTTAAAGGAATTTTCATCGATGACGACAACCATTGGTGTCATAGATTGATTTTAAATTATATATATATATATATGTCTCTTATATATATTCCTATCTTATTATCCATTACTTTTATAGGGTAATAAATTCCTTATGTTCACCTATAAAATAAATTTATTATGAAATTTCCTTTGATTATGACATAAGAAAAGATTATGTAACCCTTTTTCTTTTCATTAGTAATTATTATATTTATGCCTTATGATTGATTTCCATTTTTTGACACAATAACAATGGACAAGTTATGATGGGTTTGCTTTGATAGTTCTCAAATGAATTGGGTAAAGCTTTAGTTTCATGAGGCTTAATGTATGGGATTAAGAATAAAGATTAATCCATTACGGGACTTGGTCCACTATGTGATATTTTCTAGGTAATTATACTTGAATCTTGTTTATGTCATGTTATATATTGATGGAACATTTTATAGGATTCTATGATCTTATGATACTATGTTATATATATTATTATTCCATGTGATTAATCATGTGCCTTTTATTTTATGTTATCATGTTATACCTTTGAATCACAAGTTATTCTTCCTTGTCATGTATTATTCCCTTACCGAGATTTAGATCATCCCATTTTTCTATGTATTCCCTAGTTTATTCAATGTAGTTTTAGTAGATCAAAAGGATTTAGAGACTCGTTATGGAGAATAAAATGAAGAAGTTTTACTTTAGTCTCAACATGATGCATTATAAACCTAGTCTTCTAAAGAAACTAGGCCTCATGATCTTTGGGATGTAAGTTAATGAATATTTATGTTAAAAAAATGTAATAATATGTGTAAAGGTATTGGGTCACTATAAAATAGGCATGAGTGAGTCGAACTCAATGTGGTAATTTTGGTTAGGTCTCTCTTCTTAGTTTTTATGCATTGATGTTTTGAGGATTCCTTCTGTAGGTTTATTTTTCCAAAATGATTCTAATGGATGGAATTCCAATGTGTAACGTTTTCATGGGATTCTCAACAACCCCATCATTATCTCACAACCATGAAATTCCTCAAATAGACTCATCTGACTACCAAATTGATTAGTTAACATTAGGGGCACTATATTATTCTATAAATTGAGCCCCAAGGTGTAAAACATGGTAGTTGTAATAAATTAACATGATTATATAGAATTAAAAAAAACATAAGTCATGGTGGAAAATACATAGATGGTACCTCAGATTATCTCTGGCCCCTATAGTGCTAGCACATACATAGTATGAAGCTACCTATATCTATCTCATATACTTAACTAACAATGAAAAAATTAATATATATTCTCATCCCTATGCTCTTGAGGTAAGTTGACATCATAGAGTTATCCTTTACCAGCTCCATCTCCTCTAATTAGAATAAAATATTCATGTCCCTACTATTGATATGTTATCTGAGGAAAATAAGGAATTTTACCACTTGTGCTATAATAGTCCCCAAGAATGGTTGGATAATGAGATAATCAATGAACACAACCTCTGAAGGCAAGGAACACTGACATAAATCTCCCAACAAGGGAACTATAACTACTTGATCTAGAGAAATTAAAGGAAGAAAATTGTTGAGGCTAAATCCTCACCAACTAAAACCTCGACTGCCCTATGATTTGAAACCCACCACAAATAGTCCTACTCCTCATATATATATAAATAATCCCATCTTTAGAATTTTCTAAATGTGTATGCATATTCTCAATCACTTTGACCATATTATGCACCTATAAATATGTAGGCAAGATGAATTTGGTGATTGTATAATGGATGATTGGATGAATCACCTCCTATAAATTCCATGGTGTTGACTCCTCATCTAAGAAAAGATTAGGGGTGAAGTGAAATAGGTACTTAAATCAAATTACAAGATCTATAACATAGAGGCTCCCCTTGTCACGACCCGCCTTCACCAAAAGGAGGGAAGAGTCAGCGGATTGCCAGGCCCTTCCTTATTTAAGTTGAAGGAGAGATAATGACCCCCGAAACCCGCCTTCAATAGGTCCCGGAGTGGCGACTAGCACCAAGGGTATAGAAAATTCTCGCAAATGGAAGGCATTACCCTTTTTATTATTTAGGATCGGGAAAAAGGACAAGTCGACCTCCCAAAAAGGAAAAGAAACAAGTTTATATAAATGAACCCAAATAAAGCCCCCCATGCATGTTTAAACAGTTTACAACAAGGTACAAGTACAAAAGAAAAAGAAAGCTCTCAAGTACAATAACAAAAGAAAACAAAGGTACGACAACAGCGACAACTCCAACTGTCCGACTAATAGGGTCCCGCGTAGCCCTGGTAGTCCTCCTGGAAACCTGCAAGTAAACGTAGGGTGAGCATAAAAGTACACTCAGTAGGGAAAACCAAGACTCTCGTGCACAAGTGGGGGAACGTACTAAAGTCCCGTGAGAAAAGAGTGAACCAAACAACTAACAAGGCAAACTATCCATCCCAGGCCTCACCAAGGCTCACTCCCCAAATAACGCAAGTCAAGTAATATATATAATAAGAGCACATCGAGGTTTGGGTACCCCGCGCCACTTTCCCACTGGTTATTGAGACATCCTACGCATCGTACCAATCCCGCCATTCTCACTGCAGTCCCACTGCCACACCCGCCCGCACACACCTGGGCCTCAACCACACACAGTCCCACTGCCGAAAACCTGCCCGCACACACCTGGGCCTCAACCGCACGCAGTCCCACTGCTGAAAACCCGCCCGCACACACCTGGGCCTCAACTGTCTCACGTAACCACGCCCGAAGACACCTGGGCTAGAGGATCAACTGTCATGCCCGAAAACACCTGGGCCTCATCCCGAAGACACTTGGGAAACCACCTGCCGCACACACCTGGCCAACCACCACGACACCCCGCCCGATGGTTCTTGGGCTAATAATGGACTTCAGGCCATCACAGCCTGCCCGAAGATACTTGGGCTATCCGGGAAAGGGAGCAGAAAAGGAGCTAATAACCAGCCACTAAGAATAGTGTTGGGAAAAACACCCTTCCCCCATAAATGGGGGTGTTCGGCACTGAGTGCTCAATTTGGGTGGGGCGCGAATAAGAAACGCAAAGCTACAAGTATAGATATAGGTAACAAACACTCACCCAAAAGCCTAGGTTTTTCCTAGCCAACCTACAGGACACAACACCACTACGTCCGAGTCACAGTTCACGACCCTTGCCCACAATACCATTTATCCCATTCTTATTTCACGTTCAGTCAAATGTTCAATTAATTTCAAGCACTACTAGGCAACTACCATAAGCATAAC
The DNA here is from genome assembly GCA_963277665.1 of Viscum album. Lineage (NCBI taxonomy): Eukaryota > Viridiplantae > Streptophyta > Magnoliopsida > Santalales > Viscaceae > Viscum > Viscum album. Next base: position 168,396,727 of record OY728148.1, read on the forward strand.
CAAGGAAAACGTCAAAAGCAAGGATCAACCAAAGCACTCACACCCGGTTTTGTTAACAGAGGATCTCTCCCCAGTTTGTGATATCAACAAGTAACCATCTGGGTTCAAAACTCACAACCACCGAAAGTATAAAAGAACAGGGGATCCCATCCCCTCCCACATTTCTAGCAACCGGCCCGAAAGGAAAACAACCAACTACCGCTACCAGCACAAGTCAGGAATTTTCAGGTTTAAACGACTTAACACACTCCATGATTTCAAAATTCCGTGTGTTCTAACCATTAGTTATCACAGAAGGGTTGATCCTGGTGCTTTCTATTATTCAGCCGGATATATGTGATTAACCAATTTCACAGTAGGAGTTCACAATTTCAACAACCCATTTAAAACATCACGAAGGGATTCATCAGCGCACATACAACGACCACCAACGGTCTCAATTTCCAGAAGAATATCGACTAGCACAAAACAAAAAGGATAAGCACAAGATAAAGCATAAGCAACGATCACAACCCCTTCCCCTTCTTTCTTTAGAACTCCGTTTATTATCTTTATCAAGGTTTGGTTTAACCAATTCCATAGGAACAAAAGAATAACGCCCACCCCGCATGATACACAAAAGTGAGAGACGAGAGAAATTCCCTAATTGTTGATAGATAAACGACGTCTAGGCCGGGGGCGCGGAATTTTACGGATAACGACGCGGCGGTCCCGATGCACCAGAAGAGCCACGACCGAAGAAGGGGAAAACCACGGCCTAACCCTTAATTTATAAGAGCCGGGGACGGTTAAGGTGAAAACGGGAAACCGCGTAAAACGTGGAAGTCGTGGGTTGACCACGCGGCTTGACCCATCATTAAAGGTGCTGGGTGGTTTAAACCGACTCATGAATTAATGAAGCATTTAATTAAAACTTTTGTGCGCGTTTCGGGTTTTCAAGACATTTTTAACGAGGCAGAATAGGGTTTAAAACCCTATTTGCGAAAAAGGAGTGTTACTGGAACAACTCGACAAGGTCGGGTGACGTCGGCCGGTTCCGCCGATTGGTCGCATCGATCGGTCTCACCGATCGGTATCGGCCTCACCGATCGGTCGCACCGATCGGTATCGGTCTCACTGATCGGTCGCACCGATCGGTCTCGCCGATCGGTCGCACCGATCGGTCTCACCGATCGGTCTCACCAATCGGTGGCACCTATCGGTCTCGCCGATCGGTGGCACCGATCGGTCTCACCGATCGGTCGCACTGATCGGTCTCGCCGATCAGTCTCGCCGATCGGTCTCCCCGATCGGTCGCACCGATCGGTGGCACCGATTGGTTGCACCGATCGGTCTCCCCGATCGGTCTCACTGATCGGCCTCGCCGATCGGCCTCGCCGATCCGTACACCTTGAGGATTCGGGTTTTTTTTTGGCAAAGGACGAGACAAAGGGGGGGGGGGTCTGGGTCAGGGTCATCACATCAGATACCTCTTAAACGATTCTCGTCCTCGAGAATCAAAACAAACCAGAAGGAAAGAGAGGGTCCAAACAACCACCTACGAAAGATACCTCTTAGGAGTGAACCCCTGCTCTAAAAACACTCCCCTGCCAAGAACCAAGCAACATACCACTCCAAACCGCCCGGTCATGTGGGTTTGGGGAGTTCACCTCCCCCATGTCAAGATATTATCCGCTTTGGGCGGCACTGACTCGCCCGCACGGGTTTAATCGCATCCACCTTAATGCGTCTTGATTAGGGGTCGGGTTCCCTCCTCCCTTTAGCCGGGGCTTTCTACACATAACAGAGGAAAGAGACTAGTACATTTTATAGCCAAAAGTCAAACGTTCTATCACCACAGGCACAAAAGGTACAAAGCTCAAAACAACTCGGGGTATTGGGCACGCATCTGTGCTTCCCTCTCCCACGTACTCTCTTCGAGGCCGCCATGCCTCCATAACACACGAACCAAGCCGATGGTTCGTCCATGGAGCACTTTCTCCTTGCGATCCTCGATCCTGACTGGCCGTTCCTCAAAGGTCGCGTCTTCTCCCACATTTATCTCTCCCCAGTTGATGACATGAGAGCCATCATGTAAGTACTGACGAAGCTGGGAGACATGGAAGACGTCATGGACCCTTTCCAACTGAGGTGGTAGGGCCAGCTGATATGCCACTTCGCCAACTCGCTTCAGCACCTCGAAAGGTCCGATGAACCTAGGGGAGAGCTTACTCCCCCTTCCGAACCTCCACTGCCCTCGTCGAGGGGAAACCTTCAAGAACACATGATCTCCCACCTCGAACTCCAAGGGCCTCCTCCGACGATCAACATAAGATTTTTGCCGATCCTGAGCTGCTTTCATCCTCTCCCGCACTAGCTGGACTTTCTCCGTGGTGCTCTGCACTACTTCTGGTCCAAGAGTACCAGTCTCACCAACCTCTACCCAGCATAAGGGTGAACGACATGGTCGTCCATACAAAGCCTCAAAAGGGGCCATGCCGATAGTAGAGTGGAAACTGTTGTTGTAGGCAAACTCTACTAAGGGCAAGTGTCGTACCCATGATCCTCCGAAATCCAGAACACATGCTCGCAGCATGTCCTCCATTGTCTGGATAGTCCGCTCTGTCTGTCCATCAGTCTGAGGGTGAAAAGCAGTGCTAAGGCGTAGCTGGGTGCCAAAAGCATGCTGTAACCCCTTCCAGACTCATGAGGTGAACCGAGTGTCCCGATCTGAGACGATAGTCTTCGGAACTCCATGCAAACGCACCACCTCATCCACGTACCTCTGTGCTAAGGTACTCACAGGTCCCGACTCCTTGATAGCCAAGAAGTGAGCAGATTTTGTCAATCGATCCACCACTACCCAGATAGCATCATGCCCGCCCTGAGCTCTGGGTAGTCCTGTGACGAAGTCCATCGAGACGTCGCCCCACTTCCACTCGGGAACATCTAAAGGATGCAACAAACCACCCGGAACGTGGTGTTCAGCCTTCACCTGCTGACACACCAGGCATTTAGCCACAAACTCTGCCACTGCCCGTTTTCCCCCGGGCCACCAAAACTGTCCCCTTAGGCCTTGGTACACTTTCGAAACACCCGGATGTACTGCCAAGGCTGAGCTATGGAACTCACGAAGGACTTCATCACGCATCACCTATGGAACAAACAACCTCCCATGAAAGAGCATCTGATGTCGGCTGTCCTCCGACCATCCTTCCGGAGCGTTCCCCTGATCGACACGATCCCGTAACACTTCCACCTCAGGGTCTCCCCACTGAGACTCTTCCACTTGCTGCAACAAAGAGGACTGTACCGTCATCTGAAACAAGCAGCCTCTAGCACCTTCCACCCTTGCGTCCAAGTGCAAGGCAGCCAACTCCCCCATCGCCTTCCAAGCATCAGCAGATTCCTGAACCACTTCCTGATGCGGCTTCCTGCTCAGGGCATCAGCCACAACGTTTCCCTTACCTTTAGTGTACGAGATCTCAAAGTCGTAGTCTTGGAGAAACTCGACCCACCTCCGCTGTCGCAAGTTCAAGTCACGTTGGGAGAAGATATAGCGCAAGCTCTTGTGATCGGTGAAGACCACAAAGCGCTCCCCAAAGAGGTAATGTCGCCACAGCTTTAACGCGAACACTACTACTGCAAGCTCCAAGTCATGGGTGGCATAGTTCCGCTCATGGGGGCGTAGCTGCCTGGACCCGTAAGAGATCACCCCTTGTTGCTGCATCAAAACGCACCCCAGGCCCTGTCCTGAAGCATCACAGAATACCTCGTAGGTCATCCCTTCTTCTGGTAATCCCAACACTGGGGCACTAACCAGCTTTTCTTTTAGGTAGCTGAAGGATGACTCGCACTGCTCACTCCACACGAAAACCTGGTCTTTCTTGGTCAAGGCCGTCAAAGGGGCTGCTACCCGGGAGAAGTTGGGTACGAATCTCCGGTAGTAGCCTTCCAGTCCGAGGAAACTCCGAACTTCCGCCACATTCTTGGGTGCTGCCCAAGAAACAATTGCCTCAACCTTTGATGGGTCGACTGCTACTCCCTGCTCAGACACTACGTGCCTGAGGAAGTGCACTTCTCGTGCCCAGAACTTGCACTTTGACAACTTCCCATAGAGCTGGTGCTATCGGAGGACCTCCAAAACTGTCCTCAGGTGCTCTGCATGGTCCTCTTCTGACTTTGAATAGATCAGGATATCGTCGATGAATACCACCACAAACTGATCCAGGTACTCCCAAAAGATGGAGTTCATAAGCCCCATGAACACGGCCGGGGCGTTCGTAACACCAAAGGGCATGACCACGAACTCGAAGTGCCCATACCTGCACCTGAATGCCGTCTTCGGGACGTCGCTATCCTTCACCCTCAGCTGGTGGTACCCGGATCGCAGGTCGATCTTCGAGAACCATCCTGCCCCCTTCAGCTGGTCGAAAAGGTCATCTATCCTCGGAAGAGGGTAGCGATTCTTGATCGTTACCTGATTCAGCCTCCTGTAATCGATGCACAACCTGAGGCCACCATCCGCCTTCCTTGCAAACAAGACTGGAGCGCCCCATGGCGACGCACTCGGACGGATATAACCCCTCTTCATCAGATCGTCAATCTGTATCCGCAACTCTCGTAGCTCCGAAGGTGCCATCCGATAAGGAGCCATCGAGATCGGACGAGCGTCTGGTTGTAGGTCTATCCCGAACTCGATATCGCGTCGAGGGGGTAGAGTCGTCACCTCCTCAGGAAAGACGTCCATAAACTCGCGGACGATCTCTGGCACCTCCACCATCTCAGCATCTACTGACTCCACTGTCATCTCGGTCAACAAGGAGAGGAGAGGTTCCTCCCTACTGTTTCCCTTCGGACTGCTCCGCTCGCCGGTGAAGGTAACACGCTGGCCGTCCAAACCTGAGAACTCCAACCTCCTTCTAAAACAGTCGATGACGGCGCACACAGAAAATAGCCAGTCGATGCCTAGGATGACATCGTACGGCTGAATCTGTAGCAGAAGGAGATCCCTAACTGACTGATGTGGCCCTAACATCAGTCTACATCCCCGACAAATGAACAGCAAGTCGGTCTGACCTCCAACTGGTGTGCTCAACACCAGGGGCACTGGAAGTCTCTCGGCATCTAGACCCAAGGCACGGGCTAGACTGGGTGCAACAAAGGAGTGCGAAGATCCAGTATCGAACAAAGCATAAGCAAGAGTGCCAAACACATTGATCGTACCTCAAACAACCTCTGACCCTGCTGGAACCGTTGCCTCTGCGGCGTGTAGCTGTCCACGCCCAGCTCCCCTACCCCTCGGCTGTCGGCCACCTCCCCGACCACGCCCTGGTCGAGGTCCCTGGGGAGCGCCCTGAGGTCGGCCTCCTCCCCCTATGTCCGCCTGCGGAGGAACGTGAGCTCACTGTCCCTGCTGCTGCTGCCGGAAGGGTCTGGCTGGATACTGCTGTTGCGGCGGATGCTGGGGATGACTGCCACTGCTGTACTGCACCCGATCGGGGCACTGACTCCGGAGATGTCCAGGGCTTCCACAGATGAAGCACCGTGGTCCCGAGCCTGAAGGGAAAGAACGTGGGCCAGGGGATCGAAACAGAAACTGCTGCGGTCTGCTCCCTGCGGGTCGGAACCTGGAGGGTCCCGATGCTGGAGGCCTGGTGCTGACGGCCTTCCCCTTCGATGGTCCCAGCTGGATCCCTTCTCGTGACACTCCGCCCAGAGCATGCATCCTTTCCACCACTTCGGCCTTCTTCTGGACCTCTAAGTATGTCGGAAGGGTAAAGGGGGTAACAGCATACTGGAGGGAGTGTCGGAGCGCCTCCTCCAAACGTCTTGCCCGAGATTCCTCATCGGGAAAGAGGTCCGGAGCAAAACGTAGGAGGTCCTTGAACTTGATTCCAAGTTCCTTCACAGACATTCTCCCCTGCTGGAGGGAGAGTAGCTCCTGCCTCTTCTCCGCCTTCATCGTCGAGGAGAGGAACTCCGCCTGGAACTCCTTCTCAAAATCCGCCCAAGCAACCTCAGACTCTTTCCTATTCCCCAGGTGAAGCATCCACCACTGACGTGCCGCTCCTCGCATCTGGCTAACAGCCAAAGGAACCCAGTATTCGGTCGGGTCCCGAATCAAGCCGAAGGCTATAACTAACTCCTCTAGCCAGCCTTCCGTCTTCATATCGGAGGTGCTGCCCTCATACTTCTCGAGGGCCTGTCGTTGGAAGGCTCGAAGAGTCTTCTGCCACTGGTCGTCCTCTTCCTCTCGATCAGCTCTCTACCGATTGGCCAAAGTAGTCTCAGGGGTCTCGATCGTCTGTACCACACGTGGTCGCCTTCCAGGTGCCATAGCTGCAAGGTAAACAAGGAATTCCTAAGCCCAAGTAGTGGAGAATATTGTTCTTAGAACTTATTAAGATTTAATTTATTCTTAATTCCCAAGACATCCCAGAAACACAAGAACACAAGTCATTATGATGCATGTACCTTTCCTAGGGTCTCTACCCTGCAATCAGTGTGGCCTCACTTGGTCGTTCGGTAGGTCCAGAGTCCTTGCATCGGATCACGGGGGGCCCTAAAATCCCGTGTCCTAGCCAGTCTTCCCTGGCCTAATTCACGCTCCAAGGTCACCCAAAACCGTTGGCTTACCACCCCATGCAATCCTCACTGTGCCTAACTCCAGACTCCGTCCTATCTCTCAACCCAACACACCTCTGATACCATTCTGTCACGACCCGCCTTCACCAAAAGGAGGGAAGAGTCAGCGGATTGCCAGGACCTTCCTTCTTTAAGTTGAAGGAGAGATAATGACCCCCAAAACCCGCCTTCAATAGGTCCCGGATTAGAGACTAGCACCAAGGGTATAGAAAATTCTCGCAAATCGAAGGCGTTACCCTTTTTATTATTTAGGATCGGGAAAAAGGACAAGTCGACCTCTTAAAAAGGAAAAGAAACAAGTTTATATAAATGAACCCAAATAAAGCCCCCCATGCATGTTTAAACAGTTTACAACAAGGTACAAGTACAAAAGAAAAATAAAGCTCTCAAGTACAATACCAAAAGAAAACAAAGGTACGACAACAGCGACAACTCCAACTGTCCGACTAATAGGGTCCCGCGCAGCCCTGGGTGTCCTCCTGGAAACCTGCAAGTAAACGTAGGGTGAGCATACAAGTACACTCAGTAGGGAAAACCAAGACTCTCGTGCACAAGTGGGGGAACGTACTAAAGTCCCGTGAGAAAAGAGTGAACCAAACAACTAACAAGGCAAACTATCCATCCCAGGCCTCACCAAGGCTCACTCCCCAAATAACGCAAGTCAAGTAATATATATAATAAGAGCACATCGATGTTTGGGTACCCCGCGCCACTTTCCCACTGGTTATTGAGACATCCTACGCATCGGACCAATCCCCCCATTCTCACCGCAGTCCCACTGCCACACCCGCCCACACACACCTGGGCCTCAACCACACGCAGTCCCACTGCCGAAAACCTGCCCGCACACACCTGGGCCTCAACCGCACGCAGTCCCACTGCTGAAAACCCGCCCGCACACACCTGGGCCTCAACTGTCTCACGTAACCACGCCCGAAGACACCTGGGCTAGAGGATCAACTGTCACGCCCGAAAACACTTGGGCCTCATCCTGAAGACACTTGGGAAACCACCTGCCGCACACACCTGGCCAACCACCACGACACCCCGCCCGATGGTTCTTGGGCTAATAATGGACTTCAGGCCATCACAGCCTGCCCGAAGATACTTGGGCTATCCGGGAAAGGGAGCAGAAAAGGAGCTAATAACCAGCCACTAAGAATAGTGTTGGGAAAAACACCCTTCCCCCATAAATGGGGGTGTTCGGCACTGAGTGCTCAACTTGGGTGGGACGCGAATAAGAAACGCAAAGCTACAAGTATAGATATAGGTAACAAACACTCACCCAAAAGCCTAGGTTTTTCCTAGCCAACCTACAGGACACAATACCACTACGTCCGAGTCACAGTTCACAACCCTTGCCCACAATACCATTTATCCCATTCTTATTTCACGTTCAGTCAAATGTTCAATTAATTTCAAGCACTACTGGGCAACTACCATAAGCATAACCAAGGAAAACGTCAAAAGCAAGGATCAACCAAAGCACTCACACCCGGTTCTGTTAACAGAGGATCTCTCCCCAGTTTGTGATATCAACAAGTAACCATCTGGGTTCAAAACTCACAACCACCGAAAGTATAAAAGAACAGGGGATCCCATCCCCTCCCACATTTCCAGCAATCGGCCCGAAAGGAAAACAACCAACTACCGCTACCAGCACAAGTCAGGAATTTTCAGGTTTAAACGACTTAACACACTCCATGATTTCAAAATTCCGTGTGTTCTAACCGTTAGTTATCACAGAAGGGTTGATCCTGGTGCTTTCTATTATTCAGCCGGATATATGTGATTAACAAATTTCACAGTAGGAGTTCACAATTTCAACAACCCATTTAAAACATCACGAAGGGATTCATCAGCGCACATACAACGACCACCAACGGTCTCAATTTCCAGAAGAATATCGACTAGCACAAAACAAAAAGGATAAGCACAAGATAAAGCATAAGCAACGATCACAACCCCTTCCCCTTCTTTCTTTAGAACTCCGTTTATTATCTTTATCAAGGTTTGGTTTAACCAATTCCATAGGAACAAAAGAATAACGCCCACCCCGCATGATACACAAAAGTGAGAGATGAGAGAAATTCCCTACTTGTTGATAGATAAACGACGTCTAGGCCGGGGGCGCGGAATTTTACGGATAACGACGCGGAGGTCCCGATGCACCAGAAGAGCCACGATCGAAGAAGGAGAAAACCACGGCCTAACCCTTAATTTATAAGAGCCGAGGACGGTTAAGGTGAAAACGGGAAACCGCGTAAAACGTGGAAGTCGTGGGTTGACCACGCGGCTTGACCCATCATTAAAGGTGCTGGGTGGTTTAAACCGACTCATGAATTAATGAAGCATTTAATTAAAACTTTTGTGCGCGTTTCGGGTTTTCAAGACATTTTTAACGAGGCAGAATAGGGTTTAAAACCCTATTTGCGAAAAAGGAGTGTTACTGGAACAACTCGACAAGGTCAGGTGACGTCGACCGGTTTCGCCGATTGGTCGCATCGATCGGTCTCACCGATCGGTATCGGCCTCACCGATCGGTCTCGCCGATCGGTCTCACCGATCGGTGGCACCGATCAGTCTCGCCGATCGGTCTCACCGATCGGTCGCACCGATCGGTCTCGCCGATCGGTCTCACCGATCGGTCGCACCGATCGGTCGCACCGATCAGCCTCCCCGATCGGTCGCACCGATCGGTCTCACCGATCGGTCTCACCGATCCGTACACCTTGAGGATTCGGGTTTTTTTTGGCAAAGGACGAGACCAAGGGGGGGGGGTCTGGGTCAGGGTCATCACACCCCTGCTATAAGGAGAGTATCTCATACCTATTCACCACCCTTATCATCGAAGAAAGGAACTACAAATAAAACTATTTTTGGATATCATCCCAAGAAATATTTGCCTCCTTTCACTCCCTAAGATATAAGATCCAATGCTGATGTAGTGTTACCCACATCTAACTAACATTAAGTGATACTAGATGATCAACCCTTGAACAAATCTAGCTAAGATAAGTCTCATACTCCTCTAGCCAGCACTATATCTCCAAATCTGAGATGCTCTACTTATACAATGCTAGTCCCTGATGGTGGAACTTATATAATGTCTTCCTCCAAAGCCCATACTCTTCAACTGGATAAACCTTCCTATGGTAAACCAGGTCAGTCTTATTGTTACATTATTATTTAAATAATCACAAATCAAGTTTGTTTTATTCCTAATAAATTCAATGTTTTATGATAGTAATATATTTTCTAAAAAAACTGTGAAATCTAGCTAAATGTTGATCTACCCTGAGTTATAATGAGCTACCATAAGTTAAGCATGGTATTGTTAGCTTATCATGCTACCACCAAGACAAGATACCATTGAGTGAATCTACCTCTATATTCAATAGTTCTACAGTCAGTTAAAATTGAATGATCACCAGATTTATCTACTGTCAAAAAGATCTATCACTAGTATATGCTATTGTTGCCTAATGGTACCTTCAAATGCTCATACCACCAAGATATGGTATCTTCACTTGATGATATCATCAGTTCAGTGGTGATAACACGAAAATGGGTCTATCGTTCAGAAGAGATACCATTATATGGATCTAACACTAATGAAGAGTTATCTCTAGAACAATCTACCACCAGTAAAGCTACCACGAAAGTGATACCATAGCTATCTATAATTAATTTCAAAATTAATTTTCCAATGGTCAAGTTTAAGAATTTAATGGAAGAAAGAAATAAAATAATTTGATAATTATTGTTCTCAAGAAACTCTAGGGCTATATTAAATAAAAATTTAGTACTTTATGGATTTCTAATCAGTACAAGGATCCTGATTATTTTAATATTATCCTTCAACAAATAATTAGACCTGAAGTGCTATAAACTTAGAAGAACCATCCTCATGTGTTCATAGAGACACATGTAACTAATATTCACATGCATGAACACAAAATCATTTACTCTCATATGTTTAGACAAAATGAATATGAGAAACATATGTGTAGAAGCTCTCTAAAAGTTACAGACCGAAATCAGAAACTTTTCAAGAATTCCATGACCCCAAGTTTTACTACAATTCCCTTGAAACTTGTTCAATATCTTTCGAAATAGGATTCCAAAGAATTAAAAATTATTATAACTTTTTATATTGATTAGCACTAAAATTCATCATGTATAAAATATTATTCCTTCTATTTAATATTTACATTCGATATGTGTTTTTGTTTTACTCTGTATTTTTGTAAAACACAGTCTCCAGTTATAAAATTGAGAGTACTTGATAATTTCTCAAATACTTTATTTTTTATTCCTATAAAAAACTATAGAATAGTTCATGTGTGACCTAGTATTATATTTTAACCTACACATAACTCTAGAAGATGTTCAGTGCCTGTAATTCATTGAGAGCTATTGTTTGTAAAACCTAATCCAAGTTATGGATCAGTTTATTTAATAATAAACTAATTAGTATAAGTTGATTTCCAACTAGAGGGGATTAAGTATTATCTTGATACCAAATTGCTTGTTGAATTTATGATGTGATCTATTTGTTTTTCTCAATTTATTTTAAATAAAATGTATTTCAATTTTCTTATATTCTAAACGAAATTGTACTTTGTAGTTAATTTAAACTAATGTTTTATATACTTTGTTTGATATAAGTAGATTAGTTTCAAAAGTTTGAGTATTTTCAAAAGTATTTTAACTGAGTTGTGATTGATTTTTGAGGAACTTTTCAAAATACCAAATTATATATTTATACTATTTTTTAACTATAATTTTTTACTGTATTGGGGGATTTAGTTTTTAAATTGTTTTTAAATAAAAAATTTATTGGAATATCCATTCACCCCCTCTTAAGTTTACCACTCTGAATAGAATTTGGTATTAGAGGACTTTCAAAATATATTTTTACTATGTTATAGTTTTATTTAAAGATCTTAAGTTTATATTTAATCTACATTTATTTATTTATGGATAATCGTATTCAAGAAAGAACTTCCATTAAATGGATTCCTTATTTTAATGGAATAAATTATGCTCTATGGAAGATTAAAATGAAAATTCATTTAGAGAGCATGATATTTGATATATAAACCATAACTGAGGATATATATATAAATAACCTCAAGATACTAGATATTCTTGGAGTGATACCACTAAGGAAACATATGACTATAACTACAAATCAATGAATTATTTATACAATACCTTAAGTGAAGAAGAGTTTAATAGAATATTAGCTCATGCTACTAATTATGATATTTGGTATTCCCCTGTTATATCTCATAAAGTAACACTTAATGATAATGAAATGTGCTTAAATAACTATAATATTAATTATGATACCTTCAAGATGAATACTGATGAATATATTTTTGACATGTATCTTTGGTTCAGTGAAATTGTTAACAGAATGAATTCCCTTGGAAATACATTTACTAAAAGGGATTAATTCATGTGAATTCGCATATGATTACCAGATAGAAAGAGAGGAACATATTAATCCATAATATATTCTTACAATATTATGACACTACTAGTAAAAGAGATAATTGGAAATATCATGATGTATGAAGAATAATTATAAGTAAACAAAGAGGAAGTTAATGAACCAAAGAGAAATTTAGTATATTTCACTATAAAAAAATTGAAAACTAGTGGTAGTTTAAACAGTCTCTAAATTTTTATGGGATGGTTTATAGAAACCCCCACTAAAGTTTGCATCAGCATCCAACCCATGCCGGTTTCTTCCATTTAGTGGTAGTTTTTGGGAACTATCATAGAATGTTTGTTTAGAAGTAGTTTTCCCTCCCAAAAAAATTCATAGAAATAGAAGTATTTTAAACTACCACTATATCCCTAAGATATTTTTGGGAGGCAAAACCACCACTAAAACAAAAAAAACTACCACTAAAAAAATAGATATTATATTCTAATAGTTTAAACCACTGCTAAAAACATTCATCTTTAGCGGTGGTTTAAACCACCGTTAAATAAAAAAATTTAGAAGAAAAAAATATGGATATAACATATGAAGCCCCAACATAGCCAAATAAAAATTGAAACTAATAAACCATAACAAAATTTATCCCTCCCACCTCTAACAAACATTAATAAAGATCCCATTTCAAGTACATAAGAATCAATATATTATCTAATAATATCATAATACACATGATCAGAAACAAAATATAATCTTGGGGATCAATAATATTGTAACCATAACATTTGAAATCATTAGACATAAAGTTACATAAGTTTAGTTTGAAATCATCTATTAATTCAAAGTAAACCCTAATCACTACCCGATGAACTTTTCTCGACATCCTCTCTCTCTTCATCCCCACTCCCTACTACTATAACTTTCATGATAATTATATTGAAAATTAAATAGTGTTGTATATTTAAATTTAAACTTAAAACCAATAAAATTTTGTGTACTAACTGATTTTGAAGTTGTGTGATTTACCTGCTCACTACCATCCATCAATGAAATATCACTGAGACATATCCAATCATCTTATGATATAATTCAACCAATGCTTTCTGCAGAGCGACGAAATTTGAATCTTCCATCTTTATAAGATACTCTTATTACTGAATTTTTAATTTACATGGAAACAAAATCCCTCTTTCAAAATAATCCTATGTAATCATCCATCAGGACCCCATAGAAGTCAAAAAATTCATCCAGAAAAAAATAAATGATAACATTTGCACCACATTGAAAAAAAAATCTATATATCTATGATAATTAATGACTTCACATATAACATAATTATTTGATAAATGAATGTATTAGTACACATAAAATCATTTCATCTTTCAATAATTTCCTTTTCCTCCTCTATAATTACTTTATCTACTTCATCCACCCTTACAAGACTAGTATTTTCAATATCAAGATGGAAAAATTAGTTTTCTTTAAATTGTTGATGGGATTCAATGTCAGAGGTCAAATATTCCACTTCATCACTCATATCATACAAGCCTCTTTGTTTTATGTGAACAACTACACTCCACCCTTCATTCGCGACATTTTCCACATAATATATCATTTTCGCTTGTGATGATAAGATATATGGATCATGTAATTCATGACCACATACATCTATCAAGAAAGAGAAGTTCATAAAATTAAATTGAAAGGAATATCTTTTAACACCCCTAATAATATCGAACTAATTGAATTTGAATAAAATAATTGGAAATTTCCCATAGTATTTTAATTTGATAATATCAATAAACTTTCTATAGTATCCCACTTTAGAAAACATAAATACACCACTATTTTGTGTTTTCAAACCCTCTTCTTGATCGATTATATAAAATTTAAAGTCATTCACATTGTAAGTGTCAAACTTTCAAGCCTATTTTAGAGGACCTTGGTCCATAAACTTCAAATATTCTATCAAATCATCTCGAGTATCAATATTCATGATCTAAAAAAACTAATATACATTATTATATTTAAAAAATATGTGTGTCAACCTAATATCTATATTGATTTAAATATTTATGAACTTACACCTCATGTAAACCATTATACATTCTCTTTATTAACAGATTATGTTATGTATTTTTCATTTCATGTTCAGATTATTATTCTTCTCTTTGTTTGTATCCTGAACTCTTCAATAAATGAACCTATAATTTCATTATTCATCAAAACATGTCTATGTTCCTATAATAATTCCATTTATGTCTATGTAACATTTGAAATCCTTCTAACTGATCAGCTAATAATAGGAATTATTTTTAATTTCCCTTGTAGTTGATATTGAGTCGATGTATTGTCAACACATAAAATTCAACTGAATCTTGTGTTAATATTATCCAAGTATCTAAAAAATGTAAGACGCTTTTCTTCCAAATAGGCTTCAGAAATAGAGCCTTAAGGATGAGATTTATTTTTCATGTATGACTTCAAATTCTCAATATATCTATGAAATAAATAAATAAAAGATAATTATGTATTTAATGAAGTTCTAAAAATTACTTACATAAGATGAAAAATATATAAATTAAGTACCTCTCAATTGAATACATCCATCGATAATGTATGAGGCCTCCTAATTTAGCTTCCTCGACTAAATGCATAGTTAAATGCATCATGAAAGTAAAAACTAATGGAGTAAAGATCATATCCATTTCACAAAGTGTCAATACAAGTATCTCTTGAATGTTTTTAATCTCAAATGTTTGTCATGTTTCTCACATAGTTGTCCAAATAATGTGAAAAATTGGAGTACAATAGTAGTAACCTTTTCAGGTAATAATGTATGCAATTCCAATGGTAGTAACTGCTGTAACAAAATATAAGAATCATGGCTCTTCAATCCATGTAAACTATAATGATTTAAGTCAAACAAACCTTGATATGTTACATGAATACCCCTAAAATACCTTCACATGTTTTAAAATCTAAGGAATATAGATTTATCCCTATTTGTAATTGTAAAAATTTCCAGAGCATAATTTACATTATCATCTTGCCACAGATCATTCTTTTTGTTCATTGTTTATAATTACTTCTTAGAATTGAGATGGTAATTCAATTTTACATGCTAATTAAGCAATTTTAAGATAAAATTATCACAAAGATTCTTCTTAATATTCATAAAATTAATATTATGTTGCAAAAAAATAAATTCCCAATATGGAAGTTTGAATAATATACATTTTTTCTTCCATTGTTGCGTTCCGATTTCACTTGAAGATGAAATTTGAACTCATTTCCCACTATCATTAAAATGATGAACCTTCCCAAATTCTGTTTCAATATTTCAAGTTGTGCCAATATTTTATAACTTTTACAAAACTTTAGAGGTAGTCTACAATCAACAGAACCATTGAATTTTGACTTGTTTAGCCGAAATCTATGAGATGTATCAAGAAATATTCGATGACACAAGAAGCACAATTTTTTACTGTGAGGTATTCATTTGAGATCAAAATCAAAGTTAGATATAGGATAATCCAAACCCATGTAAGTATTCCAACCTTATAAATTACCAAGTCCAGGGAAGTCACTAATGGTCCACATTAGATTAGCTGTCATTTTGAACATTTTCTAGAAGATGCATCATATTCCTCAACATCATTGCTCCATAACTCCTATAATTATTCAATTAAAGGTTTTAAGTATACGTAAATATCATTTATCATCATTTTTTTTCTAAGAATAACCACTTAAATGATAAAAAACATTTGTTTCATACACATCCACAGAGGAAGATTTTTAGGTATCAAAACAACCATCCAAATTTTATAACTGGTTCTCAAAGTCCCAAATGGTTTGAATCCATCAACAGTCAATCCCAATCACACATTCCTAGGATCAGATGAGAAATCTATATGTGATGAATCAAATGTCTTCAATTATTATTAATCACTTGGGTGTCACATTAACCCATCATTTTTATTATCTATATAATTCCACTTCATGTGCTCGACAATTTTCAATGATCTGAATAATCTTTGCAGTCAAGGATTTCAAGAAAAGTAATAAAAACCCTTTATAGGTGTGTTCCTTTTCTTATTATTCATATTAGTATGTTGATTAATACTTCCAACATCACTCATTGACTTCTATTTGGAAGAATAAATTTTTTTACAATCCTATCTGCTCAAATCCTCTCCCCAATGAAGCATAAAATCATTGGGACAAACATGTATTTTTGTATATTTTAGAGAAATATTGTTAACAAATTTTTTCATATAATAAAAAAACTAAGGTATCTTAGCTTCAATAAATATATCACACAACAATTACAATATTATTCTCCCATCATAGGATAAATTGAAAATTGAAAAATCTAAAAACTCCTCTAAACCATTAGCAAACTGAGGTGTGTTCCATGGTAATGTGATCCAGATTTTATCCATACATATCACAATGTTACTACACTTAATCAAAAAAAATAAAACACATAATTATTACTAAGTAGTAAAATAGATAAATGTAAGTGAAAAAAACATAACCCAGGTAGTTACAAGAAGAGTCATATAAATACTAAAAAGGTCAAAGTAAAAAAATAAAATCATTCATGGATAGTATTATATAAAATAAAAGCAAGAGAAAAATCATACAATCATTAATAAACACACAAATATGTATAAAAAAATCATCCCCTCATGGGATCACAAGTCTCCTTGGAATTAAATATAATCACACGAGGCTCAAGAGGGTCTCACACATTTATAAAATTATTTTTCTTAAAGTGTCAATGAGGCTTTCATAAAGGGATTTAGAAGCCAATCCATTTTTACACCATTTAAAAAGTACATTTGAAATGTTCTATGAAAATATTTTATCAAAACACATATTGAAAACAAATTTAGAAATCTAAATTTTCCCATAAAATCACTTTTTAAGGAAAGAGAACCATCTTTAAAATAAGTCAACTACTCTCAAGATCCCATTTTTCAAGACCAAACTTTCATGTTTTTAAAAGATTTCAAGACACCATGAGTCTTATTGTCTCAAACCCATTTAAAAAATATTAATGTCTAAATACCATTAATTCTTAAAACATACCTCTAAAACAAAAAACACACATTTTAAAGAAAATTGTTTTGTTGAACACCCCTTAAAAAAATATATATGTGTGCCATATGATATCAATCATATATTATATCATGATTTACTAATGGAAGAAATATATGCAACATAAAATTTTTATAATGTATCAAATAAGAAACAATACACAATTGGATCAGATGATAACCAATATTAAATCAACCAAAATAAGCATATCAAAACCAAATTTAAGGGGGTCATGAATGAAAGGAAACTGTCATGAAACTTTTTGAGAAATCTATCTAATAGAGGCCTGAATCGACTCATTATGTACTATAGGTGAATTCAAAATCCTTAAAGGCTATCAAAAAGTTATAGGGTATCATATACATACAATGGGAATTATTTCTCCCTTGAATTAATGTAAAATAATCAATATAAAACTAGTGAATAATAGACTTGACCAATCCATACGTTAGACGTCCACACAAAATTAGATATATAGAAATAATACATGAAGTATTAATGAAATGTTAATAAATAATTCCTCCACTCACTCTAGTTATTTTCCCTTATAAAAGGTACAAATACACCTCTAACATTCCTTTTATTTTTTCATAATTAGATATAGTGCACCAATGATAAATTAATGAAAGTAGTAAATTCCTAGTTGGAAAATTTAAATCTAATAAAGAGACACATAACTGAAATCTTTTAATAGTAAAGTTTGATAAAATAAAGTAATGGACACCACATGCCAAATGTGACAAAATAATGTTGACCTCAGATCAATCAATGCTCTCAATATGTCTAAAATAATTATGAAGGAATGAAACTAAAATTATAGATATATATGAGCTATAACTATGTAAGAATTACAAATATAAACCACACCCCAAGTATAAACTATAAAAAAAATATCTGTTTAGCTCTAGTTTAAACTAAATTATTAAAATATAGGTTTTTATTACTAATATCATAAATAAATAGAATATCCAAAACTATTTTTATAAATGTTCATTTATATTATTTAAATGGAAAAGATCACCTTAAAACATTTATTTTTAAATCACACACAATATATGAATCAAAATTATTTAATTTTAAATTTTCATTTAAAACCAATGCTTAAAATTATTTATAAAATCAACACACACTATAAGAATTAGGGGAAAATAAACTAAGTTTCCATGTTATAAATAATGTGTGGAAATAAAAAGAATCATTTTCAAGTGCCACACATGTCAAGAAAACAAGGGACTCTGATAAACAAGATGGTCCCTATTATCAATCTACTAATAAACTAATAGTTTCATGGGATCTACCTAATGGATATTATGGATAGGTAAGCTCAAACCTAAATTTCTATATTTTAGTTGAATGTTCTAGTAAGATGTCACTATCTAGTGTGGGGGTTAACATTATTTAGAACTATGACTAGTAGAAAGGGAGCCCATATCATCTTATTTATCATACCCTAGAACTATTGGTCACATAACCAAATTAAATCAAGGGTGAGAAAACAAGAAATTAATGTAGTCGATACATGAAAAAAACCATATCAAATAACCAACCCTCACCCCTATATCCCTCCCATAAAACTACCCCGATTGTATATCCATCACACAATATAAAATACAATACATGACCCTAGGTACATTATCCATGTTAACAAAATACATATGGTGTTTTGGAGGATCTATCCAACATGAATAGATTTATCAATCCCTTAATTTTTTCAAAAAAAACTTAAAATTTTATTTTTGATGCCAATAGATAATGATTCCATTTTTATATTTTTACTCATGTTCACATACACATATATATACTAATATTTATCTTGATGCACCTATTCACATATTTTAATGTTAAGTTTACACATAAATAAATATATGTATATATATATATATATTCATAAACATTATATATATATATATATATCAATGGATGTTTTAAGAAAAATTGAATTTCCATTAAAAACAAAAATTTTAAAGAGATAATGTTCCATCACATTGTATTTCAAAAATCCATTCGAAATATTTTTTATAAATATATTATAAAAAAATTATAAAAATTATATTGTACAAACACTTTTTAAAAATCAATTCAATTTTCACTCCTCGCTTGAAAATTCATAAATAAATATTTTAATTCATTTTCCAAACCAAATGGGGTCAAACTATTTCTAAACATCTCAATTAATTTTAAATAATTATATTAACACTTTTTAGATACTTGTTAAGTCATTTTCCACATGAGATTCTAATTAAAAGAATTATGCTAAATGAAGAACACAATAAAGCCTTTATAAAACCCAATTTAACATTCACAAAAAGGCATAATTAATTAAAATAAATATTTAGAACATCATTCAACACAGGGTTCATAAATATAATTCTTAATCATGGGGAATCTCACCTCAAATCAATGATGAATGATCTAGAACATGTCACCTTAGTTGGTGTACAACCAAAAAAGTAAGAATAGGTCTCTACATAGCCTAATAACTGATGAATCCACAAAAATGGGTTAAATTAATATCATAGGCTTATTCTAGAAGATGTGCATTGATTAGGGGGAATGAAAATTAAATAATAAAGAGGATGGTTACCCTTAAGATCTCATGTTACTACAACTTCGGTGTGGGATCGAGAAAAGGAAACGACTCGAGGGAGGGAGAAGTCTTGGGAGAGGGTGATGGCTCTATAGATGGAAAGGGAGGGGGAGACCAGTTGGGGGGCTGTGACCGCAATACCAATACGGGATCATAGGGCTTAGCCTCATAAGGATTAATAGATATTTGGGTTCTAGTGGGGGGTGACGACGACAGTGTTAGGGTTTGATGTGGGTGGGGGGATCTTGGGGTGTTGGGGGAGGAAGATAAATGTGGGGAGCAATGTCTTGTTTAAAATAAAAAAGTACTATTTAGTGGTGTTTTTAAAAAAAACCATGAAATGATTTAACTTTTTTTAGAAGTGGTCTATTAAACCGCCACTAAAAAAATATTTTTTTGTAGTGTTTTAAGACATTTGAATAAAAAAAGATAGGATTAATTTCAAAAGTTTGAGTTATGAAGAATCACCATCTGAAATTAATAAAGAAATGGAACACCTCACCATATGTTTTAATAATTTTTATAGAAATAATTTTTTTTTTGAGAAATACAAATTCCTAGGAAAGTATGTCAAAAAGGGAATTTGAGAAAAGATTGGATGAAGAGTGATTCAACCAATGAAGTAATATGTTATGAGTGTAAAAGGAAAGGACACATTAAAGAAGACTATCCCAATTTTAAGTATTATAATAAGTATGAGTAAAAAGGAAAAAGATAAAAAAATTATATGAAGGCTACATGAAGTGACTTAGAGGATAGTTCAAGTGAATCATATCCTAGTAGAGAAGAAAAAAGTAATATGGCCAATATTTTTTTTTATGAAAAAACACATCATAGGTACTAAAGTTTTTCTTAAATCCCCTATACATATTTATGTTACTTTTGAAACTAAAAATAATGATGATAATATTTATAGTGATGAATTATTCAAATATTAAAACCTTATAGAAGACACATTTAATGAATTAAAAGATAAATATAAAAGTTTAAAGGAGAAAAATGCTTTGTCAGCTCACTTTAAAACTGATCTTACTATAGAAAAGGATAAAAAAATATCAACTTATAAAAGAAAATAATGAGATTAAATTATCTAATGAGAAATTAAATAAATTTCTAGAGTGATTTACAAATGGAAAATAAATGCGTACCTAGATGCTTGGTAAACAGACTACTCCTAAGTATACTACTAGAATTGAATGCCTACAAGAAGAGAGGAATATATATAAATATATATTTTCCCAAGTTCTAGTTCTGACAGTTCTACTAGTACTTATTATTCTACTAGAACTAATAAATTGTTTTTTTCTGAAATTTTAAGATTTTATTATAGCAAAATATTAAAACAATTATGGATTCTTCATTCACGTATTACTAATATTTCTATACCCAAGAAAATATAGATACCAAAATCATTTTTGGTTTATATATATTTTATAGGAAACTTGCTTGAAGTGTTCCAGTAATAAATTATGGTATCTTGATAGTGTATGGCCCAGATATATGATTTGGGACTACTCAACTTTCAAGAACCAAATCAAATTTGATGGTGGGAATACCACTTTTGATGAGAATTCTGAAGGGAAAATTATTGTACTTGTCCGAATCGGTAACTCTAATAGAATTTTAATTTCTAAAGTTTTATTTGTTGTTAGATTAAAGTATAATATTCTTAAAATTTCACAATTATGTGATGATGTTTTTCATGTTAAGTTTGAAAATAATTCTTTCATAGATTTTGATGCCAAATATATTTTAGTTTTTACTTCCCTATGAAATTACAATGTTTATGTTGTATATTTAAATTCAATGTTTTATCAGAATGTTTATTATTTGAGTTAATTTCAAAAAGAATATTGGATTTGGAATAGGAGACTAGAATATTTCAATATTTACTCTCTTATAAATATATCTAGGAAAGGTTAATCAAGGATCTATGCAAACTAGAATTCTCAACAGACAAAGTCTATAATCCCCATGAAAAGGGAAAGTAACAAAAAAATTCTTCCAAAACAAATAAAGGAGTGTCAACTTATAAAACTTTAGAGTAAGTTCACATGGATTTTTTTAGACCTTATAGAGTTTTTAGTTTATCTAGAAAACATTATTCTTATGTTATAGTGGATTATTATTCAAGATATACATAGGTGTTTTTCCTTGCTCATAAGAGTGAATCTTTTTCATGTTTTCATAAATACACTAGATCAGTAGTAAATCATAATGGGATTAAAATAAATAATAGAAGAATTGATCACGTATGTGGGTTCGAAAATCAATAATAAGAATCATTATGCTCACAACATTTCTATAGTCACAAATTTCATAATCCTAGGACCGCATATAAGAATGATGTATTAGAGAGAATAAATAAAAACCTTAAAGAAATTTAATGGATCAAGATCAATGAGTATAATTTACCTATATTTTTTTGTTATTATCTATTCACATAAATTATTATATAATTAATATATTTTTAATTAGAATTATCTTAAATAATACCCCTTATGGATTATGGAATGGTAGAAAACCAAAAGTCAATTACTTTAGAGTTTTTTTGTAAAGTCTTCATACTCAATATAAAAGAGAATTTAGACAATTTTTATTCCAATTGAAATGAATTAATTTTCCTTTTATGTTCTACATCTAGTAAAACATATAGGGTGTTTATTAAAAGGACTAAGAGTGTGGAAGAATCAGTTCATGTAAATTTGTATGAGATAGATTCACATGAACCTAAGACCTATTTAGAAAATATAGAGTATGATATTTCCATTCTGGACATAAATTCTAAACCAAAAGAAAATTCCATTATAAATCTTTTAAATAAATCTCCCAACTCCAATGAATATCCTGAAATAGAAACTATAAATAAAAATGAGGTGTCAAACACTTTTATTCCTTTAAATATTAGGACTCATAAATATCACACCTTACATGATGTTGTAATTGACCTAGATAAAGGAACTCACACGAGAGCTTATCTTAGAAATCAAATTTAACATCAATCATTCATTTCATAGTTTGAACCTAATAACATCAATGAGGTAATTAATAATGGATTTTGGGCAATTGAAATTCAAGAAGAGTTAAATAATTTTTAAATAAATAAAGTATAGGAACTAGTAGAAATACCCAAAGAATACCTAACTATTGGCACTAAATGGGTATTTATAAACAAGGTTTATGAGTCAATCATAATAGTTTGAAACAAAGAAAGGCTAGCTGCACAAGGATATAGTCAAGAAGAAGGTGTGGACTATAAGGAAAACTTTTCTCCAGTAGCTATATGTAAAGCCATCAGGATGTTTCTTTCCTATGAAAAATATTTGAATTTCAAAATATATAAAATGGATTCCAAAATTTAATTATGAAATGGTTATATTGTTTGGGATTTTTTGTTTAATAAACCCTTGGATTTAAAAACCCTCACGTCGCAAATCATGTTCTTAAATTGAAAAAAATATATATATGGTTTAAAACAATCTCTAAGAGATTGTATGATAGAATCAACTATTTTTGATTTAAAAAGCTTTTACTAAAGGTATATAAGATCCTAATATTTTTTAGTTATAAAAAATATTTTTATGATATTATTTTTGGATCTTCACGAAATTATTTGTGTACTAAGTTTTCAAAAATTATGCAAAGTGAATTTGAAAAGAATTTAATGAGTGAACTTATATTCTATATTTGTTTTAATTTTTTTCAAAATAAACATGGAATTAATTTAAATAAAATAAAGTAAAATAAATATATTTTAAAACATTTTGGTATGGATAACACTAAAGGTAGTCATGTTCCCATTAATACTAGCTATAAACCAGATCTTGATGAAGCTGGGAAACTAGTCAATCATACCACTTAAAAAGTTATGATTGGAAGTTTATTATACTTAACTACTAGCTAGAATTATATAATATTTAGTGTGTGTATGTGTTCTAATTTTAAATCAAACCCAAAAGATTTACATTTACTTGCTATCAAAAGAATTTTTAAATAATTCAAATGCTTAACCAATTTAGAACTATTTTGTTTCCTAGAGGATAATAATTTTACTTAGTGAATTATTCAGATGCTCATTTGGGTGACTATAAATTAGATAAAAAAAGAAACTCTAGAAAATGTCACTTTTTTTGAAATTCTATCATTTCTCAGTGTAGTAAGAAATTGAATTCCGTTGCATTATCCACTACTGAATCTATGTATATAGTTGTAGGTAGTTTTTGTGTACAAATTATATGGATGAAACACACATGACTGGACTATGGTTTTTAATTTTTACATGACCCTATAAATTGAGATAATACAACTTCAATTAAAATTTCTAGGAACCCTATGAATCATTGGATAACTAAACATATTGATATAAACATCAAATTTTGATTGATAATTTTCAAAAGGGTGATACAACTCTTGATTTCATAGGTATTGAACATCAGATTGCTGAGATATTCAAAAAAACATCGAACATTGAAATATTTAACTATATTAGTCATGAACATGGAATAATATGTTTTGGTTAGTCTCGTATCCTAGGATTAATTATTTTTCTATTAGAAAAATTACAAAGTTGGTGATCTGCCATTATTGATCGACCATTGGTGATTGAACATTGGTGATCTACTATTGGTGATCAACCATTAGTGATCATCTATTAGTGATTTACCATTGGTGCTCTACTGTTAGTTATTTAACATTAGTGATATACCATTGATAATTGACCATTGAATTCTATTGTTTGGTTTATACCTTTTTTGTTCTTATTTTTGAGTACTTCCCTTCATTTTCTACTGCTTTTTTATCTAGATTATTTATTTATTATTATTCATTTTCTGATTTAAAATACCTAAATGATAATATTTCACCTAAAATTAAATATTTAGAAACCATTAGTTTCTATCACCTCCTTTAAAATATTTTCTCTCTATTCTATCTTGACTCATGACCTTTCACCTACTTCCTTCTTCCTTCAAACCAGTTTGGAAATGGTTCAGGTTAAGCATCTTGTTATGTCACCAAATGAGTCATGTCCCATGAAGAAGTTACGAGGTGAATTCATTCGACCTATTATTTAACCAAAGAATCCCCAAATCTCATCTAGAGATATATTTTCTAAGAAATAAATAGATATTGACTAGTTGGTCTCAAGTAAGTCACTCATTTTGAAGGTGATAAAGGACTAGGTATGGGTTGAATGATTCTAGAGGATCAATTGACTATTCTAACCTAGTTTGTCTGGTTTTATTGATTTATAGAATATGATTTTGGTGAGAATAAAGATGTTATTAAGACTATTATTGGTGGTAAAGAACTAACCATTTATACTAAGCAGTCAGTAAGGTTCCTCAATGTTCCTCATAATGGTATATCTAATGATTTCCAAGGATTTATTCCTTGTAACATTGAGACTTTTTTGTATGAGGATGATTTTTTGGAGTTAACTAGGAATTATTCTATTCAAAGTCCTACAACTGTAGATCATGATGATGAGTTCTATTTACTATTCAAGTTTATTCAACACATGATTTATCCTAGAAAGGGGGACTTTAGAATCATGAGATATCAATATGTATTTTTATTATTTCTTATGAAAAGAGGATATATAATAAATATCTGTAGATATTTTATGGTCCATATAATAGAGTTGAGAAATACCTATTCTAGGAAAACTCTTTGTCTTACCCTAAGTTGATTTTAGCTAAATTATAAGATAGAGGTTTAGTGCATGAAGGTAAAGAAAAAGAGACCAAATATGGTGGTTTCTACCTAAGTCATCTGACTTGTAAGAGGATGAGGGTAAATTGGAACCCTTGTTTGATGAAATGGGTGGTTGATAATGATAAGTTATATGATAAGTTTAACCCTGTGGAATATCTTACCAGACACGGAGACTTGGTTGACCCTATCTTAGAGCCATATGTGGTTTTGGTATATTCATATGATGATTAAGCTGAGACTGAGGAAGAAGTAGAAGAACCTAGAATCAAGGAATAATTATAGGTGAATGGTTTAGTAAAACTGGGAAGTGACCTAGATGTGGCTAAGATCCCTATATTTTCCATTATATTAACTAGTACTCCACTTTCCTTTCCTACCATAAGATCCTTACTAAGGAAAGATGATGATTTTTAAGAGAAAAAAGTATATAATGGTGATCAGATTATTATGTAATCTTTTGAGACATCTGAGGATGTAGCAGTGCTATCAGTTGACTTTGATTATGATCCCGATAGAGGAGATGTGAATGATTAATCTCATACTTATCATTATATTAATAATATTAGTAGATCTACCAGTGGTGAGTGGAATGGTATAACACCATCTGCTTTAACTAGCTAGGACTCCAGTGATACAGATGATCCATATGTTTAGGAATCTGGTAGTCATGTTGAGTTAACAACCCATGATAGAGATGATTATTGATCACCTGATAAGGGGGAGAAACCCCCATGATATTCTTAGCTTGGTTTGGAATACTCAAATTCATAGGATGATGATGGTGATAATGATGATGATTAGGGTAGTCCACCAGAGAATGGTGGACCTATCATTTTTATTGAGCAGATGGATCCCAAGGGATCATTAATAGAGAGGATTGATCAGAACAGTCATTTAGATGACTTTATGTCTAGTGACCCTACTATAGAGACTATATATGAGGTTTTTTCTATTCTTAGCTAGCAGAGGAATCCTCCTCCACCTACTTAGCCTCCTCCTTCTAAGTATGTGACGAGAGATGATTTGGATATAATTTAGGCCAACCTATTATCAAATATTGGTGGGATGCTTAAGTATTCCTCAGTTTAGGAGACCAATATTAATGAAGAAGGAACCGTGATGATATTCACCTTGGTTATTTCTCATTTCTAACCTAGAATATTCTTGAATATGGAACAAATTGGGATAAAAAAATAAGAGTTTGGTAGAGAAGATGCATATGTTTCAGAGAACTATGGAGTACATGAGTGAAAACTTTACTAGAAGGGTGATATATCTTTTAGAGAGTATAGAGAGTTTCTCTACACATGGAGAATTTTATTCTAGAATTCCACATCCTATTGATCCTGCTTCAGTGGATGAAAATTTGATTAGATCCATAGTTAGAGTGGATATTCATTCGATGATGGATGGTCTTTCTTATTTTCATCAGGATGATCCTTTCCAGATCAATTCACATGTTGAGAATATTTATAAGTTAGTAAGATAATTTTTAAATGAGTAAATTAGTGATAGAGAGACCATCACTAAAGCTATTAAATACTACCTATCAATAGTTTATTAAAATCATGAACTCAATTCTCATTTCAAGTACTTGGATGAAAACTTAAGGATACATCCTAAGACTAAGGACTTCAAAGAGAAAGTGACTCAACTAAATACCTTAGCCCCTCTTCTCAACCTTTTTATGGAAGAGAAAGATAATTTCTAAAATATATGGATAATGGATATTGAGTAATCACTTAGTTTCTGGAGCTAATGGAACCCCTTTTTTACACCACCAGGACTACAGTGATAGCTCTAAAGTATCCTCATCCACCCATTCCCTTAACTGGATCTATTTATACACCACTCTCTGTTCCTTTATAGACTACCTCCATTGATGTGATCCCCTTCTACCTCACTCCTTTTGAAGCTGTGAGACAACTTAGAATTGTGGCCACTATTGGCATTGTCTTTTGGCCACCCAAACCTCCAACTCCACTTACCTCATATTCTATTCCTCCTTAAATTGGTAAAGAAAAAATACATGTTTGATCCTATCTCTCTCTAAAATAATGATGGATTTCTAGATTTTGAATAGATTCTAATAGGGCTTTTTCTTGTAATCCATTTTTTGATGTAATTTTCTGACTTTTATATCTAATTAAAATCCTATTTTATTTAACTTAATGTATCTTATTACATTTCCTATTATATTTATAATTTTTATAATCCTAAAATGGGGGGTAATATGTATGGAATTTAGTATTTAGTATGTATGAAATTTATTTTTTATAATTCCATACATAAATGTACATTAATAAACTAACCTAAGCAAACTATATTTTATTCATCCCTTAAAACCTATAAATATGATTTTAAATGCCATGATTTTTGGATCATCAAAAGGGGGGATATTTTTAGAACCTTCCTATTTTAATAATCACAAATCATTATTGTTTTATTTTTAATGAATTCAATATTTTATGATAGTAAGCTGTTTTGTGGAAAAATTGTGAAATTTAGCTAAGTGTTAATTTATTGTTACTTATAATGAGATACCATTAGTTAAGAATCATACCTTTGTCTTATTATGATATCAATAATAAAAGATAACATTTAGTTACACTACCACTATATTCAATGGCAATAAAATTAGTTCAAATGGAATGACCACCCAACTAATAAACCATCAAAACGATATACCTTCAATCTATGCTACCATCACCCAATGCTAACATAAAACACTCATACCACCAATATATGATACCATTTCTTGATGATATTAACATTTAAATGGTTCTACTTCCAAAATTTATCTACTATTTATAAGAGATATCATTATATGGATCTACTGCTAATGAAGAGCTACCATTAGAATGATCTACCACCAATAAATATATTGCAAGAGTTATACCATAGCTATCCAAAATTAATTTAAAAATTAATTCTCCAATGGATAGTTTAAGCATTTAATTACATACAAAACCATGTAGATTTAAGAATTGTTATTATTAAACAACTCTATGACTATCTTAAATAAAAAACTAGTCTTTTATAAAATTTTTGATCAATACAGGGATCTTTATTATTCTAATATTATACTTCAATGGATAATTGTACATATAGAACTATAAATTTAGAAGAACCATCCTTGTAAATGTAGAGACACACACTCAATTGAGTGGAATATTCATGAACACAAAATCAATGACTCTCACATGTTAAGATAAAAGGAATAAGAGACACATTTGTGTGGAAGCTCCCAGGAAATTCATAGACCAAAATTAGAAGGTTTTCAAGACTTCTGTAAACCCATTTTTATACTAAAATTTTGATAAAACTTGTTTAAGATCCTTCCAAAGATTAATCCAAGGACATTAGAACAACTAAGTTTATTTAGGTTGAACATCAAAAAAATTCATCATCATAAAAATATTGATCTTTCTATTTAGGATATACTTTTGAAATGTGATTTTGTTTTACTATGTATATGTGTAAAACACATTCTCCATTGCTAAATTAGAGAGTAATTGATACTCTCTAAAATATTTTATTTTGTATTCCCATGAAAAACATTGTAAGAGGTCCTATGTGACCTCGTATTCTATTTTAGTCCACGCATAACTATGAAAGAGGCTCAGTGCCTAGAAAACCTTGAAAGATGTTGTTTTTAAAACCGGATCTAGGTTGTGGATTAGTTTATTTCGTAACAAAATGCTTATCAGTATGTGATTTACAAGTATAGGTGATTAATTCTTATCTTGAGGTCAAACCCCTTATTAAGTTTCCACAATGGTCTATTTGTTATGTGTAGTTTATTTTACATCAAACATGTTTTGATATTTTTATCTTCTAAATAAAACTATACTCTAATAGTTAACTTAAAATAGTATTTTATATACTATGTTTAATACATGTAGATTAGTTTCTAAATTTTGATTATTTTAAAAATTATTTTAACAAATCTATGATCGAGCTTTTGAGAAACATTTCAAAAGATAAAATTATATATTTATTCTATTTTTTATAATTGGGTATTTTTACTGTATTGGGGGATTTCATTTTTAAATTGTTTTTAAATAGAAATTTCATTGGAAACTTAATTCACATACTCTTGAGTTATCCACTCTGACCAACATTCCTGTTGAATCTCACCAACATGAACCATGGGAAAATAATGACCAATATGCATCTTTGAAAATAAGGAAGTAAACTCGTAAGATTGGTAGTATGGAAATCCTTTTAAAATTATCTTAATTAGATTCATTTATAATTTTCCAAAAAATTACCCCAATTTCAAAGAAATATACAAAAAATCATGATGCATGTACCTATAATAGATATCTACCGCACAATTAGAATTACCTTTCTTATCATGTTAAATAAGCTTAAGTTCCTTTCATTAGATCACAGGGGGCCATAAAATCCTATGTCCTAGTTAGTTGCCATTTCTTATATCATAGACTAAGTTCAAATGATGTTTATTACTTAAAATACCATGAAATCATCACCAGTTCCTAACTCAAAAATCCATCCCAATTCTCAACCAAAGATTTGATAACACTTTTTTATAACCTACCCCCACTAGTAACCCCTCCCCGACCTCAAGTGAAGAAAAGAGTGACCCCTGATGCCTACCTTTTATCAGCTCTATGTTAGTGATTAATACTGAGGGTATATAACATGAAAATGAGATTTATTATCCTTATATATCCTAGGAAAAAAATTATAGATCCACTAATCGACACTATAACATAAAATAAAATAAATCCCACAATTATCAAAATTAATGATTTATCAATTAAATACAAGTTTTGAAATAAAAATACCAAATAAAAGGTTCTAGGAACAAACTTTACAACCAATACCAAACTTCGTGAGATTATTTTCCATCATGTTCACCAAAATCTACTTGGAAACTTGAAAAATAATTCATATATATAGGGGTGTGAATAACATGTCTACTTAGTAGGATTATACATGAGACCTCTCATGAATATGTGGAATAATCATACTAATTATCTATTGAATAAACAACAGAACCAACATGAACCTAACATGTAAACTATCATCCATACTAACCGAGACTCACTCAACTAATATTTTATACATGTACAATTACATAATATCAGAAGAAAATATAAAAAGTGTAACCCGTAACTATTTTCCCACTGGATTTTCATTCTCATATCCCAACATTAAATTTCTTGTGCTTTTAATCCCATCCGTAAATATTCTAAAACAAAACCTACCAATCCTATCACATCATATGTGGTTTAGACTATAGCCCTACCCATCCTAACCCCCCATAGGGTCCAACATCTTATGTTGGAATCATTCCAACCATACCATAACCTCAACCATACCACATTCCACAACCATGTCATCCTCATCATCCCATATCCACTACCATATATCATGCATCATCTACACATCACATATCTAGTATAGTTGGGTATCATGAACATACAGGACATCAACCTCATACCCTCCTCCTACCATGCATGACCCCCACCATATATTATAACACAAATACCATATAGTTTTTTCTAGTACACCACATGATACTCTACATGATCATACCAACCTCATGTCATTACAACCTATAATACACTTATAAGGGGGGTCAGGGAAGAGGGGGTAGTTATCCTTTTATTCCCTCTCTAATTTTGATATTGGAGAAAATACCTAAAACCCAAAAAAATTTGGAATCAATAAGAATATATGACTTGGGCAGGGCTTGTATGAAATAAAAAGAAAAAATATCATATAATACAATCACAAAAAATCCTAAACTATCCGGTTCATGTCTAAATACATTATCACATCCCATTAACATCACTGCATCTTCATCACCACACACCACCACCACGGTCAATTATAACACCACAAACTATCCCACTTTCCCACACAAAGAAGTTACAAAAATAATTCAAAAGTTATTATTTAATCCTATCAAAACTCCATTTCTATATTTACCATTTATCAACCAATTTATGTTCATTAATACATTTAATTTCATATTTATTGAAAAACCAACATAATACACTAAACATATTTATTCAAAAATATTACCCATTAATTTTAAGCACGAACATTTTCAATTACATCCATAGTTTATTAAATTATAGCTAGACCAAATTACCATATTTCCATTAACAATATGTTTCCATAGTTACCAAGGAACTAAAAAATCATCCCCACATCACACATAAAACCAATGCATCAAACCCCTTACATCACATGTTGTTAGGCACCATAATAGAATAACCACCATAAACCGACCATTATAAAAATATCCTATAATGCATCTATGCTAACCAATCATATCCCCACAACCCAATACATGCCAAATCTCAAAACTAACAATATGGTCACCCCACACTATCCCCCCAAAATTATTTACAAATAAACATATATTAATCAAAACACTGGTACATGGTAAAATAATGAAAGTCACACCCAATACCATTAATAATATACATCAATATTTCTATTAACATTATGTCACATTGGTTTAACAACTATTATATTGGAATCAATCAATAAATTCAATATTTCACACACAACTAGTTTATTAACAACATTAATTGTTTAGAATTTTATTTGAGTTGATTTTAGAAAAATAATAACAAAAATCAAACACAACCTTAATAATAAAAATGTTTTCTAGTAATAGTAGTGAAAAAACATAAATCACATGAGTAGTGTCATATAAACAAGTATACATGAAATTCACCTCATTACCTTCATTTTTATTTATTCTAGTTTATTATCTTCATTAATCTAATCTATATAATCCACCCAATGAAAGAAATATCATGTTAATTTCACATTATATAATGAAATAAAGATATTTCTCAAACCCCCTTCCTCAACCAATGCTTTAATAATCATTGAAAAAGAATAGTTTGAAGAAAAAAAGATCTCAAATCCCAAATCATGCAAGGTAACCTAAAAAACATAGAACATTCCAACCCCCATACCCACTTCTATTGTTTTTATAGATGAATAATATGAAGAAAAATTAGGAGGAATAGAGTAAAACTCACCTCATATTTCTAAAGCTTGATTTATAGTAGTTGAGGACTAAATGAATCCAATAGGGTCTCTAAGACTTAAATAGATACACCTATGTTCTTTAGTTGTTCAAGATAAATCAAAGTTATTAGAGGAAAATTAAAGAGGATTCCCAACTTATACTTGTGATGAAAAATAGTTTATTGTGGCATAATATACCCTTGTCTTGTTGGGATATGTCAAGTCTACTGACCCTTCAGATATCACATAGTGAATCCCTTTGTATCTTACTCATTCAAGAATCATTTAAAATTCCAATTCAATAGGGTCAAAGAATTTTAGAACCATGATCTTAAGCATTTTTATACAACACTGATTTAGGAAGAACTACTGAAACATATCTCCCAAGCTATACACCATGATGAACATGGACATTCGATAAATTTCAGCTATGGAATATATCCACCAAACCGAAGACACATCACACTATGAAATTTCCCCTTGTTCTATGACTAGGAAAAGTAGAACCACACATCTCTCAAATCCAAACTTGTCATGCCATAACCCAAATTACCATGCCATGACCGCCCATTTTTAGCTAAAATTTCAACTCCCATAACACTCTTCTTTCTTCAAACTCTTTTTAACACCTCTAATAACCAAATATCACCAAGGAATGGTCCATAAAGGTATGAACCTTTAAAAAAATCATGGAGATACATTCATGAACACAAAATCTTTATATTTAAACATCAAATGACTCTATAATCTATTTTATTAGGATTTTGATAGATCCAAGCTATCCTCATCCACTTTGAGATTACCTACACATTATCTATTATCACCCACATCATCTCTAGCCATGTAAGAGATGTCCCACCAATATCCATCAATAAAATTTGATACATGTAAGGTCTTTTATAAAGGCCCTCAAAGGGTTCTATAATAATAGTGGATCAATTTTTGTATGTGAATCCCACTAGGGGTGGGTTATCAGACAAGAAGTAACCAAAATCTAACACACAAGTTCTAAATATGTCATCAAGAACCTGAATGATACTCTCTATTAAGGAATCCATTTTAGGGTGGAACACTACACCTAACCACAACTATATCCTAAAATAATCTTACAAGATCCTACAAAAATGAAACATGAATTAATAATATTGACCAAAAATGATCATTGAGGGTACTCCATGTAATCTGATAATACCATATATGTATAGTCATCTTGACATCTCTATCAAACATTACTCTTGAATAGAGAGAAAGTGCATTGAATTGATAACTTGATCAATGACCAGCTATATAAAATCATAACCCTTAACTGAATGTGAGATTCCTATCATGAAGACCATTTATATTATACTAATACTCTAGATCCTCAAGGACCTGATTCAAACTCACTAAGACCTAATTCTTATCCTTCACCCACTAATAGGTGAGGCACTATGATACAAACATTTCAAAACTTATCTTCATGTTTATTTACCACACTAAAACCTAATATTATAGTATATATTCATCATTAATGGATATAATACTAAGAGGAAAGTGTGGAACTTCCTCAGAACCTCCTCATGCATCATGAATAGAACCAATGTCTTCCCTTGGAAGAGAATGACACACTCCTAACCGATGAAAAATCCATCAAAAACATTGTATAAGAATATTTGGTCATATAGGGTCTCATAATAAATGATTCCAAAATGGTCCTCCCTTATTCACTAAAGAAGTGTGGGGGACCAACACCATCGATTGTAGGTAAAAAACATCTCCCTCATCTAAAAATGAAAAATATATAAATTATATCTACTCATATACCTCCTCTACCCACTGATCATGAGACTATCTACTAATTATATTAACCACCATGATTCATTTCCCCAAGGGTAGATATTATTTTGAAGTCATAAACCTATCATAACTCCAACCATAACCTCTACCTCCAGTTAAGATCTCACTAGGATAAAATAAAAATGTGACTCTTATGATTAGTGTATATAATGAATCATTAACCTAGATGATAATTTATATTAGTTTTTAGGTTGATCACTAATACTAAAACCTATAGGTCTTGGGTCATGTAGTTTTTCTTTTTAGTTATTAGATTCCTAGACTCAAAGAAAATTATTATCAACCTATACATTATCTAACAACCAATTCCTATCTTAGAGGTGTCAAAAAACTCCATATACTAAACATATTCCTCTAATAGTTATAACATGGGAACACTGGTAAATCATAACTCTAGATCCTTGAAATCTATCTTCCTTTCATTATGTGTATTTTAGTTTTGAAAATAGCATTTTAAAAGGAAAGGGCATTCCAATATCCAAAAGTGTTTTATATGTTTTTAAAAGAGTTTTCAGGGGTTTTATAATAAAAGGGCGAAAGAATAGAATGTCTTATCCATGATATGGTGCTTCAGTATTATAGATGAAGATGGTTGAACCTGATAAAACTTGTATAATGAGTGATACCAATATAGCTTATATGATGGGTGAGCCCAATATATTTCTCCAATGCATTTTGTAATGTTTCTTATATTTATAGGTAATAATGAGGGATTTAACTGAGGATGTTCTCCTATAGATCTAACTAGCCTCCAATTATTTCTTACATGAGTGAACATATGTTATGAATATGATTCTATAAGTGGTCTAAAAGGGTTTCTATTTGGTCACTATGGTTTTATTTGACAAAAGTGTGTGTGTTTTTCATGTGTATTTGATTTATTTCATATGATCAAAGAATATTCTAATAAAAGTAAAAATTTTATGGGTTTCATTTCTTTCATTAGACTAACATATTTCTTTCTTTTATGCCCCTTACTAAGCTTTTTCTATTCATACTACCTTTTTAAATTCTTTTCACTGGGCTTTAAGAATAAGAAAGTGTAAATAAGAAGTGAAGTCGAAAGTCATGATGATTTTTCATGAAAAGACAAAATAATTTATTTTAAATGTTTTATATTGTGATAAAATAGATATTGAAAAAATGTGTCTACTTTATAATATATATTTTTGTTTATGTAAGAGTTGTGACCTAATTATCTAAAATAATAAACCATAAAGATACTTGAAATGTGAGAATGTGAATTATAGTCTAAGTAAACTTGAATGTGTAATGATTAAGGTTGTGTTTTTATATTTAGTTTCAAAATAAAGGTTTAAATTACTTTAGATGTTAGAATAATGTTAATAGAATATATTTAAAGTATCATACTTTATGGATAATTTTATATGATATATAATTTAGTGATTACCATGTTTCTTTATCTATTACATGTTTTTTTATAATTGTTTTCCTTAGTATAAATAGGTAAACTTAAGTAGAAAGGTATCAAGATGAAAATATACTCCCAAATTATCATTCTAGAATGGTTGGAATCACTATTGATAATTTTTTTAGTGATTTCTAAGTTAACATAGACTATAAATGGTAGTGTCATCCATATTAGAGATCCATTAGATTTAACACAAAGAAATATGTCAATAGTTGAGAATTCAATGAAACAACACCCTCCAACTTTCACTATAACCTCAAATCCTGTGGTAGTTGAAGGATGGATCGATGCTTTGTAAAAGATATTTGAAGTCGTGGGTTGTTCAAAACATCAAAATGAAACTCTTTTAATTTATCTTTTTGATGGTGAAGCTGATCGATGGTGGTCTTTGGTTAATAATACCAGAGAGGGAGAAGATATTTATGCCATGGAATGGGAAAATTTTATGAATATTTTCTTAGAGAAATATTTTCATGAGTTTTTTCAACTTAGGATGGAGAAAAATTATTGAAATTTAATAAAAAAGATAAATATACAGTATTCATGTATGAAACAAATTTTAATATATTGGATAGGTATGTACCAAATTTTATTCGAGGCCTTGATAGTAAAGTTAATAGTTTCTTATTAGGATTAAAACCATGTTTATGAAGATATTTGGCCTAAAAAAATTTAAAAGTTATGATAAATTTCTTCATTGTGTTGAGAAAGTTGAGAAGGATTTTGCTGACACTTATATTCCTTGAGCTGATAAGAGTAAGAAGTGGTCAAGGTGGTGAGAAATAGAAAAGTATTCGACTAAGAAATTTATAGGTAGGCCATAACATGTTCCAAGTGTGGTAAAAGTAATTTTAAGGAATGTTTGAAGTGGTCTAGAAAGTTTTATAAGTTTTCTTCATTTGTTCATATGGATCGTGTCTACAAAAAAAAGAGTCACAAACAATCCAAGAATGGGGTAACAGATAGCCAACCAACTATGATATTTTTTTTAGTTGAAATTAATTTGGAAATTATGCTAATGTGTGTCCAAAGTTTATTACTCATGGTAAAAATCATCAATATTGAAAGAAAAAAGTCATGGAAAAATAATTTTCTATCACTATAGTTGATGTTGGGACATTAAATGAAGTGGTGACATGTAAGTTACTTGTTTATTTGAATTATGAAAATACCTTGTTTGACTATGGATCTTCATTTTACTTTATTTCTAAGAAATTTTAAAGTAAAATTGGAATATAACCTCTTGAAAACGAGATAAAACTTTTAATGAAAAATCTTAGTGTATGTGTTAAAGAAACCAAGATTTATAGAAATCTTCCTATTATTATCAGTGCGATAGGATTTCCTGTAAATCATGTTAAACTACCAATAGTGGAGTTTGATGTTATTTTGGGAATGTACTAGTTTTAATTTTATTATTATAAGATATATTTAGATCTAAAAAATTTATATTCAATGATTTTATACATTTGATAACATATCAATAAGCTGAGAAATTTATTAGAGATGATTGTTAAAGTTACCTAGCTCATATTATTGAAAAGAAAGAAACTATTCTAATTAGTGATATGCCAAAAGTGATTAAATATATGGATGCATTTACTAATGATTTTCCTACCATTATTCACAATGATAGGTTTTGTTGACTTTTGATTTAGTTTCTAATGTTACTCCCTTTTGAAACCACCTTATCAAATGGATTAAGTAAAACATTTGTAATTTTAAAAATAATTAAATGAGTTTATAAAAAAAATTAATTAATCCTAGGAGATCACCTTGGAGTGCTCCTATTTATTTTATTAAATTGAAAAATGGTTTAATGAGACTTTTCATTGATTATAAATCCTTAAATAAATCACCATTAAGAACAAGTATCATTTTCCTCATATCAATGATTTTTTTATTATCTTGAGAGAGTGTAATATTTTTTAAAGTTTTATCTTTTCTCATGGTACCATTATTTTAAGGTGAAGAAGGAATATATTATTAATACAATGTTTTAGACTAGATATAGTAATTAAAAGTTTATATTTATTCCCTTTGAGTTGTCTACTGCACCATATGTATTCATATATCCTATGAATATAATTTTCCATGACTATTTATATAAGTTTATGGTTGTTTTTATTGATGATATATTGGTATATTATAAGAGTTATGAAGATCATGAAAGACACCTAAATATTAATTTTCAAATATTAAAATAAAATAAGTTATAAGGAATATTTATTAGGTATGAGTTTTGGATACAAAAAAATAGTTTCCTCAAATATATTTTTTCTAAATATGACATAACTATTGACCCTGGTAAAACTAAATTTGTTTTAGAATTTACAAGACCTAAAAATTCCACAAAGGCTTATATTTTTCTTACTTAAGTGAGTTACATCCAATAGTTTGATAAAAAAAATTATTGGGTTTTCTAACCCACTGAATAAGTTAATTCAAAATGAAGTTAAATTTATCTAGAAAAAAGAGTGTGGTGGTTGTTTCCCAGAATTGAAAAGAATATTAGTGAATGCTCTGGTTTTATCCCTTCCCTCTAGAAATGGTGAATTTATCATCTATAGTGATGCTTCATTGAAGGGACTTGGTTGTGTCCTGATGTGGAATGATCAGGTAATTTTTTATTCTTCACGTCAACTGAAACCTCATGAGTTAAATTATCATACACATGATTTTGAATTAGTTGATATGGTTTTTGATTTAAAAATTAAGAGGTATAGTTTATATGGGGTAAAGTGTGAAATATATACTGATCAAAAAAAAATTAAGTATATATTCACTCATAAAGAGTTAAAAATGAGGTAGAGTATATGGCTATAACTAATTAAGGATTATGACTTCATGATTAATTATCATCATGGAAAATTAAACAAATTAACCAATGATTTGATTTTAACATATAATTCTATATTAAAAATGTTAAATTTAGAACATAACCCTTTGGTTAATGATTTGATAAATTGTGGCCTTGAAATAGTGTATAAAGGAACCTCCTCTATATTGTTTTAGGTGTCAGTAAAATCATCTCTATCAAAAATAATTAATAAAGATTAGAAAAGGGATCATGTTTTATAGAAAAAAGGTAAAATAATTTAATAAAGTTAGGTTTCTAGATTTTAATTTTGATTAATAAGGTGTTATCATATTTATAAAGAGATTATGTGGGCCTTGTAATTCTTAGTATAAGAGGAAACTGCTGAGTGAAGCTTATAGTTCCCCATTTTCCATTTATCCTGAAAGCACTAAGATGTACAAATATATTTTAGAGTATTACTAGTTTGATGGAATGAAAATAGATATTTCTGAATTTTCCATGAAATATTTTTCTTTTAAATAGGTTAAAGTAGAAAAATAATAACCTAAGGGGATTATTCTACCCTTTCCAGTGACAAAGTCAAAATATGAAAATATATCCATGGATTTTTGTGGCGGTATTTCCAAATAAATATCTGTGTAATAATTAAATTTGGTTTATTATTGATTGGATAACTAATTTTTCCCATTTACTCTCCATTAAATATGTTATGGCTATAGATACAATTTATATAATGTACCTCAAGGAGATATTCAGGTTACATGGAGTTCCTCTCTCTATTGTATCTGAATATGATCCTAGGTTCAGTTCTAATTTTTGAAAAGGCCTTCAGAAGTCATTCGGTACCGAATTAAATTTATATACATGTTTTCATACTAAATTTTATGGAAAATATAAGTGAATGATTATTACCTTGGAATAAAATATTTGAGCTTGTTCAATGTATTACCATGAAATTTAGGATTAACATCTTCTATTAGATTATTTTTTTATAATAACTATTTTCATTCTATTATATAGATGGTACCTTTTGATGACTTATATGGAAAGAGGTCTCAGAATCCATATTGTTTGGATAATGTAGGTGAAATGATGTTATTGGGACCAAAATTGGTTGAAGAAATGGTTGAGAATGTGATGATGATTAAAAAAATATGAGGATGGATCTGAGTAGGAAGAAAAATTTTGTAGATAACCAGAGGAAATATATCTCTTTCTAGGTAGGTGATCATGTTTTTCTTAAATCATATATATGTAAAATTGTTACTAATTTTGTTAAAAATGGAAAACTAGTTCCATGGTGTATTGGACCATATAAAATCTCAAATAAATTTGATCAATTTCCTATTGAGTATTCCTTACTTTGATTTTATATCAGGTACAGGACACATTCATGTTTCCTTATTAATACAATATGTGCTGGTTGTGTCTCATGTTTTGATCCCTAAAGTAGTTCCGTAAGAAAAAAACTTTCTTATGAGAAATAGCTAGTATATATTCTTAAATTTAGAGAGAAGTTATTTCAGAATAAGGATATTCATCAAGTTAATTTTTTTTTGTAAAAATCATATGGTTAAAGAAGAAACATAAGGATCATAAAATGATATGAAGGAAAAATATCCCCACTTGTTTATGTAATGAAAAAAAAATTTGAGGACATAATTTCAAAAAGGTGGGAAGAATATAAAAAACTAGATAAATTTAATATTAAATAAATTTAATGATTTATCAATATTAATGAATAATATATCATATGTTTTATATTCATTATAAGAGTATTGGGTGATTTTTCAGTCAAAAGGAAAAAATATTTATTTTTAACCAAATTAGGGTTTCATGCATTATATGGTTTTATTTAAAATATTTATTTCCAAATTATTGAATTTTAATTTAATAAAATTAACTTTATTTTTGAATTAATCATGTTAAAATTATCTTAGAATTGATTTTTGATAATTTTCTAAATATTTTGAGTTTTTAATGAGTAGTGAAAATTACTGATTTTTTATTAAAAACTGTATTTTAGTTTCAATAATATACAAAGTTATTTTTTTAAAATATATTAAAAGTAAAATTAGTTCCTTTATATTATTAATAGTTCAATAAATGTAATTTTAATCAATATTATACTTAAATTTGGCATAAAAACATTTTTATATTTAAAATAGTCATTTTTTATATCCATTTTTCATCGTGTTTTGTGGGTTTAATTTTAAATTAAATTCTAAAACTTCTATGAATTTAATTTTATAAAAATGATAAAATATTTTTAATAATAATAATTAATATTATTTTATAAGGTTAACTTAACTTTTGGACATAATGAATAGTAAAAATTTGTTGCCACGATTATGGTTAAAACAGTTTTACCCGGGGGTTAAACTAAAGAAATAAGTGTTAAAATGACCTAAAACATGTATAAATTCTATTTTATATCTAAAATTTGACCTTATATCATATAATATCCTAAAATTGTATATTTTTTTCTATTTTATTGAGTAAGACATTAATATATTTTATTCTTTTTAAAAATTACAAGTGTATTCACTTCCTCACAAAGGAAACCCCTTCTTCTATCTTGTACATGCTTCAAAAACCTGTTGTTTCATCCCATACATACCAAAATTACTTCCTTAAATCACTAAAAATATTCTAGAGGGATTGTTTTATCATAAAACCAACCTAGTAAAACATTAGGTATAAACCTAAAGGGATCATCTGAAGAAGATGTATCATTCATAACCGAGTATTTTTGTTTTATTACATCTTCTAACTTATTCAAATCTTATTAAAATATAATGAAATAATAACACCAATATCTTGAATATAATGAAATGTTTTTATGTTAATTTAAGAACCTATATCCATTTACTTCTTCCATCAAATGAGAAACAAAACCATCATTCATGTTTACAATAACCCACCGCCTTGCAATCCGGTGTAATTATTTTTCATTCAATGCATCTCACGATTAGTTATCATGATGGATTTAATGTATATATATGATATTCATAAAATATTTATCATTATTTAAAGATAATATATCATCTAATTTCTTAAATTTTTATCAATTGAAAAATGATAATGTCGTTCGTGCACATGTGTAGACTACCATCACCACAAAGTGATGCAATTCATTTTTCATCACCACATCAAATGAATGATATATATAAGTTTATTTAAAATATAGTATTATATTAATGATATAATAATAATTATTTAATTATAAAATAATACTTTCATTATTTCCATGAAGATTTTTGAAAAATGGAAACATTACTCAAGTATACGTACGAACCAGTATCTCCATGATTGTAACATAGTTCATTTTTCATAAAAAATAGTTCATGGTTGGGTTTAAAATTATAATTTATGTATGAAAATGGTGATTATTTGATTATTATTACTCTATATATGATCTAATAATAAAATCTTTGACTATATTTAATCTACCAAAGTAATCTTGGACACTTGATTTGAATATTGTCAAAACATTTGATGTGAAATTAATTGATTAAGTAATTAAATATTACATGGTAATAATTAAAATAAAAGGAATAATAAAATTAAAAAATATTATTAATAAATTAAATAATTAATATAATTTTATTATTCAATATGATAAAGAACTTATATAATGAGGCAGTCTCAAGTTAAGTGACACTTTAACTTAATACCCCATTTTAAATGTTTTAAAGATTTATCTTTTAAATATTTTTCTTCCACGTCTGTATTAATAAAATTATTTTATGGATGTATTTATATGAAAATAAATGAATTATAAAGGTCATTTTATATATTTTTTTGATTTCTTAAAAAAATTCGAAATGAATCTTTTTACGTGTTTTATATGGAATGTTTTAACGAAAAAGAAAAAGTAGTGT
The DNA here is from genome assembly GCA_963277665.1 of Viscum album. NCBI lineage: Eukaryota > Viridiplantae > Streptophyta > Magnoliopsida > Santalales > Viscaceae > Viscum > Viscum album. The sequence goes on from OY728148.1 coordinate 168,439,216, forward strand.
TCAATTTTAACATATATTGTGTCAATAGATTTTCTAGCCATCACAAATTTTATTTTATGTTTTTATTACTTTATAAGTTTCGATTTTTTCTTTAAATAAAAAAATCTTCTTCCCTTTGTTTTTTTGTATTTTATTTTTAAATATGGGATTTTAAAAGGTAAATGTATTTAAATATCCAAAAGTGTTTTTCATATGAGTTTAAAATATTTTTTCAAAGGTTTTATGATTAAAATTTATAGGAATAAAAAAATTTATTCATGATATAGTAATTGAGAATTATAGAATAAGGTGGGTGAGCCTAATATAGCTTATACGATGGGTTAGCCTGATGAATCTTGCAGGATGGGTGAGCCAGATGTAGCTCTTAAATGTATTGGGTAGCATTCCTTTTCTTCATAGGAAATAATAAGGGAGTCAAACCAAGAGTTTTATCTCATGGATTTAACTAGTTCCCTATTATTTATAATATGAGTGAACATAGGTTATGAATATGATGCTCTAAGTTACCAAAAATGGTTTTTATTTTCTTGTTATAGGTTTTCTTTGAGAAAAAAGTGTTTGTGTTCTCATGTGCATATAATTTATTTCATACAATCAAAGACTCTTTTGATAAAGGTAAATATTTTATGGGTTTTCATGTTTTTCACTAGACTAATGGATTTATTTCTTTTATGTAACTTATTAAGTTTTTTGTGCTCATCCAATGTTTTTTAATTTTTTTTCATTCAGTTTTAAGGATATATATAAACAAAGAATAAGTAAATTTTAATGTTGTGAATATTTTTCAGGAAAAAAATGCATTTTATTTTAAAAAAATTATATTATATGAAAAATGAATACTTATTATAAGTGTAAACTTTGCAAAATATGAGTTTTCTATATAAGATTTATGGGATAATTATCTAAAACTATAAATTGTAAATATCCTTGAAATGTAATAAAGTTAATTATAGTCTAAAAGAACTAGAATATGTAATTATTAAGGTTGGTAACTTATAAGTTTAATAGGTAATAAATATGTTTTTGTGATTGATGATGATTTTTGTATATTTACTTGGACTTATTTTATGTCTCATAAAAATGAATCTTTGTCAAGATTTATTTATTTTTATAAGTTGGTGAAAAATAAAAATGGTTATTTAATTGTTCTTATTATAATTTATAATAAAGGTGAACTTTTCAATTTTTATTTTGAAATATTTTGTGAATAAATGAATTTTTTTTTTAATTTTTCTCTTCCTAAAAAACTAAAAAAATGGTGTTGTAGAATAGAAAAATAGAACTATTATTGAAAGGTCGAGAATTATGTTAAATGAATATAAAATACAAATTTTTTTGGGATAAATATTCTAATAAAACTTGTTATATTTTAAATAGAGTTTTAATTGGACATTTTTTTAAATAAAACCCATTATGAATTTTTTTAAGTTAAAAGAAATAATGTTGGTTATTTCAATGTTTTTGGGTGTAAATATTTTATTTTAAATTCCAATGATAACATGGATAAATTTGATTCTAAAAGTGATGAAGGGATTTTATGGGATATAATAATTAAATTAATACTTTTGATGTTTATAATAAAATAAATATGGTTGTAAAATAATATCTTCATGTAAATTTGTTGAAGATGTTTTGAAAAAGGATTCTCTTTAGAATATTTTCAAGATGATTTTAATGATTTTAATTTTTGGTGAATAAGAACCTCAAGATGATGTAATTATTGAGTGGAAGATTACTCATTATCATTGTGTTCCTAAGTTTTTTAAGGTTCATAAAGATCACCTTATTGATAATTTTATTAGTAATGTTGATTCTAGTGTTAAGACTTGAAATTAAATTTTAATTTTTATGAAAATTATGTTTCTTTATTGTGTTCCTAATGATGTTTTTTATTCCTTAAATGATTCTAATTGGATTATTAAAATGCAATATGAACTTAATCAATTTGATATAAATAATTTTTGGACTTTAGTTGAAATACTTGTAAACAAGCATATTATTAGAAAAAAATGGATTTTTGGAAACAAAATGGTTTAATCTAGTAAAATTAAAAATAATAAAACCAATTTTGTGGATCAATGTCATTTTCAAGAAGAAGGTATAGATTTTGATGAATATTTTCACATGTCTCTAATATTGAATCTATTACAGTTTTATTATCCTTTTTAGATTTTAAAAGTTTTATGTTACTTCAAATGGATGTAAAAAACTATGTTTTAAGATAGTTTTATTTTTGAATAAGTTTATTTTTCTCAACCACTTTGGTTTGAAGATGAAAGAAAATTTAATCATGTTTTTAAGTTATAAAAGGATTTATATGGTGTTGAGAAAGAACCTCATTCTTGGTATAATAGACTTAAAATGTTTTTATAGAAAAATTATTTTAATAAAGGTAAAGTAGATCCTACTTTGTTTATTAAAATAATTTCACATGAAATTTTAATAGTTCAAATTTATTTTGATGATACTGATTTTTGATCTTTAAGTGAATTAATTAATAAAGAGTTTTATAATTTTAAGTAAAATGAATTTGATATGAGTTTGATGGATGAACTTAATTTATTTTTAGGTATTCAAATTAATCAAAAGAATGATGGAATATTCTTGAATCAATCTAAATATTCTAAATATTTAGTAAAGTATTTTGGTTTATATTCTTGTAAAACTTTTAAATACTCAATGAGTACTAATTGTAAATTAGAATTAGATAATTTTAGTAAATATGAATATTTTAAAATATTTAGCAACAAGATTGGAGGATTTTTGTATTTTTCTGCTTCTAGAGCTGATATTATATTAGTTCTTTTTTTATGTGTAATATTAAAATATGGTCCTAAATAATATAACTTAAAATATATTAAGATAATTATTTGATATGATAAAGGAATAGATAATTGTGGATTATTTTATGATAGATAGAATAATTTTTATTTAATTAGTTATTTGGATTCTGATATTATAGGATATATAATTTGTAGAAAAAGAACCTCAAGTATGTGTCCTTTTATTATTATAATTTTAGTATCTTTGAATTTAAGAAATGAATTTTTTTATCTACATACTACTAAAAGGGAATATATCTCTATAAATTAATTTTGTCCTCAATCTGTATTGATTAATGTAACTTTATGAAACTATGGTTTTAATAACAAAAAGGTTCTTATTTATTGTGATAATTATTTTTTTATTTCAATTTCAAAAAACCCTTGACAATATTCTATAACTAAACATATTGTTATGTGTGTTCATTTTATTAGAGATAATTTAAATAAAGGTCATATTATTCTTGAATATATTTCAACATAAAATCAATTGATAGATATTTTTACTAAACCATTGGATTTAAAAAAAATTAAAATAGAGTTCGAGCTTGGTATATTATAAATTTAGTTTCTAAAATATTATTTTAATTTTTATTGGCTTAACTTAATTTGACTTTATTATGGGGGAGTTTTTGTAATTTTAAATCGAATTTTTTCACATCAATTTTTAATCTTCTAGTTTTTATATTTATTAATATAGTCTTTTGAAGAATTTTAAAAGGAGGATATTTTATAAAATCATATTTTGGTTTTATAATTTTTAAAAAGGGAGTTTTTTTCAAGTTTTTATTTTTTAATATTTTAGGTTTTGAATATTAAAACTCTTTGCAGTATTTTATTTTTTACATGTTTATCATAATTTCTGAATATCCATTTTACTAGATCGCTACCTTTTTATTATATCCTGAGATATAGTTTTTGAAATTTTGTAATATAATTTAACATAAAATATAAAAATATAATATAAATTTTCTTCAACTATAATGTTGTTTGAATCAATCTCTAAATTTTTTCACTTTTGTTCTGAACTTACTCTATGTTTTTTGTTATACAATAGTTTTCATTTTATAGTTTACTTTTCTTATTCTTTGATAAAATGAGTTAAATAGCTTAGAACCATGCACAACTTATTGTTTTAGATATCTAAAATATTTATTTAAATTTTCTTTAACTAAGTGAAAGTTTGAAATAGTAATTTGAGTGCTCTAATAAATAACCAAATACTTTGTAATATATTTTTAATTCTATAATTTTTAGAATATGATAGCTACTATTTTTTAATGATAACCCTAGTTATTGGCCACATAATTTCACACCATTTTTTTAGATTGAAAGATAAGATATTTATATATATTTTTCCTTAAATTTAAAGGAAGTTTGAAATGGTAATTTGGTTGCTTTAAAAATTTATTGAAATCTCATAAATACTTCAGTTATATTTTCTAAAAATTCCAGATTATATATATAGAAATTTTTTGATGATATGTTGTGCTAAATAAGTAAGTGTAATTTTTTGTTCTATCCATTATAAATATATAAATTTTATCTATATTTAATTCAACTAGAAAAAAAATTAATTGGATTATTAGAGGGTCTAAAAATTCTCCATGCTTATTATTTTATTTTCTGCTGCAAATTAACTCTATTAATTAACTTTGATAATTTATCTATCCCATTAAAATTTTAATATGGTATATTAACACCCTATAGACCATATCATCTCCATCTCTAAACTAAAAAAAGGTTTTCTTTCTTTATTTTCAAATCTAAATATGTATTGTCTACTTTAATCTTAAATTTTATCTTTATCTCTTTACAGAATGAGAATTTATAACTATTTTATGGATTTAAATTCTATTTAAGACCACATAAAAAGCTTAAAAAGGAACTTATTTTCACTTTCCTATATTTTTTATATTCGAATCCAAATTTCCTTAATTAAACATTAATTATTTTAAATTGTCCATTATTATGGATTCTTTTAAACTATTTTTTATAAATTATTCTTATCACCTTGTCTAAAATGATTTTGTGAACGTGACTTGTAACTTCATATTTTTATTATAATGTGTAAAATGTTTTATAGAAAATCACTTTATGAATTTTATCCCATTTTAGTCTCTTTATCTATAATATATATGTTCTATGGATTAATTATCATGATCACACTGTAAATTCTCTTAAGATATACTTATTTTAGGTGTTTTAAGTTTTTGTATTAATCGATTTAATTCATGGTGTCATTTTATGTGATAACATTTGAAAATGTTTTATGACCCTTTTATCATGGGTTTTTCATTATAAGATATATGGTTCATAGCATGTGGCACACATCTACATGGTTTTTCAATATATGATAGTTTTGTTGAATATATCCCTCTAATGTATTCAGTAAAGGATTATATATCATGAGATAATGATGTTATATATTAACATGATTGTAGGTAGCTATGTTTATAGATTTATATGTGGTAAAAATTAAAATTATCTATACCCACAAATTTATACATGGACATGATTATGATTAGTTATATCCACAATTTTATAATTATGTTTGTGTCACATGCTTATGATATACCTCATAGTTCATGATTATTATCCCATATTTCCACACTATTATTCCATGGTACTTGTTATGATTTTATAATGATAGTTTTAAGGTTATTTTTCAATCTATAATGAATTATGGAAAACTCCTATAATTTTATGTTCTTTTTAATTAGGTATTTTTTCCCTGTTAATGTTTTTTTACATGCCTATGTTCTAATATCCTATGACACATTGATATTCCCCCTTACCAAGCCTTTGAGTTCACTCCTTCTCAAGTTTCTCATTTCCTCAAGAAACTATATACAAGAATATATCTAGAAATAATTCATGTAGAGAAGTTTGTTGGGGATATTGAAAAAATAATATGAAATAAGACATTTGTGTAGAAAATATCTAAGGACTCTATACATTTGGATTATGAGATTATGCGTTTATTTATGAGAAAAAATGTTTAAATTATGAAAATGATATAAAATATATACATGTTATGTTTACTCTATATCTTTTGGTATCAATGAATGTTTTACTTATTTTGAGAGGTTAGGTTAAGAAGTATTAATGAACTAAACTTAAAATATCCTAGGTTAAACCCAAATTACCCTAGGTAGAAGTGAAAGTGCTATAAAGTAAGACATTATAGGCTTGATTTTTAAAATTCATATGATTGTTCATTGTAATTATATTAAGATGTTATTTTTTATTACTCATGTTAAACCATTTGGTTTTAGTAAATGGATCAAACTATGTGTAACCGAGTTAATAATGAGTGTAATAGATATTGCGGTGATTTTCCCAATGATAAACCAAATTTTATGAGAGATCATGTATAGAACTTCATGTCTATATTATCTTATGTTATGAATAAAAACCTAAATCATGTTTAACCCCAAAATAAACCAAATAAAGAGCATCACGTAATCAATTCCTTTAAGAAAAAATTAACATCATCCTTTTTTGGATCTTCTAATCTACTAATTGATGATAAAAATATCATTAAGACATGAAATATTTTTTTATTTAATGGTAAAAACATAAAAAATTAATCTTTCATATTTTTCATTGGAAAGTTGAAACAGACTAATGGTGTAATTTGATTAAGAACATAAGAAAAAGGGAGGAAATTGACTCTTTTTAATGGTTGGTGTTTAAGAAAATATTACTTACTAAATATTTTCCCTGAACTCTTCACCTTAAAATGGAGTGATAATTAATCAAGTTAAATCAAAATGAGGATAAATTGATTAGTTCATATGAATCAGACTTCATGATTCTCACAAGGTACACATCTTTTTTTAGCATTGAACCTAAAATTAAGATCAATAATTTATTTAGTTTCCTAAAACCATGTTTTAAAAAGGAGTCAACAATAAGAGACATTGGTAGCTATGAATAAATTATTTGAGGTTATTTTAATGTGGAAATGTAAATTGGAGAATCTCAGTATAGATTAGGTGATAATAAAAGGATGATTAAATATCATGGAATTTAAATAAATAATGTTTATAAAGGGAAGAAAATTTATCTCCATGTATTCCAAAAATGCAGGAGGAAGAACTTAGAAAATTTCATAAAACAAAAAAAGAAAACTTTTCAATTATGGAAGAGTTATCCATCACGATCCTGATTGATAAAGGTGGATAAAAAATCTGGTAAATACAAGGGAAGGAAGGAAATTATAACCTAATACACTACCTAAATTTAAATGATTTAAATGAAATGAGTTTTTTCATTATGAAAATCAATGCCCCAATACAAGGGATAATGAGTATAATAAAAAAAAGACCTTCATAACCAATGGAACAAGGAAGATCCTATAAAATCACCATTGTTGAAGTAGATCATGATAACGAAGTGGTGAAATGTATAAATATTCACCACTCTAGATATTTTAATTTATTATTTAATTATCGTTCCTTTCATTCTTCCATATCATGGAATTTTGTAGATAATATTGATTCACCACCATGATTTTGGATATGGAATTATTGTTAAAAACACCTGGTGGTGCAATGATTCCATCTAAGTCATATAAAAATTATTTGATCAAGTTTTGTGGAATGATAATTATTATAAATCAAGTTCTTCTTAACTTGGGAATAATTTTATGATATATTGGTCATGAATTATCTCTCCCTACATTGGGATTATATCAACTATACAAATAAATATATCTCATTCCATATCCTAAATTATCCCATGATGAAATATCAATGAAAGGATGATTATAAACTCCCTTTGGAAACAAATTCCTTAATATAGGTCATAATACCAAATAATAAGATATTATTAGATCAAATTTTATCAAAGTAAATCAACTTTGAATATGTTCCATTTGTACAAGAATATGTGAATATATTTCTTGATGCATTACTTTTTCTTTCCCTAGAATGTGTGGTTGAATTCTCGATTGAAATTCTTACAAGTATTATTATAATATAAAATATTACATATATAAAATCCCCTATTAAATTGGAATAGTTAAATAAATAATTTAAATAGAATTCATACAATGGTTTAATACACCCAATTGCTTCACCTTGGGGAACTTCAGTCCATTTTTTAATAAGAAAGATGGATCAGTGCATCTCTGTATTTATTATCATGAATTTAACAAGATCATGATTAATAATGAGTATCATCTCTCTATATGGATAGTTTTCTTATCAATTTATAGGGATCGATATTTATCAAAGATTGACCTTTTATCTGGACATCATAAACTAAGATTGAAAAGAGAAGATATACTAAGACACCCTTCTACACATGATATGTTCACTACAAATTCACATAGATTCTATTTAGAATTAAAAATTATCCTACTATTTTCATAGATTTGATGAATATATTCTTTATTTTCAACCATAAATTTTTTTTGATAGTATTTATTTATGATTTTCTCATATTTTCTAAGAGAAGGAAAAATAATGGATATTATTTGAAGATTATAATGAAGAATTTAGTAAAGGATAAACTATATAATGAATTTATAAAGTGAAAATTATAGCTATAAAAAAGTATCATTCTTGGGTCCTATAATCATAAGAAAGGCTATATATGTAGATCTATAAAATTCTAAAGTAATTAACAAATGGACCATAGAAACCACTATGATGAAGATCCATAGTTTTCTGGTATTAAATGGATACTATTGATATTTTTTGATGAATTTCTCAAGATTTTCAAATCCATTACCCAAATTAATATAAAAATTTGTCAAGTTACTTTGAAAAAATGACTGCGGTGAAAACTTAAATGATATTAAGAAGAGGTTGATCACTATATCTATACCAACGCTACCTTATAGTGAAGAACGGTTTGTGATATACAATGATGTATCAAATAATGGATTGTGATGTGTCCTCATGAAAAATGATATAGTAGTATCATATTACTCATGACAATTAAAAGTTCGTGAGAAAAAATTAATCGACACATGATTTAGAGATAGAAGTGGTGGTAATTTCATTAAATTTATATAGTAATTATCTCTATGGTGAAAAGTGTGATATATATATATATATACTGATCACAAGAGATTAAATTATATATTCACATGGAGGTATTCGAAAATACACAAAAGGATATGGGTGGAGCTAATCAAGGACTATGACTACTCAATACATTACTATCATGGGAAAGAGAAAAAGGTGTCTAATGATTTAAGTAGAGAGGATTATGCTACCCTATAATTGATAAGTATTTAAAGGCACCAAATTATTATTTATATTCCAAGTATGGATATTGAAATCATAAAGTAAGGGATGAAATCATACCTTTCCCAAATGATTTCTCAACTATCAATCTATGTTAAGATCAAGAAATCCTAAAAATATTATATGAAGCTATATTAGAATGTTGAAAATATTCTAGATTTCAACATTTAAAGAGATTGAGTCATAATATTTATAGAAAATATATGTGTCTCATATATACTATAGATTAAAAATTGTTTTAAATGATTAAAATAACTCATATTTATTTATTCACCTAGGAAGCATAAATATGTATATATTGATCTTAAGTAAAAATTATTATAGGAAAACATGAAGATAGAGATTACAGAGTATATATATAGATGCTTAAAATGACAAAAATTAAATGCTAAATGTCATAAATATAAGGTGATAGTGAAACCATTAGCTATACCAGTATGGAAATGGGAGAAAATCACTGTGGATTTCATCGTTATTCATCCCAAGACTTCTAATGGATATAATTCCATTTGGGTTGTGGTTTATGAACTTACAAATTCATCACATTTAATTTCTATTTTTTAAGATTTATCACAAAATAAACTTAAAAATTTATAAATAATGGAAGTGATAAGGAAAAATAGGGTGCCACTTTTAATTATATATACTTCAGACCCAAGGTTTACATCAAAGTTATGGAGAAGTTTCCAATAAGAATTAGATATAGAGTTTAACTTTAGCATAACTAATCATCCTCAAACTGATTCTCAATCTAAAAGAACCATTTATAAATTATATATATGATTATATCTATTTAAATATATTTAAAAGTAATATATTATCAACAAGTTCCTATGTTTTAGTTATCACATAACAACTTTTTTAACTCTATTTTAAAAATGACACCATATGGGTCTCTATATGGGAATGGATATAGAACTCAATCATTCTAGGATATAGTTAGAGAGAGGAAGTTTTTGGGAATTTATATTGTTCATAAAGAATAGAGAAGGTTAAAACCATTCAATGATATAAAAAATTAATACAAATTTGATAGAATATCTATATTGATAATTATTAATGAGATATGGAGTTTTATTTTATGAAAAATTATTCCTTTAAATATCTACTTGTAACTGGGTTATGATATTTGGGAATAAGGGGAAGAGGTGCCCTAGATTAATTGGTCCCTTCAAGATTATTTATTTTATAGGGATTATATCTTATCACATTGAACATCCATCAAACCTATCCTAATATAATTATGTGTTCTATGTTCCACTTTTGTGGAAGTACTTACCAAATCCATCACATGTATTGAACTCAAAAGCTATAAAATTGAAACATGGTATTTCTTATGAGGAAAAAATAGTGGTGACATTGGATCATAGAAATAAAGTATGGTGAAACAATACCAACTACTTAGTAAATTTTTTTGTGGTGAAATCATAAGTTCGAGGAAGCTATGATGTAATCAGAAGATGTAGTGAGAAAAAAATGACCAATTTTTTGTTCATTCGAGTAATGAAATTTTGATGGAAGAATTATTTTAAGGGGGTAGAATATAACACCCCAAAATTATATTGCTAAATTTACCTTTAATAATATTATAGCTTATCATACACACTACATCAGACTAAAATTCAAATTTCTTTATTTTATTAAGGTAAAATTTTATAATACAAAATGAAATATATTACAATATATCTAAATAAGAAAAATTCATAGAATTACTAAAGGAATGAAAAGAAAAGGTTGAAATTATAATCATCATGATATTCCATGAATATTATACTTCCAATGATAGTAATAAAAAGAATAAAAAATATTATAAGATAATAAATATGTTTAGAATTGAAATGATAGAATTATATTATTCATTTTGATGAAGTTTGTGTGGTTATATATGTGTATATATATAGGAATATAATATGACAATTATATATATATATACATCCATTAATATTATATGTATGTTAGGATTATATGACTATTTATGCCATCATTATACATGAGAATAATTAATGGGATAAATTATTAGTAGTATTTAATTAAAATGTGAATGTAATAACATAACCATTGAAATTATGGGTATAAATAAAAGTAAATACATTATAAAATCTATGTAGAAAAGTGAAGAAATTAAATCAAGTAGTATAATTCTTACCTACTAGGCTCGTTTTTCTAATCATGTAAAGGAGGTAGCATCACTTGGGTTTTCCCTAGACCAAACCCATATTGAACTTCAATAAGTACAGCTTGGGAGAAATCATCTGTGGGAGAAGTTCCAACTTATAGAACTCATTGTAAAATCTATGATAGCTAAATCACCACATTTGATTACTAATATCTCTTATGTCACCCTTAGGACTTATGAATAGGTCTTGAAGGGTTTTGTAAGTGGAAATTAGGATGAGACAAAATTGAAATTATTAATGTAATAAATGATATATATATATATATTATACATTTATAATATTTATGAACTTTACATCTAAAGAATGAACTAAATTAGAAAGGTTGTATTTAATATAAATATATTGATAAAGTTAAATCAATTATTAGTCAATAAATAATAATATTTAAATAATTAGGAAAAAATCATTTAATATCTTAAAAATATTTTTCAAAGAATTGTTTTTTATGTGTTACATATTCTTCTTTTTAAAATTAATTTAATTAATCACTATTAAATAATTATTGTAATGAAATATATAGATATAATATATTAAAATTAATTAATATTCATCTAAAAAATTTACAAGTAAAGGAATATGACTAATTTCATTTTTATGCTTAAAAACATTTATTTTTCTAAAAAATGTTTTTATGCATCATGCGTCATTATATTAAAATTAATTTTTATCAATTTTATAAAGTTAATCCAATAAAATTTATTTCGTATTTAGAATTATATTTTATAAATTATTTAATAAGTCCAATATAATTTGTATTCATAATAATAATTTAATGAGGTAAAAATTGAGTTCCATGGTAAAGGTGAAATAAGGAAAAATGTTAAATTAAGTTGTTAAATTCATAATTTATGAAAAAAAATTATCTATAAATGTTTGGGAGGGGTAATGATAGACTTTAAATTGTCAATTTTTCTTTATTATCCACTTTAGATTCACTTTACATTTAAAAATACATTCCTTAAAGATTAAGAAATGTGTATTTGTAAAAATTCCACTCAAGCTCACTTATAAAATCACCCTTCCAATATAAAATTTAACTAAAAACTTTACTCAGATTATACCTTAAATACATTCCAAAATTATATCCTTAACAGTTCTCTCCAATTTTTAGGAACCTTTGGTCACAAGGAGTTCCAAATCCCCCTTTTTTAAGAGGCTCTTAAAGAGAATATTCAAGTCTTCAATGTAAGTGTTATCCTATAAATAATCATTCTTATTTATCCTTTTCATCAACCTATTATTATATATCATTTGACACTTCAATTTTTTTTTCAAATCATTAATCTTATATAAAAGTGATATTATTACTATTTCATCCACCTATTAATATACTTATATATATTTACATTATAAATTTATTAAAGCATAATAAATTCTTCATTATTACATTAACCTTATAAATTTATTATAATGTATTCTTTTTTAGATCTGTTTTACCACCAACATGAAAAATGTTATAATTTTTACATCATGAATGACTAAGAAACATAAATACTATTTATATTCTATAATAATTATGAATTTATTATGATTTAATAAATTTATAATGTTAATGTATATAAGTATATTAATTAATAAAATCATTTCTTTTTATTGAATCCAAATTGACAAAAAAAGAGATTTTAATCACTATTTATGAAAAGCCACCATAAATTCCATAAAAAATATCATTAAAATTTAAAATTATATCAAGAATACGTATATAAACTTCATTAATTTTTTTGATTTTATGAACATGTGACTAAGGATCAATGATTAGAAGCTTTGTACCAAATCTAGCACAGAACAAATGGGATAGTTAACACCCAAATGTTAATTTTAAAAAATAATGATTAATAAATTGGTAGTAAGAAATTATAAATGAATGGTATAAAGTAAAATAAATATAAATATGGTTCTTATAAAGAGTAATTAAAAACTTAAATAGATTATACAAAACTTTAGAGTGTGTAAAACTAAGTTGAAATATTAGGTAAGAGTTTTTTTACTCTATTTACATATCATTGGATTATAATATTTCTTCCTTGACTATATTCTTCTATGATTTTTGTATTATAAAATTTATCTATTTCATATAATATTTTCTATTTATCCCTCTAAAATTTACATATTCATGTCAAAATATTCTTCTCTAGTGAATTTATCTCTTCATAAAAAGGTAAAGATGTGAAGAATAATTATTATCCTCTCTATTATTACTTTATCCTCTATATCCATATTCTTTCTTACCATAAATTTTTTCTTTTATTATTTTGAAATACAAATATTTATGATCTTATTTACTATTCATATTTCTCTATATTACTTTACAAAATAAAATCTTATGACCTTTTAATCAATTTGGTTTTTATTTAAAGCTTCATAAAACTCTTAAAAATGTACTTATTTTCCACATTCATATATTTTAAATCTTACAATACACAATTATTTAATTAAATTTTATTTATTTAAAGGTTTATTTATTTGATATTATTTTATAATAATGTTTTAAAAACTATTCTATCACCTTTTTGAAAATAAGTTTTTGAAAGTGACTTGTAACGTTGTATTTTTATGAAATTGTTAAAAAAGTTTTATGGAAACTCATTTTATGAACTCACTCCCATTTTACTCACTATATCTAGAATATCCATCTCATAAAGAGAATTGATCATGATTGTCTTATTAATTATATTATGGTATACTTATTTTGGATGATTGATTTTTTGGGATCAACCAATCTAATTATTGATATAATTTTATATGATACCATTTGAAAATATTTTGTAATATTTTTTCTCCATGGGGTTTTAATGATAAGTTGTATGATTGATATCATGTTCCACACATATTCATGGGTTTTCATTATGTGGTGGATGGGTTTGTTTTATCCCACCATTTTATTGGGTAATCATTGTATCTCAAAGATAAGGATGTTATGCGTGTAAATGATTTCAGGTATTTATGTTCACAACTTTATACATGGTTATGATTAAAGTTATTTATGATCAAAACTTTATGTATGTACATGATTGAAGTTAGATATGTTTGCAATGTTATGATTTCATTTTATTTTTTATGCCACATTCCTATGTTATGCCACATGTCACATGATTATTTTCCCATGATTCCACATTCTTATGACATAGTACTTGTTATGATTTCAAGATAATCCTTTTAAGGTTATATATCTTTTTATCCTACCTTATGGACAACTATTATGATTACATATTCTATTTAATATGGTATATTTCCAATGTTCATGTTTTCTAACATGATTATTTTCTAATACTCTATGACATGCTGATATGTTTTTTACCTACTGAGCATTTGAGCCCAATCCTTATGTTTTTCATTTCCCCAGGAAAATATATTCATGGATATTTCTAAGAATAATTCATGTAAATAGAAGTTCTTGGAAGATATTTAAGCAGTAATGTGAACTAATATCTTTATATAGCTAATCCATAAATACACTAAAACTTTGTATTTTGGGATTTTGTGTTTATTTGTGAGATGAAATATTTAAATTATGGAAATTATATAAAATATATGGATGTTATGTTTTGGTTATGTAAAAATTAATATAGTAAGACACAATATAATTTATTTCCATTCAGGGAGGCATTTATCTTGTATGAAAAGGGAGGTGAGGTGTGGTGGTGAGGGTATTTAGCCCATTAAAGTGGACTCCTATATATCCTTGTGAAGGGAATAAAAACTAATATAGTTTAAATCCCTATAGAAAAGCACGATATACCTTTTAAGGTCCTGTGACAAGGACTATATTTGTTTTTTAAGCCCATTCTTACAATATTGCTTCTATGTAGTTTAAAGTCACACAAAGTGGGATACATGGTGAATGATATATAAAAATTGTTCGGTGTCCTCTCATCGGCCTCCCAGTTCATCAGTTCGTGGCGTACGGCTCGCATCTTTGAGGGATCTTCACGACGACGCGGTGTTCAGTGGTCGAGTCCCGGCTCGGTGGGTTGCAGCCACAGATCGGTGTTTGATGTGGGTTCGGTGGGAGGTTTACTGTGGGCTTTGAGTGTGACCTTGGAGGCGGCGGGGGGACTATGGATCTGGCATCTGCTGGCCTTTCTTTCATCTTGCTGGTGTTTGGGTGGCTAGATAAGGCATTTCGGTGATTTCTGTTTTCGTTTTTTTTTCAATTGTTTTGGTTTCGGATGCTTTTGTTCATGCTGCACGACGGTTCGCATTGAAGGCCCTCTGGAAATCTATGAAGCTTGGTTGTTTGTTGTTTTCTTGATTTCGTTTTGGAGTCTCGTTTTGGGTTGATTAGCGACGGTTGGTTTTTCTCCTCTGGGAGTCGGCGATTCGAAGCTTGTTAGCTTCACATTTCACCTCCAGTGTCCTCTGATTCTGGTTTTCTTGGTTATGCAATCATGAAGTTCTCACATTGGTCTTTGAGAAGAATGTGCGATGGTGTTGCAGTGGTGATTTTTTGAAGAAGCAATGGTGATTTTTATGAATCCTTGAAGAAGTGGTGGTGTTGCTATGATGTGGTGTTTGATCGGCGACGCCGATGGCGGTGGTGGATTGGAGTTTGGTGTAGGCGGTGGACTTCAGATGAGGTCGGCAGAGAAGATGAAGAAGTGGATGACTATGGTGACGTGAAGATATGACGGTGATGACAGTGCTGTGATGTTTGGCCGGCGAGTGATGATGCGGTTTGGTCTTCCTCGATGGTGGGTTTCTCAGGTGGCACGCTTTGCCCGGGATTCCATTTTTTGAATTTGAACTTTTTTTTTGAATGTGGGTTTTGGAATTAGGTTTGTGGGAATGCTGTTTTATGTGTGTGATGTTTGAAATTGTCTTTCAGTTTTTGTAAGGTTCTCACTCTGCCAAAAAGTGACATTTTTAGAAAATGAAAAAAAAAGGATTTCAGTTCAGTAGGTGAAGGTAGTTTTAATAAAACCAAAAGGAGGGTCTCAAATCAAGAAATCTAGAAAAACCAATAGGAGAATATCAACTCAAGGAATTTAGGAAACCAAAAAGAAAATCTAAATTCAATTAATTTTGGAAACCAAGAATATAATTGTAACTTAATATATTTGGGTAACTAAAATGAGGGTCTAAAATCAAGGAATTTAGGAAAACCAAGAGGAGAATCTTGGTTCCGGTCATTTATGAAAAATAAGAGGAGAATATAGACTCATAGAATTTGGGAAACCAAGAGAAGAATCATGGATTAAGTAATTTGAGAGAAAATAGAGGATAATACCAACTCAATAAATTTATAAAACCAATAGGATAATATCAACTTCAGCAATTTGGGAAACCAAGAGGAGAATCTCAACTTAAGAAATTTAAGAAACTAAGAGGATAGTTTTGACTCAAGGATCTTGAGGAAACCAAGATTAGGATCTTGAATCAATGAATTTTAGGAAACCAATAGAAGGATATTGAATCAATGTATTTTGGGGAAATAATATGAGTATCTCAATTTGAGGTATTTTTGGGATCAAGGTAGAGATGGTTGGTATTTTATCCCAAATCATTCTTGACTTAGAAAAAAAATTATGGTGTAAATAATGTAATTTCATGGGTGTTAATGATGGAAGGAGAGGTATTAGTTTAGAAACCTAATATTATAGCCTATACTTGACCTTAACTTGTATTAAAAGGTAAGATACACTATAGTATGAACCAGTTTGGTTTGAATTGGTGTGAGTCTAAAAGGAAGGATTCTTGGTTCATTTATTCTTTACCCAAGTGACCTCTTGAGGGTTGGGTGTGGATTCAAATGGAGTGTTTGGGTAAATTAGTTCCCTAGTGTACCCCTAATAGTTTTTATCCCACATCTATCATGGGTAAGATTAGAAATGACTTCACTTTGTGATATATTGGGCTCTATAGTTGATAACCTTGATTACATATTTAAATTTGAGTCTTGGGAAAATATAAAACCTAGTTGGATATCCTAAGAAAAATAATACCTTAATATCATCTATAAAACTGGGTGAAATAGATTTTATATCAATTATCCTAATTTTTTATTTGTAAATAACATAAGGAAGATTTCTAGTAATAATATGTTCATAATAAAGAATTATATGTGTTCAGGTGCTTTGGATGTCTCATTGTTTTCAATTAGTATTGAAATGGGAGGTTAAGGTGTCCTTTTATTGGAAAAAAATCTTGAGTGCCCATATTTGTTTAGTAACTAATCATAATCATTTGAGAACTGAAATACAGTTATGGGAACATGCACTACTATGTTTGGGGACATTCATGACTTTTTCTAGGTATGCGTGGGGCCACATTTGGGCTTGAACATGACTTCTTATATGATTGAGTATATTTATGTAAGGTTTCATAAACATATTCATCTTGGGAGATGTGTGTCTTCATTTAGGTGTGTGTTTAGATTCATCTAAGAAAGTTGTATTAAAACCTTTGTAAACATATTCATCAAGAGACTAACTTTAAAAAACTATAACTTTTGATCTGGATGTTTATTTTATCCCCCCAGACCATCAAATAAAAGCTTACAAAAATAGGTACACCCTTGGACAATGAGTTTCACTAAATGAGATTTTTTTTATTCTAAAAGAGTCCTGAGAGGATCTAAAAATTCACTTCAATCTTGGAGTAATATTTTCTTTATAAATAGATGAAATCCATATCCTACTATATATAGATAGTTCACAACATTTAATATTATATTGGTTGATGTTTTTAAAGGATATTTTTTCTTATTTGTGTAACTAGTTATGTGACAAAAATAGATCTCATTTGTTTCTTCTTCATTGAGTGTGATGCTCCTTTATCCTTAACTCAACTCATTCTATTTGAGTTAATATCATATCATGGTTATCATTACAAAGTGTGTGGCATAAAATTCATGGGTGCTAACAAATAAAAATACACATGTTATTATACAACCTTTTAGTTAAAAAACTAGATTTTTCCTGAGGGACAAACTGGGTTGGATAAAACCCTTATCTAAAAGGTCATCCTATTACATGTCCAGCCATCTAATATCAATTGGGGCCATCCAAAAAGCTATAAAAGATATTAGTGTGGTGTTGGGGTGAAAGTTGACATAGAAATAATTCTAATTATTAGAGGATAATATCGAATCATCCTATAGAATAATATCCATATACTCCTCCATTGTAGCAGGAAGATAATCCTCACATGTGTTCATAACACAAAAGTTTAATATCTCATTCTAATGGGTAATCAAATTCAACTTCTTATTGGTAGGTCCCACTCACCCTAAATACATATATCACTTTCTCATAAAATATAACCTCGATCCATTGGTTTTATAGAACTCCACCCTCCGACAGTAATCATTTATCAATTCATATATTGAAGATAACAATTCCATATAAAGGATGAAATAATAAGGCTTTATCTAAACTATGATGAGTCACATGAAACCACCTCCCCACTAGGTGTAATATTACATCATTGGTAAACATGGGTGAGTGTGTGATAACTTCTAGTAGGAGACTATAACCACACAGGTCTAGAAAAAATCCATACTATGAATTTTATCTCTCAAACTAAGGATAAAAAAATAAAAAAATGGCACACTATTGTGTCGATAAAAATGGGCACCAGTATATAAAACACATAGATCATACCTCAAACCATGTTAATAAATTCTTGTTCATAACCCTCCATTACCTGAACCTTATCATGGAATTGTACATTGGAACCCCAAGCCCGATGAGGACTACCTAGAGGCGGGGGAGATGGATCATAACATCATCTACCTCTAGATCCTCTTGGTGCACTGCCAACTCCTTTTCTATAGCCACCTCAAGGGTACCACCCTGTTCACCTCAAGGAGGACCTTGGTCACAGGTTAATATCTGACATAGAGGTCTATACAATATACAACCTTTTCTACCCTCTATTAATTAGGTTTAGCAGTCTAAATATATATATCCTTATCCTACACATCTACAACAATGTATATTTCTTTACTAGTTGGATCCTCTATAAGTCTCTCCTATAGTTAATCCTTGATACTAGGATTATATATGCATATGAATATCATGTCATGAACCTGATGCTTGAAATTGACTAGATATAGATGATGGATCTTCTCCATGAAAATTAACACAATATCCAATCATTGGATGCCCCTATTCTAGGAATCACTCTATATCTTGGGACCTCTCTGGGACTTTAGCATAGGTGGAGATGAAAAGAGGGAAAATTATGGATTAAATATCTCTATAAAGTACTTGATCAAAATTTCATGCTCAAAGAAATCTTTTATGAATTACATCTTCATATTACCTCATGTGGTTTGTGAACCTTGATATTTAAACAATATTTAATGTACCTTGGTAGTACACATCAGGAATGAGGAGCTCAAACTCTTCCCATGGAAGAGTAGACTCATTGTGGGTTTGAGTCATGAAATATTACCAATGAATTTATATACCATAGAGAATATTAGATTCTAAAACTACTATATGATTAGTGGGTGTTCAGACCAAGAAGAATACTTGGGTTTCTGCCTCGAGCTAGTCTTCTGTGACCTGAGCGTAAAGATCACCTGAAAACTAGGGTGTGATCTAATTCTAAAACACAAGAATCCAACTCAGTTTGTGGGAATAATTATCTTACCTAAATGGAACTATCCATTGCATGGTAGGTGGAGGGTCATCCCCTTACACTAAAAATGGAAAGTCTACTCACTATACTAAAATTTGAGAAATTTTTACCCACAATCTCTATGGGGATATCACATGATCTAGTCTATGGATGGAGGCCTTATTGTTAAAATAATTATGGAATGAATGATATATAAATGGAATGGGTGCATTGTAAACCTGTCTTAGGATTATAACTAAATTTTGGTGAGGTGGAATTTAGTATTAAGTAAGAAAACCCCATAATTATTAAATTATATCTAGATGTGATGACTCATGATAGATATAGAAATCAATAACCAACCTTATATGATGTATGTACCCTCCTATCCTCACCCTGAAAATAGTAACTAGTTAAAAGATTATTAAAAAATTATCATAGTTTTTATAAAAGGATACATCAGTCATTATACCTATGTTGGATTCTCAGGTTTGAAAAGTGAATTCAAAACTCCTTAATATCACTTCCCAAAAATTCCCAAACCATCCTCACATGAATCATAAATCCAAAATTCATCCCTAAAATAAGCCTAATCTAGTATTTTTTTTGACATGAACCTACCCATTGAGACCCTTACTGGGTTAGTGGTAACCTGAGTGATCCACTCCAATCCCTCCCTTAATGGGAAAGGTGTTGTTCACTAGAACTAAAAAGGAATATCACTCATATTTAGAGGGTTTAGAATAATCTACCTATAAATAGAACTATATTTTAAAAAAATATAATAACATAATATAGATAAATAAATCATATGAAATAGATAATATTCATGAAACACATGATAAATATCCATATTGTATGAAAAATGAAATACCAATAAGTATGTTTGAAACATAAGCCCAACAAACCATGTAAAGTTAAAACTTGAACAAATGAGAAAGGGTAAATCCTAAATACACCAACTACGAACATGGACACTGAAAAAAACCATTAATATTGAGAACCACTAAGATTCTACTCCATTGAAACCAAGTCCACTATAATCACCTCCACATTACACATCATCTGTATAAGACACAATACATTTAGGTGAAATTATTATGCATGGGTGAGTATAAACATAACAAGTTGGATGTACCTAAAACACAATGAAAGTAATTAAGGACTTGTAAACTCAAACCAAAAAACACAAGTAGTGATAACACATATATGATTTTATGGTAGAGTGACAGATATGTAAGAGAGTCCCACTCTTCATAGCACATCTTCAAAAATCATAACCATCATAAGAAACAACAAAGGAAACCAAACTAACCAACTTGACCAATTCCACACCACCTATTAGAATCTATAGTGGGGCCCCACTCCTCACCAAGGTATTGGTATTAGATGAGGGAGTAAAAACCAAGATAGTGGATCTGTGTCTCATCCATAAAAAAAATTGAACATGGGATTACATAAACCCATAGGTAGTGGACCTGAGCTCCTAACTCTAACAATCATATGGGGAACCCACCCCTTGTCAGTACTAAGGGAGATCTAAACCCATGCCCAAAATTGAAACAGTAATGCTATAAAACTATGATATTTTATTATATATTTCCCTTTAGTTAATTAATATTTTTAATACCTTACTTCACATGAAACAATGAACTAAAAACATATAAAGATCCATTTTATTAATATAAATTTAATTATCATAAATTAACCATTGAATTGGTGAGTATAAATTGAGGTAACCATTTTATGAAATATATTTATAAATAAAAATAAAGTTTATTTTTTTAATACTAATGGATTTATAAAATTCAATAAATAATAAAAATGATCATTTTATGATTAAAAATTCATTTTCACAAGAATTACCTTTTAAGGATCAATGTTTTTTTATTTTAAGAAACTAAATATATTATGGTGAAATGATGATAAAATATATTATTGATATGAATAATATATTAACAATAATTTAATTAGTAATTCATAAGAAATAAAAATAAGAATGATTAATATCTACAAATCCATTTTCCTATTAAAAACAATTTTTCATTATATCTTATACATCCATTTAAAAGTTAAATTCAATTAAATTATAGAATTTTAATTTGAAACAAAAAACAAATTTTAATTTTAATTCATAATTTAAAAATTATCATAAGATTAATTTTTGAATTTTTTCTTAAAAGTTTTAATTTTGGGTTGAATTATGAAAAATACTTATTTTTTAAATACTATCACTTTTTCAAAAATTCCATAATATAAGAATGATTTTAAAGTTTATAAAACATTTTTTACTATAAAACACATATATTTTTAGAATAAAATAAATCATTTTAAAATAAAATGATGAATTTATAAAACTAGTTTTTAACATTTTGAAACTTAATTAATCTTTTATTCTAATAAGAAACCATTTTTTTTAATTTTCTTTTAATTATAATCTCACAAAGTATAATTCTATCCTCAATTGATTTGAAATAAAAATTAATATTATATGTTTAATAATAAACCAATTAATTTCATATAAATTAAAAACATTTACAATTTTATCTCAATCATTATTTTAAGCATTAAAATAAACTTTTTCTAAGAATGGTTTTTACACGTTACGTGTGCTAATATTAAAATTAATTTTTATAACCCATTAAAATTTAATTATTACAAATATATTTTATATTTGGAATAATTATATCCAAATTATATAATAATACCCATTTTATTTTTAGGCATTAAAATTAAATAACTTAAGGTAAAAATTAATTACCACGGTAATAACTAAAAATGATAAAAGTAAAAAATATAAGAGTAAGATACATAAAATCATATTAAAAAGTTTTTTTTTAAATGTATGTTTGAGGATTTATATACCTTAAACCTCACTCCAATCCATTATTTCCCATTATTTGATCCATTTTACCCTTGAATAGTGACTTTTCCTTTTATATTATTATAAAAATGTCACTCTCCTCACCTATAAAAGGTGACTTCCACCACCCCTTCAAGGAAACTCTAATTTTGAATTCCTTTTGAAACTATTACATTTTTAATTATTATATATACCTATCCCAATTTTTTCTACCTCTTTTTCCGAGGAAAATCCTTATATCCTCTATTTATAATAAGTACTTCAATAGAAAGTTCAAATTCTCAATGTAAGTACTAATCCCACTTTAATCATTTTCATTATCTATATTTCTAACCCAAATCTATATTTCCTGTTAAAACATGATAAAATAAGTATTATCTATATACGGATATGTTTTTTATATTTTTTGAATAAATATTATCCACCTTTTATATTCTTCCACATAAAAATGAAAATGTTGTCTGTGCGTACATGCGGAATACCACCTCCATGAAGAAATATTTTTCGTTTTTCATAGCCGAATTACATGGATGATCATAAAAGGGTAATTAATGAATAAATAAGATATTTAAAACATATTTGAGACACTAATTATATAAACTATTTCTTACCCTTCTCCCATTCGATTGAAAATGAAAACATCATCTGTGTGTACGTGTGAACTTCCGCCTCTTTGAAGTGACTTATTTCGTTTTCCATCACTCTAGTATTTTATTATTTATATAACTCTATTCATATATAATTATCCATATTAATAAAATATAAATAATATCATTATGATTCTTTAATAAATATATTATTCCAAAATAATCACTTTCTTAATCATTCTCATCTATTAATTATAGCATGTTCTTATTTGGGTCAGTTTAACCATCTACATGAACAATTATATAAATTTATATCATGGATGAATATGTAAACCTAAATAATGATTTTATTATACATAAATCATAAAATAATTTTTTTCTTAAGCTTTTATAAATGTTATATTAATATTTTACTTATTATTAATATACCACCCTTTGTTCGGTAAAAATACCTAAACAAGCTTATTATAAAATTTTCCTTTACATGTCGTAACTAAAATTATCCCAGGATAAAAATAAATAATTATAAATAATCATGAAATATATATAATATTATATTTAATATTCCATTAAATTATGAATTTATATAATAATAATAAGGATCAATAATGAAATTATAATCTGTGCTTGAAAAAACAAAAGTACAACATTTGTTAATGAAAATAAGTGATAACTTAGTAATGAATGTATAAAAAATGAAAAAAAAAGATAAAAATGGGTTATATATTTATATGAATTAGATTATAAATTAAGTTATTAATAGATTTATGTTTTTTATTCAGGATTTTAGAACATGTTTAACTAAGCAGGAATACAAGGTAAGGGTTTCGTCTTAAATGTCCCTTTTTAAGTCATATTTTATATTATGAAACTTTTTTTTATTTATATGATGTATATGATAGATATTTAAATTATTATATCATTATTATATATTTTTTCATTTTATTTATATTTTCATTTAAATTTATCTTTTTTAACAGATTTTGAATGAGATATTATAAAAGCTGTAAGGGTGTTTTGTCTCAATTTCCTTTTGTTGAGACATGTTTTATTTTATGAACCTAATTTTATTTAAATGGTTTGTATAATTACTATTGGAGATATAATATCATGAAATATATTTTATTAATGGTATTTTTAGTTCAATTTCAATCTTCATCTTTCAAGGGGTTTCTATTAAAATGGTTATTATGTCGTAAGACATTTCTCTTGGATCAAATTATTTCCTTGACACATATTTATTCCTCTTTTACTATGGGTTTACAAGATGGTTTCTATTATTTGAATAAAATATAATTCCTTATCTCTATAGGTAAAGTGAAATTTATAATTCAAAAATTTTACCTTAATTTAATTATTTCTAGAAATATATATTTATTAAGAATAATTATCATTCTCTTTAACTATAGTTTACTTTCCATGGCTATATTTTCTCTTCACGAAAATGTTCTCTATTATATTAGGAAATAAAATTAGGTTTTATCTCATGTGAACTACATATTTCCATTTCTATCTTTTCAAAATTATGTTTTATTATATCTTTTTATGATTTTGGTTTTTAACAAAGTTAATTCAAAATATTACAAATATTTTCCATCCTTTCATTATCAAATATTTTATACTACACTCCAAATTACCTTTATAAAATATTCCTTTCCATGTTTTAACATATTTTTAAAAATGATTTTTTTCATAATTATTTTTAAATTAAATTATTATTATGTTTTTTAAAATTAAATTTTGTATTTTAAAAATAGATTCTTGATTTTAAAAGTGGCATTAAATGTTTTTTTTAAGAATTATTTAGTGTTTTTATGTCTTCTCAAATAATGTTTTTTGAAAATATACTTCTTTTATAAAATTTGTTTTTTAAAAACCTTGTTTGGTTTTAAAGAGTAATTTTTTAAATTTTTTATCAATATAAAAGTATT
Organism: Viscum album; assembly: GCA_963277665.1. Classification (NCBI taxonomy): domain Eukaryota; kingdom Viridiplantae; phylum Streptophyta; class Magnoliopsida; order Santalales; family Viscaceae; genus Viscum; species Viscum album. The sequence goes on from OY728148.1 coordinate 168,464,424, forward strand.
TAATTTTAAAGAAAACGTTTTTAATGAGTTCTTAAGAATTTTAAAAAGGGGGATTTCTTTTTTTTATCAAAATTGATTTATCCAAAAAAATTAAAAGGTTGTTTTTCATATTAGCTCTTAAATATAAAACTTATGAAGAGTTATGTTTTATGAATCATATTCTAAATATCTATTGTAAATTATCTTTTTTTGTGATTTATTTTTTATTATCAGTCTATCCACTATTGATTTTACATTATGTGATACCATTTGGAAATGATATGAAACCCATTTTGTTTCCTATGTTTTTATGATATGATGAATGATTAATATCTTATGGAACACATACGTATGAATGGTGAATTATTGGGTCTTATATCACCCTCTAATGAATTATTTAAGGTTTTATATCTCATGGGATGATAATATTGATTGTGGGAATTTTTTTTGTTCATAACATCGAGAATGGGAATTTATTTTCACAACATGAAGCATGGAATTTTTTTTCACCATAGGAAGCATGGGAATGTTTCATGTTTACAAAATTATTCATTGATATTTTGTTTTTTTACAAATTTTTTCATGGACATGATCATGTTATGATTTATTCAAAAGTTTTTTCATGGAATTGAACACATTATTATTTGATCACGAGGTTGTGTATGGACATGATCGTGTTTGTATTTGTTCACATAATCACATAAATCATTTTTTCACTTGATTTTATAAAGACATGATCACATTTTTCTTTCTTTAAAAGAATTTTCCTAGACATGATTAATCTTTTATTTGTTTATAAAATTAATATTCTTATACCTATGATTATGCTATATTTTTTTATTATATACTTATGATTATCCTCCAAGAATCATGTTTATTATCTAACATTCTTATAACATGGTACATTTTTCTTCAATTGAGATCACATGTCAAACTATTATGACTTATAGAAAACACTTATTATTCCATGTTCTTTCTAATAAGATATTTCTCTATTAATCATGTTTTCTCATATGCATATGATCTAACCCCTAATTAGATATTGACAATTTTAACATTAGAGATAATTTTCACTCACCCCTTTATTGTGTTTCTATTCCCCAGGATGTGAAAATGTGTATTACTCATGAGGAGTATATAAGTGAGTCTAAGGTGGTTAGATTATGGAGAAATGTTCTCAAATATCATAAAATAATTTTCTTATATAGCTAGTCCTCCAAGACACAAATCCCTTAATTTTTAGGATTATGTGAGATGCAATGTTTAACTTATAGAATTGATATAAAATAAATATATGTTTATCTTAGGGTATCTCACTTGGTAACAATACTATTTTTTTAGAACTAGATATATAGGTATGGGTCTTGGGTGCCTCAACTAGTATTAAAGACTAGATTAATTATTTTTGGGGATTAGTTTAGTTATTTTTAGGGATTATGATAAGATAACTTTAGTGAAAACCCTAGAGAAAAGATTTAGTATATGATAATATCTTAAAAATATGTAAAAATAAAGAGTTTGTGGTTTCCTAGAAATAACAACCTAGTTTGGATACAAACAAGTGGATGAAGACTCTGACATATATCTACCAATGGATAATAACCTTGAAAGATGAATATTAGGTATTAAATCAAAGAGTAATAAATAAACAATTGGTTTGAAACTCCTATGGGGATATTATTTTGAGATTCACATACTCTTTATAAACCATTATGAAGGATTTAAATCAAAATTGAGGATGCAACATATAAATAGTTAGGCCAGAAAACCTAATAAGAAAATGACTATGGAAAACCTAGGTTAAACTGAAGGAGTAATAGGTTAATATAATTATATCACAGTCGAATCAAAAGTATCAATGGTTGAAATAATGGTGCAATTAGAGAATATTTATTAATATTGAGTTTTCATATTCATAAGTTCATTTACACTTATTATATTAGATAATATCATAACCATTTTGGATTTATTATTTGGTTAGGAATGAGATCGGGAAAATGAATTTTTGAAAGGTATATCTTTATAAAAACCCAAAGAATTATATTTTGGATAAATAGTTTCCTTTTCATACCTAAGATAGTTATATTTATACATCTCATTAGAAATTATATCTTTAGTCATGTTCATATTATAAATACATTTAACTATTTTTATTAGTGAGTTGGAATTTAAATTAAGAGTATTATGTTTATTTAAGTGGGTGGTGTAATTAATTGAGATATTTGTATATATTTTACTTTAATTAAATATTATTTTGAATAGCTTCCTTCACACGCAACACTAAACCAAATACAAACCATGAACCATTTTATTAATATAAATATAATGTTCATAAAGTAGTGGATAAATTAGAGGGTATAAATAATTGTAACCAATTTATGAAATATATATAGATATAAAAATTAAATTTATTTATTTAATACTAATGGATAGATATATTTTAATTAGTATCAAATAAGAACATTTTATGATTAAAAATGGAATTTCCTAAAAATTACCTTTTTAATAGCTATGTATTTTTATTTTAAGAAACAAAATATATTAATGTCTCATGATGAAAATATAAAATTTTTATTTTAATAATATAATAATAATAATTTAATTATTAATTAATATGAAATAGGGATAAGGATAGTTAATAACTAAAATACCATTTTATTATTAAAAATATTTTTCATTATATCTTATATTTCTATTTAAATGTTAAATTACTAAACCCTATAATTTTAATTCGAAAAAATAAAATTCATTTTTTAATTTATAATTTAAAAATTATCTTAGGATGATTTTTTAGATTTTTCCAAACCTGTTGAATTTTGGGGTGAATATTGAAAAATGTTGATTTTGTAAATATTGTAACTGTTATTAAAATGTTAAAATACATGAATTATTTGAATGTTTATAAATAATTTTTTTATATAAAATATATATTTATAAATTGAAATATGTTTTTTAAAAATACAGGGATAAATTTTTAAAATATATGTTTAATATTTTAAAACGTTAGTAATAATTTATTATGGTAAAAAATTATTTTCACATTTTATTTTAATTAAGATTTCAGAAGGTATAATTATATTTTGTATTTATTTTTAAGCCAAATAAATATTATTTGTTTAATTATAAACCAATTAAATTTATATAAATTAAAAATATCAATAATTTTGTCTTAATAATATTTTTTAATATAAAAATATACCTTTTCTAAAAGGTGTTTTTATGCGTTATGTTCTCTAATATTAAATTTATTTTTTATCACCCTTAGAAATTATATTTTATAAGTGGATTTCATATTTTTAGTCATTATAAAAAAATATTTAATAAGTCCCATCTTATTTTTGGGCATTAAGAGTAAATTTCTTAGTCAAAAATTAATTACCACAGTAAAAACCAAAAATCATAAAAGTGAAAAATCTATGAGTAAAATACATAAATTTTTTTTTTAATGTATGGTTAGGGATTTTTCTAAGTTAACCCTTCCCACACTCCATTATTATCCATTATTTGATCCATTTGAACCTTAAATAGTGACTTTTTCTTTTATATTATTAAATAAATGTTAGTCTCCTTACCTATAAAAGAGGACTGCCACCACCCTTTCAAGGAACCAATGCAAATTTTTTAATTCCCCTAAATCCTTATCTGAATTTTGGTGTCCCCTTATGTAAGATCCTGAACTTTTATAGAGATGTATCAGGATATTTTTTTGGTACTCTTTTACACTTTTTGATATATTTATAGTTGAGGCTTGTCTTGGGTGTGTTCAGGAAAATTTTAGAAGTTTTTTGAGGGTTTTTGAGTAGTGAACGGCTGGTTCACAGTTTACAAAAACCATGCACCCAACCCAGAAAATAGTGAAACTTAGGAAAAGGTATTTTTCATGGTTAGCGCATGGTTTTTTCAAACCTTGTTCCCTTTTATGAGTAACTGTGAAACCCACTTACAGGGGGTATAGTTAGGGTGCATGGTTTGACAAACCATGAACCCCTTATAGGAAACTATGTATGCAAGATTTTATTCCCCAAAAAATTATAAAAAACCCTAAACCCCACAATATTAACCCCTAATCACCCCCACTCATACCTAAACTATTTACAACATTTTTTTAATCCTATTAGGGTTTTACAAGGCCTTATGAACTCCGTTCTTGATGAATCGAAGACCTGATTAATAGATCTGCACCTCTCCTATTAAGAAATCTATTCCTAATTGGATTTACCTCTATCCTTTCTCTATTGCAAGATTAATTTTAATGTTTTAATTCTTTTGGGTGATGGTTTTTTATATGGGTTTTGATATATCTTAATCCTCTTGATCTTGATATAGGTTTGGTTTTAGATCTCATTATTTATTATGGAATTGATCTTTCCATTTCAATTTGGGGATTTATATTGGTAAGAATCCATAAATTATCTTAAGTTAGGTGGTCTAAATTTCAAATCCCATAGAATTTAATATAATTGGGTGTATGTAATTGTGAAATATAAATTTCCATGTTTGTAAATCTCTTCTTGAATTGGATTAATTAATTGGTTAATTAATTAATAGAATGATATGGTTATGAAATTGGTGGGATATTGGGCTTATGGAATTAGTCAATTAATGAGATATTTAATTGATTGGTTAATGATAATTAATGGGTTTACGAAATTGGTGGCGACCTATTGGGTGAGCCGACATGATTAAAGTGATAAATTATGAATTGGTCTTGATTGATAAATTGGGAATTAAGAACATTATTTATAATTGAATTATGAAATTGATATCCATCCATGGGGTGTACCATTATGACTGAAATGAGTTGTTGGACAAGGATAGTTGCTCTAAATACCCACAGGGTGCTAGACTAATTCTCTAGTCCCCCATTGTGTTTATGTATATTTATGTGATCACAGAGTTGTGGGATAGGGACTTCTTATCCTTATACCCATGGGGTTGTAGAGTGCCACTCTAGGCTCCCATTGTTTGATTGTGAACTTGAAATAAAATGATAAATGATAACCTAATATATTTTGATATTTGATGCCTTTTTTCAAGATGGTTTAGACTCCAACATGGGCCAAATAAGGTATTGATGGTTTGGGTGTCATCGTGAACCTGGTTACCTATGTGGTTAATTAAGGAATAATGAATTGTAAACCTGTTTATTTATTTATTATATTTTATTCTTTATACAAATTATACACTATTATAGAATTGATGTTATTTTAGACACCATTGGTGGTGGCATAATGAGTTGTAGTCACACCCTACTCAAGCTGGAAGATCGGTACCTGAATAGACTTTATACATGCATGACAGGATAAGGGAAAGAGCCCTATGTTAGATGGATAACTTGGGATAGAGCCTGGATGAGGGAACTGAATGTGATGTTAGTACCCGTTTGGGGGGTTGTTAGTGTGTCTTTATTTTTTGGTTTTATTTAGACACTTGACACATATATCACATGACATATCTACTGTTTTTGTTTAGATTTTGTATTTTTGTTTTGGTCCTCATGTAAAACTAATATTATTTTGGTTATGATTTTTATAATTTAGTTATTTTTTATTTATTTCCACTATTTCGATGTTTTGATAAATAGGTTATAATCTCCCCATGTTATATATTTGACCCTCACTACTTGTTGGCAGCCACAGGCATAACAGGAGGCATGCCTGAGGTCATATGACCAACCGTCTTGAGCACCTATATGTGTCACCTAGTTCATGATGTCACACCTTGATGTATATAAAATCCACAAGTCCTCCATTTCCAATAATTACTTCAAGAGAAATATAAAATTCTCAATGTTAGTACTAATTACTCTATACTCTTTTTACTTATCTATCTTTCACCTCCAAACATATATTATCTATTAAAACATGATAAAATAAGTATTATCCATGTACTAATATATTTTTATGTCTATGGAATAAAAATTTTCCACGTTTTACCTTCTCCCTTTCAGTACTTGGGTTTACCTTCTCCCTTTGAAAAATGAAAATGTTGTTCATGTGTATGTGCAAAATATCACCTCTACAAAGCAATTTTTTTGTTTTTCATAACTAACTTACTTGGATGGTTATAAAAGGGAATTTAATTAATAAATTTAATATTTATAACATGTTTGTGATTATTAAAAGATAAACTATTTTCTACCCTTTCCCATTCTATAGAAAATCAGAACATCATCCGTGTGTACGTGTGAACTACAACCTCATTGAAGTGATGTATTTAATGTTTCATATCTCTAGTATTTGAATTTGGGATGGTTCTCGAGTGGTAAAACTCATAATATTGCATCCAAAATACCCAGGTTAAAAAATTAGTATGATTGAATTCTTAATTTATTATAGAAGGTATTGTAGCTTCAGAACTATTCACCCGATTTGGGATTATGGTCCACAGATTTGGGACTTTGGGCCATAGGGACTTTAGAACACTAGGACTTCAGGCCACATAGGCCTTTGGGCCACTAGTCTTTTAGGTCACACAAAACTCAAATCATAACACATAGAAGTAGACCCCAAATATGGAATTAAAAGATTTGGTAGCCACCAAAGCAGCTATATTGGGAAAGAAGAGAGGGTATGACATCCACCATTGGTACTAGGAACCATAGAGCTCTGTATGTGACAATGCTAGCTGATCATCCATGAGAGGTGGTTAGATAAGCATTTTCAATGAGGAAAATTATTTAGAGTTGTAATTATAGTGTATCTGGGTCTTTAGGCCTTCGGGTCATGTACTATATCCTTATGACTCTAGGAGGATAGGCTATGTAATAGTTCCCTCTCAGCCCAGTTAAAAAGGGTATTATCCAAAAATAAATAAAAATCTAAGGACATTGGTCCATTCATTCCATACTTATATTATTTTATTATTTATCTAACCTTATTCAAATATGTTTCAAAAAATTAAAAATATCTAAATAATATCATTATGCTTATGTAATAATGATATTATTCCAAAAGAATCACTTTCTTTACTATACTCACCCACTGATTATAATATTTTCTTTTTTGGTTCAGTTTAGACACCTACATGAAAAACACTGTAAATTTATCTCATGGATAACTATGAAAACTTAACTAATGGTTTTATTATAAATAAATAATCAAATAATTTTTGTTTTCATGTTCTATAAAAGTTATATTAATATTTAACTTATTATTCGTGATATCATCATTTCATTTCGATGTATGAGATATTTAGAGTTTATATGAATTAATTCAACTTTTTTTCTTCTCTAATATGGGTGAGTGAGAGGATGGATTTTGGAGGATAAGTGTTTGGGAATTTTTGGTTTGATTTTTAGTGAAGGGATTGGCCTTAGTATGGAAAGAAAATAGCCATTGGATATCTAGTAGAATCCACCAACAATCTAGTGGAACCCACTAGTAAGCTAGTGGGGTTCCAGTGGGTCTACTGGCAATAATAGACCCCAACTACTAGTCAGTAATTGAGGAAGAATTCCCAAAATTTTTCTAGGAACATTTCCCAACTAGTGGCCAGTCACTGGTCAGCTAGTGGCAGCACCAGTCTATTAGTGAGGTCTGTTATCTAGCTATTGTGACTAGTCTTGGGGTTCCATTAATTCATCTTGTAATATTTTAATTCCAAAAGTTTTTAGCCCCATCTAAATTCAAAATAAAAACCCTATTAAGTGATTTTGAATTTAAGACATCCCCTTTGGTTCTTAGACTATCCAATAATTATTCCCATGTCTCTATAACCTTTGACTGATCTGAAAAGAAATAATGGTGAGTTTTTACTCTATATCCATGCCATAAACTTCCTCCTTGTGATATGTGCTTTGATCTATGTCAGATATTTTTTTTATTGAATATCTGATGATTTTTTCCTCTTCCATTTATAAATCAGTGGTAGATATAGAGTTTTGAAATCGTTTCCTGATAAAACCAAGATTTTCCTTCAACAACAAGCATTTAATTGGAAATTGTTAATGAATAATCTTCATAGAAATCTCCTTGATAGTGGATTGATGATGGAACCTTATCCAATCAATGAATTCATGGTATATTAGTGGTGAAATCGATGTGTCAATGATGAAATCTATTTACTAGAGATTAGTTATTCAAGAATAGTGAATTTTCTCAGTGACTTTCTTTATAACAATGATCATGAGATATTTTTTTCTTTATTATCATCTTAAAGCTCATTTCTATTGACAGGTTGATGAAGAAATGGGGATCGTTGTATAGAACAGAGACCCAATTATAGAATTGGAAACTAATTCAAAATTCATTCTTCAATTGATTATGGATTTAGTGATGTTGTCATTCCTTCCTTGACATACCTCAAAATCAATATTTTTGACAGTCACCTTAATGTTTGTGATTCTAGAATGATGTTATTGGCCTATAATTCTATTGATTATCCAATCTAAATATCTTCTTGGTGAACTAAAACCCAATCTAAACATCCTTGATGAATGTTACATTATTATTAGGTGTGCGATGTGTTCGTTCTTTGATCCTTGATGAAATTTGGAGTTCATCGTCAACAGCCTTGAGGTAGGAAGTTCCTTAATTTTTGGGTCTCTTGTATACACTTATTTCGATGATGTGATTCTTGTGTTGTCTTGTTTTTTTTTCATGATTGAGTGTGATATCACATGGGTGTGTATGTATTCCATGATACTTATTTATGATACTTGATTACATGAGTTTTCTTATATCTTGTTGACCATGATTGATTATGATTATGTGTATTTTTGTTTTTACTATTTTTTATTGATGATATGTTATGCCTCACTTATATGCTTTATCCTGTTATGTGTGAATGATTCTTTTTTATTTATTGTTATTATTGTTCATAATAGGTGGAATATCGTGGTATGATTACCCATTATAGGGGGATAACACTCAATGTGTGGTGATGAAAAAGGTAGAATCATACTCGGGGTAGGAGGACGATAACCTTAGGGCCCGGTCGAAACTCGATGCCTTGTGGATATCAAGTACACATGTCAAAACTCAATGCCTTGAAGATACCGAGTATATACTCACTAGACATCCATGTGTACTGACTAGAGACTCGATTCCTTATAAACATTGAGTGAAGTGTCGATATCCTTGGGGTTAGTTCTTGTTCTTTTCTAACATTTTGATCATCCTTACAGCATGGAAAAGAAGCAGGTAGGGTCAGGGCTCATGGGGGTCTGGTTAAGACACAAGTACTCAGTGTATAATTTTTATGCTTTATTTTTCATTTATTATTATCATGGAATAGACCTATTATACATGTGAACATTTTTTATGGATGAAATAGTGGTGTTCTCCTGGGTTTCATTACTCACACCATGTATGGGGATTATGATACATGTTAAGAATTCATGTATAGGGATATAAGAAAGGGAAAGGGGCCTATGACTGATGAATGATCCAAAGAGTATAGAGTTGGGAACAATACCAAAATATAATCTAGAGGGTATTACCATTTATTTATTTATTTATTTATTTATTTACATGCTTTCACTTATATATGGGTTTGGATTTCTCCATTGAGATCCCTATTTACTTATTTGTATAAATACTATTCCATCTACATAGTTTCTTCATGTTTACTATAATTATTATATTTAATTATATAATATTATATTAGTATTTTATGTAGGTAAATGATACTATGGGTATAATCTCTCCACTGTTGGGATTATATTCTCAATACTAGTCGACAACCTCTTTCATATAGGGAGGTGTACATGAGGTCATGTGATCATCCAGTTCAAAGTTGGTGGTTTGGGTCAAAGAGTTACAAAATGGAATTAGAGAATATTTACTTCTTTTTATTCAGACTAAGATAGGGTATAGTAGTAAGAAGATATTTGTGTCGGATACAGGAAGAGGATTTTCCATGTTCCTAGAAAACTCATGCAAAACAAACCTTTGAGTTATCATTGATGATATTTTTGTTACAATTTTTATGAGATTTAAGGTATTTTCTTGCATTGTATTATGCATATAGGATTGCATGAAATATATATACATGTTTTTTTTCTGAATATTAGTTATTTAATTTAATTTCTTTACCTGTGATATTTGTTTGGGGTAGAGTCATACTCAGCTATGTGATATTACATGATGTTGTGATATGTCTATGTTAGAATTGATTAGATGAACTGAGCATAATTTTATGTTTTTTTGTATATATATGACTGTAACTAATTTTCAAGGATGGAGAACATTGATTAGTTCTTAGAGGGTTATACCATGGGTTTTGAGTTGAATCATAGTTAAGCCTTTGTGGAATCCATTATAATGATTAGTATCTATCTCAAATGTTCTAAATGTTTCCATTTATGTTACTAAAATGTTGCCTCATAGAAGACTAATGGGGTCATCAGTTAATGTGGGTTGGGGTACTCCCACTATGGAGAATTCCACAATTCCACCACCTGATATGCAAGAGGGTGATATAGAGCTTGTTCTTATACCTTCTTTAGTAGCACAAGTATTAGGTCCACTATAGCCAGGGGTCGTTCCACTTGTTCCTACCCAGGGTGGTGGGGTGCTGAGGTCCATGGTTGACTACACTAGGGACTTCCATCTTTAGTGGACACGAGTCATTCAAGGGACTAGTAGACCGCAAGGAACTGATGACTAGAAAAACATAATCAAGGGTGTATTAAACCTTATTGTTACACATGAGGACTATAAGTTAAAGTTGGTAGTGTTCATGCAGTAGGGACCCACCATGCATTGGTGGGCCATTATGGGATAGGATGACAGACATGAGGGTATCACCTATGTGTCCTTCAAGGACCTATTATTCATGTAATTATTTTCTGATATGATGAATCTAAACAAAGTGTATGAATTTATGGAGTTATAGCTAGGGTCCATTAAAATATCTACACAGTTTTCTCTTTTCATATGGATACTCCAATTTTCTCTGATCTTGGATGAAAATGATGTAAAGAAGTCTAGGAAGTTCATGACCTGTTCTCTCTCTAATATCAAATGATAGTTTTATAACTTTTACATAGTTAAATTCCGATAGGTTTTATATAAGGCCTTGACCATAGAGAAGTGTTTGGAGGAGGATCACGTAGCTGGCCTTCTTTCATCCTTGGTTATTCAGACAGGTGGATCACCTTCTTCTACAATGAGTATCACCTCAGGTAATAGGAAGAGGAAGACAAATAATGTATATCAGAGTAGTGGTATATAGGTTAAATAGAGTATAGATTATCTATCCCCCTTAAGAGGAGTTCAATAGTTCTTCAATTGTGGGAAGTTTGGGAATTATGGTAAGTTCATTATAGCACCTCAGACCACCAATCAAAAAATTGGAAAGATGGGGAATCTCTAATAGTTTTTATACAAGGATTTGAGGCTAAGGTTTTTTAGGGGTGTGTTATATCGAAGAGGGTAATGGAATATGGTCTAGGGGTGGGGTGAATAGACCAGATTAAAAAATTTAAACAAATAAATTGATTAATTAAATTAATTATCAAAGTTAATTATTAAGGCTAATTAACAATGGAAAAAGTAAATAACCTGAGGATATTCTTTATAGTAGTTCGGTCTAAATTAAGCCTACTGTACTCTTATACCTCTCTACTTGGTGAGATATACATGTTCACTAAAAATTATTTTTGAGGGGGAATCATAACCTAATTATAGAATCCTATTCTAGTAGAGGGATAACCATGACACTGAATTTTGTATAAGGAGTCACAACCCTTACAACCTAACTTTAGACTATAGGAGTCACAACTTGAGTATTCATAACTTTAGATATAGGGAGTCACAACCCTCATATCCTAACATTTTAATATGAGAGTCACAACATAAGTAAGATAAAAATAAATAATGCCTTTATGTGTAAAATCATAAATAGATTGAATATGAGAGATAACAAATACGATTATTGACAAAAAACCATAGAAATGAGAAGATAAATAATTAAATCATAGGTACTAGTTCCTAAGTATTAGATCATCTTGTCTCATCAAGGTAGTAGAAGTCAAAGAATAAGATATTCAGCCCTTGATAGATCATGCAGGTGATAAAATAGTGTGTAGAAAAAAACTTTGGTTTGTAAAACTGGTTGAAAAATTCACAGTTTTTTCTTGAGGGTAAAAAGTATCTAATATTTTAACTTGTAGTCATCCATGAAGTGTCCCAACACCTTTAAATAGAATCTGAAAAACAAAACTAATAAACTAATCTATGGGAAAAGTAATTCAAATTCAAAAATGATTGAATTATTTAGGAGGGATAAGTAATATTAATAGAAATCAATTGAATTCAAATCATAAATAAAAATTCAAAGTTTTTTGAATAACTCGATAAATAATAATTCAAATCAATCCCATTAAAATCTTAAGAATTTTAAAATATATATTAAATACAATTTAAGTTGGAGTAGCATGAAATTTAATAAATAATTATTATTATTCTTCTTCTTCTTTAATGCCATAAAACAAGTTTTAATATATTCAATTTCATTAAATAATAATTTAGAAAATATCCAGTCAAATAAATTAACTAAAAATATTTAAGCATAAATATTAAATAAATAATTTATAAGTGTTATGTAACAATAATGAATAAATTTAATAACATTTTAAAACTAATTAAAATATTATAAAAATACTTATCAAGGATCATATATAATATATATTAATTTTGTAAAGTAATAAAACAATTAAAATAATTATATTATCCAGGAAGTTTATCAAAATATAAAAAGTGTGAAAAATACAGTATGAAGAAATCTCAGAACAATAACTGAACCACTATTGGAAAATAACCCACCATTTAAAATTAAGTCTCTATTGTAAATAATAATAAGTCTCCAGTTAAAAATTAGTCACCATTGAGAAATGATTCATCATTGAGTAATGAGTCACCATTGAGAAATGAGTCACCATTAGTTATAAATAATTACCCACCATTGGAAATAAAATTTTACCCATCATTGGCTTTAATAAATTTACCCACCATTGGAAAAAAATTAAAAAACCACCATTGGAAAGAATAAAAAAATGGAAAAGGAAAATATTTACCCACTATTGGGTGAAACAAAAAAAAGGTAAAGGAAAATATTTACCTAATGTTTGGTGGAACCAAAAAAAATAGTAAAGTAAAAGATTTACCCACCACTAGGTTAAACAAAAAATGTAAAAGTAAAGGATTTACCTACCATTGAGTGAAACTAAAAAAATGGTAAAGGGAAATATTTACCTACTGTTGGAAGAAATATGGATGACCCACTATTGGAAACAAGAGGAAGCACCCAACATTGTAATGGAAATATAAGCTATTGTTAAAGGGAGTAATAAAGAAGCCTCTATTGGATTGAAAAATTATTTGGAAAGCATGGTTAATCTTTGATGTGATATTAAAGAGAATAAATTATGAAAAGAATAAAGAATAAGAAACTTGAATGATCAGGCCTGGAGTAAAGTGGTTAGAGGTTGAAGATTATGAATAGTAACTCATCGTTTTATGTTCCAAATGAACATATGAAATTTTAATAATTTTCAAGATATCTAAATGACTGAATTTAAAGTTCATATATCATAATTATTTGTATATAATTTCAATATCTTTCCAACTAATCAATAACTACTTAATTCAGATAATTATTGAAATAGATATGGTCAAAATATAGTAAGACCGTGATTTTATTACTACAAAATAGATTTTAGTACTTATGACATTTTTTAAGGTTTTTAGATGATATTTTTAGAGTTTTATGTAGTTTAATGAAATGAAGAAAAAACAATTATATTTTTAACCCAAAAAACTTCGAGATATTATAATTATAAATGAATTAGATATCAAAGAAACATAAATAATTTGAATTCTAGAAAAATCTATATTTTCATAATTATTGAAAGATATTCTGATAAATGGAGAACCCCTTAAATAATAGAATTAGCCTTCCATTTAAACTAATTAAATGAATATAAAAGATTTATCTTTCAAACCGGACATGTTTCAAAAGAAGGTGATCATCATAGAATAATTTATAATATAAATACTAAATAAAACATTAAAATAGTTTATACTAAAAACATTTATTTAAAGAAAAAAATGAATCATGTTTTGGATTAAATGATAATATGTTAGAGAAGGATCTAGAAAAAGTTCTTATTTAAAAAAAGTTATATAAACTGGTTATATTTCAAATTATATACAAATTATAAAATTATTATTACTAAAACTTAAGTTATAATTAAATAAATAAAGGTTTAAAAAATTGAAATAAAATAAAAAAAAGGGTTTTGAGTATTTAAAAACATAAAATAACATGTAATCAAACAAAACAAAAATATATGCATGAACATGAAAAAACAATCTCCATCATTTTTTTATTATAAAACCAAAACATTTAAAACCAGTTTTCTCCCTCTTTTTGTAAATAAATAAAAAGATAAAACCTAAAACCCCTAAATAAATGAAATAATTAAATAATTAAATTTACAAAATTTAAAGTTCAAATTTAATTTTTTTAAACTAAGAAGAGTCTAAAGACTTAGTAAATATGTATCTAAAAAATTTTCAGTGGGGATAAATTCAAAGAAAATATCACTTTTATTCACATGATCTCTAATAAAATGAAATCAAAGATCAATATTCTTTGTTTATAATACTATAAGGGATTTTTTGAAATAGAAATTACATATATATTATCACAATAAATAGGTAGTTTATGAAGATAAATACACAAATCATATAAGTTTTTCTTAATCCGTATGCTTTAAACACAACAACTAGCAGCATAGATATATTTAGTTTCTTTAGTAGATAATGAAATAAGTAATTTATTATTAGAATACCAAGAAAATAAACTTTTTTCCAAAAAATGACACATAACTAATATATTTTTTTTAATTCTACAACCTCCAAAATCAGAGTCATAATAAGATATTAAATCAAAATAGTTATATTTTTGATAAAATAATTCATAATTAATAGTTCCTTTAACATATCTAATTATTCTTTTTATAGCTTTAATGTGACTTTATTTTTGATCTTCTTGAAATCTAGAACATAAAAAAACAATAAACACGATGTCGGGTCTAGATGAAATTAAATATATAAGGTTACCTATTATACCTCTATAAACTTTAATATCAATATATTTACCACATGCATCAACATTTATTTTAGAACAAGTTCCCATTGAAGTTTTCATATATTTAGATGAATCGAGACCAAATCGTTTAACCAACTCTTTAGAATACGTAGATTGATTAAGAAAAATTACATTTTTTCTTTGAAAATTTGAAGTCCAATAAAGAAATTTAATTTTCCCATTAAACTCATTTCAAAATCAGAAGACATTAGAGTATAAAAATCATTAAAAATCATTTCACTATTATAAAAATAAACAATATTATTAACATAAATTTATACAATTAAAATATACTTGGAAGTTATTTTAATAAAAAGTATAGGATCAAAAAAATTTCTCTTGAATCTATTTTTTAATAAAAATAAAAAAAATTATTTCATACCAAGAATTAGGTGAATGTTTCATATAATAAAAAGCATTATATAATTTAAAAACATGATTATGAAATTTTTTATTCTCAAAAGAAGGCGTTTGAGAAACATAAAATTCTTCAATTATAAAACAAATAAGAAATCACTTTTAACATCCATTTGATATAATTTAAAACCATGAAAATAATCAAAAGCTAACAGTGTCACGAACCAGGCCGGGTCGCCATCTGACCCGGCGCCCGACCCGGTCCGCGGCAAGCCCCAAAGGGCGTTCCCGATCCCCACGGGCTGGAACAAGTGCCCGGGTATCAAAACTAACACATGGGAACAATTTTACCCGAAATAAAAGACAGAAAATCAAATAACCATATAAATAAACTGAAACAAGAAATAGACAACCAAACACGCTTTTAAACTATGAACAGGTTTGAAGTCTACAACTCCAACTAATAACTAAAAAGAAAATCTAACAGCGGAAACTAAAACTCTTACCCAAACCTCAAAGCAACGGGAGAGGTGAAACATCCACACATCAGAAACGTTAACCTTCATGAGAAGACCTCCAATGACCATCCACCATCACTAAGCACGGTGCCTCAACCTGGAATACACAGAGAACAAGGCCTACACACACCCAAAGGTGTATGTAGGGTGTGAGCAAAGAGCCCAGTAGGACGTCACCCAATAAAAAGGTTCCACGTATAAGCATTAAATGACAAATACATTTGCAAAATTAACTAAAGAAAAGAAAATGAAAGCTTGAACAGTTTAAGAGAAAACAGGATTAAAGAAAACAGTTTCAAATGGAACAACTTAAATTAAAACACACACACTCACTTTTTAAAATAACCAGTTTGTCGTACAGATGGGCGTAAGGTGACCAATGAGCACTAATACGGGAGGGGCTGCATGGGCGTTAGCTAGCTTGGGTCCCTAGTTCTTCGTGTCTCGGTTAAACGTGGCTTAGAAGGCCACGACCCTCAGAAAACGTGGCTTAGAAGGCCACGACCCTCAGAAAACGTGGCTTAGAAGACCACGACCCTCAGAAATGCATATGTTTAGTTAGTGTTGCAATCGTCAGTCCTACCAGTGAAACCGGGTCGAGTCACCTCCGGAACACTCACTCACTAGTCTAGTATACCCTCCTAGCTACCCGGGCTTCCCGGTTTGTGCTCAAACAAGTTTCAAGTTCATGTAACATGTCACTATAATGCATAAAATCCAAACAGGGTAATTACACACGCAAAACACAATTTTAACACCCAAATCCGCTTTTAAAACTGCACGCACACCAAAATCTTTTCAAAACAATATTTGCATTGGTTACATACACAATTAAATCATCTGCACACTTCAAAAGACCCTCATCGCTAAACAAACCACCACTTACACAAGTATACACTATTTTGAAATACGGCACACACTAAATCATTTTTCAAACATGTTTAGCACCATTTTCATAATTAAGTAAACCATAGAAGAAATTATAAAGCAATAAAAAAAAGTGTCACGTGTCTTTTCACAAACTAAAGTAACCATTTATAAGTTCAAACGCATTCACACGTCGCACACACTCACACAAAATTTTAAAGTGTGACATGCACCACCCGAGTAGTTTAATGGAAGAAAACCTTACACTATTAAAAACACAAATTCATAAACCACATAATTTAACAAGACAAAAATAAAATCTTAAGAAAAAAATAATTTGGATGAAATCGCTTAGCATTAACCACTAAACCAACCCAAACCCCTCTTTTACGACAAAACGCACACGACGTCATGTCAAGGATACTATTTTCACCACTTGCACAAGTTAATAAGCCCACCGCATAATAAAAAAAATATCTAACAACTAAATAAAAGTTCATAGTAGAAAACACACACGTACATCAACAGGCTACTAACAATTTTCAATGCAAATCAAACTCTAATGAAAACTCAATTCACGCTACACCAATTAATTAAATAACATTCTAAACAAATTAAACTCGCAAATTAATTTATCAAATAATGATTAAACATGGAACCACCTACTTTTCATAGCAGAATTCACAAATATGGTGCGCAAGAACCGCCGCACACCAACTGCGACTCAAACAAGATCCAAATAGAACCTAATAGAAAAGAAGAAGAAAAAAACGCATCGGACCAAATATACCAAAATTGAACCAAACTCGATTCGAAATTCTAACAACACTCAACCAGCATTGAACAACAAGCAGTCAAATAAAATTGCACTTACAGCGGGGGTGCGGGAGGTCGGCCGAAGGTCGACGGAGGCTGCCGAAGTTGCGTGAGGAGGTGCGGGGAGGCTATGCATAGTAATCTGATGATACAGTGTTCCTTCTCATATTCTTCTTGCAGCAAAGGAAGATCAAACAACTTAACACTAGTAGGATCAGCAAAGCAGCCACAACAATTCCAATCACGAAACCAGCGGATAAGTTAAAAGAGGGAGACGTTGTAGAATGGAAGTAAGAGTCCGAGGTTGGGGGATGGCGGGATCCCGACTCCGACGCAGGTGGCCTCAAATGGCCACTGCTGCTGGGATGAGAAGTCGTGGAGGGTCGATCAGGAACAGAAGAGGGTGGACATATTTTCCCCGCATGCGCCGATGGAGAGCCGGCGGAAATCTCCGGAGGAAGCTTGTTCCCGGGGGAGGCAAAGTCGGCCGTGTCGGAGAAGCCGACGGAGGCTGTGTGGGGGGCGTGGCATTGGGAGGCGAAGGAGGCGGTTTAGCAATGACCGGAAAAAAAAGCGCGTCGGGGGCGGAGGCGTCGTGATGTTGGTGGACAGAGATGGCGCGGCGATGGTGGCAGCTGGTGGCGGCGCTGTAGGGTTTCTCTCTGGAGGCAACGATTTGGAAAGATAGACAGGCGGCGGTGTCGTGGCAGGCCGAGGGAGATGGGCGGCGCGAGGAGACCAAGGGGGAAGGGGGGTGCCGCGACGGGGAGAACAGGAGGAGGCCGACGGTGCACCTGCTGAGGAGAAGACGGCGTAAGGGGAGACAAGGTCGTGGCGCACACCAAAAAGAAAAAGAAACGGGGAAAAAAACCCTACCAAAAAAAAGAGAATAAAAAAAAATAAATAAATAAAAACTTAAAACTAAAAATTAAAATAACTCATAATAATAATAATAATAATAATAATAATAATAATAATAATAAAACTAGCACATGAATAATGAAGTTAATATTAATCAAAATAATAAAACCAAGTTGATAATAATAAAACCAAATAAAAAGTTATATCAATTAAAATAATAATACCAATAATAATAACAATAATTAAATAGTAATGATAATATTAATAACTTAATAAAATTTATATTCCCAACAATGTAAATAATAACAATAATAACATTAACATCCCCCAATATTAAAATAAACCATTAAATGTTCATCACATTTATTATTTAATTTTATTTTCATTCTATCTCCCTAAAAAAATTATTTCTTGATTCTTAACTTCATTATTTAATTGGTTGCACGTCAAACAGGCGTACGGAGAATCGATCGAGGTCGCGCGGTGACCCAAGCGAGGTCGCGCGGCTTCGACAGCAGCGCGCTGAACGCCGAAAAGGCCAAAAAAGAAAATGCGTTTCAGAATAAAACTCAAAAATTTTAAGTTCGGGTCTCGACCTGAACTATCTGATGCCCAATAAATATAATAAAATAAGTAATATAAAAAGTACGGGCGTGACAATTCTCCCCACCATAATGCTTTCCGTCCCTGGAAAGCCACAACTAGGGTTGAGGCACAAAGCAGAAACTGATACCCCACTAATGTTCAAAGAGGATCTCCACAACCAACAAGCGAAAAGCAGCAAAAGCAACGTGCTCAGAAAAAGTGACTCAAATAACAACCTCAAGAAGCATGTAAAAAGACTTTCTGATATGTGTTTCCCACCCCAAAGATCTAGAATGCCTCCAGTTGATTGATTCAGGAAAGCGACTCTCGCACCCGCGGAAACCAACCTCACAAACCAAAACATCTCAGGCATCACTGAACGAAAAAC
This sequence comes from Viscum album, assembly GCA_963277665.1. Lineage (NCBI taxonomy): Eukaryota > Viridiplantae > Streptophyta > Magnoliopsida > Santalales > Viscaceae > Viscum > Viscum album. The sequence goes on from OY728148.1 coordinate 168,483,894, forward strand.
ACACCATTTCACTGGAATGAAAATACAAGACCAACCCACATCCAAGGAATACTTCAATAACCTACCACTAAACCATCTCTGGGAACAAAACTGAGTGGCCCACCATGGGAAATCCCGATGGGGCTCTCCACTAAAAAAAACTTTCCGACGCTTGAGACGAGACTAGAAAAATCGACACGAGGAGGCCCAGGCGGACTCCCCACCATTAAGAACCTACTATCGCCCAAGATGGGTTTGGGAAATCGACATCGGGAGGTCCGAATGGACTCCCCACCATTAAAGAAGAGTCCAACTTCAATTCATTCCAGATATATTTGTACGAGATCCGATGTGGGTCTCCCCGCCATTCGAACTAGCAGCAGGTACAAAACTTTAGAAAAAAAGATTCTCGATGGTGACGAAACACCCCACCCCAAGGGCAGGGAGGGGGGGCCCGACTACCGAGACGTCAAAAACATGATCCAAGACAAACTAGCATTTCCACATTCCTGGATGAGAATTATTCAGATTTGAGAAAAATTTACTCAACAAACCTCATAAAGCCACTAAAGCAATCACACCCAGTGGAACGCGACCCCCAAGACTTTAATACATGAGACAAACACTCCTCCACATGGTCACGAAAACCTTATGCAGCCAGATGGATCATTCGAACAGAACAACCGTAGAAAACAATTTAAGCTGCTTTCACTTTCAACACTGATGACAGAAATGAAATCGTGGTTTTATATAATCCCGGGGTTCCTGACCACGCGCCAGCTTCACTCCGAGGCCTATGGATGGAGCCCAGATGTCTGAAGCATCTACTGCCTCGCAGTCAGGAATTGAAGACTCCAGAACGGAGCTTCTCATTTTTTTTGGTGCCACACGCAATCATATTGCACCCGAGGCAACACCATCAAACACAACACATGACAGTATCTGACTGATCATACGCGGAGCATTCACCCACACCAGAGTTGAAATGGTGCATGCGCATCACCCTTTATCACGCTGAATGAGAACACGACACCACCAATCGTCACCTGAACCTGACCGTTACTGTTGAGAGAAACTTTACACTGAGAAAGACTTTAAACCGTGTCTTGAACAACATGTGATTCCTGCGAACGACCATACCAGCCTCATACGACTAGGTATGCCAAACTAGTAGCCTAACACAAACCTTTTCTTAAACGAAACTAACAAAGGGCCAAAGGTTATTTAGAATAGTGGCCCGCACCAACCACTCTAGGCTGCTTCCACCTCTCCCCATTGGAATCTCCTTCTCCATTTCCAAACAGAACATTAAAATTAAAGAGATCAAACTTCACCCTCGACTATCAAAGAGAACTCACACTGCGAGGCGTCACCAAACATGACCCTTGCACCCGATGAAAGTACCACAAATCCCTTCAAGACATTGGTCAACACTAATAATTCTGAGCCGTTTTAACCCTTCCCTGCTGGATTTACTTTCGCCGTTTCCAGGGGAAACCTTCAAATGCAACAATGTCAAATTTCATACCCGACGACTTAGACAACCCAAAGAAACCAAAACTCTGTTCAACTCCCCTCGCATGTCATCCCGCTGCGTGAGGATCCACTTAGTTGTAAAAAGGAGAGGTGGGTTCAATTCTAGAATTCAAAAAGAGAGTCCTTCAATCAACTGGAGTGTCAGCCAACGGCGAATTACCCGTAGACATACTTCAATCACATGTCAACACTTTATGGGGGGCATACACTAGTCAAGAAGGAAAACCATGGACCCAACCAAACTGGTCTGATGGTCATGACATACCACAAGAAAACAGCAAATGTGCAGGGGGGGAACCACTGCAGGGGCTCCCCGATGTACTTTTCAAATTAATTTACTAGCTACACTCTTGCGTACCAACTTACAAATAAGAATTCAAACTCAGGACACAAATCATTCAGAAAGGATCCTCAGCTCAAAACGCCTCACATCTGACATTTCCAAAACACAAGGACATGACACACAACCACCGTTTACTAAAACACCAATTTTTTTTTCTTTCCTTTAACAAAACATTTTGAAAATAAGCAAACCCAGTGGGTTGCACAAACACCAATGGCATCCCATGAGCCTCGCACATGCATGTTCTCGTGCCGCACTGACACGCACCTCATGTCTATCCAGGCACCCAGCCGCTCGTGCCATTAACCATTTCCCTTTTCGCATACAGTCATGCATGTGGTTGCCCATGAGAGCGCCAAGGATCAAAACCAAACCCTTTTTTTTCAAAACCAAAACATTCAACCCACACCTTTCAAACCTCATACCTCATTTTCTTTTTAAAGCGTTTCATTTGAAAACATTTTTCAAGACCAAAACATTTTTTTTCTTAAAAACCAAATTTCCACAAATCCAAAAAAAAGAGACGAGAAACAATGCAAGAGAAAACTTGTGTCAGCAGGTGACTGGAACGTATGGTTGGCGGCTATACGCCAGTTACACCACCACCACAGAGGGTATTCTAGGACAGCGTCCCCGGCTCCACATGGCTTGCCAGACCATGCGAGCTCACTAGGACCACTGACCTCACCCCATTTCATTTCCTTAAACAAAAATATCCGCAATGACCAAAACTTAGACAAACCTCAACATACTTTGGTAACTTGAGTCCCGCCACGAGGTGTGCTGGCCAAGCACATTGCTCGTAGTCAGGACATCGAGTCCCGACAACCTTAACTCAAGTCTACCGTGACTCTATCCCAAAAGAAAATGACCCAAGAGAGCAAACCTTACGCTCTGATACCATTTTGTCACGAACCAGGCCGGGTCGCCATCTGACCCGGCGCCCGACCCGGTCCGCGGCAAGGCCCAAAAAGCGTTCCCGATCCCCGCGGGCTGGCACAAGTGCCCGAGTATCAAAACTAACACATGGGAACGATTTTACCCGAAATAAAAGACAGAAAATCAAATAACCATATAAATAAACTGAAACAAGAAATAGACAACCAAACACGCTTTTAAACTATGAACAGGTTTGAAGTCTACAACTCCAACTAATAACTAAAAAGAAAAGCTGACAGCGGAAACTAAAACTCTTACCCAAACCTCAAAGCAACGGGAGAGGTGCAACATCCACATGTCACAAACGTTAACCTTCACGAGAAGACCACCAATGACCATCCACCATCACTGAGCACGGTGCCTCAACCTGGAATACACAGAGAACAAGGCCTACACACACCCAAAGGTGTATGTAGGGTGTGAGCAAAGAGCCCAGTAGGACGTCACCCAATAAAAAGGTTCCACGTATAAGCATTAAATGACAAATACATTTTCAAAATTAACTAAAGAAAAGAAAATGAAAGCTTGAACAGTTTAAGAGAAAATGGGATTAAAGAAAACACTTTCAAATGGAACAACTTAAATTAAAACACACACACTCACTTTTTAAAATAACCAGTTTGTCGCACAGATGGGCGTAAGGTGACCAATGAGCACTAATACGGGAGGGGCCGCATGGGCGTTAGCTAGCTTGGGTCCCTAGATCTTCGTGTCTCGGTTAAACGTGGCTTAGAAGGCCACGACCCTCAGCAAATGTGGCTTAGAAGTCCACGACCCTCAGAAACCGTGGCTTAGAAGACCACGACCCTCAGAAATGCATATGTTTAGTTAGTGTTGCAATCGTCAGTCCTACCAGTGAAACCGGGTCGAGTCACCTCCGGAACACTCACTCACTAGTCTAGTATACCCTCCTAGCTACCCGGGCTTCCCGGTTTGTGCTCAAACAAGTTTCAAGTTCATGTAACATGTCACTATAATGCATAAAATCCAAACAGGGTAATTACACACGAAAAACACAATTTTAACACCCAAATCCGCTTTTAAAACTGCACGCACACCAAAATCTTTTCAAAACAATATTTGCATTAGTTACATACACAATTAAATCATCTGCACACTTCAAAAGACCCTCATCGCTAAACAAACTACCACTTACACAAGTAGACACTATTTTGAAATACGGCACACACTAAATCATTTTTCAAACATGTTTAGCACCATTTTCATAATTAAGTAAACCATAGAAGAAATTATAAAGCAATAAAAAAAAGTGTCACATGTCTTTTCACAAACTAAAGTAACCATTTATAAGTTCAAACACATTCACACGTCGCACGCACTCACACAAAATTTTAAAGTGTGGCATGCACCACCCGAGTAGTTTAATGGAAGAAAACCTTACACTATTAAAAACACAAATTCATAAACCACATAATTTAACAAGACAAAAATAAAATCTTAAGAAAAAAATAATTTGGATGAAATCGCTTAGCATTAACCACTAAACCAACACAAACCCCTCTTTTACAACGAAACGCACACGACGTCATGTCAACGATACTATTTTCACCGCTTGCACAAGTTAATAAGCCCAGCGCATAATAAAAAAATATCTAACAACTAAATAAAAGTTCATAGTAGAAAACACACACGTACATCAACAGGCTACTAACAATTTTCAATGCAAATCAAACTCTAATGAAAACTCAATTCACGCTACACCAATTAATTAAATAACATGCTAAACAAATTAAACTCGCAAATTAATTTATCAAATAATGATTAAACATGGAACCACCTACTTGTCATAGCAGACTTCACAAATATGGTGCGCAAGAACCGCCGCACACCAACTGCGACTCAAACAAGATCCAAATAGAACCTAATAGAAAAGAAGAAGAAAAAAAACGCATCGGACCAAATATACCAAAATTGAACCAAACTCGATTCGAAATTCTAACCACACTCAACCAGCATTGAACAACAAGCAGTCAAATAAAATTGCACTTACAGCGGGGGTGTGGGAGGTCGGTCGAAGGTCGACGGAGGCTGCCGAAGTTGCGCGAGGAGGTGCGGGGAGGCTGTGCATAGTAATCTGATGATACAGTGTTCCTTCTTATCTTCTTCTTGCAGCAAAGGAAGATCAAACAACTTAACACTAGCAGGATCAGCAAAGCAGCCACAAAAATTCCAATCACGAAACCAGCGGATAAGTTAAAAGAGGGAGACATTGTAGAATGGAAGGAAGAGTCCGAGGTTGGGGGATGGCGGGATCCTAACTCCGACGCAGGTGGCCTCGAATAGCCATTGCTGCTGGGATGAGAAGGCGTGGAGGGTTGATCAGGAACAGAAGAGGGTGGACAGATTTTCCCCGCATGCACCGATGGAGAGCCGGCGGAAATCTCCGGAGGAAGCTTGTTCCCGGGGGAGGCAAAGTCGGCCGTGTCGGAGAAGCCGACGGAGGCTGTGTGGGGGGCGTGGCATTGGGAGGCGAAGGAGGCGGTTTAGCAATGACCGGAAAAAAAAGCACGTCGGGGGCGGAGGCGTCGTGATGTTGGTGGACAGAGATGGCGCGGCAATGGTGGGAGCTGGCGGCGGCGCTGTAGGGTTTCTCTCTGGAGGCGATGATTTGGAAAGATAGACAGGCGGCGGTGTCGTGGCAGGCCGAGGGAGATGGGCGGCGCGAGGAGACCAAGGGGGAAGGGGGGTGCCGCGACGGGGAGAACAGGAGGAGGCCGCCGGTGCACCTGCTGAGGAGAAGACGGCGTAAGGGGAGACAAGGTCGCGGCGCACACCAAAAAGAAAAAGAAATGGGGAAGAAAACCCTACCAAAAAAAAGAGAATAAAAAAAATAAATAAATAAAAACTTAAAACTAAAAATTAAAATAACTCATAATAATAATAATAATAATAATAATAATAATAATAATAAAACTAGCACATGAATAATGAAGTTAATATTAATCAAAATAATAAAACCAAGTTGATAATAATAAAACCAAATAAAAAGTTATATCAATTAAAATAATAATACCAATAATAATAACAATAATTAAATGGTAATGATAATATTAATAACTTAATAAAATTTATATTCCCAACAATGTAAATAATAACAATAATAACATTAACATCCCCCAATATTAAAATAAACTATTAAATGTTCATCACATTTATTATTTAATTTTATTTTCATACTATCTCCCTAAAAAAATTTATTTCTTGATTCTTAACTTCATTATTTAATTGGTTGCACGTCAAACAGGCGTATGGAGAATCGATCGAGGTCGCGCGGCGACCCAAGCGAGGTCGCGCGGCTTCGACAGCAGCGCGCTGAACGCCGAAAAGGCCAAAAAAGAAAATGTGTTTCAGAATAAAACTCAGAAATTTTAAGTTCGGGTCTCGACCCGAACTATCTGATGCCCAATAAAAATAATAAAATAAGTAATATAAAAAGTATGGGCATGACAAACAGAATTCTAATAGCCTTTAACCTAAAAATAGTTTAAAATGAATCTAAAAGTCTCTACCTTCTTCTCTAGAGTATCCTTGAGCAACAAGTCTAGATTTTTTTCGATAATTTTTCAAGATTCATCCAGCATGTTTCTAAATATCCACTGGGTTATAATTACCTAATTATCATCAAGAAATTATTCGAATAACCAAACATTATTTCTAAAAAATTTATTAATCTTATTATTCATATAAATAATCCAGTCAAAATCAATTAAAGCATCATTAAAATTTTTTAGAAAAAAATCATAAATAATAACAGAATTGGAACAAAAATTTAAAACAGAATTTCTAGTTATAACACTAGAATAAACATTGACAATAAAATTTTCAATATGATGATAATTATGAATATTCCATTCTCTTGGATCAGGTTGCGAAGGAGTATTATCCCCATCAATTGATTCATCCTTATTTTGAGGTTTTTATTCACCAAAATTAAAATCTCTAAACTCATCATCAAAAACATTAGAATAAGAAATTAATTTAACATTATTTTTTTATAACATTAAAATAAAAAAATTAATAACCATGGATATTTTATTATCAACTATATAATCTTTATTATTATTATAATATCTATAAAAAATAAACTTTATCACTTTTAGAATCAAATTTATCTAAACTATCCTTAAAATTTAAAATAAAAACTTTAAAACCAAAAACTATAAAGTAACCAACTTTAGATTTTTTATTTTTGAATAATACCTAAGGATTTTTATTTAATAAAGGTCTAATGATAAATATATTCGAAATATAACAATCATAAAAAATAGCCTCACCCCAAAAATATATATGCAAATTATAATAACTTAACATATCTATGGTGTTCTAGAAGCATAATTTTTTTGAAAATTATCATTATTTTCACAAAATTTTTTAAAATCCAAATTATGAAATTAACCTCCTTTATCACTATGAATAGAAACAATCATACAACCTTTTTCATTCTAAACTAAATTACAAAAATCTCTAAATTTATATAAAGTGTGATTTTTATGACTAAGAAAATATGCCCATGTGAATCTACTATAATCATCAACTATTACTAAAGTATCTTTCTTTCCAATAAGACTAGAAATTTTAGTGGGTATAAATAAATAAATATATACTAATATTAAAGGTTTATCAGTATTTATTTGATTGATAGGTCGAAAGTAAATTTTATGTTTCTTCCATTTCATGCAATAATCACAAACATGAAGATTTTCTTTCTTCAAGGAAGGAATATGTAACAGATTCTAATGTTTTGAGAGTTTATGTAAAATTTTAAAATTAACATGAACAAAATGTTGATGCCAAAGGATATTTTCATTATGTACATCATTCAAATACATAACATGTCGAATATTTAGTACATAAAAATCAACATTATAATTGTTTTCTTTTATATTAGCATAAAATAATAAAGAATCATATTTAAAAACTAAATACTTATCAATTTGAAATTTAACTTCCATTACAACATCAAATAATTTTTATATACTAATTAAATTATGTGTTAATCCTTAAACATATAAATATTTAGAAATAAAGGTAGAATTTGAAATACCTAATTTAGAAAAACCTTTCACTTTTCATTTTTAATTATCTACAAAAGTAACAATGTTTCCATCACATTATTTTTAAGTGATAAAATTTTATGGTTCTCTATCCATATGCCTAAATGATCCATTATCCATGTACTATATGTCATTCTTCAGACATATAAGGAATTTTTCCTACAAAAATCAATTACTTGAGAATTTTGGTACCTAAGATTATTTGGGTCCAATAGGATTAGTAAAACAATTCTTAGGTACCCATAAATAATTTATAAAGGTATTATAAGGTACTCTAAATAATTATGATTTAGAAATATTAGTTTTTGTGAAGCCAAAAGATTTTTTGTATATAATAGAACAATCATTTTCATAGTGACCTCTCATGCCACATTTAAAACAATTAATATTAGAAGTACAACCATTTTTACTTTTAATAATACAGGTTTTAAACATTTGAGGTAATCTGCTATCATATCCAAAACCATCTTTATTTTTATTTAATTTATTCAAAGAATTAATTTTATGATATTTTTAATGACCTTTATTAAAATAAAATAAACTTTTTTTAAGACTCTCAATTTTATTTTTCAATTTTTCATTCAAATCTTGAGCAGATTTCAAATTTTCATAAACTATGGAATGAGAAGAAGAAGCATTGTTACTTAATTTTTAATTCTTTGGTAAAATTATTTTATTTTCATAAATAATTTTCTCATTATTTTCCTTTATATTATTATATAATTAATCATCTTTAAAAATATATTTTCTTAATCTTTCGATTTATTTATTTAATTAAAAAAATTAGGTTTTTAGAATCATATTCAAAATAAAAAAATCCAGAATAAAAACCATAAAAACTAACCATATCATGTGACAACATGAAGCACAAGTTAGTAGTTTATTTTTCATTTCCAGATAGTTCATTGGAATCAGATTCGTCTATATAACTCCAGTTGTTTGTTAATGCCTTTTTATCATTCTCTATTTTATTTTTCTTTATTATTTAGTTTAGGTCAATGAGGTTTCATATGCCTTTTCATTTTTCACTCATAACAGGTTACATCCAATCATTGTAATTTGTACTACCTTTCTTATCTCCCTTATATTTTTTATTTTTCAGGGTTTCTTCTAGAAAGTTCTTGAAACATTTATTTTTCATTCTTTTGTAAACATCAGATACAATCTGAGCCATATCTTCTTTTTCACTATCTTGTAAATCATAATTAGAAGAGTCAGTAGAAATAATGTTTATAGATTTAAAAGCTACACCTTTTCTTTTTATTGTCTTATCTCCAGCTATATTCTTCAGTTCCAGTTCATACTGAATCAGTGATCCAATCAATTCATATTGGGTGTACTATTTGATGTTATTTCTTTCATAAATGGAATCCTTATTTGGATTCCATTCCTTGGTAGATCTCACAGGACTCATTCAACAAGTATCGGATTTTCTAGTGCTTCTCTAAGTAAAATCATTCAATTCAAAATGTTTGTGAATCTATGAAACATTTGGTTTACTATTTCATCTTCACCCATCTTTAAGTCTTGGTATTCTATTTAAAGCATTATAATCTTGGTTTAGATTGATTTTTCAGAGCCATGGTGAGTGACTTGTAGAATCTTCCAAATTTCATGAGATATCTTACAAACAGACACATGAATAAAAACACTTCTATTAGTAGCATGATATAAAATATTAACACTTTTATAATTTAAAACATATTTAGTAGCATTATTTCCTACAAGTGTATCTATTTTAGCATTAATTAGAGTGTATTGTTTTGATATGATTTACCAGTGGTTACTGCTCAGTTGTTTGTGGTATACCTCTATTTGGGATCTCTAGTAGCCATAATCATTGGTGTGGAAACTTATGAGGAATACAAGCATCATTGGGTTCAATCCTTCTATATTAAAGATCTTTTCCTTAGACTGTAAGGTCTAGGAATAGGTTAAAACAATTAAAAATAAAAGCAAGCTCTATAAAAGGGTCAACTAAATTCTAGAGGGAACAATCTTTGATACCAAAATTTTGATATTAGGAAAGAGAATGAAAGATCTAAACTACTATTATGAAGATTATCATCTTATACTAATTGTTTTGTTGGATAGAGTAATGGAAGATGGTCTAGATGGGGTTAATATACCAGATTAAAAAAAAATTAATCAAATAAATTGATTAATTAAATTAATTATCAAAGTTAATTATTAAGGTTAATTAAAAGTGAAAAACATAAATAACACAAGAATTTTATTTATAGTTGTTTAGTCCAAAGTGTTCATACTCTACTCTTATAACTCTTTACTTGGAAAGAGATACATGTTCTCTAAAAATTATTTTTTAGGGGAAATCATAATCCAATTACAGGATCCTTTTCTAGTAGTGGGATAACCAAAACATCAACTTTTTATGGGGATTCATAACCATTACCACCAGAATTTAGACAACAGGAGTCAAAACCTAAATAGTACAAAATTAAGATACAAGGATTCACAAACCTTAGATCTTGACTTTAGAATCCATGAGTCACATCCTAAGTAAGAGAAGAAGAAATAATTTTTTTTTGTGTAGAAGTATAAATAGAGTGCATGTGAGAGATAGGAAATAGTGTTACAGACTTAAAACCAGAAGAATAAAAAGATAAATAATTAAAGTATAGGTATTGGTTCTTAAGGATTAGATTGGAATGTATCATCAAGATAGTAAAAGTTGAATCAGAAGAAATTTTTCTCTTGAGGGATCATGCAGGTGATGAAATAGAGTATGGCACAAGACTCTAGTTTGTATAGTAGGTTAAAAATTTCACAACTTTTCTCAAGGAAAAATAAAGTATCAAATATTTTAACTTGTAGTCGTCCATGAAGTGTCCTGACACTTGTAAATAGGATCTATAAAATAAAACTAACAAACCAATGTCTGGGTAAAGTAATTAAAATTTAAAAATGATTGAATTATTCAGGAGAGATAAAATTATCGTCCATAATAATAGTAATATAAATCGATTAAATTTAAATCATAAAGACTAATTAAATCCTATTTGAATAACCTAATTATAATACTTCAATTAAATCCCATAAAAATTTAAAGAATATTTAAAACAAATATTAAATATAATTTAAGTTAAAGCAGTGTGTAATTTTAAGAATAATAGTAATTATTATTCTACTTTAAATGTCATAAAATGTGTTTGAATATATTTAATTACATTAAATAATAATTTATAAAAGAGTTAGTCAAATAAATTAAATCAAAATATTAAATCATAAATACTAATTAAATATGTTGTAAGTGTTATGTAATAATAATTAATAAATTTAATAACATTTTAAAACTCATTAAAATATTATTAAAATACTTTTTATGGCTCATATATAATATATATTAATTTTTGAAATTAGTAAAACCCTTAAAAGAATTATAATATGCATGTAGTTTATTAAGGAAAAGGAAAATATTTACCTACCACTAGAAAATAACCAACCATTGATAATTAAGTCACCATTAGCAATAATAATAAGTCACCATTGAGAAATTAGTCATCATTGAGAAATGAGTCGTTGTTGAGTAATGAGTTTCCATTGACAAAGGAGTCACCGTTAGTTATAAATAATTACCCACCACTGAAAATAAAATTTCACACAGTGCTGGATTTAATAAATTTACCCACCATTATGAATAAATTGACAACCCAACATTGGAAGGAATAAAAAATGGAAAATGAAAAGATTTACCAACCATTGGGTGAAACCAAAAAATGGTAAAGGAAAAGTTTTACCTGCCATTGGGTGAAACAAAAAAATGGTAAAGGAAAAGATTTACCTACCATGGGGTGAAAACAAAAATAAATAGTAATCGAAAATATTTACCGACCGCTAGAAGAAATATGGACAATCCATTGTTGGAAACAAGAAGAAGCACCCACCATTCTAATGGAAACACGAGTTATTATTGAAGGGAGTAATAAAGAAGAATCCATTATACTATAAAATTATTTTGAAAGCTTGGTAAATCTCATAGGAGATTCTAAAGAGAAGAAATTATGCAAATCATGAATAAGAAAAATAATCTTGAAAGTTCATCCATGGAGGGAAGTGGTTGGAGGTTGAAGATGATAAATAGTAACTCATCATTTTATGTTCAAATTGAACATATAAACTTCAATTAATTTTTAAGATATCTAAAAGACTGGATTTAGAGTTTTTATAGAATGATTATTTGTATATAATTTTAATATATTTTCAAAGAATCATCAATCACTTAATTTTGATAACAATTGAAAGAGATATGATCAAAATATAGTAAGAACGTGATTGATTACTGTAGAATGGATTATAGCACTTCATACCTTTTTTAAGGTATATAGATGACATTTTTAGTATTTTATAAAGTTTAATGAAATGAATAAAGACATGTTATACTTATTTCCTAATAAACTCTGATTGATTCTGATCATAAATGTAAGAGATATCAAATAAACAAAAAAATTGTGTTTTGGAAAATCCAAATTTTTGGAATTGTTGTAAGATATTAGGATATACATCGCAGCCCTTAAAAATAGAATTAAACTTCCATTAAAAATAATGAAATGAATATAAAAGATTTATATTTAAAATGGTAAAATTTTATCAAGAAGTTGATTAGTATAACACAAGTTATAAAATGAATACAAAAGAAAAATTTAAATAATTTTATACTAAACAGATTTCATGAGAGAAAAAACATGAATCATGTTCAGGCTTAAATAAGAACATTCTAGAGAAGGATTTAGACAACATTTTTTTGAAAAAAAAGTTATAAAAACTTATTATATTTCAAATTAAAAAATAATTATAAAATTATGATCACTACAACTTATGTTAAATTCAAATATATAAAGGTTTTAAAAATATATTTTTCACATAAAATAATAAAAGGGTTTTGAGAATTTTAAAACATAAAATGGCATCTAATCAAACAAAACATAAATATATTAACTAAAATGAAAAAAATATCCCCCTTTTTATTTGATTACAAAACCAAAACATTTAAAACCAATTTTATCCCCCCTCTTGTAAATAAATAACAAGAGAAAACATAATCTCCCCTAAACAAATGAAATAATTAAATAATTAAATCTCTAACATTTCAAGTTCAAATTTACTTTTTTTATAAATTGAGAAGATTATAAAGGATTTGTAAATATGTATTCTATATTATTTCCAATGGGGATAAATTCTAAAAAAATATCACCTTTATTCACATGATCTCTAATAAAATGAAATCTAAGATCAATATGCTTTATTCTAGAATGTTGTAAGGTATTTTTTGAAATATAAATTGAAGATGTGTTATCACAATAAATAGTAAGTTTATCAAGATAAATACCAAAATCATATAAAGTTTTCTTAATCCATAATATTTGATAATAACCATTAGTAGTAATGATATATCAGCTTCTATAGTAGATAAATTAATAGATAATTTCTTCTTATAAGACCAAGAAATTAAACTTTTTACCACAAAATGACACATATCTGATGTAATTTTTCTATAAATTCTAAAGCCTCCAAAATTAGAGTCATAATAAAATATTAAATTAAAGTAGTTATATTTTGGATAAAATCAACCAAAATCAATAGTTCCTTTAATATATATAATTATTCTTTTTAAATCTTTAATATGACTTTCTTTAGGATCTTCTTGAAATCTAGCACATCATAAAACATTAAATGTGATGTCGGGTCTAGATGTAGTTAAATATAGTATGCTACCTATAATTCCTCTATAAAATTTAAAATCAATATATTTAGCACATGAATCAACATCAAATTTAGAACTAGTACCCATTGTAGTTTTCATAGATTTATATGAATCGAGACCAAATCGTTTAACCATGTCATTTAACCAACTCTTTTACATACTTAGATTGATTAAAAAAAATCCATCTTTTGTTTGAGAAATTTGAAGTCCAAGAAATAAACTTAATTCTCCCATTAAAATCAAGTTAGACTTAGAAGACATTAGAGTAGAAAAATCATTACTAAGAATTTAACTAGAATAACCAAAATCTATATCATAAACATAAATTTTTATAATTAAAATATCATTAGGAATTATTTTAATAAAAAGTGTAGGATCAACATTTCCTTAATTGAAACCATTATTTAATAAAAATAAATAAATTCTTTTATACTAAGCATGGGGTGCTTGTTTTATATTGTAAAAATCTTTAGATAATTTAAAAATGTGATTAGAAAATTCTTTATTTTAAAAAACATAATGTTTAGAAGAATAACCTTCTTTAGTTATAAAAACATTTAAGAAAGAACTTTTTACATAAATTTTATATAATTCAAAACCTTGAAAATAAGAAAAAAAAATTATAACAGCCTCTAACCTGGAAATAGGTGAAAATGAATCTCAAAAGTCTATACCTTTTCTTGAGAGTACTCTTGAGCAGAAAGTATGGATTTTTTTTTAAAAATATATCTAGATCCATATGGCTTGATTCTAAATATACATTTCTTTCCAATTACCCACTTATCCTCAGGAAATTCTACTAATGGCCAAATATTATTTCTAAAAAATTGATTAATCTCATCTTGCATAGAAACAACCTAGTTAAAATAATATAAATAATCATTAAAATTATTTGGAATAAAATCAAAAATAAAACCAGAATTGATATAAAAATTTAAAACAGAATTTATAGTTCTAACTCCAGAATCAACATTGCTAATAACACTTTCAACATGATGATATTTATGAATCTTCCATGATCTTAGATTAGGTTGATAAGGATTATCCCCCACCAACCTGACAATTTATTCATCCTTATACTGAGGTTTTTCTTCACCAAAATTAAAATATATAAACTCATAATAAAAAATATTAGAATTAGAAATTAATTTAACATTATTTTCATAAAAAATAACATGAAAAAATTATTCAATAACCATAGTTATTTTATTATAAAATCTATAAGGTTTATTATTATTATAATATCCAAGAAAAATACCGACATCACTTTTAGCATCAAATTTATCTAAATTATCCTTTGAATTAAAAAAATACAACTAAAAACTCTAAAGTTAGAAACTTTAGGATTTTTATTTTTAAATAATTCAGAAAGAGTTTTCTTTAATAATGGTCAAATAAGAATTATATTAGAAATATAACATTCATAAATAATTGTCTCAGCCTAAAAATATCTAGGAAAATTATATTCACTTAACAAAGATTGATCCACTTCAATAAGAGATCTATTTTACCATTATACAACACTATTTTTTTGTGGTGTTCTTCAAATATTTTTTTTAAATAACTATTATTTTCACAAAAAATTTCAAAATATAAATTATTAAATCCACACACTTTATCACTACAAATAGAAACAATCATTCAAACTTTTTTATTTTTAACTAAATTAAAAAAATTAGTAAATGTAGGTAAAGTATCATTTTTATGAGCAAGAAAATATATCCATGTAAATATACTATAATATTCAACTATAACTAAAGTATATTTATTTCCACCAAGTCTATAAATTTGAGTGGGTCCAAATAAAACAAGACTTACTAAATATATAGGTCTATTATTACTTATCTGATTGATAGTTCTAAAGGAAATTTTATATTGCTTCCCTTTTATGAAACCGTCACAAACATGAAGATGTTCTTTTTTCAAGGAAGTAAGTTGTAAAACATTCTCAAGTTTTGAGAGTTTATAAAACATTCTGAAATTTTTCATTACCTAAACGTTGATTCTAAAGGATACGTTCATTCTATACTGCATTCAAAAACTTAACATGTTGAATAGTTAGTTAAGAAAAATCAACAATATAAATATTTTATTTTCTATTAGTATAAAATAATAAATAATCATCTTTAAAAATAAAACACTTATCATTTTAAAATTTAACATCCATTCCATCATTACATAATTGTGATATAATAATTAAATTATGTTTTAATCCTTAAACATATAAAACTTTAGAAATAAAGGTTGAATTTTAAATACAAACTTCACCAAAACCTTTCAATTTACCTTTGGAACTATCTTCAAAAATAATAGTGCCTCCATAACATGGGTTATAGGTGATAAAATTTGATAGGTCCCTATTCATATTCCTAGATAATCCACTATCGATGTACCATATTTCATTCTTGATACCTCTAAGTCATTTTTCCTGAAAAATTTAATTACTTGAATTTTTTTTACCCAAGCCACTTTGGGTCCAATAGGATTAGTAATACAATTTTTAGATACCCATACAGAATTTAAAAAATTATTATAAGGTAATCTAGATAATAAGGATTTAGAAATATTAGTTTTTTTGAACCTCAAAGATTTTTTTGAATCTAATAGAACAATAATTTATGTAGTGACCTTTCATGTCACAGTTAAAACAAGTAACAATATAAGTACAACCATTTTTACTTTTAACAAAAAGAGTTTTAAAAATTTTAGGTAATCTACAATCAGATCCAAAACCATATTTATTTTTATTTAATTTATTCAAAGACATCATATTATGATATTTTTCAAAACCTTGAATAAATGAAGAGAAACTATGTTTAATACTCTCAACTTAATTTTTCAAATTTTCATTCAAATCTTGAGAATATTTAAAATTTCCATAAACTATGGAATAAGAAGTAGAAGCAATGTTTCTTAATTTTTAATTTTCTTATAAAATTACTTTATTTTCAGAAATTATTTTCCTATTATTTTACTTAAACTTTTTATATAAATCAACATCTTTGAAAACATATTTTATTAATCTTTTAATTTATTTATTTAATTAAAAAACATTTATGTTTTTAGAATAATAGTTAGAATCAGAATATCCAGAATAAAAACTAGAATTACTAACCTTATCCAGTAATGCCATGAAGTAAAATTTAGTAGTTTTTTTCATTTTTAGATGCTTTACTGGAATTAGATTCTTTTGTAAAACTCCAAATAATTGTTAATTAATTTTATCTTTCTTTATTTTTATTCTTTAGTTTAGGATAATCATGTTTGATATGCCCTTTATTCCTACACTCCTAACAGGTTACATCCAAAGTATTTTAATTTGTACTACCTTTCTTATCTCCCTTATATTTTTCTTTTTGAGTGTTTCTTCTAAATCGGTTATTAAATCCTTTATTTTTCATTATTTTGTAAACTATAGTTAAAATTTGAGGTATATCCTATTTTTTAGTATCTTATATATCAAAATAATAAGATTTATTAGAAACAATATTCACATATTTAAAAGCTACACCTTTTTTTTGTCCCCACATCAGTTATGTTCTTCCATTCCAGTTCATACTGAAGTAGTGATCTAGTCAATTTATCCAGGGTGTACTCTTTGACGTTCTTTCTTTCATTAATTACAACCTTATTTTCTTGCCATTTATTTGTTAGAGCTCTTTAGAATCATTAAAAAAGAATTGGTTTTTCCAGTACTTCTTTAAGTTAATTCATTCTATTTAAAATGCCTATGAATATATGAAACATTGGGTTAATGTTTCATCTTCACCCATTTTAAATTATTTTTATTATGCTTTAATTATTCAAGGATTTGTTCGAGTCAATTTTTTAGAGCCAATGTGAGTGACTTGTAGAATATTCCAAATTTCATGAGTTTTCTTATAAGAAGACACATGAATAAAAACACATCTGTCAATGGATAAATATAAAATATTAAAAAAATTATAATTTAAAACATATCTAATAGCATTGTTACTTATAAGTGTATATGGGTCAGCTTTAGGTAGAGTGTACTATTTTGAAATGATAGACCAATTCTCAATGCTCAGTTGTTTTTGGTATGCATCCATTCGGGATCTCCCATTTCCATAATCATTGTCATCAAATTGTGGTGTCGTTAGAGGAATACAAACATCATTTGGGTTCAATACTTCCATCTTAAAGATCTTTTACTTAGACTTTGATATCTATGAATAGGTTAGAATAAAATCAGACTCTATAAAAGTGTTGGATAAATTCAAGTGGGAACAATATTTTATATAAAAAGTTTGGTATTGGGAAAGATAATGAAAGAGATAAAATATTATTAATAATGGCATCATTTGATACCAATTTTTGGGTCATATAGGGTAATGAAAGATGGTATAAAGGGGGGTAAATAGGCTATATTAAAAAAATTAAATAAAAAAATTTATTAAATAAATAAATTATCAAAGTTAATTATTAAGGTTAATTAGTAGTGGAAAAGGTAAATAAAAAAGGATATTTTTTATAGTAGTTTGGTCCAAAGTGGGCCTACTCTAATATTATACCTATCCACTTAGTAATAAATATGTGTGCACTAAAAATGATTTTTGAGGGGGAATCATAACCCAATTACAGAATCCTTTTCTAGTGGAGGGATAACCACAACACTGACTTTTGTATGGGGAATCACAACCATTAGAACCTGACTTTAGACAGTGGGAGTCACAAATTAAATATACCACACTTAAGTTACATGGAGTCACAACCCTCATATCCTCACTTTAGAATCCAAGATTCATAACCCGAGGAATAAAATAATAAATAATTCCTTTGTGTGTAAAAATATAAATATAGTGGGTGTGAGAGATAGGAAATAATGTTGAAGAATAAAAAACCAACTGAATTGGAAGATAAATAATTAAATTACAGGTAATGGTTCTTGAGGATTAGATTAGATCGTCTAGTTAAGGTAGTGTAAGTCAAATCATAATAAATTTGTCCCTTTAGAGACAGTGTAGGTGATGAAATGGAGTATGGAACATGACTTTGTTTTGTACAGTATATTGAAAAATTCACAGTTTTTTCTCAATTAAAAACCAAGTATTGAATCTGTTAACCTGTATTCATCCATTAAGTGTCCCAGAACCGTTAAATAGGATCTGTAAAACAAAACTAACAAACCAATCTTCAGGTAAAGCAATTAAAATTTAAAAATTATTAAATTATTAAGAAGAGAAAAAATTGTCCTCCATAATAATAGTAATATAAATTTATTGAATTAAAATCATAAAGACTAATTAAAACCAATTTTAATAACTTAAGAAATAATAATTTAAGTAAATCCCATAAAAAATATAATATTGTTTAAAACAAATATTAAATACAATTTAAGTTAAAGAAATGTGTAATTTAAATAATGATTATAATTGTTATTATTCTTTAAATTACATAAAAGGTGTTTGAATATATTCAATTTCATTAAATAATAATTTAGAAAAGAGTGAGTCAAATAAATAAACTCAAAATATGAATGGATAAATATTACTTAAATATGATGTAAGTGTTACACAACAATAATGAATAAATTTAATAATATTATAAACTCATTAAAATATTATAAAAATAATTTTCATGGCTTATATATAATATATATTAATTTTAGGAATTAATAAAACATTTAAAAGATATATAATATACATGTAGTTTGTCAAAATTTAAAACTATGAAAAAACAGATCATGAAGAAATATCATAATAATAATTGACCCACCATTGAAAATTAAGTCACCATTGGAAATAATAATAAGTCACCGTTAAGAAATTTTTCCCTATTGAGAAATGAATCACTATTGAGTAATGAGTCATCATTGATAAATGAGTCTCAATTAGTTATAAATAATTACCCACCATTTGAAATAAAATTTTACCCACCATTAGCTTTAATAAATTTACCCACCATTCGAAATAAATTGACAACCCACCCTTGGAAATAATAAAAAAAGGAAAAAGGAAAATATTTACCTACTGTTGGGTGAAAAAAAATTGGCAAAGTAAAATATTTACCTACAGTTGGGTGAAACCAAAAAAAAATTGTAAAGTAAAATATTTACCTACTGTTGGAAGAAATATGGACAACCCACTGTTGGAAACAAGAAGTACCACACACCATTGTAATGAAAACACAAGTTATTATTGAATGGAGTAACAAATAAGACTCCATTGAACTAAAAACTTGTTGGGAAATATTGGTGAATCATGGAGAAGATGATAAATATAATAAAGTATGAAAATCATGAAGTGAAATAAGCTTAAATGGTTATCCATGGAGGAAAGTAGTTGGAGGTTGAAGATGATGAATAATAACTCATCATTTTATGTTAAATAGAGCATATAAACTTCAATGAATTTTTAAGCTATCTAAATATATGAATTTGGAGTTGGTCTAGAAGACTTATTTGTATATAATTTCAAGATCTTTCTAACTAACCATGATTTTCTTAATCTTAATATTCATTTAAAGATACATAAAAATATATATTAAAAAATGATTTGATTACTATATAATGGATTGCTGTAATTTTTCCCTTTTTAAGGTATGTAGATGATGTTTTTATAGTTTCATGTAGTTTAATTAAATGAATAAAAACTTGTTATATTTTTAACCCAATGAACACCAAGTAATTCCGATCATAAATATAAGAGATATCAAATAAAAAAAATTAATTATGGAAAATACAAATGTTTAGAATTATTGTAAGATCTTCAGATAAATGAGATACCCCTTAAAAATATAGTTATACTTCTATTTAAACTAATGAAATGAATATAAAAGAGTTATATTTCAAATGGGTCATTTTTATAAAGGATTAAATGAGTATATCACAAGTTATAAAATAAATACAGAATAAAACTTTAAATTAGTTTATATTAAAAACATTTCTTAAGAGAAAAAACATGAATCGTGTTCAGGCTTAAATGTAAACATGCTAGATAAGGATTTAGACAATGTTGTATATTATAAAAAGGTTATAATAACTCACTATATTTCAAATTAAATAATAAATATAAAATTCAAATCACTATAACTCGTGTTATAATTAAAATACATAAAGGTTTTAAAAATAGTTTTTTTACATAAAATAATAAAAGGGTTTTGAGTATTTAAAAAACATAAAATAACATATAATCAAAAAAAATATAAATATATGCATGCACATTCACAAAAAGGTTAGAGGATAAATTTTATATATTACCCAAGAATCTTGTTGGGGTTCTTTGTAGTAGACTTAGATGGAAATAACCCAGACTGGTCATGCATCTCAGGGAAAGGGTTACAAAGATGAGGCGGGCCATGTTTATGTAGTGGATCATAATCCAACAGATGGTAGTGAAGGACCATCTACTATTGAAGGTATGGTTTAGATCACCTCTACTTTATCTAATTCTTTTTTGATATAGGTGTTTTTGTTCCTTCATATCTATATAATTTGTGTCCGGAATTGACCTACCAGTCAAGTTATTCCACAAGTTACTTTCTATTAAGACACCATGGGCATGAAAGTGGAATATATTTAGTGATTCTCAAATTTTCTTATAGTCATTTATAGTTGTGGAAATCTATGGTAATTTGTGATACTAGAGTTTATAAGCTTTTATGTAATTCTCGATATGGATCGGCTGACCATCTTTTGAGACCACATTGATTTCTATCGGAGATAGGTGTTATTTACTTCATTAAGGGGAGATAAGTATGTGATGACTGGATAATGGGAACTATGAGACCATAGAGAGTATCAATAATTGAATCATCATAGGATGATCATAGTTCATATTATAGGCTTGGATCTTTTAGTAGGATCAATGGAGGTCCCATCATCTTTTTCTCCAGTTATGGATCTCTATAAGGACATCCTTCTGGATGAATTCATGGGAATTCCCCCTAATAGTGGATTTTAATTTGAGATATAGATTTTTCTAGGTGTGAAACCCATTTAGATACCCATTTATCACATGTAAAAACTGAGTTAAAGGATCTCAAAGTGTATCTCAAGGATTTAGATCAGAAGGGATTTATTAGGATGAGTACCTCACCATGGGATGCACTTGTCTTGTTCACCAAGAAGGAAGATGGTAATATTTGACTCTACATAGATTATTGAAATATTAACTAGGTTAAAATGAATAACATGTATCCTTTTTCTAGGATTGATGGTCTCTTTGATCATTTATGGGGAGGCTAGTGGTTCTCCAAGATCAATCATTATTTGGGTTATCACCAGTTGTGGGCTAGAGAGGGGGACATCCTAGAGATGGAGTTTCAGAGAAGGTATGATCTATAAAAGTAATTGCTGATTCCATTTGGATTTAAAACTTTATTAATAATATTCATGTATCTCGTGAAAAAGATATTACACCTATATATTGACTCATTCATCATGGTGTTTATTGAAAAAAATCCTTATCTACTCACTAAACCTAGAGTAGAATTCCATACATCTTAAGATAGTCCTGAGTACTATTCCAGAAAATTGTCTTTATACCAAACTTTCAAAGTATAAATTTTGGATTCAGAAGGTGAAATTACTAGGGAATGTGGTGTACGATATAGGTAAATCCATGGAATTGGAGAAAGTGGATGTAGTGATGTCCTAGAAACATCCTAAAAATATGTTTAAGATTAAGATCTTCCAAGATTTAATAGAATACTATTGATGTTTTATCCAAGAATTATCTCATCTATCAACACCCATAACTGCATTCATGAATAAGGTAGTGGAGTTCCAGTGGCTAGACCTATGTGAAGAGGCTTTTATTGAGCTAAAGAGGTGGTTTTCTACAAATCTAGTACTGAATTTTACCAAGCCATGGATCAGATATATTGTTTAATAAAATTCATTAGGCATTGGTTTTGGAAAAATATTAATACATAGGGAACATGTAATAGCTTATGGGTCACATAAACTATAACCCCACAAGAAAAATTATCCTATTCATGACATGGATTGGAATAAAAATCCCATTATTTGAAGTGTTGACTACACAATATATTGATTGAGAGGTTTTTTTACTACACTAACCACAAGATCCTTTTTATGTATTCACATAGTGGGACTTGAACTTAAGGAAGAGTTGGTAGGTAGAGTGTCTATAAATTTTTAAATTTGAGATGGTTTATGCACCAGGGAAATGTAACATTGTAGTATATTCTCTTAGTTGTAAGATACAAGTAGCTCAAGATCTTGGTGAGTAGCATTTATAGGAACAATAACACCTGATGAGATTGTTGGCCAACTGGAGGATGGATACATAAAAGGATTATAGATCTATGAAATTTTCTCTAGTGGTTGTCACATATTCCTTGGTAAATTGGGTAAAGTATTGGAAGGGAACAGACCCAAATTGTGTTGTGATGTGGGAAAAACTGGTTGGAGGTGACTTGATATATTGGTGGTTGTTGGTAAATGATGATGTGATCCTCATTCATGGGGAATTTTAATCCCTTATTACATCAAGAGATGATGATAGAATCACATACCTCTAAGTGGGCGGTATATCCTTGTGTAACAAATATACACCAAGAATTTAGGTGGTAGTTATGGTGGTCAGGGATTAAGAGGGAGATTAATTGTTTTATTTATGGATTCCTTACTAGCTAGATCTTAAAGGACAAGCACCAACATCCTGGTGGTTTTCAATAGCCACTTATAGTGACCCTGTGGAAGTTAGAGGATGTCACTATGGACTACGTTAAAGGCTTCTCTAAGACCTTGTGGAGTAGTGATTCTATCTGGGTGGTTGTCGATCTGATGATGAAAGTTTTTTTTTCTTACCAATCTGTGAGACTCACTCAGTATATGAGTTGAGAAATTTTTATTTCCATGAGATAGTATAATTACAAGGTTTTCCCTTGAGTATCTTATTTTATAGAGATGAAAGTGTTTTTTCATGGTTTATGTAGATCTTGTAGAAGGCCTTAAGTACTTATCTGATATTGAGAACAATGTATCATCCCTAGACTGGAAGACTATCCAAGGAGATAATTCACATACTGGATGATATGCTTCAGGATTATTCCCTAGACTTGGTGAAGATTGGGATGGTCTATTATCCCTACTTTCATTCACATACAACTATCGTTATCAAGATTTTATTCATACGAAACCTTATGATCCTCTATATGGTAGGTCATGTTCTTCACCACTCTATTGGTATGTGTCTTGAGAGGAAGAATTTTTTGTGCCTATTAAGGTATAAAATACCTACAAGAGAGTTCAACTAATTCAGAAGAGGTTGATCATAACTCAAAGATGATAGATTTCATATTCTAATCACAAGAGGTAACATTTTATTTTGCTGTAAGTTATCAAGTATTTATGAGAGTGACTCCTTAGTTATGCCATCAATGTTTGAGGAATTAAGGGAAGCTATCATTGCACTATGTTGGACCCTTTGAGATCAAAAAATTTGTTGGGGTAGTGGAATATCATCTAGATCTTACTTATTTATATCAAGGTATGTATGATATTTTCCATGTATCATAGCTCTATAGGTACTTGGTTGATCCCATTAATGTCATCAATTGTAAGGATATCAAGATGGAGCTTGAAAATTCATACAATTAGAAACTAGTGCATATAATGGACCAAAGTGAGAAATTCCTTTGATGGAAGAACATACCACTTGTTTGAATTTTATTACAATATGGATGAATCCATGAGGAAACCTGGGAGCAGTAGGATGATGTTTGGTCTTAGTGGACCGAGTGTTTTGAGATGAACATTTGGAAACACTTTTTAAAAATAAGAAGTTTTTCTAGGGGGATAATTATAACATACTCATTTTATTTTTATATATGAGACAGTTTGAGTTTATAATTATTACTTTCCCTTTTTTTTATTTTCTCATATGGATGAATGAGAGGATGGATTTTAGAGGATAAGAGTCCGAGAATTGGTGGTGGGAGTTTTAGTGAACATATTAGCTTCAGTGTGGATTGAAAATAGTTACCAACTATATGGTGGGATTCTATTGAGTCTATTGACTACAATATACCCCAACTTACTAACTAGTGGGGAGCCACTGTGTAGTTGGTGGCTAAGCTATAATGCCCAATGTTCTTCTAGGCACATATGCTTGCTAGAGCACTCAGTTTGGGGGTGTAGTTAATGAAACCCCTTGGATTTTAATACCACATGTTTTTATACTCCTTTAACTCCCAAATCCAATACCCATAAATCCAATTAAAATATAATACCTCCCCCTTGGTTTGTAGACTCTCAAATAGTTCTCCCACTTTCTCTCCAACCTTTGAATGATTTTGGAAGCAAGAATGATGAGTTTTTTCTTTAAATGCATGAACAATACTTCTTCCTCCTTGAGATATGTACATGGATCTATTTAAGATTTATGTTTTCCTTGATGATCAGGTGTTGTTTTCATCCTCCCTTTATAGATATATGGTGGATCTATCATGTTCATATCGATTCTTTATTAAGTTAAGATCTACCCTCAGTAATGAGAATTTAATATATAAGTGTCGATGAATTGTATTCCTAGACCTCTTCTTGAAAGTAGATTGATGATATAACCTTAATCCATTGAATAATTTATGGTATATAGGTGGTGAAATATACATATCAACAATGACCTCTCTTGAACAGAGCTTAATTCTTTAAGAATGGTGATGTTTTTAGGCATTCTTGTTTAGAACGATCATCATGAGATTATCTTCATATTGATTATAATTTTGAATCTATTTTATGTTTATGGATTAGTGATAGATCAGTGATCATTATTTGGACCTAAGTCCCACTTCTAAAATCAAAAATTAATTCACAGTCCATTCTTAGATCAATGATAGATTTAGTGATTTTGGAATTCCTTCCTTGAAAAACATCTAAATTGATCATGTTGATATAAATATTAAGGAATATGATTATATAATGATGTTCATGACTTAAAATTATATTATACTCTATTATAAATCCATTATTTGGGAACCATAAGTGGAGAAATATATCCTTGATGTGTGAGTAATTCACTATGGGTGTGCAGCAAGTTCATTCTTCAATCCTTGACAGAGTTTAGAGTTCTACATGAAAAACACTAATTTTGTAAGTTACTTACCTTTTTTTGATCTTGTATATGATTGTTTCCATGGTGATATTATTGTGTTTTCTTGTTTTTTTTCCATTCTTTAGTGTGATTTCATGTGGGTGTGTGTAACCCAAGATACTTATTTATAATGTTTGATGCCATGATTTTTCTTATAGCTTGTTGAACATTCTTGATTATGATTTCGTGTGTTGTTATTGATACTATTTTTATCATGATGACATGTTATTAATTACTTATATGCTTTACCATATTATTTGTATACCATGAAATTGGAGTTATTTTTATTGGTGTTCATAACTGGTGGATCATCATGGTATGATTACCTCTTAGAGGGGGAGCATGCTCAATGTGTAGTGACAATGACATTGGATTATTACTTGGGGTAGGATTATAATAGATTTATGGTTCGGGTAGAAATATGTGTCTTGGAAATTTTGATTATACATGACAAAACTCTATGCCTTGATGATACCAAGTACATGCTCACTAGCTAGTCAACCTTGTAGCCCGACCCAAGACTCGATGCCTTGAGGACATTGAGTGACATGCTGATTTCCTTATAGATAATTCTTTATATTTTCTAACATATAGATCATATTTTTAAAATGGATCCAAAGTAGGTATGGTTAGGGATTTTGGTGTATTTTTTATCACATGAGTTCTTAGTATATGATTGTTATTCTTTATTTCACATTTATTATTATCATGGAATATGCTTGTTATACATGTGCACATTTGTTAGAGATGTGTTGGTGGTTTCCTATTTAGATTTCTTACTCACACCCCATATGATCATTTCAATTAATGTGAATAATTCATTTATAAGGGTCCATGTAAGGGAAAGGGTCTCATGGAATATGGATGAACTGAGGAGCATGGATCTAGGAGTTATACCGAGACATACTTCAAAGGATACCAATATATATTTATTTATTAAACTATTTTCACTTAAACATGGGTTTTTTGTTCCCCAATGGGATCCCTGTTTACTTATTTGTATAAATGGTATGCAATATATATAGTTTCCACATGTTTACTATTATTATTATTTTTAATTATATTTTTTTATATTATTATTTCTTGCAAGGACATGATATTGTGGTATAGTTTCCTCACTGATGTACTTAGAACCTAGCTTCTATTCAGTAGTCTCTTATATATGGGGAGACACACATGAGGTAATTTGAATATCTATATTAGACCTTGTGGTTTGGTCTAGGGCATTAAATTATTAATATACCTCCCTTTTTTTGTTAAAAAATACAAAAACAAACTTATTATAAATTTTACCTTTACATGTGATTACTAAAACTATCATGAAATGAACATAAAAATTTATAAATCATCCTAAATCATATATTCTTATAGATTTAGAGTATAATAAATAATTAATTTTTATCAAAATAATATTTATTAACATTGACATTATAATCCATGCATGAAACAAAAAAAATTACAATATCTTATAATGAAAATTAGCTTTAACTAACTAATGAATATATAAAAAATGACTAGAAAAAATGAGTAAAAATGGTTATATATTTGAATAATATTTTTAAATAAGTTATTAAGTGAGTTATTTTTGTTATACATGATATTATATCATGTTTTACTAAGCATGAATGCAAGTTAAGGGTTAGGTCTTAGGTTTTCCTTATTTGAGACATGTTTTGTATTATGAACCTATTTTTGTTTATATAGTGTATATTATACATATTTAAACTATTATATCATGATTATATTTTTTTAATTTTATTTATATTCTAATTTCATGTTATATATTTAAAGATATTTTAAATCAAATACTATAAAAGCTGTAAGGGTGTCTCGTCTCAATTTTCTTTATTTGAGACATGTTTTGTTTTATGCACCTAATTTCATTTAAATGGTCTATATACTACCTATTTGATATATAATATCATGAAATATATTTTATTCATGGTATTTAAATTTAAATTTCAATCTCTATCTTTCAAGGTATTTCTATTAATACACCTCTTAAGCTGTAAGGGGTTTTTTCTTGAGTCATAATTAATACTCTTTGATCATGGTTTTACATGGTAGTTTTATTCTATTCTATTATGATACTATAATTCCTTCTCTATTTGGGGAAATTAAAATTTATAATTAAAATATTATACTATGAGGAATTTATTTCTCAAAAATTATATCTTTATTAAGAATAATTCTCATCATCTTTAATGACAATTTATCTTCCAAGTCTATATTCTCTCTTCACATCACTATTATCATTTATATTTGGAAAACAAGTTATGTGTTATCTTATGTGAACTTTATATTTCACTTTATATATTTTAAAAGATAATTTTTATCATCCTTTTTCATGATTTGGGTTTTCAAAAAAGTATTTAAAAATATTAAAAAGTTTTTTTATCCTTACATTATCAAATACTCTATCTTGAACTACACATTCCCTTTATGAAACTTTTATGTATTTTTAGGGCTCTATAATTGAATATCATTTTTAAAAGTAAAATTTTTCAAAAAAAATCACATAACCTTTCTGAAAATGAATTTTTTAATATGACCTTTAACTTCTTTTATGACTATGGTAAAAACATTTTCTAAAAATATTTATAGGGTTTCTTTTATCATTATGAGCATTACTATTTACATGGGTTGCTTTCCATGTTTTAAAATGGGTTTCAAAGTGATTTTTATTCTTAATTATATTTAAGGGAAAAGAAATAACTTTGATATTTTTTAAAATTAAAATTTTTATTTTAAAAAGAAATTATCAATTCTAAAAATGGATTTTAAAGGTTTGTATTTGTAAATAAGTTTTCAGTGTTTTTATATCTTCTAAATGAATGATTTTTTTAAACATATTTATTATATAATATTTTTTTTTGAGAACCTTTTTTAGTTTTAAAGAGTAATTTTTAATTTTTTTTATCAATTTTAAAGTATTTCATCTTAAGGTTAAAATTTTTAAATAGTTCCCAAGAATTTTAAAAAGGGATATTTCTTTTTGTTTCTTTTTCAATATGATTTATCCAATAATTTTAAAAGTATGTTTCACATCTATAACTCAAAACATATAACTCCTATGGAGTTATTTTCTAGTAATAGACTTCTAAATTCCTTTTTTAAATAATCCTTTTGAGTGATCAATTTTTTTGTATCGAATGATCTACTGTTGATATCAAGTTACACAATACCATTTGGAAATGGCATGAAACCTATTTTATTTCCTTTGGTTTTCATGGTATGGTGAATGATTAATATCTTATGCAATACATATGTATGGATTCTGATAATTGGGTTCCTATATCACACTATAACTCAATGGTTAAGGATTTATATCTCACAATATGATGATTTTGAAAATGGTAATTTCATTTGTTTACAACATTAAATGTGAGAATTTTTTTGTTCAAAACATTAAGTGTGGACATTTTCTTTCTTCACAAAATGAATCATGGAAATATTTTTTTCTTATAACATGATGTATGGACATTTTTTCCCAATTTTGTGCATTGACATGATTTTGTTATACTTTATTCACCATATTGTGAGTGGATATGATCACATTGTGTTTTTTTCACATGATGGTGCATGGAAATGATCTCATGTAGCTTTTTTCATGATTGTGTGTGGATATGGTCACATTTTTCTTTATTCACAAGGTTGTTCCTGGACATGATTTCTCTAAACTTTTTTTTCAAAACTATGACTTACTATACCTTTGATTATACCTTATTTTTATGTCATATGCATATGATCATGCTATATGGCTCATGTTTATTATCTCACACTCTTATTACATGGAACATGTTTGTTCAATTGAGATTACATGTTTTGATTTTATGACTTATAGATAACTCTTATTGGTCCATGTTATTTTTAATAATATATTTCTATTATGATCATGTTTTCTAATATTTTTATGATCTATCCTTTGATGACACATTGATAATTTTCCCTCCACTAATCATTTGAATGAGCACCTTTCTTATGCATCCATTCCCCATGTTATAAAGATGAGTATAACTGATTATATTTTTAGAAGTGATTCTAGTGTGGTTTGATTATGGATAAATTTTCTCAAGTATCATAAAATAAGTTCTCTATATAGACAACCCTCAAATGTACTAAACGTTACATTCTGGGGATTATGTGAGATGTAATGTTTAACTTATAAAAATAATGTAAAATGAATATATTTTTATCTTAATTCATGTCACTTGGTATCAATCCTATGTGTAAAGTATATGTTTTTAGCACCAAATCTGGGAGTGCAGGTCTAGGGTTCCTCGCATTACCTGAGTATGTAGAGATGTACTAAAGTCTATAAACTATATGAGGGACCCATATCCCACCACCAACATAGAACCAAAGGAGTCCTAAACCCAGTTTATGCTCTAATCATATCACATATACCCCATCATCATCCCTATTGATCTAAAAGGCTAAATCTAACCAAAACACTATATAAAAAATCCTAAATGTACAAAAATATTTAACTAAAATTTTATACATGATAAAACACTTAATATATGATATTTATTAACCTAAAACCAATACATAGTGGAAAATATGTGAAAAACGGCACAGAGGAAAATACTGAGCTAAGTAGCGGCCCTCAGGGCACACCACATGGAATGATAACAGGAGAATAACATTCCTTGTTGCATGTGTAGACACACCATGTACAATAACTCACATGGGTAAGATCATGTAAACCCAACCTGGTACTACCACCCCACCCAACTACATAGTTAGGACACTCGATGAGGGAGTCGAAATATGCCTCACGGGCCACCTAGGAGGGAGCCTGATTGATATGATGAATCAAAAACTTCTTTTTTTGGGTCTCACTTGCATGATTTACCTTTCAATAATAATCAAATCATAGATGGGTCTAACTGATAGATTTGTTTGACCTATGCCTCCTATATCGAGTAAGGTCTAACCTCTTAGTAGCCACTAGTGGGATGATCATATCGGTCTATCACGCATCATCCACCATGAGTGTAGTTGGTTTATTGTTCATTCTTAGTTGATAAAATGGCATGGGGAGAACCCTAACCACCTGACCTTTCATTACATTGATCTTTAACTACTCTTGATTGTTCATCCACATTCTCAATCAATGGATTCCTCCACACCATTGAGCCATCACTCGACTACCCCCTTCCATGTGCTACATCACTTCATCTCACCTATACTCCATACTAGATCACTCTCTACACCTCAATATTTACTTTTTAACCTAAATACCATGATAAACCCATGAAATAATCACCACCATCCACTGTTAGGGCTAAAGTTCTTTATCCATGAGAGATAAAGAGATTAGGGAAATGATAAAGATAAGATAGAGAGGAGGGTAAGAGTCTATAGGATCTTACACATTGCGATCTACCTCCATCCATAGATGATGGAATATGCCTTTCCTCCAACCTCCTATCTTTAATTAACCACCAAAATCTAACAATGATCATTGAGTAAATAGAGTAAAATTAATATAATAATAAATTATAAATAAATATTTGTGGGGATTTAAAAATAAATATATAAAAATACTTTCAAAATTGATGAAAAATAGAGTATACCTAAATTGATGAGCCCTAACTTTGGGTTGGATCAATTTTAATTGAAGACTGCGTCCACATGTGGCTCCATTAAAGATCCCTCAAATAACATACTCATTAATCCAATTCTCCAAGGTCTCTATGTATTTGGGTTTTATTATATGGTGGATGACCATAATTGAGAGGACTAAATAGGTTTAAATAATGGAATATTAGGGTTTCTAGTATTTTTATTAAAAATATTGAGACAGTTCCATTTCAAGAATCAAAATCCAAGATTTAGTTACACCACACCTAGGGTAGACCCTCTCAAGTCAGACTATGACAATGATTCTTTAGTATGATAATATATTTAGAATATATTAATGATTCTTAATGATTTCATGAAAACATACTAAAATTAATATATTTTATTTAATATAATAATAATTTGGGTATCTTTGACACCACTTAGATGAAAATGAAATAATGAGAACTTCTCTAAATATTATTTAAAATATTATAAGTAGGGTATGCTCTGGGTATTTAATTAAAAACACAGGATTAACCTATGTTTATGGTATAAATACCCCCATTAAATACTTTTATCTAGGGTTAAATATCAATTCTTCAACATAAACCATACCAAGAGATGTAGGTGTGGGATGATAAATTTCTTTGGTGAGGAAAAGGAAGAAAAATTGGATTTTCAAGGCATCTATGATCGGATCCTCAATGAATCAATGATTCACTATGATATTGAGCTTCTTTGATTTTTCTTCATTTTTTATTTATTTTAATGTTTGATAAATTCTTGAATTAAACTTCATTTTCACCATATCAAATATATCCATTTCATTTTCAGTTAGTAATCACTATTTTCATGAGATTATTGATAATGGAATATTAGAATAATTTTTTTGTTTATCATTGAAATCCATTTCTAGGTGCTCTTTGTTAATGATCACTTTCACAGTCAATTTTAAGGATTAAATATATAGTTAATCACTTATTTTAACTTCATTTTATCCCTTATTCTCAAATAAAATTACCATTTATATAATTCATAATGGCTGGATGTTTGACAACGATAGCCAAGTTATTTAGGTAGATATTGAGGAGATGAGGATAGTGTAACACCCCAAAATTTTAGTTTGTATTTTACATTCAATAAATACTTTTTTAGATAGCTTGTGATACATATAAAAATAAAGTAAAATAAAAAATTACTTATTTAATTATGTTAAAATATTACAATACACAAACACATTAGGAGATAATTAAAAGAAACATAATTACTAAAAATAATAAAGGAATAAAGAAATAATTAAATAAAAATAATAAAATTTTTGAATTATCATCACCATGATATTCCATAAATATCATAATTATAATGGTAACTTTATAAATAATGAAATACATTATAAATAATATAAAAATCTTGAAAAATAAATTAGAGAATAAGATAAATAAATTTAGCGATATATTTAAGGCCATATATAGAAATGTAACATGATCATTATAGATATGGAATTTGGATATATGATCATTAAATATACTTGTATCCAAAAAGTATATTTAATTTTTTAAATTTTTAAAAAAAATAAAAATAATATAATTTACATATAATAAATAATTCTGAAATGAAATAAAAATATAATAATTAAAAATATTTTAATATTAAAAGATGTATTTTTATTCATTGTAAATGATTATTAAAGAATGATTATATGTGTTTATAAAATTAAAATAAATATTATAATACCAATTTATTGATGAAATTTAATGGTTAGAAGATAATTGTTTTTCAATAGGATGTGATTTAAATCATTTATTGTTAAAAAGGAATATTTTTAAAGAATTTTCTTTTCATAGTATTAGGTAATTTAAACATAATTAATTAAATTGACCACTTTTAAATGATGGTTATAATAAATTTTTCAATTTATAAAGTAATATATTAATCCCAATTTAATTATTAAATGATATGAAATAATATTAAGAACACTTAATGTTTAAAAAGTCATTTCTATAAAAATATTCCATATAATTTATATTTTCTATTAAAAGTTAAATTAATCATATATAGAAATTAAATTAGATTAAATGGAATAAAAAAATTTAATCATTGCATCTAAATTATTTAAATAGGTCAATTTTATTGTTAGTCATAAAAATAAGTTACCAAGGTAAAGATTTGTCGCTACAGTAAAGAATAAAATATGATATAAGTGTTAAATCATGGGGTAAACACTTAAAATATCATAAAAATTTATCTCCAAATGAGTAAATAAGGTTATATTCAATAAAACCTCATATATTATCCATTAAGTTTTCAATTTCTTTCTAAAATGACAACCTTATACATTATAGAATGGGTATTTACAGGAATTTCACTCAATCACACCTATAAAAGCACCCATCCTCTCGCCACATAAATCCATAACTTTATTTTGGTTTTTTCTTAAACCCATATGAAAATTATATCCTTAAAAATCCTATCCCACTTTTTGGAACCTCTATTCATAAGAAGGATCCCCAAATACCTCATTTCCATGAAGCCCTCTAAGAGAGGATTCATGTCTTCAACTTAAGAGTTATCCTCTCTATAATAATTTTCTTTATCCTCTTTATCCACCTATTATTAAGTAAGATCTATCAATTTAATAAAATATTTTTGAAATAATTAATATTTTTTAAAAGTGATATTATTATCATAAAATTACATTTTCTTACTCATTTATTCATTATAATGTGTTCTCTTTTTTATCGGTTTTACCATTTACATGAATGATGTTATAACGTTTACACCATGAATGATTAAGAAAACAAAAATACTAGTAATATATTTTAATTATTATTAATTTAATATGTTTTCATAATTATTTAATGGTAATATTCCAAATTATGTTCAATTATAAATTCAATTCTTTTTTCAATTAAATTATCACCTAAAAATGATATTTTTAAGCGTTCTCTACAAACCATCACTATAAGTTCCATGAAATAATGATGTCACTCCTGAACTATATCAAAAAAATAGAATAAATCCTGATGAAAATTATTCAGGTTATGAATCCATGATCAAGAAGCACATACTAGAACCACTAAACTGGATCAATAGGAAAAACAGAACAATCAACACCCAAATATTAATTTTTAATAATAAAAAATTAATATATGGTAAATAAGGAATTGTAAATGGATGGTATTAAGTATAATAAATTTGAATAAGGTTTTGTAGATGTTAATAATATACCTAGATTTATGAATCATCTGACCAAATGAGGATCTGAGTTAGGGTTTTCTTTTTGAAAATATCACATTAAAATGAAGATCATATTTGTCTAAATTAATATTTGGGAAATTTAATTTAATTTTTTTCAATAATACTATTTATTTTATTATAATTTGTTTATTTTTTAGCTTTTTATGTATTCTTACCATTTCTTATCTCTTTGGTTCTAAATTCAATCAAAAAAATATGGTGAGTGGAACGAACCTTATCTCTTCTTTTAAGTTGGGGATATTTATCCTCAATGTCTACATTATTTATATTGTTTTATGGATATCCTTATCTATACCTATATGATAGTTTAAGGTCATTTATTTTTTAATTTTATTTTTTTCGAAAAGGTGTGAAAGGAATATTTTTTAATGTTTTACGGTCATTTTTTATTTAATTTTATTTTCTTTACAAAGATGTGGAAGGAATTTTCTTAACATTTTCCACATTCTCTATTTTTCCATAGATGTAATACCCAAAGGTTTTAAAAGAGTAACACCATATTCGATAGTGTATATGACATGAAACATCAATATTATAAGATAATTTGACACCTCTAGGATATATGATATATTTATTTTTAAATAAATTTAATCTCTTTGATATCTTGTGATGCACGCAACACCAGGTTTGAACAAACATGATACTTTATTAAAATATTATTATTTAAACATGACCATTGTAACCTAACTATTAAGTTAGAGGGTATGAATAATAATAAATAAATTATAAATATTATATGGTTTACACATGTATAAAATAAATTCAATGGAAATCTGTTTATTAGAAATAAAATAAGAATCATTTGAAAGAAAAAGAAATGTTTTTTTGAAAAACTGTATTTTTCTAAAAGACGGTTTAGTCACAATTTGTAAACATAATTTAAAATTAATTTTTAAAAATTTTAAAAATTTATTTGAAAAAATAAACTTAATTTTTAAAATATTAATTTTAAAATTAACTTTGGGTTAATTTTTTATAATTTTCTAAAAAGATTAATTTGTTTATGAATAGTGAAAAATACTGATTTTTATTGAAAAAAATACATTTACTTAAATTATTTTTAGATTTAAATTATATTTTTAGTTGATTTTAAAGTAAAATTATTAAAATTATATTACAATTTTACAAATTTCATCCTTTAGAATCAACTTCATATTGAATTTTGATATTAATACATTCCATACTTGAGAATTTTATCTTTGGAAAATCGTTCTTTCATCATTTTTGTGATTTAATTTTATATTAAATTGTGATACTTATGTGAATTGAATTTAGAAAAACAGATTCCTTATTTGGAATAATTAAAATTTATATTATATAATAAGTTTAACTTAATTTTTGACAATAATCAATAGTGAAAATAGTAAAAATTATTTATCGCGGTTAAGGTAAAAATGTGTTTACTAGGGGGCCAACTAAGAAGATAAGTGTTAAAAATAACCTAAAACTTTTCAAAAAAACCATTTTATGGACATATTGAGACCTTATAACCTATAATATTTTATAATGACCCATTTTTTATGCTTTTTCCTGATAAAATGTGTGTATCACTTTATCTTTTCAAAAATCCCATTTGTGTCCTCTCTACCACTTATGAAATGCCACCCCCTCTACTCACCTATTCACACATCCAAAACCATTTGGTTTAACAAATAACAAACAAAATCCATTAATTACTTCCCTAAACACATCATAGATGAATTATTTTGATTATGAATCCCTCCTAAGAAGGCTTTAGGTACAAACCTAAAGAGGCTCTCTAAAGAAGAGGTAAAAAATTTAAACGTGCATAATTGTTTAATTTCTTATTAAAACACCTTAAAAACTTATTATAATATGATAATATAATAAATATATATATATATATAATATATACTTATATGTTATTATGTTAACATCATAACTCATATCCATCTCCACTTCCATCAAATGGGAAACCAAAACCGTCGATTGTGTGTATGGTGGGCTACCACCTCGTGAACCAATGTAGTTCGTTTTCCATCACTACATTTCAAGGATAGATATAATGTTATAATAAAAATATTTATATGATATTTATTAAATTATTATACTTATATAATTATGATATCACATATACCTTCTTACCTTCCATCTTATGGGGGATACGACAATGTCGCTTGTGTGTATAACAAACTACTTCCTCATGAAGTGATGTGACTCATTTTTTCACTTACGCTTTAAATGGAATGTAGTAAGGTTATATTTAGTAAATATATTTTATATTTATGATATAATCATACTTATAAAAATATAATATTATATCTAACTTCTTACCTTACAATCTTTTGGGAAGTAATAAAGTTGCTCGTGCGTACGTGTGGACTACCGCCTCCACGTAGCAAAGTGAAATGTTTTTCATTTTATTTTTACATGGATGGTAATAAAAATTTATTTGATTAATTTAAATTATATATATGAAATTATTATTATTATTTAAATATAAATTAATATTTATTATCCTTTCATTCTATCCGTCGAGAAAAATGGAAACAATGTTCATGCATACGTACAGCCTACCATCTCCATGAACGGTGTAATCCATTTTCTATATCTAACTTTAATAGATTACTAAAAATAAATATATAATGAATATATATGATATTTATATCATGGTTAAAATTATAAATATTATGTAACCATGATAAAATTAAAAGGACCAAATTTACCAAACTAAAACATACACGAAAAACAAATCAATTATCACCTGAAACAGTGGTTCTAACAAAGAATTATTAATAAATAGGTGATAAAAGACTATAAGTAAATAATATATGTAATGAGATATATGATTATGGGTTATTAATATATTTATAATAAACCTATATTTATTATACATGGGGTTTATACATATATTAAGGAATTCTAACCTGAGGTAATGGTTTCTCGTCTCACTTTTACTTCTGTGAGACATATTCCATAGTTATTCCTTTGTGTGTTGTATATACTATCAATTTGATATGTTATATCATGAATATAATTATTTTAATTTAATTTAATTTAAATGTTATTTTTTATGGGGATTATTACACATAAGATACCAAAGTGGTAAGGGTTTATTTCACAATATCATTATTATTCAGGGTTGTTTTTGTTTAAGTATCCATTGGGGAAATTATTTGATATTTATATCTTAAAATCAAAATATTTTCTTCTATTATGGTTATTCATGAACTTTTCAAGTAATAATTACCATTTTCTACTCTTAATGACATAAAATGATTGTGAAAATATTTTTAAGAAAATATTACTTTATTTATATCTTCGACCGAAAATCCGTTTTCATCAAAATCCGTGTTTTCTAAAAAAATTAAACGTTGAAAAATTATTTATTAATGAAAATTTTACCCTTTTTTACTCTTTAAAAAAATAAAAATGAATCTTCATTTCGTTTTCAAAACAAGGCTCATTTTTTCTTTTACTGAAATGTGAAAGAAATCCTTTTTTAATGTGTATGATATGAACTAAATTTCCTTACATCATGACCACTCAATCTTTTAAAGATTATTTTACAAGTTTTGAAATTTTATTTTCAAAGAAAATTATTTTTTAAAATATTTTGATAACATTTTTTTAAAAAATATTTTTCAAAGGGAAAACGTTATTTTTCTCAAAAAAAAATTTAATGAAATTTTTTTTGGTGTTTTTATTCATCAATGACATCAAACCTTTATTATACTTATGATAAAATAAGAATTTATTATATTTATATTATAATTATTCTTTATTTTTATGGTTTATGATTTTTTTGATTGAGTATTTACAATTTTATCACCATTCTCCATTTTACTTGGGATGGTTTATGATTATGTTTATTAGATTAGGGTATGTACTGACATATAATAGGTTAGTTTTTAAATAAAAATGTTTATATTGATTATGTTTCTACCACTTCATATGAGGAATGAATTTTAATTAGTAAGTGACAATTGGGACTTAGTAATAGATATCCTCTTTATGCATCAACACTTCTCATGAGACATATCATTTGGAAAAAATTGATGGGTTTCTACCCTCAAATTTAAATTACCTTAAAAAATTTATTGATAGTATGTTTTTGATGTCTGAAATTATGCATTACCTAATTATGAGATTAATTATTTAATTCCACATGATTACCTGATTAGTTAGAATACCCATGGATAATTTTCAATCTCATGTGATTATTTTTATAGATTTATTTGACCATCATTTATTTCTGCCATATTATGCTTAGTTTATTGATCAAATGGCATGTGTTTTAGTTATGTAACTTGTCATATTAATTATTATTATTTATTCATGATATCTTACAATATAGGATTACCCTTATTTAGCCTTTAAACTCACCCCTTGATTATGTTTTATTTCTCCTGGGATACAAGGAAGTGTTTTGTGATTGATATGCAAAGATGCGCTATGTGGAAAAATGATGTTCTCAAATGAAAAATTCTTTGTATTTTATGTTTTTAATTTTAATGTGAATTTAATATATATATATATATATATAGTTTATAAATACTATTAAACTATTTGGTCCTATGGTATGTTATTCCTTGTATCTTATGCTAATGTAATAAAGTAACCACCGAATTTGGGCTACTAGGGTCAGGGTATTTACAATAGTTTTCTAAAATTTTATTTATGATGTCTCCGTTTAAAATTTTCATAAATTTTCAAGTATTTCATATCCATTTTATCATTATTTTTTTAAACTACTATTTTGAAAATTATTTTCTTTTAGAATTAAAGTTAACAAAAAGTAAAGGATATTTAATATTATTTTATAAGAAACTTTCTAGTTCTCTTATAAAGTGTTTATAATTTATGTTAGTATCTTTAAATGTTTATTATTTTACACTAGTGATATGTTTCAATTAAGACATCCAATTTATTTATTTTGATGATTCATTTTTATGCCTTTTGATAATCCTTATAAAACTTGTTTGATTATTTTGGGATAATTATGTTATAATGGAATTATGAATGTTTCCATATTTATTTGTTACACAAATTTATGTTTTTAATTATATAAAAGGTGTTCATTGAATTATATATCCCTCTAATGAATTGGATAAATCATTATATCTAATGATATGATATAAAAGGGTCTGAATAGTGAACCTAATCCATTAAAGTTTAATGGGAATAAGGAGTGGAACCAATCCACCATGGGGCTCTACCCACTATGTGATGATAGTTTTAGTAGTTATCCATACCAGTGTAAATTATTTTGTATGCCTATGTATATTCTATAATATTATGTTATATTTCATTACTATGTTATGTTTTCATGAATCGTGATTATTGAATCTTGTTTCCATAGTCCTATAACTCATATCTTATGTTATTCTAAAATATTTACGTCATGATTCATGATTTATGATCTATGTTTTATTGAGCATGATATTATTATCTTAGGTACCTTGATTATGTTCTAATTCTCACATGTTCATCTTATTCTCACTTATAATATTAAATTGTTATTTCTTATTTTTTTATCTACTAGGTTAAATACCTTGAGGGTGTGAATTAGGGTATGGAAGATTCAAACAACTACCCTTTTTTGGATCTTGTTTCATTATTAAAGAAAACAATCTTCTCGATCCTTCCCATAATAATGAATAAGTAGAAATTAAAACATTAATAGGCACAAAAAAATTACTTGGTTAACCCTTACTTGGATATATCCAAGGATCATGCAACAAAAATTTTCCAAAATACCAAATACACTATAGAAAATTTTTGTTACAATGTTTAGTTCAGACTCATTATCCCTC
Organism: Viscum album; assembly: GCA_963277665.1. Taxonomy (NCBI): domain Eukaryota; kingdom Viridiplantae; phylum Streptophyta; class Magnoliopsida; order Santalales; family Viscaceae; genus Viscum; species Viscum album. Next base: position 168,524,174 of record OY728148.1, read on the forward strand.
TTGGTTTACTACAAATCACACTTTAAAAGCTCATTGTTCTCTCAACTCAAGTCAGTTTACTAATTATATAGAATATTATTACCTTTATTTATCCTTAAATAAATTCTTTTACACCCTATTTGGGGTACCATGAACATTAAATTTCATACACATGACAAATATAAATTTACCACATAATTTCTAGGTAATGTTTTTTGGTTGTTCAAACATTCACTTTTATGAAACCTTGGCACAAATTTCATGTAACTTCCACAACTTTCATGAAATTTTTAGTTTTTCAAGGAAACTTTAACTTTCAGGTAACTTTATGTTTGTCACATAACTCCCTTGGTCATTTATACAGAAGTTCATTTTCTGCATGCAATATATGTTTGGTTTATTTCTTTATGAAATAAATTCCTTCACATAAATATTCTGTGATTTTAGATCCTAAATATTCTCTAAGGGTTGGAAATACAAAATCAGGGGTAGTGACCTATTTATAGATTCATTTTAACCTTTAATAAACTTATTTTCACACCATTAATATTGTGAAAAACTTTACTGATTCCTTAAACATCAACGATTCAACACTGCCTTTAGCGCACAACTCAAGACTGTTTTACAACTCCCATCTATATTTCCTGGGATTGTGTAGCTCTATTCACATCATGGAACTATAAGTTTTATGAAACTTCATAACATTTGAGAAAAAAATTCCATTTCTGTATTTATATGATGAAACTTTTAATCATTACTTTTGCACAGACTTTCTATTTGTGTAAAATTTTATCCTTTTATTCAAAAAGAAGTTTTCCATTTCTCCAAATTTTTTACCCTACAAATTTTTAAAACACTTGTAAACACTTCCACCTTATACATTTAACTTTATATACAACTTCTAGATATTCTGTACCATTGACTTAGAGATTTTTCAACATAATTTATCACCAAATATGCTAGAAATTCACAACTAACCTTGTCAATCTACTTTTCCATCCAACACAACCAAACCAAAAATACTATAATGTCACATTGATAGTTTCTTTTTTACAAAAATCACTATATTTGGGTTTATTTAATAATCTTCACCCTTTGATACTATTATAATCCCTATGATTCTATATTATTAAAAAATCATACACTATTCCTTATTCGACCAAAATTCACATCTTATTACTCTAGATAGAGTTCAAAACTGTATTCAACACAAACTCTAATCCCACATGATCCATGCTTGATATGAGAAAAATGAGAAGAATGTAAATTTAATCGATGAATAATTTGGTTCTCAAAACACACTTTCGTGAAATTTATCCTTTTTAAAAGAACCATTTTATTATATTCAAGAAGAATGATGGAACTTGAGAAAACCAATTCCTTATTCAAACCCATTTCTTTTAGAATAATGATGATACTCAAGAAGAATAATTATTTAACCCCATTGGGTAACTAATTTCATCATGAAACCAATAAGTTAAACTACTGTGATATATATAATTTGAATGAACATCTTAAAAATAATTAAATTTGAAACTTCTCCTCTTTCTTTGCTCCACCTATCAGCTTCTCCCCCTTTCATGAACACCCTTTAATGAACATGACTTCTACCTATTTGTCAATGAACCCAAAGGTTACTCTTTATTGTCTTAAATATGGTAAAGAACACATATCATCACATAGAAAAAAACCATACCTTGGGGAGAGGGGTCCCGGATACACACTTTTCAAGTGTGGGGAGTCGACTAGACTCCAATAGCCAGTTGATGGCATTTAATTACTTATTTGGGTATTTCATTTGGTAGAATGTATGTAAATTGTAGTTCTGTATGCACATAATCCAACTTCACAAGACCATGGTACACTTTTTTCTTAATAAAATGATACTTTATTTTTGTGTTCTTCTTTCAGGAATGTTGGAAATTATTTTTTATAATATTTATAGAAATTGAATTATTATAATGGATTCCAATCAACGACTTTACTTCAACTCCCATATTTTTAAGCTATTATTTCACCCACAGTAACTATGTATAGGCTTTAGTAACCATAATATATTTACCCTCTATGGTTCTCATGGAAATATAATCTTGGTTCTTTATTAGAAAATAAATACAAAAACTAGTATGATAGAATACACCACCTGATATTGACTTTCTATTATCTCTTGAACCCTCCCAATCTGTATCGGAATAATCCAATAACTCTTTCTATGATTTTTCATTATAAAAAATTACAAAATCAATCATGCACCTGATATATTAAATTATTATTTTCACTATAAGTAAGTGTCTTCCCTTGGGATTACATTGATACTATATTGCCTAGAATGTTTCAAAAATAACATCAGATTGTATCACTATTAAGTAAAATAGCCTCCCAATGATCTACCTATATTCTATGACATTGAATATTTTTCATTTATCATATAGTGAAAGTTTTATCCAAGTTATAATAAGAGTTATCATTACTTTGTAATTATCCATTATAAATCTTCTCAGAAAATCCTTAACATTTTTTGGATTGAGAAAAAAATGTGTCATGCCTTCCTTATATCACCAATAAACTAAGGAAAAACATCATCTCTCTAATCATTGATATTTAAATATCACATTTCATGAATTCTGTAAAAAAAATTACCATGATTTATTTGATCAACCAAATATTATTTCATTGACATGAACCAATAGTATCATACTTTGATTACCCTCATTATTTAGATAAATATTTTAATTAGATCCAACATATTAAAAACCAAGATTCTTCAAATTTTGATCTAGTCATAAATACCACACTCCTAATGACTAATTCAACCCATATAAAAACTTATTCATACAAAAAATTCTATTCTCGTATTCATGAATAAGAAAAACATCATGATATTTTATGTACACCTCTTCCTCTAGAACTCCATTCAAAAATATAGATTTGACATCCATTTGGAAAAATTTGAACATTATTTTCATAAATATGAATAAGAATAGTAAAATAGTTACCAGCTTTGTTATAGGTGAAAATGTATCATCTAAATTGATTCTCGATCTCTATGAGTATCCCTTATACACAATTCGTTCCTTATTTTGAATAACCACGACTTCTTTATTCAGTTTGTTTTGGAATACCCATTTTGTTCCATTGAAATTCTTATTCACCAGCCTTTAAATGATCTCCAATGTCTGATTATTTTCAATTTCGTCAAGATCTTCATTCATCTCTTGAACCCAATTTTCATTTTTATAGATTATTTAAAACATTTTGAATCTACTTCTGATATGAATTATTTTTCTATATATACTTAATTGTCATAATATTCACTAGTTTTTAATGATACCTATTGATATTATACTTATAAATTTTATCTCTCCTCTTTTTTCATATGTGTAATATCAGATCTGGCTTTATCCTCCTCACAACCTAAATCTTCTTCCATATATTATTCAGAAACATTTACTCCCTATAAGTTTCTCATCTCTTTATCATTATCCTCATGATATTATTCACTTATTTATTGGTTATTTTTCTTATTATCCACCAAAATAATATAATTACTCTCTAAAAACTTTCCTAACCTCTTATTAAATAATTTATATGTTTTAATTTTTCAAAATTATCCAAGAAATACCCCTTCATCTCCATAGGATTGAAAATTCTAGAATTTCTTCTTATTAAGATTGAAATTCTTACTTCCAAAAACTCAAAAGTATTTTAACATAAAATTATTTCCATAAAATATCTCATATGAAGTTTTTTCTTACTTTAAACACAATAAATATCTATTAGATATAAATACCAATGTTAATACTACTTCTTTCCAAAACTTATCTAGAATATCATTCTCAATTATAATAGTTCTAACCATGTTGTTGATGATATAGTTCTTTCACTCAACCAACTCATTTTTAAGGATATATTACTACTTAGAATTAGTTTCTTATCCCATTATTCTCAATAAAATCCCCAACTGGGTTGTTCGTAAACTCTATCCCATTATCAGTCTAAAACTTTCTAATCATTTATCTACACATCCTTTTAGTCTCTCTCCCGTATTGTTTTATGAAACAGAACACCATAGACTCTTAGGAAATGAAAAATATCAATTCCATTATACTATAATAATTAATAAATAGAACATAATATCTCTTTCCATCAATGGATCTTAGATATATAGGTCCCCACACTTCAATATTAACAAATTTCAATACTCTTGTAGACTTTTATTCTTTTTTCCTTATATGTATTTCAAGTTATCTTCCCTTGTTGGACAGAATTTCATGTGTATGTATGATCACGCGATATCTTAGGTACATCTCAAGCTCCATAAAATTTCACCAAATCATCCAAGGATGGTTTGGTCAAATGGAAAAGACATTAATGTAACAACTTATTCTCATATTCCATAGATATAAAACACATATTTTCTTCTACACTCTCAAGGTAGAGATTATACTTTGTGTGCTTCCCCTAAATAACCACTATACCGTATTATCCCTTGAAAATACACATATTCCAAGTATAATTTATTGAATGTATCAAGTCGCACAGTTGAATAACACCAAGGAAGTTATGATTGAGACCTTTAATGACCAATATATCTTCACTTTTCATATCTTTTTTCCCAAACATGGATTTTACTGAACCAATAATTTTCAATACTTAATCATTTCTAAATTTAAGAATGACTTCCTTATTATGCTTCATTATTGTGACAAGATACATATTTCCCATCATATGATAAGTGCATCTACTATCAAAGATCCATCCACTGGCATGATCTAATGCTTTTAGGGAAATATCTATAACCGCTGTTTTCTCAACTATTTTATTTTTTATCCATGTCTTTGAATTTATAATGGATTTTTATGGGTACTCTTAATATTCCTTAGAGTAATATAGAACAATTTCATCTTGAGAAACTGTAAATTTATTTTTTTTTCAAATTATTTGATTATTCCTTAACCTACTACATAAAACGACTTAGTATCTACTTCAAAAAATTAATCCTCAGTATCAATGATAAATATATAGCCATTATTCCAAATACTCTACACCAAAAATAGTGCCTTTTAAAATCATTCCTAGAATATTGAACTCCATTTTGATATGTTTATTTCTATTATACCCTTCAATACCTCTTGGATATAAGATATAAATTTTGGGAATGTTCCATATTTCCAAACCAATAACACTAGATAAAAGGTTCATTCCTATGTGTCTTTTTTATAGCACTGATTGTACCTTGGGTTCTCTGAATATTCTGATTCTAATTCATACCCAAATAAGCCTTTAACCTTGAAGTGTGTTCTTGTGGTTAGATACCAATCATCACTACTTTATATTTCTGATTAGTACACTTTCCATCCTCTTAATTCATATATTTCTTTTTCTTCTATTCTGCTGGACCACCATGAACCACTTTCACATTTTCTATTGTCTGAATGAACTTCTTTCCTGATGTTGTTCTAAGAGTTAAAATTCTCTACTGATCTTCAAATTTTATCCATAGGTTGATAACTTTCTCCTCAAGATATTAAATATGTTTTACCCTATCCTTCACCATTTTAGTCAAACTATCGATCACTTTGATCTATTATTTAACTTTGATCATGTACTCAAAGATCATCTCTAAGTTTTATAGATTTTCATATTTTAGAATTTTAATTTCTACCTTTAATTTAGTCTTCTCTTATCTTGGTTGTTTCATATAGAGTTTGACATCATGAACCACTATGTTGGATTTCATCATTTTGTTTCTCTAAATATATATTTCTTCAAGAGTAAAATTTTGACTTAGATATCAACTCTTAATTCTTCTTTTCATTCATAAGTTTCTATCTCTTATATTTTTTAGAAATTTCCCACCACTTCTATAATTGAATTTTCATTATGGTATTTTCATTCTTCAATTTCTTTAGCCACTATTTATTCTAGACTATTATTTTTATATGAAAGTAGGTTTTTCTTTTTGAAGAAATTTTTCTTTGTGAGTTTCTCTCTTTTAAAATTGGATGAAGACCTTATTATTGTAATTTTATTACCATCCCTATAATTTTCTTAAAAATTATTGGGAAGCTTTTCTATAAGGTTCCTAACGTTTCCACATCAAAATCATGTTAGTGGAATTTTCCCTTTAAAATTTCCTTTTATACTTTACATTTTTTTGGATTGTAATGACATGAATTTATTTAGTACATCTTCTTCATATATAACCTCAATGGTGAGCTTATTCCAAGCCTTTAATACCACCCCATAGAATTCCACTTTTCTATAGTCTCATTATCATAATTTCTCATTACATATGTGATAATAGTACTATGAAAACTATCTAGCGTAAAATCCTTTGGATATTTTTCCTCAAGAATAGATACCTTTAGATTAATTCAGGGTAGAAAACATATCAGGATGCATTTGATGATTTTTAAATTACTGATTAATTTTTTGAGACCACACATATCCTACTCAAAAACATTCACCTAATCAAAGAACACATTATCATAATCATTAGGGAGAATCCTATAGTACTTATACTTTTTATATTGAACATAAAATTTAGCATCTCATACTTTTGAATCGCCTTAAGATATATTTAATAGCTTTTCCCACTTGGAATGTGATAAATTAAACAACATCACCTTTGTGTAGACTATGTTTGATAAGTCCCCCATAAATCATTGATTCCATTGATATCAACATACAATATTTATCTTTGTTCTTATTCTAATAAATCTCCACTATCTATATGGGCCAAAATATCATGAATCATAGCTGTAAAAACATATATTCCTAATGATCAGATGTAGTACTAGATTCAATTATTCTATAGTTTAAAATTCTTTCTATTAAATATCATAATTCCTTTATGATTAACAACTTTAATTGCTTCCATTTATATAGAAACATTGTATTTAACATTTTTATCTAATACCAATTATTATATTTACCAAGTTAAATACCCTGAGGGGGGTGTGTCATGGCATAAAATATTAAAAAAAACTACCCATTCAGGGGCCTTGTTTCATTGTGAAAAAAAAAATTATTCTCTCTCTTTACCATAGTAATGAATAAGTATAAATTAAAACATGCCTAGGGAACAATAATTTTACTTGGTTCACTTAAACTAGGCTATATACAAGGATCATACAATTTCAATGTGCCGAAGTAAAAAAATCCATTATAGCAAACTACTGTTATAATATTCAGAGTAGACTCACTATCCCTCTTGGTTCATTACAAGTCACACTTTGAAAGCCCCATTCTCTCTTAGCTAAAGTGTTCTTAGTGCTCCTCTAAAACATTATTTACTTGATCTATCCTCAAATCACTATTTTTTACACCACATTCAGAATTTAAAAATGATAAAATTTGATCCACATAATGAATATCAATTTACCATATAATTTCTATGTAATTCCTTACATGTTATACAGATTTAAATTTGGTGTAACCTTTTCAAAACTTTCATGAAACTTTTACAACATTCACACAACCTTTCAGTTTTTCACAGAACTCCCAACTTCTAAAAAAATTTAAGTTTTACATGGAACTACCTTGGTTATATAGACATAAGTACTTTTCTATGAGAAACTAATATTCAATTCATTGATTCATGTAATAAATGCCTTCATTTATATTTTACATGATTTTAGAGCCCGATTATTCTCTATGGGTTGGACATACAAAATGAGGTCAATGGTGATGTATTTATAGATGTGGCTGACCCTTTATGTAACTACCTTTCATAACACTAACATTTTGTGTAACTTTTTTGGTTTACTAAACTTCTATGATTTGACGTTACCTTTACCATGCAACTCATTAGCATTACGCAACACAAATTTTTATTTCCTAGGATAATGCAACATTATCTACATCACATAACTCTAATTTCCAAAAAACTTTACAACTATATCAAAACACCTTCCTTTTCCATATTTATATGAGGTGGGTTTGAATATTTACTTTCACACAAATTCATGAAGCTTTTCACATTTTATCATAAATTTTTCATTTTCATGAAAATATATTATTTTCTTAAAAAACAAATTTTATCTTATTCTAAATTTTGGACATTAAAATTTTAACAAACACTATGAAACTCCACCAGATATATGCACAAATTTATATACACATTCTATAGCTTCCATACCTTTTCCTAGAGATTTTTCTATATACTTTTCCAATAACCATGCTAGAAATTCACAACTGAACTTATTAACTAACTTTTTAAACAAAAACAACCAACCTAAAAATATGAAAATGTCACCTTGAGGGATCTTTACCCAACACTTATGTTCACCATTTATTGAGTGTATGATATCAACCTTTACTATATTTACATTCCTTAGGAAGAAAACAATTGTATTATGCATGATATGTCTAGAAGGGAATCAAATGTGAATATTATTTATAAGATATGTTAAATAATAGTTTTAAAAAAAGATGGTTTTGTTTATAGTGTATAAATACACCAAACATATAGTTTTTAGGGTGTGAATTTTTATGAGATGAAATAAATATTCATATATAATGTTATAATATGTGTAAATATTATCATTGGGTTTCCTTAGTTGGTATTAGGTAAGGGTTTAGTTATTTTTGGAGATTTTGTAAATAAGTATAATAGAACTTAAAAAATCAAGCTAAGTTCTAATATAAGTGATATTGGTTGAAAAAAAAAGTATTATAATTTTAAATTAAGGTGTTATAGGATATGATATATTAGGACTGATTTTAATTATCATACAATTGGTTACTATGGATATTTTTTAATACTCACACTAACCATTTTGGTTTTTTCAAGGTAATCAAGATAGAATCATGAAATTGGGGTGGTTATAGGTATATTCATTATTAAAAACATATTATTTGATCTTAGTTCTATGTATTTCATCATGTGCTGAAAATATATATAATATATTTAATTTATATCCCAAATGGATAAATATTGAATTATAATTGAACAATCCCAGTGGTGTGATGATTATACCATAGTCTAAAACTCTTATGTGATTAATGTTTTTTGGAATGTGATTCATGTAAATAATATTACTCTCCATTTGGTTGAATTTAATGTGATTTTGGTAATTCATTGTATCTATATATATTAAAAATATTTCAATTTATTGGATTTGGAAATCAAATTTTATATCCTAAATCAACTGATGATCATCTATTAGTGCAAGGATAACTATGAACTCCCTAAGGAAGTTACTTCCCTATCTTGGGTATTTTTACATAATGTTGAGGTATATATAGTTAAAATGATTGGGAAAAACTCCATATTGACGATAAATATATTATTCAATAGTATGAAAATGTATTTTTGAAAGTCTTTCCTTACCTTTCCCCAGATCATGAGGCTAAGTTTTTTATAGATATCATACCTGGTACTGTGCCTATATTAAATACTCCTTATAGAATAACCTTGATTTAGTTACAATAATTGAATAATAAACTACAAATTAATTTGGATAAAGATTTTATATGCTCAATTTCTTCCTCATGGGGTGCATCAATTCTCTTTGTTAATAAAAAATATAGATCAATGTGTCTCGGCATTGATTATCATGAACTTAATAGGATCACAATCAAGAAAAAGTATCATCTACCTTGTATTGATAACTTTTTTGATCAACTATGAGGGGATAAATACTTATCAAAGATAGAACTCCAATCTATATATCATCAATTATAGTTTAAAAGGGAGGATATAACCAAAATATCCATTCTTATAAGATATAGACACTATGAATTCATAGTAATGTCATTTAGACTTATAGATGACTTTAATGTCTTCATGCATGTGATGAATAGAGTCTTTAGATATTACCTCTATTAATTTTTGGTAGGATTTATAGATTATATCCTCATATATTACAATATAAATGAAGAGTGTGAAGATCATTTGTGGATTGTTATATATATATTGAGAAATGAGAAACAATGTGCCAAATTTAGTAAGTGTGAGTTTTGGATATAGAAAGTATCATTCTTGGGTCATGTAATCACAAGAAAGGGTATGTATGTGGATCTATAAAAGATTAATGAAATTGAAAAATGGACCTAACCAAACACTATTATAAATATCAATAATTTTATTAGATTGTATGGATACTATTAATTATTTTTAAGAAATTTCTCATGAATTTCAAATCTATCAACCAAGTTAACTCAAAAGGGAGTCAAGTTTCTTTAGATAGGTGAATGTGATGAAAATTTTAAGGATGTTAAAAGAAGATTGGTCACCTCACCTATAATAACACTACCTTATAGTAGATAAGGGTTTTTTATATATAGTGATTCATCAAATAAGGGATTGGTATGTTTCCTTATATAAAATGAGATGGTGGTAGAATATACTTCATATTGATTAAAGTCCCATGATAAAAATCACCCTACATACGATTAGAAGATAATAATGGTAATATTTGCATTAAATATATAGAGGCATTATATCTATATTGAATAGTGTGATATATATACTGATCAAAGAAGATTAAAGTATATATTCATGTATAATGAGTCAAACTTGCACCAAATGATATGGTTGGAGTTGATTAAGGACTATGATCTCTTAATCCATTACCACCTTGGAAAGGAAAACAAGTTGGCTGATGCTCTGAGTAAGAAGGATCATTCTTCTTTATCCATGATGTGGATTAAAAGAGACCCAAAACCAATTTATTTAAAAATAATTGACACTTAAATCATAAGGGAAGCTAAAAACTCTTATCTTTTTCAAATAGTTTCTCAACCTATCATTTGTATGAAGATCATAGAGGTGTATAAAGATAATATAGAGTTATAGAATAATGTAAGGAATATTCTAGAGTTTAACCTTGATAATGATATAATTATAATATTTGAGTAAAAATATATGTCCATTGAATAACATAATTAAAGAAGGATTTGTTGGATGATGCCTATATCTCATCATTATCGATACCTCATAGAGATATTGAGATGTATAGAGTTCTCGAGGAGAACTTCTAGTGGGAAAACATGAATAGAGATATTGATGAGTATATATATCAATAATTGATCATGATAAACATAAAAATTCCAAGGGGATGATGCAATAATTACCCACATATATATGAAAATAGTAAAATATCACTATGTATTTCATCATAGTACTTCCCTTGGAATCTAAAGGCCATAATTCCATTTTGGTTGTTATTTATCATCTTAAAAATTTAGATCATTTTATTTTCATTTGAGAAGATTTATTACTCGAAAAAATTTCCAAGATATCAAATAATGTAAGTTTGAAGGATGTATAGAGTACCACTTACGATTGTATAAAATCATGATCTGAGGTTTACCTCAAAGTTATAGTGAAGTATTCAACAAGAAATAAATATAGAGTTGAGATTTAACACTACTTATTATCCTTAAACTGAAGACTAATTTGAAAGGACCGTTTAAAATCTAGGGGATATTTTGATACCCTATTCAATGGAATTGAATGGCCGTTAGGATAAAAACATTTCCCTAGAAGAGTTATTGTATAACAAAATTTTCCATTTTAGTATTAAAATGGGACTAAATGAGTCTTTGTATGGAAAGAGGTGTGAAACTAAAGCATGCTGGGATTAAGTTGGAGAGAGTAAGATCTAGGGACTATATATCAAACAAGAAATGTAAAATAAGATTCAAACCAATATGTGACACATAAAAAATATAAAAAATTGATAGAATAGATACATTGATAATAATTAATGATATTTTGAGTTTAAACTTAGAGATAAGGTATTCCTCAAAATATCACTATAAAATAGGGTTATGATATTTTATAAGTAGGTAAGATCGATCCCAATATATTTCCCCCTTAAAAATCCATGATTTTGTGGGGATGGTAGTTTTTCATCTTGTACTACCACCAAACCTATCCCAAGTGAATAATGTATTCTATATATCTCTTTTTAGGAAGTATACAACTTATTCATCACATGTACTAAAATCATTGTTAGTACACCTGGAACATGATCTATCTTACAACGAATAATTGGTATAAATCATAGATCATAGAGATAAATTAAAATGAAACAATACCACTCACATGGTTAAAGTTATCTGGAGGAATCATATATTTGATGAAGTAACATAGGAACCCAGAGATGTAATGAGATAGAAGTACCCTCACCTTTTTCATTAGAGTATTTAAATTTCAAGGGATAAATTATTTTAAGTGGGTAGAATGTAACATTACATGATGTTAGTATGTATTTCCCTTTAAAAAATCTTACATGTTTTATATATTTTGATACATGCAACAATAAAATAAAATAAATAATTCATTATTATATAGTGGTATGATATTATTATTCAAAATGAAATACATTACAAGATAACTAAATGAAATATAATTAGTAAAATTACTAAAAGAATGAAACCAAAATTAAATAAAAACACTTAAATGTTAAAATTTACATCATTATGATATTCCATGAAGATCATACCACTAATGATAAATATGAAAATAATTTGACACATTAGAAACATGAAAAACGTATTGGAAAATAAATTAGAGATTATGATGAATTATTTTAGAGATATATGTAATACTATATATAGAGATGTAATAAGATCATTATATATATGGTCATTAGATATACTTGTATCCAATAGTTATATAGATATTGTACAGTTATTAGTAACAGATTATAAATGGTACAATTCACATATAATCAATAATCCGAGAATTAAATAAAAAAATATTTCATTATTAAAAGATGTATTTTATTCATTATATATTATTTTTAAATAATGAATTGATGAGTTTATAAAATTTAAATAAATATTATAATACCAATGGATTGATAAAATTTAATGGTTAGAGAATAATTAATTAATTTTAATAGGATGTGATAAAAATAATTTAATGTTAAAATGGATATTTTCCAGATAATTTTTTTCTAAGTTTTGTCTATTTTTATTTTTAATAATTTAAATTAATCACTTTTAAAGTATAATTTTAATAAATGTTTCAATTTATAATATAATTGATTAAAACCCATTTAATTATTAATTTATACAAACTAAGATTTAGAACACTTAAAATTCTAAAATATATTTTTCTATAATTTTTTCTATATAATCTACGTTTTCATTTAGAAGTTAAATTTATAATATTGATAAAATTAATTTTTTTAAGGGATTCCAAATATGTAATAAAATTTTTGAAATTATTAAAGTAATCAAATTTTATTTTTAAGCATGAAAATAAGTTACCAAGGTAAATGTTAGTCACCACAATAATGGATGAAATAAAATAAAAGCATTAAATCAAGGGGTAATGGCATAGAATAACATAAATAATTATCTATAAATGGTTGTATGATGGAATTATATACTTCCCCATATAAATTATCTATTATTTTTTCAGTTTTTATCCACTTTACTTTTAAAATGATAACCTAATACATTATCTAATAGGAATTTGTGGAAATTCCACCCATTCTCACCTATAAAAGGACCCATCATCTACCAACTTAAATGATCACATTTCCTTAGGTTTTATCTTTAATACTTACCCAAATTATCTCCATAATAATACTCTCCCATATTTTGGAATCTCTAGTCATAAGGGGTCCAAAATCCCTCATTTCTAAGAGGCTTTCTAATTTAAGTTGAAAGTATTCAACAAACGTGTATTCTTATCTTTAATAATTCTTCTTAATACTTTTAATAAATATATTATTAAATATATTTATTAATTGAATAATATGATTTTTTTAATTTTATGATTTTTTAAAATTGATATTATTCATATACCCTAACATTTTCTTACTCGATTATTCGTTATAACATGTTCTTATATGGGTTAGTTTTACCACACACATAAATGATATTATAAAATTTACACCATGAATGACCAATAAAATATAAATACCAATATTATATTATAATAATTATTAATTTAAATTTTTTCATAATTTTTAAAAAATATTATACCAAATCATGCTCACCAATAAATTCAGTTCTTTTGTTAAATCAATAATCATCAAAAAGGATATTTTAAGCATTTATTGTGAACTGTTTCCATAAGTTACATTAAATGACAATGTAAATTTATAAATATATCAAAATAATATAATAAATCCTTTTGAAAATTATAGAGGTGATGAATCCATGATCAAGGAGGAAGGACTGGAACTACTAAACTGAATCATATATGGAAGAATATAATGGTTAACACCTAAATATTAATTTTTAACAACAAAAAATTAATATGTGGGTAATAAAAAATTATAAATGGATGGTATTAAGTATAATAATGTGATTAAGGTTTTTATAAATATAAATAATGGACCCAAATTTTTTTATATAGGGATTTAATATACGTTCGAACAAGCATGAATCTGAGTTAAGGGTTTCATTTATAAATCTCATTTTAAAATCGATATTGTTTCTATCTAAATTATCTTCTGTGAAATTAAATATAATTTCCCTCATGAACAATATTTATCTTCTTGTACTCAGTTTATTCTTGATTTTTACATGTCATATAACCATTTAATCTCCCTTTAATTCAAAATTCAATTGAAATTATGCTTATAAGTAGAAAAACCTATCTATTATTTTTATTTGGGAATCATTCTTCTCAATGTCTGTAAGGACCCATGTTTTTTCAGATAGGAATATCGAGTAGAAATTTGATTTTTTCTTTCAGATGATTATAAGGGGTAAAATGGTAATTTAACCCAAGAAGATTATCTCAGATATCTTTTCTGACCACTCTATTTCTCTCAAAATAGGGTGTTTATCATCATACATGAATTTAGTGGAATTATGATCCATTATAATTTATGTGGAATAATTAATATTTAATATATATTTAATTAAATATTAATTTATTCACATGAATTCATTCTGTAATATCCCCTTATTAGAGCATTAGATTTACATTTCAACTCCTCCATTGAGTCATAAATGGGGAGTATTCCCTAGGTGTGTCATAAACTCATGTCGGACATGAGGGCCGACCTAGGCCCCTTTTTTGTTTTCTTTTATTTTTCTCATTTTCTTTATTTTCTTTATTTTCTTTTCTTTTCCTTCCCTAGATTATTTCACATGCCTCTGTGGGATTCCTCCTTCATGTGAATGAGATAGAATGGGGATATTGATGTATATAAGGAGATATAGGGGAAGATAGGTACCTCTTTGGACCTTGGGAGGAGCCAAAAAAACATGTGACAGCCGTGGATCGTGAAAACAGGTGAAGCCTCAGCGGATTCCATCCAAATTTTAAGTTGTTTTTAAGTTTTACTATAAATACCTATAGTTTTACCATTTTATAGTTTTTAAACCCTATTATTACTTCTTAGAAAGCCTTCAAGGTGGATCTATGACTTGTGAGTATAAAACAAGGGTTTTAGGGGTATTTGAGGGGTTTCTCATTCGGAAATCCCGATCACATAGTTGGTAGTTCAAGAAAACACACTGAGTATTCTTCCCATTCGAGGAAGATTAATTTTTGAAGGTACACTCCATGTATGGGTATACACACCATGTAATGGTGGTACTTGTTCGTGTAGCCGAGTACCTATCCAGACTGCCTTTGTAGAGGAACATGGCTATGTAGAGTATATGACCGGACCTCACATGGGTCACACATCGTGTAGAAGTGCACAACCAAGCTATATACATAGCCATACCATGTTAGGTACACAGTTAGGGACCCTATTTAGGGTTCACACCATGTACTTTGTAACACCCCCAAATGATAAAGGGTTAAATTACTAAATAATATGACTCATGTCAACAAGGTGCACCTTCCTTTTCGGGAGCCTGTCTGATTAGAACTCCACAGTTAAGCGTGCTTGGCCTGAAGTAGTGATTAGGATGGGTGACCTTCTGGGAAGTTTTCCAGGGTGTGTGTGAGTGAGGAAAAAACACACTAGAAAGGACATGTGTTGGCCTGTGGGGACTATCATTAGTCAGATAACCCGTTCGAGCACGTGGGTGAGACCTAGGGTGGGGCCCATGTGTCTGCGGGGCAACTGGTGGGCGGAACCTAGTTGTCACATTTGGTATCAGAGGAGGAACCCAACATTGAGTGTGGTGCACTTCCTGGGTTGAGATGTAGGGCCCATAACGGGGACGTTGTGCTCTAAAGGGGGGGTGATTGTAACACCCCCAAATGATAAAGGGATAAATGACTAAATGATATGACTCATGTCAACAAGGTGCACCTTCCTTTTCAAGAGTCTGTCTGATTAGAACTCCATAGTTAAGCGTGCTTGGCCTGGAGTATTGATCAAGATGGGTGACCTTCTGGGAAGTTTCCCAGGGTGTGTGTGAGTGAGGAAAAAACACACTGGAAATGACATGTGTTGGCCTGTGGGGACTATCATTAGTCAGATAACCTGTTCGGGCAAGTGGGTGGGACCTAGGGTGGGACCCATGTGTCTGCGGGGCAACTGGTGGGCGGAACCTAGTTGTCACATTTACTCTGTCACGGCTCGACCCAACGGGGCTCGAGCCGCGACACCCCAATCCCACCTCCAATAGGTCAGGGGTTGGCAACTAGCGCCGAGTAGGCTATCACACACACATGGGAGGCATTAGTCTAAGGTACTTGTACACACGCACCCACAAACATCTCCATGAAACAGTACAGAGATAAGTAAAACTGAAAAGTAAAATGCATGCAAACAACTATCCCACAACCAGAGTATAGCAGAAGTACAGAAGGGCAAAACATGGCCCACCAAAAGAAAACCACAAAGCGCGTCCAACCTTCTCTGAAGAAGGGGAATACTGCCACACACCCGTCGGAAAGCTCCCTCGGCGCCGCTCCGGTAAACACCCCGGTCAGTCTCACTCACTAAGCTCCGCCTGCTCCGGGTCCTCCTGGGACTCCGTTGAAAGGCCTATGGTCTGCACAAGACACAAACATGTGCGGGCAAAGCCCCGTGCAGGGGTGAGTATAAACATACTCAGTAGGCACCCCAAAAACCCAAAACAAAAGAGAGCAACTGAAAGGAAACAGTCCACTCATCCCTGCCAGAGGGAACCCAGACGAGAGAGAATCTCCATCTCGTGACCATCCTCGGCTAAACACAACTAGTCAGCTCAGCTCAGGTGTATGCCCATATATACACCTTGAACAATCCAGATATACCCAGCTCACGCACCAAGCCACAAGAGGTACCGACCTCATCACCAGCAACAGTCCACAACCAGGAGAGCACACTCCCTAATCACTGTCATCCCAGATGACACACGTCTGAGAGATACACTCCATCGGGTCCCAAGAAAACATCTCAGACGCTCACCCGAGAGACCACACTCGTCGGATACCGTCACTGAGGAAAACCCTACTAAAACAACATAACCACCAAACTCCTCAGATAGAAGATCACTCCTAGGGTCCGCTAGGGGATACCAGAACCCACTCCGGTATACGAAGCTCACAGATAGGGGATCACACCCAGGGTCCACTAGGGGATACCACGACCCGATCTGGCATACGTAGTTCTCATAGATTGGGGATCACACCCAGGATCCGCTGGGGGATACCACAACCCGATCTGGCCGTCGATAGAAGCACGTCACTCAGATAGAGGATTTACGCCCGCATAAAAGGTGGTCACGACGATACCAGAACCCTATCTGGTACATCTCGCACTGTAGGGGATCGAACCGACGATGCCGCAACCCTACCGAAACCACACTCTAAGTAGGGGATCATATAACCAATGATACTGCAACCCTACTATACACCTCATGCTGAGTAGGGGATCGTATACCTGACGATGCCACAACCCTACTAAGTACGGACCACCGCGTAAGGGATCATAATATTGATGATTCCACAACCCTACGAGGTTAACCAGCTAGATAGGGGATCGTTGCCCATGGATAAGTGGTCACAGCGATATCAAGAACCTGATCTAGGGAAAAGATGTTAGAGGACCCACTCCGGGCCCACTGGATGGATTCCACAACTCTAACAAATTAAACATCCCATCGAAAGGATCATAAACCTATATGAAGGTTGTGATGTCGCACGAACCCTCGTAGGAACGAACCAAGGGAGTACCCTCAACCACTTCTGGTCCACACATCGCTAACCTGACCAACCCACCACAACGCCACACTGCGCACCTCCTAGGCCGATACCGAGGTCACCATCGCTATCTACGCAGAAAAACATGCAGGATAGGCTGTTTACTCACCCAAAATGGACAACCGGTGAAAAAGGCATTATTCACCATAGCTAGCCCGTGTGGGGCCCACACAACGATCCCAAAACTCCTCAAGCGGATCATACCACGGCGATCCCCTCGTAAAAACACATGAGATAGACTACTCGTTGACCCAAAATGGCCACCCGGTGAAAAAGGTACTATTCATCGGAGCCAGCCCGGGTGGGGCCCACGCCATGATCTGAAAACTCATCGAACGGATCACACCATTGCGATTCTCTCAGAAAAACACATAGGATTGACTACTTGCTCGTCCAAAACGGACACCCAGCAGAAAAGTTGCGTTTCTCCGAAAATGCCAAAACCCAGTCTCGTGGGGCCCGCACCCCGTTCGCAGCCCCAACACCCAAAAACCAACAAGAAAATTCCGCCGTACCATCAGGGTCTCAACTCCACTGATGGCGCGTCAATCAGACGCTCTGGGTAGAAGATACAACGACACGAAGTCGAATAATAATAAAATATTATTATTTTATACAACGTTTCTAACTCCCGGGCCATGATCTTGAACCATAAAATTCTCAAAGTGAGTTCAAAAGGTCCGTCTCGACACAAGGAACGCGTCGCCACAAACGGCTCGCAAATCAGACATACGGTTTGCGAGTTACGGGGGTTTAAAGAACCCCAGGAAAATCCTGGCCGGACCACCGCCAGCCTCGCCGGAAACCACCGCGCCGTCGCCGGATTCCGCCGCGCCGTCGCCGGATTCCGCCGTGTTGTCGCCGGAAATAGCCGCGCCGCCGCCGCTATCGCCAGAAACTGCCGCGCCTCGCTGGATTCCACCATTGACACTGCCAGAATCCGGGTTTTCCGCCGGAAAACTTTCGGGAACCCCAGAGAACACCCCGGTGCTCCAAAATCATATCCGAAAAAAGTTCCGAAAACCTCAGGACCCAAACTAGAAAACCCTTAAAAAAATTTGAAAAAAAACAACATAAAAATGGGATCCGGGATTGTAAAACTCAAACCGCCTACCTCGCGGGTGAAACTCTCACGTTCTGCCTTAGATCTGCGCTCCAGAGCTTCCACTGCACGCTCCTGGAACGTCCACCATCAAAATCCAAGCTTGTGGGCGCTTCATTTGCTCAATTTGGCAGATTGGCGGTGAAGAACGGCGAAAAACGCCGAGAGGAATGAGGAAGGTGGGGTGCTGAAATTTATTTCTGTTTTAGAAAAAAAAAATTTGTCGCCCGCCGGCGCCAAACCCGCCTCGGACCCGACGCCCAATGCGAACAAAGGTAAGGTCGCCCCTAGGGTAAACGCGTCATTCTGAATGCAACAGCGGACTCAGATTTGCGATCTGAGACTCCGTTCAGAAGTTATTCGAGCCAACGCTTGTAAACCAACTTTTCCACTTATTTACGAAAATGCCCCTGGTGGCGTTTTCCACCGCAAGCCCGCGCCCGCAAAGTTTACACCTCGCCTAAGGTAAATGGAACGTTCCAGACTCAACCGCGCCCTCATATTCCCGTTCTGAGCTACCATTTGGGAGATATCACACCCCCTCGATGTGCATCGTATAAAAATACTTAATATTTTTATAAAATTAATTCTGGGCACATCGGGTCTCGGAATCACACGCCGTCTTCGCGCCTAGCTCTGGAATTATTCATAGAAATATTCCAAAGTTTGATAGGGCCAAAAAACTGAGTCACTAAATACTTGTCTTACGTGTCATGTACCTAGGATTTTACATGACATTTCTGACTGGATTACATGCCCAGGTGGATCTTTGGGAGTACACGTCATGTACTAGGGTATACACATCGTGTACTACCCCCTTGCTACCCTTTTGAGGGGTTTTTATATATTTACACCTAGGAGTCGTAATAAGACACATTATTAGACCATTTTGATTATATTTACATTTAGACTGTGGTAGTGAATCCCTATGGGTGATATGAGGACTCCTTGGAGGTGTTTCAAGTGTTTTTCCTAGATATAAAGGCTCTTCCTCTAGTAATAAAATTTTGTTTTCTCTTGAGAGTGTGACCCTTGATTTGAGATAGGCCATGAGATATCTCTCTTGAGTAATGATTTTGTATATCTCCCTTTGATAACATATCTCTTTAGATATGTCCCTTTATGTCCTAGTAGGCTATGATATTAGTTGTTTCTGAGGATCCCATGTTGGATGCCTCTACCTTGTTATTATTGCTTAATGTCCCCTATGGGATTCCCTCATTTAAATGATAACCTAGGGAATCCCTTGTATGATCCCTTTACCTATTTACTCTTCTTTATGATCTTGTTTAGGATTCCTCTATATAATTATTTTTTCCAAGTATCCCCTTTCAAATGCCTCTTCCTACATAATGTATTATTGAGGGTCCCATGTATGAAATCTCTTACTATGTACCACTCAAGGATCCCATGTTTGATTCCTTATTTTACCTTCTCTATTGAGGATACTAAGTAGGATTACTTATCTCATGTTCAACCTTAGAGGATATTGAGTGGGATTTAATCTTCATTGTTTTGGTCTAATGGGACCAGTAGGTGCCTCAGTGTTTGACAGACCTTGAGCTTGTGCATTAGGTGTCTGGGTAGAGATAGTAGTGGGTGTCACCTTAGAACTCATGATAAATGTATAAGCCCATGGATCTATGGTAGTAGTGGTGGGTTTATGAGTTCAGCCACCCACAATATTTTATTTATACATTCACTTGTTTTCTGTTGATGAAGTGATGATTACTAGAGGTGCTTTTTATTTGATGGTTGATGAGCCTGATGTAATGTGAATTCTTCTTTTTGGATTGCTAGATATACTTCTTGGGATCTAACTATTGATCCCTCATGTTGAATATTACCAAACATACTTTCTAGAATCCATCTTTAGAACCTTATTCTATTCGGATATCCAGATATACTTCCTATATTCTAGATTATGATCCTTTTTCAATTGGTATTTCCATACATACTTCATGGGTCCTGACTTATGATCCTTTATTGATTGAATGTAAACATTATTGTTACTATAAGTTCCATTTTTCACTTTGATTTATTCCTATTTAGGGATACTGAGGTAGGTTACTGAGAGTGTCTCAGAACCCCTCTTATACTAGGTCTCTATAGGCATGTCTAGTCTGATAGAATTCTAGGGGATGCGAAAGGTTGTTGGGTGGGTACATTTTCCTTGAGCAGCAGGATGCTGCTGAGATCCCAAAGTATGGACTTAATATCCTCATTTTATTCCTAGGATGCTCCCTATGATTGGTGGATTCATCATTATAGATACACACCAGACTTTTCTGGGAGTGGGATGTTGAGCCGATTATTTAACGGTTATGTGTTGATATATTGGATCAGAAGAGTATTCATTACAAACTTTCTAAGGGTCACCCCCCTTAGGTATTATCCAAGTTACCATGTCGTGATTACCTATGGAATGGGACCTTGGTAATAGACATCAGACTTGATTACATATGTATTTAGTAGTATGAATTCAAGATTAATGCCACATTTTCATGATTATTCATCAGTATAATAAATTATTTATTATAGTGATTAGAGGTGAGTACATGTGAACCAAGGGTCAGGATATGTATCCCTCCTTTGGTGACATATTTTGATCAAATATATTTATATTTCCAAAAAAAATAATGTATTATCGACAGGGATTATGGACCCAAAGATCAAAATAATTATTAATGGTTTAAGTATTATGACATCCAGATCAATTACCTTTTTATAGGATGTCCCAACGATTGGGATTATAGACCCCCAAGGATCAACTATTGTTTGTTTATGTTTAATCTTTCACCTTACTCATGTATATAAATATTTATGTATATATATTTATGGTAACACACACACATGTATGATGGAACTTTTCCCAGTTGATTGGGATCATAGAACCATTGATCGACTATGGTTTCACATTACTTATTTTATTTATTATATCAGTTGTTTCTTAGAGAGGATGAGAATATTTCATGAGCATGAACTTATGATATCATATTTATAGATTCATCATTGGGGTGGCATACTAAGATTATATTCACACCCCTGTATATGTACCTCAATTATGGGATTACTGTACTGATTTTTCATGTTATAGTTTTATATGATTTTTACTTTGATCAATATACATGTTTTGTAGATTTTTTGATTTATTTTGGATTTATGCCTCTTATCCCATTAGAAAGTAGCTATTTATTGATTTTGAATCTTGACTGACCAAGGTAAGAGGCGTATCATGCATCATATTTGACACATATGATTCAAAAGTTATAGGCATGATAGTGTGTGATTATTACTAATGATATAGACCAATTGTTTAAATTTTCAAAAAAACCAAAATGGTGTTTTCCCATATAGGTTCTTGGTGTCATTATTCTCAATTGAGTCGAATTGGATATATAATTTATTTTGATGTTAGGTGATGTGGATATGTGTTAAGACATTTGACAGTGAGGGTGATGACTCAATCCTCACACACAAGAGATATAGTGACCTTATTAGGTTGATAGGTCATAATATTTCCAAATTTTAGACCCCTTGTAAGGTGTTGTTTATTAGGTTCAGTTATTTAAAGTGTTAGTAAAAAAATATAAAATGTTTTCTTGTACAAATTAGAATGAAATTATACTTAACTGGATTTTGTTTATAGTTATCTAATTAGATCGCTAAGTATGATATTGATAGGTACTAGGTAATTTCTTGAAGATTGTACCTCAAGGGTTATTATTGTATATAGATTCTTGATGAATGTCAGTTCAGTGTCTCTTCTGTATTGGTATTGTGACTTCCAAGGATTAGTTCCTTAGGATGATTCTCAGTGAGGATTAGGGCCCTAGTAGGTTATATTGATAGTTTTGAACCTCATAGGTCTGTGTTGTCTTTAACTCCCTTAGAGAGGTTTGATATTTTTGATCTATTTGGTTATAAATTGTGACCTAGTTATGAAAATTGATTAGTAAGTATAGGTGGGAGACCTAGAGGCCCTTAGTTTTAACCTAGACCCTTATTGGAAAAACATTTTGTTTTGATCAATGGAAACATGTGAGTATGTTTGGTCCAATTTTATAGATTCCTTTATAGATATATAGCTATGTTATATGCTCGTTTGGGACTGATGCATCGTTAGTGCTTGATTTTTGTGATATTGTAATTCTGATTCCTTTAGCTTTTAATGAAGATCCTAGGGTGATTTGGTATCAAGAATGATTTGAGTATGCATGACTATTTCGGTTCCTGGACCTTTTGACCAGTGTTTCCACTATTGATAATGTAGTCATAGTGTGAGTAGATGTTCATGACTGGAATGAATTCAGGTGATGGGTGTTCATGGAAATATATCGTGACATAGGTGACATGGTCTATTTTGAAGAGTAGTTTAAAGGGAGCTTCTATATTAATCAAACTGACATGTCTTGTAGCATGTTTATCTTATCATAGTGATGGATGGATCATGGGATCATAAGTTGGGTGATAGAGGTACACACTGGTTTCATGTGGTGTCATTTAAATCTTAAATTAGTGGATGACCATGTATGAGTTGAGGACCGTTTTTTTAAAGAAATCTTACGGGTATGGTTTCCCAGGTTTTTTTGTAAATGAACAAATATTCCTATGTGGTAGAGGAGAAATCGAGAAAAAATTGTGTTCCTTGAGAAGGTTGACCTATAGGTACTCCTATACACTTATTGTTAGGAAACATGGTGTTAGGTGTTGGTTAAATAAAAGTATATCTTGGTTTGATATGATCATGGGTAGAGAGATACCTATACAAGTATATAAATATAATATTAGTGTACACCTAGTTAGTTATGATCATGCTCTATCTTAACATAGTTCTAAGTATATAGAGGGATCAGCATCTCTACATTGAGCTTCTTTCCTTTCAAATATATTTCTTATTCAATGAAGGAACTTGTTCAGGTTGTGATCAAGGATAAGTATAAGGTAATCCATATAGTGGGGAGTGAACCATTGGCTATTTGAGGGTGGTGAACCTCGTATTTAGTTGAAGTTCAAAATTTTCCATGAATCTTTGTGCTTGATGTTTAGTTTTGAGATGATTATAAGGGTATTCCCATGGTGGGGAGTACGAGATCGGTTGAAGTTAAAAGTATTACTTGATGGAAGAGTTGTTGAAATTTTGAGACTGATCATTGGATAGTCAAGATAGTTTAGCTACATAGATTATTGGGATGAGATAATGGATACTAGTTTTACCACCAAGGATTATCAGGGAAGATAAATTTTATGGTGGGGATATTGTTAGGTCTCATGTTTTTCTGGACAGAAATTTTGAGCATAAATTTTAATTTTTTATTTCAGATTCATGTAAGGGGTAAAATGATAATTTTACCCTAGTATATGATCTTAGATAGTTTTTTGATAACATTATTGGTCTTTAAATAGTCTGTTTACACTAGTATAAGTGTTTTTTGGAATTATGAGTCGTCTGAAATTATGTGGAATAATTAATATATAATATATATTTAATTAAATATTAATTTATTTACACACATTCCTTTAGTGATATATTTTTAATGAAACATAATATTGAGATTATTTCTCTACCACTAAGTCTGAAATGGGGAGTTTTCCCTAGGCTAGGCATAAACTCATGTTATGTGTCAGGCTCAGCCCGAACCCCTTTTCTTTTTCTTTTCTTTTTCTAATTTTCTTTATTTTATTTTATTTTCCTTCATTGGATTCTCACTCATTCCCCTATGGTATTCCTCCCTCACAAAAATGAGATAGAATAGGGATATAGATAAGGAGAGATAGGGTATTGGGGGTACCATAGTGTTTCTTGAGAGGAGTCGGATTGTCATGCAGTAGTCGTGGATCGTGGAAACGGGCAATGCTTCGTGGATTCCATCCAAAGGTAGGGTTTTTTGTTTTTTCGTAAATCCATGTATATTTATCATTTTCAATTTTTAATTCCCTGTTATGAATTATTAGAACCCCTTGAGGGCTGATATATGCCTTTTGAAGAGCAAATAGGGTTTT
Source organism: Viscum album (assembly GCA_963277665.1). Classification (NCBI taxonomy): domain Eukaryota; kingdom Viridiplantae; phylum Streptophyta; class Magnoliopsida; order Santalales; family Viscaceae; genus Viscum; species Viscum album. Next base: position 168,549,331 of record OY728148.1, read on the forward strand.
CAGGGTGATTTGAGGGGTTTCCCATCCAAAAATCCTAATCACGAGACATGTAGTTCAGGAACACACGCCGTGTTTTCTTCCCATTCATGGAAGATGAATTTTTGGAAATATATGTTGTGTGTAGGGTATACACACCATGTAATGGTACTCATTCATGTAGTTGAGTACCCATTTATATTTCTCATGTAGGGGCACATGGTCATGTGGTGTATAAGGCTAGACCCCGTATGGGTAACATGGAATGTAGAAGTGAACAACCAAGCTATATACATGGACAAGCCATGTGATCTACACTGGTAGGTACCCCATGTAGGGTACACACCATGTACCTATATTCTATGTTGTGTACTTGGGATTTTATACACCATGTTCGGCTAGAGTACATGCCCAGGTGGAGCTTTGGGAGTACACACCATATAATTGGGTATACATTCCATATAATGCCACCTCTATACGATTTTGAGGGTTTTTTATATTTTTAAACCCTAGAGTCATAATTGGACACATGATTAATCCATTTTGATTAAATTTATATATATATATCATGATGTTGAAATACTTGAGGTGATCTGAGGACTCCTAGAATGCATTTTCATTTTTTTTCCAATATGAAAATGTTCTTACTCTAGTAATAGAATACAATTATCTTCTAATAGTGAGACCCTTGATCTGAGTTAGTCCATGAGCTATCAGTCTTGACCTATACTTTTGTTTCTCTTCCATTGAGAACGTCTCCCTTGTGATATTTCCTCTTCTGTCCTAGAAGACCATGGGATTAGTTGTTTCCAAGGATCCCATGTAGGATGACTCTACCTTATTACTATTGTTGAGGATACCCTATAGGAAACCCTCTCTTAAATACTGACATGGGGAATACCTTATAGGATCTCTCTAACTATTTTCCCTTATTTAGGATCCCATATAGTATGCCTCTATAGACTTACTGTTTTTGAGGATCCCCAATTAGATGCATCTACCTATGTACTCTATTAATTAGGGTCACATATAGGATGTATCTTCCTATGTACCAATCAAGGATATCATGTGGGATTCTTTATTTTACATCCTATTTTAATGTTCCCAAGTAGGATACATTCTCTCATGTTAAACCATATAAGATGTTTAATTCCTCTCTAGTGTTTTGATTAGAGGGAATCAATAGGTGCCCCGGTGTTTGAGTGACCCTGAGCTAGTGCATTGGGGGTTTGGGAAGATATGGTAGTGGGTGTCAACATAGAACTCATGATGAACTTATAAGCCCATGGGGATGTGGTAGTATTTGTGGGTGTAGTCATTTAACCAACCTCACTTTTTTATTTATGCATTCACTTCTTTACTACTAGTGTAGATATTATTACCGTAGGTGGTTCCTATTTGGTGGTTGATGATATTGATGCGATATGACTTCTTATTTTTGTATTTCTAGATGTACTTCATGGTACCCGAATCTAGATCCCTCCTGTTGTATATTTTTGGACTTACTTCATAGAATCTAGCTTCTGAGCCTTATTTTATTGGTATTTATAGACATACTTCTTAGATATAGATTATGAGCCTTATTCTATTGGTATTTATGGATTTACTTCATGGGTTCTGACATATGATCTTTTCTTGATTGAATATTAATTTTAATATTGCTGGAATTCTAGTTTATCACTTATATTTCTCCCTATACAGGGATAAAAATGTAGGTTTCTAAGATTTTTTCAGAACCCATAATATACTAGGTCTCTTAAGGAATGGATAGTAAACTAGAATTCTAAGATATTCCAAAGGTTTTTGTGTGGGTGAATTTTCCCAGATCATCGGGATGTTGATGATCTCCCAAAGGATGGATTTGATCTCTATATTTGATGCCTAGGATACTTCTTATGATCGGTGGATGCACCATTATAGATACTTTCCAGAATTTTATGGGAGTGGAGTGTTGAACTGATTATTGAATGATTCTATGTTTGATGGAACCAGGCATGCAGTGGAAGCCCTAAACAGGTGGGTTTTAAAAAAAAATCCACCAAAGATCGACGTAAACTTGTCGAAGTCAGTGAAGAGCAGCCCGATTAAATCTGAGGATCTCACGTGAAGAGTTTTTAAGCACAAAAATAAATTGTAAAAATATATGGTTTAATTATGAAGCCGCGAATGACGTATGATAGTCATTGGTGATTGTTGCTCGAATAATCAAAAGTTGAATTCCCCTAGATCATTCACATATGCTTCAAGGAATCCGCGGGAGTGCCGTTCATCATAATCCGAGTGCTAGTGCGGAATTGTGAAGATGCCTTTGATGCTCCAAAGATCACTGTACCTCTTCGCTAGCGACTCCTGAGAGAGTGATTGATCCATGCTTCTAGGAACTAGAGCATCTCTCTCTAGATTATGGGAGAGAGGATAGGAGAGAGAATCTCTATGAATAGTGTTTGGAAAATTCCCCTTCTCTTCTATTTATATTGCTTAATTAAAATAACCGGTATAGCCTCACCGGCCCCGGATACTTAATGCATTATCAACGACATTTTATGACTACTAATCTGAGTCATAAATATTATTATCACGCACTTTTAATATATTAAAATATATTATGCGATAATAATTGAGTCATTAACTCGACTCATCACTCCCATAAATATTAATTGAACCTTGAATAATTTAATATTCGTCAATTAATATTTTTCATGTATTTACTTAAAACTCGTAAATACATTTAATAAATAAATTCAATACTCATTATTATAAACTCAAATAATATGAATTTATTTATTTCATTGGTGATCATTTTACTCTGGAAAAATCCCAGACCCCTGTGGCAGGGCCCACTATGTCCAAAACTCCTATTCAACTTAATAGGGAAGATTCTTGAATACGCTATTGTCTGTGACCCTTGAGGACCTTATCTCGACAACAGTGAATAGTATTCACATACCAAGAGCGGGATCTAGCAACTCATCACGGCCCTTGAAGAGATAAGGATTTTCATAGCAGCGACAACTAACCTACGAACACGCATTGTGTAATATAATCTCCTTTTCTCTAATATCTCATAAAGTAGGACGCACTCTGGTGTCATCTCCCTTTTCTTGATTTTTTGTTTGTTGATGTAACTGGACGGATTTACCCTCGACTTCCATGGACATGGTCTTATAAAGGTACTCCCATCCATATCAACATGGCCTGAGATATATTACTTCCATAACCCAGAAGCGAAAAATCCTTTCTTGACCATTCAACCAATTCCATGCCACCAATGATGCACCCAACATAAACTACCTCACCATGACTTCATTTCCATGGTTTTCGTCTTGCATCAAAGTACGCAATCAAATGACATACATTGGTAATGATCTCAAATCAGGAGACCATTACACATGATCGTAGATAGGAACGTCCAATGACACACAAAACATGTGTAGTTCCTATTGGCGTGTCATTCCTCATGATCTCACTACTAGAGATCATCCAGTGTCAACTTCATGAGAATAATTCTCAATGCTTATGATCCCCTAGCATCCGATGGCCAAACATCTACTGTTTCCAATCAGTAAGATGTATCTAGACTGTAGAACATATTTTTAAGATTAATTTCATAGTATCTAGAGGTTCTCATTATAGCCTAGGAACAACTATAACCTTTCAATATGACAATTAACCTTTGTATATTACCATTTCAATGGTGGATGCAAAAAAGTATAAACTATAATGGTAAGATGACATCATGCACATCTTACTGTATACACGATATGGTAATCAAAATCACTGAATAGTTGGGTCTAGGGAACCCACTATTTCAACACTCCCACTTGCACTAGATCCAACTTTCTAACCAAACTTTTTAGCCACTCACATGATGAACATCATGTTTCTGATGAGTAACGGCTTTAGCTACTGGTTCCTCCACGGTTCTGCTGCATTTCTATTCTGCTATAGTGACCTCATCTCCTTGAGTAAAACATCTCAATAAATGGTATCCGAAGTATATAACTTTTTGTCCACTATCATAACTTGACATCTTGGATAGTAAGAATATCATAATTTACATTATGATAATAATTTTCTTACCAGGTGTGATTCCAAGAACTAGTATAGATTGTTTCATATCTTCTTCTAAGCTTCCTTAGAAGCTGCAACATACTCTATCTTTGTAGGTATGGCTACCACTAGCTTATATGAGCTTGACTCGATCATCACCTTTAGCCTAACTGAAATAGTATATCTCTTGATCCATGGAATAATATTTTGTATCCATAAAAACTAATATCCTTTCTCTCCATTTACTAGGTACATATCTTTTTTACTTACCAAAGTACGATTAGATGGTTTTGACTGCATCCCTTGTAGTGCTTCTGGATATAACTGATATTTTCCTACTGTAAAATATACCTTGGCAATATCATTTCTTGTACATATCATGGAATACGTGATTGTTCCATCGCTCTTACGTATGGATTTCAACTCACCAGATTTATTTCTTCCCATGTCACGGACAGGTCAACATAGAGAGATTATGCCCTATGACATAGGTAATAATTCATCTCTTGAATTGTTCCAAATTATATTTTTCAATACAATGTCACTATATGTATGATTGACTAGAACCAAGAAACCTATAGATCTACCTCTGTATATCATGTTCCCAAGAACTTAGGTTGCTACTTTAAGTCAATCATTGGAGAATAAATTTCATTTTGGTCTTAACTAACTATGAGACCAATGTATGTTTTCCATGTGTTTCTGAACATACTTCTTGGAAAACATTGGCACTCCCACTAACCTTTGGTAGACACATGGCAGTCATTTGTTTCAAATGTATATTCTATGATCATGTTTCTTACTTTAATCCTAAACCAGATTTCAGTAACTTTTAACCTTTATTAGCATTCTGTAATGTGACCATCCCTTTCTGGTTGTATCGTATATACACCATCCATGATTGGTGGTCATGACATCCAATGCTAAATAAATTGGTCATAGATATTATCTATGATAAGTAAAATTCTAACAAATTTAGGCATATCAACTTGGTGAAACCAATTGAGCCTTATTGTAACTACACTTGTACCATCCATGTATCAACTCACTTGAATACCCATCGCATTATTCAAAATAATAAGCCCCATTTTCACTTTAATACATGGAATCCATTAATTGAATTTTATTTGGTATTATCAATTTTAGCTAATTTTCATATTTTTGCTTACTTGTAGGAAATATTATTCACTTTGAATAATAGATCACCGACCATGGTAAATATAAAAACCATCACTATGGTTTTATCCTTCTTATGCAGTATGTGTCTATGGAACATACTCTGTTCCATATGCACTTGTGGAACTAGTTCCTATGCCAACTACTTGTGCATTTTGAGCATTGACTAAACACAAGTCAATATAGATCCCACTATCTCTAATAGAGATGTGCACCCTTATATAGAAGTGTGTTCTATTGCTTGATTACCTACTCTTCTATCTTAGGGATTTATGTAACATCCTAAACAACTATTAGGATTATTACACTAAATTCACAATGTGTTTTTCTTGACGTAAGTTTTTTTATGTCCTAACAAACTCTTTGCATCCAAACACATGTTCTTATGACAAAATGGGTTTACATCATACTATGACTCATATGATATCCATTTTTCATTATAGTTGGCATATGGTTGTGGGATATTTATGTTATTTGAAAAGAATTTCATGAAATATATTGGAATTTTCTTCTAGTTCCAACATTTATATTACTTACATCAATACTTTGATGTATAAAATGTGTGTTTAGGAATTAATACATGCTACATTTTGTTGATCAATGTTGATATGCAAGATTTCATAATCAATCCTCCTCATTAACATCATTGTCGTGATGTCGAGAAGGTAATGTACATTTAGGAATTGCTCCACGCTACATTATCATGATTGATGAATTTTTGGTCAAGATATTCTTTGGTATCCCAACCTGAAGAAACTCATATCTCCTAAACATGCATATACTTCACCTTTTTATTCATTAATTACTTAAATAAATCTTATGAAGTATATATATATCTAGTTTATACTTGGAATAGTTCACTCTTACTAGTTGAACTATTTCCAAATTATTTGTGACATACCTTTATTTCTAAATGCTCCTTTTCCCAAACTAAAGACGTCGGTAATACCAATAGTATTTAGTTGTGCCGATCCTAAATACCATACTAGGTATATTTATGATTTTCACTTATAGTATTACTTGAAAAAGAATTATCTTGTCACAACTAGGTATAAATATTACATTTATATTCATCATTAATTTCTTATGATTCATGTATTACTAAACTAGCGATTAAGTTTACCAAAAACAATATTCATTCCAAAACCTGAAAGAATGTATCCTTGCTTCCAAGGAAACATGAGATTAATGTTCGTAGTTATACTCAATATTAGTTCAACATGAATCTTTCACTTGTCAATTAAAGAAGTCATGTACTTCTCACCACTGGCCTAGGTATCACCCTTTCACAGCCACTTGGAGAATACACCTGACTTCTTGTAATGTTTCTATAATTACTTGGTTATTGTGTTTAAATACACATATGTAAAAATAACATATAGTATTAAATACCCAAGTAGTAAAAGGAAACATTACATTGATGAATTCGCCTGATGTAGAAGCGAAAACTTGCTTCTTTAAATTAGGTTACTGCTTTTGAACTTCCATAGTATTATTTTATAATATGCAATGCAAATAACCTTTGTTAATACCTCATTAATTGAAGGATGTCACAAATGTGTCATTGGCATTAAATGACTTTGACCTTTTCACATTGTCTTTCAATTTATCCACCATAAGAATTAAAGCTTAATTGCCTTTTATTCTTATTCACTTGGTGAACCTTACCTAGATAGGTAATGAAGCATTTACTCAATACTTTTTCATTTTGTGACTTAAAAGGATACTTGAGTAATGTGGTGAAAATTATATGAGAAAGGGATCCAACTAAATATCATGATCAATCATTAAATTTACACATGTCTGTGTAAACTTCCCCTTATTCGTATCATTGCTCCGCTTTCTCCTTGTAAACTTCTTGGAGATGATACTTTATGTTAGGTCATCTATGTCCCGGTGTAGTGACCGCAACTGACACCAGATGTTGATGGAAGCATAATGATATAACCATCATATGCATTGTACATTAGTCTCCTATAATCATTTTTCAACCTTGCTTCTTGAGGTAGTTTAATGGTGTTGGGGACACTGGTACCTTGATTTTCCTATATCATAGTACTATGCGCACGTGCCTGTACTATTCATGGATACTCATGTCAGTGTGTACATTTACTTCGTCCAATATTTATCGCAGTTTTTACTTGTGGTATAAATTTCCATTTATCTACAAAAATGAATTTTAGTAGATTAGTGTCTTTTATCTGGATTACCAGTTTAGACATTTTTGATTAATTACTTAAATCATTTAATGTCTCCCACTATTTTATCAGATTCTAGGAACCCTCTGTGCTAGAATCAAAATAATCTGTCGCTTGAGCATTCTAGTGGCAAGGACCCCGAAACCACCCCTCATAGTCTACAAGTTATGGCTACGCCACTACTTGGAGGGTTCTAGGTGGGATTTTGGTTGGTTGGCCACTTTAACTTGTGGCTCCTTGATCTGTTGAGTGAAGTCCTAGCTTCTTAAAATCAGAACTTGATTTACTCAACTCTTACCTCTAAAATTACAAAAAGCTAGCTATGGCTATTTCTTTGCTTCAATTTTAGTTAAGTCAGCCCATCATTCTTATAAGGACTCCCTGGTAGTAAGAGGCACCCTCAGTTGTGGCATGACTGACACCTCAAATAGCAAGTTTTGTCCAAACTTTAATGACGGAAGGTCATTTAAACTTAATATATATTTTGAGGGTTTTATTATTTTTTAGTGTGATGAAAGAAATCATTTTCTATTTTTATAAACATGTACTATGTGATCACAATCACAACTGACCGTGCAAGAAATAGAAATTTGATCACATCACATGTTCATTTTATCTTTCATTCTTGTTTATTATTATACTATGTGATCGTGCAATAAATTACACATGCAAAAAATAATAAACCATGTAAAAATAAAATGAGCACCTGATCCTGAGCCGGTACTATTGGTTGATCCATTGAGTGAATAACGAACCAACCACAACCCTAGGGGTATGTACCTTTTATTCGTGTGGCTTGCAACTTGAATAACAGCTTCTGCTCATCCAATGCATCCAACTGTTGTCTGGTGTGTTGTTGTCACTTGGCGTGAAGTGCGTCATTAGTCATATTGTCATTATACAATTGTACCTGCATGTAGGCGAGGGGGTCTCAGGGTATAAATATACAACTCTGAGAATGGGTGCGCAGGCCCTTATACATGTAATGACACTTGAGATGACACACAGATCGCCTTTTATTTAATTAAACTAATTATTACAAAACCACATGAAATAATTAAATAAATAAACCACCATACATGCATTAGTTTTACACCAGCTCATGATCATCCATATATGCATAAAACTCGCGTATATTAAATAAATACAGAATTAAAAATTAAACTTACATTAAAATTAAACTTGAGAGAATTTTAATTGAATTAAAAATTTCACTCTAATTTTTAACCCAATATTTACATCGTTCAATCCCAATTTATTAATTTAATTTTAAAACTAAATTTAATTAATTAATTAATTTAATTAATCTCCCAATTAAATTAATTACGCCGCAATAATTATTAAATCAAAAATTAATAATTAATTAATTTAATTATCAACTATAATTAAATTAATTATCTTAATTAATTTCTAATTAATTAAAGCTATATCTGGGCCCTAAAAACCGAGCAGGGCCTATAAGGGGTCGGGGCGAATTCTCAAAGGCAGTCTCTTCCTTGCAGACCCCGTTCAGGGGCATTCTAAGATAGGTAGGTCTGCCTAACCCTATTTCGGGCTGGGCAGACCTGCCCGGGCCTGCTTTGGGGAAGAACATATTACATGCCCGCTAGGAAGACCGGGCAGTGGCTGAGATTTGAGCCTAGAATGAAGTTGGTCGGTGCTTACACCTACAGCAGGGAGGTGACGGTGGTCCCACGTGGTGTCGCTGGTCTGGCGACCTTCCGAGATGGAGGAGGGGAAACCGGGAGGTAGCTTGGCCGGAGCGGGATGCCGCTGGACTGGGGAAACACTAAGGTGCCCTCTGTAGTGCTGCGGAAGTAAGGTGGCATGCGGGGCGGTGCAACCTGGTCATCTGAGTCGGCAGCTACGTGCACCTTGGTTGGCGTCCTTCCACGGAGCGACGAAAGGAGGGTGTCTGAGGCTCTTCCTAGTGCGCAGCCGGGAAGACCAGAGGACTGTGAGGGGTGGCTTCAGTAGGGAGGCCGAACGTGAGAGTCAGGGTGCGGAGGCTTGTGCGTAGAGGGAGCTGCGCCAGCGGCTCGGCAGGTTGTTGCAGCGCTGGGGTCTGGGATAGGGAAGGGATGATCATGCAGGGCTGGGGCGGCGCATCATGCTGCTGCAGGGGGTGAGGTCCAGCAGCATGGGGAGGTGTGGGATTCTGCGCTGGGGCTGGTGTGGGTGGTTCCGTGGGGAAGACCGGTGGGGTGTCAGGGTGCGGAGGTTTCTACGGGCAAGGAAGACCACTAGGGGGCCTGAGGCACGGTGTTGGCGCAGGTGTCTGGTGCGGGCTGCACAGAGCGCCGCTGGAGTGAGGTAGGGAGAGGCGGATGCTAGGGCCGCTGCGCAATGAACAGGGGGGCCGATCGGCCCCAGCCTCTTTTTTTTTTTAATTTTTAAACTACAAGGAGTCCACCCCTTATACAAAAAAATCACGACCTGCACATGCAGGTCGTCGCCACAGCCTTTTTTTATTTTAGACTTGCTTTTTCAATTCTTCTTCTCCCCTTTAAAATTTTTCTAAAGCCTATATTAAGCTTTGAAAATAATAATAATAATATCATAATAATATTATTATTATAAAAAAATCAATATTATTGTTATAACAAAAACAAGTAAATTTATTATTATAATAATAATACAATTAATTTTAATAAATTAATATCAATACAAAATTGATTTTTCGGTGAGTATTCTGGCCATGGTATTTCCGGTAAAAATACGAAACACCACTAGAAATTAATCTCTAATCCGAATTTGAAACTTCAGATGGCTGCAAACTAGCCATCTGATGTCTGATTTGGATTCTGTCTGCGGCTTTGGAACCGTATCAACGCCCTCTTTTAAAATTAATGAAAATTTAATTTATTTGGCTTAAAATCGTCATGCGTCCCTCTGATACCACTTTGATAGAACCAGACGTGCAACGGAAGCCCCAAACAGGTGGGTTTTAAAAAAATTCCACCAACTATCGACTTAAACTTGTCGAAGTCGGTGAAGAGAATCCCGATTAAATCCAAGGATCTCGCGTGAAGAGTTTTTAAGTACAAAAATAAACCATAAAAATACCTGGTTTAATTTTGAATCCACACATGACGACTGCTCGTCATTGGCGATCGCTGCTCAAAGAATCTGAAGTCGAATTTCTCTAGATCATCCACACATTCTTCAAGGAATCTGCAGGAGTGTCGTTCGTCATAATCCAGGTGCTAGTGCGGAATTGCGACGACGCCTTCGACGCTCCAAAGATCACTGCACCACTTCTCTAGCAATGCCTAAGAGAGTGCATGATCCATGCTCCTTGGATCCATAGCATCTCTCTCTAGATTATGGGAGAGATGAGAGGAGAGAGAATCTCCATGAATAGTGTTTGGAAAATTCCCCTTCTCTTTTATTTATAGTTCTTAATTAAAATAACTCATATAGCCTCACCTGCACCGGATACTTAACGCACTATCAATGAAATTTTATGAATACTAATCTGAGTCATAAATATTATTATCACTCACTAGTAATATATTAAAATATATTACGCGATAATAATTGAGTCATTAACTCGACTCGTCACTCCCATAAATATTAATTGAACCTTGACTAATTTAATATTCTTCAATTAATATTTTTCATGTATTTACTTAAAACTCATAAATACATTTAATAAATAAATTCAATACTCATTATTCTAAACTCGAATAATATGAATTTATTTATTTCATTGGTGATCGTTTTACTCTGGACAAATCCCGGACCCCTGTGGTGGGCCCCACTATGTCCAAAACTCCTATTCAACTGAATAGGGAAGATTCTTGAATACGCTATTGTGTGTGACCCTCTAGGCCCTTATCTCGACAACAGTGAATAGTATTCATAGACCAAGAGTAGGATCTAGCAACCCATCATGACCCTCGAAGAGATAAGGATTGTCACAGTAGTGACAACCAACCTACGAACATGAACTGTGTAATATAATGTCTTTGTCTATAATATCTCATAAAGTAGGACGCACTCTCGTGTCATCGCCCTTTTCTTGCTTTATTGTTTGTTGATGTAACTGGACGGATTTACCCTAGACTTTCATGGCCATGGTCTTATAAAGTTACTTCCATCCATATCAACATGGCCTGGGATATATTACTTCCATAACCCAGAAGCGACAAATTATTTCTTGACCATTCAACCAATTCCATGCCACCAATGATGCACCCAACACAAACTACCTCGCCACAACTTCATTATCATGGTTTTCATCTTGCATCAAAGTATCCAATCAAATGACATACATTGGTAATAATCTCAAGTCAAGAGACCATTACAAATGATTGTAGATAGGAACATCCAATGACACCCAAAACATGTGGAGTTACTATTGGTGAGTCAGTCCTCATGATCTCACTACTAGAGATCACCAAGTGAGAACTTCATGAGAAGAAGTCTCAATGCTTATGATCCCCCAGCACCTGATGACCAAACATCTACTATGTCCAATCAGTAAGATGTATCTAGACCATAGAAAATATATTTAATATTAATTTCATAGTATCTAGAGGTTCTCACTATATCCTCAGAACTACTATAACCTTTTGATACGACAATTAACTTTTGGACATTACCATTTCAATAGTGGACGCAGAAAAGTCTACACTATAATGGTAAGATGAAATCATGCATAGCTTACTATATACATGATATGGTAATCAAAATCACTAAATATTTGGGTCTAGGGCACCCACTATTTCAACAATGTTGATATACCAGTTCATGAGAGTATTCCTTACATATCACCTAAGGGCCATCCCTGATATAGATTACCTGAGTTATAATGTTGTGATTTTTTATGGACAGAGACATGGGAATTAGACATTAGACTATATTTCATTTGGATTTACTAGTATGAAATCTATATCAATTCCACATTTATAGGATTTTCCATCGGTATACCATATCCTTTGTTATAGTGATTGAAAGAAAGTATGGGTGAACCCATGGTTAGGATATGTATTCTGCTACGGTGATTTAGCTTGCTCAGAGACATTTATAACTATTGAAAAAGAAGGTATTTATATTGGTATTATAGACCTGGAGATTGAATTAAATATTCATATCTTGAGTGGTATGAAATCAAGTTCAATTCCCTTTTTACAGGATGTCCAGATGATTGGTATTATGGACCCAAGGATCGAATGTTACTGGTTTATGTTATTTATTTCGCCTTAATCATGTATATACATATTTATGTGTGTGTATATATATATTTATTTATGATAATACACACACACATATAGATTTATATATACACATGATAGCACTTTTCCTAGTTAACTAGGATCACATACCCAGGGATCGTCCATGGTTTCACATTATTTGTTTTATTTATTATTTCAGTTGTGTCTCAACTAGGATGAGAATATTTCTTATGCATTCACTTATTAAATCACATTTATAGGTTCATAATTGGGGTATCCTACTGAGATTATATTCTCACCCCTATATGTACACCTCAGTGTGCATGCAGACCTTATATCTGCTTTTCAGGTTTAGCATAGATGCATGATGGACAAGGCTAATACCCAGGGTTGTATGTTTGAGCAGAACCACTCATGTGGATTCTTTGATCAGGATAAATAATCTCGATAGTATCATGGAGACCGGGTATATGGTTTGGTTTAGAGTTAGTAGCGGATCCCTATAATTTTATTTTAGTTTTCTTTATGTACTTCTGCATGTATGGTCATCCTAGTGGGTGACTAGTGTTGTGTGTATAACATAGTTATTCAGGATTTTGTAGCATTTAATTTATTATTAAATCATTTTCTATTTTATTTTATTTATTACTTCCACACTCTAATATGTACCTCTTTGAATGATATCTAGTTATTTATATTGTTTTCTAAATTAATATGAGTGCATAGTCTTCCCAATGTCTCACCCTAGGCCCTTGCTACAAGTCAAAAACATCTAGAATATGGGGAGGTTACCTTGAGGCCTTGTAGTGAGCTGTCTGGAAGCACTAGTTTAGTGGCATCTAGGTTGGGATATTACAATGTCCATATTCCTTTTATTGTTTTATAGATTTCCTTCTCTATAAATATATGAGTATTTAAGGTCATTCTATGTTGAATTTGACATTATTTATAAAGTTTAAAAAAGAATCTATTTAAACATTTTAAGGCCATTTTCTATTAAATTTCAATTTCTTTACAAAGTTATGTAAAGAATCTTTTTTAACATTTTTTAAATAGTTATTTTCTCCCACTGATTACATCAGTTTTCTTTATGTGGATTTATTTTCAAGTTTTCACAATTATTTAAGTAATTCATGTGTACTTTCTTGTTATTTTTATCAACCATTATTTTATAAATTATTTTCTTTTAAAATAAAAGATATCAAAAATTAAAGGATGCTTATTTTAATTTTCTATAAAACTTTATAGTGATCATATAAGTGTTTTTACATTTATATAAATATCCCTTATTTTTTAATATATTATACTAGGGACATATTTTAATAGATTTATCAACTTTCTTTTTTAAATGATTAATTTTTATGATTCTTTATGATTCTTATGAAACCCATTTCATTCTCATAGTTTAATTATACTATGATGGAATTATAAGTGTTTTCATATTCAGGTGACACACATATGTGTGATTTTTAATTATATGATTAGTGTTCACAGAATTATATATACCTAAAATGCATTGTTTAAAGATTTATATCTCATAAGATGATATAAAAGATATGGGGGAGTTAACAAAATCCACTAAAGTTTTATGAGAATGGGGTGTGAATCCAATCTACCATGGTACTTTATCCACTATGTGATAATGATATTGGTTGTGATCTATGAAAATGTAAATGATATATATACTTATTTATATACCAAAATCTTATATTATTCCATATTTCTAGGTTATGTTTTCATGGATCATGATTATTGAATCTTGTTTACACACTCCTATGACTTATATCTTACATTATAAAAAAAATTATTTCATGATTCATGATTTATGATCCATGTTTTATTGGGTATGATATTCTTATGCTAAGAAAATTGATTATGTTCTCATATATATAAGTTTATCTTATTCCCACTTATGATATTTGATTGTTATCGCTTATATTTACCCTTTAATAAGAATATTAGCTTAGACTTTCTTATATTTACATTACCAAAAAATTAAAGAATAGTATTATTTATGATATGTCTATAAGGGTATAAAATGTGAAGATTATTTGTGGGATATATTGAATAATTTTTAAAAAACAAGTTGGTTATGTATATAGTATCAAAAGAAACTAAACCTATAGGTTCTGGGTTGTGACTTATTATGATATGTAAGAAATATTCATGAAAAATGTTCTAATATGTATGTCTATTTTGGTTAGGTTTCTTCATATGGTGTTGGGGGAGAAAAATAGCTGTAAGGAAAACATCTCTAGTGAGATTAGGGTTGATTTAGTGGAACTTATCATGATTGATGATGGTGTGACATGTCGAAAGAGGTATCAGTGACATGGTTTTCTTGATGTATGATGAAAATAACTAGAATGATGGTGAAAGAAATCTTGAAAGGTAAGGACATAACCCCAAAAAATCTTAGGAATGGTTAAATTATGTTGTGTGGCCTATGAAGATAATCAAGATGGTGGTAGTAGATCAAAATGAAGACTGTAGAGGATTATGGATATGGTATTTTTGATCACATGATGTGTGATTGAAGAAATATGAATAGTGTACTATACCACATTGGAAAATTGGGTTTCTAGAACTATGTTATGTATTAAAAATCATGTGAGTTTTGAGTACACACCATACTAAACCTTCTATTAGTAGTTAGGTTTTTCTATCATATTGAACATGACTCTCGGTATAGTATTGAAGCACTTATTGTGTGTATCTAGTTACATGGATTGAGGGAAGATATAATACACACCTAACCACCTTATTCAACATACATGGAATGTATTTATAAGTATATTTCATATAAGGACTACACAACATGACATGGGACACAATACACACCCATGGAATCCCTAATGGTCCACATGTCATGTAAATACCGGGGAATTCCATGTAGTTTGAGACTACATGATTTGGGCCATTGGAGGTTCATGCTTGAATAACTTAAATTTCCCACACACTGCTTACAACCATGATCATGTTGCATATGTTCAAAAAACATGATAGGAAAATGAACATATGCAACTTTCCTATAGTCTAAGCTCAAACACCATGTATGATAGAGCGCATGTTGTGTACTATGTAGTCTTCAAATTATCTTTCATATGAAAATACACCGCCTTTTGGAATAATAAAAAAGTTTTAAAAAACTATTTTTCATATACTCCCCTTTTTGGAATAATAAAAAAATATAAAATCTTGTTTTAAAAATATCCCCCTTTTGAAAATTAAGTATTTTATTATTTTTAAATTAATTTCCCAAAACATTTTCACAATAGTAAAATATTTTATTTATTTTGAATTTTAAACTCCTATTGTGTTAACAATAAATAACCCTGGAGTAAATGTAGCATGGGTAAATATATTTCTGTAATAAAAACATATTCAAATGATATTTCAGTTTTAACTACTAACAAAATTTACTCCCCTGATTTTAAACATTTAAAAATAGATACCTACTGAAGTAATAAATGAAATTATTAAAGAAGATAAATAATAAAATTAGTAACTCCCTTAACTTTATCTTCTATTTATTCTTTAAAAAAACAGCTTCAAAATATTGTATGTATATTTCAAAACTACTATTTTAAGATTTCAAAAATTATTGTATAAAACATTGAGAAATCCTCTTAAAAAAGACTTTAAGAGCTACAAGGAGTCATAAAAATATTTTAAAATATTAAAGTAATTATATAGTAACCAACTATTAATGGAAAACCCAGTAAACCATATTATAAAATAAATTTTACATGTTCACTAGCCAAGAATAAATACAAAATAGAATAGAAAAGATTCATTTTAAACTTACATGAAACCAAGTTCATTCTCGATTTTCTGAAACTTTGTTGAGTACAATTTTTTTGTAAAGATTCATTCTAATTGATCATTAATAGAAATATATTCTAAACAAATATCTCCCATTTGAACATGATCTCAATAAATTTATATCTAACTTTAATATGATTAGTTTTTTAATGTTGTAAGGGGTTTTTAGAGATTTAAATAAAGAATGAATTATCATATAAAATAGTAAGCTTATAAAAATAATCATCAAAATCAGTTAATGTTTTTCTAATCTATAAATATTTTGTAAAAAATATTTTAAAAACAATATATTCTACTTAAATTGTAGATAAATAAATATAAAGTTGTTTCTTAAAGCTCTAAGAAACTTAACATTTACTTAAAAAGTGATGCATGCCGCTAGTAATTTTTATATCAATTTTCCATCATACAAAATTAGATTCAGAATATATTTTTAAATAAAAATTTATTTTTACAGGATAAAATAAAAAATATTTATATAATCTTTAACATATTTGATGATTATTTTAACAATATTCAATTGATTTTCTTTAGGTTCAATGTGAAATCTGGCACATATACAAACACTAAACATCAAATATAACGACCTAAAACTATTAAAAATGTTATTACATGTCTTTTAACATAAACATATATTAATTAAAATCCAAATATTGTGATTCCTACTATCTTTGTAAGACTAGGTTCATAATATATTAAATTGAGACTAAAAATACCACTTATTTATTTTATTCTTCATAATGAGCTCTTAAATCCTTTCAAGTTCTTAAAAATACATGAGCTAAATTGGGGAATATAAAGAAAAATGGATGAGATAAAAATCTTAGTAAGGGAATAAAAATTATAAGGAAATATAATGTATAAGTCAAATTTATAACATGATATCATAAAAGATAAGGATCACGAGTAATCCCATAAAATCATAATATAAAGAACATGGTATCATAAGATCATATAATCATAGGAAATATGGAAGTAACATATAACATTACATAAACATGAGTTATGGATAACTTCCTAGACAATATCACATGGTGTAAAAATTCCCATAATTGATTAGGTTTACTCCCTAATCCCACACATGATGTCTCATGAGACTAAATATTTACCCAATGTATTGGAGTGCTATCTAGGTGAACTTATCATAACATGTTAATGATTTATGTGTGACATCATAACATGTTCAGTATTTATGTTTGAAATATAAAGTAAATCAATCATAAGGCATAATATAATAATTAACCATAAAAATAAAATAGGTTACATAATCTTTCCTCATATCACAATCAATGGAAATTACATAATGAGGACATTTTAGAAATGAACAAAAGGCATGTTCTACCCCATAAAAGTAAGGGAGAATAATCTAGGTATATATGTGAGATAAATATATATATATATATATATATATATATATAAAATTTATAATCAATACATAACATTAAAGGTTTTATTCATTGATAAACATTTATTTAAAATATTACATGGAAAATATCTTGACTAAAATAACCTTTTAACTTTGAAATCACTTCTTCAAAATGTAAAAATTTATAAAATATTATAAAAAATTATTTTCCTTAAAAAATAACCATGAAAACTTATAAAATAATATTTAATTAAATTATTTTTCATTATGGTGTTAATTCCATACATTTTGTATAAATTAAAAAACATTCCTTTAACACTATTATAAAGAGGTTAAAATGTAAATCATTTGGAAAAAATAAGATTCCATTAAAAACATTTTATAAAAATAAAAAACATGGATAAAAATGTATTTAATAAATTTTTTGGATAATTTTAAAAATATTCTTGAAAATATTTTTTGTAAACAAGGATATGGAAGAAAAGGATTTTGGATCGAAGAGATAGTTGAAGTAAGATTTCTTAAAAATGTTTTCAATAATTTTATGTACCAAAGAGAGTAAAATGTTACCATGACTTGAAAATTTTATGAATAACTAGAGGATAATAAAATTAAAGTTTTTTATTAGAAAATTATCAAATGATTTCATACAATATAAATTCAAGCATAAATAATCTGGATTAAAATGAGATTAAAACATAAACCCTTGCTATTTTGATAAATTTTCAATTATAAATCCCAAGAATGAAGTAAATAAATTATAATATAAAATATAATTAATTATGAATTATTCAAGATAAAATATTTAAATGGGTGGTATATACACTATTTAAAACAAATTAGGTGCATAAAATAACATGGTTCTCAAAGAATGAAGTTTTGAGATGAAACCCTTACCTCAAGTACAGAAATTGTCATGTATGAATTTTTTCTCATATATAATAAAATTATATCAATTATTTCGTTTATTAAACAAATTTTATAGTTTTAATAACTTATATTTAAAGAAATTACTTCATTTATTTTAAGGATTCATTTAATTTACTAATCAGTTATGTCCACATTAGGTGTTCTGAGGATGCTCAATTCATAATTTCAAAATGGAATCTATTTGTTGATCGCAGTTAAAGGGGTAATTATTACATAATATAAGGAATAATAACCATTAAAAATTATATTTTTTATACATAAATTAAAATTTTAAAACCAAACTTGAAATATTCTTATGAAAAAAGAAATATGTTATAATCATAGAGCCGGTAGGTCGTACACACGCATGACTCGCATTAAAAATTTTAAACAAACATGATGGAATAAGGAAAGTGTTATTTAATATTTATATAATAATAATTTTTTATAAATATAATATTATTTCTTTAAATACACTTACATATACAATTCATATGATTGGGTAATAAAAAAAGAATCAAATTGCTTTCTAAAGAGGTAATCTTCTATACATACGAATAATGTTATAATTCTTAAATAGATTGTAACGTAAGAAGTTATATGATATATTAATTGTCTATAATGATTTATATTTCATTAATATCATATATAATCATTAAATCCATAACTATGAATATCCATGAGAGGTGACGAGGGAAAATGAATTACATTGGTTCGTAAGGTGGTAGTCTTCCATACAAATGAACGATGGTTTCATTTCCCATTTGAGGGAAGAGGATATGGAAGTAGGTTATTCCATTAACATAATAACATCTCAATATAAGGTATATATTTATTTTATTATACCATCATTATTGAGTAACATTTTAAGGACTTTGAAGAATAAATAAAACAATGTTTCTTGGCTAAGAATGATACCTCTTCTTTAGAACACCTTTTTAAAATTATACCTAAATCCTCCCTAGATTGAATTTATGATCCAAATAATGCCTCTAGAACATGTAGAGGTAAGTAAGGAAATAATTTGGGCTGGTATTGGATGATAAAAATGGATTTTTAAGCATAAATAGAAGAGGATAGGGGGTTCCCTTTTATAAGTGAGGGATAGAACACAGTTGTAATTTTTGAAAAGAAAATTTATAAAAACATTTTACAAATGAAGGGTTAAAAATAGATAATTATTGAAAAATAGATGATATAAGGTCAAAATATGACCAAATAATTAGATTTATACAAGTTTTAAGTCATTTTATCCTTTATCGTTTTAGTTTAACCCTGATAAAACCATTTTAACCTTAATCAGGGTAATTAATTTTTACTCATTTTATTATTAATTATGAAAAAAAAAATTAAGTTGAGATTATTATATAATATTAACTATTTTGATTCTATATATGGATTCAATTTTTAAAAAATCAATTCACAAAAATTGGTAGAATCTAATTTAAAATTAAATCCATAGATGCGATGAAAAAACTATTTCACAACGAAAATGTTTTCATAAGTATAAAACATTTTTATATAAAAATTCAACATGAGATAGATTTCAAGGTCATAAGTTAAATTAATAATAAATAATTGAACTAATTTTACTTTTAAAATATTTTAAAACAAAATATAACTTTGTAAATGGTTTAAATAAAAATACAATTTTCCATAAAAACTTGTATTCTCATTATTCATTAAAAAATTAAAAGTTTTATAAAAAATTGTAAAATTTATCCAAATTTAATTTTTAAATTATGACTCAAAATATTTAGATCATTTTTTAAATTTTTTTTATTAAAGTGGAAAAAATTATTTTATTATTTGTTCATGAAAAGCAATAAAAATAATTTTTTAAAAAAAGTTATTTTTGTAGCCTATAAAGACTTTATAAATAATTATGTACTAATCTATAAATATATTTTATTTACCCTTCATACTTAATTTTAAAAATGTGTTTGTTCTGGTTCATACCATCGAATTTAGTGGTTATGTTATAAAAACCACATTTAAGTAAGAGTATTTTAATCATATTTCTTAGTTCATTTAAACTCAGTGTTTCATGTTGGATACACTATCAAACATAGTGTTTTTTAAAATATCAAGGTGTTAAATTCTACCCCTTAAATAAATTGCATCCTCTCATTTAAATTTGTACTTGGTAATCAAGAGTTTGACATTCAAAAATTCCTTTGGGGAAAAACCACATCATAAAAAGGGTTATAAAACTTTCTCTCAAAAGGAGGAAAAAGGAAATATTAAGGTCATCACATAACTAGGTTTCCAAATATAAGAACATTGGTGAGATGTCAAAACATAGATTTGAAAAAAAACCCATTTAAGAGATAACATTATAAATTTTTTAAGATATAAGAGACTTTTAATTTATCAAAAATGAAAAAAAAAATATTATTTAGTTATTTTCCTAAATTTAATGGTTCCTTTTACCATCTACACTAAGAAAATAAGGAAATATACTTAACTTGAAAAATATAATTTCATCCTTTATTCATTTTTCACCACAAACTCATCTTTTTCTCCAAAAAAAAGTAATCATGGTGAATTTTTCTTTTTTGAAGAACTAAAACTAAATTCTATTGAATCACATGATTCCAAAAAATGATATCAAGATATTTATCTTATCTTTAGACATTATACAAAACTATAAATGGTTAGAAAAAGGTAATATAATTCCCAAAATGAATACACCTTCATATTAATCTCCAAATTCAAAGTTCAACTTAAATCATTCCATAAATAAATAACCTTACATCCCAAATATCATCATTATTCAAATATTTAATTTTGTTCTTCTAAAATAATCCTTCATTATAAATCACATGTCAGATATAAGGTTTATATATACCTCAACCAAATAAAATATAACATCCCTAATCTTTATTACACATTAATTCATGATTTATTACATTAAATTACACTTAATTAAGCCTGAAAGATAGATAATTCTAGTGTATTTGGAAATTAGGTACATATCATAACATCTTGAAAATGGTATATGAAACCATTATTAAAAACTTTCTTAACATGCTTCTAAAATTCCATGGCTTTTAAAACTACAAGGGATAACCTGGGGACATACATAAGAAATGGGTGAGTAATAAAGCCCAGTAAGGGAATAAAAATGGCATAACATGAAGAAGGTAATACATTTTAGAAAATATAAATATAAATGGGGCATAAAAAAAATGGTAATCATAAACATGAACAATGATACATGATATATCATGATAATTGTTAAGGAAATATGGGAAATGTTACAACAACTTAAAAATTGAATTACAAATATAGGTCAAGGATAACTACTAAGAATCTATGATGGATAAAGTCCAATAAAGTAATCAGGTTCACTCTCTATCCCAACATAACATCTCATGATACTAAACATTATGCAATGAATTGGAGTGCTATATAATTTCGGGTGCACCTGTCACTTTCATTTAATTCTCATGCATAAGTGTGCCACATAGATCATACAACATGGATCCATTCATAATAATATTTTATTACAAGATCAAGGATTGTAGAATACATACATATATTTCCCTTTTCAAATAATTATAAGTGTATAAAGGTGAACACCCTTGATCAGAAATGGGTATGGTATTCACTACATAATTTTTTTGTCATGGAAAATTGTGGTGAAATTTCAGCAGCATAACGACATGACATAAAAATTTATAAAATGTGTTGAAGATCGAAAAAGGGGTATCTCATAATTTTTAAATAAAATTGGTAGTAATATGTACATGGAAAGACATATCTCAATATTAGTGATTGTAAATATAAGGCATAAGATAATAAAGAAACTTGAATACCGAAGAGAAGGTGAGGATCCCTTACTTGTGTGTGTGACTCTAAATGCTTGGGAGGAGCATCTTGAGAGCTTGGTGGAACATTGGGAGGAATATATAGAGAGGAGTAAAGAATAATTACAGTCTCAATGGATTTTTGATGAAGATAAATTGGATATTTTGTGGGTTTATATAGGAAATGAGTGTGGATTTCTTTAATATTTATCAAACTTGGGTTTTGTACTCTATATAATAAAATAACCAAAAACACAAACCTTCCTATGGTTTTGGACCATTTTTTCTACAAAATGGGAGTGGTTTTCATTATTTTATAAGTTTAAGGGACAAAATTAATAAAATAATACCCTTTCTTATGTGGAAGTGAGTCATACTCTTAAAGAAAGGATTTTAAAAACTTAAGATATATGAATGGTCTTGTAGGATTCAAAAAGGCTTTATAAAATTAATGAAATAACATAAAATCAAATTATTTTAAAGTAAAAAACATATATTTGCACATGGATACCGTTTATATTATTTATTACATCACTTTTGGGTCATTATTATGTCATAATACACACCATATATTTATACCGTATTTAATTTTTACCCGAAAATTTGACTATCACAGAAAATTATAAAAAATTTACCATTGGATAATTTATATGTTCTGATTTTATAAATAATATTCATTTTATCAAAATAATTTTCTAAATATGCGTATTTTTACTTTTGAAATAAGAATCTGTATTTATTGAGAAATGATGGGTTTTTTTGAAAATAAAAGTTTTTGAACCCTTATAAAAATTACATTTGACTTTATAAAAATTATATGATAATTTATATTTGATAAACATTATTTAAAAATAATATTTTATTAAAATATAATTTATTTCAAACAATAATAATTATTCAAAATAAATTCATTAATTAAATTTAAATATTAACCAAAAATACTATTTTTATTTTGTTACTTCAAAATAAAAATCATTTATAAAGTAACAAAAATAGGATGAAAATATATTCATTATTATATAAAAAATAATGTACATACATATCCTTTTAATACACTCTCAAACGCCTTAAGAGTAAGGTGTGTGATAGTGAGACTTTCCTCGGGTGGTTTGGTGAACATGGTTTGGGTTGTGATCTCATTGAGCTTGAACTTCTCCCATATTCTGTTTCACACATGCTTAAGTTATTGGATTTTAACTTAGGATTTTTTAAGGTAAAATCCCAATGATTCTATCTCCCTTGGAATATTTGACAAATGGGATTCATAGGGTATGACCCTACTTGTTGAGGCCATCACTTCCTTTTTCTGTGTTAATTAGATTTGTTAAAACCCTATATTTATACTAATCTTATGATCACTATTCAACAGATATATTATCAATGGTAATGATAATTAATGATCTTTTAAATTCAGTTGGATATAATAAAACAAAATAATTGAATGTGTTTTTTATAACTATATTACTTAATAAGACATAAAACAAAATGGGAATTTTATTTATAACAGTTCATTCCATTATAATCTTCCCCCCTTAAGAAATTTCTCCCTTGAAATTATCATTTCCCATACTAAAATATTTGAGGGTATCTCTATTTCATCACCTCCTCTGGTTCCCACATTGCTTCTTCAAACTTATGGTTTCTCCACTTCACTTTGATAATGTATATTGCCTTATTTTTTAGAACTTTGTCTCTACAATCTAGGATTTTTACTGTCTTCTCTTTATAAGAAAAATCATTCTTCAATGGTACCACCTCTGGATTGAGTACATTTTAGGGGTCTAGTATGTACTTCCTCAATATGGATAAATGGAATACATCATGTACTTGAGATATGTTAGGCGGGGGTGTTATTCGATAAGCCACCACTCTGGTGTGATCAAGGATCTCAAAGGGTCTGATGTATCTTAGACTAAGCTTTTCCTTCTTCCCAAATTTCATCAATTTCTTCCATAGAGATATGTATAGGAATACCATATATCTAACATCAAACTCTAGGTCTCGTCGATGATTTTTATCATATCTCTTTTTTTGAATTTGAGCATTATTGGTGTGATGGTGAATGGTCTTGAAATTTTCCACCATTTCATCTACCATTTCAATACCGTGCATTTTTCTTTCCTCAACTTCATCCCAACATGTAGGCGTTCTGCACCGCTTCCCATAAAGGTATTCATAGGAATCCATTTGTATGCTCAAGTGGAAATTGTTGTTGTAAGAGAACTCGATCAGAGAAATATATTGATCTCATCCTCCTTTGAAGTCCATAGAACATGCTCTCAACATGTCTTCTAGTTTCTAAATAGTCCACTCAGATTTTCCATCATTTTGAGGATGATAATACATATTTAAGTTCATCTTAGTATTTAGATCATGTTGGATAGTTTTCTAGAACTTGGAGGTGAATCTCGGATCTTGATCAGATACAATTGATAGTGGTTCTCTATGAAACCTCGTCACTTAATTTATGTATATCCACACGAGTTGATCTAGTGAGAAATCCTCTAAAATCATAATTAAGTGTGTAATATTTATAAGAAAATACACCAAAACATATATATAATTATTCCATATTGATTTCTTTAGAAGACTAGTGACAAATTCCATGGTGATTTTTTCCCATTTTTATATAGGTGTGGGTAATGGTTGCATCATCCACTTGGATTTTTGCCTTTTTTTCCTTCACTTACTGACATACAAGACATATTGATGTATATTCTATGATCTTCTTCATCATATTTCCCCACTAATAATGTTATTATATATCTCAATACATCTTTGTGCTTCTTTGGTGGATATAAAAGTTTGTTCTATGTACATCATCCGACAACTCCTTTAAATCAGTATTTGATGGTACACATATTCTTGACACAAATATCACAACTCCTTATTTATTAATATTTAACTCTGAGGATTTACCTTTTCTTATAGTTTCCCCTTTCTTTTGAATTACCACATCATATATATAATAATCCTTTATCTTTTCCAGAAGGGATAGTTGTGCAATCATTTTTTAAAGGATTGCTGATGTTCCTTCCATTTGATTCCCATATCCAACCTTTCCAAATATAAGAAGATCATATCCCTATTAATTATAATAAATGATAGAATTTCTTGATCCTTTATAATTATAGAATCCATCTATTTATTCTCTTTAACAAGATAATATTGGATTGATCGGTCATAGTCCTTGGTCAACTCTAACCATATCCATTGGTCCATATTCAACACTTTCTATGTGAGTATATAGTTGAGACTTTTGTGATCTGTATATATTTCAAACTTCTCTTGAAAGAGATAATGCCACCATATTTTCAAGGCATAGATTAATGCATAAAACTCTATATCCTGTTTTTGGTAGTTATATTCATTAAATTTCAACTTCCTTGAATCATAGGCCATGACTTTGTCATTCTGTATTAATTCACAACTCAATCCCTTCTTCAAAGAATCACTGAATACCATGAAAAGTTTTCCACTTGTGGGTAGTGTGAGAAAAAGGGAAGTGATAATCCTCCTTTTCAACTCCTTGAATCTATCTTCGCATTCATCATTCCATGAAAACTTTAAACCCTTTCAAGTTATCTTGTTTAGAGGGTTTGATAATGGATAGAAATTTCCCAAAAATCAATGATAATACCCAACTAATCTAATGAAACTAAAAATATCTATCACAAATGTTGGCATCAATGATCCTTCAATTTCCTCTATCTTTGAAGTTTCCATATATATCCTATTTCTTTTGATTATATTCCCTAATAATTAGACTTCCTTTAACCAAAAATCATTTTTTCTATACTTGGAATAAAGCTTATCCTTTTTAAGGTCTTTAGCACAATGGTCAGGTTCTCCTCATGCTCCTCTTTGGTCTTGGAGAATATTAGAATATCATATATAAATACTACAATGAATTTTTCAAGTTAATCTATAAATACTCTATTAATCAATTCTATAAATATTTTTGTAGCATTAGTGTGTCTGAATGGCATTTCTATGAACTCATAGTGCTCATACCTTATTTTAAAATCAGTCTTGGGGATATCATCCTTCTTCACCCTAACTTGGTAATATCCCTA
Organism: Viscum album; assembly: GCA_963277665.1. Taxonomy (NCBI): domain Eukaryota; kingdom Viridiplantae; phylum Streptophyta; class Magnoliopsida; order Santalales; family Viscaceae; genus Viscum; species Viscum album. The sequence goes on from OY728148.1 coordinate 168,575,899, forward strand.
CCACATATCAACCTTGGAGAAGTATTTTGCTCCACATATCTATAAAAACAATTCATCAATACATGGTAGAGGATACATTTTCTTTATCGGAATCTTGTTGAGCTCATGATAATCAATGAAAAGGCGCATTGACCCATCCTTCTTCTCGATGAAGAGGGAAGGTGCACCCCATGGTGAAGAACTTGGGTGTATGAACCCTTTATCTAGATTCTCTTATAGTTCTTTTTTCATCTCCCTAATTTCTAAAACATCCATTCTATATGAATTATTAGATAATTTTAACACACCAGGTATAAGATCGATTGAAAATTCAACCTCTCGACTAGAAGGAAGACCAGGGATTTTCTCAAGAAACACATCAGTTTATTCCCTCTTAATATGCATTTATTCAAGGATGATTATTTCCTTAGAATCAATCATTTAATATATATACCCTTTCTTATAGGGAAATAATATTCATGCTTGTGATTCGGGTGCTAAAGAATATTTATCTTCCACCTTTCACTTGTATAGAATTGGGGGTCGATTTGCAATATGGAGAGTGATTTTCTTATCGTAGAAATTTATGTTGGATCTATATAGGTAAATCATATTCATACACATAATTGCATGAAATTCCACCAAAGTGAGTATGAAAAGGTTTTCTGGGAAGTTCAACCCACAAATTTTGACAGGGGAAGAGATATCTAGTCGAGATGTAGTAATTTCCTCATTTTTCATTTTCACTGAAATCTCTACTTCCATGTTTTTAAGTGGTGTTTGAATAGTTCTACTAAACTTTCATGTTATGAAGGAATGTATAAAACTATAATCAAAACGTAAAATCACTATCCTTGAATTAATAACTATCATAACTTTCACCAAAACATTATTAGGATCCACCTCAACAGTTGTGATGGAAAAAGCTTTCCCTTACTACCTTGGAGGTTGTTGATTGTCTTCAAAAACCTTTGGCTTAGTGCATTGATTTTTAAAGTACCATGGTTACTTATAGTTGAAGAAATATAAAATACACTGAGGGTTTATTAAATCATTTATTTCCTCTATTGTATTAGCGGGTTTCTTTTATAGGTAACCATTTTCTTGGTGTCCTTCCATCCCAATCCTAAAGCATTTCCTCGTTCCCCTTAGGCAATTTCCAGGGTTCTACTTTTCACACCTTTGAAAAGTGGGGTGTTAAAATTTATTGGCACCGTTAAATTTCTCTATCATACCACCAAAATTAAACTCCAATTTCCTCTTCTTATCCCCGTGATATTCTTGAGATTCATCGATCTCCATCTTGAATTTGAGGTCACATCGGAAAATTTCCTCATAGCTATAAAAGTCACAGATTTCCAGGGATTTTCATTGACTAGGTTTTAACCCACCAAAGAAGTGGTCAACCATGCATTCAGAGGTAAACAAAAGTTTTAGGTGTATCATGAAAGTCTTGTGAATTTTTCCTCGTACTCCCTAGTAGATTCATTATCTTTTTTCTTGAGAAAAATGAAACCCCTTTCCATTTTAAGACAAAGAGTGTGAGGGAAATATTTATTGAAAATATTTTATAAAATTACTTTCACTCTATTATTTTGATCTCTTCCTCAAGCTTAATGTTTTTTATCCATGTATAACATTGAGCATATTATCCATACATATGATAAATAGCTAGTAGAACCTTATCTTTCTCAGAACATTTAATGGTGGAGAAGATCTTCTCAGTGGAGTTGATCCATTTTTCTGTGTTTAAGTGATATGTTGATCCATTTAATGTTGGGGGACTTTGTTGAATAAAGGTCTAAATCTCAAATTATTATCTCTTAAGGGGATTTGGAAGATCCTCCTAATCCAGGTTTCTATTAAGAACCTATGTTAGATGAGAGAGTTTAATCATAAAGTTTGTGATTATTGCTCCCATTGGGTTGGGTATCTCGTTGAGGCAGTCATCAAATTTCCCTTCATATTGATTTTTTACCTGAATCCTCCAATTTCCAACCATTGTATTGAATAAAATAAAAATTATGGATGATTATTTTAAAAAATTTAACACATAAAGGGTAATATAATGAAATTAAAGGGATAACTTATAAATTTTATTTATTTCTTAACTTATGAATTTTTAGGCTCCAATCTATGATATTCGTGATCTATTTCCTAAAATATACTCTTATTGTATTTTTTTGTGTTACATTAATAATGGTTCATAATTATATTATGATTTTAACAAAGAATATCCCTCAGGAGTGTCAAACTAGGTGTGCAGAAAGGCCCATTGTCATGTACCAGGTTAAAATGAGTTAGGAATGATGCACCTTATCAAAGTTGTTACCCCTAGGTACATATGTGCCAAAACCATGTCCACTTATAGTTTCCAGATAGGGATGTATTTTATTGATAAACCACTTATTCTATACATACCAAAATTTGGGGATGTTTTCTTATAATTAGTCTTATCCCTAAATATTTCTCTAAAGTTTTCTAATCATAATCCCAAACATAACTAAACTTTTCATTTGATACCAGCTATAACAAACCTACTCCTTATTTCATATTAATTCATGATTTATTAAATTAAAATAAACTTAATATAACCCATGATATTAATAATTATAGTGTATTTGGGAATTAGGTACATATCATAACATCTTAAACATGGGATACAACAACATTATTAAAAAATTCTTTAACATGCTTCTAAAATTCCATGGATTTTAAAACTGCACGGGTAACCTAGGGACATATATAAGAAAGGGGTGTACTATAAATCCTAGTAAGAGAATAAACATGGAATAACATTGATAAGGTAATACGTGTTACAAAATAGGCATATCAATGGGTCATAAAAAGCGTAGGAATTATAAAAATGAACAATGAGACATGATATAACATGAAAATCATAGAGGCAACATGGTAAATGTGGAAACAACTTAAAACACTACATCATAAACATAGTTCAAGGCTAACTGTGAATACATGATGATGGAAAATGTCCCATAAATGTATCATGTTCACTCCCTATCCCAACATGAAATCTCATGTGACTAAACATTACCCAATTCATTTGAGAGCTATATAATTTTGGGTGCACCCATCACTTTCATTTCATTATCATGCTTAAGTGTGCCACATAGATCATACAACATGGATTCATTCATAATAATATTTTATTCCATGATCAAGGAGTGTGGAATAAATACATGTAAGTACATTTTTAAAGAAGTGAAAGTCTATAAAGGTGAAAACCCTTAATAGGAAATGGGTATAGTATTCACTACAAAATTGTTTTGTCCTGGAAAATCACGGTGAAATTTCAACAGCATAATGATGTCACATAAAAATTCATAGAATGGGATGATGAGATAGAAAGGGGTATCTCATAATTTGGACAAAAAATGGGAAGAAAATAGAAGGCATAAGATAATAAAGAAACTTGAATGAATAATAGAAGGTGTGGATCCCTTACTTGAGTGTGTGACTCTAAATGCATGAGAGGAGATTCTTGAGAGATTGAGGGAAGCTTGAGAGGACTATAGAGAGGGGATGGAAGAGTAAGAAAGTGATCCAAGGATTTTTAATGAATAGAAATTGAATCATGGGTGGATTTATATAGGGAATGAGTGGGTATTTATTTAATATTTCTCAAACTTAGGTTTTGGACTCTATATAATAAAATAACCAAAACCACACACCTTCCCATAGTTTTTGCCCATGGTTTCTACCAAATGGGATTGGTTTTCATTATTTTATAAGGCTAAGGGATGAACTTAATAAAATAATACCCTTTATTATGTGGAAGTGAGTCGTACTCTTAATTAATGGATTTTAAAACTATAGATACTTGGTCTTAAAATACATAGACATTACATTACTTTTTTGGAATACTTAAAACATTATACAAATAGATTCCCAAAGACCGTATTAGTTTAGTGACTTTGGAAACATAGAAACTTAAACACTCGTACATAAGTGAGCTACATTATCTCCCACTAGGTTTATCTTGACTAACACCCTTCTTAGGAATATCAAACCTAATACATATATTCATAACCTAGGGGAAAATAAACATAAAAAGGGATGATCTCAAATACTCAGTAAGGGTAAAAAAGGGAGACATGTAAGCATAAACATGAGCATAGGGGTATAATAATGTTATCATAACATTAGAAGATTATAACATGCATATCAAAGATCATAAACATGAATCATGGCATAAATATTAGGTGTTCATAAGACATGAATCATAAGGAAATAAATAACATAATGCATGTAAGAATATCATAGGAATAAAACATGGAATTGTGGAACACACATAAACATATAAAATACTATGTCAATTCTACCTACCAAGACCTAAATAACATTTTAGGCTTGGGTTACGGCCCTTATACCTGCTTTGGGCTTGCGCTAACAACCCATGTACCTAATTATTTTTAGGATTAGGAAATAAACCATGCACACTCTTACTTTTAGTCTTGAGATACAACTTTTTCACCTTCTTATTTTTAGTCTTGGGCTATAACCCATGTACCTTCCTATTTTTGGGATTGGGATACAAACCATGTACCTTATTTTTTTAGGATTGGGATATAACCAGTGCACATTATTTTTTTAAGGTTTGGGATATAACTTGTTTTCCCCTTGAGATCATTTACCATTTATCATTACCCAATGCATTTGATGAAGATATACATCCCACCCATCACATAAAAAAATCATACATATATGTGCCACAAGATAATAAAACTTGAAACATATCATGACCCATAAATAGAGATGGGTTTCATAAATAAAAACCATAACCCATGAAATAAAATGGGTTTTATTAACATTTCATCACATCACAACCTATGGAAAATATATAGGTTTCCTAATTATTTCATTAAATCATAACTTCTGAAAAGAATTGGGATTCAAAAGCATATTAACCGTGGAAGATAAATATGTTCCATAAGAATTATTCCATAAAAACTTAAAAAATTCAATAAATAGTATGAAGGGAACCTTTGGATCATGAGTATCATTAATGGATGTCATCTTAGATAGAAACTAATTTTGAAATATCTTTTAAAAAATAATTATTGAGGAAAATATCCTTTCTTCTTTGAAAAAGGCACTTTAAAAAATAAAACCTTTTAAACCCCATTTTATTAAAAATAGAATTGAAATATTATTAAGTGACCTTGAAAACATTATAAAAATCATTTTCCTTGAAAACATATAAAAGAATCTTGAAAACAATTTTAAAACCATTTTCCTTTAAAATGCTTTGAAAACTTACAAAGAAATATTGAAAACATTTTGAAAACCATTTCTTTTAAATTTCTTTGAAACAAAAAAATTCTAGAATATCCAGAAAAAAATTATTTTAAAAAATAACTTTTTAATCCTGTACAGGATGCTTCAAGGGAATGTCGATCATGACGATGGATAAATCCGCACACACCAAACATTCCTTTTTGCACTGTAAAAAGTTTAGAAAGGTGCCTCATCCTGAAAATGACAAGAATATTCCTTATTAAAAACCATTTTGTTTAAAAAAGTAAAATATGGGAAAATATTTCTTTTAAATATCATAGTATAATTATATAATATTTTCTGAAACCTTTTAGAATAAATTATTTTTAAGGAACACAGATTTCCTACCGAAGATATGGTAAAGTCGGGCTTTCTTAAAAACACTTTTTTAACTATCTTATGTACCAAAGATTTAAAAATGGCACCAATACATGAATATATAGTGAATAAACATAGGAGAATAAAATTCATGAGAGTTATTAATATATGGATCATAATATTTCATCAAAGGAATCATAATCATAAACAATCTCGAGAAGTGATGAGATTGTTTCAATAAACTCTTACTACTTAGTAACTTTGAACTATACTCCCTATGTAAGAAAATAAAATTACATGAAGCTTAAAATATCATGAAAATAATTATATTCATTATATAACATGTTAAAGTTAGTTTATAAACCTCATGAAAAATATAGGTGCATAACATGGAATGTGTCTCAAAGAAGGAAAATTGATACAAAATTACTTTACCGATTTGGTAACTTTTGAAACATAAACCCCATGAAAGAAAGATCATAAAATGGATATTTAAATACCCATAAATTTAAGTTTAATAATCATAGAATACATCCATAGTAAGTATATACACCACAAAAAAGTAATGGGTGGTGAATAAATCATGAATCTCATGGAAATAAAAAGTGATATGAAATTCCCTTACCTTATGTCATGACTCTTGTTGTACGTACTTGTTCCAACCTCCTCTTAATTGGGTATATACTTTTGGTTTTCACAAAATGAAATCCTTGGAAGTATTTTTACCAAATTAGAGGCTTCAAGAAGGATTTTAGGGGTTTTGGGAGGATATTTTAGTATATTTTGGTTAAAATTAAGTAGTTTGAGAGGTGTGAAGAAGTGAGATGAGAGGAGGTCTTTTATAGTGGAGGAGGAGTGTAACTCTTTTAAATTTTGTAAAAGAGAATTATACACACGTTTTTACCATGTAAATTAGATCCAATAATGGTAAAAATTCTATCCAAGTGATTATAAGCTCTAAATTTTTCCAGCCAATGGCTTTTGGACAAGTTTCTAGGTCATTTTGGGTTTTAAATTTCCGAGCTAGTCCTTAGTTAAGCATAATTTTTCCTTAATTAGTGTAATTAATTTTAATTACATTCACTAATATTTCTGTTCAAAAACTTATTTAAACATATTATAAATTATAATTATTTATTATTACAAATATATAATTCATTTTTATAAATTCCAATCATAGAAGTGGAAAAATTAATTTAAATTCATTCTCATAGATGAGATGACAATGTAGATTTTTAAAGTAAAAACGTCCAAAAGATTGCTAAGTTTTTATAATCAATTTCAAATTGAAATTGATTACAATGAGATACATTGGATTAATTTATAAAAATATGATCTAATTAAGATTTTAAACCAATTTAAAATATAATTTATCTTGATAAATAAATTAGATGAAAAAGAAGTTTTGTACTACAATTCAGTATTTTTAACTACTCATTAAAAATAAAAACTTACAGAAAAATACTAGAAAACTATCCTAACCTAATTTTTATGTTTCTATTTCAAATATGAAGTTTATTTTTATATATTAAATCTATAAAAGTTCCAAAATTTGTATTTAAAATTGGTTCTATATTAAAAGATGGTAAAAATACCATTATAAAAATATAGGTTTTTAAGCATAAAATTGGGCTTGTTCTTACCTTATGTCTATATAATCTATTGAAAAAATATTTTATTTAATATATAACATAAAAATTAAATTAATATCACTCCCTAATTTTATTTAATTTAATTTATTTGGCTAAAAAAACTTTGTGACCATAAAAATATTAATATTTCCTTTTATATTAAATCATTTTTCATATTCATTTCTAATTAATTGGTAACCTATGAATTCATATAATATTTATGTAAAACATATATTTTTATAAATTATTTAGTAATATCCATAACTACTAATTTAACAACAAGGTTATATCTTATTATAATAACATTTTAATAATATATTATTGTTTGGTAAAACTTAGTCTTGCATGATATACAAGCCATCAAGGAAAGTCATTATTGTGTGTAATGTAAGCTAACCTTGGTGTTTAATGTAGAGTAATATAAAATTTATTTTGTGTGTAGTGCATAATTAATTTGGTGTTTCGTATAACTCAAACCAAACATAGTGCTTTAATATAAAATATACTATTTTTTGTGTTGTGTGAAATACAAAATCTAAAAAATATTAAATTAATTCAAAAAAACATAATTCACAAAATATCGGGGTGTTACATTAGACCCCCTTAAAATAAATCTTTCCCTGGAAATTCATTTGGGTTATCAAAGTTTTAATACTTATAAGTTTAATTCATATAAACCCACATCGAAAAAAGAAATACTAAAACATCCCTTAAAAGGGAAAATAAGAACCATAACAGTTAACCAAAGTAAAACATAACTCGGTTTCCACATAGGAGAACATAGGTTGTGAGTAAATATTAGATATAGAGGAAAAACATAAATATTTATAGGGAGTGATTTAGGTCATCAATCAAAAACAAGTAAATGATCCAAGAAAATCTTAGGGCCTCAGAATCATAAATCTATAATGATTTAAAAGGCCATCTATTCAATAAAAATTAAAGTATTAGGACAACACATTTTTTTAATAATTATCCTATCATTGAGTAATTATTTTATTGACAATGAATATAAGGAAATATAATTACTTGATATATTTATATAAACAAAATTTCATTCTTTTTTTTGATTTTATCTATTTATAATTCACCCATTACTTCAAGAATTTGATGTCCAGAAATTAAATTTGATGCCCGAAGTACTAAAATACTATTTACCAGATCCTAAGGCCCATAAAAGAATGAAAAGTATAACTATTTTCCTCTAACTGTTCTTTAAAATCCATATGGTTAATATATTAATATCTAAACATAAAAAGTAACTCTATTGGTTCATCATTAATATGTATTCAATAATAAATAATTACACATTAACCAGTACATCACATAGGATAGTGGTAGGCATAAAACCCTTATCATTCTTCAGTCATGAGTTCAAGACCCGTAGCCTTTCTGGACTTGATTGGTTGTCACCCGACATATATAATTCCCTTTATTAAAACCACACTAATATAATTTCCAAAATAAATAATATGGACATCCTTGAAATAATATTAATCACTACATAGACTTTTAACAAAGGTTTTCAATAAAATATCAATACATAAATACTTCCTCAGATGTTTAACTTAAACTATTCCTGATTAATTCACCTTATAACCCTTCTGAAAGATGAAAATATAAAACTTTAGAAATAAGGTCATGAAATCAGATTAAAATTGATCCCCTAAAATATCACAAAGTATCTCTAGGTTTTCAAATTCCAAACATGTGAATACCTTTATCAAGTATTCTCTTGAAATAGGGTAATAACTTGAATTATCATAAATCCTTTTTGAAAACACGAATGCTTCCTTATTCTAAAGATTGATATATATATTATTTAAATATTATAAGTTTTAAACATCATTCATGATGACATAGAATACTTTTTCAAAAAATCCTTAATTAGATCTAGGGTAATCAGTGCAATACAGTTTAATATATCCAAATCAGTAATATCTTTAACCAAGTTAAACATAATTTTTTGAACATTTTGATCACATTAAGGGTTACCTTTACTTAATAAATATAACACTTTTCTAAGTCTTCATCACCATTCAACATATCCTTTTCAATAATTAATGAAAACTTATACTGAAAATAAATATATATTTCATGATTCATATAACATAATCTTTGAATTCCAAAACATAAATACTCCATTCATCCAACTTTATTCCTAAACCATTACTTAGACTTCATCAACATATTACTTAATACCTATTTCCTATAATATGATATATGAATCATGTCTTAAGGTTCCCAAACATTAATCTAATCATGGTGATTATGTTTAATGAAAATAATACTAAAATAACATCACATGCCTTTCACATATTGTTTACGGTCTCTTTATCTTTAGAAGTATAATCAATACTCATACTACCTTCATGATTCAATTTAAGATATTTTGACTTGGAAAATAGTTTTAAATAATTACAATAATTTAGACATCTAAAACATTCAATGTTAACCATGTTTCTTCTATTTATCTCCATTGACTAAAACCAGAAGGCATAGGGTGAGAAACACATATCATAGAAGAAAACCACTTAATCATGAAAAATTACTTATTAGATGTATAAATAATGACAACTACCTTTTAATCTATGATACCTTAGGTTTATCATAGGTTATTCATAGACAACTTATATTTAAATCCTTCATGGTTGTTTGTGAAAATATTTTTAATTCCCAAAGCATATCCCCCAGGAGTGTCAAAATAGGTGTGCAGCAAGGCCCATTATTGTGTACCAGATTACCTCGAGTCAGGCCCAAAATATATTTTTAGATTTTTTACTCCTAGGTACATATGTGCTAGATCCACATACACTTGTAGTATATAGACATGGATTTATTTTTAGTAAACCACTTATTCTATCCTTTACCAAAATTCCAGGACATTTTTCTATACTTATCTTTATCCTTATACTTATCCCAAGACACATCCTTAGGGTTCTCACTAAGGTTTTCTCATCCTATATTCTAAAGGTTAACTAAAACTTTTCTCTAATACCAACTATAGTGACCTAGTCTTAACATACATAGAAATTACATTACTTTTTTAGAATACATATAACATTATACAAAAAAACACCCAAAGACTGTAATAGTCTAATGTCTTTGGAAACATAGAAACGTGAAAACTGGTACATAAGTGAGATACATTACTTCCAACTAGGTTATTCTTGACTAGAACCATTCTTAGACACATAAAACATAATACATATCTTTATAACCTGGGATAATGGAAACATAAAAGGGGGTTAGCTCAGATGCTCAATAAGGGTAAGTAATGAAGACATGTAAACATGAACATGATCATAAGGGTATAAGAATGTGATTATAACTTTAAATATCATACCCTTCATATCAAAGATCATAAAAATGAATCATTTCATAAATCTTGGTAGTTTATAAGACATGAATCATAATAAAATAAATAACATAATCCATGAAAGAATAACATGTGAATAAAACATGAAATTGTGGCATACACATAAACATAGAAAATACTATGTCAAGGCTACCTACCAAGACCTTCATAACATGTTAGTATTAGTTTATGACCCTTGTACCTACTTCAGGCTTGGGTTAAAAACCTGTGTACCTACTTATTTTTATGATTGGGAAATAAACCATGAACCCTCTTACTTTTAGGATTGGGCTACAACCTGCACGCCTTCTTATTTTTAGGCTTGGGATAAAAACCGTGTACCTTTCAATTTTTAGGATTGGGTTACAACCCATGTACCTTCATGATTTTGGGATTAGGATACAGCATGTATACCTTCTTGTTTTATGGCTTTGGATACAACTTATTTACCTTCTTATTTTCGGGCTTGTCCCACAATCCATGTACCCTTTGAGCTCATATACCATTTATCATTACCCAATGAATTGGAGAGAGATATAGGTCCAACCAATCACATAACAAAATAATATATACATGTTCCATAAGATAATAAAACTTACATCATATCATGAATCATTAATAGATGTGGGTTTCATAAGAAAACAATCACAACCCTTGAAATGAAATGGGTATCATTAAAATTTCATCATATCATAACCTATTAAAAATAGATAGGTTTCCTAATCATTTCATTAAATCATGACCCATGAAAAGAAGTGGGATTAAAAATCATATCACCCATGGAAGAGAAATGGGATTCATAAGAATCATTCAATCAAAACATAAACTATTCAAGAAATAATATGAATGGAACCTTTGTATCATGATTATCATCAATAGATGCCATCTTATATGGAAAATAATTTTGAAATATATTTTAAAAAATATATATTTAGAAAAATTTCTTTTCTTCTTTAAAAAAATAACTTAAAACAAAAAACCTTTTGAAAAAAAAACTTAAAAATAAAATTTAAATCCTATAAAGAAAGACTGAAAACATTTTGAAAACCATTTTCCTTAAAAAAATATAAAATAATCTTGAAAACAATTTGAAAAAAAATCCTTTAAAATACATTGAAAACTTATAAAGAAAGCTTGAAAACATTTTAAAGACCATTTATTTTAAAATTATTTAAAACAACCAATTTTCATAATATTTGGAAAAAAAATTCTTTTAAAAAAATAACTTTTTAATTTTGTAACGAAATGTTCAATGGAATGTCAGTCATAAAATAGGATAAATCTATACATGTTGAGCATTCCTTTTTTTCACCGTAAAAAGTTTAGAAAGATGACTCGACCAGAAAAAAACAAGAAGATTCTTTGTTAAAAAAATTGTTCAAAAAGTTAAAACATGGGTAAAAATATAATTTATATATCATAGGATAATGATATAATATTTTTTGAAACCTTTTAGAAGAAATGGTTTTGAAGGAACAAATATTTCTGACCGAAGAGATGGTGAAGTTGGGTTTTCTTAAAAATGATTTATTAACTATATTATGTACCAAAGAGTGGAAAATTGTACCAGTACATGAATATATAGTTAATAACTAGATTAGAAGAAAATTCATGAGATTTATTAAGATATGGATCATAATATTTCATCAAAGTAAGCATAATCGTAAACAATCTTGAGAAGCGATGAGATTGTTTCAATAAACTCTTACTACTTGGTAACTTTGAACTATACTACCCATTTAAGAAAAATAAATTACATGAAAATAAAATATCATGAAAAGAATTATATTCATGATATAACATTTTAAAGTCAGTTTATATACCTCATGGAAAAATATAAGTTTATAATATGGCATGTGTATCAAAGAAGGAAAATTGAGACAAAAAATACTTTACCAATTCAGTAACTTTTGAAACATAACCCCCATGAAAAAATATCATCAAATGGATATATAAATACCCATAAATTTAAGTCTAATACTCATTCATGAATCATCTTAATTGTGTAGACGCTTTTGGTTTGTAGAAAATGGATTCTTTGGAAGTATTTATTACCAAAGGGAGGCTTCAATGAGGAAGGCTTTCTTCCACAATCACTATGAGCTTTAAATTCTCCTGTAAATGATTTCTCTCATGCTTAAGTTGTTTGATCTCAGCTTAGGCTTGGTCAAGGGAAAATACTAGTGATGTTATTATTGAGCAAAGTATTTTTTTGAACAATAAATGATAATGTTATTTAAAGGGGGGGATTATTGAAAATAATACTCTGTCTATTTATGATAATTTTGATGCTCACAAATACCCTTAGTTATTTTCTAATGATTTTATTTAGTATTGTGCAGGAATTTATTAATTTATTTTTCTCTTGAAAAAATGAGAATTTATTACTTATGCGGAATCTGCTTTAGAACGTTCTGGAATCACTGTTCATACCCTACGTGGATAAATGTAGCGTAAGGATGAAAAGCATGTATACTTTTTGAGATAAGAGAAAATTATGGTTAAACAACCATACGTTTTCAGAAAAGTATGGAAGAAGAACCTTACGTTAGGAAGGAACCTTACGTTTTGGTTATCAGCAAAGTATGGAAGGATAATCGTACGTAAATTCTAAACGTTACGTTTGTTTCTCAAAAGTAGGGTTCATCAACCTTACTTTTGTAAACAACCATACGTTCTTGGAAAAGTATGGATCAAGTAAAATTATGGATCTTTTACCGTATGTTTGAGTGTTGAAGAAAAAGTGTGGATGATCAACCCTACGTTTGTATTCAACCTCACATTGTCAACCCTATGTTTATGTTCAAACTTACATTGTTAACCTTACATTTGAAGGCTATATTATTAACCCTACGTTTGGAGGCCATGTCATCAACCTTATGTTTGGCGTCAGAAATTTTTGACAGACGATATTTATGTGCAATGATCAGTAAGCTGATTTCTGGGTGGATTTCAAGCCAGATTTAAAGTCATTTTTAAAGTACGACTTTGATTGATTCAAATCCGTTTTATTAATGGATTTAAGATCAAATTAAAATGATCTTTTTATGCCGAGTCTTAAGGGAAGTTACGAATTCTCTGTAAATTCAAATTTTTGAATATCGCGAACCAGAAGGTGACTTTCATGGATCTAAATGTGTAAGAGATATAATTTATTATATATGTTCTCTCTAAAACACCAGGTACATGAAGATGTGATCGATATATTGTTGAAAAAGGTGGAAAACAGAGATTTCAACTATTCACGATTGATCTGCTGATTCAAAAGGAGCATAAAAGCTCTTTTTATTCAAGAAGAAGGAACTTGATAGAAGATTCACCTGTTCTACATAGAATATATACTGTGGATCTACTACTGCTAAGGTTGTGAACTATATCTCTATATCTACTGCAACTGGATCAACTCAGAACTGCTTTGTCTTGAAGATCAATATTTCTAGAGATTTTGATCCATCTGTTGTTAATTGTATTCTGTTTCAATTATGAAGATAAACTGGAAAATTTCTTTCTGAAATTATTTTTATTCTTGAGTAACCAGCTTCTCGTTCTAAGCTGTGAAGGTTTGTGTTTGAACCAGAAGGCTTTGTTTTTCCTTAGATTGTAAAGGTGTCAACTGCCTATACTCAGTTGAGAACCAGTCTGTGGAAAAGAGGACCAGATAGTGAAAATCATCAAGCTCGTGGAGTTGAGCGTTGGTGGAGTGGACTAGGGGCTTATGTTCCCCAAACCACTATACATCTTTGTGTTATTGATTTTATTTTTTCTACTACATGATCAAATCTGAAAAAGTATAAAGGACAGAACTTGTTCAAGAAAAGAGTTATCAAAAAATTACAAAAGACACAATTCACCCCTCCTCTTGTGTATAATCTGTAGATTCAGATCCAACATTCGGTATCAAAGGTGGAGGTTCTAATAGAGCCTTAGAAAGCTAGAAGCATTTAAAGATTATACAACAGAGCATCACGACTGATACAAGATAAGGGATGTCGATGGTTAGATCACCATATTTTAATGAAGACAACTATGGTTGCTGGAAATCGCGCATGATAATATATCTAAAAAACCTTGGATATAGAGTCTATTCAAAGATTCTGACTCCTTGTGAAATTCCTGAAAATCCTGATACATGGAGTGCTGCTATAGAGGCAGAGTACGATATGAACTTGAAGGGTATGAATGAAATTATCTACGGTCTAGGACCAGATGAATTTAACAGAGTATCTCAGTGCCCGAAATCATATGAGATGTGTCAAACAATAGCCGTGGAATATTAAGGAACAGACAATGTGATATAAATGAGATATGCAACTTCCAAATTAAAATTTGATACTTTCAGAATGGTTGAAGGTGAGAGCATTACCCAAATGAATGGGAGGTTGACAGAAATTTTCAATAACATAACTGCTCTAGGAGAACCTATCAAGTAGGCTGATCAAGTATTAAAAGTACTGAGAGTACTTCCTACTTGATGGAATGGTATCTCTGCGGCAATCAGAAAATCAACACCTATCAAAGATCTAACTATGAGAGAGCTGATTGGTGCACTGATGATGTATGAAGCTGAAATGCAAGATGAGTCTAATGAACATAAAGTTCTTATCAAAATAGAAGATACTGCCTTGAAGGTAACTTCACAACAAAAGAATAGAAATATGAAGAACAAATAAGTCAAAGCTAAATCAGAAAGGTCTGACTCATCCAACTCAGATGAAGAACTGACTCAGTTAGCTAGAAAATTTAGAAAATTCTACAGCAAGAAAAGAGGCTTCAAAAATCCTTTAAGGGAGATAATAATGAAGTAAGATGTTATGAATGCAAAAGATGGGACATATCAGACCAGATTGCCCACAATTGAAGGATGCAAAGAAGAAGAAATTCTTCAAAAGAAATGACTTTGAGCAAAAAGACAAGAAAGCTATAAAATCCACTTGGAGTGTATCTGAAGACTCTAGTAGCTCTTTTGAATCAATCTCAGAGAAAGAAGAAGTCAATCTAAAATAAAACATGTGCTTTATGGAAGAAATTGATGAGGTACACTCATATTACTCCTCTGAATCAAATTCTGAATCAAGCTACACAAATGAAAAACTTACAGCTTACTGCAATATGCTTGAAGAAAGATATGACTCACTATTTAAGAAACATAAGTCACTAAAAAATATACATAAATCTGTTTCAGATGAAAGAGATACAATGTTGAAACAACATAAGGAATTAACTGATAAATACAATTTGATTAACACTAACTATATTAATTTTGAATCAAGAATAAAAACAATGCAGGATGAAGTAGAATCTTACAAACAGGCTGCATTGGTTTTTAAAAAAGGAGAAAATTCATTAAATGAAATTCTTGGAAAAACTGTCATTAAAAAGGAGAGATTTGGAATTGGCAGTAAAGGAGAAAAACCAAAGCTATATAAAAATTATTTTGTTCCTAGCTCTAAAAAGGTTAATTGTAATTTTTGTGGGACAAAGGGACATATAGATAAAAACTATTTCTTAAGACAACATCAAATTTGTGGTATTAAGAAAGCCTATGTTTCAAAAGACTTGTATGATTAAACTAATTTAAAAGAACAAAGCAAATCTGGATACCCAGATCATTGCTAGCTAACACCCCTGGGCCCAACAAAATATGGGTACCAAAGAAATTTGTTTGAATGTCTTTGCAGGTAGCAGGTCACCAGAGAAGAAAAGATATATGGTACATGGATAGTGGATGCTCAAGAAATATGAGTGGAAACTCATTGAATTTTTCTTCACTCACTCAAAAGGAAGGAGGATTTGTCACATTTGGTGACAATGTCAAAGGAAAAATCATTGGCATTGGAACCGTTGGAGATCTAAAAACAGTCTCAATCAACAAAGTACTTTATGTACAAGGACTAAAACACAATCTAATAAGTATCTCTCAACTTTGTGATGATGGATATACTATTGATTTTACTAACAATTGTTGTACTATTTCTAAAGATAAACTGTTTAAATTTAAAGCACCAAGAACTGAAAATGTCTATACTTTGGATTTAAATTCCTTGTGTAAACAACAAGTAAACTACTTGACTACTAAATTAAGTGAATCCTGGATCTGGCATAGAAGACTTGGTCATTACAATGTATATGTTTTACATAAGTTATCTAAGAAACATTTAGTTTCTGATTTACCTTGTCTCAAATTTGAAAGTGACAGATTTTGTGATGCATGTCAACTTGTCAAGCAACACAAATCATCCTTCAAATCTGTTAATAAGGTTGCTACATATAAACCTCTAGAACTTATTCATATGGATTTGTTTGGACCTTCAAGAGTAGCAAGCTTAGCTGGTAAATTATATTTATATGTTTTAGTTGATGACTATTCAATATTTACATGGATTTTCTTCTTGAAATTTAAAAATGAATCTTTTACTTTATTTGAAAGGTTCTACAAATCTGTTCAAAATGAAAAAGGTTTCAATATTATCTCATTGAGAAGTGATCATGGTGGATAATTTGAGAATCTGGAATTTAATTCTTTTTGCTCAAATATGGGTATTAAACACACCTTTTCTGCACCCAGAACACCTCAACAGAATGGGATTATAGAAAGAAGAAATATAATAATTCAAGAAATGGATAGAACTATGTTAAATGAATATATCCTACCTATATATTTCTGGGCAGAAGCTGTGAATACAGCTTGTTATATAATTAATAGAGTTTTAATTAGACCTATTTTGAAAAATACACCCTATGAACTATGGAATAATAGAAAACCTAAAGTAAATTACTTTAAAGTTTTTGGATGCAAGGTTTATATCTTAAACACCAAGGATAATCTTGGTAAGTTTGATCCAAAATCTGATGAAGGTATTTTCTTAGGATATTCTGCTTCCTCCAAATCTTATAGAGTTTATAATAAGAAGTCAAGGATTTTTGAAGAATCAGTTCATGTGAAATTTGATGAATATGATCTCTTTGAGAAAAGGACAGAACAAATGGATGAACTTGAATCTAATGATAACATGAGACTTGAGAATTTAAAGAATAATTTTGAAAATGATATAAAAGAAATTCAGTCCAGTTCAGAGGAACATGATACTGAAGAACCTTTAAATACATTACCTAGATAGTCTATAACCCTAAAGAATCACCCTTTATAAACTATAATAGGTAACCTAGAAACTGGTGTTCAAACTAGAAGAAACTTAGGAAACCTAGTGGAATTCTCTACCTCCATATCTCAACAAGAACCCAAGACTATAGAAGAAGCTTAAGATGATGAAAGCTGGATAATAGCAATGCAAGATGAATTAAACTAGTTTAAAAGAAATGAAGTTTGGGAATTAGTGTAAAGACCTAAGAATTATCCTGTAATAGGAACCAAATGGGTCTTTAGAAATAAACAGGATGACCAAGGCACAATAACTAGAAATAAAGTAATATTAGTAGCTAAAGTATATAATAAAGAAGAAGGAATATATTATGATGAGACTTTTTCACCTGTATCTAGGTTAGAAGCCATTAGAATCCTTTTAGCCTATGCATCTTATATAAATTTTAAATTATTTCATATGGATGTTAAATCTGCCTTTTTAAATGGTTATTTAATGGAGGAATTTTATGTTGAGCAACCTCCTGGTTTTGAAAACTCTCAAAAACCTGATTCTGTTTTTAAACATACTAAAGCTCTTTATGGCCTTAAACAAGCACCTAGAGCTTGGTATGAAAGATTAAGTTCTTTTCTTTTGAAAAATGATTTTTCTGTTGGAATGGAAGACCCAACACTCTTTAAGAAAACTGTGAAAAATAATGTTTTATTGGTTCAAATTTATGTTGATGATGTAATCTTTAGATCAACTAATAAAACTCTTTATCATGAATTTTCAAAATTAATGCAAGAAGAATTTGAAATGAGTATGATGGGAGAATTAAATTTCTTTTTGGGACTTCAAATATTTCAAAAAGATTTTGGAAATATTTTAAATCAAAGAAAATACATTACTGATTTAATTAAGAAATTTGTACTTGAGAACAGCAATCCATTTACAACTCCTATGTGTACTAATATAAAACTTGATTTGGATGAAACTGGAAAATCAGTTGACAACAAGTTATATAGATGTATGATTGGTAGTTTTTTATATATTACTACTAGCAGGCCAGATATAATGTATTCAGTATGTATTTGTTCTAGATTTCAATCAAATCCTAAAGAATCCCATCTAACTGTTGTTAAGAGAATTTTTAGATATTTAAAAGGAACTTTTTTTCAATCTCTTCTTTATCCTAAAACTTCTGATTTCAATTTGATTTCATATTCAGATGATGAATTTGGAATTTGTAGATTAGATAGAAAAAGTACATCAGGTACATGACACTTTTTAGAAAAATCTTTAGTATCGTGGTCTAGTAAGAAACAACATTCATCTGCCCTATCAACAGCTGATGCAGAATATGTTTCTGCTGGCAGTTTCTATGCACAAGTGTTGTAGATGAAAAACACTCTTATGGACTTTGGATTGAATTTTAATAATATACCTATTTTATGTGATAATACAAGTGCAATTAATATTTTAAAAAATCCTATTAGTCACTCTAGAACTAAGCCCATTGATATAAGGCATCACTTTTTAAGAGATCATATTATTAAAAAGGGTATATTTTTAGAATTTATAAATATTGAAATTCAATTAGCAGATATTTTTACTAAACCACTTCCCACTGCAAGGTTTGATTTTATTAAGGGGGAGCTAGGTTTATTTAATTTTAAATAATTTTTATTTTTATTTACTTTTATTTATTTATGTAAATTTTGTTGAATACTGTTTAAGTTTTTCTTTCTTTTGTCATATGAAAACTTTATTTGTTTTAAATATATGTAATGATTAGTGATTACACAGGAATCAAGGTTGTCAGAGCCTTTTCGACTTCTAAACCCTTTCACATCTATCGAACCCCTTTCAAAATCCGAAAATCGCACTTTCTCTTTTGAAACCCTAACCTTTGAACTTCTGAAACCCTAACCTTCAAACCTTCAGAGACTCTCGCAGAAATGGTAAGGACTAAAAGAGCCAGTGAAGCCGAGCCAAGCAATTCCAAGAGACAATGCACTGAGGGAAGAAAAATCTTACAGGGTAAGGTAATCAATCTCGACTGGTTATTTTAGACAAATATGTTATTGAAGCAAGCGCTGTCATTTCAGAATCTTGAATAGTTGTTCAACAGTGAAAATACGGAATTTCTGTATGAAGTAGAACTTAGATACTTCTTCAAATCTGTACAATTTAGTTTGGGAGATACCGAGGATAGTATGATGGCTAAAATAGAGGATAGTGATTTCTCAATCTCATCAGTAGAGATTAGTCAGATTCTCAACTACCCTCATGAGGGAGTTTTTCATTTCGATTTGAAAAATATTGGAGATTCTGTGCATAAATCCGAAGACATCATGTCTTTTCTTTTCGGTACTAAGACAATAAATAAAATGTTTGTCAAGGATTTGGAGCCTAATCAGAAGATTTTGGTCAAATTTATTCAGACTGGAATAGCTCCACGAATGGCAGAAATGGAGAATATTTTTTACCCTGATATGTATATAGTGTTTCTTTTTTTAAGTGATATTAAGTTAAACTTTCCAAGATACATGATAAGGTATCTCAGATATTGTTGTCAAAGTGAAGCCAGGATGAATTTCTACCCTTTTGGTAGATTTATTTCGAAACTGTTATTTAAGAAATACATGGTGAGATTAGTGGATGCTAGAGTTAACTGTCATCACAGTAATACGTTTAATGCTGGAACTTTGAGGAAATTTGGATATTTCTGGAGCACAATTAAAGGAAAACTTTTGCCATTAGGAGCTGAGGAAGACTCAGAGAGTGCTCAGGCTCAACCTGCTAGGTCCAAGGAGGGAAAAGATGAATCCAAAGTCAGAAATGTAGCAAGAAGGATTCACTTTTAAGTGGAAGATGTTGAGGAAGATAGAAGCCAGGAGGGACTTCAATCAAAAAGAAAAAGACCAGTAAATGAGTAAGTCACTTCCACTACTTTGGAAAATACAACAGAAGATTTATTTTCTTATTATTTTGTAAGAGAATCTATTTTTGATAAGCCCATGGAATATGTTACTGAAAGAACATCACTGGTAGAGGGATTAGGAGTTCCAAAAGAATCTCAAAGTGAGAATCAGAAACAGATTGTAGCTGATGTTGAAGTTACACTTCAACGGGAACAAGAGATAGAGGTAGTGCCTGGTGAAGAAGTGGGAAGATCTCAGGAAACTTCTGAAAATATTGTTCTTGAAATTCCAGTGGAAGACAAAGATGCAGATGAATGTGATGAGCATGCTTCTGAAGATAAAATAGAGGTACTTTAAGAGGATTTTTCTGTGGAGGAGTTTGAAAACTCTAATGAAAAATCTATGGACAAACCTTCTTAGGACAGAGAAAAAGATAAATCTGATGCTGAATCATTACCTTTGGTACTGCTGCATCAACCTGAGAATGTGAATCAAGCACAGGGTGAATCTGATTCAAGGAAAGAAGAAGTTGAAGAACTATACAAAAAAGTATCTCAGTTGGAATCTGAGAATGTTTCTCTGAGAAATGCCTTAGATTTAGAGCATTTAAAGTTTCAAAAGCTGAAGAAGTGTATAGTTTCAAGGCAATAAGTTGAAATGTTTAAAGAGGATATGCTGACTGCTGTTACACAATTGAAATCTGAAATGGTTATGAAGTCAGATTTATCATATCTGAAGTTGTTTATGGAGAACCAATTTGTATAAGTTACAAATAATGCTGTTAGTGGATCAGGTATTTCACCTGATTTAATCAGAAGGTTTCAGGCTATCACAGCTGGGTTGAGAAAAATGAATGACAGGATAAAGGATCTTCAATGTAACAGTGCTCCTTTGTCAGTGTTGCTGGACAATCATAAGTTCTTAGTAGATCAACTGACATCTAGTGATCCATCGGTTAGAATTCTGTTAGATCAGTTATCAGAGAAGCTGTCAGTATTTGTTGAAAAATAGGAAAGGATGCATGAGTTTTTTAGAGTCAATTTAATTGAGGATATTCATATGACTCAAGAGAATAGGGAGCTTATTATCAATCTTGGAGATGGGATGATGAAGAGACTTTGGGAACAGTTTACAGAAATCAAGTCTGCAATCCAGAGGAGATAGACCATGTTGCCTATCTTACCCAAACCTTGATTCCTGTGTATATCATTGTCATGTATATACTACTGTTTTTGAATGAAAATTTTCTTCATTGTTTATTTGTTTTTTTCTTTATTTGTTTTACTGACTTTATTTTTAATATTCCAATACTCCAGATTTAATTATTGATAAACAGTTCATAATAGCATTTACTAATAGTTTAGTGCAATATTAAAATTGTTAAAATCCATGATTTTTCATTCTTTTTTATATCACAAAAAGGGGGATAATTTGGATAAACACAACATTAAAACCTTTTATTTAGGGGGAGAATTCGTTTTATTTGGGGAGAAAATTAAATGAGAAATTTGGATTTATAATTATCTTTTTGGAGGAGAAGTTTTTATTTAAAACATTATAACTACTTTTGAAAGTTAATTTTTGTTTAAATAATTTTAATTATTTTATGTGTTTTGTGATCATCAAAAAGGGGGCGATTGTTGAGAAAAGTCTTGTTTTCAACAATACATGTTAATATTATTTAAAGGGGGAGATTATTTAAAATAATACTCTTTCTCTTTATGATAATTTTGATGCTCATAAATACCCTTAGTTATTTTCTAATGATTTTATTTAGTATTGTGCAGGAATTTATTAATTTATTTTACTCTTGAAAAAACGAGAATTTATTACTTATGCAGAATCTGCTTTAGCGAGTTTTGGAATCACTGTTCATACCCTACGTGGATAAACATAGTGTAAGGATGAAAAGCATGTATACTTTTTGAGATAAGAGAAAAGTATGGTTAAACAACCATACGTTTTCAGCAAAGTATGGAAGAAGAACCTTATGTTAGGAAGGAACCTTACGTTTTGGTTATCAGAAAAGTATGGAAGGAGAACCATACGTAAATTCTAAACGTTACGTTTGTTTCTCAAAAGTATGGTTCATCAACCTTACTTTTGTAAACAACCATACGTTCTTGGAAAAGTATGGATCAAGTAAAAGTATGGATCTTTTACTGTATGTTTGAGTGTTGAAGAAAAAGTATGGATGATCAACCCTACGATTTTATTCAACCTTACATTGTCAACCCTACATTTGTGTTCAACCTTACGTTTTTAACCTTACGTTTGAAGGCTATGTTATTAACCCTATGTTTAGAGGCCACATCATCAACCTTACGTTTGGTGTCATAAATTTTTGACAGATGATATTTATGTGCAACGATTAGTAAGCTGATTTCTGGGCAGATTTCAAGATGGATTTAAAGTTGTTTTTAAAGTAAGACTTTGACTGATTCAAATTTGTTTTATTAATGGATTTAAGATCGAATTAAAAAGAGCTTTTTATGCCGAGTCTTAAGGGAAGTTACGACTTCTCTGTAAATTCAAATTTTTGAATATCGCGAATCAGAATGAGACTTTTATGGATCTAAATGTGAAGAAGATATGATTTATTATATATGTTCTCTCTGAAACACCAGGTACATGAGGATGTGATCGATCTATTGTTGAAAAAGGTGGAAAATAGAGATTGCAACTATTCACAATTGATCTGTAGATTCAAAAGGAGCATAAAAGCTCTGTTTGTTCAAGAAGAATGAACTTGATAGAAGATTCACCTATTCTATATAGAAAATCTATTGTGGATCTAATACTGCTAAGGTTATGAACTATATCTCTATATCTACTGCAACTGGATCAACTCAGAACTGCTTCGTCTTGAAGATCAATATTTCTAGAGACTTCGATCCATCTGCTGTCAATTGCATTCTGTTGTAATTGTGAAGATCAACTGGAAAATTTATTTCTGAAATTATTTTTATTCTTGAGTAACTAGATTCTCGTTCTAAGCTATGTAGGTTCGTGTTTGAACCAGAAAGATTTGTTTTTCCTTTGATTGTAAAGGTGTCAACTGCCTGTACTCAGTTGTGAACCGGTCTGTGGAAAAGAGGGCGAGATAGTAAAAAATCATCAAGCTCATGGAGTTGAGCGTTGGTGGAGTGGACTAGGGGCCTTCTGTTCCCCGAACCACTATACATCTTTGTGTTCTTGATTTTACTTTTTCTACTGCACGATCAAATTTGATAAAGTATAAAGGACAGAACTCGTTCAAGAAAAGAGTTATCGAAAAATTGAAAAAGACACAATTCACCCCCCCTCTTGTGTATAATCTGTAGATTCAGATCCAACAGTTATCTCCCTTGTAAGATATAATAAATGAGATTTATATGGTACGACCATACTGGTTGAGGCCATCACTTTCTTTTTCTGTGTCCATTGGATTTATTAAAACCCTATATTTGTATTAATCATGTGATCACTATTCGACGACAATATTATCAACAGTAATAATGCTTAATGTTATTTTAAATTCAATTGGATATAATAAAAAAATTAGTTAATGTGTTTTATATAACCATATTACTTAATAAGACATAAAACAAAAGGGTAAATTTATTTATAATAGTTCAGGTCATTACATGAAACTTTTTCCAAAATATCATTAATTATCTCAAAATCCTTAAAAAATTAAAAAGAAATTGACCCCAAAATTGGTTTCCCAAAATCAACTTAATATTTATCCATCAAATTGGTTATTTAAAAACAATTTCATACTAACTAGTTCATCACATAGGTCCGTGGTGGGTGTTGCACCCTTATTACCCTTCGGTTGTGGGCTCAAGCCCCGTGGCTTTGTCGGATGTGAAGGGTTGTCACCCGGTTTATGGTTTCCCTTTTTCAGAAACTATTGAAAATAATTGTGATAATAATATTAAAATTTTAACTTGATCCTATAACATTCTGAAAAATATGATAAACATATTTAAAAATAACATTAGTCTTCATATCACATTCTTTACCACTAATTTTTTCTATTCAGATCATCCTTTTCCATAAGATCAAATAATTTTAATTGATTGTAATTACCTCAACATCAAGAACATCCCAAAGATTATATTTTCATCAATAATATGTTTTCCATAAAATATAACATTACCATTAAATCACATTTATAGGTTCTTAGTACCACTCAAAATATTCTTGCAAATCCTTAAATAAAAACTATTGTAGAATAATCCTTAGATGCTTCATGATTCTTATAACTAGCATACCATTGATAAAAAATACTTCAACAATGTGATTGTCAAGTTACAAAACATAAACACTTCAATAATTTCAATTAAATTATTTTCATAATCAATTACATTAAGAAGTAATACTTTTATTAGAGAGTTGACTAAGATAATGGACAAGTTTCCCACATCTACGACATTGAACTCTTAATAGTGCCTTAGTTGAACTTTAATTCCCTATATATTATTAACCAGAATATTTATTTTTATTCAGAAATTATATGATTTATGCTCTCACTTTCCACACATAAAACATATTCTAGTTCCTTTAAGACATTTTCTATGGTGTCTCTTCATACATTTTGACATGTAGGAAATTGAATATTCTTTTCATTTCCACCTTTAACATGTGAGCTTCCATGAGACATCATCCTTCTCTTCTTTGATGTGTTTTTTAATTAAAATATGTTCCATTCTTCAATCATAACTTGAGATAGATTATTCTAAATTACCACAATAAGTCTAACTTCCATTCCCATTAGGTTAGGCATCTTGTTAGGGAAACCATTATATTTCTCATCATATTGGTTGATGGCATGATTTCTATTATTTCCCACCATTAACAAAAAAGAATAAAGGAAACAAAATGATAATGCATTAACTTATTAAATGGTAAACCTAAAAAACCTAGAAGTAGTAACTTATAAATGATAAGTATATTCGGCCTTATGATTCTCCAAGTTTTAATCTACGTTATCCATGGTAACGTTTCCTGTTAGGTTTTATAAAAATAATAATTTTTTCAAGCCCTTCATAATGGTTTGGGTTTGTGAATTTACAAAAAAATATCACCTAAGGGTGTCAAACCAAGTGTACATAAAGGACCATTATCATGAACAAGGTGATGATCGAGTCAATACAAATGTCCCCTTTTAGGGGTTATTACCTCTAGGTATAATTATTCCAGAGTCACATCAAGTTATAATATACAGGCAGGGATCTAATTTCTTGTAACCCACTCACTCTATGTTACAAAAAAAACTCTAAGATATTTTACTATACTTAGAATTATCCTCATAATTATTCCTATGGTTCTCACTAAATTATTCTAGTCCTAATTACCAAAAATTACTAGACTATGTTCTGATACAAACTATTGTGATAAAGAATTTTACACAGATTATTATATACTTTTTGATATAAAAATTTGTCAATTACAACCCAAATATTGTGATACCTAGTGTCTTTAGAAGGCTAGGATTATAATATATCAAAGTGAGACTAAAAATAAAAATTATTTATTTTATTCTCTATAATGAGATCCTAAATCATTTAAAGATCTTAAAACTACATGTTATAACCCGAGGAATACATAGAAAAAAGGGGTGATCTAAAAATCTCTGTAAGGGAATAGGAATGACAAGGACACATAACATATAATACAAAGGTATAGCATGTTATCATAAAATATAAGGATCATGAGTAATCATATAGAAGAATAACATAAATAACATGGTATAATTAAATAATTAAATCATAGGAAATGTAGAAAAAACATATAACATGACATAAACATGAGTCAAGGATAACTTTCAAAATAATATCACATAGTGGAAAAATCCCGATAATGGATTAGGTTTACTCCCAAATCCCATACATGATGCCGCATGAGACTAAAGCTTTACCCAATGCATTGGAGCACTATCTGGTTGCACCCATTATAACATGTCCATTATTTATGTGTGACACATAATGGAAATCAATCATAAGGCATAAAATAGGAATTTCTTAAGGAAATAAAATGGGTTTAATAATCTTTCCTCATATCATAATCAAATTAAATTTCATAATGAATGCATTTGAGAAATGAAAAAAAAGACATGTATTACCCCATCAAAGTAAGAGAGAATAATCTATGTATATATGAGATATAAATATATAAACAAATTCAAAATAAATCTATAACATCAAAGTTTTTCATTGTTGATGAAAATTTCTTTAAAATTTTAAATTGAATATTTCTTGAAGAAAATACCCCTTTAACTGTGAAATCACTTCTTAAAAATATAAAAATTTACAAAATATTATGGAAAATTTATTTTAAAAAATAAATATGGAAAATCATAAAGTATACTTTAAATAATTTAGTGTCCATGATAGTAGGTAATTTCATAAATATTGTATATATTAATAAAACATTCTTTTCATGCTGTTGTAAATTGTTTAAAAAGTATATTATTTGGAAAATGATAAGAAGATTCATTTCAAACCATTTTATAAAAATTAAAACATGGGTAAAAATGTATTTAATTAATCATTTGGATAATTTTAAAAATATTCTTGAAAATATTTTTTTATAAAACATGGATATTGAAGAAAAAGGATTTTTGAATAGAGATAAATGAAGTCATATTTTATTAAAAACATTTTATCAATAATTTTAAGTAACAATGAGAGAAAAATGGTAATATGAATTAAACATTTCATGAATATATAAAGTATAATAAAATTAAAGTTTTTTATTCTATAATGATCAAGTAATTTCATACAATATAAATTAAAGTATAAAAAATTCTGGTTAAAATGAGATTGAAACATAAACCCTTATCGATTTAGTAACATTTGAATATTAAATCCCATTAATAAATTAAATTAATTGTAATGTAAAATATAATTAATTATGAATTATTCATGATATAATATGTAAATGGGTAGTATATACACCATTTAAAAGAAATTAGGTGCATAAAGAACATGTTTTTAAAAGAAGTAAGTTTTGAGACAAAATCTTTACCTTAAGTCAATAATTTATCATGTATTTATTTTATCTCCAGTATAATAAACTTATATCAATTTTTTTTTCTATTTTTTTTAAGTTTTAATCACTTATAAATAAACCATTAAACTAATTTATTTTAATTATGTATTTTATTACTTAATCAGTTATGTCCATGTTGTGTGTTTTGAGGACGCTCGGTTCATAATTTCAAAACAGAATCAATGTGTTTCCCATGGTCAAATGCGCCATTATTCCATAATATCCAATATAGTAATAATTAAATAATTATAATTTTTATAGAGAAATTATTCTTTTGAATACAACCATGAAATATGGTTTTGAAAAATGAATTGTGTTACAATCATTGAGATAGTAGGTCGTACATACTTATGAGTAACATTTTCATTTTTCAAAAATCATAATGGGAAAAAAGGTAATTTATGTTTTATCTTTATAGAATTATAATTATATTATAAGTATCATATTATTTCTTTAAATTCACTTACATATAATTTATATGTGACACAGTCATAAAAAATGAATCACATCTCTTTGCGAGGCGGTAGTCCTCCGTACACACAAACAACGTTATCATTTTTTAATGGATGGTAACATAAGAAGGTATATGATATAATAATTTTCAAGAATTATTAATATGTAATTAATATAATATTTAAACATTAAATATATCATCATTAATATTCTTAATATTTGATTATGTAAAAAAATACATTGGTTCACAGGGTGGTAGTCCACTATTCACACGAATGATGGTTTCATTTCCCATTTTATGGAAAAGGATATGGATTTAGGTTATAAAATTAACATAATAAAATATAGTTATATTGTATATAATTATTTTATTATTTAATCATGATTGAATAATAATTTAAGGATGTGGAAGAAGAAATAAAATAAAGATGCTCAGCTCTGAATGATACCACTTTTTCAGGCCACATATTTAAGATTATACCTAAACATTCCCTAGATTGGATTTATGATAAAAAAAATACCTATAGGATTTGGGGATAGAATTAAGAAAATAATTGGGGTGGTTATTGGCCGAAACACAATTCTTTTTACGTGTAAATAGAGGAGGATAGAGGGTTCCATTTTATAACTGGTGGAAAGGACACACTTGGAATTTTTGAAAATAAAAATATATAACCACGTTTTACACATTAAAAATTCCAAAAATAGATTTTTATCAAACATTAGACAATATTATGTCAAAATATGGTCATAAAATAGGATTTTGGATCGTTTTTAGGTCATTTTAACCCTTATATTTTTAGTTTAACCCCCAGTAAATTCGTTTTAACCTTAATTCTGGTAAATAATTTTTTATATTTTTACTATTAATTGTGACCAAAAAGTAAGTTCAACTTATTATATAATATTAATTATGATTATTAAAAATATTTAATCCATTTTTATAAATTCAATTCACATAATTGTTAGAATTTAATTTAAAATTAAAACCTCTACTTTGACAAAAAAGTGGTTTCTCAAAGAAAAGATTTTCATATGTAGAAAAGAAATTATATAAAAATTCAATATGAAATTGATTAAAATGTTATAAATTGGATTAATAATAACATAATTAAACTAATTTTACTTTTAAACCATTTTAAAATAAAATATATCTTTGTAAATGATTTAAACGAAAATGTAGTTTTCCATAAAAACCAGTATTTTTCACTACTCATTAACAAATTAAACTTTTTTGAAAAAAAAAAAAATCTTAATTTAATTTTTATATTTTTATTACAAAAATATATTTAATTTTTTAAAAGTTTTTTTCTAAAAGGTTTATAACTTAATATTATTTTTTCGACAAAAAATAATAAAAATTATTTTTTTGAGAAAAAGTTATTTTGCTGCCTATAAATACTTTACTAATAATTAAGTACTTATATATAAAAATATTTTATTTATCCTCTATAATTAATTTTAAAAATGTTTTTATTGATATTTATACTTCCAAATTTAATTTCTAAGTTATAATGGTCATGTTTAAATTGTAATTTTTTAATAGTATGTCATGGTTTGTTTAAACTCAGTGTTGCATATTGTATATGCTATAAAACATAATTTTCTTTTAAAGTATAGGTGTGTTAAATTATAACCCCTTAAATAAATTTTTTCCTCTCAATTTTAACTTTTTCTTAGTGATTAAGGGTTTGACATTCAAAAAATCCTTTGTGGAAAACCCACATTGTAAAAAGTGTTAATAAAACTTCTTATTAAAAAGAGGGAAAGAAAAATATAAAGGTCATCACATAAATAATTTTACAAATCTGGTAACATTACTGGGAATGTAAATCATGTATTTTGAAATAATATTGATTTAGGAGATAACGTTATACTTTTTTAAGATAGAATAGATAATTTATTTATTAAAAATGTAAAACATTTCTATTTCAAGGTTTTTTCCTAAATTTGAGGGATAATTTTATCATATATACTAATAACATAAGAAAATATACTTACTTGATAATTATAACTTCATAATTTATTCATTTTTCACCAAAAACTCATATTTTTCTCCAAACAATGAGTAATCAAGATGAATTTTTATACCTAAAGCACTAAAATTAAATTATAATGGATCACATGATTCTATAAAACAATATAAATAATTTAATCTTGAATTTAGACATTAACCAAAAATATAAATGGTTTTCACAAGGTATGATAATTTCCAAAATCAATACACCTTTATATTAATCTTTAAATCTAAAGTTCAACTTAAATAAATCCATAAATAAATAAGCCTACGTCCCAAATAACCTCAAAATTAAAAGATTAAATTTTATTCCTCCAAAATAATCCTTAATGTTAATTCACATGTTAGACCTAAGATTTAAATATACCTAAACCAAATGAAAAATTTCCTAAAATATCATTGATCATCTCAAATTCCTAAAAAAATTAAAATTACATGATCCTAAAATATGTTTCCCAAAATAAACTTAACATTTATGTGTAAAATTTCTTATGTAAAAAAATTCATTATAACTAGTACATCATGTAGTCTAATGGTATGTGTTTCACCCTTATCTCTCTTTGGTTTTTGGTTCAAGCCCCACAACCTTACCATATGTGATGGGTTTTCTCCTAACTTACATTTTTCCTTTTTCTAAAACTATTGAAAAAAAATATGATAATCATTTTATCAATTCACCTTGATCTTATAGCATTATCAATAATATTATGAACATATTAAAAATAACATTAGTCATTAGATCACCTTTTTTTAACCACTAAGGTTTTTTATCCATCTCATCCTTTTCCACGAAATCAAATAATTTTAATTTACTATAATTACCTAAACATCAAGAATATACCAAAGATTATATTTTCCTAAATCATGTGTTTCTTTATAAAATATATCCTTACCATTAAATAACCTTTCTAGTTAGTTAGTACCATTCAACATATTCTTAAAAATATTTAAAGAAAAACCATTACAGAACAACCCTTAAATGTTTAAGTTTCTTATAAACAGAATACCCTTGATAAAATAACTTTAACAACATGACTCTCAAGTTATAATACATAATATATACATATTTATAATTCTAAAATATTTTATCTATTTATTAAAAGTAATTGAATTTGATTAATTAATAAGTAATACAAGATATGAATTAAAATAACAACACTTTATTCATTCGTAATTGGAGTGTTATAAAAAATAATATAAAAAATATATTTTAAAACATGGATTACTAATAACCATGGTTAAAATAAAACCCTTAAAAGTACATGAATAAATAGGGGAAAATAGATAGAATATAATAAAATATTTATGACTAGGAAATCTCCCAGATCATATTCATCCTTGAGGATCATCATTATCCAAAAAAAGACCTATAATGAGGAAGATCAATTTGAAAGGAGAAATAATTATGAAAAATATCTAATATGAAATAATAATTATTCCTTTAGAAGAAAACCATCTCATCTATTCAGACCCTCTTTACTCATTATGAAGAAGTGACGGGGTAGTCCATTAGTTGGGGAAGGTCTTTCATTGACTTTGGTAATGGATTATCTGTGGGTAAACAGAACATGATTGCTAGGTATCTTGGGGTGTGAAGGGGAACTCTTCCCTTAAATTACTTTGGTGTTCCACTATTTTCGTGGTAGGTAAAAATTCAATTTATCAATGGCATCAACTCTAGTAAAACTAATAAAATTTACAAATAGAAGGGAAAATCCATGTCTCAAGTAGGGAGGGTGTTCCTGGTGAACTCGGTGCGACGGTGCTCCATGCCTCACCTATTTATTTCTCAGGCTCTTCTTCTCTTCCCCGTCCTTGACCGAAGCTACGGATAGTGCGGATTTTGTTCACCTATCACTGCCCCTCTTGCTGACTAAGCCTTATGCATCGGACCTCCATCTTGGTCCATGTGATGGTGCTTTGTACGGCTTGGGTCGGTGCCAGTGGTGGTGTCTTGTTCTCTCCTTCTCCTCTGCCCTTGCCGGCCAACCCATCGGGTCCGACTCCATATTAGTTGGGTTTGATGCGGTTCTTAGGTTATCTTGGTATGGTGCTGGAGGGAGACTAGTTGTAGTCTCGGTCTTGTTTCTTGTTCGGCGTTGTTTTCCTTTACTTTCCTCCTCATCTTGGTCCTTTCTTTTCTTCTTATTCAGGTATTCCTTTTGTTGGAGGGTTTCAGCTTTTATTTGGGTGTTTGTTTGTAATTTATGTTTCTGTGTAGATGTCTAATACTATAATATGCTTTGAAATGGCTACGGGTTTGCTGAGATTCTTCAAGTTGGAGGACTCGAATCTCTGTGGAAGCTTAAGTTGCCCAACTCTGGCCTGGCCTCGATTCCCGCCTCCCCTCTCCAGGTTGGTCTGGCATGGTGGTTCCTCGGTACTTTGGGAAGTGGTGTTCAGGTGACCAACAGCTTTCCAGGAGGATGTTTTATGTGGTCGACTCATGAGGCAGTGATGGAGTAATGATGTATACGAGGTTGATTATGGTAGATCGGTGTTATCTTTTACTGGTTTCTGGTTTTCATTTCTTCATGGAGACTGTGGAGTGGCATTGATCGGCTCCGGCAGACGGCTACTCGGGCACACTGGTGTGATGATGAACAAAGACGACGTTGGAGGTTAGGTTGGTGTCATCGTCTGGTGTGACTCACGATGGTGATGGAGGCTGTCAGCGAAGTTATAGGCTATGGTGGGTTCATGGCCTGAGATCGGTTATGAGGCTTTTTTGTCTTTTGAAATTTGAATTTTGGGAAACTTGGTATGTGCGCAGTTTTTCATCTTTAAATTATGAAGTGGGTGGGTTCTGATGTTGTATTTCCTTGATGGGTTTTATTTTCTTGGAATTGTGTTAGGGTTCACACTAAGCCTTGAAAGTGACATTTGAAAATATAAAAATATGGATTATGGAATGAGCTTCAACGTATGATTAGAAAATTCATCTAGATTGGGTATATACATGAAATAAAGATAGTAATTTTTGCATAAACCTGGTGATATGGGGGGTCTTGGCATCAAAGATCTCAAGATATTAAATGATGGCCAGATTGGTAATCTCACATTGATATTATTAACCACTAATGAACACTCCTTCAACTTTGTAATTATCAGGTTCAAGAATAGGTTGTTGGATGATTATTCGTATTATCTTGGATCATCAGTATGGTCTTCAATCAAGCTTACATTCCATGACATTATGAACAACACCAAATGGATAGCTAGTAAACAATATGACCTTAATTTTTAGAGCACCTATTGGCTTGATCAACCTATTTAGGACATGATGGATGTCCCCTCTAACATGAGGCAGATGAATATTGTTTAATTCAACACACACTAGAGAAAACTTGATTTTATCTCAGTGCAGATTGCAATAGAATTTGAAAATTAAACATTCATGGATATTGACACACTTTTGTGGAGGCCTCATTGATATGGAATGTTTCATGCCAAGGATTATTATAAGATGTAATGTGAGGCCTCAAACAGAATTCTAACATGGTGGTCTCAATTAAAGGATAATTTCACTAGGCCTTTGAGCTTTATTCTCATATGGAGAATTTGTAGAAACAAGTTTCCAACACATAACCAGCTGGAAAAGATTGGGAAAAACATTTCCTTGGACTTTCACTTATGTCTTTGGGATGAGGAAAATATTCAGTATTTTTTCATCTGTTGTGCATATACAGGGGAGCTATGGGACTATATAGCCCATATTTTTTTCCTTCATTTTTATATAGGCTGGAAACTAGATGATTTTTTGGTGTATTTCAACAAGGTTGGAAGCAACAAACAGACTCATAACCTCTTATTGGATGATGTAGCTTTTGTCCTTACCTCGATCTGGAAGGCATGAAACACAAGCCTGTTTGAAGGGAGGGTGTCATATATACATTATATAATTGTGTATATTTATAAGGAGGTGCATGTGAAAACTAAAATATAGAATAGAACAATGTAGAATAGTGTTGAGGATCTGAAAATCCTCAAGCTTCTCAGTGTTGCAGGCAAAACAAAACCACTTATCTATAAATTTGTGAGGTGGATCCCACCTATTGGAACGTGGATCAAAGTAAATGTAGATGGCACGACCTCTAGCATGACAGGACCCTTAGGATGTGGAGGTATTTTTTGAACTTACCATGGATTTTTTAAATGATTTTTTTATCACTTTATTTACATTATAACTACCTATAAAGATGAACTTCGGGTGATGATACATGATATTAGACATGATGTTTTTCAATGTTGGACCAATTTATGGATTGAATCAGATTCTAAAATTGTAGTTAGGTCCCTAAAAGTGAGGACCAATAATTTCCCTTGGAGGCTTCTACCAAAATGTATTGAGTGTCTCTCATATGGCGCACCTTAATCTATTTGTCTCTCATGCATATCAGGAAGCTAACCAAGTAAAAAATATTCTTTCAAAGAAGGTGATCATGGAAACAAGCACAATGTGGACTTTTAGGGCTCCATATTTTTGCACAGCATAGATTGATGGTGGCATGGAAGGTGTGATCCACTCTCGCCTTTGTAAACTCTATTGCAATGCCTAACTTTGTATATTTTTACCCCTTTTATTAATAATTTTTAGGATCAGTCTTGTCTGGATCCTGGATCTTCTTAGTAACTATACCTTTCAAAGTGAGAGTGGAATAAATGAATGATTTTGTAAGTAAATATATAGAAATGAAATTTGTTTGTTGAAAATATGGTCATTAAGAATATGGTCACTATATATATGGTCATTCTTCATATATCAAATAGGTATATTGAAGTCATGTATTTCTAAGCAGCATATTTAAAATAATATTACTCATAGTGAAACAAAAATATGATATTAAAATATTATAAATATACATATATATAGGTATTATGTATAAATACTAATATTATTATTAATATATGATATGGTTTATT
The DNA here is from genome assembly GCA_963277665.1 of Viscum album. NCBI lineage: Eukaryota > Viridiplantae > Streptophyta > Magnoliopsida > Santalales > Viscaceae > Viscum > Viscum album. The sequence continues at coordinate 168,610,920 of OY728148.1, forward strand.
ATTAAAATTAAAATAAAATTTTTAATATCAATTAATTAGTAAAATTAAATTTTAGAGTATAAATAATTAATTGTATTTTTTAAAAGCATATTTAGTATAAACGTAATATTTTTTTCAAAGAAAAATTTTGTTAAGTATTTTATATTTTATCCTAATATATTAAATTAAAAAAAATTAAAATATTATTATATATAAAATAATATATTAACATCTTCTAAATTATAAATTGAAATGAAATAATATTAAGAACACTTAATGTTTAAAAACATCATTTATTCAATAAATTTCTTTATTTATGTCATGTATTTTATTTTAAAATCTAAATATAAAATTTATAGAATTTAAAAATGATAAAATAATATTAATCCTCAAATTACTCAAATCCAAAAAAATTTAGTGTTAATCTTTAAGTTCTTCCGAAAATGGTTGTTTTTAGTAGAAAATATGGTTTTTAAAAAATTATATTTTTTTATGATTTTATCATCATGTATGTATATCCTAGAAGATTAAAAAATATTTTAAATAATAAAATACTTATATAACGAATAAAATTATGAAGCTTAAAATATATTTGAATTTGGAAAACCTTTTTCCAACATTTTTAGATGTAAATTAAAATGTTACTTTAATAATGAATTGTTCTTAGTCTTTTCTACTAATTAAGTTTTTTTATATTAAAACCAATATCTAGATTTTGTTTAATCCAACCTAAATTTTATAATAAACAAATTTATGTCATAAAATTTTGTATCTATGGTAATATTTTCTTGTACATAAAATTATAAATCTAATAACTCATTTATCTTAAAAAACTATTTTTATGAGTTATGTGTGTTTATTTTAAATTTAATATTTCAAACCCATAAAAATTTTATTTATAAAAATGATTTAAAAAAATGAAATTAGAAGGTTAAAATTAATTAAAAGGTATAATATTAATGTTTTTCATTAATATTAATTACTATGGTTAAAAATTAATTACCAAGGTAAATGTAAATTAGGGTAAAAGTTAAGAAGTTAAGAGAAAAAGTCTATAACCACTCTATGGTGTCTCTAAAATCAGAGGATGGGGATAATATTGATCCAAAAACACTTAACCTCCACTTTTTTCTATTTTTAATCCATTTACATTTGAATCGTAACATTACATTATTGAAAATGTAATGGTTTCTTCCAAGACTTCCCTTCTCTTCACTTATAAAAAGGTAACAATTCCACCACTTGAAAAACTCGCCTATACTTAGAACTTTTTTATTTAAAATATAAAATTTTCCACCTCCTATTTCTATTTTCCATTTACATAATCTTTTGGTTACTTTTAGTAAGCCCATGGAATTAATTTCCAAGGAGTTTTAGAAGAGGAAACTCAAGCATCCAATGTGAGTATTACTTTATTGCAGTCTTTTATTTTATCCTAATATTTCATAAAGTATCCTTAAACTTTTTGATATAATGAAATAATTATAATTATTATGATGAAATTATATTATATTAGTTGGAAAATAATTACTCAATCCTTTAAATCCACTAATAAAACAAAATAACATCGATCATGTGTACGTGTTTCCACCACCTCCATGAATAATAAATTTCATTTTCCATCACCACTGACCATGAATGATTCTAAGAATATATTTAATGAGGATATATGATAATTATGAAATATTTAATATTATGAATATGTATTATTATTATTATCTAAATACATTACCTTACTCATGAAAACATTATAAAATGTCACTATTTGGGTTGGTTTTACCACCCACATGAACGATGTTATATTTTTTATGCCAAAAATTATAATGGGACATCATATAATGATAATATCATGTAATAATGATGATTTTATGTTGTATTAATTATTTTAATGGTTTTATTAATATTTTAAATACTTATTAATATACCATAGTTCAATTGTTAAGCATGTCAAAACTAGTTTATCACGTTTCCCATTTTCTCAAATTGTATTCATTTCCTTCATTAATGAAAATAATACATAAGAAAAAATTATAAATAATTGATTATTATATCTTTAATGATCATTAAATGGTGAACTAGAAACCACTTAGTAATAATCAACTTCATTACCACAATAATAGAATGAGATAAACAAACTAATGTTCTAAATTTCATTAGTGAAAATAAATATAACTAAGTAATATATTTGTAATGAAATATTATAAAAAAATATAAAGGGTAATGCATTTTAATAAGGTTTTAAATTAAGAACTTAATATATTTATGTTTTTTATATAATAGTTTAAATAATTTCAATGTAAATCAAGAGTAAAGGTAAGGGGTTATTGTCTCAATTTTCACCTCTTAACATCTATTTACTATTATATACCATGTTTTATTTAGAATAGTGAACCTAATACCTAATAAATGTATTAATACATATTTATTGGTTTTTTAATATCCATATCCTAATCTATTTTAAATATATTTCTATTCAAAAGATACAAAATTTTAAATAGGTTTTCGATTAAAATGTTACTCAGGCCATAAGGGTTTTATTGCTAATATTATTTTCAAATAAATATTTTTTTTGAAAGATAATTCATTTAAGTAATTTTTATTCTTTCTAAAACCCCACATCATTTTATTTGGATATTAAATAGGTTTTATATATCCTCTAAAATTTCATTTCCCTTTACTAATATCTTACCCAATGTGTTCCTTGAAAGTGGAACCAACCCTGTCTCTTCTTATCAGTTGGGAACCTTACTTTTTTATTCTTTTTCTATATACATATTTATTTAATTTTAAAAAATAAAATAAATAGTTTAACATTTTTTGTATGGTTCATTTTCATTATAATGTAAAAAAGATCATATTTTTAACATTTATGTGTAAACATGTCATTACAGTGACTTTGTTGTTTTATATAGATATTTCTCTCTATGTTTTCATGGTTTTTGAAGGAAATTATTTTTCTCTTAGTTTTATAAAATATATCTTTTCAAATGAATTCAAAATATTAAGAATATTTCTTATTTCCAAACTGATTTTTCTAAAACATCTAAAAAGTGTTTTTCATTTAATTCATCATCCTTTGATAAATCTTATGATTGATCAAGGATATTGATCAAGGGTATGGAACCTTCCATCAGGAAAAGCATGTACATGCATGGGATATCCTAGTAGAATAGCCATGCGAAGGTGGAGATTTGATTTCACAATGAAGATGTTGGGGAGGAGCAGTTCCAAGTAGTTAGTCTTGGTTTTATGTAATGTTTGAAGCATATGGGCAATGAATCCATCTAAGGCCTATGGGCCATGTAATACTTATTCCTACGGGCATTGTAAGGGTTCCACCTCACCCCTTGAAATGTGGATTATCAAAATCAATAAAAACATGAAGGCCTTCGGGCCATTGGATGGATAGTTTATAAACCTACATTTTTCTTCCAATGCCTAATCTCTATTAATACCCTATTTGTGATTCCTTTGATTAAAGGGTGTTCAACTAGATTCCATACATCGATTGATTGGAGAAATTATTTCCATAACTACATACACTTTATATATATGGTGTAAATAATATATTCTTTATTATCTTGATTGAATGGTATTTACCAGTAAAGTTACTTGATTTCATTGGATACCCATTTATTATCCATAGTTTTATCATGTTATGATTATTTATGGAATTATGAGTGTTTTACTTATGTAATTCCATATGAAAAGGATATGAAACTCATTTTATTTTCTTGGGTTATTTATGATATGATGATTTATTTTATGTGGAAAACTTATATATATATATATATGATGATGGGTGGGGTCCTATACCACCCTCTAATGAATTTTTTCAGTTTATGTCTCATGAGATCAAAAGGGTACATGGGAGGATTAATACCAAGCCAAAGAGAATATGGGAGGATTTATCCAAATCTAAAGGGTATATGAGAGGACTTATCCTGAGGAAAATGGGTATATAGAAGGATTTCTACCAAGCCAAAGGTTTTAAATGATGATTTTACCCAAGCTAATGGGGAACACGAGAGGTTTTATCCCAAGACAAAGGTGTAAGAACTCAGATCTTCATTTCAGGTATAGATCTTTATTTCGGGTTGTTTTTGAGGAAAAAGGAAGAAAGGGAAATTTTCCAATTACATGCCATGTACTCCTGAGTACACATCGTGTACCCAGTTTCCGCGCATAACTATGTTCTATCCATGTAACGGCCAAGTACATGGCCATGTGGGTGACCTAGAAGACCGCCTAAAGCGGGGTCCAGTTGAGGCTAGTACACAACATGTACATTAAATGAACATGTCATGTACTTTTCTTTTTATGTGATTAATCAGACTGGGGTCACACCTAATCTCCAGAAGTGTCTTCTTCTTCCCATGTCTCATACAGGAGAGTGACGTACGACTGAAAATATTTGACCTCCTTCTATTCCTCCATCTGAGCTCCAATTGAGACGACGTCGGGTGTGTTGGATTATCACCGGTGAGTTCTCTCTTTCCCTAGATCCTCTCTTCCTAATTTATCCTCTCTCATAATTTACTCAAGGTGGAATGATTTTAACCTTTTGTAGATCTATGATGTTCTAGGCTGATTCAAGGGATGACATTCGAGAGTGTTCATTGTACCACATTGAGGTAGGTGGTTTGTGCCTTCCTTCAATTGTATTTGGATTATATATGCTTAATGTGCCGAATACCCATGTTGGGGTATTGCGTATTTTGAATTTTTACCCTGTTTAATACCTGTTATGGTTTGGTTGTTTGATTAAGGGTTTTTTTACTATGCATGAGATTGTATACCCTTATTTATGGGACACCCCATGGGTGTGTTCCCTTGTTTGACTATTATTGGTCGTTTTCCCTAGGTTTACTATAAGGCATATTGTGTTTTCCATACCTTGATTTGTTTGGGATTGATTTTATTGGTTATATGTGATGCATGTTTCCATGTTTTGATTAAAGTTGATCCATGTAATCGTTTGAATTGCTTGTAGAGCCTTTAATGAATGTTGTATGTGCACTGATCTTCCTTGGACTATGAAAGCCTTGGACCAAGAAAAATATGGGGGTTTCCATGTTTATTTACACAGGACTGTGAGAGCCTTAGTGTAGATTTTGACCTAGGGGGTATTGACTATGAGAGCTACACGGTGGTCGTTATGATTATTTATACTACAATGACCCAGAGGGTATTGACAGTGAGAGCTACCCAAAGGTCGTGTATAAATTTTATCGATGCCATGTGGACCCAGGGGTATTGACTATGAGAGCTTCCCAGGTGGTCATTTGATTTTGATTAGTGTTATGTTAAACCAAAGGGGTTAGACCGTGAGAACTTTCCCAGAGGGTTGTTGTGAATGTTTGATTGGATGATTGTGATAAGTCTTCCAAACCAGAGTGCAAGCTTGGACTTGGTCTTTCTTGGTTGTTTGGATAGTATTCTGAGGTGTCTGTTGTTATTATTACACGGAGGGATATAGATCTTAGGCTAGATCTTGTTATTCATTATTCAATGGTTTGAATAATTAATAAATGGAGATTAATTAAATTGAAAACTATAGGATTGTTTACTTTTGGGAACTTCCTAGTTTATTGCTTCGTTTTTTATATTTGTCTACTATATATATATTCACTGATAGTTAGGCACAGATCTTTTAGTGGTTGCCTACTGGGATTCATCTCACACCCTATTTGGGTCATGCTTTTGGACCCAAAAATATTATATGGTTTTAGGTATAGATAAGGTCAAGGGCCCTTCTACATCAAGTACTTGATTGCTGATTGGAGATGGAGAACATGGGACCAAGATGAGGCTTTCGATGTTGTTGGAGTTTACTGTTTTATGTACTTTGGTATAAGTATTGCATTTTATATCATTGTGACTTGTTTGGATGTTTTTCTAAACATATGTGACATGCATCATTTATATATGTGCTCTAGTTGTTTATTAATATCAGTCTTCCGTTGTTTACTTTTGTTATATGGTATTACTACTTTTGCTATTATTTATTATTTGTTATTCCACTGTATATACTCTACCAATTAGGGCATAGTTTCCCCAATGTCTTACCTTGGCCCTTGTTTCTAGTCAGTATCCTCTGGCATTTGTGGAAATGTTCTTGAGGTTATGTGACCAACCAGGTGCAGGGCACCCTTAGGTGGTACCCGGATCTATGATGTTACAAAGTGGTATCAAAGGTGGGTTCTTTTCTGCTTTGTCTTACTATTTGGAGCCTATAGACAGGGATATGAAGGAATGGGTAGTTGTTAATAATCTGTTCTCGGGAGTAGCTAACCCGTGTACAGGGAAAATCCAAGTTACCTTGAATATTTCAGTTTATCTGGTTTTTCAATTGTTACAGTTGATTTGATTTCACCGTTGGGGGACACACTTGTTTTATGCTATTATCATTGATATTATTGAGGTTTTATTACTATTTCAGCCTTATGAGATGAGGGTATGCCATCTCATGAACCATATAGGCACTTGGTAGAGATCACATGTCATACATTCTTGTCATGCCATTTAGGGTGCATTACTGATTGTATGGTGTTGTGATAGATGTTGTGCTAGATATGCATGTTGTTGCGATAGATGTTGTGATAAAATTCCTACCTTTTTTATAGGGTATTGGAATATATAAATTTTTATCTATATGGATGCCAAACTTTGGTCCCTTAGGTGTTATGGGCTCTCTTGGATTGGAATTTGGTGGATCATGTTGAACTTTAATTGAATTTTTTCAATTTGTAATGTGAATAAGGATGCCAAACTTTGATTCGTGGGAGTATGGGATCTCATAGGTCATAATTTTTCATGCATTGGACAAAAAAATTTAAGTTTTTAAGGGTTCTAGGGTAGTTTCAAAGGATTACATTCCAGAAACCCGGATAACACAGCGTGTGGTGTTACAAACACATTCCATGTGTTCTTCTGTTTTGGAAGAAACAGCTTTTATTAAGTACACGACATGTACTATATGTACACTTTGTGTAGTCTTTAACCTTGTGACTGACTGTGTGAGTAGAGACACAGGGTTGGGAAACTTTTGGTAGAACATTTTGTGTTTGGATTGTACACACCGTGTTGTAAGAACTGTGTATCTTGTCGTGTGACCAACGACATGGGTGAATGAAACTTAGGTTGTACACGTCATGTCCCATTCTTGCACGCCGTGTAGAGTCGATTGTGTCTCCAACCATGTGACTAAATATACAGGTGGTTAGAACATAACCAGTACACACCGTTTCTAGGGTGAACACACCGTGTAGTGTTACACCAGTGTATAAGAACTTGGGAAGGGGGGATTCAAATACATGCCATATCCTAAGAGGAACATGATGTGTGTAGGGGTGTTACATGACCAGGTTTAGCGGAGGTACATGCCCATGTAAGGCTTAAAGGGAACACATCGTATAGAGGTTATACACACTGTGTAAGCCTGTTTTGTAAAGATTGAATGTTTTCCTTATCATGTTCCATCCTTTCACTTATAATTTTTTGTCCCTGATAATATTGTATTGATGTGTGCACTTGACCTTACAGAGTCATGCCACTGAGACGTCCTCTGATTGTACACCAGATACAGGGCAACGATCAGATACCAAAAATGGTATATTAGGGACTACCAGCAGATCCTCCTATCATTCCCATTTTGACACCAGCTGTTATACCAAATGTAGGTACTGATGCACAGTTCTGTGAAGGCTTTATGAGGATGATGCTGACTTTTCAGGAAGCCCCACATCCTTCTTTGACCATGGAAGACTTGACGAGGGTGTTTCAGCAGCAACATCCTCCCACCTTTTTAGGGGATGGAGGACCATAGGCTATAGATTCATGGTTGTAGTCCATGCTTTCTATATTTGAGCATCTAGAGACGCCTTAGGAAAGGAGGGTAAAGCATGCAATATACATGTTGCGTGATTCCACCAAGAGATGGTGGGATGTTATCACACAGGCGGGACATCATCAGGATATGGCATGAATAGAGTTTCAGAGGACATTCTATAACTATTTCTATCCTGATACATTGAGGGCTAATCGATCCCAAGAGTTCATGCATTTGGAGCAGGGCGCTCTTTCAGTGATGGATTACTCTTATCATTTCACAGAGCTTTAGCACTTCGCACCCGCTTTGAGAGGTGATGAGTTATCACTTTCACTACCACAAAAATAGTTTTTCGCAGCACCCCCCTTTATCAGCGCTTTTGTTAGCGCTGATAAAGGGCCCCCCTTTATCAGCGCTTGCTTAGTAGCGCTGATAAAGGGCCCCCCTTTATCAACGCTTGCTTAGTAGCGCTGATAAAGGGGGGCCTTTATCAGCGCTTTTTTAGCGCTGATAAAGGGTCGGCTTCAAAAAAAAATTAAAAATATATTAATATATAAATATAGTTATATTGTTATATAAATATAATATATAATTTTTAAATATATTTTAGATAAGTGTAAATGTACATTTACACTTATTATACTTAATATTTAAGATATTTAGTGAAAATGACTTCTTAAAAAATTAAAAAAATATTTTTAATTAATATTTTGATAATCATTATGGAGTAATAGTCATTTAATAACAATTTGAGGACTAAAAAATTAAAAAAATTTAAAAAAGATCCAAAATATGTTGAAAACGCAACTCAAACTTCAAACGGCCATAACTTTTGATCCGAGTGTCCGTTTGAGCTCTACCACATATCAAATCGAAGCCTGCGATGAGCTATACGTCGTTGTGACTCAGGGGGACCCCAGTCAAGCGTTTTTCGAGGCCAAAAGAGGCCCAGAAGGCCTCCAAAACTGAGTTTTTTTCGGGGTACCCAGATTTTTTAACATTTTGTGGATTTTCAAACTCGTTTAAGGGGGTATTATTGGATTTTCTTGGTGGGGACTAAATTTATTCCAAGGTATTACATTCATATTGATATTATGTCTTTGAAATTTCATCCTTTTTTATAATGAACTGCTATTTATAATCAAATATATAACTATATGTACATATTTTTTATATATTCGCACCTAAAAATTAAATTTTTTAAATAAATAATTAAACATATTTACATATAAAATATATTAGCTTTATCTAAATAATAACTAATATCCATTTTATTTAAAATACCAATATATGAATATTTATATACCTATATATTAGTCTAACTATATATATATATTAATCTAACTATATATATATTAATCTAATAACTATATATATATTAATGTAACTACATATATATATATTAGTATTACTATAAATATATATATTAATATCACCATAAATATATATATTAATATCACTATATATATATTAATATAACTATATATATGTTAATATAACTATATATATGTTAATATAACTATATATAAGTTAATATAACTATATATATGTTAATATAACTGTATATATGTTAATATAACTATATATATGTTAATATAACTATATATTAATATAAATATATATTACTATACGAATAAATATAACTAAATATATATATATATAGAGATATAGATATATATTAATACCACTATATATATATATTAATATTACTATATATATTATAATATAACTATATATATATTAATATAAATATATATTACTATATGAATAAATATAACTAAATATATAAATATATATATATATAGAGAGATATCATGAATTGGAAAGCAAATCAAAATAGAGTAGTGGTAAGGGCTTAGGCGCGCAGGGGGGAGGTCTCGAGTTCAAATCCTGGTAGAGGCAGGGATGCGCGCGCATGGGGAATATTGGAGCAAGCGCTGTTAAAGGGTGGAGGTGGGTGCGTGGGGTGTAGTATAGGGGCCAAAAAGCGCTGTAAAAGGGGGGGTTCAAGCGCTATAAAAGCCCCCCCGATTGGCAGTATTTTTTAAATTTTTTTAACTTTTATCAGCGCTTTTTTAAAAGCGCTGATAAAAGGGTCCTTTATCAGCGCTAAAACGAGAGCGCTGATAAAGGAAGCGCTGATATAGGACCCCTTTATGAGCGCTAAAAAAAAGCGCTGATAAAGGGGTACTTTTATCAGTGCTGATAAAAGACCCCTTTTATCAGCGCTTTTTTTTAGCGCTGATAAAGGGGTCCTATATCAGCGCTTTTCAGAGCGCTGATAAAGGGGACCCCCCCTTTATCTACGCTGGCTTTATCAGCGCTTTTCTAGCGCTGATAAAGGCCATTTTTAGTGCTGATAAAGGCTGTGTTTGTAGTAGTGTTTCTAGTTGGTTTGAGGATGGTCTGAGGTATGACATCTGATTGCAAGTGAATGTATTTAGGCTAACTTTAGCGATGGCTATAGTGAACCAAGCACTGATTATCGAGTGTAATATAAGGGAGTTGGGAGCTGTTAGCCAAGGCAGTTCAGCATCCAGGTTTGTTACTCCTTCATTTGATAGTAGAAATAACTGTAGGGAGCCTTAGTGTGGTGATTATAGTATAAGGGATGTATCTAGAGGTATCTAGGTGAGGTGATACTAGTGCGGGAAGAGTGGGAACATGAGACCTCAGTGCCTGAGAGACCTTGTTGAGTGCCGAGCTTGTGGAAAGATGGGTCATCTTCAGTGTTTTTTCCAGTTTTTATCACTATATTCTAGTGAGAGGGGATCAGTTATGACTCCACGTTTAGGATAAGGACCACTAGTTTCTCCTCAGTCAAGGAATTAGAGTTCATCAGGCCATTTAGGCTGAGGAGGTGGTCATGGTTGTGGTTTCCAGACGGTGGGCTTTTAGTGATAACAGGGTGGATCAGCTCTGGGTGGTCAGGTAGGGTCATAGGGCCACAACACATGTCAAAATTTTGTAGTGGAGAAGACCCAGCATGAGCAGGATCCCAAACCCTCTATGGTTAGAGGTACGATTCTAGTTTCCTCAGTTTTAGCTTCTGCTCTTTTTGATATAGGGGCTTCCCATAGTTTTATATTTGTTGTCGTTATGGAGAGACTTAGGCTTTGGATCTTTAATTATAAGGATGTTATGAATCTAGACACTCTATTGGGGATTAGGATGGATAGTTTACATCAATGCAAGGAGTTCCCTCTTGAGGTTGGTGGGTGTCACTTCTTATGGGACCTCTATGTCTTACAGATAAAGGGATTCGATGTCATTCTCAGAATGGACGGGTTAGTCTCCTTTCAAACCTTTGTTGAGTGATATCATCTTAGGATGAGTTTTATATCACCAGAGGGAAGGTCCTTTATACAGAAGGGCGAATTGGATGTCCATGCGAGCCAAGATGGACCCGAGTATCATGGGTTGGGAGGAGTTATAGCCCATATTACTAGTTTATATCTAGACGACTAGGGGACTTCATAGATGGACTTTCCTCTAGTGGTGGGTCATTTCAGAGATGTCTTTCCATATAAATTTTCAGGTTTACCTCTGGAGAGAGAGGTAGATTTATCTATTGATCTTGTTCTAGGAGTGGCATCGGTGCCTATTCCTCTATATAGGATGGCAACACCAAAGTTACAAGAGATCAAGAATCAGTTAGAGGAGTTATAAGAAAATGGTTTCATCTGACCCAGTACTTCTCCTTGGGGATCACCTATTCTTTTTGAAAAGAAGGCGGATGATACCCTCAGTCTTTGTGTGAATTATCGGGAGCTGAACCAGTTGATGGTTATGAACTGATATCCCTTTCCTAGGATTGATGATCTCTTTGATCAGGTTCGAGGAGCTCGGGTGTTCTCAAAGATTTAATTGAGATTTTGTTATCATCAGTTGCATGTTATACCATCACATATACCTCTTACATATTTTCGAAGTAGGTATGGTCTATACGAATATTTGGTTATGCCGTTCAGTCTCATGAATGCGCTAGCAGTTTTCATGGCACTGATGAACCGAGTGTTCCATCCTTACTTGGATTATTTTGTGATAGTCTTTATGGATGATATCTTGGTTTACTATCACACTATACATGACCATGAAACCCATCTTGATATCATTTTGAGTACACCAAGAGGGCATCATTTATATGATAATCTCTCAAAATTCCACTTTTGGATGGACCAGATTCACTTCTTGGGTCATGTAATCTCAGAGACAGAAGTATCAGTAGACCTAGAGAAAGTGAGAGCAGTAGTTTCCTAGGAGCATCTGAAGAACGTCTTTGAGTTACAGAGTTTTCTAGGGCTGGCTAGTTACTACATGTGCTTTATACAGGACTTTTCATGCTTAGCAACGCCACTGACATGCATGACTAAGAAGGGTGCAAAGTACTTGTGGACGGAATCCTGCGACTCGGCCTTTCAGGAGCTGAAAGGGAGGTCGAATTCATCACCGATACTAGTTTTTCTAGAGTCAGTCAAGAGTTACACCATTTACTATAATGCGTTAGGTATCAGTATGGGATAAGTGCTTATGAAGGGGGAAGGAGTCATTGTGTACAGGTCTCAACAATTGAGGCCACATGATAGGAATTACCCGACGCATGATCTCAAGTTAACTGCAGTTGTGTATTCTTTACATTATTGGATACATTATCTTTTAGGAGATCATTTTGTGGTTTTCACTGACTAAAAAAGTATCAAGTATATATTTAATCAGCGTGATATGAATTTGAGACAGCGAAGGTGGGTTGAGTACCTTCAGTCCTTTGACTTTGAGTTTGCCTATACGCCTGGGAAAGGCAACATAGTGGCTGATGCACTGAGTAGGAGGACTCAGATACAGTTAGTTCAGGAGGCTAGTAATGAGTGGAAGCTTATGGATCCATTCTCTGAGATGTATTTGGAGGTTCACGATAGACAGGGGTAGATGTTTCATTCTTCTATATTTGTTACCTTTACTTTATTGGACCGAGTTCGAATGAGGAAGCTATCAGACTCCGAAGGCCTAATCCTACGAGAGAGTGTTTCAGAAGAGGACTCTACTCCTAGGTGGACCATAGGCGATGATGAGATATTGTGTTTTCATGAATGTGTATGGGTGTCAACAGACATACGTGAGGAGTTGATGCAGTATTTTTATTCCTCAGTTTGTGTTGTTCATCCTGGTTTCGCCAAGATGTATCGAGATCTACACTGTCAGTACTGGTAGAAAGGTATGAAGAGGGATGTTTCTGGTTTTTTATGATATGTTCCATCTGTCAGTAGGTGAAGGCAGAGCATCAGAAACCAGTAGGGCTTTTACAATAGTTACTCATCCTTGAGTGGAAGTGGAATGTTGTCGCGATGGATTTTGTAACAGGTTTATCGAGTTTGCCACGAGGAAATGGTGCAGTATGGGTTGTTGTTAACAGACTCACAAAGGTTTGACATTTCTTTCAAATCAAGGAGACCGTAAGTGTTGATGATCTTGGAAGGTTTTACATCCAATAGGTTGTGCATTTTCATGGGGTTCCATACTCTATCGTTTCAGATAGGGATTCTTGTTTTACTACTCGTGTATGGCAGGGACTATAGAGGGATTTAGATACAAAGGTACTTCTGAGTACAGCTTAACATCCCTAGATAGATGTCCAGTCCGATCACACGATTCAGGTGTTGGAGGATATACTCTGAGCATGCATCCTAGATTTTGGGGGTTCTTGGGAGAGACACATACCCCTAGTGGAGTTTGCCTATAATAATATTTTTCAGGCGATGATTCAGATGGAACCTTATGAGGATTTGTACAGTAGGTCATGCTGATCACCCCTATGTTGGCTGAAGTTAGGATTGGTAGCTACGTTGGGACCTCATCTTTTCCAGGAGACCACTGAGTAGGTGGAGTTGATTCGGAAGAGGATGACTACTACACAGTCTCGGTATAAATATTATGTTGATCGATGGAGATGACCTCTGGAGTTCAAGGTCGGAGATCAGGTTTTCTTAGGTGTCGCACCAAGTTTGGTACATAAGAGGATTAGAAGATAGGGGAAAATTTCACCGAGATATGTCAGGTCGTTTGAGGTTTTGTAGAGAGTCGTGTCGGTTGCCTATTAGTTGTAGTTACTGTAGACGCCGGAAAAGTCCGTTGTTCCCAAACAAAGCTCCGTATGCGGAAAGCGAGGTCATATTTGGAGCCGGAAGCATGTTTCGGAGGGCACGGAAGCCTTGCGCGGAATTTTGGAGACCCGCGCGCAAAGTTGATGAGCCGCGCGCAAACCTCCCGGGATGCGCGCAATGCGCCGGGACGGTGCGCAATTTTGCGAGCCAGTGGCCCGCGCGACTCCCTTGCGCGCCGGACCCGATTCCGCGCCCGCGAAGAGAATTCCGCGCCCGCGAACTGGATTCCGCGCCAGGGGTTGCCTATAAATATAAGGCGACCCCCGACGTTTTGAAGGTTGCCAAAATTCGAAAGGTCTCTCGTGCACGCAATCCAACCCCTTCCGCGCGCAATGCCGATCTTCAGGTAACCTCTTTTCTTTCGCGCAAGAAAGCCTCGGGGTTCGCCTTCGCGCGCAATCCCTTTGGCTCCGTTCCTTTGAATAACCCTTCACTCAAAGGCATTTGCGCGCAAAAGAAGCCTCTTGCGTGCAATTGCACCCGGGTGCGCGCAATCCAGCCCGATTGCGCGCACCCCCCTTTTTTAAGTGGCCATTCATTAAAGAATGAGCCGTTGCCCCCGCGCGCTATCCGAAGCCCGGTGCGCGCAATCTCAATCATCCGCGCGCAAAGCGCTGGCCCAATTGCGCGCCAGCCCGCCCATTTGCGCGCCGACCCGCGGTATTGCGCGCAAAGCTCCTCTTTTGCGCGCAAACCGCCAGGGTCGCCCCCTTTGACCCCCTTTGGGTACCCGCCTGCGTGGCGCCCGATGACCCTCATCCCGGGTGCCCGCACCGTGCGTTGTCTTCCCGTGCGGCCCTCCAGGCTCGCGCGAAGTGACACGGGCCTATCGGAAGCTTTTACGTCCCGCACGACGTTAAACTGCACTTCGTCCCAGCTACAAGACGTTAAACTGTACGCTATTCGTCCTGCACGACGTTAAACTGTAATTCGTCCTGCATGACGCTAAACTGCACCACGTCCTGCACGACGTTAAACTGCATACGTCCAAGCTGCATGACGTTAAACTGCCTAGCCCCCATCGTCCGCGCTGCAAGACGTTAAACTGCCAAGCATCTACGTCCTCAACACACGACGTTAAACTGTACTTCGTCCGGCAAGACGTTAAACTGTCCGCTTCGTCCTCAACACACGATGTTAAACTATACTTCGTCCGGCAAGACGTTAAACCGTCCGCATCACCTGATCCCGTGCCCCGCGCGCAGGGTCCTCCCGGTTTGGATGTGGCCCCCGCCCGCTCGTCTCTGCAGGGATGTCGGGATTGGAGTGGCCTTCGCCCACGGGGGTAGAGTGTTACAAACAGAACGAACTACGTGGACTTTGATCCCTATCTTCTAAAAAGGGTAAGTAGGAAGCCTCTCCGAGGTTCAAGCCCACCACCTGGTCGTCCCGGTCGTATTCACGTCGGTTCGTCCATCCGTGGACCCCTCCCGGGTTCACATTCGCGTCGATTCACCTATGAATCCGCCCTTGTGGGGGACTGCACATGTGTATCTCCATTGCACTTCCCCGCTGCCTTTTCCTATTTCTCCCTTCAACGTCCAGCATGACGTGAAACTGTGATTCACCCGACCGTTCCATCCCCCTCTTTGCGAGGTGGTTCGGTTCAATCCTTCTCCAGGCAGCCTCGATCTCCTTGTGAGTCGGCTAGCCAACGTCCAGCACGACGTGAAACTGTGATCCACCCGGCCGTTCCATCCCCCTCTGTGCGAGGTGGTTCGGTTCAATCCTCCGCCCGGCGGCCTCGATCTCTTCGTGAGTCGGCTTGCCGACGTCCAGCATGACGTTAAACTGTATATCCGAACTACGCTGACTTTGATCCGCGCTAACGCGCGGTACGTAGGAAGCCCCTACGGGGTCCAAGCTCTTCACTCCATCATCCATCCTAATCCTTACCCGGGACGCCACATCCCGGTGGGGTCATGCCATTTCATTCCACTCCACTTCACTCAGGAAGCTGCCCATGTGCTGGCCCCAACATCGGAGGTTCCCCGCAAGGGGTTCTGTCATCTGATCCACTCCTCGTGTTGATCAGTCCGATGTCGTCCCCGCTGGATGTTAAACTCGCGGCATACCCCGTGTTAAACATGGGAAGCTGAGGAAAACCTCAGGTAACGTAGTTCCCCGCACCCAGCGCGGGATGCCTCAGGCTATCACACCTTCGAGAAGCCCTATTAGGGACGGGAGACAGACATGCAGAGTCGCAGTGCTAAGACACGCCCCCAACACCCGGAGCCACCCGGTCTCCTCACCGCAGGTTGCTGCCCCGACCAGACTCCTTGGAACGTCCGGGCGGAAGCAGCGTAATTAACCGGTGTCCATGCAGATATGGCGCTGGGAACGAGATTCACGAACATTCTTAAATCTATGAGGGAGACCCGGATTAGGCGACGAGTTCCGAGGAGACGTCCACGGAAGGAGGAGCTGACGTCCCATCATCCCGGTTTCGATCAAGGAGCAGACGCCCCTGAATAAGGGACGGATGCCTCCCGCCTTTGGAAAGCGGGACTGCGGGGCCACAAGCCGCGCGCCCATCCCCTCGGGTCGACGGGTGCACGCGCGAACGTGTCCTGGCGGAACAGCGTAACCCGACGCACATCCGCACCGAAACAGAAAAATGGTGAACCCGACGTGAATCTCTTCTCCTCAATACGAAGACCGATGGCTTTCAGAGGTGTTGGAAGACCAGCATGTTGCTCGACCGAGCATTCAGTTTTACCCGCCAGGGGCTGGGGAAGGGAACTCGGGCACTCCGTCTCGCGACGTCGAGGGCCTGGGTCCCCCCCACGGAAGGCGTTGTGGCACTAATGGTTGGTTGTCGATTCCTTTTCCTGTCAGTATTAATGGGTTTTTCTCCCTGCCTTCAGAAATCAAGTCGCCCAATCCAGTGCCCGATCGCCACCCGCCCACTGGCGCAGGGGTAGGGAAAACACCGACGCGGCTACTCCGCGCGGTCCCGCCCGTTCCACAGCCGTCCCAGCAGCCGCAGCTGCGGGGAAACCACGCCCTCTCTCCCCCTCGGAGGTCATCCAGAGAAGGGTGATCAACAACTTGGTGCGGAGATACGAGGAAGAGGGAGTCATCCCCACCAGGGACATGGCTCGCCTAGACCTCGAGGAAGCTGCACCTCACCACCAACGCCGCCACCGAGGGCCGCGCAGGGAGGCACCGCTGCCTACCTCGACGTCCAACCGTTTCGGGAGTTTATCCCCGGAACGCTCCGACAGTTCCTTCCCCTATGCGGATGAGGTGGAAGATGCCTGGGACTACCCTATCCGAGATCCGCTCCAGGGATCCACGATAAGGGCTCCCGCCAGGCCACGGCGACACCGCCGCCAGGCCCCTCAAGTCGAAGAACGGGCGCTCCACCTGCCCGCGCCGCTCATCCCGACTCGTTTGTCCCGACGCCAACGTCGGGCACGAGCGGAAGAGGATGCCCACCTTGGGGCCCTAGCAACAGTGACCGCGTTGGCTCAAGCCACTGCTGGCTCCAGTCACCAGGCCCCTGCGCATCCTGAGCGGGGGCACTTCTATGCCCGACCTGGATCGAGGCCCCGACAGCCCCTAAGGCAGGTTGGGTTGACTCTCCTGGTTGCTGGTACAGACAATAGCCACCGCGGACCACCTCGCGGTAGCGCTATTCACCAACAGGGTCTACTCCGTGTGGCCGATCCAAGAGGCATGGGTCACCCCACCTTTCGATCCCGGCCCGGAGGCCTGCCCGGAATCATCTCTCCCCGCGTCCCCTTTGATATCTGTCCCGGTGCTCCTCGCACCTTGGTTTCCAGTCCTCTTGGCCCCAACACCGGTGCGGCCGGAGGATGCCAGGATAGAGATCAGCCATGCCCAGAAGAACCACCCAGGGGCAGGAGGGCGAGGCGTCGACGCCGAGGGAAGAATGTCACGGAATTACGGACAGAGATCCGACCGGTTCGTTTCTCTGATACAGAGGCGGAGTATGATTCGGCGACAGAGCCCTCCCCCCAATCCCGCCAGTCAGGGGCAGGGGTAGGAATGCGGCACGTCAGCCTCGTACTTCCCGAGAGCGAGATCGATATGATCCCCGCTTCTCTCCGAAGGTATATCCGGAGTAGAGAGGGCCTGGTAGACCCCCAAGGATCAAGCTTGCGGTTGGTACCGGCCCCTCTGGAAGCGCCTTCTGCCTCGATCGGAGAAGCCGGAGACTTTTTCTGGGGACCGACGGTCGAACCACGATCTAGTGCACCCTCGGCGAGCACCGAGGCTACGGCTGGATATTCGCTCGCTGGCCCGTCCTATCGTGATGTGGTAGCCGGGGCACCGCCACCCTCAGAGGGCGGCCCGAGATATGGAGGCCAATCGGCCTGCTCACCGTATTCACCGCCGGCCAGCCCGTCGGCCCGGCGGCCCGCCTCGGCACCACTGCCGGTTTCCCGTCCATTCCCAGTCGTTGAAGAGGACCAAGGAGACCTGAGTCCCGAGTTTGAGTCGTGGAGCTTCTGGACCGTCCTTGCAGAGGGCCACTTCCTCGAGAAGTTTTGGCCAGTCGCAGGACCGGACTTTTTATGCACCCGAATCGCTCACCCCGGATGAGTTCGAATGCTTCCGCCGAACTCTCCGGGAGACTCACTCCCGTCTTCACTGCCTACAAATGCCATATCCCGGGAGTCAAGTGCACCTGGAGGATATTGGTGAGCAGTGCCGTCAAATTGACCTGGCCACGCTCCCCGCGGTTCGGCACCCCGGGTCATTTGGGCACCACGAGGCCCTCCAACAACGATGCGTTGAGTGTTTTCAAGTACTTCCGCAAGGTTATCGAGGAAGCCACTCCCCACGTGTATATCCGTGGATGGGGGCAGTACACTGCCCTAGGCTTCAGTGCGATTCGCCGACAGCCCGATTCACTGGGTGGCCCTGAGGGTACATCCCTAGGGACAGAAACGGTCAATATGGCTGACCTGTTGGGAGAGGGGAACGGTTTGGAACTTCTCGACGGGGGCTCTCCCCCGAAGACAAGCCGTTGTTGGATCCATCGGCGAGAGTTACTCGTCACCAGAGGAGCCTCCTGGGTCTCCCCGCACCCACTGAAGCACTGACGTTGAGCAGAAACGTCAGCAAAGGTAAAGAGCACGGTGAGGCTATAAAGCCCACCGACCCATCTGCCTCCATGCAGAGGGCAGATGAGGATCCCGAGAAGGTTATGCTATGTCAACAGCTCGCCGAGCAGAAGAAGTTAGTTGACCAGCTCCTCGCCGAGCGCGCTGCAGAGCAGCGGCCTGACTACGGTGATCCTAGGCCAGGACAGCAGGGACAGGAACAACCACCCCTCGATGAGGCTCTCCCGGGCAACCGTGATTATGCCGTGTTCGCCGACAGGAGAGAGGCCATCGCCTATGGCAAGAGGGCACGGTATGTTTCACCACACCCTCCCGAGTGGCGTGACTACCTGAGAGACCCCGCTCGGATTCCTCCCGCTGCCCCAAGGGCCGCTCCGCCCGCCATCCCACGAGCTGCCGAGTTCGACGACCCGGTCGACGACCCGATTGAAGGGCCATGCAATGCGCTCGTGGTTAGAGATCCTCGCCAGGACTGGAACCCATGTCCAGATGATCCGATGGCGGCACTCATCGCCCGCTTGGAAGCCTTGGAGACTCGGCAAGTGGCAATCCCACCGGACGGCAAGCCATACCCAGCATGGGTGGATGACATGCCGGCGCCTCCGGGATTCAGGAATCCCACTTTTTCCCCCTTCAACGGAACTGGAGATCCGCCACAACATTTGTCCCATTTCAACTCTAGGTGCGGGCCTATGTTGGGGACTCCGGCGCAGCAAGAGGCCGCTAAGATTCGCTGCTTTGTCCAGACACTGGAAGGGCCAGCATTTTTCTGGTACAGCCAGCTCCCCGTCGGGTCGATAACTTGCTGGGAGGACCTTCGTAGACAATTCCTCTACCAGTTCAGTTCCACGACCCGGAAGACGAGTATCGCAGACCTCTTCAAGTGCAAGCAGAGGCCTGATGAGCGAGTCGCGGACTTCGTCGCCCGATGGAAGGGTCTCACGTATTCCCTTGACATGCCATTGACTCAGGAGCAGTTGCTGACAATGTGTGTCGGGAACGTCAAGACCGAGCTGGTCCCTTCCTTGATCACTCAGAATTACCCTGGAGGGTTCAGGGACTTCTCAGACAAAGCTCAACGTCTTGAGGAAGCCCTGCAACAGGCCAGCCAGGCACACCCGCTGCCTCCTATGATTCCTGCAAGGAGAGCCAGCAGGGCTGAGCGCGCTGTTGTTGCCCAGATAGAGGCCCCCAGGCCGCTGGAGCTGCTGCCAGCGAGACCAGCTCCACAGCCTCACAGGAATCCGCCTCCACGGGCTCAGTTCCCGGCCCAGCAGCGGCAGCCTCAGAACCGGCCGGCCCCTCCGCGTAATGTACCGCCACAACCCAGACGAGATAATCAGGGTCCACCTCCTCGGCAGGCCCCTCCAGCCCCTCGTCAAGACCACACTCCCAGGGGCCCGCGATACCTGACCTACTCATTTCATGAGGATCAGGTCCCCGGTTATTTCTGGAGCGCCCTGGAGCAGAGGATTGTGCGACTGCCTGAGTGTTGGAGGCCAGAGGAGGCACATCTCACGGATAACCCCCGCTACTACCCTTACCATCGGGCCCTGGGACACACCATCCAGCGGTGCTATGTGTTTAAGGATTGGCTCCAAGACCAGATTAACAACAATGTAATCAGGTTGGGCCCAGCTCCGGCACAAGTGGCGGGCATGTTCATGGGATCAGATGACGATAGCGGCAATGAGGACGAATGGTAGCTGGTCTCCGACCGCGGATCCCAGAAGTATAAAAACTGGATGGCCCGCAAGACGATCGTTCGCGCCCATGGAATCATCCGTGCACGCTTGAATCAGCCTGAGCCCCCAGAATCTGCGGGTGCTGCTTCAGCATCGTCATCCCAGCCTGCCTCTTCCGAGAAGAGCAAACGGCGGCGGCGTAAGAAGGAAGAGCGCGCCCCGCCAGTTCCGCCATTATCCCGCACTCTCGGTGATTTCATGCCCCCGGAGATGGGGATCACTCCTCGGATCCGCCCAGTGGTGAATGATTCGTCCGATGAAAGTGTTGGGTACGCTTCAGTTAATACCGTCGAGCTGGTAAATCCCTTTTCGGTTCCCGACGTTGAAGAACACTAGGTGGACCTCCCTAGTGTCCCCGGTCGTCGCCACCGTCGGAGGAGCCGCAACAACAGGAGTCGCCGGGGCACAACAGTTGGTACCTCCAGCTAGGCCATGCACGCCACTGAGACTCGACAGCAGGCTCAATATCGAGCTCAGCGTGCGCAGGCCCCCCATCCGGGGATGACGGATTCGCCTCCGCCACTGTTTGTGGTGTGGGACCAGGCAGAACCGCCTCAGCCGCGTCGCGATCAGCTCCGCCCGGCCACGAGTCCATCCCGGCCTCCTGGCCCCAGTACAGTGACTACTTCTCGGGCTTCAACCAATGAACAGCGAGATGCGCCAAGCACCAGTCGGCCGCCGGCCCAACCGGCAAGGCCCGTCATGCTTCCAACCGCAGAGCAACCTCCTGCAACCAGGGGCTCGTGCTTGGCCAAAAAGTATGATGTCCTGAAGCACTTGGCCGACATCCCAGCGAGACTCTCCATCCTTGAGGCTCTGCGCATGTCATCTGAGATGCGCGAGGCACTCGCTGAAGCCCTGAAGAGCCCCCTCCAGTTTGAGACAGAGGTTGCGGCTGCAGAGGCCTTTCACGCCGAAACGATTGAGGACACCGAATGCCAGGCAGTTATCTCGTTCTCTGGTAAGGATGAAGACCCTCCTATACAGGGGCACATTCGTCCGCTGTATGTTACCGGCCAGTTCAATGGCCTTGAAGTCCGACGTTGTCTTGTCGACACGGGGTCCGGGATTAACCTGATTCCAACTCGGACGCTCCGGAGATTGGGGTTGTCTGAGGATGACTTGATCCCCTCCGACCTCAGGATCCAGGGGTACGACCACACCGAGCAAACTCCGGTCGGCAAGATACGTTTGAAGACCCAGTTCGGTGACTTGGTTTCCAACACCGAATTCATGGTGGTCTCTCAGGACACTGCATATAACGCATTGATGGGCAGGCCATGGCTCCACCTTCATGCGGCGGTTCCCTCGTCATACCACCAATGCCTCAAATACTCCCTTAATGGTCGAGTAGGCGTGCTTCAGGGAGATGCCTCTCCTTTTGCCTCATGTGAAGCCCGCTATCTGGACGCGGAATATTACAAGAGCAAGGATAAGCAGATCCTGGCAGGTGAGGTCGAGCCTGTCGCTGTTGCAAGTGATCCCTGGGAAAGTTTGGATGACGCTTACGTCCTCCCGATTCAACGGTTGGACGTAGCCATGGTCTCGACGGCTTGTGAGTCTCCTGATGAGATGACCGTGACCGCCCGTGCCAGCACCAGCGGTCCAGCAGGATCTGGTAGCCCTAATGCAGTTGCCAACGCAGTCTCTGTTGGGTCGGAATAAAAGCGAGGAATGATGGCAAGAGGGGGGGTGAATTGCCTTTTAAAAAAAATGATTAACAAATTAAAATCAAAGTAAAGAATGCAGCGGAAAGTAAAGAGGCAAGACACAAGAAATTGATAACGGAGTTCAGCCAAAAACCTGGCCTACGTCTCCGCTCCCAACTCAACCGTTGAGAGATTCCTACCGCTTGCTTTTCAATGGTTTTAGCAAGAAACCCACTAGGCTTTGAGGTAGCACTAGGACCTATTACAGCTTGATTTTTGTGGTTTAGCAAGAACCCACTTGCTTTTGATGGAATAGCAAGAACCCACTAGCCTTTTTAACGGGTGAAGGCTAGATCACCGAAACACAAGCCTTTTAAAAGGAAAGGCTTGAAGAAACCTCTTCACACCTTAATGGTGGTGTGAAACCCAAAAGAAAGGGAGGATGAGAAAAGGGTTGGGGTTTGTAGGCACAAACCCAATTTTAAGCTCAAAATATATAAAACAAGAAAAACCGTGATTGGGAAGACTTGGGCGCCAATTGGATGATGGAGTTGATGTAGCGTGCTCTCCCAAGCTTCTTGAGGTGCTCCTTGGATATGGAAGTGTGTTGGAGCAGGATGGGTTCCTTGGAGGAAGTCCGCCGGAGGTACGCCAAAGATGGAAGATGTGTACGGTGGCTTCACAATTGTTCCGGTTGGTGTCCGGGGCTTCCTTGGCCTTTATTTATAGGCATGGAACCCTTGGGGAGTCTTCGGAGCCGTCGGGAAAGGCCTCGGAGCCGTTGGAGGCCAAAAGAAGGTTGACTGGTCAAAGCCAACGGCTAGTTTGACTGGGCTACCGGCTGGCCGGTACAGCTCCACCGGCTGGCCGGTGCCTTGGTAGAGAAGAAGAGTCTTGATACAGGCTCTACCGGTCGACCGGTGGAGGAGCCACCGGCTGGCCGGTGGCAAGACAGTAGCAAACACTATTTGGGCTGGGTGCCACAGGTCGACCGGTGACAGAGCCACCGGTCGACCGGTGGAACCTGGCAGTGGGCAATCCCTCTGCCAGTTCCACCGGCTGGCCGGTGCTATCACACCGGTTGGCCGGTGGACTGAATTTCAGTCCATTTCTTGTCCATTCTTGGGCCAATCCTTTGGAAACCTTGTGCCTTTCAATCAAAAACACTTCAAACAATGTTAGATAAACATGAAAGTGATTGTGATCATGAAAATTAAACCACGAGGGGATACGAGAGGTACAACAATCTCCCCCTATTTTGATGATCACAATCACCAAAACAATTAAAGTAAAAAACTGAAATTGAAAGGAAATGCAAAGCATGATGAAAAAGGATTCTCCCCCAATCAATCAAGAAATTTCTCCCCCTTTGTGATTATCAAAATAGAATGGGGCATAAAACTTGATTGAGGGAAAGCTTTGAAAAACAAGATAGAGATTTTTAAACCAAATGAAATTTGAAATTTGAATTGAAAGTTTTGAATCAAAAAATTGAATAACAGTTTGAATTGAAAGTTTTGAATGAAAATTGAATAGAGAATTTTGAATTGAAAAATTTGAAACCAAGAGTTGAAATTGAAAGTTTGAATAGAAAGTTTTGACAAAAACAAAGCTAACTCCCCCTAAATAAAAACAATAAATCACCGGGGAAAGGAGAATATTTTTGGCCCGGAGAGACTCGCTAGAAGGGATTTTTCAATCCATACTTGTCTCATGGCGGGTCTTCTCCTATAGAATTCGTCCGAAAAGTAAAAAGATTTGGGTTGACCGTACCGGGCATTTTTGCAATTACACTCATAAATTAGGTGCCCGGGTTCTTTGCAATAGTTACAAAATTTGAAACTAGAGCTCCCCCTTACAAAAACAGTTGGAGCATGGGAGGAGGAAGCTATATTGGTGTAGCCAAGTCCATTGGTGGTTCTAGAAACACGTTGAGAACCAAGGAGTTTGGACAAATTTTGTTCACCTTGGGTGAACTTGGCTAGAGTCACTCTTAGATCTTTGATGGTTGATTCCATGGAATCAACATTTGGGAAATTTTGGATTTTAAGGGAGAGTTCCTCCTTCTCTTTGAGAAGTTGGTCTTTTTCGGAGGAAAGTTTTTTGAAAGACTTTTTTAAAGCAACAAATTTTGAAGATAGTTCATGAAAACCATTTTCAAGTTGGTCTCTAGCGTATTGGAGATCCTCATAGGATAAATGATTTAAAGAATTTGAATTTGAAGAACAAGAGGATGAGGAGTCGGAAGATGTTACCTCATGACATGCCATTAGGCATTTCGTACCGTTGTCGCTCGAGGAGGAGGAGGAGGATGAGGTGTCACTCCATGTGGCCTTGAGGACCTTTTTCTTTCCTTTGTCGTTTGGCGTGGCCCGTTTTTTGTTGAGTGGGCAATCGGGCTTGTAATGGCCCTTTTCGCCGCACCCGTAGCATTTTACCTTGGGCTCCGATCTTGCGGTGGGTTCTTGCTTTGGAGCCTTGCTAGTACCTTCATGGGTTAGCTCTAAATATTTCCAAATATCATAAGAGGTAGTGCAAGAAGAAATACAATTAAAAACATTACGGTCTAGACCACAATGAAGAGCGTTCATGGCTTTGCCATCAAGCTCAAAATAAGCAATGTCATTGGGGGTCCATTTAGACTCATCGGGAGAAGAGAGCGTAAAACCATGCATAACAATTCTATAAATTGGATAACCAATACTTTTTAAAAAAGTGGTCATGCGGGTTTTCCAAAAAGAATAGTCGGTTCCATCAAACAATGGAGCACGACCCAATGAATGACCTTCAGGGGATTGAGAGGAAGAAGCGGTAGAAGCCATCAAAAAATAGGATCTTTAATTTGAAACCGGTTAGGGAATTATTCAAAAACGCCCTTTGATACCAATTGTTGGGTCGGAATAAAAGCGAGGAATGATGGCAAGAGGGGGGGTGAATTGCCTTTTAAAAAAAATGATTAACAAATTAAAATCAAAGTAAAGAATGCAGCGGAAAGTAAAGAGGCAAGACACAAGAAATTGATAACGGAGTTCGGCCAAAAACCTGGCCTACGTCTCCGCTCCCAACTCAACCGTTGAGAGATTCCTACCGCTTGCTTTTCAATGGTTTTAGCAAGAAACCCACTAGGCTTTGAGGTAGCACTAGGACCTATTACAGCTTGCTTTTTGTGGTTTAGCAAGAACCCACTTGCTTTTGATGGAATAGCAAGAACCCACTAGCCTTTTTAACGGGTGAAGGCTAGCTCACCGAAACACAAGCCTTTTAAAAGGAAAGGCTTGAAGAAACCTCTTCACACCTTAATGGTGGTGTGAAACCCAAAAGAAAGGGAGGATGAGAAAAGGGTTGGGGTTTGTAGGCACAAACCCAATTTTAAGCTCAAAATATATAAAACAAGAAAAACCGTGATTGGGAAGACTTGGGCGCCAATTGGATGATGGAGTTGATGTAGCGTGCTCTCCCAAGCTTCTTGAGGTGCTCCTTGGATATGGAAGTGTGTTGGAGCAGGATGGGTTCCTTGGAGGAAGTCCGCCGGAGGTACGCCAAAGATGGAAGATGTGTACGGTGGCTTCACAATTGTTCCGGTTGGTGTCCGGGGCTTCCTTGGCCTTTATTTATAGGCATGGAACCCTTGGGGAGTCTTCGGAGCCGTTGGGAAAGGCCTCGGAGCCGTTGGAGGCCAAAAGAAGGTTGACTGGTCAAAGCCAACGGCTAGTTTGACTGGGCTACCGGCTGGCCGGTACAGCTCCACCGGCTGGCCGGTGCCTTGGTAGAGAAGAAGAGTCTTGATCCAGGCTCTACCGGTCGACCGGTGGAGGAGCCACCGGCTGGCCGGTGGCAAGACAGTAGCAAACACTATTTGGGCTGGGTGCCACAGGTCGACCGGTGACAGAGCCACCGGTCGACCGGTGGAACCTGGCAGTGGGCAATCCCTCTGCTAGTTCCACCGGCTGGCCGGTGCTATCACACCGGTTGGCCGGTGGACTGAATTTCAGTCCATTTCTTGTCCATTCTTGGGCCAATCCTTTGGCAACCTTGTGCCTTTCAATCAAAAACACTTCAAACAATGTTAGATAAACATGAAAGTGATTGTGATCATGAAAATTAAACCACAAGGGGATACGAGAGGTACAACAGTCTCTCCCGTGGACGATCCCTCCCTGAGTGGAGAGGACGTGGAAGATGCACCCCCAGCCTTTGAGGAGGGCGTCCTCGCCACGGTCGATGAGTTAGTACAAGTGAACCTTGGAACCGAAGCAGATCCAAGACCCACTTTGGTCAGTGCCGCCATGCCCTCTGAGGAGCGACAGCAGTACGTGGACTTTCTCAGGCAGCACCGTGATGTGTTCGCTTGGGGCTATGACGAGATGCCGGGGCTAGATCCTCAGGTAGCCGTCCACCGCCTTGGTCTCCCGGCGAACCATCGCGGGTTCAAGCAGCCTCCCAGGAAGATGCACCCATTTCACGGTGCCATGGTTGAGGCCGAAGTTGACAAGATTATCAAAGCCAACTTCGTGAGGGAAGTTCAGTACCCCAAATGGTTGGCCAACATTGTGCCGGTCAGGAAGAAGAACGGGCAGATCAGAGTCTGCATCGACTTCCACGATCTCAACCGCCACTGTCCGAAGGATGATTTTCCCCTTCCAGTGACAGAGCTGTTGATTGACGCCACGGAAGGGTTCCAAGCCCTCTCCTTTATGGATGGATACTCCGGATACAACCAAATCCAGATGGCCCCTGAGGATGAGGAGTTCACTGCCTTCAGGGCCCCCCAAGGTACCTTTTGTTACCAGGTCATGCCTTTCGGCCTGAAGAATGCAGGTGCCACCTATCAACGGGCGATGCACCACATATTCAAGCCAATCCTCAGCACACTGGTGGAATGCTACGTCGACGACTTGGTAGTCAAATCGCGCCAGCGTCAGGACCATCTCAAAGATCTTGAGAAAGTGTTCGGCTTCCTCCGGTCTCGCTGCCTGAAGATGAACCCGTTGAAGTGTGCCTTCGGGGTCACCTCTGGAAAGTTCCTTGGATTTGTGGTAAGATACCGAGGTATTGAGATCGACCCAGAGAAGATCAGGGCGATTAGCCAGATGCCTCCCCCAGGTAACATCCGGGAACTGCAAGGGTTCCAAGGCCACTTAGCCTATATACGCCGATTCATTGCGAATCTGGCCGGCAAGTGTAAGCCCTTTTCTCGGCTCATGAAGAAAGGTGCCACCTATGTATGGGATAAAGAGTGTCAGAACGCTTTCAAGGAAATCAAGCAGTACCTGCTGCAACCTCCGGTTCTGATGCCGCCTGTATCCGGGAAGCCGCTGGTCCTCTATGTGACCGCCCTGGAACGGTCCCTGGGTGCCCTTCTCGCCCAGAAGAACAACGAGGGAACAGAGAATAGCCTCTATTACCTCAGTCGCATGCTCCTCGATGCGGAAGTAAGGTATTCCCCCATCGAGAAGAGCTGCCTGGCGCTCGTATTTGCCGTACAGAAATTATGGCACTACTTGCAGCACCATGAGGTACAGTTGGTTTCTCGGGTAGACCCGTTGAAATATATCCTGAGCCGGCCTATGTTGACTGGCCGTCTAGCGCGGTGGGCTGTGATTCTCCAGCAGTTCGACATCGGGTATGTGTCTCAGAAGGCCATCAAAGGGCAAGCATTGGCAGACTTTCTGGCTGCTCACCCAACCTCCACGGATCAGCCACTGGATCTAGGCTTTCCTGATGAGGCCATTCTCTCGGCCGATCATGCCGGTCCATGCTGGCAGATGCACTTTGACGGTGCCTCCCGGAGCCCCACTGGTAGAAGACTTGATAATCCTAAGCTCAAGAGAGTGGGCTTGGGTATCGTCTTCATTACCCCGGAGCGAGTCGTACTGCCATACTCTTTCCTGTTGTCAGAGGGCTGTACCAACAATGAGGCGGAATACCATGCCCTCATCACCGGCCTCGAGTTAGCTCTCGAGATCGACGTGCCCCATCTGTGTGTGAAAGGGGACTCTGAGTTAGTCGTTAAGAAGATCAATGGCGACTATGTTGTCAGGAAGCCGGAACTTGTGCCATTACTGGAGTGCACCCTCCTTCTGATGGCCCGGTTCCCTTCTCGGCCAGAAATTGTCCACATTCCCCGGTCGCAGAACGGTAGAGAAGATGCTTTGGCCAGCCTTGCTGCATCACTTGCGGAGCCTGAACAAGATAACCTGACCATCCGCGTGACGCGCCGCAGGCTCATCGCTCCCGTTACCCCGGAGGGAGATCGCGACCCGTCGGTAAGTAATCTCACCGCGGTTGCCCCTGTGCCCGGAGCCCCGAGTACCCCAGATATGGCAGTCGAACCAGCCCCTGATTGGAGGACGCCTTTGGTTGAGTACCTCCAACATGGCATTCTCCCGCCGGATCGGGCCGAGCGCGAGCGAGTTCGACGCCGCGCATCGCAGTTTGTCCTCCAGAGCAGTCCCGACCTGGATCAGATCCTCTATAGATGCAGATTTGATGGTGTTCTCCTCCGTTGCCTTCAGGGAGTTGAGATCCCATGAGTCATGCGAGAGGATCATGCTGGTTCATGCAGTGCCCATCAGACTGGGCCGAAGCTGTCCCACCAGATTCGGAGGTTGGGATACTTCTGGCCCTCCATGATCCATGACTGCATCGAGTATGCCAGGAGGTGCCATGCGTTCCAGGTTCATGCGAACTTTGTGCATCGGCCGCCGGAGCCTCTCCATACCACCAGGTATTCTTGGCCCTTTGCAGTCTGGGGGATGGACGTTGTGGGACCCTACCCGCCGGCGATGGCTCACCAGTGCCGGTTCATTCTGACCGCCACGGACTTCTTCTCCAAATGGGCAGAGGCGATTCCGCTTAGAGAGGTCAAATCCTGTTCGATCGCTGACTTCGTGACCTCCAACATCATTTATCGATTTGGGGTGCCTCACGCTATCCTCACGGATAACGGAGCTAATTTCCGAGCAGCCGAGTTGAAGAAGTTGTATGCCAAGTATAACATTCACTCGAACCATACATCTCGCTATCATGCGTAGGCGAATGGACAGATCGAGGCGTTTAACAAGACCCTCTCTAACATTCTGCAAAAGATGGTTGGTCAGAACAAGAAGAGTTGGCCAGACAAGCTCCCCAACGCCCTCTGGGCTTATCGGACGACGACTCGCAATTCCACCCAGATGACCCCTTATTCCCTGGTGTATGGAGCTGAGGCCATCCTGCCCATTGAGATCCAGTTACCGTCCTTGCGCACTGCGGTCTATGACCAGAAAGCGCCGGACAGAGCTGCTGAAGCCCGTCTAGTCGAGTTGGAAGCACTGGATGAGAATAGACTTCGCGCCTTGCAGAACTTGGAGAGGCATCAAAGAAGAATGACTCGAGCTTTCAATAAGAAGGTTCGCCTTCGCTCCTTCCTGCAGGGTGACCTAGTGCTAGCCCTAAGAGCGCCAATGATCCCCGGCAGGAAGCCACCCAAGTTGGATCCCAAGTGGGAGGGACCTCTTGTCGTCCACAAAGTTTATCCCAATGGCGCGTACTCCCTAGAGACTATGGATGGTGAGCGTGTCATTCCTCCCACCAACGCTAGGTTCCTCAAGCAGTACTTTGCCTAACTGCACTACGTCCAAGCTGCACGACGTTAAACTGCCTAGCATATCGTCCACGCTGCAAGACGTTAAACTGCCAAGTGTTTCGTCCAACATGACGTTAAACTGTACAACGTCCAAGCTGCACGATGTTAAACTGCCTAGCATATCGTCCACGCTGCAAGACGTTAAACTGCCAAGTGTTTCGTCCAACATGACGTTAAACTGTACAACGTCCAAGCTGCACGACGTTAAACTGCCTAGCATATCGTCCGCGCTGCAAGACGTTAAACTGCCAAGTGTTTCGTCCAACATGACGTTAAACTGTACCTCGTCCAAGCTACAAGACGTTAAACTGTTTGGCATTCGTCCAACACGACGTTAAACTGTACTACGTCCGAGCTACAAGACGTTAAACTGTTCAGCATTCGTCCTGCATGACGTTAAACTACCTCTCAAGAACTACGTGCGGCTTGATTCCCATCCTTATGGGATACGTAGGACTGCCTGAACATTCATGTTTCAGGCCCAGCCCCATCCTTCGGGAATTTCCATCCCACCTCGGGCCCTTGTCCCAGTTGCCTCTGGGTATGTGGCGTATGGTGTGGACGCGGGGCTACGCCCTCATTCACGTCAGTTTGCTCGCCACGCTGTACGCCCCCCACGTTTGGGGATGCCTTCTGCTCCCCCCTTGTTTTCTCTTTTCGTCCTGCATGACGTTGAACTGCACTTCAAGAACTACGTGCGGCTTGATTCCCATCCTAATGGGATACGTAGGACCGCCTGGACATTCATGTTTCAGGCCCAGCCCCATTTCTCGGGAATCTTTATCCCGCGTTGGGCCTCTGGCCCCAGTTCCCCTCCTTTTTGTGCGAGGCGTGTGGCGTGAGCGGGGGATTATGTCCTCATTCATGTTGGCCTGCTGGCCGCGCCGTACGCCTCCCCCCGTGTGTGGAACTACCTCACACCCTCATCGTCCTGCATGACGTTAAACTGCCTCTCAAGAACTACGTACGGCTTGATTCCCATCCTTATGGGATACGTAGGACCGCCTGAACGCTTGTGTTTCAGGTCCAGCCCCGTCTCTTGGTTGATCACGGGGATCTGCTGTCTTTTGGTTGCTCTCAGGGTGAGTCCTCCGACCCTTTCCGGTGATCTGTTAACATGTTTTGGGTACTTTGGTCTATGACCCGTAGTGTCGGATGCAATCCCGGCAAGTCCTGTGTTGCTTGTCGGGTCGTGCGCTTCCTCTTGTTCGAGCCTTTACTCAAAGGGATCCTCGTTAGCGGTTTGGGTACGATGCCTCAGTGCTCTCCTACCGCTCCGGGTCGATTTACTGGCGGGTCCTGGGCCGCAAATCGATATGAATCCTGCGATTGAGCGGTTGATGCTCGTTTTCTTTCCTCGTTCTAGGCTGACGCGATCAGATGTTGTGTTGCGAATATGGTCAGCGACATCCTTGATCGCCATGTCGGCTCTTTTAGGCTCCGAACATTGGTTGCGCGGTCCTCATCACACTCCGCCTTTGTGCGTTGTAGTGGAATCTCGACACTCTCTTCATACTGACCTTCAGTACACCTTTACACGTTAGGCAGGCCAACCAGGGTAATGGTGTCTGTCGAGGCTCCCACGATCTGAGCACCAAGGATATATGCTGATGTCCTCCATAAGGGCCATGTGTAGCTGGACCCTCGTCCCCATAAGGAGGAAGGAGTCGCCCGAACAATCGCGTTTTGGGCCCAGTATATCTGGAGGCTAGCATCTCTGCCCCTCGGGTGATGGACATACGCAGGCCCCTATCCCAGGATCCTTCTCCTGGAATCGTGCGTGACCGCAGGGCTGGGTATGTTCCCACCTCCGCTGAGTCTGCCGTATCGCGATAAGCGGATTCCTCCATGGTCCGAGCCACACGACCTTAAACTGTGTTGTCTGGTCCTACCACATGACCGTAAACTGTGATCGTCTTGGCCGCCCGACAAGAAACGGCACTGCATCGTGATGTTCTCCTCAGGGGACACTCACGTTGGGCGCTGGTTAATAACCACGCCATTCATCAATGCCTTTCATGGCTTGATTATTGTGGCGACGCCAGGGATTCCTTAATCACAGGCATGTCGCTGCACAAAGAAAAACCATCCATCTTTAAGGAAAAACAAGAAATATCAAATACCGCTTTTTCTGTGTGCGAGGGTCAGACCCGCACCCTTCCCCGCGCTGGTGCCCGATTGTGTTGCGCCGCGCTTCAAGAACTACGTGTGGCTTGATTCCCATCCTTATGGGATACGTAGGAACGCCCGGATGTTTGAAACTTCGGGTCCAG
The DNA here is from genome assembly GCA_963277665.1 of Viscum album. Lineage (NCBI taxonomy): Eukaryota > Viridiplantae > Streptophyta > Magnoliopsida > Santalales > Viscaceae > Viscum > Viscum album. Next base: position 168,643,278 of record OY728148.1, read on the forward strand.
CCCCCCACCTCTTAGAGATTCCCCCTTCTCTGGGGAATCCGCCGCCTTCAGGCCACCCTCAAGGCGTGTCCCTCGACCCCTTGTAGTGGTCCACTGGTGTCAAGAGTACTCTGGTTTATTGCCATGAGGGTCAGGTTCAGCTTGGTCAGGTTCCTTCCATTTTCAGGCTTCGTGCTCCCTTTCATTCGGACCCATCGCCTACGCCATGGGTGGAGCCCCCATGAACGGTTTGGACACAATGCCTCAGTGCTCTCCCACCGACTCGGGCTAGTGCCCCCAATGGCCTCGGGCAGCAAATCGATATGAATCCTGCGATTGAGCGGTCGATGCTCGTTTTCTGCCTCATTCCATCAACGGTTAGTGCGATATTGATGCTGATTTTCCGCCACGGTCGGCAGTACTCCCATATCGTTACGCCGGTGCCCCCGGTCCTTGAGTGAATGGCCGCATGATTCACATTACATTTTCCACCCCCCATTCTGAACAGGCAAAATCTCGACACTCTTGACACTATCCCTCAGTGCATCTTCGCATATCCAGGGGATAGGACCACGATGTGGCGTACTTGAGGTTCCTATGGTCCGAGCTCTAAGACCTTAAACTAAGATCTACCCCTATGGTCCGAGCTCTAAGACCTTAAACTAAGATCTACCCCTATGGTCCGAGCTCTAAGACCTTAAACTAAGATCTACCCTTATGGTCCGAGCTCTAAGACCTTAAACTAAGATCTACCCCTATGGTCCGAGATCTAAGACCTTAAACTAAGATCTACCCCTATGGTCCGAGCTCTAAGACCTTAAACTAAGATATACCCTTGTGGTCCGAGCTCTAAGACCTTAAACTAAGATCTCCCCAAACGGGGTTCTGCGTCCTGCATGACGTGAAACTGCACTTTCAGAACTACGTGTGGCTTGATCTCCAGCCTGATGGAGTACGTAGGAATGCCCGGGCATTTCAACTCGGGTCCAGCCTCAGGGATCGCTAAGTCCCGCCCCTCCTCGTCGCCGGCCGTCTGGCCTGACTTCGGGTAGAGTGGTGCAGTTGTGATATTCTCCCCGATTCAGCTCGGGATGCCCCATCGCAATGATGGGAAGCGACAGTTTCCTCGTCAAAGAGGTTATGTCTGAGAATTGGGGTGATTCACGGCCAGATTAGTGCATTCGCCTAATACGCTTTCCCCACGGTGGCGCAATTTTGGGAGCGTTGGATTCTGTCCGAACAAATCGTCACTTCGCCCCACGCTTCGCATGCCCTGTTGATCTGGATTTCCACCCTTGTGCCTGAAGGAACCCCCAAAGCAGCATTGATGATGACATGTGATCCGCCTCCTGCAATATGAATGATGACCTTCGGTCCATCTATTGCGGTAGTATGGTTGATTGATCCATTGTCCGCTTGCCGTCTCGGGCATTTCCTGGAAGGCCGACCGTTGTGGATTTCTGAATTCGGGACACGCGATTCACCCTTTCTCATTTCCCTATGTTCGGGCAAAATCTCAACGCCCCTAGCGTTGTCCTGCTCGTGTGTCGGAACAAGTTGGGGGGATGATACATTGATTAGGCTTGAGGTCTCCTTTCCTAGGAATGACCTCCCTCTTTTCTTTAAGAATCCAGGTCCAATTACGGATGCCTGAAGCTTGGTTAACGCTCCCGCGAGACAATGAATTGTGGTCGAGCATGTTAAGCCAAAAGATGCAGATAAATATGGTGATTCATACAAATGGATCGAAATATTGAGTAGCGGAAGAAAATGTTCTGGGAGTGGCAAAAACAAATCCCCTAGGGATTAGCGTGCTGGATAAGTCTTTCTAACGCCGCTACCCTTTGGCTGGCGGCCTCCAGAGCTGCTTCTCGCTCTCTGCGTGCCCTCTCCTCGTCGGCGGTCGCAGCACGCAGTTCGTCGATTCTGGCCTGTGCATGCTCCCGCTCGACTTGAATTGTGACCATATGTTGGCCCGCCTCCACGCCACCCAGGACTTCGGCATTCCGACGTCTCCCTCGGAACCCGATCGTTGCGACCTCTCGCCGATCAGATTCCGAGGGGGGGATTTTGTAGACGCCGGAAAAGTCCGTTGTTCCCAAACAAAGCTCCGGATGCGGAAAGAGAGGTCATATTTGGAGTCGGAAGCATGTTTCGGAGGGCCCGGAAGCCTTGCGCGGAATTTTGGAGACCCGCGCGCAAAGTTGATGAGCCGCGCGCAAACCTCCCGGGATGCGCGCAATGCGCCGGGCCGGCGCGCAATTTTGCGCGCCAGTGGCCCACGCGACTCCCTTGCGCGCCGGGCCCGATTCCGCGCCCGCGAAGAGAATTCCGCGCCCGCGAACTGGATTCCGCGCCAGGGGTTGCCTATAAATATAAGGCGACCCCCGACATTTTGAAGGTTGCCAGAATTTGAAAGGTCTCTCGTGCGCGCAATCCAACCCCTTCCGCGCGCAATGCCGATCTTCAGGTAACCTCTTTTCTTTCGCGTAAGAAAGCCTCGGGGTTCGCCTTCGCGTGCAATCCCTTTGGCTCCTTTCCTTTGAATAACCCTTCACTCAAAGGCATTTGCGCGCAAAAGAAGCCTCTTGCGCGCAATTGCCCCCGGGTGCGCGCAATCCAGCCCGATTGCGCGCACCCCCCTTTTTTAAGTGGCCATTCATTAAAGAATGAGCCGTTTCCCCCGTGCGCTATCCGAAGCCCGGTGCGCGCAATCTCAATCATCCGCGCGCAAAGCGCTGGCCCAATTGCGCGCTAGCCCGCCCATTTGCGCGCCGACCCGCGGTATTGCGCGCAAAGTTCCTCTTTTGCGCGCAAACCACCAGGGTCGCCCCCTTTGACCCCCTTTGGGTACCCGCCTGCGTGGAACCCGATGACCCTCATCCCGGGTGCCCGCACCGTGCGTTGTCTTCCCGTGCGGCCCTCCAGGCTCGCGCGAAGTGACACGGGCCTATCGGCAGCTTTTACGTCCCGCATGACGTTAAACTGCACTTCGTCCCAGCTACAAGACGTTAAACTGTACGCTATTCGTCCTGCACGACGTTAAACTGTAATTCGTCCTGCATGACGCTAAACTACACCACGTCCTGCACGACGTTAAACTGCATACGTCCAAGCTGCATGACGTTAAACTGCCTAGCCCCCATCATCCGTGCTGCAAGACGTTAAACTGTCAAGCATCTACGTCCTCAACACACGACGTTAAACTGTACTTCGTCCGGCAAGACGTTAAACCGTCTGCATCACCTGATCCCGTGCCCCGCGCGCAGGGTCCTCCCGGTTTGGATGTGGCCCCCGCCCGCTCGTCTCTGCAGGGATGTCGGGATTGGAGTGGCCTTCGCCCACGGGGGTAGAGTGTTACAAACAGAACGAACTACGTGGACTTTGATCCCTGTCTTCTAAACAGGGTACGTAGGAAGCCTCTCCGAGGTTCAAGCCCACCACCTGGTCGTCCCGGTCGTATTCACGTCGGTTCGTCCATCCGTGGACCCCTCCCGGGTTCACATTCGCGTCGATTCACCTATGAATCCTCCCTTGTGGGGGATTGCACATGTGTATCTCCATTGCACTTCCCCGCTGCCTTTTCCTATTTCTCCCTTCAACGTCCAGCATGACGTGAAACTGTGATTCACCCGGCCGTTCCATCCCCCTCTGTGCGAGGTGGTTTGGTTCAATCCTTCTCCAGGCAGCCTCGATCTCCTTGTGAGTCGGCTAGCCAACGTCCAGCACGACGTGAAACTGTGATCCACCCGGCCGTTCCATCCCCCTCTGTGCGAGGTGGTTCGGTTCAATCCTCCGCCCGGCGGCCTCGATCTCTTCGTGAGTCGGCTTGCCGACGTCCAGCATGACGTTAAACTGTATATCCGAACTACGCTGACTTTGATCCGCGCTAACGCACGGTACGTAGGAAGCCCCTACGGGGTCCAAGCTCTTCACTCCATCATCCATCCTGATCCTTACCCGGGCCGCCACATCCCGGTGGGGTCATGCCATTTCATTCCACTCCACTTCACTCGGGAAGCCGCCCATGTGCTGGCCCCAGCATCGGAGGTTCCCCGCAAGGGGTTCTGTCATCTGATCCACTCCTCGTGTTGATCAGTCCGATGCCGTCCCCGCTAGACGTTAAACTTGCGGCATACCCCATGTTAAACATGGGAAGCTGAGGAAAACCTCAGGTAACACAGTTCCCCGCACCCAGCGCGGGATGCCTCAGGCTATCACGCCTTCGAGAAGCCCTATTAGGGACGGGAGACAGACATGTAGAGTCGCAGTGCTAAGACACTCCCCCAACACCCGGAGCCACCCGGTCTCCTCACCGCAGGTTGCTGCCCCGACCAGACTCCTTAGAACGTCCAGGCGGAAGCAGCGTAATTAACCGGTGTCCATGCAGATATGGCGCTGGGAACGAGATTCACGAACATTCTTAAATCTATGAGGGAGACCCGGATTAGGCGACGAGTTCCGAGGAGACGTCCACGGAAGGAGGAGCCGACGTCCCATCATCCCGGTTTCGATCAAGGAGCAGACGCCCCTGAATAAGGGACGGATGCCTCCCACCTTTGGAAAGCGGGACTGCGGGGCCACAAGCCGCGCGCCCATCCCCTCGGGTCGACGGGTGCACGCGCGAACGCGTCCTGGCGGAACAGCGTAACCCGACGCACATCCGCACCGAAACAGTTACCTCAGAGGTATCGGGCTATGCATGAAGTATTTCAAGTTTCTCATCTACGACGTTACTTTTCAAACTCCTCTCATGTTTTTTAACCCAAGGAGGTTGATTTGGAGGTGGATTCATCCTTCGAATAGCACCCTATACAAATTGTAGATTATAGCATGAAGGTTCTTTGTGGTCGTTCTGTTCCTCTGGTACGGGTGCTATGGTAGCACGGGCGAGTACAAGATGAGACTTGGGAGAGGGAGACCAACATTCGATCACAGTGACCATAGTTGTTTGAAGTTTCTTCTTTTCCACCCTTGGAAGGGAAATTCAGGGATGAATTGCTTTAAAGGGGGAAGTTTGTAAGAACTGGGATCTTTATTTCAGGTATGGATCTTTATTTCAGGTTGTTTTTTATGAAAAAGGAAGAAAGATAAATTTTTAAAGTACATGCCGTGTACCTGGTTTCCGCTCATAACTGTGTGTTGGCCATGTAACGACCGAGTACATGGCCATGTGGGTGACCTGGAAGACCACCTAAAGCGGGGTCCAGTTGAGGCTAGTACACAACGTGTACATTAAATGAACATGCCGTGTACTTTTCTTTTTATGTGATTAATCAGACAGGGGTCACGTCTAATCTCTAGAAGTGTCTTCTTCTTCTCGTGTCTCATACAGAAGAGCGACGTATGGCCAAAAATCTTCAAGCTCCTTCTGTTCCTCTGTTTGAGCTCTGATTGAGACACCGTCGGGTGAGTTGGATTCCCAACGGTTAGTTCTCTATTTCCCTAGAGCCTCTCTTCCTAATTTCTCATCTCTTGTAAGTTATTAAAGGTGGAACAATTTTGACCATTTTTGTCGATCTAAAATATTCTAGGCCGATTCAAGGGCTGACATTTGAGAGTGTTCACCGTACCACATAGAGGTAGGTGGTTTGTGCATTTCTTAGATTGTATTTGGATTATATATGCTTAATGTGATGAATACCCATGTTGGGGTATTGCGTATTTTGGATTTTGACCCTATTTAATACCTGTTCTGGTTTGGTTGTTTGATTAAGGGTTGTTTCCTATGCATAAGATTGTATACCCTTGTTTATGGGACACCCCATAGGTGAGTTCCCTTGTTTGACTGTTATTGGTTGTTTGGCCTAGGTTGCCTATGAGCCATACCATTTTTTCCATGCCTTGATTTGTTTAGGATAGATTTGATTGGTTATATGTGATGCATGTTTCCATGCTTTGATTAAATTTGAGCCTTGTAATAGTTTGAATTGCATGTAGAGCCTTTAATGAATGTTGTATGTGTGCTGATCTTATTTAGACTGTGAGGGCCTTATACCAGAAAAATTGTGGGGGTTTCCATGTTTATTTACACAGGACCGTGAGAGCCTCAGTGTATATTTTAACCCAGGGGTTATTGATCGTGAGAGCTACCCATAGGTCATTTATGATTATTTATACTATGATGACCCATGGGGTATTGACCGTGAGAGCTACCTGGAGGTTGTGTATAACTTTTATTGATTCCATGTAGACCCAGGGGTATTGACCATGAGAGATGCCTAGGTGTTTGTTTACTTTTGATTAGTGCTATGTTAAACCAAAGGGGTTAGACCATGAGAGCTTTTCCAGAGGGTTGTTATGATTGTTTGATTGGATGACTGTAACGAGTCTACCAAGCCAAAGCACAAGCTTGGACTCAGTATTTCTTGGTTGTTTGGATAGTCTTCTGAGACATCTATTGTTATTATTACACGTAGGGATATAGAGCTTAGGCTATATCCTAGGATTCATTATTCAACAGTTTGAATATTTAATAAATGGAAGTGAAAGAAATTGAAAATTGTAGGACTGTTTACTTTTGGGAAATTTCTAGTTAATTAATTCATTTTTCACATTTTTCTACTATATATATTCACTGACAGTTAGGCACAGATCTTTTGGTGGTTGCCTACTATGATTCGTCTCACACCCTATTTGGGTCATGCTTTTGGACCCAAATAGATTATATGGTTGCAGGTATAGATAATGGCAAGTGCCCTTCTATATCAGTTACTTGATTGCTAATTAGAACTAGAGAGCATGGGACCAAGATGAGGCTTGTGATGCTATTGGAGTTTACTATTTTCTGTACTTTGGTTTTAGTATTGTATTTTCCAACATTTTGACTTGTTTGGCTATTTTCCTTGACATATGTGACATGCATAATTTATATATGTGCTCCAGTTGTTTATTACTATCAGTCTTCCGCTCTTTACTTTTGTTATATGGTATTACTGCTTCTGCTATTGTTTATCATTTGTTATTCTGTTGTGTATAATATGCCAATGAGGGCATAGTTTCCCCAATGTCTTACCTCGGCCCTCACTGCTAGGCAACATCCTCTGGCATTTGGGGAAATGCGCTTGAGGTTATGTGACCAACCAGGTTAAGGGCACCCTTGGGCAGCACCCGGATCTGGGATGTTACAAAAGGGTACACATGAGGATTATCCCAAGCCCAAGAAGGTACATGGGTGGTTAGCCAAATCCTAATATGGCTTTATAGGATTATGTCTATTTCACACTATTTTTTATTAATCTTGGGCCCATGATTATGCTCCTTGACACATGTTTAATGTCTCTTGATTGTGAAAACTTTTTCCGTGGTATATGTTTGTTCATTTGAGATTACATTTCCTTTTATCATGACTTATGGACAACTGTTATTGTTCTACATTATTTTTAATAAAAAAAGTATCCCCTTCCCATGTTTACTCATATGCTTATGATCTAAACCTTGATGACATATTGATATGTTTTCACTTATTGATAATTTGATCCCACAACTTTCTTTTGTTTTCCTTCCCCAGGTTATGAAGATAAGAAAAGTTTGTAATATCTAGAAGAGTTTCTCATGTGGAGAATTTGTGGGATATATTAAAGACTCGTGATTAATTAAGCAATTTCTCTCAAAGTGAAAAAAGTTTATATTATTTAAAAGTACATGAGTTTTTCTAGTTAATGATTTCTCCTAATTATCTAAAACTCTAAACCTTAAATGTATTGGGAATGTATTACAATGAAACATTTTCTCTATATCATTTAATTTATATGGTCACAACTATGGGCTTCTTTAGTTGGTATTAGAGTGTGTTTTAAAAAACTTTTTAGATTAGGATAATATTAGTAGAGGATAAATTGAGATTTATAAATTTCATCAATGGTTGATATGTTAAGGTGGATTGTAATTTAAAAAGTATAGAAAACCATTTAGGCCAGTTGTATAAATATTATGTGGATTAGGATAAGAGTTATTTAGTGTAAAACCTTGGGATAAGTCTAAGCGATAATTCTAAGTATAAGATAACATCCTAAATTTTTTTTGTAAAGAAGTGATTGTATGGTTTTCCTAGAAATAATATCCTTGTCTAGATACTACAAATAGATGAAGGATCTAGAACATATGTACCTAGGGGTGATAACCCTAAAAATGGTATATTTTGTATTAACTCAATCGTTACCTGGTGCATGAAAAATCTACCTAACTGCACACCTAGTTTGACATTCCCAGGGGATATGCTTTGGTCAATCACATTATATTTATGAACCATTATGAAGGATTTATTTCAATATTTGTTGAAGGGATTAGGTTTATAAGTATGAGATAACACGACTTAAATAAACCTTGGTAGAACCAAGAGAGTTATAGGATTTTTTTTTGAAGAAAGGGAATTCCCAAGATTGGCCTTTTTGAACCCTCCACACCCAGGAACCCCCCCCCCCATGAAGAGATAATCCGGAGAAGCCTCAGTCGGGAAGGAGCCATTGTCAGTCGAGATGATAGAGCATCCCACGGGGTTACACCTCAATCAGCAATGGTTCGACATAGCAATCCATCAGCTAGGTGAAGTGCGTCCTTCTGCCCACCCGGTGAGACACTGGGTGACCCGACAAGACGAGTGGTACATGGGAGGTGGAAAATTCTCCCAAGAGTAGGCTCCCAGGAATCGAACCCCCGACCTCACCGAACCAAAAGAGTTATAGGATTAACCATGCATGACATAATTGAAATGAAAGTATCATAGGTTGGAATGAAGGTTTTATTAGATAATACATATTAGGGTTGAGCTATCATGTTCATATACTATGATTCTTTTGGATATTATCATAAAAAGTTTGGTTTTAGTATTTAGTTGAAATAGGATCATGACGATGAAGCTGAGAATGGTGTGTATCCAAAAACCACTATGACTTATAACTGAATATGGGGGTATATTTAAATGGTTGGGAATCTTAGTATATTCCTATTATGATGGAAATGTTGAGTTCCCTGGTCTTACCTAAGGAAGTATGTTTGACACTGTAATGGAAATTAATTTTTTATAATCGTAACTATTTTCATTAGTGAGTGATATTTATCGATGTAATTCTGGTATATTTTAAAAGTTATGAGGGTTATGTGAAACATTTAATGATTATTCTTCAATATTTATTCTTTAAAGGCTTTGAAACAAATATTAAATGGAATTAATAACCTTGAAAAGTGATTTTTAAGACAAGGTTATATTTTTTGGGGTAACTATTGAAGAACACATGATTGAGGTATAAATAACTCTTAGGATTAATATAATTTTGATGTTGAGGTAACAAAGGGTTGATTTTGAGAAAAGTGAGCTAGATAGTATTGTAATTGATTATTGATTTAAAGAAATAGTAATTTGTGATATTTTTTGGTGATGTTTGTTTAATTTTTGAGATTATGATATATATTAACAAGTTTGTGACATTATGAACTAGTGATTAATACATTTGAGGGTTAAAAATAAAGTTAAATTTTAAATGAATATATAATCTCATAGTGGTTTGATATATTGGAGATTCAAATGGTTTTGGGAGAGGTATGTTATGGAGAATATATAATTAGGTTATATACATACTGGGGTGTATGATTGTATGAATGATCAATATTGTTCAAGGAAATATATGTAACGTGGTATATCATTATAAAATAAGGTAAACCATATTTTAAAAGTTATACCATAAATGATGAATATGCTAAGAATATTGTCACCCACTTTCATTAGTTATGAGTTATTAAAATTGTGAGTGCACAATTTATTTAGCGGATGGTGGGATATAATGGCACAGGTTTTTAGGAAGCATATTTTTTCCATAAAATTTATGTTTATAATGCTCAACATTTTTTCTATTTGTTTAATGTTATTGAAATTGATTAGAAAATAAGTCGTACAAAATATGAATTAAACTAATAACACTTTATCCATTCATAAGCGGAATGTTACAGCAAAATCACATAAAAAAAGTATTTCACACCATGGATTATTACTAACTGTAGATAAAATATATCCATTAAAAGTGAATGAATCAATAGGGGAAACAGATAGAAAAGAATACAATTTTATGACTAAGAAATACCCTGGATCATCTTCAACCATGTGGATCACCAATAGCCAAGCAAACCCTTTAAATAGGAAGATAACCATGAAATGAGAAAGTATTATGCATAATTTATAATATTAAATAAGAACTATACCTTTCACATGAGAGTGGAATGAATGAATAATTTAGTAAGTCTATATATATGAAATCTAGTTATTGAAAATATGGTTGTTGCAAATATGGTCATTGTTTATATATCCAATAGGAATATTGAAGTCATGTATTTTTTTTTAACAGGTTGAGGGTTAAACCCTCATTACTGAACATGAAAAATAAAGCTCCTTTTGAAAACTGGGTGAAGAGGGAATCCATACATGACCAGAGGCATACATGTTAATGAGAAACATGACCCTAAGGTCTTAACATGATCATGGGTCATCAAAGGGAATAAAATTCCAATATAAGAACTAAAAAAGGTCTCATTGCCCCCTACCATACAATGAAATAGTGAGATCAGTCGATGGTGATGTGTTTCCTCCTAACAAGAAGTTGCACCGTGCTGGTTGCACCGTGCTGGTCCAATGCAATGTGGACAAGCACATCTCTAACACACATAAACATGTGGGAGGAGGACCAAGTGATATACACCATCACACTCATCTCTCAATCGATCCACCCACCCAACAATTCATCTGAGGAACTCACTGTAGTGTCAACCTGATACAATACAGTGTCAAAATGAAAACACTATGAAAAAGGTCAATGGTAGAGTGACCATCAATCTATCAAAACAAAGAAATATGGTTAAATGATGGGTGTCAGTCCCTCTTTTAAGGTCGCCCACCCAATGACCTCTAAGAAGAAACATCTCCAAGAACAATTCCCACAAAAACATCTCCAATCCAAAAATCAAATAGTCCCAATAAATAAGATTCCTATTGAACCGAGATTGAAAAAAAGATTATTTCAGAACCACTCCTGAGACCATCGATTCACGATGTCCTTCAAGACTCCAAACACCTATGGCCGCCGAACCTGCTCTGCAATCCATTGCCCGCAAAAGACCCCCCACTACTGGTCGTCACAAGCCCTTCGCCTCATGCCGAACACGGGAAAACACCAGATCTTGAGCGACCCCGTGCTAACACCGGTCGAATTTCACCCTCCTCCCCAAAAAACATAGAGACGGCAGGTCGATGAAGGTTCCAAAATATGAAATGAAACCAGATCTGGAAACAGATGGCAGCAAGCACCGCCATCATTGAACGCCGATCACCGTCCCGCATCCAAAGACACTGTCATCACCATCATCACTACAAGAACCGAGAACAGAGAATCTAGGAGAATCATGCAGCGAGATTGGAAGGATGAGCTCAGTGAAGACGAGCGATCGACCAGGAGAAGATGGAGAAAAGACTAGGCATCGACCAAAATAAACCAATTGAAGTAAGATCTAACCCTCCGCCGCCAAAGCTTAACACGATCTGTCCGTAGAAACGGATGATCCAGCCACCGAAACCCTAATTAGGGGAACACGAGTCCAGGCGAGTGCAGTTGCATCCCCTTCCTTCCTGCTAAGCAGTAAATTTAAAATAATATAAATCATAACGAAATAAAATAATGATATTAAAATATTATATATATATATATATATATGTATATGTATATGTATATGTATATATATATGTATATGTATATATATATATATGCATTGCATATAAATATTAATATTAATATTAAAATATGATATGGTGTATATATAAAATTCACATAAATATTTTAATATTAATAGAGTTGTAAGGACCCGTAAATTTCAAGGAAATTTTTTTCTTAAATTCTTGGGATTTTACGAGCACGCATTTTCTGACGGCACATGATTATGAGGCCCGGTGCGCCCGGAATCAATTTCCGAAGTTTAACTCGGGTACGTTCCGTGAACGAACGAGCGGGTTTTTCTATCTTTTGAACTGGTGCTCGGAATTGAAATCTGAGGGCACCGATGGAACCGCAGCGCCGATAATTGTTTAAGAGGACCTTTACCGAAGATGCGTCTGCTCGGGAGGAGTTGCTAAAAAAAGTGAATTAAATGAAAAGTAAAATAAAATTGTGTTGCAATTTTATTTATTTTTCTAAAGTGGTTTTAATCTACATGGAAAAGTTGGGGTGGGACCCACAAGTTTCTAACTACTAATGTTAGGATATTTGTGAGGTGAGGCCCACACGAGCCTCAACCATTCACATTTCCAAACCCCTTAACTCTCCCCCTTTAATCTCGTTAAACCCTTGTATTTAATTGGGTAACTCCCCACCCTCCAACTTTAATTCATGACAACACACACTAAGTTAATTGATTAAACTTCTTCAATTAATTTAGCTAAGTGTTTTGAATTTTAAAGTTTGAAATGCATGGCAAAATAATAAAATAAGGAGAGGCCTTATTTTATTTTGTTAGTTTTGTTGTGTGAGGGAATTTGGGAGAGAGCTCTATTCTCTTGAAGAACTTCATCTCCTTCGTTGAAGAACGCCAAGACTCCGAGGAAGAGCATCGACTCGGCGGCCTCGGTTTCTTCTTCCTTTTCCTCCTCCACGGCAAGGAAGGAAACAACGACGCGGGAATTCCCCAATGACGTCACACGTGTTCTCTCCGTGATAAAACGAGGAGACGTCGCTTCCTCCTTGGACGCTCTCCGTCGACGTCTACGAAACCTCACCCCATGACGCCGTCCACCACGACGCCGACGTTTGTCATCGTTTGGTGAGGTAGGGGTTAAGTTCAATTTTAATGAATTAAAATTGTGCTTTGTTATGTCGTTAAAGTATCCCGTTTAATTTGGCCAAATGTTTATCGATGTAATGGGAGGAGATCGGACCGCACAAACACGGCCGATTTATCCTCCCCTTTTTTCCTTGTTGACCTTCGTTGATGATTGTGGCGAAGGCGGCGCGGTGCCGTTGCACCGCGCGGGAATGAAGAGAACCGCGACTGGAGCGGGCCGCGACGGGGGTGCGCGGCGCCGTTGCGCCGCGCCAGTGAGGCCGAATCAGGCCGCGACCAGGAGCGGGCCGCGCCGGTGGGGCGCGGCGCCGTCGCGCCGTGCCGGTGAGGCCGAAGGGGCCGCGGCCGGCTGTGCCAGCCGCCGGCGCTCCAGGAGGCGGGACCCCTGCGGGTCCCGCTACGGCTCACAACCGGCCGACCTTAATGGCCGACCGTTACCCGAAGCAGGGGGGTGTGTAACCCCCCCCCCTTTGACCTGCCTAGGGCGGACCCCACCGGGGGCCCCACCGTTTCTAAAACAAAGGGGGCCACGCCCCCTTCGCACTCCGCTCGGCTGAAAGTCGAGCCGCGGCCGGCTTCCGAGTCGGGCCAGGCCACGCCCAAACAGGCCGGACCTGGGTTGGGTCGACCCGGTTCGGGCCGAACTAGGGGGTATTGGGCCGGGTCGGACCGGGCCCAAACCCCCTATTTCGGGTTAGGTTTGTTCAAACGCCCATATCTTGGGATACGGACCTCCGATCGACGCACCGTCAGTTGCGTAGGGATCCTTGGATTGAGACGGTCATTTTGGTATATCACACTTTAGGTTTCAACGAAGTTTGGGTATGGCCGGGTTGGTTCGAACCCGAAACCAACCGGGCCCTTGGAGCGGAAACGCCTATAACTTAACGACCAGACGTCCGAATGACATGCCATTAGTTACGTTTAATTCCTCTTAGTGAGACGGTTCTTTTGGCTTACTCTACATGATGTTTGGACGCAGATGGAGTACGGTCGGGTTGTTTTAGCTTAAAAACCGACCGGGCTCCTGGGTCGGAAAAGCCAATAACTCTCAGACCGGGCGTCCGATTGACGCGCCATCTGTCGCGTTGAGTTCTTATTGACGAGATGGAACTTTGTGATACATCAACTCTAGACTTCGTGACAGTTGATGTATCGACCCCTTGGCTCGTGGAGCGGACCCTCCCGGAATCGAGCGTGTTGTGTGCGGGAACCCTAGAGCTGGCTGCGACTGAGACGACGACGACGACTATACTTGGATCCTACCTGGGTTCGGCAGTGAGGACGACTGTACTTCGATCCTCCGTGGGTTCGGCAGCGAGGACGACTGTACTTGGATCCTATGTGGGTTCGCCAGTGACGACTTCTGTACTTGGATCCTAAGTGGGTTCGGCAGCGACGACTTCTGTTCTTGGATCCTACGTGGGTTCGGCAGGGGAGATGATTCAGTGGCTACATCTATCATCTCCACCCCTCTTCGTGACTAGTATACCTGTGTGAGCTGAGTCTTGACTTTCAATCATTATCATCAATATGATTGACTTGCTTTCCTGTGTGGATTGGGTTATGTTTTCCTGTGTGGACTGGGTTGTACTTGGGCTCGTGAGATGGAGCCGAACTGGAAATTATGACTTAGGTATATGTATGGACATATACCTAAGTAGAGTTGGTTGATACTTTGTGTTTGTATCCTTCATTTGTGGTTTATCCTTTGTGGATTCTGGGAGACCTTCGGGGGTCTCGAGGTCCCTACCGAGTATCATATACTCACCCCTCCATGGGCAATGCCCGTACTACGTTGTGTTGGTTGCAGATGATAGAAAACGCTGATTGTGGTTGAGGCTTGTGGAGCGGGACGGTACCCGGAGGTGGACTATCAGGCGGGACGTACACGGAGTGGACGGCCGGGCTCAAGGAGCTGAGGAGACCATCTGTACCCACCCTTCAGGTGGGATATCCGGATGATGAATCGGTGGTTACTGATTTACTTTACTGCTGCTGTACTTTCTTTTCAGGTGTACTGTACTTTCAGTTGAGTTTGTATTCTGGCCCATTTACTTTTCAGCACTTACTTTTGTACTCATTTTACTTAGTGTTTACTTCAGCTTGCGTACTCTGTGGTATTTGTTTTCTTATATAAAGGCAATGCCTTCCCTTATATCGGGATTTACGCCTTTGGTGCTATTCGCCAGCCCCTGGCCTATGGAAGGCGGGCTTGGGGTAGTCACGACACGGGCCCCGAGGACGGGTCATGACAAATTGGTATCAAATGAGTCGGTTCTACTGCAGAACTTAGGACTCTGATAATTTATTCTATGTGAAGCAATAATGTTTAGAGTATTGAGTGTGGTTATCAGTCCAGGGAGTCCAGTGTTGGTGCGGCGGCCGACGTATCCATACACCAGGACCCTGACTTCTGATTTTCGACTCAGTGCACGAAAACATTGATTGCATGTGTGTTTCAAAATTTTTCTTTGTGATTACTTTGTGTCAGCTCACCAGGTATACTGTATTAACCGTGACGCACCTGTTTCTTTTGAGGATGGCCCCACGACGGCAGCCAGCTAGGGTTCCAAGCTTTGTGAGAGATTTCAGCCCACCGAGCGACGAGGCCTCGGTATAGGGCCCTATTACAGCGGAGGCACCGACGGTACCTCTACCCGCCGAGCCACCGCTACCACCAGCCCCAGTAGAGGAGAGTGCACGTCGCCTGAGTGCACTGCACGAGTTTCAGTGTCAGAGGTCGTCCAGGTTCCGCAGAGAGACGAACCCTCAGGCAGCTGAGGATTGGATGGAGGCTGTTGTTCGAGTCTTCAGATTAGTAGGGACACCAGCTGACCTCATGGTGATCCTTACGGTGAGTCTCCTGCACGCAACAGAAGGTAGATGGTGGATCCTGATTCTCCAGGTGCACGACGAGGCATCTCTACTTTGGACGGACTTCGAGTGCCTCTTCTGCTCGGAGTTCGTTCCAGCCACCCTCTGTGCGGTGCGCATCTAGGAGTTACTACAGCTGCGGCAGGGCAGCATGACGGTATCCCAGTACTCGGCGAGATTTACTGATCTCTCGCGCTACTCCACAGACATGGTACGAGACCCATTCTTCCGGGCTCGAACCTTCGAGCAGGGACTGAGGCATGAGATTAGGGCATCGATGATCTCCCTCAGTATTCTGATGCAGGCAGGAGTACTGGAGCGAGCCCTTCTTGTGGTGAGCTTTCTTGCTGAGCCTACACCAGCAGCGAGGCCTACTGTAGGGCGACACGTAGCGGAGTCTTCTACAGCCGACAGTAGACAGATGACGCAGTGGTCCAAGCGGACCAGACCATTAGGTGGGCGACCTCAGGATACTGGTTCGGAGGTGCGGGGCACACGCAGTAGAGCCAGTCATACGAGAGGCAGGCAGTGCTATGCATGCAGCGGGCAGGGACACATGGCTCGTGACTGCCCGACCCTCTATGTAGAGGAGCAGCAGACGGTAGAAGGACCACCCAAGCAGAGGCAGAGGTTTGACCGTGACGGTCTGTAGGGAGAAAGCAGACGAGGCATAGGAGCTGGCCGAGCAGCAGGTGGTGGACGATGCTTCGGGGCTCTACCACCACCACCACCAGGAGGTCCACCCCGACCACAGGGAGCTGGCGGACAGAGGCAGACTCAGCTTCAGGCAGTGGAGGCCTATGACCACGGCGCACCTGAGATGATTCGAGGTACTATCTGTGTCTACTCCGCCCTTACTGCAGTTCTTATAGACACATGAGCGAGTCATTCTTTCATTGCCACTGCCCTTATTCAGAGCTCGGAGATTCCGACCGAGCCGTTGGCTTGATCCTTAGAGCTAGAGACTCCTATGGGAGCATCCTCGACAATTACGCACTGTTGTCGGCAGTGTGAGCTTACTCTAGGAGGTGAGAGCTTCGGCTGGGATCTTCTTGTAGCGGCGTCGAGGCCTTACGACGTCATCTTGGGCATGGATTGGTTATCTACGGTCCATGCTCAGATCGACTATATTAGGCGCAAGGTGTGGTGTGTCCGCACCGATGGGAGTAGGTTCACCTTCACTGGCGAGAAGGGAGCCTTTGCAGCGTAGGATGGACTCACACAGAGGAGAGGAAAACCGATCACTCATCATTTGGCTAGTCTCATCCTGGGAGCAGTTGATGTGAGGAGTCCGAGTTTTCCTATTGTGGTGGATCAGTATGCGGACGTTTTTCCTGATGACGCTCCAGGACTACCTCCTCGCAGAGAGGTAGACTTCTATATTGACATGTACCCCGGGACAACCCCGATATCTACTCCAGCATATCGGATGGCTCCCGCTGAGCTTCGAGATCTACGGGTACAGCTGGAGGACTTGTAGGGAAAGAGATTTATCCGACCCAGTGTTTCACCCTAGTCTTCCCCGATTTTGTTCGCCAAGAAGGCAGGCGGGAGCTTGCGACTGTGTGTCGACTACCGTCGCCTGAACCAGGTGACCGTGAAGAACAAGTATCCACTTCTGAGGATAGATGATCTCTTCGATCAGCTCAAGGGAGCACTCTGGTTCTTGAAGATAGACCTCGGGTCAGGCTATCATCAGCTCAGAGTTCGAGATGAGGATGTGCAGAAGACGGCCTTCAGGTGTCTGTATGACCACTATGTGTTCTTGGTTATTCCTTTCGGTGTAACCAACGCTCCAGCAATGTTCATGAGTCTCATGAACAGGATCTTCTAGCCTTACCTCGATCAATTTTTCATAGTCTTCATCGATGACATATTGATTTACTCGACTACTGAGGAGGAGCACGCCTACCACTTGTGGGTTGTACTGGACACACTCCAAGAGCACCATCTTTATGGTAAGCTCTCGAAGTGTCAGTTCTGGATTCGAGAGGTCAACTTCTTGGGGCACGTCATCTCTGAGGCGGGAGTTGCGGTGGATCCTGCGAAGATCGAGGCAGTACTAGCTTGGGAGCCACCCAGGAGCGTGACAGAGGTGCGGATTTTCCTAGGTCTGGTTGGGTACTATCGGAGATTTGTGCCAGACTTCTCCAGAGTTGCAGCACCACTTTTAGCTTTGACGAAGAAGGGGAAATCCTTCTTGTGGTCAGATAGATGTCAACAGAGCTTCTAGGAGCTGAGATAGAGATTGACTAGTGCACCCCTCTTGAGGATACCAGAGGAGGGAGTAGGGTACGTAGTTTACTGTGATGCATCAGGGACCGGACTCGGGTGTGTCCTGATGCAGGAGCGGGTAGTGATCGCCTACAGTTCACGACAATTGAGGCAGCACGAGAGAACTATGCTACCCATGACCTGGAGTTAGCAGTAGTGTTATTTTCCTTGAAGATGTGGTGGCACTATCTGATGGGCGAGTGCTTTACAGTCTACTCTGACCACCATAGTCTCAAGTACATCTTCTCGCAGAAGAACCTGAACCTGAGACAGTGGCGATGGCTCGAGTTCCTCCAGGACTATGATTTTGAGATAGTCTATACTCCTGGGAAGGGGAATGTAGTAGCTAATGCTCTCAGCAGGAGGTCGGGCATTCAGCTACTTGGAGAGGCGACGAAGCAGCTAACCGCGTTGCAGATATCTTTCATGGATAGAGATGGATCAGCCTTTCTACAGTCACTCCTCTACTACTTCAGCGGGTCAGAGAGGCACAACATGGGAACGTTGACTGTGAGACGCGACGTGCATAGATATCCGTAGGATATGCACTTGATGGATTTTCTGTAGGAGGAGAGCACGTCATCCTCTTCAGGGGACGTACCATGGTACCAGCTTCTTTATGGGAGGAGGTGATGAGGGAGTTTCACACTTCCCCTCTAGCGGTACATCCTGGAGTAGCGAAGATGTACCAGTACCTCAGATGACAGAACTGGTGACCGGGTATGAAGAGGGTTGTTGCAGAGTTCGTTTCACGATGCCTCACCTGCCAACAAGTGAAGGCGGAGCACCAGGTACCAGCAGGCTTGGTACATCCCTTAGAGGTCTCAGAGTGGAAGTGGGACGGGATATCTATGGATTTCATGACGGTACTCCCATGTACTTCTAGAGGACACGACTCCATCTGGGTGATTGTCGACTGACTCACCAAGTCGGCCCACTTCTTACCTATCAGAGAGCAGGGCTCAGTGGAGAGCTTTTGGCGCCTCTACATTCAAGATATTGTATGGCTTCACGGTGTACCATCGTCTATCGTCTCTGATCGAGACACTCGTTTTACTTTTTGGCTTTGGAAGGGGTTGCAGGAGGCATTTGGGACGCAGCTACGCCTGAGCACCGCCTTTCACCCTCAGACGGATGACCATATGGAGAGGACCATTCAGATACTCGAGGACATGCTCTGTGCATGTGTCCTTGACTTTGGTCGTAGCTGGGAGGATCACCTACCTTTGGTGGAGTTTGCGTACAACAACAGCTACCACTCCACCATCGGGATGGAACCATATGAGGCATTGTACGACCGAACTTGCAGATCACCTCTGTGCTAGAAAGACCCTTGGGAGTTATCACTTGTAGGACCAGAGATGGTCCAGGACACGATGGAGAAGGTTCAGATCATCCAGGAGCGGATGAGGACTGCTCAGAGCCGACAAAAGTCATATGCTGACAGGAGGTGAAGACCACTAGAGTTTGAGGAAGGCAGCCACGTTTTCTTATGGGTCTCGCCTCAACGTGGACTATGGAGATTTGGCCGGGGTGGTAAGTTATCTCCGCGCTTCATCGGACCATTCCAGGTTCTCAGCAAGATAGGTGAGGTGGCTTATCTCCTGGCTCTTCCACCTCAGTTGCACTGGGTGCACGATGTTTTCCACGTATCTCAGCTGAGGAGATACGTGCATGACCCGACACATATCATTGAAAACGAGGAGCTGGACATCGATGATAGGGCGACATTTGCAAAGGTCCTGGTAGAGATCGAGGATCGATAGGAGCGGGTCCTACGTGGACGTTCGATTCTTCTAGTGCACATCAGGTGGCAGCACGGAAACCTCCAGGAGAACACATGGGAGCGGGGGGCTCAGATGCGTGCACAGTACCCTCATTTGTTTCCCTAGTTTATGATGTATCTTTAAGGGGACGGAAATCCCTGAGGTGGGAGTAATGTAAAGACCCATAAATTTCAAGGAATTTTTTTTCTTAAATTCTTGGGATTTTACGAGCACGCAGTTTCTGACGGCACTTGATTTCGAGGCCCGGTGGTCCCGGAATCAATTTCCGAAGTTTATCTCGGGTGCGTTCAGTGAACAAATGAGCGGGTTTTTCTATCTTTTGAACCGGTTCTCAGAATTGAAATTCGAGGGCACCGATGGAACCGCAGTGCCGGTAATTTCTTAATAGGACCTTTACCGAAGATACGTCTGCTTGGGAGGAGTTGTTAAAAAAAAGTGGATTAAATGAAAAGTAAAATAAAATTGTGTTACAATTTTATTTCTTTTTCTAAAGTGGTTTTAATCTACATGGGAAAGTTGGGGTGGGACCCAAAAGTTTCTAACTACTCATGTTAGGATATCTGTGAGGTGGGGCCCACACGATCCCCAACCATTCACATTCCCAAACCCCTTAACTCTCCCCCTTTAATCTTGTTAAACCTTGAATTTAATTGGGTAACTCCCCACCCTCCAAATTTAATTCATGAAAACACACACTAAATTAATTGATTAAACCTCTTCAATTAATTTAGCTAAGTGTTTTGAATTTTAAAGTTTGAAATGCATGGAAAAATAATAAAATAAGGAGAGGCCTTATTTTATTTTGTTAGTTTTGTTGTGTGAGGGAATTTGTGAGAGAGATCTATTCTCTTGAAGAACTTCATCTCCTTCGTTGAAGAATGCCAAGACTCCGAGGAAGAGCATCGACTCGGTGGCCCCAGTTTCTTCTTCCTTTTCCTCCTCTACGGCAAGGAAGGAAACAACGACGCGTGAATTCTCCAACAACGTCACGCGTGTTCTCTCTGTGATAAAAAGAGGAGACGCCGCTTCCTCCTCAGACGCTCTCCGTCGACATCTATGAAACCTCACCCTATGACTCTGTCAACCGCGACGTCGACGTTTGTCATCGTTTTTTGAGGTAGGGGTTAAGTTCAATTTTAATGAATTAAAATTGTGCTTTGTTATGTTGTTAAAGTATATCGTTTAATTTGGCCAAATGTTATCGACGTAACGGGAGGAGATCAGACCGCATAATCACAGCCGATTTCTCCTCCCCTTTTTCCTTTTTGAACTTCATTGATGATTGTGGGGAAGGCGGCGCGGTTCCATTTCACCGAACAGGAACGAAGAGAACCGCGGCCGGATCGGGCCGCGGCGGAGGGGCGCGGCGTCGTCGCGTCGCGCCGGTCGGACAAGAGCCGCGACGGACACCCAAGGTCGGCCCGGCCGCCGGCGCTCCAGGAGGCGGGACCACCGCGGGTCCCACGGCGGCTCACAACTGGCCGGCCTTAATGGACGACCGTTACCCGAAGCATGGGGTGTGTAACTCCCCCTTTTGACCTGCCTAGGGCGGACCCCACCAGGGGGGGGTGGCGCCGTTTCCGAAACAAAGGGGGTCGCGCCCCCTTCGCACCCCGCTCGGCCGAAAGCCGAGCCACGACCGGCTTCCGAGCCGGGCCGCAGGCCGCGTCCAAACGGGCCGGACCCGGACCCGGGTCAGGTCGACCCAGTTCGGGCCGACCCAGGGGGTATTGGGCCGGGTCGGACCGTGCCCAAACCCCCTATTTTCGGGTCATGTTTGTTCAAACACCCATATCTTGGGCTACGGACCTCCGATCGACGCACCGTCAGTTGCGTAGTGATCCTTTGATCGAGACAGTAGTTTCGGTATATTAAACTTGAGGTTTAGGCAAAGTTTGGGTATGTCCGGGTTGGTTCGAACCCGAAACCAACCGGGCCCTTGGAGCGAAAACACCTATAACTTAACGACCGGACGTCCGAATGACGTGCCGTCAGTTACGTTGAATTCCTCTTAGTGAGACGGTTCTTTTGGCTTACTCCACACAAGGTTTGGACACAGCTGGAGTATGGTCGGGTTGTTTTAACTTAAAAACCAACTGGGCCCTTCAGACGGAAAAACCAATAACTCTCAGACCGGGCGTCCGATTGACGCGCCGTTTGTCGTGTTGAGTTCCTATTGACGAGAAAAAACTTTGTGATACATCAACTCTAGACTTCGTGACAGTTTATGTATCGACCCCTTGGCTTGTGGAGCGGACCCTCCCGGAATCGAGCGTGCTGTGTGTGGGAACCCTAGAGCTGGCTGCGACTGAGACGACGACGACGACTGTACTTGGATCCTACGTGGGTTCGGCAGCGAGGAAGACTGTACTTGGATCCTCTGTGGGTTTGGCAACGATGATGACTATACTTGGATCCTACGTGGGTTCGGAAACGATGGTTACTATACTTGGATCCTATATGGGTTCGGCAGCGACGACTTCTGTACTTGGATCCTACGTGGGTTCGGCAGGGGAGATGATTCAGTGGCTACATCTATCATCTCCACCCCTCTTCGTGAGTAGTATACCTGTGTGAGCTGAGTCTTGAATTTCAATCATTATCATCGATATGATTGACTTGTTTTCCCGTGTGGATTGGGTTATGTTTTCCTGTGTGGAATGGATTGTACTTGGGCTCGTGAGATGGAGTTGAACTGGAAATGATGACTTAGGTATATGTATGGGCATATACCTAAGTAGAGTTGGTTGATACTTCGTGTTTGTATCCTTCCTTTGTGGTTTATCCTTTATGGATTCCGGGAGACCTTTGGGGGTCTCGGGGTCCCTACTGAGTATCATATACTCACCCCTGCATGGGCATGCCCGCACAACGTTGTGTTGGTTGCATACGACGAACAGCGCTGATCGTGGTTGAGGCTTGTGGAGCGGGACGGTACCCAGAGCTAGACTATCAGGTGGTACATACACGGAGTAGACAGCCGGACTTGAGGAGCTGAGGAGACCATCTGTACCCACCCTTCAGGTGGGATAGATGGAGGACGACTTGGTGGTTGTTGATTTACTTTACTACTGTTGTACTTTCTTTTCAGTTGTACTGTACTTTCAGTTGGGTTTGTATTCCGGCCCATTTACTTTTCAGCACTTACTTTTGTACTCAGTTTACTTAGTGTTTACTTCAGCTTGCGTACTTTGTGGTGTTTGTTTTCTTATATAAAGACAATGCCTTCCCTTATATCGGGATTTACGCCTTTGGTGCTAGTCGCCAGCCCCTGGCCTATGGAAGGCGAGCTTGGGGTAGTCATGACACGAGCCCCGAGGATGGGTCATGACAAGAGTAGTAAAATTAAATCTCAGAATATAAATAATTAATGGTATTTATTAAAGCTTATTTACTTTAAGTGTAATATATATTCTTTTTTTTAAGAACCATTTTGTTAAGTATTGAATATTTTATCTTAATAGATTAAATTGAACACTTTTAAAATATTATTATATATTAACTAATATTTTGACATCTTTTAAATTACAAAATGATATGAAACAATATTAAAACACCATTTTTTAAATAAAAATAGTTTTTCTTTATTTTAAGAATTTTATTTTAAAATATAAATTTAAAAAAAAATCAAATTTAAATTTTTTAAAATAATATTTTTAAAATCCTTGCATCAAATTTTTATTTGTATAAATTTTTATGTTTTTTCTAAAAAGGTTTATTTTTAGGTCAAAAATACAGTTTTTGAAAAAATTATAATTTTTATGATTTTATCATTATATAAGAATATCCTAGAAGATTAAATAAAAATTTAAGCAATAAAACATGCTTTTAAGGAATAAAATTCTACGATTTAAAATATTCTTTAAACTTGGAAAACCTATGTCCATAACTTTTCAAACTAAATAAAAATGTTACTTTGATAAAAAAGTGTTTTTGGTATTTTCTTCTAATTATGTATTTTGATGGTGAAATTCTATTTTGGATTTCATTTAAGGCCACTGACCTTTTAAAATAATCCAATTTATGCCATAAAAATTAGTATATATGATGATATTATCTTGCACATAAATTCTTAAACTTAATATGACACTTTTCTTAAAGAAACTGTCTTTACGTGTTATGTGCGTTTATTTTAAAATTAACTTTTTAAACCATTAATATTTTTATTTTGTAAAATGATTTATAAATTTTAAATCAAAAGGTTAAAATTAGTTAAAAGTTTTAATTTTAATTTTTTCATTAATATTAGTTACTAATTTTAAAAATTAATTACCAAGGTAAAAGTAAATTAGCGTAAAAGTAAAAAAATTCAAAGAATAAACCTAAAATCACTATAGATTGTCTCCAAAATAAGTGTATGAGGAGAATATAGACCCCAAAACACCTCCCACCACTTTTTCTTCAATATTAGTTCCATTGACCTTTTAATAGTCACATTACACTATTGAAAATGTAATGGTGATTTTCTGAACTACCCTTCTCTTCACTTATAGAAAGGAAACACTTACATGACTTCAAAACTCACATATTATTCAGATTTGTTGTTGTAAATATGAAACTATGACCATAATAGAACCATATACCACTTACATTGTAAAGACCCAAAATTTCTGTATATTTTTTTTAATTATTTAGATTATTACGAGACCACGAAATCTGACGGCACGTGATTCCGAGACCCAGAGTGCCCAGAATGATCTGTCGAAAAAATGTTAAGCTTAAAATAGCGCGCGAGTAGTTTTTTTTTGAAAAAGTGGAATAACTCTTAAAAGGGTGCCCGAATCAGAAATCTGAGGGAACTGTTACGTTTAGGATGACGGGTTTACCCTAGGCGTGACTTAAGTTTAGTCGACGCAGACCTCCAGTGAAAAAACCTAAAAATGGCATAAGCGTAAATAAAATAATTAAATAAAATTGTTTTATTTTTTCAAATGCTTATAACTCACGAATGGCGACTCAGATTAAAAATCTGAGACCACCGCTGAACTCATGAGGTTATGCTTTCCTTATTCATATCCTAACTTTGGCCGGTGCAGGCCAACAATGGAAGTTAGTTTTTGTCTGAAATAAAAAAATCAAGTAAAAATTATTTTATTGTTAAATTCTATAACTCCTAAACGGTAACTCGGATTGGAAATC
Organism: Viscum album; assembly: GCA_963277665.1. Lineage (NCBI taxonomy): Eukaryota > Viridiplantae > Streptophyta > Magnoliopsida > Santalales > Viscaceae > Viscum > Viscum album. Next base: position 168,668,150 of record OY728148.1, read on the forward strand.
TGAGAGTACCGTTGAGCTAGTGAGGGTGTGTTTCCCTTAGGCAGATCCTAACCTCGACCGACGTGGGTCGAGGGTGACTATTAATAATTTTTGAACTTTTTTTAAGGTACGTTCAGTAAACGTGCGGGCGACAATTTATTTCTTTTGAACCGGTGGTCGAAATTGAAATACAAGGGCACTATTGAATTCGCAGTGCTGGGATTCACTTAAGGGAGGCTTAACTTTGACCGCAGTAGGTCGGGTGAAAAAGTTAGTTTTTGCGACTTTTAAAGAAACAATAAAATAATAGAATTGTTATTTTATTTTTTCTACCACCTATTGAGCGGCGGCGGTGGGACTGATGGGTTGTCAAGCCATTTAATGGTTTGACTCTCCAATTGTGTAACCGTATTTTTGGGAATTAAGAGTTCCATTCATTAATGAACCTCAATAATTACTCGGTGTGTTACTCACCCCCCCTCTATTTAAGTGAGGCTCGGGGTTTGGTTTTTGATAAGGAAGTGAGGAACCTATGCTGAAGTGACGTGATGTCTTCCATCGACAAAGACGGAAGCTCGGGTGACAACGAACCGAGATCGACGAACACCGACGGTTTCATCGAACACAGAATCTTCTTCCACCACCGCTATGTCTCTAAAGAATCTCGAGGTAGGGGTTGTCTTTTAAATCAAAAAATTATCACGTTTCTTCTCATCATTCTTGAATTTGCGGGTGGTCGTTGTGGGGGGATTTGAACGGGGTTTATCATTATTTTAATGTGATGTATAAATTACCCACACTTGTTATAATACTAACATGGAGGGTGCAGTTCAAACGAACAAGGTCTGGACCCTCTGGCGCTTGTTTTTAATTGCGTTCTTCGGAGGTGGGTTGTTCCAACTTGAAGAAACCTTGAAACCGAGAGCTGTGCAATGACGACGACATCCTTAGAGGACCGTAGGCACGTCTAGAAGGAAAAACGGACCACTGGAGCTCACCCGATGATCCACGGAAGAAGCACTGGCGTGACACCGATGCGGCAACACCGACAATCGACGTCAATGGACAAGGGCGGTGGACGACAACCGTTGGCCGCGGTGGAAGAGCGGCACCGCGGTGGTCGGACAGGCGGCCGACAGCGGCCGACCGCAGAGGTGGAGGCGGCGCGCCGTCGCGTGCCGCATTGAAGGGAACCGTGACTCGAAGCCTCAGTGATGCAGGGGACCCTCTCCCTATGGGTCTCGTGGGTGACAAGGCGACGCCACTTGGAATCTCCAATAAAGGAGCTGAACGACTCCTTTGAGTCGTTCGGGAGCAGTGGACCACGCGATCCCGCATGGGTCATGCCAACCGACGGGCCGAGCCTGCCGCGGTCCATCCCAACTAGGGCGGGCCGGGCCGGGCCGGTTCGTGTCGGACCTGGGCCGGGCCGGGTCGGGTCGGGTTGGGTCGGCTCGGACCCGGACCCCTCTCGATCCCAAATACGCTTAAAAGGCCGTTCTTGTGAATCAGAAGTCCATTTGATGAACTATCTATGACACTGAGATCCTTGGAGCAAGACCTTTTGAGATACTCCATGTGACTTTCGGAAACAGTTGGAGTTTGGCCGGGTTGGATTGTACTCAAATCCAACCGGGCCCTCGACACTAAAATGCCTATAGCTTACAGACCAGTTGTCCAATTGACGCGTCGTCTATTGCGTTGGAACCCTTATGACATGATGAATCATTTGTTTACTTCCTTTTAGAACTTCGTGGCGGTTGAGGTATGACCAATAACCGGAGGAGCAAAACCAGGGTGTTTCTTATAGTGAGAGTTAGGATGACTACTCTCTTGATGACTCAAGGCGTGGGTATTCCTTACTCTACTTCGGTAGAGATGAGACTCCCCACATCATGAGTGCGGATTTGTTTCCCTCAGATTGATTTTTCTATCTTGGGAGTCGGTACTCCCCTATTAGACTAGGGCGCAGGTCCTCCATACATAACTCATATAGAGTCGGTACTGCCCTGCCGTGCTAGGGTGCGAGTCCTCTAGCCCAGGGTCGGTACTCCCCTGACATACTAGGGCGTGGGTCCCCCAAAACAAACAAACTACCAGAGTTGTACTCCCCTACCGGGTAGGGTGCGAGTCCTCACATATAGAGTTGGTACCCCCTTTTCGTGTCAGGGTACGGGTCCTCTTGCCTGGGGTCGGTACTCCCCTAACATACTAGGGCGCGAGTCCCCCACAACAAACAAATTACCAGAGTTTTACTCCCCTACCAGGTAGGGTGAAAGTCCTCACATATGGAGCAGTACTCCCCCATCTCCGAGTAGCGACGAGGATCGGGTCCTTCAGGGGAGTTGTAGCTCCCTCGACTGCAGGACACAGTGTCGAGGAGTAGGCCTCTTCACTTAGTTTCCCTTGGTCTTGCCTCGGGCGCAAGACTGTGACTTTGAGACCTCTAGTGTCGGGCACTAGAGGCAGTTCTAGCAGAAAGTTCCCAATGGATCATGTCCTTTCGGATGTTCCATTAGGAATGGTTGAGTTGTACCTGATGGAGTACATCTCTCAATCGGGTGCCATCAGGGATGACTAGTTCATGGAGTGTGTACTCTTGATCCTTGAGTTATGCTTTGAGCCTTCTTTAGAAATCCTGAAAATGGATTAAGGTTGGTGCCTTATGTTTCTTTGTGGATGAGATGAGTATATCTAGTTTGAGATGTGTCTATTTATTTGTGCTTTGTGATTTAGATCATGCTTTTTGGTTTTTCCTTTGTGGAATTCTGAGATACCTTCGAGGGTCTCGGGGTCCCTACTGGGTATTATTATACTCACCCCTGCACGAGCTTCACCTGTATCTTGTTGTGTATTGTGTAGACGACGAGCAACTTGGATGAGACTTGAGGGAGCTAGGACTAGCAAGTACACAGGGGAGATTGGTTGATGTGGAGAGCAGTGGAGACGAGCTGTACCTACCCTTCAGGTAGGATCCTCGGTGGATGATTCTAGGAGCTGTTTTCTGTTTTTTTCAGTTGTAGTTGTACCTTTCAGTTGGGCTTGTATTCCTACCTCTTTACTTTCAGTACACACCTTTACTACTACAGTTTTACTTCGTGGTTACATATTGTTGTGTTCTTGGATAGTGTGTTGTACAAGTTTAAAGTCAATGCCTTCCCGTTTTAGGGATACGCCTTTCCGTTGCTAGTCGCCAACCCCTAGCCTATGGAAGGCAGGCTTGGGGTAGTCACAAAACAGGCCCTGGGGGAAGGTTCATGACAAAGTGGTATCAAATGGAGGTTCTAATGAAGAATTAGGACTCTGATCTTTACAATGGAGCAATAGTGTTAAGTGTTTTGAGTGTGATTTTTAGTTCAGAGAGTTCAGTGTTGGTGCGGCAGCCGATGTATCCATACACCAGGACCCTGAATTCTGATTTCTGACTCGGTGAATGAAAACACTAATTTCATGTGTTTTGGAAATGTTTTTTTTTCTTTTTATCTCTTTTGAGTCAGCTCACCAAGTATAACTTATTGACTGTGGTTCATCTTGATTCTCTTTTAAGATGCCTCCACGCAGACAGCTGAACATGATTCCAATGCGTGACCATGAGGATGGTCCACAGTGTGATGAGGCTTCAGTACAAGGACTGTTGCCCGAGATAGGTACCTTTGAGCAGTGTCCCAGTGATACCACTACTCGTTGGTCAATAGTTACTACCACCGCTACCGTTAGAGGACACTTATAGGCTCAATGCCTTACACGAGTTTCAGTGACCGATACCTCTCAGGTTCTGAGGTGAGCCCGAATCATAGGTGGCTAAGGACTGGACTGATGTGGTGACTGAGTTTCCATCTAGCCAGGGCACCATTAGATCAGATGGTGGTCTTGGTAGTGAGCATTCAATGTGGCTCAGCAGGGCGATGACATGGTTTAGATTACCGTTATCGTACGATGAGGTGAATTTTTCCATGGACAGAGCTTGAGAACCTTCCTCAGAGAATGGGGTCTATTTCTATAAAAATCTAAGGGGTATGTGTTCCCAAGATCTTATACAGCTTTGGCAGGACGACATGTCGGTAGCTGAGTATTCATTGAGGCGTACCGACCATTCCAAGTACTCGATGAATATGATAAGACCAGTTCTTCAGGGCTCAGACCTCTGAGCGAGATGTGTTTAGGGACATATGAGCTAGCAATATTCCTCTATCCATTCTTACTTATATTAGAGTGATAGAAAGAACCTTTGCGGTTTAAAATTCTTTGGATGAGCATATACAACCAGTGAATGTTAGTAGTGGGAAAGGAGGAAACCGACGTCAGTGTTGGAGACTTGGATGTGTAAAAATGTTTCAAGAAGAGGAAGTGATAGGAACAAATGAATTTGTAGGGAAAAAAATGTGGAAGAGAATCTAGGAGGGAAGTAGGAGGTGGTATACATTTTGACACGTTACAACCACCACCCCAATGTGGTCCCCACCAAGCTCAGGGAACTGGAGGATAGGGGAAGGGGGTAGCTGCATGCGGTCAAGGAGTGTGACCCAAGTGCTCTAGGAATGATTCGAGGTACGATCTGCGTCTACTACTAGCTACCGTATTAATAGAAATAGGTACTAATCATTCCTTATTGTCATGAATCTTTTTCAATACCTAGAGTTTACGGTTAAACCGTTGACTTGACCCTTATGTCTAGAGATACCTTTAGGAGGAGACTCGATAATCACACTTATGTCGACGATGTGATCTGAACCTTGAGGTAATATTTTTGGTTGGAACCTCTTGGTTTTAGCATCGAGGCCTTACGATGTTAGTTTGGGTATAGAATGGTCATCCACAGTTCATGCTCAGATTGACTGTTTTAGGGAAAAAGGTTGTGGTATATCTATAACATTGGAATGATATTTTCCTTGGTCGGAAAAAAGGAAACCCTTGTAGAATGGGTTAAACTCATGCACAGGAGGGTACATCCAATCACTCTTGAATCGGCCAACCTTACCCCCATGGCAGCAGGAGTTTTGAGTTTTCAGTTCCCACAGTAGTGGTAGAGTGCGAGAACATCTTTTCAAAAGATGTTTCCAGAATTACCTCCCCATAGAAAGAGGGACTTTTGCATTGGCTTATACCCAACGACGACACCAATTTCTACAACTACATATTGAGTGGCTCTCACAGATCTCTGGGAGCTAAGAGTTTAGAAGGGGGAAGTGGTAGAAGATACACCCAACATGAGGTCTTGTTTACAGCTGCTTGATCGTACCACGATTCACTGTTTTATTTCACCCTTATACCGATGTATTAAACTGGTATTGTATTGAAAATTACAAGTATAATAACAAATTTCACTCCATGTTTGATTCAATTATTTTGTTTTTAAAACTTTTAAAAAGGGAAATGTTACATGTTTTTATAATTATATTGAAGGAGGAGGTGATTTGGAGAACCCATGATGAAGTCCAAGAAAGATGGGCCAATCTGCACATGATCCAAGAATACTAGTGTAATAAACCGAATATTTATACTGAACCATGAATCTTAATGGGCTGAAATTTTGTGGTCCGGTCCAAAATTATATGGACTACATTTCATATGAAGGAACCGAAGCCCCATTCGGCCTCTACGATGCCCATATTAACTGATCTGTCCAAGGAATCAAAGCTGGACCAAGTCAAATGCGGTGTTCTATATTTTATCAATATCTAGATATGTAGTTTTCCACATGGTGCCAAACTTTCGGTGGAGACATCCAAGAGGTGGGGATACAACTTTTCTATTTTCTCCAAAGCAAGATAAGGCTGTCTAAAGGCTGAAACGCGTGGTACAAGTGGATTGAAGAAATCTGTGTGCCTAAAACCACCTTCCAATTTTCCTATAAAATGGCACCTTGGGCTCCCCATTTGCAAGTTCGTCCAGGAGGCAAGGTGATTCCATTTTGGAGTTCCCAATGAGTCTTCTCAACATCCATATAAGTTCTAGAGGATATGAGAAGTTCTACTTCAACAACTTCTTCTTCTTCTTCTCCCATGGGTTTCTAAACCCCTTGTGATCACCCGGGGAGGAACGTGATGTAAACCCCAAGCTTCATGTTTGTAATATTTGAATGATCTTTTGAATTCCAGGTTGTTGTGTTGTTTTTCATCATCCTCTATTCTTATTTTATTGAGTTATGTACTGGTATGTCATGCTCAACTCATATGATCATGTTTGGGGGTACCCATTCATGTGATGTTTCACACACCGTTCACCACTTTCTTTTCCCCCTTTCAATTGTGGTGTTTGTGTGGTTCATATTGGTCAATTGAACTCACATAATCACTTTAAAGGCCATGTAAATTTATTTCATGTTATCAAAAAGAAATAACATACAAACCTGGAAAATGCATCGAGTTCTTCGTGTGTTGCCTTGGTGAGTTTCGATTATGAAGTCAAACACAATTCACCCAATCATCGACGGTGTCCGGTGAATCATTGCATGTTTTTGACTGAACCCTAGGAGGTATCCTAGTATAAACTCAGTAAAATTATGGTTCTAGGTGTTACAAACCATGTATTAAAATATCACAACCCTATATCATGAAGCGATGAAGGATAAACATCATGAGAATACCTCGGGTTGATCACACTTAATTAATCTTGTTCATTTCTACTTTGTTTTATCGCTTTCATTTTCTATTGTCATCTTTAATCATCAAATACAAGTATTATAAAACCCCATTTCCCTTTTTAACTTCATAATCAGAACCACATTTTGGAATTAATGATCTAAGGCTTCGTCGAGAGACGACCTAGGGTTGCTTCTATACTGCAGAAATTCTAGTCAAAATCAAACAACTAATTTGACGCGCTCGACAATGCGATCAAATTTTGGCACCGTTTCTAGGGATCCAAGATCATTTTTTTTCTTTATTTACTTTTATTTATTTATTTTACTTCTTAATTAGTACTCTTTTAAATACCCCACCCCCATTTGATTGTTTTTGTTTTGGGTTTTGTCTTTATTTTTGGTTGTTTTTGGTGTGTTCTTTCTCTCTCTCTCTCTCTCTTCTTCTCCATATACATCTCTATAATTATGTATTATAACATTATATTCTCTTTTCACCCTTCTTAAGATATTTTATAAATATTAAAAAAAACAAACTTCACATCTTATTTGCATGACCCGATCTGGTAAAGAAACACTACTTGAATTTGACCCTGAAATTGAAAAGTCACTTCACACTCAAATCAAGGAATCTAGAGAATTTCAGTCAAGTAACATTGAGGAACCCATGTTGGAACCTCAAGTGGTTCTAAACCAATACAAAATTGAACCTAATCAAACCCAAGAAAACATGGCTGCAAATAACCAAACTTTAAAAGAACCGACCACCCCAGATGTGGAGTACCAACCTGCGTACATCAAATATCCCGAGGAAGCAGCCAACTTTGAGCTGAGATCAGGTCTCATCCACCTTCTTCCTAAATTCCATGGTCTTCCCGATGAGGACCCTCACAAACATCTTAAAGAGTTTCACATAGTGTGCTCTACCATGAAACCCCAAAATGTATCTGACGACCTAATTAAGTTTAGGGCCTTCCCTTTCTCCCTTGATGGTGTAGCCAAAGACTGGCTATACTATCTGCCTACCATAATTGGGGGCTGGAATGACCTTAAAAGACTCTTTCTAGAGAATTTATTCCCTTCCTCCCGAACTGCATCAATTAGGAAAGAAATCTGTGGAATTAGGAAATCACAAGGAGAGACCCTTCATGAATACTGGGAGAGATTCAAAAGACTTTGTTCAAGTTGCCCCCACCACCAGATTAGTGAACAAATTTTAATTCAATACTTATATGAGGGACTTATCCCCATGGATCGTGGAATAATTGATGCTGTAGCTGGTGGTGCCCTAGTTGACAAAACTCCTTCTGCCGCTCGTGACTTAATAGCCAAAATGGCTCAAAATGCACAACAACTTGGTACACAAGCAATTGCACCAACCTGAGGAGTTCATGAGGTAAGTCATTCAGCCCTATAACAAAAGGTAGATACTAAACTTGATGAGATGCATGCCCTTCTAAGGTAATTATCTCAAGCACAAGGTAACTCGCACTCTACTTATATTCCATTACATTATGGTATTTGTTCTGACAACACTCATTTTTCTGACCAGTGCCCACAACTTCAAGATTAATCTGAGTCTTGTGCAGTGGTGTTCCCAGAGCGTCCATTCCAACAAGCACCTCCCTTCAAGAAAGAACAATTCAGGCCAAATCCAAATCCAAGGTGGCAAGCACAACCCCAATACCGATAAGGAGGAAACTCAAGCTGCCCCAAGAAGAATTGGTATCAACAAGTCCAAGGTATGTAACCTTCTTATCCATCATCATCTCAAAAAAATCCTCCTCCTCCCAAATATGAACCAAGCCTCGAGGATATGGTGAAGAAAATGGAAACCCAGAACCTCCAGTTCCAACAGACCACACAATCAACAATTCAAAATTTGAAAACTCAAGTGGGACAATTGGAAAACACCATCGGTGAGCTTAAGATGCAAGGGTCTGGATAACTACCATCCCAACCGATTTCCAATCCGAAGAAAAAAGTTAATGTATGTTAAATTACACTTCGTAGTGGTAAAGAATCTTATACTTCTACTGATTCGATGAAACGGGTATGTCCCCCTCTTGAAAACACTCCTTCCCAACCCTAAAAAATTCCATGTAATGAAAAACAAAATAAAAAGGGAAATCAAATTATCATTGATGATTCAAATGAACAATCCATTCCTATTCCTTTCTCACAAAGACTCTATAAATCTAAGAAAAATTATGATAATGATATTGATAATGAGATAATGGATACATTTAAAAAAGTTCAAGTTAATATTCCTTTATTGGATGCAGTCAAGAAAATTCCCTGTTATGCCAAATTTCTTAAAGAAATTTGCACCCATAGATGAAGGATAAAGGGGAATGAGAGAGTAAACTTGGGTTGGAATGTCTCGACCTTGATTCAACCAGCAATTCCAACCAAATTCAAGGATCCAGTCACATTCATGATACCGTGTACCATAGGGGAGACTTTCTTTTCCGATGCTATGCTAGATTTAGGTGCTTCCATTAATGTAATGCCTCACTCTATGTTTACTTCTCTGCAGGTTGGAGAGCTTCAACCAACTGGAATTGTCGTGCAACTTGCCACCTGGAGTACAACGCATCTAATAGGAGTGATTGAGGATGTCCTTGTACGAGTGAAGAATCTCATCTTCCCTGCTGATTTCTACATTCCTGAGATGGAAGATACCCGAACCCAAGGACATGATCCTCTCATACTTGGGAGTCCATTCCTAAAAACAACAAATACGATCATCAAAGTTCACAATGGTACGCTGTCCATGGAATTCAGAGGATAAAAGGTAAGTTTTAACACCCTTGAGGCTATGAAACACCCCATTGAAGAGCACTCCACTCTTCCTGTCTATTTGATGGAAGTGCTCTCAAATGATGCACACACACACACAATTCTCTCCTCAACCCAAACTCTGATTCATTTTTGTTTTCTTCACTCTTGGATTATTTGAATTTTGATTCATGTTTTGAGTGTTGTGTGGGTTCTGAAAAGTGTAAATTTTGTGCTTTAATTGATGAGTGTGTTCATTCTGAGGTACCCATGACCGTCGATGATTCTGCAAATCTCATTTCTATAGATTTGCTATCTTTAGAGAATAAACATGAGCAGATTGAAAGTTTAATGGACCTCACTCCCCCTAAATCCCCTCCCTCAGTCCAAAAACCACCGGTGTTAGAACTTAAACAAATTCCTTCTAATTTAAAATATGCATATATTGAGGGTATTGACCAATTTCCCATCATTATTGCCAATAACCTCTCTCCACAGTAGAAATAGAAACTGCTCAAACTTTTGAGAGAGTGTAAAAAGGCAATAGGATGGACATTGGCTGATATTCTCGGGATTAGACCATATATTTGTATGCACCATATACTTTTGGATGATGAGGCTAAACCCATAAGACAATCTCAACGCCGGTTGAATCCCACTCTCCTTGAAGTGGTAAAATTAGAAGTTAGTAAATTACTTTCTGTAGGGATCATTTATCCAATATCTGATAGTAAATGGGTTAGCCCAGTGAAAATTGTGCCTAAAAAAATAGGAATAACAGTTGTGTCAAATGAAAGGAATGAATTGGTTCCAACACGTGTGCAAAACAGTTGGCGAGTCTGTATTGACTACCGTTGACTGAATCAAGCCACGTGGAAGGACCACTTTCCATGACCTTTCATTGACCAAATGTTAGAACGATTGGCTGGTAAGTCCCATTATTGTTTCCTTGATGGCTATTTGGGTTATTTCCAAATCCATATAGCCCCTGAGGATCAAGAAAAGACAACATTTACCTGTCCATTTGGCACATTTGCATACAGAAGGATGCCATTCAGTCTATGTAATGATCCTGGTACTTTTCAATGATGTATGTTGAGTATTTTTTCTGAGTACCTTGAGAGTTGTATGAAAGTCTTTATGGATGATTTCACGATATATGGATCTTATTTTGATGATTGTTTGGAACACCTAGGTTTTGTCCTCCGCCACTGCATTGAAAAAGATCTTATTTTAAATTATGAGAAATGTCATTTTATGGTTGAGCGGGGGATAGTTCTTAGGAATGTAATTTAAAATAAGGTAATTCAAGTTGATAAATCTAAAATTTAATTAATTTAAACCCTTCTATATCCAAAATTTGTTTGTGAGGTGCGATCTTTCTTGGGTCATGCTGGTTTTTACCGCCGATTCATTAAAGAATTTAGTAAGATTGCACTTCCATTGTCCCGGTTATTACAAAAAGATTCTGAGTTTGTGTTTGATAAAAATTGTGAGGATGCATTCAATTAACTAAAAAAGAGTCTCACATCACCTCCCATCATCCAACCACTAAGGTGGGATCTCCCCTTCGAACTTATGTGTGATGCCTCTAACTCTGCATTTGGGGAGATTTTATCACAAAGGGTTGAGAAGGCTCCTCATGTCATTGTGTATACCTCACGTACCCTTGACCCTGCCTAGGTAAACTACACCACCACTAAAAAATAACTCCATTATATTGTGTTTTCCTTGGAAAAAATTTCGTTCATATATTCTCGGGTCAAAAATCATCATCTTCTCTGATCATGCTACCCTTCGTTTCCTCTTAAAGAAACCTGAAGCCAAACCCCGCCTCATTCAGTGGATGCTCCTCCTCTAGGAGTTTGACCTTGAGATTAGAGACAAGAGAGGGGTGGAGAATGTGATAGATGACCACATTAGTAGGATTTCCCCACCATTGGACCATCATGTTGACTCACCACTACCCATTGGAGAATTCTTACCTCATGAGAACCTTTGTGATGTTGTGGACCTTACCCCCTGGTATGCGGACATTGTGAATTTTCTAGCAACATCTAGGGTCCCCACTGATTTCAGCATTTCACAATCCCAGAGACTTAAGCATGATTCTCATTGGTACATTTGGGATGAACCATACTTTTAGAGAATTTTTAGTGACCAAGTAGTTCGTCGGTGTGTCCCTAACTATGAGTTCACCTCAGTTTTGACCTTCTGCCACACTTTGGCCTGTGGGGGCCACTTTGGCTCTCAACGTACAGCTCAAAAGGTCCTTGACTCAGGACTGTATTGGACAAATTTATATAGGGATGCTCATAGATTTTGCAAGTCATGCATTCTTTGTCAATTCATAGGGAATATCTCCAAGAAGAATGAAATGCCCCAACATCCCATGTTATTATGTGAAATTTTTTATGCATGGGGCATTGACTTCATGGGGACTTTTCCAAACTCATTTGGATTTGTGTACATCTTATTTGATGTTGAATATGTATCTAAATGGGTGGAAGAAAAGGCCACCAAGACCGATGACTCTCGAGTGGTTGTTGATTTTGTGAGGTCCCAAATTTTTAGTAGGTTTGGTTTACCACAATTCATCATTAGTGATCAGGGTTCACATTTTTGCAATCGAAACATGAAAAATTTGATTCATAAGTATGGGGTTTATCATAAAGTCTCCACTACATATCATCACCAAACTAACGGACAAGCGGAAATTTCAAATTGGGAAGTTAATCAAATCTTGGAGAAAACGGTACAACCCAATAGGAAAGATTGGAGTTTGCACTTGGATGATGCACTTTGGGCGTACTGTACAAATTTTAAAACCCCAATTGGAATGTCACCATATAGAATTGTGTTTGTAAAGGCTTGTCACCTCCCAGTGGAGGTAGAACACCGTGCATATTGGGCTGTTAAACAATGTAATATGAACCTTTCAGATGCAGGTGAGCAAAGAAAGCTGTAGATTCAAGAGTTGGAAGAAATTCGACATGATGCATATGAAAACTCCTGGATCTATAAAGAGAAGACAAAGGCTATTCATGATAGCATGATTCACTAGTGGAAGTTCCATATTGGTGAGAAGGTCCTCATGTACAATTCCAGGCTTAAGCTCCACCCAGGTAAGCTTTGTTCCCAATGGCTCAGTCCTTATACTGTTACTAATGTTTACCCTTTTGGTGCAATAAATGTTTTGCATGATCAGAGTGGGAGAAGTCTTACCTTCAATGGGAAGCAACTTAAACACTTCTATGAGGATTTTCTGAAGAATCCAGTGGAGTAAATCCACCTTCTCGACGCATCATACCGATAAAACACACCAGGTTTTATCCTTCCTTCTCACATTCTCAATTATTTCAGTGAGGGAACTGCACATTCTAGGTGTGGGGGGGCAGATACATTCCTGGGTTAGTTAGGAATTTTCATCATTTTCTCTTTTCTTATCTTTTTAGCCTTTTTTATGGTTTTTTCATTTTTCCCTATCAACAATTTTGACGTTCGATGATTTGGTGACCATAAAGGGGGGAAAGTAAAAATACCAGAACAAAGGATAAAAAGAATATTTGTATGAATTTAACATCATAGAGTGATTTTATTTTCATTTTTTTAGTGAATTAGTTTTCAGTCAATGATATAAATGGTCGTATCTATGTGAAACCTTTGAGATGATTGATGCCCCTTGTGTGAGTAGTTTTTGGGAAAACTGTGTCACTAATATCTCCACAAATTTTTGCACCAAAGCAAAAAGTGTGAATATTTATTACTTAATATAAGGTAAATATATGTTGGGTTAATATTTTTCAGCTTTAAATGATATTTCCATACATTCATTCCTTATCCGATCTGTTTCATTACTGTACCAGATTGACCTATGCATGTGTACGTAATGTCCAACTGTTGTATACCCTCAAATAAAAATTTATTATATCCTGGGCAGGTAAAAAACCACCCCTCCTCAACCTTTTATCTTGTTATAACTATTGCAATTAGTGTCGTGAGGAGATCAAACAAGGGTTGAGAGATGAGTGTGAGATTTGTTCCAAATGCAACTTCAAAAAAAATATAATAAATGAGGGGAGTGATGAAACGTGCAACATATGGGGATATCTAGGTTGGGAGTATATGGTTTGACTTCTGGGAATGCTTAAGTGAGTGGGTATTGAAATATGATTGCAAAGGATATAGGGTAGGTTCGGTGGACAAAATCATTTAAGCTGAAAAATGTTAAAATAAACTATATTTATTGGATAACAAGCGAAAAGAATAACATGAAATGGTTTTCACACATACACATGAAGAGTTAGTTTTATGGTTGACTTTTTAATTCCTTTCTCAATTTGGTATCATGAATATTTTTTTAATTTCACTATGATAAGATTGATGAGACATCTTTATCTATTTTCACTAGGAAGAACTCCTTGGTGTGGTTTGTGCATTGATCATATTACTTTAATTAAAATTTCATAAAATGTTAAATCTTCATGATTTTGGGAATATATGTATGCATCATCTGATTAGGATATTATACATTGCCCAAGAGTGCAAATGTTTAGGTGTGGGGGTGTGATCGTACCACGATTCACTGTTTTATTTCACCCTTATACCAATGTATTAAACTGGTATTGTATTGAAAATTAAAAGTATAATAACAAATTTCTCTCCATGTTTGATTCAATTATTTTGTTTTTAACATTGTTAAAAAGGTAAATGTTACATGTTTTGATAATTATATTGAAGGAGGAGGTGGTTTAGAGAACCCATGATGAAGTCCAAGAAAGATGGGCCAATCTACACATGATCTAAGAACACCAGTGGACTCAACTGTATATTTCTACTGAACTGTGTATCCTAATGGGTTTCAATTTTTTGTGCCGGTCCAAAATTTGATTCTCTATATTTCATATGAAGGAACCAAAGCCCCATTAGGCCTCTACAATGCCCATACTAACTGATCTGTCCAAGAAATCAAAGCTGGACCAAGTCAAATGAGGTGTTCTAAATTTTATCAATATCTAGAGCTGTAGTTGTCCACATGGTTCCAAAGTTTCTATGGAGACATCCAAGAGGTGGGGATGAAACTTTTCTATTTTCTCCAAAGTGAGATAAGGCTATCTGAAGGCCGAAAAGCATGGTACAAGTGGATTGAAGAAATCTGTGTGCCTAAAACCACCTTCCAATTTTCTTATAAAATGACACCTTGGGCTCCCCATTTGAAAGTTTGTCCAGGAGGCAAGGTGATGCTATTTTGGAGTCCCCAAGGAGTCTTCTAAACTTCCCTAGAAGTTTTGTAGGCTATAGGGAGTGCTACTTCAACATCTTCTTCTTCTTCCTCTCCCATGGGCTTCTAAACCCCTTGTGATCACCCGGGGAGGAACGTGATGTAAATCCCAAGCTTCATGTTTGTAATATTTGAACGATCTTTTGAATTCCGGGTTGTTGTGTTGTTTTTCATCATCCTCTATTCTTATTTTATTGATTTATGTACTGGTATGTCATGCTCAACTCATATGATCATGTTTGGGGTTACCCATTCATGTGATGTTTCACACACTGTTCACCACTTTCTTTCCCCCATTTCAATTGTGGTGTTTTTGTGGTTCATATTGGTCAATTGAAATCACATAAACACTGTCAATTTCATGTAAATTTATGTCATGTTATCACAAAGAAATAACATACAAACCTTGACAGCGCATCGAGTTCTTCGTGCATTGCCTTGGTGAGTTTCGGTTATGAAGTCAAACACAATTCACCCAATCATCGGCGGTGTCCAGTGAATCATTGTGTATTTTTTACTAAACCCTAGGAGGTATCCTAGTATAAACTCAGTAACATTATGGTTCTAGGTGTTACAAACCAGGGATTAAAATATCATAACCCTATATCATGAAGCGATGAAGGATAAACATCATGAGAATACACCGGGTTGATCACACTTAATTAATCTTGTTCATTTATACTTTGTTTTATTGCTTTCATTTTCTATTTTCATCTTTAATCATCAAACCCAAGTATTATAAAACCCCATTTCCCTTTTTACCTTCATAATCAGAACCACATTTTGGAATTAATGATCTAAGGCTCCATCGAGAGACGACCTAGGGTTGCTGCTATACTGCATAAATTCTAGTCAAAATCAAACAACTAATTTTACGTGCTCGGCAACGCGATCAATACTGAGTGAGGTGACAAAGTAGCTAGCCACATTACAGAAAATCTTCGTGGATAGTGATGGAGTAGCTTACCTCTAGTCTATAGCTTTCACTCCCCCACACCTTTAGCAAGTTAGGGAGGCACAACTTGGGGATGTAGACTACAAGGCCTGACGTGCTCAGATATCCTCAGGATAGGCTCATAAAGAATTTTCTAAAGGTGGGGAGCACATAATCCTTATCAAAGGACGCACCATGGTACCCGTGATGCTATGAGAGGATGTGTTGAGGGAGATACACATATCCATTTTGACGGTACATCATGGTGTGGTGAAGATGTACCAGGACATTCAACATCAGTACTGGTGGCCAGAGATGAAGACTACACAGATCCAGCAGAAGTCTTATGCCGACAGGAGACAGAGACCCTTATAGTTCAATGAGGGAGACCATGTCTTCCTTCGGGTCTCACCCTGACGAGGATTGCGGAGATTCTCCCGAGGCAGCAAGCCATCTCTGAGGTTCATTGAACCTTTACAGATTCTCAACAGATTTGGCGAGGTGGAGTTCCGCCTAGATTTTCCCCCATAGATGCACTGATTTCATAATGTTTTCTATGTGTCGCAGCTAAGGAGATGCATGCATGATCCATCACACGTTTTCGACTAGGGCGAGTTGGACTTTGATGATGGGATGACTTTTACGGAGTCCCTGGTAGAGATAGAGGATCAACATGAGCGAGTCCTTTGTGGATGGTTGATCCCTCTGGTGCAAGTTTGGTGGCATCATGAGAACCTCTAGGAGAGAACATGGGAGTGGAAGGCTCATATTCGTGCTCAGTACACTTATTTGTTTGATTTTACTTTGTTTTGGATTTTGGGGATGAAAAGACTTAAGGTGGGGAGAATGTAAAGACCCAGAATTTCTGTATATTTTTTTAATTATTGGGATTATTACGAGATCATGAAATCTGACAGCACGTGATTTTGAGGCCTGGATTGCCTGGAATGATCCATCAAAAAAGTGTTAAGCTTAAAATAGCACGCAGGAGTAGTTTTCCTGAAAAAGTGGAATAACTCTTAAATGAGTGACCAGATCAAAAATTCGAGGGCACTGTTGCGTTCAGGATAGTGGGTTTACCCTAGAAATGACTTAAGTTTAGTCAGTGTAGGCCTCCAGTGAGAAAACCTGAAAATGGCATAACCGTAAATAAAATAATTAAATAAAATTATTTTATTTTTTCAAATGATTATAACTCACGAACGGTGACTCGGATTAAAAATATGAGACCACCACTGAACTCGTGAGTGTATGATTTCCTTAGGAAGATCATAACTTTGGCCGGCGCGGGCCAACAATGGAAGTTAGTTTTTGGCTGCAAATAAAATAATTAAGTAACAATTATTTTATTGTTAAATTCTATAACTCATAAAAGGTAACTCAGATTCAAAATCTAAGAGTACCGTTGATCTCATGAGGGCGTGCTTCCATTAGGCAGAGCCTAACCTTGATCGGTGCGGGTCGAGGGTGACTGTTAATAATTTTTAAACTTTTTTTAAGGTACATTCAGTAAATGTACAAGCGATAATTTCTATCTTTTGAACTGGTGCTCAGAATTGAAATCTGAGGGCACCATTGAATTTGCAGCGCCAAGATTCAGTTAAGGGAGGCTTAACTTTGACTGTAGTAGGTCGGGTGAAAAATTTAGTTTTTGTGACTTTTAAAGAAATAATAAAATAACAGAATTGTTATTTTATTTTCCTACCACCTATTGAGCGGCAGTGGTGGGATCGATGGGTTGTCAAGCCATTTAATGGCTTGACTCTCCTATTTTGTAACCACACCATTGGGAATTAAGAGGTTCATTCATTAATGAACCTCATTAATTCCTCGGTGCGTTACTCACCCCCTCTATTTAAGTGAGGCTCGGGGTTTGGTTTTTGAGAAGGAAGTGAGGAACCTCTAGCGAAGTGATGTGACACCTTCCACCGACAGAGACAAAATCTCAGGCAGCAACGAACCGGTATTGATGAACGCTGATGGCTTCTTCGAACACAAAATCTTTTTCCACCACTGTTATGTCTCCAAAGAATCTGGAGGTAGGGGTTGTCTTTTAATTCAAGAAATTCTCACGTTTCTTCTCCTTGTTCTTGAATTTGCAGGTGGTCGTTGCGGGGGAATTGAACGGGGTTTATCATTATTTTAATGTGATGTATAAATTATCCCCACTTGTTATAATGCTAGCACAGAGGGCACAGGCCAAACAAATAAGGCCCGGACCCTCCGTCGCTTGTTTTTCATTGCATTCTTCAGAGGTGGGTTGTTCCAACTTGACAGAACCTTGAAACTGAGAGGCACGCAACGACGATGATATCCCAATAGAACCGTAGGTGCATCCGGAAGGAAGAATAGACCACCAGAACTCACCCGACGACCCATGGAAGAAGTTCCAACGTGGCACCGGCGTGGTGGCGCCGACGACCGACACCGGCGGACAAGGGCGGCGACCGACAACCACCAGCCATGGTGGTCGGACAGGCAGCCGACAGCAGCCAACCACAGAGGTGGAGGTGATGCACCATCACGCGCCACGCTGAAGGGAACCGCGACTCAAAGTCATGGTGATGCAGGGGATCTGCTCCTTGCGGGTCCCGTAGGCGACGAGGTGACACCACCTGGTGCCGCTAATAAAGGAGCTGAACGAATCCTTTGAGTCGTTCGGGAGCAGTGGACCACATGACCCCGCGTGGGTTGTGCCAGCCAACGGGCCGAGCCCGCCACGACCTAACTAAGCCAAGGCGGTCCGGGCCGGTCCGCAGCCCATCGGGCCGATCCCACCGCGGCCGAGCCCAACTGGGCCGGGCCGGGTTGTCCCGAACCGGGTCGGTTTGACCAGGTTGGACCGGACCCAGACCCATCTTGAGCCGAAATATGCTTAAAAGGCCGTATCTTGAGAAACCAGACTTTCTTTTGATGAACTGTCTACGGCGATGGGATCCTTGGAGCGAGAAATTACTTTTGAGATACTCCATGTGACTTTAGGAGAAATTTGGAGTTTGGCCGGGTTGGATCCACTAGTAAAAAAATCGTTTTTAACGTCGTCAATTTGACGTCGGTTTCTTATAAACCGACGTAAAATATTTTTGCAGATACTTTTTGGCATTGGTTTTTTAAAAACCGATGCCAAAAACTAAAAAAAATAGTTTTGGCGTCGGTTTTTAAAAAAACCGACGCGAAAAAATAAAAAAAAAGTTATGACGTCAGTTTTTATGAAAAACGATGCCAAAAATGTAAAAAAAATTTACAATCCTATAGATAATTCCCTAATATTTTATTTGAATGGTCCTGGAGCAAAAACATAGTTATGGATTAAAAGTTATGGATGTTGGAAGTTGATCTTCTCTAAAAGAAGTCTTAATTAAGTCCAACTTTCAAAGGCCATAACTTTTAATCCGTAACTCCGTTTTAGCTCCACAACCAGTCAAATCGAAGCTTAAGGAATTATCTAAAACTTGATAATTTTTTTAAGTTTTGGTGTCGATTTTCATAAAAACCGATGACAATGTTTTTTTGTTTTTTGCGTCCGTTTTTAAAAAAACTGACGCCAAAAATAATTTTTTTTTACTTTTCATGTCAGTTTTCATAAAAACCGATGCCAAAACTGTTTTTTGTTTTTCGCATCGGTTTTTTTAAAAACCGACATGAAAAACAATTTATTTTTACTTTTCACGTCGGTTTTTAAAAAAAATCGACGCGAAACGTTTTTTTTTATCTTTTTAGCATCGATTTATTTAAAAACCGACGCCAAAAATGACATCGATTGGATTTTTTGGCGTCGGTTTTCTTAAAAAACCGACACCAAAAACCCAACATATATCCTCTTTTTCATCACTTTCAAACAAAACCGACGCCCAATAGTATTCACGAATATGCGGGATCAGAATTTCAATTTTTTTTACAACACATGTGTAACTTTTTAAAATCCCGCCTACATTTTCATACAACTCAATCGAAAATATTTTCATTTACTATATATAAATATGTTTCTCCTTCGTTCATCATTTTCATCATCTTTGATTCAATCAAGTTTTCAACGCGAAATCAATCATTAATTTGAATGCGGTACGCATTCTATTCATTTATTTTCTTTATTATTAATGTCCTTCATTTATAAGCAACTCGATCAGATTTCATATAATGATGATTTACTTTTATTATCGAGTTAAAAATATAAAACATTCGGATGAGATTTACCAAGCATGGTGTAAGTTTAATTATCGATCTTTGTTTTCATTATCGCATGAGTTCTACACTAAATATAAGAGATATGATGATAATCAACATATCATTTAAATGGAAGATCCAAAAACAATTGAAATGTCTTTGAAGTATTATGTATATTTTATATCATTTGGTGTATGTGATTTTAATTCATGTTTATCTTGTTTTCTTTAAAACAAGTTGTATCAATCGAAACTTTGACATGTTCAACTTCCGACGGCCATAACTTTTGATCCGTAACTCCATTTTAGCTCCAAGACCAGTCAAATCGAAGATTAGAAAATGCTCTAAAACATCGAATAATAAAAAAATTACTTTTTGGCATCAGTTTCTGTAGAAACTGACACCAAAAATAAGTTTTTTCCATTTATGGCG
Organism: Viscum album; assembly: GCA_963277665.1. Taxonomy (NCBI): domain Eukaryota; kingdom Viridiplantae; phylum Streptophyta; class Magnoliopsida; order Santalales; family Viscaceae; genus Viscum; species Viscum album. The sequence goes on from OY728148.1 coordinate 168,688,301, forward strand.
TCAGTTTTTTTCAAGAACCGATGCTGAAACTATTTTTTCAACTTTTTGGCGTCAGTTTTTAAGGAAACCGATGCCAAAAATGACGCGGATGAGTTTATTTGGCCTCAGTTTTTTACAAAACTGACGCTAAAAAGCAAATTAAATTTGTTTTTGGCATCGGTTTACAAAAACCGACGTAAAAAGTCATATTTTTTACGTCGGTGACTTCAATGTCGGTTAAAAATCGACGTAAAAAATAAAAAAAACAGACGTTAAAGACATTTTTTCTACTAGTGATCATACTCGAATCCAACCGGGTCATCGACACTAAAATGCCTATAGCTTACAGACCAAGTGTCCAATTGACCCACCGTCTGTTGCGTTGGAACCCTTATGACATGAAAAATCATCAAGTTACTTCCTTGTGGAACTTCCTGGCGGTTGAGGTATGGCCGATAACCGGAGGAGTAGAACTAGGGTGTTTCTTATAGTGAGAGTTATGATGGATACTCCCTTGATGACTCAAGGCATGAGTATTCTTTACTCCTCTGCTTCGGTAGAGATGAGACTCCCCACATCATGAGTGCGGGTTTTTTTCCCTATGATTGGTTTTTTTATCTTTGGAGTCGGTACTCCCCTATTGGACTAGGGCGCAGGTCCTCTATACATGACTCATATAGAGTCAGTACTCCCCTACTGTGTCAGGGTGCATGTCCTCTAGCCTGGGGTCGGTACTCCCCTAACATACTAGGGTGAAAGTCCCCCACAACAAACAAACTACCAAAGTTGTACTCCCCTACCAGGTAGGGTGCAGGTCCTCACATATAGAGTCGGTACTCCCCTGCCGTTCTAAGGTGTAGGTCCTCTAGCCTGGGGTCAGTACTCCCCTGACATACTAGGGTGTGGGTCCCCCATAACAAAAAAACTATCAGAGTTGTACTCCCCTACTAGGTAGAGTGTAGGTCCTCACATACGGAGCAGTACTCCCCCATCTTCGAGTAGCGATGAGGAGCGGGTCCTTCAGGGGAGTTGGAGATCCCTCGACTGCAGGACATAGTGTCGAGGAGTGGTCCTCTTCACTTGGTTTCCCTTGGTCTTGCCTCGGGCGCAAGACTGTGACTGCAAGACCTCTAGTTTTGGGCACTATAGGTAGTTCTAGAAGAAATTTCCTGACAGAGAACGTCCTTTCGGACATTCTATTAGGAATGGTTGAGTTGTACCAGATGAAGAACATCTCTCCGTTGGGTGCCATCAGGGATAGCCAGTTCATGGAGCGTGTACTTCTGATCCTTGAGTTACACTTTAAGACTTCTTTGGAAATCCTGAAAATGGATTAAGGTTGGGGCCTTATGTTTCTTTTTGGATGAGACAAGTATATCTAGTTTGAGCTGTGTCTATTTCTTTGTACTTTGTGATTGAGATCATGCTTTGTGGTTTTTTCGATGTGGAATTCTGAGAGACCTTTGGGGGTCTCGGGGTCCCTACTAGGTATTTTTATACTCACCCCTACATGGGCTTCACCCGCACCTTATTGTGTCTTGTGCAGATAACGAGCAGCTTGGCTGAGACTTGAGGGAGTTAGGACCATGCGGTACATGGAGGATATTGGATGACGTGGAGAGCAGTGGAGATGAGTTGTACCTACCCTTCAGGTAGGATCCTCAGTTGATGATTCTAGGAGCTGTTTTCTATTTTTTTCAGTTGTAGTTGTACCTTTTAGTTGGGATTATATTCTGTCCCCTTTAATTTTAGTACACACCTTTACTACTGTAGTTTTACTTCGTGGTTACATCTTGTTGTGTTCATGGATTGTGTGTTGTACAGGTTTAAAGGCAATGCCTTCCCGTTTTTGGGATACGCCTTTCCGGTGCTAGTCGCCAACCCTTAGCCTATGGAAGGCAGGCTTGGGGTAGTCACAGAATGGGCCTCGGGGGACGGGTCGTGACATACATATTCTTTTGGTCAGCTTTAGTTTTTTAAGGACCTCATTTCTAGGGAGTTTTTCAAGATAAAACTCAAGCACCCAACATGAGTATTACATTATACCCGCATTTTCATTTAATATAATACTTCATAAATAATCTATAACCTTCTTAATATAATGAAATCATCATCATTAATATGCCTAAATTTCATTTTATATATTTTAAAACAATTATTAAATCATTTTTATCCACTAAAAAACACCATAACACCGATTGTGCGTATGTGAAAACTACCGCCTGCAGGAACAATGAATTTCATTTGACATCACCACCCATATTAGATGTTTTTAAGAATAGATTTACTGAAGATATATGATAATTATGAAATGTTTATGATAGTGAATATTTCATATTATCCTTATCTAATGACATTCTGTTACTCATGAAAACATTATAAAATAGTATCATTTATGTTGGTTTTACCACCAATGTGAATGATGTTATAATTTTTATGTCATAAATGATAATGGGACATAATATAATGGAAATATCATGTAACAATGATGCATCTATGATTTATTAATTATTAAATGAACATATTATTAATATTTTAAATATTTATTAATATACCATATTTCGATCGTTAAACATGTCGAAACTAGTTTATCATGTTTCCCATTTTAATAGACCATATTCGTGTCTTTCACTTAATGAAAATAATAATTATATAATAACTGAAAAAAATGATTATTATATCTTTAATAATTGTGTAATGATGAACTTTAAACTACTTAGTAATAATCAACTTTGTTACTGTGATATTTGAATGAGACAAATAAACGAATGTTCTAGCTTTAATTAGTGAAAATAACTATAAACAAGTAATATATTTGTAACAAAGGATTATAAATAAAGTTTATAAAGGGTAATACATTGGTATAAGAACATTAATTAATATCTCAAGGTAGTTATGATTTTTATATAGGATGATAAATCACCTATGTTAAAATCAATAGTAAAGGTAAGTGTTTCTGTCCTCAATTTTCACCTCTTGAGACACATTTACTATTATAAACCATGTTTTAATTAGAACGGTGTACCTATTTCCTAATGAATTTATTTTAACATATTCATGGTATTTTTAATATCCATATCATTCTATATTTTAAATGGATTTTTATTCAAAAGATACCATAGTTGATATGGTGTTTTGATAATAGCGTTATTCAGACCATAAGGGTTTCATTTCCAATATTATTTTCAAATAAATATTGTTTTTGAAAGAGAATGCATATGAGAAATTTTTATTATTTCTAAAAAATTTCATAATTTTATTTGTATATTCATTAGGTTTTACATATCCTCTAAAAATTTCATTTCCCTTGAATCATATCTTACCCAATGGGTTCCTTGTAAGTGGAACCAACCCCGTCTCTTCTTCTTAGTCAGAAACTTACCTTTTTCCATATATGTATCCATTGGATTATTTTTCAAGTGTTATTATATATGTTACAATAATTTATTAATGTTATTTTATACTACTTTAACATCATTTAAAAGTGTTAAATATTTTTTTTTTACATTTTTTGTTTTGGCCATTTTCATTAAAATGTGAAAAGTTTCTTTTTTAACATTTACATGTGAACATGTAATTATTCTAACTTTATAATTATATATGAATATTTATATCTATATTTTCATGTTTTCTAAAATAAATTATTTTTCTTTTATTTTTTTAAAATATTTCTTTTAAAATTATTTCAAATGATTAAGAATATTTATTATTTCCAAAGTGCTTTTTCTAAAACTTCTAAAAAGTGTTTTTCATCAAAGTCATTATCATTTGATAAAACTTATTATTAATATAGGGTATTATTTAAATAATAACATCCAATTTCTTTCACTAGATGAATTATTAGTGTTCTTTTCTATCATGGAAATAATCCATCACTACCTTTGTCTTTCTTAGTCATTGAAGGTTTATAAACCAAATTTTTCTTCCAATTCCTTCTCTTTGTGAATACTTTATTTTTACTTACTTTGACTAAAGGGTGTTTACCTAGATTCCATACATTTATTGATTTGGGGAATTATTGTGTTAACCATATACCCTTTATCTATACAGTTTAAATATCATATGCTTATCTTGATTGAATGGTATTTACCAATAAAGTTACTTGATGTAATTGGATGACCATTTATTATCCATGTGTTTATCTTGTTATTATTATTAATGTAATTATGAATGCTTTCCTTATGTGATTCCATTTAAAAAGGGTATGAAACCCATTTTATTTATTTGGGTTTTTTATGACATGATGAATTATTTTATATAGAATACATATGCATGGTTGATGATGGATGGGCTATTATATCACCCTCTAATGCATTGTTTTAAGTATATGTCTCATGAGCTCAAAAGGGCACATGTGCGGATTTATCCCAATCCAAATTGTACACAAGAGGATTTACACAAAGCTAATGGGTACATGGAAGGATTTATACCAAGAAAAAATGCGTATAAAAGAGGATTTATCCAAAGAAAAAGGGTATATAGGAGGATTTATCCCAAGCCAAAGGGGCACATGATAGGTTTTATCTGAAGCCCATGGGTACACAAGAGGATTATCTCAAGCCCAAGAAGGTACACAAGTGGGTACTGTGTGATGAATGTCTTGGTGGGTAGCCTTGAAACATGGATTTCTATGCTTATGTTTATGTCACACTATTATATCATAATATTATGCTTATTATTACTCTCCTTGACTCATTTTTAATATATCATGATTTTTCACACTTTCTCCATGGTATATATTTATTCATTTGAGATTACATGTCCTTCTATCTTTACTTATAGATAACTATAATTGTTCCATTTTCTTTTTAATACAAAATTTATACTCTACCCATATTTTCTTATATGATTATGATCTAAACCTTGATCACATGTTTATAAGTTTTCTGTTACCAAGAATTTTATCCCACCCATTAATTATGTTTCCCTTCCCCATGTTACAAAGATGAGAAATGTACATAATATTTATAATAGTTTTCTAGTTAATGTTTTTCTAAAACTATCTAAAAATATAAAAATAAAAGGTATTGGGAATGTATTATAATGAAATATTTACTTTATGTCAGGTAATTTATACAATCACATCTACAAGTTACTTCAATTGGAACAAGGGAAGGGTTTATAAAACAATGGAGAATAAGATGATAGCTGAGGATAAATTTAGGGTTATAAATGTCATCAAAGGATGATATTTCAAGGTTTATTATAATTTAAAAATTATAGATTACCCTTTTAGTTATTTGTGGTAATATTCTAGGGATTACTATAATAAAACTTCAGTGAAAACCCTAGGGTCAAGTCTAGGGTATATGTTTAAGTATAGGATAACATCCTAAAGTTTGGTAAAGATAGATTGTGTGGTTTTCCTAGAAATAAAATCCTTTTCTAGATACTATTGGTGGATTAAGGATCTAGAAGAGATGTACCTATGTCTAATGAACCCAAAAGGGTTTATTGTGTATTAACTCAAACGTCACATGGTGTATGAAAAAGATGCCTAATTTCACACCTGGTTTGACACTCTTGAGGGAAATGATTTAGTCAATCACATTCTATTTATGAATCATTATAAAGGATTTATTTCATGATTACTTTAAGGTATTGGGTTAATAAATATGATATAACTCAACTTAAAGCAACCTATGTAGAACCTATAGAGTTATAAGATTAACAAAGCGAGACATAGTTGAAATGAAAGTATCATTGGTTGGAATGGAGGTGTCATTGGAGAATACATCATAGGACTGAACTTTCATATTCTTACACTATGATTATTTTTGATATTATCATAACAATTTTGGTTTTAGTATTTAGTTGAAACTATATCATGAAGATGAAGTTAAGAAAGGTATGTATCAAAAAAACACTATGTACTATAACTAAATAAGGGAGAATACTTAAATTTTTGATAATAATATTATATTTCAGTTGTGATATGAAATGTGAGTTTCTTATTCTTAACTGAGAAAGGTATGTTGATACCATAATAAAATTTAATTTTTGATAATCCTACATATTTTCATTAGCGAGTGATATTTATCGATATTATTCTTGTATATTCTAAAATTTATGATCGTTATGTGAAACCTCTAAAAATTATTCTTTTGTAATTATATTTTAAAAGTTCTAAAACCTATATTAAATGGGATAAATAGCCTCAAAATGTTATTTTATGAAAATTTTATATTTTTGTGGTTAACTATTAAAGAATCCATGATTAAGGTGTGAATAAATTTCATGATTAATATAAGATTGATGTTGAGGTAATAAAGGGTTGTTTGATTTTGAGAAATGTGAGTAAGATGGTATTGAAATTGATTATTTATTTAAATAAAAATCAATCCATGATGTTTTTTGGTGATATTTATCTATTTTTTTGTATTATGATATATATTGACTAATTTGTGACCTTTTTAACTGGTTATTAATACACTTTAGGGTTAAAAATAGAGTTAATATTTAGAGGAATTTATAATCTCATAGTGGTTTAATGTTTTCACAATTAAAATGGTTTTGAGAGAAGTATGATATGGTGAATATATGATTAGGTTATATACATACTTGGGTACATGATTTTATGAATGATAAATGTTGTTTGATGAAAGATAAGTAACTTGGTATAGTCTCTGAATGTAAAGTGGCTGAAATATTAAAGTTATATCCTAAATAATGAATATGTTCAGAATACCCTGACCTACTTTCATTAGTCAGGATTTATTTAAATTTCTAGGATGTAATTTATTTGAGGAGAGGGTAATGTGATAAATTAAGTTTTTAAGAACCATATTACTCCCATAAACTATATGTTTATAAGTCCAAACTATTATTTTTTTATTTGTTAAATGGAATTGAAATTGATTTGGAAATAATTCATACAAAATATGAATTAAATTAACAAATAATTATTCATTTATAAGTGCGACTTTACAATATAATCACATAAAATAAATTATTTCACACCATGGATTATTATACATCATGGATAAAATACATCCATTAAAAGTGAATGAATTAATCAGGGAAAATAGGTAGAAAAAAATTTATGACTAGGAAATTCCATACAACATATTAAACATTGAGGATCACTTAAATTCAAAAAAAAACTATAATGAGGAAGATCACCATGAAAGGAGAAAACATTATGAAAAATCTTCAATAAGAAATAAGAACCATGACTTATGAAGTGAGAGTGGAATGAATGAATGATTTAGTAATTATATATATATATGAACAAAATATGGTCATCTTAAATATGGTCACTACAAATATGATCATTTAAGGTATGGGAATTTTTCATATATGAAATAGGTACAGTGAGGTTGTGTATTATTAAGGAATAAATCTAAAATAATATAACTCACAATGAAGTAAAAACATGATATTACAATATTATTTATATATATATAGGTGTTATGTATAAATATAAATATTATTATTAAAATATGATATGATGCAAATATAAAATTCAAATAAATATTTTAATATCATTTGAGTTATAAAATTAAATTTTAGAATATAAATAATAAATGGTATTTGTTAATACGTATTTAGTATAAAAGTACTATATATTTTCAAGGAACTATTTTGTTAAGTATTATATATTTTATCCTAATATATTAAATTGAACTCATTTAAAATGTTATTATATATAAACTAATATATTACAATTATTTGAATTATTAATTTATATGAAGTAATATTAAGATCACTAAATGTTTAAAAATGTCATTTTTAAATAAAATTAGTTTTTCTTTATAGTATGTATTTTATTTTAAAATATAAATTTATAAATTTTAGAATTTAAATTTGATATTTTTTTTGAATTTATCACATGAAAATTTTCATATAATTAATTTTTAATTTTTTTAAAAAGGTTATTTTTATCCAAAAAATACAGTTTTTTGCGAAAATTATAATTTTTATGATTTTTTCACTATGTAAGCGTATTCAAGAAGATTAAAAAACCTTTTAAGTGATAAAATATTTATTTAATGAATAAAATTATGCATTTTTAAATATTATTTGAACTTGGAAAACCTATGTACAACATTTTTAGAAAAAAATTAAAATGTTACTTTAATAATATTTTTTGGGTTTTTTCTTCAAATTAAGTGTCATGATGGTGAAATTAAGTTTTGTATTTATTTTATGGACAAATCTATTTTATAATAAACCAATTTATTTTATAAAGATTACTATCTATTCTAATTATTGACCTATTTGTTTTAGTGATCACAAAATCACGATTATAGTGATATTAATGAATTTTCTGTTTTCTGTAAGTATTTTATATTTTGAGATAGGTGATGAAAATTCCTAAGTTTACGACATCATTGAGAATAACATTGAAAACTCGAGTCACCATTATCCATGAATCACTGCTAGTATGAAAATATCACTAAATCCAAGACATAGTCATACGACACACTGTTAGGGTGTCATGTTGCCAAAAATGTAAATTTGGAAAAGTTTGAGACACCGCCAACATGACCTACTTCCAGTTGAGATACCATCAGCTAAGTGAAATTTTGGCCAAGTCTAAGATACTGCCAAACCATACACCGCTTTTTGAGACACCTCCAACAAAGTGTAAATTTGGATAAGTCTAAGACACTTCTAATGTCATACCACCAAGATGAGAAACTATCAACCTAAGACACCGTCCACATGAGAGACTGCCAGAATAAGCCACCACCACTATTTTCTTTACATAACCTATTTCATTTAAAGTTTTTCTAATGGATATATTATTTAAGTTAATGAAAAATGTTATTTCAATTATTTTTTCTTAAATGTTTGACAGAATTCAGTGAAGATGATGACAAACATGTTGTACGAGGAAAAAAATATGGATGCAGATGAATATTCTCCTTGATGATACTATTAAGAATAGAATCAGAATCCATAATGCAATAACACAAGAGGTGCGTTAAAGAAAATATTAGGAAGCTGAGAGCTTGAGCTTTATAAACACACTCTTTTTATTGAAAAGGAAAACTGCAACATCCAAAACAACACTTGACTGAGGAAGCCAAAGCACATACCCATCAGTTGCTTTCCTCCAGTCAAAGAACAAGAGTTTGTGACACTCTATTTTTCTAAAGTTTTCAAGAGAACTAGATTCAAGATTCATTTCAAATAAAATCAAGAGTTAGAAGCTATATTGCAACAGGCTGAGCATTTCTAAACTCTATACTCTAAGATTACTCAGTTCTGTTTATTCATTTTTTACATATTGAGAAGTGTGTTCTATACTCTATATTATACACACACATTGACTCCTGTGTTGAATTGGAAGATACCTAGATATCTTCTCATCTTTTATTACACCTTTACTCCCATAGATAAAAGTTTCAGAGGTCCATGTATAGCCTATTTAGCTTTACTCCCACATAGAACTATAGAAGAGGTCGTGTGTGACCTTGACTTTTTGTAAACTATTATAAAATCCAATATAGGATGTGGATCATCCTATTTATTTTATATAAAATTCTTGGTGGTGAGTGATCACCAAGTGGAGAGGAATAAGTCTCTACTTGATGTTGGACCTCTTGTATTCAATATTTTTGTTGTGTGATTTAATTTTGTTTTACTTTAATTTTTTTTAAAACTAAAAATTGTTTTAACTGTAAAAAACAAATATAAATTTATATTTTATATTAATTTGTGTTCATATAGTATTTTGATAAAGTAAATTTATTTCAAATAACTTAATAATATTATATATTATTCATAAGTGACCTAATAATTCTTTATAGAAATCTTTAGAAAGATTATGATCTATATCATACTACATATTTTGATAAACTGGGTAATATTTACACATTTGGGAGATTTTAAAATAATCTATTTTAAACAAAAAAATTTATTGGGTACTCCATTCACCCCCTCTTGAGATAATCAGTTTGAACAACATTTGGTATGAGAGGTATTTAATTTCTTTGTTATCAAAGTTTTCAAATCATTTTATCTGTGATTTTAGTTAATATTTAAAGATCTTAAATTTATGTTATTTCTAAATTTAGTTTTTTAAATGGATAATCATAAAGAAGGTTTTGCTACTAACAGACCTCCCTTTTTCAATGGTAACAATTATGCTCAATGGAATATTAAAATGAGAATGCATATAGAGTGTATGAGTTTTGATATTTGGTCTACTATAGAAGATGAATATGTTATACCTGATACTGATAGAAGTACATGGGATGATTCAAAAAAGTTAGCGTACAATAATAATTGTAAAGCCATGAATTCCATTTACTATGCACTAGAAGATGAAGAGTTTAACATAATTTCTTCATATAAAACTACATATGATATTTGGGACACTTTGTCTGTTTCCCATGAGGGAACTACTAAAGATAAGGAGATAAGGCTTAATTCTTAAACTATTAAATATGATAACTTTACAATGAAGCCTGATGAACCTATTTATGACATGTACCTAAGGTTTAATGAAATTTTCAACATAACAATCTCTCTTGGAAAACCTGTATCATACAAGGATCAGATCATGCGAGTAATACGTTGCCTACGACAAAGATGGAGAGGCACATGAGTTTCAATCAGAGAATCACGTGACATAAGTAAGCTTCTTGGGAAAGAGTTGATTAGAAAACTAATGATGTACGAAGAGGAAATAAAGGTAAACCATGAATAAGATGAAGATCCTAAGATAAAGTTAGTATATTTCAAGACTACTACATCTAGACAAAAAAAAAGACAAAGAAAAATTCCAACTAATAGATTCAAGCGATAGTGAATATCCTTCAGAAAGTTATAAGGATATGGATCACTTAGCTAGAAGATTCAAGAAGTTTTATAGAAAAAATAAGTTCTTCAGAAAATCAAACTATAAATGAAAGTATGACAACAAAGAAGATTGGAAGAAAGAATGAAATAAGGATGATGATCCAAAATAAGTTGTTTGCTATGAATATAAGAGGAAGAAGAACATAAAATATGACTATCCAAAGATTATGTATAAAAATAAATACAAGGAAAAGGACAAAAGATACAAAACTCCTATGAAATACACATATAGTGCTTCGGAGGATAGATCCAATGATTTAGATTCTTCACATGAGGAGAAAACTGAGAGGGACAATTTGTTTCATGAATAAAGTCAGTGAGGTATCTTCTCTACCTACTATTTCTAATATTTTTCCTGTGTATAATTCTGATAATTCTGACAATGAACAACATGATGATGATAATATGTGAAATGAAGAATTATTATAATATTTGACCATTTTAGAAGACACATTTAATGAGCTAAAGGATAATGCAATGTTTTAAAAAGGAAGAATGCTCTAAATAGAAATAGAAAATCTGAACTGTCTATAGAAAAAGAGAAAAATGATCAACTGCTCAAAGAGAACACTGAACATAAAATGTCTAATGCACAATTAAATAAAGATATAGAAAATTTTAAAAATGGTAGAGAAAAGATCACTTAGATTTTGGGTAAACAAGTTGCACCTAAGTATGTTACTAGAATTGGATATCAACCTTGATAGAGGAGAATAGTAAAAAGCACCTTTGTTCCTAAGTCCATAATAGAAAGTTCAAATACTAATCATTTTTATAAAGGACCCAATAAATTATTTATTTTGAAAAGTTTAAAATATTTTCATATGAAACCCATTAGAAAAACGTGGGTTCCTAAAGCATCATCAATTACTAATATTTCTAGACACAAACAAATTTGGGTACCAAAATCATTTCTTATTTAAAACTTGTTTTGTAGGAAAACTGCTTGAAGACCTCCAGTAGAAGTATATGGTACTTGGACAATGGTTGTTGAAAACACATGACAGGAGATTATTCATACTTCAAGAACCTTATCAAGGTTGATGGTGGCCATGTCAACTTTGGTGATAATTCTAAAGGAAAGATAATTGGCCTAGGCTAGATTGGTAACAAAAACTCAGTTTTAATTTATAAAGTAACATTTGTTGATGGTTTAAAATATAATCTTATTAGAACTTCTTAGTTTCATGAAGATGGTTCTTATGTCAAATTTTAAATGATGCTTTAATTTTTTGTGATTCTACAAATGCTTTAATTTTTATTTCTTTGAGAAATGATATTTTTTATGCTTTTGATTCAAATTATTTATCTTCACAAAATGATTCATGCTTAAGTTCATTTCATAAAGAATCTTGGATTTGGAAAAGGATACTAGGCCATTAAAATATTCAATCACTTAGAAAGCTAACTAGGAAAGGGTTATTTAGGGATTTACCTAAGCTTGAGTTCCCAATAGATAAAGTCTGCAAGCCCTGACAAAAAGGGGAACAATACAAAGCTTATTTCAAATTAAATAAAGAAGTGTCAACTTCTCAACCACTTGAGTTGGTTCACATGGATTTGTTTGGACCATCTAGAGATTCAAGTCTTAATGGGAATCACTATGTTTATGTTCTTTAAGATGATTTATATAGATATACTTGAGTATATTTTATATCTCACAAAAGAGAATCATGTTCATACATTACCAAGTATGCTAAGTATGTAGAAAACATAGTGAACACAGGATTAAGACCTTAATAAGTGACCATGTCCATGAGTTTGAAAATCAATATTTTGAATCATTTTTCTCACAAAATGGCTACACTCATTACTTCTATGATCCTAGTACCCCTCAATAGAATGAAGTTGTAGGAAGGAGAAATAGAACTTTATTAGAGATATCCCAGACCATATTGAATGAGTATGAACTACCTATCTATTTTTTGGAAGAATCTTTCAACACAACCTATTATATCATCAATAGAGTTTTGATAAGACCTATCCTTAAGAAGAACACTTATGAAATTTGGAACAATAGGAAACCTAAGTTTAATTACTTTAGAGTTTTTGGGTACAAGCCTTTATTATTAACACTAAGGATAGTTTGGAAAAATTTTCTTCCAAAAGTGGTGAATGAATTTTCCTTAGTTATTCAATCTCAAGTAAAGACTATATAGTTTTTAATATGAATAATAAAACTATAGAAGAATTAGTTCATGTAAAATTTTATGAGATTGATCCACATGAGCCTAAGAACTCCCTATAAAACATTAAGGATGATTTTACTTCTCTGAACATAAATTCTAAACCTTTAGATTCTGCTGTAAAATAAGAAGAAAAATCATCCAATTATGAATAATTTATAGAACTTCCAGAACCTGAATCTATAGAACCTGAGGTGACCAGTCAGTCCATCTTTTTCTTGAGATGTTAGAACCATTAAGTTCCATCCTTTAGATTCTATTTTAGGTGATCTAAATAGAGAAACCCAAACTAAAGATTCTCTAAGAAATTAGACTGAAAATTAAGAATTATTGTCTCAACTTGAACCTAAGAACATAAATGAAGCAATTAATGATGAATTCTATGTAATAGACATGCAAGATGAATTGAATCAATTTGAAAGAAAAAAAGTGTGAGAACTTGTAGATAGACCCAAGGACACCTTGACTATCGACACTAAATGGATATTTCAGAACAATGTTGATGAGTCAGGCACCATAGTTATAAACAAGGATAGAATTGTTGCACAAGGTTATAGTAAAGAAAAAGGAATAGAATACGAAGAAACCTTTACACCTATAACCATTATTGATTCTATAAGAATCCCACTTGATTATGCAGATCATAAAGATTTCAAGCTTTACCAAATGAATGTTAAGAGTGCATTCTTAAATGATTTTATAATTTGGGATGTTTTTTATAACAACCCCATAGTTTTCAAAATCATCATTTTACAAATATTTTTTTTAAAATAACTAAAGATTTATATGGTTTAAAATAATATCCTAGAGCTTGGTATGATAAGTTTAATAAAATTTCTTATTTCAAAAAGTTTTTCAAAAGGTATAACTGATCCTACCCATTTTATAAAAATAATTTCAAAAGATGTTTTAGTAGTCAAAATATATATTGATGATATTATTTTTAGATCTTCAATAAATTCTATTTGTAATGATTTTTCTAAAATGATGAAAAATGAGTTTGAAATGAGTTTAATGGGTTAACTCAAATTCTTTATTAGATTTCAAATCTTTCAAAACAAATAATAAATTATTTTCAATCAAAGTAAATATAAAAAATAACTTTTAAAACTTTTTAACTTGGATAACACTAAGATTAGTGATACTCTTATGATTACCACCTGTAAATTGAATCTTGATGAAGCTGGGAAACCAATGGATTAAACAAGTTATAGAGGTATGATTGGAAGTCTTCTCTACTTGAATGTTAGCTGACCAGATATTATGTTTAGTGTGTGTATGTGTTCTCATTTTCAAGAAAACCCAAAAGAGTCACATTTAAATTCTATTAAAAGAATTTTAAAATACATAAAATATAAAAACAATTTAGTATTATTTTAACCTAGAGGAAAAGTATTTGATTTACTGAGTTATTATGATGCTAATTTTTATGGATGCAAGTTAGATAGAAAAAGAACCTCTGGAACATGTCACTTTTTGGGAAAGACTCTAGTTTCATGGTGTAATAAGAAAAAAAATTATGTCACTCTATCAATTGATGAAGCTAAATACATAGCTGTAGGTAGTTTTTGTGCATAAATTTTATGAATGAAACACACTTTACTATACTATGGATATCAATTTTGACATGTACCTATAAACTATGACAACACAAGTGCAATAAATATCTCTAAGAATCCAGTTTCACATTTTAGGACAAAACACATTGATATAATACATCACTTTTGAGGGATCATTTTTAAAAAGGTGATATCACTCTTAAGTTTATTGGTATAGAAGATCAGTTAGTTGATATATTCACTAATCCTTTTAATTCAGAGAGAATAACTTATATCAAACATGATCTTAGAATGATTAAATTTGGATGATTTTAATTTTCTATAACACAATGTTGAGTAGAAATACCGTTGTGGTTGACACACCATTGATTTGACATACCATTGTGGTTGAAACATCGTTGAGTTGACAAACTATTGTGGTTGACACACTGTTGAGTTGAAATACCATTGTGGTTGACACACCATTGTAGTGACACACCATTGTGATTGACATACTATTGTGTTGACACACTGTTGGGTTCTCACACCATTGGGTTATCACCCCATTGGGTTATCATAACATTGGGTTATCAAACAGTTATCTTTTCATGAAATTTCTATTTCACGCCTTTTCAAATTTTTCTATTTGTCAATATTTTGAACCACCGGTTTTATATTTTTATGGTTTATTTTCATAACTCGATATGTATGTTTTCTTGGATTCAAATTTTTATCTTTTAGTATCATTTAGATTTAAATTTTAGAATACCTAAAATCCAAAATGATACAAAAATGAATCTATATCTATTTCCAAAACACCTTGATCCCATTGTGATACTCTCAAGCCTCGAGAATCCTCTCTTCTCCCAAACTTCAAACATGCAACATTTCTCTTAGCCTTCGACCGATCAAACTGAACTGATTCGCATGACAAGGATGAAGTTCCCTTCCAAGTATTTCCAAGTCAAGTCGTGATTAGCTAAGAAACATAAGAATGAACCGAGTGAACCTTCCCCAGTCGCACCGGTTAATCTTGAGCTTCTAGCAGAGTTGTAGTAGCTAAAAGGAAAGTTTAATCGAAGTGTATGTTGTCCATAAAGTCTCTAGTACTCAAATTACTCCAAAACCAAGTATGGTTAGAGTGGTTCTCTTCAAAGAAGAGACCCTTATACCCTAAGTTGGATTATGTATTCCATCATCATGTAGAGTTTTTCTTTGATCAAGATGGTACTGATTGGGTATGAGGTCATGTCAAAGGACACATAATAGGTTTTTTGTCAAAGAAATGGGCTAAATGTTTGGATGTACCCCATAAAGAAAATATGAAGATTACCAAGGAACCATTCTTGAAGATAGTGAGATGTTTGTGTATGAAGAGGTTTTTTCATAAATAATAGGAGATGGCATAACCAAAAGACCTATTTCCTTAGAGCTTGATGGGGATATAGGATTATCTTTATGTTTTTACAGCACATGCTATACCCAAGAAAGGTCTATTTCACAACTTTAAGGAACCAAGATGTTTACCTTATATATCTTATGAAAGCGGGTCATAAGATAAATTTATATAGTTATATCATGGTTCACATGTGTGAGATGATCAATACATCCTATAGATCCGATTTCTTGATCTACACTAAGTTTATTTCTATCATGTTAAAGGCCAAGGCCCTTGTAGCTATGGATGAAGAGTCTATTAAAAACTATGGTAGTTTATGTATTTCAAGAGTTACTTGTTCAAGGATGAAGATTAGCTAGAACCCTTGGAAGATATAGTGGTTTGGAGTAATGATAAGTTGTATGATAATTTTAATCTAGTTGATCATCTTATCAGGATGAGAGATATTATTGATTCAAGTCTTGTGCTTGATAAAATAATTAAATACTCTGATGATTATGATGAAGAAGCTGTTGCAGAAGAAGTTAAAAAAGAGCCATATGTTGATGAGGGGAGTGATCCTGAATTGTCTCCCAAATATTCTACCATTACATATAGAGATCCTATCCCACCTAGGAGACTACCAAAAAGAGAAAATATTGTTAAAAGTGATGAATAAGAAACATAGGTTTCAGTAGAGTATTAGTTCAAAAGTAGTTAAAAATTTAATGATGATGATAATGAGAATGGTGATGAAGAATAGGAAGAATAAAAAGGTGAAAATGGTAATGGAAATGAAAGAGATGTAGATACTGTAAGTGATGATGATGATGACTCTAAAACTAATGGTTCAAGTGGTTGAATTGATAGAAAGGAAGTGAAGATGCCTCTATAAATTCTTACTTCACCTGGTGAATCTTTAGAAAAACTAGATTTGACTGGATTTGTGGATCCAAAGCTTAAAGAACAAGTTAAACTTGTTGAGGGGGAGAAATCCACATCATTGGAAGTTCATAAAAATGATAAGGATTCTAATGGAACTAAAATGAGTTCATCTGGTTATGGTAAGATAATTTATGATTCTATCATGATAGAATAAATGAGTGTGATTTCTGCTATGGAATAACATGTGGCTAAGCAAGATAAAATGGAGTTGACTTATTTTGAGAAATAAAGTAATTTTTAGTTTGATGTTTTGGCTACTAATGAGACTCCAGTTGATAGTTTTATAGAAGTATAATCTATTATTTTTGTCCAAAAGGATGATACTTATATGATAATGGAACATACTATTGATAAACAGATAGAAAGTAAACCTACCAGCGTTGAACACACTTCAGTTGCATAGAGTTTAGATGGATAGATAAGTCTTGAAGTGTCAGTTATACCTTCTGGTGTGGTACCTCCTACCACTAAATCTATCTTAGTTTTTTTCTAGATCAATGGGTTTTTACTATAGAATAAGAATGGGGAAATTACTCAAGTGTTGTAAGGATTCCACCAAATAATGTTGGACCTGAGGTTTGAAATGAAGATATCTTAAGGGGTATATGATAGCTCAAGTAGACCTTGATGGATTATTAAAGAAATTTTATTCTATTATAACTCCTTCACTTGAACCCACTCCAACTCCTCCTGGATTAGTCACAAGAGATGACTTGAATGACTTTGGTGAAAATTTAATTTTAGATATCAATTATATGTTGAGAATATAGTCCCCTATTCTAACCAAACTTAATGAAAATGATGTTAGATATCTTATTGAGTTTGTGATCCAACATATCCAACCAAAGATGATGCATCACCTACAAGAAGTTTATATTGAGAAGAATAGGATTAAAAGTGAATTGGAATCTATCAAGGATATGCTTGAAGACCTTAAGTCAACATTTTCTACCTCCATGGATGGAATCATAAAGAGTATTGAGAAAACATCTTCAAATACTTCTACACAATCTGCTCCAGTAGTGGATGTTGATTAGTTAAGATCTATTTTCAGATAAGAAGTTATTGCTGCCTTTAGTGGGCCATCAATTGGAGAACCTATGATCCCTTTAGAAATTCTGAGGAATTTTGAGAAAAGTACAGAGCATGACCACATGATGTTTAGATCCTATACTAAGGATATGGATGCTTCCAAAGAAAAAATTACCAATTCTATCAAGTATTATCTATCGTGGATCTACAAAAATCATGTTATGGAATTGAATTTCAAGTTCTTATCTGAAAATTTAAGGATGCCTCTAGTTTCTCATGATTTTAAAGAGCAGGTAAGGCAATTGAAAGGGATGACTCTAGTGTTGAGATGGTTTATGGAAGAGAAGTCTGATTTTTTCAGTGCAATGGAAAGAGGTGGTTAGATTATAATGGATTTTATAAATTTGATGAATCCAATTATTCATGTTCATGGCCAAGAAATTGTTTCTTAGAAAAAAGTTCCTATTACTCCCAAGTTATCTCTCAGACCAGGAGTTTCTAAAGATCCTATAGCATATCTGCCTGCCAGATTCCAACCTTTCCCTATGTATCCTACTCAAGATTTTAGATATCTCATGCTAGTTTTTTTTATAGAAGATCATATAAGATTTATATCTAGATTACCAACTTATGTTCCTTCAACTCTGACTCGACCATATCCTACTGCCTCGAATAAGGAGAAAGCAATGGATAAGGGCCTAAGAAAGTAATCTATAGACCCTCTTCCAAACCTTGAACCTTTTCTGTTGTTGGCTTATATTTTTTTGTCTTTTATATGACTTTATTTGTAATAATTTTTTGATAATAATTTTGAATTACTTTGATAAATATTCTTTTGTTATTAATATTTTATTTTTCTATATTTCTTATCTTTACTCTACATAATCTTTACCTTTTTGATAATCCCAAAAGGGAAATAATTCCTATGGCATATATTTTTTGGTTTATTTTGGATAACTTTATGGTTTATGGAATTTCTGATTTATTATAGTGATGTTTTTATGTTATCTTTTCCACTATCGATAATTTAATCTTTCTATATTTTGATACATGATACTTACCTTTGATACTTTATTTTTTCTTATTTTTCTTTGATACCATCTGCACATACTATGAATGTTATATCCTGATTTATTCTACCTTTGATGCCAAATTTTTATATTTACAATATTCTTTGATGCCATGATTTTTGAACATAAAAAGGGGGATATTGTTGACCTCTTGTTTTAATGATCACAAAATCATGATTCCAGTGATATTAATGAATTTAATATTTTTTGTAAGTATTCTTTATTTTGAGATAGGTGATGAAAAATTAGAAGTTTAAGACACCATTGAGACTGACACTTCCAACTTGACTCATTGTTTTCCATGGCTCACTGCTAGCATGAAAATCTCACTAAGTTTGAGACACCATTAGGCGACACACCCTTAGGATGTAATACTGCTAGAATGTAAATTTGGAAAAGTCTAAGACACTGCCAGCTTGACCTAATACCACCTTAGATACCGTCATCTAAGTGAAATTTTGTCCAATTCTAAAACACCACCAGACCAGACATCACTAATTGAGACAACACCAGTGAAGTGGAAATATGGCTAATTCTAAGAAAATTTCAGTTTTATAATTCCAAAATGAGACACAATTATCCAAAGAAACCTTCTACATGAGACACTACTAGACTAATCCACCACCACTATTTTATTTACTTAACCTATTTTATTTAATTTTTTTCTAATTAATATATTATTGAAGTTAATGAAAATTTTTATTTTAATTATAATCTCTTTAATGTTTGATAGAACACATTAAAGAGGATTTCATACATGCTGTACAAGGAAATAGAATATCTGGATGCACCTAGATATTATCCTCGCTACTACTGTTAAGAATGGATGTAAACTCTCTCATAAAATAACACAAGAGGTTCATAAATAAAACTATTAGTTAGCTAATAGATTGATATTTCTAAATACACACTTTATGATGAAGAGACGAACTAAAACATCCAAAACAACACTTGACTAAGGAAGCCCGAGTACATAACCATCTGCTACTTTACTCCAGTTAAAGAGCAAGAGTATGTGATACTTTATTTTCTTTTGAAGTTTTTAATAGAACTAGAATCAATATTCAATACAAATAAAATCAAGAGCTACAAGCTTCATTGAAATAGACCGAGCATTTCTACACTCTATACTCTAAGTTTTCTTAGTTTTATTTATTCATTTTTTATATATTGAACAGTGTGTGCTATACTCTGTTTTATATATGCACACTGACTCTTGTACTGAACTTAAAGATACCAAGATATCTTATCATCTTTTCTTACACATATACTACCATGGATAATAGTGTTAGAGGCCCTTGTGTGACCTATTTATTTTTACTCCCACATAGAACTGTGGAAGATGTCGTGTGTGGCTTGAAAGGTTTGTAAACTGTTGTAAAACCTGATCCAAGTTGTGGATTATCTTTTTTATTTTATATAAAATACTTGGTAGTGGGTGACCATTAAGTGTATAGGATGAAGTATCAACTTGATACTGAACCTCTTGTATTCAATTTTTCTATTATGTTCTTTTAAATTTCTTTTACTTTATTTCCTCTTTAAAATAGAAAATTGTTTTAACTATAAAAAATATATACTTTGATAGTTTATCTTAATTTGTGTTCATATAATATTTGACCAAGTAAATTTATTTCAAAGGATCTAATAATATTATATATTATTCATCTGATACCTAATAATTATTTAGATAAATATTTAGAAAGGTTAAGATCTATATCATACTACATATTTTGATAAATTGGGTTGTATTTAAACATTTTGGGGATTTAAAAATAACCCATTTTAAATAGAAAATTTTATTGGGTTCTAAATTCACCCCCTATTGAGATACACACTCTAACAAACACTTATTTTATCATGTATATTTTTTTAATCTTAATAACACACATTTCCTAAAAAATTAATTTTACACAATATTTTTGTTTATTTAAAATTAATATTTCAAACCCATAAAAATTTTATATGGTAAAATTATTTAAAATTATTTAATCATAATGTTAAAATTAAGTAAAAGGTATAATATTAATTTTTTTTACTAATATTAATTACTAATTTTAAAAATTAATTACCAAGGTAAAAGTAAATTATGGTAAAAGTTAAATTTTTGAGAGAAAATGCCTAAAAACACTCTATGTTGTCTAAAAAAATGAGTGGACGAGGTGAATATAAAATCACAAATATCCCCTCCACTTGTTTCCATTTTTGATTCTTTGAAATTTTAATATCAACATTACATTATTTAAATTTTTTTGGTCAATTATAAAATTATCCTTATATCCACTTATAAAAAGGCAACACTTCCATAACATAAAAAATCACACATACTTTGAATTTATTATTTAAAATCTTAAATTTTATCCTTTTCAAATTTTAAATCACTTTTATAGGATTCTAATCATCTTTAGTTTTCTTAAGGCCTTCATTTCTAAGGACTTTTCTATGAAAAAAATAGAGTCAACCAATGTTAGTATTACATTATCTTAGTATTTTATTTTAATCTACTCTTTCCTAAATCATATATAAATTTTTTAATAAAATTAAATTAGTGTCATTAGTATACTAAAATTTAATTATATTATTTAGACAATGATTATTTAATTATTTCCATCCATTAATAAAAAAATAACATTGATTGTGCATACAAGCATACTATCGCCCCCACGAATAATGAATTTCATTTTTCATCACCAATAATACAGGATGAAAATAAGATTATATTTACTGATGTTATATAATAATTATAAAATGTTTAATATTATTAATATATAATATTATCATTATCTAAAGAAATTCCCATACTCATTAAAACATTATAAAACACTACCATTTGAGTTGGTTTTACCACTTATGTGAATAGTGTTCTAATGTTATGTCATAAATGATAAATGGATCTCATATAATGATAATATCATTTAATAATGATGTATTTATGATTTATAAATTATTCTAGAATGGTTTTATTAATATTTTAAATATTACTTAATATACCACCTTTCTATCATTATGTATGTCGAAACTAGTTTATCATGTTTCCCATTTTCACAAATCGTATTCTTATTTTTCACTTAACGAAAATAATAATTAAGAAATAATTGAAAAATATTATTATTATATCTTAAATAATTAGGTAATTATTAACTTTAAACCACTTATTAACAATCAACTATGTTACCCTGATATTTCAAAGAGACAAATAGACGAACATTCTAACTTTCATTAATGAAAATAACTACAACTAAGTAATATATTTACAATAAAGGATTACAAATAATGTTTATAAATGGTAATAATTTTGTATGAGGTCCTAATTTGAATAATTAATATAGTTATGTTTGTTATAAATTAATTTAAATCACTTATGTGGCAATCAAGAGTAAATGTAAGAGTTTCTTGTCTCAAATTTTACCTATTGAGAAATATTTTCTATTATACATCATGTTTTCCTTGGAATAGTGAACCTACTACATAATAAATTCCATTTACCTTATTAATGGTTGGTTTAAGAGTCATATAATGTTCTATTTTAAATAGATTTTTCTTCAAAATATACTGATATTGAAATGAGTTTTTGATGAAAAAGTTACTCTAACCATAAGAGTATCATTGCTAATATTATTCTAAAATCAATATCATTTTTTAAAAATAATCCATTTGGGGAATTTATATTATTTATAAAAAATAATATCATTTTATTTTGATATTTATGAATTTTTACATATCCTTTCGAAATTTCACTTCCCTTGACTCATATATTACTCGATGGGTTCCTTGTAAGTGGAATCGACCCTGTCCATTCTTCTTGGTTGTGAACATCCATTTTTACACATTCCTATTGATTGGATGATTTTAAAATCATTCCTATATATTATTAAATAATTTATTAAGGTCATTTTATACCACTTAACCCTTTTTAAAAAATTTAAATATATTTTTTAGCATTGTCCATATGGGTAATTTTCCAAAAAATATGAAAAAGATTTGATTTTTATTTTTTACATGTGAACATGTACTTTTTTTCCAAATTTCTTATTTTATATGATTCATTATCTCTAAGTTTTCATGGGTTTAATAATAATTTATTTCTCTCTTTGTTTTATAAAATATTTATTTTAGAATACTTTTAGAATATCAAGAATATCTCTTATTTATAAAGTGTTTTTTCTAAAACTTATACAAACTATTTTCCCTTAAAATCATTATAATTTGATACATATTATGATTTATCAAGGATATTCATCAACTGATACCATCCAAATTCTCTCTCTATATTTATTCTAGATTTTATTTTATATCATTGAAATTATCCATACCATCCTTTTTCATGGCTAGTCATAGAAGGGTTATAAACCTAATTTTTTCTTCCAACACCATCTCTATATGAGTACCCCATTTTTGATTCATTTAGTTGAAAGATGTTATACTATATTCCATATGTCTATTGATTTGGGAGATTATTTTATTAACTGTAAACCCTTTGTCTATATAGTGTAAATACCATATTCTTTATTTTTTTTGATTTTATGGTTTTTTTTAAGAAAATTACTTGATTTCATTGGATACCAATTTATTATACATGAGTTTATCATGTAATGATTATTAATGTAATTATGAATGTTTTTCATATGTGATTCCACTTGAGAAGGATATGAAAATGATTTTTATTTGTTAGGTTCTTTATGATATGATGACCTATTTTATGTGGCACACATATGTATGGATGATGATAGGTGGGGTCCTATATCACCCTCTACTGCATTGGTTTAATTTTTTATCTCTCGAGATTAAAAGGGCACACAAGTAGATTTATCCCAATCTAAAGGGTACACGAGAGGATTTATCCTAAGCCAAAGGCTATACAGGAGGATTTATACCATGCTATAGGGGTACACAAGAGGATTTATCCCAAGATAAAGGGTATATGAAGGAATTTATCCCAAGCCAATAGTATATAAAAGCAGTTTTATCTTAAACCCAAGGTTACAAAAGAGGATTATCTGAAGCCCAAGAAGGAACATGGGTGGTCAACCCAAGCCTACTATGTGATGAATATCTTGGTTGGTATCCTTGACATATGGTTTTATATTTTTATGTTCATGTTACACTCATATGTCATAATCTTGTGCCTATGATTATGCTCTTTGACTCATGATTTTATATTTCACGATTTCATACTCATTTTCTATGGTATATGTTTTTTCAATTGAAGTTACATGTCATTTGATATTGACTTATGTAAAACTATTATTTTTTTATGTTTTTTATTATGAAATTTCTCTCCTATCCATATTTTCTCAAATGATTATGATCTAACCCTTGATGAAATGTTGATAGTTTTCCCTTATTGAGCATTTGAGCTCACCACTGTCTTATGTTTCCCTTCCCTAGATTATAAATATAAGAAAAGTATGTAATATCTAGAAGGTTTTATTTTGTGGATAATTTGTGGGAGATATTTAAGACTCTATGGATCAAGCAATTTCTATCATAGTGTAAAAAAATGTTCATTAGTTAAACGATTATGGTTTTTAGAAAATTTTCATCCTAATTATTTAAAACTGTAAACCTAAAAGGTCTTTGAAATGTATTGTAGTGAAATATTTTTTTTAAGACATGTAATTTAGATGGTAAAATTTATAGTCTTCATCAATTTAGGCTTGATTCAACATTTTATTATACAATTATAAAAAATTTCATCTAGAGTATCATTAAAAATAACATTATTTTTCCTGCTTCCTTTATGATCACATCTATGATAACCCCTTCTTGTTTTTCCAGTTTACCATTACTTTATTTTTAAATTCCTTTTACTACATGAAAAACTTCATCTATTTCACTTTCATATAACTAATAATCACTAGATTAAGTAGTAACATTCATTTTTTGTTTAAAAGAAACAAATTTTATCTCTATAAATCCTTCATCAGAAATATTTATAAATCCTAGTTTATGTTTCAATAATGATACATTGAGTTCATCAAGTGTGTATTCTTTTAAATCATTACCTTCATCAATAACAACCATTTTTTAATTCCGTTTCTTTATAAAATACCTAAGAAATATTTTAATAAGAACTATATTGTCCAATGTTTCTCCTAAATCACTCATTCCATTTAATATGATTTTAAATCAATGGAACTTCTAATTTATAGTTTAATTTTTAATTATTTTAATTTATTGATATTTAATTCTTAAAATTAAAGGTTTTTTTACTTTTAGATTATCTATTCAATAGCATGTGGCTTGTAAAATTATTCAAATTTCATGAGTAGTTCTACAAGATGACATGTGACTAAAAAAATTTCTATTAATTCCACACGGAAAAATATTCATTAATTTATAATTATGCACATACTTTAATACATAATTAACAATCAAGGGTTTGAGATCATATTTTATAAATTCATATGGTTTTACCATGATATCCCAATGATCAATTATTATCTATTTTATAAATTATTCCATTCTATCTTTCTAGTATCCCAAATTATTTCCATAAATAAAGTATGGACTTTGAGGAATTCAACCATCATTAGAATTTGAACCTTTTATCTCAAATAGTCATTTACAGAGATGGTTAAGTCAAGGATATGGTTAGAAAAATAAGAGACACACACACACACAAACACACACGATAGAGCTAATAATCCCATCAAGGACCTGCTATGATACTAATTGTTTTCCTAGATGGTGAGATTAAAGAATGGTCTAGAGTGGGGTGAATTGAATAGTTTATAAAATTAAAAAGATTAAATGAGTGATAACATTATTTAATTAGTGGAAAAATAAAAATATAAGCATAAGATATTTTCATATTAGTTTTTATCAAAGAGATACAGCATATAATATTCACTTCTCTCCATTCCCTAGAGAAATGAAACCCACTTAAATACTCACTTTTGATGGTAGTCACAACCCAATTACAAATTGAATTTTCTAGTGGAGGTAAAACTAACACAATACCTGATTTTTAGTGGATAGTCGCAGTCTCTTAAAACTAATTTTAAACCAGGAGTCACAAAATAATGATATACCTTTTGTAACCTAGAGCCATAAACTAAGAGTATTATTTGATAGTATGTATAACCCACTCATTCTTTCTATTTGATACAAACACATAAATCAAAAATATTACACATAGATAATATATTGAAAGAATACAACACCATAGAACTAGATTAAAATAGTAAAGTTTTGAATATCAAAATGGTTTTGATCATTCTATGAGAAATAAAGTACAACACATTGAAGCCTAGAAAGGAAAATCATAGAGGTAATGATTTTAAATATTATACATCATTACATCATGTAGCACACATATCTTTTTCACATTGCGTAGTTCTTGTATATCTCATCCTATCTCACTGGTACTGTTGTTATCTTATTTATAGAGATCTATCATGCACAAAAACATCAAATATATTTTCCATTACAATTCTTATTTATTGAATAGAAATCAGGGATGTGATTTTGAAAATAGAAAACTATATAAGAGTTGTTAAAATAATCCCCATAGTTATTTTACGACTTCCCAGATGATGTTATATGAGATTTCCTCCATTTAATGCGCATGAAATCCCCATTTAATGTCCTTAAACCTTATTCATTTATAACTATAAATAATAAAACTTTATTAAAAAAATATTCAATATAAATATAACTATTAAAATAAATAAAAAATTGAAAAAATTAATAAATTAAAAAATATTCTAAATCTATAGGTATAAAAATTTCAAAGTCATTTTTTATATGATTCATTTATCATAGTTTATGAGTAATTACTTCCAATATATGAGTAATTAATTTCAGTATATGAGTCATTCCTTCTTGTTTATGTGTCATTCCTCAGTTTATGTCATTATATGAGTCATTTCTCAATATATGTGTCAATCTATCCCAATTCATTTTCATATGAGTCATTTTTTTCTAACATATGAGTCATTAAATCTATATAGAAGTTATTCAGACCATGTATGCTTCTTTTTATTTGAGCATGACTCAACATATGAGCCATTTGACTCGTGTATGTGTTATTTACTACTGTTTATATGTCATTTCATACTTTGTAAAAATATTAAAAACTCAGAACATAAAACTATTTTATAAAAATAAAAGAATTATAATTTTCTCATTTAATAAATAATGAATAAAGCAATTCAACATCATTATTTTATCTTACAAGCAGTGCATGATTCAAGTAAATAAATACATTATTCTATCTCATGTTTTAGGGAATAATAAAATATGATTTTTTCAATTATAAAAACAAAATGAATATGAAGAAAGGAGCCACTACAACAATGATAATATACATATACATGGATGCATTTTTTGCATCCATGCATATATATATGTATTTATTTATATATTCACAATATATATATATATATATATATATGTATGATTTTAAAAAAAATATCCATGAAAAAAAAAATAATGAAAACAATGAGATACTTAGATTAAAAAACACATAAGAATCAAATATCATGGATTTTAGGTTGATTTTAAGAAGAAAATCATTCAATAGCAATTGATGGGAAGTGATTTAGTAGGGGCGATCAAGCAGTGACACAATGGATAATATAAAAGAAAGAAGGGTTAATTTAATATTTTTATCAATGAGGACCATTTTTAGTGATACAAGTAAAATCACTGATAAAGGGCATCACTTAAGAAAGGCATTTATGTTGTAGTGTATTTTTTATTAGACATTTTCACCCTCTTTTTTAATTTAAAATAACTTCACCATTGGTGAATAATATCATGAAAAAGTGTCATATTTTTATGAAAATGAAAAATTCATAATAATGAATATAATTAGGATATTAGTTATAAATCCATAATGATTATAATTATGATTTTAGTTATAAATCCATAGTGATAAATATAATAATGAGTCATTTTACTATTATTAAAGGATAAATTTATTATTTTATATATGGATGTCATAAATTTATTAATAAATGTAGAATTTATTGCACTTAATTTCAATCCATGTTGGTTTTAAGGGGTAAAAATATGAAAAGAGAGATAATGGTGGGTATACATGCGAATGATATAAGCAATCAGTGATCACTATTTTGGAAGTGCCTTGGTATGTAACATCTCTAATTTTTTGATGCATTTTCTTTCCCTAAATTATAATTATTCTCATAATTAAATATATTTTCAATTCTTTCTATAGAATTAAACTCATGTATAAAATAAACCATACATAATACGAATCTAAATGAACAATGCTTTAATTATTTAATGTTGAATAATACATCACCAAATGGGATAAACATAATTATAGTATGAAATTATAAGAAATATATATGGAATAAAATAATTAAATTTACAAGATAATAAAAAATACATGTAAATAAAAATACCAAAAGGTTGAAATATTCTACCTCATGACAACCCTTGAATATCATATCATTATGTATAACTATAAAAGGAATGTTAAATATTAGATAGATGATAGATATTTGAAGAAGGAAGTAAGTGATTGAAGTAAGTAGTTTATAGAAGTATTTGAGGGTTTATGGGTATATAAATGAATAATATATATATATATATATATATATATATATATTGGGTATATATTGTTATTGTGTATATATAGTCACTAGGTATATATATGAACAAATTATATGTATAGTTATTGGTTAAAAGTGATTGATGAGATATAGTATTTTATTATGTTATTGGTTAGGGAGTATTGGATACCCAAATAAAGTAATCATGAAATGTTGATGTTTTCATTTGGTGGTTGATATAGTGAGTATAAATAGGGTAAATTGATGTAAAATTTATATATAAATGAAGATTATATGGAATCAAGTAGTATAATTATTCTATATGAGGCTCATTTTATAGATCATAGGAAGGAGGAAACATAGCTAGGGTTTTTCCTTGTATAAGCCCAAGATGAACTTTAACAAGTATTGTTTGAACAAGATCACCTATGAAATAATTTCAAGCTAGTGTATATCATTATGAAATATATGTTAAATGAACCAACACATGAAAATACTAAAATTTATTATCTCACTCTTTAGAATTATAAATATTTCTTATGGGGATTTTTATCAATATATAATTATTAATGTCATAATTTTTAATGTATTTCATTGTGAGTATGATTTTAAACATAATAATTAAATTTCTAATTAGAAAAATAATCATATATTATTTTTATGTGTAAATAAATAATTAACATCTTGGGAATATTTAAGAAATGGTAAGAAATTAAAATATAATCATTATTCATTCTCAAATAAATAGTTTTATTTTAAAGGCTATGTTTCTCAATATATCAAATGTTTCTATTTAAAAGTTAAATTTCTTATATTTAGAGTTTTAATATAATAAAATGGAAGGTATATTTTGAATTAGTATGATGGAATTAGGTAATAGGGTAAATATTGTATCCTTACAGTAAATAATTGACTAAAGTGAAACAAGTTAAATAAAAGAAGACACAAATTTTAAATAAATAAATTATTATTTTTATATTCTATAAGACCTTTTTTAAGTTTGTAAGTTAATTTTACCATTAAAAAAACTGTTTCCTAACCTAGCTCACCTAATTAGCATATGATTCCAATATCACCCTTCACCCACCTCAAGTTTCTAAACAAATATCCCCCACATTAATCTATAATAGGTGTAACATCCCTAATTTGGGAGCAACTAAATCGGTGCCCCAAGTTGGGTCACCACATGATCTCAAGAGCACCTCCCCATATTCCATAGGTTTTCAACTAATAGAGAGGGTCTACAAGTTCATATAGGGAGACTATACCCTCTTTACTAGAGTAAACCACAACAGAAAATAAGTAGAATAAAAAAACAACAGGTAATAACCAATGAACATGCATAAACACTATCTCCCAAAATTGGTTACAAACCATACCCAATAGTAAATATGTCATGTCATGCTAACAGTGCCAATTGAAAAAAACCCAAATTAAGGAAAAATAGTGGATTATCCAAAATATTCCCAACTCCAAGTTTAGAACCTCATCCATGTACGTCACAATCCTGATTCAACTCCCAAGCATAGGGCCTTTGCCCTTATCTTGACTTGCAAGCATGAAATCTGCTCGAGTACCCAACGGCAGCCCAAGCAGGGTGTGAGTAAAAATAAGTAGGCCACCACTAATGGTGTCTACAAAATATCCAGTCTAAACAGATGGTTCATGCAAGTACTAAATAAATGAAAAGTAAATAAAAGAAAATTTGGAGCCAATAGTTAACAACCTTTACTTTAACTATTACTAACCTTAGTACCACATTCATTATTTGCATCTTCTTCCTTAGTTAATTCATTATCAACATGTGTTCCATGGGTTGGGAATTTACATTATTTAATCAAGGATTCAAGGCATTAGTCACTATACATAAGAGAATAGGTCAAATCCCTATCTCACTAGGGATAACACATCACAACAAACAATTGTCCTGACCTCGAAGCCTTAGTTTTGGGTGGAATGCAACTGTTAGGGGAATAGAGCTCTATCCCCTTCCCTAACCAGTGTACCGTGGGGTGGAGTTTAGAGCATCTGTATAACTCGACCCGTGGGTGTGGAACCTTAGTCAATACCCCCACACTACTAATCCATGTGCACAATATTATTTATCTATTTTCCACACACAAACTATATCATAACAAAACACAACATAAACATATATAAATCATAATCTGTAACAATCAACATGGTAATTAATATTATTCCATAACCTATTAACACATTTACCATTTACATTACATAACCCATTTATCCTAATTCCCACTATCATGCCTATCTCACTAAGTATATTCAATAATTCCCTTATATCAACCAATTTCACATGTTCATCAATTCCCTTATGAAAACCCATTTAACATATTTCTCATTCCACATTCTATTAAAAATTTAACATATCCATCATTTCATACACACTAACTCTGTTAGGAATTTCTAACATAATTCATAAGCTACTTGACATGATTTCAATTAACCCAATTAACCCATTTCTGTACCTTTATAAATAACCCCTTAATCCATTATAAAATATAGGAACACTAACAATATTAAAATTTCAATTAAACTAAGCATATCAACATGTTCAACAAGGGTTCTACATTATGACGCATTAACCTTGCACTTACTTTACCAATTCCTAGGTCTAGGAATGTTGACACACCCCTTGGGTGGCCCTAAATTGGTCAAATCATTCTAGATGCATCCTACAGGGACCATGATGGATTCAATTCATTATTCAGATGCCCACTTTACCAAATCTCACCAAAGGCATCAATATCACAATAAAAATTAACCAATAACAAAACTAAACACGTACAAATCTACAAAAAATATGGGATATAACTTGTAGAACACCTACCTCGAATACATTGATGAATGCACTCTTAATCATGACCTTAGATTTAGATTCAAACACCCCTTTGAGCCTCAACCTAGAAACCACTGAAGGAATAAGGATTTAGGGATTCAGAAGAATATTTCCTAAGATATAAGCCCTAATCAGGAAAAGAGAAGCAAGAGGGAGATTAGACTTACCTAGAGCTTCGATCTGCAATCAACGACATTGAAAATGACCACGAAATGAGGGAGATTTATCCTTGGAAGATATTTATGGTTCTAGATCATTAATAGGGATAGAGGTAGGAGAAATGGGGAGAAAATCAGGTGGAAATTAAAAATACCAAAGTGGAAAAATTATAAATTTTCCAACTTTTAAAGGGGAATACGGTTTACCCACACAGTTTTCCAAACTGTGTGCAATCCACTTTTCATGTGGAGCTGGTTTAAAAAATTACTTGGTAAGGCCACACAGTTTTTCAAACTATGAACCAACCATGCGATATGCCACTATCTAAGGTTTCATGGTTTTCCTGGGAAGGCCACATAGTTTACTTAACCGTGCACCTTACATAGGTTTGCCCCATTTTCACTCTTTTCATACCCTAAACCCCTAGGACATCATTGATTCCCGTCATATTACCGAGAAGCATTTCATTAACCAAAAAATAGATTTAAACCAAAATTTAAACAAGTACATACCTCCATGAATTCAGATATCTTACAACCCCCACCTTATAACGGTTCATCCCCGAGCTGTGATCCCAAGCATCATTGAGTTTCTAAAGAAAAGAGATTAGGACAATGGGATCATATATCCAATTCCCACTCCCAAGTTTATTCCTGAATATTCCCATGCTTCCACATAACATGAACTAAAGTCACAACCTTACCACACAAGACTTTCTCACTATGGTCCACAATATGAACCAGATGATCCTAAAAGGATGCATCAGCCTCAAGCTTAACATCTTCAATGTTAACCAAATGAGATGGATCAGGGTGATATTTCTAAAGCTATGAAACATGAAATATATAATGCATTCCACTATACTGCTGTGGAAGAGAAAATCAGTAAGCTACCGGTCTGATCCTCTCCATAATCTCAAACAACCCCACATACCTAGGCACAAACTTTCCCTGTTTTTGAATCCAATAGTGACCCAACCTTGGAGACACCCAAAGAAACACAATATCACCCACCATAAACTCAATAGGTCTATGATGCAAATATTCATATGAAATCTTCCTAATCTGAGCTGTTTCCATTCATTTTTGAATCAATTGATCCTTTTATGAGGTCTCATGAATGAGAATTGGTCTCAATAGCTCATAATATCTAGCTTCCAACCAACACTATAGAGATCTATATGGTCTCCCATAGAGTGCCTAAAAAGGTTATATTTGAATCATATCCTGAAAACTATTGTTGTAGGAAAACTCAATAAGAAATAAGTGTTTCTCATGTACCATTGAAATCTAGGACACATGACCTCAACATATCCTCTTATACCTAAATTGTATGATCAAACTTACTATCCATATGTGAGTGATAATATGTAAAAAAAACACATGGGTACCAAGTGTCTACTATAATCCATGCCATAAGTGTGATGTGAAATGCAGATCATGATCTGAAAATATAGTTCTCAGCACACCATGAGACCAAACTATCTCTTAAACATATTACTCACCCAACTGATCAATAGTGAAAGTCTCCTAGATCAGCAAGAAATAGTTCACCTTAGTCAAGTGATCCACAACTACCCAAATTGCATCATTCTTCAAAGGAATATTCAGAAAAACCACTATGAATTCCATTTTTACGTCATCCCACTTCCACTCTGAAATGGGTCATGGATGTAAAAAACCACATGGGAGATAAGGCTTGACCTTCACCCACTGACAGGTAAGGCGTCGTGTGACAAAACCCATGACCTCTTTATTTATCCCCATCTACCAATACTACCAAAAAAGATCATGATACATATTAGTCAAACCAGGATGCACTTACCACTTCGATGTATGGAATTCACACATCAACTCCTCCCACATACACTCTGGAACAACCACACGACCACACATTCTGATAATCCCACCATCACCAATAGCCCAACTAAAATGTGATTCCCTAGATTTAATCCTTTCCTTCATATCCAAACACTCTGAGTCCTCAAGATAAATCTCATTAACTCAGATCAAAAGTGTAGACTCAACTACTATGGATGCAAGGATCATCTAACTGTGCCCATCCTACACCTCTAGGTGTATCTCAATAAGCAAGGCCATTATTCTCCACTCATAGTTGGATTCATGAACCACCTAATTATGAGTCTTCCAGCTTAGAGTGTCCACAAAACTATTCCCTTTTTCTACTATATAAACCAACTTGAAGTCAAAAGATTGCATGTATTACACCCATATTCACTTTCAAAGATTCAAATATCACTGAGAGAAGTTGTATATAATAATTTTATGATTGTTAAACACTGTAAACTTCTTTACCAATAAATAGTGCCTCCAATAATTTAAGGCATAAATAACAACATCCAACTCAAGATCATGAGAAGGGTAATTTCATTCATGAGGCCTAAAATTCCATGAGCCATACACAATGACTTGATCATCCTATATCAACACTGCCCCAAGTACAACATCAGACACATCACATAACAAGGTATACCTCTTACCTGTCTTGGGAAAGATCAAGATCATTGTTGTTATCAAATGCTACTTCAAATCTTGAAAATAATTTTCGCATGCCTCAAACCATTAAAACATAACTCCCTTCTTGGTTAAGCCTAAAAGTGGTGATTCTAAATGGGATAAATCTCTAAGGAACCTTTGATAATAACCATCCAATCCTAGAAAAATCCAAACATTAGAAACATTCTTAGTCTGATCCCAAGTCACAACAACTTGCACTTTCTCCAGATCCACTAACACACCTTCCTTAGAGATGATGTGACCCAATAAATTCACTTTTTAAATCCATTAATGACATTTCTATAACTTGTTTTAAAGTCTATGATCTCTTAGTGTACTTAGGATGATGTCAAGATGTTTGGCATGATCATTATGAGTTATTGAGTACCCCAAGATGTCATCAATGAAGAAAACCATGAACTGATCTAGATATGAGTGAAATATATGGTTTATTAAATCCATGAATAGATTTGGTGCATTTTTCAACTAAAATTTCATCACCAAAAACTCATAAAACTCGTACGTGCTTCTAAAAGTTGTCTGCAACATATCATAAGGTCTCACCATCTACTGATGGTATCCTGATCTCAAATAAATCTTGGAGAACACCGAAGTTCCCCTTAGTTGTTCAAATAAGTCATCAATTATGGGAACCAGGTATCAGTTCTTAACCTTAATATGGTTATACTTCTTATAGGAAACACATAACCTCAGCAACCCATCATCCTTCTTGGAAAATAGCATGGGTGATCCCCAAGGCTACATACGAGGGAGAATGAAACCATTACACTCCAAATCTTCTAGATAAACCTTAAGTTCCTGATATTCCACCAGTTCTATTTGATATGGTGGAATGGAAACTGGTTCTACCCCTAACAACAACTCAATCATAAACTCAACATATCTTTTAGGTGGTATCCATGAGAAGTATTCATGAAAAACATACAGAAATTGATCTAAAATGGGGGAAAACTGGTTGCTCCATTCCTCCTTCATCTAGTACAAGACAAGCTACTTGGGCTGTGAGTTCCCCCAATTGTTAGAAAACTGGCCCTGCATGACCTGTTCGAACATCCCACTCACCCCGAAGGACATAAGTGTCTCCATCGAGATATGTGAATATTACCTGACATTAGTAATAGTCGATATGGGTCTAGTAAAACACCATCCATTCTTTTCCCAAAATCAGTTCAAAACCTAACATTTCAAGGATGAATAATTCCCACATAAAATGGTACCCATAAACCTCCAAAGAACAACCTTTACATTGTCTAATATCCTCTGCTCACACCCCCAATGAAGTATCAATTGTAAAGACCCAAACCCTAGTTTCCTAGAGCCGATGCATTATTCTATTACATTGGTATATAAACAAGGAAGATGCATCCCAAAGGACCAAATAGTTTAATAGCTTTGTAAAACAAGATACATACATAAGTTCAACATTACAACTTGAAAATAAATACAATATACAAATTCCATTGGGAACATCCATAACTACAAGATTATCCCTACAATTCATTAATAATATAATTATTCACATCTTGGGGAAAAATAAAACATAATAAAAGGGTGAACTCAGATACTTGGTAAGGGAAAACAATACAACAAAATCATAAATATTAAGGCATGGTGAATAAATAAAAATACATATTCCATTAAACATAATCTTGAGAATAATATGGTAGGAATAAAAGATGATTAAATAATTCCATAATAATACCTAACCATAGATATTATATTAGTCAAATAATTACATGGAATATTAATTACTAGTTACATAATGAGGGAATGCAAAGTTCGGGACGTCATAACCATTCTATTAAGGCCTCCTGCCAAGACCATACATAAACAGGTAAAAAACCAAACTTGTTTGTCTCATGAGACCCCCTGATGCACCGAGGGGCTATAGAGGGCCCCAACCAACACTAACTAAGTCCAATTCATTCCTCACATGAAAGGGGTGAAACACAATCAACATATACATTCATTTTAAAACTGACATATGAAATGTAAATTACCTTCCCCAATAATTAAACATAAACACTAACCATTCAGAGTAATATGGTGAATGGTATCAAGATAGCACATCCATAGTAAAAATAATCATAAAAAATTAAATAAAATACAGTAAATGATATCATAAAATATTAATCCCAATTAAACATAAGAATCCACAAGAGTATTGAAATAGATGAAAATACTCTTATAAAATCATCGAGTAATTCTTGTGAGAAATACTCTTTTACTTTGAAAGAAGAGTTATTTTAGGAAAATATTTGTATAAAACTAGAAGATAAATAATATAGTTTTTACGTAATAAAATTATTGATTTTAGAAAAATAATGGCGGCTCAAAACAGATTATATAGCACACTTGAAAATAGGTAAGAATTCGAGAAGTTCCCTTGAATCACGCTTGTTTATCAGGAAGAATTTGAGAAAGATCCTTTTAAAACATGAAACTAACCATAAAATAAATAATGATTATGATTGGTAAACATATATATAACATTAAAAAATATTTTATGAGGATTAAATAAGAATAATTAATAATTTAATTTGGGTAAAGAGATAAATAGAGTAAGCCAAAAGAAAATGGAGGTTCGGGTAGAAACCCTTACCTTATGTATGAATGTATTCTACACTTGACCTTAATGTCCTAGATAATAAAATTAAATACATTAATTAATTATGTTATAACATTATATAAATATATTTTATTCATTTTATTTTTATTAAGTTCATTTATATCCTTATTTATAAGTTATAATATTGAATTCTGTCGTTCCAGAGTTTTCATTTCCTTGATTTCATGATCGGTTTGCTTGATTATAAGTACTGGAGTTCATGTAAAATGGTTATAATTAACTAGAATTTTAATTTCATGTTATTAATGAACAAATATAAGTTTAAATTTTGTTATTTATTGTTATTTTTCTATATATTAGGATGAATAATTAGATAACATATTAATGATAATTGTTTATCTTAATTTTAGCGGTTTTTTGATCACAATGAAGTAGTTTTGTAATATTATTTAATATCACATATATAAAATGGTTAAATAAAATTACATAAGATAAAATAAATATTTTATAATCTGATTCAACCATAAAAATGGTTTCATGACCAGCCTTGAAGGACAAATTAAAGAATGAAAGTTCATCGTCCATGAATGTTATAAATCGACACCTTCCGAATGATGATTTTGTTTTTAAAATAAAAGAGAGAGAGATTAATAAGATTGATAATTAATGTTACATTAACATGATATAATTCTAGTATATAGATGATACTGGATTTATCATGATCATTTGGATAGAGTAGGTGAGGAGACAATAAGAAAAGAAAATAATTTGAAATGGAATTAAAAGAAAAAGGAAGAGGGTTTACCTCTTGAATTAACTTCCTTGACAACCTCCTTAAGGAAAAGGGTTTTGGTATTTTGGAAATACCAAGAGATCATGGATATGGGGAGAGAATAGGGAAAATTATTTTTTCATGACTTTGACAAGCTTCAAGGTTTAGAGGAGTGAGGATAAGAGGGGGTGAGGGGTGTTTTTTATAGTGGAGGAGAGGGTAATTTATCATTATTTTATTATTTCGATCAAGATAAGAAATAATATTGATTATTATGAATAAATACAGTAATAATTTCATGTGAGTTCAAACCAAGGGTACTTACATCAACCATGACTCAAGGAATAGTTCATTTAGCTTATAATGTATTTATACTGTAAATTATCGTATTTTACTATTTACTAAAAATTCTAGTATTTTATAAAAATACCAAAAATTAACCCTAACAATTTTGATACATGTAGAATTAAAAAATGAACTCCATTTTATGAAAATAATTTTCTAAATATGAGAAATTTAATTTTTAATTAAAATCATCATTGACTTGAAAAATACAGTTTTTAAAGTTAAAAATGATTTTATAACACTCTGAAAAATAAACCAAGGTCTTATTAAATTATCATAGGATAATAAAATATTTATTTATGAATAAATTTTATGAATCAATTTATTAATTATAAAAATAAAAACACTTAATTATTAATTCTTTAAAATATTCACTTACTTATACTATGATATAATTATACCATACTTTCATTTATAAGGTGTATAAATTTTATTTATACTCTCATTGATGAGGTCACTATTTATTTGGATGATTTAATATTCATAAGGTTAATATTACTATTCAAAATGCTATATTACTATTCCTAAGGATCAAGTTACTATTCACTAAAAAATTAATTTGATCTTATCAGATGCTAAATATCTTACTGATCGTAATTGTGTATGTTCGTTTTTCAAAATTCAAAACACAAAAGAGGAAAAATTATGTTTAATGGATAGGTTATAAATATATTGTTTAAGTAAATATAATAAAAAAGTTTTATTTCGTAGAGACTCAGTTTTGTGTGCATTACATTCTATATTAAATTTATTTCTAAATCCTTGGGGTGTTACATTCTCCCCTACTTCAAAAAATTTCATCCTTGAAATTACAAGAATGTTACCATATAAAAATATTTGGGTAGATCTTCATCATAAGTTCCTTAGGCTCCCATGTCGCCTCTTCAATTTTATGATTTTTCCAAATTACCTTTACCATCCAAGTCATTCGTTTCCTCAAAACATGTTATTTAGTGTCCATAATTCAGATAGGCTCTTCACAGTAAGATAAGTCAGGTTCCATTTCTATTCCTTCAGAAGTGAGTATATGTGTTGGGTCTAGAATATAGTTCCTTAAAAAGGAGATGTGGAACACATTTTGTACCTTAGAAAGGCTAGGCAACAATTCCAAATGATAATCCACAGATTGAATTCTCTCTAGTATTCCAAAAGGACCAATGTACATGGGGCTCAGTTTCCCTTTCTTCCCAAATCTTATAACACCCTATTATGGAGATAATATTAAGAAAGCTTGATCTCCCAATTGAAATTCCAAATCCTTCCTTTGATTATCAGAATAGATCTTTTTCCTACTTTGATATAGGTTTGAATAGTCTTTACCTTCGCTGTTGTTTCCTCTACAATATGTTGGCCTATAAGATTCCTTTCACCAACTTCATCCCAACATGTTGGTGTACGACATCTCTTTCCATACAACGCTTCATATGGGGCCATTTGAATACTTGAACGGAAACTATTATTTTAGTAAAACTCTAACAAAGGAAAACACTAATCCCACATAGCTTTAAATTTAAGGGAGTATGATATCAACATGTCTCTTAATGTTTGAATGGTCTTTTTAGACTACCCATCAATTTGAGGGTGATAAGCAATACTCAAATGAAGCTCAATATCCAAATATTTCTGAAGACTTTTCCACGATTTTGATGTAAATCATGGATCAAGATTAGACACAACTGAGAGAGGTTCTCCATGAAGTCTTATAACTTCATTAATATAGATTCATTCAAGGTAATCCAATTGAAAACCCTCCCTTATAGTGAGGAAATGTGCTGATTTGGTAAGTCAATCAACAATTACCCATATTACATCATTTTTTCTTAGAGTTTTGGGTAATATAGTGACAAAATACATATTAATGTCATCCCATTTCTATGTAGAAATAGGTATAGATTTCATGAATCATTTGGGATGTTGTCTTTCAACCTTCACCTGTTGATATACTAAAAATATTGATACATAATCAGGAATTTTATGCTCCAAGTTGTCCCACCAGAAATCTTCCTTCAAATATCTATACATTTAGTGATACCAATATTTATAGAGAAATTAAAACTATAGGCATTATCCAATAACACCATTTTTAGATCAGGTATAGACTACCACAATCCATTTTTTAATTTTATTAAAAATCCACTTTTAGGGTAAGTGGGAACCTATAGAACCATTCCTCCAGCATCCAAACACAACCTCAAAAAACACCCATTTCATAGTTCAAATTTCAAAATAAAAACCCAACCATTCACCATACCTTGACCGTCAAATGAAACAAGTTAACAAAATTCAAAGAGACAAAACCATCTTGGATCCACAAAGACACCACCAAAAGAACCAATTCAAATTTTAAAGTAAAAAAGGAGTAGACTACATCATGCCGCTGTCACAGTCACCTCGAGACGCACACACTGACACTGAAGCCATCAGATCGCTGAACCATTGCAGACCCCCATCATCATAGAGAACATTGTCATCATCACCGTAGAGCACCACCAAAATCACCATGAAAGACACCATAGGAGACCATCATCGCCGAGGAGAAGTCATCATCATTTCTGAGAAGAAACCACATGCATAACACCCTAAATCATCATATGCCTTATCACTAAATCAATAAAATGCCGGTGATGCCCGCCACCGGAACCCACTATCATGGCCGTGAACTGACCAAAAACCAGTGATCTTCCCAAGGAACCCACCACCGCAAACTTCAAGCTCGCGCCACTAAAAACCACCGAGAAATACCAACACCATGACAAGAAAGAGAGAACCAGCGGATGAAACCCAAAGAACATAAAAAAAGACCCAAAAAACTGGATGAAATCGGGATAGGGGTGAAACGAGACTGAAACCCTAAAAATAAACCAAGATTGAACCGAAAAGAACCACTACAAGGAAATGAAACCCAATAAATAAACTAGGGGCTGAAACCATAAATAAAGAATATCGCGATGCCAAGAGGTCCCCACCCACCAAACTACTAACCCAAATCCTCAGTGTGCCCATCGCTCTAGATCTGACCTAGAGAGGAGTGGTGGAGCTCGATGCCAGAGCGAAGTAAGGCGGCCAGGGAAGGCCTTCACGGAGCCAGTGGAGGCAAAACAGGGGGACTAGAGAACCTCAAGAGATCAAAAACAAGAAAAATGAGAGAGGAGAGAACCAAGAAAGGTGGAGTGAAAGAACCTCATTGGGGAGAAACCCTATTCGGAGGAAGATGGAGAGCCGAACCGAGATTTCGAGAGAGGCCCTGGAGAGTGAGGTACCATTTTCGATCAGGTATAGAGGGAACACATATCCTTCTCCCAAATTTCAGAATTCCATATTCACACATGAAGTATGGAAACTTCTTATCATTCATAGCTTTAATTTTATTTTTAATATTCTCATTATTATACTGAGAACTTTTAATTCTTTCCAATAAATATGGTTGTGAAACTAATTGAAAAAGTAATGATGATTCACCTCTTTAATAATTCCCATATCTATCCTTGATAGATCCATGTACATAGGATCCTTATCAATCTTAATTTTGTTTATAACTCCATGATCCATCCTACTCAACGCATCTTCCAACTAATTTTTCTTCCTTGGATGGTAGTTTATGGAACAATCATAATCCTTGAGTAGCTCGAGCCATCGCCTTTGAGTCATGTTGAGTTATTTTTCGGAGAAGATATATTTAAATCTTTTGTGATATGTATATATCTCAAATATTTCACCATAAAGATAATGTATCCATATCTTTAGAGTAAATATTACAACTACTAACTAAATATCATGAGTTGGATAGTTCTATTCATGAGTTTTTAGCTTTCTTGATGTATAGGTAAAAACTCTATCATTCTGTATAAGGACACAACTAAGTCCTTTCTTTGATTCATCACTATAAATCACAAATCCACCATTTACTAATTGTAGATTAAAGCTTGGATCATTCACCAACCTCTTATTAAATTCTTCAAAACATTATTCACATTATTTTTACATACGAACTTAAACCCTTTATGAGTAGGCTTGGTTAAAGGTTTAGCTAATCGGGAAAATATCTGAATAAAACACTAATAATAACCTTCTAAACCAATGAAAAAACATACTTTAGTTATGTTCGTTGATGTAGGACATTCTTGAACTTAATTTGTCTTCATAGGATCAACTATGACTCCATCTTTAGAGATAATATGGCCAAGAAAAGAAACTATTTGAATCTAGAATTCACACTTCCTATACTTCCCATATGACTAGTTTCTTCTAAGATTCTTCAGAATAATGTTCAAGTGATTCTCATGATCTTCATAAATTTTGGATTATACCAAGATATCATAAATAAATACCACAATAATTTCATCAAGATATTCCTTAAAAACTATATTCATTAGATCCATGAAAACTGAGGGTGAATTAGTCATTCCAAAAGGCATCATTGTAAACTCTCAAAGCCTATACAAGGTTCAAAATGATGTCTTTGGTATATCTTCCTTCACCACACACAATTGATGTTATCCAAATCAAAGGTAAATCTTTGAAAAATATTGGGCTCCATGAAGTTGATCAAATAAATAATCAATTCTAGGTATATGATACTTGTTATTTATCATAATAGAATTGATCTTCCTGTAGTCAATGCACAACCTCATAGATCCATATTTATTATTAACAAAAAGAACAGAAGCTCCCCATGGAAAAAAACTAGGGAGAATAAAACCCTTACCACTCAACTCCTCTAGTTATTTCTTTAGCTACACTAATTCCATTATATACATTCTATAAAGAGTCTTTGATATAGGCCTTGAACTGAGAATTAAATAAATAGAAAACTCAATTTCCCTCTATAGAGGATGTCTAGGTAAATCCTCTAGAAACACATCAACATATTCTTTCATAATATGTTCATCCTCAATTTGAAGATTTATTTCCTCACCCATAGATATTTCATTATCTTCCTCCCCAAGAATTGAATTTAGTAGAGCTACTAGGGGTGGATCTAGATAAGAATTAGATGATGAGGTTTCTTCTCTAAATACAAGGGACTCTACATCATTATCAAAAATGGTAACTTACATATTCTTGTAATATATTTTATCATCATAATGTGAAATACAATTCATACCAAGTATTATATAAAAATAATTAATGGGTATGATGATCAGGTCAGCAACTAAAGCATGTTTATGTGTCATAAAGGGGACCAATCGACGCTTATTTTTTACAAGAATACTTCCCTTAGAAGTGTTGACTGATAACTCCTTTATTAAATCAAATTGGAAATATTTAATTTTCTTAGAAAACTGGGAATATTTAAAATATTTCAATGATCCATAATCAAATAAATCATTGGCTAAGTTTTTAGAAAATGATTAAAGTACCATCAAACACATCATTAAGAACTTCAACCTTAGCAGTTGTGATCACTTAAGCTTGGCCTTACTCCCTTGGCCTTCTTTGTGGATTTTTTCCTTGACATATAGGACATTTATGTGTATAATTTTCCATATCTTTACAATTATAACATTTAATATTGGTAGATTCATTCTTTCCTTTGAAATCACGGGCTTGGTGGCCTTTTTCTACACACTTATAATAGAATCCCATTCCCTTCAGGAAAGTACCAGGGTGTTTCTTCACACAGTTATTGCATGGTAGAAATTAAACTGTTCCCTTATTCCTCATTTCCTTATTTAATTTTCTAGATTTTCAGCAGCCCTCTTCTTCTCTTGATTTCCATTAAAGTCACAATACTTATATAATTCCTTTTCTGTCTTGATAGCACATGATACTATATCTTTATACGATGAGAATGTTTGGAGGACTAGTTCCCATCAGATGAATAGATTTAAACCATCAAAGAATCGATCAATCTTACTCCTTGGGTTAAGTATGTAGTCCTAAGAATTCCTTGCTAACATTGTGAAGTTAGATTCATATTTTGAAACATTCTCATCCTATTTTTACCTCATACTTAGAAACTTCCTTTCCATATCCGCTCATTGTTCAAGAGGAGAGTATTTTTCTAAGAAAATATCTTTAAATTCATTTCATTCCATGTTTAATATTTCTTACACCTTTTTCTTATTTTGAATCAATAAACACCATTGATATAAATCTCCCAAAAGATGATAAATTTCCATAACAACCTTTTCCCTTTTGTTACATCCCAAAGCAAGAAATATATTCACTAAAGAACTTATCCACTACTCGT
This sequence comes from Viscum album, assembly GCA_963277665.1. Lineage (NCBI taxonomy): Eukaryota > Viridiplantae > Streptophyta > Magnoliopsida > Santalales > Viscaceae > Viscum > Viscum album. The sequence continues at coordinate 168,732,200 of OY728148.1, forward strand.
CTACAAATGGGGTCATAGTCCCATTGAATGATGGAGACTATTGTCACATAAAGAGATATAATATTGCTCATCCATGTTGTGGATTAAGATGCTTCATATGGGTAAGGTTATTGTTCATAACTTGAGTTAGCTATCCCAGTATAGTTATAAGTTGCTCAATACTAGTCGAAACTTCAAAACCAACATCATTATCTTACATAGAAGGGAAATCCCTACAGGGGATAGACACGTTCATGTGGTTTCCATTCCTTCTACTAGGCACCATTTCTAAATAATGAAATACAATAAATTAGGTTATGAATCATAATTTATAATGTTGAACTAGCAAGACACTTAACATGAATTGAAATTTTATTCATGTTTAGTCTCATAATCATAATCTTGGTTTCTTTGGGTACATATTTACAATTAAATCATTCATAATGGTTTGTAAAGAAAATATGAATTATCCTAAGCATGCCCCCTGGAAGTGTAAACTAGAAGCACAATAAGGCCCGTTGTCATGTACCAATTTACCCTGATTCAGGACCAAAATACCTTGTCATAATTGTTACTTCTAGGTATATCTATTCCAAATTCATGTCCACTTGTAGCATATAGACAAAGATGTATTTTCTAGAAATATCCACATAATCTATACCTTACCAAAATTCTAGGATGATCTTGTATTCTTATCCTCAAAGTCTATCTTAGGTTATGTTCCCTAATCTAAGATTTCTAAATCTAGTTTCCAAGTTTTCTACTAAACTTCCTCTGATACCAACTGTAAAGACCCTGACCCCAATTTCCCAAAGATGGTGCCTTATTATATTGCATTGGTATATAAACAAGGAAGACACATCCTGAAGCTTCAAATAGTTTAGTATCATTGGAAAATAAGATACATACATAAGTTAAACATTACAACTTTAAAAGAAATACAATATATAAATTCCATTGGATACATCCAAAAATCCAATATTATCCCTGCAATTCATTCATAATATACTTCTTCACATCCTAGGAAAAAATAAAGCATAATAAAGGGGTGAAACTAGATGCCCAGTAAGGGTAAGAAATAAAACGAAGCATAAATATTAAGGCATGGTGAATAAATAAAAGTACACATGCCATTAAACATAATCTTGAGCACAATATGATAGGAATAAAAGTTGATTAAATAATGCCAAAAAAATACATATCCATGGATATTATACTAGTCAAACAATCACATGGAATATAAATTACTAGTTTTATAATGATTTAATGAATAATTCAGTATGTCATAACCATTTTTTCAAGGCCTCATGCTAAGACCACACATAAATGAGTAAAAACCCAAAATAGTTTGTCTCATGAAACCTACTGATGCACTGAGGGGATATAGCAGGCCCCACACAACACGTAATAATTCTAACGAATTCCTCAAATGAAATGGGAGAAACAAAATAAACATAAACATTCATATTGAATCTAACATATGAAATGTAAATAACTTTCCTCAATCATTAAACATAAACACTAACCATTCAGAGTAATATGGTGAATGGTATCAAGACAACACATCCATAGTAAAAATAATTATAAAACATTAAATACACTATGGTATATGATATTATAAAATATTAATCACAATTAAACCTAATAATAAACATGAGTGTTGAAATAGATTAAAATACTCTTATAAAATCATCGAGTAATTCTTGAGAGAAATACTCTTTTACTTTGAAAGAAGAGTTATTTTGGAAAAATATTTGTATAAAACCAGAAGTCAAATAATATATTTTTTTCATAATAAAATGAGTTATTTTAGAAAAATAATGGTGTCTCAAAAAATATTACACAGTACACTTGAAAATAGGTAAGAATGTGAGAAGTTCACTTGAATCAGGCTTGTTTATTGGGAAGAATTTGAGAAAGATCCCTTTAAAACATATAACTCCCCAAAAAGAAAGAAATATTCTGATTGGTACACATATTTATAACATCCACACATAATTTATGATGAGTAAATAAGAATAATTAATAATTTAATTGGGGTAAAGAGAGAAATAGAGTAACCCGAATGAAAATGGAGGCTCGGGTAGAAACCCTTACCTTATGTCCAAATATATTCTTCACTTGACCTTAATGTCCTGGATAATAAAATTTAATCCATTAATTAATTTAATCATAACCTTATATACATATATTTGATTTTATATTTTTATTAATTTCATTTATGTCCTTATTTATAATTTATAATATTGAATTTCGTCGTTCCGGAGTGTTTGTTACCTTGATTTCATGACCGGTTCGCTTGATTATAAGTAATGGAGTTCATATAAAATCAGTAGAATTACCCAGAATTAGAATTTAATGTTATTAATGATGTAAGAACCCGGATCTTCATTTTTAGGTATGTTTTTCTTTTCTTGGAGTTTTTGAGAAAAGAGGAGTTTCTGGAATTTTTTTTGAAGTACATGCCGTGTACTTTATGAGTACACGCCGTGTCCTCCCTTGCCATGCCAGGTCATGTGCTAGCCATGTCCGAGTCACACACATGGTGTGTATAGGTGATGTGGAGGTCTCTTAAAGAAAATTATGGAAAAACAGAATACACACCGTGTACCCCAGAAGTACACGCCGTGTAGTTTTTTTTTTCATTAAACAGACCGGGGTCGTTCCTGACAGATAGAACACTCTCTTCTTTAGGTTCTTCATCCAAGAGCGACCCGTATGGCTGCGATTCTTCTCTGGATTCCCGATCCTCCATCCATGCTCCGAATTGACCACCGTTGATTATGTTGGAACCATAACAGTGAGTTATTCATTCTCCTAGAGCCTTGTTTTCCAATTTCTCATCTTTCTCAAGATATTGTCGGTTGAGAGTTTTTGATTTTTTATCAGATCCTCAATGTTCTAAGGAGAATCAGTCATCGTGGTTAATGTATATCGTTCTCCTAGCATCGAGGTAGGTGGTTTGTGCCTTCCTGTAGGAAGTCTGTGAATATTTTGTGCAAATTCCACCAATACACTTAAACAGGGTATTGCGTGTTTCCTGTTTTTCCCTTGTTATTTCCTACTTTGCTTGATTGCTTGAGTAGAGGTAATTTCTGGTGAATAGGGTAGTTTTTACTATACTCTGGATGTTTTTCCATGCTTGTTTTTCTTGTTTGGCATTTTTCCAGTTTCCATGCCTAGTTGTAGGATAGTGGAACTATTGTACTGTATTGCTGTTGTGCCTTAGAATGATAGCCAAGTAGTTATTAAGGTTTACTTGGGCCGATACACACGCTATGCATGTTTTTTTACACAGGGATGTGAGAACCTACTGTAGTGGACCATAGGGAGAATGGACATAAGGGCTTCTCCAGAGTGTCTTTAATTTACGATGCAAGACCACAGGGGGAATTGACGTTGAGTGCTTCCTCAGAGAGTCTGTAGTTCCTCGACGTGGGACACAGGGGGAATTGAAGTTGAGTGCTTCCCCAGAGAGCCTTTAGTATGATACGAGACTATAAGGGGAATTGACGGTGAGTGCTTCATCATAGATTCTATTCTATATCTAAACCAGAGGGGTGAGACTGTGTGTGCCTCCCAGAGGGTTTCTAGTACTTGTAGGTTGAACCATAGGGGTTAGACTGTGAGAACTAACTAGAGGTTACATTTTTGTTCTGCTTGATTGAGTGGTTGTTTCTTGTTTGTAGAATATATGATAGAAACTGTGGATTGTTACTACTGTGTATTATCCTATTTACTGCTTATTGTACTTTACCTTCCATATATTCACCGACTATTAGGCACAAATCTTTGGGTGGTTGCCTACTGGGACCTTGTCTCAAACCCTATTTGGGATATGCTTTTGGGCCCAAGAAGATTATATTGTTGCAGGTATAGATAAGGGAAAACACTATTCTACTTCAGGTTCTTGATTGCTGTGGAGCTGGAGAGCATGAGACCAAGACGAAGCTTGCGATGCTGAGGAGTCGCTCATCTATTTTTATTTTGTACTTTGGTTTAGTACTGTTTCAGAATTGTGACTTGTTTGGCTGTTTTCCTAGACATATATACATATCATGCATCATTGTTATATATGTGTGCTCCAGTTTTCTTCTTTCAGTATTCTGCTATTTGTTTCTGTATGGACTATTATTACTTCTGCTGTTGTGTGTTGTTTTCTTTCTCTGTGTACTTTTCCAATGAGGGCATAGTTTCCCCACTATCACACCCAAGGACCTCGCTACTAGTCTGCAGCCTCTGGCATTTGGGGAAATGCGCTTGAGGCCATGTGACCAACCGGGTACGGGGCGCCTCTGGGTGGCTTTTGGAACCGAGACATTACAAAGTGGTATCAGAGGGGTTCTTTTCTCTTGATTTACTGTTTGGATCCTTTACCCAGGGATAGGAAGGATTCAGTACTTGGTATTAAGCTGTGCTCGGAAGTATCTCACCTGTGTATAGGGAAAAGCCATACTTCCTCGTTTATTGCAGTTTTCTGGTTTTGAGATTTTACAGTTGGTATGATTTCACCTAGAGTGATTCACATGCCTTGTGTTTTTATTGATGTTGATATTGTGGTTCTATTTCTGTCGCAACCCGATGAGATGAGGGTATTCCATCTCATTCATCATATAAGCACTTATTAGAAACCACATGCCATGCATTCTTGCCATGCCATCTAGGGTGCACTAGCGATTGAATGCTGTTGTAGATCATGCATGCTGTTGTGATAGACTTTGTGTAGATCATGCATGTTGTTGTGATAGATGCTTTGATAGAATCTCTGCTATTTGATAGAGGACTTTTGTATTGTAATTTTCTTAAATGAATGCCAAATTTTGGTTCTTGAGGTATTATGGGCCATCTTGAATTGGAAATTGGTGAATCATTGACCTTTGTCTCCTTAAATATGACTATATTGGATGCCAAGATTTGATTCTTGTGAGTATGGGCCCCCATGAATCGGAATTTGGCACCTTCATGCTTGTTTTTCAGTGTTTTCTGGGCTTCGGTGCAGTTTCAGAGCTACTTCCCAAAAAAAACCAGAATACACGGTGTTTACTTTTTATATACACGCCGTGTAGTTTTAAACCGTGCCACTGACTGTGTGAGCAGAAACACGGGTTGTGAAAATCTCCAGTAACACGCCGTGTACGGTAAATACACGTTGTGTAGTAGTGAGCCGTGCACCCGGTCGTGTCACTAACAACACGGGTCAGGGAAGCTCGTGTCATACATGCTGTGTTTTGTATGAACACGCCGTGTATCCTTGTTCTCATTACCCGGCTGTGTCACGGACAACACGGGTCGGGAAAAATCTAAAAGTACACGCCATGTTTGTTTAGAACACGCCGTGTAGTATCAGCCGTGTAATCGGCTGTGTAACTAACAACACAGGTCATTGAAACCTTGTCTACTACATGCCATGTACACAAGGAACAAGCCGTGTAGTCTCAGTTTAAGAAGACCGTGTGGGTTAGCTGTGCAAGGAGACTCGGGCAGAAGAATAGAGTTAAGTACACGCTGTGTAGAGTTTATACACACCATGTAGTCATGTTTTGTAAAACTTGAGTGTTTCCTTCTCTTGTTTTCATTTTGTAATACTTTTTTCTCTATTCTTGATATTCCTAATCTAAGGTATGCTTTTTATCTTTCAGAGCTATGCCTTAGAGACGTCCTCCGGTCGTGCGTCAGTTGCAGGATAGTGATCAGATGCCAGAGATGGCTGATCAAGGACTTCCTGCCGATCCTACAGTCGTGCCAGTCTTGGCACCGTCTGTCGTACCATTTGTAGGAACTAATGTGCAGTTCATAGAAGGCTTTATGAGGATGATGCAGACCTTTCAGGGAGAACCGCCTCCTGCCACGTTTATGGCGGACTTGACGCGAGTTTTCTAGCAGCAGCATCCTTCTACTTTCTCGGGTGAAGGAGGAACTCAGGCTACAGATTCATGGATAGAAGCCATGCTGACTATCTTTGAGCATTTGGAAATGCCTCTAGAGAGGCGGGTCAAGCTCGCTACCTATATGCTACGAGACTCTGCCAATAGGTGGTGGGACGTGATCTCACAGGCGGGTCATCAGCAGGTTATGTCTTGGGAGGAGTTCCAGCGCGTGTTTTACAACTACTTCTACCCGGAGACTCTGAGGGCTGATCGAGCCTGGGAGTTCATGATTCTAGAGAAGGGTACTCTTTCTGTCATGGAGTATTCCTCTCATTTTACCGAGTTGAAGCGTTTCACACCCCTCCAGGATGGAAGTGGGGTGTTCTTGGAAATGAATTTTGAGGATGGTCTCAGGCGGGAGATCCGCTCGCAGGTGAATCTCTTTTAGTTGACTTCCATCACTTCCATCATCAACCAGGAACTGATTGCGGAGTACAATCTGAGAGACTTCGAAGCTACGAGCCAGGGCAGTTCTGCTTTAAGAGCTATTGTTCCTCTAGTTGACAGAAGGAACTGTTGTAGGGAGTCTACGCACGGTGATTTGAGGAGGCGATATACATCTTCAGGTAGCCAGGTAGTATGCTACAAGTGTGGAAGGGCAGGCCACATGAGGCCGTAGTGCCAGAGAGACCCAGTGGAGTATCGATCTTGTGGCAAGATGGGTCACCTTCAGCGTTTCTGCCAGGTTTTCTCACCAGTAGCTGGTTACGAGGGTTCTTGCATGACTCCTCATTCAGGAGCAGCACCACCAGTTTCTCACCAGTCGGGAAACTGGAGTTCTTTCGGCCGTTCGGGCCGAGGTGGAGGTTGAGGCCATGGCAGTCAATCACCAGTCCTTTAGTGCCAGCAGGGAGGATCAGCTCAAAGTGGTCAGGCAGGGTCGCAGGGCTGTGGGGCAGGCCAGACTTTTGCGGTGGAGCAGGCCTATCAGGAGCAGGATTTAGGACCTTATACCGTTCGAGGTACGATCTTAGTAGCCTCAGTTTTATCTTCTTCTGTTTTTGATACTGGTGCTACACATAGCTTTATCTCTGTTGCTGTGGTGGAGAGCCTTGGGCTCTGTATCCTTTCTTCTGCCGACTTGTTGACACTAGACACAACTTTGGGGACGGGGACATCTAGTGTACGTCAGTGCAGAGAGTTCCTTCTCGAGGTTGTAGGGTATCATTTATTATGGGATCTCTATGTCCTAGAGATGATAGGCTATGATGTCATTATCGAGATGGACTGGTTGGTTCCCTTCCATGCATTCGTCGACTGCTATCGCCGCAGGGTGAGTTTCAATTCACTAGAGGGTGAATCTTTTCTTCATAGAGGCAAATGGGATGTTCAGGCGAGTCGAGCAGGACTCAAGAATCATAGGCTAGGAGGGGTTACGGCTCAGATTGCTAGTCTTTATCTGGATGACTAGGGGACTTCACAGTTGGACTTTCCTCCAGTGGTGGATCATTTTAAGGATGTCTTTCCAAAGGAATTTTCAGGTTTGACTCTGGAGCGTGAGGTGTACTTCTCTATTGAGCTCGTTCCAGGAGCGGAACCGGTGTCCATTCATCCCTATAGGATGGCTACACCTGAGTTGCAGGAGCTCAAGAAGCAGTTGGAGGAGTTGCAGGAAACAGGTTTCATCTGACCCAGTACTTCTCCTTGGGGTTCGCCTGTCCTATTTGCGAAGAAGGTAGATGGTACCCTTAGGCTCTGTGTGGATTATCGGAAGATGAACCAGTTGACGGTCAAGAAACGATATCCCTTGCTGAGTATTAATGACCTCTTTGACCAGCTTCGAGGATCCCGGGTGTTCTCGAAGATCGATTTTAGGTCCGGTTATCATCAGTTGCATGTTATACCATTAGATATACCTCTGATATCCTTCAGGAGTAGGTATGGTCTCTACGAGTATACGGTTATGTCATTCGATCTCACGAATGCGCCAGCAGTTTTCATGGCACTGATTAACCAAGTGTTCCATCCTTATTTGTATTCCTTCATCGTGGTCTTCGTGGATGATATCTTGGTGTACTCTCACACTCGACATGACCATGCTACTCATCTTGAGATCGTTCTGAGTACATTGAGAGAGCATCGAATTTATACTAAACTCTCGAAGTGCTACTTTTGGATGGATCAGATTCACTTCTTGGGTCATGTCATCTCAGAGGCAGGAGTATCCGTGGACCCAGAGAAAGTGAGAGCTGTAGTTTCCTGGGAGCAACCGAAGAACGTTTTTGAGGTACGGAGTTTCCTAGGGTTGGCTGGATACTACAGACGCTTCATTCAGGACTTTTGACACCTAGCAGAACCTTTGACAGGTCTGACCAAGAATGGGGCGAAGTTCTTATGGTCAGATTCTTGTGAGTCAGCCTTTCAAGAGATGAAGGGAAGGTTGAAGTCAGAACCGATACTAGTCTTTACAGAGCCAAGAAAGAGCTATACTATTTATTGTGATGTTTTAGGTATCGTAATGGGTGTTTTACTTATGCAGGGAGATGGATTCATTATGTATGGGTCTCGGAAGTTGAGGCCACATGAGAGGAACTACCCGACGCATGATCTGGAGTTGGCAGCTTTTGTTCATGCCTTGCGCTGTTGGAGACATTATCTTCTGGGAGAGCACTTTGTGGTTTTTACCGACCACAAGAGTCTCAAGTACATCTTCACTCAGCGTGATATGAATCTGAGACAACGCAGGTGGGTCGAATATATTCAGTCTTTTGATTTCGAGCTTGCCTATACGCCGGGAAAGGGCAACACAGTGGCAGATGCGTTGAGCAGGAGAACTCAGATTCAGGTAGTTCAGGAGGCCAGCAGTGAGTGACAGCTTATGGGTATGTTCTCTGAGATGCATCTGGATGTGCATGATAGACAGGGAAAGACTTTCCTTTCTTTGTTGGTTGTTACCTCTACACTTCTTGATCGGGTGCGGATGAGGCAGCTATCAAACTCAGAAGGCTTAGTCATGTGGGAGAGTGTGTCAGGAGAGGACCCTCTTCCTGGATGGACAGTGGGCGAGGATGAGATCTTGCATTTCAAGGGACGCGTATGGGTTCCAGTAGACATACGCGAGGAGCTGATTTAGGATTTTTATTCCTCAGTTTGGGAAGTTCATCCTGGCGTCACCAAGATGTATCGGGATCTTCATCGCCAATACTGGTGGCCAGGTATGAAGAGAGATGTTGCTAGTTTCATCTTGAGGTTTTCTACTTGTCAGTAGGTGAAGGTGGAGCATCAGCGACCAGCAGGCCTTTTACAATAGTTACCTATTCCAGAGTGGAAGTGGAACAATGTCGCAATGGACTTCATGACCGGATTGCTGAGGTCGCCTTGAGGGAACGATGCTGTTTGGGTTGTTGTCGACAGGCTTACGAAGGTTGCTCACTTCTTACCGATTAAGGAGACCTTCAATGTTGATGAGTTGGGGTGGTTTTACATCCGAGATATTGTATGTCTACATGGAGTTCCACAATCCATTGTCTTAGACAAGGATGCGTTCTTTACTTCTCGGTTCTGGCAGGGACTTCTGAGGGCTTTGGGTACACAGGTACTTTTGACTACAATATACCATCCCCAGATAGATGGCCAGCCTGAGCGTATGATCCAGGTGCTTGAGGATATGCTCCTAGCTTTCATTTTAGACTTTGTAGGTTCTTGGGAGAAGCATATCCTTCTTGTGGAGTTCGCCTACAACAACATTTTTCAGGCAACTATTCATATGTCACCTTACGAGGCTTTGTACGGTAGGCCATGCCGATCACCTTTATGCTGGCTGGAGGCAGGATAGGCAGCTTTGCTGGACCTCGTCTTGTTTAGGAGACCTCAGAGCAAATAGAATTGATTCGGAAGAGGATGGATACAACATAATCTCGACAGAAGTCTTATGCTGATCAGCGGAGACGACCTCTGGAGTTCGAGGTCGAGGATCAGGTTTTCCTGTGTGTCGCACCGAGGTTGGGACACAAGAGGATTTGGAGATAGGGTAAGCTTTCACCACAGTACGTCGGGCCGTTTGAGGTATTGGAGAGAGTTGGACCGGTTACCTATCAGTTGCAATTACCTTAGAGGTACTGGGCCATGCACGACATCTTCCACGTCTCTCAGCTCCGACGTTACTTTTCAGACCCGTCTCATGTCTTTCAACCCGAGGACGTTGAGCTCGAAGTGGATGCATCGTTTGAGGAGCATCATATCCGGATTTTCAATCGCAGTATTAAGGTTCTCCATGGGAGATCTGTTCCTTTAGTACGAGTGATATGGTAGCACGGGCGAGTACAGGACGAGACCTGGGAAAGGGAGGCCGATGTGCGATCACAATGGCCAGAGCTGTTCGGGGTTTCTTCTTCTTCGTCTCGTTAGGGAAATTCGGGGACGAATTTCTTTAAGGGGGGAAGTTTGTAAGAACCTGGATCTTCATTTTCAGGTATGTTTTTCTTTTCCTAGAGTTTTTGAGAAAATAGGGGTTTTTGGAATTTTTTTTTGAAGTACACGCTGTGTACTTTCTGAGTACACGCCGTGTACTCCCTTGCTACTACAGGCCGTGTGCTGGCCGTGTCCAGGCCACACACACAGTGTGTAGAGGCGATGTGGAGGTCGCTTAAAGCGGAGTACAGAAAAATAGAATACATGCTGTGTACCCCATAAGTACATACCATGTAGTTTTTTTCATTAAACGGACCGGGGTCGCGCCTGACGGACATAATGCTCTCCTTCTTTAGGTTCTTCGTCCGAGAGCGACCCGTATGACCGTGATTCTTCTCTGGATTCCCAAGCCTCCGTCCGTGCTCCGAATCAACCGCTATCAATTGCGTTGGAACTGCAGTGATGAGTTCTTCCTTATCCTAGAGCCTTGTTTTCCAATCTCTCCTCTTTCTCAAGATATCATTGGTTGAGCATTTTTGATTTTTTCTCAGATCCTCGACATTCTAAGGATAATCAGTCATCGTGGTTCACGTATATCATTCTCCTAGCATCAAGTTAGGTGGTTTGTGACTTTTTGTAGGAAGTCTTTGAATATTTTGTCCAAATTCCACCAATACCCTTAAACGGGGTATTGCGTGTTTCCTGTTTTTCCCTTGTTGTTTCCTGCTTTGCTTGATTGCTTGAGTAGAGGTAATTGATGGTGAATAGGGTAGTTTTTACTATACTCTGGATGTTTTTCCATGCTTGTTTTTCTTGTTTGGAGTTTTTCTAGTTGCCATGCCTAGTTGTAGGATAGTGGAACTGTTGTACTGTATTGCTGTTGTGCCTTAGAATGATAGCCAAGTAGTTCTTGAGGTTTACTTGGACCGATACGCGCGCTATGCATGTTTGTTTTACATAGGGCTGTGAGAACCTAGTGTAGTGGACCATAGGGAGAATGGACGTAAGGGATTCTCTAGAGTGTCTTTAATTTACAATGTGAGACCACAGGGGGAATTGACATTGAGTGTTTCATCAGAGAGTCTATAGTTCCTCAACATGGTCCACAGGGGGAATTGAAATTGAGTGCTTCCCCAGAGAGCCTTTAGTATGATACGAGACTATAGGGGGAATTGGCGGTGAGTGCTTACTCATAGAGTCTATTTTATAGCTAAACCAGAGGGATGAGACTTTGTGTGCCTCCCAGAGGGTTGCTGGTACTTGTAGGTTGAACCTTAGGGGTTAGTCTGTGAGAACTAACCATAGGTTACCTTTTTTTTCTACTTACTTGAGTGGCCATTTCTTGTTTGTAGAATATATTCTAGAAACCGTGGATTGTTACTGCTGTGTATTATCCTGTTTACTACTTACTGTTTACTACTTATTGTACTTTACCTGCCATATATTCACTGACTATTAGGCACAGATCTTTGGGTGGTTGCCTACTGGGACCTTGTCTCACACATTGTTTGGACTATGCTTTTGGGCCCAAGGAGATTATATTGTTGCAGGTATAGATAAGGACAAACGCCCTTCTACTTCAAGTTCTTGATTGCTGTGGAGATGGAGAGCATGGGAAAAAGCCAAGGCTTGCGATGCTGAGGAGTCTCTCATCTATTTTTTTGGTACTTTGGTTTAGTACTGTTTCATCATTGTGACTTGTTTGGCTGTTTTCCTAGACATATATACATATCATGCATCATTGTTTTATATGTGTGCTCTAGTTTTCTTCTTTCAGTCTTCTGCTGTTTATTTCTGTATGGACTATTATTACTTCCGCTGTTGTGTGTTGTTTACTTTCACTGTGTGCTTTGCCAATGAGGGCATAGTTTCCCCACTATCACACCCAAGGCCCTCACTGCTAGTCGGCAGCCTCTGGCGTTTGGGGAAATGCGCTTGAGGCCATGTGACCAACCGGGTACGGGGCGCCTTTGGGTGGCTTCCGGAACTGGGACGTTACAAATGAAAAAAAGAGAAGTGTATTTATCATTATGTATTATTTTGTTTCCATATACGAGGATGAATCATTAAATAACATATTAATTCTAATCGTTTTTCTTAATTTTAGTGATTTTTCGATCACAATGAACTAGTTTCGTTCTATTATTTAATACCATGTATATACAATGGTTAAAAAAACTTATGTAATATATAATAAATATTTTATAAACTGGTTTAACCATAAAATTGTTTCATGACCAAACTTTAAGGATAAATTAAAGAACGAAATTTCATCATCCATGAATGTTGTAAATCAGCACCTTCCGGACGATGATTTTGTTTTAAAAAAAACAGAGAGAGAGTAAGAAGATTGATAATGGATGTTCCATTAAAATCATATCATTACAATATATAGATTATAATAGATTTATCATGATCATTTGTATATAGTAGGTGAGGAGAGAATAAGAAAAGAAAATAAATTGAAATGAAATTAAAAGAAAACGGAATAGGGTTTACCTCTTAAATTAACCTCCTTAAGAACCTCCTTAAGGAAAGAGGTTTTGGTCTTTTGGAAAGTCCAAGGGCTCCTTGATGTGGGGAGAGACTAGGGAATATGATTTGGGAATAACTTTGACAATATTCAAGGCTTAGAGGAGTGAGGAGAAGAGGGCATGAGGGGTGATTTTTATAGTGGAGGAGAGGGGTAATTTCTCATTATTTTATTATTTTTTGAAAGACAAGTAATAATATTAATTATTGTTACTAAATTCAGTAATAATTTCATTTTAGTTTGAACCAAGGGTTATTACATTATTCATGACTCAAGTAATAGTGCATTTAGATTATAATGTATTTATACTGTAAATTACCGTATTTTACTATTCACTAAAAATTCAAGTATTTCAGAAAAATCCCAAGAATTCACCCAATTTTTTTAAATGTGTAGAATTAAAAAATGAACTCCATTTTATGAAAATAATTTTATAAATATGAGAAATTTAATTTTTAATTAAAATCATCATTTACTCGAAAAATACAGTTTTTAAAGTTAAAACTGATTTTATAACACCCTGAAAAACAAGCAAAGGTATTATTATATTATCATAGGTCAATAAAATATTTATTTATGAATATATTATATGAATAAATTTATTAATTATAAAAATAACAACACTTAATTATTAATTATTTATAATATTCACTTACTTATACTATGATATAGTTATATAATACTTTCATTTATAAGCTACATAAATTTTATTTATTCTCTCATGGATGAGGTTATTATTCATTTGGGCAATTTACTATTCATAAGGGTCATATTACTATTTATAAGGGTACATTAACATTCCAAAGGGTTAAGTTACTATTCACCAAAAAATTAAGTTGATCCTATTGAACTATAAATATCTTACTGATCGCAACTGTGTATGTCTATTTTTTGATATTCAAAACACAGAAGTGGAAAAATCATGTTTAATGGCTAGGTTATAACTATCTTGTTTAAATAAATATAATAAAAAAGTGTTGTTTTGCAGAGACTTAGTGTTATGTTCATTACATTCTATATTAAATTTATTTTTAAATCCTTGGGGTGTTACATAAATTAACATAAACCCACATGTACATTCCATGAATAGGCCCAACACAACAAAAAACTGTGTAGAAATAAAATAATGTGTGGCACCTATGTCAATAAATCACTAGTGAGCATGGAAGATACTAGAATTACACCTCAAATGGTATATGATCTAGCCTCACCACCTCCATGTGTTGACTAAACTACGTGAAGATGACTTTCCCCTACACCCTGGGCTCCATCCTGAGTACCTTGCACTGTGGTTCCCTACTGGTATGGATGATCTCACCCTGGAGTCACACATCCACCACCCTTACCTATACGGCCCATGGAGCTCCAACTTCCTGACATATACAGAGTAATTGACCCCCTTCCCACACTCATCATTTGCCTTCTCCCTCTATCCATGCCCAACTATCAAGGGTTCCTACAAAACCTCTGTATATGTACCAACATTCCACTCTATATACACTCTAATGGAATTCAAGGACACTGTTCATGCATGTTCCCTAACCTGCCACACTGATAACAGAATACCCGATCACCACCCTAAGAGACTGGACCTCTCTTTTGACTACTCTATGCACTTTCGGTCTGATGGAAGTTCCCAAAATGACACTTACTTATTTCAGAATCTACACCACTCATTCACCCAACTGGTACCATAAGTTCACTACCTAAACCCCCCTTTAGGTTACATTCTGAGATAAGGTCATGGCACACTACCAATTATTATTTTTTAAACCGGAGGATCTTCACATAAGACCTAATATCATGTCTAAGTCTGTCCTGAAAATGTTTCACTACAGCTACCTCATCTCCTACCAATGTTAGAATTAAGTGTTACAAATACATGAAACAGCTATCATAATCGACCACTGACATTTCCCCCTGGGTCAAACTCATAAACTATGTAGCCTTATCCTACCTCAAGGTCTCTAGAAATAAGTGTTATAGAAACATTTCCTGAAAATCTTTCTATATCATTCCTTCATCCTTCTCATTCTGAACTATGATGTCTCACCAATGATTTTTCAGACCATGCAACATATAGGCCGCTAACTTAAATCACTTCTCAGAATGAGTCCCAAAAGGACTAAGAATCATATATATGACTCTATCTAAAAATAAGCTACCTCTGGACCACCCTCTCCGATAAAGTTTGAAGGTCTCTACAATTGAAACTCCCTGTTCAGCTCAAACATTCTTGGTACAACTCACCCTGGGTCCCATTCCATCATCTGCATAAAGTGAGAAAAGTTTTCATATAATCGATCTTCTCCATTTACCTAAACCACCAAGTATTCTTACTCCACTACTAGGGGAGAATTCCCAGAAAAATCCTCTTATCACCCTTCCAACACACATCTTTGTGGTGGCATTTCTCTAAAATTCCAAACATGATCTTTAGAACACATAACATAAAAACCCAATAGTTCTTATAAAATAAGGCTCTCTACAACTTATAAACAACCCAATGTATACACCATCCCAAAGGTCATCATCACATCCCAAACACTACCCTCGACCATACCTACCAAGGGCCATGGCTAACATGGGTAAACCAAATTAAATAGTTAAAAATCTTACATTGGAAACCATTTAAAAACTATTTCCATACTTACGATGCAATTATTTACTTCTAAGAACATTTCACATTCCAAAACTTGCTATAACTAACATTTTGATCCATTTACAACCTTATTTAATCATAATTCCTTAACAATTCTTAACATTTTATTTCCCTTGTTACCCACTGGCATCATTTTATTTGAAACCATTTTATTTAATTTTCTTAATAAAATAAAATTCATTCTACCCTTCATGCCTCAAACACCCATCTTTTGTGTGCGTATCATGATACATTCCACTCTTGTACCTAGGTGCTTATAACGATTCATGAATGAATATACCCACTCCATTGTGACCATGATAAAAATATCATAAAACAATCACATCATACAAAAAGTGCATCACACAATGGTGAAATATCATCAAATGTAATAATGCACAACAAGAACAACAATTCCCACCCTGGGTGACTTGGGTTTTCCCTCGTTCATGGGTAAGATACTCCCAAGCACGAGCTCATTA
Organism: Viscum album; assembly: GCA_963277665.1. Taxonomy (NCBI): domain Eukaryota; kingdom Viridiplantae; phylum Streptophyta; class Magnoliopsida; order Santalales; family Viscaceae; genus Viscum; species Viscum album. The sequence goes on from OY728148.1 coordinate 168,748,112, forward strand.
CAAATTCCTGACACTTTCCTAAACTCTGGTCTACCATCTCCAAATAGTAATCCATAGTAATACCACTTTTTAACATCCCTAACCTAGGAGACACTAAACTAGTTCCCTGAGCTAGGTCACCACATGACCTCCAGTGCGCTTCCTCATATGCCATAGGTTTTTGAATAGAAGTGAGGGTCTAAAAGGTCATGTGGGGAGACTATACCCTCTTTAATAGAGTAAGACGCAACATAAAATAAATATAATAGTGAAAAAATATATAATAACCAATGAACATGAATAAACCACTGTCTCCCAAAATTGGTTACAATCCATATCCAACAGTAAATATGTCATGTCATGATAACAGTTACAAGTGAACAAAACCCAAAATAAGGAAAAACAATGGAATCAACAAAATTTTCCTGACTCCAAGTCTAGAACCTCATCCATGTACATCATAAGCCCAACTCAACTCTCAAGCATGGGGCCTTTTCCCTTATCCTAACCTGCAAGCATGAGATCTGTTGGGTAACCAATGAAAGCTCGAGTAGAATGTGAGTACAACTTAGTAGGCCACCACCAATGGTGTCTACAAAACATCAAGTCTGAACAGATGGTGCATGCAAGTACTAAATAAATGAAAATTAAATAAAATATAGTTTAGGAGCTAATATTTAAGAACCTTTAATTTAACTATTACTAACTTTAGTACCAAATTCATTATTTGCACCTTATTCATTACTTAATTCATTATCAACATACATTCCATGGGTTGGACATTTACATCATTTACACAAGGGTTCAAGGAATTCATCACTATAAAAAATATAATATGTCTAATACCTATCTCACTAGGGATAACACATCATAACAAACATATTTTCCTCACCTAGTAGCCTCAGTCCAAGTGGAATGAAACCATTAGGAGAATAGAGCTTTGTCCCCTTTCCTAACTCGTTCATTATGGGGTGGAGTTTAAAGCATCAGTCTAACTCGACCCATGGTCATAGAACCTCAATCAATACCCAAACTACCAAGTCATGTGAACATACTTATTTATCCATTTTCCACACAAAACCATATCACCACCAAACACAACCAACATATATAGAAATCATAATCTAGTACAATCAATATGGTAATTAATATTTTTCCATAATCCATTAACACATTTACCATTTACATTACACAACCCATTTATCCAAATTCCCATTCTAATTCCTAGCTCACTAATAATATTCAATAATTACATTATATCAATCCATTTCACATGTTCATAAATTCCCATATGAAAATCCATTTATCCTATTTCTCATTCCACATGTCATTACCAATTTAACATATTCATAATTTCATATACACTAAATCTCTTCGGTATTTCTAACATAATTCATAATCCACTTGACACAATATCAATTAACCCAATTAACCCATTTTTCTGCCATACCAAACAATATATTAATCCATTATCAAATCTAGTCACACCACAAATATTACAATTTCAATTTAACTAAACATATAAATATGTTCAACAAGGTCTCTACATTAACACACATTAACCTTTCACTTACTTTACCAATTCCTAGGTATGAGAATGTCGGCACACCACTTGGGTGGCCCTAAATTGGTGAAATCATCCTTGATGCATCCCATAGGGACCATGAGGGGTTTTGTTCATTATTTAGATTCCAAATTTACCAAATATCACAAAAGGCATCAAAATCACAACAACGGTTAACCAATAAAAAAACTAAACATGCACAAATCTATAACAAAACTATGGGATATAACCTGTAGACCACCAACCTTGAATTTTCTGATGAATACACTCCAAATCACAACATTAGATATATATTAAAATACCCCTTTAAGAATCAACCTAGAAACCATTGGAGAAAGAATTTTTTAGAGATTTGGAAGAATATTCCCAAGATACAATCCCTAATCTGGAAAAGAGAAGCAAACGAGAGATTAGACATACTCAGAGCTTCGATCTACAACTAACAATGGTCCAAACAGCCAAGAAATGAGGGAGATAAATCCTTGTAAGCTTTTGAGGGTTCTAGATCATCAATAGGGATAGAGGGAGGAGAAATGGGAGATAATCAAGTGGAACTTAAAAATACCATAGTGGTAAAATTTTAATTTTTACAAATTTTAAAGGGGTGAATGGTTTTCCAAACTATGCGAAAAATGTGTGCAAACCAATTTCCAGGGGGAGTTGGGTCACATGGTTAACTGGTCAGGCCACATATTTTTTCAAAACATGCACTAACTATGTGATATTCCATTGTCCAAGGTTTCATGATTTCGTAGGAAGGCCGCACAATTTACTTAACCGTGCACAAACTCTACGCCTTGCACAAGTTGGTTTGATTTTCCCTCCTTTCACTACACAAACCCTTGGTACACCCTTAAGGCCCCTCATACTCCTAATGAAAATTTCATTAACAAAAAAAAGATAATGAAACCATAATTTAAACATGGACATACCTCCATGAAGTCTAAGATCTTATAATTGGGGTATTCTTCCACCCATTTCAAACCAAAACTATGATTCAATTTTATATCCTTAATTCTTATAAATTACCTATTCTATAAGACTTTATCATAGTTTTTAGCCTCTGTTAATGAGAATAAGCTTCAAATACTTCATTATAAAAATTACTATATGTGAATATCTGATTTCTATAAGGGATTTAGATAAAGTTCAAGCAAGTCATAAGTTATGTTAAGGGGTTATCTCTCAATATCCACTATTATTTGATATAATTAATGTCTAACAATTATTTTTATAATTTTTATATATTATCAATTTTAATCTTCATTTTCATTATCTTATATTAATTTTGGGGGATATATAAATCTCCATTCGACTAATTCATACTCAATCCATTAATACATTTGTAAGGAAAATTTTCTTAACACATCATTTGGATCAGTTTTTTTAGTCCATAAAAATGTTATATTATATCAAAATTTTAAAAAAAAATTATAGACATCTTCATTTATTTGTAATGGTTTATCATTCCAATATTTTATGAATACTTACCACTTTATATTTTTTGTAATGGGGATCTCTCTCCCCATTTCTCTATATTTCACACTTGGCCTCTCTCTATCTCTATCCACTTTCTTATTTTTTTTCCTTATACTACTTACTTTGGAAGTTTTATATGTTATAATAATTTAAATAACTATTATTTCTTTTCTCATTCTTATATACTTCACTCATTCACATTTTCTTAGTTTATAAAAACCTCAAAATTATAGATATATTTATTCTTTATTAATTTTAATTAATTTTTTTCTTTTCTTTTATTTCCTTATCTATGATTTATTCTTAGAATTTATATTAAATTAAAATTTTTATTATTATGTATGTTTAAATTTCTTTATATAAACTCTTGAAACTAATGTTTAAATAACCAATATATTTTTTCTAAATTAATTTTACATAATAAAAATGCTATGAAAATAATCTCTTAACTTATAATTTCTTCTCTTCCTCGAAAGTATTTCTCATCTATTTTAATAATATTTTATTTTCAAACCTTTAAATATTACTTATATTATAATTACTCTTTTACATGAAAATTTACATTCATGGTATCATATATTTTCTCCTTTTGGATGATTTTTATACCTTACGAAAATTGTTGTGTATCCTATTTTATTTTCATGGGTTAATCCTGCTATGATTTTTTATAGATCTATAATCATTTTCATGTTCATATATCTCCCTGATGTATGAATATATTCCTATGTAATGGGTGAGACTAGAAAAATATATCTCTATAATACATTGTTTAATGATTTAAATCCCATGAGATTATTATTTATGAGACATAGATGCTTAGCCTAGTCCACTATGTTATGGTACATGAGTTGTAATCCTAGTTAACTATGTTATAGGGAATGTGTTGTTATCCCAGTCCACATTGTTATGATTATGTTGGATGTTATACTTGATTTATGTTTATGAAATATTATAATTATCTATCAACAACCTTATTATTTTATATACTATATCTATGTTTTTATAGTTCTTAATAATCACGATATGATTTCCTTATTCTTATATACCTTTGTTATATGTTCATACATACATGTTTGTTATATTCTGACTCCTTTATGGTATAATTCATGATCACTAATGTTTATCTAATTGATATCTCATATATTTTCCCTAAAATGGGCTATTTAGATCACCGATTTATTTATGTATAACCCCATGGTTTCTTATGGAGTGATATATCTTATAGGGTTTCCTGCATGGAGATTTTTTTGGAAGAAATAGATATTTTATTATGTAATAGAATGGGTATAAATATAATATACAAAGATAAAAAATCTTTATGTTATGAGATTTTACTTAAATCATGAGTTGATATGTATAATCATGTAAAATTATGTAAAACATATGTTCACAAGTTGTGGGTTGTCATATAGTAACACTGTAACATGAGAGTTATAATGATATTAGTTTTACTATATAACATGAATACTAATTTTTGATAATAAATCATGTGAGAATAATATAAATACCTTATTATTAATTCAAATCATGTTTGATAAAACCATATTCAAATCATCTTGTATTTTTCTTGTATTAATGTTTATGTGACTTCATATATAATTACTTTTAGATTTAAGGGGTCTAGACCATGGCAGAAACCAAGGTCTTCTAAATTTTATATTATAATAAATATTTTTGTATACCTGATTTAGGAGGGTACTAAGACTATAATGATATATATTTATGTTTTGAGTGATATTTGTTGAATTATAATGTTATATATGATTTTATGATATTATTAATTTTTTTTAAAAAATTATGTGTAATAGTGAAAAGTGGGTGTTATTACACTAATAAAGAAAAATTTAGTAAAATGAAAGTGATTATTTTAAAATCGAGTATAAAATAAATAGTAGATCTAAAGTTAAAGTTTTATTAAGCGTGTATATCTGAAAAATATCTCATAAAACATTATATCTAATAGAGAAATGGTTTCTAAAAGTAATATGGGTTATTGATAAATTAAAAGTGGTTTGTAACTTATTGTTTTCCTACTGGTTTGATCCTAAAATAATAATTTCGTACCCAAGTAATACACAAAAAAATATGGGTTTGGTACCAGGTGATTGGGGATGATAAGATGGTTTAGTTTGATTGAATATTTATGGTAGGTAGTATGGTTGATTAATTATAATTATGTTATTACTTAGAAAAATGGAATAATGTTTAGGTAATAACTATGTTCACTTATATATATAAGCATTTCATGTGATGTAATAAATTATTCATGTGATAATTTTACAAGTAAAATGAAAAAATTAGTAAATATACTTCATAAAATACCAAGGTATTAAATTCCTTATAATAATCAAACTTGTAAATACATTGATCAACCAAATGGATGGGTTTTTTCAAAGTTGTATAAATATGATTTTTCTTATATAATTCATGTAAGATAAATATTTTTTAGTTATGAGAGAAGGGTTTCACTTGGCCATGTGACCGAAAAAATTTTATGTGCTTATAATAATTATAATATAATAACTTGACATACCCTAGATCCCAACCTTGGTATAAAACTTACCTTTAATAGATTCCTATAATCATAAAAGGCTAATTATATGGTAATATTTTATAAGAATTTTAAAATAAGAATGTTTGTCCCTACTGAACTATTGTGGGTGATCTTTTAAAGTGCTTGGAAGTTATTGAAAGTGTTAGAGAAGTATGGGAAAATGTTTAGACTAGTTGGGAAGAGTTTAAAGACATTTGGGGGCAGAATTTGGAATCTAGAGAGGAATGTACAATCCATGATTGACCTCATATGACTATTCATTTTAAACACACATATTGGAATTTATTGGATAATGGTATGTGGATGACCAATGTACAATCCATGGGATCATGTAGTCAGGTTACACATCCTTTAAAAAAGTCTTAAAAATATGTTTTTTAATCCCTAACACCCTCTTTTATCCCCTGTCTTGACTCTAATGAAATAGATGGAGTTATTGTGTGTTTTTATAGAATTATTGGTCAATTTTACTCCCCTATTTGATTTAATGATATGAGGTAATTCCCATTTATTTTCTCATCCTTACTATTCTTGGTTTCCTCTTATTATTATAGTTAGATCTAGGAATTTTTGGGTTAGGATTTCTACTATATGAAAATGTGTAGTGCTCCCTACACATTCCATTATAAGTGAATAGGACCACCCGAACATAATATTGATAATTAGTAGTACATTTCTCTTTAAAGGGATATGATGAGTTAATATTAAAACTAGTTTATTTTAACAAAAAAATAGTAAATTTATAAAATGTAAAGTAGTGAAGGGGATAAGTGGATAAACTAAATGGATAGAATATTAACCAAGAGTTGATAACCTAAGAAGTTAACCTTTACTAGAGTGATTTTTTCTTAGGACATTAGAAACTAACCATATTAACTCATGTATACCTACTTATTATGAAAATCTCATGATAAACCATAATGTATACTTATATATTTAATTTTGAGTGAATCCCCAAGACTCTTTAATGAGAGTGAAGACCCCCATAGGTCTTCCTAACTCCCCTCACCAAGGTAAATGAGATTTAAATTTCATGTTTTGTGCTACCAATGTCTCTATTATTTTTGGTAAAACATGGGGTTTTTAAGAACTTACCAGTGAGGATATCAATCAATTATTTGTGGATGTCTATCTCTATAATACCCTCACCTTTTAAGTCAGTTTTCTCAAAATGTGATCAGTATGGGTTTAAATCTCATATTTATCCCCACTCAAAAAAACTCTACCTAATAGAAATTAAACAGATAAAAAAGTGAGTGTGTGATAATATACTATTGATACTCCACTTACATTCACAACGGTTCTATACAAAACCCATCTAAATAGATATTTTGAAATTAGTAAAAATTACACCAAAAAATACTCACAGTAGATTAATTAAGTAAAATAGATTGAGAACCAATTATTATATTTATATTATGAAAAAACCAAGACACTCTTAGTTAAATATAAAAGTATAAAGTAAGGGATAATAAATATTAGAGATCATGTGAACAGTCTAAACAACTACCCTAACCGACCCATCGATTTTGGATTAAACTTAGAGATCTCCTATGATATAGATCAAATACCCCTCTAACACAAGTTATTTATTATATACTAAAATATAGTGACCTCCCATACTATAGTTTATATTTAATAAAAAATGGGTTTCTCCTTAATTCCTTCTTCCTTTGTCTTGTGGATCATTGCCCTATGACATTGGAATTTTTTTGAGATACTTCCACATGGATAGTTAACTTATTATTCCAATTCTTTAGTGTCCAAATTAATGATATCTTGATTATCCCTCTCTTTATGAACTATAAACACATGGGTGTTTTATTAGTAAATTTAACTAATTAGGTTAGACACTCAAAACAAAATTGATTTTTTTGGTTCCCACATCTATGTGTGCAATCCACATGTAAATTTATTTTTTTCAATATACAAGGATTTTCATATTGATCCTTCCTTTAATTACCATGTGTATAATAATACATCAACATTCAATTTATGTTCATTTGTACTTTAAGTGTTTAATCTTTTTTATGTTCAACACAAAGTATATTGATATGTAGACATAATAATAAGGTTATATATGAAACTACATTGAATCCCAAATGACAATAAAAGATTGAACATGATGAAATAGTGGATAAAAAATGAACACTATATTGGGATTGGCATTACATTGGTTTAATGACACCTTCTTTATTGGACCCCGAGGCTCTACTAGATCACCCTATGGATATACCACCTAAAAGTAGATCTTTACATTTTAGAGAGTGTTGGAGGATGTAGCCTAAATTCATTCTGAATAACTAGGTTGGTGGGAAATATAATATTGTAATTTAATGTAAGGTTATAGTGACGCCTCAAAAATCTCATTAAGTGTTTGCGCGAGTCCAAATCATAAAGGGAACATAAAGTGAGATTCTAGTGCATGCTATATTGGTTCTATGACATTACCTTAATCGTGTAAAGAAATAATTACACGTGTCATTTAAAATAATTAAAAATTAATTAATTAAATAAAAAATTGAAAAAAATAAATTGACTAATATATCATGAATATGTTACTAGATTAAAACTATCAATCAAATTTATTTGGGTTTGAAAGGAGTACACTCAAGAATAATGTTTCAAATATGTGCTAAAATGATCCAAATTATTCATTAAAGTTATTATTTACAAATGTAACTATATAAAACCCAAAAATATTTCAAATAAAGTCATACATGTTATTTTAGAAATAAATTGACTCAAATTTTGGAAAATATGATTGAATATATTATAAATATTTTTAGTAAATCACATTCCCTCACACTTGAACCACGCATGTTCTTAAGAATCAATAACATCATTTTCAAAAAGAACATCACATGACTACATGATTAAATAATAATAATTCCTTTTATTTTAAATAAATAAAACATGAGTGGATTTTTATAAAAACAATTATTGATATAAATTCAATTCACCCTTCCAAAAAAATTTAATAAAGATATTATAAACTAGTTTAATCTAAAAGTCAATAAATAAATGTTGAAATAATATGTAGGATTCTAATTTTTTATTTAGAAACCAAAATCACTCATCCTATATTCTCTATTATGTTTGGGAATAGATACCACACTATTTATACAATTTTATTTTTTATCCATTTTTTAAATGCACTTATTAATATTAAATTGAGTTTGTATGGAACTAAACATTCCACTTGGAAATCATCCCTAAAGGTTATGTGAAATAACTATGGAATAGAAAAAATAATAAGAATATGGTTATTTAACTACTCATATTTGACATGTGTTGATCTAATACAGAATAAAGCAATTCCAAATAGTAGTCAACTGGAATATTATTTGTAATAGTCAAAGCATAGAGGCTACATTGATGAAATAACTTGTAGACTATATTTTATACTCTTATTGATTGTTTTTATTCAAAAAAATTATTACACACATGAGTCATCCATATTTTAAAATTTCATATCTATTTTATTACAATTCAAGACTACTCTGAATAATAATCATATTTTTTTAACATTTAAAATGATGTTGTGAAATGTTTCACTGTAAAAATTCATCAACTTACCAAAGTCAAGGATTGATAAAAAATTAACTAACTATAATCATACTAATACACCCATTCTCATTTCATTTAATTTATATAAAATATAATTCTGAATTCATGGAATTGTTCTTATCTTAAGAAATAAACATCATAAGTTATTTTATATACACAATTTATTTAGGTTTCTAAATCACAAATCACTTCTTGACACTTAGAAAATGATGTATTTATAACAACATTAGTTAGGTGAGGTATCCGATTTATATATAATGGAATTATATTCATATAATATGGGAAAAAATATAAATAAGTTAGATACTCCTATACTGTGAGTGAAACATTAACCTCTAACAGTGGGTTGACCTTTTTCTTCAACTTTCAGAAGGATTTTAGGTTTCTATAAAATTGGGAGGGGCTATAGATTAATTTATTTTTTTTGAAATTAATTAATTAATTATAGTTAAGTAAAAGTAATATATATAAATATTCATAATTTTATTTTGTTTTTTTCCAATAAGCACATGAGTTTAAATCCTTTCATCCAGCCCCTCTGGTTAAAATATCCCCAATTGATTAGGGGGGGTGGTGGCTTACTTTGCAGAATCCACCAAGTATGGATTTCTTCTTGGATCCTCTAGATAAAAACATAGACCTTATATGAAAGTGTCTCTATTGAATCAACCTTCACCTCAAAGGATAAAATTGAACCTTGAAGTTTCCCTTTACCATTAAAGTTTAGAAAGAAACACACTTTCACTATTATATAAGAAATATGAGATGAGTTCATTGAGGATGGTATTTTATTGGGGATACTCTCCTTGAGTTTTTCTGATTGTTCACATATTTTAGACACTTCCATCATGACCTACTCTTCTTTTAATTCCTTCTGGACACCTTAATCTAGATATGGTGTATTCTCTATAAGTTTTACTATATTATATTATTGGTTTTTATACTCTTCCATTTTTTTTCTAGGATCCAAAGTTACTCTTGTAGCTATTAGATTTGTATTTCTTGATCAAAGAGAATTGTAATCCATTTTTCATCATTGGTCTAAATGATGGTATCAAGATCTACTATTTGAGATTTTTTTTTACTTAATTCCTATTAATTTATTTGATTTATTATATTATATTTTGTTGTGTGTTGGAATAATTATTTTTTTATCTCTTTCTCATTGGATTTGGGTTTCCTTTTCATTAATCTATGACATATTCAAAATCAGTTCACTGTTTACATAAATGTAAAATGACATCTTCTACTGATTACACCACCCCAACATATTCATTTACTACAAAATCACGATACATAATGAGTAAAGTTTTGGGTGAAGTCAAAATGGGAAAATATATTAATAAATTAAAATAATTAATAGGGGAGTTCAAAATAAATTATGATATAGTTCTTTTGGTCTTGGAATATTTTATTTTTCTAATTTTTGTTTTGTTTTTAAATTTTTATTATTGTTACGACTTTTCCAAAAAAACATTAATAATCAACTTATACCTAGAAATAGTGCCATAAGTACTTAATGAAAATATATAGTGATACCTACACATTAAACTATAAGTTAAAAAGGTCATCATAGTAAAATATTGGTAAGTAATGGGTCATTTATCTTCAAAGGGACATGATAGATTATTAGTGAAATTGGATGATTTTAATAACAAAATAAGTAACATGATAGAATGTGAAATAGTGAATCGAATAAGTGGAAAAGTATAATGGAAAGGATATTAACCAAGAATTTTTAACCTAGGAAGTTTACTTCAACCAGAGTTGAAAATAGTTTCAGGGGATATTGAAAACTAACCAAACTCATCTATATCTACCTACTAATTTAGAACTACCACGAACAACCACACTGAATACTTAGATATTATCTTTCAAGTGAATCTCTAAGATTTAATAATGAGAGTTATGGTGAAGATAAGGTTTCATAACTCACCACACCAAGGGTAATGAATTTTATAATCCTTGTTTTGTGTGGTTGTTGTCTCTCTTAGTTTCGATACAACTTGGGTTTATTAGGATCTCACTAGTGTGGTTAGTAATCACTTGTGTTTGTATGTGTGTGTCACTCCCGAAACTACCCTCACTAATCAAATAAATGTTATAAATTATATTCTTGGTATGGGATCAAATCCCATATAAACACCATACACAACATAAATCTACTTAATAATAATTAAAAATATACAAAAGTGAGTGTGTGAGTTTCCACTATCCCTACTCCACTCACATTCATTGCGTGTCCATAGATTAATGATGTGCTACTCTATCATAGATCACTCTTTTAGATATACTCTAGTATGAACCGAATCTGCCTCTATTCCATGTGCTCTATTATCTCATTGAATATTAGGAACTTCATTCCTTTAATTCATATTCATCCTAAAATAGGAATCTCTTTTGGGCCTTCTTCCTTATGGATATGGATCAATTCCACATTTAATTTGAATGTGTTGTTAATGAATACATGTGTACAATGGAATTTCTCTTCCATTATATGTTTTATATGAATATATGATCCCTTTATTCTCTTTATCTCTAGGATATATTAACACATGGTATTATATCAGGTCTTTAACAAAATTAGTTAGATATGTATAATGAAATTTCTTTTTAAACCCTATAGATTTTTTATGAAATACATGTTTAATGTGTTTTTCACCAATGGAAATGGAGCATTTTCTTGGTCCTATTTTAAATTCACATGTGGATAATGATTCATTAGTATTAAATTTATGTTTATGTGTTCACATAGAGTCCAATATTTTATCTATTCAATATAGAGTATGTTAATAGGTGGATGTAATATTGGTGTTGGAAATTATATTATATTAAGTCATTGATGGAATTTTATCTTTAACATAAGACAAAAATGGATCAAGAAAAGATGTTTTATTGGAGTTGAAATTATATTGGTTCATTGGAAATTCCAACAATGGACCTTAAGGCTTTATTGGACCTCCCTTATGATATGTTATTTTTTGTTTTGAATTCCCTAAAAGTATAGGCTCAAAATGTAAAGAGTATTAGAGTGAAAACACACCATGATTTGGGTTTCCATGCTTTTCTGGCTATACGACGTAGCTTGTATTAGCTATGTAGCACTATGTTAGTGAGCGGAATACTATCAGGCTTCATAGTGAGGCTATGTTGGCATCTCAATTTTCTGTTAATTTTTTTTCAAGGTTATATTATCCACATGATGTCTCAAATTGTGATAAATATGATAAAAATAATTGTGATAATTTTTAGAAGAACTATTTCACTGAGGTATGATGACACCCAAAAAAATATTGGGGTCTTTGATCATAGAGGCTAATTATGTTCTCAGTTTTGGATTATATTCCATTGGTGGAAATGTTCATATTTTATTAATGAATGATAAGTGTTTCCTCATTTTTATCAATTTGAAAAGTTTTATCTTTTTTATTATAGATTAAAATTAGTATTGTGTGTTTACATTTCAATTATGGGTAAAGGAAGGATATACCTTTATTAGGAGAGATTTATTTCATATCAACATCATGATTGTGGTATGTATATTTACATTTATTCTATTACGTGATAATTTATTTTGTCTTTTATTTTGGGTTTCAAATAAAAATTTTATGTTTGTTTTAAATAGATATATAAAGGAGCTTGATATATATTGATTCTTTTTTTCTGGTCTATATGTATTTCAAATATGTGGAAATGTAATTTTATGGCTGGGTGACTATTATATATGAAATATGGAATTTGGGAAATGAGAGTTCCTGTATTTTTTATTGTTGCTTGGATATTTTTTTTTATGAAATATGGATATGATTTTTATTGTTAATTTGTTTGGAGGGATTATAATGAAGTAATAATAGGATTGAGTTTCAGAAACTCTCCTCAAGTGTAGGGGCCTCATTGGGTTAGACAAGAATGGTTATAGAAACTCAGCTTGATTGTGGGGGCCTCACTACATTAGGTGTGGTTAGTTATGAAAACTCCATTTGAGTGTGGAGGCCTTAAGGATAGTTTAGAAAGCCCACTTAAATGTGGGGACTTTTGATAAGATAATGATATTTGTATAATGGTTTTAGAGTTACCTAGATCATGAGGTTGAAAGGTGTGTGAGTGGTTTATCGTTGAATTACTAGTGATATTCCATGTTTTTTTGTTTAATAAAAATCCATTTACATTGATTACACTTGGTATAAGTTGTTTAAATTTTATAAATTTTCATGGGTTGGACATTTTTTCATAAAAAACATATGATATAATTTGTTTTCACATAGAATAGGTATGTGGTAAGTATTTGGGAAATCCTACTGAGGTATCATACTCACCCCTTATGTGTGTATCTTGGTGCACATGCAGATGATGTTTCTTTCATTATAGGTTATGGGGATCTTTGATTCATTATATGGGACAAATTAGTAAAGGATGAATTATGGAGACCAGACGAAGTTGACCTAATGGAAGTGGATTATTTATTGTAAAATTCTATATTTATGTGATGAAATGTACTATATAATTGTACTTATAGTGGATTTTTATGCATTGAATTAATTGGATTTTACTACATACTATTAAAAAGGATAAAAATGTTTTGGGTTTCCATATTATTACCCATGGTATGTAGTGTATGTTTTAATTTTATAAATGAGGCTTTTGTGGTCAGAGAATGAAACCAAGGGTTGAGTAATATTCTATTTTGGATTTGGATTGGGCTTGCATAACTAGGCTACATTGAAATGTTGTAAATAGTATCATTATTTTTTTGTTAGAGATTGTTTTTTAGAGATAATATGTGATAGGATGGAAAATGTACCCTATAATAATTCCTAATCAACATATTTATAGTGAAAATTGAGTTTTCAAGGAAGTTTGGGATGGTGAAATATAATTTGGCTTTGGATGAGTTAATTTTCCTTGGATTCACCCCAGTGAGGTGTAATATCAATGATAAAATGATATGGGATTTTAAAATCAAGTATCATGATGTAACATGATATGTATTTCATGGAATATGTCTCATTGTCTGTGATTGTTGATATGATTTTTTATTAATGAACTTGGAACTATGCAATGAAAAGGGTTAGTTCATTACTATTAAATTTTAATAAATGATAAGGCCTTGATGTTTGAAAATGAAAATTGTTATGCATTGATAAATGTTGTAAAATATTTTTCCATGTAAACAATTTTATATAAAATTATATATAGTATTTTTTCATTGGTTATGGTAGTTGACTTGTTGTGGGGTTAGTAGTTTTCATATGAGTCTGAATTTTACTAAAGGTTATCTTGATCACTTTTATTGAGTTCTAGTGGTCAATTTTAGGATTATATAAAATGGGATAGGTGTAAAATAATTTAAAATTAAATAAAGGATTGAATTAATATGGATAAATATTTATTTTTTGTGGTGAACTAATTGGTTTGATGTAAAAAGTAAATTTAAAATGATGAATATGCTTAATTTTATAGATTATGATCTATAACTTGTCAAGTTTATTTATAGTTATGTTAAATAATTCTTTGATTTTAAGATATTAAATGAGTATTTTACTGAAATAATGTTTTATAAAATATTGTTTTTAAGTTTTTTTATTATAGTGTTAATTTTTTTATCTTTGACTTTATTTAGAAATCAAATGAGTTAATTATTTTAAAATAAAATTTAATCCATTAATAATTTTTGGTGTGGGAAGGGTATTTAGATAAATTTTTTATGTTTTTACTCAATTTTTAATATATGAAAAGATGTTTTCAAATGGTTGTGGATAAAATATGTTTTTGTTTCATGATTATTTTTATTTATTTTTAGATATATAAAAAATGTTGGTAATAATAGATTAGTTTTCAATTTTCTGAATTTTTTGGCCATTATTGGAGAAAATAAGATTTTTTCTTTTATATTGTGAATAAACATATTTCTAAAACGATGATAAAAGCACAATTTTCTTCTCAAAAAAATATTTATTTAGTTAAAATGAATTTTGGTGGGGAAAATTATTTCTAGAAATGTCAAAAGTGTTTTATAACGTATTTATAAAATATATAGTGCTAGTGTATGTTTTTAAATTGAATATTTTGGATAAATGATTTGGGGGTAACCCATGGGGTGAGTTGATTTTGGTTTTAATAATTTCTGGGAAAGATGTTTTTACATTGTATGAAAACATAATTTATGTTTTTGATAAAGTGTTTTATAATGTTAAAGTTCCTCAAGATCTATGAAATGGGTTGATTTGAATTTGAAATTTTTTCACAATGGGTAATTTCCAAAATGATGGATCTTAAATAGTTTGAAATTTTTGTTAGTACTTTACATGTAGTGTCTTTGGGAATGTCAAAATGTTTTGCAATCAATGTGATATGGTTTCTCAAAAATGTGATTTTGGACTGGAAAAGTTATTTTTCTTGGAATTTCATTGATATTTTTAAGTTTCATTAATGATTGAATGCTAGGAATATATTTTCCTGATAATTCCTTGTATGGAGTGATGATGTTTCTTGGTATAATGTAGATTCTACCATGGTGGATGGTGTTTTATCCTTGGATTGAATATTAATAATGGGAGGGTTCGCCAAGGGTAAAGTGGATTAGCTCATTGAAATTTTTATTTGATTTTTAGTGAATTTGTGTGATATGAATTGGGTGTCGATATGAAAAAATTTATTAAATTTTGATACAATATGGTAGATAATGGGATCATTTTAGAAGTATTATTCAGTATAACTTGGTATTGGATTATTAAAATTTTAGTAAAGTTTTTATCTTGTTGATTAATTAATTAAATTATTTGAATATGTATCAATCCATGGAAGGTTTTTTGATTGAATGAGTTGAGTTTATTGATTTATTATGAAAGGAATAGGGGAAATTTAGTTTTTCATAGTTTGGATTTCCCTAAGGTGGTATGAGGTTGATATAGTGAATAATTTTTATGTCCACAATGGATATGTTTCAATGCTAGTATTTTTGGGTTGTATCATGCAAATTTTCTATTTTTATACAAAGTATAATGGGAGTTGACATATTATTAGATCATTTTAAGTGTTAAGATATATACTAAGATTCAATTTTTTATGTTTTATGTATGATAATTTAGCTCAGTGTATGGGGGTTAGAATAATAATAATATTCTTGGTCAGTGGGTTTGGTTTTTAGGATAACAGTTAATAGTTGTAAGGGGCTTGGAATGTTTAACATTTGTTAAAGGGTATAAAAATTTATGGGCATTCGTTTTTTTTAATATATTAGAGATAAATGAAATATTATTGGCATGTTAGTATATTGACCAATTTATGAGGTATAATTAATGGGTTGTAAAGTAAGGAACCTTAGCTCAGTTGCGACATTGGGTTTTCATAGGCTTATTTAGTTCATATTAAATTGAAATATTTGGGTTCCTTATATTCATTGGTAGTATGAATTGGGTTTCAAAATGGTATTTCTAGTATGGGGAAATGGTTTTTGGATTGATTTAAATATGGGTTTATCATTTGGTATGGTGTTTACCACTTTTTGTAGTGTTCATATTGGATTTTAAAGGATATGATATGATTGAAATGATTGGTTATGAATGGATCAAAGGATGAAATATATTTTAGTAGAGTGGTGGAAGGTGTTTGATACTTATTAATGTATTTTAAGGTGAGGATCATTAACTTATGTCTCTAAATAGAGTGGTCATGATATATACTTTTAATAAATGCTCTATATTTTAGGAGATGATTGGGATCCTTTGGCCAAGGATTTGTGATTGAAATAGTTTTTGGGTTTTGTTTAAAATTGGGTTTTACAATAAAGTTGGATTGAATAGAGGGTTTTGGAGTGTGGGGATTTATAGAATAATAATGTGGTGGTTATAGAATTTGTGTCAAATTCATGTATACATAGTCATTTTAGAGGCACACTCCTTGCGTTGAGGTTAAACTATCGATTCAACATAACCCTTGGGTGGGTTTTCCTCTTGTAGCCATTAGCAAGTTAGATCAAGTTCACTATAGTGTGTTTTTAGGTGAATATAACTAGAGAGGAACAAAAATATTATGGATTGAAGATGCCTAATTATTATGCTATGAAATAACATCATGTTTGGGCACTATGAGATGAATTTAATAGTGAAAATGGATTCATGATGGCGATAATTGTGTGGATGATCATTGATTATGAGTAATATGTGTTTTTAGTTTGATATACTTTCCATATTTTCTGGGGGGGGGTTAGGAGAGTTTTCATACTAACCATTTTGTTGGCTATTTGATAAGTTATGACATACTTAATTTTTTGAAGATGGAAAATTTTTAATGGGGTCAAAATTATAAGGCCTAATTTTTAGAATAAGAGATAAATAAGTTAATTTTACCCAATTATAGTATTATGGGTGATGTTTTTTGGTTTTTCGAAGTATTGGAGAAGTTTGGGTAATAATTTGGAAGAGTTGGGAGGTGTTTAGAGTTTTTTAATGATAGAATTAGGAATACAAAGGGGAATTCCTGGTCTATCTATATTTCTAGATGATTGTGAATTTTAACCATGAAACCTATAATTTCTTGGATACTGGGATGTGAATCATCTGTATATGATCCCTCTGACCATTTATTCAAGCTATACACAATTCAAAATAATAATTAAAATATGATTGTATCCCCCAAACACCGTTCTTTCTTCCCCATTTTGACCCTAATCCAAGAGAGTGGGTTAGTGGGTAATTTTCTAGGGTTTTAAAGTAATTTTACTCCCCTAAAAGATTCATAGATCTAAGTTAAGTATCATTTCTCTATTCTTCCTTTAAATTATTGGTTTACTCTTATGCCAGTGGTTAGATCTAGGGATTTGGAGGAAAGGGTTTTTTCTAATGAATAAATAAACCCTAAAAAGTATTGGGGCCTTTACTCATAGAGGATAAGAATGTATATGGTGGGTGGATTACATTTCTTTAGTAGAAACATAAAAATAAAATTAGTGAATGGTAAGTATTTATATGTTTTTGATCAATTTGTGAATTATAATTTCAATTATAGATTAAATTTAGAACTTTTTTACTATATTTCAATTAATGGTGGAAGAAGTTTTGATATTGGATGAGAGAGATTTATTAGGTGTCAGAATCATAACTATAGATGGTGGCTTCTCATTTATACTAATATTTGATAATTTATATTATATTGAATTTTTGTTTTTATATAAATATGTTAAATTTATTTTAAAAGGATTTATAAAGGTGTTTTATATATTGTTATGCTAGTTTTGGTGTGTGTTTCTATGTGTGTATGTTCTTCAAAGATAAAGGAAAGGAATTTTTTTGGCATGTTAGTGTTTTTTAGAAATATAGAATTTTTTAAATTCAAATTTATGGATTTTTTTAAAATATATTATTAATGGCTCATTTCTTCTATGAAATGTGGATGTCATTATTATTATTATTATTGAAATTTTATGGAGGGTTTAGGATGAAAGAGTCATGGGTTTGAGTTTATTTGGGAAATTCCACTTGAGAATGGGGGAATCATTGGTCTAAGAAATGTTGGTTATGGAAATTATAGTTTAGTATAGAGACCTCAAAATATTAGGTTATATTGTTATGGGAACTCTACTTGAGTGTGGGAACCTTTTCATGTTAAACATGGATAGTTTTGTAAACTATACTTGAGTGTGAAGTGTAGAAGCCTAGACCCCAATAAAATTGATCTAGTGATAACTTGTTAGATTGGTATAAGATGCACATATTCACACCATGAAGGATCAATAAGTTTAGCAGTCATACTAAACTTGATATATACATTATTTTCATATTACATTTTAAAAAACATATAATAAAAAAGTTTATTGCATCATTGAATATCATTTAAAAAATCCTTCTCTTTATCATGTGGAAAGGAAAATAAATAAAGGATGATCTTAGATGATCAATAGGGGTTTTTTATAGAGGAAGTTATTATGAGTAAATAAGGCATAATTAATATGGAAAAGTGGATAATAAAAACACACAACATTCAATCAACAACTTGAGTTCAAAGTATATCCATGGATAATATGAAAATAATAACCACATGGATAATACAAACTAAATTATTAGTAAATGAAATACATAAATTTATACATTCACGATCATACCATCAGGGCCTCAACCAAGATATCATGAGTAATACCATCAATACCATGTACAAGAAACTTTCATTTTATGGGTTGGTATACACCAATTACCAAACTAACATAGAAACCTATTTTATATCATGAGACCGATGAATTAATCTATGAATATCTATAACCAGGACCCACCCATCTCTTGAAAGTCTTATAAGGCCCACTTTTAGTGAATTATAAATACAATTAATTCTCAAAATTAATAATAAATCAATATTTATCCATTTTAAATCAATAATAAATAACATTTCCCTAGTAAATGAAATAAAATTATTAATTATATTTCTTCAAATGATACCATATATATAAATTTTATATGGTTGAGACAACATCAAAGTGGTGGAAATGATTCCATATAAATCCATGTTGCTTAAACCATGGACATGAATGAGGAAATAATGTCCAATTAAATGATGAAGAGTGATAGATAATGTGAACATGATAAAGTTAATTAACATAAAACCATAAATCAGTAAAGAATGAAAGAAGTCCATCAATTCATAAAAAATATTTTTTAGTAAAACTAAGCCCTTCAAAAATAAAAATGAAAATGGAAGAAAAAAATTAAAAATAATTTCATTATAACATTTTGTAAGAACAAAGTTATAAATCAATTTTAAAATTCTTCTCACTACTTTATTAAAATAATACCCTTTTACCTTGATAAAAATTTAAATAATAATTCCTAGAATATTTAGGAAAATATTTTATTTTAAAATAATCATGGAAACTTGTAGAGTAAGATTTAAAGTAAAGGAAAGTAATGACATCATGAAAATTAATTCATGCAAAATACATTAAAAGAAAACATTATTTCATAATTTTTTAAAAAGTAAAAATTTGACTTGTTCATTTTTTTTAAAATATTATTTTTAAAACTTTGTAAATTTTAATTCCCTGTGTGTATATAGGTGTGAAATTTTAAAAGGAATTTCAATTTTTAGAATTTGGTAGATGATTAATTTTGAAAACTGTGACTCATAATATAAATATAAAGGTTTAAATGCATCAAAATGATGTTTTTTATATGCATTGAAGCTCAGGAGGCATCCTAGGGGAATGTGGGAGCCCTAAGAGATGCCGGGGTGGTTGCGGTATTTAAGACCGCAACACACCACCAGACAACTAGTAGCTATAGAGAGTAGAATTGTTGGATACTTTAACCACTAGAGAGTTAGTGGAAATTGATTAGTTAGCCTTTGAGGTTTTTAGGGGAAGAATGAACCTTCCTACCTTGAAGATATTTTAATGGGGCACCCATTTTTCCTTCCCCATTCATTCATACTAGAGGCAGCTGAACCTTCTCCCCTTATACCTTCACCCCTTATGTTGGGAGTCAATTTTGATATATTTTTAAGTCATTTGAGGTAATTATATCCCTTCATTTATCTTCAATTTACTCCACTTACATTCACACTAATTTTAATTTCTCCTAGATTAGGGTTTAGTTATGATTCCATCAGATCATGGTAGAATTGGCTAAATGAGATGAGGCTTCCTTTCTGTTTATGGTGAGGGTATAACAAGATTCCATCTTCACTCGGTTTTATAGTAATTTTACAAGGAATGTTACCATTATAAATTATATCATGTTTTTCCCATTTTTTAATTAAATTAATTATGATTTTGGTTTTGTTTGTTAGGGATTTGGCCTAGGTTGGTGTTGGGGGTCTGTTATGAGCCTCCCATTGTTTGTTGGTCATGATCATGGTGTGATTTTGTTTATTGGTGAGAATTCAATTTATTATTCACCTTTAAAGTGATTTTTTAATTAATCATAATAAGTATCATTAATTAATTATGAAATTTTGTCTTAATGCAAGGGATAAAGTGATGATATGGGATTGGGTAGAGTTGGATGATCTTGGATAGGCCTTGGTAGATCTTCCAACCTATGATTTAAAAAATGGAAAATCATCGTATTGAGGTAGGTGGTTTGTGTACTTTATTTTTTAATTATTTATTTGTTTATATAGAATGGGATATGAGTTCGCATCACTGAGGTCATTGAACTATTTAATTTGTTTTTTATTAATAGAAGAGTTTAATTTTTTTAAAAAGAAATGTCCTAAAATTAGTAATGTTCCAATGAAATCAAGGACCTTATTCATTGGAATTATGCCTTAGCTACGATGGACAAGGGATCAAAAGATGTTTTACCCTAATTCACTCATTCCCCTTTGTGGGATGGGATTAAATAGATTAAATGTTTTGATCTTAGGGTACCTAGCATAGGATCCCCTAATGACTTGCATGTTAAAATGCTTATTATCTGGGAATAAGTGGACAAATTGTTGGACATTACAGAGTTATGTAATAACTTAGAGTAATTTTTAGTTTTTTTATTTGACCCTAGGGTGAGTTATCCTCTCCCTTTACTATATAAGTTTGACCAAGGTTGGAAGACCTAAGGTGTGTTATGTCTAGGTTGGGTGACCAGCCAGACCTTGTTTGATCATGGAGTTTGAGATAGGACTTACACCATCTCTCTAGAGTGTTTATAATGAGGTATCCTCTAGATTGACTATGAGGCTATGCTATGATTATGACCTTAGTGAGGGAAGTAAATCCCCTGAGTAATGGGTGTTGAACCTAGTGGTTTATTGAATTGAAAATCACATCATGTAGGGTGCCTAACTTTTTTTTTATTTAGGAGACCCTAGTAGTTTCCCCATTAATAGAGAAACCTTGATATAGTGTGCATTTATATGTGTAGACATGGTTTTTAGTTTCACCCTAGAAATAAAATCTATGGGTAAGTCTATTAGGGCTAAGACGATGGTGATGGGTGTGAGCATTCGACCAACCATTGATGTTTTTTTATTTTATTATATTTTTGAGGTGTGTATTTCTCAAGATGTATAGGAATTGAACACTAGGACTGGAACAACTATGATCATTAGAGATTCCTAATAATCACTAGTGGATGAGGATGAGATCTCGGGATGCCTAGGATGCATGGGATCCGGTCTCACGATATATTGGGGGTGGATTCCTAGTTTCATTATCATATAGTGTATATGGTTGATGCAGTCATGGATTCCAATAGGTGGTACCTAGGACCCAACATTATAGTTATGAAATAGAAAAAATACAAGAATTATCTTGATTATAGGGATTCCTTTGGTACAATGAGACCATTTTAAATTCCCTAGGTACTTGATATTCTAATGAAGATACCATTAGACCATTGTGAATAACTAGGACCCAAAGGATTTGAATGATAGTATGAGGTGCCGAGTGGGTGAATATCCCAAATCATAGATATTGGACATCCTGAGGGTGAATATTAAATCCCCTTGATCAGTGCCTAGGATATCCCCTAGGATTAGGTGGATGCACCAATTTGGTTTGATAAAAGATCCATGAAATGTAGATGCCTGATTGAGTGACTGTGAGATCTATAAGGGTATTCCTTTTGATTTCCCATTACACCTAGGAATCATTCAATCCTTTATTTATATGGTTTAATTTGTCCTTACCCCTCCCAAGCATAAGAAATCAGCCTAATAATGGTTAACTCCCATGTACTATCACACAGTTCATCCTTAAGTACTGAGGATGAGGTGTGCTTGGTGACACCCCGGGGTTTGGTAATCATCATAATAGAGTCTTGAGTGTGGGATACTCAAAGTGTGGATATAGTTACCACTATGGTAATGATATTTTTTTAGAGACATTATAGAACTAGTTGAAGAAGGTATAGTTGATCTGGGTCACATACCTATAGATCAAAGTTGGATTTATTTATTACTTGAAGTTTATTTATTATTTTCCACTGGGCATGTAACTTTCACATATCACTACATAGGATGTTATGTAGGAGATTTTGTTAGTAGTTCCCTACTAAGTTTTTTACGCACATTCTTATTGTCTTGTCAATTCACTTGGGTACTTGGGTAGATCCTCACTTATTTCTGGTTCAGTATAGGCTAAGGATCGATATTTCTTGATCAAGCTAGAGAAACTCAGATGAGTTTTGAGATTAGAGTTAGGTGAGGATAAAGGGTTATAGTAGAGACTCCTATTTTTTTTATTTTTAATATTTATATTTTTCTTTACTTATTTTTTATGTGGTCAGCCTAAGGGGTGATTGTTCTTGTATGCTTATATGAATAATTTCATTTTTTTATCTCATGTTCAATACAATTATAATTCAGTGTATT
This sequence comes from Viscum album, assembly GCA_963277665.1. Taxonomy (NCBI): domain Eukaryota; kingdom Viridiplantae; phylum Streptophyta; class Magnoliopsida; order Santalales; family Viscaceae; genus Viscum; species Viscum album. The sequence continues at coordinate 168,771,553 of OY728148.1, forward strand.
CTAATGTGTATTATTCTTGGTTATTATATTTTTATTACACAATATGATATAGGGTTTATAGTCTCCCAATTAAACCTTCTTAGATACACACTATTGGTTGGAAGCCTCTAGAATTCTAGGAGGTGCGCCAGAGGTCACATTGAAATCTGGTTTGGCTACTATTCAGAGTGATCCAAGATAAGGCATTTCAATATGGAATAAAAGTTATTCTTATTTTGTATTACTATTTGGGATATTGAATCCTAGAGATATAGAAATTGGTTAGATCCTATGATGGATATTAGGATGGTGTGTAATGAAAACATATTCAAACAGGATGTCCTATTTTATAAGGATGGGATTGATGTTCTGGATTTACGATGTTATAGTTGACTGATTTAAAATCATTTGATACACATGTTGTTTGGATTTATGATTCTAATTTATTATGGATTTATTTTTTGTCTGATGGATGTAAGAGGTATCTAAATGCATAATTTTTTACATGTAGGGATTTACATGACATAAAGGATTTATAGTGTGTTATTTATTTCACTGATGAAAGGCTAAAATATCCCACATTTTTGATAGGTCGAATTTTTCAACAGAATTTGAATTTTCAGTTAAGTGGATGGGAAAAATATTAAACTAAACATCATAATATAATTTTTGGAGTTATAACTCTTATACATGTTGTTATTATATGGGGTTTAAGGAACAAGAGGTGTCTTGGGTGTTCATTTGAGTTTTAGGGACGTTGGGTTTGGAATTACCATTTTTTTTGAAAGAAAAAGGGATAGTCACGATTAGCGCATAGTTAGTACTAATTTTAAACCTCAATAATGATGTACTTTTTGGAAATCACACTATTTTTAAAATCATTCCCTTAAGTCCACACGACTGTGTGAAAATCTTTTGTAAATTATAGAGGTTATGTGCATATCTTTCACACAGTTGTTTTGACTGTGTGCCTAGACATGATTTGGGGTGGGGGAGGCTCTTAAACAGTGGTACCTCATGGGATGTGCATGGTTATGAACCTATCCATAAAAGGGGAATTCCACATTATATAGTTCTAGAATGTGATTGGATATGGTTATTAAAACCATGTGACCAAACCATGTGCCACTTTTAAATGGGTGAATTTATGATATTACACATCCTTATTTTAACCAAAAGGCCACAATTTCTCCTCCCATTCACACACATAAGCTCCACCACCTGAGAGTTCCTCCTCCACTTCTCCCTAGGATTTGATGTATATCACTCATTTTGGATTAGAATGGATCACTTCAAGTAGCATTGGATCACCCTCGATTATTCTTTAATTCCTATTAACTCTTTTCTCAATTTATCTCACTATCTTGGATGCTATTTCCATGTGAGAAAATATGCTCTCTTTTTAAGTTGTTTTTCTATTATTCCAATTTTTTCATCTCAACTCAAATTAAAGTGAAATAATGGATGAGTAAATATTCATAATAATGAGGTTTTTGATCTATTTATTTTAGCTAAGTGTCTCACATGTTTATAGTGTGTTTTCATTATTCCACATGTTGGAATTCCCATGTATTTCTCCTAAGCCATGTAATACCTTAAAATAATGGTCTTGACTCTGACCTAGACCCATAATAGTACTGTTTTCATTGTTGGAAGGTTGTTATGTTGATTGGGATCTTCCCTTTGGGAGTTCCCTATTATTGACCTTGTTGGATATTATGTGTACTTGACCAAAACAACACTTAGGTGTGTTTGGGTTGATTCCCTATAGGGGAATGATTAAATGATAATGAATGATTTAATTGATTTATAATAGGTCATGTTCCTTTTGACCATCACTGCTAGTCGGTAGCCTCTTGTGTATGGAGAGACATGTTTTAGTCCTTGTTTCCAACCATTCATGTTACTATTTATAGAGTAAATATGGAAAATACATGAGAAATTAGCATCATAGATTCTTTATATTATTTTACTATTTTGGGATGGTAGGTAGGAGACTAGGAATGTATCATAAATTTCTATATAGTTTGTGTCTAGTAATGGAAAACCCATGCATGAGGGAAATATCAAGTTGAATCATATGGGACTATTGTTCATGATGGTTTATTAATGTATTTTATTATTATTTAAAATTGGGTGATTAATATATTTTGGTTGGATATTGATTTATGAGATTTACCTCTTAACCTAGTATGGAAAGAGATGGAGTGTTTTCATGCATTATTAAGGCACATAGGATTCACATTTCATTAGCATACTTATATGTATCCCATACTTGTGTGATTATATGTTGTGTTTATCAGTACACAATGATTAAGTGATTATTTAGCATGCTTAACATTATAGCACAATTTCGTGAATATTTATCACGCTTATCTGTATTGATATGATAGATAACATTTTATAGTTATGATGTAAATTTGTTTAAATAAAATTTATACATCAACCTAAACGGTATTTTCCCACATAACATGATGATGCAATTTTATCTAACCTTTTTGAGATCTAGTAAAGAATTGATATGGATTTAAATTGGTTAATGAATTAACCAGAATGGAAGCTTTAAATTTCATGGGAGTTGGTTAGTTATTAATAAATTGAAAACATTTATTATGGATATAAGCTAAATGGCATGTCAATTTCAATTTATAAAGTATAGTTCCTATATAACATGGGAATAACGACCCATATAACTGAGTCCACTTATTCTCTAATAGACCAAAGTAGGTCAGTTTTGGCATTTTATTCTATGAGATAAACCCAATAAGGGTGTTTTAAAATCTTGATAGATTAATTGTTATGGGTTACATATAAATGGGATGCCAATTGTAATTTATAGAGTGTTAACTCTAAAATTGGGAATGGCTTCCAATATAACTGAAACCAAGGAGGTTTGATGGGACCCTCATAGGTTACCTTTATTTTTTTGTGCTTAGTGCTTAACCATATGGGGGTATACTTATAATAAATGGGATGGTTATTTAAAGTGTCTACAACCATTTATATAGTGTCAAATATAAGTGTATGCTGGAATATTACTTAACATATCCCCATTAAATAATAAAAGACCTTTTTTTACTTTGGATCTTTATTATTATGAGGTGTTAGTTAATTAAATATCTAATTAAAACCTAAAAAGTGTTTTCCTCTATCGATTGAAAATGAAATTTTATATAACAAATAACAATTTTGAGAACTTATTCTTAAATAAATGGTTGAAAGGAAATTATGAGATAAGCGTCCTATAATTCTATGAGGTGTCATATAAATAATGTGCCAATTACATCATGTAAATAATTTTCTTTTATAATAGGTTCTAGTGAAATCATATATCTGAGCCTCTTGAATGTTTATGATAAATGTTAGATTATGTAATGGATTAAATAAAACCCTTTTTTGTTATAAATAGTGATGAACCCTCATGTATGGTTTATTTTTAACGATTCCATGAGAAGTTACATTGAATGGTAATGTGGATGCTACTCATAGGTTTTAGTTTACTTTTTCTATTGTGTTTGATCTAAAGGTTAGGAGTTAGAACCTAGAAAAATTATAGGCATGATTATAGTTTTAAAGGTTGATTCATTGAGTTTAATTAGGTGATATAACATTGGGGTAGTTCCCTTGGTGATAGGAAACATATAGACTGCTGATCAAAGTTTCGAGAAAATTAAGTATTTTTCTTTAGTCATTGAGCCGAACATGACCCCTTGTTGATAAAATGACACCCTAGGTTGGTGGGTGGTTAGTCAACGAGTTGAACCTCAAGGGGATGATACCATATACAGATACATGGTGAGTTTCAACTTCTTATACCTTTACATGGATGTTGTGACCATCCTTGGAGCACTCCTTTATGATGATGCTCAGAGAAGATTAGGACATAGTAGCCCAATGCTTAGTAGGGGATGCTGTTAAACCTTTTTTTGAAAAGTTTTGACCCTTTTAGGTAAATTATCCTTTTAAAAACTTTTAGTTTTACCTTTCTTAGTGTTTTTAGGTGCACTGGGTGACTTGTAATAGATTCCATAGAACGAGATATAGTCTCATGTGGTAGACCTTAGGGAAAGGTGGGCAGACCTAGTGGCCCTATTTTGAGGTTTGATCAGTAGGGCTAGGTGGGATACCTAGAGTAACTTATCTTTGACTTATATATTATTTATTCAGTGTTTAATTCGATCAATTTAAACCTATGATATATGTTGGAATGATTTTATTTATGCCTTTAGAGGCAGTGAGATTGGTTGTACACACTCTTCAAGATCGACGCATGAAAGGTGCTCGGCTTTTTTGATATAGTCATGGTGATGCCTGTAGTTTTTAAAGAATCACCTAGGGTTCTTGGGTATAGATATTGGATTTTATGGGTAGGAATGTTTGGGTTCCTAGCCCATTTGACCAGTGTTTTTATGGTTGATGATTTAGTTTTTGAAAAAAACGTCGCGTGATGGGCGGTCATTTGATTGATCATGGAAAAGGTGAGGTGCCTGATTTTAAAGAGGATTTCCAAGGGAGATCCTAGTGTGTTAATAATAATATTCCATAGAGAAAAGTTAGCTTTAACTTGATGTTGAATGACTCATGGGGGCATGATTCAGATCTTGAACCAAGTGGTATGAGAATGTACACTCGCTATATTTGATGAGTTTAGTTCATGCTGATTGCATACGGTAAATAGTAAATTTTGAATTTTGTTAACCATATATGAATATGATATAGGATCAATGGTTTGAAATAAGAATCTTGTGGGTATTGCAACCTGAATCTTTGGTTAAATTAAATTAAGTTCCCCTCTGATGTGGTTTAATTTAGAATTTAAACCGGGTGACGTGAGACAGTTGACCCATGAGTGGAACTTGACACACATTATCAGGATATATTGTGTAAGGGGGTTTTTTTAATGTAGTTATATCCTAGTTTAAGTAATCATGGATCATGAGAGAGATACACACCCATCGATATGATCTTAGTGTACTCCTAGTTTAGAGACAACCATTCCCAATATATTGACATCATCCTGAGTACATTGAGAGAGTGTCAGCTATATGCCGAGCTATCTATACATATTTTATGATATGCTGAAATGAATCCTTAGGATTCACACTAGTGGATAAATTTAAAATACTATATATATTGGGGATCACACCATTAAAAATTTGAGGGTGGAGACTCTTTTATTAATTTGAAATTCGATGAACGTCAAGAGGAATGTTCTGAGAAAGAAGGAATGAGAAATGGGTGACATTTATGTTGGTTCTCAAAGATGAACAATATTTTATCCATTCTAGTCATTATGTATAGTGATGGATGGGGAATGAGATGTTGAAATCGGGAACACTTTTTGATGGTTGGATGACAGGGATTCTCCAAAGGTGTAGAGCAGGACATCGATTGCTGATGGGTGAACCTCATGTGAAAAAGTTCATGGGACATTGAGATTTGTTGTTAGATGTTTGTTTATCCTTTTAAGTTATTGGATAAATGAAAAAAATTCATCTAGATTTCTTGGTAAATTCTTGGGGTAGGTTCGAATATGGACTTGGGTGGAGTTTGAGTATAGGCATCAGGTCCAGGATAGAATGCGATGATCCAAGGATACTGGATCAATAAAATATTGATGTTCATACTATGGAAAACAATGAAAATGATTAGGTGATCATTTTTATTGAATACATAAGCTAAATTTGGGCATTTTATTTTTTGAGTGTGATCAGAGTGATCTCGTTATGCCTTGGGAAAAATACTTCTAAATCTAGTTTTGGTGACAAGTCGGCTATTCAAGGTAATCATTTTATGAAATAATTAGATAATGGAAATTCAACCTATTTTTTCCAGAGCAGTTGGATATGGTCAGTGAGGAACTACATCAAGCATGTTTTCTAGATGAATTGGTATAGTCTAAGAACCAGTGGGGGGTTTTCAAAGAAAATTTGATTCGATTAAGTTGATCATGGTTGAGTTGAAATTAAACCATTTGGATCAAATTGGAGAATATAGAGCTTTATACTCATGTGTAATCAGAATATTTAAGTTGAGAAATGTGTCAGGATCATTATCAGAATTCTAAGGTAATATTTCAGTAGTCAATTTCGATGGTGGTAGTAAAATAACTTGGAAATGGACATTTAAGGAAAGAACATATTGTGGGGAGAACCATAGGTCGATTATAGAATCAAATAGTATGCAGTGTGATTGAAATTAAACATAGATGAGCACAATTAAGTGTCATCTTCATGTATCAACTTTGGATATGAGTGTTGGATTTAGTTTTAAAATCTTATGTACCATATGTTTAAAATAGTATTTGGAGGTGTGTTAAGAATTGGAAACATAACGTGAAAGAACCCGGATCTTCATTTCAGGTATGGATCTTTATTTTGGGTTGTTTTTGAGGAAAAAGGAAGATTTTGAAATTTTATAAGTACACATTTTGTACTTTTGAGTACACTCCTTGTACCCGGTTACCTTGTGTAGTTGTGTACTGGCTGTGTAATGACCGAGTACATGGCCATGTAGGTGACCTGGAAAACCTCCTAAAGCGGAGGGCCAGTTGTGGTCAGTACACAACGTATACATTAAATAAACACTCCATGTACTTTTTTTAATTGATGGTTCGGAGCGGGGTCACATCTCATCTCTAGAAAACACTTCTTATAACCTTGGTTCGTCCAAGAGTGACTGGGAGTGATGATCAAAGTATGAGCCAGCAATTCTCTGTCTAAGATTTGATCGAGACGCTGCCTGATGCATTGGATTCCCACTAGTGAGTTCTCCATTTTTCTTGATCCTCTCTTCCTGATTCCTCTTATCTCATGAGTTATCTATGGTTGATCAATTTTACCCTTTTTATAGATCTACATCGTTCTAGGCTGATTCAAGGGCCGATGTTCAAGAGTGTTCATCGTACAACATCAAGGTAGGTGGTTTGTGACTTTATTTGATTGTATTTGGATTATATATACTAAAAGTAATAAATACCCATATTTAGGATATTGTGGGTTTTGGAATTTAACCCTATTTAAGACCTTTTATAGTGTTTTTGATTGAGAAAGGGTTATTTGGTTATGCATAAGGTTTTATACCTTGATTATGGGTGTGTTTCCCTTGTTTGATTGATTATGGCCATTCGGTCTAGAATTCTTGTTAGGCTTGCTTGTTTTCCATGCCTCTTGTTGTTAGGATGGAATTACTATTTATTTAAGATTCATGTGTTTTGCATTGTGAAAGTATGACCAAGGGGAATTTGACTATGAGAGCTTCTCGATGTAGGGTAATTTAATTATGAATTGCTGTTAGGTTGACCAAAGGTATTGACCATGAGAGATGCTAGGTGGTCATTGACCAGAGGGGTTAGACTGTGAGAGATACCCAGAGGGTCATTAATAAATGAATGTTAGACCATAGGTAATTGACTAAGAGAGCTACCAGGGGGTCATTATATTTTATTTTTGCTATATAGACCAAGGGGGTATTGACCGTGAGAGCTACCGAGGAGGTCATTTGGAAATGATTAGTGCCATGTGGGACCAAAGGGGTGATATTGTGAGAGATTTCCAAGAGGTTAATTACTTTATTGAATTAATTATAGGTTAAACCAGAGGGTTTAGACTATGAGAACTTTCTCAGAGGGTTTCTTGTGAATAAATGAATGATTGAGATGAGTCTACCAAGCCAAATCAAAATCTTGGAATCAGTTCACTTGGCTGTTTAGATGGTCTTCTGAGATGTCTTTTGTTACTTTTATAAAGGGGATATAGATATTAGGATAGATACCGAGATTTATTATCCAATGTTTTGAATGATTTATAAATGAAAATGAATGTAATTGAAAACTATAGGATTGTTTACTTTTGAGTACTTCTTAGTTTATTGATTCATTTCTGTATATTACCTGCTATATATATTCACTGATAGTTAGGAACATATCTTTTGGTGGATGCCTACTAGGATTCATCTCACACCCTATTTGGGTCATGATTTTCAGCCTAAATAGATTATATGGTTATAGGTATAGATAAGGGAAAACATCCTTCTTCATCAAGTACTTTATGCTGTTGGAGCTGGAGAGCATGAGACCAATATGAGGCTTACGATGCTATTAGAGTTTACTGTTTTTTGTATTTTGGTTTCAATACTATATTTCCAACATTTTGACTTGTTTGGATACTTTCTTAGATACATGTGACATGCATAATTTATTATATATGCTGTAGTTTTTTATACTATCGGTCTTATTCTTTTTTACTTCTATTGCATGGTATTACTACTTATACTATTGTTTTTTATTTGTTATTCCTCTATGTATACTCTACATATGAGGGAATAGTTTCCCCACTATCATACCATGCCCCTCTCTGCTAGTTGGAAACCTCTGGCATTTGGGGAAATGCGCTTGAGGTCATGTGACCAACCGGGTACGGGGCACCCTTGGGCAGCACCCAGAGTCGGGATGTTACAAATGGTATCATATGAGTTTCTTTTCTACTTTATATTACTGTTGGGAGACTATAGATAGGGATAGAAAGGAATGGGTAGTTGGTAATAAGCTGTTCTTGGGAGTAGCTAACCCGTGTAGAGGGAAAAACCAAGTTACCTTGAATATTTCAAGTTTTATGGTTTTGAAATTGTTACAGTTGATTTGATTTCCCCATTGGGTGATTCAATTGTTTTGTGTTGTTATCATTAATATTATTGAGGTTATATTTTTGTTTCAACCTGATGAGATGAGGGTATTCCATCTCATGCATCATATAGACACTTGATAGAGATCATATGTCATTAATTCTTGTCATGAAATTTAGGGAGCATTACAAATTGCATGTTGTTGTGATAGATGTTGTTATGGATATGCATGATGTTGTGATAGATTCCATGATAAAATAACTACTATTTTGATAGGGTATTGGAATATGTAAAGTTTCATTTGGATGGATGCCAAACTTTGATCCATGAGGTGTTATGGGTCCTCTTAGATCAGAATTTGGTGGATAATGTTTGAAATTTAATTGAATTTTTTCAAATTATGATACGAATAAGGATGAAAAACTTTGATTCGTGGGAGTATGGTCTCTCACATATCAGAATTTGTCATTCCTTGGATAAAATTTTAAGTTTTTAAGGGTTATGGAGAAGTTTTAGAGGCCTATTTTCCAATAAACCAGAAAACACGACATGCAGTGTTATGAACACATGCCATGTGTTCTTCTATTATGGAAGAACTAACTTTTCTTAAGTACACACCGTGTACTGGGAGTACCCGCCATGTAGTGCTTGACCGTGTGACTGACTGTGTGAGAAGAGACATGGGGTTGGGAAACTTTTGTAGACTACACCGTGTCTAGACTGTACACACCGTGTTGTAAATATCTATGCATCCGGACATATGACCAACAACACAGGTAGATGAAACTTATTTTGTACATGTCGAGTCCCATTTATGCGTTCCGTGTAGAGTCGACCGTGTATCTGACCGTGTGACCAATGACACGGGCAGTTAGAACTTAAGTAGCACATGTCGTGTCTAGGGTGAACACTCCATGTAGTGTTACACCAAGATAGAACCATGTAGTTATATCCATGAAAAAGTATTTGAGTAGGAGGGAAGATTCAAGTACACACTGTGTATGAGGAGGAACATGCTATGTGTATGGGTGTTACACGACTAGGTTTGGCAGAGGTACACACCATGTTAAAGACTTTTTAGGGAGCACCACATCCTACCCCGTCTATGGTGGAGCTGGTATGGGTGTTCTAGTAGCAGCATCCCCCCACTTTTTCAGTGGATGGAGGAGCACAGGCTGAAGAGTCATGGTTGGAGACCATGCTTGCTATCTTTAAGCATTTGGAGATGCCTCTAGAGAAGAGGGTGAAGCTCGTAATGTACATGCTACATGATTATTCCATGAGATGGTGGGATGTTGTATCATAGGAGGAAAATCACCAATATATGGATTGGGAAGCGTTTTAGAGGAAATTTTATGATTACTTATATGCTGAGATGTTGAGGGCCGATCGTGCCTGATATTTCATGCATTTGGAGGAGGGAGCTCTTTTAGTGATGGAGTACTCTTCTCATTTTACAGATCTTCAGCACTTCACACCTGTTCTAGGAGGTGACGAGTTATATTTGGATAAGAGATTTGAGGATGGTCTTAGGTACGATATCTAATCATAAGTGAATTTTTTCAGGATGACTTCGGTGACTGCTATAGTAAACCATACGCTAATTACTGAGCACAATATAAGAGAGTTAGGAGCCGCGAGCTAGGGCAGTTCAACATATAGGGATGGTACTCCTTCATTTGATAAAAGGAAGCAATGCAGGGAGCCTGTGTGTGGTGATTTCAGTAGCAGGGATGTATCTATAGGTAACTAGGTGAGGTGCTACCAGTGCGGGAAGTGTGGGCACACGAGACCTCAGTGCCCGAGAGACCCAATTAAGTGTTGAGATTACAACAATATGGGTCATATTCAATGCTTTTCTCAGTTTTTATCACTAGTATCTAGTGATAGGGGATCAGTTATGACTCCACATTCAGAACCAAGACCACTAGTTTCTCCTTAGACAGGGAACTGGAGTTCATCTGGCGTTCAGGCTGAGGAGGTGGTCATGGATGTGGTAGCTAGATAGAAGGATTTTAGTGATATCAGGGTGGATCAGCTCAGGGTACTCAGGAAGGGTCATAAGGCCATGGTACAAGTCATACCTTTTTAGTGGAGCAGACCCAGTAGAAGCAGGATCCTAGACCCTCTAGGTTAGAGGTACGATTCTAGTTGCATCAGTTATATCTTATGCTCTTTTTGATATAGGAGATTCCCATAGTTTTATATTTGTTTCTATTTTGGAGAGCCTTGGGATCTATATCTTTACTTATGAGGGTCTTATGACGCTAAGAACTCCGCTGGGGATTAGGATGACTTGTGTACGTCAGTGCAAAGAGTTCCCTCTTGAGGTTGGTGGGTGTCACTTATTATGAGACCTCTATGTCTTAGATATGTCAGGCTTCAATTTCATTCTTGTCATGGACTGGTTAGTCTCTTTCTAGGACTTTATTGAATACTATCATCACAGGGTGAGTTTCACATCACCATAGGGTGGGTATTTTATACACAAGGGAAAATGGGATGTTTAGGTGAGTAGAGCTAGACCCGAGCATCTTGGGTTGGGAAGAATTACAACCCAGATTTCTATTTTATATCTGGATGACCAAGGGACCTCACATATGGACTTTCCTCCAGTGGTGGATCATTTTAGAGGTGTCTTTCTAGATGGATTTTCAGGTTTACCTCTGGATTGAGAGGTATATTTATCTGTTGATCTTGTGCCAGGAGCGGCAACGATGTCCATTACTCCTTATAGGATAGCTACACCAGAGTTACAGGAGCCCAAGAAGCAGTTAGAGGAGTTGCCGAAAAAGGGTGTCATCCGACCCAGTAATTCTCCTTGGGGTTATTCTATTTTTTTTGCAAATAAAGTACATGGTACCCTTAGAATTTGTGTGGATTATCAGAAGTTGAACTAGTTGATGGTCAAGAACTGATATCCCTTTCCAAGGATTGAAGATCTCTTTGATCAGCTTCAAAGAGCCTGGGAGTTCTCGAAGATTTAATTGAGATCCGGTTATCATCAGTTACATGTTAGACCATTAGATATACCTCTTACAACTTTTCGGAGCAGGTATGGTCTATACAAGTATGTGGTTATGCTGTTCGGTCTCACGAATGTGCTGGCAGTTTTCATGGCACTAATGAACCAAGTGTTCCATCCTTAATTGGATTATTTTGTGATAGTCTTCATGGAAGATATCTTAGTGTACTATCACACTCGACATGACCATGCCACCCATATTGAGATCATTTTTATTACACTGAGAGAGCATCAGTTATATGCTAATCTCTCAAAATTCCGCTTTTGGATGGATCAGATTCACTTCTTAGGTCATGTTATCTCAGAGACATGAGTATCAGTAGACCCATATAAAGTGAGATTAGTAGTTTTTTGGGAGAAGCTGAAGAATGTTTTTGAGGTACAGAGTTTTTTGGGGCTGGATGGTTACTACAATCACTGTATACAGGACTTTTCACGATTAACAGCACCACTGATTGGTCTGACTAAGAAGGGTGCGAAGTACTTGTGGACAGATTCCTATTATTAATCCTTTCAGGATCTGAAAAGGGAGATTGAATTTAGCACTGATTCTAGTTTTTACAAAGCTGGAAAAGAGATAAACCATTTACTTTGATGCATCAGGTATAGGTATAGGAGCAGTGCTTATGTAGGGGGAAGGATTCATTGCGTACGAGTCTCAGAATTTGAGTTCACATGAGAGGAATTACCTGACACATGATCTCGAGTTAGCTACAGTTTTTCATGCTTTATTCTATTGGAGAAATTATCTTTTGGGAGAGAATTTTGTGGTATACACTAACCAAAAAAGTCTCAAGTATATATTTACTCAGTGTGATCTGAATTTGAGAAAACGAAGATGGGTTGAGTACCTTCAATATTTTGACTTTGAACTTGCCCATACGCCTGGGAAATGCAATGTAGTGGTTGATGCGTTGAGCAGAAGGACTCAAATATAGGTATTTCAGGAGGCTAGTAGTGAGTGGAAGCTTATGGATCTATTCTCTGAGATGAATTTGGAGGTTCATGACTGATAGGGGTAGAATTTTATTTCTTCTATAGCTATTATCTCTACTCTACTAGATCAAGTACGAATGAGGCAACTATCATATTCTGAAGGCCTAGTCCTATGATAGAGAGTGTTAGGAGAGGACCATACTACTAGGTGGACTATATACGAGGATGAGGTCTTGTGTTTTCCTGGGTGCGTATGGGTGTCAAAAGATATTCGCAAGGAGCTAAAGTGGGATTTTCATTCCTCAATTTGGGCAGTTCATCCTGGTGTCACCAAGATGTATCAAGATTTTAACCGTAAGTATTGGTGGCCAGGTATGAAAAGGGATGTTTCTAGTTTTTTAGGAGATTTTCTACCTATGAGTAGGTGAAGGTGGAGAATCAGCTTCCACCAGAGATTTTACAGTAGTTACTCATTCCTGAGTGGAAGTAGAATGATGTTGAGATGGATTTGTTGATAGGTTTACCGATGTCGCCTCGAGGAAATGATGTGGTTTGAGTTGTTGTTGATAGACTCACAAAGGATACACATTTCATTTCGATCAAGGAAAACTTCATTGTTGATGAGATTGGAAGGTTTTACATCTAAGAGATTGTACATTTTCATGGGTTTCTACACTCTATCGTTTCAGACAGGGATGCCCGTCTTACTTCTCGTGTCTGGAAGGAACTAGAGAGGGATTTGGGTACAAAAGTACTTATGAGTAAAGCTTACCATCCACAAACAGATTTCCAGTCCAAGCACACAATTCAGGTTTTGGAGGACATGCTTCGAGCATACGTCTTTGATTTCAGGGGATCTTGGTATAAACACATACCCCTAGTGGAGTTTTCCTATAGTAATATTTTTCAAGTGACGATTCAGATAAAACCTTATGAGACTTTGTATGGTAGTCCATGCCGATCACCCCTATGTTGGCTGGAAGTAGGAGAGGCATCTATGCTGGGACCTCATCCTGTCCAGGAGACCACTGAGCAGGTGGAGTTGATTTGGAAGAGGATGGATACTGCAGAGTCTTGGAAAAAATATTATGCTAATCAACGGAGATGACCTCTGGAGTTTGAGGCCAGAGATCGAGTTTTCTTAAATTTCACACTGAGGTTGGGACACAGAATGACTAGGAGACAGGGGGAGCTTTCATTGAGATACGTCAGGACGTTTGAGTTTTTGGAGAGAGTCAAGCCAGTTTCCTATTGGTTGCAGTTACCTCAGAGGTACCGAGATATGCATGGAATATTTCACGTTTCTCTACTATGAAGTTACTTTTCAGACCTGTCTCATGTTTTTTAACCTGAGGAGGTTGAGTTAGAGGTGTATGCATCCTTAGAGGAGCACCCTATTCAGATTATGGATCATAACATGAATGTTATCCATGGATGGTTTGTTCCTCTAGTATGGGTGCTATGGAAGCACAAGAGAGTATAGGATGAGACGTGGGAGAGGGAGGCTGACGTACGATTCCAGTGGCCAGAGTTGTTTGATGCTTCTTCTTCACCACCCTTGTAAGGGAAATTCCGGGAAAATTGCTTTAAGGGGGGAAGTTTATAAGAAACTAGATCTTAATTTTAGGTATGTGTATTTATTTTGGGTTGTTTTTAGGAAAAAGGAAGATTTAGAAATTTTCTAAGTACACACCATGTACTAAAAAGTACACGCCATGTACCTGGTTTTCGCATGTAGCTGTGTAACGTCCGGGTACATGGCCATGTAGGTGACCTGGATGACCACCTAAAGTGGGGGCCGGTTGAGGCTAGTACACGACATGTACATTAAATTAAAACGCAGTGTACTTTTATTTTTAATTGATGGGTCGGATAAGGGTTGCGTCTCATATCCATAAAACACTTCCTCTAACCTTGGTTCATCTAGGAGTGACTGGGAGAGACAATCATAGTCCAAGCCACAGATTCTCCATCTGATCTTTGATTGATATGTTTTCAGGTGCATTGGATTCACACTGATGAGTTCTCCCTTCTTCTTGATCCTCTATTCATGATTCCTCATCACTCATGAGTTATCGAGGTTTGATATTTTTTACCCTTTTCATAGATCTACGTCATTCTAGTCCAATTCAAGGTCTGACGTTCAAGAGTGTTCATCGTACAATATCAAGGTAGGTGTTTTGTGCCTTTGTTTGATTGTATTTAGATTATATATGATAAAAGTTCCGAATACCCATGTTTAAGGTATTGCAGGTTTTGGAATTTAACCATGTTTAAGAGCTGTTATGGCGTGTTTGATTGAGAAAGGGTTATTTGGATATGCATAAGATTTTACACCTTGATTATGGCTACATTTACCATTTTTGATTGATTATCGCCATTTGGTCTAGAATACATACCAGGCTTGCATTCATTCCATGCCTCATGTTGTTAGGATGTAGTTACTATTTATTTAAGATGCATGTGCTTCTCATTGTGGAAGTATGACCAATGGGAATTTGAATATGAGAGATACTAGAGGTAGGGTTATCTAATTATGAATTTTTTTTTTATGGTTGACTATAGGTATTGACTGTGAGATCTGCTGGGTGGTCAGTGATCCGAGGGGTTAGAATGTGAGAGCTACCCAGAGGGTCATTATAAAATGAATGTTGGGCCATAGGGAATTGACTATGAGAGCTGCCAGGGGGTCATTATATTTTATTTTTTCTATGTATACTAAGGGTGTATTGACTACGAGAGATACCCAAGAGGTCGTTTGTAAATGATTAGTGCCATGTGAGACCAAAGGGGTGAGACTATGAGAGATTTCCCAGAGGGTAATTACTTTACTGAATTGATGATAGGTAAAACAGGAGGGGTTAGATTGTGAGAACTTTACCAGAGGGTTGCTTGTCAATAAATGAATGATTGCGAAGAGTCCTCCAAGCCAAAGCACAAGCTTGGACTCAGTTCAGTGGGTTGTTTAGATGGTCTTATGAGATGTCTATTGTTACTTTTATATAGGGGGATATAGATCTTAGGCTAGATTTGGGGATTTATTATCCAATAGTTTTAATGATTTATAAAGGAAAATTAATGTAATTGAAAATTGTAGGATTGTTTACTTTTGAGGACTTCCTAGTTTATTTCTTCATTTCTACATATTACCTGCTATATATATTCACTGACCGTTAGACACAGATCTTTTTGTGGTTACCTATTGGGATTTGTCTCACTCCCTATTTGGGGCATGATTTTGGGCCAAAATATATTATATGGTTACATGTATATATAAGGGAAAGCGGCCTTCTTTATCATGTACTTGATGTTGTTGGAGTTGGAGAGCATGGAACCAAGATGAGGCTTGCGAGGCTGTTGGAGTTTACAGTTTTATATATTTTTGTTTCAGTACTATATTTCTTGCATTGTGACTTGTTTGTATGCTTTACTAGATACATGTGACATGCATAATTTATTATATATATGCTTCAGTTGTTTATACTATCAGTCTTCCGCTGTTTACTTTTGTTTCATGGTATTACTACTTCTTCTATTATTTATTATTTGTTATTCCGCTGTGTATACTATGCCTATGAGGGCATAGTTTTCCTAATATCACACCATGGGCCTCGCTACTAGTCAACAACCTCTTGCGTTTGGGAAAATTTGATTGAGGTCATGTGACCAACCCAGTACGACGTACCCTTAGGTGGCACTCAGATCCAGAAAATTACATAACACGACCATTTGATTGAGATTTCGTGACATAAGTAGGCCAATTTGTGTTTTTTTCCCCAAGTATTTTCAGGGATGATAAGTTATAAGGTGTGGAGGTTTTAATATCCTATGTTTTGGATGGGTTGAAATTTTTAGGGGAGTTTTAATTTTTAGTTAGGTGGATGGGTCAAATATTAAACTTATAATTAGAATGAAATTTATAAATTTGGAACCCTTAAAAATTTTGTTCTTAGATGGGATTTATTTTCTAAGAGGTATCTTAGGTGTTCAATTGTTTTTTTGGGATGTTAGGTTTTTAAATCCTGTTTTTTTAAAGACAAAGAGAGGCACACAATTCACTCATGGTTAGTTCTAACCATCCATCTCAACCATGTAGCCCTATAGGGTTTTCATCTTGTTTATAAATTTGTGAACCTAAGGATTCATGAATGTATGAAACTCTTCATTAAATTATAGAGGCTAAGTGAAAAAATTGCAAACTTTTAGTCTAACCATTCACCTATCCCTGAGTGGTGGTGGGGGGGGGGATTCTCTTGGACAATTTTGTCATATGGGATTCACATTGTTTGTCTATCCATGTGCCTATCCAGGCAAGGGGTATGACACTTTGGATAGTGCTGTCACATAGTTGTCATATGGTTAGTCTAACTATGTTACCAAATCATGTGCCCCTTTTAAATGGTAGAATTTATGATTTCTACCTTCCTTCATTTAACCCAAAGGAAACCATTTCTCCTCCCATTCACATATAATAGCTCCACCACCCATGAGATCTTTCTCTTCTCCTCCCCGGGATTTTATGTATCTTCCTCATTTGGGATCATAATCAGTCACTTTTGGTTGCATTTGATCACCCATGGTTAGTTTATTATTCCTCCCACTTATTTTATTAGTTTATGTATCCATCTTAGATTCTATTTCCATGCGATCTCATATGCCCTACTTTTAAGATGTTTGTCTATTCTTACAATTTATTTAATCTCAAGTCGAGTCAAATCCCAATAATGGACAATTGAATCTTAATAATAATGAGTTAGATGTTTTATTTATTTTTCCTAATATTATTACATGTTTATAGAGTTTTTCAATTGTTACACACACTATACTTCTAATGTTTTTCTCCAAAATCATATAATACCTTAAAATAATAGTCTAAACCATGACCTAAACCCATCTTAGACCTGTTTTCATTGTCACATGGTTGTGAATATGACTTGGATCTCACATTTGGGTGTTTCCTATTATTCAACTTGTTATCTATTTTTTGTATTTGAACAAAATAAACACTTAGGTTTGTTTGGTTTGATTCCATATAGGATAAATTATTAACTAATAATGAGTGAGTTGATTGAGTTATAGTAGGACATGTCCTATATAAATTGATAATTTGAGTAGATATTGGGTTCTATTATGTAATTCCTTAGACGTTCTCATAAGGAATATTGAATTGTATGAATTTTAATGGTTCATAAATGTTGTACATAACATTCCTCACTACTGGACATTAAATTCCTCACTATTAGTCATGGTGTCCCTCTTTATTGGACATGGAGTTACTCACTATTGGATATGGGGTTCCTCAATATTGGACATGAAGTTCCTTAGTATTGGATATGGTGTGCCTCATTAGTTGATATTGCATTACTTATCATTATTTATTGGAATTCATGGGCATGACATTCCTTATAGTTTTTTTAAATTAACGGAAACAATGTTCCTTTCCATTATTTATTGGAAATTATTGGACATGGAATTACTTATCATTACTTATGAAAATAAATAGACATGACATTACATATTTTTTATTTAAATCATGGACATGGCGTTCCAATTTATTGGACATGATATTACTTATCTTTTAGTTAAATTTTTTAGACATGATATTCTAAGCCCCCTTAAGTTACATGCTTGGGATAAGGCCATTATTTTGAAATGAAACCATGTATATTTTATTTTATACATGGATGCCTTGGTCATACACCATGGTTACTATCCCAAACTCATATATATATCTCTCTGTGTGTGTGTGTGTGTGAATTTTTTATATATTATGGATCATATTCATACTTACCAGATTAGGCTGAAGCAGATACAGTCATCTAGGTATTCCATAAGGAACTTAAGGTCGATATGGATTGTATTTAATTTATATATTTAATTTTAATGTACCTACACGTTGTTATATTTTATAATCATAGGATGGATTTTCATTAGAAACCATTGGTGGTGACCTACTAAGTTTTACTCACACCCTCTTTGGGCCTCCATTTGGTACCCAAATAGATCTCTTGGTTGTAGGTCAGAACTTTAGCTCATATTCTTCTATTATTGTATCAGTTGGGCTAGGACTTGGTATGGGATTGGTTGTTGAGCATGTACTTAGTATTTCTTCTAGGGTTGGATTCTTTTATTTACTTATTCTTTTTTTTTCAGTCTATCCTAGTTGTATGTATTACCTGCTATATATTGTCCGCTTGTATTATGGCTTAACATGTTCATGTATGGATGGATTTATTGGAACATTCTACGTTATCTTTTCATTATTGATTATTATTTATTATTATCTATCACTACCTTTCTTATACTTATGCTTTTACTATATTTGGTACTGATCCAAAGGCTATAGTATCCCCATTGTACCACCTTTTGACCCTCTATGCTAGTTGAAAGACTTTGGCATATGAGGAAGCGTCTTTGAGTCCTTATCACAAATCGATATAATTAATATTAATAGAGTGAACTAGGTCAGGACGTGATAGAGGACCAACTATTTAAAGTGAAAGAAATTTCTCATACACTATTTTCTTATATAAGTACATGGTGGAATTATACTCATATGGACCAAAACATAAGTAACTTATAATGTAGATTGAATAGAGAGATGATTGATGGAAATTATAGTAATAATTTCCCTACAACATTGTATCTTCTATGAATCTAGTGGGTTGGTGTAGGCACTTTATTCCTTGACAATGAACCACTAATGGGTGATTATTTTATAGGTTTTGGAATTTAAAGTACTAGTAACAATCTATATGGTGTTCTCACTGATAGCTTGGAATGAAATTATAATTAACCGATCCATGAGACTATAGTTACCTAGATATACGTCCTATTATTGTGATGCCACTATTTGTATGTGACTATATATACGACTTGATCCTCGAGGGAGTAGTTTGATTGGTGGATGCTTGGAGATAATAGGTGTCTGAGTGGGTGGTGACTTGGCATGGGATACCTAATTTATATGTGGAACCCCGTGATGGGTGGGATGGAATGGGAGACTCTATATGATATGGATATTGGAACATAGAAATTTTTCCTGTGAGTTGTGAATTTTATGTATAGAGGGACCCTTGGTCTTAGTGGGAGGACCTAGTGACCCTAATGTGTGGACCATGATAGTGGTGAGACGATTGATAGTATAAGGACCCATCCTTAAACATTATATATTCCAGTGAATTGAAACTAAAATTCACTTTCCTATATATCAAAATATATTTTAGGTTTAGAGTTTTAAAGAGTTATTAAATACATCTTATATAAAAAACCCACATATATATAAAGTGGATAATATTAATCAATATCCATTTTTTATTAATATAATTTTTTTAAAATGAAACATGTTTTCTTTTCATGAAAAATATTCATGAATTTTAACTTGACTTATTCATTTCCCTTACCCATCTTTAAGCCTTGATTTTTTTAAGCACGGGATGAGAAAAGATTCTTAGTAAGGGACATAAAAAGAAAGTAAGACATTTTTAGCCCATAAATACTTATAAAATTTTACCTTTTTCAAAATAAAATCTGGGATCAAAATAAAAATTTTATTACCCAATATATCAACTTTAATACCCAAATATTTTTGAAAAATATATCATAAGAAATATTAATAGAAAAATAAAACTCATAACTATTTCATTGAAATCATGAAAAAATAGTAATAATTTTTTTACAAAGTTATATCTTTCAACGTTACGAACTAGAATATACTCTTCTTTACCTTGTGAAATCAAAATATTTCCAGAAAAAATATTGAAATACTAGATAAATCATGTAGGTAACTTGAGGAATAATCTTAATTACACATGGAATAACTATCACAGTTATACTTTGTGTAACCATCATTGTTACAATTGAGATAACCATCATAGTTATACTTGTAATAACCATCACATTATATTCACATAATATATTAGGAGAAACCTAATCGATTAAATTTGTTCTATATTTTGAATAACTTTCATAGTACATTATTTTATTCTCTTATGAGAAAAATAATCGGTTAACTCTATACATTTACCCAATGCAATGGTGAGCTATAATGGGATCAACAACCTTTGGTTTATAAAGCAACTACCCATCCACATAAACAATTCACAAGAACCATAACATAAATAAAGTACCTCAAGCATGAATTTCATCATAAAAAATAAGTTAAATTAAGGATTGTTGTCTTTTATGAATATAAATACCATTAAAAACCATTAAAAAATTCTTTAGGAAAACAACATTTCTATTTAAAATCACTTATTTTAAAAAAACTGAGCATGTATAAAGACAAACATTTTCTTTGAAAAGAACCTTGTAAACTAATAAAGGAAGCTTAAAAGAAAAAATTAGCAATGAAGGCATAAAAATAAATTCATACCATATGAGTTAAAAAACGCTTCCATAATTTTTTCATAAAAGTTACAAAGAACCTCATTTGGAAAATTACAAAAATGTTCCTTTCAAACTATTTTATAAAAAGTCAAACATGGGTAAAAATTAATTTAAAAAATCATTAAAGAATATTAAAAACCTTATTTTAATAATTTTTAGAAAAAAATCATATTGATATGGAATAAAAAAATAGTTTTAAGGGAAAATTTAAAAAATATTTTTAAAATAAATTCCCCTTCCTTGAGTCAGACTCATCACATATGTTATTTATCTTCATATTCTTTGGAAAACCTCCCTTCTATAAATAGTTAATCCCACTGAGTTTGGTATTATGACTAAAAAAGGCATATAAAATTAGGGGATGTATTCTTGGAATGGATTTGGGTAGGTATTATTCAAACCAAATGATCATTGATGTGTGAAAAAATGAGAAGAATAGATACCCTTTTATAATATAGGGTAGGGGAACTCATTGAATTTCTCAAAATATTAAATTAATATAAATTTATTTTCAAATCAAATGGAAAAAATTGATTCATTTCAAAGATAAGATGAGTATGGGTAAAAATAATATCATAAAATAAAAATTAGATAGGTTTTATCACATTTATACCCTTATCTTTTTGTTTTAACCCCTCGTTAACCCCTTTCACACTTACCACGACAAAAAATATTTTTACTATTTGAGGGTCACTATAGTTACTACAAATAGAAAAAAAAACTATAAATGGACCATGGTTGATATTATCAATAATATGCTAATAAATTTGATTAATTTAATATTTTTATAAATTTTATATCATTTAATAAAATTTTATTTATTATATTATATCATCAATATCAATTTTTAGAACTATTAATTACTAGGATTTTAATAACATCAATACAATAAGTAAAATTCAATAAAAATATTTTAATATATCCCCAACATGTCAAGGTATTTTATAAAATTCTTGGATAATGTTAATTATAAAAAATTATATACAATTTAATATTTTTAATTCCGTTTATCTTATTTTTCCATTAATTGAATAAATACCGCATCAACACTGTGTAAGAATTTAAGGTAACTATTTATTCAAAAAATTTTAAAAATAAATTACCATGATGAATATAAACCCTTTATATTTAAAAAAACTATTTATAACAAAAAAATATTGTAGTTATCTCCATGTTAAAAATATTATATTTATTAAAAATAAGCATGTTACATTTTTTATTTTTCATTAAATAAAATATTGTAAAGGTTAAAATATTATCTAAATGTCAAAAAAACCATATAACCAAGTATTGGATGAGTATGAATAAAATGTACTCATAAATTAAATTAAATCAAGTGTTAGGTTTATTTTATAGTCCTTATCATTTTATTTTTAATTTTAATTACCCGATTTACGCTTTATTGTGGTAACAAAAAATTACTTAGGTTACTATTCATATAGAAAAAAATAAAAGGAAACTATTTAAAAAATTTAGACCACATACTAAAAATATGGTATCCATTTTTTAAAATCCAAAACATGAAAATTTCAAAATTTAATTTAAAATTAATCCCGCAAAACGCATTGAAAAACAGTTTTTTAGAAAATGCCTCTTTTAAGTATAAAATGTTTTTATACTAAATTCAAGTATAAAATTCATTTAAAGAACCATAATATGATTATTTTGAAATAAAATGTAATGAATGAAATTATAAAACTAAATTAAAATATTATTTTAATTTATAAATAATATAAAATAAAATACAATTTTCAATAAAAATATATTTTTTTTAATATTCCTTGAAAAATAAAACTTTTTTGAAAATCCTAAAAAATTCATATTATGATAATTTTGAAATAATGAATTCATAAATTAATTTAGTTTTTTTAAAAATTAAAATTCTTTAATTAATTTTTTTTGTTAAGACCATACAATACATAAAAATCCAATTTCATTTACAATAAATATTTTTTCCTTTTGACCAAAAAATTGTACAATATTTTTATAATGAATTTAACTATAAAATATAATTAATGAATATATGAAAATGTTTAACATAAAAATTACCTATGCTATTACATTCTTCACACCTTTTGGAAATTGTGTCCACACAATTTTATTCACTTATTAAACAAGTGGGGATACCTTACCTCATATCATTTTCTGACTCCCATGTTACTTCTTCAACCATATGGTTTTCCACAATACCTTAACCTAGTGAATTACTTTGTTCCAAAATACATTCTCTCTACAATAAAAAATATAAATAGGTTGTGACTCATAAGAAAGGTTCTCTTCTGATTGAACTACCTTAGGGATCAAAGCATGAGATAAATCCTACACATACGTTTTAAGTGAAACAAGTATAACATTGTATACCTGGGATAAACTTAGAAGAAAGTAAAATCAGTAAGAAAATGATCCAAATTTCTCCAAAATTTCATATAGTTCAATGAACCATTGAATTAGTTTCCCCTTACTACCAAATTGCATCACATTTTTTCATGGATAAAAAACATACTCACCTACCTCAAAAGGGAGATCTTTCTTCTAATTATCCACATAATTTTTTTCTTTCTTTGAGTTATCCTCATTTGTTGCTTAATTAAGTTCATCTTATCAACCATTTACTCTACCAGTTTTATTACCATAAACTTCCTTTCACCTAATTCATCCCAAAAAGATATCCTCGCATCACTTTCCATATAATTCCTCAAAAGGTTCCATATGTATACTATAATTAAAAATGTTCTTTTAAGAAAACTCAACTAAAGAAAGATGCTAATATCAACTTCCAAATTAATCAATCGAATAATAATGAATCATGTCGATCAAGGTCTAAATTTTTCGCTTGAATTTTCCATCAGAATGATGAAGAAAAGTCACACTAAAATTTTGTAAGTACCTAATGACTTCTAAAGTCTTTTTAAAAAATTTTAAGCAAACCTGAGATCATGGTCAGATACAGTGGAGAGAGAAACTCAATATAACCTGACTATGTCCTTAAGATACAATCTATAAATTTTAGCTAAAGACAAAGTATCTTGGATGGGAAATAAATGTGAATATTTAGTTAATTGATCAAAAATAATCCAAATAAAGTTATTATATAGATATTTATTTAGAAACAAGACTACGAAATCCATGGATATATTTTCCCATTTCCACTGTGGCACAGGTAATGGTTGAAACATTCCCTTAAAAAATTGGCATTCTACTTTAACTTTTTGAAAAGTCTAACATTTCATTGTAAAATAAGTAATATATATTTTAAAACCATTCCAATAGTAATAACCCCAAATATCTTTGTACGTCTTATTACTTCCAAGATGGATAAAAAATGAGGAACTATGAGTTTCACTCAATAATTTTCTCTACAACCGAGAATCACACAACACATATAATCTCTTTCCAAATAACAAAACACAATTTTTATCAATGTTGAATTCAGGTAACTCACCCTTATTATTTATTTATAACTTTTCCTATAACTCACAGTATTTCTTTTGAGATTTCTTAATTATTTTTGATATAGGTGATAGTACTGATACCTAAAAAAACAGAGGATGTTCCTCTGTCCATAACTTCTAGGCCAAAATTTCTTATATAATTAACCAAAGGGTCATGTTCTAAACATAACATGCTTAATGAACCATTATTTTTTCAACTCAAAGTATCAAATACTTTGTTTTCTCTTTTAAGATGGTAATGAATTGTGTTATCATAATTTTAATGGCCCGAACCTCTCAGGTCCATTCCTTTGTGAAAATCTGGTGTTTGAGTGTTCCAGGAGGTCAAGGTGACTTATCCCCAACACTTCTCCAATTTTCCACTTATGTGAATAGTTCCAATGGTATAATGTTGTGAATAGTTCATTGGTGACCTTAGGTGAACAGTTCCAATGGTAGACCATTGTGAACACTGCAACCGTAACCTTCTATGAACAGTTCCAACAGTAGAACATTTTGAATAGTGAAATGGTGACCTTAGGTGAAAAGTTATAATGGTAGACCATTATGAATAGTGAAACGGTGACCTTCTATGAATAGTTCCAATGGTAGACCATTTTGAATAGTGAAACGGTAACCTTAGGTGAACAGTGTTTCTAGAACGGTGAGGTTCCAACGGTGAATAGTGTTTACAGCTTCCTATAATTTCACCCCTTTGAAGTTTCCTTTGAAGTTAAATGAATTTAAAGCCTTTTTTTAAGAACTTCATGGCCCATTTAAAGGCCATAACTCATATATTAATTATCCCTAAGGCTCGGGATGTTTTTACTTGGTCAAACTGCGTGGTTTAATGAGATCCGCTTTTAATGGGAAATTAAGCGTATCTAAAATCGTCGCTCTGTTAAATATTCTAAAGGGATGTGATATCTTCCTCCATAATTATTTCTCCTTGTTATCAGTTTTGAGACTCTCTAACATCCCATTCCTTCTCATAGGAGTTTCACAATCAAAATTTCATCCTCTGATTGGTTTTGCTCGGTTTTGATGCAACCAAGCTGTATCGATCAATCTTCGATATAAGGTATGTTTTATCATCGTTATTTTGGGGTTTATCTTCTCCTGTTTCTCCTTTATATATTATATCATGTGATCTCCATGATTCTAATGGAGTTTTCTTGGGTTTTGGTTGGTGTGATCGTACTTTGGAATCCTCAGGTGGATGCAGTTGTCGCGAGAGGAGGATCGTGACCCATTATGTCGACTGTTCTCATATAAAGAATGTCAAGAACCGTTTGATGTAGGGGATTCCTTGATTTTCTCTTCCTTTATGTGCAAATATATTTTTAGCATGTTTTATGCCACTGGATGACAATGGAATTGACATAATAAATATTTGAACTGGATAAATAATTTGATATCGATCCTATGTTATTGACTCTTATTTTTCTAGATAGTGTGACATCTATGCATTCATTGTTTAGCTGTTTGTTCTTGATGGAAATTGGTAATGAACTTAAACAAAAATTAATTTATAATTGTTTGGTTAGAAGATAATGAAGCATGTAAATGAATCCGGTTCTCCCTATTGTAATTTTATGTTAATCAAATTGGTGTATTAAGCATGTTTAATTATTCTTTGTAGCTTACGGATTAGGTTTCCCGAATTTGGAACCTATTGATAATTCCTTGAAGGGTTATGAGTTACCCTCTTGATTGTTAAAGGACCAAGAGACCAATTGTTAAGATGTTTGTTTTCCTGCTACTTGTGTTGTGATGTGAGCCTGGATGGTTGTTGTGGTATGTGGGGGCATGGATACCTTTGGTTGTGGTAGCAGATGCCGCCTAGATTGGTGAGATGCATTGATTTATGCATGTGGGTGTCAGGGAGGACACCCGGGACGATGGAATGGGATGGATGGGATTGTTTGATGCTTTATGTTTCTTATTGGTTGATTATTTTCTTTACTTTTCCCCACTTCTCAAGGAAGATGGTCTTACTTACCCTTCTTCCAAAAGAGGTGAAGACGCATGGGGTATGCCACATGGTTTCCGTGTTTAGCTTCTCAAGGGAGGATGGGTCTACAATCTTGCTATAGGTGGAAAAGACTCGACGGGTAGTACATCTACTCACCGTGTTGATCCCCCTTGTGTTATTAGCATAGAATGTCTTTCTAGAATGCCTGAGAATATGGGAAAGTAATTCTGTAACAAACAATTGAATAAATGATGTTAACCCATGGGGTTAGAGCTTGTTGGAACGAAATGATCAGGTTACAATTTTAAAGGGACAATGGACTTTTTGTGTTTACTATACCCTCGGTGATAGTCGCCAACCCGGGGCCTACTAGAGGTGGGACTCGGGGGTCATTATCTCCCTTCTCACATTGTCGGCCCAAGAGGGGTACACTTTGTGGGGAGGGGGTTGTGACAGAGTGGTATCATAGGTTTGGTTGAGGGATATGATGAAGTTTGGAGTTAGGCACAGGTGAGGTTGCATGGGTTGGTAGGGAAATAGTGTCATTCATGTTTAGCAAGTGATGTAAACACTGGAGACCGACTGAGACATAGGCGTTTAGGGCCCCCTATGATCTGATGTATGGGCCTTTAAGTTTTCAATGGCTACTAAATAAGGTGATACTAGTTGTAGGTTAAAGACCTAGGAAAGGATCATGTATCATTATTCTTTGTGCCTATGTTTGAATGGGTAGACCTTGGGATAGGTTAACCTAAAATAAATGAAAGAAAACAATTAATTAATTAATGTTGAGTCTTCCATATTCCAGGTTTAGGAGCTCTAACGGTTTGTTATTTTACAGGTGTGGCTCCAAGTCGATGTCCTCGTCAGGTTTTCATAGAAGTTGTCTAACAGGTTGTTCCAGCAGATTTCCAAAGGGTAGAGGTTGACGACGATGACACTTGAAGGAAGACACTCTGAGAGTTTCAGCTCCAGAGTCTGCAGAAGTATGCGGGCTCCGTTTCAGATGTAGTCATGGAAGAATGGTTAGAGGATGTCAAGATAGGCTTCAATTAGAACCGTGATTGGAAGGAGAACTGGGTGTCCTTGGTTGTTACGATTCTACGTGGAGCAGTGAGGTAGTGGTGGTTCTTGTTCCTCGGGGATTGTGAGGAGTCAACGATCTCATGGGAGGAGTTCTGAGACAAGTTTAGAGTTAAGTTTCTTTCTTCGACTCTAAATGCATCTAGTCTCCAAGAGCTTCTTACCCTTATATAGGGGATCTATAGTGTTCAAGAGTTTAGAATACATTTCAAGAACCTTTTATGATATGCTTCGGACCTTCTGCTAGATAAGGAGGCCAGGGCAAGTCATTTCAAGGAGGCTTTGCATCCAGAGATCCAGTGCCAGGTCACCCCATTTATGCTGAAAACATATCTTGAGGTACTGGAGAGGGCAGAGGTTTTCGAGAAGACATTGGCTAGGACTGGATCATCACAAGAGGGAAATTTTCATGATTCCTCATAAAGCAGAGCTGTGGTCCGGGGTTCCCGGTTTTCAGGGTAGAAGAGTTTCTGTTCAGCCGGGGGTAGGTCCCAGCCCTTCACATCTCATTTCTCTAGAGGCAAAAACTCTCAGGCCTATTCCAATGGATGATTCACTTTTTTTTCTTACAGTGGTTGTGGTCATTAGCAGCGGGAGTGCCCAACCTTTTAGAGCAATCATCGTGCACCATGTGCTATGCTTGAGGTTCCTTCATTGAGGTAGTTCCATCCAAGGCAGGAGCAGCAGGTTGCACCAGTTTTAGATCAGTAGAGGGTAGATAGGGTAGGAAGAGGACAACCCGATGATGGTCCCCATCCTCAGAGAGTAGAGCACGAACATGGTGATGGTCATCATCAAGGTCAGAGAGGTCATGGAGGAAGTCATGGTCAGCTTCATGCTCTAGAATTGCTAGCTCCAAGCGAGCCATACATCGTTCGAGGTACCCTTTGATTGTTTTCTACCTTAGTGTATGCCTTGTTTGATTCAGGAGTGACACACTCCCTCATATCACCAACCCTTTTCCATTATTTAGGACTTGAGGTAGAGAGGATTCTAGTGCCCTTGGCGTTGACTACGCCGGTTGGAGGTTGAGCTGACTTGTTTGAAGTATGTAGAGACTGTGAGATAGTGTTGGGGCAGCATCACTATTGGGGTGAATTCCTATGTTTACAAATACAACCATATGATGTCCTCCTTGGTATGTATTGGTTGTATTCGATGTAGAATATCATGGATTGCTTCAGAAAGAAGGTCATTTTCTTTGGTGTAGATGGAGAGCCGGTGGTTTTTGTTGGCGAGCACTTTGTGGTTTTCACTGATCATAAGAGTTTGAGGTATGTTTTCTCCTAGTGTGACTTGAACTTATGATAGCTTCAGTGGATGGAGTTCTTACAGGAATACGACTTCGAAATATTGTATACACCTGGAAAGGGGAATGTTGTAGCTGATGTGTTGAGTGGAAAGTCACATAGTGATGCTGTGAATGAATCTAGTGATTCTTGGAGAGTGATAGTAGATATGTGATCATTACATCTTGATATGGGAGAAGTTGGGGGCAGAGGTTGTCTTTTTCAGATGACGATACAATCATCCTTGGTAAAGAAGGTGGAAGAGTCTCAGTTGGGGGATCTAGAGGTGGATGTATGGAGAGACCATGTTTTTTGTGGCGAGGCCCCTGATGGTTGGTCGGAGGATGAACAACACTGAGTGTTGAATCATGGAAGGATTTTTGTTCCTTTGACGATGCATGATATGGTTCTCAGAGAGTTTCATAGTTCACCTTCAGTGGTGAATCCTGGCGTGACAAAGATGTACTGAGCCTTGAGGAGCCAGTTTTGGTGGCCTGTGCTAAAGCATGCGGTTGCGGAGTTTGTGTCTCGATATTTGATCTACGAGAAGGTGAAGGCCAAACACCATGTTCCTGGCAGTCTTCTCCGACCATGAGATATTCCTCAGTTGAAGTGGTAGGATATCTCAATGGACTTTGTTACTAGTTTACCTTGAGCTTCGAGAGGACATGATGCTCTTTGGGTGTTAGTGGATCGTTTAACAAAATCATCCCACTTCATAGTGATCAAGGAGTCGAGCTTAGAGGAAGTTTTGTTGAGGAAGTATCTGGAGGATGTGGTGAGACTTCATGGAGTCCCAAGGATGATCATTTATGATCAAGATCCTCATTTTACCTCTAGGGTGTGGAGAGGTCTCCAACATGATTTCGGTTCTCAACTATGCCTTAACACTACTTTTCATACTCAAACGGATGGTCAGACAGAGCAAACAATCCAAACTCTTGAATACATGTTACAATCTTGTGTTCTTGATTTTGGAGGTTTATGGATGAGGCACTTACCCTTGGTGGAGTTCTCTTACAATAATAGTTTTCACTCCACCATCGGTACAACGCCATTTGAAGCCTTGTATGGCCGACCTTTCCGTTCTCCATTGTGCTGGACTAGGGTCGGAGAGTCAGCAATTCTCGAACCATAACTAGTGTATAATACAACAGAGATGGTTCAGGTGATTCTTGAGAGGATGAAGACAGCACAAGATTTTCAGAAATCATATGCTGATCAAATGAGGATACCCTTAGATTTTAATGTTGGGGATCATGTGTTTCTGAAGGTGACTCTCCGTCGTGGGTAGCAGAGGTTTGGTTGTGGGAGTAAGATTTCTCCCCACTTTGTTGGACCTTTTGAGGTATTAGCTCATGTTGGAGATGCGGCATATCGATTAGCACTTCCCCCTCAAATGAGTCGGATACAAGATTTTTTCCACGTATCACAGCTCTGTCGTTATCTTCATGATGACTCTCACGTCATTGATTGGGGAGAGATCAATTTTGATGATGATGAAACCTTTGAGGAGTGACCTATGGAGATCCAAGACTAAAAGTAGAAGGTGTTTCGCGGGCGTTCTATCCACTTGGTTCATGTCTTGTGGTGACATGGTGGAATGGAAGAGAGTACCTGGGAATGTGAGTCACAGATACATGCTCAATACCTAGAATTTTTTTATGTTTAACTCTTTTTATGTACCTGTGTATCGATGTATCCTTTGTGGTTATAAACCTTTCATGTTTATGAGATGGATTACTTTTGTTGCTTTTGTGGCTTTCTCTCTTTTGAGAGGTATCTCAATGGGTGGTTGTTCAGACCTAGTTTCGTTTTCACTTTAGGTGGTTTTTGAATTCTTGAGGACGAGAATATTTTGAGAGGTATCTGATGTAATGGCCCGGACCTCTCAGGTCTATTGCTTTGTAAAAATCTGGTGTTTGAGTGTTCCAAGAGGTCAAGGTGACTTATCCCCAACACTTATCCAATTTTCCAATTCTGTGAACAGTTCCAACAGTAGACCGTTGTGAATAGTGCATCAGTGACCTTAGGTGAACAGTTCCAACAGTAAACCATTGTGAATAGTGAAATGGTGACCTTATATGAACAGTTCCAATGGTAGATCGTTTTGAATAGTGCAACGGTGACCTTAGGTGAACAGTTCCAATGGTAGACCATTGTGAACAGTGCAACAGTGACCTTCTATGAACAGTTCCAATGGTAGACCATTGTGAACATTGCAATTGTAACCTTAGGTGAACAGTGTTTCCAGAACGGTGAGGTTCCAATGGTGAGGTTAATGAACAGTGTTTCCAGAATGGTGAGGTTCCAATGGTGAGGTTCATGAATAGTGTTTCCAGAATGGTGAGGTTCCAATGGTGAGGTTCATGAACAGTGTTTCCAGAACGGTGAGGTTCCAACGATGAACAGTGTTTCCAGCTTCCTACTGTTTCACCCCTTTGAAGTTACTTTTGATGTTAAATGCATTTAAAGCCTTGTTTTAAGGACTCTATGGCCCTTTCAAAGGCCATAACTCCTATATTAATTATAACTAAGGCTCGAGATGTTTTTAATTGGTCAAACCGTGTGGTTTAATGAGATCTGCTTTTAATGGGAAATTAAGTGTATCTTAAACCATCGCTCCGTTAAATCTTATAAAGGGTTGGGATATCTTCCTCCCTAATTATTTCTCCTTGTTCTTGGGTGTGATACTGTCAAACATCCCATTCCATCTCATAAGAGTTGCACAATCAAAATTTCATCCTCAGATTAGTTCCGCTCAGTAGTGATGCAACCAAGATGTATCGATCAATCTTCGATATAAGGTATGTTTTATCATCATTATTTTGGGGTTCATATTATCATGTTTCTCCTTTCCATATTATATCATGTGATCTCCATGCTTTTAATGGAGTTTTCTTGGGTTTCGGTTGGTGCAGTCGTATCGTGGCATCCTCGAGTGGAAGCAGTTGTCACGAGAGGAGGATCATGACCCGTTGTGTGAACTATTCTCATATAAAGAACGTCAAGAACCATTTGATGTAGGGGATTCGTTGCTTCTCTCTTCCTTTAAGTGAAACAGTATCATTATTATGTTTTATCCCACTGGATGATAATGGAATTGACATAATAAATATTTGAACCAGATAAATAAATTGATATCGATCATATGTTATTGCTTCTTATTTCTTTAGATAGTGGGATATCTATGATTTATTTGTTTAGCTATTCGTTCTTGATGGAAATTGGTAATGAACGTAAACAAAAATTAATTTATAATTGTTTGGTTAGAAGATAATGAGGCATATAAATGAATTTGGTTCTCCCTGTTGTAATTTGATGTTAATCAAATTAGCGCATTAAGCATGTTTAATTATTTTTGATAGCTTAATGATTAGGTTTCCTAAATTTGGAACCTATATATAATTCCTTTAAGGGTTATGAGTTACCCTCTTGATTGTTAAAGGGCCAAGATACCAATTTTTAAGATATTTGTTTTCCTGCTACTTGTGTTGTGATGTGAGCCTGGATGGATTTTGTGGTATGTGGGGGCATGGAGACCTTTGGTTGTGGTAGAAGATGATTCTTAGAGTGGAGAGATCCATTGATTTATGCATTTTGGTGTCGAGGAGGATACCAAGGATGATGGAATGTGATGGATGGGATTATTGTATTCTTGCTGTTTCTTATTGGTTGATTATCTTTTTTACTTTTCCCCACTTCTCAAGGTAGCTGGTCTTACTTACCCTTCTTTCAAAAGAGGCGAAGTTGCGTGGGGTATGACATGTGCTTTCCGTGTTTAGATTCTCATGGGAGGATGGGTCTACACTCTTTATATAGGTGACAAAGACTCGATGGGTAGTACATATACTCACCATGTTGATCCCCCTTATGTTAGTAGCATATAATTTCATTCTAGAATGCCTGTAAATATGGGAAAGTAATTCTATAATGAAAAATTGAATAAATGATGGTAACCCATGGGGTTGGAGCTTGCTGGAATGAAATTCCCAGGTTATAATTTTAAAGTTACAACAGACTTTGTGTGTTTACTATACCCTCGGTGCTGGTCGCCAACTCAGGGCCTACTGAAGGCGGGACTCAGGGGTCATTATCTCCCTTCTCACATTGTTGACCCAGGAGGGGTACACTTTGTGTGTAGGGGGTCGTGACAATAATCCTTTATCAACTCCATTCATCTCATTTGTCTCATGCTCAACTATTTATAAATAAATATTTACTTAAAACTTTTATATTCAATATACATTTCATACTTGGATCTATATAAATGTTGTATCCAAATTTTTAAATCATAAATCACAATATCTAATTCCAAATCATGTGTAGGAGAATCTAGTTCATTATGAATTCATTTATATGAATCATAAGAAATTACCCAATCATTTTCTATTATGAAAAAACTGAGTCCCTTAAATGAATCATCACTATAGATGACAAAGTCACCATTCCTTGAGGGAAAATACAAAACTAGATAATTATTTCATATTATTTTTAGTTCATGAAAACAGTCATCATATTATTTTATCCAAATGAATTTAACTACTTTTTGAGTTAACTTAGTAAGTGGGATAGATAATCATGCATAGATTTTAAAAAATCACTAGTAATATCTTTCTAAGCACAAAAAAATATGAATTTTTGTAACATTTATTTGCCTTGTCCATTCATCAACCACTTTAGTTTTAGAAGGATCAACTGTTATGCCATATTTATTTATGATGTGTCCAAGGAATGAAATTTTCTACAACCAAAAATTAAATTTTCTAAACTTTCCATATATATATTTTTTCTTTCAGGGTTTTCTAAAAAATCCTTAAATATTTTTCATGATCCTTATAATTTTTTGAATAAATTAAGATATCATAAATATAAACAACCAAAAACTTATCCAAATATTAATGGAATACTGTATTCATAAGATCCAAAAATATAGCTAAGGTATTTGTTATCACAATGGGAATGACTACAAACTCATAATTCCCATATCTAGTCTGAAAAATGTTTTTAGAATGTCATCCTCCTTTACCTTTAGCTGATTTTACCTGAACCTTAGGTTAACCATTGAAAAATAATGATCTATATGAATATGGTTAAATAAATCATTGATATGAGGAAAATGATAATTATTCTTTCTAGTGATGTTATTAAAATATCTATAATCAATGAAAATCCTCATAAAACAGCCTTTATTTTTAACAAATAAAACAGTAGAACCCCATGGTGAAGTACTATGATGAATGAAACCATTATCAAGAAACACATGAAACTTCTTTTTCAATACCAAAATTTATACTCTAGCTATTCAATAAAGGGGTTTTGAAATTGGATTAGCAATAAGAACTAATTCAATAGCAAATTTAACTACCTAATCATGTTTAAAACTGTGCAACTCATTAGAAAAAACATCCATGTATTATTCTATTACCAACACATCATTAATCTATATTGTTCCATTATTCTCTATAATATGCGTAAGATAAATTTTGTTTCCATATTTTAATATTTTCTCATATTATTTATATGTTATAATAGTTATGGTTTCATTTATATAAAAAATTGAAAATCTTTCTA
This sequence comes from Viscum album, assembly GCA_963277665.1. Lineage (NCBI taxonomy): Eukaryota > Viridiplantae > Streptophyta > Magnoliopsida > Santalales > Viscaceae > Viscum > Viscum album. The sequence goes on from OY728148.1 coordinate 168,805,855, forward strand.
AAAAATAACAACCATTTCCCTACAATTTATCTTAGCATAGTAAATAGAGAGCCAATACATACCTAGAATAACATCAAACTGTACCAGGGGAAAGAAAATAAGTTTTTCAGGTAAATAATTTCCACAAAAAATTATAAGAAGTTCTTCCATTAATAATACCCCCTTTGTTTTTACGATAAGTTAAGGATCCATTTCTTGAGATGGAATTTACAATTTAGTACAAAATTTATTAGAAATGAAAGAATATGTAGACCCAAAATTAAAAAAACATTAGAATAATATTAATAAACAAAAAAATGTACTTGATACCATTTAGATTGATTTCAAAACATATGTTGTAGTAGCTACAAAGGATTTCACCAAACCTTTTTATTTTATTCTAGATACTTCCCATCATTTGGGTTCTTCTTAGGACATGCATGTTCATAATGACCCATGTCATTAAATTTAAAACATTTAAATTCATGTTTATCATAATTTTCCTTAACAATACCATGATATTTTTTATTTCATTTATGAGCCATATTCCCCATATTAACACATTGGAAGCACTTACCAAAATTTAAAAGTTATTCCCCAGTGTGTTTTTACCACAACTATCATAAAACTAAAACTTAATTTTCTTACCATCAGGTTTATTTGATCCATTATTCATTTTTTATTTCTATATGGAAATATTTTTATACTGATTTTTAAAGTACACATGATTATCAGAAAACTCTATTTCAACCTTCTCATAAAATCACACAAGTTTCTCATAAATTTGTAATTAATGCAAAGCCAATTCCATTCAATATCTTGGATTCAATCCTAAGTAGAATAGATTAATCTTAATATTATGATCATGGATAAAATTTGGGACATACCCTTCTAATCAGGTGAATTTTACTTCATAAAAAAGTACATAATCTTCCTCTCTTTTTTTAATTCCAAGAATTTATTTTCCATCCTAAGTATAATAGCTTTTGGAATTTATTTCTCAAGGATTATATTCTTATAATCATCCCATTCCAAGATATCGAACTCTTCAGTTTCTTTAGTATTCTTAACCATTTCCTCTATTTATCAACTTCACCTTCAAAATGGTAAATAGAAATATTTAACTTTTGACGATCCCAACTTCCCATGAAATAAAATATATTTTCTAGGGATTTAACCCATCCTTGAGCTACCACTAGTTTAGAAGATCCACTGAATGTAGGAGGGTGTTTTCTTATAAAACATTCCACTATCGACATAAACTATAGGCATGTTGTTTTATGATAGATCTAATTGATATTTGGCATGGATACCACCACCATTTATATAATTTTTCAACTAACCCATCATAGTACCAAACTGATCTATTTCAATTCCAACCATTATAGGTTGCTGATTTCAAATTATATAACCCCCTTGGTGCCTTCCTACTTCATATTCCTTGTTTCCTCTATGGAAAACCATTCTGAACAGACATAGTTTAGATGAAACAACATGAAAATCTTTATATTTTACATCATTTTAATTTAACCATAAAGTAAAATCTTTTAAGGTAATTCTATTAACATTATCCTAAACTATAATGTTTTATAAACTTTGATCTGATACCAACTACAAGGACATGGACTTAAAAAATTCACATTCCAGTGAATTTAAATAGGACTTTACTTCCTTACATTCCCAAAGAAAATTTATGTTAATAGTTTTATAGAGTTTGGTCACAAATCTTACATAACAAACCCATATATATACAAAGTAGAATTTTCTACTCAGTATCCTTTTTTCTATAATATAATTTGTTAAAAATTAAACATGTTTTATTTTCATGAAAAATAATATTGACTTTTTTCTTGACTTATTATATTCACTTACCCATCATTAAGCACTATAAAATATTTTAAAATGTGGTACTATAAAAAAAATCTTAGTAGGGGACATAAAAATAAAGTAATAAACTGTTAGTCCTTGAATACTTATAAAAATAATCCTTTTTCAAAAACAAAATTTGGGCTCAAAATAAACATGTTCTTAAAATATATTTCACCTTGTTTTCTTGAATATTTTCATAATACATATCTTAATAAATATTAGAGGAAAAAAAACTCATAAATATTTCTTTGAAATTATGAAAAAATCAGAATAACTTTTTTACAAAGTTATATCTTTTAACCTTATAAAGTATCATGTACTTTCCTTTACCCTGTGAAATACAAATATTTTTATAAAACACATGGAAAACATAGATAAATCCCATAGTTAACTCAAGGAATCATCTTACTTACACATGGAATAACTATCATGGTTATACATGGAGGAACTATCATAGTTAAACTTGAAATAACCATCATGATTATACTTGGAATAGCTATTGTAGTATATTCCCATAATCTTTTTTAAGAAACCTAATCAGTTAATATCATCCCATATTTGGAATAAACGTCATAATATTTTCCCATATTCTCTTTTGAGAAACATAATCATTTAAATATATCCCTTTAACCAATGCATTGGAGATCTATAATGGGCTCAATCACCTTTGGTTATAATGAAACTACCCGTACTCATAAATAGCGCCCAAGAACCATAAAGGGAATCATTTTCTTTGAAAAGAACCATATAAAAATGTATATAAAACTTCAAATATAAAATTATTCATGATGATAGGAAAATATTTTCATTTTTTTATGTTAAAAAAAATCCTTTCATATTTCTGTCAAAAATTCACAAAGTACCTTGTTTGGAAAGAAATAAAAAGTTTCCTTTAAAACCATTTTATAAGAATTCAAACATGGGTATTTATGACTTTAAATAATCATATAAGAATAGTAATACTGTTGTTTAGATGATTTTTAGAAAATAATCATATGGACATGGAATAAAAAGAGTGTTTTAAAAAAAATTATGAAATATTTTGAAATTAAACCCCCTTACCTTGAATCCATCTCGTCACATACGTTCTTTATTTTCCTCGTCATTAGAAAACCTTATTTAATTAACACCTTAAACCCTATAAAGTTTGTATTATGATTAAAAAATGACTCCAAAATGAGAGTATGGATTATATTAAGGGATTTGGTAAGGTATTGGATAAATAAAATAGTATTTTAAGTATGAAGAAATGAGAAGAAGAGATGCAGTTTTATAAGAGAGTGGAAGGGAACTCTGAGAATGTTTCAAAATAATAAATTAATATAAATATTTTTTTAATTTAAAATGGATCCAAACTAATTTATTTAGAATATATGTTAAGTATGGATCAAAATAATATCATCCATAAAAATTATGTAAGTTTTTATCACATTTTTAATCATATCTTTTTATTTTAACCCCTCATTAACCCCTTTCAAAAATACCATGAAAACAAGGACTTTTACTCTTTGAGGGTAACTATATTCACTACAAATAGACAAAAATCCCATTAGTGGACCATGGTTGATATTAGAAACCATATCATAATAACTTGTAAAAATATAATATTTTTATGAATTTTATATCATTTAATAAAATATTATTTATTATAATATATCATTAATGCCAATTTTTAGAACTATTCATTAATTTTATTTTAATAACATCTTGAAAATAGGTAAAATTCAAACCAAATATCTTAATACATCTGTAAAATATCATTTTAATCTAGAAAATTATTATATAATATTAATTATCTAAAATTATATTTCATTTAATATTTTTAATATCATTTATTTTATTTTTCCATTAATTGAATAATTAATGCATTAGCATTGTGTAAGAATTTAATGTAATAATTTAATTACTAAAATTTAAAAATAAATTACCAATATTAATATATACCATTTATATTTTAAAATAGTATTTATATCTGAACATATCCTCTGGTTATCCCCATGTAAAAAATATTATAGTTGTTAAAAACTAGGGTGTTACATTTTTAAAATTTCATTAAATAAATTATTATAAAGTTAAAATCTCATCAATATGGTAAAAGGATATATAACCAAAACTTTTATGAGTATGGATGAAACATTATAATCAAATAAAAGTAAGGCATATTTTAGGTTCATTTTATAGTATTTATCAATTTATTTTTAACTTTAATTACCCGATTTATGCATTTCCATGGTAAAACAATTACTAAGGTTACTATTCACATTGACCAAAAATAAAAGTAAACTATTTAAAAAATTTGTTCCTCATAATTCCAAAATATGGTATCCATTTTAAAAAACCCAAAATATAAAATCAGAAGAATTTAATATAAAATTAAACTACAAAACATAATAAAAAATAGTTTTTCAGAAAAATTCCATTTTTAAGTATAAATTTTTTTTTTACTAAAGTAAAGTATAAAATTAATTTAAAAAACCATAATTTTATTATTATAAATCAAAAGTAACTAATTAAATTTTAAAAATATTTCAAAATAGATTTCTACATTATAAATACTTAAAAAATAAAGTTTTCAATAAAAAATTATATTTTCACCATTCATTGAAAGACAAAACTTTTCATGAAATCCTAAAAAATTATCTTAAGATAATTTTTACATACATAATTTAGAAATTAAGTTTATTTTTTTAAAATAAAGTTTTATAATTTTAAAATCAATACTTTAAATAAAATCATATAACACATAAAAATCCAACCTGATTAGAAATAATTTTTTTCCTTTTGACCGAATAAATTTTTTAATATTTTTAAAATGAATATAACTGCATAAAATATTTCTAATTAATATCTGAAATTGTTTTATATAAAATTTTTCTAGGATTCTACAGTTAAGCTTGAGTATCAGGATGTGTTTCTGTATTATGGATGAGATGAGTTGGGATGTGTGATGGTGACCCGAGAGACGGGTTAACCTAGGTTTATGAGTTCCCTTAGATATTTAAGGCACATGTAAGTGATTTTGTTAAATATTTAGTCATGGTATATTCTTTAGGTTTTTCGTATGGGCATGGATACTTATTGAGTTTTGCGATGATGAGATTTTTAAGTGCTAGAACTTTGGTATCGAGGTAGAGTCTTGAGGGAAGGATTAGTAGGGAGACTTACCCTATTATTTTATGATTCACTTTATATAGTGTGGTGAGAGTGTGGGTAGACACATGGAAAATGCGAAAATTCCCAATATGGTTGGAAAACATTCAATATACTCAGAGTAGGTAGAATACCTATTTTGAAAAGGAGTTCCATGGGTTCTTCTAGATAGATGTGGCTTACATTCCATGGAAAATGGTATGCCTATTTTTGATGACATGAAAATCATGGGAGTGTGCATTGAGTATCATGATAGAGTTATATAGGAGTGATGACTATTGTTTTTTTATAATATCAAGGTAGAAATCACACGAGAGGTAAACAATGTTGGTTGGAATTTGAACTATGTGGAAAGGGAGTATGCACCCATTAGGTTTAAATAATATCTATTTTCTACACACTAGTTTTATGTGGATTCTATAAAATATTTAATTGATGAATGGCCATGCATGGGTTGAGGACAGATGTTCATGGATCAAGGGGAGTGAAACATGTTGAATTGTGATCAGTGCATTGAGGTTACACTCGAGGAGCGGTATAACCATATAGTGGAGAGTGAACTACAATAAATTTTATCATTTTTAAATTCATTATAATTGACTTTATTTTATTCCATGGGTGGTTTTTCTGTGATCCAGGAACACATGAAAAGTTATATTTTAGAGTAGCACTTAGGTTTGAGTGGTTTTCACCATGTATAGTCATTAAATTTGGTGATTGAAAAAGTGTGGGCCGTGATGATCCATAATTTAGTTTATTAGAGTGATGATAAAGAAACACTTATAGTGGGGAGCATAATATCAATTTAAATGTCACAAATATTATAATAGAAGTGATGTGGGTGTAGTGAAATTGATAATTAAACTGTATTTTTATAAAATTATAGGATGGTGATATATGACACCGAATTCAACTGGATTCCTTAGAGAACATTAAATGTGAATCATGATGTGATATTGTATTGAGTTTAAGAATTCTCCTTGGGATCAAGGTTATTTAGAAATGGTTTTAATTTGATTAGGTAAAAAATGAATCATGCTCAAAGTGGGGAATGATAGAGATTTTTGTTAAATGAAAATTCAACTTGGGAATCACATAAAGTGTTGCGTACATACATTGGTGTGGGTGATTGTATTATAATGGGATGCCTCAGGTGATAATGGAATCATTATTGAGTAATTTGGAAGTGTGTCAGTGGATAAGATAATAATATATGAGACTGGTCATCCAAAGGAGGTCGGACCAGTGGTGTTGCATATAATTTTAAGTGGTGGTCTAGGACCCACACTGGTTGTGTCCTTTTGGATATGGCATGTATGTTTTTTGAGTTAGCTAGGTATTTTTGGGGAAAATAAAATTCGGTTGTGTTATTCTTGGATGGTGGATGCATGTCATATTTGGATTGGAAATGAGAATTAAGAGTTAGTACTGGAATTTTATAGGCTCTATCATGTGTGTTGAGGTGCAGTGTGTTGGGGACTTTGCTGAGTAGGTTAGTGGACCACCAAAAAATGTTGCCGTAGACAATTTGGATGGGGGTAATGAACCATGGTTTGGAATTAACCCTCATGGATTAATGCTTATGGTGGGTACCTCTATATATTCGATGGTCAGTTGGATGAGGAAACCTTGTATCATGACCCCTCCCACCAATGAGTACCCCTCTTAGGCCAGTAATGAGAGAAGGGAAATAATGACCACTTGAGTCCCACCTCTAGTAGGCCCTGGGTTGGTGACTATCACCAAGGGTATAATAAGCATACATATGTTAGGCATTAACATTTAAGAGAACATGTGGAAGTACGAGATAAGATAGATACACTAATAAAAAACTTCTCAGACATATATATGAAAGAAATCTCAAGTGAATACATGTAATGTCTTAAAATATTAAAACAACTGAAAGAGAAAATATAAGTACCAAAAACATAAAAATGGAAGTGACTATAAATCCCAAAAATCTCCTATAAAAATATAAGCTAGTAATATCTAGCCCGATCTCCAACCTACTATAGCTGACCTGATTTTTTTTATATACATGGGGTGAGCATAATAGTATACTTAGTAGGATCCTCCTATGATCATCTAATAAAAATATAAACAAAGAATGCTAAAGCATAGTGAATAATAGTGAAACTAACTCATCACCTAATTAGTTATGCTATGTTTCCAGCCTCACTATGGATAACACTCACCAAGTATCTCATACATGATATAAAATAATTTAATAATGAAACATCAAGAGTTCCCCACTCCTCCCTACCTTACTAGTTTTCCACTCTTCCCCAACGTTGCACGTCCTGATCCATCTCTTTTCAAAATAATCCAACCTGTATACACCTAGGATATGTATAACAACATGCACCTTATGAATCACATCATCACATCATACCATATCACATCATAATATAGTAACTGGGTAGCTTTTGGGATCCATGTCAACCCATTCGAAGCGTATTATACAATGGGCATTGCTCAAGCCATCATAACCCATATCCCAAGCTAGGTAACTCAAGTTATCACAACCTATACACATCATACCTGTAATAATAATTTTTATACTATATCCAATGAAACATATGTGTGAAATAACCACAAGAAATAAAATCCGTCTACACATATATATGGAAAAAATAACCACCATGCATAATAGCACATATAAATACTAAGAGAAGAGAGGAGGACTAGAGGGGGTAGTCATCCATCCATTCTCCCATCAAGATGTTGGGGAAAAAAACTCCTAGATTGCACTAGGTTTTAATATCCCTAACCGAAATGGGTGGGGTAGCATATGAAATCACAAAATATACATGATATAATATAAATCACAACCATACAATGGGAATAACCTAGTACTAGACTCAACAATAACTAACATCTCTTAGACTCCCATCATCCACTGATAAGACCATATATCCTAAAAGCATATAATCATTTAAAGATTTACATAAAATTAATTTCTATTCATTGAACAATTCACTTTATGTTAACTAATTCATTATCAATTAATTAACCATAAACATTATTATCCATCAATTCATGTCTATGCCCTCCAGGCATAATCTAAACAATGTCTACAATTTCTTAAGAGTAACATCTTATTTTTATTCCATCAAGAAAAAAAAACATGGGTTAAATGTTTATTAAACATTATTAACTTTCCATAATCCAGGTATTCTAGGAAAACCATCTTGATAAACCACCCAGAGGAAACATTCAACAAAGAACATCCATCCACCTCAAGTAGTGGGAAAAAATGCAGATAAAAAAAGAAACCTAGACATTGGACATCAAATAGATTTATATCACATAAGAATCCAAATTTATCACATCAATGGGAAAGCACAACTTCTACCTATTCTAACCACATTTGATGACATTTTTGACACCCACGTGCATATACCGATGAATATTTCTATCACTAGTGTCAACTATTTCCACATCATCTGGGCCTCCCTACCTCATATCACATCAGCCATCCCACACAAATCCATCTCGGGTTCATATCACATAAAAAGGCTCACATACAAAGTATATCATAAGGTAGAAAGCAACAAACATAATCAATATGGAAACTTGGCCGTAAAACAAGGCATCCAACTTTCATTGGAAAAAAATCTCTCATGGATCCTAATACAAAATATTCAACCTATATAAGAAAACACGCAATATTAGTCCCAAATATTTATCTTTAGAAAAGAACCAGTTTTTATTCCATATTTAATTAACTAATTCATTATTCATAAGTTCCAACTATGGTAAACCTAAGGAATCAACTTTATTAAGTTACCACAACATGCTTCTCAGCATAAAACTAGTTTCATTAAACTGTGAAAAGAACCATTCTACATTAACATCACTTTTTATTGTTATCATCAACAAGATTTATCATGCTTCTATTTCTTTATCAATTTCATTAACACATGCAAGATCACATTCAATTAAACATGGAAATTGAATCAATTTGATTGTGATCAAATTACAAGGAACATTAGATTCAATAAAAAATGCCTCTTATTTTATTCTTAATCCAACCAATTAATAATTATCGGCTATAAATTATTTGCAATTTTCTATCAAGAACAAAGTACTAATCCATATAATAAAAAAATATGATAACAAAAATAGTATAGATAACACACTATCTAGAAAATCAATAGGAAAACCATTACTACGGTATAAAACATAAACATGCAATTGCTATCCAATTATTTACTAATTTGGTTCAATAATTATTAGGTTAATTCCATTACTATCAAAGGTATAAAGTAGGCTAAATTTACTATTATACATAAATAAATAAGAGAAGAAATTATTCCTCTACCTCAAAGGTGTTAACATTATTCACACGAGAATAGGAAAAAATTGTAGATATAGATCACCCTCTTATAATAGATGCATCCCTCCAAGAAAACCATGACACAACCTCACCAAAAAATAACCAAGAAAAATATATAAAATAAAAGGAGAGAAACTGACATCACCTGTAAATCTTAAGAGGGAGGATCCCGATCGATGAACCATGAGAGAAAAGGATAGAACGTACCTCATATCACCACATATAAATTATGGGAAGCCTAGAATTGATCCCTATCTAATGGATTATAAAACTCCCAAAGAGGGGGATGATTTTCACCTAGATTTTGGTAGAATGTACATAGGGTTTGAGAAAACCTAATTCACTACAGGTTATAAAGCATTCTATCCATGAGACGTTTATGATGTAAATCATCCATTTACATTGTAAATGTGTCAAATTTTATGTTTTGATGAAAAATAAGTGGCCTAAACTATTTTGAATAATAATTTATTTAAGTTATAAATATACTATTTATTATTTAATGTCCATGGGACACATAACACAATCCACAACCCACTTACATTATAAAACCCTCCTATGTTTTAAACCAATACTTTCACCCAAAGTTCTTCATGCTTCCGGATTTTATCATCCAAACACCACTAGACCCCACTAATCCTCTTCCAAGCATCATGGGATTTAGAATCATGAAAAAGGTTATACTAGACACATCTATTAACATACATCATAAACCAATCAAAACATTCTCATCCTTGAGAATTAAAAACAAAATCTAGAGGGAAAGAAAGAGAAAAGGGGTCTTCTGAATGACCAATCCATGAGATACCACTCAGGAATCTCACCATCATAGGAGATCAACCACCTCATCAAAGTAATATGAAAAAACCATGATATTGTAACAACCAGATCCTAAAAATTATCCTGGGTGAGATATCTTTCAATAGAGTGTAAAGCTACATCAAGGAATCAAGATAGAACTATCTTATAAACCCGAGATGTCATCATACACAAAATAAAAAAAACATAATAATAGAAGATATAAACATGAAACAAATTAGGGTACTAATTTCATATCTATGAATCATATTCCTAAGTACTCTCCTACACACCACCATGATGCCATAAGGCATGAACCGTTGGAATAAAACACCCATGAAAAACCTTCTCCTGGTGGTCTTGGATCTCAATAGGCCACTACTCAAAGGTCTCATCATCATCAACATCAATATCACACCAATTAAGGATGTGAGAGACATCATGAATTTATCAAAAGATTTGTGACACATGAAAAACATCATGTATCTGACTCATCTGTAAGGGAAGTTCTATCCATTATTCCATAACTCCAACATGAGCCAAAACCTCAAAAGGACAAAAAAACGTATGATGAATCTTAATCCAATGAAAAAAATTTCACTACTCGTGATGATAATTCACCTTTAGGAACATTTGATCTCTAATGTTGAACACTAGAGGCCTACTTCTATGGCCAATATAGGATTTACGATGATCTATTATTGCCTTCATCCTTTTGCAAATTACCTAAACCATCCACATTGTATTCTATACTAGTTACAGTATAAGAATTTTTGTCTCTCTGACCTTAGTCCATCATAATGGTGAACATAAAGGTTGTCTATACCAAGACCAAAATGGTACCATACTAATGGTTGAGTGAAAGCTGTTATTGTAAGAAAACTTGACCGAAGGAAGGTTCCTTATCCAAAAACCATCAAAATATGATGCACAAGAATGCAACTATCTTCAAGACTTGTGATAGTCCTATCCATCTAACCATCCATCTATAGATGAAAAAACGTTCTAAGGCATAAATGAGAGACAAAATTACATTAGAGGTCCATCCACACAAAAAAGATAAAACAAGGATCTCGATTAGATATGATCAGCCTCGGGACACCACAAAGTCTTACCACCTCCTCCATATACTTCCTCAATGAAACCTTTACCAAGTTAGACTCCCTGATCACTATGAAGTGGGATGATTTCATCAAATGACCCACTATCACCCATGATCATGGATGGATCATTCATCACACCAAAAAACATCAGAACCAACTTGTAATTCCCATGAAGACAATAAAAATTGGTCTTTAGAATATACTAATACTTCACCAAAATTTTATGACATCCTAAAATGTGACATCCTATATAGAACCTTGATGCCATAGATCATCGAGTTATACACACAGCTCTAACTACCCAAAATGTGACATCCTATATAGAAAGATTGATATAGGAGACACCCTGAACTGTATCTCAATCCCAAAATAGATCTCCCATCAAGGGTGTACCATTAAAACCTCAATTTTAAATACATTAGGGTACTCTTACACAACACTAAGATACACTGACTATTGAACCTCATATGATCTTAGCATAATCCCGACCATCAAGGATGATATGGATATAAGATGCCTATTATCTGAGGGTCTCTCTCACCAATGAGAACTACTAGTTATCCTTCTACATCATAAAAAAATACCTTACACCTGAAGAAATCCATGATATCCTACACCGAATACAACCATTTCATGATTATGATGATGTTATATGGCTATATCCATAAACATAAGAAGTATCCCAATTAGCGGTGCTTCCCCATCACTAGATCACAATATTTACATACTTCATACAAGTCATATCAAACTCCAACTTGAGTAGTAAATGAATAGGGGAAATGAAACCTTTCTACCTCAAGTCCCAAATCATGGAAAAGGGATGGAGATATGAAAGAGTTCATAGCTCCTAATTCAAATAAATCATGCACCCTTTTAGAAAACAAAGATTACCTCTAATGAAATCTAGATCACCTAGCACTGTTAACGCTAAATCATGAAGCTAACCAAAACCTACTCCATTTCCTCTATGACCCTTATCTTTACCACCTATGTATACATGATCTACTCTTTGGAGATTAGGTGCTTCATATGTCTGTCCTTTACATGCTCTGTCTCTTCTCCACTGATCCTGAACCAAAACACCCTACTGCTACTACCTCAGATGAAAATAACTCAATGGAGGAACCTAGAGTGGAACACCTACTGCACAATGACTACTAAAAATGGTTGGGAACTCTTTACACTAATGAACTTGTACTCCATAACAAAAACATGGGTCAAATCCCTTGGCAAAGGTATGGTAGATGACACTCCCAAATAAATGAGAGGATGAGGGTTGTGACCTACCCTTGTTTTTCTAAAATCTCTTATGTACAAGAAACATGGATCACTGAACAAAAAATTTTCTTTACGAGGAATACATATGACTCCCATCTCATGGTAATCTTGTTTGGGCCATCGACCTCTCAATAACATCTACTCTCTATAGTACATCAAAACACGTCTTCATTATAAACAGAGTAACCTGGTGCTAGATCTCTAGATGGAAAGCATCATCAAAATTCCTCACCATGGCCTCCTAATCAGATAGTATGTATGAAGAATAACACAAAACGGTCCTAACATAGATATTGAAATCCCATACACTAGAATTCCCATGTAGAAAGTTAAGAAGATCCTAGATACTAGCCACATTCACAGTCAAAGAAAGAAACTATTCTCAAAATTGGTCCCTGAACTTCTCCCATGATACCACTGACTCCTTACAATCCCTAGGGAATATGAACCACCACTACCTTAATTACCCAAGAAGCATATTTATAACTAATGAAACCCAGTGATCCTTCTAAACATGGATTGAACCAAAAATTATATCAACCTCATCCAACCAGTATTCTGTGACTAAATTTGAAATAGATCCCTCAATTCTAAAAAAAATGAAATTGAAACTCTTAGAGTTTCCTTCAATAAGTGTTTTAATCATTTAAATATACTATATGATGATCAGATGGATCAAAAATTTGAACATATTCAACATAAATCTAATGAAGATGAAAACCTAGATCCATACCTACAAAATAAAAAAATCTTTAGGCTCCTAAACCTAGAATATGTAATGTATAATATTAAGTAATTAATTATTTCATTTTATTTCATTTATTGTGTATCTCATCACAAGTTATACCCATTTCAAACACAAGTGAAAAGAATAATGATGCATGATCCTTTCCTAGGTCTCTACCCTACAACTAGTATCATTTCATCTACCAGACATAGTAAAATTAAAGTTTTGTGTATCAGATCAAAGGGGGAAATAAATAACTGTGTCTTAACTAGTCTCTAGTGTTTACATTGATTACTCAACTTAGATAACACCATTTCCCTAACACCCATGCAATATAAACTATGAATAACTCCAAAATCTATCCTATCCCTCAGCCTGAACCTTTTATACCACTCTATCATGACACCCTCTCCCCAAGGAGTACCCCTCCTAGGATGGAAATGAGAAAATGGAGATGGTGACCACTTGAATCCCTCCTCCAGTAGGTACCGGTTGGCGACTATCACTGAGGGTATCATAAGCATAAATATGGGATAAATTACCCTCTAAGAGAACATGTAGAAGTGATATATACTACAGATATTCCAATCATCACCTACTTAGACATATATATGAAATAAATCTCAATTATACACATGTAATTTTATACAGTACTAAAGAAACTGAAAAGAAAACTACAAGTACCAAAAAGTTAAACTCGACAGTGACCAGGATGCCCAAAAAACTCTTAAACCACAAGATAGTAATATCCATCATGATTTACAACCCAATCCTTCTAGCCTAAAAACATTTTTTATATACATTGGGTGAACATAATAGTATACTCTATAGGATCCTCCTTGGAGACTCTCGTGTAAAAGATAAAGAAAGAATGCTAGAAAAAAATGAACAACAATGAAACTAACTTGTCACCTAAATATGTATAATATGTTCTCAACCACACCATGGGTAACTCTAACCATGTATCACATAAAAGAGAGAATATAATATAATAATGAAACATAAATGGTACCCCGCTCCCTCTTCAACATTGGTTTCCCACCCTTCCCCAACATCGCACGTCTCGTACCACCTCTCTCCAAAATAATCCACCCTGTAGATACCAAGGATAAGAATAAAAACATGCACCTCATTCATCAAATTATCACATTATCCCATATCAATTCATTATATAGCAACCAGGAAGTTTTTGGTATCCACCACAACCCGTATGACGCATATCATACAATGGGTATTGTACCTCTAGCCATCACAACCCATACACCAAGTAGGGTACCTCAATACATCACAACCTATACACATCATAACTTTAATAATATTTTGGATACTATATCTTAGGATACATTTTTTTAAATAATAAAAATACATTACAAACCTCTACACACATATATGGTAAAACTAACCACTATGCATAATCGTATTTATAACAACCAATAGAAGAGAGTGAGGCTAGAGGGTGTAGTTAGCCATCCATCATATCATCAGGATATTAGGGTAAATATCCACATAGAATATATAGGACATAATATAGATCACAACTACACTATAGACATAACCTAGTTTTATAATCAACTACAACTAATATTAATCTAACTCTAAACTTCTACTACTAAGACCATATATCCTATTAGTGCACAAGAATTTGAAGAGATACATTAAATTAACTTATTTTCATTGAAAAATTCACTTTATACAAGTTGATTAATTTGATATTAATTAACTATTAACATTATTATTCATCATTCCAATTCCATTCCCTCCATGAATAATCCAAACTGAGTCCATGATTTCTCAAGAGTAACATCTCATTTTCATTCCAACAAGAACCAAACCAATGGGTTAAACATTTATTAAACATTATTAACATCACTTAAACTAGGTACTCTAGGAAAACCATCCTAAGCTACCAACATGAGGGAACATGAAACCAATAACATCCAGATGCCACAAGTGGTGGGGAAAGTAATAAAAATAAAATAAGAAACCTGACCATTGTCCATTAAATAGATTCATATAATGAAAGCATTAGACTTTATCCCATAAATGGGTAAACCATACTTTAAAAATTACAACCATCTCTAGTTTGATCCCTGAAACCCACATGCATATCCTAATTCATCTCTCCATCACTGGAGTTAACTGCTTCCATATCATCTGAGACCCCCTTCTCTAAATCACATCAACCATCATAGGTTCATCCATCCCAGGATCATATAACAAAGCAAGGTTAACATCCATATCACATCAGAAGGTAGTAAAAACAAGAATAATCAATATGGCTACTTGGACCTAAAACAAGGAATTCATCCTTCACATGAAAATAATTTCTCATGATTCCAAACACAATACATTTAACCTTTATAAGAAAATGGGCACTCTTGATGATGATGATTTACCTTTAGAAAATAATAAGTTTTTTTCCATCTTGAATTAATCAATTTATTATTCATAGGTTACAACTATAGGAAACCTAATATATCTACTATAACAAGCTATCACAATATGATTCCTTACATAAAACCAGTTTCATCAAACTATGTGATGAATCATTCTAAACTAAAATGATTTTTTATTATCATCAATATAAATTAACATGTTTCAGGTCTTTAATAAATTACATTAAAAAAATGGAAGATCATATTTAATTATAAATAAATATTATATCAATTTGATTATCATAAAATTACAAGGGACAATAGGTTCATTTAAACATGTCCCTTATTTAATTATTAATCCAAAAAATTAACAATTACCTTTCCATCAAGAAAAATATTCTAATTCATAACATATAAAGCATGATAAAAAGAATAGTATAGATAACACCCTATCTATCAAAACAAGAGGCAAACCATTATCATGGTATAAAACATTGACATGAGATCACTATCTAATTATTTATTAATCTGGTTCAATAATTATTCATTTAATTCCATTTCCATATAAGGGTTAAACCATTATAACTTAATGATTGCATGTAAATAAATAGGATAAGCAATGAATCCCATACCTCAAAGGAATTAACTTTAATCACATGATAATAGAACAACATCACATATCCCAATCAACCCTCCCAAAATAGTTTCATCCCTCCAAGTATTCCATGCTACAACCACACCAACAAAAAAACAAGAAAACTTCATTAAAATAACGAAGAGAAACCACCATCACATTGGACGAAGAAGTGGAAATATCTATTTCAAAGAACCATGAGATAAAAGGGTATAATGTAGCTTTGATCACAGAAAATTAAACAAGGGAAGTTGATAATTTATCCTTATAGAAGGTTTTCCAAAACAATTGAAGATAGACCCATTGAATACTTATATTTTGAGAGAATGGTTGTAGGTTTTGAGAAAAATTGACATGCTTCAGGTTATAAAGTGCATTTCCTAGTGTAAATTTATATTTTAAATCATCCATTTACATCATAAATGTGTCAAATTTTATGTTTTTCTAAAAAACATGATGCCACAACCATTTTTACTCACAATTTATTTACTTTATAAAACATTGGGTTATGATATAAATTCCCTAGGAAACATAACAAAATTCACAAACCACTTACACCATAATCCCCTCTTATGTTATAAACCCATAATTATGGAGCATGTTCTCTATAATTCAAGCCTTTAGAAGAAAAATGACACTAAAAACCTTACTAAGCCTCTTAGAAGTATCACAAGATTTAAAAAAAATGAAAAGGGTCAGACTAGATGGGTATGAGCCTTTACACATTGGGTGTCTCAGGGTATACAATCTTATGTAATTCCATCTCAGTGTTTAATAATGGTGATGAGCATTGGACTAGGTTTTAGTGTTTGGGTATCTGTAATTAGAGGTTGTTTTGTGGATGTGTTTTTTGATTTTGGGGGAATAAAATAAATAGTGGATAGGGAATTGGTAGCCAAAGTAGGCTGGGTTATGTGGTTGGAAAATTACAGAGATTTCTTATAGATGAGAAGTGTTATGGTGGATAATTTTTAAAGTACTATGTCTATATTAAAATGAATTTTAAGAAGAAATTTGAATTTATAATTTTGTGTATTGGTCATTTTGAAAACCATGATTCAAAATGGAAATAAAAAGGTTAGAATACCTCAAAATAATTTTCTTGTATGAGGATTGATTCTTGATAGGAATACACGAGTCTTAGGAGAGTCATATGAGAGGCCAAGGTGTTTTCTATAGTCAGGACTATAACACACCATTGGCTACCAAGTGGCTATCGATAGAAAACCTATTGGCTATTATAACCACCAGTCAATCAATGACCTGATAAAAGATGGCCGATGGCCCACTGAAAAGTAATTGGATTCATACCAATGACATGGATGAGTGATTTTATAGGTATAATTACCATTATAACCCTATTTTTATTTTAAGGGGGCTCTTGCTTCCTCTTTAATGTGTACCAGGGGTGGAAAACCCTCATCCCCTTCCACCTTTACCCCTTGTTTTGGGTGTATATTTTGATGTGATTTGGTGATATTCGAGGTAAGTACCTCCTTAATTTGATATTTTATTTCCAACTGATATATTATTTTTAATTATGATTTCTCCCATCTTAGGATTTGGTTCTGATTCAACTGAAGCATGCTGGAATTGCCTAAATGAGATGGGGCTTCCTTTTTTTGCTTGTGATGTGGGATTCTGAAATTCAATATGAGCCTAGTTTTTCTATGATTCAACAATGTATATTCTTTTTATAAATTTCAAATATTTTCCCCATTTTTTAATTAAATTAATTATTATTTTGGTTCCATGTTTTAAGGATTTAGCCCAGATTGGTGTTGGGTGTCTACTATGGGGCTCCCATGGCTAGTTGGTCGTGATTTTGGTGGGATGAAGTTTCTTGGTGAGAATTTGATCGATTATGAATAATTAAATTGGTTTTTATTAAATAATTTTAAAGGAAAAAATTTATTAATTATGGATCGTTGCCTTGGGGTAGGGGTTTGGGTGATGATCTGGGCTTGGGTGGATCTTTGATGATCTTGGGAAGGCCTTAAAATATCCACCGACCGATGATTTAAAAAAGTAAAGTTTCATCTTGAGGTAGGTGGTATTTCTACTTGAGATATGGAATTTATTATTTGTTTATGGTGTATGAGATTTTTAGTCACACCACCAAAGGAATTGAACTATTTAATTTTATTTTTTTATTAATTAAAGAGTTTATTATAGTTTTAAAAGAAATGTCTCAAAATGAGTAATGTGAAAATGAAATTGAGAAACTTTTATAATGGACTTATGAATTACCTTTTGATGGATGAGGGCTTAACCTATTGTCTTCACCGAGTCACTTGAACCCCTTCGAGGGGTGGTATTAAATTGATTAATTTTTTTGATCTTAGTGAACCTATTGTAAGATCCCCTAGTGACCTACATGTTGAGATTCTTATTATCTGAGAATAAGTGGAAAAGTGGTTGGTCATGCTTGAGATATGGAATACCTTAGAGTATTTTTGGATTTTTTAGTTGAATCTAGGGTGAGTGATACTATAACTTTACTATATAATTTTATCCAAGGTGGATAAACCTAAGCCTGATTATGGATGGTTTTGGTGAGTGGACCAAACTTGAGAAATTTTGGTGTTTGAGATAAAACTTACATTATCTCTCTTGAGGGTTTCCACTTAGGTATAACCTAGATGAACCAAAAGGTTATGTTATGATTATGACCATGAATAGTGAAGTGATACCCTTGAGTAATGGGTGTTGGAACTAATATTTTATTGATTTGAAAAGGAGCCTAATCAGAGTGACTGCCTTTTTGTTGATTTAGGGTACAATAGTAGGTTCCCTATTTATAGAAAAAACCTAATTGGATGTTCGTTGATATGGGCATACATTATTTTCAGTCTCACCCTATAACTTGTGTTGATGTGTAAGCCCAATAAGGCTGAGATGATGGTGAATGAAATGGTAATTAAAAACAATTCATTGATGTGTTTTTATTTTATCTTGTTACCTAGTAATTAACCATTATGCTAGAACCATCATGATTTCCTGAGATGTTTGAGAATCACTTGTGGATGAGGATAAGACCTTAGGATAACTGAAATGCATGGAATATGGTCTCATGAAATATTGGTGGTGGATGGCTAGTTTGACTATCACCCAATGTATACGGTTGATTTAATAATGGATACCAAGAGGTGGTACCATTGATCTAACATCAGAGCTATGCGATAGTACATATACTGGAATTTCTAAAATTTTAGAGATTACTTTGATATAGTGAGACTATTATGAATGCCCAAAATAAAATGACCAAGAATAATGTGGGTTTTTATCCCCAAGAAATAATTTTATCCCCATGACTAGGACCCTGAGATTTGAATGGAAGCATATGGTATCATGTGGGTTCTTATCCCCAAGAAATAATTTTGAACATCCCAATAGTAACTATTTGATCCCCTCAATCGATGTCTAGGATACCCCTAGGATTGGGTGGATGCACCCATTTTCTTCTGCTGATGAGCTATCAAATGTGGATGTCTGAGTGAGTGACCATGGGATTCAGGATGGTATTCCCTACAATTTTCTAGTTTACCCAATAATTAGTTACACATGGATGTATAGAATTTCAAAGGGCCTTCACATTCCTAGGAATCATATGTGGACCTGGCAATGATGAAAGTCTAGGTACGACCATGGGGTTCAGGCCTTAGGGATTGTGGATGAGGGTTTATGAGTGGCCCCATGGATACTACTCACCATGATAGAGGAATGATTGTGGGATCCCTAGAGTGTTGATAAAGATCCCCCTATGAGATGATGGTCATTCTCATAGACATTTTAGCACTATATGAAGTAGGTATAGTCGACCATGGTCACAAATATAAGGATCAACAATGGTTCTATTTTTTTTATCACATACTATTTATTAATTATTTCCCAATGAGAATTTCAATTCCACATATCACTGTGTATATAGTTATATAAATAACCACGTTGGTGGTTTCCTATTTATTTTCATACTCACACCCAGCTTGGGCCTCCATTACACTTGAGTTCCAAAGTAGACCCACAACTATTTTTGTTTCAGGTTAGGCTACAACTCGATATTTATTGATAGAGTTGAAGTAGCACAGATTATTTTGGATATTATAGTGAGTTTAGGCTTATAGGTTTTAGTGGATCCTCATATTTTTTATTTTCAGTATTTATATGATCCTTTACTTATTTTGTGTATATGATCATACCAGGGGGAAATTGGTCTTATATTATTATAGAGTTCTTCCATTTTGTTATCTCATGTTCAATATATTTATTATTCTTCATAATCTATTGTGTATTATTCTTGGTCATTTTATTTTTACTTTGTGCTCTAATACATGGGGTATAATATCCACATGGTACCTCCTTAGAACCCTTCTGCTAGTTGACAACCTCTAGCATTTGGAGAGGCATGCTTGAGGTCACATGGAAGTCTGGAACATATACTATTTTGAATGATTTTGGCCTATGTGTTACATAAATAAATTCAATGATAGTGAAAATTAACTTTTAAAAACATTTCGTGTATCAGTAAAAACTTCCATAAAATAATTTTAAGAACATGGATATGGAAAACAAACATTGCTAACTTAAAATAAGAAATAAGTTCTGTATCCCTTACATGCAACTTACTTAAAGATTCATGATCAAACAAGATAAGAAATGTAAAATAGACTAGAAAAACCCAAGCACACCAAGATATGAATAAAATGACTTGGGTTTAAGATATTAGGATCATATAATTTTTCTAACGTAAATATAAACATAAAAAAATCCGGAAATAAAATGAGGATTCAGACCCAACCTTTTAAAAAATAATAATTATATCTTTATAACCATCCAAGTAAAGTTATGATGAATAATAAATTACATCGCTATGTGGAGACGTAGGCCCTATGCACACACAAGTGATATTTTAAATTTCCATAAGATGGAGAAGGAGATGAATAAGTGTTTGGAAATAAACATAATATATATATATATGTATATAAGATACCTATATTATTATATCATCATGGTTCAGACATAATTTATGAAGCTAGAATAATAAATAAAGTGAATGAACTCGGTTAATAATTATACCTATTCTTTAGAATCCTCTTTTGGATTACAACTTAATCCTTATTAGGATGGAACTAGTGAAATGAAAAAAAATCTAGGATGTGGGGAAGGAATATACAAAGGAATTTTTTCCGGTATTAGTCAAGATAAGTGGTTCAATGTTTGTGAATAAGAGTGGATAAGTTGTTCCATTTTGTAAGTGTGGTGGGTAGTAAACTTGTAAATACATGAAATATAAATACATAATATGTGTATAACTCATGTTAAATGGATCAAAATTTCATTATAATCTATGATAATGAGTCTAAGGAAAAAATATTATCAACCAATGAATTTAATACAAGTTTAAATGTCATTTTAAACCTTATATTTTTTAGCCACCTTGTTATCCCTGTTGAGCCTTAAATATTGTAAATAAATTTTTCACTCTTTAAGAGTCATTAAAGAAATTTTAAAAATTAAAAGTGGAATGTACATAAAAAATCATGATATTATATATTTTTTTCATCCAATTAATTAAGGATAGGTTTTTTATAAATTTTAAACAATTTAATTATTTTAATCATTAAATACCATTTAAGGTCATTTTTGGACTATTCATATATCTTGACTTTAAAGGCATAAATATAACAATGAAATTTGAATATAAACTATTTAAAAATAAATTATTTAATATAAGTATCCATTAAATTCATGGGTAACCATAATTAATCTAAAATAAATTATCTTTAATTTTATTAAAATAATTTATTTATTTTTTCTACTAGTTGTACAAGAATTGTGTTAGTGTTGCATAATCTCTCAAGGCAATTATACTATACCAAAAAATTAAAAATAATTTAATATCATAAAAATAATTTATTAATATTAAAAATAACATTTTATATCCATTCGTATATTCTTTTTATACCTATGACAACTTATTATAGATATTAAAAGGATGAGAGTGGGATTTTGTAATTTTTCTTAACTTAGAATAATTTTAAAAGTTACAATCAAAAGAAAGTTGAAAAAAAATGTTTTTTTAAATTCATGAGGGTTATGGTATAATTAATATCATAAAATTAAATAAATACAAGTTTTGAGTTTATTTTTACAACTTATTTAGTAGTTTTAGCCTTAATTAACATGTTTTACCCATTACCGTAGTGATAAACTTTTACCATGATTAATATTAATTATGAATATAGATGAAATTAAAATATGTAAAAAATAAAACCTTATAATTCTAAATATTAAATACATAATTAAAGATTCAATACCTATAATATTTAGGAATTCATTTTTATATAAGTATGAAGAACGCATCAAAAATAATTTCTAGAAAAATGTGTTTTAAGCTTAAAAATGAACTTATAACAAAATAAAATATAATGATAATTTCTATCAAATTAATTAGAATATATTTAATCAAAGTGATCATATTTTACTTTAAAACCAAATACAAAAGATAATTAGAATTTTAAATTACCTGATTTAATGAAAAGAAATGGCAGTTTTCACCAAATTTCACATTTTCACTATTCACCCAAAAATAAACCTTTTCAAAAAATTTACAAAAAATAACCATAGTATACCTTTGAAATGATTATTTAAAAAATTATATTAATTTTTCAAATAAAATTTATAAATTTAGTATAATTTAATTATTATTACCCATGTATAAAATTCTTAAAACCCACTTTTAGAATAAAAGTATTTTCAAAGCATAAAATGATTTTTTTATTATTTTTCCTTAGTTACAACAATTAGATTAATGTTAAAATTTATGATTGAATTAAATATTCTTATTAATTAAAACATTTATTATATATATAAACTTCATTATGTGATTATTCCTATTCATACTTGCTAACCCAACAGTTAGGTTATAATAGTCATATTTAAATATTATTTGGAAGTTCGTTTAAGTTTAGTGTTGCATGTGGTGTTTGACATAAATCATAGTTTTA
The DNA here is from genome assembly GCA_963277665.1 of Viscum album. Classification (NCBI taxonomy): domain Eukaryota; kingdom Viridiplantae; phylum Streptophyta; class Magnoliopsida; order Santalales; family Viscaceae; genus Viscum; species Viscum album. Next base: position 168,829,114 of record OY728148.1, read on the forward strand.
TATTAAAAGAAAATATAAATTAAAATCTTAGGGAATCACATTCTCTTCTCTTTATAGAAAATATGTCCTCACACTTTTAATTCATCACTTCTAAACTGAATATATCATAACATATTAATAAAATTAGATATATATTTTATAATTAACCTTATTTTTTTTGGATATGACTCAGAAACATATTATCCAAATACCCATAAAAGACTCATACTTGAAAACGAGTTTTTAAAAATTTGCCTTGGTAGAAGAGTGTTACCTTCCACATAAGACTTGATAGATTTATCATCAGTTTACTTGATTTGGAGAAATTCATTTACCATTGGGATAAAAAATATTATAAAATTTACTTAATTGATTTATTCCCATTATATAAGAATTATTATATCCTTCAGTATGCATAATAATTATCATGATGAATTTTTCATGCCTAAATAAATAAAATCAACTTTTAATCAATTATAAGATCTACAGAATGATGATAAGTTGGTGCTCGCATCTAAAAAAATGGTTAAAATGAGATAAAATAATAAAAAATATGAATAAAAATATATAAAATATAATATATGAAATATTATTAATATCAAAATATTAATTTAAAACTCAAAAAATATGCTTGATTAAATTTTTACTTCTAAATTGGAATGGTTTGATCATATATTCTTCCAAAATAATCTTATTTTTTTTAATCCTAAAACATACTTTATCACTCAAATATTTTTATTCTCTAATTTCATATTCCTAAATAAAATAAAAAAAATTCATTAAATATCACTAAGGCTCACTCGATCATATCAAATAAAAACCTTAAAGTTCATTTATAAATTCTTCAATAAATATCTCAAAAAACATCACATTTCTATAAAAATAAATTTCCAGGGTGATTGATACCATTCAATATATATTTCCAAAATTCACATTTTATAATTTTTTTATACAACTAAATATTATTAGAACAGTCCTTGTATTTTTTCTTCTAATCCTCATAATAAAATACCATTGATAAAAACCACTACAACATAATCATATATTCTACACTTTAATAATAATTGATATTAATCCATATCCTTTAAAGTTATATTCATCCATGAGGGCTATTATTTGATTACAATTTTTATTATAAAGATCAATAGATATTCCATCAATGAATACAATATTACCAAGAAAATAAACTTAATAAAACCAATATTCACACTTACTAAACTTATTTTATAACTTATTTTACTTTAATGTCTTAAAAAATTATTATCAAATGATTCTAATTCTCTTTATAATCCATAGAGTATCTCAAAAAAAGTATCATTAAAAATAAGAAAATAATTATCAATGCAGTCCTTGATCCTCAAGGATTTAGTTTGAATAATTCCCCATATCTTTACAATTAAATCATTAGAAATTAATAGATTATTCCTTGACTTTTCAATTGTGGGCATGATAGAGTTTTTTCTCCACAGTTGTGATATAATCACATTCCCTTTAGGAATTCACCCAAGTTCTTCTTCCCTAATTATTTACATGTGGGATATTGAATATTTTTCCTTTGATGAAATTTATCACACGAACATTCATAAACTACCACTTTCCTCTTATTGTTAGGAAATTTAGTTCGGATGAGATTATTTTTCATGACTTGAGATAATTGGTTTAGAATAATCATAAGATCCTTTATTCCAAATTCCCTCATATTTGGTTTCTCTATATAGGAAATGATATTAATCATATCATGAGTCTGTTTTCCTAATATTTCTATGATCTACTTAGTTGTAACACCAACTATATTGAAATACATTATAGGGTAATCCCTACATTGACCATGGGTGTTGATTCCCTTTATTCTTATAAACACTATCAATAAACAATTATAGTCAATTAGTATTAATTCTTCATGAATATTGATCCACGGAATAAAAAATCCTATGAAGGTAAAAGTTCTAAAATATTCTAAGGGATTATTATAATGTTCATGTTATCTATGTTAATATAAAGCCCAATCACTAAGGATCCTACTAAAGTTCCTTTGATACAAACTATAATAGTCCTGACTTCAGTAATATTTAATAGATTCTTACTTATTAGTTTATTACAATATACAATGAATCACACCATGAATTATCGATCAGTTTAGTATACATGATTTCCATATTACATTGGAAAAATAAAACATTTCATAAAAAACAGTATTGTAACCTTGAATATGGTTTAAATATTCCTTATTTATATCTTTGTTATAGAAAAAAATTAATGGTGAGCTTATATGGTCAATAAGGTTTTAGTATAGTGAAATATTTTATGAGTAAATAAGGCATGATTAATATGGCTGAGTTTATAAGAAAAAAATTTAACCCAATCAACAAATTTAGTTCAAATTATATCCATGGAAAAGATTAACATTAAAATAACATGGATAATGAAAACTGGATTCTCAATAAAGAAAATGCATACATCTAGAAATTTATGATCTTACCATCAAGGCCTCATCTAATATATTATGAATATTAACTTCAATTACTTGGATACGACACTTTCATTGAATGGGAAGGTATAAACCAATTATCTTACTAATTCAGGCACCCATTTTTTCTCAAGATACCTTTTGATCCATCATGGGGATATCTATAACCACCCACCCCACCACATTCACATTTTATGCATACCATATATATTGAATGATCAATAAAAGTCATTCTCAAAATTCCTTACAAATAAAAATTTATCCGCATTGAATCTATTATAAAAAATATATTTACCCTGTCAATGAGATAACTTTATTAATAATATTTATTCAACTCATACCATATATAAAAATGGTATATCATTGAGATAACATAAAAGTTATAGAAATTAATTAAAATATGGACATAAATGAGAAAATAATGTCTAATAAAAAGATAGAGAATGATAGGGAATATGATAGTGAGAAATTTAATGATAATAAAACCATAAATTAGTAAAGGATGAATTAATCCCACTAGTCTAACATAAATGATTATTTTTTGTAGTAAAAAAAATACTTTCAAAAAATAAAAATGAAAATGAAATAAAAAGATTAAAAATAACATCCTTGTAACATTATGTAAGAACAATGTTATAAATAACTTTCAAAATTATTTTCTTTCCTTAATGAAAATAATACTATTTTATTTTGATAATATTTTAAATGAACAATTTTAGAATTTTGATAAAAATATTTTCTTTGAAATTAACCATGGAAATTTATTAAGGAAGCTTCAAGGTAAATAATTTTCATGAAAGAGGAAGAATTCATTCTTATTGTTTATGTTATAAAAGAACATCCTTTTCACACTATTTTAAAAAGTAGAAAAAAATATTTTTTCAAATTTTTTTAAAATAATATTTTTAAAACTTTTTAAATAAAGTAAAATTATTTAATTTTTTTTATTTAATGGTAAAAACTTCTATAAAATAATTTGAAGAACATGGATATGAAAGAAAAATATTCTTGACCAAAAATAAGAAATGAGGTTGGTATCCCTTACACATAATTTACTTTTTAATTTTTGGTCAACAAGAAAAGAAATAGAAAATTAATATGTAAAATAAAAAAGATCACTAGAGAATAAAACATATGGGTTTTAATAAATTATGATCGTATAAATTTCTTAAAGGAAATCTGAACATAAACAATCCGGAAATAAAATTAGATCATAAAAGAAGCCCCTTACCTTGGTTCTCCACTTAGTCGTACTTATTTGATACTCCTATATAATGAGTTTAAATTCATTAAATAATTTCATTATAATTTTTTAGTATATATTCCATTTTAAGGTGATTTTATAATTATTTGAAATCTATTCATTAAATAGTTTTTTCTTACATTGACCACTTAAGGTTATTCAATAAATTTCTTAAAAATTAATTCAACATATTTTCCAAGGTTAAAAGAGTTATGGAATCATGTCATCATCTACATAATGGTAATAATTTTATGACTATATTTTTTATTCATTATATAAAATTTTAGAATCATCCATGCCTAGAGGTAGTTGAAAAAAAATCACATCCCTTAGTGAAGGTGGTATTCCACATGCATGCACGAGCGACATTATCATTTTTCATTAGGTGTAAGGATAAGAAGGTATGTGGAATATTATATTTTCATTATCATAATTATTTAATAAATATCATAAATATTCAATAATTCAATATTTATAACTATCCGTGTAAAGTGGTGCTGAAAAATTAATTACACCGCTATGTGGAGACGATAGGCCGTATGTATGCACAAGAAATGTTTTTATTTTCCATAAGATGAAAATGGAGATGAATAAGGGTTTTTAGATCATCATAATTTAGTTTTAGTATATTTAGTATACCAATTTTATTATATTATAAAGTTTAGGACAAAATTTATGGAGGAATAAGAAGAAATAAAATAAATGAACTTGGTTAAGAGTTATACTTCTTCTTTGAAATGAACCTTAGAATTACACCTTAAGTTTTTATTGGATGATCATAGGGAAATGGAAGAATCTATGGGATATGGATAATAAATCTTGGAAGGAATTTATGTATGTATTGGTTGGGATATGTGGCTCAATGTTTTTGAGTGAGAGTAGAGAGGAGGTGCACTATTATAATTGAGGTGGATAGAAAACTTATAAATACTTGAAATATTAATATATAATATGTGTATAACTCATGTAAAATAGATCTAGACTACCCTAACAATGAATATAAAGATTATAAGGTTTAAATATAATAAAAAAACCAATTATATATGAGTTTATGTGTCATTTTAAACCTTATATCTTGGTATATCCCTCATTAACCCTACTTAACATTAACTGTTTTAACAAAATTTTCATTCTTTAAGAGTCATGAAAGTAATTATAAAAATGAAAATTAGAAAATAAAATAACCATGAAAGATATTATATACATATTAAAATTAAATAGAGCAATTATATGTTTTTAATAACTTTATAATTATTTAAAAATAATTTATAAACATTAAATACCATTTAAGATCATTTTCAGGGCTATTCACATATCTTAACATTAAAAGCATAAAAATAACAATAAAATTAGAATATATATTTTTTAACCATCACTTATAAATTATAAGTATCCATTAAAATTTTGGGTAACCATAATTTAATAAAAATATATTACTTTTCATGCAATTAAAATCATTTATTTGAATTTTATACTACTTGCACAAGGGATGCATTGGTTCTATGGAAGCGTTAAAGGAAATAATACTATATATAAAAATTAAAATAAATTATTATAAAAAAATAATTTATTCAAATTAAATATGACCATTTAGAACTATTCATATATTCTTTTTATCCCTACAACAACATATTAGAGATATTTAAAGAAAGAGGTTGACATTTTGTAATTTTTATTAACTTAAAATAATATAGTCATAATCAATGGAACATAGAAAAAATGACATATTTTTTAATTAATTATGGTTATGGTCGAATTAATGTCCTATAATTAAATAAAGGTGGGTTTTGGGTTTATTTTGAGACCTTATCTCATAGTTTTAACCTTAATAAACTTTTTTTAACCATTACCATGGTGATAAACTTTTACCATGGTTACTATTCACTATGAATAAGAATATAATTGAACTATTTTATTTTTTTTTAAAATATTAATTCTGAATATGAAATAAATATTTAAATTTTCAATTCCAATAATTTTTATAAATTTAATTTAATATAATCACGCTAAATGCAACAAAAAATATTTCTAAAAAATGGTCATAAAAATGAACTTATAACAAAATAGAATAAAATAATAATTTATATGGAACTAATTAGATTATGTTTAATAAAATGGATATTATATTAATTTAAAACCAAAACTTAAATATCATGATACTTTTAAATTAACTTATTTAATAAAAATAAATGAAAATTTTCACCAGAGTATGTATTTTTCACTATTCATCCAAAAAATTAATTTTCTAAAAAATTTCAATAAATTCACCATGAGATAATTTTGAAACACATAAATAAAAAATTATGTTATTATTTTCAAATAATATTTGTAAAATTATAAGAAATTAATTATAATTACCCATATATAAATTTCTTAAAACCCATTCAAAAAAGTATTTTTAAAGTATAAAATGAATTTATTCTTATTTTTTCATAGTTAAATAAATTATATAAATTTTAAAAATATTTATTGAATTCATTATTTGTATTAATTAAAAATTATCTTATATATATATATATATATATTATAATGTGGTTGTTCCTATTAATACCCACTAACCCAATTGTTAGGTTATAATATTCATATTTAAAAATTATTTTACATTTTTTAAGATCGGTGTTACATGTGGTGTATGCTATCATACATATTGTTATTTTAAAATAAAATATAAAATAAAATCTCTGTGTATTAAATGGGCACCTCAAGTTTGGATTGGAAATTCCACTTAATTGTGGGGCTTGTCTGTAGAAAAATAATAGTTATGGAATGAGTTTAGAATTACCTTGGGATTGAGTTTGAAAGGAATTTTAGTTCTTTCAAATTAAACCATTGGTGGTATGGCACAATTTTCTATGGTTTAATAAATATCTATTTATATTGATTGTGAATTTTATATGTTTTCTTAAATTATATTAATTATTATGGGTTGGTTATGTTTTCATAAAATGCATATGAGATACTTACTTTTCATATGTATGTGGTACATAGAAAGTCTTGGGGAAATCCTACTGAGTTTCATGCTCACCCCATATATGTGCATATTTACACACATGAAAAATATGTTGGTTTAGTGGTAGGTGGTAGGGATTATTGCATGATTGAAATGGATAGAGTAGTTTAGGATGACTTGGGAAACTAATAGAGGTCGAGTCATTAGTGGATGGTTGGCTATTATATAAGGTTACATTTTTACAAGAGAGTTTAACATATAGTTAAATTGATAGTGGTTTTTATTAATTAAATTTACTAAAATCTATCACGTACTATTCAAATGGATTTTGTTGTTATGTGAGTAAGGTTTTTATAATATTCTCCATGGTATGTAGTATATATTTTACTTTTATTACTGAGCCATTAGTGGTCCAAGAAAGATTCCAAGTATCAAGTAACATTTTGGTTAAACTCAAGTTCATGTTTGAGTATTTGAATTGGGTTGGAATATTACTCTAATAATAATTTTCAAGGAATAATAAGAAATATAGGATTGGAAAATTTTTATCAAAGCACCCACTTTAAGGTTCATGCTAAAAATCTATACAAAATATGATATAGTCCATCTATATATAAAATTTAGAAATGAAAATAAGTGGGTATCAAATTATTTTCCTATATTCTTATTATAATAATTATTTATAAAACTTATTTTATCATAGAAAAATCAAAATAAATAATATCAAGGAAAATTAGCATGGATTACTTTCAACAAAGAATTCATACTTTTCACGAAAACGTTAATAAATATAAAATAAATACTAAACATTACCTCAAGAAAAACCATATAATAAATGGATACATGATATATTATGAAGAAAATAAATGAAATTATAACTTCATCCTATCATCTCCCTTAGAGTGAAAACCAACTATCCATATCATCCTATATGGAGAATTTTTTCTACACATACAAATCAAGAAATAATACATGCCTATCCATGAAAAGTATATAAACTGGGGGAGAGAATAAAATAAAATAATATTTCTCTAGAGAACCTAATTAAATATCATGTATGAAAAAAAGTGTTTGAATGTGGTAGTGTTTTTGATTAATTTTATCTATATGACATCATGAATTTTTTTTGAAACCAAAATAGTACATATCAACAGTCTAATAAAATCTAATAACACCTAATCCATATGTATCTAAAAGTTTTTAAATCCCATAGTTGATAAGTGATATCCCATGATGTACACTTCACCCCACTCATAAATGTAAATAGTTATTTCTTCAATATATTCACTATAAGAAGGAACCTTATAATAGATTTATCAAATAAAGTAATAACTAACAAATATCAAATTGTAAAGGGACTAGTTACAACAAAGACATTCTACCATAATAACATAAAAAGTATTAGTATAATGTGAATTAACCTCTATGAGTGACAGAACTCATTACATTTCAATAATTGAATGTAGAGTATCATACAATTTTTTGTATGTTATATTATTTACTAATTTCTATACAGAAATGGTATAAAATCATGATATTTTTGTGTGTGTATATTATTAATATATCTAAAAAGAAACTATATAGTATGGGTTACATTTATAGATTGAAAAAGTGAGATCACTTTATGAACACTTGTGGGACACATTTTGTAAATAAATAGGAAAATTTATACATTTAACAGATGGTCATATTTCAATGTGTGTTGATGATCATTTTATTTGATCGGGATATTATATTTTCATCATATTTAAATATTGAATTTAGTGAGAACTAGGTACTCAGGTAAAGGTAATTACGTCTTACCAATTGTATATTTATGGGAATTATGACTGAACGACATAGATATTGGAGTATATTTTTCATTCATTCATCCTTAATTTCAACAGTTTATGGGAATACCATATAACCTTAGTAATTTTCTTTATAATTAAAAATACCTAGACCTGACTCAAATGAAATTTATTGAGTCATTGTATAATATACCATAATAGACACCATTATGTTAGATGGTAATAGGAAAATCATTATTTCTTGGGTGGTCCTTGTACAAGAGGAAATATATGGTGCATAAGTGATATAGGAATGTTTGGTTACTAATTATTGTGGGCATTAATACTATGAAAATTGAATACATTGATTAATAGTGTAACACCCAAATGTTTTTTTATGAAATATTTTCTTTAAATAATTTTTATCCTTCAGTACCCTGCTTTGCACGCAATCATGAGTTTAAACAAACCATGATATTACCTTATTATAAAATTACCTTTATATCCTAGCTGTTAGGTTAGTGGGAGTAATTATAACTAACTTACGAAAATTTATTATGAATTCATTGGCTATCAATTATTTATGAAAAATATAAATCAATTAGATATTTTTATTTTGAGTGAATTACTTTTGGTAATTAAATTAATGAGATATATACTCAATACAATATTTTTTATTTTTATACAATGGATATTTTAGTCATAGGTTATGAATAAAACCATATTTGATGTATAAAAACCTATTTTTTAAAAGGTTAATTTTACACCTTTGAATAGAGAACCCATTTTAAATTAATATTTTGACACATTAATAATATTTATATAACAACATAAACATTTTATTTTGAAGTGGGATATAAAAATTTACTTTGGATAAATTTTTGACATTTTTCTGATAACTTTCATGTTTTGATGACTAGTAAAAATACGCTAAATTTTAATTAAAAACAACTTTTTTCATAAAGATAATTTATATTATTAAATTATAATATTGAATGGTTTTAAAGTATAAATACAATATAATTTTACCATTTAATATAATTAAGGTCATTGGAATTAATTTTATATTGAATTCATATGTAAAAACATTTCAATATTTTTTGCAATGTTTTAACTTTTAAAAGACTCTTTCTCTCATTCCGACAATGAGATTGATTTTAAATTAATTACTAAAAATTTTGTGCTTCGAAATTCTAAAAATGGATTCCCTATTTTTAATTAGTAGGTCCAAATTATGTTAATAGGCCACTTTTATTTTTGGGCATTATGAATAGTAATTTTGGTAATTATTTTTATTACCATGGTTAAAGGTAAATCGAGTAATTAAGGGTAAATATAATGTTATAAAATTACCTTAACACCTATAAAAATCTTATTGGATGACTAGATTAGACTTTTATCATATATTGTTCATAATTGAATCACTTTATGGCCACTTACCTATGATTATGACATGAATGTAATAAAAACTAATGATTGTGAAAACATGTCACAATCTCATTTTATATAAGTATATTAATTTTAATACACGGATAACTAGGATATAATATAGACTACATATATTATCTGGAAATTTAAAATAATTACCTACATCATAGAAATTTATTTATAATTTTTAGATATTAAATAATTATCATTAATGAAGACATAATGGTGATGTAGAAATTATTTTATTAATAGAAATATAAAATAAATAATTTTAAAAATATTAAAAGAAATATCATAATAATTAATTAAAGTTCTCCAAAAAAATTCTAGGTGACTTTGAATTTTTAGGAGTTTTTTAAATATTTTTTCTTGAATTTATCTCCTGTTTTAATTTTATTTAAAGTTAAATAAATGAATAGTTTCAAAATTGATACTATTGACATTTTATAAAAATAACATTTTATTAATTTTTTTCAAATAATAAAAATATTTAAAATTTAAAAATTGATAATTATAAGGTCTAAAATATCATAAAATATCCATTTATGGTCAATTAACACCATATAAGCAAATATTTATAACCATTAAAATTTAGAATGTTATTACCACAATTAAAATTAAATAGAATAACTAAGTGTTAATTAAAATGATAATTCTTAAATTGATATAAAAACTTGTCTAAAATTTATGGGTTTATGACATTAAAATTTTATCTCATCTCATCTTCTAAATTGGGACATTTTGTAGGATTTTATGTGGGGTTTGACATTATTATAAATTAATATTTCTAAAGTTTTCAAAAGTTCCCCTGACCTCAATTATAAAAGGGAACCTCATCCCTCACCTCTTCAATTCATTTTGAGCCTTAAAGCTCAGATAAACCCAACAATTTTTCCTTCTAAACTTATTTAATTCTAGAGGTTTTGGTCTTCTTTAAAGACCAACTCTAGTACCCTAAGAGGAAATTTAAAGGAGGCACATCGAGGAAGAGGTAATCTCTTCTACCGATTCTTCAATTTTTTTCTTATAATTCCTCTTCATTAGTTGTTTCATTATAAAGTAATAACATAATTATCACTTATATACTAATATGTTATTATAAATATGAAACACCCCCATTTCACCTCTATACATTCTGTAAAAAACAAAATCACCGCGAATGCGTACGTACGACTTACCATCTCCACGCTGTGGTGTAATCTGTTTTTCACCACCACCCTACTTGGATAGATATAATGTTGGAAATAATAACTATATATTATTATTATAACATTATAGTAATTCTGAGATATTATAAACCATCTACTTCAATACCATTCAACAATTATGAGAACGATATCGCCACCCATGCGTACGTATGACTTAGCATCTCTACAGTGTGATGTGATTTGTTCTACATAATATTCATCAAATCATGATTATATAAATGAATTTAATGCATAAATATGATATATATTATACTAATACCATGTTGTAAATGATATAACTATAAACTGAATAAGAAGTTATCTGAGAAAAAATGCATAAGAACATAAAGTAGTTAATGCCCGAATAACGAGTAATAATGAAATCTTACTAACAAACGGATAAAAATATGATCATCATAAAAATGATTATGATTCTGAAATAAAACATTAACATTATTTAAATCATTATACAAGAGGTTCAGATACATATGAAGCATATCAGACCTAAGGTAAGGGATAAATTTGAAAATATCATTTTTATCTAAGATTGTTTATTCGTAAGTATTTACTTGGGGTTATTTATCATCCACATCCATGATTCCAAAATATTTATTTCAAAATATTCTTTATATACTTAAATAATTGTTTGAATTAAATTTTACCCATTGTTAATTTCTACTAAGTGGTATGAATGGAATCTTTTTTTGTTTTCGATACGAGGTACTTTTTTACCTTTTTAGTAAAAGTATGAGAAGAATATTTTTTTACTTATACAGAATAAAAATATTTTTACACTTTTATAATTCTTTGTTTACTTGAAGCTTCCCCTAAAATCCAACAAGGTTAATTTTCTATTAAATGATTTCTTCGAAAATTTTATGGTATTTTGAGGAAGGAAAACATTTTTGAAGAAGAAAGGATATTTTCCTCAGGAATGAAGCTCAAGTGATTTATCAAAATTATTTTCCATATAAGATTACATAGGTTTATGTTTATATCCCTATTATTAACTTGATTTGATTTTGTAAATTATGGAATTATTTTTATGAAATTCATTCATGGGTTATGTTATGATGGAATGATGTTTAAGAAACCCAATTTATTTCATGGGTTATGCTATGGGAAATGTTTTTATGTTTTTCTGGAACACATAAGAATGGTTTCATTATGATATGGGTGGGACCTATATCTACCTTAAATTCATTGGGTAAAGATTTCTATCTCATGAGATATACATGACTGGAATGAAAAGTAAATCTGGTTCAGTAATACAGGACTGGAATAAGGAGTTAACTCAGTTCAGTAATGGAATTTGTCTAGTATGATGGTATTAGAAATGAGCCTTGACTAATATGAAATGATTTTCTATGCTTATGTGTGTATTAAAAAAAATTGATATATTATGTTATGGCTATTGGGATTACATTGCAGTTTTATGATTTATCCCATGACATGATATTATGATCTTTTATATGAAGGAGAATATTTTTAAATGTTATGTTTTTATGAATATGATATTATTGATATTTCCTTTGTTTACCCTTATTGAGAATTTGAGATCACACTTTCATATGTTTCTTTTCCCTAGGTCATGAAGAAGGGTATTATATATGATATGCCAAAAAGGAGTCCAGTTATGATGAAATAAATGGGAGGCAATGTAGATTTTTTATAAACTAGTTATTTATGTTTTCTAGTTTCTAAAGACACTATAACTATATGGAAGTAACATGGTTTTTTATTTGTTCTAATGAATATAATTAAATTCAAAATTAATATCAGTGTATGTAAAGTATGGGTCACTATAGTTGGTATTAGAGGAAACGTATAGTTAACCTTTGGAAACTAGGATGAGAAATCCTTAGTAAGAACCCTAAGGATATGTCTAGGCGTAGGATACAATCCTAGTGTTTTATAAATGACCATGAATAACCTATGATAAAACCTAAAGTTTCCTAAATTGAAATTTTATTCTTGATTATGTTTTTTTCCTGTTATGATTAGTGTTTCTCAAACTATAATTCTTGGTTTTAGTCAATGGATAGAACCTAGAGGAACCATGTTAATGATAAATGCGATGAGCAATGCAATTATTGTACCTCTGATCAACCAAATGTTATGGGAGATGGAATGAAAAATATTGTATCCATGATCAGAGAAAATTTTCAAGCTATAAATCATTCAGGAATTCTGAACGAGCAAAGGAGGGAGCAATATTTTGTTGAATCCTTCATGAGACAACGTCTACCTTCATTCGGCAGGTCATCTAATCCATTAGTGGATGAACAATGTTTTAGTACCACTTAAAAGATATTTTTAGTTCTACAATACTTTAAACATGATAAAGTCAGCTTAGCAGTATATTTTTTTCGAAGGTGAAGCTGATCAGTGGTGGAATATTATCAAGAATGCGAGGAAAAGAGATGAAATTGAGTCCATAGAATGGGATGAGTTCAATAACTTAATTTTCAATAAGTACATTCCTTGTATTATTTGAACAAAGATTGAGAATGATTTCCTTGAACTTAAGAAAAAGGACGATGAATCCGTTGATACCTACGAACCAAATTTTACCAGACTTGAAAGTTACTCTTCTGGAATTATTATCTAACCTGAGATTAAGATTGATTGATTCTTTGATGGCTTAAAACGAAGTCTTAGAAGGGCATTAGACATAAGGGAATTCAATAGCTATGAGGAAATTGTTCGATGTTCTCTCAAGGTTGAGATAGATATTAGAGTAACCCACTAGTCATATGGGTTTGATAAGAAGAGAAAAATGGAATTTAAAGGAAAATATAAAGACCACACTGAAAAGAAGATGAGTTTTCCCTTATTCTCAAAGTGTGGTAAACATGGAGGGAATTGTCTTAAAGTAACTAGTAAATTTTTTAAGTGTGTAAAATAAGGTCATCAGACAATTGAATTCTGAAGTGATGGGAAAAAGATATCTAATGATGCAAACAAAGGAAAGGATACACAGAATGCACCTCCTACACTTCAATGTTCCAAGTGAAAGGAAATGGGTCATTATGCCAATAAATGACCTAATCTAAGGGTTATTGATGATTATTGAAGTCAATAAACTCTTAAGACCAAATATAAAGGAAATTCACACGTAATCACTATCAGTGATGTGGAGTATGATAATGAAGTGGAGAAAGGTACACATACCATCCACTCTAAGGTAGAAAATGTTTTATTTGATTATAGATCCACCCACTATTTTATTTCTAAAGAATTTTCCAAGGGTATCACCATATTAACTCAACAATTAGATGTTGAGTTAGCTGTGAAAACTTATAAGGGCACAACAATTGCATCAAAAGTTTATAATTCTTATTTGGTTGAAGTTTGTTGGAAAGTGCTTCCTAAAATCCTGTGATCCTTCCTATAGTGGAATTTGATGTGATTCTTGGCATGTATTGGATTTCTCTACATAAATTACATATAAATTTCCAATGAAGGGAAGTCAAATTTCATATTCCAGATCAATCTATGATCATCTATCAATGCTGGGATGAATATAAACTTTTGGTAGAAATTTATTCCATCTAATGGGTCTTGATTCAAATAAATGAAGGTCATTTATCTCAAATGGTTAGGGAGAAACTAACAATTATTAATACACCCATTGTACAAGAGTTTTATGATGTTCTTTCAGAGGAATTTCTAGGTCATCCACCAAATAGTGAAGTTTAGTTTTCAATTAAACTCATACAAGGTGATATTCTTATTTCAAAGACACCTTATAGAATAGACCTAATTGATTTATAATAATTGAAGAAGAAAATCCAAGAGAATATTGATAAAGTATTTATACACCCTAGTGTGTCACCTTGGGGAGCACATGTTCTATTTTTTAAGAATAAATATGGATCAATGAGAATCTGTATTGATTATAGAGAACTTAACAAGATCACTATCAAGAAAAAATTTCCTCCTCCATGCATTACTGACTTATTTGAACAACTATGAGGAGCTGAATAATTTTCCAAGATTGATATTTGTTCAGGATATCATTAATTAAGGGTCAAAAGGAGAATATAGAAAAGACGGCATTCCGTATAAGGTATGGACACTGTGAATTTGTAGTGATTCCTTTTGGTATTACTAATTCCCCCAATATCTTCATGGATCTAATGAATAGAGTATTTAGAGACTATCTTGATCAGTTTATGGTATTCATTATAGATGATATTCTTATCTATTCAAAGAGCAAGGAAGAACATGAAGATCACTTTAGAATTTTACTGAAGACCCTAATAAAGGAGAAGCTCTATTCCAAATTTACAAAGTGTGAATTTTTTCTTTGAAAAGTTTCATTTTTGGATCACATAATCTCAAGAGAGGGGATATCAATGGATACAACAAAAATTGAGGTTATTGAAAGTTTTTCGAGACCAACAACAGTAACTTATATCTAAAGTTTTCTTGGTTTGGCTGGATATTATTGACATTTTATGAAATATTTTTCATGATTATATAATCCACTCACCAAGTTGTCTCAGAAAGGATTTAAGTTCCTTTGGATGGAGGAATGTGAAAAGAATTTCCAAGAGCTAAAAATAAGGTTATCTAGTTCCCCTGTGCTCACAATGCCTTGTAGTGGATAAAGGTTTTTCATCTATAGTGATGAATCCAAGAAGGGGATGAGATGTGTTCTCATGAAAAATGATATGGTGATAGATTATGCCTCACAAGAGTTGAAAATCCATGAGAAAAATTACCCAAATCATGATTTGGAGTTAGCTGCAATAATATTTGAATTAAAGATATACAGGAATTATATTTATGGTGGAAGGTGTGATATTTATAATGATCATAAATGTTTAAAGTATATTTTTACACAAAAGGAGATGAATATTCACCAAAGAATATGGTTGGATTTGATTAAAGATTAAGACTGCTCAATACATTACCACCCTGCGAAAGAGAACAAGGTAGCAGATGATTTGAGTCGAAAAGACCATGCTAGCTTACCCATGATGAGGATCCCAAAATATCTAATATTGATGGATTTACAAAGGGAAAATCTTGAAATTTTAATGGTACGGGAGAAATATTATCTTTCCCAAATTAATGTTCAACCATATATACAAGTAAATATTAAAGAGGCACAGAAGGAAGATTTATTGTTACAAAATAAGGTGAGAAATGTTCCTGAATTCAACATTGATTATGATGAAATAATAATGTCCAGGAACCGGGTTTGTATTCCTCCCATACCATAATTAAAGATGGAGCTATTGGATGAGGCTCATAGTTCATCATTCTCTATTCACCCTAGAAGAACAAAGATTTACATGGATCTGAAACAGTACTTATGGTGGGATGACATGAAAATAGATGTCACTAAATATATATCTCGATGCTTGGTTTTTCAGAAAGTTAAGGCTAAGAGACATAAGTCTAAGGGGATGTTACAATCATTACCCATACCCGAATGGAAATGGGAAAACATCACTATGTACTTTGTCATCAGACTTCCCAAAACATCCAAAGGCAATAATGATATCTGGGTTATAGTTGATCTCCTTATGAAGTTAGTAAACTTCATTTCTATTAGAGAGGATTTCTATCTTGATCATCTTTCCAGGATATATGTAAAAGAAGTGGTAAGATTGAATGGAGTACCACTTTCCATTATATCTAATTAGGATCTGAGGTTTACCTCGATGTTCTGGAAAAGTCTTCAGCATGCTTTGGATACAGAGTTAAGTTCCAGCACTGCTTATCATCCTCAGATAGATGGTTAGTCTAAGAAGAAAATTCAAACTCAGGAAGACATGTTGAGATCTTGATCTATGGATTTCAAAGGTGGTTGGGATCAACACCTACCATTGGTGGAATTTTCTTACAATAATAGCATTCACTCTAGTATTAAGATGGATCCTTATGAATCCCTCTATGGAAAGAAGTGTAGAACTCCAACTTTATGGGATGAAGATGGGGAAAGAAAGCTTTTGGGACTTGATCTTGTTGATGAAATGGCAAAAAAATTTAGATCTATTAAACAACACATAAGAGCAGCTCAAAGTTTTCAAAAATGTTATAATGGACACCAAAGAAAAGACCTTGATTTTGAAGTGGGTGATAAGGTGTTACTACAAATATCTCCTTGGAAGAGAGTAATGTGATTTTGAAATAAGGGAAAGCTGAGCCCTAGGTATATCAACCCTTTTGAAATTCTGGATCATGTTGGGTAGGTGGGTTACTGATTGGAACTTCCACAAAATCTCTCTTAAGTTCATGATGTGTTCCATGTATATCTCCTGAGAAATTACATACCTAATCTTTCACATGTACTAATCTCAGAAGTTGTACCACTGGATCAAGATCTTTCTTATGAAGACCAACCGATAGAGATTCTGGATAGTAGAGAAAAAGTTATAGGAAACAATACCACTTTCTTGGTTAAAGTTTTATGGAGGAACCACAAATTTTAATAATCTATATGGTAACTTGAAGATATGATTAGGGAGAGGTATCCTCATCTATTTGTTTCCAAGTGAGGAATTTTGAGGGAAAAATTCATTTTAAAGGGGATAGAATGTAACACCCAAATTTTTTTATGAAATATTTTCTTTAAATAATTTTTATCCTTTAATAGCATGATTTTCAAGAAATGATGAGTTTAAATGAACTAAAAGATTCTCTTATTATAAAATTACTATTATGGCCTAGCCATTAGGTTAGCAGGAATAATTATAAGTAACTTATGAAAATGCATTATGAATTCATTGGCTATCAATTATTTATGAAAAATATAAATCAATGAGATATTTTTATTTTGAGTGAATTACTTTTGGTAATGAAATTAATGAAATATATAATAAATAAAATATTTTTTATATTCATCTAATGGATATTTTATTCATAGGTTATGTATAAAATTCTATTTAATGTATAAAAACCTATTTTTTTAAAAAGGTTAATTTTACACCTTTGAATGGTAAAACCATTTTAAATTAATATTTTGACACATTAATAATATTTATATGACAAAATAAACATGTTATTTTGAAGTAGTATATAAAACTTTACTTTGGATAAATTTCTTATATTTTTCTAATAACTTTCATGTTTTGATGAGTAATAAAAATACGCTAAATTTTAATTAAAAACAATTTTTTTCTTCGAGATAATTTATATGTTATTGAATGGTTTTAAAGTATAAATAGAATATATTTTTACTATTTCATATAATTAACGTCATTGGAATTAATTTTACATTGAATTCACATGTAAAAACATTTCAATCTTTTGTAATGTTTTAACTTTTAAAAGACCCATTATCTCATTCTGAAAACGAGATTGATTTTAAATTAATCACTGAAACTTATGTGTTTTGGAATTTTAAAAATTGATTCCATATTTGGAATCAGTAGGTCCAAATTATGTTAATAGGCTACTTTTATTTTTGGGAATTATGAATAGTAACTTTGGTAATTATTTTTATTACCATGGTTAAAGGTAAATGGGTAATTAAGGGTAAATATAATATTATAAAATTAACTTAACACCTATAAAAATCATATTGGATGAATAAATTAGACTCTTATCATCTATTTTCCGAAATGGAATCACTTTATGGACACTTAACTATGAATATGACATGAATGTAATAAAAACCAATGAATGTGACAAAATGTCACAATCTCATTTTATACAAGTATATTAATTTTAATATATGGATAAGTAAGAGATAATATCAACTATATAGAGTATTTTGAAATATAAAAGAATTACCCACATCATAGAAATTTATTTTTAATTTTTAGATATTAAATAATTACTATTAATGATGACACAATGGTGATGTATAAATTATTTTATTAATAGAAATATCAAATAAATGGTTTTAAAAATATTTAAATAAATATTATATGAACTAAATAAAGTGCTCCACTAATTTTATAGGTTCTTATGACATTTTAGGAGTGTATTAATTTTTTTATTCGAATTTATCTTCTGTTTGAATTTTATTTAAATTAAAATAAATGAATAGTGTGAAAATAGACACTATTGACATTTTATACAAATAACATATTATTAAATTATTTAAAAATCATAAAAAAATTTAAAAATTACAAAGTGATAACTATAAGGTCTAAAAATTTATAAACTATCTATTTATGTTAAATTAATACCATATAAGAAAATATTTATAACCATTAAATATTTAGAATGTTATTACCACAATTAAAATTAAATAGAATAACTAAGTATTAATTAAAATGATAAGGATTAAATTGAAATAAAAAAATTTCTAAAATTTATTGGTTGATTATATTACAACCCAATATCATCTCATATTTAAAATTGGGATATTTTGGAGGATTTTACGTGGGGTGTGATTTTATTATAAATTAATATTTTTGAGGTTTCCAAAAGTGACCCTCACCTCAATTATAAAAGGGAGCCTCCTCCCCCACCTCTTCAATTCATTTTGAGCCTTCAAGCTCGGAAAACCCCTGAAATTTTTCCTTATAAACTTACCAATTTTCATTCTATAGGTTCTGGCCTTCTTCAAAGACCAACTCTAGTGCCCTAAGTGGAAATTTAAAGGAGGCACGTCAAGGAAGAGGTAATCTCTTCTACCGATTCTTTCAAATTTCTTTCTCATTCTACTTACTCTTCATTATTTGCTTCAATATAAAGTAATAACATAAGTATCAATAATATACTAATATGTTATTATAAATATAAAACAACCCTATTTCACCCTCTATCCATCCTACGAAAAACAAAATCACCGTGCGTGCATACGTACGACTTACTGTCTCCATGCTGTGATGTGATCTGTTTTTCACCACCACCTTACTTGGATGAATATAATGGTAGAAATAATAATTATATATTATTATTATAATATTATACTAATTCTTAGATATTATACACCATCCACTTAAATACCATTCAACAATTATGGGAACGATATCATCGATCGTGCGTACATACAACTTACCATCTCCACAGTGCGATGTGATTCGTTCTTTATAATCTTTATTAAAGAATGATTATATAAATGGATTGAATGAATAAATATGATTAATATTATAATAATACCATTCTTTAAATTATATAACTATAACCTATAAATAGGAATAAGAACTTATCTAACACCTATAAATATGAATAAGAACTTATCCAATAAAATATGCATAATAACATAAAGCAGTTAATATCCGAATAACGAGTAACAACGAAATGTTACTAAAAAATGGATCAAAATATGATCATCATAAAAATTATTATGATTCTGGAATAAATCAGTAACATTATTTAAATGATTATACAGGAGTTTTGGATACATAGTAATCATACTAGACCTAAGGTAAGGGATAAACTTTCAAATCTCATTTTTTCTGAGATTGTTTGTTCGTAAGTATTTATTAGGGTTTATTTATCATCCATGATCATGTTTCCTAAATATTTACTTCAAAATATTATTTATATCTATCTATAATAGTTTAAATTCAATTTTAACCATTGGTAAATTCTACTAAACAGTATGAATGGAATCTTTTGTCATTTTTGGTACGAGTTACTTGAATTTTTTTTGGAAGAAGTAGGAGAAGAATATTTTTTACTTGTACGATATGAATGGATTTTTATGATTTTATAATGATTTATTTCATTAAAGATTCCCATACAATCTTACAAGTTTACTTTCCCATAAAATTATTTCTTCAAAAATTGTGTGGTATTTTGAGGAAGGAAAATGTTTTTTGAAGAAGAAAAGATATTTTCCTTAGGAATGAAGCTCAAGTGATATCAAAATTATTTTACATCTAAAATTACATAGGTTTATATATCTATACCTATTATTACCTTTATTTTATTGTTTAAATGATGGAATTATTTTTATGAAATTCATTTATGGATTATGTTATAATGGAATGATGTTTAAAAACCCCATTTTATTTCATGGGTTATGCTATGGTAAAAGTTTTTATGTTTTTGTGGAACATGTAAGAATGGTTTCATTATGAGATGGGTGGGACCTATATATCTCTAAAATTAATTGGGTAAATATTTATATCTCATTATATTTACATGATTGGAATAAAAATTAAATTCAGTTTAGTAATACAGGGCTGGAACGAGGAGTGAACTCGGTTCAGTAATGGTCTTTGTCCGCTATGATGGTCTTGGAAATGAGCATTGAATAATATGAAATGCTTTTCTATGCTTATATGTGTATGACACTAAATTTCATGTCTTATATTATGAATATTGGAATTAAATTTCACTTTTATGATTTATCCCATGACATGATATTATGATCTTATATATATAGGATAAGATTTTTAAATGTTATGTTCTTGTGAATATGATATGATTGATATTTCCTTTGTTTACTCTTACTAAGAATTTTAGCTCACCCTTTCATATGTTTATTTTCCCTAGGTCATGAATAAGAGTATTAAGTATGATATTCAAAAAATGAGTCTAGTTATGATGAAATAAACGGGAGAAAATGTAGATGTTTTATGAACTAGTTTTTTATGTTTCTCAGTTTCTAAAGACACAATACATATACAGTCCCGTAATGGTTTTGTTATTTTTTGTAATGAATATACTTCAATTCTGAAGTAATATTAGTGTATATAAAGTATGGGTTGCTATAAATAGAATTAAATATGGTTTTTTAGGTTAACCTTAAATAAGTTATTATAGGTTAGGGAAATAAGGGAACTTGACTACATGTTTCATGGGACCCTTCATTATTTATTAGTGTATTAGGAAGGTTTAAATCCAATTTTAACTCCATATATAGTAAAATACAATTTAAAATATATTTCACACATCCAAATTGTGTAAGTATGAGACATATCCTTCACATGTTATAAAATATGATGAGGATTTTTTAGATGTATATTCCTCATTTCTAGAATAACTAATTCATGAATTTGGTGAGGAAATTTTTCAAGGAAAGTTATTACCCTTGGTCTGAGATTTATGGTATCATATATAGTTCTATGATGAGACCTAAGTGTAATAATCCTTAATGTGAGTTTATTAGGTAATATTACTCACAAATGATTCTCTGTGATGCTTCTTAGGGATGGAAAACTTTATTGTGAAATTTTTTCAAAGAACCTAAACTTCTAGGTTAGTTTTTATATTTAATTTTAATTTTTTTATCAAATATGTATATTTTCAATTGAAAAGTAAGTTAAATAATGATTAAAGAAGTAGGAGAAGTAAAATATAAGAATTTATATTTTTTGGGATTAAGAAGAATCCTATTGGAACCATTATGGGAGTCAAAAATTAGTTATATATGTTAGAAAATAGTTATTTCCAAGAATTATTCTACCACTAGAGTTTTTATAGTAGTCTATAAAAAGTTTTGTGAACAAAAAAAACTCTAGTGAGGGGCCACTAAGGTTTTAATGGTGGTATAGAACTCTCTTTTTAAATAGTGAAAATTTTAATTTCAAGGTTAATATTTTTATAAATGTTTTTTCCTTTTTCTAGAAATGTGAAGGGGGACTTACTCTCGATATCCTCTTAGTTACCTTTATCCCTTCTATAACATCATGACCAAGGAGCCACAAAATAGTGCCCCAAGATGGCGGGTCACATAGCCTTCTGTGTGCCTCCTTGTATGCCATAGGATGCTAACTAGAAATGAGGGTTGTTGGTAATATGGTGGGGAGACTATATCCTCACGATCAGAGTCACATGATAGTGAAATTAGTAAATGAAAAGGCCAAATCATAATACAAATAAATAGTAGTAGTAAATTAAACTTCTAGATAACATGAGTAATAAAAAATCCAAGGGTACTATCATATACAAGATGAGTATGTCATGTCCCTATAAAAAATGATAATAAATTCATGGAAATAAGCATCCATAAAAATACATGTATCAAAATAAAAAAGACTAAAAAGAACTATCTCCAGATACCATCACAATCCATAGCCCAGTCTTATGCTCCCCTAATTCTAAGAAATGAAAAATCATGCATTATAAAGCTAGAACTTTCCCTAGTCCCTACTTACATCCATGAAGTCAGTCTGGGTACCCAACCGTGACCCAAATAGGGTGTGAGATAACACTCAGTAGGACACCACCAATGATGTCTATAAAAAACCCTATTTGTGTATATAAAATGAAATAGTGTGTAATAAATAACATGAATTAAGTGATACATGTAAATGTGATACTGTCTAACCTACCAAGTATCCCTGTAAAAATGAAATCAAAAACAAGGTCTATCTATAAATCATGATAAAACTTCTACTATGAGATATTCTATGTAATCCATTGTTCAGCCTACATGGGCCAAATCCAAGGTATAAGATGACCATGGCATCCTCATCAAGTCCATGGAGAACCTCCATAGAAAACTATGTAAATACTTGGGTGGAGTCCAAGGAGTATGTCCATATATCATGTCCAAGGTGGTCTAAGAAAGTCATATCCCAGGAGTTTAAATATCCTTAGAATCTATAGAAATCTGGATCCATGGAGTAGAAATGTCCATGTAATCCTATGTAATCCCAGATTTATGGAGTAAAAATGTCTATGGAATCCAATATAATTAGGATACATGGATTATTAATGTACAAGAAATCCAATATAATTTTAACTATTTCACTAACCCATTTCATAATAATATACAAGCCATGAGTTCACCCTACACATTATATATTTTCCATTTAGCACATTTAACCATTTTATTGACATGTAATCATATGAAAAAAGGAGGCATAAACCCTATCCTAGTACTAATTTAACTCATTAAGTACCTCACTGGGATGGGGGGCTAACACAAGCCCAATAGGGTCGTATAACTATGAAAAAATACATAAATAGACCTCATGGGTGGTTTGGGTTGAGGTTGACAACCTCTAACCATATCATGGTACTAAGGGGAAACCTATCAAGGTTCCAATAATTTAATCAAGGTATCCAATTAATTTTATAGGAATACACAGAAGTTATGGAATACGAAATAATGTAAGAAAGGTAAAAAACAATTATAATTTAAGGGAAAATCTATATATCACTTACCTTATACATGTGGTAGAACACCCATCCAATATCACCTCCTAACTCGACCCAGATCGGATGAAAATTGAAGAGAAAATGAATTCCCTGAAAAAATTTGGCATAAGAGCATACACTAAAATAACTCCATCAAGGAGAAGAGAAACAAAAAAAGGTTCAAGAGGAATAGATAAATCACTAGTGTGCATCCAATGAGACTGAAGATAAAAGAATCAGAGTCTAGATCAGGGAGATATGTAAAATACTAGCATGGAATTGGATGAGATATCAATAGAGGAATAAGGAACTCTTGTATTCTATAAATGAGAAAGAAATAGGATGGTGGGGTATTTAATAACATAAGGACAAAATGGACAATTCCCCTCTAAAAAACAGGTCACACAGTTTGGACATATGGTTGGCCAAACCATTCACCAATCATGCACCAACCATGAAGTCTTCTCTATTCAAGATCCCCACTCGCATTGTCATGCTATAGGGTTTAAAAAACTATGTGCTGACCATTTATTTTCTATCTACTAAAAACTATCGGTGGTTTTCATAGTAGTTTGGCCTTTGTTGCATGGTTTTTTGTAAACCGTATAACCCCTAATAGTGTGATGGACCATGCTGCACAATTTTATCAAACCTTTTAGCCTGGAATACATGGTTTTTACTAACTATGTGACCCGTCTACTGTAACGTCCTGATCTGAGTGCCATGTAACAGTGCCCCAAATTGGTCAGTATATGACCTCCAGTATTCCTCCCTATATGCTAGAGGCTACCGACTAGCAACGAGGGTATGTCAAGTCATTAATGAGGAAACTATACCCTCATTTATCAGAGTAAAACACCAGGGAAAATAAATAAACATAGAATAATATATAACCAAAACATTACTCATGACACAAGATGACAAAATAAGAAATACAATACTCAACTGAAAGGGAAAACATGATATGACAATATAAGTGTCAAGTGTCTATAATAAAACTGAAAGTAAAGACAATATGACTCCCCAAGTGGGTTATGAACCATGTTCATTCCACTCATCCAAGATCTATCCCAAATTAGCTATCTATCCTAGGGAATTTTCCCTTATCCTGTAATTAAACAATATAATCTTTTTGGGTACTATTCAGACTATCCGAGTAGGGTGTGAGTATAACTCAGTAGTCCACCACTAATGGTGTCTAAAACAAGTCCAGTAAAAATGTGGTGTATGAAATTATATATAAAATGAATACAATGCATAAATAACCAGTTATTACATTATCAGTTATTCTTATCTAACTACATTAACTCCAGGGTTCCCAAGGATACCTGTACCTCAATACTAACTACATCGCATACCAAAGCCTGAAGCATTCCCTAGGTAATATCATATCTTAATACCTAATTCAACTCATGCTAGATCTCTAAGTATTCAAATGTGCTTTGATATCTCAATACCTAATTTGACTCATGTCAGATATCGACTTATTCTCATGTGAGGCCGTAATTCAGAGTTCCATTATTTACATTCTTTATCTTCACATTTATAAGTCACATTACTAAAGTTACCAATATCACTAATATAAGTAATATGAACATGTTACCATTATTACTCCTCAATAGAATAATCATGTTCCCATTATCTTTACTAATAAATAAGATGACCATGTTACCATGCTTACTTTTCAATTTATAATGACCATGTTCCCATTATCTTTTCTCATAAGTATAATGACCATGTTACCATGTATACTTATAAATTTATAATGACCATTTTCAGATTCATTCATACATAATTAATTCATAATTAATTATCCACATCAATTCCTTTACTAATCCAACAATTATTTAAATTCATCAAATTTATTAGTAAACTCAAAAATTAACTTAGTTTGTAAATCCAATTAATTAATTCATCAATCAATTAATCCATATCCAAATTCATATTCCATAATTAATTTTCTAGAATTAATTATCTCATACTAAATATCAAATTTCCATAATTAATTTCATGATTAATTATCTAAATCATATTAATAAAATCACATAATTAATCCATAATTAATAATCTCAATTTATCCAAAACAATATCTCATAATTAATCCCCCAATTAATTATCTATATTACATCCACTATCACTTACAATAAATTTCCCTAAATTAATTATCTAATAGGGATTCCCCTTATTCTCATGATCAATTACTCAAACAAATGAATTGGTCAACCTGATTAACCCAATTTAGGGATCAATTGCTAAAGAATTCTAGAAATTATACAATTTTCATAAAAAAATCAAATCCCTGACTATGGGGATTAGGTTTCAGACCACCTACCTTGATTCATTGATGGATATTCACTCAACAGAAATCCCTAAAATCCGAGCAGCACAATGACACAGATATGAGTTCTGGATCTAAATCCCTAAACCAAAACCAAGATACCAAGATCTATTAAATATAGATATAGATCTAAAATCTTAGATATATATCTCACAAAATATGTTTAGAACTAAAGAAATAGAGGATATCTTCCATCAAAAGATCCATGTAAGAGAGAAGAATGAACGAGATACACATCCTGATGAGATTCACTTACCAAGAGACGAGGAGATCTTTGATTCAGGCTTTGAATCTTGAAGAACAGAGGTCATACAACCTTGAAACCCCTCTGGAAAGATTTGGAATTTCCCAAAAACATTTAATCCCAAGTCTAGGTCAAATAGGAAGTGTTTTTAGGGGTTCATGGGATTTTAAAATAATTTTCTTCATAATTAAAAACTACACATATGGTTTTCTGGGTAGAGGTGCATGGTTAGTCAAACCGTGCACCAACCATGCATACCTCACTATCTAGGGTCACATGGTTACCTAGGTTTGGGCACACGATTTGGTAAACTGTGTGCCAGCCATGTGTGTAACACCCAAGATTTTTATGAGTAATATTTTTTTTATGTTATACATATATATCATCAAAGGAATCTTTCACTACACACTAGCTTGGCTTACTTTACACGCAATCGCGACCTTCCTCGATACCTTGCGTTGTACGTAATACCGAGTTTCACTAAACGACGATATGCTATTAAAATATTATTTAAAATAGTCGTTATGAATAGTAATAACCACTTTTTGAAATTTTATCTTTCAAAATGGACATCATTTTTGGATTAGGAATACCGAAATCAGCCTAGGGTGAAATTTTGGTATTTTTCTGAAAACTTTCAATTTTTGATGAATAGTGAAACCACTAAGTGGTAGGTTAAAAAACTGAATTTTTCATAAAACTTAATTTTACCGCTTCTGTGAATGGAATTTCGAAAATCCAATAGACACGGTTGATATCAGTAAGTAAAATGTGGTTCAATGAGATAAAAATAATTTTTTGGTGAATAATAACTTTTTACTTTTTTTTACCGCGGTTAATAATAAATAGGGTAACTGAGATATTACTATTACCCTAACACATGTCCTAATTCTATTGGATAAGTTTAATTCGACCAAAAACCAACCTTATGAATATAATATGACCATTTAGGTCCACTTGGATTAGATTATGACATTTAATATTATTTTATTTAATGAATAGTTAAAATAGTTAAAATCAAAGTTTAATAACTAAAACATTTTTAATATGGGGTTATACATAAGATAAATTCGACTATAAATATTCATTATAAAGCTAAAATTATTTCCTACATAATGATATTTTATTTATAAATTTTATACTTTAAATAAATTAATTTATTTATGACACAACGATGATGCAGTAATTACCCTTTTAAGGAAATGTTAACATAATTGATGTTATAAATGCTCAAATAAATGTAATTTGAGACTTTTTATGAATTCCACTAATTTTCTAGGTTACTATGATATATTAGTGTTGATTTAATTAACTTGGTTCGAACATATAATTCTGTTATGACTTTCACAAAAATCATATATCAAATAGTGTCAAAATTGACACAAAATAGTTTTTAAATCAAATATTATATTATTAATTGTTATTTTATTCTTGAAAAATCTAAGGTTCGGCAAAATGACTTAGATAAAGATATATATATTAATAATAAACAACTTGGGGTTCGTTTGTCATGTTATAGTAAGTGTATTAACCATATAGTATAAGAAAACAAAAAGTCACAGTAAAAGTTAAATTATTTAACTTAGAGTTAAATCTAATTGATAAGGTTAAAATAATAAGATAAACTTGTCTAAATATTATTGGTTGATAGGATTTCGACCCATACCCACTTTACCTTCGAAATAAGACCCTTTGGAACCATTATAAACCGATTTTGACTTTAATATAAAATAATATTTTGAGGTATTCCTAAGGTGCCCCTCTCCTCTCTTATAAAAGGGCACCTCCTCCCCCTCCTCCTCACACCAATTTGAGCACTCAAGATCGGCCAAACCCTGCCAAAATCCCTTCTCCACTTCCCTAGAATAATCCTAGAGGTCCTGGTCTTCTTCAAAGACCAATCTTAGTCCCCTAAGTGGAGGATTCAAAGAGGTGTTTCAAAGAAGAGGTAATATCCATTACCGATCTTTTCAATTTCTTTCTTCTTCAACTTCTTCTTCTTTAGTTGTTTCATGATAAAGTAATAACATCAGTATTACTTACATAATGATATGTTTTTATAAATATGAAACAACCCTAATTCACCTTCTATCCATCCTACGGAAAAATGAAATCACCGCGCGTGCGTACGTACGGAATACCGTCTCCACGCCGTGGTGTACTCTATTTTCCACCATCACCTTACAAGGATGGGTATAATGGTGTAATGAGTAACTATATATGATTATTATAAAGTGATATTGATACTGAAATAGTATAAATACACTTAAATACAATTCCACGATCATGGGAACAATATCATTGCTCGTGCGTACGTACGGAATACCGTCTCCACGATGTGATGCGACTCGTTCTACATGATCATCATTACATAGTAATTATATAAATGAATTGAATGAATAAATATAATATATGTTACACTAATACCATTCTGGATATAAGTTATCTATAACCTTAAAAGAAGAATAAGAATTTATTCGGCAAAACACGCATAAGAACAAAAGGCAATAAAGACCCGAGTAACAAGTAACAATGAAATATTACTGATAAGAAGCTAAGAATATGACCATATATAATATCATATCAATATTTATGATTCTGGAATAAGTCAATAACATTATTTAAACCATTATACAGGAGCTTCAGACACGTACAAAGCAAATCGGACCTAAGGTAAGGGAAATATCACAATCTCACTTTTATCCGAGATTGTTTTTACTTTGGTAATTACTGGGGTGTATTTTATCATCCACATCCATGATCCCTCAATATGTAATATTATTTCCATCCTTCTACAATAGTTTATATCCAATTTTACCTTTCGGTGAGTTTTTAGTAAAAGATATGAAAGGAATCTTTTGTCGTTTTTCGTACGAGGTACTTTTTGACTTTTCCGACAAAAGTACGAAGAATGTTTTTTTAACTTATACAGAAAGAATGGATTTTTAAAACATTATTTCAAAGAATATTTCTTTATAAGTTTTCAAGTTTATTTTTAATCAACTTCTTTTAGTTTATAATTGTATGACATGTTAAGAAAAGAAAAGTGTTTTTGAAGTAGAAAGGATATTTTCCTCAAGAATGGAGTTCAAATGTTTTATCAAAATTATTTTCCATCTAAAATAATATAGGGTTCTGTTTTTATCCCTATTATTACATTGATTTGATTATGTTTTGAGGAAATTATTTTTATGAAGTCATTTACCTTATATGATTTGTTTTATGATGTCATGATGTTTCAAGAATCTCATTTTTGTTACACGTGTTATGCGATGATGTATGATTTATGATTATGTGGCACACATAAGAAAGGATTCATTATAAGATGGGTGGGACCTATATCTCCCTCCAATGCATTGGGTAAAGATTTTATATCTCATGAGATAGACATGGCTGGAACGGTAGGTTATACCGGTTCAGTGAAACAGGACTGAAACGAGGGTGACTCGGTTTAGAAAGGGACTTTGTCCACTAAGATAGTCTTGGCAATGAGTCTTGACTAACAAGAAATGATTCTCTATGATTATGTTTGTATGCCACAAAGTTTCATGTTTTAAGTTATGATTATTGTGATTACATTTCACTGCCATGATTTATCCCCTGTTATGAAAGTATGATCTCTTTTGCAGGTTAAGATTTCCAAAAGTTATGTGCTTATGTATAAAATGTGATTGATATTTCTTTTGTTTACCCTTACTGAGCATTTGAGCTCACCCTTTTGTATGTTTTATTTCCCCAGGTCAGGAAGAAGATTATTAAGTAGGATATTCCAAAAAGGGACTCTAGATATGATGAAATAAGTGGGAGGCAAAGTTGATGCTTTATTAACCAGTTGTTTATGTTTCCTAGTTTCTAAAGACACTATACATATACGGTCCTTTCATAGTTTTTGTTATATGTTGTAATAAGTATGCTTCAATTTTGAAGTATTAACAATGTATGTAAAGTATGGGTCGTTATAGTTGGTATCAGAGGAAAGGTATAGTCAACCTTTGGAAACTAGGATGTGAAAGCCTTAGTAAGAACCCTAAGGATAAGTCTAAGCATAGAACACAATCCTAGTGTTTTAGAAATGGCCATGAATAACCTAGGATAAGACCTTAAGCGTGAAAATTTTATTCTTGAATTATGTGGTTTTCCTATTATAATTAGTGTCGCTCACACTATTCTTCTTGGTTTTAGTCAATGGCTGGAACCCGAAGGAACCGTGTTAATGCGGAATGTGATGGGCAATGCAATGATTGTCCCCCTGAGCAACCAAACGGTATGGGAGCTGGAATGAAAAATCTTGTAGCCATGCTCACACAACTTTCTCAAGCTATGAATCATGCAGGACTTCCAAACGAGCAAAGGAAGGAGCAACATTCTGTTGAATCCTTCATGAGGCAGTGTCCCCCTTCTTTCAGCGGGTCTACTGATCCATTAGTTGCTGAACAATGGATTAGTACTACTGAAAATATATTTTCAGTTCTTCAATGTTCTGAACATGATAAAGTCATCCTAGCAGTGTATCGTTTGGAAGGAGATGCTGATCAATGGTGGAATCTTATTAAGAATATGAGGAAAAGGGATGAAATTGATTCCATGGAATGGGACGAGTTCAAGAACTTATTTTTCAATAAGTACTTCCCTCGTATTCTCCGAACAAAGATGGAGAAAGAATTTCTTGAACTGAAGCAAAGGGATGATGAATCTGTTGGTACCTATGAAGCAAATTTTACAAGATTTGCAAGGTACGCTTCTGGTATTATTATCTAACCTGAGAGTAAGATCGATCGATTCTTTAGTGGCTTAAAACCAAGTCTTCGAAGGGCGTTAGTCATAAGGGACTTCAATAGCTACGAGGAAATCGTTCGATGTGCTCTCAAAGTAGAGATGGAGATTGGAGTAACCCATCAGTCATATGGGTTTAATAAGAAGAGGAAAATGGAATTCAAAGGAAAATCTAAAGAGCACACTGAAAAGAAGATGAGCTTTCCCTTATGCTCAAAGTGTGGAAAGAAACATGGAGGGAGTTGTCTTAAAGAGACAAGTAAATGTTTCAAATGTGTAAAGGAAGGTCATCGGGCATTTGAATGCCGCGATAATGGGAAGAAGATGTCTAATGATGCAAATAAAGGAAGGGATACACAGAATGAACCTACTACACTTCAATGTTTCAAGTGCAAGGAGATGGGGAATTATGCCAATCAATGCCCAAATCCAAGGGTTGATGATGATGGTCGACGTCAACAAACTCTTAAGGATAAAGACAAAGGAAAGTCACATGCAATTTCTATCAGCGATGTGGAGTACGATAACGAAGTGGTGAAAGGTACACTTACCATCCACTCTAAAGTAGCAAATGTTTTATTTGATTCTGGATCCACCCACTCTTTTATTTCTGAAGAATTTTCTAAGGGTATCACCGTATTAACTCAACAATTAGATGTTGAGTTAGCTGTGAAAACACCTAATGGCACATCAATCGCATCAAAAGTTTATAATTCTTCTCCAATTGACATTTGTGGGAAAGTGCTTCCTGCAAATCTTGTGATCCTTCCTTTAGTGGAATTCAATGTGATTCTTGGCATGGATTGGTTTTCTTTATACGGAGCTCATATCAATTTCCAAAGAAGGTAAGTCACATTTCATAATCCAGATCAATCTATGATCGTCTATCAATGCAAGGACGAACATAACCTTCCAGTGGAAATTTCTTCCATTTTATGGGTATTGATTCTATTAAATGAAGGTTATTTATCTCAAATTGTTGGTGAGAAACTCACGATTAAGAATATTCCCATCGTACGGGAGTTTGATGATGTCTTTCCGGAGGAATTACCGAGTCTTCCCCCAAATCGTGAAGTTGAGTTTTCAATAGAACTCGTACCGGGTGCTTTGCCTATTTCAAAGACACCTTATAGAATGGCCCCAATTGAGTTGCAGGAATTGAAGAAGAAAATCCAAGAGAATCTTGATAAGGGATTCATATGCCCTAGTGCGTCACCTTGGGGAGCACCTGTTCTATTTGTTAAGAATAAAGATGGATCGATGAGACTCTACATTGATTATTGAGAACTTAACAAAATCACTATCAAGAACAAATATCCTCTCCCACGCATTGATGACTTATTTGACCAACTACGCGGAGCTCAATACTTTTCCAAGATTGATCTTCGTTTATGGTATCATCAATTAAGGTTCAAAAGGGAGGATATACCAAAGACGGCTTTCCGTACAAGGTATGGACACTATGAATTTATAGTGATGTCATTTGGTCTTACTAATGCCCCTGCTATCTTCATGGATCTGATGAATAGAGTCTTTAGAGACTATCTTGATCAATTTGTGGTAGTCTTTATAGACGATATTCTTGTCTATTCAAAGATCAAGGAAGAACATGAAGATCACTTGAGAATTATATTGAAGACCCTGAGAAAGGAGAAGCTTTATGACAAATTTACCAAGTGTGAATTTTGGCTTCAAAAAGTTGCATTTTTGGGTCACATAATCTCAAAAGAGGGGATATCTGTGGATCCAGCAAAAACAGAGGTTATCGAAAGATGGTCGAGACCAACAACAGTAACTGAGATCCAAAGTTTTCTTGGTTTGGTGGGATATTATCGACGTTTTGTGAAAGATTTTTCTCGATTATCTAATCCACTCACCAAGTTGACTCGGAAAGGAGTTAAGTTTGTCTGGACGGAGGAATGTGAAGAGAATTTCAAGGAGTTGAAAAGAAGGTTATCCAGTGCACCTGTGCTCACACTGCCTTGTAGTGGAGAAAGGTTTGTGATCTACAGTGATGCATCCAAGAAGGGATTGGGGTGTGTTCTTATGCAAAATGATATGGTGATAGCTTATGCCTCACGACAGTTGAAAATCCATGAGAAAAATTACCCAACACATGATTTGGAGTTAGCTGCGGTAATCTTTGCATTAAAGATTTGGAGGCATTACCTTTATGGTGAAAGGTGTGATATTTATACTGATCATAAAAGTTTAAAGTATATTTTCACACAAAAGGAGCTGAATATGCATCAAAGAAGATGGTTGGAGCTGATTAAGGATTATGACTACTCAATCCATTACCACCCTGGGAAAGCAAACAAGGTGGCAGATGCATTAAGTCGACAAGACCATGCTTGTTTATCCATGATGAGGATCACAAAAGATCCAATATTTATGGATTTACAAAGGATGGATCTTGGAATTATAATGGAAGGGGAAAAATCTTATCTTTCTCAAATGAATGTTCAACCATCTATACATGTGAAGATTAAAGAGGCACAGAAAGAAGATGTTGAGTTACAAAAGAAGGTGAGAAATGTTCCTGAATTCAACCTTGATTGTGATGGGATAATAAAGTTCAGGAATCGGGTTTGTGTTCCTCCCATCCCCGAATTAAAGAAGGAGCTGCTGGATGAGGCTCATAGTTCTTCATTCTCTATTCATCCTGGAAGCACGAAGATGTATAGGGACCTGAAAGAGTACTTCTGGTGGGATGGCATGAAAAGAGATGTTGCTGAATATGTCTCTCGATGCTTGGTTTGTCAACAAGTTAAAGCTGAGAGACAGAAGTCTAAGGGGATGTTACAACCATTACCCATACCCGAATGGAAATGGGAAAACATCACTATGGACTTTGTCACAAGAGTTCCTAAAACATCCAAAGGCAATAATGCTATCTGGGTCATAGTTGATCGTCTTACAAAGTCTGCACACTTCATTGCTATTAGAGAGGATTTCTCTCTGGATTAACTTGCTAGGATATATGTAAAGGAAGTGGTAAGATTGCATGGCGTACCACTTTCTATTATATATGATCGGGATCCGAGATTTACCTCGAAGTTCTGGCGAAGTCTTCAACATACTCTGGATACAGAGTTGAGATTCAGCACTGCTTATCATCCTCAGACAGACGGTCAGTTTGAGAGAACAATTCAAACCCTAGAAGGTATGTTGAGAGCTTGCTCTATGGATTTCAAAGGAGGTTGGGATCAACACCTACCTTTGGTGGAATTTTCTTATAATAATAGCTTTCACTCCAGTATTTAGATGGCTCCTTATGAAGCTCTCTATGGAAAGAAATGCAGGACTCCAACTTGCTGGGATGAAGTTGGGGAAAGAAAGCTATTAGGACCTGATCTCGTTGATGAAATGGCAGAAAATGTCAGATCTATTCAACAATACATAAGGGCAGCTCAGAGTCGACAGAAAAGTTATGCCGACAACCGAAGAAAAGACCTAGAGTTTGAAGTGGGTGATAAAGTGTTCTTACGAATATCTCCCTGGAAGAGGGTTATGAGATTTGGAAAGAAGGGGAAGTTGAGCCCTAGATATATCGGTCCTTTCAAAATACTGGATCGTGTTGGAAAGGTAGCTTACCGATTGGCTCTTCCACCGAATCTCTCTCAAGTTCACGATGTGTTCCATGTATCTCTCCTGAGAAAGTACATACCTGATCCTTCACATGTACTCAGCTCAGAAGTTGTACCGCTGGAGCAAGATCTTTCTTATGAAGAACAACCGATAGAGATTATGGATCGTGGCGAAAAAGTCCTACGAAACAAGACCACTCGATTGGTGAAAGTTTTATGGAGGAACCACCAACTTGAAGAAGCTACATGGGAGCTTGAGGATATGATGAGGGAGAAGTATCCTTATCTGTTTGTTACAAAGTGACGAATTTCGAGGGCGAAATTCTTTTTAAGGGGGGTAGAATGTAACACCCGAGATTTTTATGAGTAATATTTTGTTTTTATGTTATATATATATATCATCAAAGGAATCTTTCACTACACACTAGCTTGGCTTACTTTACACGCAATCGCGACCTTCCTCGATAGCTTGCGTTGTACGTAATACCGAGTTTCACTAAACGACGATATGCTATTAAAATATTATTTAAAATAGCCATTATGAATAGTAATAACCACTTTTTGAAATTTTATCTTTCAAAATGGACATCATTTTCGGATTCGGAATACCGAAATCAGCCTAGGGTGAAATTTTGGTATTTTTCTGAAAACTATCAATTTTTGATGAATAGTGAAACCACTAAGTGGTAGGTTAAAAAACTGAATTTTTCATAAAACTTAATTTTATCGCTTCTGTGAATGGAATTTCGAAAATCTGACAGACACGGTTGATATCAGTAAGTAAAATGTGGTTCAATGAGATAAAAATAATTTTTTGGTGAATAGTAACTTTTTACTTTTTTTTACCGCGATTAATAGTAAATAGGGTAACTAAGATATTACTATTACCCTAACAAATGTCCTAATTCTATTGGATAAGTGTAATTCGACCAAAAAACAACCTTATGAATATAATATGACCATTTAGGTCCACTTGGATTAGATTATGACATTTAATATTATTTTATTTAATGAATAGTTAAAATAGTTAAAATCAAAGTTTAATAACTAAAACATTTTTAATATGGGGTTATACATAAGATAAATTCGACTATAAATATTAATTAGAAATCTAAAAAGATTTCCTACATAATGATATTTTATTTATAAATTTTAGATTTTAAATAAATTAATTTATTTATGACACAACGATGATGCAGTAATTACCCTTTTAAGGAAATGTTAACATAATTGATGTTATAAATGCTCAAATAAATGTAATTTGAGAATTTTTATGAATTACACTAATTTTCTAGGTTACTATGATATATTATTGTTGATTTAATAAATGTGGTTCGAACATATAATTCTGTTATGACTTTCACAAAAATCATATATCAAATAGTGTCAAAATTGACACAAAATAGTTTTTAAATCAAATATTATATTATTAATTGTTATTTTATTCCTAAAAAATCTAAGGTTCGGCCAAATGACTTAGATAAGGATATATATATTAATAATAAACAACTTGGGGTTCGTTTGGCATGTTATAGTAAGTGTATTAACCATATAGTATAAGAAAACAAAAAGTCACGGTAAAAGTTAAATTATTTAACTTAGAGTTAAATCTAATTGATAAGGTTAAAATAATAAGCTAAATTTTTCTAAATCTTATTGGTTGATAGGATTTCGACCCATCCCCACTTTACCTTCGAAATAAGACCCTTTGGAACCATTATAAACCGATTTTGACTTTAATATAAAATAATATTTTGAGGTATTCCTAAGGTGCCCCTCTCCTCTCTTATAAAAGGGCACCTCCTCCCCCTCCTACTCACACCAATTTGAGCACTCAAGCTCGGCCAACCCCTACCAAAATCCCTTCTCCACTTCCCTAGAATAATCCTAGAGGTAATGGTCTTCTTCAAAGACCAATCTTAGTCCCCTAAGTGGAGGATTCAAATAGGTGTTTCAAAGAAGAGGTAATATCCATTACCGATCTTTTCAATTTATTTCTTCTTCAACTTCTTCTTCTTTAGTTATTTCATGATAAAGTAATAAAATCAGTATTACTTACATACTGATATGTTATTATAAATATGAAACAACCCTAATTCACCATCTATCCATCCTACGGAAAAATGAAATCACCGCGTGTGCGTATGTACGGAATACCGTCTCCACACCGTGGTGTACTCTATTTTCCACCATCACCTTACAAGGATGGGTATAATGGTGTAATGAGTAACTATATATGATTATTATAAAGTGATATTGATACTGAAATAGTATAAATACACTTAAATACAATTCCACGATCATGGGAACAATATCATCGCTCGTGCGTACGTACGGAATACCGTCTCCACGATGTGATGCGACTCGTTCTACATGATCATCATTACATAGTAATTATATAAATGAATTGAATGAATAAATATAATATATGTTACACTAATACCATTCTGGATATAAGGTATCTATAACCTTAAAAGAAGAATAAGAATTTATTCGGCAAAACACGCATAAGAACAAAAGGCAATAAAGACCCGAGTAACAAGTAACAATGAAATATTACTAATAAGAAGCTAAGAATATGACCATATATAATATCATATCAATATGTATGATTCTGGAATAAGTCAATAACATTATTTAAACCATTATACAGTAGCTTTGGACACGTACAAAGCAAATCGGACCTAAGGTAAGGGAAATATCACAATCTCACTTTTATCCGAGATTGTTTTTACTTTGGTAATTACTGGGGTGTATTTTATCATCCACATCCATGATCCCTCAATATGTAATATTATTTCCATCCTTCTACAATATTTTATATCCAATTTTACCTTTCGGTGAGTTTTTAGTAAAAGATATGAAAGGAATCTTTTGTCGTTTTTCGTACGAGGTGCTTTTTGACTTTTCCGACAAAAGTACGAAGAATGTTTTTTTAACTTATACGGCAAGAATGGATTTTTAAAACATTATTTCGAAGAATATTCCTTTATAAGTTTTCAAGTTTATTTTTAATCAACTTCTTTTAGTTTATAATTGTATGACATGTTAAGAAAAGAAAAGTGTTTTTGAAGTAGAAAGGATAATTTCCTCAAGAATGGAGTTCAAATGTTTTATCAAAATTATTTTCCATCTAAAATAATATAGGGTTCTGTTTTTATCCCTATTATTACATTGATTTGATTATGTTTTGAGGAAATTATTTTTATGAAGTCATTTACCTTATATGATTTGTTTTATGATGTCATGATGTTTCAAGAATCCAATTTTTGTTACATGTGTTATGCGATGATGTATGATTTATGATTATGTGGCACACATAAGAAAGGATTCATTATAAGATGGGTGGGACCTATATCTCCCTCCAATGCATTGTGTAAAAATTTTATATCTCATGAGATAGACATGGCTGGAACGGTAGGTTATACCGGTTCAATGAAACAGGACTGAAACGAGGGTGACTCGGTTTAGAAAGGGACTTTGTCCACTAAGATAGTCTTGGAAATGAGTCTTGACTAACAAGAAATGATTCTCTATGATTATGTGTGTATGCCACAATGTTTCATGTTTTAAGTTATGATTATTGTGATTACATTTCACTGCCATGATTTATCCCATGTTATGAAATTATGATCTCTTTTGCAGGTTAAGATTTCCAAAAGTTATGTGCTTATGTATACAATGTGATTGATATTTCTTTTGTTTACCCTTACTGAGCATTTGAGATCACCCTTTTGTATGTTTTATTTCCCCAGGTCAGGAAGAAGATTATTAAGTAGGATATGCCAAAAAGGGACTCTAGATATGATGAAATAAGTGGGAGGAAAAGTTGATGCTTTATGAACCAGTTGTTTATGTTTCCCAGTTTCTAAAGACACTATACCTATACGGTCCTTTCGTGGTTTTTGTTATATGTTGTAATAAGTATGCTTCAATTTTGAAGTATTAACAATGTATGTAAAGTATGGGTCATTATAATGTGAACCTCTCTTTCTGGGTTCACATGGTTAGCTAGGTTGGGTGCATGATTTACCCTTACTGTGTGCCAACCATGCATAGACCCTCTTTCTCAATATTTAATAAAAAATCCACCCAAACACACCCCAATCTGTAACTCTAAACAAAGGTACTTAAATAATAATGAAAACTACATGTATTCAAGCCCGAGATAACTCTAGAAAAGTTCCAGATCTTACAACCACCTTTTCCAAAAATCGATCCTCTGGGTTACGCACAATCCTTGGACAACCTAGAAACTCCCATGACATCATCATGCATTCCCAATTGGCTAAAAACAAGAAATTAAACAAAAATTAAAAAGATTTATACCTTAGGAAAACCCCAGGATCTTAGAATCTTCCCCTCTTAAGACAACTCATCCCTAAGTTTCTCTTATGATGGTGGTAAATCATTTGAAAAGAGTTCCGACCACTGAGCACGTACAACAGACTCTATCTTCTTGGTCTCATCCTAAATATTATTGTGCTACAATATCACTTTAACAAGAGGAACTAACCCACCTCAGAGAGTTTTCAGGATTTGCTCAACGATACATATAGGATGATCCTTGAAGGATGAATCTACCTACAACTCAACCTCATTTAGATGATGAGTATGAGATGGGTATGAGTGATAATAATGTATCTAAGATAAATGGAAGATGGCATGCATGGATGGTTACCTATGAGATAACTGCAACCGATAGACTTCCATCCCAACACTCTCCAAAATCTTAAATGGCCTGACATATCACAATGAAATATTACTCTATATTTGAATATGTTTATTCCCCAACCTAGGTGAGATATGTTAAAAGATCTAATCATTGAAATCAAAATCTAGAGGCCATAAATGGTGATTGGCATAGGAATTATGTCTAGAGTGTACTGTAGCCATCCATTTCCAAATTAGTTGAACCTGCTCAAAGGTTTCTTGAACTAGACGCGGTCTAAGTAGATCTACTTCCCCTTACTCTAGCCAACATAAAGGTGACCGTCATATCCAACTGTATAAAGCCTCATAAGGTTCAATATTTATAGTCTCCTAAAATATATTGTTATGGGAAAATTAAATAAGGAAACATACTCGAGGAATACTTGAAGAATGTCATCTAAGACATTTATAGTTCACTTTTATTGGCCATCAGTCTGAGGGTGGTATACCATCCTCAAAAGTACATTTGTACCCAACACCCTCTACAAGCCTTTAAAAAATTATATGTAAACTAGGCATCCATTTCTGATACAATCATATTAGGAACCCCATGATGGAGCACAATCTCATAAATACAAATCCACCCAATCTCATTTTCTAAGAAGGTATCCCTGGTAGGTGGGAAATGGCTGACCTTACTAAGTTTTTCCATGACAACCCACATGAAATCACTACATTGAGGTGAAATTAGTAACCTATTTAGTAAATCTATGTTGAAGTCATCCCATTTTCACTCAGGAATGGGAAACTGCTGTAAAACCCCTTTCGTTCACTAGTGTTCTACCTTCACCTACTGATTTATGGATCAACTCATAAAAAAACCAGCTACCTCTCATTTCATACCAGACCACCAATACTGGATATGTAAGTCTCAATACATTTTGGTGATGCCGGGATTTACTTCCCAAGATGAGGCATGAAACTCTCTCATCAACTCCTCATTTAGGTTTGCTGGAACCCAAAAATTACTATGTATGTGTAGAATCTAATCCTTTCCATCAGTCAAACCAGGTGGGGAATACTCACCCTCCATGATCTCCTATAGGACTAAGTCCTTATAATCTGAAAACCATATTACACTCACCATATCTAGAAGAGTGGAAGTCACTTCCAAGAATGAGAGAAAAGTATACCCAAAACTATTCTTCACCTCTGAGTGAATCTTAGAGAACATGGATATTAATTTCCATTCATTAATGTCCTCCCAAACTACCTATTTCTGAGTATTCTGGCTAAGAGAATTAGATAATACATTTCCTTTACGAGGAATATAGTCTAGAAAAAAATATAATTACTAGAGATAATCAACCCACATTCTCTATGGAAGGTTCAATTCATGATATGTAAATATGTATTTGATGATTTTTTGGTTCTTTAACACCACATAAATCTCTCCTTGAAAATATTGCCTCTAATAATTCAATGTGTGAGTCATGACTGCCAAATCAAGATCATGCATTGGGTATTTCTGCTCATGAGGTCTCAACTAGAAAGATCTGTAATCTATGACTCTATCCCCTATATCAGGGATACTCCCATATTGATACCTAATGCATCATAGTAAACCATATAACATCTATCAAGCTTTGTAAGAATCAAGATCAGTGCTAAAGTCAACCCATCCTTAAACTCCTAAAAATATTTTTCACATGTTTTGGACCATAAAGATTTAACCCCCTTTTTAGTCAAGCTCATAAGAGGTGTAGATAGACATGAAAATTATTGGATGAAGCACCTGTAATAACTTTCCAATCCTAAGAAACTCTGAATATAAAATACATTCTTGGGTTGATCCCAAGAAATAATAACACTCACATTCTCTGGGTCAATAGATACTCTTGTCTCTGAGATGATATTCCCCATGAAGTGAACTTTATCCATCCATAACTAACATGTTACGAGCTTGGAATAAGACACATGTTCTCTTAGTATATTTGGAATGAGGTCAAGATTTTTGGAATAACTGTGTTGAGTATGATAATACACCAATATTTCATCTATAAAAAATACCATAAAAGAATCTAGATATGGGTGGAAAACTTGATTCATCAAAGCCATGAAAACTACTGGTGTGTTCGTGAGACTGGACAGTATAAAAAGATACTCATAAAGACTATACCTATTGTAGAGTGTTATATGAGGTATGTCTTTTAGTCAAACACACACCTGATGATAAACCGATTTGAGATCAATTTTTGAGAATTCTAGTCTAAGAGATCAGCCATCTATGGTAAGGGATACCGATTCTTAACCTTTAACTGGTTCAGTTTCCATTAATCCACACATAAAGTGATGGTTACATCCATGATTTTGAAAAAAAACCCTAAAAACACCATGGATAAGTATTGGGTCATATTAAACCCTTCGCTTCCATGTTCTATAGCTATCTCACGATCTCTTGAAACATAGTAGTAACAATCATGTAAGGTAGAATGGATATCATTGTAGCTCATAGAACCAGCTCAGTAGAGAAATCCACCTATTTCTTAGGAGGTAAACTAGAAAATTCATCTAGGAATACATCCCTAAAACAATATACTAATGAAGGTAATTTAGCCAATCACATTCTCTGATCATCCAGATAGAGGTTAGAAATCTGGGTTGTCACACCGTCCAACCGATGATGCTTTAGTCTAGATCTACATGCCTAGACAACCCACTCACCCCTATGGATATACCTACCACTATATGGTGATGTGAAATTCATCCTTTAGTAATAGTATTTGGTATAACCATGATAGGTAACCAACTAGTCTATCCCAAGAATGACATAAAACCTAGTCATCTCAAGGAAAAAGAGGTCCTATATGAAGCGACATCCACTTATCGGAAGGGTTCATTCCTTGCACTGGCATATATTCTTCAATATAATTCCTAATGGATTAACAAATTTCATAACATCATAAAAAATCACACTAATCCCAAGGCTCTCTACAATAGGCATAGATCAGAATGAATGGGAATAACCTATATCAAATGGGTAGATACTAGAGTAGAAGATACTAAGACTATACCTCTCACTATAAATAGAATGTTACTATGTTCCTCAAGTATAGACTTTACTAAATATATCTGGCCTGAAGCACAACCCTGATAAATAACCTGACTACCTAGAGAAGGCCCACTATGTTGTTGAGGTACAACTAGTTTCTAGCTTCATCATCCTTGACCAACTCCTTGGTTTGAACTATCGGTAGTACTCCAGCCCCCAGACTAATCAAGATCTATAAATCTCACTCCCAAACCTAGAGTTGGAGCTGACACCCTCTCACTAACCACTGTAGGAATGGTTCGGCATAACTACTATTAATGGCGTATCTTATTATAGGATCGACACTTGACTGGGTCTCTATCATTGTGGCTCCTCATGTGTCCCTACCTTCCACACTGATGATAGAATATAGAATTACCAGCACTCACACCCTAGAAGATATTCCCCTCAAGAGAAGTCTTAAAACACCACTTCCTTCCATTTGACACTAATCCACTAGGTCTAGAAGCTATACTACCTTACTCTGGGCCCCCAGATCCCCTTAGGTTATGTTCAGTAATAAGATCATAATTTACCATCATAGTTACGATAGTCAATTGAAGCATGTTTACTTATGATCAAATGATATGCTCAATAAATTACTTTAATAGTCTTACATTAGACATCTTATCAGCAAGATAAATAGGATAAAAACATTGATTCTCTATAAAGCGATATGAATACTCCATTACGGTCATAGCGCCTGACTCCAGACATATAAACTCACTAGACTGTTCATCTCTCAAAATCTCAAAAAAAAAGTTTTCATTAAATATGGATTCGAAATCCCTCCAAAAAATATATCGAATCATATTATCCTTGTTTAGTACATACCACCAATTCTTAGTAGCTCCCCAATATATATACATCTGAAATCTCGACTATCCTCTCTAGAGGAGTATCTAGGTGATAAAAATTCAACAAAATAGTCTTAAGCCACATATCAGTATCCTGTAGGCCACTATCCCCTGATAATGTGGGTGGATATTTCTATTCAATAACACGTGTAAGCTCTTCCCTAAAAAAAGAATACTACGAGGCTCCTTGAAATATATGAATAAAGAAAATAAAACCCTCTTAGAACAGGGCTTTAATACCCATATCAGGAATAACAGGTGTTTCTATAGGTTCCATTTCTAGAGGTTGTACTTGTGGATCAAGGCCCACTACCTAAAGAGCATGGTCATCACCACCCTCCTAGAATATGATTTGACGACATCATGGAAGAATGTCTCTATAATTTCTAATAACATGCCTAATAAAAGATTTGATAACAACCAAATCACAAACATAAAAATTATTTAGGTACATGCCTTCGTATAACCAAGCTATAGCCATTTTCCTGTTCCTAAAGATAGAACTGGATAATAGTAACTATCATAAAGAACACCAGAGACACTACCTAATACACACTTCTAAAGTTGGATCTGGGTCAAGATCTCTATTTTATAGCATGGGTCTCGGTATATGGACTACCAATTCCAATTTATAGAAGAAACTCCCTTTAAGTTTCAATTGGAAACTCCATTTTATAGCGACACTTACATTATAG
This sequence comes from Viscum album, assembly GCA_963277665.1. Lineage (NCBI taxonomy): Eukaryota > Viridiplantae > Streptophyta > Magnoliopsida > Santalales > Viscaceae > Viscum > Viscum album. The sequence goes on from OY728148.1 coordinate 168,873,386, forward strand.
AATATTAAATCATTGAAATTCATGGCCATTTATATAACAGTTCTCTTAAATGGTTGAATTACATAGATCGCAATTTCTAATTTATAAGGGACCATACACCTTATAAATTGAAATGTAATGTCCATTTAATCAAATCCATAATATAATACTACCCATGTGACCAATGATCCATGGATTAATGTGACATAACTGATTACTTAAGGTGTCTTATACAGAATACGTAGGGAAATGCTGTTTAGGTTATGAAATTCACTTTAAGTACCAATTATTTTTCTCAATCTTCTGTAATAAATGTTAGTTGATACAATTATATAACACAAGGAACACATAATAAATTTCATACCGTCAAGCAATGTGTCATATATGGAATGGAATTATTTATGGCATAATATTCCTATAAGGTGATTAAAATGATTCCTGATCAATGCTTCCTTGCCATATAAAGCCAAGGATAAAATGAAATTCCTCAATCATAATAGTAATTAAAGAAATAAATCCTATGGTACCATTTTGTAACATCCTTACTCAGGAGCCACTAAATGGTGCCCCAAGATGGTGGGTCACATGGCCTCAAGTATCCCTCCCTGTATGATAGAGGCTTCCTACTAGCATTGAGAGTTTATGGTAATACCATGGGGAGACTATACCCTCATGATCAGATTCACACAACAGTGAAATAGTTAAATAAAAAGGAGTAAGCATAATATAAATCAATAGCAGCAGTAAATAAACATTCAAACAACATGAGAAATAAAAATTCTAAGGGTAATATTAGATATTAGATAATCATGTCATGTATCTATAAAAAATAGAAGAAAATACATGGAAAAGGAATCTAACAAAATACATGTATCAAAATACAAAAGACCAAAAAGAAATATTTCTAAATAGCATCATGATCCATAACTCAATCCTATGCTCTCCATATCACAAGTAATGAAAAATAAAGCAACACAAATAAGGTGCTCTCCCTGGTCCATACTTGCATCCATGAAGTCTTTTCAGGTACCCAATGACCACCCAAACAGTGTGTGAGATAAAACTCAGTAGGACAACATCAACAATGTCTATAAAAAATATATCATTTGTGTATAAAATGAAGAAGTGTGCAATATATAATAAGAATAAAGTGATACATGTAAATGTGATAATTTCAGCCTAACAAGGCTCACTGTAAATAGAAATTCATAAACAGGTTCCATATATAAATCATGATAAAACATCCAATGTTCCCTATGTTGAGTAATCCAATGTCAGGAATACATAGGCTAGACCCAAGGTATAAAATGAACAATACATCCTCATAGATTCCATGAAGAATATACATAGAAAAATTAGTAAATACTTGGGTGGAGCCCATAGATCATGTCCATAAAGAATTTATAGTGTAGTCCAAGCAAGATATATTCTTGGATTTTAAATGTCTCAAGCATATAAATAAATCTAGATCCATGGAGTAGACATGTCGAAGGCATCCTAATTAGTCCCAAATCCATGGGCAAGAAATGTGAATGGCATCCAATATAATTATGATCCGTGGATTATAAATTTACATGGAATCCAATATAATCATAACCATTTCATTTACCCATTTTATAATCATAAACAATCCATGAGTTCACCAAACCAACTCCACATTTACAATTTATCCCATTTAAACATTTTAATAACACATTATTAGATTAAAAAGGAGTCATAAACCCTCTCCTAATATCTCATTTAATTCATTAAGTATCCCACTAAGATAGAGATCTCACACACACCTAGTGGGGTGGTATAACATGGGAAAGATACATAAATAAACCTCACAAGTGGTTCAGGTTGAGGTTGAAAACCTCTAACCATATCATGGTACTAAGTGGGAAACCTATAAATGTTCCAACATTTTAATCAAGGCATCCAATTAATTTAGGATAAATGTTTGGGAGGTCTAGCGTGTAGAAAAAAAACAAGGAATAAAAAAATTTAACATTAAGGGAAAATGTATAGACCACATACCTTATGCCCATGGTATAAAAATTGTCTAATATTAGCTCCTAACTGAATAAGGATCGAAATAAAATGGATGAATGGAAAAAACCATGAAAAATAGGGCATAATATCCTGCACCAAAATAACTCTATCAAGGATAATTGAAACAAATAAAGGTTCAAGTGGAATAGAGAACCCTCCGACACACATCCATTGAGACCGAAAAAGAAATATTCCTAATTTGGGAGATATGAAAAAGCATCAGAGAGGCTTGGATGAGCTCTCAATGGAAGAAGAAGAACCTTATGTATGCTATAAATGAGAAAGAAAGAGGGAGGGGGATTTAATGACATAAGGGTAAAATGGTTATTTCTTATCTAAAACCTAGGTTTCACAGTTTGGCCACACAATATCCCAAACCATACATCTACCATGCTCCCTTCTATATCCAAGAACCCCCCTCATATGTTCATGGAACACTGTTAGATAAACTATACACTGATCAAGTGTTTTCACTCAAATAAAAACTATAGGTCATTTTAATGGGTGTGTGACCTCTATTTCATGTTTTCCTCAAACCATGTAGCCCATGATAGTGGGCTGGACCACCCCACAAGGTTTTATCAAACTATGTGTCTTGGGCGGCATAGTTTCTACTAACCATGTGGCCCAACTACCTTTTAAAAAAAAGTCTATGGGCTTTTCACAAGCCCCAAACACACCCTAAACTCCCATGACATCATTAGGCATTCACAATTGGCCAAAATTGAGGAATTAAACTGAAATTCAAAAGATACATACCTCATGGAAAACCCAAGATCTTACACCTTTTCTTGATCCCAACATCTCATGCGGTGATAAAACCATGATTCACCAATGATATATGATTTTTCCATTAAGACTAATTTAAGGTTATTTTACTTTATTGGTTTCAATAACTATTGAATATTATTTCATTTAGATCCATAATATATGATTATTTAAGGGTTTTTACCCATTTTCTTAAATTGATCTGGATTTTTTTTATTTTTTTCATAGAAATATTTTTTTTGATCTCAAGGTTGGTGACCCCTGACATCTTAAATAGTTTCTTGTTTGTTTTATTTGAACACATATATGCGGGTGGATAAAAATCAGGTTAAGGGGTCCTAAAAAGGAATATAAATCATCCAAAAATTATTTAATAAATTCATGTGACCCATTATGATTGGAATATATGATCTACCAAGATAAAAATGATCTTTTGGATACCATCACCAAATTATCACATTGGGGATATGGGGTGTAATTAGGAAATGGTATCTGAGTGGGTTAATAGAGTATATATAAAAATATGAACATAAGTGTATTTTATAATTAGACTAACATGGATGATTTTTCATAAAATAATCATGTATTATAATATAGATATACAGTTATGAATTAAAAAAAATTGGAAAAATAAAAAGGGTTGCAATAGTGAACACTTAGGTCACTCTTGGGATGTTCTTTACATTGAAATGAAATTCTAAGGGTTATTTTAGAGGGAATTGGTATGTATATTGGTCTGATTTTTGATATTTAATACCATGATGATATGTATATGGATATTTTATGGTAGATAATTGGTAATTCCATGCAAGGATATAGATTATATAATTTTATGATATTGATACAATATAAGTACAATCGTGTTATATCATGAGCTCAACTTTTTAATGTCATAAATATGATGCAAAATTTAAAACTATTTTATTCCATGATATGATAAAAATGGAATATATTGTTACATATTATTAATTATATATTAACAATATTGGAAAATGTGGGTACACTTGAGTGTCATGGTGTATTAGTAAGCATATGGTGACCTAAGTTTATGTTTTATTATTTATAGTGTTAGGAATATGATATGTTTAACTTATTTTCATACTGGCCCATGCATTCATAATAAATTATGGAATATTTTTTGAGATAATTTATGTCATCACACAGAGTCATTTCACTTATACCCTATATACAAAAATCATGTGTACATAAAAACTTTATGTTTTGTCATACAAGTAAGGGAAAAGGACCACTAGTTGATTGATGAGGTATGTGATGTTGTATGGTTGTCAAGGATGGAAGGTATCTAGATATTTTTTATTTCTTTTTAGGATATAATTTATATATGATTGGACCATAGGTAAATTCTTATGACATATAATTTTGGACTTACATCACTCAACATAAAATAGTTGTATACATTTTAGGGATGTGATTGTTTTATTTTGGTTGAATTTTAGATATGATTTCATTGAAAATTTTGATGATTATATTTCATTAATTTATATATTTATATATTTTTTATTATTGGTTTATAGTATTAATGGTAAATCACTCCCCAATGATAAATTGTTAAAACCTAGGTACGAGTCCCTAAACCTTGGTGACCAGGGTCTGCATTTGTGGTCACACATCACTCTGGCTCAAGCTTGGAATATCACTGTCAAGATAGAACATTACATTTTTTATGTTTAATACTATCACTATGTCTAGATAAACTATTGCGCTTTATTCTTATATTTAAGAGATTTATATTCCTCATACCATTCAATTGAAATTTAATTAATCTCAAAACCACTTAAACCATTTAATATTTTAAACAATATCAAACCTATGGTTAATGAGAGTCTATATCACTAGTGTATTACAAACTCTTACCACTTATTCCCAAATTCAAGACTTAGTTTCATTAGCATAATGAATTAATTTATAATTTTTTTAAACACACAAACTATCTATTCAAGCATTATTTTATACAAAACCCTATGGTATCAATTATAGATAATCTTGTTTCACCATTATAAATTCAATTTTCTCAATAAAAATGTTCATCCAAGTTATTATTGCTTATGTGAATGTATATATAAAATTTTAGGTGCCTTATATTTAATATCTTATGAAATTAAAAGTTGTAAATTTCAGAGAAAAATTGAATTGTTCATTTCTGAAGTAGTGTTTTTTAGAATTGGGATTGAAATTGGAAATTGAAGGCTTTGTATATACCAAGGGGTGTTTTTATGCATGATTTTATGTTTTGGTACTAGATTAGGAAGTCAAGTGAGAAGTATAATGGGTTGGTGATGTAAAGAAGGCTGTTGAGACCACTAGGTACCCTATGGTGTTGTTTAGGTTACCCAATATGTACTTTACAACATCCCAAACTTTTATATATATTGATTTTTTCATCTACATAAATTTTTTTTTGTATTTTGGAATATAATATTTTTTAAACACATGAAACACATAATAATTTATTGGTTTAACTGAGAACATTACATTTATAGGATAATTATATCCATAAAAATGAATGCTAGTATAATAGAACAATAAACATGAAAAAATAAACAAGTAGAACTAGAAAATTTGGATCATGTTGACCTCCTCGAATTATTGCACTCATGAATAATTACTATAAAAAAGATATAGAACATTAGTAAACCAATCAATATTTTAAAATTTTGAAATGTACTACCTTGGGAGGAATTGATATGAATGAAGAATGATATAATTAAAATGAATTTATAGTAGGTAATATGACTATTGGAATAATAACATGATTGTTAGAAATAGTAACTTGACCATTGAAAATTAACCAAACCTAAAAATAGAAAATATTAATATAAATAATATTTATCCTGAGTAATTTAGAAAAATACAAATATTTGAATTCCATACAATAAATATTAAGTTTTAAAACTCAATGAAATTATAAGCAATTTTTTTAATAAACTGTATGGTTAATGAATTTCAAAAAAATCATAATTTTTATGTAAATAATTAAAATTAAATATTTTAGAAAATTATTTTTGGTCAAATGAATTTTATCTTTATATTAAACATGTCAAAATAGTGTAAGGGTTATTTTTTTGGTAAATTTCTAAAAAATCAATATTTATGTGAATAGTAAATATACAGTTTTAATGTAACTGGTCTATTTTAATTACATCATTCAATATGCAATAATGAACTAATAAATTATTTATTGAAAGTAAAGGTGAGATAATGTTTAATAATTTATATAACTCATGAAATTCAAAATACAAACCTAAAAATTATTTTTTAAATTCTAAAGTCTAAAGTATTCCAGTAATTCTTTTTCTTCATTTTTTCCTCTTTACTTTTAATAAAATAATGAATTAGGTTTATAAAGGGGTTTAATTTCATAAAAAATTAATTTTAATAAATATAATTAATAATGTCCCAAATTTCACTATTACAAGGTTTACATTGGAAAATATTTCATATTCAATATTTTATCCAAAAACAATCCTATCCTTAAGTATAAATACACCCACTCACCCCCCTTGGAAAATCACTTCACTTACAATTAGAAAAGACAAATACTAACCAAATTACCAAATATTAATCCCTTCATAATCATTATTTTTATTCTAGATGGATATACCTCTACGATTTCAATGGTTTTAGAGACTTAGGAAAGGAACAACAAAAAGGAGGCAAAATTCCTTTATCTTTTCCCTCTATTTTCCTCTTTGTTTCCTTAATCATTATATATTTTTTATGACAAACCCCACACAAAGAAAATCAGTTAAGCGGTATTTTAAAATATATTAATGATATTAACTATACATAATGATTAAATTTTCAACATATTTATATGTTACACATATCTCACATCCTCACCTCCTCTTTTGACAATGTCATGTTAATAGTTTGTTAACCACCAATGAGGACGTTTCTAATTCTCTTCTTATCAAAAAAATTATGAATGATTATAATAAATTATTAATAATATATAAATCTATGAATTTATGTATTTATAATCTTATGGATCTTGTCTTATGATTTTATAAGTATAAAAAATAAGATAAATAAAATGAATCAAGAAAGGATATTTTAAAGAGAATATCATATCAAAACATTTCACCTTTAACAAAGGTAATTATTAAATAAAATAAAATTATTGTAATTGATCAAAAAATAAAAAACAAACATAATTCATGTAATGACCCAATATTTTTCAATGGAAATTCTTTTCTTATAAATATTTCATAATCAAATGAAATCACAACATAATCAACTACTAAGTGCTATGTGACCCTTAAAACATAAGTTTTTCACTTCTGTGATGTGAATTTTGAAAATATGACATACACGGTTGCGATCGGTAAGTTATTTGGAGTCCAATAAGAAAAACTTAATTTTTGGTGAATAGTAACATACCCTTATGAATATTAACATACCCTTATGAATAATAATATACCCTAATGAATAGTAACCTTACCTGTGATAGTATATAAATAATATTCAAGTGAAAGTATGATATACCTATGCTTTGGAATAAGTAAAAGAATGTTTTAAAATTGTTTTTTTAGAATAAATTATGATTTTAATTAAATATGAAATTAATCATATTTAATTTTTTTTTAAATGGACATCATTTTTGGATTCTACACGTCGAAAAATGGTTGGGGTGAATTTTTGGGATTTTTCTGAAATACATGAATTGTTTATGAATAGTGAAATACAGTAAAATACTGTATATCAGTTAAATACACTATTCATGATATCACAAGTGATGTAATCCCACTTGGTTCGACTTCAAATGATAAAATTACCATTCTTGGTCAAGTAAGACTCACTATTCCTTGTCTTGTGAGGAAATAATAAATTAATAGATTTTATATTAAGAAATCCCCTCTCTCCTCCACTATAAAACCCCCTCTCACCCCCCCTTCTCTTCACTCCTATCAAGCCTCTTGCCTTCTCCAAATTCTGTACAAATATACTCCCAACCTCCTCTCCCACTTCCAACAATCCTTGGTCTCGTAAAAAGACCAAAACCTCCCTTTTAAAGAGGCTCTCAAGAAGGTTTGGTTCAAGAGGTAAATTCCTCTTTTCAATTCTTTGTCTTTCCTTTCAAGTTCATTTGTTTTCTTTTTCTATTACCTATCCTTATGAAAATTTTGTGATTAATACAATACCTTATATGTAATGGAATGTTTTCATAATAGTGTAATAAGTTATTATCATCTCTCCCTTTTACCTTCTTTTATACTAGTAGCAAGAACACCATCCGAGATGTGTCAATTTTCCACATTCAAGGACGATGGGCTTCCGATTTCTATTATCATTATCAATTATGGTCATGAAACCATTCTTGTTACGGTTAAAATAGATTACTATATATGTAATATAACCTATGTAAGATTCTGTAATCCCTTTGTACAAATGGTATTAAGTTATAAATAAAAACAAGTTCATTGTAATCAAAACCCACAAATTAACCGAAACAATTATTATTAAAGTTCTATATAATAATTCATCCTCATGCCATGTAACCAAGTTATATAAATGACCAATAACACCTATGTATGATAATAAATAATATTTTAATTCAATTCTGGAGATTTACATGAACTCCATTACTTAAGAACAAGTGAACCGATTATGAAAATAATGGAAACGAACGCTACAGAATGACGAAATTCAATAAAATAACTTATCAATAAAAAGCATAAATGAACTAAACAGAATTATGAAAAAATAAATAAATTACTAATAGGTTCTGAAATAAGTTATTAATAAGTATAATTTCATCTTCCAGGAGCTTAATTTCAAGAGCGGAACACGTTCAGAGTTAAGGTAAGGGGTTTTCCACCCGAACTTCCATTTCCATTTGGGTTATTTTCATTGTCTAATTACCTCAATGAAATTATTATATATTATTATATACTCATCATAAATTATATTTGAGTGTTCTATATATTTACACCAACCATAATCCTTCTTTTTTTTTATATATTTACATGTTTTAAAAGGAGCTTTCAAAATTGTTTCCGAAATACAAGCCCGATTCAAGGGAATATCTCAACTTCTAACCTATTTTCAAGGGAAATCTCAAATATGTTTTTAAAAACCAATATATTTATAAAATAACTCATTTTATTATGAAAATAATATCTTACTTCACTTCTGGTTTTATACAAAGATTTTTCCAAAAGAACTCTTCTTTTCAAAGTAAAAGAGTATTTATTTCAAGAATTACTCAAAGATTTTATAAGAGTATGTTCTTCTATTTCAACACTCTTGCTGATTATTATGTATTATTGGGATTAATACTTCATTGTATAATATAAAATATTCAATTTAATGGTTTATTATTATTTTGGTTGTGGATGTGCTATCTTTAAACAATTCACCAATTTACCCCGAATGGTTACTATTTATGCTTAATGTTCGGGGAAAGTTATTTTCATTTCATATATTAATTTCAATATGATTGTACATGTTGTTTATGTTTATCCCTATTCATATGAGGAGTGAATTGGACATAGTAAGTTTCGGGTGGGGCCCGCTATAGCCCATCGGTGCATCGGTAGGTCTCATGAGACAAACTACGGTCTTGACACAAGGCCTTGACAAAATGATTACTTATAGTCTTAGCATGAGGCGTTGACAGTATTGTTACATTGTTACACATTATGCATTTCTTCATTATGAATATAGTATTGATGGTTCATGTGGTTATTCGACTAGTATAATACCCATGATTATGTTATGACAATATTTACTAAACTCATATTTCTTCCATATTATGTTCAAGTTTATTTTTAAAGGAATATGTTTTAAATTATTCACCATGTATAATGTTTATATTATATACCATTGTATTGCTTACCCTTAATAAGTGTTTGAGATCATCCCTTTCTTATGTTTCATTTCCACAGGTCAAGAAGAATTTTATTATGAATGACATGATGAAATAACCTAAGAGTTATAGAAGTTGTCTAAGGAGTTTCTATGTTGTTTTTCATGTCAAGTTTTAATGTTGAACTTATGTATGTATCTTGTCTCTAATAATAGTAAAATACTCGGTCCTTTGGGATTCTTATGTAATGTACCAAAAATTCTCTATAATTTTTTTAATTATATGAAATTATTTCAAGACCGTGAAATCTGACGGCACATGATTCTGAGGCCTGGAGTGCCCGTAATGGTCCGTCGAAGTTTTGTTAAACTTTAAATAGCGAGCGTAATTAGTTTTTCTAAAAAAGTAGAATAAATCTTAAACGGTTACTCAGATCAGAAATCTGAGGTCACTGTTGCGTTCAAGATGACAGGTTTACCCTAGGCGTGACTTAAGTTCAGTCGGCGCGAGCCTCCTGTGAGAAAACCCAAAAATGGCATAACTATAAATAAAATAATTAAATAAATTATTTTATTTTTCAAATGATTATAACTCACAAAAATTAACTTGGATTGAAAATATGATACCACCTCTGAACTCCTGAGAGAATTCTTTATTTAAGGTGATACTAACTTTGGATGGTGCGTGCCACCAGTGAAAGTTTGTTTTTGGCCATAAATAAAATAATTAAGTGACAATTATTTTATTGTAAAATCCATAACTTTTAAACCGAAACTTGAATTGTAAATTTGAGAGTACCATTGGGGTCTTTCGGTCATGTTTCACTTGGGAAGAGCCTAACCTCGACCGATGCGGGTCGAGGGTGACTGTTAATAATTTTCCGAACTTTTTTTCGGGTACGTTCAGTGAATGTGCAAGCGGGTTTTTCTAACTTTTGAACCGATGCTCAGAATTGAAATCCAAGGGCACCGTTGAACTCATAGCACCGGTATTCTCATAAGGATACCTTCACCTTGACCATAGTAGGTCAAGGGAAGAAGTTATTTTTTCACATATTCGTGAAAGAATAAAATAAAAATAAAATTGTGTAGCTTTTATTTTTATTTTATTTCTTAAAATCTCCCACATGTGGATATTGAGAAGTGGGGACCACCAGGCCTAAACCTCTCATGAGAGGTTATAGTGGTGGGGACCACCCGAACTAACCTCCCATGAGAGGTTATGATGGTGGGGACCACCCAAGGCTTGAAACCTCTTGAACTCCCCCCATAAGTGTGAGAAACCTCTTGGACTCCCTCCAACCTTAATTGTGCCAACCCCAAAAATAATTAATTATGCCAAACTATGTAATTAATTATACCAATTTTCAATTATGAAAACATATTCTATAATGTTGGATAATTATTTTTTTGGTGGAATTGGGGGAAACTCTTGGCAATAGGGAGAAACTTGAAGCCTTGGGAGAAAGCTCTCCAACGAAGAACGCCAACGAAGAACGCCAACGAAGAACGCCATCGAAGAACGTTATTAGGAAATCAAGGAAGAGGAAAACGTAAGAGACCATCATTGAAGAGTGGTTTTGGAAGCAATGATCATTGTCACACCCTCAGTCTTCTTCTACTTCTTTCTCACCACCTCCGTCGACGAATCAAATGAGGCAGGGGGTTATTATTGAATTCTTGAATTCTATCGATTAATTTTGTCGTTCTTGGAAAGCATGGAGAACATGGATCAATAAAAACGCATTGACCCAATATTCCTATTAAATCATAGAGTTTTTCATTCTTGACTCTTGATTTTTCTGTTGAGCCACGTGCTACCACTCTAACGCGGAGGGTGGGGGCCAAAAAAACATGAACTGACCCCTCTGTCGTTCTGCTTCTTTGGTGTGTTCTTTGCAATGGAAGAAGGCGACGAAGGCGATGAAGGGGATGAAGGCAACGATGCCACCACCCACAAACTCCATGCCCCATGGCGCTTCTCCGCCCATGTCCTTGCTACACCGCCATGGTCACACCATCGTCGCGGCCCCGCCGCCGCTGCCCGAGCCACCGCCGCCGTCCGAGCCACCGCCTCAATCTGAGCCCCCGCCGCCGTTCGAGCTGCTGCCATAGTCCGGGATGAGCCACCACCACCGTCTCGGTTGAGCTGCCGCCTGAGTTTCCACCCAAGCCACCTCCACCCATCCGGCTAAGCCGCTCTATGGCCACGCTCCCTCGTGGCACCCTCCTTGACCCTCCACGGCCTCACAGCCACCCGTGGCCCTCCGAGACCCATCACGGCCTTCCTAGACGGACCCAATGGTCCGGGATGAACCCAGAAAGCCAGGTCAGACCCAGTAGGTCAGGCTAGGTCGACTCGAACCAGTTAGGCTCAGGCGGGGTCAGTCTGACTGGGTCGGACCGGACTCCAGCCCACTACGACCCATTTACGCTCTTTTGGCTATAACTTTGTCACCATACGTCCGTTTGATGAACCATCAGTGGCGCTGGGTACCTTGGAGTGAGATAGTCCCTTTAAGTGTACCCCAATAAATATTTGGATTAATTTTGGGTACAGTAAGGTTGGATCGAGCACGAATCCAACCGGTCCACCGAGACTAAAAGGCTAATAACTCACATACCGGGCATCTGATTGACGCTCCATCTATTGCGTTGAGACCCTATGACATGGTGGTCCTTTGAGATACTTCTTCGTGGGAAATTGTGGAAGTTGGAGAATCGACTAGTGTCTTGGGGAGCGGATTCTCCTGGAGAAGAGTAAGCCTAGTGCGGAAACCCAGTAGTTGGCTGTGACGAGAAGAGTGATCCTAGCGAACCTGTACGGGTCAGCTCCTAGTGATCCAGTGCGGGTCAGATCCAGTGATCTTGTGTGGGTCAGCTACTAGCGATCTTGTGTGGGTCAGCTTCTAGCGGTCCTGTTTGGGTCAGCTCCTAGCAATCCTCTGTGGGTCAGCTCTAGCGATCCTGTGTGGGTCAGCTCCAGCGATCCTGTGTGGGCCAGCTCCAAGAGATCCTGTGTGGGTCAGATCCAACAATCCTATGTGGGTCAGCTCCTAGAGATCTTGTGTGGGTCATCTCCTAGCGATCCTGTGTGGGTCAACTCCTAGAGATCCTCTATGGGTCAGCTCCAGTGATCCTGTGTGGGTCAGCTCCTAGAGATTCTGTACAGGTTAGCAGTAGATCCTATTAATATAATAATATGATTCAGTAATTATAACTAATCATCTCTACTACCATACCCAAAGATATACTTGGTGTGAGCTGAGTCAGTACCTCTGTGTTTTCCTCATGATTGAGATGTATTACTTGAAAACTTAGGTATATGTATGGCATATGCCTATGTAGGGTTATCTATTGATTTCATAATTTTTGGTTTGTCATTTGTGGATTTTTGAGACCTTGAGGGTCTCGGGGTCCTTACTGAGTATCGTTATACTCACCCCTGCATGGGATGCACCCGCACTTTATTGTGTTTGGTGTAGACGATAGACAATGTTGACTGAGGTCGAGAGTACCAGGACTGGACAGTGCCCAGAGGTGGACCATACGATGTGTCAGTACACAGAGGAGACGAGCGGATGTGGAGTGCTAAGGAGGTGATCTGTACCTACCCTTCAGGTAGGAACCTTGGATGATGACCTAGAAGTTTTCTTCCTTTTTTCCCTATTTTACTTGTACTTTTAGTTTCTTGTACTTTCCAGTTGATCTTGTATTCTGGCCCCTTTTACTTACTGTACTCACTCTGTTTACTATTCAGTTTACTTTTGTTCGTATCTTTTTGTGTGCTTGGTTTCTTGTGTTTATAGGTTATAAAGGAAATGCCTTCCCAGTTTTAGGGATTATGCCTTTTGGTGCTAGTCACTAGCCCCTGGCCTATGAAAGGCGGGCTTGGGGTAGTCACGACACGAGCCCCGGGGGGACGAGTTGTGACAAATTGGTATCAGAGGAGTCGGTTCTACCATAGAACATTGGACTCTAATATTTTTAATAGCAATAGTGTTAATTGTAGTGAGTGTGGTTATTACTTTATGAAATCCAGTGTTGGTGCGGCGGCTGATGTATCCATACACCTGGACCCTGACTTCTGATTTCTGACTCAGTGCACAAAAACACTGATTGCGTGTGTGTTTTGAAAAGTTTTCTTATGTCTTCTTGAGTCATCTCACGAGGTATAACTAAATGACCATGGTGCACCTATTTCTTATCTGGATATCGTTTCATAGACATCCAGCTAGGATTCCTGAGAGAGTACACGATGACGGCCTGCCGAGCGACGAGGCTCCAGTGTAGGGCCCTCTTACTATGTCAGCACCTTCGGGTGGTGTACCAGGAGCACCACCACCCGTTGGTAAGCATATACCACCAGCCACACTGGATGATGGTGCATGCTGACTGAGCGCATTGCATGAGTTCCAACAGCAGAGGCCACTGAGGTTTCGAGGCGAAACAGTTTTCCACGCAGCTGAGGGATGGCTGGAGGTGGTTGCTAGAGTTTTCCGCCTAGTTGAGACACCATTAGAGCAGATAGTGATCTTATCTACTAGTATTTTTCAGTGAGTGACCATGAGGATAGTCTTCATAGTGATGAGGCTTTGGTACATGGACCATTACTTGAGATAGTACCTTCGAGTAGTGTGTCAGCTATATCACTACCCGTTGGTCAACAGTTACAACCGGCGGTACCGGTAAAGGACACATATAGGCTTAGTGCCTTATGCAAATTTGAGCATCAGATACCCCTTAGGTTCCAAGGTGAGCCCGACTCACAGGCGGCTAAGGACTGTCTTGAGGAGGTGGTTGAGAGTTCTCTAGAGATTCTACAGCTTCGGCAGGATGACATGTCAGTAGATGAGTATTCATTGAAGTATACCGAACTTTCCTAGTACTCAGTTAATATGATACGATCAGTGCTTCAAGGCTCGGACTTCCGAGCGAGGTGTGTTTAAGGACATCCAAGTCAGCACTATTCCTTTATGCATTCCTACTTATGTTAGGGTGCTAGAGAGAACCTTTGTGGTTGAATGTTCTTTGGATGAGTAGATATAACCAGTGAATGTTAGCAGTGGGAAAGTAGGAAACTGGCACCAGTCTCAGAGACTTGGGCATGTAATATGTTTTGGGAAGAGGATATGATAGGGATAGATGAATCTGCAGGGTATCAGATGTGGAAGAATAGCTAAGAGAGTAGCATGAGGTGGTGTACATTTTGACATGTCACAACCACCCCCTTTTATTGACCCCACCAGCCTCAGGGAGCTGGAGGACAGGGGAAGAGAGTAGCTGCATGCGGTCAAGGAGTGCAACCAAAGGGCTCTAGGATTGATTCGAGGTATGGTTTGTGTCTTCTACTAGCTTTCGTATCAATAGACATAGGTACCAATAATTCCTTCCTTCAAAGAATCTTGTCCAAGACCTAGAGTTTCTGGTTAAACCGTTGACTTGACCCTCGCGTCAAGAGATACCTTTGGGAGGAGACTCAATAATCACACTTAAGCTGACGGTGTGATCTGACCCTTGAGGTGAGAGTTTCAGTTAGAACCTCTTGGTGGCAGTGTCGAGGCCTTACGATGTTAGTTTGGGTATGAACTGTACATCCACAATTCATTCTTAGATTGACTTTATTAGACAAAAAGGTTGTGGTTTACCTACAACATTGTACTGGGGTTTTCATTGGTCATCAAAAAAGGAAACTCGGGTAGCACAGGATAAACTCATGCATAAGAGTTTTGAGTTTTTAGTTCCAAACAAGAGTGGAAGAGCATGGGGATATCTTTTCAAAAGATGTTTCCAGGAATACATCCCTAAAGGGAGAGGGACATCTATTTTTTCTAGGTACTACCGAAGATTTGTACCCGACTTCTCCGGGGTAGCAACACCTTTATCAACATTGACGAATAAGGGGAAACCCTTCGTTTGGTCGGAGAGATGCCAGTGGAACTTTCAGGAACTAAGAAGAGGCTGACTAGTGCCCCCATCTTGAGGCTTTTTGAGGAGGGAGTTGGGTACGTAGTCGACTGCGATGCATCAAGGACTGGACTCAGATGTGTCCTGATGTAGGAGCGAGCAGTTATTGCTTGTGGTTCTTGAAAGCTGAGACAACACGAGAAGAACTATGCTACCCATGACCTGAAGTTAGCAGCGGTAGTCTTTTCCTTGAATATATAGTGACATTACTTGATGGGTGAACATTTCACAGTGTACTCTGATCACAAGTGTCTAAGGTATATCTTCTCTCAGAATGACCTAAACCTGAGACAGCGACGTTGGCTTGAGTTCCTCCAGGACTATGACTTCGAGATAGTCTATAATCCAAGGAAGGGGAATGTTGTAAAAGATGCACTCTACAGAAGATCTAGTGTACAACTACTAGGTGAGGCGACGGAGAAGCTAGTCGCTTTGTAGATATCCTTTGTGGATCAGGATGGATCATCTTTTCTTCTGTCTCTTATAGTCACTCCCCCACTTCTTCATCGAGTCATGGAGGCGCAACATGGGGACGCTGACTGCGAGACTCAACATGCCCAGATATCCACAGGATAGGAACCTGATGGATTTTCTGGAGGTGGGGAGAACATCATTCTCTTCAGAGGACGTACCATGGTATCAGTGTCACTTCATGGGGGAAGTGTTGAGGGAGTTCCACACATCCCCTCTAGCGGTACATCCTGGTGTGGTGAAGATGTACCAGGACCTTCAGCATTAGTACTGGTGGCCATGGATGAAGAAATTAGTGACAGATTTTGTATCATGATGCCTCACTTGTTAGCAATTGAAAACTGCTCAGAGCCGACAGAGGTATTTTGCCGACAGGAGGAGGGAGACCATGTCCTCTTGCGGGTCTCACCTCGACGAGGTTTGTAGAGTTTTGGATGAGGGGGAAAGTTATCTCTGAGGTTCATCGGACCCTTATAGGACCTCAACAGAGTTGGCGAGGTGAATTACCGCCTAGCTCTTCCACCTCAGTTGCACCGGGTTGACAACGTCTTCCACATTTTCTAACTGAGGAGATACGTGCACGACCCTTCTCACATCATTGACCACGACAAGTTGTGCATTGATGATGGGGCGATGTTTACGGAGGTTCCATTAGAGATTGAAGATTGACAGGAGTGGGTCCTTCATGGGAAGTCGATACCTCTGGTGCGCATTCTCTAGCAACACAAGAACCTCCAGGAGAGCACATGGGAGGAGGAGGTTCAGATTCGTGCTCAGTACCCTCTTTTGGTTATTTATCCTTTATTTTGGATTTCGAGGATGTAAATCCCTAAGGTGGGGAGAATGTAATTTCCTGAAAATTCTGTATATATTTTTTAATTATATGGAATTATTTTGAGACCGTGAAATCTGATAGCACATGATTTTGAGGCTTGGAGTGCCCAGAATGGTCCGTCGAAGTTTTGTTAAGCTTTAAATAGCGCGCATAAGCAGTTTTCCTGAAAAAGTGGAATAACTCATAAATGGTTACTAGGATCAGAAATATGAGGGAACTGTTGCATTCAAGATGGCGGTTTTATCCTAGGTGTGACTTAAGTTTAGTCGGCGTTGGCCTCCTGTGAGAAAACCCAAAAATGGCATAACTGTAAATAAAATAATTAAATAAATTATTTTATTTTTCAAATGATTATAAATAAAAAACAGTAGCTTGGATTGAAAATCCAAGACCATCGCTGATCTCATGAGAGCATTATTTATTTAAGAAGATACTAACTTTGGCTGACGTGGGCCACCAGTGAAAGTTAGTTTTTTGATGTAAATAAAATAATTAAGTGACAATTATTTTATTGTAAAATCCATAACTTTTAAAAGGTAACTCAGATTGGAAATCCGAGAGTACCGTTGGGTTCGTTGGGGCATGTTTCACTTGGGAAGATCCTAATATAGACCAGTGCAGGTCGAGGGTGACTATTAATAATTTTCTGATCTTTTTTTCGTGTACGTTAAGTAAACGCGCGAGCAGGTTTTTCTAACTTTTGAACCGGTGCTCGGAATTAAAATCTGAGGGCACCATTGAACTCATAGTGCCGGTATTCACTTAAGGAGACCTTCAACTTGAACGTGGTAGGTCTAGGGTGGAAGTTAGCTTTTCACATATTCATGAAAGAATAAAATAAAAATAAAATTGTGTAGCTTTTATTTTTGTTTTATTTATTAAAACCTCAAACATGTGGATGTTGAGAACTGGGGACCACCAGACCTAAAGCTCCCCTGAGAGGTTATGGTGGTGGGGACCACCTGAACTAACCTCCCAAGAGTAGTTATGATGGTGGGGACCACCCGAGGCTTGAAACCTCTTGAACTCCCCTCATAAGTGTGAGAAACCTCTTTGACTCCCTCCAACCTTAATTGTGCCAACCCAACAAATAATTAATTATTCCAACCTATGTAATTAATTATCCCAATTTGAAATTATGCCAACATATTCTATAATGTTGGATAATTCTTTTTTTGGTGGAATTGGGGGAAACTCCTGGAAAAAAGGGAGAAACTTGGAGCCTTGGGAGAAAGCTCTCCAACGAAGAACGCCAATGAAGAACACCAACGAAGAATGACATTGAAGAATGTTATTTGGAAATCAAGGAAGAGGACGATGTACGAGATCATCATCGTAGCGTGGTTTCAGAAGCAAGGATCGTTGGAACCCCCTTCGTCTTCTTTGACTTCTTTCTCACGATCTTCGTCGACGAATCAAACGAGGTGGGGGTTATTATTGAATTCTTGAATTCTATCGATTAATTTTCTCATTCTTAGAAATCATGGAAAACATTGATCGATAAAAACAAGTTAACCCATGATTCGTATTAAATCATAGAGTTTGTCGTTCTTGGATCCTAATTTTTCTGTTGATCCACATGATACCACTCTAATGCGGAGGGTGCATGCTAAACAAACATGGCCCAACCCCTCCGTTGTTCTGCTTCTTTGGTGTGTTCTTCACAATGGATGAAGGCGATGAAGGCAACGATGCCGCCGCCTGCAGCCTCCGCGCCCTGCGGCACTTCGCCGTCCGTGACCTTGCCACGCCACCCCTGGCGCACTGCCACCGTGGCCCCGCCACGCCGCCTAGGGCCCCGTAGTCCTGTCGTGCTGCCTAGGGGCCCGCGACCCCTCCTTGCCACACGTGGCCCCACCGAGCAGCCCGCGGCCCGCCGCGCTGCCCCACAGCACCGCTGCCACCATCCGAGCAGATCTGCCATCATCTGGACCGAGCCGCCGCCCGATCCGCCGCCGCCCTTCTATCCAAACCACCCGAACGAGCTGCTTTGTGGCCTCACACCCTCATGGAACCCTCCGCAACGCTCCACGGCCTCACGGCCACCCGTGACCTCGCGACTACCCTTGGCCCTCTGCGACCCCTCGCGGCCTGCCGGGCCGGACCCAGCGGGCCGAGCCAGACTCAGTGGGTCAGGTTGGTTCGAATCAAACCAGGTTAGCCCAGGCCAGGTCAGTCCGGGTCGGTCTGACCGAGTCGGACCAGACCCGAGCCCACTACGACCCATTTACGCTCTTTTGGCCATAACTTTGGCACCAGATGTCCGTATAACGAACCGTCAGCGGCGTTAGGTACATTGGAGAGATACGGCCCCTTTAAGTATACCCCATTGGAGATTTGGATTAAGTTGGGGTATGGTCAGGTTGGATCGAGCACGAATCCTACCAGGCCCCCAGGACTAAAAGGCTAATAACTCACTGACCGAGCATCTGATTGACGCGCCATCTATTGCGTTAAGACCCCTATAACATGGTGGTACTTTTAGATACTTCTTCATGAGACATCGTGGAAGTTGGAGAATTGACCAGTGTCTTGGTTAGCGGACTCTCCCGGAGATGAGTAAGCATAACGCAGAAACCCAGTAGCTGGTTGTGACTAGAAGAGTACTTCTAGTGAACTTGTGCAGGTCATCTCCTAGAGAACTTTTGCAGGTCAACTCCTAGAGATCCTGTGTGGGTCAGCTCCAGCGATCCTGTGTGGGTCAGCTCCTAGCAATCCTGCGTGGGTCAGCTCCAGCGATCCTGTGTGGGTCAGCTTCTAGCGATCCTGGGTGGGTCAGCTCTAGTGATCCTGTGTGATTCATCTCCGAGCGATCCTGTGTGGGTCAGCTCCTAGCGATCCTGCGTGGGTCAGCTCCTAGCGATCCTATGTGGGTCAGTTCTAGTAATCCTGTGTGGGTCAGCTTATAGCGATTCTATACAGGTTAGCAGCAGAGCCTCTTAACGTAATAAGATGATTCAATAATTATAACTAATCATCTATAATACTGTATCTAAAGATATACCCGGTGTGATCTAAGTCAGTACCTCTATGTTTTCCTCATGATTGAGATGGATTACTTGAAAACTCAGGTATATGTATGGGCATATACCTAAGTAGGGTTATCTGTTGATTTCATACTTTGTGGTTTATCCTTTGTGGATTTGTGAGACCTTGAGGGTCTTAGTGTCCCTATTGTGTATCGTTATACTCACCCCTACACGGGATACGTCCGCACTTCATTGTGTTTGGTGCAGATGATGGACAATGCTGACTGAGGTCGAGAGTACCAGGACTGGACAATGCCCAGAGGTGGACCATATGGCGTGTTGGTACGCAGAGGAGATGGGCAGATGTGGAGTGCTGAGGAGGCGATTTGTACCTACCCTTTAGTTAGGAACCTTGAAGGACGACCTAGAAGTTGTCTTCCTTTTTGCTCCAGTTTACTTGTACTTTTAGTTTCTTGTACTTTCTAGTTGGGCTTGTATTCTGGCCCCTTTTACTTACTATACTCACTCTATTTACTATTCGATTTACTTGTATTAGTATCTTACTGTGTACCTGGTTGAGTGTGTTTACAGGTTATAAAGGAAATGCCTTCCTAGTTTTAGGGATAACGCCTTTCGGTGCTAGTCGCCAACCCCTGGCCTATGGAAGGAGGGCTTGGGGTAGTCACGAGACGGGCCCTGGGGGGCAGGTCGTGACAACTTATTCCTTGTTTATATGCCAATGTAATAAATAAGGCACTGACTCTGGGCAACTGGGGTCAGGTCCTTAAAGTTGGTATCAGAGAAAGTTTATTAGAAAAATTAAAAACTAGATTTAGAAAATGTAGATTAGGGAAGAGTCCCTAAGTTATTCTTTGAGGATAAACATACAAGAACGTTCTGGTATTTTGGTAAGGAATAGATTATGTGGATATTTCAAGCAATACATCCCTATCTGGATACGATTAGGTAGAGGCGGCTCTGGCACAAATGTACCTAGGAGTGAAAGCTCTGACAAGGAGTTTCGGGCTTGACCTGGGGTATCCTAGTACACAACAACTGGCCTTGCTGCACTATTGGTTACGACACTCCTAGGGGATATGGTTAAGATAATTCACATTTTCTTTACAAGCCATTATGAATGATTTAAATGTAAAATTTTCCTCAAAGAAACCTTTTTTGTGATTATGGGATTATCCATGTGTAGGATTTCAATTTGTGCTAATTATTATATTAATATAAGATTATACATTATTATTCATAGCCTAATCTAGTGTATTACACTATCTATAGATGGTTCCTAGTGGAAGGAATGGATACCACATGAACACAAGTGTCCCCTGTAGGGATTTCCCTTCGATGCAGGATAATAATGTTGGCTCTGGTTCTATGACTGGTGGTGAGCAACTCATAACTATATTGGGACAACTTACTCAGGTTATGAATAATAACCTTACCCGTATGAAGCATTTGGATCCACCAAGTGGAGGACCTATGTTAGATCTCTTTATGTGACAACAACCTCCACCATTCAATGGGACTACAAACCCGTTTGTAGTAGAGTAGTGGATATATTCCCTTGAGAGGATATTTCTCACTTTGGGATGTAATGAAATAGAGAAGGTTGTCATGGTAGTTAATCATCTAACAGAAGATGCAGATCAGTGATGGTTATTAATCCAAAACACAAAGGAGAAAGAAGAAATAGAAGAGATGGAATGGAGGGATTTTATGGAAATATTCTTCGAAAAATATTTCCCTCAAGAACAACGAGCAGATATGGAGAGGCAATTCTTGAATCTGAGGCAGAAGGAGGATTGAAATGTTTCCAAGTATGAAGCCAACTTTACAAGGCTGTCAAGGCATGCTGCAGACTACATACATAATCCAAGGAGTAAAATTGATCAATTCTTTGATGGTTTAAAACCATTCCTATGAAGGTCTCTAGTCTCTCAAAGTTTTTCATCATATGAATATATAGTCTCAAGTGCTATCAAGATAGAAAATGAATTATCTAATTCTTACGACTTTAAGGGAAAGCAAGAGAAGAAGATGGATGCTGAAAACTCTGGGAATGGAAATAAAGAAATGGAGAAGAAGGGAAGAGTTGAATTTCCATCAAGCAATAATTGTGGGAAGAAACACCTTGACACTTGCCTAAAGGGAATGGGAGTATGTTACAAGTGTAGAGAAAAAGGCCACCTATCTCAGAATTGTAAGTGGAAGAAAGAAGCTACCAATGTTCTGTGCTACAATTGCAGGGAGATGGGACATTACGCACATGAATAACCTAAGCGTTAGGGAAATGTTCCCTAAAGAAGGCCAAGTGAGCAAGGCCAAGCTTATGCGGTCACAAATGCGAAGGTTGAGGTTCCTAATGAAGTGGTGGTAGGTACATTGATTTTTTCATCCAAATTAGCCAATAATTTATTTGATTATGGAACGTCACATTCATTTATATCTTCCCAGTTTTCCAAGAAAATTAGATATGTCCAATTTGATTTAATAAAAGAGTTATTAGTCAAAACCCCCAGTGGATGTATCATTGCAACAAAGGAGAGTCAATTAACCCCCCTCATGAAACATAAAAATGCTTTATTTTCTAACCTGTCATCATACCAATGGTTGACTATGATATAATTCTCGGTATGAATTGGATATCAAATTATGATGCAAATATCTATTGAAATAAGAAGGAAGTTACAATTTTTTAGAATGTTGTAGAATCCATTATTTTTAGAGCTGAAACCTCACCATTTGATTCTCATCTATATCCACCCCCAGTAGCTCTACAAAATTCAATTATTGGGGAGAAAGGTAATGAAATAAATGGGGGTGAGGATAATAATGTACTAATAGAGGACATACCTATTATGCAAGAATATGTTTATGTCTTTCTAGAGGAGTTACCTAGACATCCTCCATAGTGGGAAATTGAGTTTTCCATTGACTTAATTCCAAGTTCAAGGCCCATATCAAAGACCCCTTATGGAATGGACACTATGTATTTAGTGGAACTAAAGAAAAAACAAGAGGAATTGAGTGATAAAGGATTTATTCGACCTAGTGTTTCTCCATGGGGATCCCCTGTTCTTTTCATTAAGAAGAAAGATGGGTCTATGAGGTTGTGCATTGAATAAAGGGAGATCAATGCTATTACAATAAAGAATAAGTATCCTCTGCCATGAATTGATGATTTATTTGATCAAATTCATGGAGCCCAATATTTTTCTAAGATTGATCTTCTATCTAGATATCATCAGTTGCTTGTGAGGAAAGAAGACATTCCAAACACATTATTTCAAACTAGGTACGAGAATTATGAGTTCACAGTAATGCCTCTTGGACTAACTAATGCACCATTTATCTTCATGGATCTAATAAACAGAGTTTTCAAGGATTATCTTGATGAATTTGTAGTGGTGTTTATTTATGATATCCTGGTATACTCTAAAATCCATAAAAATCATGAAAATCACTTGCGCACTATTCTAAAGACACTTAGAAGAAATAGATTATATGGGAAGTTTAGCAAGTGTGATTTTTGGATCCAATCAGTTTCCTTTCTGGGACACATTGTCTCTAAGGATGGAATATCTATAGATCCTATGAAGAAAAAGTCTACAAAAGAATGGCCTACTATAATGAATGTAACTAAGGTATGTAGTTTTATTGGTTTAACAGGTTATTATCGACATTTTATTTAGAAATTCGCCCGTTTAGCCAACCCAATGACCAAGCTCACATGAAAAGGGGCTAAGTTCGTATGGACAAAGGAATGTAAAGAATGTTTTTAAGAATTGAAGAGGAGGTTAGTGAATGCTCTGATCCTAACCCTACCATCGCAGAATGATGGGTTTATTATATATAGCGATGAATCAAAGAAATGACTTGGTTGTGTCCTTATACAGAATGATTCAATGATTTTTTATGCATCTAGGGAGTTAAAAATTCATGAAAAAAACTTTACAACTCATGATATTGAATTAGCAGCATTAATCTTTGCTTTGAAGATTTGGAGACATTACCTCTATGGAGAAAAATGTGAGATATATACAGATCACAATAGTTTGAAATATATATTCTCATAGAAAGAAATCAACATGAGACAAAGGAGATAGATTGAGCTACTCAAAGACTATGATTTCACAATACACTACCACCCAGGGAAAGAAAATAAGGTAGCAGATGCTTTGAGTAGAAAGGACCATGGAATTATAAACAAGATGAGAGTTTAAAGGGATTCTATGTTCATGGATCTAGTAAAGATGGATATAGAAATTATCAAGGAAGGTAACACACCACTACTTTTTCAAATGTTTGTCGAACATTCTTTACTAGAAAGGCTAAAAAGTTCTTAGGATGATTATGAGGAGTTTCAAAAGAAAATTAAAGCTATAAATGATGGGAAGTTGCCTGAATTTGCATATAAAGGTGGCATTTTGAAATTAAAGAAGAGGGTTTGTGTTCCTGCTATTCCTGAGCTAAAGAGGGAAATATTGGATGATTCTCATAGCTCTAATTTCTATACACACCCTAGTAGCACAAAGATGTATCGAGATATCTGAGAAAACATTTGGTGGGACAATATGAAAAGGGAAATTGTTGAATATACATTAAAGTACCTGGTATGTCAACAAGTGAAGGCTGAGAGGAAAAATTCTAAGGGGATGATGCAACCACTAACCATACCAACATGGAAGTGGGAGAACATTACCATGGAATTTGTCACTAGACATCCAAGGACATCCAGAGGTAACAATGCTATATGGGTCTTTGTGGATCGTCTTACAAAGACCACTCACTTTATCACGATTAGAGAGGACTTATCATTGGATCAAATTTCATGGATTTATATAAAATAAGTGGTAAGGCTACATGGAGTACCACTATCTCTTGTATCCGATCATGATACTAGATTCACATCAATGTTTTGGAAAAGTCTCCAATATGCTCTAAGCATTGAACTAAACTTCTGTATGGCCTATCATCCTCAAACTGGTAGCCAATTTGAGCGGACTATTCAGACATTGGAAGACATATTGAGAGCATGTTCTATGGAATTCAGAGGAGGATGGGAAAAACATCTTCCACTGGTTGAATTATCCTACAACAACAGTTTCCACTCGAGCATCTGAATGGAACCATACGAAGCCCATTATAGGAAAAGGTGAAAAACACTGACGTGTTGGGATGAAGTCGGTGAGCGTAAGCTGGCAGGACCTGAAATGGTAGAAGAAACAGTGGAGAAGGTGAAAACCATTCAGCATCATATCAAGGTAGTCCAAAGTCAACAGAAGAGTTATGCGGATAACCGTCGATGAGACCTTGAATTCAAAGTTAGATACCTGGTATTTCTACACATATCTCCATGTAATAAGGTCATGAGGTTTGGGAAGAAAGGAAAGCTAATTACAAGGTATATCGGCCCATTTGAGATCCTTGATCGAGTTGGAGCTATGGCTTATCAACTGACACTTCCACCTACCATGTTGAAAGTCCATGATGTCTTTCATGTATACCTCTTAATAAAGTACATACCAGACTGTCATGACCCGCCTTCACCAAAAGGAGGGAAGGGTCAGCAGATTTCCAGGCCCTTCCTTCCTTAAGTTGAAGGATAGATAATGACCCTCGAAACCCGCCTTCAATAGGTCCGAGAGTGGCGACTAGCACCAAGGGTATGGAAATTTCACACAAATGAAAGGAATTACCCCTTTTTGTTTTATAAGATCGAGAGATGAGATGATGAAACACAACAACACCAAGGTAAAAGAAAAGTAAAACCAAAAGAAATAAACCATTCCCACATGCATGTTCTAAATGTAAAGTCACAAAGTACAAAGGGCGACTATAAAGGTAAGTACCAAAGAAGAAAAATAGCAACTGCAACTGCCCCAAAGGTCCGAGCTAGTACGGTCCTGATCGATCCCCGAAGTCCTCCTGGAAACCTGAAAACAGTTTTATATACGTAGGGTGAGCATAAAAGTACACTAAGTAGGGAAAACCAAAACCCTCGTGCACAAGTGGGGGAATGTACTAAAGTCCCGTGAGAAAAGGAGTAAACCAAACACCTATCAAGGTAAACTATCCACCCCAGGCCTCACAAAGGCACACTCCCCAAATAACACAAGTCAAGTAATATATATATATTAAGAGTAAATCGATGTTTGGGTACCCCGTGCCACTTTCCCACTAGTTATTGAGACATCCTATGCATCAGACCAATCCCGCCATTCTCACCGCAGTCCCACTGCCACACCCACCCGCACACACCTGGGCCACTACCACACGCAGTCCCACTGCCGAAACCCTTCCCGCACAGACCTAGGCCTCAACTATCACATGTAACCACGCCTGCAAACACCTAGGCCAGAATAACCACCACCATGCCCGAAGACACCTGGGCTAAAGAATCCACTACCACGCCCGAAGACACCTAGGCCTCATCCCAAAGACACTTGGGAAACCACCTACCGCACACACCTGTCCAACCACCACACTACCCTGCCCGAAGGTTCTTGGGCTAATAATGGACCTCAGGCCATCACAGCCTGCCCGAAGATACTTGGGCTATCCGGGAAAGGGAGCAGAAAAGGAGCTAATAACCATCCACTAAGAATAGTGTTGGGAAAAACACCCTCCCCCATGAAATGGGGGTGTTCAACATTAAGTGATCAACTTGGGTGGGGCGCGAATAAGAAACAAAAAGCTACATGTATTTATATATAGGTAACAAGCACTCACCCAAGCTAGGTTTTTCTTCAGACAGCCTACAGATCACGACATCACTCAAGTCCGAGTCACGACTCATGCTAACAACCCATTTGTCCCCTTTTCTTATTTCATGTTCAGTAATAATGTTTATGTTTAAGAACTACTGGGCAACTAGTAGGCATAGGCATAATTCCAGAAAGGTAAAAAATCAAGCAACAACCATAACGCCCTTACCCGGTTCTCAACAACAGAGGATTCCACCCCAATTCGTGATATAAACAAGTATCCACTAGGTCTTAAAACTCACAACCACTGAATCCATACCAACAGGGGATCCCATCCCCCAATTTCACACAACCACCGAGGGTATAAAAGAACAGGGGATCCCATCCCCTCCCACATCTCCAGTAATTGACTCGTAAAAGAAAACCACCAAAACACTACCACCAACACTAAGCAAGGCCAAGCCTGTATTTTCATATTTAAAAGATTTTACATGTTCCATGATTTCAATTCCATTTAAATGGGGTTAGCACAGAAGGGATTGATCCCGGTGCTTTCAATTTATTCAGTAGGGTATGCCTGATTAACCAATTCACAGTAGGAGTTCACAACCACAACAATCCATTTAAAACATTAGCAGGGTTCATTAGTGCACAAACAACAACCACCAATGGCCTCGATTTTCAGGAGGCGTAAGCCAGCACAACTCAACAAGATGATCATAAAATAAACAAATATAAGATGGCATCAACGATCACAGCCCCCCTCCTTTATTTAAAGAATTTGTTCATTATCTTTAACTAGGTATGGTTTATCCAATTCTACAGAATCAAAAGCACGTCCACCCCGCATGATACACAAAACAGAGAGGCAAAGGAGAAATTCCCTACTTGTTGATAGATGATTGACGCTTAGGCTAGGTGCGGAACTTTACGGATAACGATGTGCCCGATGCACCACAAGCTATTTGTGAAAATCCGCGATCGAGGAAAAGAGAAACCACAGCTAACCCTTAGTTTATAAGAGCCACCGACGGTTGAGGTGAGAACGCGTAACCGCATAAGGCGCGGGGGTTGTGGGTTGACCACGCGGCTCCACTCGTTATTAAAGGGGGTCGGGTGGTTTAAACCATCTCATGAATTGATTAAGTATTTAATTAAAACTATTATGTGTGTTACGGGTCTTTAAAACACGCTTAAATGAGTCAGAATAGGGTTTAAAACCCTATTTGTGCAAAAGGAAGCGCTACTGGAAATAACCCGCAGGGTAGGCCAGAGCCACCGGTAGGCCGAGCTACCGGTAGGCTACAGCTACCAGTAGGTGGCAGCTACCGATTGGCCGAGCTACCAGTAGGCCGTAGCTACCGGTAGCTGCAGCTACCGGTAGACTGAGCTACCAGTAGACAGAGCTACCGGTAGGCTACGGCCACCAATAGACCGAGCTACCGGTAGGCCTACACCACCGTGATTCCCAGACCAGAAAACCCAAAACGAGATTTTCACAAAGTAATGGACCCCAAAAACCCGGGCCATTACATCAGATACCTCTTAAACGATTCTCGTCCTCGAGAATCAAAACAAACTAGAAGGGAAGAGAGGGTCCGAACAACCACCTCGAAAGATACCTCTTAGGAGCGAACCCATGCTAACTAAAACATTTCCCTGCCAAGAACCAAGCAACATACCATGCCAAACTGCCCAGGCATGTGGGTTGGGGAGTCTCCTCCCCCCATGTCAAGATATTATCCGCTTTGGGAGGCACTGACTCTCCCGCACGGGTTTAATCGCATCCACCTTAATGTGTCTTGATTAGGGGTCAGGTTCTCTCCTCCCCCATAGCCATGGCTTTTTACACACATCCAGAGGAAGAAAAACCAGTACCTTTCATAGCCAAAAGACAAAACGTTCTATCACAACAGGTACAACAAGGAACAAAACTTAAAACAACTCTGGGTACTGGGTACGCATCTGTACTTCCCTCTCCCACGTACTCCCCTCAAGCCCACCATGTCTCCACAACACGCGAACCAAGGGAATGGTTCACCCACGAAGCACCTTCTCCTTGTGATCCTCAATCATCACTGGTCTCTCCACAAAGGTCACGTCGTCCTCAATTTCCATCTCACCCCAATCGAGGACGTGTGAATCGTCGTGCAGATACCGACGGAGCTGGGACACATGGAAGACACCATGTATCCTCAGTAGCGGCGGTGGCAACGCTAGCTGGTAAGCCACCTCGCCGACCCGCCGCAATACTTCGAAGGGTCTGATGAACCTACGGGAGAGCTTACTCCCCTTGACGAACCTCCGCTGCCCACGCAGAGAGGAGACCTTCAAGAACACGTGGTCCCCAAACTCAAACTCCAAGGGCCTCCTCCTGGTATCAGCATAAGACTTATGTCGGTCCTGGGCCGCCTTCATCCTTTCCCGTATGAGCTGAACCTTCTCTGTTGTGTTCTGCACCACCTCTGGGCCAAGGATGCCTACCTCTCCTACTTTGGCCCAACACATAGGCGAACGGCATAGCCTCCAATACAGGGCTTCAAACGGGGCCATGCCAATGGTAGAGTGATAGCTATTATTGTAATCGAACTCTACCAGGGGCAGGTGTCGAACCCATGATCCTCCTGAGTCCAGAACACATGACCGTAGCATATCCTCCAAGGTCTGGATGGTGCGCTCTGTTTGTCCATCTGTCTGGGGACGGAAAGCAGTGCTAAGGCATAACTGGGTTCCAAACGCATGCTGCAATCCTCTCCAGACTTGCGAGGTAAACCGTGCATCCCTATCCGAGACTATAGACCTCAGAACTCCATGCAACCTCACCACCTCATCCACGTACTTTTGTGCCAAAGCATCCACAGTACTTGACTCCCTGATCGCCAGAAAGTGAGCCGATTTCATCAACCTCTCCACTACCACCCAAATGGCATCATACCCTCCTTGGACCTTGGGTAGTCCCGTGACGAAATCCATCGAGATGTTATCCCACATCCACTCGGGGACATCTAGAGGCTGCAGTAGGCCGCCTGGAACTCGGTGTTCAGCCTTCACTTGCTGACACACTAAGCACTTGGCCACAAACTCTGCCACCGCTCGCTTAACTCCGGGCCACCAGAACTGCGTCTTCAATCCCTGGTACATCTTGGAAACTCCTGGGTGTACCTCCAGGGGTGAGTTGTGGAACTCACTGAGAACCTTGCCGCGCATCGCCTCCGGGACAAACAACCTTTTCTGAAAAAGCATCTGGTTCTGACCATTCTCTATCCATCCTTCCGGAGCATTGCCCTGGTCAACCCGGTCACGCATCACTTCGCACTCCGGATCTCCCCACTGAGACTCCTCCACCTGTCGAAACAGAGATGACTACACTATCATCTGATATAGGTAGCCTCTGCCGCTATCCATATTTGCATCCAGGTGTAAGGAAGCCAACTCCCCCATTGCCTTCCAGGCATCTACCAACTCTCGGACTGAATCCTTCTGCGTCCTCCTACTAAAGGCATCAGCCACCACATTGCCCTTGCCCTCAGTATAAGAGATCTCGAAGTCATAATCCTGGAGGAACTCCACCCATCTCCGCTGTCGCAAGTTTAAGTCCCACTGGGAGAAGATATACCTCAAGCTTTTGTGATCCGTGAAGACCACAAAGCATTCCCCGATGAGGTAGTGCCGCCATAACTTTAGCGCAAAAACGACCGCTGCAAGCTCCAGGTCATGGGTGGCGTAATTACGCTCATGGGAACACAGCTGCCTGGACCCATAAGAGATCACCCCTTGTTGCTGCATCAACATGCATCCCAGGCCCTGTTCTGAAGCATCACAGAATACCTCATAGGCCACCCCTTATTCTGGTAATCTCAGCACTGGGGCACTGACCAACTTCTCCTTCAGATAGTTGAAGCCTGACTGGCACTATGCACTCCATACGAAAGTCTGGTCCTTCTTGGTCAGAGCCGTCAAAGGGGCCGCAACCCGGGAGAAGTTGGGTGTGAACCTCCGATAGTAACCTGCCAGCCCAAGGAAACTTCGGACTTCCGCCACATTCTTGGGTGCTGCCCAAGAAACAACTGCCTCAACTTTTGACGGGTCCACCGCTACCCCCTGCTCGGACACCACGTGCCCGAGGAAGTGCACTTCTCGTGTCCAGAACTTGCATTTTAACAACTTCCCATAGAGCTGGTGTTGTCGGAGGACCTCCAAAACTGTCCTCAGGTGCTCTGCATGGTCCTCCTCTGATCTAGAGTAGACCAAGATGTCTTCGATGAACACAACCACGAACTGATCCAGGTACTCCCGGAAGATGGAGTTCATAATCCCCATGAACACAGCCGGGGAATTCGTAACACCGAAGGGCATGACTACGAACTCGAAGTGTCCATACCTGCACCTGAACGCTGTCTTCAGGATGTCGCTCTCTTTCAACCTCAACTGGTGGTACCCAGACCGCAGGTCAATCTTGGAGAACCATCCTGCCCCATTCAGCTGGTCGAAGAGATCATCTATCCTTGGAAGAGGGTAGCGATTCTTGATCGTCACCTAATTCAGCCTCATGTAGTCTATGCACAACCTGAGACCACCATCTGCCTTCTTTTCAAACAAGACCGGAGCACCCCACGGTGACGCACTCGGACGAACATAACCCCTCTTCATCAGATCGTCAATCTGTATCCGCAACTCCCGTAGCTCCGAAGGTTCCATCCGATAAGGATCCATCAAGATTGGACGAGCTCCAGGCTGCAGGTCTATCCCGAACTCGATAGCACGTCGAGGGGGTAGAGTCGTCACCTCCTCAGGAAAGATGTCCATAAACTCACGGACGATCTATGGCACTTCCACAATTTCAGCATCTACTGATTCCACTGTCAGCTCGGTCAACAAGGAGAGGAGAGGTTCCTCTCTCCTGTTTCCCTTCGGACTGCTTCGCTCGCCGGTGAAGGTAACACGCCGGTTGTCCAAGTCTGAGAACACCACCCTTCTTCGAAAACAGTCGATGACGGCACACACAGAAAATAGCCAGTCGATTCCTAGGATGACATCGTATGGCTGAATATGTAGTAGAAGAAGATCCATAACCGACTGATGTGGCCCTAACATCAGTCTACATCCCTGACAAACGAACAACAAGTCAGTCTAGCCTCTGACTGGTGTGCTCAACACCAGGGGCACTGGAAGTCTCTCGACATCTAGACCCAAGGCACGGGCTAGACTGGGTGCAATAAAGGAGTGCGAAGCTCCGGTATCGAACAAAGCATAAGCAAGAGTGCTAAACAGACTGATCGTACCTCGAACAACCTCTGGCCCTGCTGGAACTGCAGCCTCTGCGGCGTGCAACTGTCCAAGCCCAGCTCCCTTGCCCCTCGGCTGTCGGCCACCTCCCCGACCACGCCCTGGTCGAGGTACCTGTGGAGCGCCCTGAGGTCGGCCTCCTCCTCCTACGTCTGACCTCGGAGGAGCGGGAGCTCGCTGTCCCTCCTGCTGCTGTTGGAAAGGTCTGGCTGGAAGCTGCTACTGGGGCGAGTGCTGGGGATGACTGCCACTGCTGTATTGCACCCGGTCGGGGCACTGACTTCAGAGATGCCCAGGGCTCCCACAGATGAAGCACCGCGGTCCCGGGCCCGTAGGAAAAGGGCGAGGACCGGGGGATCAAAACTGAAACTGCTGCGGCCTGCTCCCTGCGGGTCGGAACCTAGAGGGCCCTGACGCTGGAGGCCTGGTGCTGATGGCCTTCCCCTTTGATGGTCCCAGCTGGATCCCCTCTCTCAACACTCCTCCTAGAGCATGCATCCTCTCCACCACTTCGGCCTTCTTCTGGACCTCCAAGTACGTCAGTAGGGTAAAGGGGGTAATAGCATACTGGAGGGAGGGTTGGAGTGCCTCCTCTAAACGTCTTGCTCGAGACTCCTCGTCGGGAAAGAGGTCTGGAGCAAAATGTAGGAGGTCCTTGAACTTGATCCCTAGCTCCCTCACGGACATACTCCCCTGATGGAGGGAGAGTAGTTCCTTCCACTTTTCTGCCTTCATCGTCGAGGATAGGAATTCCGCCCGGAACTCCCTCTCGAAATCCACCCAAGCCACCTCAGACTCTCTCCTCTCCCCCAGGTAAAGCATCCTCCACTGACGTGCCGCTCCCCGCATCTGGCTAACGTCTAGAGGAACCCAGTACTCAGTCGAGGCCCGAATCAGGCCGAAGGCTATAACTAGCTCCTCTATCCAGCCTTCCATCTTCATATCGGAGGTGCTGCCCTCATACTTCTCGAGGGCCTGTTGCTGGAAGGCTCGAAGAGTCTTCTGCCACTGGTCATCCTCTTCCTCTCGATTAGCTCTCTGCCGATCGGCCAAAGTAGTCTTCGGGGCCTCGATCGCCTGTACCACACGTGGTCGCCTTCCAGGTGCCATAGCTGCAAGGTAAAAAAGGAATGCCTAAGCCCAAGTAGTGCAGAATATTGTTCTTAAAACTTCTTAAAATTTAATTTATTCTTAATCCCCAAGACATCCCAGAAACACAAGAACACAAGTCATTTATGATGCATGCACCTTTCCTAGGGTCTCTACCCTGCAATCAGTGTGGCCTCACTTGGTCGTTCGGTAGGTCCAGAGTCCTTGCATCGGATCACGAGGGGCCCTAAAATCCCGTGTCCTAGCCGGTCTTCCCTGGCCTAATTCACGTGCCAAGGTCACCCAACACTGTTTCCTTACCATCCCATGAAATCCTCACTGTGCCTAACTCCAGAATCCATCCTATCTCTCAAGCATCACCTCTAATACCATTCTGTCATGACCCAACTTCACCAAAAGGAGGGAAGGGTCAGCAGATTGTCAGGCCCTTCCTTCCTTAAGTTGAAGGAGAGATAATGACCCCTGAAACCCACCTTCAATAGGTCCCGGAGTGGCGACTAGCACCAAGGGTATGTAAATTTCACACAAATGGAAGGCATTACCCCTTTTTGTTTTATAAGATCGAGAGATGAGATGATGAAATTCAACAACACCGAGGTAAAAGAAAAGTAAAACCAAAATAAATAAACCATTCCCACATGCATGTTCTAAAAGTAAAGTCACAAAGTACAAAGGGCGACTACAAAGGTAAGTACCAAAGAAGAAAAACAGCAACTGCAACTTCCCCAAAGGTCTGAGCTAGTATGGTCCTGCTCGATCCCTGAAGTCCTCCTAGAAACCTGAAAGCAGTTTTATATACATAGGGTGAGCATACAAGTACACTCAGTAGGGAAAACCAAAACTCTCGTGCACAAGTGGGGGAACGTACTAAAGTCCCGTGAGAAAAGGAGTAAACCAAACACCTATCAAGGTAAACTATCCACCCCAGGCCTCACCAAGGCACACCCCCCAAATAATACAAGTCAAGTAATATATATATTAAGAGCACATCGATGTTTGGGTACCCCACGCCACTTTCCCACTGGTTATTGAGACATCCTACACATCAGACCAATCCCTCCATTCTCACCGCAGTCCCACTGCCACACCCACCCGCACACACCTGGGCCACAACCACACGTAGTCCCACTGCCGAAACCCCGCCCGCACACACCTGGGCCTCAACTATCACATGTAACAACGCCTACAAACACCTAAGCCAGAACAACCACCACCACGCCCGAAGACACCTAGGCTAAAGGATCCACTTCCATGCCCGAAGACACCTGGGCCTCATCCCGAAGACACTTGGGAAACCACCTGCCGCACACACCTGGCCAACCATCACACTACCCCGCCCGAAGGTTCTTGGGTTAATAATGGACCTCAGGCCAGCACAGCCTGCCCGAAGATACTTGGGCTATCCGGGAAAGGGAGCAGAAAAGGAGCAAATAACTAGCCACTAAGAATAGTGTTGGGAAAAACACCCTCCCCCATGAAATGGGGGTGTTTGGCACTAAGTGCTCAACTTGGGTGGGGCGCGAATAAGAAACACAAAGCTACAAGTATATATATATAGGTAACAAGCACTCACCCAAGCTAGGTTTTTCTTCAGACAGCCTACAGATCACGACAACACTCAAGTCCGAGTCACGACTCACGCTAACAACCCATTTGTCCCATTTTCTTATTTCACGTTCAGTAATAATGTTTATGTTTAAGCACTACTAGGAAACTAGTAGGCATAGGAATAAGTCCAGGAAGGTAAACAATCAAGCAACAACCATAACGCCCATACCCGGTTCTCAACAACAGAGGATTCCACCCCAATTCGTGATATAAACAAGTATCCACTGGGTCTTAAAACTCACAACCACCGAATCCATACCAACAGGGGATACCATCCCCCAATTTCAAACAACCACCGAGGGTATAAAAGAACAGGAGATCCCATCCCCTCCCACATCTCCAGCAATTGACTCATAAAAGAAAACCACCAAAACACTGCCACCAACACTAAGCAAGGACAAGCCTGTATTTTCAGATTTAAAAGATTTTACACGTTCCATGATTTCAATTCCATTTAACCGGGGTTAGCACAGAAGGGATTGATCCTGGTGCTTTCAATTTATTCAGCTGGGTATGCCTGATTAACCAATTCACAATAGGAGTTCACAACCACAACAAGCCATTTAAAACATCAGTAGGGTTCATTAGTGCACAAACAACGACCACCAACGGCCTCAATTTTCAGGAGCCATAAGCCAGCATAACTCAACAAGATGATCATAAAAGAAACACCATAAAAATATAAGACAACATCAATGATCACAATCCCCTTCGTTTATTTAAATAATTCGTTCATTATCTTTAATTAGGTATGGTTTATCCAATTCTACAGAATCAAAAGCACGTCCACCCCGCATGATACACAAAACAGAGAGGCAAAGGAGAAATTCCCTACTTGTTGATAGATGATCGACGCTTAGGCCAGGCGTGGAACTTTATGGATAAAGATGAGCTCGATGCACCACAAGTTGTTTTTGAAAAGCTGTGATCGAGGAAAAGAGAAACCAAGGCTAACCCTTAGTTTATAAGAGCCGCCGACGGTTGAGGTGAGAACGTGTAATCGCGTAAGGCACGGGGGTTGTGGGTTGACCACGCGGCTCCACTCGTCATTAAAGGGGGTCGGGTGGTTTAAACCGACTCATGAATTGATTAAGTATTTAATTAAAACTATTATGCGCGTTACAGGTCTTTAAAACACGCTTAAACGAGCCAGAATAGGGTTTAAAACCCTATTTGCGCAAAAGGGAGCGCTACTGGAAATAACCCGCGGGGTAGACCAGAGCCACCGGTAGCTGAGAGCTACCGGTGGGTGACAGCTACCGGTAGGCTGCAGCCACCTGTAGGCCGAGCTACCGGTAGGCTACAGCTACCGGTAGGCCGAGCTACCGGTAGGCTACAGCTACCGGTAGGCCAAGCTACCGGTAGGCTGCAGCTACCGGTAGGCGGAGCTACCGGTAGGCGGAAGCTACCGGTAGAATGAGCTACCGGTAGACAGAGCTACCGGTAGGTTGCAGCCACCGGTAGACCGAGCTACCGGTAGGCCTACACCACCGTGATTCCCAGACCAGAAAACCCAAAACGAGATTTTCACAAAGTAATGGACCCCAAAAACCCGGGCCATTACACAGACCCTTCACATGTACTCTCTTTAGAGGTGGTATAGTTGGAGGATGATCTTTCCTTTGTAATTCAGATGATGATGAATCTAGTATTCAATGTATTAAAATTCATAAAGGAAGTCATGATACTTTTTGAAAGTTTGAAGAATATGAATGTTGGTGATTCCAAAGTTTTTTGGTTTAAAAAATATCATAATAATTTTTCTGAATGTAGATTTGTTTAAAGGCTAAGGAGGATGATCACAACGAAGGTTCTGGTTTTGGAATAGAACAAAATCCAAAATAATTTAATCCTTAAATAAAGATGTTGATGAACATCGTATTCATAAATAAAATAATCCAATGATATTGATCCATTGAATTTAGTGGGTCATCATATTCATCAAAGGTAAAATTGTTTTTCTAGGAAAATTCATCGGTATCATATTTATAAGAGAAATAAGTTGTTGAATTCGAAGATACTGAAACTTGTCTATAGGACTTTGTATTCCATCATAATCATCAAAGGAATATTTGTTTTTTTGGGAGTTTTTGGGACCAATGATAATGAAAATAAGTTAAACTTGTTATGTACAATATGAAAATAAAGTTAGATCTTTATCAATAATGTAGTCAGTAATTTAAAATGGGTTGAATTACTTTGTTTTTTGTTCAAATGGGTTAAGAGAAAAGGAGAAGAAGAATACATTGTTTTAAATTTTATTTCATCATAATAAGGTTGACCATAATAATAACAAGAATAGTGAATCAGAATTGAATCAATGATTTTAAAGAAATTTTGAAATAGAGAAAAATTTCTTAGAATATTCTAGAAGGTTCAAGAAGTGTTTAAAAGAGTTGATGAAGTCAAGATTCACCCTAAATTAAAAAAACATGTAGATCCAGAAAATTTTATTGAGAAGGAAAATTTTCAAGAATCCTACCCAAACCATTATTGGGGTGAGTATAAAATGGAAAGTACATTGTACTTTCAGACAGATGTACTATTCATGGTGAAGAAGAGATAAGGAAGATCTCTAAAGAGAATAATAGGTTTCTAGATTTTCTTTCTTGAAGAAGTCATGCCAGACAGAACATAAAGAAGAAGAGACAAGGTTGCAATATATTTAGCTGGTAATCTTATTCAAGATGATAATCGTAGTCAGTTCATCATCATATTGAGATGAATTATCATAATGGGAAAATCATATTAGAATTTACATATTTAAGAATAAGTGGTTCAAAATTTTCTCAAATGTACTATGGCAGATTTATACATTTTCTTCATTGAGCAATTGGACTGGGAAAATTGGATTGGAAAATCAAACTAAGTTTTATAACAAAGTCTGGAAAGGTTTTTACCATCTTCTAGATATGAAAGTGAATAATTGTTTTAATAGATTATATTTTTAAAATTTGGTCAAGAATCATTATAACATGTTTGTTACAAAACATTCTTATATCATTTTTGATACTTGAAGTACATGCGCTATTGTATTGATCATAGTGATAAATGAGTGTAAGGGTATATCCTACTCATTGTGTTACACACAAAAGAATTGTTTTCTAATAGATTGTGTGGTATTAGATCATTTAAAAACCATACTAAGGACATAACTATTATTTCTAAATAGTAAACCTTGTAAATTATTATGTTCCTAAGGATGTGTGTTTTAAATGTATTAAATAGGGAAAGAATTTGCTAATGGGAGGTGAAGGTTGTTTCATAAGTAAGAAAATATAAAAGAAAAAGATATCACAAATTCACCCCTCTCCCTATAAGTGATAAAATCATACAGACTAATAATTTTAGGTTAAAAACATTTAATCCTTTTCCACACATCATTTATCCATGGCTATTGAACCTGGACCCCTATGTGGACTTCAGTTTATCATGTGATGAACACATGTCACATGCATTAAAAACCCTACATATTGACCATCCAAGGTGGAACATGGTTTTGATGGACTACACACTGTATAGATTTCCTACACACCATATAGTCAATATGTTTTCAAGTTGGAAATCATTGTGTCAAGATGTGTCATGTAGTCAATACACTATGTCTATTTAATACACAACTTGTACATTATGAAACTGTGTAACTTGAATTGCACAAAGTGTATACTTATTACATGTAATGTACTTAATAAATGTTCAAAATAATTTTATATTGAGTCCCTAGGCATGTAAAATAGATATCCAAAAAAGTGAAGTACATGTCATGTGGCTAGCTTTCATACATCGTTTACTTTACCTGTTTAGGTAGAAATATTAAATTAAATTAATTAATCCATTAAACCACATCTACATGAGTTTTTTGTGTCATTAATTTGATATTAAACACCATTCGTTAGGTTTTATATTATATTAAATTCTTAATTAATTCCATGTAATATTTGAAATTGTGAATCATGTACGATAATTGAACAATAAATACCCAACACATTCAATTATACAGGTACCATAATATCTATTTTTTAACATGTCATTAATTTGATAGTACACACCATTAAATTATGCCACATAATATGTGCACAATATGTTATATGAATGCACTGTATAAAACAAGAACCATACTAATTTGTTCAGATTTGTACTCACTGTGCTTCTTCCAAATATAAATCTGTGCATTAATTTTATTATTTTTTAAATAAAATTAAATAAAAAATTATTTTATTTTGAATTAAATTGGATAGAAAATTTTAGGATGACTAGAAATAATAATAGGAAATGAATTGATATATTAATAAGGTCATTAATCCTATAAACTCAAGTGCATTTTATCTTCTCAGAGAATGAAATGAAATGAATTTTAGCTAGTTGTTTTAAATGAATTACTATTGCATGTGTCATACCAATCATGATATTTGACCAGACCTATGTATATTTTAGTTTAATTTAATTTAATTTTATTACATGTGTTTGAAATTATTTAATGTTAAATTAAATATGATGGCCTATGTGTCATCCCTCCCTCTTTTATTATGTAGGACTAGCTTTTCCAAGGTTGTTTTATGTAATTCATTTTAACTAGTCCTTTGTTTTTCCTCACCTGTATGTATGTTATAACACATATTTAATAAAAGGATTATCCTTTGGATCATGGAGTATATTAAATATTGAACCAAGATGAAACAAACTTAGGTGTTACATAGGTGTACAAGTGGAATGCTACAACTCATGCTAAGATTGGCACAATGAGTTTTCCCCTAGGGTCATTGATTGATTTATTATCCTCTCTGTAAATCAACCATTAGATAAGATCATGATCGTGATCATGTCATTTATTTATTTATTTTATTCCAATTTCATACAGGATTTATTTCATGGATGTAATATCACTTTCATATAAATACATAGACTAATATAAAAATATAGAATTAAAGTAAATGAATAATACATAAATTCTATATCAGAACATGGTTAATCTCTTACGTAAAATCTACATTTTATTAAAAAGACATGTTAAATATAAAATAAAGGAATTTACACATAATAAAAAAATCCATCAAGTTAATATTAAGTTTTTAGAACTTTTGTCATCTGAATTAAGACAATCCTATAGTTAAAGTGTTTGTTCGACCTCTGTGAGGAGAGCTTTAAATTACTAGGAAGTCATAAATAGGATAGTGGGTAAAATTAACTGAATTTCTATTGGGTTTAACATTATTTTTCCATCCATTAAAAACTTAGAGTAATGTTTTGAGGAAATTTGATTTGGGATTTATTTTTGGAGAGTCCGCTCAATGGTTCAAGGAGTTTCCAGTTTATAGTTGGAAAGAATGCCTACCAAAATAATTTCTTATGAATTTAATGGCCTCCATATGGATTATAAAAAGGAAAATATAGATCCATGTAATAAGAATTTATATATAACAGGGAATCTTAATTTTAATGGTGAGTTCCATTGATCCTTTATTAAATAGTGGGAGACTTAATGAAATTAAAATTATTATGTCTCACATAACTTGTAATCAAGAAAAGTAATTATAATAAGTGATTTTATTATTGTAAAATAATGAAAATTTCATTAACCACATTATCAATATGATCAATTATAGATAAATATTATCTAGTAACTAGAATTAACTTATAGGAATGGTTCATACACCTATGGGTTGTCTTGTTCCATAAAAATAATTCTTATATGCTAGAATCATCAATTCTTGATCCATATTCTAATGAGGTGAGTGATATTTCACAACATATGATAAACACTTAAGTGATACATTTGACATTCAATGTTTAGTACTTTCATACATGTCTAATAAACTCATAAAGGCACATGAAAACATGGATTTATATAACATTCTCTAATATCTTCATGATATTTATTAGGAGAGAGAAATATAATAATTATTTGAGATATACATGACACTCTTCTTGACCTAACATGGAAAAGGTTCACTAACTAGGACTCACACATTCAAAATAATTTAATACATTAACCACCTAGAGGTTATAGAATTTGAAGAGTGTAAATAATTACACACTTATCTCATTCTTTCATTATTCCCTTAGAGATTCACCATTTGTTTTGAAAACATTAATATGAACTATGTAGAAAAGCTCTCCAAGATCTTCTCATTCTACTTCACCATGTTGATAAGGATACAAAGCATGAAAATCCTTATATATTTATGGGGAATAAAATGAATGTATAGAAAAAGTAATCCAATATTAATTACAATTATAAATATTCTTCTAAATTACCTTACAAAAATATTGGATCAATGGGAAAGAAAGGTAACAAGGCAATATATGTTTTTCATGTGGTAGGAAGGTCCATTGGAAGAAAATATGTATCCAAGTAAAGAAGAAAGGGGAAGATTTAGGTGTGTTTTTTATTGAATGAAATGTATCCATTTATATTAATTAGGTAATAGATATAGCATGTGGTGATCACATATTATTGGGAGAAAACCTCACAAGGTGAATTTTTAGTGTTTTTAGAAAGATTGTGTTTGTTGAAAAACCAAGTTCACAAGGTCAGTTATGGATTTACAGTATAATTGTTAGCTAGGTATGTTTAAAAAGGTTTAAAGCAATGGTATGGAATCACTTGAAGTGGTAAAGAATTTTACATGTAAAAAAATTCATCATTTTTTAGTGTTTTAAAAATTTATAGTGTTCAAAATTTTGAGGAAGTAATAGGGTATATTTGGAAAAGGAATGATTTCTTCATAAAAGTAATGTTGTGTGAAATGTTGAAGGTGATTTCCAAATTTACATGAAAGTGACTATTTTGGAACACCACATAAAAATATGGTATAGGCTTATATTTTTTGTGTGTTATAAAACAACATCAAAGTCATAATATCACGACATCGATAATGTTTCATGAGCCCACTAAATATATATGCAAGTGTGTGATAGTGGTGTGTTGCGTGCTAAAGGTTATGTCAAATCATTGAAGTTCATCACACAAAGAAAGTTGTGTGTCTATTAAAAGGTGAACATGGTAGTTTTGTGAAGGTTCAAACAAATCTATAAATAGGCCGCCTCCCCCTCATTTGAGATTCTCAACCATTAGAAAATTTTAGGTCTCTGAACCACATAAGAGTTTTATGAAGCTATTTCTTGAGTGAAGCAATGACTCAAACATCAGTTGTGCATAGAAAAGGGACTTGTTTTTATAAGACCAGGTGAGTTCCACGAAAACCCAAAAGTTTTACAAAATTTGAGAGTTATATGATGAATTGAATAGTTTCATGAAAGTTAATGATCATGAAAAATAATAAATGTCATGAAATTTTTTATAAATCTGCATGAAATTCATGAAAAGTTTGTGTGAAATACAGTGTTGTGAGAACCTCTAAAAATATTCATAGAATTTGTATGGTAAATAGGTATTCATAAATTTAATGAAATTAGTGCTTCATGATGCACTAAATTAGGTTTAAAATATATTTATTCAAGTGATGAATAGCATAATTTTCGAAAGTATCATTGAGAAAAAATCGGTTGACAGAGTAGTGGGATTTCAAATTTTGATTCGTTGTAATACAAGTGGGATAGTGAGTCCCCTATGAAGTTTGTAACATTAGGTTGATTTAGTGGATTTGGTACAATAAAACATTTCTATTTTGTAATCGTTGGATGTATCCAAGTGTGGGTGAGCCATGTAAAATTGGTGTATCATGTGTATGCTCTAATTTAAATTTATTTTGTGCTTTGGAAAGGAGAGATAAGAGAGTTTTGTTTAAAAAAGAAACAAGTTCCATAAGAGACAATTATTTTAGTCTTCATACCATGACCTACCCCTATCAAGGTATTTTCCCTTGTTGGGCTAACACATATTTATTTAGATACATAAACCAAGTATATTCCAGATTATTTTCTAAGGTGAGGTTGATCTACGAGCAGCCAACAAATCTAAAATTTCTACTAAGGATATTGGGGACTACCACCTCTTGTTGATATTGATAATAATATTGGTTTTGAAATATTGTAATTATTTTCCTTATATCATCCAAAACATTATTTATATATCCATACTTGTTACATATGGATTTATTTTCATGTTTGGAAATCATTATTGCTTGTTTTATGATGAAATCATTTGTTATGGTAAGGAATATTTAAATAAGGGTATTTATATGTTGGATAAACAAACCATATATTTTAGATTAAAATTTAAGATAATACACATGAATCATACCCCAACCAACTATGGAATCACTGGCTAGGTCATATAAATGAAAAACGTTATACCATATTACACCAATATGAAATTTATATTCCTTTAAACTAAAAAATATTTGGTGTATGTCATGAATATTTCAAAGAAAAATTACCACATATTTATTTGGGGGAAATGTGAAAGGGACACTAAGCTCCTTGAATTGGTTCACATTGATGTGTGTAGACTATTTCTAGTTTAATCCAGGGGTGGGTACTCATACTTCATAACCATTACAAATGAATTTTATAGATATGAATATATCTAATTAATAAGGTATAAGTCAGAATCCGTTAACATATTCAAGGAATATAATAATAAAGTTAAGAACCATCTTGGAAATAATATTAAGAATCTATACTCATACCGTGGTAGAGAATATCATAATCAAGACTTCATTAATTATTTATGGAAGTTGGAGATTATATTACCACTCACTCCACTTTTTAAATCACAATGGAATGGTGTAAG
This sequence comes from Viscum album, assembly GCA_963277665.1. Lineage (NCBI taxonomy): Eukaryota > Viridiplantae > Streptophyta > Magnoliopsida > Santalales > Viscaceae > Viscum > Viscum album. Next base: position 168,916,655 of record OY728148.1, read on the forward strand.
TGAAAGGTGTAACTACACCATGTTTTCCATGATGTGATTAGTGATGAGTCATGCAAGTCTTCTATTATACTTTTAGAGACGCATTCCATACAAAAAATATACATTATAAATTGATTGCCAAAAAAGTGACAAAAAGTATTCCATATGAAATTTGGTGTGGAAATAAACTTGTGTTGTCACAAGTAAGAGTGTGGGCCATGAAACATTTGTTAAGGATGCTTATAAAAAAATCAACTCGAGGCACTAAGTGTATAATTATTGGACATCCCAATGAAACAAGTGAATATTACCTATTTAATATATCATACAAAAAGGTTTTGGTGGATAGATTTACCACATTTCTTTAGAGGGAAGATATCTATAAAAGAGATAATAGGATAAAGAAATACTTTGATGAAGTTGTGGCTCAAGTTACACAAGATTTGGCACATGAAAAATTGTACAAGGCCCCATAGAAGAGGAAGTTTTAGAGAAACAAGTGTTGCTTAGGAATATGAGAGAGGTTAAAGAACCCGAATGATATGGTTTTCTAGTCACTGAGGATGGTGACTCATTATTATTTGATAAGAATGATTCTATAACCTATAAAAAATATTAAGTGGCACATAAGCTATCAAATAATCTGAATCTATGAGTTATGAAATGGAATCCATATTCCAATCCAATATTTGGGTTTTGGTAGCTCTAAAAATAGATTTAAAACCTTTGGATTGTAAATGGGTATTCAAGAATAAATTGTAAATCAATGTAAAAATTATTACCTATAAGGAATGAATGGTTGGAAAATGGTTCAAATAGAGTCTAGGTATACACTATGATGAAACATTTTAACCTATTTCTATACAAAAATCCAAAATAATATAATTTCCATAAAATCTTACCATTACTATGAGATTTGTAAAATTGATGTTAAAACAACAATCCTTAATGGGAAACTTCATGAATATGTCCACGTGACACAAATATAAGGGTTTGTGACTCCAAAATATTTCAACAAGGTATGAAAGTTGAAAAAAAGTCTATTTATGGATTAAATAAAGTATCCATGTCATGGAAAATTTGGTTTCATGAATTCATAATAAAATTTGGCTTTATAAAAAAAATATGAGCCCTATGTATATAAATGGTTTAGTAGAAGTTTAATTTTTTTAATAGTTATTATAAATGACATAATAATTATTAAAAATGAAATTGTAGTCTTATAGTCTATAAAATCCAAGTTGAACACATGATTCCCCATGATGGACTAAGGTGAAGTAGTAGATATTCTTGGGATCAAGATTCATCATGATAGATCCAAGAGGTTACTTAGTCTAATTCAACGTACATATATTGAAAAGATATTGAAAAAATCAATATAGAACAATCCAAGAGGGGATTTTTTCCAATGCCACATGGAATTCATCTTCCTAAGAAAAATTTCCCTCAAACACATGAGGAGATATGAAATATAGAAATTATTCCATAAGCATTATATACTAGGTTGGATGTTGCCTATTCCTTAAGCATAGTGGGAATACATCAATCTAACCCATGTGACCACTGTTTTATCGAATTTAATATAATCCTTAAGTATCTGAGGCAAACTAATGATATGTTCCTGGTACATGGAAGTGATGAGGAAATATTAATCAGTGGATATGTAGATTCTAGCTTCCAAACAGATCAAGATGATATGAAATCATAGTTGAGATATATATTTACCCTTAATGGAGGTGTTGTGAGTTGAAGGATCTCAAAGAAGGGAATGGTTATAGATTATGCAGTAGAGTTAGAGTATATTACGACTTTTGTGATGGATAAAGAATATGTTTCGATACATAACTTCAACTAATAGCATAATGTGTTTCCTATAAGTAAGGATTCCATCACACTCTATTGTGAAGATACGGCAATGGTGGATATTGAAAAGGGGCCACAATCACATCACTGGATGAATAACATATATCAGAAATATCATATCTTCAAGTATTTTTCTTATAGAGGCAAAGTATCAATGAGAAAAGTCTCCATGGAAGATAATGTGGTAGAACCCTTTAATAAAGCCTTAAATTAGCACAAACATGAAAATCATGTGAGATCAAGTGGGCTAAAATTCATTGGTAGTTAAATCTAGAACATTTGGGAGTTTATTAGAGTTGGTGTCCAAGAACCAATAATGTCTACTTGGGATTGAGTGTGTATTGAATGAATTGAATATTAATTAGAATATCTTATTATATATCATTTTTTGTTCTGCATGAATTTAATGTAATAAGTTCCTAGAGTTTTTATCATAATGGAAAAGGGCATAATAACTCCCCGCTATGATGAGAACCTTAAAAATTCCATAAAAATATTTTTACACCTTGTTCTATGGTCAAATAACATTCTATTATGGGAAATATAGTATTTTTGGCATTAGGTGTGATTACTAATAAGAAAATGAGAGTTTATCCCATGAAGTTACCACTTTGTAGTCTTCAAGATGGGGGAATAAGAGGACATACCTACCATTATGAATTATACATGTTTATGTTTCATGGGATATTCTGGTTTGTGAGTGTGTATAATGATTCTTATACATTAATATTGTTATTAATGCATTCCATTACTTGTGAACTAAGATGTATTACAGTAAACCATGTAGAAAATAGTTCATGAAAAAGTTGGTTATGTTGGGTGCATAATGAATGATGTATTATTAATGAATAAATAAAGGAAGGATTTGTACCTTCCATATCTATAGAATTTTATATCACAAAAATTTGGTTGAAATAGATCTCTGACATTAAATTCAATGGTCGTGGTGTAACAATTAGTTTATTTTAGATAATCAATGAAAGACGTAGTAAGAGTATAAGTTAATAACAAAATTGTGAAACTTACTTGAAGAGAAATCATAAAAGGGACTATATTACATAGTGAGTACTCGTATTTGGTTTTAGACATTGGTAAATTAACTTTTTTCTCTTGGTTTCCTTGACCCATTACTAGATATTAATATTTGGCATAATACAATCTTGAAGAATTACAATAAGAAAGAAGCCCAATGGGGAGCTCATTAACTTTTTTTGATTATTTCAATTAAATTCAATTTTAATTTAATTATTGGAATGTATATTGTTCTCAAGTATAAGGAATAATTTTATTTAGTATTTATTCATTGAAAAAATTAATTAATAATTTATTCACAAGGTAATTTGTTAATTACATAGACATTAAATATTTATTTATCAAGTGAATAGATATGTATTCAATAATTTGATAAATGTTGATGAGGAATAGCAGACCAATAATATGTCTAGTGATAAATATTTTTTGTATTCTAGAAAAATATTATTTATCATTGTTCCATTTAGCACACATCATGAGAAATTAATAATAATAATATTATTACTTGGAATTGGGTTATATAAGTTTTAATATATCATTTAAGGGACATTATTAAATTAAATAATATTTTAACTCTAACCCTGTCCCAATAAATATAAGACAATGTCTATTGTGTAGATATCGATCAAGATAGATAATTTTTGCGCACATTGAAATCTAGAGCACTCTCTCGGGCCTAAAGAACTCTTAGAGATTCTCCTCCCTCCGCCATCATCTTAAGAAAATGAGTGAAAGGAAAATTCTAAGATTCTGAATTAATCATCGCAACGATCAATATGAACATAGAAATATGATTCACCCACTATGCTGGCAACCGATAATCAATTAGGTAACAGATCAACCCAAATACCCAAAAAAAACTGGTACTCGACCCAACATGTCACAAACCTGAAGGGAATTCTTGATTCTCATGGGCTCAAGACTAGCACTCAAGAATTATCAAAAACCAAAGGGAGTGATTTATCCCAACCCAAATTAGACAATATGGAATACACACACATACACACATATTAGGAAGAAATAGTAGAACATGAAATATATTCCATAACTAGAAGAAAACAACAAATGTGATACAATCCAAATGTGAATAAACAAAATCAAAGGAATGATTCTAATAAAAAATTATAAAACCATTGGGAAGAAACTAATCCATGTGATAAGTGGAAAACATCTCTGTATCTCACCGCCAACGACCCAACTTATCTGAAAAAAACATCATTGCCTCACTGTAACACCTCGCCTTTCCATATATCAAAAGACATTACATGGTCTGCACACCATTAAAGAGGTGAACTGAGTGTGAGTTAACAAGCTTAGTAGGATCCCAATATGGTGTTCCATAACAAGTATTTGTACAAAAATTGGAATATTGCCAACTTTAAAGAAAATACAGGGAATGATAATTAGTTAAAATTCTTTTATATAAAAATCATGGTGAAATTTTACACCTTTTCCATAGTTTCAAATAATAAATATAAAATAGTTTCGAATAATCCATGTAAAATAGTTTCAAATAATCCAGGTAAAATAGTTTTAAATAATTTAAGTAAAATAGTCTCAAAAAATATAGTTAAAATAGTTTCATAGAATATCACATATATAAAAGAAGGTAATAAAAGCCAAGAAGTATAACTCATATGCACATTTAACATCATTCCAATTATCACTATAGGTCATGAAAGCTAAGATACTCATACCCAGACATAGAAAATCACATTCATCAAGTTTCTAGACATATTCATTGAATATAGAGAGCAAAGTTACACCCTAGAAAGTGAACCTCCAAAAAGTGTCTAATAAGTCCCTAGAAGAATAGGTCTAGGGAGTTGAGGAACACCCAACGTGTGAAACCTCCAATGGTATGAAAAGATAAGGAATATTACTACACCTTCAACATAAGTACCAATGTCTTTCTATGTTCTACATTTTCCAAACCATTTCATTAGAACTCTTCTAGAAAAAATTTTTGAAAAAACATTTCAAAATTCATTGAAAATATCTTTTTTTACCAAAATAAGGGTAAACCATCTTTTTACAGAAACCCATTACACATAAATAAAAAAATCAATCAATGATTCATGAAAATTTTATTTATAAAACAATTTATAAAACTATGGAAATCAAGGTTCATGTAACACAATTTAGAGACAAAACCACTACATTAAACTCAGGCTGCACATGCCCGCAACTGGATCTACAACCACCGAAATGAATGTAAAAAAAAGGTTCCCCTACCTAAGATTCCCAGACCTAATAATTTTATTCCATAATAACCAATCTCAACAGAGATTTTAGGTCACACATACCTCTAATAAATCACAATTTCCACACCACAAACAACAAAGGACTGTACCTTGAAAAAAGATTACATAGTGTATCTTGAAAGGATCAAGAATAATCTGACCACAAAATAAAAAGATATGAAAATGTACCATAATGACACTACTGTGACCAATGAAAAAGAATAAGTAGATATATAACTTACCCAGAGAGACAAAAAACATCTATCATGATGATCAATCATCAAAATAAATGATATGAAAGAAGAATAGGTCCCCAAAATAACCTTGGATTACTCCAAGATTTTGAGAGAGAATAATACATATTGAATGAAAAGAGAATCATACGTAAAGCATGGTTAAAAATTATAGCCCTGAACCATTCACGACATGAACCCATTTCACTATGTGAATTTCATGACATATAAGATATGCTGAAAAAGTAATTTTATCAAATTAAAAATAACAAATATCAACCTTCTTAGGATGTGAACTAGTTTCACGGCTTGTAAAATTTTCACACTCTGAACTAGTTCTAAATATTTACCTAGAAATAGATACACATAGTGTAACCGGTTCATGATTTTAAAGTGTCTAGTTTGTAATTCATAGTCCAAATTCTATAGAAAAAACTTAAACCACCTATTAATATTTACAAACCCAAGGATAAACCTCTAAATAATTTGATACATTTATGACTAGACTCCATTAATTAAAAAAAACATAAATCCTTGAATTTTAAGTCATTTTATTTAATAAATTATATTCATCCACAAAAGTTCTAAAACACATCCAAAGAAAGGGAAAAAGAGAGATGGTAAATAAATAAAGGAAGGTGACGATATGTTATAAACTCCCCATCATATGACTTTCCATCCTTAGGAAGTTATATGATCTATATAAATAGGTGTGACCACTAATTCATCACTAACATTTCCCACTCCCAAGACTCATGAGAATCAAATCCATGTTTCCATAACACTATGAATAAGGTGATAAACTTCCCATGAAATACTTTCACCTGAGATTCAACGATCACCATTGTATACTCTGCAATAGAAATATATTAATCTAACTCAATATCTTCATAACTCAAAACATGAGAGGGATCAGGATGGTATTTCCTGAGTGAGATATATGGAAAACATCATAAATAACCATCAAATGAACTAGAAGTATCAACTGATAAGTAACCTACCCAAGCTACTTAGTGAGCTAAAACGGTCGAACATATATCATTGTCAACTTTTGATGTTTTCTAAGATGACGGTGACCCAACCAAGGAGAAAATTTCAAGAAAACCTAGTCACCAATGGAATACTCCAAAGTATTACATCATTAATATATATACAGTTTCCTATAACTCTTAGTGGTAACCAAATGCCGACGTATATCTTGAATCCTCACCAACATCTCTTGAATGAGACTCGATCCTATCAAAGAGTCGTCAACCACCTCTATATAAAAAGTATGTGACCTACATGGGAGACCATACAACACATTAAAGGGGTCTGATTTGATTGATGATTTATAACTATTGTTATAAGAGATATCAACCAGTCCTAGATGGTTATCCCATTATCCACTAAAATCAAAGATACAGGCACAAAGCATATCCTCCAAAATCTGAATAGAATAGTTTGTCTTACTATCAATTTTTTGATGGTAAGAAGAAATCAACATGAAATGAGTCTCCATAACCTCTTAGAGACTCCTCCAAATTATTTAAGTAAACCTAGGATCCTTGTCTGAAATGATAGAAGATGGAACCCCATGAAACCTCAGGATCTATTACACATACAGTTTACCCAAAACATTAACTTTAGGGGTGTCCTTAATCATGATGAAATGAGCTGATTTCATCATCTGATCAATAACCAAATTGATAGAATTATCCCATTATGAAGTCTGTAGTAAATCCAAAACAAAGTCTACATACACTGTATCCCATTTAGAAACTAGAACTAGAATAGGTTAGATAAAAATAGAAGGTTTTAGATGCTATACCTTTATGTATTGGGATGTGAAATAGTGGGATACATAATATGCAATGTAACAATTCATACCTAGTTACTAGAATCATCATATCATCTCTTAATACACCTTTTTGGTGCTTAGATGATTGTACTCTGATGAAGTGTGATAGTCAAATAAAATTGAGCTCCCCACAAATGTGGGATAACAAACTAATTCACAAAATAAAGAATACCATATGAAGGTAGAGAACAACCAGAAATGGTCCCCTAACTATAAATGGATTCCCAAATTTCACTAAAATCATAATACTACTGCTAAACTTGTATAATAGAATCAATGAATGATGATGAAAAATAAAAAATAATAAAAAACATGACTAAAATATCCTCCAGAGTGTCAAGATGAAACTGAGTGAAGAGTCCCGTAAGGTTCCACTCCTACTTCAATTTTGGAACAAACTACGATGGTAATTTTCTACTAATAGTGTATACAACGGAATTCCCCTTCTTCGGGGTGTAGGTGATGTTTAAGTCAAATGTATGAAGGTGTTAAACTCCCTATCATTATCTAATATTCATGAATTTATAAGAAAATATATAACTCAATTTTTTTTATAAGAAATGACTGTGAATCTTTTCTCAAAAAGATAGCGCCACCAACACATAAACACACTTATAAACACTAAAACCTCTAAATCATGAGTGGGGTAATTCATTTCATGTAGCTAAAGTTGACAGGATCCATAAGATACGACATGAAAATCTTGTATAAGAACACAACCCAGACCATAACTAGAAGCATCACAGTACACCAGATACCCTTTACTGGGCTTAGGTGAGGCTAGAAAAAGATCCAATGTCAGAATCCATTTCAAACCTCCAAAATAAGACTAAAATTTCTCATCCCACATGAATTTCACTCCTTTAATGATATGAGTAGTAAAAGGTGATGTCAAATTTTGAGAAATAATTAATTACCCATTGATAGTATACAATAATACCAAGGAATATATGAATCTAAAATATGTTCCATGGATCCTTCGATGAAAATAAAAACTTCACCTTCTCAAGAATAATAGATAATAAATTATAATGAATAATGTGGTATAATAATTTCAATTCTTAGGTATAAAATCTCTATTTTGAAATCATTATGTATAGATGGTGACTCCTCAATATTTACAAAACCAAACTAAAATGGTTCACGTTCCCTCACTTAGATCTTGAAAAAAAACAAAATATAATCCATGAACACTACCAAAAAAGTTTAAAGATATTGTTGTAATATCTTGTTCATAAAATCCATAAAATTAAGGGATATTTAGTCAAACCAAAAGGAATTAAAAGATATTCATAATGTCTATACATGCTCCTAAAAATCATCTTCGATATATCATACTCTCAAACTATGAGCTGATGATAAACCAAACAAAGATCAATCTTTAAAAAACAATTTCACCCTTATAACTAGTCAATGAAATCATCCACATGCAAAAAATTATACTTATTCTTAACCATTACCTAATTAAACTTCTGATATTCCACAAAAACTTAGAGTGAACCATATTACTTCTTGGAAAAGAGCATATGGGATGCCCAAAGTAAAACAATAGGTTGGAAAAAATATTTTTTTCCATCAGATAATTCAACTAAATATTGATCTGTTTAAGATCTATTGGTTCCATTTGATTTGAGGGTATCAAAACTAGATACATACCTAGAACCTAATCAATCATAAACACTACATCCCTCACTGGGGGAAGACTGGAGAACTCATATGGGAAAACTTCAAGAAAGTACTAAACAATAGCCAAAAGATCACTAACAGAATAAATTTCATCAGGATAAACTACAATAGTAGTAAAAAAAATTAAGTTCAATCTGGGTGGGTCCTTTATAACCAGGCCTCCAATCCCACAATCTATAAAACACCTAATAGATCCCATTGGTAGTAAAGAACATGACACACCAATGATAATATTCAATCTTAGTAAAATAATAAAAATCCAATATATCTCAATGATGATTTTGAATATATCCAGATCAATAATGAGAAAATCCTAGATTATCTCCACATCTGGTGTCAATAGTGAACATGAAGGACACAAAATCCTTTATCTTTAATATTCCTAAGATGTGTGTATAACTCTATAATAAAGGACATGGGCTCCATTGGATATTTAAGTATATAAAAAATAGTCGTAAATAAATGAGTGGGAGGCATCAGTATCAAATAAAAGTCACTATAAAAATTTAAAAAAAAAGATAGAACCTATCACTATTGTTGGATCGTATCAAACTCCATTAGAAAATAATCCACAATATGAAGGTGCTTCACTTTTGAGGCTTGTGGATAGAAGCCTATTGTCCTTGAATCATATGATTGTGTTGTAGTAGCCTTTGGAGCCAAAAATCCCGAACCATAAAGAGGCATTGACATAGCCTGATAGAATCATTTCAAATATCCATAGTGGCCATAGACATTAAACATCTCTCTAGGCACAAGAAAATAATTTCAGGTGTGTTCGACCTTGTGACATTGATAAAATGTAACAGGTATACTGTTAGTTATAACCACTGGTGCTAAGGATTCCAATTATTGAGAACTACCTCTTCCACCACTATGACGATCATTCCACTTCATATTCCTTTCCTATGTGCCACTCAGGATACCCCTAGATTGAAGAGAAGGATAGAAATGTCCAATCTTTCCAACCATATCCATATCTTCTATCATTTTCATGAACCAATCTACCATTTCATCCAAATTGACACCCGATCCAATATGATACATGGCCCGAAGGGTGTCCCCAATCCACACGGGTTGGAAACTAGTTCCATGAATCAAATTAAACCAATGGGAATGATTTAGACCGAACAAAAAAAGGATAAAATAAAAAAACCAAGAATGCAACATAAACAACAATAACTGAAAAAAATGATCCAGGTTAAATATATACCAAAAAAGAACTAAATAAAAAACTAAGAATGAACCATCCTAACACGATCTTCACACGACCTCTTGGTCACAACCAACCACAAGACCAACCTGATCTAAAGGTACAACCAAACCCAAAACTCGAACCTTCAAAACAACTTTGGTCTACAGATGATGAGTGGAACACGTCAGGTGTGAGCTTAAACAGATCAGAAGGTAATCAACATAGATTCTAGGAATTTATTTTCCTGAAATATTCAATAAACATTGGTTTGAAATACATTTAGAAAATATGTTGTTAAACCATTTTGAATAACAAGACATAGATTTCCAAAATTTTACTTTTTTAAAACAATATATGTAGGTTTCCTTTTTTAAAAATAGTTCCACTTTTCACATCCTAGTTCAAAACCAAATACCAAATGTAAATCCATACCAAGGGACCAAAAATAGGTTTTGTAGAAAGTAAAGTAAAAAATCAAGAAAAAATAGAAATTCGATATCCAAAATCATAGAGAAATAAATAGAATATACAGAATAATAGATCATGATAATTTCCTGAACATCTTTAGAGGGAATCCTTGGACGAACTCAGTTTGGAATCACCTACCAGAGTATAGTGTAGCAAAATAGTCTATAGATATCTGGATTCTCTAATATAGCCTCACCAGTGGTGCGTCCCACCTTTCCTATTATTAAATCCAGGGGGATACAACCTATCTAATTGGTATTGGAAAGAAACCATCACTCGAACTTCTAGATAATGCCCAAGAATCCCAATAATAATGGTGCATTGTGAAAGGGAAAGTCCCTCACACACATGGATTAATTGAATCCACCACCACTGTACTTTCCTAACCAAAACATCGACACCTTCTATGTGATTCCCCTCACTCTGGGGAATCCCCCATAGAGGTTAATGTCTCACAACATTTAATTCAAAATATCTAATTGGGCCTCCACTTTATTTTATTTTTCAAACCACTTTCTAAAAACATTATAAAATTCTAGTCGGGACTTTAAGACACTCATGCTTTCAATCATTTTTCCAAAACATTCCAAGATGAAAACTGGGATTTCACATCATATGACATAAAACTAGATTTTCAAAGGTAACACAAAGTACCAACTGGGCCTTTAACAATTCTAACTCAATAACATTTGAAAATTAATTTACAAAACATTTTTAAAATCAATATGAGACTCAAATCATACATAGAAATGTAAAACATCAGACACACACATGAAAATATATTTATTTCACAAACAATTTCATCTATTAATCAAAGATCACTAGGAAAACACCATTTTCTATATTCAAATCCACTTTTAAATTTATACTCACACCCAAACCATTTGGAAACAAATTACACACCTTGTGCACAAATTATAAAACCAATTTAGAATCATAATAAAAAGATAACACATGAAATCCAACCATTCCCATGTGAGAATCCCCTTTCAAATCCGTACGCACACCAAATCCATTTTAGAAAACATTTTTACATCACATGGATAATCCATAAACCCTATTCATGGTGTACAAAAAATAATTCCACATGGAACAAGGTCTATTTATTTTGAAAAAACAAAACTAAACACATCCACACCTCAAATTATTTTGAAGACACTTTTCACACCTTTAACACAAACCATTAAACACATTTATAAAGAAAAATAAAGATACATTCTTGAAACTCAAACACCTTATTTTATAAAAACATCTTATAACACTTTCACACTTCAAATCACTTTGAAAAATACCTTTTTAAAGGAACATCACAAACTTTTAAACCAACATAGCAATTCACACATAAGAGTCACACTATAAAAGTCCCCCAATTCCATATAAAACTCCCAATTGACAACCCAAAAAACATTTTTAAAACAAAACCAAGGGAAAAACACCCAAATCATCTAATTTCACTTAAAATTATCGATTAGAATTTTATAAAACACCTTGTGTGAATTTATATAAAGTCATAATTAAATAACCCCTTTAAGAACCATTTCTCACCAATTATCAATCATGAAAAGACAAAGTAAATTTATACTAACACATCAAAAGAAAAGTACACACATTTAGAAACCATTTATAAAGGCTCAAGAATCAAATGGAATGTGCAAAAATGGAAATGGCTAGAATCACCTACCTCAACGACGTGAAAAAAAAACCCAAACATCATGAGAAAGAAGAACCAATATTGAGAGAGAAATAACACAACCTAATATCTATGGAAAACAAATGAAACCTAAAAACTAACACTTATGGTTCATACAAGATGGAACCCCACCAAGATAAACCAATAAATCAATAGATAAAAGCGAAAATAGAAGGAAATCAACCAAAAACTGTAAAGATCTCACCTTAGAATCTTCAAAATGTATCCATGGGAAAAGTAGGTCCAAAGGATGGAACCTTGAAAGCTCACATGGTTTTCCTAGGTCAAATAGTTGAGGAAAATACCAAAATGGAGTTAAAAAAGTGGTGGGAAAAAAGATTCATTTATAACTTTTAATGACATGGGAAACTCATATAGTTTGGTTGTATGGTTTTCCAAACCTTGAACCAACAGTTCATCCCTCACTATCCAAGAAGAACATTCCACATGGTTATCTGCATGGTTTTCTAAACTGTGTCCCAACCATGTGGTCACCACTATCAAAAATTAACATTTTCCATGCAGTTTCTTGGGCGTTGGTGGACAGTTTCTAAAGTAAACCTAATTTTTCTATGATGAATCTTACATAATTTTAAAGATAACAACATAAAATCATTATAAAAATAGGATCCAAAGGTCTAGTATCTTGGTAAAACAAGGACCATACCTAATATTTACAAAATAAAACATAAACATTTATTTAATTTCTTCTTCTTTAGCTTCTTATTAGCCCTTGAATTCTATTTAGTACAAGTAGTCACTTGAGAAAATAAATCAAATAAATGGGTGATATAAAATCCTAGTAGAAGGATAGATGAGAACAAGAAACAATATAACATGGTGTGAGCATAATCATAACATCATCATTATAACCATGGGAGGAAGCATTAGGTAAAGGCATGGAATGTGTAAATGCATAAAAATGAAATATCATGCCTTAATGGTCAACTACCAGACATAGTTTTTAATAAATATAGCATAATGTTCATTCATATTTCAATTTTCTCATGAGATACATCACATTACCCAATGCATTAGAGCACTATATAATTTCGGGTGCACCCGTCACATTATAACATTTACATTATCATGCTTGCAACATAGAACATATATCAATGCTGAACATAAAATAACCCATGGAAAGAAACGAGTTTCATTTCATAAATCATACATTAATAAAACTTGGGTTCCTCAATTAAATAGGGAATAACATACTTGATATAATAATCATCAACCTTGAGTGAAGAAGAAACAATCTCAAGAAGTAAATAGTGTTTTTTTAAAGAAGATTTCTTTTGGAAAACATTGTGTTTTTCATAAACTCAAGTAGAAAACATGTATTTCCCAAAAAGGGTAAGATAATTATTAATAAATGTTTTATAAAGAATATAAATACTAAAAAATGGGGTGAAAGGGGGGAAACCCAAAGAAAGAGAGTTGGGTTAGAGAATTCCCTTTACCTTATGTTTGCAAGATTCTCTCATGTTAATATCTAGTATAATCACATTAGATTCATTAATTAAAAATACATAACCTTTTATACATAAATTTTATTCATTATAGTTTTATTAAGTTCATTTATGATATTTTCAATGAGTTATAGAGTTTATTTTTGTCATTTGGGAGCATTCATTTTCTTTATTTTCATGATCGGCTTACTTGTATACATGAATTGAAGTTTGTGTAAAATGAGGATGAATATCCAGAATTTTTATTATATGTTATTAATTATATTATATAAGCTTAAATTATCTTATATAGATTTTTTATATAGTATGAGTATGAATCATTAGATAAAAGTTAATGAAGATCATTTTAAGTTAATTTTGGCAGTTTTTTTATCACAACAAACTCATTTTGTTTTATCATTTAGTATTATGTGTATATTTTATTTAAAAAAATATTAAAAGGTTTATAACACAAACATTAAAATATTTTTCAACCATTATAATTATTTTAGTAACATTTTTGGAGGCTTTAAGGAAAATGAAAGTACATCACCCACGATGTTGGTAAATTGACACATCACGAGCAATGATATCATTTTTTAAAATAAAAGAGTGAGAGAGGGAGAATTTTAATGATGGATATTACATTATCATGACATAGAACCATTATATCAATCATAATGGAGTTATCATGCCATTTTTATAAAAAAATGTGATGAGAAGAGAAAAAAATAAATGACATTGAAAAGAAATTAGAAGAAAAAGGAAGTGGATTTTACCACTTGGATTTATCCTCCTTGAGAACCTCCTTCGGGAAAAGGTTTTGGTATTTTTATGATACCAAAATCTAATGGATGCGGGGAAGGGGTTAGGGAATAGTATTTGGAAATTTTTGGTAGTCTCAAAGCTTGATATGTGTGAGGAGAAGAGGGGGTGAGGGGTGGTATTTATAGTGAAGGAGAGGAGTGTTTTCTCATTATTATATTTATTAGTTTAGTATTTTGGTTCAAGACTATGAGTAGTTTGATAATTATCTCTAATTATTTTAAAATAATGAAGTAAAGTTCTAGATTATGGTTCTTACATCAGTGATGAGTCTATGAATATTGTATTTAGCTTATAATGTATATACACTATAAATTACCATATTTTACTATTCACAAAAAATTCAAGTATATTCGAAAAACCCCAAAAATTCACCCAAACCATTTTTTTATGTATAGAATTCAAAAATAAACTCCATTTTATGAAAAATAATTTTTTAAATATGAGTAATTTAATATTTAATTAAGAGAAACATTTTCTTAGAAAATATAGATTTTAAAATTATAACTAAATTTATAACACTTTGAAAAATTACTTAATTTTTCATAGAATTATCTTAAAATAATAAGACATAAAATATTAATTTATTAATAAATTTTATAAAAATAAATTTTCTTTTAAATTATTAAATAAATCGTAAAATCGTAATTAAATATTTATGTCTTACAAAAATACCAACACTTAATTAATAATTTTTAAAACATTTATTTACTTAGATTATGATATAATTATACCACTATTTCATTTATTAGATGCCTAAATTTTATTTATAATTCTAGGGGTGGGGATGTTATTCATTTGGATGGTTTATTATTCAAAAGGTCCATATTACCATTCCTAAGGTTAAGTTACTATTTCTTCAGTATTGGTTCCTTAACTTATAGAAATACTTATTATTTCATTAATTTATCTTTTATAACATTTTTATTATGGTCTATAAGTGATTTTATGAGATTCATACTATATGACATTACTATAATAACGGAGAAATTTAATTGATAAAATTTTGGGTCATTACATTCTTTCCCACTTTTGAAATTTCACACTCAAAATTTCATTTTACATAAACAAGTGAGGGTACTTATCCTTCATCACCTCCTCCAGTTCCCAAGTTGCTTCTTTATACTTGTAGTTCCTCCAAAACACATTGAAAAGGAGGGTTGTCTTGTTGTGTATATCTTTATCTCTCTAGTGCAGAATCTTTACTAGCTGCTCCTCATAAGAGAAATCATCTTCCAGCTATACCACCCTTGAGTTCATTATATGTGAGGGATCTAGTATGAACTTCCTTAGGAGTGATACGTGGAACACATCATGAACTTGATCCATATTTTGTGGAAGTTAAAAACGATAGGCCAAATCCCCTATGTGATCCTAGATCTCAAAGGGGCCAATGTACATTGGGCTTAGCTTCCCTTTCTTTCCAAACCACATGACTTTATTCCATGGTGATATTTGAAGGAAGACTTTATCTTCGAATTCGAACTCCAAGTCCCTTAGACACTTGTCAACATAGCTCTTTTAATGACTCTGAGAAGCTTTGATATGTTTTTTTATGGCTTGAACCTTCTCTATCATATATTTCATAAGATTAGGTCCAAGTAGCTTTCTTTCACTAACTTCATCCCAACTGGTTGGAGTTCAAACATTGTTTCCCATACTAGGATTCATACAGAGCCATCTGAATACTCGAGTGGAAGATATTGTTTTATGAGAACTCAACCAATGATAGATTCTGATACCATCCACATTCGAGTTCTAAATAACATTCTCTTAGCATATCTTTGAGCATCTGAATATTCCTTTTAGATTGACCATCTTTTTGGGGGTGATAGGTCGTGCTGAAATTTAATCCAAAACTCAAAGCATGTTAAAGACTCCCCCAGAATTTAGATGTGAACATTGGATCATGATCATATACAATCAAGAGTGGAACCCCATTTAGTCTCACCACTTTCATCACATATATCTTGGAAAGTTGATCAAGTGAGAGATCTTCCTGAATAGCGATAATGTGGACAGTCTTGGTGAGTCAATCCGCCAAAAATCATATCAAATTATTTATTTTAGATGTTTTTAGGAGACCCATGACAAATTATATAGAGACATTCTTCCATTTCCCCTGATTATAGGCAATGTTTGCATCATCCCATTGGACTTCTATCACTTGGATTTGAATTTTTGACATATCAAACACCTTGTGATATAATCAACAATTTAATTCTTTATGTTGTCCCACCAGAAGTGTTATTGGAGATTATGGTAGATCTTTGTACTCCTAGGATGGATATATAAAGTTTATCTATGTGAATTTTCCAATAAATCCTTCTTTATACAATGTGATGAAGGCACATAGAGGCTTATTCCAAACCAAATCACACCATCATCCTCGATATGGAACTCTTGCATATTCCTTTCCTTTACTACATTCACCTTCTTTTGTAACTCCAAATCATCCCTTTGTGCCTCTTTAATATTCTTTTGGAAATATGGTTTGGAAATCATTTGGGAAAGATAGAATGTATTCCCTACCATTATGATTTCCAAATCCATCCTTTGCATGTCCAAGAAGATTGAATCTTTCTCAATATGCAACATGGATAGAGTAGTATGTTATTTTCATCTTAGAGCATCGTCTACCTTGTTCACCTTGTTGGTATGATATTAAATAGAGATTTCATTGTCTTTGATTATATATAACCATATCTTTTGACACATTTTGAGATCCTTTTGTGTGAATATATACTTTAGGCTCTTGTGATCAGTATATATGTCACACTTCTGACCATAGTGGTTGTACCATCATATTTTCAAGGAAAAAATCATATCTTTTAGCTCTAGATCATGCCTCATGTAGTTATGCTCGTGGATATTCAACTATCACGAGTCATAGTCTATCAAATTATCATTTTTCATTAGTATACAACCCAATCCTTTCTTTGAAGCATCACTGTATATTACCAAACTTTCTCCAAGTTTTGGTAATGTGAGTATAGGTGAAGTGATCAACCTCTTCTTTAGATCCTTGATGCTTTCCTCACATTCTTCCATCTCGACATACTATACCCCTTTCCTTGATAACTTAGTTAGTAGGATTGAACATCATGAGAAATTTCTCAAAAAACATTAATAGTCCCCTATTAAGCCAAGAAAAATGAGGATTTATATGACATTAGAGGTTCTGGGACATTCCCCAATTGCCTTTGTTTTTAAGTGTGTATATAAACTCCCTCACTTGTGATCACATGTCCCATGAATGTGACTTACTGCATCCAAAAGTCACACTTGATGAACTTGGCGTACAATTTCTCCTTCCTTAATTCCACCAACACAAGCCTTATATGTTCTTCATGTTCCTCCTTTATCTTAGAGTAGATGATAATATCATAGATAAACACTACCAAAAAATTTTCAAGGTAATTTCTAAAGACTCTATTCATCAAATATATGAAGATTTTAGGGGAATTAGTAAGTCCAAAGGGCATTAATAGAAACTCGTAGTGCCCATACCTTGTAGGAAAGGCAGTGTTCTAAATATATTCTATATATACCTTTATATAATGATATCAAGAACGAATATACACCTTTGAGAAGTACTGAGATCCTCATATATGATCAAATAAGTCATCAATACATAGACAAGGATACTTTTCTTTATGGTGATATTGTTTATTTTTCTGAGAATTTATATATAGCTGCATTGATCCATCCTTCTTATTGACAAAGATCATAGGTGCACCCCAAGGTGATGCACTGGTGTGTATAAGCCCTTTGTCCAAATGCCCCTACTACTACTTCTTTAACTCCTACAGTTCGATAGGATCCATCATATATAGACACTTTGAGATAGGAGTAGCTCCAGGTATGAGTTCTATTGATAACTCTACCTCACGATCTGAGGTAAGTTCGGGTAAATCTTTAAAAAATACATGACTATATCCCATCACAGTGGAAATTTACCCTAGTTTGATACCTTCCTTTGAATCAACCATTTGATAATGGTATGCTTCTTCATGGATAATCAACACCCACACCGTTGAAGGATTTTTCAAAGGATATTCATGATCTTCCATGTATTTTTAAATGAGCATGGGATGGTTTGAAATAGGAAAAGATATTTCCTTTTCATGGAAGTTAATGTGTGATCTATATAACAAGAGAAAATCCATTCCCAATATAGCATCTAATTAACCTCGAGGACTCGAGGTTTAGTGTACTGGTTTTTATAGTACCCTTGCTCCCTACAGTTGTAGCATTGTACCATGGATGGTTATCTCCTTCCCCCCACCACATTGTCTTTCTTCCTCATGTATTTTTGACATTCATGAGATCGATGTCCTTCTCTCCCAAACTTGAATCATTTCTCCATCCCTTTGAGGTAGTTCTCATGATTCTTATTCCCACATTTTTTACTTCTGGGTGGTTGAGTTTTCTTTCCACCTTTCTGATTAGATCCTCCAGCTTGGAACTCCATATTTCATTTCTTATCACCATAGTCATGGGACCATTATACAAAACTCCATCTCCACTTTGAGATCACATAGAAAAACTTCTTCATAACTACCAAAGTATCTAATTACAAGATCCTTTTGAATGTGTGGTTTTAAGCCACTAAAGAATCTACCAATTCTGCTATCATTTTTTATAACAAAACCCAAAGCATACCTTAAAGCCTTGTGAAATTATATCTGTAGGTCATGAAATATTCTACTTCCTTTTTATTCTGCTCTATGAATTCTATATCTATCTTTTTATTAAGAGTTAGAGGGAAATACTTGTTAAGAAAAATTATCTTAATGTTTTCCCACTCTATCTCTTCAATTTCATCCTTTGGATTGGTGTTCTTAATCAAGGCCCACCATTGATCGAACTCTCCATCTAGAAGATAAACAGTGAGAGTCACCTTTTCTATCTCAGAATAGTGATGTACATAAAATATATACTCCATTGAGTTGAACCGGTGTTCTCCAACTTTTGGATTAGAAGATCAACTAAACTCCAGTGGTCATTGCCACATAAAATAGTCAATAGCCAATTTTTTCCTCTTAGGTGAAGGTAGAAATTCCACATTATTCATGTTATTGTTCATAACCAGAGACATCTAGGTAAGAATCACCATGAAAATTTTAACTCCACCTCCCAAAGCATTGGGGATGTCATTTAGGAAATCAATGTATTGACCCTCATAAGGGTTGTTGGCAAGGTTTCTCCTAGTTCCTACCATTTTCTAAAATAAAAAAGGCTAAAACAAAACACAAGTCAACATGTCATGAATAAATACTTTATTCCATTGATCTACTAAGTCTAAAGTCATATCTTATGGGATCCCTTTGTTTAAAATTTTCTAAAACAAAGTTTCTTGGGTTCTTACTTATAATTAGTCTCATATTATGGGTTTTCACTAAGGTTCTCTAATCCTAATTCCCAAATTAACTAAACCTTCACTCTGATACCAACTAAAGTGACCCTACTTTTTCTTACATGACTCTTACATCATTTTAAAATAACAACATAAAATTATTACATAACCTGGATATGAAGGTTTAGTATCTTGGGGAAACTTGGACCATACATAACATTTACAAAATAAAACATAAACATTTATTTAATTTCTTCTTATCTAGCTTCTTATTAGCCCTTGAATTCTCCTTAGTACAACTAGTCACCTAAGGATATACATAAAAGTAAGGGGTGATCTAAAACCCCAGTAAGAGGATATATAAAATCATGAAACAATATAACATGGGGTATAAATAATTATAACATCATCATTATAATCATGAGAGGAATAACTAGATAAAGGCATGGAATGTGGTAACACATAAAAATGAAATATAATATCTTAGTGGTCAACTACCACACGTAGTTATGACAAAAGATAGCATTATGTCCACACATATTTCACTTTTCTCATGAGATACATCACATTAACCTTTGTAATGTATTTTTATATAATTCTAGTTACACCTATCACATCATAACATTTACATTATGCTATATAATTTTGGGTGCACCCTTAACATCATAATATTTACATTATCATGCATGCCACATAGAAAATATATCAATCTTGAACATAAAATAACCAATATAAAGTAACGGGATTCATTTCATAAAGAATAAATTCATAAACATTGGGTTTTATAACGAATGAGTGAATAAAATACTTGATATAAGAATTATCAACCTTGAGTGAAGAAGAAATAATCTCAAGAAGTAAATGGTGTGTTTTTTGAAGATGACTTATTTTGGAAAACATTATGTTTGTCATAAATTCAATTAGATAAAAATTATGTCCCAAAAAAGGTAATATAATAATGATGAAATGATATTTAATGAATATCCATACTAAAAATGGGGTGTAAGAGGGAAAACCCAAAGAAAGAGAGTTGCATTTGAGAATTCCCCTTACCTTGTGTCTAAACGCTTCCTTCAAATTAATATCTTGTATAATCACATTATATTAATTAATTAAAAATACCAAACCTTTTATACATTAATTTGATTCATTATATTTTTATTAAGATCCTTTATAGACTTTTCAATGAGTTATAGAGATTAGTTTCATCATTCAGGAGCATTTGTTTTCTAGATTTTCATGATCAGTTTACTTGTATACATGAATTGAAGTTTGTGTAAAATGTGTATAAATAACCAGAATTGTTATTATATTTTATTAATGATATTATATAATCTTAAATTATCTTATAAAGAATTTGGTTATATTTTATGATCATGAATCATTAGATAAAAGTTATTGATGACTATTTTAAGTTAATTTTGGCGGTTTTTCGATCACAACGAACTCATTTTGTTTTATCATTTAGTATGATGTTTATAAGTTATTTCTAGAATATAAAAAGATTTATAACATAAAATTTAAAAAAAGGTCAACCATTATACTGGTTTTATTAACATATTTGAAGGCGTTAAAGGAAAATGAAAGTGCATCGCCCACGATGTTGGTAAATTGACACATCACGATTGATGATTTCATTTTTAAAAATAAAAGAGAGATGGAGGGGGAAGTTTAATGATGGATATTCCATTATAATTATAGAATACCGGTATATCAAACATATTGGAGTTATCATTCCATTTAGATAAGAATCACCATGAAATATTTGAACTCCACCTCCTAAAAATTTAAACTAGGAACTCAAACCAAACCCCACCCAAAAGAACCAAATCCAAGAAAGGAATAAAATAAAGAAAATTAAAAGATTTGGGTGTTATAATTCTCCCCACAAAAAACAGTTTCTACCCACTAGAAAGTTACCAACCCACATAAGAAACACGGATCAAACCAAAACATGAACGAAGCTAAACAAAACCATGAACCTCAGGGTGACTTTTCACTCCACAAGTCACTCTCGATCAACTCTAATAAAACCTCCATTGAAAAGATCCATAGAAAAAGATGAGGGTTCTCCCCAAAAAAATAACTTTACTAACACAATGGCATGATTTCAAATAAGACCAATGCAGGAACTCACCTCACGAACCAACCAAATATTTTCTACGTAATCTAGAAAATGCCGCCACCGTAAATGAGTATTATCAAAAATACCACCATGTGATAACCAACATTGGAATTCTCAACATGAAAAAAAATAGCCCACACAAAAAGTGAAAACTCATGGAGGATATCAAGACCAAACAATTAACAGAACCACAATTCATCATTTCCACAAGATCCAAACATCTCCAAAAGGAACATAATTAGAAATCGTAACCAGTCTAAAAAAATGGTAAGCACACACAAGAAAGAAGTATTTATCAAAATAATCACATTCAAAGATCAAAAATATTTGAATTATAAAAGAATTAAACCTCAAAGATTATTACAATAGTAATGAACTTACAATAGAAAAGAAAACTGCAGCAAGTAACTTCAACCGTATCCACTCCAACGCTGGATACAGAAGTTGGGACAAGGTTTCCCACACAACCATTAATTCCTAACTACATGAAAAGATTCACTTCAAGGACTATAGATAGAGTCCTAAAGTCTAAATAATATGATTACCCACACTCATGATTTGACATCCTCTGATCAAGTATTCTTCTTTAGGAAACACTTCTTACAAAACTTCTCCAAATGACCCAAAAATCCACAATGACGACACTACCTCAGAATATTTTAGCATGGAGGATTTGAATTCCCAAACCAGACACACTAGAAACACACAAGAGAATGGTACGATGAATGAGAATCCAATAGATACAAGGGAAACTTCTCATGAATAGTTCATATGGCATGCACATCTCACTAGATGGAGAACCTTTATAAACACCGAGGAAGACTCATTCATCAACCTTCACTGACTACAACCCAAAATAAAATTCCACTAAGAACACCTCATCCACCAACTTCTAAAAATGAATATCCTTGGAGGAGAGGGATCACTCCATGATATCTGGATGAAGACCCCAAATTAAAAGAGGAGCTTTTAGGAGATCCTACGATGCTGCCTATGGAGAGTTGGAAACCAGATCCTTGAAGTGGCCAATATAATACTTCACCGTCAACTATACTTGATAAATACTCTGAAGCTCTTACACTTTATTCATCTCCACCACATTAAGAACAAACCATCCAAATAATTTGGTTTTGAACACCTCCCAGGTCATCCTAACTTGCAATGATGACAAAGAAATCATATTCCATTGATCCAAAGTTAGACCCTCAAATAAACATAGAAGAACGTACAATTTAAAAACTTTAGAAGTTCCCAATGATCTAAAGACACTATCAACTTCCTAAATCCATTCCACTGCCTCTAACTGAGCTTGATCTCTAGGAAGATAGACAACAATTGAGAGAAACTGTAAATTGGGAAAGAACTACTAGATACTTTTGGGAATTTTCTGTGTGGAATATTCTAAAAAACATAAGTAGAACAAAACCAGAATAAAAATCAACCCACAACTTAACCAAAAATAACATCTCAAGCTAAAAAAAATAGGCTCAGAAGTTAAACATCAGAAACAAAAAAACTATCTTTTCAAAAAACTGCCATCTTGATCCAATTTCTAAAACCAACTTCTTCTAAGGCAAATATCCAAATAAATAAATCAATTTTTTACAAAATAAGAACCCAATTTTTAAAGAAACTTCAATTCCTAAAATCATTTTCCATTTTAAAAATTGTTCTAGAAAAACCAATCCAAACCTTTGATTTTAAATATTCACCCACGACATCCTATGAACCATCACATATGTCTCCATCACATATCTACTTATATAAACCAAGAAAACATTAAAACATGACCATTCCATACATACCCACACATATATGAATGTCTATAAGTAATAAAAAGGGTCACACATACCACTTTATCATCAAACCCAAGTATTTACCAAATTCTCAATTCACTTTTCTTCCACATTTCCCCAAAATTTTCAAAATTATAAATCAATTTATCTTTTAAAAACTCATTTCACTTTTCATTCCAAAACCACATGTAAAAATTATTTTTATTTCAAAAACTATTTTACCACACCAAATACCATATTTCCTTTGGAAATCCACTCACACCAATGAGAAAAAAACCAACACATAGATTACACCAAACTCTTATAATGAAGAACTAGTGGTTATGAATAGACTTAAAACCTAGTTAGTGGACCATTCCATAAGAAATCAGTACACACTAAGAAGACTTTGAACCATGAACTCAGATTACACATGGGTCACTACTCCAAGTGAGATCATGACATAACACTAGATCACCACCATTTTCATTCCTCATCCACTCAAACCAAAAACAAGAAAAAATCAAGTCCTGGACTACCCCTAGAAACTAGAGGATCAAAATAAAAAAGGGTTCATGACATATTCACCATACCTACCTCCAGATTCCCCATTATACAAATCTCCAATCTATGTGAAACACCAAATAACAAGGACCTTCTCTGATACCATTTAGTCATGAACCAAGTCAGGATGTCATCCAACCTGACACCTGACCTGGTATGAGACATGGACCAAAGGGAATTATTGATCCCAATGGGCTAGAAACTATTGTCATACATCAAATTAAACCAATCAGAATGATATAGCCCAAACCAAAATAGGAACAGATAAAAAAAACTTAGCATGTAACATAACTAACAATAACTGAATATAAAAAAATACAAAACTGGTCCAGGTACAAAAAATGATAAAAAATAGGACTAAATAAAAAATGAGATCAAAAAACACTAACATGATCACAATGTGACCTCTTGGTCACCACCAACCACAAGATCAATCTTCTATAAAGGTTCTACCAAATTAGAAACATGAACCTAAAAATAGATCTGGGCTACCAACACTTAGTCGAACAAGTAGGGGGTAAGCTTAAATAGACCAGTAGTTAATGTAACACCCCAGGTAAATAAAGAGTATGACATTTTCACATTTATCCATATTTGTGAATAAAATTTTAATATTAATTTAAAGGTAACGCTATTCTTTATGGCTTACCTAATATGCAACAACGAGTTTCTTTGAAATCTTACGTTGCACTATAATAATAAAATAATATTATCTAAAATAGTAGTTAACGCCTAGCCGTTGTAATGGAGGGAATGAACAGAACTAACTACAAAATGATTATATATGTTTTTCAAATATTTTTACTCTTTATAATAAATTTTAAAGGATTAAAAATGCGTATGAATCCAATTTTAAGCGTAGACATTCCAATATTCTTTAAAAGGTCGATTAACTGCCTTTTGATGGTGAACCTCTTTTAAATCCACTTTTTGACAATTTTATGTGTTATATTTGACAAAATAAAATTCTTCTTTAGAATCGGGACATCAAAAATTACTTTGTGTAAATTTTTGGTATTTTTCCGAGAAAGTTCAATTTTTAATGAATAGTGAAAAATGTTGTATTTTAATTCAAAACCTCTTTTTAATATAATTTATTTATGTGATTAGATTATCTTTTGAATTGGTTTTAAAGTGAAATTAGAATATATTTTTACCATTTAATTCAATAGTGGTCGTTGGAATTAATTTCACTTTGAAATCGGACTTAAACTAGTGTCAATCTTTTGATACTTTTTTTTTCATAAAAACATGCTATTTGTTTTGACAGCGGGAATTAATTATTAAATTAATTAATGAAACTTATATGTTTTTAATTTTGTAAAATAGACATCATTTTTTAATTCGGAATATCAAATATATCTTAGGGTAAATTTTTGGTACTTTTCTGAGAAACTTCAATTTTTGATGAATAGTGAAACCACTAAGTGGTACTTATAAAAACTGATTTTCCGTTTAAATGAAATTTTGCCACATTTGTGTTTTGAATTTCAAAAATCCGACATACATGGTTGTCATTAAGAAGTAAAATTTCGTTCAATGGGATTAAAATATTTTTTGGGTGAATAGTAACTTATTAAGTTTTTAATCGCGATTAGAGGTAATTAGTGTAGTTTAAGGTAAGAATAATGTTTTAATAAAATGAAATGACCTAGACACATGTCCTAACCTAATTGGATGTGTCATGGCCTACCAAGAAAATCCATGGGTCAACTTGGGGACCCCATGGAGCCACTTTGGTTGGAAAATGACATAAATACTTTTTTATTAAATGTTAAAGTAAAAATGACACAAACATGAGATGTTTTACTAAATAAAATTTTACATGGGGTTATACAAGTCAGATTTTTGACTATAAATAATCATTGGAAATATAAAAAGATTTCATACATCATGATATTTTTTTTATAATTTTTAGACATTAAATAAATTAAATTATTTATGACATAATGATGATGCAGTGATTACCTCATTAATAAAGGATTTAAATAAAATGAAATGATAATGTAAAATATATGACCTACACATGTCCAAAACCTATTGGATGGGTGGATTTCGAACCCTTATCACCTTATCCTCGAATTATATAAATGTGAGACCTTTTGAATCCGAAACTAATTTTAAAATAAAGTAACATTTCTTTACTTTCCAAGAGTGCCCCTCCTCTCATCTTATAAAAGGCCCCCACCTCTACCTCCTTACCCACACTTCCAAAGCCTTTGGCTCATACAAACCATGCCCATTTTGTCTCTCCACTTCCCTCTCTTACTCCTTGAAGCCTCACTTTGGGCAGAAGTCTTCCCAAGGAAGCCTTTGAGCTCAAACCAAAGTGAGTTACCCGATTTTAAGGTAATGTCTTCACTTGTGTCCTTTTGTTTTATTTTGATTCTCCAACCCCCTAAACTCTTTTTATTAATTTATTTTGTAACAACTCCAGTATATTCAATATACTAGCATGTTTTTATAATAAGGATTCGAGCTACACTTACACACACCTTCGTCTAATGGTTAAAGAACATACTATTTCTGTGGTTGGCGATTTTCTGCCTCACGAAACAATGATTGTTCAATATTCTTTTAACACCTTTAAAGGTGGCCATTATGATGTCAATGTATTTTATATATGATATATAATATGTTTATGTTTTACTTAAGCTTCGGTATTTTTCTTTTTTGCATACCTTTATGGTTTCCATTATGGGTAAACGTGATATCTTCATTTAAGGAAGTGCGGACTACCGCCCCCTCAAAGTGATTTGATTCGTTAATACCATATGTGGAATGTATAAAGGATATATTTCATGATATTATATATGATACCATACTTTAATTAAAATACTATTATGTATCATTATGTTTTAATTCCATTAAATATGAAATAAAAATGAAAGTAGCGTTCATGCGTACGTACGACCTACCCTCTCCATGAACGATGCTTTTAATTTTTATCTCCAAGTGATATAGAATAGTATAAAATGAATATATACTGGATATATATGATATTTAAAACATCAATACTATTATGGATATGATGTACCTATAACTACATGGAAAATTATTTTCCAACAAGTTCAATTTTTGACTCATGTACCAAACATCGACAAAAACGTCTGATATGAACTCATATTATTAACCAATTATTATAACATTAAAATATGTGATATGAAATGAATAATAATATTTATAGGATTTCCTTAAGCAATTATAAATTGACCAAAGTTTATTATTCATTAATATAAAGAAACGAACAAGACAAGTTGGACTTGAGGTAAGGGATCCTACCCCTCTCTTTCTTCTTAAGTACACTCTTTTATGTCATTCCTTTTAAGCTCATCTTTCTTATGATTGGGATGTTATTTTATATTAATCCTACTGTACTTTTTATTTTCATATGATGAGAGACCCTATTTGATCTCATCAATCCATTTTTGGAAGCTTTAAGTGGCGCCGTTAGGCTGCCGAGTTTTCGTAAGGGATTTTTCATCTCACTTTTAGTCCCGTGAGATTTATGCTACATTTGCCACCATTTCCTTTGAGTGGTGTATGTACTCTCCATTGTTATAATATTTATGTAACATAATTTCATTTATGAGTATTTACATCAATGTTTTATAGTCCTTCTTTCATGGGGTGTACGTTTCGAAAGTTACCCAAATCGGTAAGAGAACCTTTCACCCTCCTCTTTTTAAAAGACTTCTTTTGTTATGCCTTTTAATTTTCATCTTATTATGTGGGGATATGTTATTATATATCCTTATTGTCTTAGATTTTATTTCCAAGTGATGAGATACCCTTTATCTCTCTCATCAACTCTTTTTCTAAAATTTGATGTGACGCCGTTAGGCTGTCAAGGGAACTTCTTAACCCAATTTCGATTTCTTTGGGTTCAACATGTAGTTATTGAATATGTCATCCTTTGAATATGTGTTAATGACCTTTGATTGTTTTACACTTAATATCCACTTATATTGGGTGTATTTATATTTGTCACACATAATTATGATATTGATTTATCCTTAATTTAAGGATACCTTCTTTACAGGGGATTTCATCTCATTTAACATTTCTATTGAGACTTCATTGTTGTTATGCACCAATTCACTCTAATATGGTGTATATACTATCTTTTGGAATATTATTTCATGAATTCCTTTATTCTCATAATATTATAAAGTTCTGATTAAATGTTATTCCTCAATTATTGTATTCAAGTGTCTCTCATTTTTTTAAAAACCCTTTAACTAAAATATGGTTTTAAATGTTTTAATGATTTATTATTATAAATATTTCTCGTTAATATCCATGTTTTAAAAATGGTTTTAAGAATTTATTTATATGGATATTGATGGTTTAAAATGTTAAAACCTTCAAAGTGGTATGGGACACTTTGGTTCAAAGATCTCTTTATTAAATGTTTTAAATGGTTTCGAAAATGGTTTTTAGAATGGATTTATTATTTCAATATCTTAAAATGTTATATTGTTATTGCAATATGGGAATGTTATATTTCCTTTATGCTTAAGTTATGTGCTATGATTATGTTATGGTTCTTGGGCATTGTTTATGAAGACGGGTGGTTCCGTGATAAACTAAGGTCGGGTGAGCCCGATATAGCTCTCCAATGCATTGGGTAACACGAAGGGGTTAAACGTTAAGGTTTCTCCGAAGAGATTTAGGGAATATACTGTGATGCGTATTCCAAACATAACCAAGAGGGTTACTCCCTACGTAAGAATGTTATGAATGCCTTAAGTTACCTTTATGTCTTATGATTTCTATGATTTATTCATGATTTGATGAGGTATGTTAAAGTGCTTATGTTTTATGAGTAAAGTATGATTTCATTGATTCTTATGTGTACATGTACTCATGTTTCCTTTCCATATTTTTATAACCCTTACTGAGATTTTTATGCTCATCCCAAGTTTTTTGAAATGTTTTTCACAGGTCAAGGGAAAGGTACATGATATGATGATAGTTTCAAGTAAGTGACAAGAAAGAATCCATGCTTTATTTTTTAAATATGTTTCCGTTGATGGGGAAAAAATGAATACTATCTTTTGTGTAACCACTTTGTTTAAATGTGGAATTTAATGCAAGTTTTATGATCTAATTCTCTAAAACTCTAAACCTAAAAAGATCCTCAATGTGTAATCTTGTAATAACTCAAGATTAAGTAAGGTTTAAGGCTGGAGCCTTATAGTTGGTATCAAAGGTCGGTTTAGATAACTTTAGAGGTTAGGGTATTCTTTAAGCATAACTGACATTACCATAATGGTTAGGAATTCAGAAAGAGTCCTAGTTTTAGATAAAGTGAATGAGTAAGTATATCTTAGTGTTTATCTTCCTCATTAGTACATGATGGTTTTGTTGATATACTCACTTTGACCTTTTTGGTTTTAGTAAATGGCTGGATCTAGCAGGCACCAGAGTAATAGTGGATGTGAAGGAAACTGTGACAATATTTTAAGCAAGCAACTGAATGATATGAGAGCTGCAATGAGAACTCTTGTGTTTATACTCAACCAACTATCTGGAGTCATGATTGACCACATAAACCTTGGTGATTTCTATAAGGCATCATATATGAGAGAAACAAATCCCTACGGAACTACAGGTAATAATCATAAAGGTAAGTATGTTCAAAAACCTGTGTGTCAAAGATGTGGAAAGAAACACCTAGGAAAATCTTTCAAAGGGACAGAAATATGCTATAGATGTGGAAATGAAGGTCATAAAGCAATTGCCTGCCATGGAAAAAGGAAGTATCCAGTTGACTCAAGGAAAGGGAAAGAAGTTCATTCTGAGGGATAAATTGAATGTTTTAAATGTGGTGTGCATGGTCATTATGCAAACACATGTCCTATGAAGAAGTTTCGTGAATGGGATCACCAAGATCGTACAAATGTTCATTTACCAATACCTAATGCCATTCTGATTGAGGATGAAGAAACTGACAATGAACAATCAAAGGTATGGATTATTTCATAACTTTTTTTTCCTATTTTGGAATCTTAGGATATGATTCATGATTTTGTTTGTAGGAAAGAAGTATTCCAGAATAAGTAGGAAAGGAATGGTTAATGGATCATGCAGAATGTTGAATGAGTAAGAAGTCAACATATAAGGGCTTCAAGAGTTATGGTAAAATTCTTAAGAGTATTAAGTCTCTTTTGATGATGGGGTTACATTAGAAGACTTTTTATAGTATGTGTAACCCTGATGTTTAATATATGAAAATTTTATTCAAGGAATATTTATCTGTTCTTTTGTGGACATAGTTATAAAGAACCGGTTGGGTTTATATGATCCTTACTTTTGAGGTAATTATGGGTTACTATATGTTATGATGGAAGTGAAAGGAATGAGATTAAATTGAGGTTAAATTATGTTATGGTTATTTTTGATGATTTTATCTCTTTTTGGGAATGATTTGAGAATTATATAGTTTTGGAAAAAGGACAACACGCAGACCGTGTGACAACCCGTCGCATCAGAAAAGCTGCGGGAATCGAACCCACAACCAAAGTGCGACTGGTATTTATCACCTACCACTGGACTACGTGAAGTCCCTGGTTAGTTTGACTGATTCTTTTTAGTTAGATGATTTTATGAATTAAGAGTAAGTTGATTTTGGGTTATCTATGGAAATTTATTAACATATCATGGAGGATATGTGATTAGGTTAATTACTTTTCAATACGAGACATTAAGAGCAACTAATGTTGTTTGGAGATAAATGTTACGATTTAACTTGTAAGACTATGTGACTAAATCCTTCAAATAGTTGGGTTTCAATCTTAGTTTGGTTTACTTTGAAGAATTTTTATGGACAAATTGTTATCGAATGGCCCTCGTTGAACTTTGGGTTTTGTTGGACAAATTTTGGAGATTAAGAATAGATTTTCTTTTTTTAAAGGGTTATCCTTTTCTGGATTATCTGATCTTGTACTAACCTTTCTGGTTTTGGTTTTGGTTAAAGTCTAAATACATGGGAAGTATATAGTTCTATTTTTTGGATTAGGTGATTCTCTAGAAGTTGATTATAGTACTCTTAATGTGAAAAAGTCTTCTTAAATACTCTCCTTTTGGAGAAAATATGAGTTTGATTAAGGAACCTAGTAAAAGTTGAAAGTCAACATGATAAGTGATTATGTTTCCTTATGAATAAATTCCTCAATAAAAAGTAACTTAGAACAAAAATGTTGTCTATTAACTTTTTCGACTGGGGAATCGAATACCGTTTAACCCATCACAAGTTTGTGATTTTCTTATGGTTAACTTTCTCCTAGACATGTTTACTATCACTCTCCATCAGAACATGACCCTTTGTTTTTTTCTTCCATATCCATATTTTCATACTTGGAATCCTAGTATGGTTTAACTCAGGTGACCTTTGTACTTATCTTTCTTTATTTTTTTAAAGTGATTGTTTTATTGACTCTTGTTCCGATGTGGGATTTCCAATGAAGTTTCCAAGCCCAATTTTAAAATTGCGAGGACGCAATTCCCAAAAGGGGGGAAGGATGTAACACCCCCGGTAAATAAAGAGTATGACATTTTTCACATTTATCCATATTTTTGAATAAAATGTTAATATTAATTTAAAGGGAATGCTATGCTTGATGGCTTACCCAATATGCAACAACGAGTTTCTTTGAAATCTTACGTTTCACTATAATAATAAAATAATATTATCTTAAATAGTAGTTAACGCCTAGCCGTTGTAATGTCGGGAATGAAAAGAACTAACTACAAAATGATTATATATGTTTGTCAAATATTTTTACTCTTTACAATAAATGTTAAAGGATTAAAAATGCGTATGAATCCAATTTTAAGTGTAGACATTCCAATATTCTTTAAAAGGTCGATTAACCGCCTTTTGATGGCGAACCTCTTTTAAATCCACTTTTTTAAAATTTTATGTGTTATATTTGACAAAATAAAATTCTTTTTTAGAATCAGAACATCAAAATTGACTTTGTGTAAATTTTTGGTATTTTTCCGAGAAAGTTCAATTTTTAATGAATAGTGAAAAATGTTGTATTTTAATTCAAAACCTCTTTTTAATCTAATTTATTTATATGATTAGATTATCTTTTTAATTGGTTTTAAATTGAAATTAGAATATATTTTTACCATTTAATTCAATAGTGGTTGTTGGAATTAATTTCACTTTGAAATCGGACTTAAACTAGTGTCAATCTTTTGATACTTTTTGTTTCATAAAAACACGCTATTTGTTTTGACAGCGGGAATTAATTATTAAATTAATTAATGCAACTTATATGTTTTGAATTTTTTAAAATAGAAATCATTTTTGAATTTGGAATATCAAATATAGCTTAGGGTAAATTTTTGGTAATTTTCTGAAAAACTTCAATTTTTGATGAATAGTGAAACCACTAAGTGGTACTTATAAAAACAGATTTTCTGTTTAAATGAAAATTTGCCACATTTGTGTTTTGAATTTCAAAAATCCGACATACATGGTTGTCATTAAGAAGTAAAATGTGGTTCAATGGGATTAAAATAATTTTTTGGTGAATAGTAACTTATTAAGTTTTTAATCGCGATTAGAGGTAATTAGTGTAGTTTAAGGTAAGAATAATGTTTTAATAAACTGAAATGACCTAGACACATGTTCTAACCTCATTGGATGTGTCATGGCCGACCAATAAAATCCATGGGTCAACTTGGGGACCCCATGGATCCACTTTGGTTGGAAAATGACATAAATACCTTTTTATTTAATGTTAAAGTAAAAATGACACAAACATGAGATGTTTTACTAAAAAAATTTACATGGGATTATAAAAGTCATATTTTTGACTATAAATAATAATTGGAAAGATAAAAATATTTCCTACATCATGATATTTTTTTTATAATTTTTAGACATTAAATAAATTAAATTATTTATGACATAATGATGATGCAGTGATTACCATATTAATAAAGGATTTAAATAAAATGAAATTATAATATAAAATCTATGACCTAAACATGTCCAAAACCTATTGGATTGGTGGATTTAGAACCCTTATCACCTTACCCTTGAATTATATCAATGTGGGACCTTTTTAATCCGAAACTAATTTTAAAATAAAGTAACGTTTCTTTACTTTCCAAGAGTGCCCCTCCTCTCCTCTTATAAAAGGCCCCCACCTCTACCTCCTTACCCACACTTCCAAAGCCTTTGGCTCGGCCAAACCCTGCCCATTTTGTCTCTCCACTTCCCTCTCTTACTCCTTGAAGCCTCACTTTGGGCAGAAGTCTTCCCAAGGAAGCCTTTGAGCTCAAACCAAAGGGAGTTACCTGATTTTAAGGTAATGTCTTCACTTGTGTCCTTTTGTTTTATTTTTCTTCTCCAACCCCCTAAACTCTTTTTATTCATTTCTTTTGTAAAAAATAAATTATCTTCAATATACTAGGATGTTGTTATAAGAAGTATTTGATCTACACTTACACACACCTTCGTCTAATGGTTAAAGAATATACTGTTTCTGTGGTTGGCGATTTTCTGCCTCACGAAACGATGATTGTTCAATATTCTTTTAACACCTTTAAAGGTGGCCATTATGATGTCACTGTATTTTATATATGATATATAATATGTTTATGTTTTACTTAAGCTTCTGTATTTTTCTTTTTTGGCATACCTTTATGGTTTCCATTATGTGTAAATGCGATATCTTCATTTATGGAAGTGCGGACTATCGCCCCCTCAAAGTGATTTGATTCGTTAATACCATATGTGGAACGTATAAAAGATATAATTCATGATATTATATATGATACCATACTAGAAGTAAAATACTATTATGTATCATTATGTTTTAATTCCATTAAATATGAAATAAAAATGAAAGTAGCGTTCATGCGTACGTACGGCCTACCGTCTCCATGAACGGTGCTTTTAATTTTTATCTCCAAGTGCTATGGAATAGTATAAAATGAATATATACTGGATATATATGATATTTAAAACATCAATACTATTCTGGATATGATGTACCTATAACTACATGGAAAATTATTTTCCAACAAGTTCAATTTTTGACTCATGTACCAAACATCGACAAAAACGTATGATATGAACTCATATTATTAACCAATTATTATAACATTAAAATATGTGATATGAACTGAATAATAATATTTATAGGAGGTCCTTAAGAAATTATAAATTGAACAAAGTTTATTATTCAGGAATATAAAGAAACGAACAAGACAAGTTGGACTTGAGGTAAGGGATCCTACCCCTCTCTTTCTTTTTAAGTACACTCTTTTATGTCATTCCTTTTAAGCTCATCTTTATTATGATTGGGATGTTCTTTTATATTAATCCTACTGTACTTTTTATGTTCATATGATGAGAGACCCTATTTGATCTCATCAATCCACTTTTGGAAGCTTTAAGTGGCGTCGTTATGCTGCCGAGTTTTCGTAAGGGATTTTTCATCTCACTTTTAGTCCTGTGAGATTTATGCTACATTTGCCACAATTTCATTTGAGTGGTGTATGTACTCTCCATTATTATACTCTTTGTGTAAAATAATTTAGTTTATGAGTATTTACATCAATGTTTTATAGTCCTTCTTTCATGGGGTGTACGTTTCGAAAGTTACCCAAATCGGTAAGGGAACCTTTCACCCTCCTCTTTTTAAAAGACTTATTTTGTTATGTCTTTTAATTTTCATATTATTATGTGGGGATATGTTATTATATATCCTTATTGTCTTAGATTTTATGTCCAAGTGATGAGATACCCTTTATCTCTCTCATCAACTCTTTTTCTAAAATTTGATGTGACGCTGTTAGGCTGTCAAGGGAACTTCTTAACCCAATTTTGATTTCTTTGGGTTCACTACTGGAATTTAGTCTTTTCCCAACGGTAGTATACCAGTGGTTTACTTAAACCGTTGGTATAGTGAGCCTTTGCCAACGGTTTAACAAAACCGTTGGAAAAGGGAATTTCGGTGGACCCTTTCCCAACGGTTCACTGGAACCGTTGGGAAAGGGGTGCTAAACTCACACATTTCCCAACGGTTCACTGGAACCGTTGGGAAATGTGTGCCTTTACCAACGGTTTTTATAAACCGTTGGCAAAGGTTTCCCCCAAATTCCAGATCGCGATCTCCTCTCCCCATTCGGACAGAGCCCTAATCTATTCGCTCCGCTGCTCTCGGGAACCCCATCCGACTCCACTGCTCTCATGAATCTGAACACTAGCACCCCCCATCCCAATAGGTACACCCCCATACGAATAGGTAAAATTTGATCTCAACCATATTGTTGTAGTTGTTTTAATGAATAGATTTTTTCCAGGTGTTGGTGGTTTAATTGATTATTGAAATTAATATCTAAATAGGATATTGTTTGTGTTTGTGAAGACTTCTTTAATGTTTTTGTATTCTATGTTTGGAAGGAGAGTGTTCAAAACATGTAAATCAGAGTTGGGGGAGGCTATCGTGAACGTTTACATGTTTTGGATAATGGATTTTGGGAATTATGGATTGTGTTCAAACCAATTTGATATGTTTTGGATAATGGATTGTGGGGGTAGGGGGTGTCCACGGGGGTGGGTGGGTTGTCCATGGGGGTGGGCGGGGGTGTTCACGGGGGTGGGAAAGGCTATCCACGGGGGTGGGCGGGGCTGTTGAGGGGGTGTGGGCTGTCCTGGGGGTCTGGGTGGGGTGTCCTGGTGGGGGAGGGGTGTGTGGGGTGTCCAGGGGGGTGGTATGTCTAGGTGGTGGTGGTGGGGTTGCAGGGGAGGGGGGTGTGGGCTGTTTGGGAGGGTGGGCGGGGCTATCGAGGGAGGGTACGAGGTGTCCAGGGGGTACGGGGGTGGGCGGGTTGTCCACAAGGGTGGACGGGCTGTCCACGGGGGTGGTCGGGCTGTCAAGGAGGGGTGGGTGGGCTGTCTAGGGGGGGTGGGTGGGCTGGCCACAGGGGGTAGGGGTGTCCAGGGGGTGGGCGGGCTATCCAAGGGGGTGGGTGGCTTTCCATAGGGAGAAGGGGTGTCGAGGGGGGTGGGTGGGCTGTCCACGGGGGTGGTTGGGCTGTCTAGGGGGTAGGGGGAATCCACGGGGGTGGGTGGGTTGTCCACGGGGGTGGGCGGGGCTGTCCACGGGGGTGGGAAAGGCTGTCTACGGGGGTGGGCGGGGCTGTCCAGGGGGTGTGGGCTATCCTGGGGGTCTGGGTGGGGTGTCCTGGTGGGGGAGGGGTGTGTGGGGTGTCCAGGGGGGTTGGTATGTCTAGGTGGTGGTGGTGGGGTTGCAGGGGAGGGGGGTGTGGACTGTTTGGGAGGGTGGACGGGGCTATCCCGGGGGGGGGGGGGTACGGGGTGTCCAGGGGGGTACGGGGGTGGGCGGGCTGTCCACAAGGGTGGCCGGGCTGTCCACGGGGGTGGCCGGGCTGTCAAGGAGGGGTGGGCGGGCTGTCCAGGGGGGTGGGTGGGATGGCCACAGGGGGTAGGGGTGTCCAGGGGGGTGGGCGGGCTATCCAAGGGGGTGGGGGGCTGTCCATAGGGATAAGGGGTGTCGAGGGGGGTGGGTGGGCTGTCCACGGGGGTGGTTGGGCTGTCTAGGGGGTAGGGGGTGTCCACGGGGGTGGGTGGGTTGTCCACGGGGGTGGGCGGGGCTGTCCACGAGGGTGGGAAAGGTTGTCCACGGGGGTGGGCGGGGCTGTCCAGGGGGTGTGGGCTGTCCTGGGGGTCTGGGTGGGGTGTCCTGGTGGGGGAGGGGTGTGTGGGGTGTCCAGGGGGGTTGGTATGTCTAGGTGGTGGTGGTGGGGTTGCAGGGGAGGGGGTGTGGGCTGTTTGGGAGGGTGGGCGGGGCTATCCCAGGGGGGTATGGGGTGTCCAGGGGGGTACGGGGGTGGGCGGGCTGTCCACAAGGGTGGACGGGCTATCCACGGGGGTGGCCGGGCTGTCAAGGAGGGGTGGGCGGGCTGTCCATGGGGGGTGGGTGGGCTGGCCACAGGGGGTGGTCGTGCTCTCGCGAACCCCTCGTCCGAACATCATCGACCCCCGTGGACAACCCACCTTTTATCCCAAATTCCATAGATTTATACATTATTTTATTATATTATGTCTCAAATTATCTAAAATATGTGTTTGATGTTCTTCACGTGACCTATCATAATTCCTTCTCATAATCTATAGTGATCATGGGAAGATCCCATGCATGATTCATGATCACTCAAATTATTCTGCAGATCATACATAATGGAAGCCTTACAGGATGTGAGATGATTATATCTATGAAATCTACTCAGGTACCTGGTGAGGAAGTGCATATTAATTCAAAAAGGTAAATTGCATATGAGGATACCCTACTAATATGGTTATGGGATGAGGCATGCTCTGATGTGATAACACATTAAGTTCTTGTTGGTTTTACATTTTTTCAATAACACATTAGTATGTTTTTTTCACATGTGTAGTTGATACAATGATTATTTTCTTCCTTTATCGTTTACTTAAATGTATTTTCTATTAAAGTTCAATCCTATTGAATTGTTTATGAAAAAATGACTTATATGAATTCTTTTTACAGAATGGACAGAAGTTGGATGTATGAAACCGATCGTATCTCAAGCGATTTTCAAAACAATTTGGAGAGCTTTATAGATTTTTCATTTCACAATGCTTCAGATAGTGGTCGTATACACTGCCCAGGTTCCAATTGTGTTGGTATACCTTGGTTGAGTCGTGAAGAAGTCAGCTACCACATAACCAAAAATGGTTTTCAAGCAAACTACTTTGTGTGGTATTACAATGGGGAGAAAATGAAATCTCAAATTGGTGATGATCGAAATGAAAGGACTGGAATGGAGAATTTGTTAGATGATCGGTTTCCGTTTATTCATCATCATGAAAAAGAAAGGATTTAGACTCAAGAAGACGTCGATATGAGGACAACTGATGCATCTAGTGAAAATGATGATATTGATAGGGTGAAAAAATTGAATGATGCTTCCACGAATCCAGTATATCGACAATGAGATAAAATGAAAAGGATGGAATTTTTAATCCGATTGTTTCATGGAAAAACTATGTATGGGATTTCTAATACAGCAATCGATTACATTCTTACCCTCTTGAAGGATTTACTTCCAGATGATGCAGATATTCCCTCAAACCACTATATGGCATGGAAGTTAGTTGAAGAACATGGATTTTCCAGAAACAAAATTCATTCTTGCCCGAAAGATTGCAGTTTATTCTGGGAAGAAACCGCTGAACGAAATGAATGTATAAAATGTGTCACATCCCGCTGGAAGTCAAAATCTGATGGAACACCATCCCGCGTTCCACAGAAAGTAATGTGGCACTTTCCATTGATCCCCAGACTCCAGAATCTTTTTATGTCTGATGACATATCAA
The DNA here is from genome assembly GCA_963277665.1 of Viscum album. Lineage (NCBI taxonomy): Eukaryota > Viridiplantae > Streptophyta > Magnoliopsida > Santalales > Viscaceae > Viscum > Viscum album. Next base: position 168,955,375 of record OY728148.1, read on the forward strand.
TAAAAATGAGATGGCATGATACCGAGAGAAAGAAGACTAATGATGAGTTGGTTCATCCTGCAGATGGATTTTCATGGCATAGATTTGATGCTCGACATCCAGATTTTGCAGCTGACGTGCGTAATGTGAGGCTGGGTCTTTCATGCGACGGTTTTAATCCGTTTGGGCAGATGCTTACTTCGCACAGCACATGGCCAGTTTTTATACACATTTATAATCTTCCCCCATGGTTTTGTATGAAAAAATATTTCACTTTCATGAGTATACTCATATCTGGTCCTTCTGATCCTGGCATTGATATTGATGTATACATGCAACCTTTAATAAAAGAGTTGAAACTTCTTTGGGATGTGGGTGTGCGCACATACGATGCATGTTCGAAAGACATATTTCAGATGCGTGCTGCGCTTATGTGGACGATCAATGATTTTCTGGCTTATGCAATGATGTCTGGATGGAGCACGAAGGGAAAACTGTCATGTCTAGTTTGTATGAAGAATACACGATCCAGAAGACTGAAACATCATTGTAGTTTCAGTTTTATGGGACATCGACGATTTTTTCCAAAGGATCATCCATATAGAATGAATCGTTGAAGATTTGATAATACTATAGAGGCCGATGATCCACCTCAGCGTATGTCTGGAACTGATGTGCTTAATGAATTGAAAGATTTCAGTTTTTCATTCGAGAAGGGTCAAATGAAATCTGGAAAGAGAAATAATGTTTCCACAGAAACCTGTTACAATTGGAGGAAGAGGAGTATCTTTTTTTATTTGCCTTATTGGTCAACCAATTTGCTACGTCATTGCTTAGACGTAATGCATATTGAAAAGAATATATGTGAAATGTTACATTCAGTTCTTCTAAATGTCAAGGGGAAGACAAAAGATGATTTACGATCTCGACGTGACTTGGTGGATTGGGGCATCAGACCAGAATTGCATCCTGTGCGTATCAGTGAAAATAAATGGCAACTTCCATGTGCTTCTTATGTGATGACACCTACTGAAAAAAAAACAATTTTTGGAATTATTAGAGACTATTAGAGTTCCTGATGGCTATTCAAGCTACATATCTAAACGGGTCAACAGAAGAGAGTTGAAGCTAAAATCTTTGAAGACTCATGATTATCACGTTCTACTGCATGAGTTGCTTCCAATAGCAATCCGTCATCTTTTGTCCAATAATGTAAGGGTGGGTGTTATTCGGTTGTGCCATTTGTTTAGAGATCTTTGTGCTAAGAAGTTGTCCAAGTCTTTCTTGCAAAAAATGTTGACAGATGCCCCATTAATTTTGTGTGAGTTGGAGAAAATATTTCCCCCATCATTTTTCACATGCATGTTGCATCTGACTGTCCATATTCCAACTGAAATACTTCTCGGAGGACCTGTTTCTTTTCATTGGATGTATCCAACTGAAATAAATATGTTCGCATTAAAGTCTTATGTTCGAAACAAGAATCATCCCGAAGGTTCTATCGTGAACGGTTACTTAGCTCAAGAATGTATGGATTTCTGTTCAATGTATTTGTCTGATCTTACTACAAGAATGAACAGACCAATGAGAAATGAAGAAGAACAATATGAGAAAATTGAACCTAGTTTTCCATCACTTCCTCAAACAGGAGGAATTCCTGGATCATATACATTGAAGACATTAAGCCATGAAGAGCGGGAGATGGCACATCGCACGGTTTTGTTCAACTGTGATTTGTTCGATGACTATATCAGGTAACAAAATTGAATATGTATATCTTACATATATATCTGTTAAACTATTCATATTTTTTTATCTACAGGGAACATAAAACAATGATAAATAGGAAGCATCATTCTTTATCTTTGAGAAGGAGAGAGACTTTGCATAGCAAAGAGTTTTCTGCTTGGTTAAAATTGAAGGTAAAAATATTACTGTTTAAATTTATTATTTCAATATTTACTTAAGTTTAACTATCATTTATATTGTAGGTATTGAGTTTGTCTGCTGACTCTGTCTCTGAGGAAATAAGAGCTTTGGATTTTGGTCCTAATACCGTGGTTTGTGACTGTAAATCAATTGTTATCAATGGGTACAGATTTATTGTCACTGAACGAGCCAAAAACATGAGAACACAACATGATGGTATTATGGTTACTGCCACAACATATTGTTATGCCAGTGCATCAGATAGTAGACCGCGACTTGAAAATGTGGGTTATTATGGAGTCATTGAGAAAATAATAATATTGGATTATTACTCTCATGGATGAGTCATAATGATGAAATGCCATTGGTTTGATTCGATGATGAGACATGGCACATTTATTGATGATTGTGGATTTCGAGTAATTAATATGACCCTCACTCTTGCTACCGAAGAACCATATGTGTTGGCATCAATGGAAAAACAAGTTTTTTATGTCAAAGATCAACTTCAACCTGAATTTGGTGTCATAGTTGAAGTAATTCCAAGACATATTTTTGATGATGCTGATGATGGAATTGACACTGTCCCTATTGCCATTGGAACTAATCCATTTATTTCTTTTGATGACTCCAATAGCTCAATTGTCAGAGTTGATTGTGAACCTGAAGTTGTGGTTGGAAATATATAGAATCATTCATCCATGTTCTCAATTCTTTTGGTTTACCTCGAGTTGGGTTGTTAAGGTTGGTAATATTCATATTTATTTAGTATTGATCACAAATATGTTTTAGCTGACTTGACCGTTATGTGAATTTTCAATGTTTATTGGTTGCTGTTTTATTTGAATTGCATTTTCTAATTTGGAATTGAACTGTATTCAAACCAAATCAAACAATATTTCTAACTTGGTGAACATTACAACTTGTATATTTTATTAAATTCATTCAAGCTCTTCTAAAATAATTGATAGCTAAATTGCCAATGAATCCCCTCATTCCCTCATATATTTAGTTTTTTGGTTTACACATTAATTTCCTTTTTCTAATTAATTACATATTTGTTTTCAAATGCAGGAAATGCATCCAATTGAAGAGAGACGAAGAAAAAAAATGGCGGAGAACAATCGTCGGATGGAGGAGCTGGGCGTTCCACCATTAGTGCCTACAGTGAGTACTTTATTTCAAATATATATATATATATATATATATTTACAGAATATATAATGTCATGTGATTAATTTTTTTGTAAACTTTTTTGTAGGATCCACCGTTACGTCGACAGTTATTCAACGAGTAGCCTAGTACTGGTCCTAGTACTCATGCCAGTGGTACGAGGAGGGTTCGTACCAGAGGTGGACGTAGAGATGCACGTGCCCGACTAGACCCTGCCCCTCCCACTGACGTTTCATCCTTCCCACATTCTGATCCCGGTGTGTCGTTAGGGACACACGGTGTATTTAGGCCTCCCATGTTTTCGCTACCTTCTGCATCTTCTGCCCCATCATTTTCACATCCCATGATGATTCCCACTCCCCAGTCAGCATCAGGTCATACAGCTGTTCCATCTTCTTTTCCTTCTACTTCTGTCTCTCCGAGCTTTTATATTCCATCGTCTTCGACTCCTGTTCCACCAGAGGGTGTTCCATCAGGTTCTGTGGATCTGGCGCCACTCATTGATCAGACTAGCGCAGGTATATTTATAAAACCCTAACAAATTTTTATAGCAATATTTATTTTCATTATAACATGTTTTGATAAAATATTTGTTTTTCTTTCATTACAGATACATCTACTGACAGGAGGCGGGGGCGGGGCCGTACACGCATGCGTTCGGTGTGGAACCGTCGCACACAGGTTATGGTGGAATATAATGAAGACAATCAGATGGTTGAGAAAACAGGGCAGCAATGCCGGAGTTTTCTGGCGACGCTTGCCAAATACTCTGACATCATTCCCGTCAGCCCACTGTCGTGGAGACATTTTCCACATGAGGTCAAAGATAGAGCTTGGGCAGAGATATGGGTAAAAAAATCTGTTGTATTTAATTCCATAAATTATTTTTGTATTTATATGAATTAATATTTTGATTTCAGCTTCGATTTAATTTTCCTGATGGTGAGGGTGCACGACTGGAACGTCTAAGAGATTTAGGCGAGCTTTGGAGAGCCTAAAAGCATGAGTTGTATATTGGATGGCATGCTAGAGTTGGCACTGAGTTATAGGCGGTACCAGTCGTGGATGATTGTCTTATAGAGCAGTATCGTCAGATGATTACTCATTGGACGAGTACCCAGTTTAAGGTATGAATTACATTTGAGGTATTTAAATAATAACTTTCAAGTTTTGCATTAATATTATCCTTTTCATTATCGAATTTTATTTAGGAATCATCTGGAAAAAATAAAAAAAATCATTGATGCAAAAAAATACTTCCATACACTAGGGCGCACGACGATGCCGGATCATGAGAGGCAGCAGGTATGACAATTGTTTATAAGTTTTCTTTACGACTTACATTTTCTTTTGTTTCCTCAATTATTTAATCATTTTCTAAAGTTTTTATATAAATTTTGTTTTCAATGTCATTGTAGAGGCAAGTACAAAATATTGAAGGACGTGTGCCTCGAGCAAAACTGTTTTGCTCGAGTAGACAAAAAAAGGATGGAAGTGCTGTCAACGAAGCGACTCAGCAGCAGATTGTATGTTTTAATCTGTTGATTTTATATTTTAATATTTATTTTGTAACTTAATAATATATTTATATTTGTAACAGGATGCTTTAGAGGCCCTCGATGCCCAAGAAGCAGACAGTTTTGGGCCATCTGATCACTTACATCAGGTGTTGGGAGAGGATCATTCTGGCAGAGTACGCTGCAGACCTAGGATAGCCCCGACGAGGTATTGGCCTGCCTCAGGTACGAGTTGTAGTGCCACCGAGCTGCAGCAAGTTCGGGAACAGGAAGAACAGGCTGAGAAAAGGGCCACAGAGACGGCAGAACAGTCTGCTAGGGCAAACAGTGCATTTATGAAATTTATTGAAGTTCTACGTCCAACACTTCCAGCAGAGGCCAGCCCAGCGATTGATGAATACATATCGTCGATACATTCTATATATGGTGCACCATGTGGCAGTTCCAGTGGTGGTCAGGCCGATGTCCAGCTTGAATATGATGATGGCGAGGAGTCTGATGCGGAAGTGGAGGGAGATGAGGAGGGCGAGGAGGAGGGCGAAGGCGAGGAGGAGGGCGTTGTGGAGGTTGAGGACGATGACGAGGACGATGAAGAGGGTGATGATGATTATGATGATGGTGATGGTGATGCTGATGTGGGACATATTGATCCATTACATTTTTGACTTATATTACTGAGATTTGATGTTTAATCTATTCTAGTTGTTGGTTTTATCTAGACTCGTAGTATAGTATTGGAGTTGAGTTATTTTTATATATTGTCTGTTTTTATGGATGTTGTTGTCTTTTAGTGGTTGTGTGTTTGAGAACTCCCTGGACAACCCCCCTCATTCATGGACCCTGGACAACCCTCCCTCCCCCTTGGACCCCGAACACCCCCCAAACACCCCCCGGACAGCCCCGCGGACAGCCCCCTGGACAGCCCCCCGTACAGCCCCCACCCTCCACCCTGGACCCCGGATAGCCCCCCGGACAGCCCCCCGGACAACCCCCCCACCCTCCCCCTTGGACCCCGGACAACCCCCCAAACACCCCCCGGACAGCCCCCCAGACAGCCCCCTGAACAACCCCCTGAACAACCCATGAACAACCCATGAACAACCCCTGAACAACCCCCTGAACAACCCCCGGACAGCCCCCTGAACAACCCCGGACAACCCCCTGAACAACCCCCAAACACCCCCCGGACAGACCCCGCACAGCCCCCCACCCTCCTCCTTGGTCCCCGGACAGCCCCCCGGACACCCGCCGAACAGCCCCCCCGGACAGCCCCCCCCGGACAGCCCCTCTACCTTCCTTAATTTCATTAGCTCTGAAATGTTTCAGAGCACGATCAACTAAAATCTAATCCATACTAAATATGATATAAAAATATTATATATGAATTTCCATAAGATTTTAAGTGAAAACAAAAAGTGACATACGAAAAACTGAGGTCGTCCGCTATGAATTTGACCGTTGGACGCCCGTTTTGGCCGTTTATGACACCAGAAATGCATTGTCGGTCACCGCGGGCACACGGCACGTTCAATTGACATGCCGTCTACTTGACCACTTTAGAAATCACTCACCCGTATTTTTCGTCTGATTTCAGGCCATTCAGACTTCGTTCGGCCTGTTTGGACCCCCCTCACGCGCGTTTACGAAACGCGCGCATCACTTAAAATACGAATATTGAGCCGTACCGCACAAACCGCACGTCCGATTGACGTGTCGTCTGCTCGACCACTTCACGAATAATAATTAGAATGTTTCACGGTGGTTTCAGCTCAATCTGAGGTCGTCCGCTATGAATTTGACCGTTTGACGCCCGTTTTGGCCGTTTGTGACACCAGAACTGCATTGTCGGTCACCGCGGGCACATGGCATGTCCAATTGACGTGCCGTCTACTCGACCACTTCATAAATCACTCACCCGTATTTGTCGTCTGATTTCAGGTCATTCTGACTTCGTTCGGCCCGTTTGGACCCCCCTCACGCGCGTTTACGAAGCGCGTGCATCACTTAAAATACGAATATTGAGCCGTACCGCGCAAACCGCACGTCCGATTGACATGCCGTCTACACGTACACATCACGAATAATAATTTGAATATTGAACGGTGGTTTCAGCTCAATATGAGGTCATCCTCTATGAATTTGACCGTTGGACGCCCGTTTTGGCCGTTTATGACACCAGAACTGCGTTGTCGGTCACTGCGGGCACACGGCACGTCCGATTGACATGTCGTCTGATCGAACACTTCAGAAATCACTCTCCCGTATTTGTCTTCTGATTTCAGGCCATTCCGACTTCGTTCGGCCCGTTTTGACCCCCCTCACGCGCGTTTACGAAGCGCGCGCATCACTTAAAACACGAATATTGAGTCGTACCGCGCAAACCGCACATCCGATTGACATTCCGTCTGCGCGTACACGTCACGAATAATAATTAGAATGTTTCACGGTGGTTTCAGGTCAATCCGAGGTCGTCCGCTATGAATTTGACCGTTTGACGCCCGTTTTGGCCGTTTATGACACCAGAACTGCGTTGTCGGTCACCGCGGGCACACGGCATGTCCGATTGACGTTCCGTCTGCTCGACCACTTCAGAAATCACTCACCCGTATTTTTCGTCTGATTTCAGGCCATTCTGACTTCGTTCAGCCCGTTTGGACCCCCCTCACGCGCGTTTACGAAGCGCGCACATCACTTAAAATACGAATATTGAGCCGTACCGCGCAAACCGCACGTCCGATTGATGTGTCGTCTGCGCGTATACGTCACGAATAATAATTAGAATGTTGAACGGTGGTTTCAGCTCAATCCGAGGCCGTCCGCTATGAATTTGACCGTTTGACGCCCGTCTTGGCCGTTTATGACACCAGAACTGCGTTGTCGATCACCGTGGGCACATGGCACGTCCAATTGACGTGTCGTCTGCTCGAACACTTCAGAAATCACTGAACCGTATTTGTCGTCTGATTTCAGGCCATTCCGACTTCGTTCGGCCCGTTTGGACCCCCCTCACGTGCATTTACGAAGCGCGCACATCACTTAAAATACGAATATTGAGTCGTACCGCGCAAACCGCACGTCCGATTGACATGCCGTCTACGCGTACATGTCACGAATAATAAGTAGAATGTTGCACGGTGGTTTAATCTCAATACGAGGTCGTCCGCTATGAATTAGACCGTTTGACGCCCGTTTTGGCCGTTTATGACACCAGAACTGCGTTGTCGGTCACCGCGGGCACATGGCACGTCCGATTGACGTGTCGTCTGCTCGACCACTTCATAAATCACTCACCCGTATTTTTTGTCTGATTTCAGGTCATTCCGACTTCGTTCGGCCCGTTTGGACCCCCCTCACGCGCGTTTATGAAGCGCGTGCATCACTTAAAATACGAATATTGAGCCGTACCGCGCAAACCGCACGTCTGATTGACGTTCCGTCTACGCGTACACGTCACGAATAATAATTAGAATGTTGCACGGTGGTTTCAGCTCAATCTGAGGTCGTCCGCTATAAATTTGACCGTTGGACGCCCATTTTGGCCGTTTATGACACCAGAACTGCGTTGTTGGTCACCGCGGGCACACGGCACGTCCGATTGACGTGCCGTCTGCTCGACCACTTCAGAAATCACTCTCCCGTATTTGTCGTCTGATTTCAGGCCATTTCGACTTCGTTCGGCCCATTTGGACCCCCCTCACGCGCGTTTACGAAGCGCGCGAATCACTTAAAACACGAATATTGAGTCGTACCGCGCAAACCGCACGTCCTATTAACGTTCCGTATTTGCGTACACGTCACGAATAATAATTAGAATGTTGCACGGTGGTTTCAGGTCAATCCGAGGTCGTCCGCTATGAATTTGACCGTTTGACGCCCGTTTTGGCCGTTTATGACACCAGAACTGCGTTGTCGGTCACCGCGGGCACACGGCACGTCCGATTGACGTGTTGTTTGCTCGACCACTTCAGAAATCACTCACTTGTATTTTTCGTCTAATTTCAGGCCATTCCGACTTCGTTCGGCCCGTTTGGACCCCCCTCACGCGCGTTTACGAAGCGCACGCATCACTTAAAATACGAATATTGAGTCGTACCGCGCAAACCGCACATCCGATTGACGTTCCGTCTATGCTTACACATCACGAATAATAATTAGAATGTTGCACGGTGGTTTCATCTCAATCTGAGGTCGTCCGCTATGAATTTGACCGTTTGACGCCCGTTTTGGCCGTTTATGACACCAGAACTGCGTTGTCGGTCGCCGCGGGCACATGGCACGTCCAATTGACGTGCCGTCTTCTCAACCACTTCAGAAATCACTCAACCGTATTTGTCGTCTGATTTCAGGTCATTCCGAATTCGTTCGGCCCGTTTGGACCCCGCTCACGCGCGTTTACGAAGCGCGTGCATCACTTAAAATACGAATATTGAGTCGTACCGTGAAAACCGCACGTCCGATTGACGTGCCGTCTGCTCATACATGTCACGAATAATAATTAGAATGTTGCACGGTGGTTTCAGCTCAATTTGAGGTCGTCCGCTATGAATTTGACCGTTGGACGCTCGTTTTGGTCGTTTATGACACCAGAACTGCGTTGTTGGTCACCGCGGGCACACGGCACGTCCGATTGACGTTACGTCTGCTCGACCACTTCATAAATCACTCTCCCGTATTTTTCGTCCGATTTCAGGCCATTCCGACTTCGTTCGGCCCGTTTGGACCCCCCTCACGCGCGTTTACGAAGCGCACGCATCACTTAAAACACGAATATTGAGCCGTACCGTGCAAACTGCACGTCTGATTGACGTTCTGTCTGCGCGTACACGTCACGAATAATAATTAGAATGTTGCACGGTGGTTTCAGGTCAATCTGAGGTTGTCCGCTATGAATTTGACCGTTTGACGCCCGTTTTGGCCGTTTATGACACCAGAATTGCGTTGTCGGTCACCGCGGGCACACGGCACGTCCGATTGATGTTCCGTCTACTCGACCACTTCATAAATCACTCACCCGTATTTGTCGTCTTATTTCAGGACATTCCGAAATCGTTCGGTCCATTTGGACCACCCTCACGCGCGTTTACGAAGCGCACACATCACTTACAACACGAATATTGAGCTGTACCGCGCAAACCGCACGTCCGATTGACGTGTCGTCTGCGCGTACACGTCAAGAATAATAATTAGAATGTTTCACGGTGGTTTCAGCTCAATCCGAGGTCGTCCTCTATGAATTTGACCGTTTGACGCCCGTTTTGGCCGTTTGTGACACCAGAACTGCGTTGTCGGTCACCGCGGGCACAGGGCACGTCCAATTGACGTTCCGTCTGCTCGACCACTTCATAAATCACTCACCCGTATTTGTCGTCTGATTTCAGGCCATTCCGACTTTGTTCGGCCCGTTTGGACCCCCCTCACGTGCGTTTACGAAGCGCGTGCATCACTTAAAATACGAATATTGAGCCGTACCGTGCAAACCGCACGTCCGATTGACGTTCCGTCTGCGCGTACACGTCACGAATAATAATTAAAAATTTTCACGGTGGTTTCAGCTCAATCTGAGGTCGTCCGCTATGAATTTGACCGTTGGACGCCCGTTTTGGCCGTTTATGACACCAGAACTGCGTTGTAGGTCACCGCGGGCACACGGCACGTCCGATTGACGTGCCGTCTGCTCGACCACTTCAAAAATCACTCTCCCGTATTTTTCGTCTGATTTCAGGCCATTCCGACTTCGTTCGGACCCGTTTGGACCCCCCTCACGCGCGTTTATGAAGCGCAGAGCCGTACCGCGCAAACCGCACGTCCGATTGATGTTCCGTCTGCACGTACACGTCACGAATAATAATTAGAATGTTGCGCGGTGGTTTCAGGTCAATCCGAGGTCGTCCGCTATGAATTTGACCGTTTGACGCCCGTTTTGGCCGTTTATGACACCAGAACTGCGTTGTCGGTCACCGCGGGCACACGGCACGTCCGATTGACGTGCCGTCTACTCGAACACTTCATAAATCACTCACCCGTTTTTGTCGTCTGATTTCAGGCCATTCCGAAATCGTTCGGCCCATTTGGACCACCCTCACGCGCGTTTACAAAGCGCGCGCATCACTTAAAACACGAATATTGAGCCGTACCGCGCAAACCGCACGTCTGATTGACGTGCCGTCTGTGCGTACACGTCAAGAATAATAATTAGAATTTTTCACAGTGGTTTCAGCTCAATTCGAGGTTGTCCGCTATGAATTTGACCGTTTGACGCCCGTTTTGGCCGTTTATGACCCCAGAACTGCGTTGTCGGTCACTGCGGGCACAGGGCACATCCAATTGACGTTCCGTCTACTAAACCACTTCAGAAATCACTCACCCATATTTTTTGTCTGATTTCAGGCCATTCCGACTTCGTTCGGCCCATTTGTACCCCCCTCACGCGCGTTTACGAAGCGCGCGCATCACTTAAAATACGAATATTGAGCCGTACCGCGCAAACCACACGTCTTATTGACGTGCCGTCTGCGCGTACACGTCACGAATAATAATTAGAATGTTTCACGGTGGTTTCAGCTCAATCTGAGGTCATCTGCTATGAATTTGACCGTTTGACGCCCGTTTTGGCCGTTTATGACACCAGAACTGCGTTGTCGGTCACCGCGGGCACACGGCACATACGATTGACGTACCGTCTGCTCGACCACTTCATAAATCACTCTCCCGTATTTGTCGTCTGATTTCAGGCCATTATGACTTCATTCGGCCCATTTGGACCCCCCTCACGCGCGTTTACGAAGCGCACGCATCACTTAAAACACAAATATTGAGCCGTACCACGCAAACCGCACGTTCGATTGACGTGCCGTCTACGCGTAAACGTCACGAATAATAATTAGAATGTTGCACGGTGGTTTCAGCTCAATCCGGAGACGTGGTGTGGCCGGAACCACTCAAAGTGTCCGTCTTTTGTTTCAAAAGGACGTCATTTTAAGTGAAAAGCATCAACTGACATACAGAAAACCGACCAAACGCATTTCGAATCTGTTGATAATTTATCCCAACAATACATTGGTCATATGTGACGTATACGAGCCAACCCGGGATGAATCCGAGTCGCGGTGTGGCCAGGATAAGTCTAAGTGGCTCTCTTTTGTTTAAAATGGACACCATTTTAAGTACATACAGAAAAACGACCAAACGGATTCGGTTTCCATTGAAACTTTAGGATAACGATCCATGGGTCATATGTGACGTGTACGAATCATCCCCACATCAATACGACATGCGGTGCGGCTGACACCACTCAAAGTGTCCATCTTTTGTTTCAAAAGGACGTCATTTTAAGTGAAAGGCATCAACTGACATACGGAAGAACGACCAAACGCATTCGGATTCTATCGATACTTTAGCACAACGATCCATGAGTCATATGTGACGTGTAAAAGTCAACCCCATCTTAATCCGAGACGCGGTGTGGCCGACACCGCTCTAACTCTGTCTCTTTTGTTTAAAATGGACATGATTATAAATGAAAAGAACAACTGGCATACGCAAAACCGACCAAACGCATTCGGAATCTTTTGATAATTTATCATAACGATCCATGGGTCATATGTGACATGTACGAGCCAACCCGGGATGAATCTGAGTCGCGGTGTGGTCAGGATTAGTCTAAGTGTCACTCTTTTGTTTAAAATGGACAACATTTTAAGTACATACGGAAAACCGACCAAACGCATTCGGTTTCCATTTAAACTTTAGGATAAAGATCCATGGGTCATATGTGACATGTACGAATCAACCCCGCCTCAATTGGAGATGCGGTTTGGTCGGCACCACTCATAGTGTCCGTCTTTTGTTTCAAAAGGACGTCATTTTAAGTGAAAAACATCAACTGGCATACGGAAAACTGACCAAACGCATTCGGATTGTGTCGATGCTTTAGCACAACGATCCATGGGTCAAATGTGACGTGTACGAGTCAACCCCGCCTCAATATGAGGTGCGGTGTGGCCGGTATCACTTCAGGTGTATGTATTTTGTTTAAAATGGACATCATTTGAGGTAAAAATATATGGTATAGAAAAAACCGATCAAATTATGAATTGAATTTCGGATTCCACATATAATTGTCATCTAAATTTTAAATTGAATTCTATATGAATTATGTACATTTATAATTACGTTATGAATTCTAATTTAATTATGGATGTGTATAGTTTCAGGATCCATTATATATTAAATGTGTATGAATTTGTTCGTAATTTTATATGTATGTTTTATTTTATTGCAGGTACAATAATTGGATTGAAAATGAGGTCAAAATGAGGCCTGATAGAGAGGGGCCTGATCGACAGGGGCTGTACAAATTGCAGGCTGCTGCAATTTGCAGCATAGGATATGCCAACGGTTTAAAACCGTTGGCATATAATCCTAAAGAAGTTTTTACCAACGGTTCATTGAACCGTTGGTAAATATCTCTTTTCCCAACGGTTCTAAACCGTTGGGAAAGAGTTCATCCATGGGGATATCCCAATGGTTTGGGGAGATCCGTTGGTAAAACTATCCCAAAACTGATATTTCCCAACGGTTCTCCCAAACCGTTGGGAAAAACTATCCCAACAGTTTGGCAGAACCGTTGGGATAGGGTGGCTTTTGTGAGCCTATACCAACGGTTTCCAGTAAACCGTTGGGAAAACCTTTTCCCAACGGCTTACTTCCCCACGGTTATTAGAACCGTTGGTATATCATATACCAACGGTTAGAGGGGCTTTCCCAACGGTTGTGAACCGTTGGGAAATATTGTATTTCCAGTAGTGGTTCAACATGTAGTTATTAAATATGTCATTCTTTGAATATGTGTGAATGACCTTTTATTGTTTTACACTTAATATCCACTTATATTGGGTGTATTTATATTTTTCACACATAATTATGATATTGATTTATCCTTAATTTAAGGATACCTTCTTTACAGGGGATTTCATCTCATTTTACATTTCTATTGAGACTTCATTGTTGTTATGCACCAATTCACTCTTATATGGTGTATATACTGTCTTTTGGAATATTATATCATGAATTCATTTATTCTCATTATATTATAAAGTTCTTATTAAATGTTATTCCTCAATTATTGTATTCAAGTGTCTCTCATTTTGTTAAAAAACCCTTTAACTAAAATATGGTTTTAAATGTTTTAATGATTTATTATTATAAATATTTCTCGTTAATATCCATGTTTTCAAAATGGTTTTAAGAATTTATTTATATGGATATTGATGGTTTAAAATGTTAAAACCTTCAAAGTGGTATGGGACACTTTGATTCAAAGATCTCTTTATTAAATGTTTTAAATGGTTTCAAAAATGGTTTTTAGAATGGATTTATTATTTCAATATCTTAAAATGTTATATTGTTATTGAAATATGGGAATGTTATATTTCCTTTATGCTTAAGTTATGTGCTATGATTATGTTATGGTTCTTGGGAATTGTTTATGAAGACGTGTGGTTCCGTGATAAACTAAGGGCGGGTGAGCCCGATATAGCTCTCCAATGCATTGGGTAACGCGAAGGGGTTAAACGTTAAGGTTTCTCTGAAGAGATTTAGGGAATATACTGTGATGGGTATTCCAAACGTAACCAAGAGGGTTACTCCCTACATAAGAATGTTATGAATGCCTCACGTTACCTTTATGTCTTATGATTTCTATGATTTATTCATGATTTTATGAGGTATGTTAAAGTGCTTATGTTTTATGAGTAAAGTATGATTTCATTGATTCTTATGTGTACATGTACTCATGTTTCCTTTCCATATTTTTATAACCCTTACTGATCTTTTTATGCTCATCCCATGTTTTTTGAAATGTTTTTCACAGGTCAAGGGAAAGGTACATGATATGATGATAGTTTCAAGGAAGTGTCAAGAAAGAATCCATGATTTATTTTTTAAATATGTTTCCGTTGATGGGGAAAAAATGAATACTATCTTTTGTGTAACCACTTTGTTTAAATGTGGAATGTAATGCAGATTTTATGATCTAATTCTCTAAAACTCTAAACCTGAAAAGATCCTCAATGTGTAATCTTCTAATAACTCAAGATTAAGTAAGGTTTAAGGCTGGAGCCTTATAGTTAACCACCATAGAGTCCATATTTTTTCTTTCCTAAAATAATCTACAAACACTGGTTTGAAATACATTTTAAAAATAGGCTTTTAAATAATTTTGAAAAAATAAACATGGTTTCCATAATTTTTCTTTTTTTAAAACAATACATGCATCTTTCTTTTTAAAAAAAAGTTTCACTTTTCAAAAACCAATTCAAAACAAAATCCCAAGTAAAAATCCATACCAAGTAAAAAAAGGGGTTGTGTAGAAAGTAAAGGAAAAAAGAACAAGCATAAAAACTAGAAATACAATATTCAACATACAATAGAAATAAATAGAACACATATAATAGTAAATCATAATATTTTCATAAACATATCCCGAATCAATACCTATAATTACTTAGATCAGACTCACTTAATGGAGTATGGTGTAGCTCTATAGTCTATAACTAATGTGATGCTCTAACCTAGCCTCAATAGTGGCCCACCCCACTTGGCCTCTCAGAAAATCCAGGGGGATAGGACCCATCTAATCAAGGTCAAAAAACAATCGTCACTTGACTCTCTAGATAACACCCAGGAATCCCATGATAATAGTACACGGTGAAAGGGGAAGGCCCTTATATCTGTGGATCAATGGAACACACCACTATTATACTTCCCTAACCTAAACATTGACACCTCCTATGTGATGTCCCTCATTCTAGGGAATCCCCCCTAAAGGTTCCCATCTCACAACATGACATTCAAAAATTTAAACCAGTAATTCACTTCATTTCATATTTCAAACCACTTTCTAAAAACATTATAAAATGATAGTAGGGACTTCAAGCCATCCATGATTTCAATCATTTTTCCAAAACATGCCAAGATTCTCAAAATCTGACCCGGTCTGAGACATGGGCCGTAGAGTATTCCCCATACCCTCAATATGGAAAATATTTCTGATCATGAAATTACACCAATGGGAAGAATTTATCCCAAACAAAAATAGGATCAAATAAACAAACTCAGAATGTAGGATAACCCATAATAACTGAATAAAAAAATAAAAAACTGATCTAGGTACCAAAAATGCTAAAAACCTAAAATAAGTACAAAAATGAGACCTAACCATGCTAACATTATCTCCATGTGACATATTGGTCACCACCAACCATAATACCAACCTGTTCTAAAGGTACAATTGAACTGGAAAACTGATGTTGTAAAACATCTCGGGTCTACCTACATCGAGTGGCACATGTAGGGTGTGAGATTAAATAGCTCAGTAGTTAATCACTATAAATTCTATGAATTTACTTTAATTAAATAGTCAAAAACAATGGTATCAAATAAATTTAGAAAATAGGCTTTAAACTAATTTTGAAAAACTAAACATGGCTTTCGTCAATTTTTCATTTTTAAAACAAAACACACACCTTTCCTTTTTCAAAAATAGTTCCACTTTTCATTACCCATTTCAAAACCAAATCCCAAATGAAAATCTGTACCATGTGATTGTAAAAGGGTTGTGTGGAATGTAAAGGAAAAGGAACAAGCAGGTAGAACTAGAAATCCAATATCCAACATGTAGCTGAAGTAAACAGAACATACAAAATAGTATATCATGAATTTTCTTGAACATATCTAGAGGAAATCCCATGAAATAATCAGTTCGGACTCACCAACCAGTGTATGGTGTAGATCCATAATCTATAACCAACTGGATTCTCTAAACTAGCCTCACCAGTGGCACATCCCACCTTGCCTCTTAGAAAATCCAATGGGATGTAACCTATCTAATTAGGGTTGACAAGATACCATCAATCGACCCTCTAGATAATGCTTAGGAATCCCATGATAATAGTACATGGTGAAATGGAAAGGACCGCACATGCATGGCTCAATAGAACTCACTGCCACCATACTTTCCTACCCCAAATGCCAACACTTACTATACAATGGCCCTTTCTCTAGGGAATCCTCTATAGAGGATACCCTCTCACAACATTCCATGCAAAAATTACAATTGGGCCTTCACTTCATTTCAGTTTTAAAACCACTTTCCAATAAAATTATAAATTTCCAACCAAGCCTTCAATCCACCCAAGATTTTAATAAATTTTCCAAAACATTCCAAGATGCCAACCGGGATTTCTCATCACATGAAATAAAACTAACTTTTCCAAGGAAACACAAAGTTCTAATAATGACTTTAACAATTACAACTCAATCACATTTGAGAATTTATTTCCAAATTTTTTTTAAAACCAAGATGCAATTCACAACATACATAGATATTTCAGACATCATTCACACACATGAAAATCCATTTATTTTACAAACACTTTGATCCAACAATTATAGATCACACGAAAACCACCATTTTAAATAGTCAGTCCACTCTTAAATTTATATGCACACCCAAACTATTTGAAAACACATTCTGCACTATGTGCACAATTTATAAAACCAATTTTGGAAACATAACAAGAAGGGAACACATAAAATCAAATCATTCCCATGGGAAAATCCCCATTCAAATATGTATACACAACAAATCCATTTTTAAAATCCCTTTCACATAACATGAATAATCCAAAAAACCCATTCATGGTGAAAAAAAAATAATTCCATATGAAACAAGGTTCATTTATTTTAAAAAAGCCAATATTAAACACATTTGTACCTAAAATTCTTTTAAAAACACATTACACAGCTTTTACACAAACCATTGAACACAATTATAAATAAAAACATGGAGACATGCTTGAAACACAAAAACTTTAGTTAAGAAAACCATCTTCCAATGCAGGTTTAATTCAAATCACTTTGAAAAACACCTTTTTAAAGGAACAGCACAAACTCTTAAACTAACACAATAAGCCACACATAAGAGTAACCCCATAAAAGTAACCTAATTATACATATAATTCCAAAAACACAACCCAACAATATTTTCAAAACATAAAAAATGGAAAACATCACCCAAATCACCCAATTTCACTTAAAAAGATCAATTAGAATTTTATCAAACACCTTGTGTGAATTTATATAAAGGCATAATTAAAGAACCCATTTGAAACCCAGTTCAAACCAATTTCCCATTATGAAAAAATCAAATAAATTTATACTAACACATCACAAGAAAAGGAAACACATTTAGAAACCATTTAAGAAATATTAAGCATCAAATGGAATGTTCTAGAAAGGAAATGGTGGGAATCACCCACCTCAATGATGTGTGAACACAACCAAACTTCATGAGAAGGAAGAACCAATCCCTAGAGATAAACCACACACCTTAACATCCATGTAAAACAACCCACACATCAAACCTAACCCTTAGGGTTAATCTAAGATGAAACCTCCCTAAGGGAAACAAATAAATCAAGATATAATTGAGAAAAGATGAGTACATCAACAAAAAACCTTGAATAAATCACCTTATAAATTTCAAAATTATTCTATGGTAAAATGAGGGCCAAATGAGGGAATCTTGGGAGCTCCCATGGTGTTCCTAAGTCAAATGGGGGAGGAAAATCCTGAAATGGGGTTAAAACAGAAGAGGAAAAAAAGAGTCATTTCCAACTTTTAATGACCTAAGAGACTCACATGGTTTTCCACATGGTTTTCCAAAATCATGCACCAATCGTTCACCCATAACTATCCAAGAGGAACATGCCACATGGTTATCCTGTACAGTTTTCAAAACTGTGTACCAATCGTGTGGTCACCACTATCCAAAATAAACTTTTGCGATACAGTTTCCTGGGCGATGGCACACAGTTTCACTTAATCATGTGCCAATCGTGTGCCACCATCTATCATGCCCAAAATATCCAAAAATCAAAAATTCAACATGAACCCTATCTAAATAAATAAAATCCAATAAAAGAATAAAATAAAATAAATTCCATGATTAGGGTGTGAAAATTCTTCCCACCAGAAACACTTTCTTCCCCTATAAAGTCACACATCCACACGAGTAACAAGGGTCAAACCAAAACACAAATGAAGTCGAAAAAAACCATTAACCTCAGGCTGACCTTTAACTCCACAAGTCACACTCAATAAACTCTAATAAAAACTATAAAAAAAAGAACTGCAGAAGAATAGGAGGGTTCTCCCCACTATAAGAACCTGACTAACACCGTGGCATGACTTTGAATCATCCCAATAATATAACTCCCATTATGAACCTACCAAATATTCTCCATGAAATATAGAGAACTATATGACTAGAACTGAGAATTCTCAACAACACCACCATGGGCCAACCAATAAGGGAATTCTCAATGTGAACTAGAAACCCCCACATCAAATGGGAAAACTCATGGAAGATATCATGACCAAACAAAAAAAACCATGATTCATCATTTCCACAAGATCCAAACATCTTTAAAATTAACACAACTAAAAATCAGAACAAGTTCGCAAAAGGCTAAGCACACACAAGAAATATCTACTAATCAAATAATTGCATTCAAAAGGAAAACCTATTTTAATTACAAAAGAATGAAACCACCAAGATTTTTAAAACAGCAGGGAACCTACAACAACAATGGAAAATTCAAAAAGGAACTTCAACCATATCTACTCCAATACTGGAGACAAAATATTGACCATGGTTTTCCACACACCCATCAATTCCTCACTATGTGAAAAGATTCACTTCGGGGCCTATGGCTAGAGCACTAATATCGAAAGCATATTCTACCCCATAGTCAAGAGCTGACATACTCATATTGAGGCTTCTTATTTAGGAAACACAAATGAAAAATGTTCTCTAAATGACCCAAACCACCACAATGATGACACTACTTCATTGGATTTCATCATGACAACTTTGAATGCTCGAACCAGGCACACTAGAAACACATAAGATAATGGTCTGATGAATGAGAAGCTATGACCAACAAGGAAAAATTATCATGAATAGGTTACTCTAGAATACACCTCTCTTAATATGGGGAACCTTCATGAACATCATGAAAGAATGGTTCATAAACCATCACAGACTACACCCTGAAATCCAATTCAGCTAAGAATGCCTCAACCCTCAACTTCTCAAAATGAAGATCCTTTTAGGAGAGGTCTCTCTCCTTGAACTATAGATAAAGAACCCAAATGAAAATAAGATATTTTAGTAGATCCTATGACTCTACCTATGGATATAAAGAAACCAACTCATTAAAGTGGTCTACATAATCCTTCATCTTCTGATATCCTTGTTTAATTCTCATGATATCTTCCACTTTCTTCATCTTCACCTCCTTAGGCAAAAACCATCAGAATAAAGTGGTATTGAACACCTCCCATGTCATCCCAACTTGCAGTGATGATGGAGAAATAAAATTACATTGATCCAAATATGGCCCCTCAAATAAACCTATAACAACATGAAATTTCAAATCTTCAAGAGTTCCCAAAAATATAAATACACTCACAACTTCCTCAATACATTTCACCACATCTTACTGATCTCTCTCTCATCATGGAAGATAGAAAACAATCAAGAGAAATCGTAAAATGGGAAAGAACAAATAAAAAATTTAGTGGCTTGTCTAGGTGTAATATTATAAACAAGAAAAGGAAGACAATACCTGAATCAATATAAACCCACAACTTAACAAAAAAGAGCATATCAATCCAAAACAATAAGCTCATAAGCTAAACATCACAAAAAAGTATCTTTTTAAAAACCATCATTTTTATACAATTTTAAAAAACTCTTTATTTCAAGACCACTATCAAAATAACGAAATCCATTTTTCACAAAACAAGAAGACACTTTTTAAAGAAAAACCAATTCTTGTAATCATTTTCCCTTTCAAAAATCATTTTAGAAAAACAAAGACAAACCTTTGATTTCAAATACTCATGCATGACATCTTATGAACCATCACATATGTGTCCAAACAATATATTCTTATATCATCCATTCATACATTCCAACATGTAATTTCCATACCTAGCCACAAATATGTGAATGTCCATAAGGAATACCAAGGGTCACACATACCACTTTATCACCAAACCCAAGCATTTATCAAATTCTGAATTCGCTTTTCCTCCAATTTTTTTAAAGATTTTCAAAATTATGAATCACTTTATCTTTTAAAAACTCATTTCAATTTTAAATCCAAAACCACTTTTAAAATTTATTTTCATTTAAACAACTATCTTACCACTCCAAATTCAATTTTTACCTTTCAAAAACCCACTAACACTAATGAGAACAAAACTAACACACAACTTACACAAAACTCTCTCAATTAGGAACTAGTGTTCATGCATAACCCAAATACGTGTTTAGTGGACCATGATCTAAGAAATAAGTAACCAATAGGAGGACCTTGAACCATTCACTTAGATTCCACATGGGTCACTACTCCAAGTGATATCATCACATGAAATCGGATCACCTTAATTTTCTTTTCTCATTCACTCAAACCAAAAACCAAAACAAAAGACTCAAGTCTCGGACTACCACTAGAAACTAGAGGATTAAAATGAGAAAGGTTTAATGATATCCTTACTATAACTATATCTCGAGTGCCAACAATCATAATCTCTAATCTACCTTATGCTCAAAATAATAAGGGCCTACTCTGATACCATTTTGTCATGAACCAATATGGGATGACATCCAATCCGAAACCTGACCTAGGTAAAGACATGTCCCAAATGACATTCTTTATCCCTACAAGTTGAAAACTAGTTTTGGTCATCAAATTAAACCAATGGGAATGATTTATCCCAAAAAAACTAGGATCAAATAAAGAAACTGAGCACAAAACGTTGTAGGACCCTAGAATTCCCTAAGAGGGTAGGGGTGAATCAGGGTTTCAAATTTTTCTTTTAAAGTATCTGATCTTGTTCCCATATTGGTAGAAATGTGTTAAAACCCTTTATTATGGATATGAATAGAAATTAAACAATCACATACAAAAAGACCACACAACACTTTTACTTGTTTCACCACAAAGGGCTACATCCAAGGAGAATACGCCGACAGTGTTTCAATCGTATCAAAATCCACTAATCTTCACTAGATTTGGGGTATAAGAGTTTGGACACAGTCACTTTGTTCCAAGCACACTACCTTTACAATAATTCAGGGATATCTCACCACATCCCTTAGAACACTTCTGTAGACCCCCCCTTGTTCACTTTCATGGGATATTTCTTACTTAGTTTATTTCCTTGAGGTTCTATTCAAAAGATTTTCATTAAAGTCTTTGTCTCGGTATAGTACAAGAAACTGCTCACATCAAAGTCCTGAATTGATGTACTAAAAGTCACTAATCACACAAACCAAATCTTCAAAATCTAGTCAGAATCATAACAACACACTTGTACACAATACCTCAACTTGCATGCAAGATTTGGGAATTTTCGTGAAATATGAATTTCACGCAAACCCTATGTTCGGAGCAACCCTTATCTTTTACATAACTACACCAAAGGATTCACTTGGTCTTTTAAGACTAAAGGAACACCTTGCATGCAAGATTGACTCTTTGTAATTATTTCATGTGCAAATCTTTTGCGCATCAGATCAATCAGATTCTCGTTGGAAAATTCTTAAGTCTTTCATGGGGGTAGCCACCTATTTATAGGCCTAGATGACCCTATGTGCAAGTTTTTGACGTGTATTTATCATTTCACATAAAATTATTCATGAGCATTCAAAACCCCTTTTGACATTGCATTGGGCATGTAAGATTCTTCCGCGCAACCTCATCTTTCGTGCACATTTACTTCTTGTGCCCCCTTTTTTCATTTTCTATATTTTGATACACTGATCCAATATTAGGACTTGTTCGCAAGTTTCTAAACAACCTTAAATCTTGCATGCAAATTCCTTTTCTAGAAACACTTTTATCCACATTCCAATTTTTGGACCCAAAAATTTGGAAAACAATGGGAAAAAGCGCCACCTTTAATACTATTGCTCGCCTGAACTGTATGATCCCATTCATGGAAAACTTCCTGAAATTATTGAAGAGAATTGAAAAAAACACAAACCATAATTCATTTATAGCATATAACAGTCATGGTATCAACAAACATAACCAACAATAACTAAATATAAAAAAATACAAAACTCATCCATGTAAAACAAGTGCTAAAAAAATTGAACTAAGTAAAAACCTGAGACCGAACCTCACTAACATGATATCTATGTGACCTCTTGGTCAACACCAACCAAAAGACCAACCTACTCCAAAGGTACAACCGAACTAGAAACCTGAGCCTACAAATAGCTCAGATCTACCAATGAAGAGTGAGCCAATTTGAGTGTGAGATTAAACATATCAGTAGGTAATCACCAAATATTCCATGAATTTCCTTTCCTGAAATAGTCTACAAACACTCGTTTGAACTACATTTAGAAAATAGGCTTTTAAATAATTTTAAGAACTAAACACATATTTCCACAATTTTCTTTTTTAAAACAATACACATAGATTTCCTTTATAAAAAAGTTTCACTTTTCACAAACCAGTTGAAAACCAAATTCCGAATGAAAATCCATACCAAGTGACCAAAAAGGGGTTGCTTAAAAATTATAGGAAAAACGAAAACGTAGTAAAAATATAAAGATAATATCTAAAATGTAGTAAAAATTAATAGAACAAATAAAATAGTAGATCGTGATAATTTTATGGACATCTATAGAGGAAATCCCTAGTATTACTCAGTTAGGACTTACTTTATAATGTATGGTGAATCTCCATAGTATAAAACCAACCAGTTTATCTAAACTAGCTTCACCAGTGGCATGTTCCACTTGACCTCTCAGCAAATCAAGTGGGATACAACCCACCTAATTGGGGTTGAGAATAAATGATCACTCTACCTTCTAGATAACACCTAGGAATCCCAGGTTAATAGTACATGGTGAAAGGGGAAGGCCATCAAACATGTGGATCAGTAGAACACACCACCACCATACTTTTCTACCCCAAACACAAACACCTTCTATGCATTAACCATCACATTGTGAAATCCTCTAAATATGTTATCATCTCACAACATGCCATTCAAAAATTCTAATCATGCCTTCACATTATTTCATTTTTCAAACCACTTTCTAAAAAAATATAAAATACCATCATGGCCTTAAAGATACCCAAGCTTTCAATAATTTTTCCAAAACATGCCAGGATTCCTGATATCTAAACCAGTCCGAGACATGGCCCGAAGGGCATTCTTGACCCCCATGAGCTGGAAACTAGTACCATGCATCAAATTAAACCAATGGTAACAATTTAGCACAAACCAAACTAGGTTCAAATAAACAAATTGTACATACATCATAATTAACAATAACTAAATATCAAAAAAATACAACAATCATCTAGGTATAACAATTGCTAAAAAAATAGATCTAAAAAAATTAAGACTGAACAATACTGAAATGATCTCCACATGACCTATGGGTCACCAAAAACCATAAGAACAACCTTCTCCAAAGGTACAGTCAAACCAAAAATCTAAACCTACAAAACTACTTGGGTCTACCAATGACGAGTGGAACAAATATCATGTGAGCTTAAAAATCTCAGTAGGTAATCACCACTGTTTCCAAAAATTTACTTTCCTAAAATAGTCCAAAAACACTAGATTGAAATACATTTAGAAAATATGATTTTAAATCATTTTGTACAACTAGATATGGATTTCCAAAATTTTCATTTTTTAAAACAATACACACAATTTTCCTTTTTAAAAATAGTTCTACTTTTCACAAACCAGTTCAAAAAAAATCCCAAATGAAAATCCATACCATGTGACAAAAAAGGGGTTGTGCAGAAAGTAAAGGAAAAACAACAAGAAGGTAGAAATATAATTCCAATATCCAGCATGCAACAAAAATAAATAGAACATACAAAATAGTAAATCATGAGCATTTTCTAATCATCTCTAGAGAAAATCCCTATATGTACTTAGTTCCGAATCACCTTCCAGCATATGGTGCACCTCCATAGTTTGTGACCAACTAGATGTTATAAACTAGCCTCCTCAGTAGCATGTATCACCTAGTCTCTTAGAAAATATAGGGGACACAACTTTTCTAATCAGGGTCAAAAAATAAAGTGTCACTCAACCCTCTAGATAACTCTCAGGAATCCCACGATAATAGTATATGGTGAAAGGGGAAGGCACTTGCACACATGGATCAATGGAACCCAACACCACCATACTTGCCTACCCCAAACACCAATACCATTTATGAGATTCCTCTCACTATGGAGAATCCTCCATAGTGGTGCCTGACTCACAACATTCCATTGACAAATTCAAAGCAAGCCTTCAATTCATTTCATTTTTTGAACCACTTTCCAAAAACATTATAAAATTCATGATGGGCCTTCAAGACACCCAATCTTTCAATCATTTTTTCAAAACATGCCAAGATCCTAACTAGGATTTCACATCACATCACATAAAACTAACTTTTCCAAGGTAACACAAAGTGTCAACCAAGGCTTTAATAATTCCAACTCAAGAACATTTGTAAATTCATTTCCAGTTTTATTTTTAAAACCATGATGAAACTCACAACATACATAGAGATTTCAAACATCATACACACACATAAAGAGAAATTTCCTTCACAAAAAAATTCATTCTTAAATCAAATATCACATGGAAACCACAATTTTCCATAGTCAAATCAACATTTAAATTTATACACACACCCAAACCATTTGAAAACACATTCCCCACCCATGTATAAATTATAAAACAAATTGTAAACATAACAAGAAGAACACACATGAAATAAAACCATTCCCATGGGAAAAGACCGTTTCAAATCCGTATGCACAAACAATACATTTTTAAACCCATTTTACATCACATGAATAACCTAAAAACCCCATTTATGGTGCACAAAAAAGAATACAACATTCTATAAGGTCCATTCTTTTGAAAAAACATCTTTAGACACATCTAAACCTCAAATTCATTTGAAAAAACTTTTTTCACCTTTAACACAAACAATTGAACACATTTATAAATAAAAATAAGGATACATGCATGAAACAAAAATAATTTATTTTAGAAAACATCTTCAAACACATGCGCACATAAAATCACTTTAAAAAAACCATTTTAGTGGAAAATCAAAAACTTTTAAACCAACACAAAAATCCACACATAAGTTTCATAACATAAAAGTCACCTAATTCTATATACAAATCCCAACTCACTACCCAACCACATTTACAAAACACAAATAAGGGAAAACATCACCTTAAGCACCCAATATAACATAAAATTTAAATTTTAATTTTATCAAACACTATGTGTGCATTTAAATAAAGGCATAATTAAATAACCCCTTTTAAAACCATTTTTCACCAATTTTCCATTATGAAAACCCAAAATAAATCTATGATAAAACATAAAAATAAAAGAAAATACATTTAAAAACCATTTAAAAAATATCAAGCATTAAATGTAATGTTCTATAAAGGGAATGGATGGAAACACCTACCTCAATGATGTGCGAACACAACAAAAATTTAGAATAAATAAGAACTAAGACTAAGAGAAAAACCATACACCCTAACATCCAAAAAAACAACCCACACATCAATACTGACCCTTAGGATTAATCAAAGATGAAACCCCATGGAGGGAAACCAATAAATCAAGAGAGAAAAGAGAAAATAGGAGGGAATCAAGAAAAACCCATGAAAACTCACCTTAGAACCTTCAAAATGAATCCATGGGAAAAGGTGGGTGAATGGAGGGATTCTTGGAGCTCCCATGTTGTTCCTAGGTCGAATGGGGGTGGAAAATACTGAAATAGGATGAAAACAAAGAAGGTGAAAAAGAGTCATTTCCAACTTTTAATGACTTGGGAAACTCGCATGGTTTGACCATATGGTTTTCTAAACCATGTGTCAACCATGAGACCCTCACTATTTAAGAAGAAAAATCTACATGGTTATCCTATATGGTTCGCCAAACTGTGCACCAACCGTGTGGTCACCATTATCCAAAATGAACATTTTCTACATGGTTTCATGGGTGAGGGTGAACGGTTTACCCTAAACATGCACCAACCATGCGCCATATGATGTCAAGCCCAAAATCTCTAAAAAATAAAAAATTCAAACTGGGAAGTCAACCTAAACCCCATCCAAAATTACCAAAGACAAGAAAAGAATAAAATAAAGGAAATTCTAAGATTGGGGTGTGATAGTCATTACCCTATCTAGAATCTCTTCATTGGAAAAAAGATTCATCATAAATATCTATGATATGATATCTGGTGGAAAACCCTATATGTACTTATGAGACTTTATCCTATCAATCTTTAATACATATTAAGAAAAATGAACTATATTTGAAAATCAATTGATGTATGTGAACACTGAATAATATCTTTACTATTAGGAGAGAAACTCTAGAGACTTCACCATCATGAAAGACTCTGGAAAAAACTATTGGATAAGAAAAGTCTTGAAACCATTCCAATCGAAGACCACATGTATGTCCACCTTTACTATGAAATCCCACCATCTCTAGCTGGGACCCTTGAGTCTGAATGCCACACACTTCACCTTGATATTATATGGTGTATATAAGAAGATGAAGATCTGCTCATTATTTTCCATCCAGTCATCTACCTCTTATGGTTCATTTATACCTCTAAGGGATGATGAATTCTCATGTATAAACTCCTATGATTGATCTATTTCTCTCATAGCTACTGGATATATCCCAAAAATTGCGTTCTGGACTTGTAGTACATTTTTTACCATGGTGAAAACTTCTCACATGATATTATCTATAAGATTACTATAAAAAGGGAGATTAAATTGAGGAGAATTCACTACACCCTCTTATGGAACCTATGGAAGAAATATTAGAGGTATATAACTACACATAAAAACTATAAGAGGTGATCAAACGATTTTAGAAAACATCAATTCAAACCAAAAATGAATTATAAAAAATTGAGATGAAGATAAATAATTCAAAATAGGATACCCACATCCCAAAATCCCATGCTAACTTGAGTCCCATCACAAAAAGAGCTATCCAGAAACTTGTCACAACCTACCCCTTAAGTCCCTAAAATCATATTAGCAGTCTACCAATTCCCTAAAATGGATCACAAACCCACCCTTTAATAATTTTTTTAATAAACTGACCTAGATGCCAACTCAAACCAATACTCAACCTGACCAGTCACATACCAAAAGAGAATTATTGATCCCCACATGTTGTTGAATATAACCTAGACATCAAAAATATCCATAGGGAATGATTTCTCCCAATATGAAGTAAAAAACATGGAATATATATATACACCACAAGAAGAAACAATAGAACATGAAATATATTCCATAACTAAAAGGAGAAAATAAAAATGATACAACCCATAAGTTTCTAAACTAAATCCAAGGAATGAGTCTAATAATAAATAGAAAAAACCAAAAATTGAAATAGATACTCCATGTAATAAGTATACAATTTTCTGTTATCTCACCACCAGCTACCCAACCTTGTTGATAGAAAACATTCCACAAAACTGTGATGCCTTTCCTTTCTCTACATCAAAAGACATAATAAGGTCTATGTACCATTTAAGGGGTTCATAGGGTGTTTTCTAACATAATTAGTAGGATCTAACCCAGGTGTTCTATAACAAGTCTCTATACAACAATCTGAATATGCTCAAATATAAAGAAAAAACAAGGAATGATAATCTATTAAAACTTTTTTATATCAAAATCATGGTAAAAATTACCATTTTCTATATTTTCGAATAATCTAGGTAAAAAAGTTTCAAATAATCTAGGTAAAATAGTTTTAAATAATCCACGTAAAATAATTTCAAATAATATAGGTAAAATAGTTTCAAATAATATAGGTAAAATAGTTTCAAATCATATCACATATAACAAATAAGGTAATCAAAGACATGAAGTATAACTCAGATGTAGAGGTTATACATCCTACCAAGGATCACTATAGGTCAGTCTAGATATAACACTCATAACTAGACATATACAACCATGTCAATCAAGTAACTTGATATATGAATCAAATCTAGAGTGTATAGGAACACCCCATAAAGTGAACCTACCAATAGTGTCTAACAAGTCCCTATAACAACAGGCCTATGGAGAAGTGGAACACCCCATGAGTGAACCCCCTAATGGTATCAATGGAAAATTTATATTATGTAAGAACCCAGACCTTATTTTCAGGTATGTTTTTCATTTTTCTAGAGTTTTTGAGAAAATATGAGTTTTTAGAAAATTTTCAAGTATGCGTCGTGTACTTTATGAGTACATGTCGTGTACTTCGTTTCTGCAGGAGACCGTGTGTTGGCCGTGTCATGGCCACACACACGGTTATGTGGGGTGATGTGGAGGCCACCTAAAGTGGAGTATGGAAATAGTAAGTACACTCTGTGTACTCCAAAATTACATGCTGTGTACTTTATTTTTTTTCATTAAACGCATCGGGGTCATGTCTGACAGACAGAACACACTTCTTCTAGGTCGTCTTCATCCAAGAGAACCTGTATGATCGTGGATCTTTGATGAGCCCCTGATCCCATGTCCTTCTTCTGAATCAAACTCCATTGGTTGCGTTGGGATCACATCAGTGAGTTATCTCTTCTCCTAGAGCATAATTTTCCAATTTCTCCTCTTTCATGAGTTATCTTGGGTTTAGCGTTTTGTGCATTTTCTTAGATCTATGGAGTTATAAGATGATTCAAGCCTCGTGGTTCAAGTATATTGTACTCCTAACCCCAAGGTAGGTGGTTTGTGCCTTTCAGTTGAAATTCATTGAATGTTTTGTGAAAATTCCACCAATACCCTTGAACGGGGTATTACGTGTTTACCGTTTTAGCCCTATTGTTTGCCTGCTTTTCTTATATGCTGCAGTAGAGGATATTGTTTGTGAATAGGGTGAATTTTTGTGATTTTTATGTATTTCCCATGCATGTTTTCTTGTTTTGACCTTTGGGTCTTGTTTGCCTATTAGGCTTCTGTTTACTTTCCATGCCTAGTACTGTACGATGGTATGACTGTAGTTATAAAGTATTGATATGCCATAGAATGCTAGAAAGTAGTTATTGAGGTTTACCTTGGCCGTTACGTGCACTATACTTATTTTACTTACATAGTTCCATGAGAAACTAGTGTAGTAGACCATAGGGATAATGGATGTAAGGTCTTATCCAGAGATTCTTTATAATTTTACAATGTGAGACCACAGGGGGAATTGACGTTGAGTGCTTCCTCAGAGTGTCTGAGTTCCTTGATGCGGGTCACTGGGGGAATTAGACATTTAGTGCTTCACCAAAGCGCCTTTAGTACGATACGATACTATAGGGGTAATTGACAGTGAGTGATTCCCCAGAGAGTCTATACTTTAGCTGAACCAGAGGGGTGAGACTATGTGTGCTTCCCAGAGGGTTTCTAGTAATTGTTGGTTAAACCATAGGGGATAGGCTATGAGAACTACCCATAGGGTTACCTATTTGTTTCTACTTTCTTGAGTAGCTAATTACTTGTTTTTGAATTAAATTCATGAAACTATGTATTGTTTGTTGTTGAGTACTTTCCTGTTTACCGCCTTCTGTACTTTTACCGCCATATATTCACTGACTATTAGGCACATATCTCATGGTGGTTGCCTACTGGGATTTAGTCTCACACCCTGTTTGGGACATGCTTTTGGGCCCAAACAGATTATATTGCTGCAGGTATAGACAAGGGAAAGAGCCCTTCGATTTCAGGTACTTGATTACATTGGAGCTGAAGAGAATGGGATCAAGCCGAGGCTTGAGATGCTGCGGAGTTTCTCATCTCTTTTCCATTTTTGCTTTAGTGGTTTGGTTTAGTACTTTATTCAGCATTGCACTACTACAAATATGGATTATAATAGCGTTAAAAACTGACTTTAACAGCGTTAAAAAAGTGCTGTTAATATCGACGAAGATAAAGGGGGGTCCCCTTTATCAGCGCTAAAACTAGCGCTGATAAAAGTTCTCCTTTATCAGTGCTAAGAAAGCGTTGATAAAGGTAGTCTTTATCAGCACTATTTCTAGTGCTGATAAATGTATAATATATCAGTGCTAAAAATAGCTCTGATAAAAACTACCTTTATCAGCGCTATTTTGATCGCTGATAAAAACTACCTTTATCAGTGCTCAAAATAGCGCTGATATATTATCCATTTATCAGCCCTTAACTAGCACTGATAAAGGCCAAAGATCCTGTGCAAAACCAAAACCTGCACAGAACCTACACAAAACCTACACACATTACAGCACCTACACACAACACAAACCACACCCACACACAAAGCAAAGAAGAACAAAAATGCTACATACATTTACTTGAAATTATGAATACAAAACAACACACTGATATATACATTTCAAGCAATGTTTAATTTGGTTACAATTACAATTATCCAACATAGTAAAAAAACAATGATTTTCCATCCTTTTTGCATCCATCCGCTCTAAAAAATTTTCGTCCATGGCAGTGGTTTCCGAACAAAGCATTCGAACTCAGGAAAAAGATTTCACCTACTTAAGAAAAAAAATATTATGTTGGTAATACAATAATGAAATAAATTAAACATTAATATGAAAGAATACATTAATAAAATTTCAATTGTTACCTGTTATAACATTTATTTTCATTAGCTCGTAGGTCTAGGAGAGATGACTATAGAGCGAGAGTTCCTTCCCCATTGTGATGTGATGACATGGGTAGGTAAATATTTGTGGGATGGTTTGTGGATTGTGGGGACTTTCATGAGGATTTTATGCTATGATGACACATAGGGGACCCAAGAACATTCCCAAGATATATGCGCTCATGTTAGTCTATATAGGAAATGAAAAACACTCATGAAACGGGACCCTTATTTACTCAGATTGCTAGCAAACTACTCGGATGCCTAGATAGTAGAAGAGGACTCACTCTAGTTATACCTAGACGATGGTTTCATCATTCTTTTAGCTAATCTCGGGATATATACATCCTATTAGATTCAAAAACAGATTCTATTCCAAAAGATATTGTATAAAAAGAGTGGTGGATACTAGGGGAGAATTCCTACAAAGGAAATGCACTAATGAATGCCTATAAAAGATAGCATAGAGAAAGAATCATGAGGACTCTTACACAATCGTTTCAGTACTCAGATCGGTGGGTAGGGAAATACCTCCATAGCCAGATACCTAGATAATAGAAAGGGAATCACTTAACACACATACATGATTCACCTCACTCTATTCCTGACTAGCGGTATGAGAGGGAGTACTTGAGGAGCTCAGTTGGGATCAGAGGGGAAATACCTCTTCTGGTAAACAAATAGTTATGGAATCAGATATAATTCTTGTACTTATATTGATATTTCCCTCTGTAATAGACCCCTTCTTTTAAATATACTCGATTGGGATACCCACCTAGAAAATGACTCCATTTATGCCTTTTGTAAGGCCTACCCCTTATACAAGGAAGAGGTCTTTCAGCACCTGATTGTAGACCAACCATAGGAGGGTCTGAAGGAGAGAAACCTTTCTAATCTTCTTACAGGAAATAAAAACTACCTAACCTAATAAGTATATAAAAAATTATATTTTCAATGTATAAGAGAGACCTTCAGGAACTATAAAAGAGAAGGCGACCAGAGGGAGGATGATAGGTTGCTGTTGTTGATCTCTTCTAGGTAGAAAAATAGACAAAGACACTAGGCCTCAAGATACTTAGGTTGTAATTAATGTATTTTTATGTTAAAAATAATCTAATAATATGTGTCAAAGAATGGGGTTTCTAAATGGAATTATACTAGTGAGGCACAAAACATAAAATAACCAATAAACCAAGAGACACAATTAGGTCAATGCCGTTACCTCAACCAGAAGTCCAATAAACTATCTTTAGTTCATACCAACCAAAACTGAGTCCATGATCACATGTATTAATTTCCAATAACATTAAATTACATAATTAGTTAATTTTAACCAAAAATCCAGCATGGTATAATAGGCGCCAAACTCATCATGTAATCCAACAAAGCCAGAATGCTGAGAAACTAGGTGTGATCCACTCCTGACGCACCCCTAAGCCTAGAAAACACTAAATACCCAATCTATATTACTAAATTTATGACAAATTAAGCCTAAATTTTTGAAAACCCATAAATAAATCTTCCACAAAATATAATCTGCATCAAATAATGATTGATTACTAGTTTATAAAATTTTGAGAGATGCTCTAAGAGTCATATATAAAATTCCCATGAAGAACAATTATTTATCCATACTATGGTATAATAATTACACCCATAACCCTAAAAACTGAATGCAAATCTTTGAGCAAGAAGTTATAGAAGCAAGGGAGATGTAGGAGAAGATACCACATTGATTCGAAATTATGAACAATCGATAATCCACTCAGGTCTAAGGGGAAGGAAGGAGGGGAATGGGGTTTGGCCACCCCCTAAGAACTTGGTGCCCAAATGAAGAAACCTGAGGAGGTTTATACTTTATAAACCCATCACCCACATAAATAAAGTTTTAAATCATGTTACATGAAATGAACCAAGTGGTGACATCACTATATTTTGGGTCGAAACCCTTACTTGACCCCTTTTCCCCATTCACGACCATTATCACCCTATTAAATGCATTCATGTTGTGAATTACCCTTTCACACTATGAGTAGCCTAATGCTACTACATTTCAATAGAATGACTACCCAAATCATCCTTGATATCCTCCCAAAACCCAATGACATCCCTCTAGCCCCAATGCATGTCTGAAACACCTATTAGAACTGGTATATTGTACCCTTTTCGATGATTTTTTTTTTGTTATTATGGAATTCCATAATTTCCCATTAGAAGTGTACCAATGTACTAATCAGATGTTATATGATATACCATGAAGATTCTTGTGTCCATGTATTAGATGAGATATCAATGAAAATTTATCTCATTATTATACATACCAACACATCAAATCTGAGCATTAGAGACCTTCAGGTTTTCTTCAACTACTTCCAGCTCTGACATGGAAGTGGGACAAGATTTATGTGGGATATTAGGTTAGGTTTTCGTGTACCCTCGATGGAAGAATTAAATATGGGTTTTGATCAATTGGATGACCAAATAATCTTAATTTATATACATTTTATATGAAAAAAATTATAAGAAAATCAAAATTAAATTTTTAATTGTGATTATCTTTTTACATGGATTTAATTCTACTATAGTCTTTTATAGGGAACCTCATTTTACATATTATTTTTGGAGAGGTCCCTAAGAGAAAATGGGATGCCATGTATGATTGAGCATGACATATGTTTCAGACACTTTCTGTAGGGGCACGTTGCCTGGATCATGTTGACGTTCGATGGAGGTGCATTGTACCACACATTCATTCGTTACAAAGGTGAGTGAAATTCATCACTTATAAAGAGATGTATTCTCCTTGATTGAAACAGGGTGATGGGATGTCGTTCATTCCATCCATGGATTCCTCCTCATAACTCATTACCTAGTATGAGTCTCCCTTATAGAATAAGACATTGTTCGTGAAA
This sequence comes from Viscum album, assembly GCA_963277665.1. Taxonomy (NCBI): domain Eukaryota; kingdom Viridiplantae; phylum Streptophyta; class Magnoliopsida; order Santalales; family Viscaceae; genus Viscum; species Viscum album. The sequence goes on from OY728148.1 coordinate 168,989,672, forward strand.
CTTGTTCCTGGTTCCATCTCTTTATGGATGATGGTTAATTACAATGATTATATCAGGACATTCCAAAGGGTCATTCCAGGGAATAATACTTCGGTTAGGAAAGTATTCACATTGGGAATCAGGGGAATGTATGTACACTAGAACATTGGTCACATGTATTCATCGTCGTCAAAGGGATTCTCAAAGAAATGGAAACCCATGTTTAACTTGTGGTATTCCATGAGTTTAACATCCCACAAGGATAGAGGGTCATGATTTAATGTCTTACAGAGATGTAATGGGTAGATCAAAACACTTATAAAGGTGGATCAGGTAGGTACATCTCTAGAAGGGATCACCTGGAAAGTTTACCTGATAGATGGATCAAAATGCCCAATGAGGTCTGACCCAAGTGTGGTGCATCCCATAAAGGTAAGGTTTCTCATTTTGAAGACTTATCCGGACCCCACTAAGGGAAAAACAGAAGGGAAAATAAGCGAAGGTGTACCCTAGTGAGGGGGTCACCATGGTTTTCCATTGGTTGGTATTTAACCTCATGGAGGCTTCCTATGTACCCTATTTAGAATAAAAGGATCAAAATCCATATATTTAAAAGAGGTATGGTGAGGGTATTACCCATGTTCAGCTTCCCTTCACACTAGGAATACTCTTGGTTGGATGAGTATGGGTTTTGTGGGGCTTATTCATTGTCAGATACCCAGGTTTGTCCAAGAGTAGCAATGGGATGAATGGGACATACGTGCTAAGATGGACCATGTGAATGGTGTGATCCTACCAGGATGTGGTGGCCTGAGTAAAATTAGGATGGAAATGGGGGAAGTATTAAAGTGGAATGGAATGGATGAGATAGAATCGAAGTGAAGATGAAATTGTTGGTCTTGAACCTTGAGGGGCATCCGACGCACCCTAGTTGGCTAGGAATCAATGTCCACGTAGTTATTATAGGGGAATTTGGGGCTTATGCATGGTTATCCACCCAATAAAAATGGGACATGTGGTTGGGGATTATGTATGGTTAGCCACACATTTGGACCCGAAGGATATGTGACCTTCGAGTGGGTCATGATCCTCCTAAGATATAGTGGCTCAAGGGAAAGGAGAGAATGGGAATGGATGATGATGGATACAGATATCCAGGACGTGCAACCCTAGGAGGAGGGAACCAGGGTTTACCAATGGTTTTCATTGAACCTTTGGGAGGATTCATAAGCACCTATTTATAATATAGGGATCAAAACCTATGTAGTTAGGTGGTTTAAGGATTAAGCATGTTTAGCGGACTGGGTGTTGGATGATGGGGCTTAATCCATGATGGATGCCCAAAATAAGGGTGTCATAGAAACTATTAACCTCAAAGACCAAATGATTAATGCTTGGTGTGATAAACAAGAAGAATTAGTAGAACAAATTACCGTGTCATGAATTTTGTGTCAGTGAGGGATGGTGTGAGGATTACGTGTAGAAGTAACCCACGAAGATGGAGATTGGGGCTTACTCTAGGGGTGATTCCCAAATAGGATCTTATTCTATGTGAGGAGGGTGTCATTATCTACTGAGAGGGTAAGGAAGATCTCACTACCATGGAGATTAGTGGGCATCAACAATACTTGATGTGCGACACCCCATGTGCATTGCATGGGGTGAGGATAAATTTTAACAATATTTTCTAAGGACGATGGTGCTTGGAAGTTTTTCATCTAGAAGCTTGGACTTGGGGGACTCACTTCTCACCCGTTTTACTTAATTTACTAATAACTTCCTTCAAATGTGTACCTATGCGATGAAGCACTATGTATAGAAATGAAATAAGGAACACCATACAAGGGACTAGAAAATCACTACATACAATCTTAGAAGGTCGCAAGGACGAGGGACTCACAAATATAGGGGGATCACAGGGAGTATCTTTGTGATGTTTAGGTTCTTCGCTGAGGTTAGGGGGATTCATTTTTCTATTGAATTCGTAGTGATTAAGGGCTCCAAAAAATAAAGCTTGGAAGGAGAAATGTCAGGGTAATGATGATTATGAGGGGGGATAACTATTTATAGGAAAACTGGTATTTTTAATGCCCAGAGGCATGACATGAATAAAATGAACCAAGGGGTACACATGTTCTCAAATACTATCTATGCATGTTGAATCTAATCCCACTACTTTAATTTCAGAAATATTTATATTTAGGCCCTATATCTAACTGAAAATGGTGGATATAGACCATATTTGTTGTTTCCATCCATCGTTTGTTGGAAAATGGATTTTTTTGATCCTTGGTGGTTTCATCGTTCACCCCATACGCTCTGCACACCAGCATGCCTTACTTCGATATTGATTTGTTCAAAGATCAATAATATGAATCCAGGGATAGAAATCATTGAGTAATAAATTAAAATTTCAATACATTAGATCATTCTCAATCCACAATTGGTACATATCCATCGAAGGGATTGATCTGCTCAAACTATTTAATCAACAAGGGTGTAAACATAAAATTTAAGATTCCTACTTGGATATTGGATCATTTTTCATCAAAAATCATGCTATATAATTATTGAAGGAAGTAATTGTGTTCATTTTATCTCGATCTACTCTAATATATCATTTCTTCATCATCCAAGGTTATTCACCAAAGAAGGTTGGAGGATAATCAATGATCATATATAGATAACATAAGTAGTCGGAATTCACCTTTATCCTATTTGTGTAGAATCTTCCACCAGGTATGTTTCCCATTCGTCTCTAAACACATCTATATCATCTTCTGAATATGAGTTTTTGTGACAGTCATGGTAGTACTGAAAAAATATAAATACACAAAGGATTAATAAATATTTTAAATTAAATCGTAATTATTTTCAAAAATACCTCGTTAGGGATGCTAGTTTGTTGATGAAATATGATCGCTTTCATAAATTTACAAACATAATACCCATAGTCCTTTCTGTTTGTTTGTTTTGGACGTAGAAAAAACATTGACAACAATAAGTAATTTGTTTTGATATGAGTTTATATAGTGCAATGTTATTATATATACCAGGATACTTTTCCAGTTGTAGATCTTGTAGGCATTCTTATCCTTAGGCCCTAGATTCATTCCATGCATTAGACGATATTGATGCACCGCCCTATCATAACAGAATCCTCATTAAAATATAACATAAATTATATAATAAGATGTTTAGTTTTAAAATGATACATCTAGTGTATTACAAATTAACAAACTCCATCATGTGTGGTCGGTTTGTTGGATATCCATGCATTGAATCCAGAAAATAAATCTTTGGAGTATCCAAATTGACTGCAATCAGCATCCAATGGTTCCTAAAAATACAAAAAGGAATAAGTAAAGAAAGAAATTAAAATATAGTTGATATGATTAAATTATAGATTTTTACCCCTGCATCATTGGTATTAAAAAGAGTCTTTCATCCATAATTTTTTTTTCAAAGGATTTGAGCAGGGATGACATTATTGCAGCCTCTTTATCAGAATCTATTTAATCTTTTGAAGGGGTGATGTGAGGAATAATGAGTCCAAATTTTTGTTCATGGGGAAATCCCTTCATTTTTTTCATATATATGCCTGCGACAAATATAAAATGTATTTAGTCATAATTATCAGAGTATATCAGCTTTTGTAAAATCAAATCATGAAAACATACCTCATATATACATTTACAACTGAGGTGCCTAGCTATTCATACTTGAGAAGTTCATTTACATTTTAATCACTAATTAAATATGATGTTTCCTCTCCATACATATCTTTTTCGAAATCAACTGTGTTAGTATTGCCATATTTCAACTTTGTATCCACATGATCCTGAAATGATATTAACCGTAGATATAGAATGGGAGGGGTGAAGGTGCTCTCAGTAGACCGTTTCAATCGGTTGGTTGATCCTTGAGATAGTTTTGAGATGATATTTCATTTCACCCCACAGTATTTGTCATTCTGTAATAACATTCATCGGTTTAGACCTTTTTACATTAAATGTTAAAGGTCCATCTTTAAAAATAAATTGGAAATGGATACCTTTTTGTCGACATGTTTTTTTGAAAGAACTGTCGGTCATGCGATTAATGTTCCAATAGCTTGTTCAACCGTATGAATGTCGTCATCGTCATTTGGAACAGGTAGCTCAGCTCTCGGCTCATTAGCTACATTAATTGACACTCTAAGATGATCTTTTGGAAGTTGTCTGTTGTGTAGCATGTCATTTTGCGTATTGAACACCGTAGCCCTCGCTACAAGGCGATAGTTGGAAGTTGACAAATATAAATCACAATCATTTTCACCCTGTGGAATATTAGTACAGGAAAGGTATCAGTGTCAATGTAAATCACATTTCATAGAAACGATTATTAAAACATTGATTACCTTATCTAAGTTAGGTTTTTTAGGGGAATGGCCCGCCTCAAAGCTGGTGGGGGTGGGGTGGGATCGTCACGCACGGGTTGTTGTTGAGTTTTTTCTTCTCTTTTCCTCTCCCCCATCAATTTTTCTATCATCTCTCTCGGGTATTGTAATTATTCTTGAAAAATAGATAATTGTTCTTGCAGCTTTTCCATTTTTCGATTTTGATCCTCCGCTTGTTTTTGTTTTTGAAAATATGTTCAGGGTGTCACCCCAAAACCCGCACCTCTAACGCAGCCATACTGTTCTAGCTGCTTCAAGGCTTCTGAAAGTATGTCTGCATCTGGTGTGGTTGTTGTTGATTCTTGTGACTATGTCAGATAGAAAATATAGAAAAATAAGTAGTTATTGTAATGTAATGGTGATTTAAAGAAAATAAAATTTATATTATGTCATACTTACACATGTTTCCCACACTTTTTGTGTGTTTTCATCTATCAGTATCCCCTCTTTATTTACACGAGCCTCCTTCCATAACACATGGCGTGGTATGGATATGGATTTAGATTTTGATTCATCAATATGCATATAAACAGAGAAACATGTTTATGGTGTTGTTTTATGTCACATACTAGTAGTATGATAGATTTAAAAGACGTACCAATTTTTTCTCAAGTCCAGTGTACCCCATCCTTGCTTTATAGTAAGGGTACGCTGGTTCTGTTGCACGTTTTTTATTTTCATCACTCAGTAGCTGTTTCATAAATAAAAAACTGTCAATCAGAGCGATGAATACAAGAAAACGTCAAACAATGTATTACCCCACACAATGTACCTGAAAAGTATGCTCCCCACGACAGTTTCTAAATGCATCCCACGCTCCTTGGGATATCAATTGTGCGTAAAGAGGAGGTGGGTGCGGCTTGATTTTCCCTTCTGCATATTTAAGATGATATTTCATTAAAATTGTGTAGAAACCTCTATGAATCCTTCCTGAAACTCTTAATACATATTCCTTTTGTGATGCATCTACTATAAATGCACTCTGCAATGGATGATGAAGAGTAAGTCAATGTTTTTGTATTTTATTTTATTTTAATAAATTAAAAAATGATATCATAATGTTACCGTAATCTCTTCTCACATTAGTGTCTTTAGCCCGGTGACAACATGGTGCCACGACTGTACATCAATCGGCACGCATTGCCGAGTGACGATTCCAATGTAGCTACTAATGATAGCTCTGTTGGGGTTAACATGTTGGCCTCGCTTATTCCATCCCACCTCAAATTTGATACCTTTTTCTTTTGCCTTAAGGATTTTGGATAACACTATAAAACTACGACACTCTTGTTTTTTCTATGCTTTCAGGGTTTCATTTTCCTACCATTTCCTCAGAAGTATCATCAATATCTTCCCTCGGAGCGCTAGCATCGGCAATGGGACCAGCAGCAACAGGTTGAGAAACCTGTTGTACTTCAGCAATGGGACCAGCAACAACAGGTTGAGAAGCCTGTTGTTGCTCTGCACTAGGACCACCAGCATCTGGTTGAGAAACCTATTGTCGCTCTGCAGTGGGACCACCAGCTACTGGTTGAGAGACCTTTTGTGCCTCGGGATTGGGCACATCAGCAGGTGCAGAAGTCATTATCTGCAGAAGTGGTTTAATATTTAATTTAGATTACATAAAAATAGTAGCGAACAGATAATAACATAACTTAACACAATGTATGTTACAATAAACAAATAACCTGATTATTTTACTCTCTCTTTTTTCTTTAAAGGCTGAAGAGATTTGACTCCTCTATCGACTATGTAAATCCCTTCATTGTGGTCTCCTCTAACATACAAAACATCGTCTACATTGGGACCACTACAAAATGATTATGAAGTCCCTATAAAAGGGTCAACCTCCGTTGAAATTTCATCTGACCCTTCAGTTTTTTTGGTTGATAACAGAACAATTGACCAATTTCGGTTTGCGAGGTCTGGAACATAAAATACTTGTACTGTTTGTGATGCCATTATAAATGGTTCATCTTTCTCCCCTTCCTTACTAAAATCAACTTTCACGAATCCTAATTCATCTATTTTAATAGCACTCCTGTTATCAACCCAATTGCATTGAAAATTGGCACTTTTAATTTCATATAATTCAACTCCCATATTTGTTTGATGATGCCAAAGTATGACATATTCGCATAAATTGGATTTTTGTCCTTAGCACCAGAAACATGCATCGCCTTAGCCACAAGTGTAACCCCACTATTCTACATGGTATTGTCTTCATCATGTTCATTAATATAGAATGTATAACCATTAACTGCATAAGCATTGTAAGATAATACATACACACTTGCTCCTGTGGCTAGCCATCAAAGTCATGCTGAAATTGAGTCTGGATTTTCATCTAAATTCTTAGAAATATGGTCTCGAAACCATCCTATAAACTATCGATTATGTGTATCTGATATCCATTTTTCATCCCTAGAAGGATTTAAAAACCTAAGAATTTCTTTTTGCGTTTGAACATATGGATCAACGTCAAAACTGTTATGAAAAACGTAAAGGTGGTCCTGCTCCCAATCTGTAATATTGATTGTGACAACCTCTCTTCCAGAAATTCCTTCACCCTCAAGCTGCTCAATGTGACGAGATTTCGGTAGGCCAACGATTTCCACACCAGACAGCTATTCGGTGCAAAATTCAACAACTTCATCAACAATATATTGCTTCTCAATACAACCCTCTGACCGACTTTGGTTTTTAACATACCCTTTCAAAATCTTCATATACCGTTCAATGGGGTACATCCATATATAATGTATAGGACCACATAGTCGAATCTCTCTCACCAAATGAACCATCAAATGAACCATCATATCGAAAAATTTTGGTGGGAAGAACATTTCCAATTCACATAATATGATGACAATTTATCTTTCCATAGTTAGTAATTTCACCAGGTCTATAACTTTGTTTCATATAGATGTGAAGAAGAAACAAAGCTTCATTAATATATGGCGGATATTCTTGGGGAAAATGTAACGTAAAGCTATAGGAATTAGATCTTGCATCAAAACATGGCAGTCATGTGATTTCAAAACCTTTAATTTTAAATCTCCCATTGACACGATGTTCTTGATATTTGATGAATACCCCTCTGGAACCTTTACATCATTCAAGAAGTTGCAAAACTGATATCTCTCTGGCCTGGAAAGAGTGTAAGCAGCAGGAGGAAGAAATGTTTGTTTTTCACCCTTTACTGGTGCCAGCTCTTCTCGTATTCTCATCTCAACCATGTCTAATCTAGCCTTAATTACATCCTTTATTTTTTCAGGTGCATTTAGCAACGTGCCGATGACACTATCACATACATTTTTTTCAACATGCATAACATCAAGAAAATGTCTGACATACAGACAATTCCAGTATGGGAATTTAAAAAAAACTGATCTCTTTTTCCAACCAGTTTTCGTAAGGTTTTTTAAAAATGGTTTACCAAAAGTAGTGTCCAAATATTTTAATTTCTCAAACAATTGATCTCCTGTTAGTGGAGACGGTGTTGTATGTTCTTCTGAACTTCCTTCAAATGATGTCGTCCAAGATCGGTACTTATGTCGTCGGGGTAGAAATCTGCGATGTCCTAGAAACATGGATTTCGATGAATGTTTCAACTTAATTGACTGTGTACCTTGTTCGAAAACGGGACACCCTTGAGTTCCTTTAATGCTATATCCTGAAAAATTTACATAAGCAGGAAAGTCATTTATCGTCCCATACAACATGGATTTCAAAATTAAATGTTCATTTTTGTAAGCATCATACAACGTAACACCTGAATCCTACAATATTTTCAAATCCTTGATCAATGGGGCCAAATAAACATCAATATCATTACCCGGCTGTTTTTTCCCTAATATAAGCATAGATAACATGATGTATTTTCGTTTCATGCATAACCATGATGGTAAGTTATAGTTTACAAACATAACCGTCCATGTACTGTGACTCCTGCTTTGAAAACCAAAAGGATTCACCCCATCTGTAGATAATGCCAGATAAAGGTTTCTCAGCTCATTCCCAATTTCAGGATACTCATGATCAATTCTCTTCCACTAAGGAGAGTCTACCGGGTGACGTAGTTTCCCATATTTAATTCTTGTATCTGCATTCCATGTCAGTTGTCCTACAGTCTCCTCACTTCTATATAGGATTCTAAACCTAGGAATGATTGGAAAGTACCATAAAACTTTCATAGGACTAGAATCATCTTTCTTGTTCGGGAAGCACCACACTTTGGGCATTCTTTAAGTGATTTGTGGTCCTTGAGAAACAATATACATTCATTCAGACAAGCATGTATTCTTTCAGAGATTATACCCATCGATCATAGCATTCGTTTGGCATCGTATGTTTGGCTTGGGAGTTCATTATCTTCTGGGAGCATGTCATTCAGGAGAGCAAGTAGTTCCGTAAAATTGGTGTCACTCCACCCGTTGCCTGCTTTCAAATTATACAGCTTCAATATGACTGACAATGCTGTATATTTAGTGCAACCAGCATACAATGGTGTTTTTGCACAACTCTTTAACTTCTCAAACAATTTTGGGCAATCACGAAGTTCATCTTCAATTGTCCTTGTCATTTCCTCAATACGATCTTCATCATCATTCACATCTGTAATCACACCCTCCATACGATTGTCTTCACTGTTCATGATTCTAATCATATCAGATGATCTATAAAATGTCATGTTCTCTGAGCCACTACCTACATTAGTTTTTTCCCCGTGTTTATTCCAACATGTATAACTTAGATCTATTCCGTGACAGATCAGGTGTTCTTCCAACTCCTCTGGACTAATTTTTCTTGAATAACAACAGCGTAAACACAGACAAAGGATTTGAGAAGGGTCGCATGCATGATCTTATGCAAACTTGATAAACTCTTTCACGCCATCTTCATACTCTTTTGTCAACCGATTGGCATTTATCCATTCTTTATTCATATTCATCGTCTTTATGGGTTCGATCTCGAACTTGCCTAATATTATGTTTTAATTAATCAGGTAGCATTGTTTGGGTTTTATAAAAACAAATCATGGTACAAATGCCTTTAAACTCATGTTAAATCTATATACATGGTGTGTCCAATAGGTTGAACATCATGTATGTATAAGATACCTGATTTAATATGACATATATCAAATTTATTTCAAGTTAGTCTTACAAAGACTGAATGATGCCTTTGAAAATACATGAAATTTAGAACAACTTGAGCTAAAGGCATGTACTTTAGATACATATTGAGTCACCTCACCAGCTATGCATCACATTTTTGTGGAATACATGGTGTGTAGTCCTTACATGACCACTAGGGGTGTATAGTCTATACACATCAAGTATATATGGTATCTATACATGGTGTGAGTGAATTAAAACACATGTCATATGGTTCTACCATTATTTCATGGAATGTACATGGTTTAATGCTGAATTATATGTCTTGGAGATACATTGTGTGTGACCTAGGTTCACATAACATTTAACATTTAAAATGAAACTTATTCCAAGTTTGAGTCAGAAGATTAGTTATGTGGGGTAAATTTTGGAGATAAATGTTGTGTGGCATTAAAATCTATATGAAATCCATGTTTGGTGAAGCATGTTCCGTGTATTTTAAAGTGCCTCATAGAGTCCTCTAGATGTGGTTTTCTAGGATTTAGTGGAATTGCACTAGTAACAAAGTGGTGGTGCCATTGAAATGGGTAAAGTTTGGATTGATATTTAATGGTGGAAAAACTACAACATGGAAAAAAATGGCATATCAATCATTCCAACAACCGCAACACCATAAAAAACACAATCATGATCACAATCGCAACACCATACAAACCAAACAATCGAAATTTTAGATTTTACAAAGCATCCCTTATTTAATTTTGTTTTTTAATTCAGGGGTTATCACATAAGTTTTATCATCTTGGGGTGTTCATTCATAAGTCAAGTATACGTAAATTACCAATTTTTATATTCCAATGTTCAACAAGAACCAACCAACATTCAATTCATTTAGTGCGCAAACAAGGACCACCAACGGCTACGATTTTCAGTGGGGCGTTTAGCTCGTACATTTCACATTATAACCATCAACATCAAATAGTAATAACATGAAAACAAGAGGAAAACAATGAGTAACAGGAGAAAACTCACCGCAAATGTGTCGTTAAGCACACGACAGAGGTGCGTTCGTGGCAGAGGAGAGGCGCACAATAGAGGATATTTCCAACTGAAAATAAAACATAAAATAGGGGAAACCCATGAGAATAAAATAATCTAAAACCGAGTACACCGTTTACCACATCCCACAAACCCCAAAAGACAATCCATTCAAATAAATTTAAATTTATTGATAGAAATCACTATTTGATCACTAATTTTTATCCAAACCATAGGTGCAAACAAATACAAATAGGAATAATAAGGATCACATATATACCTCTAGAAAAGAAATCCAACCATAATATTGATCAAGCATAGAACAATATGAACTAGATGGGAGGTAGTGACCCAAAATATCATCAGGATAAATATCTATCCAAGAGGATAATTTTGTAAAAAATATGAAGCCTCAAGAACTCTATGGATCCCAGAAAACCTTTTCTGTGACATTGACACTACATGTAATACATTTACATGTCATGTAATCCTCTTGACTAAAAAACAACTCACTTTTTATTTAAAAAATTATATTTTTATTTAAATGATATGTAACCATTACAAAGTTTGTAAAATTGTCACATTGTGCATCCAATTAATGTGTCATTTTTTGCGGTCATTACATGTCATGTACTCCATTTACACGTCATGTAATTTCTCATAATATAGTAAAAAAATGCTGTTTTGTTTCTAAAAATTCCTTAAAGATCACTAAATTTACCAATACATGTGTCCTCCAAATCCTTTATCGGCATTCCTCAACCAAAAAAAATCCAAAAAAATGTTAAAACATACCTCACATAAAATGTAATGAGACTTTATAATCTCCCGACCATAAATGATTTTCCCCCATAAATCCCTCAAGATCATGTATCCTTTAATGAAGAAGGACACTACTACCTCATCAACGAGTCATTCCCTCATGTATCATGGATATATTGTCTGAACTACCACATTAACTAGACTCGGGGTCATTTAATCATGTAGTACCTTATACTCCAGATTCATAATCTGAATTGGTTGGGGAACCAAAGTATTATCGAGATCAAGATCAACATCCACCATCTAATCACATGTAAATGACCTGGTATATACCTACTCAAATGGAAAATATTAAACACATCATGGATAGCTATCAAACCAGATGGTAACTGAAACCAATAAGAAATACTCCCTAGTGACCAAAAATCATTATGTTTATCCCATTACTCGGTGCAAACAGACATTGATAACCTAGTCGCTGATGTCCCAAGTGATGTGAAACTATGATAAAGACCTAATCACTAACCTAAAACACCAGCAGTTGATTCCAATGGTTCATATTGAATTTATTATGACTCTGTGTAATGATTAAATTCTTCCAGATCAACTGCACCATCTCTTTTTATACATGAATGTTTAATGGTTAAAACAACCACACAGGTCTCTAGTGCTCCTCCATAATTCTATAATATGTATTGAACCATGAATCCAAAACCATTATCAACTAAATCATCCATTGACTCTTGAAATAACACCTTAAATCAGGATTTCACACGTTCAATTCAAGCGGTAGAAAAAAAAATTACCAGAAAATGAATATCAACAATGGTAGCGGTGGCAGTGGAGGTAGCACCGGAGGCGGAGGCGGCGGCAGCGGCGGTAGAGGCGGAGGCGGCGGAAGAGGCGGCAGTGGTCGCGGCAGCGGGGGTGGAGGCGGCAGAGGCAGCGACGGTCACGGAAGCGGGGGCGGGGGTGGAGTCGGCAGCAGCGGTGGGGGAGGAGGAGGACGATGAGGAGGAAGGACGAGCAGGAGGAGGATGAGGTCGCAGCGGCGAGGGTCTTGGTTCAGCTTCCGCGAAAGCTTGACCGCGTGCGAGTGAGGATGACCTGTTAGGGTTATTAAATAAAAACTGATGGAACCTTTATCAGCGCTCATTAAAATCGCTGATAAAGGTATGTTTTATCAGCGCTAAAATAAAATCACTGATAAAACATTCATTTATCAGCGCTTTTTTATCACTGATAAAGAGATATCTTTATTAGCACTTTTAGATAGTGCTGATAAAGGCATAACCCTTTATCAGCGCTTTCTGTTTAGCACTGATAAAGGGAAGCGCTTCCCTTGGCCTATTTTGTGGTAGTGTTGTGACTTGTTCGACTACTTTTCTAAACATATATGTATCATGCATCATTTATATATATTTATGCTCCAGTTTTTCCTTTATTAGTCTTCCACTGTTTACTATTGTTGGATATTTATTTCTTCTTCTATTGTCTATTGTTTACTTCTGTTGTGTACTCTGCCAATGAGGGCATAGTTTCCCCACTATTACACCCAATGCCCTCGCTACTAGTCGGCAGCCTCTGGCGTTCGAGGAAATGCACTTGAGGCCATGTGACCAATCGGGTATAGGGTGCCTCTGGGTGGCTTCCAGAATAGGGATGTTACATATTACTACACATTCCACCTAAGTATCCAAGGATTAACATGCACTAAATTTTCTAAACCATTTCCTCAAAATTATTCTTGAAAACCATTTTACAAACCCATTTTACAATGCTTTGAAAATACCTTTTATTTTACCCAAACAAGGGGAAAACAAGTTTTCATAGAAACCCATTTTCTTACACATAAAAATCTATCAATCTATCATGGAATTTTATTTATAATTTTTTTATAAAACTAGATAAATTAATATTCATCCGACATATGCTAAAGATAAAACTAACCACCTCAAAATCATGTTGCACACGCCCAAAACTAGATCTACAACCATTAAAAGGATGGAAAACACCAAATAAAGATGCAACCTAATATTCCCACATTTCATAAATTCATCCCATAACAACCATGGTTGAATAAGTGGTTAGGTCACACATACCTTATAGAAATCACAACCGCCACACCACAACCTACAAATGAACTACCCCTAGAAGAAGATCACACAAAAGATCTATAAAATACGAAGAAAAAAATCAACACAAGATCAATGGATCTGAAAATTTAGAACAATGGTGTTAATGTGACCAAATAAAATGAATAACCAACAATATCACTTAATTGGAGAGATTCATCTCATTTACCGCAAAGATTAATCACAAAACAAAACGATCCAAAAGGAGTGGAGGTCCCCAAAATCACCTAGCAGAGTTGCTAGGTTTCAAGAGAGGAGCCTGTATATTGAATGAAAATAGAATCATACTTAAAGATTAGTTAAAAATTCTTTCCGTGTACCATTAATGAAATAAACACTTTTCATGAAATGAATTACATGACTTGAAAGATATTATGAAAAAGGAATTGGCTCGGATTAAACATAATACTTTCTTAATAAAAATTAATTAATTTTCAGTCAGTCAGATTAAAAATAATACTGATTGGGATTTTTACAACATGAACTAGTTTGAAAACTTGTAGAATTTTCACACTCTGAACCAGTTCACGACATCTTCCTTGTAATATATTCACATCATTTAACCAGTTCATGATGTCAAAGTGTCTAGTAAGTAGTTCACATTCAAAATTATGTAGAAAAAACCCAAAACACTTTTGAAGCTTTCCAAACCCAAGGATAAACCTTTAAATCCTTTGATAAATTTATACCTAGACTCCATTAATTAAAACAAATATAAATCACATAACATTAGGTCATTTTCCACAAAAAAATATCTTCTTTCTAAAAAGGTTCAAAATGCATCCAAACAAAAAGGGAAACAAAAAGAGAGATGGGAAACACTTGAAGGAAGGTAATGGGATATTACAAATTAGTCTTGTTTGTAGATCATAAAAACACATATGGATCACTACTAGTGGGATTATATTCTTGAATCTTATAATAGTAATTAATTTTGACCAAAAAGGGTTTTAGATAATCAATAAATTTATCTAGGAAAGATCTCAAGATGAGGTGTTCCTTATTTTGATCTATTTAAGTTAATAGTAAAATTAATATGAAAAGATATTCCCATGGTTCCACAAACCATATTTGTTAATATTATTCAGAAAAAAAATTCATTGGTTATGAAATTTATATCTTTTACAATCGCGAATGATCCATCGAATCATACAATTGTGGATTTGGCCTCATCCTATATAAAAACTTCCGTTGAATGCAAAACCATCATTAAATATAAAATAATGTTCTAATCAATTATATAATATGATGATTGACCCAAAAAGTGTTTAATAAGTTAAATAATTCAATAAATTCAATTTCCAATCCTAATAAGTATTTACCAAAGTCTAAAATCTAATGTATTCCATTAAAAATACATTTTTTTTCATTTTTTCCACTTCCCTTACTAATAAGCTAATGAATTAAATTTATAAAGGATAAGAAAGTATTAAAAATATTTATTTTAAATAATATGTAATTAATAATTTTGAAATTTCTCCTACAACAAGGTTTACCTTAGATTTTATATTTTATTCAATATTCTATCCTAAACACCCCTCTCTTCAAGTATAAATACACCCTCTCTCTCCACTTGGAAAAAACATTCATTTCTAATCAAAAAATACAAAACTCTACCCAATTATCATATTATATTCCCATTATAATCCTTAATTTTGGTATAGAGTCATATAACTCTATGATTTTAGGGATTTAATAGCCTTAGTAATGGAACAAAACAAATAATGAGGTAAGATTGCTTCACCTTTTTCTATTTTCCTCTTCTCTTACTCAATACTTATATTATTTTTTATCCAAAAACTCGTATAATTAATTAATTAGTATGATTAAAATATATTAATGATATTAACCTACTATAATGATTGAATTATCAACATATTTATACAACATAAATCTTGAACCCCCTTTTTTGAGAGTACCCCATTAACAGTCGGTTAACCGCCAATGAGGAGGTTTGCAATTATCTTCTTATCAAAACCATTATGGATGATTATAATTAATTATATATAATATATTAATGTATAAGTATATTAATTTATAATCTTTTGGATTTAATGTTACTAATTTAAAATTAACAATAAACCAAGATCATTAAATCGAAGAAAGATATGATATTTTAAGGAAAATATAATATCAATACACTTCACCTTTAAGAATGGGAGATAAGAAATAAAATCCAACTATTATAATTGTTAAATACCAATTTTTTTTACACAATTAACTTTTAGTTTCATGTTTTAACAAAAATAAATTCATTATATATAAGTTTTAAAAGTTAAAAAATAAATTGTGACCTAAGGTAAGGGAAATCAGGAACCAAACTCCTTCTTTTTGACTTTATCACTTTTT
Organism: Viscum album; assembly: GCA_963277665.1. NCBI lineage: Eukaryota > Viridiplantae > Streptophyta > Magnoliopsida > Santalales > Viscaceae > Viscum > Viscum album. The sequence continues at coordinate 169,005,493 of OY728148.1, forward strand.
TTCAATTATTTTTAATGCGTAATAATATACTTTTTTAAAAAAAAAATCAATCTTCTTTATATTATTATTTTACGGGTATATGAAATATTATACTTTTTAGATGTGATCTCAATGCTACCTATAATGGTTTTCAAAAAAGGCCTTGATTTTGAAAACATCTCATAGATTCCTTTAAAAATGTTTCTTCTTATCACTATGAACTAAGATATTTTATGATAATATATGATATAAAAAAATTATTTTTATCTTCTTCATCAAGGATTCTTAAATATTATTCATTTATATGAGATTCATTACACCCTTCTAAAACCCAATTTGTTCTTATTGGTTCATTTCATGTCTATCATTGTAATATGTTCCCTTTATATGTGTAATCCATGATTATGATCATTTAATGAGGTTTATAGTGGGATTAAAATTATATATATCCCTAATTAATTGGTTAATGTGATATATATCATTAGATTATATGTATTATGCATGGAAATGATGTTATCTTTGTTCACAAATGCAATATTACTATTTATGCACATTTGTTATGCATGAACATGATGCTAGATTTAATAATAACTATGTTTTGGTATTTTACCACCATATCATGATGTTTCACTATTATTCATATGCCACATTAAATGAATTTTTTAAATTAATCCCTTATGATTATGATGATGATCACATTCTTAGGATATGATGATGATGACTATGATGACCCATGTACTTTTAATTCATGTCTCTTACTCTTTCTATGTTATTACTCCCTTTACTGGGATTTTAAATCAGCCCTTTAGTTTATGTATATCCTTAGGTGATTAAATATAATAAGGATAATAAAAGTGTTTTGGGAGGACCATGAATAATTAATTAAATAAATTTTATGTTTTCTTATGTACAAGTGACATATGAACCTAATTTTATAATGATACTAAACCTTTTGATCCTGAAATGTTCTAAAATTATGTTATCTATCTTGAAAATGATGTAATATCCAAGTAAGATAAAGTTGGGTCTATATAAACTTGGAGGTAACTATATTACTTCCAGACACTAATGGGTACTCAATGGACCATAATTAGGTACATGATAGGGTAAGTACTGGTTTTTTAAGGAGGGAAAACCTTCATTTGAGGCCCCCATTATTATACCCAAGTTAAACTAGAGAGAGGGAATTTTGGAATCCCTATCCATAATTATTTATTCCCCTCTATTTCCCTTGTATCCCCATTTATTGATGGTTCTATGGCTTCTGTTTGGGAATTTTATATCACAACAAACTCCTCCCACTATTCTTCTTTCTTCTTATTTAGGTATTCTCCCTAATTTTGAGCATTAACATCCAAGGATTAATATATTATTCAACTAGAAAATAGATTAATAATCCCTAAATGATAGGTATTTATGGTGTGGTGGATTAATGATGTTGAAAAAGGATAATTTATGCTCATTCCATGTTGTTTCATTAGAGGTACACCACTTAGTGTATTTTTTTGGGAGTCCCCCAAATTAATGTGAAACTGGTGGTCGACTAAGTATAAAAAATGGGTATTTTTTCATAGGTTTTTTTGGAATCATGACATGGGATGATAAAATAATTTTTTTCAAGTTTTTTTCTATGAGAGGTTTCTAAGTGAGAATTCAACAATTACTCCTCATTGAATTAAATGAATCAATTAATTATAAATGATTATGATTAATTTTTGAGGATTTATGGATTGATATAGGGTATACGAAGCATAGTGGGGATTGGTTTAAGATTATATGGAGATTGTGAGCTTGGTATGAGAATGGTAACTCCATTTTGGAGGTATGTGGTTTCTATAATATTAAACTATATGCATTTCTACATGTCCTTTCCATGTGTGTGCCTTAATCTTGGATTTAAAAAAATCAATGAAGGGGTCAAGTGATTCAATAATGGTATGATATTATTAGGTTAAGCCTAAGAATAGTTTCTTGAGTATGAGACTCATGAGTTGATATTTTATAGATTCTTGATGTCTACATCACCTTGGAGACACAACTTCTAGAATGAGTTAAATAATAACAAGGTTGATGTGGCTTTTTAGATAATTTGTATTTGGACTGAGATGGGCCTTAGTGGTCTTGTTGAATGGATTAAAAGTGGTTAAAATTTTCGGAATGAACCATTTTATATCTAAAATTTTTAATTTAATAACAATGGAAATGGGGATAGCCTCCGAACCCTAGAACACCTCGAGTGACAGGAGTAGGATGATGGGAATGAGTCTATAAATGAGGTAAGCCATCGATCTTGGGAGACATGTGTTATCAGGTTGTCAAATAGGGTAATTAATCTTTTTGGTGTTACTTTTAACACTTGGGGAAGTTATATAAGGAACAAAATCTCTCTTTGGCTTGGTGCTCCCTAGGGACGCGGATTAAAACATGAGAAAAGTATAAATAAATTGCAGGAAGCCATGTAAGGGTTGAATAGTATTAAAGAGGTCATGTCATGGATGAACCAAGTGGGTTTTAGTATATTCAGTGGGTTAATTGAGTTCATGAAAGTGTTGGGGAAGAGGATAATGTAATTTTACAATATGTTAAAAATGAAAACCGTGTCCAATAGAGTATGTTATACGAAACATCGAACCCAAAAAAAACAATGACAATTCAAATATGACTTTTTTAAACTTCCCAATAAATTTTTGGATATGAGTAGAATTAACTAAATTATGAAATATATATTTCCAAAATACATTGAAAAATTATTAATAAATAACCAATCAATGTTTTTTTAAGGTCTTCTTATTCTTTAATATATGTTTTACTCAAAAATTATTTTTATTTATTTTTATGAACAAATATTTTAACTATTTTATAGAAATTTTGAAAACGTATATGATAAAATGAGATCATTTTTTATGTCATCATATCAAGATTAATATAGGGTAAAATTTGGGGATATTTACAAAAAAATAATTATTTTTCAGTGAATAGTGAAAAATACCATTTGAAGTAAAATTATATTTTTTTCTCATAAAGTAAGTAATATAAAAGTCCCACTATTATTTTAATTAGATTTAAAGGCAAAATAATTATTAATTATTTATATTATATTCAACTAATTACACTTAAACCATTTTTATACTATATTTTAATAAAAATTTATTTCTAGGACTAAAAACATTTTTTTTCTGAAAAATGTCTTAAAATGCATAATATTTATCCACTATAATTAATTAAAAAAATTCCAAAATGAGAAATTATTTAAAATAAATGTTTATATTAGATATAACTTTTTTTTAATTTAAATTCATATAATGTATATTATTTGTTTTATAGTTAAAGTGAAATAATATTTTCCTTGAAAAATGAATTTTTCAGAAAATCGGTTTCTTTCATTCTTGAAGGTTTTATATAAAATTAAATTCTTAAACTTATATAAATTGATTTTAATAAATTGGATTCCTTATTTTTAATCATAATAATAAATATTAGGAAATATGGTCAAATTTATTTTTGAACAATATGAATGGTAACTATAGTAAATATTTATTGCCACGGTAAATAGAAAATAAGTTAATTAAGGGTATAAATAATTTAACAAAGACTAAAAACAAATTAACACTAACAGTATGAATATTTATATTTTTTTTCATTAAAATAATGATTATATATATTCTTTATTGTTTTTTACTTTATGAATTATAGATTAATTAGTTTGATCAATATTATATTTTGATATGATAAAACATAAATTATATTTTTCAGTAATATGAAATTTAAATTATGATATTACTTTTGATGATTTATTTTATTTTAGAAAAAAATATTATTTTAATAAAATATTATTACTAATTTTTTATTGTTAAATTTAAATGATAATATAATTTTTATGATGTCAAATGTAATCGTTATAAGGGTTCAAAAACTATTATTATAAATAAACCCCATCATTTCCCAATAAATTTCATTTATATTTTAAAAGTAACGATTCATATATTTATAAAATTATTTTTAATAAATGGATATTATGTTTGGAATCATCATTATGAAATTATCCTATGGTTAATTTTCTATAATTTTATGAGACAGTCAAATTTTCAAGTAAAAATTAAATATGTTATAAATATATAGTGTGTATTATGAAATTATAATAACCCAAAAGTGGTGTAATAAATGATTTAAATGGTATAAAATACAAAATATATTTTTAAAATTTAAGATAAATTTATTTTTATATTTTTTAATTAATTTTTTGAATTTTTTATGAATAATCAAAAACTGATATTTTATTTTATAGTTTTAAAACCATTTCTTTAAGGAAATGACTCACTTTGACATTAGAAAGGGTAATATTTTTATGAGTTGGGTAAAATTTCCTAAAATAATAATGAGAAACTAATATATTTGGCATAAAATAATGACAAAAACCATGGTAAGGTTTGTGTTTTTTATTACATTATTATATATAGTCCAAAAGTAATGTTTGAGAAATAATAAAGAATTCCCCACTCATTTACAATATAAATCCACACAATCTCCCAATTATATTCACTAAAAACCCTTTTATAATGTCCTTAATATACACTCCCATATCTATATTCATCCTAAAGTTCCCCCATGCTCTCAATAATCTCCTCCCATGCATTTAGAATTACCCTCTCAAGTTAAGGGATTTCTCTTTTCTCATTTCCATTCATACACCTTCTTTTTAATTGGAATATTAAATCTCAATTGGTTATGTTTTAATGTATTTATAATGATCCATATAATGAAAAATTGATTCTAAAATAATAATACACCATTAATAACCTCTCATTTTTTCATTTACCTAAGTCGTTACCATAACGAAATTTAGTAAGGGATCTCCCACACTCCTTTTTATTCACGCATATCTTTTATGTTATGACTCTTAATTTCCATTTATTCATGTTGGTATATGTTATTAAATATTAAAATTACTCTAAATTTGACTTATAAATGATGGGAGACTCTATTAACTCTTCATTAAACCCTCCCATGAAACATTATGTACACCTGTTACCATGCAAAAATTTAGTAAGGGATCCTCTCTTTCTCTTTATTCAAGAATATTCACTATCTTAGGCATTTATTATCCATTTCCTAAGGTTGGGATATGTTTTACCAAATGACCCATACCAAACCTATTATTTATAAATTATGATAAACCCCTTTAACTCTCATTAATCCCTCTAATGAATATTTAGACACCCCATATATGATTCAATAATTTCACCACAATTTCTTATGACAATCAACTGTGATGTGAATAACCATACCCATTTTCTATAAATTTTGTTCACCTTTATGCAATTATAATTCTATTATTTAGGACATATATGTATTTATTATACACTCCTTGATCATGGAATAAAATGTGGGGATAAATTATTCCATGTTTTATGATCTATGTGGCACACTTATTCATGTGAATAAAATGAAAGTGATGGGTGCACCCGAAATTATATAGTGCTCCAATGCATTGGGTAATGTTTTAGTCTCATGAGACATCATGAAAGGGATTAAAGAGTTGACATAACCAATAATATTACTTTTTTCCATCATGATGTGTTGGCGGTTATCTATGACCTTTGTTTATGATTCCATGTTTAATTTTTTTTACACATTTTCCCATGTTGCTTTTAAGTTAGCATGCTATATCATGCCTCATTGTTCATATTTACGATTCTCACCCACTATATGTCTCATTGATATTCTTAATTTATAACATGTAATTATTTCTTCATGTTATACCATGTTTTTTACCTTACTAGGCTTTATAGCTCACCCCTTTCTTATATATGTCCCCAGGTTATCTCATAAAGTTTTAAGTAAGATAGACTAATATGAGAATGTTAAGTAAGTTTTAAAAAATATACACATGTTCCCTATTTTAAGTTGTTATATAATGTATGTAATTCCCAAATACACTAGAATCCTTAATATTCCTATTTTATTATGTGTAATTTTATATAATAAATCACGAAATAAGGTTTAATAAATAGCAGGGTTGTCATAGTTAGTATAAAAGTAAAGTTTTGTTATTTTAGGTATTAGGATTAGAAAACTCCATAAAAACCCTTAGGGATAATACAAAACATAATAAGACATCCCTAAATTTTGGTAAAGTATATAGTAAGTGGTTTACATGGAAATACATCCCTTTATAAATACTACAAGTGGATGTGGATCTGGTATAGATATACCTAGGTGTAAAATTAGAAAACACCACATTGAATTAAACTCAATTGGGAACTGGTGAATGACAAAGAGACTTGCTGCACACCTGGTTTGAAATTACCAAGGGATATTCATTGATAAATTCACAAGCTAATTAAAAACCATTATTAAGGGAAAAAAATTTACCAAAACTATCTATGTTAGAAAATAGATCATTGATAAAATTGATGGATGCCTAGAAATTCATATGTTAAGGAAATACATGTAATTTATGAGTTATCTCTTTAATTCTATTGGATTCTTGTTTATGTGTTTAATAGTTTAAAATTACACATCCCTAATTTTTCCTTTATTCTATTCAACATATAGAAATAAGAATAATATAGTCAACATACAATGTGATGAGCAATGTGATGACTGCCCAAATGAGATTCCAAACATGATGAAATCTTAGGTAAGACATATTGTGATTACACCAAACCAGCTGTCAAAAATCACAACTAACAACTGAAAAATAGTTAAATGTCCAAATAAATCAAAGAATTAGAGGATGGATCATTAATAAAGTTCATCTGATAAATGGGATAATGTAAAGAATATTTAATTTCCCATGTGTCAAAAATATAGAAATAAGAACCAAGGGAAATTCCACAATGAAACTCAAAGGTTTTTTAAATGTTGAAAAATTGGGAATAAACTAGCTATTTTTCATAAAAAATATATATTATTATATAAGGTATTAACTTATATCCTATGAAACCCATTTTTTGTTCAATGTCTTGTGTTTAGAGAATATGGGCATCATATGGGTCAATTCCATAATCAAAGGTTTAAACTATATAATAAGAACCTATGCTGCAAAAAATGTTAAAGTGTAAGGACTAAAATGTTTATTTATTTTTATATGAGAGTTATTTTTAAGAAGTATTATATCAACTAGATTATAGATATAAGAATCAAGAAACATCTAAGGATTATACCTTAGTATTTTTTATTCAAGGACTTGAAATCTATGTTGAATGGTACCAATAACCTATAATAGCGATTTAGTGATAAGATTATTGAAAACACTTAGTAGGTTTTTTATTTTTGGGATAAACCTAAAGTGTATTGGTATTATGTGTCTAAGTCCAATATTTAAAGTAATTGGTACAAAATTTGAAGATTTGTGTGATGGATGTTTATAATGATATTTTGGGAAACATATTACATGATCAAATATTTTTTATTTTGAGGTAATTATTGATATTTTGAGAGATGTTTTATTTGGTTTGAGGTATATATATCCATTAGGATTAACATAAAGGATTATTTGAGAATAATTATATTGTTATTCTGGAGGTGTAAGTTTTAGAGTATGAGAAAACTTTTGTGGTTAAAATTTTTTTAAATGGTGAGGTTGCTTGTGTTATTTTGGATATAAGGGTATTTATTTAAGAAATGATCTATATTAAACTTTTGGGAGTATTTTTTGAGCTTTTAATATCAATTTATTAAGGTTTATTCATTTTTAATTTTATCTTACTTCATGATAACCATTTTGGATTTATTAATGATAGGAGGAATAACATTTTATCATTTTTTGGATTATGTGATCTATTAACTGTTTATTCCAGTGCTTCAAGAATAAAAAAAATTGAGTTATCATCATTTGGAGAAAAATATTATATTATAGAGGAAATTAGTTAAAGGATTAAATTATACTTATCAATAAAGTATATTTCTTTATATCCCTAGTCTAGATGGTAATGTAATTCATTAACTCTAATAAAAAAATATTAAAACCAAAATGTTTTCATATTAAGATCATATTCAATGAATTGATGGTCTTTTTACCCATCATAGATATTTGGTTTTGTGGTAATTTATCACATTCTATAAGTTAGTTAGTGTTAATTTTCTATTCCATATATTTTTTTTACTTACCACTAATGTTCTACCACTAGGAAACATAGTTATGTAATGACCTACATACTTCCCTTTCTCTCATTTCCATAGGATTTCTAATTAACCCTTTTTATGATGTGGGTTTTTATTAAAGATATTTTCAAGTGTCAAAAAATTTCTTACTAAGATAAATATTAAATTATAAGGATGATTTTTTTAAATTGGGGAATAATGTAATGGACCATGTTTTTAAAATAGAAAACTATGTTTGATAGAATATGCAATACGCAACACCGAACCTAAAAAAACAATTATTATTTAAATATGAATATTTTAACCTTTACATTGAATTTTCATATATGAGTAGGATTAAATAATTTATGAAATATATATATGTATATTCCCTATATATATTGATACAATATTAATAAATAATCAATCAATTTTCTGTAATGTCTTCTTGTTCTTCAAAATATGTTTTATTCAAAAATGTTTTTTATTTTTTTTATGAAAAAAAATTTATAATTATTTTCTAAAAAATTAAAAAAATTAAATGATAAAATGAGATCCTTTTTTGAATTCATAATATCATGAATAACAATGGGTGAAATTTTGGCATTTTTTAGAAAATATAGATTGTTCAGTGAATAATAAAAATTATATTTTAAGTAAATTTTTAATTTATTCTAATAAATTAAGTAATATAAAAATATTTATATTATTTTCATTTTATTTCAAGGTAAAATAAATATTGTTTATTTATGTTAAATTCAATTAATCATATTTAAATCATATTTATAACAGAGGTAGGAATTGAGAAAAAATGGAGATCGACTCCTTTGTCGATTCCTCGGGCACCGCCTCAACCTTGAGAACAACTAACCCTAACCGACTCAATCGTGATATCTATTAGATTCATTATTTCCTGATCCCTAATAGATACTTTTGATCTAGAGTGGTAATGCTCCTTTCTAATCACTAAACCTACTACGTAATAAATCGAAGCGCTCTGTGGGGAGACCCTAAAACATTTGCTTGTGGGTGGATCTAAGGGGATTTAATTTCGAGATGCCCTTAAGGGTACAGATCTATGTAAAGAAAATGAAATGAATCTTACTCTCTTCAAGAATCTTAATGGTGGTAGTTTCTCAGTAGATGTTGACCCAGATGCATGCCAACAGCAAGCACAAATGTGAAAATATTCCATCTTGGGTCGCATCTCATATATGAAAGGTGATCGACCTTGAACCTTACCGGATTTAAAGCCTATAATTGCTCATTATTGGTGTGTATTAGACTGCATGGTCTCAACTGGTACTTTTGGCATCCTAAAATCCTAAATGACATTGTGTCCTATATCATATCATCAATTAAGATAGATCAGAGAAACCTAAATACTGAATTGGGAATATTTGTAAGGGTAATGGTGGAAGTTAATCTTGATTCAAGACTCCCTAATACCATAAGTTTTAATGCCAATGAATAAAAAATAGAAATCAAGATTGAGTATGAGAAAATCCCCCTTTTGTGAGATATTTAAAATCATTGGTCATACTATATCAAACTGTAGGGTAGTTAGGAATCAAGTAGTCCAACTAATGTATAATGAAAGGAATGAAGTGAGGAATAATATAATAGGTAAGGCCCTCATTTCTGATATCCCTAAAACCTCTATGAAAAGGAATAAAGTATGGGTGACAAAAAAAAGGTTGATTCCCTTAGAAAATATCTCTGGTAAATCCTGGGTTGACATTGTAGATGAGGAATATAATTTAGAAAGGATCTTGATCTCCTTAAAGAACTAAAATCTATTGTTTTGGATACTATACAATATCAACATGAACCTATATCTGGTGAAACCAAGGCATGTCAAAATTATGTCCATACTCTTTTTCCTTCTGTTTCTAATCATTCTGAAGCAGATAAAGAAGGATATAAATGCAGGGTCGATACAATCACCAACCCCCTGAATATAAAAATGGAACGGAGGGTGATAGTGCTGTTGGGAGGCCTTCTTGTCCATATTACATTTTAGGTAGTGTCTTCCAATAGGAAAATAATGAAGGCACTAAGGATAAAAAGGTTGAAAATTTTGGACAATCTTATTTTCCTCCTCCCTGTTCAAGTAGTGTGTCTAATTAAGTTAAAATTATGGTAAATGGACCTCTGGATAAATCAGTTGGACACAACCATGTGATTTCTGCCACACCATCGGCTCTGGACACTGTTCCGAAGCAGAAAACCTCCATCATGAAAGATTCTATTGCACATGGTGTGGAGGATGAAGAAAATGAAAAGTCACCTTTGGCTATGGGATCTATCAAGAATCATGATAATACTATTATGAATACTCAAGGGAAACTGAGTATGGAAGACACACCAAAGCTGTGCGCAAAATCTGGGTAGACAGTTAATAGCCCTACATGTATGTGCAATATTTTACAACAGGAAAACCTGCTACAATTGACTGAGGTACACCTAATCCCTCCTATTTCAATCATTCTGTAGGTATTTATCAATCTACTTATAACAATGTTATATCTCCAATCTCTGAGAATCTGAGTATTATTCAACATGTTGATCATACTGACATTATTTAAAAAATCTGTTGATTTACTTGTAAATGTCCCTTTACATGATCCTCCCATGGATAATACTAAGAAGCTAACCCATAAAGTCCCCATGCTACTTCTAAAGATATAAAGGAACAAAATATGAGCCCAACCACTACTAAAATGTTTAAAAGATATTCTAGGAAAAAGGGCCTAAGAAACAAAAAAGGGAGTTCTAACTCCAAATTTAGGTTTAAACAAAGATTATTTATTGTAATTGTTAGGGTATTGAAAACTATAACATGTTTACTATCTCAAAAATAATGGTTAACACTCACTACCCAATGTTGTTTTCTATTTCTGAGCCCAAAATTAATTTTTCTTCCAAGTACTCCCATTTGTGTCAGCATCATTATTCTTTCATAGGTGCAACAAAAAACTCCTCCTATATTGAATCCCTATGAATCTTTTTGCACTATTCCTTACAAAAATTCAATGTTTTTAATGTTTCTAAGAAATCCTTTACTTGTGAATTTATTATTGATGGCACTCTGGTTTTCTAATCTCTTTTTTATGATAATAATAGATACCAAGATAGGAGGCCCCTATGTAATGACCTTACCTACTTATATTATAATATTAATACACCTTGTTTTGTGATTAGGGACTTCAATTTTATACTCAACTCAAGTGAGAAAATTGGTCCATCTCATGATACTATTTACATGTGTGAATTTAAAACTTATATTAAAGACAACAACCATGTTGAAATAAATATTACTGGTTATTAATCTACTCGGTATATAAATCATTACAATAGGGTGGTTGCTAGTAAATTGGATAGATCCTTCACAAATGTCTTTTCTTTAGACAAATGGGACACCATCTCCAGCACCACCCTTCACAGAATGCACTATGACCACCATCCTATTCTAGTCAATGTCTCCACAAAAATTGTGAAACCTCCTCTACCTTTTAGGTTTAACAATGTGTGGTTCTCTAACACTTAATGCATTGATATCATCAAAAACATTTGTCTTTCCATGAAACACTCCAATGATGCCTTTTCCTACTCTGTTAAATTACAACACCTTAAACATACTCTCAATGGTTGGTGCAGTTCTTATGCCAAAAAAATTAACAATGAAATCCTCCTTATTGAGGATGAGCTAAATCAACTTCCAAAAAATAACATGAGATCTTAATTTAACACTGATCTAAATCATGAAATCAACATTTCAATAAAGCTCAACTTTTTTCTCACCTTTAAAGAGAACATGAGGAAACAATCCTTCAAAGTAAAATGGTTATCTGATGGTGAAAGAAATACTAAGTTCTATAACTCTCTTAAAGAGTTAAGAAATCTTATAAACCACTAACCTTTTTCAAATATGGAGAAAAAAATTTAGACAATGAATATGATATTTCTAATCATATTGTCTCTTACATTGAATCTATCTTTAATGGCCCTGAAAATAATAAGGACCTCTTACCTAAAATCATTCTGATGGTGGTCAATGATGAATATAAAACTTTTATTTTAAGCATACCTCTTGATCATGAAATTAAATACACTTCCTTTTGTTTAAATTGCAGTAGTGATTCTATCTCTGATGGATTTAATAATGGTTTCTTTCAACATTATTAGGATGTTATTAATTTTGATATTTTCACTCTTGTTAAATCTTTATTCTCTAATGGTGTTCTTCCTCATTGTCTAAATGATCAATTTCTTTCTATAATTCCAAAAGTGGACAATGATTCTGAGATTCATTTGTTTAGGCCCATTTCTATATTTAACACCCTTTAAAAAATCATCATTAAACTCATTACTAATAGACATTCAATGATCACAGAAAAATAGTCTCCAGAAATAAATTTGTGTTTATTAAGGGTAGATCTATTTAAGACTACATTTTTCTTTCCTCTAAGTGTGTTAAAACTTTAAACAAATCTAAGTGAGGAGGTAATATTTCTATTAAGCTTGAAATTAAAATAGCTTTTGATACCATGGACTGGAGCTTTATCTTCAAGGTACTTCAATATTTTAGTTTTAGTGATACCTTTATCACTGAAATTTGAACTTTGTTCAATTCAGCCTCCATTTCCATTCTAGCTAATGGCTCACCCAGGGGCTATTTCAAATTCACCAAAGGTGTTAAGAAAGGTGACCCCCTTTTTTCCATTCTTTTATCTATTGCGAAAGACTATCTTAGTCGCCTTCTCAATCGTCTTGTGGACCAGACCAAACTCAAGCCCATTCATGTTTATAGGAATGTGAATGTTACCACTCACTTATTATATGATTATGATATCATCCTTTTCCTATAAGGTGATAAAATAAATATTCAAAATATAAAAAATTCCCTCTCTCACTATGAAGAGGTTTCTGGTCAGGCCATTAGTTGGAACAAATATTTTATATTCTTTAGGAAAAACTTTTCTCCTGGTAGGAACTGTAATATTATCAGTGAATTGGGAATAAAAGAATGATATTTTCCTTTTACTTATCTTGGTTTCCCCATATTTTGGGGAATACCCAAGTCCTGTCACTTTTATACAACTGTTGACCAAATTTTTAATCAGATATATTCTTGGAAAGGAAAATCTATCTCTATGAAATACAGAATCAGTCTTGTCAAATCCACTATTTTTTCTAAAAAAATTTATTCTATGATGGTCTACAAATGGCCCACTAGTCTTATAAAAAAAATACCTCAATCGAAAATTTTATTTGGATAGGCAGCACTCTGGAAAATAAACTTGTAACTGTAACATCCCCAAATGATAAAGGGTTAAATGACTAAATGATATGACTCATGTCAACAAGGTGTACCTTCCTTTTTGGGAGTCTACCTGATTAGAACTCCACAGTTAAGCGTGCTTGGCCTTGAGTAGTGATCAAGATGGGTGACCTTCTTGGAAGTTTCCCAGGGTGTGTGTGAGTGAGGAAAAAGCACACTGGAAAGGACATGTGTTGGCCTATGGGGACTCTCATTAGTCAGATGACTCATTCGGGCACGTGAGTGGGACCTAGGGTGGGGCCCAGTTGACACAGTAACCATCCCCTAGTTTATTTTTTGAAAACCTATTGATAAAGGTGGTATTGGCATAAAAAATTTTAAGTACTTTAATGAGGCCCTTCAAGAGAGACTCACTTGGAACCTTCTTTACAATAAATCTGACTCCATCACTTTTCTCAAAAATAGATTTCTTGAAAAACTTAAGAAAAGAAATTTGAATTTTCTTAACTCTTCTATTTGGCCATCCCTAAAGCAATAATTTTCAAACATTATGAATAATTATAGATGGATGGCCTCTAGAGAGTCCTCTGTGAACTTCTGGTTAGATAACTGGACATGCACTCCCTTAGTATATATGGTTTCCCTTAGCCAAACCCCTGATAATACCAAATTTTCAATCAAAGATATACTAAATTCTCAAAATTATCATCTCCTTGACACCATTATGCATGTCATTGACAACTACCCCTTCTCAAACACTGATGACTTTTAAATTTGGGAACCTACTTACAATGGTATGCCTAATTCAAAAATAAATTATAATCATTATTTTTGTAATTCTGAAAGTGAATTTGGTTGCATAATTTTTTTTATCAAACCTGGGATAAAACCTTCAAGATTCACTCTTATTTGGTGCCTTGCGCACAATAGGGTTCCCACATACAATTGTATCCAATCATTTGGAATTCAACTCTGCTCTAAATGTAGACTCTATAATCAATACAAAGACGATACCAATCATATCTTTCTTTCTTGTTCCACTAATTTAGCCCTTTAGAACTATATTTTTGACAATTTTGACTATAGATAGATGATTCATGAATCTATAAAATCTCAACTAAAAAGATGTGTAGAAATGGAATGTTCTCAAAAAATTAAAAATATTTTCCTTGCTTTTGTATCTAAACTTCATCATGTGATCTGATATGATAGAAATGCTATTATTCATGACAATTTCACATTTATCCATAATGCATGGTAGATGCAGATCCTTATTTCCATGCGTGAAGATGCATTGATCCAAAAGGTCCATTGCAATAACACTGTGGATGACTTTGTAATTATACAGTGCCTCTGGATTGATGGAATATTTTTCCAACCATGATGCACCTTTGAATTTTTTTTTGAGAGCACCTCCCCCTAGTTTGATTAATATAAATGTGGATGGTTCCTCCAAAGGCAATCTGGCCCCCGTAGGTTATAGCGCTATCTTCATGAACCATCTTGGTCAGATCCTCATATTATTTTTTGGTAGATGTAGAATTTTATATTCAATGGAGGCTGAAATGATGAGTATGATACTTGTTATTTCTTTCACAAAGCACTATGGTTGGAACAATCTCTGGATAGAGAGTGATTCGACTACCATTGTGCACGTGATCTGGAATGGCATGACACATCTTGTGTGGCCAATTACAAACCATTGGATGGATTGCACCCGCTTGATTCTCAACATCAACAATATCATCACTCATATTTATCGTGAAGCAATCATAGTTGTTGATGTCCTTTCCAACAAGAGATTTAATCAAGACATTACCTGGCTTGATGATCTCCCTGTTGATTTGCTTCCTCTTCATGACAAGGATTTTAATACGATTCTGTCTTTTAGACTTATGTAACCACTTTATTTTATAATATTTGTGCTTTTTTCTTTTTTTTTCCAAGGAACCATCCTCTTAAAAAATATATATTTATACCATATTTTAATACAAGTTTATTTTTAGGATTAAAAATTCATTTATCTGAAAACTATTTTAAAATGATTAACATTTTCCCTTATAATTATGTAAAATAACCCCTAATGAGAAATTATTTAAATGAAAATTTTAAATTAACTATCTTTATTTTTTAATTTAAATTAATATAATTAATATTACTAGTCATTTAGTTAAAGTGAAATCATATTTTCCTTGAAAAATAGATTTTTTGGAAAATTGTTTTCCATCATGCTTGCAGGTTTTATATTTAATTAAATTATTCAATCTATATGAATTTATTTTGATAAAATGGATTCCATATTTGGAATCATCATAATTAATATTTATTAATAAGGTCAAGATTAATTTTAAATAATATGAATAGTAATAGTAGTAAATATTTTTTTCCATAATAAAAGGAAAATAAGTTAATTAAGGGTAAAATTAATTTAACAAAGACAAAAAAAATTAACCATAATAGTATGAATATTTATATTTATTTTTCATTAAAATAATGATTATATTTATTCCTTATTCTTTAAACTTAATAAATTATTGAGTAATTAGTTTGATAAAAATTATATTTTGATACGGTCAAGCACAAATTATATGTTTGAGTAATATGAAATATCAATTAAGACATTACTTTTGATGAATTAATAGATTTTTGAAATAAGTTTTATTTTATTAAAATATTATTATTAAATTATTATTGTTAAATTTCAATGATAATATAGTTTTTATGATGTGAAATGTAATTTTTTTAAGGGTTTGAAAACTGTTATTATAAAAAAATCCAGCATTTCCCAATAAATTTCAATTCGAATTTAAAATTAAAAATTCATATATTTAGAAAATTATTATGAAAAAATTTATATTATATTTGTAATTATCAATTCAAAATTATCCAATGGTTAATTTTTCTTTATTTTCGGAGACAGTTGAATTTTCAAGTAAAAATTAAAAACAATATAAATATACGGTGCATATTATAGCATCATAATAAACCAAAAGTGATGTGATAAATGTTATAAAAGTAATCCATGAAAAAATATATGTTTAACCATTAAATTAATTTTATTTTAAGTTTATTGGATTAATTTCATGAAGCCTTTATGAATCCTCCTAAACCTATATTATATTTTATGGTTTTAAAATCATTTCCTTAAAGACATAACTCACTTCCATATCTGCAAGGGTAATATTTTAGTGATTTAATCCATTTTCATTATAAAATAATTAAAACAATATTTATTTGGAAGAAAACATGGGAAAAACCATTGTAATGCTTGTGGGTTTTATTACTTTATTATATAGAGTCTGAAACCTATATTCAAGAAAGAATAAATAATTCCCCACTCATTTCCTATATAAACTCACCCATTATCCCATTTAACTTCAATAAAAACCCATAGATAATGTACTTAATCTACCAACCTCTATATATAGTCCTCCCAAGGTTCCCACAATCTCTTAAGAAGTCACTCTGAAGCATTTGGAATCACCCTCTTAGTGTGCGAGAATTATCTCTTCTCATTTCTATTCAAGGGATTCTTTGTAATTAGCATATTGAATCTCAATTGATTTTGTTATAATATATTTATAATGATCCTTATAATTCCCAATTGATTTTACAATAATGATGTATCATTTATCCCCTCTCATCATAGTATTTACCTATTCCGTTACCATGCCAAAATTTAGTAAGGGATATCCCACTCTCCTTTTTTATTCAAGCACTTATTTTTTTGTTATGCCTTTTAATTTCCATTTTCTCATGTTGGTATATGATCTTCCAAATACCCATTATAGTGAATTTTATTTTTAAATGATTATAGACACCTTTAAATCTCATTAATCCCTCCCATGAACCTTTATGTCCACCCGTTACCGTGCAGAAAGTTTGTAAGGGATCCTCTCCTCATCTTTATTCAAGCATCTTCATTATCTTATGCCTTTATTCTCTATTTCCTAATAATGGGATATATTTCCCCATATCCCCCTTACTGAACCTATGATTTCTAAATGATTAGATACCCATTTCTCTCTCATTAATCCCTCCCATGAACATTTATACGCAGCTGTTATGTTGTAAAACTTTCACCGTAATTTCCCATGATAAACAATTGTGTAGTAAATACCCATACCAATTACTAATAAAGGGTATTCACCTTTATTAAATTATAATTATTTTATTAGGGACTTAAATTTATTTATTCCACACTACTTGGTCGTGGAATAAAATTTTATTATAAATTATTCCATGTTTTATGATCTATGTGGAACACTTATGCATGTGAAAGAAATAAATTTGATGGATGCACAAAAAATTACATAGTTCTCCAATGCATTGGGTAATTTTTTAGTCTCTTGAGTTTTCAAGAAAGGGATTATGGAGTGAACCTAATCCATCATGGGATGTTTTCCATGATTATGTCTTGGAGTTTATCTATGACATATCTTTATGATTCCATGTTTAAAGTTGTTGTCACATTTTTCGATGTTTCCTTTATGTTATCATGCTATATCATGTCTCATTGTTCATGTTTATGATTTTCACCTATTTTAGGTCGCATTGATATGCCTATTATCTAACATGTAATTATTTCTTAATGTTTTTTCATGTTTATATCCTTACTAGTCTTTATAAATCATCACTTTCTTATATATATCCCCTGGTTATCCCATATAGTTTTAAGTATGATGAACTAATATGAGCATGTTAAAGAAGTTTTCAATAGTGGTGATTTATTACCTATTTTAATTTGTTATGTAATTTACCTACTTTCTAAATATACTAGACTTATTTATAATTTAGGTTTTATTATCTATAATTTTATATAAAAAATCATGAAATAAATTGTAATAAATAGTAGGGTTGTCATAGATCAGGTGTACATTGTGAGACATTAGGGTGTGGTTGGGAATTATGCCCATTTTAGGGACATAGTGGAGATTTATTGGAGTTTTTATATGACCCAATTGGGAAGATCATGACTTGAGTGAGAGGATTAGAGTTTCTATATGATCAGGTGTATCTTATAGGCTAAGATTGTGAGTTGGTTATGTTGTAGGATATTGGGAACACTGTGAGCATTTTTTAGCTATGGATAAAGTTAATGGATAGGGATGAAGAGCCTATGACTGAGAAGAACACACTTCACAAACCACAAACTTTTCAATTTCTCCCGACCTTTCCTCCAATTCATCTTAATACTCCCATACCGATGCCACCTAGATCTTCACTACTCGGCACCTTAGTAAGACCTCCACCTCTACTTGTAGCAGTTTGACCTCAAAAAAATAGGACATCCTCTCCATATGGATCAAGCCCAGTTTCAGTGGTTTCTTATAAGGTAGATCTTTATTGGACCCCTCTTTCCCATATGTTGTCAAGAACCATTTTTTCGATAGACCCCTAGAATCACAGTAATTCTCAAAAGGTGGCTTCCCAATTATTAATGTTTTAGCAGCATCCTATGGGGAAGAATTAGAACACCTAAAATGGACTATAGTTGTGAGATTTGGAATAGAAAAAACCTCTAATTTCGTTGTTTTAGGACTTTGTGAGCCTGAGGGGTCTGGAATTCCCGACCAAGGTGTTAGATCTAAATTGAAAATATTTATGTATTGTCTTGGATTCAATGGAGTATTTTGTGAATTATTAGTGTAAAATCCCCAGATCTATCAGTGATTTTAGGTTTTTAAAAATTTTATGGTCAATGGAGTCTCATGATGGTTGGGATTCCTCTCGAGCTGTGGTGTGGATATCTCTCATAGGTCATCCCATTCTGTTTATCAATGCTTCCATCTTGTGTGGTATTTGAGACTCACTAGGATCCTTTCTCTATGATGATGAGTGTTCTCATTTTCTCAAGGAATAATTGGTGTAAAGGGTTTTCTGTGAGATGGATATCGCTAATACACTCCCATCAATAATTCTCCTTCATGTAAAGGGAATTAAAGATTGGTCTCAGGATCGCATTAATCCCTCACCACTGAGGTGATTCTCTCTCTACCATCCATCTTCACTGGCGGCTTCTAGCTCGCCTGTCTAAGAGATTGGTCAACATAGTGGAAAGGGCACACAGTGCTTATTTTTTGTCCCCTATAGGCATGTCCCTCACTCCTCCTCTTGATACCATCCCTTGGACCCGAGCCCCTCTTGTTTGTCACCTCTTTCCTCCCCCTCTTGTAATAGTGTATTATCACATGCACCTCTCGAGATAACTCGACTTAAAATTTGTGAAGTTTCTACAGAAAATATTGAAATTAAGCCTCAATTGAATTCCCCCACCATCACTACCACAAAATGGGGTAAGGTAGGCATGCCATTTTATCAATGCTAAGCAGAAAGCGCTAATAGGGGGATTTATCATTTCTAGTCTCAGCGCTGATAATTTTTTTAATAATAATTAATATATTATTATTATATTTATATTCAAAAATAATTTTTATTTGTTATATTAAATAAAAATAAGGTGCTTCGTGCTTCCACCCAATTCCCCTCCTGATAATTCCAATGACACTATAAAGGAGGTTATCCATTCCTGAAATCATAAAATTCCCAAATAACATCATGCATGTGGTCGATAATTACACCTTATCTGTCTCTGATGACTTCCTAGTATGGGAGCCTACCCAAAATAGTGTTCTTGACTCTAAATTATTTTACAATCACAACTTCTCAACTTCAGATTCTATTTTTCATTGGTTAAAGAATTTTGATAAGCTCTGAATTAAGCCCTCAAGGCTCAACCTTTTTTGGCGCATTGTGCACAATCGTCTCCCTACTGAGGTATGCCTCCAGACCTTTGGTATCCAACTCTACTCCAAATTTAATTTTTTTCATAAACATAGAGAATACACTAATCATTTATTTTTTTCTTGTGCCACGACTTCCACTCTCTGTAATTTTATCACTAACATGTTTGATTGTAGATGGCTATTCTCTGACTCTATTTGTGTGCAGCTAAAACATTGTGTTGAGCTTTCCACTTCGCAGCAAATCAAGAATCTTTTACTGACTACTGTGGTCGAGCTCCTCCACATCATATGGTGTGATCGAAAATCTATTATTCATAGAAAATCATCATTAAAGCTTAATGCAGGTTAGATGAGAATTCTCATTTCCATTAAGGATGTTGCCTCACTACAAAAAGCTCATTGTGACAACTCGGTTGGAGACTTTGTGATTCTTCGTTGTCTATAGATTGAGGGTCTTTACAGACAACTGAGACACACTTTGGAGGTGTTCTGGCAAGCCCCATTGCCCGGATGGATCAAGATCAATGTTGATGGAGCCTCTAAAGGGAATCTGGGACCTGCTGGATGTGGTACCATCTTCAGAGACTGGCTTGGACATTGTTATGGCTGCTTCTACGGCGGCTGTGGGATTTCCTTTTCTCTTGAAGTTGAGATGGAGGTTGTGATTAATATTGTCAATTTTTCTAAATAAAAGAGCTAGAACAACATCTGGATTGAAAGTGATTCGACCACCATTGTCCAAGTTATATGTAGTGGTTCGGTTCGCCTTGCCTGGTCTCTGACTACCCGTTGGATGAATTGCCTATCTTTGGTCTTGGAAATAAGATACATCGCCACACATGCCTACCGAGAAGCAAACATGGTTGCTGATGGTCTGTCCAACAAAGGGATCAACCAAAGCAGTACTTGGCGGGATGAGTTTCCGGTTTATTTACTTCACATTTATGAAAAAGATTGTAATAAGATCCCCTTATTCAGAATTTTGTAGTTTTTTTCTCTATTTAATAAATTAGGTCTTGGTATTTGACCAAGACTTTACCTTTAAAAAAATTAAAAAAATATATTATGTTTTTAAAAAAAGTATAAGATTATAATTAAATATATATATGTATTTCTAATGAATTTGGTCAATTAATATATTGATCATGCGTGCATATATGTTATGTATCATCATGAAAGTTCATTTATATATTACACTATTTTTATTATTCATGTTGTCCATTGATGACTCATTTTTTATAATTTATATTTTACTAGGGGTATTTGATTAATTCATGTCACCCATATTTATACTATATTATGTTCTCAATATGTATAAAATTACATTAAATATATTTAAATAATAAATATATTTATTATATTTATAATTATTTTATATATAAATACTTTTTAAATATATTTATTTGTAATTATAATTACAACTATATATATATTTAAATAATTATAAAATTATAATAAATAAATATATTATAATTTTATAAATGTATATACATATATGAATATATTTATAAATACATTAAAAAATTATAAAAATATTTATTTATAGTTATAATTATAATAATAAATAAATATATTTATGTAAAAAATTATAAAATTATAAAAAATAAATTTATTATACTACTTATAAAGTTATAAATATATAATTAAATAAATATATTTATAAATATATATGCATATTTCTAATTTTAATTCCAAAATAAATATAGATATATTTAAATAATTAAAAAATTATAATAAATATATTAATTATATATATTTATATACAAATATCTATAAATACATACAAATAGTTATCAATATAATTCTAAATAAATGTAGATATATTTAAGTAATTAAAAAAATATAATAAATATATTAATTATATATATTTATAAAATGATAAATATATTTGTTATAATTTTAAAATTATTTATATTTTTTTAATTACAACTATAAATAATTTATATATTATAATTTTTAATTAAAAATACATAAAAATTTAGTCATTAGTTATAAATATAAATAGATATATATTTATTTAAATAATTATTAATTCAGAAAAAAATATATTTATTATTTTAATATATAATTTTATATATAATTAAATAAATATATAGAAATATTAAGAAATAAATACAAATACTTATATTTATAGTTATAAATAAATACACATTTATTTAAATAATTATAAAATTATAATAAATATCTTAAATTTAAATATTAATAAAATTATAAATATTATAAATATTAATTTTTTATAATTTTATAATTATTTAATAAATAGATATATACATATATATTCATTTGTAATTAAAATTAAAAATAAATATGTATTCCTATAAATAATTATAAAATTAGAAGAAATATAGTTATATACATTTATAATCTTATAAATATATATAATTAATATATTTATTATATATATTTCTAAGATTATTAATATAATAAGTATATTTTTTATAATATTATAATTATTTAAATTATAATTTTATAAATACAAATATATATTTATCATGTATATAATAATTGAAATAAATTATTAACATTATATCTTTCTCAGCGCTAAAAAAACACTGATAAAGGCATCTTTTATTAGCCCTTTTTATTTTAACGCTGATAAAAATACCTATATCGGCATTTTTTAGCTAGCGTTGATAAAAGGTTCATCGGGTTTTATAAAAAACCCTAACTTCCTCCTCCTTCCTTGAACCCCTCAATCTCTCGTGGAAGTTGATCACTACTATTGCGCCTCCTCGTCCTCTCCCGCCACCTCTCCTCTACCACAAACCACACCTCCATTGTGCATCTCTCCTCCACTGTGAACTAAACTATTGTGCACCTCCTCTCCACCTTATAACACCTCTGTCGTATGTGAACCAGACCACTTTGCGCCTCTCCTCCGTCATGCGCCACACCTCCGCCTCACGCCACACCTCTGTCATGCGCCTCTCATTCACCATACGCCTCTCCTTTGTCGGGAGTCTTTCCTACGTCAGAGGACTCCTCCACTGTGCGCCTCTCCTCCACCACGAACACACCTCTGTCGCGCACTGAACGACACCTCCACAATGATTTTCCTACTCTTTATCTTTGTTTGATGGTGATGTTGTGAATTGTACGGGCTAAACTCCCTACTGAAAATTGTGGCTGTTGGTGGTCCTTGTTTTCACACTAAGTGAATTGCATGTTGGTTGGTTTTTTAAAATACATTGGTGTTCCTTGTTTGTGCACTAAATTAATTTTATGTTGGTTAGTTTTGGAATGGGATTTGATTGTTATTGAACTTTGGTGTTTTTTTATTATCAATTTATGAATCTTATATATATTAATTTGATTTAGTAATATGTAATGATATCTTATATGATTTTTAGACACCATGTTATGTTTTTTTGATATATTTATATTGGAATTTGATTCATTTATTATTTAAAGGAGTTGTTCATTAAGATTTGAATTGTTTTTGGTCTCCAAAAAAAGATTTTATGTGTTCAAATTGGGTGGAATATTTAAGGATCATTTGGTAAATTCATAAAAAAAATTCATGTTTTGGTTATCAATGAATTATCAAAGGCCCGATTGATACTTTATAAAAAACATTTTTGATTTGAAAATTTTTTCACTATATTGTATTTGGATTTTTATGGTTATATAAAGTGGGTTGATTTTCTTTTGGAATGTTTTATACATGAGAAAAAGGGGTTTGTTTCAGTGAAGGGTGTTTAAAGGTGATATGAATAGTTTTTTTATGTCATTTAGATTTTATGTGATTGACTTCATGATTGATTTTGATATCCTCTATTTCATTTATCATGAGAACCTCAGTTACTTAGGTGGGGCCTTGGACATGTACTTTATCGACATTGATCTGCTCTACCTAGTATGATATTACATCCCCGCACTTACTAGGAATCAATATGCTCTCCCTAGATATGGATCAAAACACTTCACTTTCTTGGCATTGATACATTCTCACTAAGTACCACTGTTTCCCCAAAACCTCAACCAATCATACTCCTTGATCCCTCCCTATACTACACATCCACCTTTAATGCTCAACATCATTGAGGCATATTCTTGTTCCCTCTTGGATCCAGATTCTCTTGGACACACCTTTTAAAAAAATTCGAATGATTTCATCTCATTGTTTCACATTCTACTGAACACCTCACTTCTGAATAATTCAAAATCAACGCAACTTTTTAACTCTCCAATATTATGAAGGCCATTTCCCCCTAAAATTTTAATCCTTCACCATTTAATATCAATCCAAAACATACCCATTTCAATGGCGCCATCACTTTGTTACTAGTGTAATTCTACTAAATCTTAGAAAACCACTTCACTAGAGGAAACCCAGTAGTCTTTTAACCAAGAATTTTTATCAAGTCTTGATAAAATAATTACTTTATGTTTGTCGAGTGTCGCCTTTTCATTCTAATTTTTATTTATTTTTGATAATTAATTCAACCCGTCAATATTTATTCTCTAATAAATTTGTTAAGTGTTTCAGATTTAGTACGTCAAATTATTTATTTTATATGTGAATAAATAGTGATTTTATTCTTATGGTGTTTATTAAGTTGGGAAGATATGAATATTGTCTTCATTTCATCTATTTATGTCAAAATCTAATTCAATTATTTCTATGGTGCAAAAATTCATCGAAGCTGTTGCAAGTTGTTCAATTGATATTGTAGTTTTCAGGTTAAAGTCAATTCAACATTATGATGATATCGAAAGCTACAATGAATGGATTCCCCAGATTATTATACCATTGGATATATAAAACGTTTATCTTAACTTAATTATTTTACAAGTAAGTCTAAAAAGGAATTTTTGATACTATAAAAAATTATTGAAGTTTCTCAAGCAGTTTTTCAACTATACAGTGAAAAAATTTAAAAACCTATAGTATTTATTTTTTTGTAAGTTCTATAGATTCCAGTATCACTCAAAACATAGGGAGATGGAAATAAAATAATTTTATCTTGATTTTATCATTTTTCATCAAAGGCTGAAAACGTTGTTTGGATGGTCAATAAATTCACCGAATATTGGGAATGTAGTTTTCTGGATACAGTTTTCCAGAATGTTATTGCTTCAGTTTTTTGATGTCATAGAGAGATGTTGAAGTCATATTTATTCAATTATTTAATTGTTTGAAAGATCTTTATATTTAATAAAAATAATTCTTGCGGGAGTAAGTCTGAATCAGATGATAAAGGGCTCAAAAAATTCAACGAAGTATGAAGTTAAGTTGTTTACATTTTCTGAAAACACTGTTCATACCCTACATTGATAAACAGAACATAAGGAATCAACCATATGCTATGATGAAAAAATCATGTATAGATCAAAAACATTACATTGTTGTCTGAATTTACTATTTTCAACCCTATTTTTGGGAAAGATGAACATATGGTTAATCAATGTTACATTCAATATTTTATGCTAACAAGGATGAATGTATGGATCATCATCCTTACATTACTTTTTATTCCCTATGTTATGTGTAGATTAAAGTATGGATAAGAAACCATGTGTTACGTAGTTGAACCCTATATTTAATATTTTTTCACTACATGAAGGAACCCTATGTTTGATTGGTCAATGAAGGAGTTTTATTTAAATATATTATCCTTGATTTCTGAAACCATCTCGATGGAAGTATATATCATTATAAAGTTGTTTTACAACCAATTCAAAGGCTCTCATGGAATGGACTTAATAATTCCTATTTATAAGTGACGTTATAATTCTCTTTGAATGATTTTATTTCAAATATTCATGATTAATTATGTTGTTATTTTCCAGGAACTGTTTCAACTATATTTAAAGTGGTTTGAATGGATTTAAATGGGAGTTTTAAACTATTCAAATCTTCTATTATTATGGAGATATTATTGGAGGATTTATTAAAATTATTTTGAATGCATTTATCAGAGATTTATTCTATATAAATAAATAGTCAATAGTGTTATGATATTCTTGGGGATATTTATGAAGGCTATTAACTATATTTATTTTGAGTATCTTAAGGAAGAGGAATGATGTTAGAACTATTGGATATTTATTCTCTATATATATCTCTCTTTAGAAGGAAAATAATATACATAATGAAGAAAAGTGGATATGTGAATACTATGTTAAAAATAAGGTGCTAAAAATATTCATACAAATGCTCGATGATTTCTAAGAGAGAAATTATTCTTTGTACTTCATATTCTCTCACTATGTAAAGATGAAGGAATCCTATACAAACATTATCTGATCTATTTGGTGCTATTTAAAGATGAAGAATCCTGCTCGATATTAAAGATTATTTTTGCTGCTGTTGTTGTACATTATTGAAGATCATCTACATCTATTAGTTGTTGCTATAACTGTGAGCTAAACCTTTTAACAACAAACTTCATCTCATATATTTTTTTTGAGTATTGGATACTCAGACTCAGTCATGGTGGAGTGCTAGCTTCTCGGACTAAGCTGTGGATATTCTAGTTCCCTGTAAAAGAACTAAAAGGCCCTATAAAAGCCTTGTAAGGTGTCAACTACCTATACTCAGTTGTATATGGTCTTATGATAAGAGGACCAACTAGTTAAAATCACTAAGCTCATGAAGTAGAGCATTGGTGGAGTGGACTTGGGAATTTCTGTGCCCCAAACCACTATACATCCTTGTGTTCTATTCCTTTATTTATTTTTGTTGCACGTTCGACTTTAAGAGAGAAGGAAAGGATCACTTCATTTCAAGAGGTATGTTTTAATTTTGTCAATATTTTTAAATGGACACAATTTACCCCATATTATTTCATCATCATAGACATCCAGACCTAACAATGTTATGTAACCAATATTTAATACCTATTTTTGGTAACTGATAGTAGATTAATAAAAAGAGTTGATACCACTAGTTGGATTTGGTACAAATCAACAATCCTAATGTTAAACCCCCAAAACATAAATTAGACCCCTAAAAATTACATATAGTGGAAGAAATTATAGAACATACTTGAATTAAAACAAATCACCAAACCTCATATACCATAACATAGAATTAAATCTACCACTAAATCACTGCATCAGATCTCTACCTTCTTGTTCTAGTAACCTCATTGTTTTGAAAATACCTCCCCTATAGGAAAATGAGAAATAAATGATAAACACATTACATAAATGGAATAAGCACACCACATGAAATTTATGTTATTTGGATTCCAATCCTACTTCATAGGAAAATACATTGATATTTTTATTAAGGGATAAATTGAGTTATAAGGGAAATATATCTTTTTCTTAGAACTACCTATCCAAATCTACATGAGACAATTTTTGGACACCCTAGTAAAATAATCATAACATTACATGTAATAAATCCTTCCACCCATAATCACTTTATGGTGAATCCCCTCAAAGGGAAAAATGGTATAATTCAAATGATTTTCAAATCATATTTTCTTCTTAGAAAAATTTTATATCTAAATATATAAATTATTATTTTATTAAAACTTTAAAAAATTGTATGAATGAATTATTAACTATTGATATTCAATGTTATGAAGTGGTTGTGACATTTAGGTTTATGCATCTATCAATGTTACCCAAACTAGATTTTCTTTATGAAATTTTATTTAAATGGTTTTAGATTATTTTGGGACTTGATGTTGTTAACCTCATGAATGAGTTTTAGAGAGGTAATAATTTTCTTGAGACTTATAATGATACTATCATCACTTTGATTCTAGAGGTTATTGATATGAGTTCACTTAAAAATTTTAGAATGTCTTGTCTTTTTAATGTCATTTATAAAGTCTTTTTGAAGATTTTTGAAAATAGACTATAGAAAATCATACCATCTATTAGTTTAGTACCATATTTTATTTATTATTTTGACATGATAGATGATATACTTAAAAGTATCAGGAAAGAAACATAGTTTATTCAAGTGATGAGTGGCATAGGAAAATTCTTTGTTTGAAAAGAATGATACTTGAGAAATTTTTGATTATGTAATGAGTTAATGATAATATATTTTATTAGGTGTGTTTATAAAGGATGTAACCA
The DNA here is from genome assembly GCA_963277665.1 of Viscum album. Lineage (NCBI taxonomy): Eukaryota > Viridiplantae > Streptophyta > Magnoliopsida > Santalales > Viscaceae > Viscum > Viscum album. Next base: position 169,033,630 of record OY728148.1, read on the forward strand.
ATAATACTTCATTTGAAAGACATATACATTGTTCTTGGGGTTTACAACCAATTTATTTGGTCTGAACCATAGATAATTGGGATAATACAATGTTTTTAGTAAACTGGAACACAAGTGTTTCATGGTTGTGAGTGTGGTCACTGAATATGGAACATATCCGTTGGGAATCTGGTGTTGTGGTGAAGGATAATTGATATAATTGGAAAATGTAACCATGGATAAGGGATATCTAATGGCAGGGAGTACAATATCAAATTCTTATGGAAATTATTATTATTACACCTACCTTTGGAATAATGTGATGGAATCATACAACATTGATTGATTTGGGATGAATTGAGGTGTTTTCTATGTATCTTTTATAAATCGTCTCTATTGGGATATATGTCTTTGTGAAAATTCCTAAGGATATTTTAAAATGATTCAAGTGTTTTGAAATGTTTCTTATAGGGATGTCGATCATTTTAAATGATTAAGATTTTTGGGTCATGAAGTTGTCTTGAATGCTTTAAAAAAAGGAATTGTGGTTTTGTGAAAGAATGTTTGGTACTGATTGATTTATTTTAAAAAGGGAGTGTTATTTTAAAGAGTAATTTGTGTAAATGATTGGTTTTTTTAGTGGGATTTCAAGTTTCATTTTTTAAATAGTTTTCAAAGGACATTTGAACTATAGTTTTTTCATAATATTTTAAGTTTATAGTTTTATAGAATTAGGAAAACCACTACATTATATCAATATTTTGTGTATTTATTTTGTTAAATACTAATATCACCGAATCAAATAGGATAGATATGAATAAATACTAGATGGATTCCAATTATTTGACAAGAGAGTATAAAGACGGAGTGAAAGAGTTCATCAAGTTTCCCAAAGATCATGCATATGACCCTTATCAAATCATTTGTCAGTGTTTAAACTATTTCTATTCAAGACAAGTTAGTCCAGAGGATTTGGAAGAACATTTTATCAGTCATAGAATAGATCAAAGTCATAAATATTGGAATAAATACATGGAAAAAGAGAATATAGGCAGTGGCTAGGATAACAATGCATTTTATAGATTATCGGATATGATTACAAGTGTGGATAGTGAGGAAGACCATATCAAGGATGTGATTATAGATGTGAATGATGATGAAGATATTATTGAGGAAATGATAATGAAATTTGAAGATGAACTTCGTGATATTCCAAAATTGTTTGAGCAGTTAAATATTTGTTCAAAGATTCCTTTATATGGTGGTTGCACTGAATGTACAGCATTGTCATCTTTACTGAAGCCATATAATTTGAAAGCAAGAAAAGGATGAAGTGATTCTATTTTTACATATTTATTTTCTCTCTTGAATGACATGATCCCAAAAGATAATAAGCTCCCAAGACGAATGTATAAAGATAAACAAATGCTATGTTTGATGAGTATGATCTATGAATGAATATATTCCTACCTGAATGACTATATATTATTTCTAAAGGACCAAAAATCACTTAGAGAATAACCAAAATGTGGGGCTTCCCGATACAAGAAAGAAAAATCCGGTCATATAAAATTTGTATGGTACTTTCCAATCATTCCAAGGTTTAGGTGTCTATATGGAAGTGATGATACCATAGGGAAATTGACATTTCATGTAGAAAAAATAAATAAAGATGGGAAACTATGTCACTCGACAAGCTGTCCTCAGTGGAAGAGAATTGATTACGAGTATCCTGATTTTGAAAATGATCTGAGAAACCTTCGTCTTGCGTTATATACGGATGGAGTGAATCCTTTTAGTTTTCAAATAAGCACTGATATTACATGGAAATTTATGTTGGTAAATTATAAATTTCCACCGTGGTTATACAAGAAATGAAAACACATCATGCTATCTATGATTATATCAGGAGATAAACAACTGGGTAATGATATTGATGTTTATTTGGCTCCATTGATCAAGGATTTAAAATTATTTTGGGATTCAGATGTTACATTGTATGATGCTTTTAGAAATGAAGATTTCACATTGAGATCTATGATGTACAGGATTATAAACAACTATTATACTTATGGAAATTTTTCAGGATATGTCATTAAAGGAATTCATAAGTGTCCCATCCACAAACAAGGTACACAATCAATTATGTTAAAACATTCATCGAAAACTGTGTTTATAGGATATTACATATTTCTACCCCGAAAATATAAATACCAATCTTGGAATTAATCATTCAATGGAAGTTTAGAAGAACATACAACACTGTATCCATTAATAGGTGATCAACCATTTGAGAAAGTAAAAGATGTGGACACTGCTTTTGGTAAACCATTTTCAAAAACCATATGAAAACTAGTTGGAAGAAGAAGTAATTTTTTTTTGAATTACCATACTAGAATTATATGTACATCATATACTTTATTGATTTTATCAATTTTGAAAAAAATGTATGTGAAAGTGTCATCGAAACAATTCTAAATGCACCTGGAAAAACAAAAGATGGAATTAAGGCTAGATTGGACATGACTGACATGGGAATATGAGAATAGTTGGTGCTGGTGAAGGATGAAAAGTGAACTTTTCTTCCTCCAATTGCTTACACTCTTTCTAAGAGGAATAGATATTAGTTTTGAAACTTCTTGAATGACATACATGTTCCAGAGGGGTATTTATCAAATATCAAGAACATAGTTTCAATGACCAATTGAAAGTTAAAAGGTTTGAAATCACATGAATACCAAGTTTTGATGCAAGATATAATTTCTATAGATTTACATCACATTTTTCTCAAGAATGCCCATTATACATTAACAAATATCTGTTTCTTCTTCAAATCTATATGAAGTAAAGTCATAGACCTGAAAAAAATTTCGAGTATGGAAAGAGAAATTGAAATCATTTTATGTGAATTGGAAATATTATTTCTACCAAAATTTTTTAATATGATAGTTCATTCAATGGTTCACTTAGTGAGATATATTTAGCTATGTGGTCCTATACACAATAGATGGATGTACCCTATTGAATTATATATGAATATTTTGAAAGGCTATGTCAAAAATAGAAGTCAGCTAAAGGGTTGTATTGTAGAGTGATACATTATTGAGGAAGAAGTTGAATTCTGTAACGAATACCTATCCAGTGTGGAAATAATTGGTCTACCAAAATCTTGTCACATTGGGTGACTTGAGGGTGAAGGAATTTTTGGAAGAGAGGTTTTCACAATCAATGTTAAATATTAAGAGTATGCCCACCTTTACATTTTGAATAAAAGTTTGAAGTTTGACCCATATTTCACAACCCATAAAGAAATTATTTGGAATTTGAATCCATAAAGGGATGAAAAATGGATATCAAATATACATAATAGACAGTTTATAGGATGGTTTTGGGACCATATATTTAAGGAGTCATTGGAAAATCTAGACTCAATTTCAAAACGACTTCAATGGCTAGCCAAAGGACCAAGTGTGTATGTATTATCTGATAATGCTTATGTAATTAATGGTTATACATTCTATACTAATGAACATTATGAATATAGTACCATAGAGAATAGTGGAGTTACATTTCTGGTTGAAGTGATGCATGTTTTTGGTGCTAAGGACATAAATCCAATTTATACGAATATGTCATACTTTAACATCATCAAAAAATATGGGAGTTAAATTATACGAACATCCAAGTGATGATTTTTAATACAATTGGGTTGATAACAGAATTGTTGTTAAAATAGATGAGTTGGGATTCATGAAAGTTGATTTCAGTAAGGAACGTTAAAAAGATGAACCGTTTATAATGGCATCATAGGCAGTACAAGTATTTTATGTTACAGATCTTGCAAACTGAAAGTGGTCAATTGTTATGTTATTGACCAAAACCATTGAAGGGTTAGATGAAAATTCAATGGAGTATGACCCTTTCATTGGGTCATTATAATTATTTTGTAGTGGTCCTAATGTAGTCGAAATTTTTTATGTTAGAGGAGACCACAATGAAGGGATTTGGATAGTTGATAGAGGGGTTAAATCCCTTTAGCCTTTTAAAAAAAGCAAGTCCAACAATCAGGTTATATTTTTTTGGTAATATATAATGTGTTACCTTATGGTATTATTTTTTCGCTGCTGATTTTATGTAACATAAATAAAATGTTAAACCACTTCTACAGATAATGACTTATTCACATGATGATGCTCCGTATTCCATGTCACAATAGGTCTCTCAATCTACTACTGATCATAGTGCAGAGGACCAACAGGTTTTTCAACCTGTTGTTGTTGTTGCTCCCTGTGCAGAGGTACAACCACCATCTGCACATGTTGATGCTAGTTCTCTAGAGGAACATATTGATGATGTTGAAAATGAGGAAGTGGTAGGAAAAGAAACACCGGTGGTGCAAAAAAATGAGTGCCTTAATTTGGCGGTGTTAGCAAAAAACATTTATTAAAAAGTGAAAGGCATAAAATACAAGGTCAGATGGAATAAGAGGGTCCAACATGTTAACCCCAACAATCTCATGTCCAGTAGTTACATTGGAATCATCACTCGGTAACATGTGCTGATTGATTTACATTCGTGGCACCATGTTATCACCGGGCTTAAGACACTGATAGAGGGAGATATTATGGTAACATTATGATATAATTTATTTAATTTTCTAAAAAATAAAGTAACGAAACATTGACTCACTCTTCATCATCCCTTGTATAGTTCAATTATAGTGGTTGAATCACACACAGACTATGTATTAAGGGTTATTGAAAGGATTCACAGAGGATTTCTCATAATTTTAACAAGATGTTATCTTAAAGATATTAAAGGGATAATAAACCCACACCCACATCCTATTCATGCACACTTGATAACCCAAAGAGCACGAGATGTGTGTACTAGCTGTCGTGTGGAATAGTCTTTTCAGGTACATTGTGTTTGGTAATACATCGTTTGACGATATGTGTATTCATCACTTTTATTGACAATTGTTTATTTATAAAACAACAACTGAGTGATGAAAATAAATAACAAGCAACAAAACCAGCGTACCCCTACCATAAAGCAAGAATGGGGTATTCTTCACTTGAAAAAAAATTGGTATGTATTTTAAATCTACTGTAATACTTTTATGTGACATAAGAAACACCATAACTATGTTCCTCTAATTATATGCAGATTGATGGATCCAAATCCAAAGTCACTTCCATCTCATGCCATGTGCTATGGAAGGAGGTGTGTGTAAATAAAAATGGGATATTAATAGATTAAAACAAACAAAAATTATGGAAAACATGTATAAGTATGACATAATAAATATTTGTTTTTATTTAAATTTAAATTAAATAACAATGATTACTTATTTTCCTATATTTTCTATCTAAAATAGTTATAGGAATCAGTAACATCCAAACCAGATGTATACATACTTTCAGTTTTCTTGAAGCAGGTAGAAAATTATGGTCGTGTCAGAGGTGTGGGTTTTGGGGTGAAACCCCCAACATTTTTTGAGAGAAAAAAGAGGAGGATCAATGTGAAGAAATAAAAATGATGAGATAAATAATAAGTATCCTCGAAGAACATATTAAATTACAGAGAGAGTTCATGGAAAATATGATGGTGGGGGGGGGGATAAGAAACAACTCAAGAACAACCAGTGCATAAAGATCCTAACCCACCCCCGCCAGCTTTAAGGTGAGCCACTCCCCTCAAAAACCTATCTTATATTAGGTAATAAATGTTATAATAATTGTTTCTATGAATTTTGAATCAGATAGACACTAATACCTATCTTGTACTGATATTGTACAGGGAGAAAATGATTGTGATTTATATCTATAAATACTCACCCATCACCATGTACCAAGGGTTATGGTGTGAAATATTTGGAATGCCATACTAAATAAAATATCAAGTCCAACAGGTCATTTCAAAGTGTTGATTAACATATCCCATGAGCCGAGCACCGAGCTACCTATTCCAATTGATGATGAAGATATTTATAAGGTTGAAACAAGCTCTTGGAACATTTATCACATGACCTTCACAGCTTGTAATAAACATATCAACAAGGAGGTATTCATTTCCAAAAAAAATTCATGATAAACCATTAACATTTAGTGAAAAAAGGTTTGAACTGATGAATGTTATTATAGAGAGACAGAGATAAGGGGGTGAAAATAAATAACAACTCAAAACCATCTCAAGGATCAACCAACTGATCGAAACGATCTATTGAAAGAACATTAAACCCACCCATTCTATATCCACATTTATTATCATTGAAAGCTCATGATAATACAAAGTTGACAGATGGTGGGGTTCAGACAATTATTTTTTATGAAAATATGTACAAAGGGGAAGATCGATATTTAATTAGTGTTGAAAATGTAGGTGGAATCCTAGAGTATGATTGGCTAGAAGGATTAGTTGTAAATTTATACATGAGGTATGTTTTCATAATTTTATTTTCCAAAAGATAATATACTATGATAATTATGAATAAATATATTTTATATTTTTGTAGATGTATATATGAAAAAAATTGAAGGGTTTTCCCCATAAACAAAAATTTAGACTCATTAGTCCTCACGTCACCTCTACAGAACCAAAAGAAATAGAATCTGAGAAAGGGTGTGAAATAGTGGCAGACCTTCTCAACTTGTTTAATAGAAAAATTACAGATGACTAAATCCTATTAATACCAATGATGCGGGGGTAAAACTCTATAATTTAATCATATCAATTATATTTTAATTAATTTCATTAATTATTCCTTTTTGTATTTTTAGGCAACATTGGTTGCTCATTGTGGTCAATTTGGATACTCCAAAGATTTATTTCTCAGATTCAATGCATGGATATCTAAAAAATAGACCACACATGATGGTTTTTGTCAATTTTTAATATACTACATCCAACATTTTAGAACTAAACATATATTTATATAATTTATATTATCTTTTAATAAGGATTTTGTTATGATATGGCGGTGTGTGAATATCGTCTATATCATGGAATGAGGCTAGGGGAAAAGGAAAAAAACATCACAAGTACTATGACTAGTTACAAATTAGGGTATATATAATAATATTTCACAATCCAAACACATATAAAAAAATTACTTATTTTTCTCAATTTTTCTGTAGTGGATGAAACAAAAAAATGATAAAGACTATTGTTATTATGTTTGTAAATTTATTAAAGATATTGTATTCCATGAACAAATCAGCATCCCTAAAGAGGTATTTTTTAATATAATTCCTATTTCATTTAAAATATTTATTAATTCTTTTTTTGTTTATATTTTTTCAGTACTACCATGATTGTTGAAAAGACTCCTATTCACAATATGAGATAGATTTTTTTAGAAACAAATGGTTAAAATACCTGACGGAAGAATGTACAGAAATAGTATGAATATGTGATAAGTTTTACTTGAAGTGTCTATTTTTATTTAAATTTTTTATTTTTTAGTAAAAAGAACAAGTACCATATTGAAAACTAATCAAATGCATTAGGATTGTTTTGATACTTTAAGACAATTACACATAAGTCATTTGTGATGTTTAGGAATCAAACACACCTAAATAGAACCCATGTTGTGACCATTATGGATTTAAGTGTGTATTTTTACAATAAATTAACAATAAATTTAGCAAAAAGAACAAGTGAGATACTAAAAACCAAGATAACGCATTTGGATTATTTGATACTTTAAGAAAATGATCCATTAGTCATTTGTGGAATATAGGAATCAACCAAACCTCAATCAAATTAATGGTGTGACCGATATGAATAAAAGTGTCCATTATCCATTCAAAATTGACATTTTAGCTCAAAACACGTCACTCACTAGAAACCAAGAAAACTCTCTATGATTGGATTCATAATGTAGGACAACGATTCATAAGTTCTTTGTGATGTGTATGAAGTAGTCTCATGTCAAACTGATGCATGATTCGACTGGTATGACTCAAAATACGTATTTCCAGTTTGAAATGATATTTCAGTAAAAAACACAACTGACATACTAAAAACTGAGTAAACACATTCAGATTGTTTTGATACTTTAGGAAAATAATACTCATTTGTGACGTGTAAGAAAGAACCAAACCTTAATCAAATGCACTTTGTAACTGGTATGACTCAAAGTGTCTCTTTTTATTTATAATTGACATTAATTTTGGTAAAAAAACAAAACTAGGACACTAAAAACTGAGAAAATGCATTCAGATTGTTCTGATAATTTAGGAAAATGACCCATGAGTAATTTTTGATGGGTATAAATCAACCCCACCTCAATACAATGCAGAATGTGACCAGTGTAAATCCAAATGTGTCTATATAAAATTGAGATTAATTTAAGTTAAAAGAACAACTGACATACTGAAAAATGATTAAATAAATTAACATTGTTTTGATAATTTAGGAAAATGATACATGAGTCCTTTGTGATGTGAAAGAATCAACCACACCTAAACCTGATGTATGGTGTGACTGGTATGAAAAAAAGTGTCTATTATCAGTTTGAAATTTACATTTTTGCTCAAAACATGTCACTCACTAAAAAACAAGAAAACACTTTATGATTGTCTTCATAATTTAGGATAGTGATTCTTAAGTCCTTTCTGACATGTGTGAAGTAGTCTCACATTAAATCGATGCATGATGTGACCAGTATGACTCAAAAAATTTGTTTATAGTTTGAAATGATATTTTACTAAAGAAACACAACTGACATTCTGGAAATTGAGAAAACGTAATTGTATTGGTTTGATACCTTGTAACAAAGATCCATAAGTCATTTTTGATGTGTAGGAATTAACCAGGCCTCAAACTAATGATTGATGTGACCAATATAAATCCAAATGTGTTTTTATTTAAAATTGACATTAATTTAAGTAAAAAAGAAAAAGTGACACATTAAAACTAAAAAAACACATTCAAATTGTTTGATACATTAGAACAATGATCCATGAGTCATTTGTGATGAGTATGAATCAATCGCACCTCAATCTGATGCACGGTGTGACCAGTATGACTAAAAGTGTCCATTATTAGTTTAAAATTAACTTTTTAGCTCAAAATTTTTCACTCACTAAAGACCAAGAAAACTCCCTATGATTATATTAATAATTTATTAGAGAGATTCTTAATTCCTTTATGACATGTATATAGTAGTCTCACTTCAAAATGATGCACGATACGACCGGTAGGACTTAAAATGGGTGTTTCCAGTTTGAAATGAGATTTTAGTAAAAAAACACAACTTTCATCGAAAAAACCGAGAAAAACCATTCATATTATTTTGATGCTTTATAAAAACAATCCATGAGTCAGTTGTGATGTGTATAAATCAACCACACCTCAATCCTATGAATGATGTGACTGTTATAAATCTAAATATGTCATTTAAATTTGATATTAATTTTAGTAAAAAAACAAGGGACATACTCAAAACCAAGAAAACCCATTCAGATTGTTTCTATATTTTAGGACAATGGTCCATAACTCATTTATGATATGTAGGAATCAATCCCACCTCAGTATGATGTATAGTGTGAGCTATATAACTCCAAATGTGTCTTTTTTTATTAAAAATTGAAATTTTATTAACATATTCTTTCAATTTAATGTTCAATTTCTTTCTTTATAGTATTACTAAGATAATATTTTTTTTCTTATATAGGTGAAACCTTTTTTTTTGAGTTGGGATGATTTGTTCTGGAACTAATACCATGGGAAGACATTTTTGAGAGGGGATCATGGATGTCAATTGATGAAATATTTATGTTTTTAACTATTTGTTGGATAATTTTAAATGTAATTATATAAAACATGGTTAGAAATGTATATAGAATTTTTTTCCAAACCCTTTTATGCACTTCCTTTTTCTTGTGTGTGCTATTGTGTGCGCTTCTTTGTTCTTATGTGCACTGTGCATGTGCTATTTTCTGTAGGTGGTGTGTGTGTGTTATGAATGTGCTACTAGTGGGTATGCTGTTTATATGTATAGGTGCTTCTGGTGGGTGTGTTTTTATATAAATAGCACATCACAGACAGCTAGGCCTTTATTAGCTCTATTTCGAGTGCTAATAAAACTTTTCATTTATTTGCGCTAAAATTGCGCTGATGGGGGGGGGATTTATCAGTGTTTTTTAGTTTGGCTAAAGGAAACCCTTTATTAGCACTTTTTTTAGCACTATTAAAGGGGACCTCCCTTTATCTTCGTAGAGATTAACAGTGCTTTTCTAGTACTATTAAAAGCATTTTCTAGCGCTGATAAAATAACTCTCTGTAGTAGTGCATCTTATCAGGTGGATAGCGCCCCCACCCCAAGTTTGGCATGTAGTTCCCCATCAACTATTCAGAGTGGTATTTCATAGGATGTAGAGAATCAAGACTGTATGGAATATCCATAGGAGTCTTCTCTATTTCTTTATTATGGATTCTACAGAAAAGCGCAGTCCAAAATAAAGGTGGATTAATCATCATCTTAGATCATTTGTGGTTGTTTGTTTGGGGCCAAATCCAGACTGAGATTCTGGTGATGACATCATTTCTGATTTTTAAAGCTTGTATATTGGGATCTCAGGTAAAAAAATATTTCCTATATAATGAACTTCATAATAATTATGTATCCCTTTTTTAATTCTAGATCAAAAAAAAATCTTCAAATATCATGGATTATGTGTACATAATAATGGCGTATAATTTCTTACATGCTAACCCCCAAAATCATCACACTTGAATATATTGGAAGGCTAAAATATTATTGGATTTGATTGTTGTAGAATACCTATTTATGACCACTAAAATCGCTGTAGGAGTTCACTATATTTTCATATCCTTTGTATACCCCAAATATGATACTTAGGCTTGGGAGTCTCTATGGAATGGTTAGGACCCATTTAACCTAGAAGACACTCTATGGTTGTTGGTGTCAATTTCCACATTGTCACGGGCTTAGAGGAAAATAAAGGAAGAGGGTAATTTTCTTGGAAATCGAGTCAAAAGTGTGTTTCTTTTATGTCCTCTAATGAGATTATGTACATGGGCTATGTAGGGGGTCAGTTTACTTGGTGTAATAACCAGAGTGGGGGTAATCAGACTTGGTTTCATCACGGTTGGTTCTCGGAGAATGTTCATGCCATATATTCTTCTCTAGACATTAAGTTCCCCCATATTTCTCACAGCTTATTAGATAACTTTCCTTTACATTTTGTGTTGAATCCCAGGAATTGTAGATGTGAATGTTTCTATTTTTCTTATATATTGGTGGAGGAGTCGAGCTTCCAAGACACAGTGAGGGAGTCATGGAATAGGACTTCCTAAATAAATATGTGTATGAATCTCTAGAATAAACTTAGACACCTCATGGGTGACCTTCAAACATGGATCATAAATCATACCCCCCCCCCCCCCCCCGAGGTTAGGATCTGTAGGTGATCAATAGAGAAATTTAATAGCTCGAGGCTAGTATGAAGAATGAACGGGATGAATCCTTATTTAGGGAGCTTATGAAAAGGAAGAATATCATAGCCAACATTCTCTTAAAACAATAACATCTATCCCTTGAAGGACCAAGGATTAAACTGATTTGTGAGGGAAACCGTAACACCTATTTTTTCCATGATTGTATTAAAAAAATGATGTACCAAGAGAACTAATATACTAATAGAGGATGGATCTTACTTGGAAGATCATTATGTGGTTAGAGAAATGGAATATGATCACTTTAAATATCCACTAGTAAGAACTAAACCTCACATGCAATGATATTATCCTAGGGTACCCATGAAGCTCTTTGATGTTATTCCACATATGGTTACTAATATTGATAATGATAGGTTGAGGTATATCCTTAAAGAGAGAGAGATCCAAGATGAAGTTTCAACTCTTAATCATGAAAGTGAACCTGGTCCCGATGGTTTCCCATGTTCCTTTTTACTAGGCTCATGGGAGATGATGAAGAGAGATTTGGTTCATGCAATGAAACAATATTTTAATAGAGGCAATCTTCTTTATGTTTCATGTTCCACATAGATTTTACTAGTCACAATGGTTAAAAATATGAACTCTATAAATTATTAAATATCTATTTGTATGTGTAACTTCTAATATAAGGTGTTGGCATACATCATTAATAAGATAATCATGGCCTATCACCCTAGATGGATCTCTAAAGAAAACATGGGTTTATTAAAGGCCGAACAATTCATAGTGCAATCAGCCTAGACCAAGAGGTGATAAATGATATTAATCAAAATAATTTTTGGTCCAATATAGTAATTAAGTTTTATATGAATAAATACTATTATTGGATAAAATGGAACTTCATTCTGAAGGTCCTTTATTTCATGGGATTATCTTCCTCGGTAATTTACCTACTATTTTGTTTCTTTAGCTCCTCATGGATCTCTACATTATTTATGGGAATAAACTATGATTTCTTCAAGGTAGTACATGGTCTAAGAAAAGCTTACCTAGTCTCCACTACCTTATTTATTCTTTTCAGGATTCACTTAGTTATTATATTAACTGATTCACAGTTTTTGGAATCATTATCCCTTGACGTAATAGGCACCTAGTAGGATTCATTTCTCACCAGATTTTCATAGATGATACAATCATTTTTGTTAATGTTAGTAGTAGAGCTATATAGGGGATTAATGAAGTCTAGTAATATTATTTTAAATAGAGTGGGAAAATAGTGAATCATGATAAGAGTAGATTCTAATTTTCAAGCAATTGTTCAAAAAGGCAGGTCAGAGCCTTGGGGAGTAGTCTTGAAATGCAAAGAGAGACATTTTCTATAGAATATTTGTATGGTCCGGTTTCCCAAAAAACGTCGTATTCACCACTTTCATAATATTATGGATAGAATAACAGGGCATATTTTGAACTAGAATAACATGATCTTATCATTTGGAGGAATAATTACCCTAGTGAATAGTGTTCTATCATCAATCCTCATGCACGCCATTTCTTCTCTCAAAGTTCCAAAAATAGTCATCTATAACATTGAGATATTGATGGTTTCTTTCTTATGGTACACCTAGTTGGACAGAAAACACCATTGGGTGCTACGACTATGATGGAAAGACCCCTATCCGAGAGGGGTATCAACATTAGGAGTGTCTCTGGGACAATGAGGGGCCTACATGCTAAGTCGGTGTGGGAGGTAATTGAGGGGAAGACTCTGTGGGGTTGGAAAATATAGGATATGTATGGGATCAATATGGACATGCAGAGTGATAGACCTTATGTTGTTTGGATAATGATACAACCTTACCTATCCTATCTATAACAATATAATTTTTGGATTGTGAGAAGGGGTGAAATCAATTTCTAGAATCATAATTGGATGGGGACTAAACTACATTTTCCTAGAGGTCCTACTCTAGAAATCACTTTTAGAAAAATCAAGTGAACATCAAAGTTTCATCCAAGCTATTCTGGATAAGAACCAGTGGTTCATCTTTGAAAACATTGTTTTAAATTATGATATGGACAAGTGTGACCTCACTTGCTCTTCATTAGGATATTTTATAGTGAAAGAGTTTCATAGATTTTAGATTGTTTCTAATGACCATGATGAGTGGGTTGAGGTTCTTTGGTGCATGGAGATTCCAATGAAATTTTACTTCCTAGTGTATAATTTTAGGAGCAATGACCTTCCCACTAAGGATAATATAAAATGTATGGGAGTAATCCTTACTTCAAGGTGAAAAGTTTTTATGGAATAAAGGTTCAAAACTTCTGGTCACTTATTTTTTGAAAGTGACTGGGTGAGCTTAGTATAGTTCTCTTTTAGAGACTTCGCTAGCCTGCCTTTCCAAAAGTTATCGAGTGATACATTCTTAAACCTTTGGTTCCAAGGAACAGGAACCCTTGAATCTAAGAAAAAGGCAAGAGATATCATCCTTACTGTGGTCTGTTTGTTCCTTTAGAAAATGAGGAATGAAATATGACAAAAAGATGTTATAGGTAATAGAACATGTATTATCTTTAAAATGAATAAAAACTTAATTGATCTGATCAGGCTCTGTAAGGATTGGCAAAAAAACCTACCTAATATCTCTTTTGACTTCTAGCCTTACCCCCAATATGCTTACCTATCTCGGGAAGGGGAATTGGGTTTTATTTCATCCATACCACTTGGGTCCAAAATTTAATACATATGGTTCCTATCACCTGGGTGTAATCTAGGGTGGAGGAGTGACCCATGAAACCTGGGGATCATTCAAATTGGCCTTTTTTATGTACTTTGGAAGAGGTGAATCACTTAAATTTGAAGTCCAGATGATTATCACTATCCTCTATTAATGTAATCAAGGAAATATCCACCTTGAAGCAGCTGAGATTGATTCTCTAAATATTTACAATTTAATGTAAGTCATTGGAACCATCCCTTGGTCTATTGCTTATACCATTAGAAGGTGTAAGGGTTTAATGACCAATCACATGGATATATTACATACGTGGTATGATGGTAATGTACTTTTCAACTTTATTACATCCAAGAAGACACAAAGTGATCATATTTCTTTTTTTCCCTTGGTTTCTTTCTTCTTGAGTGGGTCAACCTTGTTACAGTAGACACTCTTGGGATTCACTACTTCAGACCTCCATGATCCTGGGTGGACCTTGTTTCTTTCTAGTTTATCCTAGAACTTATACTTGATAATAAAATAAATATTAATTGGTGTTATTTATTGATAGGAATGAAGAGGTTAGATAGGGTTGTGATGTTGAGTTGTATGTGAAAACCTATAGTTGATACCAAGATGGTAATGTCTCTGTAGATAGTTAAGGTTTATGATATATACACTATTTTCTATGTTATTATTATTATTTATTCTTTGATACAACTTTGTAATTCCATAAAAAATATCCCATATTTAACACAATTTAGAGAACCCCAAGACTTAAGGTGCACCTGCTTGTACACCAGAGGCCAATGAATAGTAGTGAGATTTTGAAACCAACATAAGGATACTATGCTCTTGGTTCTATAAGAATAATAGTAAATAATATAATAATCATATAAATTATTATAGTAAGAATAAGGGATTATATATAAAGTTCAACAATTGTTAATAGATAAGAAAAAACTTTCTATGAAAATAATGAAACCCAAACTCAGTATAAACCATATAATATGGATCACCCATTAGGTCAATAAGTATAAATAAAAATAAATGGGAGATCCAACTATAAAATCAGGATCCATGGAAAAAACCCATTGGTATTATAAAAATTTCTCTATTGTGTATGTGACATTATCTTAACCAAATCACTAAGCCAAAATGAAAATTTATAACCCAAACCAAAATCCAAATCTAGCTTAAAAAACACGATCCAACCAAAATATACCCAAGTCTAAAAGGAAAACCTTCTATTTATGAAGCACCCATGGCCCATTTTTATGTATATACACAAGTAAATCAGAATGAAAAACTGAAAACTTGATTATGGATTTGCAGAGAGAGGTATGATTGTGTGTTACTTGGATTCTTAGGGAAATGTTTTTATATTTTTGGAGCATTATGATATAAATATGATAATCATGAGAAAATATAAAATGGGTTGGATTGATTTGGTAAAGTGTGGCCATGTAGATAGTTCTAAAATGAAATATGGGGATTCTACGTGGTGGAGTTCCATTTGTTGATAATATATAAAGAGATGTCATGGATAGGGGGGTGTTGGGATGATGATAGGGTTTTTGGGACCCATTGTGATAGAAATTTGGTATGAAACTGGTTGCTCTTGGGAAATGTGAAATATTTTTTGGGTACAAAGTGGTGAATTTAGTTTGGTAATACAGGTAAAGTATAGTGTACATTGAGGGGTTATAGTGTGTTATTGATCAATAATGATAACAAAGGGTCGGTCGGCTCAAGTAGTGATCATTTAACCTATTTGACATTGTAAGAATTGGATGTAGGTATCATGGGTCATGGATGTGATTTTTTGATGATCAGGGATCATGTTAAGAAATACCAATTTGAGTTATATGTTTTTGTAAAGTTGTATTAGTGTTAACATAGTATAAACAATGCTATGGTGGGGTGTGTCCAATTAGTCTTCTGCATGTGAACCACAAGTTAGGAGGGATGTGGTTAGTGTTAGAATCATGGAACACTAGTTATAGTAAGTTGACCAATGAATTCAATGATATTTGGGATGGGGATATTTTAAATCATTTATAGTTATGATACTAGTAAAGTTCTGTTGAAACATCTTTAATGGTGATTACCACCACCACATTCAGTAGCTGATATAGATTTTGTTTAGATGAAGGATCTGAGTGGATCTGATATATTCCATGATATTATTTGAGAGAGTCATTATGTTGTGGATTAGGTATTGGAAACACCAAGGGATGATGTTAGTTTTGAGAAAATCAATGCATGGATGATCTTATGATCATTTTTTCACACAATTGGATACAAGAATATAGTTTTATCAGTTGATAAATTATTTGAATGATGATTGATTCATGTGAAGTATCAGACTTTTTTTAGAGAAAAACTAGTGGGTATAGATAAGGAAATAAAAAAAGGAGTCGTGACCAATTAAAAATGAACATGACCCATAACATTAAATTCAAATGGTCAGACTGGGTATCAAGGATCATCCTAGATTCTTATCAAGGATAAGAAGCCTTATAATGGGAAGTTTATAACTACCCACGTCATCACGGGCTTCCAAAATCAATGTAAATTTGATTTTTTAGCTTTATAAAAAGATAATTTTGATAATTATGATTCACATTTGAAATATTAGGCTTTAGACATCCATAGAGGGTGTTTTTATACATTATTAGATATTGAAGTAGTATATTAGGATGTTGAGTGAGGATAAAATGGTTTGGAGGTTGAGTCTTGTGTACTCGAAAGGAACCTCGAGGTGTCTAGTTTACTTATAGACACCACATCGTACCCAGTGTCCCTAAGCCAATTACCCCAAGGGAGGGATGATTTTTTTAAGAGGAGTAAAACCAATTATTTCTAGTTCAAGACCCTATTTATTGTACCCAAGTTCCACTTATAAGAGGATATTTTGGTTTTCATCTACCTCATTTTTTCCAATATAGATCCCCCTTAGATGTCCATTGTTTCATGGTTTATAGAGGCTTTTTTTTGGTGTTTTATAGCTAGGAAAACTCCTTCTTCACTCAGTTTTTATTTTTCCTATTAGTCTTCTCTATCATTTTCAGTGTTTTCATATCGGTATTTTTTTTACGTTTCCCTAAAATCATGGTGGGATCATCCTAATAGCTATGTGTTTTGATTGATTATGGATGATAAAAGAGGATAAATTCTTATTATTTCTTATATTTTTATTGGAGGTATATCACATAATGGATTTTCAAGTGTTTTTAACAAATTTTAATGAAATTAGTGACCTTTTGAGTATTGATAAATGAGGGTTTTTTCATACGAATTCTATAATCATGCCAATTATAGTGGAATATTTTTAATTGAATTTCCTTCCATGGGATGCAAATTTGTGAAAATTTTATTCTTATGACTCCATGAATTAAATTAGTTAATTAATTATAATTTCTTATATTGAGTATTTGTGTACTGAGATAGAAGCTTGGGATTATAGTGATGCTTGGTAAGTTCTTTGATGGGGATAAAAATTTTAATATGTGATTAGTAACTCTATTTTGGAGGTATGAGGTCTCTTTAATACTGAACCATATATTTCTGTTCATGTGATTTTCATGCACGTTCTTGAGGCTTGGGTTTGGAGAAAATATAAGGGTTATGTTAGTCCAAGATGGTGGTATTGAGATTTATTAAGCTTGAGAATAGTGTCTGGTGTAATCCATTCATGATTTAGAATTTGAGGTATGCCCAAAAACTATTCCACCAAGGGGGTGTGATATCTAGATTTGGTTGAAGGGCCTTGAAGTGGCTTGGATCATGAGATGAGTTGTGATTGAAATGATATGGGCCTTAATGGTATAATTGAAGGGATACCAGGTTATAAAACATTAAGTATGGAATAGTTGATGCCTAAGTTGAGAATTATGTACGAAAAATTATGAGGATAACCTTAGGACCTTGAATATTCTCAGGTGAGAGGAGTGGGATATCATGAATGAGTCTAGTAGCCATTGTAAACTATTAAACTATGGATTTATGTGTTAGTGGGTTATGAAAGGGGGTAATCACTCTATTTAAGTGTACTTGGTGAAACTTGAGGAATGTATATAAGGGGAGTGTCTCTCTTCAGCATGGATTACACTAGGTATTGGGATGGAAATATGAGATGAGTTTGGATAACTAGTGAGAAGTTATTAATGATTAACTAGTGTTAAATATTGTATTTAATCGATGAAATAATTGGGATTTTGGGTAGTCCTTGAGTGGAATTGGTGTAAGGAATTGTTGTGGAAGTGTACTGAGTATCTAGTGAGACACATTTTGGTTTGGTTGCATACTATCCATTTCCTAAGGATAGATTATAGATGCATTGATGTTTCCCTAAGACCCTATGAGGTAGTTTATTAATTGAGTGATATGGCTAATGTTTTTTATGAATAATTGTGACCTATGGTCTGAACTTGTGATTTTGTTATATCCTAGGGTCATAAGAACATTGTGATCATTGTTTAGATATGGGTTGTGTTGATGTGTTGGGTAGATATGGTTGGTTAGTGTTGAGATTTGAGTTTTATATGCAACCCTCTAGAAAATAGCTAGGGGGATGTATTTGTAGCTTCTAAATGGTTAGGGTATGGAATTTATCTGGGAGATTTTTATTAATATTTTTGATTTGACCATGTTTTGAAGTAGTTATGAGACCCCTGGGTGAAATGGTGGAGTCATGTGAAATCATATAAAATGTGTCAAAGGACCCTACTATGATTTTTAGGGTAGTGGTAATGATATAATATAGGACCTTAATCTGAATGAGAGGGTAGTGGTTACGATGTGATATGGGACCTTACCCTGAACGAGAGGGTAGTGGTCATGAAGTGATATAGAATCTTACTCAGAGTGAGATAGTATTGGTTAGGATGTGATATGAGTCCTTTACCTAAGTGAGAGGGTAGTGGTAAATATAAGATATGAGACATTACAAATGTTCCTAGGATTTATTTTCTCCACTAATAAGGGGGTGGATTAGTGGAGATTAGTTTTTATGATTTATTTATTACTTCTAAATCAACCTGTATGATATGTTAAAGTCATATTAACTCAAGTATGATATATCACTCTCACTGAATCATGTAGAAAATAAAAGAAACAAAGAGAAGAAGAATTTTTACAAGGTGTCACCTGTTCATGGGAAACCTACTCCTGATCATGGCCAGTTAATCCCCACAACAAGAGGCTCTTTAATATAAGAAAAATAGTTACAGTCATAAAAAATGAGAATAGAGACAGACTATTCCAATTTATAGTCACAAAGTGCTAAGTATATTACCACTTACAATATACAAAAATTGTAACCAGGATTAGAAAGATCACTTTGATGGATTAGTTTCCTCAACAACAACAAATGAAGATCATACTCCACGATCCTTCAAGAATATTCAACAATAGATTTCTCACTTCATAAAAACATTGATACATATATTCTCCTCAACACTCACTCTTAGATTCAATTCACTAATAGATAGATCTTTAATAGATATAAATGATGACTTATGAACATTATTCACTAGGCTATATTTTTCTCCCAATATTTTTTATTCTCTGTATTTAGAAAAACTCATTTTATTTCCTAATTGTTACCTTTCTTAGTATCTTTTATATATTTTCTATACAGTATTATATAATATTTTATATTTCTCATACACCCAATATTCAATACATTTTATTCCTCTAAAATATATTCATTTAAGATAATTAAATTTCATCCAAAAAAACCAGCACCCTTAAATAGAAAACTATGAAAAATATTGTACCACTATCTGATAGAGTGATTATAAAATTCTCACTTTTAGAAACCCCATTTTTTCACATTTCTAAAGTAAAATACAATCACAGATATTGCATCTACATGAGTTATAAAAGTACCCACCAACACACAACCTTTTTAAAAACTCATCTTCAAACATTCGAAAAAATCATAAAAAAATATGAAACTCTTTAAAACTTTGAAATTATCTACATAAATCAGTTTTCATGAAAAAAAACACATCCTCAAAATAACCTATAATTTCACAATTAACCCATATTGAATAAAAAAATATCATCTAGTGATTCTTGTAAGTTAATAACAACAAATCATCATCCCACTCAAATTATAGAAATGATATCTAGAGATTATTCACAAAAAAACTCATCTTCAACACTCTTCTTAGTTTTCAATTGAAAAAAAATTCAAAATATCTCAAAATTATAAATAATGATCAAAATTTATGATTTCTATCATGAATCACCATGGGTGAAATTTCAATTGTGATGTTTTAACCTTTTAAGACAAAATTATACTCATTTGGGTTTAATTTCTTTAGAATAATTTAATTATAGAAACATGAATATTTGAGTCTTCAGACACATAAAAATTCTATATGTGTGGATGGTTATGAAAATGGAATGATTATTACATAGGTGGAATAATGGTTATCTAGAAACATGTGATATTTATGAATCCATGCTTACAATGTCTGGATGATTCTTACACACTAGATATTCATGCTTACATAGTGGGTGATTCATCCTTAAGAAGAAACAATTCATGCTTATGGTGACATCTATGATGTTTATGATTAAATTTATTATCATAATATGGATTGTATCATCCTTAAAAAATCATACATGATGTTTACACAAATCCAATTCATTATTACAAAGACACTACACAATGCTTTCCCAAAATCTGATTCATGTTTACATAAAGAAAAAATGATGCTTACATAGCATAGCCTTAGCAAAAATTCAACTCTATAAAAAAAGATAAATCATATTTAAATACTCACAAAGAATATTTAATTCACTTTAGATATTATTATGACATCTTATAAAAATTCTTCAATATATAAAAAATACCTTAGAAACAAAAAAATGATTCCTAAGAAAATATTTAAAAGAAATCAAAACCATAAAAATTTATAGTGGTGCTTCAATCAATCCTTTTTAGATTTATTAGAATCTTATTAGAACACTTGAAAATTATATCATATCTATTTAAAAACTCATCAATAGTCAAAATAATGATAAAATTATAGTCTTAATCATCTGATAAATTTCATTCACCAAACTACCATATAGGGTATTATTTTTTAGAGAATTCCATACCTCAGTGTCAAGAATATGTGGCTATGCGACTTAGATGAACTCCCCAAAATTAATACCACAATGTTTACTATAAAATTTATCCCACATATAGAAATATACATGAATATATATGGTAATAAAGAACATACTTCCTCTATAATAAAAAAATATTCTCACCCATTGGTAAGGAGTTGTGTCACTATCCCCCTATTTTCAACACAATCCAAAGCACTCCAAGAGTGTTTCACACTTCCTCAAGCGAGAGGATAAATTATTAATATAGAGTTTCAGAATCAATTTAGATAACCTCTATCTTTTCATATATATTTTAATGATACATATAATCTAGTTTGAGGTAGAAATATATTCAATATTGATATCTCCACTGGCTAATCTCACCTTAATGAAATAGTGCATGATGTCGATGTGTTTAGATCTATAATTTTATAGTGGGTTCTTTAATAGATATATATAACTTTGATTATAAAAAAATATATTCAATGGTTTCTCATTATAAAGTGGTATATTTCTTAATTACATAGTCATACATAATAATTTCATACATTCATGGGTAATAGAAACATACTTTTCTTCTACTATGATAAGTGTTACTAAATTTTTATTCTCAATATACTAGCTCACACAACCCTCACCATTGATGGAATCCCCAATTATAGTGGATCTTCTTTATATAATATCACATAACCAATTTTCATCAATATATCCATGGTAATTATTGTTTTAAATTAACAATTAAATGTTTGAATTCCTTTATAGAATATTTTGGGGTTTGTTTTTTCATATTCATATTATATTATCCACCTCAATTTATGAATAAAATTTTTGGGCACCACCTAAACCACTTACACTATTCCCTGGGACCATTGAGTGGTCACATTATAATGTATATTTTTTTTATTTTCTAATCAAATCCATATTTATTTATTAGAATGTGTTTTATTTTTTCATCTTTTTATCTAAAATTAGAGATAATTAAAATATAAAAATTAAAATTATTAAGAATAGGATAGGAATAAATGAAGAATAATCAAAGATCCCATATATATTTTCCAAAGATACTGGATTCATGACACAAATATATTACTTGAAATGGGAAATTACATGTTTTTTTACCATCGACCAACCACACAAGTGCATGGTATTATAATCAAGAAACACCATGTCGGGGTCAGTACACATTGTTATTACACACTGTGTGTTAAACTCTAGATAACACATGACTTGACAGGTTGTACATGGAGTTCATTTGGAATACATGTCATATAACCTAGAATTTTGTTTACACCGCATAAATTTTTCCATCATTAAAGACCACCTATTTACTTCCAATCGAGTGACTTATCCATACATGAATTTAATGGAATATAGCTAGATGTATATGATGTCTATCATGTGATAACCCACACATGATATACACCGATTAATTTGGTGCATAGTATGGGTATAATGAAAGGTATTACATGGCATGTAGCTAGCTATACATGCCATGTAACATATTTCAAATCATGAAATGTACATACCAAGATATAAAATTCATGTGATTCAATACAAAAATAATTAAAGAAAAACAAAAAGTTCACGCCATGGAACTGGATGTAGACACCATGTAACATGAGTCACTCTACACTTGGCATATTATGAGTGATTTTTTAGATTTCATCTAGATAAATATTCATTATAATTATTATCCATGTAATTATATAAATATAATATGTGTATGGTAGACATACATTCTATATAATTTAGGTACATTTCTAGTGGAACACATTGCATATATTTATGGTGTTTCATTTAGTCATATAAACCATATAGAATACCCAAAATAGATAATGGAATGAAATTTCATATATATAGTGACAAAACATATGGGAAGACATAATCTGTATATACAAAATATGTTATAAGGACTATACAAAACGTAATTCACATGCCATTTTGAGTACCACAATATACCATATAAGAATTAAATTCTGGGAATGTAATTAACTAGATATATATGGGTACATGTTGTGTCAACTCTGGTATATTATTTATAGATATTAAATTCTAGTGCTAAATTTAATCTAACCCGGAAGGGTAAATGTCATGGGATCATATCAGTTCATGTTGGGTTTTTAATAATTTTAAAACAAAATAAAATAAATTTTATTTAATTAAAATTATACAAAATGGGATTCACCAGGACTTTTTAGTAATATTATTATTACAATGAATAAATTAATTAATAATTTTAATAATTTATTAAATTATATTTTAATTTATCTTAATAATAATCAATCATAATGAATTCAAGAAAGTAAAATTATGTAACTATTGTATGTTGTGACTGATATTGAGTTTGAACGACCTGTGTATGTGTTGGGATTTATTAAATTTAATAATTTATTACTTGGGTTTTATGTGATATAATTTATTAAATTAAATATTATGATATAAATATCATTTATTCCTCCTTTATTATCTACGTCTATGAATGTCAAAGGTTTATTTTTGTAACCCTAAACTCTTGGTATTCCTCACAAGTGAGTGGGTGGGAATTTTTAAAAAATGGATCTCTTAGTGAGAGGAGGGGTTTCAGGCCTGAGCTAAGGTGTTCCCAACTAATAATATACATATATTATTGGATGAATTATACAACTTGATCTATGAATGAGACCTTGAATTTATTTCTTATAGGTTCATGGTTGATTTATCTTCTTCTCAGTAAAGTAATCACTAGTAAAATTTCCACAATCTTATCACATGTTTATTTTATTTTTCAGTGAACGTTTATTTATTTTTATATATGATGCATGGTTTATTTGGATGGTTATATATATTCACATATGGTAAATAAAATATTAATAATGATATGATAAAATAATATTTTGTTTTATTTATAAATTATTTTATATGACTTAGTTAATTAATTATATAAAGTCAATATAATATTAACAAGCGTGTAAAGAAGAAAATAAAGAATATTTATATATAAGTTAATCAAAATCCTTGAAAGGAAATATTAAGTAAGATATTTCCTTCCATCACATAAGTTAGAATGAAAACATAGATCAAAGTACAAGGTTTTCCCCCAATCAATATGATTTAATTTATTATAGAATTATTATAAAAATCTTGGGTTGACTTAACCCAGTTAGAATCAATAGGATTAACCCATTCTATACTTAGTTTATCTTGGAGTAAATCATTCAGAAAATATGATTCAAAGATTTAAATATTGGGGAGTCTATGAAATAGATCAATGAATTGTGAGTTAATACAGTTGGTATGAAAATCCTACCTAAATAACATTCATTAATTAGGATAATCCCTTATCTAGGTTATTCGAAAGAGAATATGTATCCTTTATATTGGAATATCTGAGATCCAAGATATTCTAAATCCTATGGTGAGGGATATTAGGTTTTGATAAAATAGTAGGACACTAATAAAATTAATTTATTACATTATAACATGAAATCAAGATAATGTACTATAATATAATTTTATATATTATAAAAGAATGAAAAAAACCATGGGAACACTATAATCATTCATAGAAAAAGATAATTTTCTCACTTGAACAAATTTAAAAGAGTGGTACAATCACTTGTACACTGCACTATTATCAAAAAATTTGTAAAGGATGCCTATTAGAGGTATATGGATAATGATTTAGATATCTTTTGTATCATACTATCAATTATTATTGACGAGATGATGATGAAATACAAGAAAATAGATCTATACACCATGATAACTCATTTCTTGGATCATGAAAATAAAAGAGTGCCTAAATATAAATGTGTTTGTCATTATAATTTATAAGTGTAAAATGAATATGGGTACATAACAAGAAATATTCCTTTAATAAATTTAATTTATTTAACCAATTATCTACATTGTGCTTCTATATGGATAATTAATTATCCATTAATATAATATAATCATCCTTACTACTAATATTCAAATTATTCATAAATAATTATACAGCGATAGTATGGATAAGCCACTTAAGAATCTTTTAACTATGCTTCTCCAAGTAGATACAAATTGGTGGGAAAGTGGTTCCTTACCCCTTATAGTTAGCAGGGTAAAAGATAAGGTTAATAATCTAATGAAAAATTCAATATCAATAGAACCCTTAAAAAATACCTCAAATAAAAAAAATTTGAGCATGTGAACAATGAATAGGAGTCTATCTACTGCATATTTGGTAAGAAAGGTCACTAGATGAGGAATTGAAATGAATTGAAGAATATGAAAGTAGAATCTTCTACTTCAGGTGTATTCAAAATTAAATGAAAATATTTAATTAACCTCCAAGGGTTTAAATATAATATATAAATGCAATATTTTTATCTATATACAAAAATTGTGGAAGCTTAGAAGGATTATTGGAATTAAGGTGAACATTTATAAGTAGAAGAAAGAGGGTGATCCCAAAATCAATGTAGATGAGATAAAAAATTCTAATTTATAATTGGATAGACTCTCATAAAACTATTATTTTATATTAAATGCTAAAAAACATTTATCTAGTCTTTCTATTTGAGTCATAATGAGACATTATTTAATGATTGAAATGAATGCAGTTATGGTATATCATACTTAACTAATAGTTTAGTTATACTTTAATATGAGATATATAATATCAATAATCAATGATGAATATGAAATATAATAATATATTATACCTATTTCTATAAATATAATTCTTGGCTATGTAAAACTAAAATTAATTGTAAAGAAATACCCAATAGGGTATTGAGAATCACTTGAGGGAAAAATATTTGGTTTACCAACATACCTACTTAATAATTCTTAAGACAAGGAATCCTTAAAAAATAAAGGTCTTAAATCCCTAAATATTAATGATTTAATTATATAACAATCATGTGAATTATTATAAGGATAATATAGAGGTAAATTAATATGCTTCATGACATCCCATTAAGAAATTTCAGGAATGTAAATTAAATGTAATGAATAAGATTGGTAAATGATATTAGATCCTTCATGTTGGATAGTCTGATAATATATTAACCATTAATTTATCAACCATTTAATTATAGAGTGGAGTTATTACTAAACTCACATTAACTTATACACAATAGGGTGGTGATGATGTTAAAAGTAGGATCAATGATGAGTCTTATATGTATTAAAATTCCTGTAAAATTTATTTTAAGAAATGTTTTACAAATAAAAAAATGAACCCAAAGCATATGCCCATTGTATTGAATAATGGATATAAAATATCTAATAATATGAAGTGAATCAAATGAATTGAATCAATTATTTCAAGGATTCATAAGTATTTTTGAGTACTAATTGTTTAAAATATTGTTAGCAACAATCTTACATCAAGAAATAACTATGTGCATACCGATTCATTATCCTAAAGCTACTCAAGATATAACTACCCCAAAGTTAGAAAGGTATCAGTCAAATAATTATATATATTTCTAAAAAAGGGAATCAATACACTTTTGAGATAGTGGAATCATGATAGGCCTCAATGAATTCTAGGATCAAGATACACATGTGTTGGAAAATAAATAATAAACTCCTAAAGATTTAGTGGGAGAGTTATTCTAGAGACACGTATTACATAGAAAAGTTAAAACATAGTGGTGGTAGTTTTATAATACAAAGGTTTGGTGGTATATTATTTATAAAGAATAATTAATCCTAAAAGGTTGTAATTAATGGAAAAAATATAAGATTGAGAATATTATATGAATTCTAAAATGGATTTCAAGTACCAAAATCCAGTTCCATATTTTGGTGGTTTCTCTAGTTGATGTAAGAACATTGGTGAAAATTTTAGAATAAAACAAACATAGATGGTGAAGTTAATACCAATATGGTATGGTTTATTATTAAGGCTTAAAGAAACTTCTAGGAAATTTCTATAACTAAGCCTTTTCAACACTCATCATTCTAAAATTTATTATAATTATACTTTTCATAACAACAATCTATGATCCTAAAATAGGAAAAGAGTTGTCAAGACCTCCTTTCTTAGATGAAACCTTGTTTAAGATGTATATATAACACAATTAGATGTTTTTTTACATGAGAGAATTTTAATAAGGTATGAAAGTTATAGAATCCCATTTATAGATTAAAGGAATCATCATAATCATTGAATATTAATTTTATAAATCCATAAGATATTTTGGTTTTGTCAATAAAAAAATACTACAAGAGTTTAAAAATATCAGTGGGTGTAGTAAATTTTTCAATAAAAAATATGTTGTTAACATATGGAAAAAATCATTTAGTATTATAGGAAGTTAAAACTAACATAAAATATATTTCTATAAGATTTAATTAAAGTAGAAACCCAAGTTACAACTATAAAGATCTATTGAGAGAGATCTATTGGGTGGCTTAAGTTAATTCATAATACATACATGGAAAAGTTATTTAAAAAACACAATAGATAAAAAATTAAGGGATAATTTTTTTCTTATGTCGCATAGAGAAAATCTCTACAATATAACGTGTAATGACACCAAAGGATATTATTTTGGTGAATATAATTTCATAAAGTTATTTATTTAGAACCAAAATCATATTACATGATATGTAGTAAGATGTAATATTTTATAATCATAAATAATAGTGGGAAAATATAAAACAATAGTAGGAGAATAGTATTGGGTAGAAGTTAAAATTATCTGATAGTACTTGAGAAAGAATAATGGTTGCATTCCTAGAAATTGAAGAAATGGGAATAATGGTTGCTATGGGGATAAAAAACCAATCTTATAATTGATCAATTTTATCAAACATGACATATATGATTAATTAAATAATCCAAAGAAACTTATTAAAGTTAATGGTCACCATACCTACATAGACTGAGTTTTTTGTAGCTTCTGATATAGATTAAGTAGTATAGAAGTGATTTGTTCCATATTTTCCAATTATACCAAGATAGTAAAGTATTTTCATAATATATATTATTATTAACTTATGAATATAGTATTAACTAAAGTTCCATATTATGAGAAGAGAAAATAGGATAATACTTTTTGATATCACTTATTGAGGGTTTTTCTCAGAGGAGTAAAACCATAGTAAGTTGAATCACCATATAAGAACATGGAAGTCCCAAAATATTTATCCATTCATAAAAAGAATCGTGTTTATCATATGAGATCTAACAAGATTTTATTTAATATTTGGATTTAGTGTATGTGTGATTTTGTTAGATTTAGTTCCATAGAACCAACTGGATCTGTGATTCTGATTAACAAAATATTCATTTACTTGAATATGAATAAATAACGTATCCCTTGATTTTTGTTCTTCAACATAACACTAGTGTGATAATTTCCTTAGAGTAATTTTCATAATAGAATTTTATATAAATTATCTGATTTAATTAGAACATATATATTTTCTGAAAATATTCTTTAACATATGTCCTATGGTCTAGATAACATATATCTGATATGTCATAGATTATTTTTGATTATCAGATGTTTGGGGATCATTATACATTGAAACTTATTATCACAACCTTAAAAGTTGGTAATATCAAAGATAAAATGTTATGTGAAAATATTTTCCATTAATAATTTTACATACATATGTGTTATTGGATATTCCAACTTTAGATGCATATATTATACCTTATAATTAAGACTATTATTAAGGTATATCATGAATCGTGTTCTTTTATGTATAGAATAGAACCTTGATTAATATTTTCATTTATAGGTTACATATGTTGGGTGTGTCATATGTGATTAAATATTAATTGAATAAGAATAGAAATGATTCATACCTTTCGAGCCAATAGAAGAAGATATCTCCAACCCTTCAATTGAAATGGAACTGTTTGACTAAATCCATGACCATGGTAGTTTATCAATGAGTACATTTCAAAAATTTAAAGAAAGATAAGTGAAGAATATAATATAATGACCCAAGTATTCATATTACTTGATGATATGTCGAGACAAATAGATTATATTTCATTGTATCATTTGTAGGAAGAATTTTCCATTATAACATTAACTTATTTATCTATGGGTGCCTTGATGCATTATAAGATATTAACATTTGACTTTAGATAAGTTAACCAAATTCCTCTAATACCTAGAGGGTCACACACTAAGTGTATCTATAATCTCATTAAATTCTATCATGATTTTAATTACAATAAAAATATTATTCTAATCTGGAAAAATAATAATTATTCAAGTATTTTTTATTGAATAAATTCAATTATCAGATATTAGAGTTTGGAATGTATGAGTTGAATATTAAATAAATATTTATTCATGATTATAGTGAATATAATATTTATTTATATCCTATTAATTATTCATATAAAAATAAATAAATTACAATTTATTCACCAATTAGTGAGTAAATTAGTATAAGTATTTATTTTTTACATGAATATTAAAATATTTATTTATTTATGAGTTCAGTGTATATAATATTTATTAATTTATTCATAGAATAATATTTATTTATTTATTTAAATTTATTTATTTATTATTCAGGTCTCAATAGATGACAAGAAGGATTTTTAGTTTGAGTCAATGTCCTGAAAGGATATGACATATTTTTTTTACAAGTTTAGCACATGTCATAGGATATAATAATAAGAAAAATATTATTATTTAATGTGGGGATCCCTAAGAATAAATAATTAAATAAATTGAATGCATATAATTATTTATTTTTAATCCCTAAGTATAAATTAATAATTATATCATTTTATTGAATGGGAGTTATTTTAAAAAATGGTAAAACTCTATAATTATCTAAATCCCTAGAGAGAAAATCCTCCTCCTTTACTCTCAAGAATGAGAGAAAAAGAACAAATATTCTAGTTACGATCGATGAAAAATGAAACAAAGCACTATATTGTTGCATTATATCACCTAAAATACATAGAATGATGTTCAAAGAATCATAATAATAATCGATATGTAGCTAATAGAATCCTGGTTTGGGTTCTCCACCATTGTGATAACATAATAAGAGTAAAAATTGAATTGATCAAAAGGAATTATTACTTTGTGGTAATTATTGTATTGAATTAAATATAAATTATATATGAAAGATCCTATATAGACCACTCTATGGTAGATTTCATAATGTTATTTGGATTTTATCTATTTAAACTGATGAAATATATGTTTGGGAACCACCTTGACCAATTCCACTATAACCTTGAATATTTATCCTAAAAATATCATTAAGTACTTCATAAAAAATAAGGATTTATTACTTATCATTTGTGGTAATGAATGGATCATTGTAAATTGTTACAATTATTATAATTTATAAAATAAAAAATATGAAGTTTAGTCTTAGCCTTGATATATGTCATCCTTGAATGATGGAGTGATAATTTATAAAATTTCTACAAAACTAATATTTTTTGATTATATAACATTATATGAATATATTATAGTATCTAATATATATAAATAATCAATTTGGATAAATATTTTCATTACCAAACTAGGTGTTTTATAAATTATACTCTATCCAACTATGATATATTATGATAATAGTGGATTGGTTTTACAAGACAAAGAGCCCTCATCTCATGAGAGACCCAAATATATTTTTTATCAATTTCATCACATTTGATAGATTATTGATATAGGAAGTATGAATATGTATCAAGTTCATATTGTTGATAATATTTTGGATCCTATAAAAAATCATCTTATTCAAAAAAGAATAAATAAATATACACTATCAGTCTGGGTATTAGATAAATCGGTGATTGGGCTTAGTGAATATGGAATATTGTCAGAGTTCATGATCTAAAATTAGCCCAATACAATTGTATTAAGAACATTTTGTGTCATGTAATATATATTTATGGTCACATTTTATCATTCATTTATGATTTTATAGAATAATAAAGACATTATGATGATATGCCCATGGAATATATTTATTACCAGTCTATCCCTGATTGATGATCATAATGTTGGGTTGTGAAAATATATTAATATCAATGTGAGTATCATTACTTATATATCGATACAAATAATCACTCATGGGATATAAGTTAGTAAAAATATATTCAGATTGACCCTTTAGAGTAAACAAAATGGATTCTCATATATATATATATATATATATATATATATAATGCTACCCAAGTTAAAATAGGATATAGATCCTTTAACTTGAGGTTTCCAAATAAGTCCCCTATTTTCAAGGATTCATAATTTGATAAATATCTAAATTCATTTGATAATTTTGATTTACATCAAACAATTAGGTATGATACTAATCAATAAGATGGATTTAGTTTACCAAGATAAGATGCGTTCAACCATATAAAGAGTTTATGAAATCATGGGATTTAATTGAGTTAAGATGAAGTATGTACATTTCCATCCTAAGATAATTACATGAGTTATTAAGATTAAAAATTAAGTTAAAATATTATTTATACAGGATTAAATTTTCTATTTGTTAGGATTAATATTAATGTCAAGGACAATGAAACTTTGATAATATACATATAGTGGATAAGATCATAGAAAACCCCCTTATAATTTGGATAAATCTTATATATTTCTAAACACCTCTATTAGATTAAAAATGTGAATGATATTTATAGTCATTTCCAACTATACAAAGGACCTTTGGATCACACATAATACAATTATAATTGGGATATTTTGGGTTAATGTGATTAAACACTTTATTAAATTTTTTTATAAACAAATAGGATTTTTGGTTTTCACATTTGAAAAATTTAATTAAATAATAGTTATTTAATTAAATAATTGATTTGGTGTTATAATATTAATAGTTTCTTATTTTTATTCTAAAAATATAAACATGGGTAAATAAAAAAACCAAAAGTAGATTTGGGTCTATGCTTGATATAAGGGTCCTACGAGGCTCATTTATGGGGGGAATCTCATAGGCTTGCCTAAAGATGCCATTTAAGCACTTAATTTCTAGATTTAACCAGTATAGAGACTCATTAATTAACCTCCAAAGGTGATTTAATACCTTTTACACTTTTTGATGGTATTCAATGCTTTAAATGACCCTATTTATTTTAGCACCATATGTTTTCAATGTGTTTAGCATCCTTGGAGTATATTTTATCTCTAGAGTGATATAAATAGAAACAAGAAGGGGTGAAGTCTTTATTTAATTGTGAGAAATCAGTGGTCCTACATAGAGTTCTCTAGTATTCCTTCTCTAATAGATTTTTATTTTTTCCATCCCAATGGTAATCTAGTGTCTTTATCATACCTTCTTTTTTAATTTTCCTTTAGATTGAATAGTATCACATGAATAAGAATAGAAACCCACATGGAATTGGTGATTAGAGTTATCAGTTCATATTAAAGGAGTCTTAGACTCAAAAAATATAACCCTGATCTAAATATATCAAACCTTTTTAAAAAGTTTTTTATTTTTTATTTTATTAATTATTTATTTATTTATTAAATATTTTCTTATATGAGTTTTCTTTTCATTTACACTATATTTAAAATATTGTTGTAATTACTAAAAATATGAATTAAGTACTCATTAAAATCATATTTCCAATTATTTCCCTAATGGTATTTATTTTAAACCACATAGATTGTCAATCTAAAAAAATCACCATGAAATAAGATCCATTATATTCTTAATAAACTGTATAAATTTTTCTTGAAAATATAATAACCATTAACCAATGTTTAATTATGATTTTACAATAAACCCTACTATGTACATAGGTGAATACATATTCTTCTTGTTAGAAAATAGTTCTCCCTGTAGTAAAATTCCATCATTTTCCATTATAGGATATAAAAATTTAATTAAAATGTTTCTGGTACCCATAAACCTATTTGTGTCCCTTTTTCATGATTCTCCATTATATTATATAAAATTACACAAAAAACATGTATAAATCATAGGATATGCTAGGGGACTCATACATTGAGAAATATGGCATAATTAGAAAGAGAATTTCCTATCAAAATCCTACATTAGATATTTTTATAAACATACCAAAAATTAGAAAAAGAAAATTTTGGACCAAATGACATGAAATGTTTGAAGAAATGAATTAAAAAATGAACTTACAATAGTTTTATTTCCAAAATTAAATTTTTTTACATGAATCAATTTTTGTTCAGTGAATATAAATTAGTGAAAATATTAAAGGATGAGGGAGTGTAGGGAAATATCCCCCACCCCTTGGCCTACCCACTGTGTCACTCATGTGTCTACTTTCCCCTTTAAGAAAAGTAAATTCATCTTACTTTTATTAAACCCTAATTAAATAAAATAATAATTTAATAATAAAAGTAATTACAATCTTTCTCTTATAATGATAAATATAACACTACACACATAATTAAGTAACCTTAAAATATAGTATAATTATCAATACCATTATCACTAAAATTATTATTAATAAACAACAACAACAAAAATAATAATAATATGTATATGATAACCCTATTAAAATTACCCATTAATAATCCTGAAAAAAAACTACCAAAATGAAAAAATATTTTTTATAACCATATCTATAGTATATTCTTTATGCACTTTTCTTATTGTATTTCATTTACTTCTAGACCCCAAATGTTTTTAGTGAACTCCATAATAATGGAAAAAATATATATTAATAAAAATATATAAAATCACAAATCCATGGGTATTTTACCCAATAAATTTTCTAATTTTTATTTATAATCCAAAATGAAAGAAAAATAAATTGATAAATTATTTAGAAAAAATGAGGTTGCTAAATGAATGGAGTTGGGACAGTTCATCCAATAAAACTAGAGAATGTGTTTTCCAATTAACTATTCAATAGTTTCATGTTATATAATTGAAAAATTTTATCTATAGAAAAATTTATTCCCTAAGAGAAAAGTTAAATATAAGTCAAAACATAATGAAATGTGGATCCTAGCCCATTGAAACTATATAAATTTGAGAGTAAATGATATAGTGGGAGAATAATAAATAAAATTTCTTATTGAATATTTATGTAAAACATTATACTCATGTGGTGTAAAATTTCAATTTTAGATTATATGGTGGTAGATAATAAAAAAAATCATTTTATCTAGATATGCTATTGATAAGAAAATCTAAGTGGAATAAACTTTTAGCTTGGGATCATAATTTTATAATTTTTTCTCAAATAAGAAGATGGAATCTTTGTTCTCGAATGAGCCCATATTGAGAAACCACTAGGTCATAAATAAAATGAATATGATAAAATTTATTATGAAAAGTATTAGAGGGAATCACTAGATATTTATACTTTCATGTTAGACTCAGGGATTTTGGACCAAGAAAAGAAGTTTGAAAAATATTATGTTTTCAATATTAAGTAAATAATCAAGTGAAACTATAAATAGTAATATATTTATTAGAGTATTATAGGTACCAATCAATGTGAATACCCTAATAGGGGGTGAATCAGGGTAATATAAATTCTTTTTAAAGTAACCATGTCAAACAATATTGTTCAAATTTTAATTGTAAAAACTATCTCTCTATATATATTCATTATATATTATAAGGAAAAATAAATAAGTGAATAAGAAACATAAAATATTCTAGGACTGTAGCATTAGAGATACTATAATGACATAAGTACTATAGTAGGAATTGTAGCAGTGGTGGTACTGTAGCATTCTCTGCACTGTAGCAGTATTATTCACTATTGGGCCATTTGGGGAATAAAAAGGGATTTCAGGCCTTGTTCATGGGAAACTTGACCTTGGGCCTTTGTCCTATGTAATGGGTCTCCCTCTACTCAGATAGAAAGAGGTATTTTCTTTAAT
This sequence comes from Viscum album, assembly GCA_963277665.1. NCBI lineage: Eukaryota > Viridiplantae > Streptophyta > Magnoliopsida > Santalales > Viscaceae > Viscum > Viscum album. The sequence goes on from OY728148.1 coordinate 169,068,677, forward strand.
ATTAAATATGATTCTTCATCCCCAACTTCAAAAAATAAAATAAAATATTCTATACGGTTCATCCTAACTAGGATAATATAAGAAGCATGAAAAGGAAATGTGGTAATGAAATTAAAACACTAAATATCCCTGATTTTTTACAAGTTTATAGTATATACTCACCCTCTTGGTTCACAACCATAAAATTGATATATGGAACTCAATGTTATTCTTATAGGGTAGAATTCACTACTCCTCAGGTATTAATACTTCTCATCATGGTCAATGGATAAATAATAATCCAGGAATGGTGTAGCAATAGTCACAATTTACAAAATACTATAGTGATTTAATCTCTTAGAACACATCTTCATCCTCCAATGAATTCTAGTGTAAGATTAGAATTTCTTTTTCTTTCTAAATGATGTTTGGAATATATTTTATTTAAGTGCAAGTCTGAAATATCCCCTTCTATCCATCTCCCTTGGCCATTGATTATATATATATATTAATTTCTTCATATATATTCATATAAACGGTGTGAATATTATATATATGATTTTAGGTAGTTCAATTATCCTAGTATTTCAATATTTAAAACTATTTTAAATCGAACACCTAAAATATTTCAATTTAATCAGAATAAAAATAATCCTTCATTCTCTTTTTTATAACAAAAATATTCATAGTTTTATCTCTCCATGATAACAACATAAATCAAACCAACTACATATATTTTCATACATTTGAAATTATGACATGGATTTATCAACATGAGATGATTTACAATACCAAAAAACAGTTTATATTCTTTGTTTAAATCACCAGTAATTATGTAGTAGTCATGATTTCACCACACAAGGTTTAGTGATTCGCATTACATGTATAGGGAATATCCTTATGAAGTCATTTACTCACCTTAGATAATTAGTATATCACCTTTTCATTTCCAAAAAAACCCATTAAATAGATGACCATCCACCTTATAAAATTTGTAAAACACCTTATAAAGATTAATTACACCTTAAAAATGAAGTAATTAACATTAAAATTTCAAATTTTTACCTCATAGAGTCCATTTTATTACCTTAGGAAGACACACCTCACTTTACAATTTTTATTATATCGTTTAACACTCATAGAGTGACTTGAATTCCTATACTATAAAATTAAGTTTAACCATAACACTCATAATTCATCTTAAATGTCCTCTGAACTTCATATTTAGTGTTCTTGATGACTTAGTAATATGTTTTGAACATTCTTTCAAATCACTTGTCAACAAGAACTACCAAAAATCATCATATGGGTATTTATTCTAGAAATCTCCCCCTTTGGATATGTTGATAATTGCAAATTTTATTACCAATTATTCATAAATATAACTTAATAAATAACTATATATGATTGAAAAATCTATATAAAACTCTTTAGATGAAGGATTACAAGGATAATTCACTAATCTGTAACTCTATGACCACTTGATACCAGATCAGTTTGAGAAACAATGGTGAAATAAGAATATCCTCATGAAAAAACTTTCTTATCTTTTTTAACATTAAAACATTGAAAAGGTTCTACACTAATTCAAAAATCAAATAATATAACTTTTTCCACAATATATAATGATATGGATCCACCTTTATAAATAAAAAATAACCCTCATGACCTTGTCAACACATGTATAACTTCATCAAAGTAGTGATTTTATGAGCTATTCTCTCCTTTTGACAGAAAACCCAAAACAACCTCTCTAAACAGTAATAAAACAGAATTATAAATTTAAATATTTTAATTAAGATATTTACCAGACATTTTGATAAGTAATAATTTCCTAGGTGGTGGGGGCCTATTTTTAAATCCATCTTGGAAGATGGTGTGGGTTAGACTCCTAGATTCAATCTATGTCTCTAAAAATATTCGTTAGGTAGTGCCTTTTTCATAATATCTATAATTTTATCTTGCATTGAACATAATCCAACTTCACCATTCTTTTCTTAACTTTTTCTTTAATGAAATGATATTTAATCTTGATGTACATTCTCATGAAATAATGAAAAATATTATTTTTATGACTAATAGAACTCTATTTGTAACATTTTATTTCCATAAGATATTTCATATATACTCGAATATTTTCCTATTGTTGTATCATCAATATCTATTGATTATATGTTTTAGTGGATATAATATGTTAATTATTTAGAGTAATTAAAAAAAATTAGTCCTATTTCCTGATTAAAAATAAATGAAAGGACTTACAAGAAAAAAAGGACCACATAATGTGGAATTTTGGTCATCGGCTGAGCTTTCCCAATTTATAAATGTGTATCCCGATAACTCATGAAGTTATGCACTATAATAAAGAAACCTAAAGTTCATCATATATGTGACATAGAAAATTATCCTCTTAAAATCTATAATATGACTCTCTTTGGTATAAATTTGGTACTTTGTATCTTAGAATGTGGAGAACACTATATTAGGTCATGTGGTTGTATGATATTACCTATAAACTATGACGTCGACCATATCACTAAAATATTCTCTACAAAATTTCATCTCATTTTATATCAAAGTTTTCATCAGTTTAGAATCTTCCATTTAAAACCTTTTGATCACTTTGACATATTTATTTTCAGAAATAAACATATTGGAAATTCCTTTAATTACCTATAAACCAAGTAAATATTTTAACTCACAAATCATAGAAATTTCAAATTCTCACTTCATAAATTCTAAAAGCATCTCACATTATGCATCAGCCTAGCCTCCTAAAATGATACCATATAAATTCATAAGAACAAAAATAATCTAATCATTTTACTTATTTATGTAAAGTCTGTGTTCAACTCCACCTCTAAGAAATCGATTATTTTTTTAGATAATAGTTTAGCTAAAAATACTAAGACCTTGGTGATTGATTTAATATTTATAAATATTTATTAAAATAAGAAAATTTATTTTATATTCATTTATAAAAAAACATCTGGTTTTTTAATATTTAATTCCTCAGTAATTACTCCCTTGAGAAATTCCAATTTAACATATATTTGAAAAGCATATATTTTCCAAAAAACAGTCATACATTCTCTAATAAATTTAACATACATTTGACATACATTGAAACCTATTTTCATTAGAATAAAAAAATAATCATATAGTTTTCAATTGTGTCATGGGTAAAAATTCCCATAAACATCAATGCTATTAATTTTGTAGTACCCCTTTCACACTAGAAGTAATTTGTTTCAATTTTCTTCACCATCTTAATTATTTTTGTTCTAGACTACCCACTTGGTTCCAATGATGTTCTTGTATTACGCCCTTGAGAAAACTTCCAACATCAAATTATTTTTAATTTGGATGAGTTATTCTCCGATATACTTGCCTGAATTATCATATGTGGATACATTTTCAAATATTTAATTCTCAAATTAAGATAAAAAGAAGGGATTCTTCTAAGCCTTCATTCTTCATGTTTGAACCAAAAATGCTCAGTCATTGAAATAATTTTCATCACTTATTTCATATATTTTAACCCTCTTGGTAACTATTAAAACAAATATATTTTACTCCTCATTGGTTTCTTATTACAGGTCTTATACATCCATATATTCTCCCCCAACTCTTTACACGTTATCATAACTTTCTTCCTTAAAAAAATCAATTTTTTTTATGAAATCCACTCATTAATTTGTAAAATATACTCATTTTATATATTACATAATTCTTGGATTTCAATAATTTTTACATGCTAGATCATTTTTATTTATTTCTTTTGGATGAGTATCCAATGGAAATACCTTCATCACCTTAATCTTAAAAATATTGATTCTTCCATATGTTGATTATAAATATCTTACTTCTGAAAACATGAAATTATTTGGGAACTTTATTCTTACCCAACCACATATCATAAGGGTTATTATATTTATTAAAACATAATAATACACTTTTTTATTTTTATACTTATGTTAGCACCACTTTTTTACAATAATTCTCCTATAAATTCATTTTGATGAGCATTTTCCAAACCATATTTTTGATAATTTGTTTACTCCTCTCAATGACCCTATTTTTGGGAGGATTCCTCACCATTGAAATATTATTCCTTATCCTATATTTAATTATATACTCTTCTACCAGATTATTAGTGAATTATATTATATTATTGGTCTAGAACTTCTTAATTTTTAATCCAAGCATCTTCTCTACTAACTAATAATATTTTATAATGAATTTTTACACTTAAATTTTGTGATAAATGACTATAAATCATGATATCCTAATGTAATAATAAAAAACAATACATAATACCTATTTCCATAAATTTATTTATGTTTCATAGTCCCATGTATGTCAATATTCACTAACTCATGCAATATTATTGATTTACCCCCCATTGTCTTGTAATTTATATAAACAATCTTACCTTTTTAATAAGTATCACACATACAAGTGAAATCATATGAAAGATTATAGATGTATTGATATCCTTTAATTTTCAACAATTCCTCTCATGATTTTTTAATTAGATGTCCAATACTCTTATGCCAGGATTGATTTTCCACTTCTTTATACAAAAAACAGTTGTCTTCATCATCAATATGGTAAAGGTTACCCTTGGTGTGTAACAACCACTACAATGATAGAATAGATAATTTTCATATTCATTATTATTCATGAATTAGGTGGTTATATTCATTATAAAAATACTATGTAACTTTTAAAACAAAATGGAAATAGTTTTATTAAACTCTTCTCATATAAGGTTTTAGTTAAAAGTTTAAATTTGAAATTATAAAATGTGAATTTGAAAAAAAAAAATTAAATTAATCTTATAAAAATTATCTTAGTATGAGTTTTGGATAATTTTCTAGAAAGTTTGATTTTTAATGAATATTGAAAAATAATGTTTTTATTGAAAATGGAATTTTTTAGATTATTTAAAAAATCAAATTATTTTTTTATTATTTGAAAATTTAATTAGTTACTATTTATTTAAAATGATCCAAATAATGTTTTTGAAATTAATTTTATAATTGAATTTAATTTAAAAACATTTTATACATAAAAATGAACTTTAAAAAAAACTATTTTCGTCATGTTTTGTTAGTTTAATTTTAAATTATATTCTACTAGTTATGTGTTGTGAATCATGAAAAATAGATTACATATTTGAAATCAGTAGCTCCAAATTTCCAAAATTTTCCCTTTTATTAGCATACCCTATTAATAACATCCTTAGTAATTTTCATTACCCCAATAAAGGTAAAATCAGGTAATTAAGGTTAAAAATAAAATGATAATGATTTAATAATGACCCTAACACTTGAATTAATTTTATTATATGACTATATATCATAAATAATAATCAAAAAGTCTAGTATATGGTATTTTTACCATTTTAAAATTATTTTGAACCTTTTTATTATTTTATATAAAGAAATGTTAAAATAAAATGATAAACTAAAAATGTGATATAAACTCATATAAAATTTATTTTATGAAATTATTTATAATATTAATAATATAATATTTTAGTATTATAAATTATGTGGCATTTTGATGATAAAAGTATTTTACCTTAATTTAATTTATAAGAAATTCCAAGAATGCCCCTCCACTGTCTTATAAAACGACACATATTATTCTCATTAAATAAAAATTAAATAACTATTTTATTTAATAGATACCTTCATAAATAACATACTTACATCCCTCAATATTTAATATATTCTTTTTTTATCATAAAATCAATATATTAGAGAATTTGTCTTAGACCTTAAGAGGTTGTCCGAAGAAGAGGTATCGTTCTTAATCAAATTTTTTTTTATTCCACTTACTTCAAATATTACTTAACCACAATTTTATAATAAAACAATTATATTATAATTACATATATTTAATTATCTTAATGTCCTAACCTATATCCATTTCCAACATCTATCAAATGGGAATGAAATCCATCATCCATGTGTACCATATACTACCACCTCACGAAGCATTGTAATTTTTTTCCACAACCTCCTCTTAAATATGGTTATATTAATGTATTTAATGAATATATATTATAAACATAAATAATTATCATTATGAAAATAAAATATGTTATTTAATTTCTCACCATTCCATTCACTAAAAAATGATAACATAATGTTTTTGTATGTGTGGACTACCGCCACTATTAAGTGATGTGATACATTTTTCATAACCACATCACATGGATGAATTGTACAAGTGTATTTAAATAAAAAACATTCTATTGATGATATAATTATCATTATTTAATGTTATAACAATACTTACTTTCTTTCTAAAAATGATCTTTGAAAAAAGACGACGTTACTCATGCATACGTACGACCATCGTCTCCACGATTGAAACATAGTTCATTTTTCATGGCCATAATTTATTGGTTAATTTAAAATTACTATTTATATATATAAATGATAATTATTTTACAATTATAAATCTAATTATGATGGATTAATTACTTATTTAATCTTAATATACTTACCAATGTTAGTTTGGAGTTTTCATACGAATATCATCAAAACATCTGATAAAAACTCAATTGACTAAGTAATTAAATATAACATGGTATTAAACAAAATAAATTGACAAAATAAATTGAAACATTTTCTTAAAAAATTAAAATTAAATCTGTATTATTATTTAGGGAGTTATATAAAATATGTGACCAGTCGGTCTCATGGTAAGGATTAATTTTTTTTAAAAAAATCATCTTTTAATGTTTTCCTTCGAAATATTTTTCTCCCATATAAATATTTATAAAATTATTTTATGGATATTTAAAAATGGACATAAATTAATTATGTTTGATATTTTATTTATCTTTTTAAATTTATTTCAACAGTTTTTAAAATGAATCTTTATAAGGAGTGTATTGACTTTTATTATAAAAGGAAAATGGAATTTTTTATTTTAATGTATATAGAGACCATGAATTTTCCTACCCCCATAACCATTATTTCATGTTTAGATTACTTTATAATATTTCATGTTTTACTTAAAGAAAAACCCTATTTCCATTTGTTTTGAGTATTTTGGTATTGAAAATGGTTCTTGAAAATAAGAGATATGAAAATATCTAAAAGTGTTTTTCATATGGGTTAAAAATAGATTTTAAAGGGTTTTATATTGAAAATTTATTAGATTTAAATGTTTTATTCATGATATAGCCCTCATAAAAGTTTTATGATAATGGGTGAGCATGATATATCTCATAAAAATGTTGCTCCAAGTTAGCTCTCTAATGCATTGGGCATTATTGGGAGTCAATCATATGGTTATTCCAATTTTTAAGGTATTATATGGATTTTATGAAGATTATGTCCCAAGGAACCTACATGATTTTTATATTGTTTATAATTATTTTTAATAGAATTTATTTTATTTGAAAATGTAAGATAAAGTTATTTTGTTTTAAATTAATGATTATTCTATTTTGGGTAAAAGGTATGTTTTAAGAAAATGTTTTTCATGGGTACTCATGTTTCCTAAGAAACCCTCAAGATTTTGATTTTGATTATTTTTATCATAAATTATTTTATGAAAATATTTGTATGGTAAAGATTATTTATTGAGTTTGTAAATTATTATTTGATCTCAAAGTTTATTTTTTATAAATAAAACCTTTTTAAAATATCATTGTTTAAAATAGACTTATGAGTTTCCTTCTTATTTTTATGTTTTATACTAAGATTTTTATAATAATCCCATGATTTTAATTGATTTTTTTTGGGTTTAAATATGGATAATTGAAATAATTGAAGTCAGGTTGAAATTTGAAATGATTTTTCTTGTAAATAAATCAAGTTTTACTTTAAATGTATTATATAATGGTAAAAATGGATATTGATTAAAAGTGTCCACTTAGTAATATATGTTATTATTATTGAAGAGTTTTTCCATAATTCTCTAATAATATAACCTAAATGATCATTTTAAATAGAATAAAATAAATTCTAGTCTATGTAACTAGAATATGTAATGTATAACTCTAGGTCCTTAAGGTTGGTATCAGAGTAGGGTTTGAAAAATTTTAGAGTTTAGGATAGTTTTAAAAGAGTAACCTTTAGATATTATAATTATGGTTATGTTGAAATTATATTGGATTTCAAGATTACTAATTTTTTCTATCTATTATACGTCTATTCATAATGGTGTTCCATAGAGTCCGCAAGGAATCCAAAGAAAGAAGGCACTGAGGGGATGGTATCCTTCTAAATCAGCAACCCAGAATGGTTGGAATTTCAATAGATAAGTTGGTTACAATATTGTCTTAGTTTACATAGTCTATAAATGGTGGTGGTATCCATTTAAGATATAAAACACATTCATCATAGAGGAATACCCACATATAGGATCATTTCATAGTACAATACCCTCTAGAATTCAGTGGACCATCTGACCTAGTGGTAGTTGAAGTCTGGATCAAAGCCCTAGAAAAGATATCTGATGCCCTGAGATGTTTAAAGAATCAAAAGGTAACCCTTGTACTTATCGTTTTAAAGGTGAAGACAACCAGTGGTGGTCAATGATTAAGAATATCAGAGAAAGAGATGATCTTGATTTCCTAAAATGTGAGGAATTTAAGAATATTTTCTTAAGGCTGTTCGACTTAGGTTAAAAAATAATTTTTGGAATTGGGATTAAGGGAAGAAAATTCAGTGGTTTTTTATAAATAAAACATATAATTATTGGAATGGTACACCCAAAATATTATCCTGTATCATGATAGTAAAATTATAGGTTTTAATGAGGGTTAAAAGTAAGATATCGAAGGGAATTAGCTTCCTATAAATTCAAATGTTATGAGAGAATTGTTCTATATGATTAGAAAGAAGAAATTTAGTTTTCTGATTATCAAGTATTACATTTAAACAATCATATGAAAATTTATAAATGAGAGTAAATGGGGAATCATCCATCAATGAAATATAGATTTTATAAAATCAAGTTCCCATCTTGTGAAAAGTGCAGTAAAAAGGCCTTATGAATAACGTATTATAAAATTTTGAATGTGTTTATAATGTGGAAAGTTTAGACTTGTGTCTTGTGATTAAAATGAAATTTACTCTACAAATAAGGAAAATTGGATGGTATGATTATTTTATTGTAATGGGTTGGGGAAATTATCTAACATATGTCCAATTGTATTTACTCTTGGTGGAAATAATCAATACTAAAAGAAAATGGTGTGGAAAAATCATTTCCTATTGATATGGATGATGTTGGTCCATATAATGAAGTGGTTACAAGTTTGTTACTAGTTTACTCAAATTATGAAAATACCCTGTTTGAATCGAGATCTTCACATTCATTTATTTTTGATAAATTTAGAATTAAAATAGGAATATCACCTCATGAAAGAAGATATAAATTTTAGTGGAATATCTTAGCAGAAATATTTAAACCACCAAATTTTATAAGGATCTTCCTATTACTATTAGTGGGATGTTCATTACCTTAAATATTATTGAACTACTCACGATATAGTTTTATATTATTATAGGTTTGGATTGGATTTCAGTTTTCCATGCTAATATAGATTGAAGATCCAAAAAAAATTCAATGATTGCATTCCTTTGATAAACTACTAAGGATCAGCAAAAATGATTAGATATTGTAGTGAATGTTACTTAGAACATGTAGTTAAAAAAATATAAATTGTTTATATTAGTTATTTATCTATTGGAAATGAATATGAAGATGTATTTATTGATGATTTTTCTAGTGTTATTGCTGATAGAGAAGTTGAATTTACTATTGAATTAGTGTCTCTTGCTAAGACTATTTAAAAACAAACTTATAGAATATATCAATTAGAACTTTTGGAATTGTATAAGTAGTTACAATAGTTTCTAGATAATGGATTAAATATTCCATAAACTTCACTTTGGGGTGATCCATTTTTATTTTTTGAAAATAATGATGGTTTAATGAGACTTTAGATTGGTTATAGAGACTTAGATAATATCATTGTAAAGAATAAGAGTTGTTTTCCTCATATTAATGATTTATTTGATCAGATCTAGGGAGAAAAATACTTTTCAATGATTGATCTCTAGTTTGTGTACCATCAGTTAAAAGTAATAAAGGTAGCTATCACAATGTTTATGTTTTGGAATACATATGTGCAATATGAGTTTTTAATTATTACCTTTGGGTTTTCTAATACACCAAATGTATATATAGACCTTATTAATAGAATATTCCATGATTTTTTGGATAAGTTTGTGGTTTTTTTGTCGATGATATTTTGGTATATTCCAAAAGTCATGAGGAATATGAAAGACACCCAAGTATTCTTTTGAATAAAATAATAGAAAAGAAACTATATAGAAAGTTTAGTAGGTGTGAATTTTGGTTACAAAAAACTTATTTCCTAGTATATATTATTTTTAAAGATAGAATAAATATTGACCCTTTTAAAAATAATGTTTTTGAAGAATAGTTAAGAATTACAATTGTTATATAGATTCATAGTTCTCTTAGATTAGTTGGTAAGTACTAATGGTTAATTAAAAAAATTCTCATTTTTATATCCCACTAACTAAGTTAACTAAAAAATGAGTAAAATTAATCTAGATGAAAGAGTTTGATTATTTTTTTAGGCACACAAAAGAATATTGGAAAATACTCAAGTTTTGGTCTCACCATCTAGAAGTGGGGACTTTGTCATCTATATCGATGCTTAATTAAAGGTACTTTTCTATGTTATGATTCATAATGATTAGGTAATTGGTTATGAAACAATTAAACTAAAACCTCATTAGTGAAATTATCCTACACATGATATGTAATTATATGCTATGGTTTTTATTTAAAATTTTATAGGAATAATTTATATGGAGTATGGTGTGAAATATATATTGATCATAAAAGTCTAAAGTATAAATTCACTGATAAATATTTGAACATGATGCAAAGAAGATGGTTGAAATAGATCAATAATTATCTATCCATGATTTATTACCATCCTATAAAATCAAATTAGCTTATTTGAGTAAAAAAATAATACATCATTAACTGTGTTACATTTAGAATAAAACACTTTGGTTAATGATTTTATTAATTTTATCATAGAAATTACATATTCAATAATTTCCTCCATTTTATTTTAGGTTTCATTATAATAATATCTATTATAAATAATTAATAATGCTCATAAGAAATACCCTAGGTAATATGAAAAGGTACTATTGGTTAAGAATTTTAACTTCACTAAATTTAATATTGAAATGAATCTATTTTCATATTCAGAAAGTGATTATATACGACTGATGATTCTCAGTTGAAAAGGGAATTATTGAGGGAATCTCCTAGTTCCCCATTTTCCATTAATCATGGAATTACTAATATGTATAGATACACTAAGAATATTATTAGTGGGATAGAATGAAAAGCAATATTCCTGAATTTATAATGATTTTTTGACTTGTCAACGGGTTAAAGAAGAACAAAAATTACCAAAGGGGATGCTTTTGCCTTTTTTGGAACCATAGTGGAAATGGGAAATTATATCTATTAATTTCATAGTTGGATTACCAAAGGCATCTTATGGTAATAAATATATTTTGGTTATTATTAACTAATTAACTAAATCTAATAATTTCCTTCCCATTCAAGAAATTATGTATTGAGATAAAATTCCTTGAATATATATCAAGGAGATAGTTAGGCTACATAGAGTCCCTATATCCATTGTATCTGGTTATGATCTAAGATTCACTTAAAATTATTGGAAAGGACATTAGAATTCTTTGGGTACTGAATTAAATTTTGGTATATCCTTTTATCATCAATATGATGGATAGTCCAAGAGAATTATTTAGATCTTGAAAGAAATGATTCATGCTTTTTTAATATATTAATGATGAATTTGGGGTCAATAAATTTTTTTGGTTGAGTTCTAATATAATAACATTTTTCATTATAGTATACAAATTACACCATTTGAGTCATTATATGGAAATAAGTTTTGAACTCCTTGTTTTTTGGGGTGAAGTAAGAAAAAAGAAGATGATGATACCAAATTTTATAGAGGAAATGGCTGAGAAGTTGAATAATAATCTATAGTACTTGAGGATGGATCAAAGAAGAAAAAATTTATATAGATAACCATAGATAAGTTCTTTCATTATAGGTAGGTATTCATGTTTTTAAATGTATCTCCAGGGACAAGTGTTATGAATTCTGGTAAAAAGGGGAATCTAAGACTGGTTCATTGGACCATATGAAATCCAAGAGAAATTTTTTTTACTTTCCTACTAAGTTTATTTTCTTTTAAGTTTTCCTAGGTAAAATTTTTATTTCTTGTCTCAATGTTATGAAAATATATGCAGGATTCATCTAATGTTTTGAGAACTAAAGTTATTCATTTGGAATTGAACCTTTATTATGTGGAATAACCTATTCAGATTCTTGATCGTAGAGATCATGTGTTTTCGAAATGAAAATTCACTAAGTTATTGTTTTGTGGAGAAACCATATGGTTGAAGAAGAATCATGAGAATCTAAAAATACTATGAGGGAAAGATATCCCAAGTTGTTTAAGCGATGAATAAAATTATGAGGATACAATTTTATAATGGGGGAAGAATGTAACAACCCAGTTAATGATAGAATAAACAACATTCATATTTAATAGTATTCATTAATTATGTGGTTATATTCATCATAAAAATATTAAGTAACTTTTATATAAAAAAGGAAATGTTTTTTACTAAACTATTTTATTTTAAGACTTTATTTAAAAGTATAGTTTTAAAATTATATATTTTTAATTTGACAAAATGAATTTATTTTTTGAATTCAACATATCAATTTTATCTTAGGATGATGTTTTGAGATTTTTTTAGAAATATTTATTTTTTAATGACTGGTGAGAAATACTGATTTTTAAGGAAAATTGTATTTTACTTTCAATCATTTACAAATTAATAATCTATTTTAGATGAGTTATAAAATTTTTCTAGTTCATATTGATTAAAGATAATACAATTATTATTTTTTAAATGAATTTTATACTTGAACTTAGAATAAAAACATTTTATACCAAAAAAGGTAATCTGCATAAAAAAATCATCACATTTTTTTGTTTAATTTTAAATTAAATTACACCAATTTTTTTAATCATGAAAAATGGGTTCAATATTTAAAATTAGTGTTCCCAAATTTTTTAAATTTACCCCTTTTATTTTTTTTTACTTTATGAATAATAACCTTACTAATTTGTGTTATCATGATAAAGGGTAAATCCGATAATTAGGGTAAAAAATAAAATGACACAAAGTGAATAATTTATCTAACAGTTGAATTTATTTTATTATATGATTAAACCACATAAATAACCATATATAAATCTAATATATGTAATTTTTTCAATTTGGCCTTGATTTTGACCCTTTATATTAGTTTATATAAGAAAAATAAAAAATATCATTCTCTTTGTTTTATGATCTTTAATTTGTCGTGTGGGGGATACAAAGAGAATATATTTTTAAAAAAATATAATTTTTAAATTATAATTAATTTTTTCACCATGGTAATTTATTTTTAATTTTTAGTGATGGAATAATTACCTTAAATAATTAAGAAACACTGACCTCATGCTTGAGAAAGTAGTCCAAAAATCAATAAAAATGATTTTAAAAGATTTAATAATAATATTTTATTTGTGAATTTTGTGTTACATGATTTTATAAGATCCAAATGTAATATTATTTAGGATTTAATTAATTTTAATTTAATTACATTATTTTTTAGTAGTTTTAAATGTCAAATTAAATGAATACTTCCCAAATTAATATTAATTATATTTTATAATAAATAATATTTTAGTAAATGATTTAAAATTCTAAAAAATAATATAATTAGACAATTAATTATGATATGGTTTAAAATAATATCCTTGGTCCATTTATGTGTTTTTTTATAATGATATTAACCCCATAAGAATAAAAAGAATTAAGACCACCATATTTGTTAAAAGGGTTAACTGAGGTTTAAAACAAAAATATAATGGTAAAAATTTGATCCAAACTAGTAAAATATTTATTGGATTAGTTTATTTAGATTAATACTTATATAATATTTCTAATATTATGATTTTTTTAATTTGGACATCGAAATTAATTTATATTAATTGAATATTTTAAGAAACTTCAAGAGTGCCCTTCCGCTCTCTTATAAAGGGAACCATTTCTTCTCTTTTCTTCACACTTAAAGAAGTATTTTGTTTAGAAATTATATTCACAAATACCTTCCATACATCCTTACCCATGTTCTAGAGTACTTTTTTAAATAAAAAAACTGACTTAGGAGTTATTTTTTTGTAGACCATAAGAGGTTTTCCAAAGAAGAGGTATTTTTCTAAATCAAAGGTTTTTATTTTATTTCTTCTTCCTCCTCATTCAAATATTAATTAACCATGGGGATATAATAAAACAAGCTTCTAAAATATACTAAGATTTTATTATTTTAATGTAATAACCTATATCCATCTCAAACCTCTATCAAATGAAAAAGGAATCCATTGTTTCATGTGTTTTGTGGACTACTGACTCACAAAATGACATAATTCATTTTCCACCATCTCATCTTATGAATGGTTATAATAATGGGATCAATATATATATATATATATTAAATTTATGAAAAATTTATATTTATGAAAAAATATTATATCATTTACTTTCTTAGATCTCTATTCACTGAAAAAATGACAGCATTGTTCCTGTATACGTGTGGACTACCCTCTCCACGAAGCAATGTGATTCGTTTTTCATCACCAAATTTTCTAAATGAGATATATAAGTGTATTTAAAGAAATAATATGGTATTAATTATATAATAATTATTATTTTAAGAAAAAACAATACTTACCTTCTTTCTATAATGATCATTTAATAATGGAAATGTTACTTATGCGTACGTACGAACTACCGTCTTTATGATTGTAATGTAGTTCATATTTCAGAACCATATTTTATGGTTTTTCTAAAAGTAGAATGTTTTATAAAAATTATAATTATGTTATAATTATTATTTTGGATATTATTTAGTAATTACCTCTTTAACTATAACCAGCATACCAAAGTCATTTTGGACTTTATGAGCTAAATATCATCAAAATGTCTGATTTAAGCCCAATTAACTATGTATTTAAATATAAAACTATATTAAATAAACTAAATAAAATAATTAACTTAAAAAATTCACTTAATCAAGTAAAATTAACTTGATTTTATTATTCAATAAGATATAGAACATACGTAACAAGTCAAACTCAAATAAAGGGACATTATTTTAAAAAAGAATCATTTAATGTTTTTCTTATGATTAATTTTCTTCCATATAAATATTTTTAAAATTATTCTACTGATGTTTTTATATGGGTATAGAATAATTATAAAGGATATTTTATGTATATTTTAATTTTTTAAAAGGTTATCAAAGGGAATATTTTAATGTAATATTTTGAATCTCTTTATAAAAGAAAAAAGTAATGTTTTGAATCCTTTATAATATTTAATGTTTTATTTATAAAAAATTATATTTCCATGTGTTCTGTGTATTTTGGTATTTAAAATGGGTTTTAAAAATAAGGGGTATTTTAGTATCTGAAAGTGTTTTTCCTATGAGTTCAAAATAGTTTTTAAGGGTTTTATGATGAAAAGGTGAATGATTAAAATATTTTATTCATGATATTGTCCTTGGAAATTGTTTATAACAATAGGTGACCCCGATATAGCTATATGATGGGTGTACCTAGATAGAACTACAATTCATTGGGAATTATTGGAAGTCAATTGTATAGTTATTCCAATTTATAATGGTTCTTCAAGGGTTCTATGAAGATGTCACCCCAAGATATCTAAATGGAATTTATATAATTTCTTATGAGTTTTCATGGAATTTATTTTATTTAAAAAGTTACGCTAAAGGTATTTTTTTAAATCAATTATTATTCCTTTTTTGGCTAAAAAGGTCTGCTTTTAAGAAATTTTTTTCATAGGTTCTCATGTTTTCTAAGAAACCCCCATGATTATTATTCTTAATTTTTTTTATTATAAGGTTTTTAATATAAATATTTTGGCATTAAAGTTGATTTATTGATAAAGTAAATGATTATTTGAGCTTCAAGTTTATTTATTTTAGTGGTAATTTTTTTGATCTCATGGTTTTAAAATAAACTAACTAATTTCTTTCTTCTTTTTATGTCCTTTACTGAGATTCTTGTGCTCAAAAAATATTTTAATTTTTTTCACATGTTTTAAGGATGGTTATGAGAAATAAATAATTCTTGTTAAAAGTTTTGACTATTTTTCATGAAAATAATTCATATTTTACTTTAAAAGTTTTATATTGTGGATAAATGATTACTAAGTAGAACTATACACTTTATAATATATGGGATTTTTATATAAGAGTTACACACTAATTATCTAAAACTATAAACCTAAAATATACTTTGTAATTAAGGAAAATGAAATAAAATCTTACTCACAAGAATATGTAATGTATAATGTTGAGTCCTTACATAGTGTGATTTCAGAGAAATACAATTAAAACATCATTCCTTTTCAGAATGCATGTATTCATGTTGAACTTCACCAAATTTTCAAATTCAAATAATTAAATTTTAATTAGTATGTTTTGAATAAGAAGTCTTTAATGAGTAACAACATAGATTATTTGACCTCATTGATCTTTCATCTGATCCTGATCAATGTGTTTTTATAGGTTCGAGAACTGGTTTTTTTCTGGAAAAGATTATCGGCGGAAGGTGTCACCCCCAATGTGCTTGACACTTGGGGAGGAGCTTCTATGGTGTAAGGATATAAACCCTAAATAAAACTTCCTATTATGGCATATATGGAACAAATACCTACCCACAAATTATCAAATCAAGCACACAAGTATTTAGTTGGCTTCTCAGTGTTGCTGCTACACCAATTTCCGGGAAGAATCCATCACACATTTATTTTTAGAAGGGGAATGGGCTCACACAATCTAGAATGCCTTTATGGTATTTACCTCTATTCACTCTCAGCCGACTGTGGTAGGTTATTTTCTCAACCTCTAATTTAATTGTGCATACAACAACATTAATGTGAGGAAGGCGCGAGGAGTGATCCTGTTAGCGGGTTGCTATACGATCTGGATTTATAGGAACAAAGAGAAGCATGAGGGAGTAACTAGTTTAAAGATATCTCTAGATATCCTAAAAATAATTTTATTGACTGATCTTTCTTGTCCACGCAATGAATGGTGCGATACACCTTCATTCATACCCATATTGGCCAATAGATCCATTCTTCCCACATCCACCTCCAATACCTAAGGCAGGTGGATTTGATGGCTCCCACCTAGTCTGGGACTCAAATTAAACACTGACGGCTCCTACTATTCTGGTACTATGCATAGGGGTAGTGTGATTTAGGATACTAGGTGTGGTGTTTTCTTTTCATTCATAGCCTTCTTTAGGAGTGATGACTCCCTCTTGGTGGAGTCTCAGGCAGTGCTAGCAGTTCTTACCCTTTGAAGGTAGATCAACATTGACCTTTCCACGGTGGAAACCAAATCCAAAATCATTTATAAATCTCTATTTGGTTTCCTAACTACTCCTTATTCAATTGAATACTTCATCCACATGTCCAGAAGGTACATCAATAACCATATGGACGTGCTTCACACCTATTACGAGGGAAACAAAGTTGTTGACTTCCTTACTTCTCAAGCTTCTCAAGACAAGCCATTTTCTTGCTTTCCTATCTTGGGTTCCTTTTTCTATGAAGAAAAAGATCTAGTTAGAGGGGATTCCCTCAAGCTATACTATTTTTGGCCTATATAATTTATTTTTATTTTATTTTCCCCTTTACTAAAATTTCAAAATAATAAAGATGATGATGATAGATTTACCTAATTCCCTTAAATAAATTTCAGCAATGTTGGCCTTCTCAACCTTTTGTTTCTTGATCCAGGGTCACTTCTTTGCCTCCATTGGTGGTAAATTCTCCCATTCCATATCCATTTTTATAGAATCTTCCTCAATTAGCAATACATAATATTATATATATATATTTATCTTACTCGATGATGAAACTAGCTACTTTTTATTCCTTCTTTGTGTTTATATATGAACCTTTCTTTTATTCCTTGGGTAAAAATTAACTTCCCTATGTCTAAAACCTTCAAAACAAAAGAAATAACCATTAAAATCATATCAAGGGAAAGATATTCTACTAATTTTTTCTCCTTTTTTCATAAAATATTTTTTTCTATGAAAAATACATAGTAGGTATAAAAAATATTGTTACAACAATAACACTAAATAATTGGAGTCTTCTTCTATACCTTTTTTGTACCTACTATAGTCATTTGATCCTTTTGTGTTCTATTCAATTAAATATTCTTTTAGGGTGTGGGTTATTATGGTTTACCAACAATTAAAACTAATTTATTCTTATAATGATGATCCAAAATAGATTGACTTATATCTTTGAATTGGTGCACTTGTTAGCGCAGCCATTTTTTTAGAGGATTCCTCGATAACTCTATTAGCCAATTTTGGGACTATTTTAATCAAAACCTCCAATGTCATTATGTGATTAATAATTCTTTCTTGATCATAACAATCCCATATCAACATCATGAATTCACATGTTATTTCTATAATTATGATGCTCCTTTACTTCAAAGAACCGGTTAGGTCATCAATGATCCCCCATATTCTTCAATTTTGAGCTTGATCTCAACTTTGTTTTCAATGATACACACTTATTCTTCAATTTTGAGCATGATATCAAAGAATAAGTTAGGTCATAAAATATCCCTCAAGATGCATCCTAAAAGAAACTTTTAAAAGAAATCACAAATATTGTATATTTACTTCAAAAATTTAATATTTCACCATATAATTTTCTCAATCCACCTTACATTAATAGTGAATTAATATATGAATTAATCTACTAAACTTATGAAATCAAAATATCACCATATGATATCTTAAAAAAACCTTACATAGACATTGCTTCACCTTATGAAATCTGAAAAACACATTAAAATCACGACCTTTGACTTTATGAAGTTAGAAAATCACCATGCAGAGGAATGGTTTCACTTTATAAAGTTCATGTTTCACCTCATAGAGTCCATTTTATCAAATTATAAAGCTATAACTCACATTTCCATTCTTATTATATCATCTAATTCTCACATGGTGACTTTTATTTCTTTTTTTCAAAATGTTCTTAAACCAAAACTCTTCAGAATCACCTAAAATAACTGGAAACCTTCAATTTAACTGTCTTTCATGAAATAATGATCTATTTTAGACATTATTTCAACTCAATTATCAGTAAAACAACCCAAGAAACATTTTAAAGGGATATTTTTTAATAATAATATATTATTAAAAGTGTTTTCAATGTGTAAACCATTTAAAGGAACCTCAATATCCATGAATATACACAATATAATTAATATATTAATGAGTTAGAGAGGTTTAGGTATCCACTCATGACTTATTTTATACTAATTTTATCTTTAAATCATTAAAAATAGTTTTTTATAGTTTATCATTAACTAAGGCTAGATAATTTTTAACAGGATATTAGATGAACACCAAATTATATAGACTATTGTTGAGTGGTGTATACGATATTCAAATTAGGACATCATGTTGATGTTCTAGAAAATAAATTTTAAATCCAATAAAAAAATAATAATAGAAAAATTATTAGAATATCTAAATATTCTCTTCCCTCAAATCTTATGGGGGTGTTTTGAAGGAAGAGAAATTATTCTACTATTAAAAGGTTGGCCATTGGAAGTTAATTTTCCAAAAATACATAAAATTTATTAAAAATAATAATAAAGAGTCTAAATCAGATATTTATGTTTTATAAATAATTTTTTTAATTCTAATTCAAATGTATTGAATATCTTATATGCTTCAATCATTTATATGAATGTATATAGAATCAAAATTGGAAGAGAGTTGATGAAGGGAGAATTAAATCTATGTGTCTCTATTTGATAAAAGTTTTCTTTATTAGATCTAATAATTTATGATCTTAATACTCAAAAAAAATTATATATATATATATGTAATATTATTATTTTTTAAAATAATTTATATAAATCTCATATCAACATCTTGTTTATAAAATAGGGATCTAAAATTTTTAATTGAGAATAAAGTTGACTCATTTTACCTAAGTGGGATGTTATATAGATTTAATATTTGGATTAGTTATGTATACATTTTAATTCTACATAATATCATTAATTAAATAAATAATAATAATTTTTTTGTTTATGATTCAAAAAATTAATAAATTGGGGGATATAAACAGTTCATAACCATTACCGATGATTTTCATAGATATTTTCATAAAGTTATAAAGAGACCCAAGTATAAACCCTTGAAATTTTTTATCACATGAAAAAAGTAAAAAATGAATTTGATAAACGTAATTATATAATTTTATCTGATCTATGTGAGGATTATATAATCTAGGGCCTTTAGTCCATTAAATTGTAAGGGTTAGCTTGGTTTTAGGCTTATCCTTGTGGGGGGGGGGGGTAAGATGAGGTCTGACCCATGCTAGCCTAGTCGTTGCATGTGTCTTTCTTTTATTCCTTTGTAATCCCAATACCTACTATTAATTTAAGGATGTGTGATATTTTTTCACAACTCACTCCTCTTTAATTATAACAATTAATTGTTGTATCAATAAGTAATAACTAATCATTTTCCAACAAAACATGATATATAATGAGAAAGGAAAACATTTATTTTTCACTTTGGGATTATGTTATAATTTTTCTTCTTTTCACTTGACCTCATTCCATATAATGACACAAAAAAGACACTTTTTGAGATATGGATTAGTAGTCATTCAAAGTAATAAATTATAATGGTTTTGGGGATGTGAGGTATGTATCATACCCTATATTTGATTTATCATCAAGAATATCATGTCATGTGTCCTCTCTTTGCAGACGTCCCTTGAATGCCAACAAATAATGATCCTTTGGATGATCAATTTTCTAGACTAATCCCATCATCTGATATTCAATGTTTTGTGGTTAAATGTCAGATATATATTTTCCAACCCTATAATGATGAATTATTAAATATTCCCTTTTTAATGATCCACCTAGTAATATCTCCATCAAGATAGTCTTCCCTAAGACTTATAAATTGGTAAGATAAAAATGTGAAACATTCCTAACTTGTATCCATGTCATGAGAACATATTAAAATTGATATAATGTGAATGACTAGTTATGAATAATGTCCTATGAAAGCATTAAAAAGTTAATAAACCTCAAGGAATACTCCAAAAATTTCATACTTTCCTGTTAAATCTACATTGGTTCCTAAACTCTAAAATTATACAAATTTACTAGATAGATTTTTTACCTAAATCTTTTCTCAAACTCTCCCCAAGTCATGCAAGAATCATAAATTATTTTGATAGTGGGGTGCTCTATTTTATAGTTAAATAGAGAAAG
Organism: Viscum album; assembly: GCA_963277665.1. Taxonomy (NCBI): domain Eukaryota; kingdom Viridiplantae; phylum Streptophyta; class Magnoliopsida; order Santalales; family Viscaceae; genus Viscum; species Viscum album. Next base: position 169,090,217 of record OY728148.1, read on the forward strand.
ATAATCAAGTCAATGACCAATATTTTCTCTATGTGTGTCTACATCAAGGAAAAACCATAGTGGAATCCTTCAACTAGTCCTCTTACACCAAAAAGTCCCTCAAAATGTAGCCAACCATTTGTTTTAAAAAAAATTCATAAAAAAATTCAACACCTCAAAAATCATTATGTAAACTCACTGATGAGGTGGGTCCCTTGGGAATGGCATAATGTATCACGTATCTATTACTTAATTAATCTCTAATGTGTGGCATGAAAATGGGTGCATGCTAGGAATGATCCTACTTTTCCTCTATCTAACTATCTATATGGTGATATACTAAAATTTAAAGAAATATTAGATCAAATTGAATTTAAAACATAATAATAGATTATATTTAGGGATTAAAAAATAATTCTTAACCAAATAGCCACCATTGAATATTTACATTATCATAAGAAATGTTATATAATATATATAACCTACCATCTACCATATGATTCATTTAATAATATAAATTTACCATAAAATTAGTGTTCTAAGTACTCAAGACAAACTATATATTATTATAGTAATTTCATATGGATTTATTGGCTACCATACCCTTACTCGAGTTCCATGTATAGAAAAATTGAAAATAAATTCCTCAAGAAAAAACCCCCTAAGTCAACTAAATTAAAACATGTTCTTCTTTCAAACATCAGTTTTGAGACAAAAATCAAAATAATAACACTCTTAAATAACCTAAACCCATTGGGACCCTAACCATGTTAACAAAAATATCAAGTGTACCACCCAAGTCTACTCTGCTTCTAATTACACATGGGTTTGCAATTATAACTGAAAGGTAATTCTCTAAAAAATGGGGGGAATTTACTCAAAAAACTTATATCAATATAACACCAATCCCGTAATAATATATAAATTTAATTAAAAAAATATAAATTGGAATATATTAAGAACATAAAATTCATACACAGGTTTAATGCAAAATTATCCATATGAAATTGATATAATATAATCCTAAATAATAACATAAAAGGTGTCTATAATGAAATAATAATAAAATAACCTAATTAATGAATGAAAAATCCTTACAAAAAACACATCTAAAGATTTGTGTAATGAAACAAATGATTAGGAATCGATGAGACAATTTTATGTTTGATTTTAATGAATATATATCCAATAGAAATTATAATTTTGTGTTATTCCTACGATAGGTAAGCACAGTTGATGTTATTCAGGATATTAAAATATATATTTGGATATAGGAATGAAAATAGTGAATCCCAGGAGAGATTATTACCAAAAAAAAAATGTTATGGTTTTAGTGGGTCATTATAGAGCCCACTGAAATCTTGGTGTTATCCCATTAATGTTTCAATAAGATAGGTAGTGGAGTAATCCCACTGCTCTTGCAAAAAAGGAACTTGATAAGGGTTCACTTTGATCTCTATGAAGTATCCTAAACCCCACAAAATTTTGGAAAATTTTAGGGATTTGAGGCTTATTCTTTATTCCCCTTAGTGTTATCCACTTCCATATGGCTAAAGGATATGGGATGTAAATACTTTTGATCTGCCTTCCTCTCTCTTGCCCTCCTTCAACCTGATGTGGTTTAGGCTCATTTATTTACATCGGTAATCAGAGTTATTTTCCCATTATCTTTTATTTCTCCTTCCTATCATTATATTTTGATTTTTTTTATGATGAGATAATGGATTTAGAGATTTCATTTTAGTTAAGAATTATCAAATCACACTGAATCATGGGATTTATAGTACAGTGAATAAAGGATACCAAGAGAGTAAGAGCACACCATGTTGGTTAGTGTTTGGATATTAATAAATTTTATTAGTTATTTTATTAAAATTTAACAAAATTTATGGTTAATTGGATTTAATATATTGTGTTTTTTTATCATAAGAGGTATGAGGTTCTATTATAGTCCACCAATATCTTATTTCTTAGGATTCAAACTTCGGAATGTCACTATGTGAATTTTAACGTTTATGAAAGTTATGAGATTTTATTTTAAAATAAGTGGATAATATAACTATTTTGGTTTTTATTAGATAAGGGACCATTGTTAAGGATGTCAGTCAGTACAAGTATAGAGTAATTAATGGATTTTTAATTAGGATAAGTTTCCCTTTCATTTTTGAAATAGTGGGTTCCCTAGACCCAACTATGCAGTACTTTTGATTACCATATCTTGTATACAAGTTATATATACATGATTATTACTTACCATTATAGTGTATATATTTCTGCATCCACTATTTAATGTTACTTTCCATAGATTAATTGTCATATCGAAAGGTTATAGCAGATCGCAGGCTATAATGAGAACCTAGAGATACATTGAAATTAATCTTAAACAAAGGTCATATGGTCTAGATACATCTTATCGAATGGAAACAGTAGATGTTTGACTATCAGGTTCTAGGGGATCGTAAACATCAAGCCCTCTTTTTATGAAGTTTTTACTTGATGATCTCTAGAAGTGAGATCATGAGGACAAACGTGCCAATGAAACACCAAAAGTTTTGGGTGTCATTGGATGTTCTTATCTATGATCAAGTGTATTGGTCTCCAGACTTGAGATCATTTCCAAAGTATGCCATTTGATTGCATACTTTGATGCAAGGAGAAAACCATGATATTGAAATCATGGTGAGGTAGTTTTTGTTGGGTCCATCATTAGTGGCATGACATTTGTTGAATGGTCAAGAAATGATTTTTCACTTATGGGTTATGGAAGTAATATATCTCGATCCATTTTGATAAGGATGGTAGTACCTTAACATGAAAATGGACATGGAAGTAGAGTGCCAGTTCGTCCAGTTAGATAAAAAATAATAAAGTAAGATTAGGGTGATGACACGGGTGTGCATCCTTATTTATGAGATATTTAATGACAAAATAGATTATATTACACATTGTTTGTTCGTGGGTTGGTTGTCACTATTGTGACAATCTTTATCTCTTTAGGGGTCATGATGGGTTGCTAGATCCCATTGTAGGTCTATAAATATAATTCACTACTATTGAGATAAGGGTAAAGAGGGTCACACACAATAACATATTCAAGAATATGCCCTATTCAGTTGAATAAGAGTTTTGGACATAGTGGGTCCCACCACTAGGTTATGGGGTTTGTCCAAGGAGATACAATCACCAATGCAATAAATGAATTTATATTATTCAAGTAAAGAATAATGATCATTGAATGTATTTATTAAATTTATTTAAAATTCTTAAATAAATACATGAAAAATATTAATAGATCTAATATTTAATATATTCATGGTTCAATTAATTTTTGTGGGAATGAGGAGTCAAGTTTATGACTCGTTTATTATCACAAAATATTTTAATATATTATAGGAAAATGTTAACAATATTTATGACTCAATTCAGTAGTCATAACAAGTTGTTTATATCGTGTTAATTATTCGAAGGGTGAGAGGCAATTCTAGGTAATTTATAAACACACCATATAAAGAATAAGAGAGCCTCCCACCAATGGCTATTCATGTGATTTATCTCTCTTCTCATCTCTCCCGTGTTCTAGAGAGAGAGAGGCTCTAGATCTAGGAGCTTGGATTGAGATCTCTCTCATTCATCACAAGCATGACGAGGTAGTGATCATCGAAGCATTGAAGATGTCGTCAAAACTTCGCACTAGCACTTGGATTTCTATGATCAACACTCTCGTAGATTTTAGAAGCATGTGTGGACGATCTAGAAGAATTTGACTTCGGATTATTTGAGCAGTGGTCGCTAACGATGAGAAGACATCATGCGTGGATTCAGATCAAAACTAGGCACTTTATGGTTTTTATTTTGCGCTTAAAACTCTTCACGTGAGATCCTTAGAATAAATTGGGCAGCGATTCACGAACGTTGACAAGTTCATGTCGAACATCAGTAAAATATTTAAAATCCCACTTTTGGGGCTTCCACTACATGCCCAGTAACTTACATTGGTATCATATGGATGCATGAACATTTTAAGCCAATGAAAAAAAAATTAAAATATGTATTAATATATGAAGAGGGTTTTGTTACGGTCCCAATGGTGTAGACCGCATCTTAATTCGATATCGGATTATCATTCTACGATCATCCAAAGGAGTAGTTTGAATTTAAAACCACGTGTTTTTTAGTTTCTTCGCTTTTGGTGAAAAATAGTGTCCGGAATAGTAATTTATGGCCACCCTATTATTATATTGAAGTTTATTTTTATTTTTATAATAATAATAAAAGTTGTAATCTTATGTGGATATTTCCACGCGATCCCGGAGGAAACACCACCTAGGCCGCCTCCACCCTCCAGCGGCCTCCATCTACACCCCCACCGCCGCCAGCCTCACCGGTCGGCTTCTTTTGTGCACCGGCTCCCTCCATCGGCCAGACGCCACCCCATATTCGGGTTTCCCTCCCGGCCCCGGCCCTCCCTACCAGCGAGACATGCACCTTGGCGGCTGACACCCTCACTTGCTATGCCACCCCGTGGCCCTGCATCACTGGACGTCTCCTCCCAGGGAGATCTCCCATGGCATAGTCCTGTGGACCCCTCCACCTGGTTGGATCCCCACCGCCGGACCGCCTTCTCGAGCACACTGATCTCAAGTCGAGCCATCGTGAGACCACACACCACCCTCTTCCATCCTTCTTCAGCATTCCCACCAATCGCGACCATAGATCTGGTGTGACCGGCCACTCGAAGCTGGCTTTCCCTTCAGTTCGTCTGGCCACCCTCCTCTCCGCCGACCAAGATCTGGCCAGAGGCTGCCTTCTGTGCGGTACGGGACCTCATCGTCGGATACCTCCCTACCCTGGCTAGTCCGAGCCACACCTCACCCGAGAGGTGAGTGCATTTTTGGCAGAACCCTGTGTCAAGACCTCCTAGGATAGGTAACCCTTACTACGGTCTCAACCGCCCTGAAATAGGTACGGAGGGTCCTTCCCAGCCTGGACCAGTCTTGGGTGGACCGGCCTGCCCCAAATTACCTCTCCATGGGGTAGATACATCAGGAATGGGCATGCATAGGTTTGGCCTGACCTGCACATGCCCAAACTAGAGTTTTGGGGCTCAAATAAAATTATTTTATTCAAGAAAATAATTAAACTAATTAATTTAATTTTGGTTGCAAATTAAATTAATTAAATATTATTTTTTTTGGTTTTATTTGTTGCGGCATAAATTAATTTAATTTGGTGTTAAATTAAATTAATTAATTAATTTTATTTTTAGTTTTAAAATTAAATTAATTAATCAGAATTGAACAACGTAAATATTGAATTTAAAAATATGAGTAAATTTTTAATTCAATTACAATTTTATTTAATGCAAGTTTAATTTTAATTCTGTATTTATTTTTTAAATATGCGAGTTAATGCGTAATGACTGGTCATGATCCATTGATCGACCAATGCATTTTTGGTGTGTGCTTGTTTATTTATTTAATTATTGCATGATGATTTGTAATAATTAATTAATAAATGATAATCTGTGTATCATCTATGAGTCATTATATGTATAAAGGCCTACAAGTCCATTTCAGAGTTGTATTTTACTCCCCAGTTCCCCTCTCATACGGGCATGTATTTTTGGATAATGATGAAATGACCAGTGACGCACTTCGCATCAAGTTATGGCGACACAGAAGATAGAATCTTGATACATTAGGTGGGCATACACTACAATTCAAGTTGCAAGCAATGAGACTCAAGGTCTTGCCCCTAGGGTCTAGATTGGTCCATTATTCACCCAACAAATCAACAATTAGTATCAGTTCATGATTATGTTGTCATTTTATTTTTTCATGGTTAATTATTTTGTGAATGTGCAGTTTACGCTTGATCACATAGGATAATAAACAAGCATGCTTAGATAAAATGAACATGTGACGCGATAGTTTTTCTATTTACAGCATGATCAATTATGAGTACGACCACATAGTAAGTGCTAATAAAATAAAAAATGATAAATTTCTTCACATTTTAAATAAAAATACCCTCAAATAAATATTAGTTCTAAATCGCCTTCCATCATTCGACTTTGAACAAAACCGGCTGTTCGGGATGATTTTTCAGGACAAAGGTGAGAGTGTCTCTTACCGCAAGAGTTTTCTTATGAGAGTGATGGGATGAATTAACTAAAGTTGAAAAAATAAGTAGCCAAATCTAGCTTTTTGTAATTTTAGAGGCAAACGTTGAGTAAATCAAGTAACAATTTAGGAATCTGGGACTTCACTAAACAGATCAAGGAATTGCAAGTTAAAGCGGTTAGCCAACCAAAAGCCTACCTTGAACCCTCCAATTAGTGGTGTAGACAAATCTTGTAGACTATGAGGGGTCACTACTACAAAAAACAGTCTTTATCAGCGCTCAAAAGGGGCTTTATCAGCGCTAAAAAAGCGTTGTAAAGCTCGGCACTGATAGGGGGGGGGGTCCCCTTTATCAGCGGTTGCTGAGCGCTGATAAATGAAATCTTTATCAGCGCTAAAAACGGGCTGATAAAGGGGGACTTTATCAGCACTAAAAAGGCGCTGATAAAAAACCCCTTTATCAACGCTAAAAGAGCGCTGATAAATGTGTGTTTTATCAGTGCTCTTTTAGCGCTGATAAAGGGAGCCTTTATCAGCGGTTAAAAAGCGCTGATAAATGCCTTGTCTGCTGCTCCAAAAAAATCTGTAGTAGCACACCCAAACACCTGCAAAAAAATTCAGCATCTTATAAGCTAATTAGACCAAGTATACCCATACAAAATTAACACATAAATCATAAGCTAATTAGACCAAGTATACCCATACAACAAGTATACCCGTACACCATTAACACATAATTCATAAGTTAATTAAGTACATAAAGAATTCAATTCAGAATTCAGGGGGTTGGGGGGACTGTTCAGGGGTTTGGGGTGGCTGTCCAAGGGGGGGGGGTAGGGGGTGTTTGGGGGGGGGGGGGCTAGGGGTGTCCAGGGGGAAAGGGGTGTCCAGGGGTGGGGTGGGGGCGGTTCAGGAGGTTGGGGGCTGTCCAAGGAGGGTGGGGGTGTCCAGGGGGGTGGGGGGGGGGGTCCTGGTGGGGGGGGGGGGGGCTGTCCATGGGGGTGTCCAGGGGGGTGGGCTGGTGTCCAGGTGAGGGGGTCTTTTCAGGGGGTGGGGGGTGTCCGGGGGGTTGAGGGCGATCCGGGGGGTTGGTGGGGCTGTCCAAGGGGGGTGGGGTGGTGTCCAGGAGGGTGGGATGGGGGTGTCCGGGGGGGATAGGGGTGTTCGGGGGGGGGGGGGGGGTCTAGGAGGTTGGGGGGGCTGTCCACGGGGGGTGGGGTGGTGTCCAAGGAGGGGGGTGTCCAGGTGGGGGGGGGGCTGTCTGTGGGGTGTCCAGGGGGTGGGCTGGTGTCCACTGTGTCGGGGGGGCTTTCCAGGGGGTTGGCGGGGCTGTCCAAGGGGGGGTGGGATGGTGTCCGAGAGGGTGGGGGTGACCGTCCATGGGTGGGGGGGGGGGGGGTCTAGGGGGTGGGGGTATCCAGGTGGCGGGGTGGTGTCTAGGAGGGGTGGGGGTGCCGTCCAGCGGGGTGGTGGTTGTCCAGGGGGGTGGGGGGTGTCCGGGGGGGGGGGGGGCTATCCATGGGCGTGTCCAAGGGGGGTGGGTTTTCCAGGGGGTTGAGGGGGCTTTCCACGGGGTGGGGGTGTCCAGAGGTGTGGGGGGTGTCCAAGTTGTAGGTCAGTTGTTGTTTTCACTTAAAATCGTGTCCATTGTAAACAAAAGAGAGACACTTTGAGTGATACCGGCCACACCGGGCCTCATATTGATGCAAGGTTGACTCGTACATATCGAAAAGGACCCATGGATCATTCTCCTAAAGTATCAACACAATCCGAATGCGTTTGGTCGGATTTCCATAGGTTAGTTGTTGTTTTCACTTAAAATTGTGTCCATTTTAAACAAAAGAGAGACACTTTGAGTGATACCGGCCACACCGTGCCTCGGATTGAGGCGGGGTTTACTCGTACACATCACAAAGGACTCATGGATCGTTCTCCTATAGGATCAAGACAATTCGAATGCGTTTGGTCGGATTTTCATAGGTCAGTTGTTGTTTTCACTTAAAATTGTGTCCATTTTAAACAAAAGAGAGACACTTTGAGTGATACCGGCCAAACCGTGCCTCAGATTGAGGCGGGGTTGACTCGTACACATCGAAAAGAACCCATGGATCATTCTACTATGGGATCAAGAAAATCCGAATGCGTTTGGTCAAATTTTCGTAGGTCAGTTGATGTTTTCACTTAAAATTGTGTCCATTTTAAACAAAAGCGAGACACTTTGAGTGATACTGGCTGAACCGTGCCTCGGATTGAGGCGGGGTTGACTCGTACAAGTCAAAAAGGACCCATGGATCGTTCTCCTATAGTATCAACATAATCCAAATGCGTTTGGTCAGATTTCTGTAGGTCAGTTGTTATTTTCACTAAAAATTGTGTCCATTTTAAACAAAAGAGAGACACTTTGAGTGACACCAGATAAACTGTGCCTCGGATTGAGGCAGGGTTATTGTACATGTCCCCAATGCACCCATGGACAGTTATCCTAAAAAATAAACACAATACAAATGCGTTTGTTCAGATTTCCGTACGTCAGTTGTTGTTTTCACTTAAAATTGTGTCAATTTTAAACAAAAGAGAGACACTTTGAGTGATACCGGCAACACCTTGCCTCAGATTGAGATGGGGTTGACTCTTAAACATCTAAAAGGACCCATGGATCATTCTACTAAAGGATCAATACAATCCGAAAGCGTTTGGTCAGATTTATGTACGCCAGTTGTTGTCTTCACTTAAAATTGTGTCCATTTTAAACAAAAGAGAGACTCTTTGAGTGATACCGGCCACACCGGGCCTCGGATTGATGCGGGGTTGACTCTTACACATCGAAAAGGACCCATGGATCGATCATTCTCCTAAAGGATCAACACAATATGAATGCGTTTGGTCGGATTTTCGTAGGTCAGTTGTTGTTTCCACTTAAAATTGTGTCCATTTTAAACAAAAGAGAAATACTTTGAGTGATAACGGCCACACCGTGCCTTGGATTGAGGCGGGGTTGACTCATAAATGTCACAAATTACCCATGTATCATTCTCCTATAGGATCAAGACAATCCATATGCGTTTGGTCAGATTTGCGTAGGTCAGTTGTTGTTTTCTCTTAAAATTGTGTCCATTTTAATCAAAAGAGAGACACTTTGAGTGATACCGGCCAAACCGTGCCTCAGATTGAGGAAGGGCTGACTCGTACACACCTCAAAGGACCCATGGATCATTCTTCTATAGGATCAAGACAATCTGAATGCGTTTGGTTCGATTTTCGTAGGTCAGTTGTTGTTTTCACTTAAAATTGTGTCCATTTTAAATAAAAGAAAGACATTTTGAGTGGTACCGGACACACCGGGCCTCAGATTGATGCGGGGTTGACTCATACACGTTGAAAAGGACCCATGAATCGTTCTTTTAAATAATTAACACAATCTGAATGCGTTTTGTCAGATTTCCGTAGGTCCGTTGTTGTTTTCACTTAAAATTGTGTCCATTTTAAACAAAAGAGAGACACTTTGAGTGATACTGGCCACACCGTGCCTCGGATTGAGGCAGGGTTAACTCATACACGTCAAAAAAAAATCCATGGATTTTTCTACTATAAAATCAAGACAATCCTAATGAGTTTGGTTGGATTTTCGTAGGTCAGTTTTTGTTTTCACTTAAAATTGTGTCCATTTTAAACAAAAGAGAGACACTTTGAGTGATACCCACCAAACCATGACTCAGATTGAGGTGGGGTTGACTTGTACACATCGAAAATGAACCATGGATCGTTATACTATAGGATCAAGACAATATGAATGCGTTTGGTCAGTTTTCCGTATGTCAGTTGTTGTTTTCACTTAAAATTGTGTCCATTTTAAACAAAAGAGAGACACTTTGAGTGATACCGGCCACACTGGGCCTCATATTGACGTAGGGTTGACTCATACATGTCTCAAATTACCCATGGATCGATCTTTATCCTAAAGTATCAACACAATCTGAATGCGTTTGGTCGTATTTCCATAGGCCAGTTGTTGTTTTCACTTAAAATTGTGTCCATTTAAACAAAAGAGAGACACTTTGAGTGATACCGGCCACACCGTGCCTCTGATGGAGGTGGGTTTGACTCTTACATGTCACAAAGGACCCATGGATCATTCTACTGTAGGATCAAGACAATCCGAATGCGTTTGGTTGGATTTTCATAGGTCAGTTGCTGTTTTCACTTAAAATTGTGTCTATTTTAAACAAATGAGAGACAATTTGAGTGATACCGGCCAAAAAGTGCCTCATATTGAGGCAGGGTTGACTCTTATACATCTCAAAGGACCCATGGATCTTTATTCTGTAGGATCAAGACAATCCGAATGTGTTTGGCCAGATTTTCATAGGTCAGTTGTTTTTTTCACTTGAAATTGTGTCCATTTTAAACAAAAGAGAGACACTTTGAGTGATACCAACTACACCAGGCCTCAGATTGATCCGGGGTTGACTCTTAAACATCTTAAAGGACACATGGATCATTATCATAAATAATCAACACAATCCAAATGTGTTTGGTCGGATTTCTATAGGTCCGTTGTTGTTTTCACTTAAAATTGTGTCCATTTTAAACAAAAGAGAGACACTTTGAATGATATCGGTCACAACGTGCCTCAGATTGAGGCGGGGTTAAATCTTACACATAAAAAAGGACCCATGGATTGTTATACTAAATAATCAACACAATCTGAATGCGTTTGTTCGGATTTCCGTACGTCAGTTGTTGTTTTCACGTAAAATTGTGTCCATTTTAAACAAAAGAGAGATACTTTGAGTGATACTGGCCACACCGGGCCTCGGATTGACACGAGGTTGACTCGTACACATCTCAAAGGACCCATGGATCAATCTTTCTCCTAAATTATCAACAAAATCCAAATTTGTTTTGTCAGATTTCCGTAGGTCAGTTGTTGTTTTCACTTAAAATTGTGTCCATTTTAAACAAAAGAGAGACACTTTGAGTGATACCGGCCACACCGTGCCTCGGATTGAGGTGGGGTTGACTTTTACACGTCAAAAAGGACCCATGTTTTGTTATCATATAGGATCAAGACAATACGAATGTGTTTGGTTGGATTTGCGTAGGTCAATTGTTGTTTTCACTTAAAATTGTGTCCATTTTAAACAAAAGAGAGACACTTTGAGTGATACCGACTAAACCGTGCCTCAGATTGAGGCAAGGTTGAATCATACATGTCTCAAAGGACCCATGTATTGTTCTCCTATAGTATCAACACAATACGAATGTGTTTGGTTGGATTTTTGTTGGTCAGTTGTTGTTTTCACTTAAAATTGTGTCCATTTTATACAAAAGATAGACACTTTGAGTGATACCGGCGATACTGTGCCTCAGATTGAGGTTGGGTTGACTCGTACACATCCCTAACGCATCCATGGATCATTATCCTAAATAATTAACACAATCCGAATGCGTCTGGTCAGATTTTCGTATGTTAGTTGTCGTTTTCACTTAAAATTGTGTCCATTTTAAAAAAATGAGAGACACTTTGATTAATACCGGCAACAGCGGGCATCAGATTGAGGTGGGGTTGACATTTACACATTGCAAAGGACCCATGGATCATTATCCTATTTGATCAACACAATCTAAATGCATTTGGTCAAATTTACGTAGGTTATTTGTTGTTTTCACTTAAAATTGTGTCCATTTTAAACAAACAAGAGATCCTTTGAGTGAAAATGGTCACACCGTGCCTCGAATTGAGGCCGGGTTGACTCGTACACATCACAAAGGACCCATGGATCATTCTCGTAAAGGATCAAGATAATCTGAATGAGTTTGGTTGGATTTTCGTAGGTCAGTTGTTGTTTTCACTTAAAATTGTGTCTATTTTAAACAAAAGATAGACACTTTGAGTGGTTCATCATTCTTGCATGTTGCTGGTGCATATCATCTGTTAAAATGGGAAAATGACTCATTGGAGAAAGGATGTTTTATTTAATAACAATTAAAATTTTTCTACGAACATTTACATACAACAATGTTTCATCTTTTGATCCCCTTAACCCCTCTCAAAAATGACCGCCAATTGTACACGTCCCCAAGTCAGATCTTCATGCTATTTGTGTACAATCTGCCATCAGGTATGTGGCCCAATTGTTTCTGAACAAATCTATATCGTCTTGTGAGTATGAGTCTTTTCAGCAGTCAGATTAGTACTGCAAAATATAAAAATAAAGAATTAATAAATAAATTAAATGAACTAGTAGTTGTTTTTGAAAATACCTCTTTAGGGATGCTAGTTTGTTGATAAAAAACGATCTATTTCATAAATTTACAAAAATAATAACCTCAATCATTATCGTTTGTTTGTTTTGGACACTGAAAAAAAATTATTCATTAGGAGAATAAGTAACTTTTGTTGAGATGTGTCTGGATAGTGAAATTTTATTATATATACCCTGATATTTGTCCAGACGTAGTGCTTGCTCGCCTCCTTATGCTTAGCCCCTATCCTCATTCCTTTTTTAGACGATAATGATACACTACCCTATCATAACAGAATCCTCAGTAAAAGATAATATAAATTATATTACTTGATGTTTAGACCTAAAACGTAGGATGTAGTGTCTTACAGATTCACAAACTCCATCATGTGTGGTCAGTTTGATGGATATACTTGCTTTGAATCCAAAAAATAAATCTTTGAAGTATCCAAGTTCACCGAAATTAGCATCCAATGTTGCCTAAAAAACAAAAAAGGAATAAGTAATAAAAGAAGTGAAAATATAATTGATATTCTTTAATAGTAGAGTTTTACCCCTGCATGGTTGGTATTAGGAAGAGTCTGTCATCTGTAATCTTGCTTTCAAATGTTTCAGCAAGCCATTCACTATTTCATTCTTTTTTGATGGATTTAATTTCGTTAGATGTGTTGATGTGGTATGAGGACTAACAAGTCTGAATTTTGGCTCATGAGAAAATTCCTTCAACTGTTTTTCATATATACGTCTGTCAACAATATAAAATGCATTTAGTCATAATTTTCACATTAGATCAGCTTTTAGAAAATCAATTCATGAAAAAATACCTCATATATATATTTAAAACTGTAACGCCTAGCCAATCGTTTTCAAGGACCTCATTTACATTTTCAGCAGCAACGAAATCTTGACTTTCCTCTCCGTATATATTCTCTTCGAAAACCACTATATGACTACTACCACCTCTTAGCTTCGTATCCACATGAGTCTTCAATGCTAGTAAATGTGGATAGAGAACAGGTGGTGTTATTGTGCTTTTAGTAGCTTCTTGGGACCAGTTATTTGATCCTTTAGATGGTTTTGAGCTGACTTTTGTCACCCCCTTCCCTTTCTCCATCTATAATAACATTCATTGGTTCAGACCATTTTTTCATTAATTGTTAAAGGTTTAGCTTGAAAAAAATGAAATAAATACCTCTTTGTCCACATGTACTCTTACAAGTTGTGACGGCCATGCAATGAATGTCCCAATAGCCTTTTCGACCGTATTAATATCATCGTCATCAAGTGGAATAGGTAGCTCTGCATTTGGCTCATGAGCTATAATAATCAAACTTTTAGACGATCTTTCGGAAGTGGTCTATTATGCAATGTGTCATCTGGGATGTTGAACACTGTAGCCCTCGCTACAAGGTGATAGGTGGGTGTTGACAAATATAAATCACAATCATTGTCACCCTGTAGAAGATCAGTACAAGAAAAGTATCAGTGTTTGTCTGATTTACATTTCATGAGAACAATTATTAGAATATTGATTACCACGACTACGACAGCTCTTTGAGGGGAATGGCTCACCTCAAAGCTGGTGGGGGTGGGGATCTTCTCGCGCTGGTTGTTCCTGAGTTGTGTCTTCTCCTTGCTTCCCACCCATAAAATTTGCTAGCAACTCTCCCTACCATTACAATCGTTCTTCAAGGGTTGCTAGTATTTCACTCATTTGTTTTGATTTTTCATCTCTATCATCCATTTTTTTCTTCTTCTCAAAATATACTCGAGGTGTCACCCCAAACCCCACACCTCTGACACGACCGCATTGTTCTGGCTGCTTCAAAGTCATCGATAATAGGTCTTCACCCGCTACAAGAGTAGCTGATTCTTGTGACTGTCGGATGTAGGAAAATAACTGATTATTTTTATGTAATTGCAATTTAAAACAAATATTTTTATCGTCGTGTCGTACTTACACATATTTCCCACACTTCTTGTGTGTTCTCATCTACTATATTCTCTTCCTTATTCACACGTGCCTCCTTCCATAGCACATGATGTGGGATGAAAGTGTCTTTGGTTTTAGACTCATCAATCTACATATAAACGTAGAAAGATAATTATGATGTTGTTTATTGGAACCTAACAATATTACTGTAAATTTTAAACAGGTACCATTTTCTTTTATAGTGAAGCGTACCCCATCCTTGCTTTACGATAGGGGTATGTTGGTTTTGATGCACGTTCCTTATTTTCAGTACAGAGTTGCTATTTCATAAATGAAATATTGACAATCAAAGTGATGAGTACACGTATCCTCAAACAACATATTATCACCCACAATGTACCTGAAACTTCTCATCCCCACGATGACCAATAAATGAATCCCATGATTCTTGGGATATCAAGTGAGCGTAGACAATGGGTGGGTGCATGTTTATTTTACCTTTGGAATCTTTCAGGTGACATCTTGTTAAAATAGTGAGAAAACCTCGATGAATCCTTCCTGTAAGCCTTAGTACACAATCTTTGTGTGAATCGTCTACTATAAATGTACTCTGCAAGATATTGAGAAGAGTAAGACATTGTTTCGTTATTTTATTTTGTAGTAAATTAAAGAAATAAATTAATAATGTTACCATAATTTCTTTTCAGATCGCAGCCTTCAGCCCAGACACAACATGGTGCCATGAATCTATGTCAATCGGCGCGCGTTGCTGAGTTACAAATCCAATGTAACTACTAAACATAGACTTGTCGGGATTCACATGTTGGCCTCATGCATTCCATCCGACATCAAATTTGATGCCTTTGCTTTTTTCCTTAAGAACTTTGGCTAACACCGTCAAACTACGACGCACCTGTGTTTTCTGTGACGTCGGTCCTTCATTCCCAACCATTTAATCGATATCAACATCATATATATGTTCACATGAAATGGTAGAAACGGCATGTGCTGATGGTTGTTGGACCTCAACACTAGGAGAAAAAACACGTTCAGAAACTTGTTGTTTCTCTGCACTATGAGCAGCCGTAGCAGGAGCAGCAGTAGCCGCATCAGCATCAGCTTGAGAGACTTGTTCAGCCTCAAGGTTAGGAGCCCCAGAATGTGCAGAAGTCATTATCTACAAAAGTGGTTGAACAGTTAATTTAGATTACATAATTAGTAATGATAATATAATAACATGAGATAACAAGATCTATATTACAAAAAAAATATAACCTGTTTATTGAACTCTCTTTCTTTTTTTCAAAGGTAGAAGGGATTTGACACCTCTATCGATTATCCAAATCCCTTCATTGTTTTCTCCTCTAACATACAAAACATCATCTATATTGGGACCACTTCAAAATTATTGCGACATACCACTGAAAGGATCGTCCTTAACTGAATTTTCATTGGACCCTTCAGTAGTTTTGGACGATAACAGAACAATCGACCACTTTCGGTTTGTGGGATATGGAACATAAAAAACTTGTACCGCTTGTGATTCCATTATAAACTGTTCGTATTTGTACCCTTCTTTACTAAAATCAACTTTCATAAATCCGCATTCATCTATTTTAACACCACTGTTGTTATCAACCCATTTGAATTGAAAAATCGACAATTGGAATGTCGTATAATCCAACTCCCATATTAGTTTGATAATACCAAAATATGACATATTGGCATAAATTGTATTTATATCCTTACTACCAGAAACATGAATCACTTCATCCACTAGTGTAACTCCACTATTTTACATGGTACTATCTTCATCATGTTCATATGTATATAATGTATAACCATTAATTACATAACCACTGTAAGATAATACATACACACTTGGTCCGGCGGCTAGCCATCGAAGTCGTTCTGAAATTGAATTTGGATTTTCATCCAACTGTTTAAAAATATGGTCCTAAAACCATCCTATAAATTGGTGATTATGTGTATTTGATAACCATTTTTCATCCCTTGATGGATTCAATTGCCTAAGAATTTCTTCGTGAGTTTCAATATATGGAGCAACCTCCCAACTGTTATGCAAAACATAAAGGTGGGCCTGCTCCCGATCTGTAATACTGATTGTCACAACATCTATTCCAGAAATTCCCTCACCCTCAATGCGTCCAGTGTGACGAGATTTTGGGATACCAATTCTTTCCAAATCAGATAGGTATTCGGTACAAAATTCAATGGCTTCTTCAACAATATATCGCTCCACTATACAACCCTCTCGAAGACTTCGATTTTTGACATACCCTTTCAAAATATTCATATACCATTCAATAGGATACATCCATCTATATTGCATAGGACTAAAAAGTCGAATCTCTATCACCAAGTGAATCATCAAATGAACCATCATATCAAAGAATGTTGGTGGGAAGAACATTTCTAATTCACATAATATGATGACAATTTCTTTTTCCATAGCTGGAAATTTTGTCGGGTCTAAAACTTTTCTACGTATAGCTTTGAAAAAGAAACAAATTTTGGTTAATGTATGATAAAAATTCTTGGGCAAAATGCACTGTAAAGTTATAGGAATTAGATCTTACATCAAAACATGGCAGTCATGTGATTTAAAACATTTTAACTTCAAATAATTCATTGACATAATGTTCTTGATATTTGATGAATACCCCTCTGAAACCTTTACATCATTGAAGAAGTTTCAAAACTGATATCTCTCTTCCCTAGAAAGAGTATAAGCAGCTAGAGGAAGAAACATTCGATTTTACCCTTCACGGGTGCCAACTCTTCTCATATTCCCATGTCAACCATGTCCAACCTTGCCTTAATTCCATCCTTTGTTTTTCCAGGGGAATTTAGCAATGTTCCGATAACATTGTCACAAAATTTTTTTTCCACATGCATCACATCAAGAAAATGTCTGACGTACAAAAAATTCCAGTTTGGTAATTCAAAAAAAAACTAATCCCTTTTTCCAACCGATTTTTGTAAGGTTTTTCGAAAATGGTTTACCAAAAATAGTGTTCACATCTTTTACTTTCTCAAACAGTTGATCACCTGTTAGTGGAGATGGTGCTACGCGTTGTTCTGAACTTCCATTGAATGATTTCGTCCAAGATTGGTACTTATGCCGATGAGGTAGAAATCTACGATGTCCTAGAAACACATATTTCAATGAATGTTTCAACCTAATTGATTCTGTATCTTCTTCGAACATGGGACACCCTAGAGTTCCTCTAATGCTATAGCCTGAAAAATTTCCATAAGCAGGGAAATCATTTATTGTCCCATACAACATCGCTCTCAACGTGAAGTATTCACTTTTATAAGCATCATACAACATAACACCTGAATCCCACAATAACTTCAAATCCTCGATCAAAGGAGCCATATAAACATCAATATCGCTACTTGGTTGTTTTGGTCCTGATATAAGAATAAATAACATGATGAATTTTCATTTCATGAATAACTAAGGTGGCAAGTTATAATTTACCAACATAACAGTCCATGTACTATGAGTGCTGGTTTGAAAACCAAAAGGATTCACTCCATCTGTAGATAATGCAAGACGAAGGTTTCTCAGATCTTTTACAAATTCAGGATACTCATGATCAATTTTCTTCTATTGAGGAGAGTCGGTCAGATGATGTAATTTCCCATCTTTATTTCTTTTATTTTCATGCCACAATAATTGTCTTGCAGTTTCTTCACTTCCATATAGATGCCTAAACCTTGGAATGATTAGAAAGTACCATACAACTTTTGTAGGATTGGATTCATCTTTCTTGTATCGAGAAGCACAACACTTTGGGAATTTTGTAAGTGATTGGTTCTCCTTGAGAAACAATATAAAGTCTTTTAGGAAAGTATGTATTCTTTCAGAAATCATACCCATTGAGCGTAGCATTCGTTTAGCTTCATATGTCCGTCTTGGGAGCTCATTATCTTCCGAGAGAATGTCATTCAAGATAGCAAGTAGTTCTGCAAAACCGACATCACTCCATCCGTTTCCTGCTTTCAATTTATACAACTTCAGTACAACTGACAATGCTATATATTAAGTGCAACCAGCATACAATGGCATCTTTGCAAAACTCTTTAACTTCTCAAACAGTTTTGGGCAATCACGAAGTTCATCTTCAATTGTATTTTTCATTTCCTCAATACGATCTTCATCATCATTGACATTTGTAATCACATCCTCCATACGGTCTTCTTTGTTATCCATATTTGTATTCATATCTGATGATCCATAAAACACAGTTTTATCCCAGCCAGTATCTACATTCGCTTTTGCTCCGTGTTTATTCCAACATTTATAACTCCGATCTATTTCGTGACATATCAAATGTTCTTCCAACTCCTCTGGAGTAAGTATTCTAGAATAACAATAATGTAAACATGGACAAAGGATTTGACAAGGGTCCTTTGCGTGATCCTTTATAAACTTGATGAACTCTTTCACTCCGTTCTCATACTCTATTGTCAAATGATTAACATCCATCCAATCTTTATTCATATCCATCCTATTTGAATCTCAAATATTAGTATTTATGGTTCATGTACACAAAACAAGACTTACAAATACAGTATAAGAGAACCACTTCCTTATAAAAATAGAGATTAATAGAGACTAACCATTTCCAATAAAGATTTGGAAATCAACAGAACCAGGATAGACCCCCATCAAAATCAACACAGTTTCCAAACACAAAGGGGTTCGTGGGGATAATCACTTGTGTCATAGATGGTAAAACTCACATGGCATCATCCTCTATGGAACATCCTCCTATATCGGGTCAACCCTTCTATGGTCAACTAGTCCATCCTTTTATGCCTCACCAACCTAAAATACATATGGATGAAAACCAGTATCCAAATCTATAAGTAAAGAAAGGATTCTCATAATCTCTATAATATGGAATTCATTAAATATAATTACTTTAGATTCATTATAGTTTCCTCAAATCACCCCAGTCTAAACACAAGAATAATCAAGAATGATACATCTACCACTCCTAGGTCTCTTCCCTACATTCAATATCATCATGCCTAAATACCCATATATCCACACATACACATCACAAACACATAAAAAACCATATCCACATCAAAACCAAAGTACCCATATGGATTTCAATCAGGTTACTCGACTCAAGTGGTGGCATGTAAGAAATAATAAGAAAATATAATAAGTATATAGTCACACATAAATCTCAACCTCCCTCTCTAGTGGTAGACCAAAAAAGACTAAAGGAAACACTTTTGGAAATTCAATAGATACTAGGGGAAGTTCACTATAATAGGATTACTACTCTAGTTAAATAGCATAAAATGATATCATCCCACTCAACTCTGGAAGAAGAGGTCTAGCTCGACTAGACCTCAGGTCCGATTCTCTATGGAAAACATGGAATTCCCCATCAGGGGCAGTGAAGTACACCCACCGATGATAATAGTAAATCCAAGATTTATTAGAAACTAGTCAGTCCATTCTGAGAATAACATATAGGGGAATCATTTTAAGAACAAAAAAAATATCATATGATCTAAATCTTTGAAAAAGAGAAAGCATGAGAGGGGAATATGAGACCTTACTCCCTCTTTATCCAGAGAGATGTTACAATCTCTATCACATAAGCCATGAGCTCTATTATAAGTTTCAGTAGTTCTATATTGAGGTTTGATATGAAATAACGATGGGAACCAATATCAAATAAAACATACACTAAAGAAAAAGAAATGGAAATGGTGCCTCTCACTATCGCATGACCTACATCAGTTCCTACTAGAGATTAATCCACTGCATGAAGTTGTTTAGTTCCCAATACATGTTTCCAGGATCCCATTTTTATTGAATAATATTACTATGATTTGGTACCTCTCAATATTTATGATTCCATTCCACTACATAGGGTAGTAAAAACATGTAAAACCATCTTCAAGTGGGTTTAATGTATATACGAGATGTAAATCTTCAATGATTCCATGCAATAATGATTTGGAATCCAACCATTTCCATGCAAAAATACCCTTTCAAATTCATACTCACATAGAATATATTTTATAACATGTTTCAAATCACATTCACAATTCAAAGACACATATCAGGTTCAAAAAAATACAACATGCAACAAAAATGAATTTCTCTTATAAAATACACATTCAACACATTCAAACCATTAATTCTCTTTGAAAACTAATTTCATTTCACACATTTCACACAAGACATAAAATATATTTAAGAAACACCTCAAAAAAGATAACATGAAACATAAAAACATTCCTTTAGAAAAAAAATTTCTTCACATGTGGATCTCAAAACCTTCCTAAAACATATTTCTCACCAAAAAAGTAATACATATAACACATTCATGAAACTAAGAAAGCATATCAAAATCATCTAATAATGTAAAATCATTGAATCACTTACCACACACTTGAAAAATTCCAGAGGTGGAGGTGCACGGGAGGAGGTGCACGAGTGGAGCCGCCAACCAAAGAGAAATGGAGGAGTAGTGTTCGCAGGGAGTAGGGTCGAGCTAAGAGGAGTAAAAGTAGGTTTTTCGGGGAGGAAGATCCACCAAAGGGGTTCGAGTGGGAGGATTAGGAGAAGTTCTAGCGGCGGAGGTCCGACAACGCAAATATCGGGGGTGGAGGAGGTCTGACAATGCAAAGATCGGGGGGCGGAGAAGGGGAGTCGCAGGGTTACAGTACCGCGAGAGCTTTAGGTCGCGATAAACCGAGGACACTGTGTGACCGATTTTATAAAATATGGGACTATGGTTTTATCAGTGCTAAAAAAGCGCTGATAAATCCTTCCTGTATGAGTGATAACATTTTAGCACTGATACATGCCTTCTTTATCAGCGCTTTTCTAGTGCTGATAAAGGTTCTCTTTATTAGTGATTTTTCAGCGCTGATAAAGGTTACCCTAAATCAGTGCTAAAATTTCAGCGCTGATACTGGGAAGATTTATCAGCACTTTTCTAGCGCTGATAAAGGGGCTTTTTATCAGCGCTAGAAAAGAACTGATAAAGAAGGCCTGTATCAGCGCTAAAATGTTAGCGCTGATATAAGGTGGCGCTTCCCTTTCTCGTTTTTATAGTAGTGGGTGGTCCAGGGATCCTCACAACTAAAATACTCAAGTTACATAGTATTTTGATTCTAACACAGAGGGTTCCTAGAATTCGATAAAATAGTGGGAGACATTTGATGATTTAATTAATTAATCAAAATATCTAAATATGTAATCCAGATAAAAGTATAAACATTCTAAAATTATAATTTTATTGAAAAATGAAAAGTTATACGGTAATAAATAAATTTCAATAAATAATTGAAAAAGTAAATGTACTCACTGACACGAGTATCCAAGAATAGTACGACCGCTTGCACATAGTACTAAGATATATGAAACTCAAGGTGCTAGTGTCCCCAACTCATGTTAAGTTACATCAGGAAGTGAGGGTGAAGTTGTTTATAGTAGAATAATGTACAAAGAATATGATGGTTATGTCATTATGACTTTATCAGTGACTGATGTTAGTTGTGGTCACTACATTGGACATCGATGGAATAATAATTAGTCTCATCTCTGAGTGGTTTTCAAGGAGAAAGAAAAAGAATGATATGAATAGATATTGATTACACTGGATCTGTGTAAATTTAAAGGTGGGCTATGATCTTTCAATACATCCTATTATAATATCCCTTTCAACCTTTTAATCAAGTCTTGTTTTAAGTTACAAAACAAACATGTATTGTGTAAATGCTTCATTACCTTTTAGGTAAGGTTTGTCAAGTTAATAAGAACTACAAATAAAGTTTCATCATTAATTATTATGGAGAATAAACTGAAAGACAAGGTGATAAATCCAAAGGAAAGTAACACCAAGGGAAAATTTTCAATATCCTTCAATGAAATAGGTATTAACATGAGGTTATTTTCATTTAATATTATGAAATAATACCATGGAAGAAAAAAACAATAAACTAAATTAAGGAAGAAAGTTACATATTTTATTCATGTATATTCATCAATGTAATGTTTCAGTTTTACTTCTTGAGTATTCAATAAAATATTATTATCACATATGTGTATTAATATATAGTAACCATGTAAGTATATAAATATTATTAGAATTTAGGAGTATTATCCAAGTGGTTGAGAACGGGTGATACCTAGGACAATAGTGAGAAGTACACGACTTATTTATTTCCAAGTGAAAGATTCATGTATAAATATTATTGAGTATAACCACAACCATTCTTCTCAAGTTTCCTTTTGGACATAAGGAGAAATTATTCCAGGTTCTGGAATGAATGTTTTTTGTGGTGTATCGTACTCAACAAATAGTCCAGTGATACATGAATCATAGGCAATAAGTGATTAATATAAAAATTCAAGACTTATACAAAGTTGTGGAAAGATAATTCTTTGTCAAGGAAAACTAAAAGTGGTTGTCAAGGATATACCTGGTTTGGTATTTAGACCCATTAAAACTAAACACCTTTGGTATTATTGATGTCTTTAGTTTGGAAAAAGAAACCTTTAGAAATAATGGTATGTCACATAGATTTTGGAATTAGTTCAGCTAGAGAGCATGAACTATATCAAGGGTAAGACAGAGGTATATATATTTATAATTTATTAGATTATTTTAATTCATTAAGGAATGGTAAAGTGAAGTAAGATTTATGCATGATCAGAGGATATTATTAGCTTTGGGTTGGTATACCGAAGAATATATTGACCAAGCATTCATCGATCATGATAATGCAGCACAAAGTAATTCCTAAATGCACAATACCTTATCTACATCACAACATTGATGTTAATAAGAAGTATCAATGACGAAGTCTTACATGTCATATTTGATAAAAAAATGTAGCATGGAGTAATTACTAAATGCACATTTTCTACATCAGAGTTATGATGAAAGAAGTATAAATATTGAAATTAGCAGAAATATCCATTATATTTCATGATGTTCTTTACAAATAACAACGATTTACCATAACCATATGTCAACTAAAATGAAAAATGGATATCATATGAGTCATAGTATGATAAAAATCCATTATTTCATAAGGATCTATGTTTGGATTCAAAGAGTTTGTTAGGACATAAAACAACTTGCATCAGGAACAAAAACATTGTGCATCTATTGTAATTATCGTAATATTTTTTAGAGTATTACATAAATCCTACAGAGAGAAAAGTTAAAGTCAAGTGATAGACAATAATTATATAAAAGGGTGAACTTATCTATTAATGATAGTGAGAGAAAGGATGACTTGAGCCTAGTTAATGCTCAATATGTAAAAATAGTTAGCATAAGAAAAGTTCCACAAGTATATATGGAAGAAGAATGTCTCAGAGACACATACTGCATAGGAATGTTTAAAACCATGGTAATGGTTTTGAGTTCACTGTGGGTGGTGATACATTATTCATTTAGAATGATAATTCCTACAAGTAAACATTATATGGAAATTATCTAAAATCGATAAGATCAATTAAAATTCCATAACAGATTCCATGTATGAAATTACAATGGGGTTTTTAAATTGAATACTGCAGTGGGTATTCAAGTTATTTGATAAATGGATGGTACAAGAGTGGTACCAACATGGCTCGATTAGTAATACCAAGTTGGAATGCCTAAATCTAATAGAATTTTACTTTTCGTAGAAACTTTCTATGATCATAATATTAGGCATTGGATGTCATAACCATCAATCATGGAATGTGTCTATTTGACGCAACCAGAAAGGGTTGGTCTTGACACAAAATGCTAATAAAGGTTGAAAGTTACTAAAATCTAGTTTAAGATTGAAGTAGAAGCAAGATTATAGAATATACATTTTCTATAAATTATTTCCATGTGTCTACCAAATGTTAGTGGGAGCACTGAGGTTTTACAAGAAAAATATGTTTAGAAACATATGGAAAACAGATTGGTATTCAAATTAGTTAAGGCCAGGATGAAATTTATTCCCCAGTGATTGACTTAAAGTTGCATCCTAAGTTCTAGGGAACACGATTTACTGAGGCAGTTATAAAGGTTTATTAGACATAACCAATTGTACATATAGTGGCATCGTATTGAAAAATAAAGGTTGGAAAAATTCAAGAGATGAATCGTTACCAGTATCACATGGAATTATCTCTCCAGGTGCACATGGTCGAGACATGGGAGGAGATTAACATGATGAGTTAAAATCTATATGATTAAGTGATGGATTAACCAAGAATGCCATGATATGTACTAGAAATGATATTTCCAAAGATATAATTTAATGTAGGATGATATATGTTATATATATGAGAACTGTAAGAGCAGTAGTCAGAAATATCTAATTGTAATTCGATAAGTACAAAAGATAAGTACCTGAAAAGTTAAGAAGAAATGATACTAGTATTCAGGGGATAAAAAATAGTCTTCTATAGATCAGTGTGATCTAATATCATATTTAGGCTAAGATTATTTGTGAGATAAGCTCATATAATCCAGTGGTATCCATACCTTCAAATACCAAGTACATTATAGCTTCTAAGGCAACTAAGAAGTTGGTAATTACAATGCTTTGTTCCAGTTCTTGGAATCTCACCTAGTAAGAAATGTATTACCATAATTTAAATTATGAAATTATTACTAGCCAAGATGTCAAGTTATGAAAGTTTACAAAAGGGTTATACTCAGGGGCGCCATCTCTTGATAAATTTTACTCAAGGAGATAAGGCCACAAATAGAAGATATGCCACACTAAGAAATCATGGTAGGCCTGATAGCCAAATCATTGACTCAACAAAAGCATAATTTTTATCATGTGAGTAGCGAACATGCTTGGTTAGTAGGTTGGATCTAGTGAAAGTGGGAGTGTTGAATTTTCGGGTTTCCTATACCCAACTATGTAGTGATTTTGATTACCATATCGTGTATATAGGTTAGATATACATGATTATTACTTACTATTATTGTATATATATTTCTATATCCACTATTTAATGGTAATGTCCCTAGATTAATTATCATATCAAAAGGTTATACCAAATCCTAGGCTATAATGAGAACCTTGAGATACTTTGACATTAATCTTAAACAAATGTTCTATGGTCTAGATACATCTTATTGATTGAAAATAGTAAATGTTTGACTATCAAGTGAAGGGGATCATAAGCATTGATACTTCTTCTCATGAAGTTTTCCCTTGGTGATCTCTAGTAGTGAGATCATGAGGAAAGACCCGCCAATAGGAACACCACAGGTTTGGGTATCATTGGATGTTCTTATATATGATCATGTGTAATGGTATCCTAACTTGAGATCATTACCAATGCATGCCAATTAATTGTGTACTTTGATGCAAGATGAAAAACATGATATTGAGATAATGGAGAGGTAGTTTGTGTTGGGTGTGTCATTGGTGGCATGACATTGGTTAAATGGTCAAGAAAGGATTTTTCACTTCTGGGTTATGTAAGTAATATATCTTGGTACATGTTGATCAGGATGGTAGTACCTTCATAAGACCATGACTATGGTAGTCAGGGGTAAATATATCCAGTAAGATCATCAATTAATAAAGTAAGAAAAGGGTGAAGACATGAGCGTGCTTCATTCTTTATGAAATATTTAAAGACAAAGATATTATATTACATCGTGCATGTTCATAGGTTGGTTGTCGCTGCTATGATAATCCTTATCTCTTTAGAATCCATGATGGGTTACTAGATCCTACTCTTGGTCGATGAATAGTATTCACTACTATCGAGATAAGGGCCTAGAGGGTCACACATAATAGTGTATTCAAGAAACTTTCCAAGTTAGTTGAATATGAATTTTGGAAATGGTGGGCCCCACCAATGGGGTATAGGATTTGTTCAAGGAGATACAATCACCAATACAATAAATAAATTCATATTATTCAAGTTAAGAATAATCAGCATTGAATTTATTTATTAAATGTATTTACAAGTCTCAAGTAAATGCATGACAAATATTAATTTATTTAATATTTAATATATTCATGGTTCAATTAATTTTTTTGGGAATGAAGAGTCAAGTTTATGACTCATTTAATATAACATAATATTTTAATACATTAAAGGAAAGTGATAATAATATTTATGACTCAGTTCAGTTGTAATAACATGTCATTTATAGCATGTTAATTATTCAGAGGCAGGGTGGAAATTCCATGTAATTTATAAACACACTGTATATAGAAGAAGAGAGTCTCCCACCAGTGACTATTCATGCGATTTCTCTCTCTTTTCCTCTCTCTCATGTTCTAAAGAGAAAGGCTCTGGATCGAGAAGCTCAGATCAAGCTCTCTCTCAGGATTCACAAGCAATGTGATGTAGTGATCATTAGAGTGTCGAAGGCATTGTCAGAACTCCGCCTTGACACCTGGATTTTGATGATTGGCGCTCACATAGATTTTAGAAGCATATGGGGATGATCTATAGGAATTTAGTTTCTGATCATTCGAGCATTGGTCAGTAATGACGAGCATACGTCATGTGTGGATTCAGATTTAAACTAGGTATTTTATGATTTTTTATTTTGTGCTTAAAAATATTCACACGAGATCATCAGAATAAACTGGGAAATGATTCGCCAACATCGACAAGGTCATGTTGAACATCGATGAAATTTTTTAAAATCCCACTTTTGGGGATTCCATTGCATGCTTGATTCCTTCATTCATATTAGTATTTTAATCTTTTAAATTATGATTCTTGCTTTATTTTTATTTCATGCTCATGTGTGACATTATAATAATAATAATAATTATTATATCTAATATATTCTTATGAACTATATGATTTCATAAAATTATACGGAAACATATTATATTAACAGTCATCGATGGTTTTTACAACCTTAAATAAATTATTCATTCAGTGGTTCCCTAGTAGAATAGAATCTAATGACCCATATTATGGATTGCATGGAGGTCTGGGTTGAAACCTGCCTCTGTTTTATAAAAGTATGATTAAACTATAAATGGTAATGGTATACAATATTGATTTAAAATAAAAGGGTATTTAAAATTATTTAATTTTTAAATTATATTTGAATAGATAAATTATGGGATTTCAAAAGGGTATTTTCACTGGATTTTCTACAAACATTGGGAAAGTAGATTTGGGTTTTGATTCCATTTTAAATGGTTTTTATTACTTGATTGAGTTATATTTATTGATGATTGAATCATGCCTATTGTAGGGAATGATTTTTTTAATTAACTATATATAATATAGGAGTTAGCCCTTAGGTATTCTCTAAAGGAATAGTGAAAACATAACAAGGTTTTGACTTTGTTGGCTTTATGAAATGTTGGTTTTAATTTGTTTTAAGAAATTGAGAGCAGAAAGTATCTTAATTTAGTTGATTTTAAAAAAATTAAGAAAGATGGTGCCCAAACAATTTTTTATAGACATAGTGACCTTCTATCATGGTTCCAAAATTTTAACATATTTTGTTATGCTAGATGGTAATAGGTAGATTTGTTTATTGAGTCCTCTCTCCCCCTTGAACATAATGTTATAATGAGAGTAATCCTATCTGAAACCTCAAGTTAGTATACCCTCCTTCATGTGTGTGTGGTATTGCAGTGGGTTATCTTGATTAATTAGGGATATCCTTGACTAGGAATTTTTGTTCCCTAATTAATGAATATTTCCAACTTATAATTTTATACATGTGCTTATGATTGTTGAGAAATCACCACCCAACCCTAATCTCCTCCACCATTTATAGAAAATAATTGAGTGGAGGGATATATTGATAATCAAACAAGGAAATTAAAATTGTTAAAATGAGAACTTAATGAAACTGAATTCATAGTTTAAAATTGAAATTAATAATCAAAACTAGATATATAAAGAAGAAAGAACTTTATTTAATATAATATCAAAAAATAAAAAAAGAACATAAGTCCAGTCTCCACAATTCCCGATCACTTAATGAAACCACCCCTACATTGATAAGGAATTCAAGTTGATTTTGGAAAGGAGAGACATCATGAAAAATAAATAAAAGAAAAAGAAAATAGGTAAATAAACATGTAGTAGTATATCATCTCGATATTCCCTCACCGATAAATCCCTTTAAATGCACCTTTAACCTCTCTTTTATAGGCATCGAAGAGCCTTTGGGATGTCATAAATGATCAATAATTGAACCTGGACTATCCTATGGCCAAAATAATTAATTCCCATTGAATCTGTAAATTTTTATCCCAACAACTGTTTTCATGTCACGTAAGTATTACACGATGGGTAATGTGTAGGCCAAGCTTATGATTTCAAGAGGATTTTATATCATGAATAATTAATGACATGTAATGCATGGTATAATATTATCATGGATTGTTACATGGATGGTTCCATGGATTGTTACACATCTTGAATTCATTTAAACGATGTGTAATGTTATTTTATATCCAATTTTACAAAGTTTCAGTACAAATCTTCTTTTCCAAGCTTTATATTTCATCATTGACTCTACAGCAACTTCAATCATCCTTTAAAATTCTAGTTTTATGTGTCATAATTCATTCTTATTTTCTTAATCATTTATTATCAAACTTCATATACTTCCATAAAACATAAAACAATAAAATTTTGGCAATATTAATCAATTAATTTTTAAAATTAAGCCATTTTATATTCAAAAATGAATTAATAAAATGGCTATTTCAATTCCCCCACACTCAAAACCTTCTTATATTCAATAATAAAATATAAAAATAAATAAAAGAGGAACAACATGTTACCAATATTCAAATTCCCAAGAAATTATATCAAATTATTATAAATGGGGGGTCAACCTTTCAAGACTCACATAGGAAATCAATTCAAATTCACACACTTCAAACAAACTAATCAACACAAGTTTTTCACTTTTTCCTATTAATAATTGGTGGATATTATCTCTCATTAATTCATATATCAAAATTCATTATTATCAAATGTTCCATTTCAAGATTTTATTTACAATGGATTCTTTTCTCTCATCACTCATGATAAAAATTCAAGTATATTTATGCTATTATCATGAGTGCTTTCTCCTTTTTGTAGGCTTCTAAAGTAACTACATACTCTAAAAAGAAAATAAAAAATTCACATAAAATAACGACTAATTTGAAATAATGGTTGTAATGAATCTATAGCTTAAGTTTTTTATTATTGATGTTCAAAATATTTATCCTCCAAAAGGAGGGTTATCTCTAAAGAATACTGCATGATATAGAAAGTAAAGTAAAATAAAGATCTCCTTTGTAAAATGACAACTCACTATCCCCAAAACATAGATTAAGGTTATCATCATTATAAGTATAATCAAATAGTTCAAACTTATTGATTGATATCATTTTTATGTGTTTTTTATTTTTAAAAAATTATTCTTAGAGAAAATCTCACTTCCACTTACTAACCACATATGCTTGATAGATCTTCAGTCTGGTAATGGTGATTTTTTATTTTTCCAAAATATACCCCAGTTTCATTTTCTTATAAAGGGTAAAAAATAATTAAAATGGATAAAACATGACATCTTCCCAATTCCCAAAATAGAACCTCCACACTTTTTCATACAATTTAATATATCCCTCATTCAAAGACTTCCTCCATCCCCCACACTTTAACTTAAAAATATCATGAAATATAAATAGATAAGGTTATGAATGGATAAAAATTGATTGTAATTTGGATCATTCCTAGCGAGACTATTCATGGATTCTATGGTCTACACAAGAATTAATTTCATGTTGGGTCCATGAACATGTGATTAAGAAAAAATTGACTCAATAATTTTAAATGTGGTTTGTACATCCATAGCTTTTACAAGTTATAATGAAAGTTCTAGAAGGTTCCATGCCCCATATCAATCATGAAACATTCTCAATATATAAATATTTAGTATTTATTCTAGAAATTATCTAAGGAATGGAACATGTAATTTTAGACAATCAATCATGGCATGTAATGAAAATAAAAAATCAATCCAAATAAATTTCAGAAATTCAACATGTGAAAATGGAAAGGAAAATTTCATATACATAAATAAACCAATTAAAAAAAATAATTGAGTCATTAATTAAATATCCATGATTAAATATAATTATTCAATTACATATTTTAGTCATTCAATCCCATTAACTTAAAAGTCTAAACCATGGAATCATCAGATCCCCAAGAAATTCATATCCCCTAAATCATTCAAGAAAATAAATAAATCTAACTATGGGTATAAAATTTTATTTTAATACTCAAAAAAAATATCTTAAAAATATAGGGAATAAAAAGGATAATGATTTTAAAATAGAACTCCCTTTAGTAATGATCCTTTTTTTGGGTTGCATAGGTCATGTTCATTCAGTTGTGTTCTACAGCACTTTCATGAAGTGTATTCATTTTACGATGTGAATTATATTCAGTTTCCCCATTATTGAATCTTCATTATTTATAGATATGAAAATATTAATAAAAAAATAGTGCAGTCTGGTTCAATCATGAAAAAATAAGACTAAATTAAAGAATGGACTATGTAAAAATTTAGGTTTCCTCTCAGAATATTTTTTGATTATTATCATTTGATCGACTCAAAAAATGATTTTTTTTAAAAACATAGACTAACAGATTCCCTCCCCCATAATTAATTAATAAATTTTACTCAACAAATTTAAATTTATTTTTCATGTAAGTAGATAAAAATTTAATTACTACATTTATTCAAGTGTAAAGTAAATATGAAATCTAGTAGGTCTTCATTGATAATCTAGGTGAAAAAAGTAATCTCCCCCACTGGTTCTTGAGATATCATCCCATGGAAAATCTCCAAACTCTACCCATTTATAGTGAATGACTTTTCTACTCATTCTATTGTAGTATGTACAACACCAAAGGGGTATCCATGAATAAAAATAAAGGGATCTTCCAACTTGGGGTGATGTTTTCCTGACATTAGTTTAAGTCTATATTTCTATAACATCACTTGATCTCCAGGTTTCTAGGTCCTTGGTTGAATTATTTTCTCATGGGACATCCTAGTTCTCTCTTTATAGGCCATTAAATCTTTAAATGATTACCTCCTAATTTCCCTTAGCTCATGTAGCATCAATATACTTTAATCACAACTTTATTAATGTCCACATGCATCTCTATTTCCACCGTGTAGAATTTTTTTCCAATTCCACAGAGTGTTGGAAGATCTTTCCATTAATCAATATATAGAGGCTCATACCTATGGGTGTCTTATAAGATATCCTATAATCTCATAAGGTATCATACAACCTTTGACTCTTGGCCTTCCTATTAGGTTTAACAGTCTTCTCCAAAATTCATTTGATTTCTCTATTGGAGACTTATTCTTGGACAATTGTTTATAGATGGTATGGTGTTAATGTTTTATGATGCATCCCATACTTTTTTAGTAATGAATCAATTTTCTTATTGCATAAATTCTTTCCTTGGTCACTAAATATTTCTCATTGTAGTCCAAACCTATAGAATATTTCATCCCAAAAAAAAAATCACAGACAAATTTCATCATCAGTCCTCTCTGATTTTTCTTATATGAATTTTGAAACATAATATACAGATTACATAATGTATGAATTACTTAATGAAATTGGTAATGGTCTCATGATTTCTATTCCACACACTTAAAAAATTTCACAAAAAGTAATTGGTTTTTGAGTCATTTCCATCCATTTTGATATATTACTGGAAAAATGGATTTTTTCACATCTTTTAAAAAATTTATAAGCATATTTTATTAAGTTTAGAAAATAAATTCCATATTCTAAAACATTTATGGCTCTCTTTTGAGGTCAAAAAATGGCCTCCCTAAGTTAATGTATGACATAATTCAATAACTAATTCAATTTTTATCACTGTAAATCATCTTCTTATGATGTGATCATTAAAATTTTTCCAAAAGCACATGACTTCCCAAATATAAAAAACGATTTAGATTTATTCTAGTGATAATGATTATAGTTTATAAGAGATGGTGCCATATATGTGATTAAATAAATGACAATGTCAACATACCATGCAATTTCTCATTCCATGATGTAGAGTTGTTCTCTTGGTGTTTAATCATTGAGTGGGTTTTGATTTGAAATTTCTACTTCAGTGGTGGGGTGTAGTCAACTCAGATGGCTAACCACTCAATTTTTGGTTCCCTTTTTTCCTTGATATATAGGTGGTAGTCCTGTAAGTGAAGCATTCATCTCACTAGTCATGGATTAACATTATCTTTCTTAATTATATACCTAAGGGCTATATGATCATAGAAAACAACAACTTTATTTCCAAGTAGAAATGATTTGAATTTATCTAGAGAATATATGACTATAAGGAACTAATTTTCTATATCCCTATAGTTTATTTACATAGAAAGCATTGTCATTGGTTTATCTTTTATGAATTTATGTTTTCTATGAACTCTTTATGAGAGTGTGGCTCCCATATCTCGATTTTATGTGTCATAGAGAATCTTGAAAGTATAGTCCAAGTTCAGTGATTGCATTATTAGAGGTGTAATCAATCATTGTTTCAACTCATCAATTGATTTTATACACTCATAATCAACATTAATATCCACTTATTTTAATATTAATCTTGACATAGTTAGATAAATATTAATAAAATATTTGATAAGTCCTCAGTATAATCCTTCATGTCCTAAAAATGACATAACATGCTTAAGACAAGTTAGATATGACAATGAGTTGATTACTTTAACCTTTAATAAATCCACCTCAATTCACTTCTATGAGATTATATGGCCTAACAATAATCCTCTTTCAACCATGAAATGAAATTTTTTAAAATTTAAAACAATATTTTTCATAATGAATGTTTATAAAACATTATTAAAATTCCATAATAAATGATCAATAGAATTTTTGAAAATTTTTAAATCATCAAGAAATACCTTCTGGTAGTCCTCAATATGATATTAGAAAATACTCACAAAAATTCACTAAAATGTACCAAGGTCATTACATAGACCAAATGGAATTATTTTTTATGTGAAGGTACCAAAGGGTCAGGTGAAAATCATCTTCTCCAAGTCATATGGATCAATTGGCACCTAAAAGTATCATGAAAAACCATCTAAAAAGCAATAATGAGTTTTTCTAGCTAATCAATCTAGCACTTGATCGATTAATGGGATAGGGAAGTAATCTTTACAAGTAACTCAATTAAACTTTCTACAATCTATACACACTCCCCAACTATTTTATACTGTCATGTGTATCAAATAATTTCTTTTATTTTTGAAAATGTTCAAGCCAATTTTCTTTGGAACTATATGAATGGGTCTGACCAACTAAGAATCAGGAGATTGGATAAACAAGGTCAGCTTCTAGGAATTTATCTATATATTTATTAAAAACCTCCATAATGTAGGGATTAAGTATTCTTTGTGGCTGTATAACTGGTTAGGTTTTACTTTCTAAAAATATTTTATGAGTATAGACCTTGGGGTTGATTCAAGGTATATAACCGAAAATCTATCCAATGTCTTGGATGTTTATTTTGAGAAGTTCAATAATAGTTTTTTCTTTGTAATAGAATTGGTTATTGGAAATTATCACTGATAATTTCTATCCTTTCATAATGTAATCATATTTAAAATCACTTAGAAATAGTTTTAACTCTAGACATAAGGGTTGTTCTAGGGATGATATTTAGTTGAGGTTCCCTAATTTTAAATCTTGGGTATCTTGTATTGTGTAAGTTATTTTTATTAAATAATAAAAAAAATTATAAGTGAACTCTTATTATTTCATGAAATTATGATTCCCAGGTTTTTGGGTATTGGTATTTTCAACTGAAAAATTCTCTCATAGTGATAAGAATTGATGAAGAAAAAGAAAATCATCAATCATTTTTCTACCTTTCTCATAGGAGATCGCATAGAGTGATTGATTTCTGGAATGATGTTTCATTTCATCATGAATATTGAAGTGTAATGTATTATATCCAAGTTCAATTATGATTATTACTTCATGGAAATTGATGGTGGTATTTTTTTTCTTCAGGAAGGATCTCCCAAGGATGATGGGAGATTGTCCTAGTGTTTTACCTTTTTCCATGGTAAGTACATAAAATTATGCTACAAATTCCAGTTCTCTTAATACCATGAGTATATATTCTACAAATAATGTTGAAAAATAGTGGATCTATTTGATAATTGTACCAAAACTTGTGTAGGATTCAATTCTATGATCTTAAAGGATGAAAATACTAAGTGAGACATAAAATTTATTGAAGCACATGGATCACATAACACATCAGATAAATTCAAATAAATAATATTATAGGAAATATAAAATGTCCCTGGATCTTGAAATTTTTGTGGTGTATTTAGTGGGATCACTATATAGATTCTTCTTCCAAATATAATTCAATCATTTCAATCTAGTAACATTCATTTATAGCATAGATACTTAATAATTTTTTTTTAAATTTTCGGATTTTTCATATGGCCTCCATTAGTGGGGTGTTGATTTTGACATTCTTGAAGGTTTACTAAATTTCATGTTGAATTCACTCATCTTCACCCTTCTCAGACTCAACTAAAAAATAAGGGGATGGTGCTTGGTTATCGTTTTTATCTTTTTTTGCTTCTACAATGGAATTTCTAACCTTTCCTTCCTGAAATTGGTTCTTGTTACTTATATTTTATGGTCCCATTATTTTTTATCGATGGTTTAAGCTTTATAATATTTCTTTGAATCTTTATCTTTACTCTGTTCCTATAGTTGGAGCTCTTTTCCATTTTTATTATATTAAATCACACATTTTCCTTGGGATTTAGAAATATCTACCCTGTAATTTTTCCTTGATTATTGGTTAGAATGTACTAAACCTTCCAAATTGATTTGTTATCATATCAATATTATCTTCCAATATTTTAACATTGGTTTTTAGCTAGTAGTCTTCAGTTAATGGTGCACTAGTGGAAGGCTGTTCTTAGGTCTTCTACTAGAAATGTTGTGGTTAAAAGGATTATTGAAAGGGGGTGGGTTATAATATTGAGGATACTAGAAAGGAGGATATGGAAGTTATTGTTTTTGATAGTAAGAATTCATCTGATTTTGGCTATATCTTGGTTGTTTCTGGGGTTGACATGAATGATTCTACTAGAATTTTCATGGATAAAAACAGATATCGCAACTCTCTATTCCCTATACCTTGGGGAGCTGATCCATAAAATTGGTAAGTGAATCAAATAAACCATATACCTGAGATGAAGGTTGTTTTCCACTTTATTGTGTTATATCCATTTGTCATATTAACTTGGTGAGGTCATCAAACTTGGTTTCAAGATTAGTTAATGAGTCAAAAGTTCATACCTCATGGATGCCTCTCATGGAAAAACCTCTAGTGTCAAAATTCTAGGATTTCTATGCAATATTCTCAATCATACCTCTAGAATATTTAAGGGAACTTTCAATCAATTCCCCTCTAGATGAGGTGTCCAGCAGGTTGTGATCATTGTTAAGTAGTCTTTGGAATAAGAATACAAGGAATTGATGCCCCTCCATTTACTAATGTATATAGCTAGCACAAATATTCTTAAATATCTCCCAGTACTCTTACAGGTTTTCCACACTTGATTGACGTATGATAAAAATATTTATTTTGATTGCCATACTCCTGAATGTTTAGAAGAATCTTTGTATGAATCATATTTATATATCTTCCCAACCAATGACCCTTACAGGTTGTAAACTATTAAACGATTCCTTAGATACTCTTTCTAGTGATAATGTGAATTCCTTCCATTGTAATTAGTCATTTGGTTATCCTCTCGGTCCGAATATTGAATAGAAAAAGTTTAATTCTTGGATATTCTGATTCGGGTCTTCTCCTACAAGACCATGAAATTTTGGTAGCACCAGAAACATGTTAACTCACAATTAAAAATCATTTTGTGTAGAAAGAACTGTGAGTTTGTTATTTTGATTAAAAAAATGATGTGCACAGATGTCGTGTAGTGTTTGGTTGAGATTTATAGCCACTAATTTAGGTTTAGAGAAAAAAATGAATGTTTTATTTGAATATAAAATATTAATTTTCTAAAAGTATTCTTATGATTTTAGTTTTCTCAATTGGGTTGTATTTCATTCAATTTCAGGTTCAAAATCAATTAATTGGTTATTAAAATGAAGTTTCATGTAATTCTATTTAATTATAATTATAATTTTTTATTTTTAGGAACTTATACTTTGGAAATGATGCTAAGTTTAAAATAGATATATCATAGGGTGTGCAATTTTATTTATATTATATTAGTATAGTTAAGGGGTTATCCCTTATGTTGTCTCATAAGGATAAGTTCACAAAAACTAGGGGTATCACTTTGTCGATTTTATAAAAAGTTGGTTTTATTTATGAAAGTTCCAAATTAGGATATTTGTATCATTGAGGGGGGTAGGGGTGAATCAGTGATACTTTTTCTTTTATGTTTCATTGAAAATGAAACAACATTCACCTACTGTTAAATATTTCATTCCCTACCGAAAACAAATAAAAAACACATTGATAGGAACAAAAGTATTTACAAGGTTAACTATTTAATAAGAATAGCTATGTCCTTGGTATGGTTTGGAAATGATCCAAAACCACATAATACACTAGAAAACAATCACTTTTATATGGAATACAATGAGTAGGCTATACCCTTACACTCATGTAATACTATATAGACAATTAAATAGTGCATGTTCTCCTTGTAACACAAATGATGTAATACAAAGTTTGTGTAACAAAAAATATTACCTGTGCTTCTTTATCAACATCCAAAAATGTATTCTTTGAGATACAATTCTTCAATTTATTACCCAAAATATGGTAATAACTTCCTTGTTTTTTTTATATAAAATTAAAATCCAATTGCTAGTACAATTCACCCAATCCGATTTCTAAATATAGAAAATATATCTCTAATAGAATACGATTGAGAAAATACAAAACCCCATCCTCAGTCTGAAAATATCTATACAGAAATCATGATATGATTATCTAGCCTGATATGGTAACCGAATACGATGATATGTAGAATATGATGTTCACTGAATATGATGATCACTGAATATGATGATCAACTGAATAAATTGAAATATTGTCTCTTCTCCTTCCACTTATATTTGTTGTAAACTTTTCAACTCAGATCAATACAGAAACATATTTCTCTCCATTAAACTTCAAATATTCTCTCTCTTATCTTAGGAATAATATACTCATCATTAGAAATTGAAAAGTATGATGTACTTATCACCTTTTATAGGTGACCCAAGAATGGTTTTGGCAGGAAATCAAAATGGTTTCCCGCTCAACCAAATTCCCTGAATATGCACGATTCCTTGAATTTCGGGTGAATTTATGACATCATTAATGATTCTCAATTCTTCTTGAATATTCTCCACAACTTCAACCTCTTCTTCAGACGTTATTTTCAAACACAAGTATGAATCCGATTTTTCATTCCAATTGGCTCAATCCTATTTTCTAATTATGATTCTCTACACCAATTATGTATTTTATGAGTAAATAGAAAGCTTCCATCTTTTTCCCAAACTCCATTCTGATTATTTATCATGAGGCTATGTACTAACTATTGAAAATAAACTTATTCTTTTAATATCAAGCTCCCCCTTGACAACACATCTAGTTATTTCGTTCAGCACTTCTCTTGATCCACTTGAATGAAGTCGTTTAATCACATAAAATTATTCTTCTCTACTGAAAGATGAATTGGAATCAATCCTGATATGATGGATCTCGACTTAATTGAAACACACAACATTAAAAAAAATCATAGTTTAATTTTCTATTCTTAATACGATACCACTGAATTCCCTCTATGAAGATTTAAATCTTTTGGATTTTGGTCAAACTGAAAACAAGTACCTTTAATTTATAACATTTAACACAAATCTTCCAAGTCTTCAAGATTCAAGATCTAAATTTAAAAACACATTCAACCATCTAAAATGGTTTACTACATTATTTATTGGTCTCTGTCATTATGTTTTGCATTGGATTTAACTCAATTCCATTACCATTAGTATTGTTGAAAACCATTCTACCTAAATACGATGTTATACCAAATATGAAGAACCGGTGTCCACAACTTCAACATCAACAACTACCATCAATTCCAAATTTGTGCTTGTATCATGTTTTTCTTCAATATTTTGAATACATTTGAGAACATCTTTAGCATCATCAGTCTCACATTGTAAAGTTTTGTAATTTTCTATCCTTTATAAAAGTTTCTTACTCTTTCAAAAACATATTTCTTTAATTCATATCCTGAATACTATTGTACATAATACAACTAACCTAAATAAGATAGACATTATTACGATCATCATGATTACAATCAGGCTGAATATGATCTCAAGTACACTTTTCTCTTTCCATCAAGATCTGATCAATCTAAATATGGTTGGAAACATCTCTTTAACTCCATAATTTCATCAATATCACATCACAAACTTTCAAAATACTTTTGATTTATGATAATTCCAAGATCAACAAAGAGTCATCACATTTATACCATCATCATATAAAATCTGATTCTTCTCATTAAGATCAACCCATTCATACCAGATTCAGAGTGATTTCAATGACCATTTACTTCTAGCAAGATACTTCCACAATAATATTGACCTTTTGAAACAATGTAAGTCTGATTACTTGAATAATATGGTCACTCTAATTCAAATAAAAAGTGTATTGATTTACATTTCTTCTCAAACTTCTTTTTCTTCTTAAATTTCATTGACAACAAAAGACAACACCTTGAATATGATCATCCTTATCATCTTGGTCCAAATAATCACCCCTTTATATTTTTTTGTCAACCAAGTTTCATAAATCATGGAACTTTGTATCCTAAATCTATTGATTAATTATCAACAATTCTATGCCTATGTTAACTAACTCATTGTAGGATATAATAATTATTGACCGCAAATCCATGTAGTCCAAAAGTAGTTTTCATGAAAGCCTTACTCAGCTTTTATTTTCTTTAGTATTTCTTTCTCAATTTATTCACCTTTCCTATAATACACTATTTTTTTCCTTTTCCTATAACAACTCAAACAAATAGTTAGAATATTTCACACGCTTACAATTCTAAGTACACATATTACCCACAACTCCCTCTTTTTACATGAATTCAAAAGGATATATTTATAAAACAATTCTCCCCCCTTGAAAACACTATCCAAAGGAAAAATGAGGGAGGGATAAAAAACACATACCTCAAACTTGATGAGAAATAGGTTGGATTACCATGTTCAATGTAAATTTGGATAAAGTTTCCTTCATAAATGTTTTGTGAAAATGTCTATAAATTGTTTTGATGTAGGAAAATACTCTATCTTTAATTCATTCTTCTACACATGCTCTTTGATTAAATGATATTTGATATCAATATGTTTTGAATGAGAATGTTGAACTTGATTCCTGGTGATATTGATTGTACTTTTATTATCAAAACCCAATATAAAGGATAACTTCACTACAATAAGAAAGTCTTCTAACAAAGTTTTCATCCACATGAGTTGAGTAGCAGCAACATACTCAGATTCAGTCGTATTGAGAATTACTAAATTATATTTCTTTGAATGCCAGTTAATACAAATATTTTCAAGAAAGAATACTCCAACAGATGTGGATCTTATATTTTCAACATTTCCATCACAATCAGTTTCCAAATTACCAAACAAGTCAATACTATCCGAGCTATCATACATGTTTTGAAATTTGTTGTGCCATTGATGTATCTAAGAATTATTTTTCCATTGAGTAAATGTGATTCTTTAGGTGCTTTCTAAAATCCTTTACATAAGGTGCTAGCATAAACAATGTTGGTTCTTGAGTCAGTCAAGTATATAAAACATCCAATAATTTTTTAAATTCCATTTGATCATCTTCTATTCCTTCTCCATATTTTGAAAACTTAGTTCCCATTGAAATTGGTGTGGAAACCATCTTTGAGTTTTCTATGGAAAAATTATTCATAAGTTCCCTAGAATACTTTTCTTGAGAAAAAAAGATAGGTTTCTTATATTTTAAAATTTGTAAACCAAGAAAGTATTTCATTTCCCCTAGTATAGAAATTTCAAATAGCTTATTCATTTCCTCAGAAAATATCTCACAAAATCATTCATAATTACTATAAAATATAATATCATCAATATAAACAATTTCAATGAGGGAATAATCTAGACTTTATTTGATATAAAGGTTTCTATAATTTTTTTTTCTTGAAACTCATCTTCCTTAAGAGAGTATCCAATTTTTATAACCATTACCTTGGAGCTTTTTTTAACCCATACAAAACCTTCTGCAATCATCACAAATAACTTTTATATTTCCCAACAATAAATCCACAAGATTATTCAATTTAAACATCCTTATCAATACCAGCATTCAAAAATGTGGAAATAGAATCCATTCGAAAGATCTTGTAACCTATTTATGGAGAAATAGCAATAAATATTCTGATAGTTTCTAATCTTTCCATTGAATTAGAGGTTTCATCAACATAAATACCTTCAATTTTTGAATACCCTTTGTAAATAATTCTTTCCCTATTCCTTATCACATCACCTTCTTTATTCAGCTTGTTATGGAAAACCCACTTTTTGCCAATAATGTTATTATTATCAGGATTAGGTACAAGTTCCCATGTATCAACATTTTCAAATTTATCCAACTATTAATTCATGGAATGAACCCATTATAGATACTCAAAATCTTCTTTCACATCATTCTTCTCAAATTTGGAATACAAATAAGTACGTGTAATAGCATTTGTTTTTATTCTGGTTTGAACCTTCTAATATTGATCGCCAAGAATATTCTAAGCTTACACTTCATTACTCAACCTAGGATGAGATTTCTAAGTATCTTCCTTATCACTAGAAATAACTGAGTCCGATTCTTCTTGATTACAATTATCTATATCCTTATCAGAATTTTTTTTCCTTATTCTTCTCAACTTTCTTATCTTCATGTGTGTGTTTATATTCTTATATCTTTTAAATAACCTTAAAATTACAAGAATCAACGATTCTTCATATTTCATTATTGAAATATCTATATCCTCTTCCTTTTGAAGCATAGACAATAAAAATTACCTCTTCACCTTTCTGCTCAAACTTTTCAAAGTTTCCACCTTTTTTATTTATAATGAATGGACTCCTATAAAATATTAAGTGTTTAGAAATTAGAGTTTTTTCATAAAAAAATTCATATGGAGTTATATGTGAGATTTTATTCTAGAAACATTGGTTTTGAATATAGAAAGTAGTACTAAAGTCTTGCCTCCAAAAGTAATGAGGAAGACCAAGTTCAAGTAACATAGTTCTCCCCATTTCCACCAAACTTCTATTTATTATTTCAGATACACCATTATATTGAGGAGTGTATGGGAAATATACTCAAGATGAATTCTATGATTCTCAAGATATGTATTAAATTATTTATTTTTTCATTCAACACTATTTTCCATTCCCAACTTCTTCAATGAATACTCACATTCATTTTCATCTTTCCATATAAAACATTTAATCACTTTCAAAGAATCTGATTTATGTTTCATATACGTAACACATGTAATGTGAGTAAAATCATCAACGAAGGTGATGAAGTACTTATCTAGATTAGTTAATTGTTTTCTCATTTTTCCACATATATTGAAATGAATCTTCTCGAGTGGTTGTTTTGAAAAAATATTAACTTTCTTATGCACTGAGTTTTAAATTTTTATTTTTTGGGAAATAGTGCAACAACAATCTCTTATTATTAGAAAATTAGGAATGTCTCAGACACAATATCCCTTTGAAATTTTTCTCATGTTTCTTCAACACTTGTGTCATGGCCTTTTATTCCATAATTGATTCTCTTATACCACACTCCACTAACAAGTGTTTTTTATTTCACCAACTTGAAACAAATTCTATTTTTTACATTTTCCTTTGGTAACTATCTTTACAGCTTTTTTATTTTTCACCAAAAATCCATATTTTATAAAGATAAAATTGTTACCCTCCTCAAAAAAATTCAAAACACTTAGAATATTGTGTTTCATCCCATCAATATATAAATATTTCTTGGATTTCGACTATTCTTTTCCAATGATGGTTGATCCAACACATTAGATTATTAGAGATTCATCATTTCCAAATATCACTATTAATTATTTAAATTATTTCACATTATTTGACAACATAAAATATTATATCATATGGGAATATAATACACTATCAATAATCCATGTTTATTCTCCTTTTGTAGGATTATGAGTTGTTTCAACAACAAGATCTTTTTGTTCTTCATTTTCTTTATTCACCTTCATATTTTGAGAGTTTTTAAGAATATTTTTCTATCTTGGTAACAAAACAAGTCATACTTTTGAAATGTGTCCAAGTTGTTCACATCTTTCAAAAAGGTTTCCAAAGGATGGAACCTATTTTCAATCCTTACTCCATCCTTTCTAGGTTTCTTCAAATCAA
Organism: Viscum album; assembly: GCA_963277665.1. NCBI lineage: Eukaryota > Viridiplantae > Streptophyta > Magnoliopsida > Santalales > Viscaceae > Viscum > Viscum album. Next base: position 169,133,089 of record OY728148.1, read on the forward strand.
CCTTTTCTGATTTATTTCTTTATAGATATTATCTCACCCTCAAACTTTTCTTTCCATATCCTATGGAATAATAGTAATATTTTTGGTTGAACCAAAACATATTATCCTCATGTTCTAATCCACCACAATACCAGCTGTATCCATAGAAAATGTATTTTCCCCTGAAACTTCTATACTGACTAGAATTGTAAACATGTTTCTTAGGAACCTTATTTTCTTTATTTTCCAAGACAATAAACTTTTTGTTATCAATAAAAATATTCTTTTTTATTTTCTTATTTATTTTAACTAGAATTATTGGAAACTTTTCTGAATTTATAATGTTTGAAATCATTTTCATACTCAGGGTATTTTTTAACTTATGAATTCTCAACTTTGTTGGTCTTGGCCACATACATAATTTTCCCATTTTTCTTCTTTTTAGAAACACTTCCATATTTCTTATAAACCTTTGAAGTTAACTTTTGTTGATAATTATTAGGTTTTATTTTTGAAAAATTTCATTGAATTTAGAATTAGTGATTTTGAAACTTGTATTTTTTATGTTTATCTTTAGAAAGTTTTTGTTGAACAAGTTCTGCTTCTTCTACCTTTTCCTTAAACTTCAATTCCAGATACTTATTTCAATTCTTTTATTCCTTAATAGATTTCTTCAGATCATCAATTTCATTCACCATCTTAAACTTCTTATCAAGAAGAAATTATTGATTGTTTGTTGATGAACATTAAACTTTCGAATTATTTTTTTCTTCACAACCCTCATAATATTTCTCATACATTATTTCAAATATTCTTTCAAATGAAATTCAAGTTGAGTTTCTTATTTTTCTTATTCATAACTAATGGTTCCAAATTCTTCATTATTAATAGTTACAATAAACATATTCTCAATACCATACTCAATAGATTTTTCAGATTTAGCATCACTGCCTACCTTTTCTTCATCCTTATATAAGAAACTTCTTCTTTTCGATTTGAATAATTTTCTATATTTCACCATGGAATATGATTTTCCATTACCTCCTTGTTTCCACCATGATCTTTTTGGACTTATTTATTCTTCATCATAATCCTCTTCTTTCTTTTTTTGAGGAAAATTAGAAAAAAAATTCCTAATAGATTCACATTAAAATAATTTCAAAGGAAGTTTCCCTTTATATTTCATTGTACCCCTTTTCTCATTTTTAGATACCAAGGATAAAATGTCATCATAATTTTTACATAACTCATTTTCAGAATTGGATTCACCAGATTCATCTTCAATAAGAGTCTTATTTGACTTATCTTTCTTAGGAATCTTAAAAGACATTTCTCTATCAACTTTTGTTTTCTTTTTATAGATTTCCACCTTCTTATTTCATAATTAATGAGAGTTATATGTAAATAATCTGGAGATAAAGTTTCAGGATCTCTGTCTTCTAGTAAAGAAACTTTTGTATCAAACTTGTTGGAAAGGATTCTCAAAATCTTTTCAACAATTGTAGAATCATATACCTTTTCACAAAGTCATATGATAGTGTTGAAAAATTTATTCACCCTCATAAATAATTCCTTAATATATTTTTATTCACCCATCATCAAATATTCATTATTAAATCTCCAAATTTTTAATTTTTCCTTATTAAATTTTTTATTACTTTTGTATATGTGTTTCAATTTTCCCATATACATTTTTCCATGGAAACACCTTTCACCCTTAGGAAGTCACTTTCATAAAGTAATTATAATAAAGAATTCTTATCCCTTCCATCATTCTCAAGATTATTCTTATCAATATATATAAGAGGAACTTTATAATAAATAAGAGGAAACCCATATGTTGTAGCTTCAAGAACATCATAAACAATAGTTATAGGATAAGGAAACATTCTCCCTTTCCAAATAAGATAAATATGACACTCAAAAACATGAATAACTTTACTATTCACACAATTCAAAATCTTCATCATAAAAGAATAAGTGAAGGGAACCTATAATCTGATACCAGTTGAAAGTGCCCAGTCAGGAAAATTGCATCACTGAGAGGGGGAGGGGATGAATCAATGATAATTTTTATTTTATGTTTCCTTGAAAATGAAACAAAACTTTACCACCTATTAAATATTTCATTCACTTCTGAAAACAAATCAAACACACATCCACAGGAACACAAGAATCTACAAGGTTCAATATTCAATAAGAATAGATATATATATGGTATGGTTTGGAAATGATCCAAAAACACACAATCCACTAGAAAACAATCCCTTTTATGTGTAATACAATGAGTAGGATATGACCTTACACCCATGTACCACTATGTAAACAATTAAATAATGCATGTGCTCCTTATAACACAAATAATGTAATAAAATGTTTGTGTAACAACCCATGTTACAAGTTTTTCTTTATTAACTTCCAAAAATGTATTCATTGAGAAATAATTCTTCAATTTATTACCCAAAAGTTGGTAAGAACTTTAAGGACTTTTGATATAAAATTCCAATCTTATTTACAGTTCGATTCTCCCAATATGTTTTCCCAATTTGGAAAATATATCTCTATAAAATTACAATCGAGATAGTACAAAAATCCTTCTTCATCCATCTAGAAATCTCAATACATAAATTCGAATCCAATTATGTAGCCTAATAGTATGTCCATCTGAATATTATGACAAGAAAAAATCAATAAACAACAAAATATGAATATCAATGAATACGATGATCAACTGAATACATTGCAATCTTGCCTCTTCTCCTTACACTTCTCTCCATCGAAACTTATTAAAATCAGATCAATATGGAAGCTTCTTTCTCTCTCTTAAACATCAAAGCTTCTATCTATTCTCTTATGAATAGTATACTTGTGGTCAGAAACTGAAAATTATGATTTACTTTTTACCTTTTATAGGTGAACCAACAATAGTTTTAGCAGAAATTTGAAATTGATTCCCACTAAACCAAATTTCTCAAATTTGAATGATTACTTAAATTTCACGAACATTTCTGACTTCTTTAATGATTATAAATTCTTCTTGAATCTTATTAATGAGTTCAACCTCTTCTTCATACTTTTTTTCTAACACAAGTTCAAATCCAATTTTTTATTCTGATTGGCTCAGTCTGATTTTCTCATTATGATTATCTATTCCAATTATATATTTTATGAGGAAATAGACAACTTCCATCTTCTTCCCAAAATCTATTTCAATTATGTAGTATGATACTCTATACCAACTATTGAAAATAAACATATTCTTTGAATGTCTAGGTCCCCCTAAACAACACATATAACTATTTCTTCCAGCTCTTCTATGGATCCACTTGAGTAGAGTGATTCAATCACATCCACTTCTTCTTATCAATATAAAAAAATTTCATCAATCATGATATGATATCTATTGACCCAATTGAAACAATAAACATTTGAAAACAAACCAAAGTTTATATTTATCTTCTGAATACGATACCACTGACTTCTTTCTCTGAAGATTTATATCTTTTGACTTTTGGCCTCACTGAAAACCAGTACCTTGGTTTTATCACATTTTTCACAAATCATACAAGTATTCCAGAATAAATATCTTCCTTTAAAAATACATTCAACCATATTAAATGGTTGACTACATTGTTTATTGGTATCTATCATTACATTTTTCATCAGCTTCAAATTAATTATTTTACCATCAGTATTGTTGAAAACCATTATGCCAGAATATGATGGTACTTCGAATATGATGGACTAGTGTTAGTAGCTTCAACTTTAGAAACTTCATTAAATTACAAACTTGTGCTTGTATCATGATTTTCTTCATGATTTTCAATGAATTTGAGAACAACTTTAGAATCACCAGTATGACATTGGAAATTTTTGTAACTTCCCATCATTTCTAATATCTTCTTACTATTCGAGAAACATCTTCATTTAATTCATAGCTTGAATATGATTTTACAGAATACAATTAATCTGAATATGATATAAATGATTATGATTATAATGATTATGATCAGGATGATTACAATTAGGATGAACATGATCCCCATCACCCTTTTCTATTTTCATCCAGATATGACCAATCTGAATACGATTGGCGACATATCTTTCACTCCTTCGTTTCATCCAGATTGCATCAAAAGTTTTTAGAATAATTTTGATTTATGATAAATCCAAGATTAGAAAAGCATCATCACATTTATATCATAGTCACACAGACTCATATTCTACTCATTACGATCAAACCATTCATACTAGATTTAGAATGAATTTGATAACTATTTACTTCCAGCAGTATTCTCCTACAATACGATTAACCTTTTCAACCAATGTATGTTCAATTCATTGAATACAATGGTCATTCTGATTCAAATACAATGTGATTTTATTTAACTTTCTTCTCAAACATCTTTTTATTCTTAAACTTCATTGATAAAAAATGACACACTACACCAAATTGAGCGTTTAGCGGCAGTTTTTCAGTGGTGGTTTACTAAACCGCTACTATTTTTTTAAAATAATTTCGGGGTGGTTTTTTCTAAAATTCCACTAAATTGTTAATTTATAGGGGTACCTAGTGGGTTTCTATTGGATTTATACCTCTATATTCTATCACTTTATTCTTTCCTATGTAATGGGAGTGAACTGATAGGGGGATTCTAACTTTAGATCAGGTTTCCATTATGGTTTTTTAACCTCACATACATTGTTTACTCATTTCTTTTGTAGTTTATGGTCCTACTAGTCTAACTAAGAAGTTGAAAATAGTTTTGGGCCACAATACTTATACCATAGGGTTCTATATAGTCTAAGGTGATAATGCTCAAAATATGGATCCTAGTGTAAGGTCATAGACCCTGGAATATTCTACTGCAAATAGTTTATGGTCATAATTCCTAGACCTATGTTGATCCCCAAAGAGTGTTTTTCATGACACTAGAGGGTTCAAAACCAATAGAAATGGTCTTCCTAGGAGGACCTACACGAATAAAAAAATAATATAAGGTTATGGAATAAATAAATTGAAATTAGGAATTTATGATTCTATTAATTAATGTGCTAATGATGGTGGACTAAAAAGGGGAAAACATTTACTCATAAAAAATCTGACCCTATAACTTGAGAATGATGAATCGTATGACTAATAAACATTTACTCAAAAAAATATTACTTTATTACTTGGGAATCAACATGTATAGTATTATGAAACCATTAAAACTCAGTTCATCCTCTTAAAACACAACAATTTCATTATGACATAGAGATACATTAATTTAGATGGCCACTAAAGTTCACAGGACTATCCAATATAGTTTTACATTCATCATGAAATGTAGAAAATATTGTTTGGAATTCATTTATTTTTTTCACATATTACTCTAACCATATAAAAATATGGTGTATGAAATATTGTATTCATTATTGTCTCATGGTGAAACTTAGTTCTATTTCTATGTTACCTACAACACTACCTCTCACTAATTTTACACTATATAGCCTAGCTAACTGTTAGGCCTTCAAAGTTCCTCACACCATGTGTAATGAACCAATGTTTTATCAATGGAAATTTTATTCTTATAATTGTGTCATATAATCACATGTAATTACAAAACTATGAACTACAAATTATTATGTGACCTTTAAACATATTATTGTCACTTCTATGATTTGAATCTCGAAATCTGACATACACTGTTGCGATCAGTAAGATGTTTGGATTCTAATGGAAAAAACTTAATATTTGGTGAATAGTAACTTACCCTTATGAATAGTAACATACCCTTATGAATAATAATATGACCCTTATGAATAGTAAATCATACAAATGAATAGTAACCTCATCCATTAATGTATAAATAAAATTTAGGTATCTTATAAGTGATAATACGATCATAGTAAAAGTATTGGTATTTTTGTAATCTAAAAACAATTAACTAAAATTAATTAATTAATTAAAAATAAAATTTATTTTCTTAAAATGTGTTCATAAATTAACAATTTTATGTATTTTTGTTTTTAAGATAATTTTATATGACCTTATGTAATTTTTGAAAGCATTATAAAACCAGTTATAGTATTAAAATCTATATTTTTCAAGTAAATTATGATTTTGATTAAAATTAAATTAATAATATTTATAAAATTATTTTTGAAAAATATATTTCATTTTTGGATTCTACATGTCGAAAAATGGTTTGGGTGATTTTTTGGTATTTTTCTGAAATACATGAATTTTTTATAAATAGTGAAATACAATAATTTACAAAATAAGCGAAAAACATTAATTACTGTGTCATGAGTTAAGTTCTACTGATGTAAGCACCCTTGTATCAAACTCACATGAACTTATTACTATTATTGGCAATATAATCATTATTATTTCTTGTCTTATGGAAAAATAATAAACTAATGATTAAAATATTAAGAAAACCCTCCTCCCCTCCAATATAAAAAACCACACACACTCCCCTCTTATATTTACTCCTATCAAGCCTTGTGACTTCCCTAAGATGTACCCAAATCTCTCCCAAATCTCCTCCTTCATGTCCATCAGCCCTTATTCTCCTCAAAATACCAAATCCTCTCCTTTTAAGAGGCTCTCAAGGATGATTAAATCAAGAGGTAAATTCCTCTTTTCTTTTCTTTCATTTTATTTTCATGTTCCTTTATTATCTCTTCATTCCTAACTTATACTCATCAAAATGGTATAAAAAATACAATACCATACATTTATTGGAATTGTTTTATGCTAAATGAATAATTCATTATCATCTATCCTTTCCCATTCCTTTATACGAAAGAAACGAAAACACCGTCCGAGATGTGTTAATTTATCACATTTAATGATGATGGTTTATCAATTTCTATTACCATCATCAATTAAAGTCATGAAACCATATTTATGGTTGAAATAGAATATTAAATATTTATTTTATATTATTTGTTGTTTTGGAATCTTTTTTCACACATGATGTAAAATAATAATCCAAAACATGGTAATTATGAGGAAAATCACAAAATTAATCCAAGCATTTATCATTAATGTTTTATATAAATATTCAACTTAACTCCCAATAAAAAAATTAATTTTATAACCATGTAAAATTTTATATGTTCAATAATAAAATATAAATCCAATTCTAGACAACCATACCCATTTTACCTGATTCTCTGTTCATGAAAATAAGTACATCGATCATAAAAACTGAGAAAACAAACGGACCCAAACAATGAAATTAAACCACTTAACCCATCAAAAAGGTCACAAATGAACATAAAAATGTTATAATAAATCTGTTTTACATATATAATAGTTTCTTTAATTATTAATTAATGACCATAATTTGATTATTCAGGTCATTAAGATCAAGGGAAGAACACCATTGGACTTCAGGTAAGGGATCCTCTCTTCCTCACATTTATTCAAGAATATCCTCTATGTTATGTCCTTTTAAGTGTAGTTATTAATGATGGGGTATGTTTTAAAACCTCATAAATACTTCCCTCATGATGTATAAAAGATGATAATCCCCTTTCTCTCTCATTAATCCCTCCTAAGTACACCTGATACAGTGCCAATATTCCGTAAGGGATGCTACCCGAACCTCCTATATTCATTCAGGTTGCTCCAACCTTATTTTTACCCAAATGAAGTTATCATTTATTTTCATATGAAACATATACATACTATGTATATGATCCAAAGTAAGGTATCAATATCCACCCCTCATTCTCTTTCATGGACAAACTATTCCCTTCTCAATACATCTTGATAAGTAAACCTGTTTTGAGGGAACTTCCTGAATTCTTACCCAATTTCAAGTACACACTATGTTCTATTTTAAGCCACCATTTTATTTATAAAATCACTATTTTTTATTATGAGAACCTTCTTGGTTCACTTATGTCTTTATATAAATGATTTTCACTTTTCTATTTTAAAGGCTCTATAGTATTTTCCTTAAAACCACACAAAAATGTTTTATTGATAAAATTTATTAAATAATTTTCTTACATGTTGTCACTTATATTTGAAATCACATACCATGATTGAATCCAATTTTCCATTTTGAATTTCCATATATATTTTAGTTCCTTTATTTCATGGACACTTTTATGATACACACATTTGTTATGTTTTATGACATGATTATGGTACCCAATTCTTCCAATGGGTAACCCTTATGTTTATGTAAGATTTATTTTATATGATTATTTATGTAGAAAACATATTCATGAAAATATAATATGGTTTCACCCAAATAGCACTCCAATTAATTGGTTAAATTTTATTCTCATGAGACGTTATGTGCAACGGTCTTGGTGGTTAGCCTTAGTTTGTACTACCATGTGCGACGGTCTTGGCGGTTAGCCTTGGATTGTGCTACCATGTGCAATGGTCTTGGAAGATAGACTTAACACATGATAAATTCATGTTTTATATTTCTACCACATTTTTATGAATCCATGTTTATATGATTCCATGTTTATATGTTATGATTCTATATGTTACATGCCTTTTTAAATCACCATGTCATTCCTTTTATCCCATGTTCCAATGCTTTGTTCTTATAGTTATTCCCTTACTGGGATATTTAGCTCATCCCTTTGTTCTTGTGTTCCCTAGGTTAACCTATAAATATGTTTGAGCCCAATGAATGTTAGGAGTTCAATTTTAAGATTAAATAAAGAAATGTTTTATTTAGTTCCATGTTTTCAATTTTATGTACCTACTCTTTCAAGACACTAGTCTTTATGATCCTTGGTATGTACTCTAATGTATAATTATGCTTAAAATCATGTAATGTTATATGTAAAAGTCTTGGGTCTCTATAGTTGGTATCATAGGATGTTCTAGTTATTTTTTTATATTAAGAGTAGAGCACAATAATAAGAACCCTAACGATGAGACTAAGTATAAGAAAACACCCCTAAATTTTGGTAAGTATAGAGTAAGTGGTTTATCAAGAAAATGCATCCCTATCTTGATACAAACAGGTATAGGTGGATCTGGCACAAAATTATCTAGGGGAAAAGACTGAAAATACCGCTTTGAGCTAGACTCGAATGGTAACTGGTGCATGACAACGGGCCTTGCTCTACTCTTAGTTTGATACTCCCAGGTGACAGTTTTTGGTAAATTCATGAGTTTAGTACAAACCATTATTAATGGAATAAAAGAATCCCATAAGAATTTAAGTTATGAAATAGATCAAGGATAACCTAGATAGAAACATAGAGAATCACAAGTTAGGATATACTTCTCCTTTACAATTTTATCCTCTTATGTTAAAAGTTTTCTTTTTATGCTTAATAGATAAGTATTCAAGCCCTCTAATAGTTTGTTCTTTTTCTTAGTTAATAGAGGGAAATAGAAGAACACATGCCAATAATAAATGTGATAGGTAATGTGAATATTTCCCTAACTATATACTTGATATGATATAAATTGGTGCTCAAAACTTCATGATGACACTTTCTCAATTGGCCCAAGTTATGAATAATAACTTGAATTAGGTGGAACACCATCCTCCTACAAGAAAAGAAAATTCTGTCATTGAATCCTTCATGTAGCAAAGTCCTCCCATGTCTAATGGATATTCTGATCCCCTCCTTGCAGAATAGTGGATTAACTCCATTGAAATGACATTCTCTGTCCTCTAGTTCTCAGAAGAAGAGAAAGTCATATCGGTGGTCTATCATTTTTATAGGGAAGCTGATTAGTGGTGGACACTGATCAAGAATACAAATCCCTAGGATGAAATTGATTCCATGTATTGGGTGGAATTCAAGAGAATGTTTTTCATTAAATATTTTCCCTAAACCCTCCTTCTCAAGATGGAAATAGAGTTCCTTAGACTCAAGTATAAGGAAGATGAGTCAATCAGGGTGTATAAAGAAAAATTTACAAGGATTTCAAGGTACACCTATAGCTTTTTCATGAACACTGAAAGTAAGGTAGATCGCTTATTTAGTAGTATGAAGTTGAGTATATGAAAAGAATTGGAAATTAAATACTTTGAAAGTTATTAGTAGATTGTCCATCGTGACCTCAAGGTTAAAATGGAGATTGGAGACTCTCAGTGGTACCATGGGCCCGATGAAAAGAATAGGAAAATAGAATCTAATGTGGGTAGTCCCATAAATAAATTTCTTGATAGAAAGAATCCTGATCATCCCACGTGTAAAAATTGTGGGAAGAAGCATCCTAGGAACCGTCTAAATGGAACCAAGAATTTCTTCAAATGTGGAAAGTTGGGACATTTGGCTAAAAACTACCAACAAGATATGAAGAATCTCTCTAATGTGGAAGAATAAAGTAAGGTTTAGATCAATACACAACCTATATAGTAGTATTACAACTACGAGGAGCATAAGAATTATGTGAAACATTTCCATAAGCCAAGGGTTGTCAGAGGAAATCAAAAATAAAATCCAAGGAAACAAGGAAGGTATTATGCTATCACTATGGATGAGGTGGATCCAGACAATGATATGGTGACATGTAAGCTAGTTATTCATTCAAGAACATAAAACATACTATTTGATTCTAGTTCTACACATTCTTTCATATCTTGAAAGTTTAATAGAACTATTCAAACACCACCTCAATATTTGGAGGATAAGTTATCTATGAGAATAGTTAATGGGGAAATTATTTCATCCATGTTTTATAACTCCTCCCCGGTTAACGTTTGTAGAATAAACCTCCAAAAAAATATCATCAAACTTCCTTTAGTGTAGTTCGATGCTATATTGGGAATGGATTGGCTATCATTATACAAATCCAACATCAATTTTCGGGAAAGGGAGATCACTATTAACATCCCATAGAATCCACAAATTCATTAAAAGTGTAAAGAGGATGATGAATATCCATTAGAATCATTGTATCAAGTGTGGATATTAATTCCTTATGAAAATGTATGTCTAGATCAAATGATTGAGACAAAGGAGAGAATCATACTTGAAGACATGCCCATCATGAGGGATTAAATTGATGTATTCCTTGAAGAGTTTCATGGTCTTCCTATTGATCAAGAGGTTGAGTTCTCAATTGAATTTATTCCTAGATCTCTAACTATATCAAAGAAGCCTTATAGAATTGAAACTGTAGAGATGGAGGAGATGAAGAAGCAGTTATAAGAGAATCTAGAGAAGGGATTTATATGAATGAGTGATTCACTATAGGGTGCACCAGTCCTCTTCATCAAGAAGAAGGATGGATCAATGAGTGTCTGCATTGATTATCATGAGATCAGTAAAATCACAATAAAGAACAAGTATCCCCTTTCATGGATAGATGACTTGTTCGATCATCTTCATGGGGACAGTTATTTCTCTAAGGTGGAACTTTAGTCGGTATATCACCAATTAAAGGTGAGGAAGAAAGATATTACCAATAATATCTTTCTAATGAGGTGTGGACACTATGAGTTCATAGAGATTCCCTTTGGACTCACTAATGCTCCAAAAATTTTCATAGATTTAAGGAATAGTGTCTTTAGAGATTACCTAGACAAATTTGTGCTAGTCTTTATCAATTATATTCTGATATACTCTAAGAGAAAGGAGGAACATGAGGATCATTTGAATATTGTGTTAATGACTTTTCAAAGGGAGAATATATATGAAAAGTATAGTAAATGTGAGTTCTGGATGGATTAATTATCATTCTTGGGAATGTTATCACCAGCAAAGGGATATCTGTTGACCCTTCCAAGACAAAGGCAATTGAAGAGTTTCCTAGGACAACATATGTAATAGAGATTCTCAGATTTCTAGTTCGAGTTGGGTATTGTTGAAAATTTTTGAAGAAATTTTCACGATTGTAAAACCTAGTGACCAAGTTGACACAGAAGGGAGTAAAGCTTTTTTGGACTCAGGAATGTGAAAACTACTTTAAGGAGTTGAAAAGGAGGGTAATAACTACGCCAGTACTCACACTCCCAATAAGTGGATAAATATTTGTGGTGAATAATGATTCTTCAAAAAAGGGATTAGGTTATGTTCTTATGAAAAATGATAATGTGATATCCTACGCCTCAAGGAATCTGAAAATCCATGAGAAAAAATATCCTATGCATAATCTGGAGTTGGCAACTGTGATCTTTGGATTAAAAATTTGGAGGCATTATCTCTATGAGGAGAAGTGTGAGATATGTACTGATCATAAGAGTCTCAAATATATATTCACACAAAAAGATATTAATATGTTCTAGTGAATATGGATAGATCTCATCAAGTATTATGACTGTTCAATCCATTACCATCTCAGTAAGGAAAATAATGTGGCAGATGCTCTAAGTAGAATAGATCTTATATCTTTACCAATTATGAGAATTGAAAATGATCCAATCTTCATAGATTTGTAGAGGATTGTCATGGGGATCATTAAGGTAGAAACATCATAAATCATTTCTTAAATGATCTATCAACCATCCCTCATGGAGAAAATAAAGGATGCTCAAAGAAAAGATGTGGAAATTCAGAAAAGGGTAGAAGCCATTAGAAATGGGAAATCCTCTATGTTCAAGATTGATAAAAAAGAAGTTGTAAGATTTGTGTCACGATTATGTATAACATTTTATCTAGAGATAAAGAAGAATATTTTGAATGATTCATATAGCTCAACCTTATCTATTCACCCAGGGAGCACAAAGATTTATCGAGATCTCTGAGAGAACTTCTGGTGGGAAAATATTGAGAAGGATATTATTGAATATACATCAAAGTTCATGTTTTTTCAACAAGTTATGGATTAAAGATAGAAGTATAAGGGGATGATGCAACCACTACCCATAAAAACATGGAAGTGAGAAAACATCACCACATACTCTGTCATTGGACTTCCAAGGACATCTAGAGGAAACAATGCTATATGGGTCATTATGAATCGTCTTACAAAGACATATCACTTTATCAAAATTCAACAGGACTTCTCATTGGATCAAATTTCATAGATATATATCAAATAAGGGGTAAGTATTCATATAGTACCACTATCTATTGTATCTAATAGAGATCTGAGACTCACCTCGAAGTTCTGGAAAAGTCTCTAACATGCTCTAAGCACTAAACTAATCTTTAGTACGACCTATCATCATCAAACTAATGGCCAACCAAAGTGAACTATTTAGACACTAGAAGATATGTTGAGAGAATGTTATATTTACTTCAAAGGAGGATGATACCAACATATTCCACTAGTCTAATTATCCCACAATAATAGTTTCCACTAGAGTATCTGAATGGCACCATACGAAGCCCTTTATGGGAAAAGGTGCAGAAAACAAGTGTGTTGGAATGAAGTCGGTGAGTGTAAGATACTAGGACCTGAAATGGTCGAAGAAATGGTAGAGAAGGTGAAATCCATTCAGCGACACATCAAGTTAGCCCAAATATGATAGAGGACTTATGCAGAAGATTATCGATGATACCTTTAGTTCCATGCGGGAGACATGGTATTTCTCTGCATATATCCATGGAATAAGGTCATGAGATTTGGGAAGAAAGGAATGATATGTCCTAGGTTCATCGGACCCTTCGAGGTTCTTGATCGTGTTGGGGCTGTGGCCTAACGACTAGACTTCCACCTACCATGTCCAAAGTACACAATATCTTTTATGTTCCCCTCTTAAGGAAGTACATACCATACCCTTCACATGTATTATCTTCAGAGGTGGTACATTTGGAAATGATCTTTCTTATGAGGAGTACCCAATGAATATCTTGAATTATAGAGATAAAGTTATATGTAAAAAGACTACTCACGTGTCCAAAGTACTGTGGCAGAACCATAAGTATGAAGGGGCAACATGGGAACTAGAGGATGAAATGAAGGAAAAGTACACACACCTTTTTATGGATTAGAATGTAAAACGAAATTTTGAGTGAAAAACTATATAAGGGGGAATAATGTAATGACCCAATGTTTTATCAATGGAAAGTTTCTTCTTATAATTATGTCATATAATCACATAGAATTACAACACAATGAGCTACTACATACTATGTGACCTTTAAACATATTATTTTCGCTTCTCTAATTTGAATTTCGAAAATCTGACATACACTATTGCGATCAGTAAGATATTTGGAGTCTAATGAAAAAACATTATTTTTGGAGAATAGTAACCTACCCTTATGAATAGTAACCCACCCTTATGAATATTAATATGACACTTATGAATAGTAAATCATCCAAAATAGTAGTATCCTCATCCATGAATGTATAAATAAAATTTAGGTATCTTATAAGTGATAATATGACCATAGTAAAAGTATTGGTATTTTCGTAAGTCATAAATAATTAATTACAATTAATTAGTTAATTTAAAATAAAATTTATTTTCCTAATTTTTTTTCATAAATTAATAATTTTATGTATTCCGGTTTTAGGATAATTTTATAAGACGTTATGTAATATTTGAAATCATTATAAAATCAGTTATAGTATTAAAATCTATATTTTTCAAGTAAATCAAGATTTTAATTAAAAATTAAATTATTAATATTCAGAAAATTATTTTAAAAAATGGATTTCTTTTTTGGATTCTACACATTGAAAAATGGTTAGAGTAAATTTTTGGTAGTTATCTGAAATACATGAATTTTTTATGAATAGTAAAATACGATAATTTAGAAAATAAGCTAAATACATTAATTACCGAGTCATGGGTGCTGTTCGACTGATGTAAGAACATTTTGATAGAACTCAAATGAACTTATTACTATTATTTGTCAGGTAATCATCACTATTTCTTGTATTATTGAAAAATAATAAACTAATGATTAAAATATTAAGAAAACCCTACTTCCCTCCATTATAAAAACCACCCTCAATCCCGTCTTCTATTCAATCCTCTCAAAAATTTTGAATTCCTCAATTCTACCCAAATATCTCATCAAGATCATCCCCCAATTACATAAGGCCTTGGTCTCCTCAAAAGACCAAATCCTCTCCCCTTAAGAGGCTCTCAAGGAAGATTAAATCAAGAGGTAAATTACTCTTTTGTTTTCTTTCATTTTTTCTATGTTCCTTTGTTCTATTTTCTTTCCTAACATCTCCTCATCCAAATGGTATGAAAAATAAAGTACCATAAATTTATTTAATTCTTTATGATAATGGTATAATTCATTATAATCTCTCCTTCCCCTTCCTTTATATGAAAGAAACGAAAACACTGTCTGAGATGTGTTAGTTTATCACATTCAAGGACGACGGTTTATCAATTTCTATTAACATATTTAATTATGGTAATGAATTTTTTTTATAGTTAAACAAAACTATTATATATTTATTTTATCTTATGTGTTGTCTGGTAATCCTTTTTCACACATAATATAAAATAATAATACAAAAAAAGTTAATTATGAGAAAAATCTCCAAATTAATATAAGTGTTTATCATTAATGTTTTATATAATGATTCACCTTCACTCCAAATAACCAAATGAATTTTATAACCATGTAACCTTATGGATGTTAAATAATAAAATATAACTACAATTATTGACAACCATTACCATTTTACATGATTCTCTGTTCATGAAAATAAGTACACCGATCGTAAAAATCGAGAAACAAACATACCCAAAAAATGAAATCGAACCACTTAACCCATCAAATAGGTCATGAAAGAACCTAAAATGGTTATAATAAATATTTTGAAATTTTTAAAATGTTATTTAATTATTAATTAATTAACCTAATTTTATTATTTAGGTCATTAATATCAAGCGAAGAACACCATCAAAATTAAGGTAAGGGATCCTCTATTCCTCACATTTATTAAAGAATCTCCTATATGTTATGTCCTTTTATGTGTAGTTACTAATGATTGGTAATGTTTTCACACCTCCCCCATACATCCATAATGATTTATAAAATATGATAATCCTCTTTATCTCTCATGAATCCTTCCTAAGTACACCCAATACCTTGTCGATATTTCGTAAGGGATGCTACTCGAACCTCCAATATTCTTTCAGGTTGCTCCAACCTTATTTTTACCAAAATGAAGTTATCATTTATTTTCATGTGAAACTTATACATAATGTTTATATTCTACAAAATCATGTTTCATAGTCTATCTCTCATTCTCTTTCAGGGATATACATGTTTTTAAATGATTCCCTCCTCAATACATCTGGATAAGAAAACCTATTTTGAATGAGATTCCCAAATTCTTACCTGATTTCAAGTGCACTCTATCTTCTATTTTAAGACCTCATTGTATTTATAAAATCATTATTTTTTATTATAAAAAATTTCTTGGTTAACTTCTGGTTTTATATAAAGTATTTTTCCCTTATCTATTTTAAAGGTTCTATAGTATTTTCCTTAAAACCGCACAAAAAGTTCTAATGATAAAATTTCTTAAATAATTTTCTTACATGTTGTCACTTATATCTGACATCACATATGATGATACATACCTATTTTACCTTATTAATACCCATGTATATTTTAGTTCCTTTCTTTCATGGACACTTTTATGATACGACCATTTGTTATGTTTTATGACATGATTATGGTACCCAATTATTTCAATGGGTAACCCTTATGTTTATGTAAGATTGATAATGAATGTTTCCTTATGAAGAAAAAATATTCATTAAAAGTTAAGTTTGGTGCACCCAGATAGCGTTCCAATGCATTGGGTAATGTTGAGTCTCATGAGATGTTATGTGTGACGGTTATGGTAGTTAGCCTTGGCTTATGCTACTATGTGCGACAGTCTTGGTGGTTATCCTAGGCTTGTGTTACCATGTGAAACGGTCTTGGATGTTATCCTTAACTCTTGATTAATTCATGTTTTATATTTCTAACACATCATTATTACTCCATGTTTATATGATTCCATGTTTATATATTATGATTCTATATGTTTCATGCATTTTATATCATTATGTCATGTCTTCTATCCCATGTGTTAATGATTTTTTCTTATGGTTATTACCTTACTAGGATATTTAGCTCATCCATTTGTTCATGTGTTCCCTAGGGTACCCTATGAATATGATCACAATGGAAGTTAGGAACTCAATTTTAATATTAAGTAAATAAATGTTTTATTTAGTTCCATGTTTTCAATTTTATGTTCCTAGTCTTCCAAGAAACTAGACTTTATGACCCTTGTCTTGTACTATGATGTATAATTATTCATAAAATCATATAATGTTATATGTCAAAGTCTAGGTCTGATTTACCATGGGAATAGTCCTTTTTGGATTTGAACATTTTATATGATACTCTACTTATCAATAATTTCATCATTTACTATGGGTGTTGTGTCTTTTTTTAGTCTTTTTCAATTACATATCAACATGTTGAACAAAACCTTATTTGATACTTAATTTTAGACCTAGAAAACATTTCATGTCATTTGAGGATATTTTATAAATACAAAAAATATTTGGATAACATACTTAAGGGAATTTTATACAACCGGTTGTAGTAAGAAGGAAGTATAAAACCTTATTTAAAATGATTCATTATTTATCATTGTTATGTATATTTTTTTTGTTATTACTATGCATCTGTTATAATTTATAATTTTTTTTCTACATAATTATTTTCAAATATATCTTCTGAATTTAATTTTATTTGATTAAATGAAAATAATTATAAGGAGTAAGCTTTATACTGTTTCATTGACCACACTGACAGGTGAATATCCATCTATATCCCTCCCTACAGCATCTGAGACACCATCTACTTTACCCACTATACTGTCTCTCACACCCTCTATGAGCATCCCATCAGTAGCTTAGTCGATGCCTTCCCATTAAATAGCCTCCGAAGCAAGGGAGTAGGGTTCCACTCCTAGTTATCCTTAGGGATATTAGAGGGTTACTATTATAGGTAAAAATTTAAATAAGAATAAATTTATTTCACTTTTTTTTGAAAACTTCAGGTTCATAAAATATGAAAACAATGCAACTACGAAGAAAAATATGAAAATTTCAGATGTATAAAATTTGACTAGACTAATGTTAGTTTTTCCATTTGATTCATATGGGGTCTCTATAAATGACATTGTAGGATAACTTGGCCAGATTCTAGGGTAGCTGGCTATAAAGTTGGTTTCCCTTCTGATTACGTATGATGATTAGAGGTATATTCCTTCATCATGAAGAAAATGAAGTTTTGGATTCACAAATAAAGGTAGTTTTAATACATTAGTTTAATTTAATGTCATTATGTTATTACATTATAATATTTTCAAAATGAATTTCTGTTTACAAATCTTTTTCCACATTACGGTTGCTATTGTGCTAGCAAGAAAGTGGACATTGAAAAATTTGGGCAAGAAATGGAACGAATTTAAATGGATATTTTTGAGTGTTATAAATGATAATTAATTGAGCACCCAATATATGTATATAAAGGTACCCAATGGGGTACCTAGAGAGAAATGGAATGTTTTTATTAACAGTCATCGTGATGTTTAGCACATGGTATTTAAAGATATTTTATTATATTAATCTCATTTTATATTTATACATGTATATGAAATGGATATGAAATTTCATACATTACTATTAAATTAAATTTTATTTATTTTAGGATCTTTCAAGGAAGAATACATCGAGACGAGCTAAGAAAATCTTCCCTCACACTGCAGGGTTAAAGAGTTTTTCGAGAAGTCGATCGACTTTGGTAATATTTTCATTAGTTTAAAAATTTATAAGACAATATTATCTATATAATATATTAAATTGTTTATTTATATTTTTTTAATGCATTCATAGAGTTTAGGGCACCAATAATCCTTAATAGAAGTGTGGTTGAAAGTTTATAAAAAATATGATGGGAGTTTTGTTAATGAGCCTGTCAAAGAAGTTGGGGTATGAATTCATTTTTCATTATAATAAATTATTATCAATTGTCACTATGTTAATATATATTGCTTATAATATTACTGATATTTGATTTATAGGTAAAAATTAAAGATCTATGGGATGTTAATCCCATGCAGTCCTACTCAATCACCCAGGATACCCTAGTTGGTAAAGTGATTGGGAAGGAGCATCTTGTTCGAGTGCATGGGATGAGTTTTGTAGGATAAAAATTAAGATATAGATTGGGTCAATTATAATATGGGGGGGGGGGGGTTGAATTTTAGGTTTTAAAACATTATTTTTTTTCAATAATAAAATATATGTTTAACAATGTTAAACAAGATGAATTCACAAAACCTATTTAGTTCTTAATAATGAAAATAACTTGCTTAGGATCTTATAATGTGGATTAGATAATGAAACTTAAACAAGTATACTTAAGGAAATATTATACCTTAAATCATATAGAATCTAGTATATCAGAGTTTGTTCAAGAATAAGAATGTGCAAGAAAGTTACACTTTCAATATGTTACTAAATTCAGTTGAAAACAAGAACATGTAGTTAAACAAGCAATATAAGTGTAATGGGATATTTTAAACTAAAGAGAAATATATCTAACAACCTTGGATAAAGTCCCTTTGATTTATACTTTCAAGAAAGTATGTTCTACCCACACCAGTGTAATCCCTCGTTATGAAGATCAATTTCTATCTTGCTATCCCTGGAAGCCCTCGATTTAGCAGTTAATCAGCTCTTTTTTATTTCTTTCCCTAAAAGCCCTTGATTTAATATAAACAATTAGAGTCACACTAGATAGGTTGAACAAGATGTTCTCATCTTGGCTATGTTGTTCATAGCATTCACACAAGTCAGGTTTGAGTAGATCTCTTGCAGAGTATCACTTCATTCTAGAGCTTAACAACTACCATGTCATTCAAATGGATAGGTATTTATAGAAAAAAACTTCAATGGTCGACTTTTCCTCCAACATTAATATTTTTCATTAAATTTAGGTGGGACATATACATGTTTCACTCAAGAAACAATTATGTTAAAATAGATTGGATTACATCATTTTATATAACTAACTACGAGAAATATCACCATGCTTAAGAAACATTTTCACATTTAGGATCTGATATAATGAAACTCTACATTAAGGGAATGAGGTAACTATAAGAAAAAAAAATAATCAAATTATTAATTCAGTGTAATTCAGATTCTAAAAATATTAATAATCAAATTCTATGAAAATTGATTATCAGATTTTTATTTTTAAGAGAATTAGTGTCTGATTTTAGAGAGAATTAGAGTCTGATTTCTAAGAGAATCAGAGTCTAGTTTTAGAGAGAATTATAGTCTCATTTCTTAGAGAATTGAATTATGATTTCTAAGAGAATTGGAGTCTAATTTCTAGGAGAATCAAAGTCTGATTTCTGATGAAATCAGATTCTCAATTCCAGATAAATCAGATTATGAATTCTAGAGAAATCAGATTCTCAATTCTAGATAAATCAGATTCTGAGTTATTGAAAAATAATATTCTCAATTCTAGATAAAATGGACTCTAAATTCTAGGGAAATTGGATTATAAGGAACTGTAAGGTTACAAGTTAGATGAATATATGATTTTAAACTTAATATAAATATGGTTAAGTTTAGTAAGGAAAAAATTAGGCAAGACATTGAGAACCATTCTTAGAGAAAGAAAATTTTCCTTAAGAAAATGTGTTTATGACTTTTAAAACATAATGGAACAGAAAAGTCATAAATAAACCTATTGACTCAAAAATATTCCCCTTTTAGGAAAGTACAAACAACTTTTCATAAAAGGATATAAGGATCTTGAGGTTTTCATTTTTGAGTTTAAAAGTAATAATTATCTCCCTTTTTGTTTATGGATCATGATGAATACGAATAACTCCCCCTAAGGTTATGAAATCCATAAGGATCGTATTCTTGTATTTCATAGAGAAATAAACCACCCTTAATAATTTCTTCTTTATGTAATATCCCCCTTAGTAATTTTTTTCCTTTAACATAATATTATCTTTGAACATTCTTTTTTCCCCTTTGTGATGTTCAAAAAGGAATGGAGGGAAGAAAAATTGTACCTGAAAGGTTAGGAAATATACAAAACAAAACAATTCAAAGAAAAACTTTCATTAGGATAAAAATGTGTCAAAAAAATTTAATTACAACAAAATATAATATTTGAAAAGAAAATTATTCATCCTTATTTTTCTTATTTGGAATCAACTTTTTTATTGTGGCCTTTAGCTTTATCAATTCTTTGTGATCACATTCAAACATCTTGAAAAACTTTTCCTAATCCTGATTTTTTATTTCAAGACATTTGATTATTTATTCTTGGAACATAACTATTTCACATTGAGACTTGATCAATTATTCATGGACATTGAGTTTTTTAAGTAACTCTTCCCTAATTTCCCATTCCCTTTTTAGATTAAGAGAAACACAGTTCAGTTTCCCATTTAGATATTTTTCTTCTTGTTGGTGGTTAGATTTTTCTTCCTTCAATTTCTCTAAAAATATTATTGAGAGATTCTTGATCATTTATTAGGATTTATCAAAAGTATCCTTGACTGTGTCAGTGAAATCATAAAAAATGTTAAGATCATCTATTAATTTATTTGACCATTTTTTCATTTCTTTGCATGATCTTCAATGAGAATCATAGCTGATCTAAAAATTCTTGAACTCAGCTTCAAGTTTGATGAACTTTTATATAATAAATTTTGTTGGTTATTTCTTCTAATTGAATAATTAATAAATTAATTTACATCTTGAATTAATACTGAGAATGAAAAGGATAAAGTTCACAAGATTCTTCAAGGATTGGACCACAAAATCATGTCCTAATGAGTAGGAAGATTCTGAAACATATTCTTTTTAGGTGAGAAAACTTCATTTTTCTCAACTTATTTCTTATTGGATGTACCGACAACATATTCATTATTTTTTCAACAATAACTTTATTATGTGTATCGAAAGAAACTTGTTTTCCTTTCTATTTCTTGGTCATTTTATTCTAAAAATTCTGAGTCTTAGGCCCTTCATCAGAAACATATACTATTCTATCATCATCAACGTCATATTATTTATCAAAACCTTTATTAGAAACATTATCAGATTTTTTAACATCAAATTCTTTATCAGACCTGTCATCAACACAACCAAAAATATTATCATTACTAATTTCATCTTATAAAGGGACTTTATTGACCTCATCCTTTGCAACATCATCTTTTTGAATAGATTTTCCTTTTAAAATAATCCTTGTAGAAGAAACATGGAAATTTATTATTGATATCATGGTCATCCTTACTGGGAAGATCAACGAATTCTCCTGACATTTCACTGAGTCCTATCTTCAGACTTCTCAAGGTATCATCACTTAACACCATGATCTTGAAGGTTTTTTCCTTTAAGTTGCACAAGATTTTAAAGGACTCTAGGCATAATATACTGATCTTATACAAGATTGTAGGGTACATCATGATTTGATATTTGATGGTGCCATTATTAATGTTGATGATGATTAAAATAATGTACTTAATGAGGTTTAACTTTCTTACATTCACCAAGAAGTTCATCATAAATATATCACATATCTTTAGAGATTCCTTATATACCTTCGTCATAATAAAAAAACCTTGCATCTAATGGGATACTAATCCATGGTTTATTAGAAGATGTGATATCTTGGGCCTATTCACTCTATTAAGACCAAGGCACTCAATAGCCTTAATTTTCTAAAAATAACATTCCTTATCAAAAAAAAAACGTGTGATCAAAAGATTTCCTATTTTTATAGGGTATATAAAAAATACTTAAAAAAATTATTATAATATAGAGTGTATGTTTTTCAATAAATCTTGAATTGAAACATTTCATTTCATCCTTGTTCATATAAGCTAAATCTATCATAAAACACTACAACTAAATCAGCATACATTAGATCCTGATTCTTTTCCTTTTCTATACAGAGTCTTTTACCTCCATTCAGCTTTATTACTTTTGAAATCCAGGAGTTATACTTGGAAAAGAAATTCAGGTCCACTAACCTTTCTATGAATATTATCTAATATTTGAGTTCCTTGTTGGATGACATCGGTGTCTACGAGGTGATCTCAAGTGACATTCTAAGTTTAAGGATAAGGGTAAAACTTAATGGCACACTTGAAAGGTGGCAAAGCTTTGGTGCGAAAACACTAAGAAAACCGATGTGGGATGCGAAGAGGGTGGTGGGGTGGTGGGGGGGGGGGTACCTTTATATAGGATTCACAGAAATTGTTCAACATCCTGAGTCAATCCATCATTTGAGAATATCCTGATCTGATCTGATGATTGATATCAATGTTTGAGAAGGATATATAGGTTTTGATCTTTTGAGGTTTTAAGGACAGAAATCATATTTAATGATAGTGAATCCGATAAAGTTTTCTTAAAACAATATTGAAAAACCAACAAACAAAAAAGCAATTATGATGATATAATTAAGGAAGTGTACCTTTAGGATTACTCAGAAAAAATTGTTAGTATTTATAAGGTTCCTCTTAGCTTTTTTATAGAAATAAAACTTTTTAGGTTCTGAAAAAAATTTAGGTTTTGAATAATTTTATAAAAGGAAATATAAAATAATAAACATATATACCCCCTATGAAAAAGAGTATCTTAATGTTAGGAGATAGGTTTCAATAAAAAGTTAATATAGATTATTACCTTATTATTATCATTCCTCAATTTTTTTTAATGTATTAAAATCAATCAATGGGTAAAGGTTTTGTAAATATGTCACCAAGTTGATCTTGCATTACGATAAATTGAAGTATGATATCTTCTTTAAGTGTGTGATCCCTAAATAAGTGGCGCCTATTGTGTATGTGAATTGTGTGAGAGTGATGTGTGTGGATTTTTGTTATAGAAATGGAACTAGTATTATCACACATTTTATATTCTTTGGTAAAACTCATTCCATAGTCTATGAGTGTGTGTTGCATCCAAAACACTTGAGCACAACAATTTTCAGATGCTACATATTCAGCTTTTATAGTGGAAAGTTATACTAAGTGTTGTTTCTTTCATGACCAAGAAACTAATGAATCTCCTAATAAATGAAAAGTTTTAGATGTACTTTTCCTGTCCATTTTACAACCACCAAATTCATCATCCAAAAAACTTTAAAAAAAAATCATTTCTAGAATAATAGAAAAGTCCAAAATCCATGGGTCCCTTTAAAGAGCCCAAAATTCTTTTCACTACTTTTAAATGGAATTATTTTGGATTATATTGATATATTTCACATAATCATACTAAAAACATTATGTATGGATGACTAGTTGTTAAGTATAATAGACTTCCCATCATACCTCTAAAAGATGTTTCATCTACTGATTTCCCAGCTTCATCAAGATCAAGAGTGCTTGAGGTACTTATTGGATTACTTATTCTTTTGGTGTTTTCATATCCATATCTCTTAATAATATATTTAATATACTTATGTTGAAATATAAAAGTTCCTTCTGGTTTTTGATAAATTTGGAAACCAAGAAAAAATGTTTAATCACCCATCATACTCATTTCAAACTCAGATTTCATAAGATTCATAAATGAATTAGTTAAGGATTACTGAGTTGATATGAATATAATGTAATTAACATAAATTTGAAAAATCAAAACATTTTTCTCATCATTATTTATAAAAAGGGTTGGATCAACAATTCCCTTAATTTAATTTTTTTGTAACAAAAGTCCTATAAGTTTGTCATGCTAGGATCTAGGGGCTTGTTTAAGTCCATAAAAAGCTTTGGTAAGTTTATAAACTTGTTCATCATGTTTTGTGTCTTCAAAACCAAGAGATTTTTCAACATAAACTTCCTCTTGAACATATCCGTTAAAGAAAGCACACTTCATGTCCACTTGAAAAAGATCTAAATTGAAAAATGCTGTAAAGGCTAGTAGAATACGAATACATTCAAGTCTAGATACCAGAGAATAGGTTTCTTAATAGTTTATTCCTTATTTCTTAATATACCCTTTAGCAACTAATCATGATATATTTCCTACAATGATTCCATTTTCATCACATTTATTTCTGAAGACCCAGTTTAATCTAATAAAATATTTTGTTCTAGGTCTTTTAACCAAGGTCCAAACATTTTTCCTTTCGAATTCATTTAGTTCATCTTTCATAGATTTAATACAATCATCATCACCTAAATATTTATCAGTACTTTTAGGTTCTATTTGGGAAAGAAATTATAGATGCTCTACTTCATTCTTTAGAGAACTTATAGTCCTTATAGGTTGATTTACATCACTAATGATACTATTACTGGGATGATTCTTAAGAAACAAATAATTTGGGTTTTGCAAAACCTATTCATCAACATAATGTAAAAAATATTCTGGTTTAAATAATTCATGAACATTTTATTGAGTATTTTACATATTAGAATAATCTTCCATCAAAGGTTGATAATCAGTTTTTTAAAATAAATCGAAAGATGTAGGTTTGAGTTGTTTTAAAAAAATGATCAATTTCATCAAACTTAACATGTACTGTTTCTTCAATAGTACACGATTTTTTTAAAAAAACTCTATAAGCCTTAGAATTCCTAGAATAGCCCAAGAAAATCCCTTTATCATATTTGGGTGTGAATTTATGTAAGTTATATTTAGTATTAAAGATGAATACTTTGTATCCAAATACTTTGAAGTAATAAACATTAGGTTTTCAACCAGTCCATAACTCATAAGGTTTTTTATTAAGAAAAGGACTGATTAAAACTCAATTTATAGTATAGAAATAAGTAATAATTTCTTCAACCCAAAAGTGTAATTATTTATCTCACAATGGATTCTTTTATCTTCTCACTCATGATACAAACTCAAGTAGAGTTACACTCTTATCATGAGTACATGATCTTTTTATCCATTGGATTGAAAAGAAAATACATTCTCTACAATATAAAGACAAAATTCACATTAAATAATGAGGGTTCAACAATATAGGTTCTAATTAATATGAGGTTTATGTTTCTTAGGATTGATGTTAAAATTTTAATGATCAAAATGGAGGGTTATCACTAAATAATACTGCATGATATCAAAAGGAAATTGCAATGAAAATATGATCTTTAAAATGAAAACCCTCTATCCCCAAAACTCAATTTAAGGTCATTATCATTGTAAATATAATGAAATATTTTCACCATGTTTATTTTTTGCGTTTTTTTTATTTTTTGAAATTAATTCTTAGATAAAATATTACTTCAACCTTCTAACCACAGACACTCGATAGATAATTGGTCTCGTACTGGTGATTTATGATTTTTCAAAAACATAACCTATTTTTTTCATTTTTTAATAATGTAAAAAAATAAGTACATTGGATGATACATTATATCATTCAAATACACATAATAGTATCTGTATACTTTTCTATACAATTAAATACATCCCTTCTGTGAAGACTTCCTACATCCCATACACATAAAATTTTAAATATCATGAAATATAAATAGTGGAGGGTAATAATGGATAAAAATGGATTGTAATGTGGCTCATTCATAGAGAAGTAATTCATGGATTCTATGGAATAAACAAGGATTAATTTCATGGTGGGTCGAAAGATAATGTCTTAACAAAAAGTTTCCTCAACCATTTTAAATGTGGTTTGGCACAGTCATAGCTTTGAAAAATTACAATGAATGTTCTAGAAGGAGGCATGTACCATGATCAATCAAGAAATATGATTAATATGTAAATAGAAAGTATTTTTTTTTCTAGAAAATCCTCTTGGGAATGGAACATGAAATTTGGGAAAATTACTCATGGCATGTAATGAAAATTAAAAATAAATCCAAATAAATTTCAAAAATTGAAAGTGAAAAAATGGAAAGGAAATTGGATTTACCTGATTTAACCAATTCCATAAAATCACGAGTCATTAATTCAATATAAATGATCCACTCTAATTAGTAAATTCCAAATTTTAGTTATTCAATCCCATTAATAAAAAAATCTAAGACATGAAATCATGGTATTCCCAAGATATTCATGTCTCCCAGATCATACAGCTAAAGTAAGAGGGCTAATTGTGGGTATGTAATTTTCTTTTAAGAATCATAAATAGATCTTTTAAAAAAAAATATTGGATTAAAATTATAATTATTGTAAAATAAAACTCCCTTTAGTAATGATGTTTCAGTTGGGTTGCACAGGTTCTGTTCCTTTAGTTATATTTTCAGCACTTTCATGATATGTTTTCATTTAACACTATGTACTCTATTTAGTTTCCCCATTCTCGCATCAACCTCATCTGTGGAACTAAAAAATTTGAATAAAAATAAATAATAGTGAAAATATATTCAATCATGCTAAAATAGTAATGAGGTAAATATTGGACTTAGGAAAAAATGTGGGTTTCCACCCAGAAACACAGTTATTTAATTTCTTTGGCTCAACTCAAAAATTATTTTTTTTGAAATAATATAGAATACAAAATTACCTCCAATAAAATTAATTGAAATAGTATACTAATTCATTAAAATTTATTTTTAATGTAAGTAGATAAAAAATATGGAATTACTACATTTAATCTAGTGTAGAGTAAAGATGCAACTTGGTAGGTCATCACTGGTAATCAGGGTGAAGAACTA
This sequence comes from Viscum album, assembly GCA_963277665.1. Classification (NCBI taxonomy): domain Eukaryota; kingdom Viridiplantae; phylum Streptophyta; class Magnoliopsida; order Santalales; family Viscaceae; genus Viscum; species Viscum album. The sequence continues at coordinate 169,160,603 of OY728148.1, forward strand.
TAGTCTCCTCCACTGGTTAATTAAAGTATGGTCCCATGTAACTTCTTAATACTATTTATATTTATAGGGAATGAGTTTTATCCTCTTTTCTTTTCTATTTGCACAACACTAAATGTACATACATGAATAAGAGTAAAGGATACTTCCCATCTTGAACCCGACATCATTTTATGTCCATATTTGTATAACAACACTTGATCTCCTAGGTGGAAGGTCCTTGGTTGAGTTATCATTTCATGGTACATACTGATTATCTATTTATAAAAACTTATATTTTAAATAGATCCTATTCTGATTTACACTATCTTCTACAACTTCAATATCCTCTCTTTCCCAGGTTTATTAAGGTCCAAACTCATCTCTCTTACTACCCAATAGTATTTGTGTTATAATTCAATAGGGTGGTTGTAGGTCTTTCCATAAATAAATATATAGAGGATAATCCATATTAGAGTCTTATAATAAATCCTATAATTTGATAAGGTATCATCTAACCTTTGGCTTCAGTCCTTCCTTTTGGGTTTAACAGTATTTTCAATAATTCCTTTGATTTCTCTTTGGATAATTATGCTTGGAAATTTGTTTAGGAATGGAATAGTGTTTATGTTTTATGATCTACCCAATACTATTTCAGTAATTCCACCATATTCCTATTTCATAAATGAGTTCCTAGGTCACTGATGATTTATCATGGTACTCCAAACCTGTAGAATATGTTAGCCTTGACAAAATCAAAAATAAATTTAGTATCACCAGTCTTGGTGTATTTTTCTTCTATCCATTTTGAAACACAACCTATCCCTAACTAAATATATGAATTATTTAATGACATTGGGAATGGTCCCATGAAGTTTATGCCCCTCACTTCAAAAAAATTTCAAAATGTAATTGGTTTTGAGGAATTTCTTGTCATTTTGAGATATTTGAATCAAACATTCATTTTACACATCTTATAGATATTTCATAAGCATAATTTAATACGATGGGAATATAAATTATATATTCTAAAACTTCTACAACTATCCTCTGAGGCCCAAAGTGTCCACCACAGGGTATTGTATAAATGAATTATTAAAATGATTCAATTATCTTTACCAGAAATAATCTTTTTATGATTTTATAATTACAAATTATCTATAGGAATGGGTATTACCATATATAAAATATCAATTCATATTTAATATTGTGATAATAATTAGTATTTAGATGAGGTAGTGCATGATATGTGACTAAATAATGGAAAATTTCATCATACCATGGTATTTATCCTTCCTTGATGTATATTTTTTCACCTAGAAGATGATAATTGAGTGGGTTTCGATTTGAAACTTTTACTTCAACGGTACGGGGTAGTAGACTCATATTATTAACCAATAGATTTTAAATTCCATTTTTATCATTGATCTCCCAATTAAACTCCTATAAGATAAGAATCTATCTCACCATTCATGGATTATAATCATCCTTATTTATTAGATACAAGAGTGCCTCATGATTATATAAAAAACAACATTAGTTCCAAATATATTGGATCGAAATTTATCTAGAGAAAATACCACTACAGGGGAATCCTTTTCTATAGTCATGTAGTTTGTTTGTGTGGAATCAAATTTCATTGATTCATATTATATGAATTTAGGATATCTATAAATTATTTGTGATAGTGAGGCTCCCACGACTTGATTTGATGCATCACCAAGAATCTTGAAATTTTGGTCTTAGTTTGGTGGTTGCACTATTGGCGGTGTAATAAACCATTGTTTCAACTCATTAAATGATTTTCTACACTCATAATCAATATTAATCCTAGATTATTGTGATATAAATACTTTTATATCTTTATAAATCAGGATTAAATCATTGATAAATCTTTGGTAGAAACCTTCATAGACTAAATTTTTTCTAAAATTCTTAAGACAAGTTGGATATAAAAATGAGCTAATTACATAAACCTTTGAATTATCTGCCTCAATACCTTTCACTGAGATTATGTGGCATAACACTATTCCTCTTTTGATCATGAAATGATATTTTTCAAATTTCAAAACAATATTTTTCTAAGTGCCTGTTTATAATTTTTTTTCCAAATTCCCTAAGAAATGATAAAAATAATTATCTAAAACATTGAAAGCATTGATAAATACCTCATAGAAGCCTAGAATATGTTCTAATAAAATACTCACCATACATCATTGAAATGTACATAGGGAATTAAATAAACCAAATGGAATTATTTTTTAGGAGAAGGTTCCAAAGAGGAATGTGAAGGTTTTTTCTCCTAGTATTCTAGAGAAATTGGTATATGGAAGTATCCTAAAAAAACCATATAAAAAGAAATATTGAGTTTTTAAAGCTAATATTTATATAATTTGACCGATGAATGGGATATGTAAGGGGTATTTCTAAGTAACTTGATTAAATTTTATATACTATATACACAAAAACTCTAGTTGTTTTACAATATCATGGGTATCAATTCATTTTATTCATTTTTAATAGTGGTTACACTCATTTTATTTTAGACTACATGAATTGGGATAACCCACCGAGAATCAAAGATTGGAAAAATATATTTAGCTACTAATAATTTCTCTATTTATTTTTTTAAAAAACTCTATAATGGTGGGATTAAGTCTTCTTTTTGGTTTTATAACTAGTTATAAATCACATTCTAAAAAGATTCTATGAGAGTAGACTTTGGGGTTGATTATAAGTATATCACCTAAACTTCATTCTACAGCTTTGGAATTTCTTTAGAGGGATACAATAACAGTTTGTTATTTGGAAAGGGATAGGTTATTCACAATGATCAATGGTAATTTTTCTACCTTCATAAGGTAATAATATTTTTGATCACATGGAAATGGCTTTAACTCAATATTTGGGGGTTGTTCTGGGGATGATATTGAGTTGAGGTTCCAAACTTATAAGGCTTAGTTATCTTATATCATGAAAAATACTTTTAGTAAATCATCAAAACAATCAGAAGTAACCTCTTATTCTATCATTAAATTAGTATTCTTAGGTTTTTGGGTATTGGTATTTTTAGATAAAAAATTCTCTCATAATGTTTAGATTTCATGAAGGATACATGAATATTCAATCAACTCTGTACCATCTTCATGTGAGATCACTTATAGTTTCTGACTGAAGAAATTATGTTTCATTGCATCAGGAATGTTGAATTTTACTATACTATGTTTGAGTTCCATTGTGATTGTTACTTTATATAAATTTATGTTGGTCTATAATATCTTTAGGTAGGGTCTCTCTTGGATGATAGGAGAATGGTCTGGTTCTCAATCTTCTTCCTTGGTAGGGGTATAAAATCCTATTGTTAGGATTTTTACTCTTACCCCATGAGTATATATTATACAAGTAATCATAGGAAAATAGTATATCTATTATCTAATTGTACCACCACTCATGTAGGATTCAATTCTACAATCTGATAGGGTTAAAATACTGAGAGAGGCATAAAATTTATTGAATCACCCAAATCACATAACACATTAGTAAAATTCAAAGTTCCAATAGTGAAAGGAATAGATAATTTTCCGGGATCTTGGAATTTTTCTTTTTTTGGTTGTCTGATAAATGATGATACACTTATTCATATGTTTATTCTCTCATTTCAATATGGTAACATTCTTCTCATACCCAAATCCTTAAGAATTTTTGTTTATTTTGGGATTTTTCAGATGACCTCTTGTAGTGGTTTTTTGATTTTGACATTCTGTAAGGTTTCATGAATTTATAGTTTAAGTCTCTCTTCTTCACCCATATTAAAATTATAAAATATAGAAGGGAATAGTCCTTGGATGGCTCTTTTATCCTTTTTTTTGTTTCTAAAATGGTGTTTTTGGACTTTAATTTCTAAACTGAGTACTTGTTCCTTTTTTTGGCCCCCTTATTTTAGATGAATGGGATAAACTTCAAAATATTTCTTAGAATATTTATCCTTACTTTTTCAGGTGGTCATATCTCTTTCCTAGTTCATATTATGTTAACACTCATGTTTTCCTGGGGACTAAAAATTGTTTGTGCAGGTAGTTTGCCATTATTCTTGGTCAGAATATCCATGAACCTTCCAAATTGATATGTTAGCTTATCAATATTATCTTTCCTCCCCACAAATTTGGTTCACAGATTCTGGGATTCAGTTGATGGTGTGATGGTGGAAGGCTTCTCATAATACATCTTCTAGAAAGGTGGAGGTTTAATGTACTTCTGAAAGGGGGTGGGTTTTGATACTGATTCTACTATAAAAGAGGCTTTGGTGGGAACTATATTTGAAAGAAATGTTTTTTTTATTTTATAAATATTTAGGTTGTGTCTAGTCTTGATGAAGCTGATTCTACTAGAATTTTTGTGACCGAAAAGCCACATCACAACTCTTAGTTATCTGTACCTCAAGGAATTGATCAGTAAATTTAGTAGACATAGCACATAAACCACATACCTAAGATGTAGCTTGTTGTCCAAATTTTTAAATCATATCCATTTTATGTACTAAATTGGTGAGGTCATCAACAATAGTTTCATGAAGAGATTATGAGTAAGAAGTTCTTACCTCATAGAATAATATTTTCCCATACCTCTAGTGCCGAATTACTGTGATTTATGTGTAATTTTCTCAATCAGACCTCTAGAATATTCTAGTGACTATCATTATGTACCCCTATAGATGAGTATTCTAGAAGGTTTTGATCATTGTCAAGTATTCCTTTAAATAGGAACACATATAATTTATGATACTCCATTTCTTGATGTGGGTAGCTAACATAGATCATCTTGAACCCCTCCCAGTACTCATACAAGGTTTCCTCAGTTGATTCCCATATGATGTAATGCTTCTTTTTGATTACCGGACTCCTAGATGTGGGGAAGAATATTTACTTGAGTCATCTTTATATATCTCATCTTTCATTAAACTCTCTTGGTTGTAAACTATACAACAATTATTTAGCTTCCCATTCAACTAAGAAGGGTAATTCCATCCATTGGAATTTGTATTTAGGTTCTCCTCTCAGTATAAAGCATGAACCAATGATGCAAGATTCATGGATATTCTGATTTGGCTTTTCTCCTACATGACTATTAAATTTTAGTAGAATTTGAATGATGTTAACTCACAATTCAAAATCAATTTTTGTTGTAGACAGAGTGAGTTGGTTATTTTTATTGACAAACTGAGGTGTATAGATTCATCATAGTTGTTGGTAGGGATTTAAAGCAATAATATTAGGTTTAGAGTGAACACTATAATTTTCTATTAAATATGAAAGACTAATTTTCTCAAAGTATTATTTTTATTTTTGTCTTTCTAATTAGGTTAGATTTAATTTAATTTTAGGTTCAAAATAAATTAGTTTTTTATGAGAAATATATATCATGTAATGATAATTAAATATATTTTTTTTCTTTTTTCTTCTTTAGAACTACCTCCCTAGAAAATATTCCATGTTTGATTCACATATTTCATTAGAAAAGGAATTTTGTTTTCATATTACCGAATTATTGTATAGGGTTTAGTTCTTATGATGTCTTCGAAGGATGAGATTACACAAAAAAAGGTTTCTATTTTTCTTATTTTATTAGAAGTTCGTTTTAATTAATTTTGAGAAATTGAGAGTAGGAATCAAATTGATTTAGTTGATTTTAAAATAATTGAGAATGATGGTGACCAGATAAGGTTTGGTTGGACATAGTACTATGATATTATGGTTTCCAAATTTTATACATTTTATCCTACTAGATGTTTTGAGAGCGATTCATATATCGAGTCCTCTTCCTATCTTAGCTAGATTCTTATGATGAGAGTAGTCCAATCTAAAACCTAAATTTGGTATACCCTCCTTTATATGTCTGTGGAATTGTAGTAGGATCTCTTGATTCATTAGGGAAATCCAAGACTAGAAAATTTTGTTCCCTTATAATCCAATATTTTCAACTTAAAATTTTACACATGTTCTGACAATTGAACACTCAGTACCCAAGCCTAATATATTCCACCATATACAAGAAAAAAATTGGGTGGAGGGAGAAATGGACCATCAACCAAGGAATTTAAAATTATTTTAATCAAGAACTAATGCACCTGTATTCTATTTTTAAAATTGAAATTAATAATTGAAACTGGAGAAATAAATAAAGAATGATTTTATTTAATTGAAAAAAAACAACACAAATAAAGAACATTGGTCCATCCTACACCATTCTTGTTAAATCGCAGAAACTACCCCTCTATGGATAGGTAATTTTAGTTAATTAAGGAGGGGGAAGACATTAAAATAAATAAAAGTAAATAAAAAAGAAAACTAGGAATTAAATATCTAGCAGTTTAACATCCATATCTCCCCTTGCAGATTGATCCCATTGATTCTACCAATATCCTCCCATTTATAGGCATTAAAGATCATTCCAACCATTAACAATTTTAAATAAAAGACTCCAATCTAACCCATTGTAAAAATAATTAATTTCCATTGAATTTGTAAATGTTTAGTCTATTATATTTTTTCACATCATATTGGTATTACACAACGTGTAATGTGCTGGCTGGGCTTCCAATTTCAAAAATATTTAAAGACATGAATAGTGAATTCACAAAGTGTAACGTATAGGATGAAATTTTATTGGATTGTTTCACATATTATTTCATGTCTTTTTATATGTAGTTAATTACATTTATAGATTCAATGAATTAATTTATATAAAAAATCCATTTTATATCAAAAAAATACTTGAATAAAATGGTTTTTCTAATTCCCCCCAACATTAGAAATTATTTTTCTAAATAATATAATATCAAAATAAATAAATGAAGAACATCATGTAACCAATATTTAAAATGGTATTTTATTAAATAAAATTATTATCAATTTGGGGTCAACCTTTCAAGATTCACATAAAACATCATTTAAAATTCACACTCCTCAAAAACTAATAAATAAAGGTATTTTACTTTATAGTATTGTGAATTGGTGGTTCTCCTATCATTCATTTATATATCGAAATTCATTTTTTTCAAACATTCCATGTCATGATTTACCTATGAATGGATTCATTTCTATCATCACACAATATAAAAATTCAAGTAGAATTATTCTATTATCATGTGTACATTCTTATTTTCCATATAATTTCAAATGAACTACATTCTCCACCATGTAAATGAAAAATTCACTTAAAATCATGATGAATTGTCAAAAAAATTTCTGATTAATATGATTCTTAAGGTCTGTAAGATTAGTGTTCAAAACATTAAGGCTAAAAAAATGAGGTTTATCTCTAAAGTATAATACATGATATCAAAAGTAAAGTGAAATGAAAATATCCTCTAAAAAATAGAAACACCAAATCCAAAAAAATCATATTTTGGTAATGATCATTGTAATTATAATAAAATGTTTTCACTTTCTTTATTTTTTTTATTTTTCATTTGTGTGTATTTTATTTTCTTTTTTTAAAATTATTTTTAGATAAAGTCGCACTTCCACCACAAAACCACATATGCTCAATAGACCATCGATATGGTAATTGTGATTTTTGTTTTTTAAAAAATAATACAATTTTTTAAATTTCTATAAGAAGAGAAATAATAAGTATAATGGATTAATCATTATACCTTCCCAATACCCAAAATAAAACCCCCAAAATTTTTCCATACAATGTAATACATTTTTTCTTCCAAGACTTCCTCCATCCCCACACTTAAACTTTAAAATATCATACAATAAAAATATATAAGGGTAAGAATTGATAGAAAGGATTATAATGTTTCTCATTACTAGAGAGTTTATTCATGTATTTAATGTGATAAATAAGGATAAATTTCATGGTGGATCTATGGATATGAAATTTAAAAAACACTACCTCAATCTTATTAAATATGGTTTTGCACAATCATAACTTTGATAAGTTCTAGTACAATTTCTAGTAGGTGGCATGAACCAATATCTATAAAGTAATATACTTAAGATATAAATAGGAATTACTTGGTCTAGAAATACTCTCGATAATGTAACAAGTAATTTTGGACAATCAATGATGACATTTAATGAAAATAATAAATCAGTCTGAATAAATTTCAAAATTTCAAAGTGTGAAAATGTTTGGGAAATTTCACTTGCCTAAATAAACTAATTCCATTAAATCATGATTAATTAATAAAATATCCATTCTTCAATATAATTAGTGAATCCCCAATTTTACTCATTCAATCCCATCATTGTAAAAAAATATAAAACATAGAATCATGAGATTCCCAAGAATATCAGGTCTCCTTGATCAATCAAGTAAATAAAGAAATAAAAATATGTGTATGAAATTTTGTTTTAAAGATTTCATTTCATAATACATGCTACTTTAGTTCTGTTTTGAAACACTTTCATGATGTGTTTTCATTTTACTACTTGTATTTTGTTTAGATTCAATAATCTTGCATTGAATTCATTTATGGACAAATATATATATATATATAAAATAGTGTAAGCATATTCAATAAAGATAAAATATGATTAAGGGAAATAGTAGACTAAGTAAAACAATGTGGGTTTCCTCCTAGAAGATCTTTTGTTTGTTGTCATTTCTCAACTCAATAAATATCTTTTTTGAAAAAATTCAGACGATAAGGTTGCCTCCCCAAAACATAATTGTTGCAGAATCCTAAATAAATTTAAATTTATTTTCACATGAGTAGATAAAAAATTGGAATTACTTTATTTAATTATGTTTAATGTAAATATGAAACCTAGTAGGTATTCATTAGTAATCAGGGGGAAGGAGTGTGATATCATCCAATGGGTCTTGAGGTGTAGTCCCATATAACTTATTCATCATCTTCCCATTTATAGTGAACAATTTTTCTTCTCCTTCCATTGCAATTTCAATAACCCCAAATGGGTATACATGAATAATAGTAAAGGGACCATGCCATCTAGAGAAAAGTTTACCCGAAATTAGTTTAAGGCTATATTTATATAAAAATACTTTATCTCCAAGGTTGAAAGCCCTTGGTTGAACTATCTATTCTTGGTCTATACTTGTTCTATATTTATAGATCTTTTAATTTTCAAAATATTCCCTCTATATTTCCTCAATATCCTCTACCTACAATCCCCTCCCCTTCCATTCTTTACCATGACCTAGATTCATCTCTCTTATCACCCATTATGATTTTTATTCCAATTCCATATGGTGGTGATAATTATTTCCATAAATCTATCTAAAGGGGATCCTCTATATAGGTGTCTTATAAGATATCCTATAAGACCATAAGGTATCATCCATCCTTTGTCTCCTGTCCATCCTGTTGGGTTTAAAATTCTTTTCTAGAATTCCATTGATTTATATATTGGATAATTATGATTGGGAATTTGTTTTTGGTTGGTATTGTGTTAATATTTTATGACTTACTCACTAATTTTTAAGTAATTCCTCCATATTCCTATTGCAAAAATGAGTTCTTTGGTCACTGATGGTTGATCATGGTACTCCAAACCTACAGAATATGTTAGCCCTTAAAAAATCACAAATAAATTTATCATCATTAGTATGGGTAGATTTTTCTTCTAGCCATTTTGAAACATAATATACATCTAATAGAATATACGAGTTACTAAATGAAATTGGTAATGGTCTCATGAATTCTATGCCCCACACTTAAAAATTTAACAAAAAGAAACTCGGTTTTTATGAATTTACCATATTTTTGGGATATTACTAGAAAACTAGAATTTTCTACATCATTTAAAAAATTCATAAAAATATTTAAATAAGTTGGGATAATAAATTATAGATTCTAAAACTTTTTTAGCAGTTCTCTATGGTCCAAAGTGGCCACCTCAAGCTAATATATTATAGAATTCAAAATTAGATTCAATTTTTCTCACAGGAAAGCATCTTTTTAATATTTGATTATTAAAAATATCCCATAGGACTAAGGCTTATTAAATATAAAATATCGATTAATATTTAAACTTATGTTTTTTATTAGTGTTTAGAATAGACAGTACCAAATATGTGGCTAAATAACTGACAATTTTGGCATACCATGCCATTTATCCTTCCATGATATAAATTTTTTCACATGGAATTTGACCATTAAGTCGGTTTTTATTTGGAATTTCTACTTTAGTGGTGTGGAGCAGTCGACTCAAATGACCAACCATTTGATTTTTGTTATCCTTTTTATAGTTGGTCTCCTAGTGGAACTCTTGTAACATAAGAATCCATCTTCCTAGTCAATGTATTAGTATAATTCTTTTTCAATATATACTAGAGTGTTTCAAGATTAGAGAAAACAAAAAATTTAGTTTCAAATAGACAACATCTTCATTTATATTGAGAAAAAATTACTGTAAGGAACTCCTTTTCTATATATGTGTAGTTGATCTATGTGGAATCCAATGTCCTTGAGGCATATTCTATGAACTGAGGATTTCTATCAATTGTTTGTGAGAGTGAATCTCCCATAACATGATTTTATGTGTCATAGAGAAGTATAAAAGGTTGGTCCCAATTGGATAGTTTTATTATTGGAAGTGTAATCAACTGTTATTTGAACTCATGAAACTCTTTTCTGCACTCATAATAAAAATTAAAAACAACTTCTTTTAGATATAATATTGAAATAGGTAGATAAATATTATCAAATTATTTGATAAATATTCAGTAGAAACATGCATGACCTAAAAATGATCTAACATTCTTAAGACTAGTTAGATATGGAAATGAATTGATTACTTCAACCTTTTACTTATCTATCTAAATTCCCTTCTTTGAGATTATGTGGCCTAATAATATTCCCGTTTTGACCATGAAATTACATTTATCAATGTTTAAAACATGATTTCCCTCAACGAGTTTTCTTAAAACCTTTTACAAATTTCTTAATAAATGATCAAAAGGATCACCAAAAATAGTGAAATCATTAAGAAATGCCTTCAGAAATTCCTCAAACTCAACTGAGAAAATACTCACCATACATCATTAAAATGTAACTGTAGAGTTACAGACTAAATGAAATAATTTTTTACATAAAGGTGACGAAGGTTCAAGTGAAGGTAGAATTATCATAGTCTTTTGGAGAATTGGTATATGAAAGTATCCAAATAAAAATATAAAAAGAAATAACAAGTTTCTATAGCTAATAATTCTATAATTTGATCGATGAATGCAATAAAGAAGTCCTATTTTAGAGTAACATGATTTATCTTTCTGAAATCTACACACACCCTCTAGCTATTTTTCATTACCATGGTTATCAATTCATTTGTTTCATTTTTATTACTGTTCAAGCGGGTTTTATTTACTACTACATGAATAGAGAAGACAATATGAAAATTATAGATTGAGAAAATGATGATAGTTTCTATAAATTTATCTCTCTCTTTATTAACAACCTATATGATGTTAGGATTAAGTATTCATTATGGTTGTCAAACTGGTTGGGATTCACTATTTATTAAGATTCTATGAGAGAAAAAATTAGGGTTGATTATAGGTAAATTAACGAAACTCAATTCTATGAATTATAAATTTATATTCAGAAGGTCAATAAGAGTTTTTTATTGGGAATGTGATAGGTTATTGGAAATAATATCTAGTAATTTATCTTATTTCATAAGGTAGTTATATTTAAAATCACTTAGAAATTGTTTTTAATCCACAATTATTTGTTTTTATAGGTATGATATTGATTTGAGGTTACCTACTTCTAATTATTGGTTATCGTATGTCATGTTTTTATCTTTGAGTAAGCCATCAAAAAGATAAGAAGTAATCTCATCTTCTCTTTTGAAATTGGGAGTCTCAGGTTTTTAGGTAATGGTATTTTCATATTAAAATTCTCTCTTAATGATAAGAATTCATGAAGCATACAAGAATATTCAATTGATTATGTAAATTCTTTATGGGAGATCACATAAAGTGAGTGACCACAGGAAGGATATTTTATTTCATGAGAAATGTTTAAGTGTACTTTACAATCGCCATGTTCCATTAAGAGTGTTCATTCTTGAAAATTTATGAAGGAATTTTATATCTTCAAGAAGGGTCTCCCTTGGATGGTGTGATAGGGTAATGGTGCTATATATTCTTCCATGGTAAGGACATAAAAATATACAATAAATATCAGTCCTCTTACTCTAACAAGTACATCTTCTATAACTCATGCTGGAAAAAACTGGATCAATTTTCTAATTGTATGACCACTCATGTAGGCTTAAATTCTATGATATTTAAGGATGAAATTACTGAGTTAGGCATAAAATTTATTTAATCACCCAAATAAAATTACACATCTATAAAATTCAATGAGACAATAGTGAAGGGAATAGTGAATATCCCTAGATCTTGACATTTTTATGGTATCAGTGGTGTGATCAGTGTTGAGACGCTAATTCCTAAGATAATTATCTCACTTATATCTGGTTTCCTTCCTTTTGTTCACAAATAATTTATAATTTTTTCATATTTTGGGATTTTTTGGATGTCCTCAAGCATTTAGATATTGATTTCAACCTTCTGTATGATCTTAGAAATTTCTAATTGATGTCACTCATCTTCACCCTTATTCGAATTAGCTAATATAGAAGGGAATGGTTCTTGGATATCCTTTTTCTCCTTTTTTATTTCTACAATGGTATTTCTATTCTTTAAATAATTGCAATGGTTCTGTTTCCTTCATTTTATTGTCCCCTTCTTATGGATGGATGGGTTGAGCTTCAAAATATTACTCAAAATCTTCATCTATATGTTGTTCAGGAGGTTGGAAATCTTTTCCACCTCTTTTTGTAATAATGATCACTTTTTGCTTAGGATTAAAAACATTTTGTGCAGGTAACTTGCCTTATTTATTAGTGATAATTTCCCTGAACCTTAAGAATTTTTATTCCATCTTATCAATCATATATTAAAATCCCACAACTTTAGTTTATAAATTCTGTTCTTTAGTTGATGGTGCATTAGTGAAAGGCTTCTCATAAGTATTCTACTAGAAATGTGGTGGTTAAAAGGCTTGTTGAAGGGGGGGTGTTTTCTAGTTCTAATTTTATTGTAAAGAAGGACGTGGTGGGTATTGGTTTTGATAGTAAGGCGTCGTTTGATTTTGTACATATCATAGTTGTGTCTATGGTTTATGTAGTTGATTCTACTAGAATTGTCAAGATATAAAATCCATAAAAACAATTTATATTCCTTGTACCATAAGGAACTAATCAGTAAAATGATTAAGCAATGTACATAAAACATATACCCCAAATAAAGGTTTGTGTCCACATTCTTATATCACATCCATTTTCCATACTGAACTAGTGAGGTCATAAAGCTTGGTTTCAATAAGAACCGATGAGTCATATGTTTGTAACTCATGGATATCTCTCATGACCATAACTCTAGTGCCAATTTATCACGTGTTCTAAAAAATATTCCCAATCATACCTCTAGTATCTATTGATTACTTATCAATTATGCCCCCTCTAGATGAGGCATCCAACATGTTGTGATCTTTATCAAGAATTACTTGGTAGAAGAACATAAGAAATTGATTCTCTTCCATTCCCTGATTTGGGAAACTAGCACAGAGCTTGTTGAACTACTCCTAGTAATAACATAGGGTTTCCCTATTTGATTATCATGTGATATAAATACTATTTTTAATTTTTATATTCCATGATGTGTTTTAAAATATTTTTATAAATAATATTTTTAGATCTTCCTAGTCACTTACCTTTGCTGGTTGTAAACCACAAAAACATCCACAAGTTCTCCTTAAAGTGAGAAATGGAATGAACTCCTCTATAATTTGTCTTCAAGTGATTGTCTAAGTCCTAATCTTAAAAAAATAAGCTGAATTATTGGATATTCTAATTAAGGTCTTCTCCTGAAATACGACGAAATTTTGGTAGTACCTAAATCTTGTTAACTAACAGTTAAAAATCATTTTGTGCAGTAGGAATATAGATATCATTATTTTTATTAACAAACTTAGGTGCATAGATTTCACATAGGTTTTGGTTGGTATTTCCATCCATTATCTTAGGTTTATAGTGAACATTAAAAGCATCACTTGTATATGAAAGATTAATATCCTCAGTGTCTTCTTACTATTATACTTTTCTTAATTGCATTAGATTTCTTTCAATTTCAGTTTTAAAATCAATTAATTGGTGTTGATAACTTCGTATCAGGAAATACTAATTGATTAATTTTTTTATTTTATATTTTTGGGTGTTGAATTATTAGAAATAATTCCATGTTTTGTGAACATCTATCATAGGAAATGGAATTTTTTTTTATTACCTAAGTATAGTCTAGGGGTTAGTCATTAGTTTTTCTATAACATGGGAGTCCACACAAAATAAGGTTGTCACATTTTTGTTTTTTCTATAAAGATATTTTAAATTAGTTTTCTATAAATTTAGAGTATGAAGTGGTTTGATTTAATTGATTTTAAAATAATTAAGAAATACTGTGACTAGAGCAGGTTTTCTATACCTAGCACTATGTTATCATGGTTTTGATAATTTAGCCATTTTTCAGCTAGACGGTAAGAGAGATATTCATCAACTGTATCCTCTCTCCTCCTTGGGGAGATGTTTATGATTAGAGTAATCCTATCTGAAACCTTAGGTTGTTCTACCCTCCATCTGGTGTGTGTGGAATTGCATCATGTTATCCAGATTTATTAGGGAAATCCATCACCCAGAATTGTTCTTCCCTAATAAACCAATATTTCCAATTTACAATTTTATACAAGTGATGATGATCATCGAGCACTCACTAGCCAACCCTAATCCATTAGACCATATAAATGAAATAATTGGGTGGAGGGAGAAATTGATCATTAACCAAGGAAATTAAAATTAATAGAATCAAATCCCAATGAAACTGAATTTGCAGTTTTAAACTAAAATTAAGAATTTGAAATATTTAAAAAAAGAAGAAATGATTTTATTTAATTGAAGTATAGAATCTCAAACCAAGAACATAGGTACTGCCTACCCCTTTCCTAATCACTCACATAAATTTCCCCTCCATGGATAGGGAAACCGAGTTTGTTTGGGAGAGGGGAGAAATCACATGAAAGAAATAAAAGAAAAATAAATAAGGGAAATAAATCCTTTATGGTACATCATCTATAAATTCCCACACCGATTTACACCTTTCAATCCACCCCAAACCTCTCATTTATAGTCATGGAAGATCCTTATATCCATCATAAATAGGAAATAATTTACCCAGGGCTGTCCTGTGGTAAAAATAATTAATTACCATTTAATCTATAAATTATTTGTTTATTATCCATTTCCAAGTCATCTATGTATTACAAGATGTGTAATTTAACGGATGCACTTCTAATCTGCAAAAGGTTTCACATCATGAATAGTGTATTCATGATGTGTAATGTTCATGGACAAATTTTCATGGATTGTTTGAATGTTTTTTGGATGGATTATCACACATCAAGAATTAAATTTACATAATGTGTAATGTTATTTTTCTAGCAGTTTTATCCTAGTTTTAGTTCAATTATTCATTTACGAGCTTTAAATTTAGTCCTTGACTATGTTGTAACTTTAATATTACTTCAAAAGTATGGTGTCTATCCATGCCGTGAATCCACAGTGCATGAAGTGTTTTCGCCTTACTTTATTCCTCTTTTTTTTATTAATTTTTTTATCAAACTCTATATCCTCCCATAAAACATAAAAATAATCAAATTTTGGAAAGTTTAATCAATTAATTTTTACAAACATGGAATTTTATATCCAAGTATACATGCTTAAAATGGTTTTATCAATGATGAAATCATATTATTGATCATATTATGTTTTAATTATTTATGGTGTTTGATTTTATTTAAACATTTCCTTATGTGAATGGTTAATTATGTTAGGTTTCTATATTTATCAAGTCCCTCATAGTTTATGTTTCCATTGGGACATTAAGAGGTAAAATATGGATTTGAGATAGTTTATAGTAATTTGTGATTCAGAATTTCTTAGTTTAGATTCATGGGAAATTAGTGATGCATTTATGGTTGATCACACTTTAGTAATGATCAGGTCAAGGAAAGTCCAAGAGATAGTATATGAAACCTTATTTTGATTATGTGATAGATAATAAAAATGGCTCACTACCTTGGAGTTAGTGTTTTCTATATCATGGGTTATACCCATTATTTTTTAATTAATAGATAAAACCATGTCTAGGGGGGATTTTACTATTATCATTTTGATTGATTTATAAGGCTAGTTTTAGGGATGTAGTCCAAGTGATATGATAATATATAGTGGGGACCAAGGTTATGAGAGATGATCCTAGAGTTACAATGATGCATAATGATAACCAAGATCTCTATATTACAATGGAGCATGGTCCCACTTTGGTATGACTAGATTTTACTATTAAATAAAAGAGATACATGGGTTGTGGACTATGATGCAATGATATATTCATGACATATCACTTTAACCGGGATATAATCCCTATGAATATGTACTTTATAGGAGAACCTTGAGTATTGAATTGATATCAAGTGGTAAGATTTATATTTTCTTAAAATTTCACATTCACTAATGTTTTTTATATTTGATATTATACTTTAGTTAGTTATTCCTCTTCCCATGGTTGTCTGAACATGGAATAATGACTAACAAGGCTCTAGAAAGATAGTGAAAGACACTTGTGATAATTAACTAGCTTCTTATGATCATTCATTCATTATTTCTATATTGAAACACTTACTGTATGACCATGAAAACCCTTATGATACATTATTTATTTATGGTAAGTGCTTTTTGGTGGTATTAATAATGATACGCATATATGATCCATGAGATTTAGGTATAGTATTATTGTTACATGATCATATACTAGGATCCAACCCTTATGATGAAATGATTTATATACTATACATACATGGGTACACATTGGGTATTCCAAATAATAATTCTTGGGATGAAAGATGAGGTGACAAAGGATAAGTATGATATATGAGATCTGTATCATTTTTAGTGGTTGGGGACCATTATTTTTTTCCAAGTTTTTTTATCATAATATTGTAATTGTATTGATATTTTTTTCTCCTTATACCTATTTTACTTCCCTTCTTTTCTGAATTTCCATTTGGTAATTATCATTTATTATTGCGACTTATTTGATTGTTTTTTATTATTGTTTTTGATACATTTATTATTTCCTATGACGTTTCAAGTGTTTTGTTATTCAATTAGTAGTGAGAAAAGTATTGGGTAATGTGTGACTATGTTGATTGAGTTTTTATAAATGGTTAGTGATATCTATTGATGATATATTCTCAATAATGAATGAGTGGATTCATGGTATACCATATAGGGGTATTAGAGTATATGTGTCTTTGATCATTGATAGGTAAGTGATGACCTAGTTTGGTTAGTTATAATTTGTGTTCTTAAGATATGTATATCTTTTAAACCCTAATATAATTCAATGATGACAATATTGAATGAAAATTCTTGTGTTATATTTTTTTTTCAGTTTCACTCATCAGAAGGATTCATATCCATGAACTTGATCATTAACACTTAGTGATCCAAGACAAGAGATAAAATATTATTGGGGAATTTATCCACCCCTTACCTATGTACACAATATGAGTTTTTATTATATAGATAAACATTTATGTTTTATTTAAATCACACTTTTGAACTCAAATTTTAACTTATAACTTAACGTAAATACTGTTATTGAGGCTGATGATTCAAGACAAGATTATTGTGAGTTGAAACTAAGGATTGTGTATTAGATTTTTAAATTTTTATTAATTTTTTCTTAACTAAGAGTTTATTTTGGTATATTTATTTATGATTCAAAGAATTTACATTTATGGACTGTTTTTCTAATTTTTTTATACATCCTCTAAACTGATGATTTAAATTTATATATTATACTGAGGGATGACCCTATTGGATCACTATTTTGTTTCCATGGGTTTAGTCACTCACCACCAGTAAGTAAACTATGGTATATAAGAAGGTATGCCTCAGTTTATGTAGAAACTATTTTTTTTCATTGTTAGGGTTAACCTAGTTGGGATGTTATAAAATGGTATCAGAGTGTGTGATTTGTTTGGATAAATTCAACTAGAGTATGATGTAGGATATCAAGTCTTGAGAGGTATATTAATAGAAAGAATTATCAGAATATATTTAGTTTAAAACAAATATTGTTAGGGGATGTCGTGTTAGGATTAAGAACTTTGGGATGACTGAGGTTTTATGATAAGAATTATAGTTTTTCATGGATAATAATAAACATGATATATTAGTTAAAATGATGATTTTGTTTATTTTCCATGAATCATTATAATAACATGCTTAGGTCATAGAAAACACACCCAAGGGTGGTTTTTATTGGAATATGAGCATGATAACATCTAATGATAATTAAGAATAACTAATAATCTATTCCATGTATTCTAAAATAAATTATTATGAGTAATTATACAACATAGATCAGATGGATTATTGGTTTGATATGATTGTTATATTATGATCTTAATGAATCACATCATAATAATATGTGAACTTTAGAAGAAATTTGATTTTTTTTATAATAGCGGTGTTTTGAGTATTGGTATTTAAATTGTAACCGTAGGAGTTAGAATATCACGATATGTTGTTTTTTCATGAGATCATGTGGTTTGGTCATACCAAGGGGATAAAGGTGGAATTTAGAGGAGTTGGACATGATGTGGAGAAATTATTTTTCTATAGGTTGGTCATCATGCTATGATGGGTGAGGGTCATACTATGATTATGGTCGAGAAGGAACCATTACACAACAACTTGGGAAGGTTTTTCCATGGTGGGTTCCTATATATGAGAAATACTTATGTCTAAGGATCACATATTGGTGGAGGGGATCACTTCATGATGGGAACTCTTTAATATTCCTTTATGAAATTTTATTCATATAAAATTAGTTATCACATGACCCATATGGGCATACTGTGAGGTTAGATACCCTTATATATTATTTGGAAAACTCATGTATGAATTTTTGAATTTTTTTGACAAGGAATTCCAATTATTCTATGACCCCTAAGCCGCACCATTAAAGATTTACGAATGGGATGAATTGTTAGGTTGATTTAAAGGGGTTTTCCTTGTGAGTTTGGTTATAAGGTAAGCCTACACCATGATAGGGGGGGGGGGACACACTATTATGATGAAAGCACATGTATTGATTTTTTAGAGCAAGTGTATTCGATTCTACCTAGAAGACATAATCCATTCTATGTCTAAGGAGGTCACACCTTAATGGGTGTATTAGGTGTAGTATTTAAATTAAAACCATTTTATAAGATCATGACCAGACCATAAGATGGGCAGTCACTTTGTTATTCTTTGGGTCACACCATGACATGCACACAATTCTAGTTTTTTAAACATGTGTAGACCATTCTATTCTAGGATACCCCATTCTTCTCTTTATCCTAATGGGAACTTGATAGAGGCTATTTGGATAGCCTTTACCCATTAATGTATTCCCCTTGGACCCCCAATTACCCCTTTTTTTAAGGTTGTTTGGGATTTATTTCAATGTACTAGAGCTATGTAATCTTTTTCCTATCATCTCATTCTTATTATTTTGTTCTTCATTGATTTTGGGTGGTTCTATCAAGGGTTTTTATGGTTATTAATTCAGTTAATGGGTGAAGAATCCTGATATTATGGGGATCCATATTTTAATGGATTGAGGAAGTCTAAAGAGGTGATGTGTCTCTCACATCTATATGTTTAGATAGTGGTGCTTTTCTTGGTAGATTTTTATAGGGATTTCAGAAAAATATTTTGGAACTAGTGACCATTAGGTGTTGAATGATGGGTATTTTGTTCATAAGGGGTTCTAAGAACCATCAATGGAATCTTATCATTCCATTTCTTGACGTTTTGGTCATATAAGTTTTATTTTTGATATTTTAGTGATTATAAATCATTGGTTTAAATTAAATAAATAATTATAAATGTTTATAGTCAATTATTGATGGCATATGATGTGATATAGGGTATCAAGAGTATGTTAGGAATTTGTCTAAGATTGTATGGTGGTGGATTGACTGAATTGAGGATGGTAACTCTATTTTGGAGGTTGGTGGCCAATTTAATACAAACCCATATGTATGTATTCAGGTGAATTTCCTGTGTGAGCCTCATATTGGGTTTAAGAAATCTACTAAGGTATTGAGTTAAACTTAAAATAATTAACAGCCTTAGGTTAAGCCTTATAATAGTGAAAAGAGTGTTTTGTGCATGATTGGATATTTCAGAGATACCTCAAATCTATTCTACCTTGGGGTGAGACATCTAGAATGGATTAAAGGACATTGAGGTGGCCTTGGATCATTAGATGTGTTGTTTTTGGCATGATATAATCTTTATTAGGATAGTTAGGGGGTTTATAAGTGGTTATTCATTTTAGAAGAGACTATTCAATGATGAATATCTGAAATTTTATGGGAAGGATATGGGGATAGCCTAAGAAACTCAAACCTCCTTGGGTGTGAGGAATGAGATGTGAACATGGGATGAGTATGGATAACTAGTGGAAGGCTTTGTGAGGATTGACTAGTGTAAGAAAGATATTACATTGGTGAACTAGAGGGAATTGGGTTGTACAAATATAGACTAGGTGTAAGAAGGTGCTGGGGAAGTGAACCAAGTGTTAGTGAGACCCCACTAGGTTTGGTTAAGGACTATCTCATTACGGGGATAAAGTATTTATGTGATTCTATGGGATCAAATATGGATAGTTCATGGAATATAAGGGGATTAAGGATTTATTTTATCTTTTTATGATTTATGGGTTTATTATTGATGATAAGGGTGTTTAAGGAAGATATTTTTGAGTTGTAGGTGCATCCTTATAGCTGAGATCTTGTCTAAGATGTGGGTATAACTACTTGAGGGATGGGTTTTGTTCTTTCCTTCCATGTTCTTAAAATATTTTTATCTTTACTTTGAACTAATTTTGTTATTGTGTTTACATATCACCATGGGTGAGAGGGTAGATTTATGTGATGTGATATGATATATAGAATGGGACCATACCCTGAGTAGGAGGGTGGTGGTTTTAGTATGAGATATGAACTTACCTTGACTAAGATGGAAATGGTCATGATGTGATATGGTACCTCACACTAAGTGAAAGGGTAGTGGTACAATAGGTGATATCTAACATGGTGTGAGTCCTATCACTAAGTGAATGGGAATTGGAAGGTACCGCCATAGTGAGAGGTTATTGTTATAGGAGGCGATGTGCAATCTAATATATAACATGGTGTGAGGAATTACTCTTATTGTAAGGAATTATTTAGACCAACTTGAGTGAGAGGGTATTATTATAGGATATGAGATATGAAATGGCAATAGGGTTTGGTATAAGACCCTAATTAAAGGGACTGGGTAGTGGTGAAGACATAAATGTGGTACCTGACCAATGTGACATGGCACGGTTCCAGTTCCATGATACAGGATGACTTCTCTTCTCGCATTGGATGAAGCAGGTGGGATAGCTATTAGGGTGACTTAGTTATCTCCCACTAACCTAACATGATTCCATACATTGTATTAACTAATTTATTTTCATGTATGTACATTCACTATATATAATGGAATATATAATGGTAACTTGGTAAGATATTATAGCATTTTATATTCACACTATACATATTTTCCCTGGTTCATGTAAATACTTTATGTTTTACTTTCTGGTGATAGCTAGAATATGGAATCCAATTAGAGTATCTGGATTGGTCTTGGGAGACTGGTCTGAGGATGAAATGATTTTTAGTTTATTACACCATGTATTTCATTTATATTTATTTTTTTAGTTATGTTGTTTATAAAACCTCATTGTAAATATGTATACTAATGATGGGTATAAATTTTATTAAATCATGTTGTTGTTAATATATTATTTATGGATGAATTTTAGCTAAATCCAATTGAAATTAGTCTAATATTTAATGTTGATTCTATTATGTATTTTTTATAGGTGATAATATTGTGGGTATACTATGCACATGCTTCTTATATAATCTCCCACTATTAGTCATAATTCTTTAGCATATGGGGAGGCACACATAAAGTATTATGGATACCCTTTCTTGGTGTTGCTCAGGTGATCCGGGTTGGGGCACTATAAGATGGTATGAGAGATTTTTTTTTGGTAGTTTTACAATTTCGGATTTGTAACTAGGTCTATGATGTGTTGTCATAGCTTGGGATGGAACTTATACATGATTTTAGATTTCCCAAATATCATGAATATCCAACATAATATTAAAATAAATTTTTTTCATCAAATTTCACTAGTGTGAATGATTTTTTTTCAAGTATGATGTTATGGGTGAGATTTTTAGTTATTATTTTACTCTTATGTAGAGGTGTCAAGAGGGTGTGTGTTCATGCATCAAAATATGTATTTAGGTATACATATACATGTTTATGACTAGTTATGGCTGTGAAATGGTTTTCAAAAAAAGTTAAATGGATTTTAAAACTATTAAAAAGGAAAATATTTAATAATTGTATAAAACATCCATTGATTAATTAAAGAAATTTTATTAACTTATTTCTCATTTTTTCTACTAACTTATTGTTAGATATTTAATTAATTGGGACTTATTTTAATTTTCTAGTGTTTTATTATAATATGATTAAATTTATGTTCTTGGTAAATGATATCCCTATAGTGGTTAGATCTGAGTATGAAGTGTCTTTTAATGGGATCTAGGTACGAGTTCCTAGTTCCAGTCTGAGAGGTTATAGTAGATGAAAGATCATTGAGTGGGTTGAGATGGTATTGTTGATACTAGGGTAGGAAAATTATGTGTCTTTATCTATAGTGAGTAGGGAGGGGCCTTGTAGGTTATATTTTCTGGTGATGTTGGTTATGGTTGGGATATATTACATACTTGATCCTCATTTATCTGACTATTCAATGAGATATATTTTCGTATTATTATAGGTATAGGGAAAAATGTAACATAGGATAAGAGGAAAATTATTATACACTTAGATATTGAGTAATTATAAGAGTCCCTAGGATTGAGTGCTTCATGAGGGGTTGGTTTGTCTCATTGGTTAGTCAGATTTTGGTTGGGAAAAAGAGTTTTTTTTGGAATTTAGATTAGTTCATATTAGTAAGGATTAGTGATTTAAGACCATATGAGGTATTCTAGGTTTGGTAGGGAGATGGGGTAATATGCTTGAAAGAGAATGTTTTTGTAAGCCTATGGGTTTTAGATGTGGTTCTTAGAGGAACATTAGGATCTATGATACAGATCGTATGGGGGGAAATGGAAGTATTATTATAGAATTACCTTTAAGAGAGTATCTTGTAATAAAAAATAAACAACAAGTAGGTAATTTCTACTAGAAGATCAAGTTTGTATAGGGATTATATAAAACTATGATATTTTATAAAATTTATTTATTTTGAGTTAATTTAATCTTCTTGATATTTTTCATTTCATACAACACGGAATATAGATTTTGTTATATGAAAGAAATATGTTTGGATTGTGTTATATGAAAAACCACATTAATTTTTCAATACATTAAACACTTATATTATCATGTAATACATGTAACACTATTTTTTTTCTTGTGTTACACACAATATAGAATCCCTTCGATAGCTTATGTTACACACAAGACAATGTTTTTCTTAACTAAAATATACTATTAATATTATTATTATGGTTATAACCTAGACATTGGAATAGTGGGTATGAATATGTATAACTAAATTATAAAAATATTATTTACACAATGAATTCTTTGGTTACCAATTAATTTTTAATGAGAGTAAGAACTTCTTGAAAACCAAGAAATTCCTTTTATGGAAAACTATTTTTCTTACAAAGTCTAGATAAATTAAACACGCTAATATTTTTTTTATTTAAATATATATAGATATATTATAATTAACACTTATATTATGTTTTTTCTACAGAAGAGATAATAATAAATCAAATTCTTTGTATAAAAAGATATATTTTTGCTAAAAAGTAGTTTTAACACCTTTTAATGGTACACCTATTTTAAATCTAATTTTAAAAATTTTACAATTTATATTTGAAATAATAAAATCCTTTTTTTAAATATCAATATCATAATTTACTTTGGGTTAATTGTTTGTAAATTTTTGAGAAGATTCATTTTTTGATGAATAGTGAAAAAACACATAATTTTAATCAAAAACAACAATTTCATCTAATTTGTTTTTATAGTTAAATTATATTTTAAATTAGTTTAAGAGAATATTTATATCAATTAGACATATTTTAATAAAATATAGTTCATTGTAATAAATTTAAATTTGAAATTCAATATAAAAATATTTTAAATTTTTGAACATTTTCACTCTAAAAACCTACTATTTCGTCAAGTCTACGAGATCGTTTTAAATTAATTTCTGACCCATATGTGATTGGAATTTGGAAAAAATAATTAAATAGTTGGAATAAGAATAATTTATAATTTATAATAAGGTCAATAAATTTTTTACCAATAATATTAGTGAAATAAATTAAAATAATTTACAGTGATTAAGAGAAAAATGAGTTTACTCAGTGGTTAAAAGTTAAATTTAATAAACAAATATCCTAGATACTTGTAAATAATTAATTCTATTACCATATTTATAACATTTCCCAAATTTTAGGTAAATTTTACCATTATTTTAGGCACATTATGTAAGGGAGAAAACTCAATAGTGTTCACCTTTTTGTTTTTACAAGAATGCCACCCCTATACTATAAAAAGGTAGTCACCCCCTAAATTATTCACACATATAAAGAAATTTTTCTGATAAAAAACCTGAAAAAATAAGCTAAAAAATCCCTAATATCACCCTATAATCCTCAATTTTGTTATAAATAAAACAAAGGTTTCATTTGGGGAAAACCAAAAGGAGTTATCTGAAGAAGATGTAACATTCTTCAATGAGAACTTTTGTTTTATTTATCTCTCTTCCACCTTAAATTTTTTTATATCAAGAGTATAAAATGAAATCAAAATCATAAATATACATATATTTTTTATGTTATGTGTATTAACTATATCTTCACACACTTGCATCTAATGAGATACAAAATTATCATTCGTGTATACAACAGACTGCTGCCTTGTGAACCGATATCGTTAATTCTTCCATTAATACCTCTCATGGTGGATAAAAATGATGGTATTACTATTTTTAAATTATATTTATGATTTATTTATGCATTTTGAGTTATTATATTAAAAATAAATTAATGATTTCCATTTTTTGGGAATACAATAACTTCATTTTTGGATATGTGGACTATCGTCTCCTCAAATCGATATGATTCGTTCGCAATTTACATAGAATATATTAAGGATTTTTTTCATAAAAATATTTTTTATATATGAAATAATAAATATAGTGGTAATATATATATATATATATATATATCATTTAATTTATTTACTTAAAAATATGAAATGAAAATGGAAACAATGTTCATGTGTATGTATGGCCTACCATCTCCGTGAATGGTGTATTTCATTTAAAATTCTTATATTTTATGTATTATTATAAATAATGATATACTGAAAATATATGATATTTATATAAAATTTTAAAATATGTAAATATGTAAATCATGATCTATGTAGGTGGATAAAGAATAACAAGTCAAAAAATATACGAAAAACAAAGTGGTTATTACCCAAAACTTATCTTTAACAAGATATATTTAATAATCGGGTAATATATTATTATAATAAAATCATATGTGAAATGATATATAATAATATTTTCTTATAGTATATTTCTAATAATCTTATATTTATTATACATGATGTTTTAATGTGTATGAATAAAGTAAGGACCAAAGGTAATATATTTTTCATCTCACTTTAATTTCTGCGAGATATATATTATATTCACCACTTATTCTTGTTTTATGGTGTATATACTCTTTATGACATGGAATTTCTTGAATTTTATTTATTTAATCATATTAAAGGTTTCTATTTATGATATTCTTTAATGTATATCATGATTTAAAAGCCACTCAAGTAGTAAGGGGATTTTTAATCTAACTTTTATTTCTGCGAGACTTATTCCATAACATCAACTCATTTATTTTGTGTGCTATATATAATTCCCATGAATTTATTATATTAATATTATAATTTAATTTATGGGTATTTAAATATCCATTTTATGATATCTCTTTCATGGGGTTTTCGGTTCAAAATTTACCAGATCTATAAGGTAATTTTGTCTCAATTTTTCTTCTTTGAGAAACATGTTATGTTATTCATGTACATTCTTTTATTAGGATTATATAATTAATTTTTATATGTTATATCTTTAATATGATTATTATAATTTTATTTTATGCTTCAGGTAATTTTATTCCTTCTTGGGGATTACGGTTCAAAGTTACCAAAGTGGTGTGAGTTTATTGCTATATTCTCATCATTTATCGGTGTTCTTTAAGATTATGCTTCCATAGATGAAATATTATGATCCATATCTTAATAAAACTGGTGAATTTTATTATCCTATGTTTATTAATGATATATTCATGTAATTTTACCATTTTTATACTCTTTGGTACTTAATATGATAAAGAAAATGTTTTTTTAAAAAATGTGACTTTATTTCTCTTCGATCAAAAATCTATTTTATTAGAATTTATTTTATAAAATTGTATTAAAAATGTTTTTAAATTAAATTTTAAGATTATTTTAATATAAAATGATTTGAATGGTTTTAAAATTCTCATCTATAATTTTTTAATTATATTTTTAAAGAAAAGGATTTCAAATTGTTTTAGGTTTAATGAAGTGTTTTCCTTAAGAAATGCTCAAAGTGGTCTTTCAGAATCTGTCTACAACTAAGATTACATCCTTTGATATTTTTTATTATTTACTGAGGATATTATCGAAGGAATACATTATTATTTTTATTTAAATAGTCTAATATTAAGACAAAAAGTTGTTTATGAAGCATTTTTCTCTTCAATGGGTTATAACATGACAAAATTCTTATGAAATAGTCTTCTTTTCATGGGTTATTATTTTATTAAATGATTATAAAACCTATATTTTTCTATATGTTATGATATTATTACATGTTTATGATACCCATTTCATTTCATGGGTTATGATATGATGATTTTTTATCATCCCATGGAACACATTTTTATGATTTCATTAAGTGATGAGTGGGGATTATATCTCCCTCCAATGCATTGGGTAAATATTTATATCCCATGAGATAGATATAGATTTAATAGAGAGTGAACTTGGTTCAGTAAAGAAATTTTCCTTCTAAGATGGTCTTGGTAGTGATCATTGACTACTAAAATGGTTTGGGTATTGGACCCATTCCACTAAGATGACCTTGGAAATAATCCTTAACTAATATAGAAATAATTTTATATGTTTATGTATATAAAAAAACTTCTTATATTATTC
This sequence comes from Viscum album, assembly GCA_963277665.1. Taxonomy (NCBI): domain Eukaryota; kingdom Viridiplantae; phylum Streptophyta; class Magnoliopsida; order Santalales; family Viscaceae; genus Viscum; species Viscum album. Next base: position 169,188,118 of record OY728148.1, read on the forward strand.
CCATTTTATTTTCTTGTGGATTATTCTCTTGATTACCTTACGATTTATTTCTTATAATCTATGAATATTTATGCCACGACTCATGTGTATGATATTTTATATATAGGGTATGATCTTTAAATGTTATTATCATTTGTTCATACCCTTAAGTTCATGTCATGATTATGTATATCACTTTTTTACCATTATTGAAGTCATAATATTACTATTTCATATGTATCCTTTCCCTATGTTATGAAGAAAAGTTTTAAGTAGGGTATGATTGTGAAGAGTACTTAAGGGAGAGATCTTTACAGGATAGGTTGATGATATTTCACCAAGTTAGAATATTGTGTTTCCATGTTTCCAAAGGAAAAAAACAATTATAGCCCCTAGAAATGTAATTTTTTAATATTTTTAATATTCATCTAAAATGATTTCATATCCATATATGTTAATACTAGGTCAATATAGTTGGTATAAAAGGAAAGGTTTAGTCAACCTTTGGAAACTAGGATGAGAATTTTTTTTTGATATCCATAGGGATATTTATAGGGATATGTATAGGGATGAATCTTTGGATAAGATAATTAATCTTCGTTAATGGATTAAGGAGGAGGTCTAATGATCGATGTATTAATTTATTTGAGTTCAAGGATTATGTTATTTGAATCATAAAGTATACATGGATTTTTTGTTGAAGTTTTTTATGGATTTTCAAGAATATGTTAAATGATACTGATAAAATAGAAAATTAAGTTATTATAAAGATTACATTAAGGTAAGGTAACCCATAACATGTTCTTGAGGATGAGAAAATGATATTTAGTATGGTTAATGTGATGATGATATGGATAAAGTAAATTTGATATAATTTATGTCCTCATAACTCGTAAAGTATTTGTTGAAAAAGTATTTTGTGCTATCATTGATGAAGTTTAAATAATTTTTGGATTTAAGGAATATATCCAATAATCTATGAAATAAGGAAGCATGCATGTTTTCAATAAGTATTTATGATAATCTAGGTTATTACCATGTTTCAAGAGAGTACATAATGAAGGTATTCACAGGTTTTCCATGTGATAAACAATAGTTACTTTATGATATATGGGGGATCAATGTTAATATTATTTTCAAAAAATTGGTGACCTTCTTTATAAAGTTTTATATTTTCATCTTTTGAAAGGGTTATCAGGTTAACCATTTATGGAATGGGTTAAGATAAATTTTGGATGAGGTTTCCAAAATTAAAGTATTATCTTTCTCTATAAAGATTTATTCATATTTGATAACCCTTTCTAATAATTTTTTTTGTGATGTTAACTAAATATAGATGAACTGACTTATCATTATATTTATGGATCTTATAATCTTTCAGTTTAATAGGAATGAAAAATTCACCTTCATTCCCTAGATTAATAGATGAATTAGGAATTGATCAAGTCTAAACAAAAGGGTGAGATTATGCATATGTAATGAATGAAATCAATTAAGTATATCTTCTTGTGAAAAATTATTCAAATCTAGGAAAAGGATATTGAAACTAATAAAATATTATTCTAGTACCTTCATATTTGATGAATCAAATGGCCCCTTAGATCATCGTAGATTTATAGTTTTGTGATTGTCATCTTTCTCTAAATCACCCACTTTTTTTGATCAATGTTCTCTATCACTATCCACCAGTATCTGAATATTAGTTTTCTCTTCTATGTCCATTTTTCTATTTACAACCTATGCTCTCCAATGTGTAAACCTAGTTATGAGATACTTTAGTTTTCATTTATCTATGCATTTTTATTATATTTTAGAATTCATTTTTACAATGTGTGTTTCTATGAAATAAAATTTAAAGTATTAAACCTATTATTATATAGATGAATTTATAGGGAGAAATTCATTTTAATGGTGTTATAATGAAACACCCCAAGATTTTTTGAAATATTTTTTTGAGTTAATTTAATACTTTTGATATTTTTCATTTCACACAACAAATAATATATATTTTTTATATAAAATAATTATGTTTGGATTTATTTATAATAAGAAACTAGTTAATAATTTTCTACACACAACACATAGATTATCTTATGGTATATTCAATAGTATGTATGGATTGTTTTATAAAAATATTGAGTCCCTTTGAAAGCCTACATTAAACATAAGATAGAGTTTTACTAAACTACAATATACTATTAATATTATTATGATAGTTTTCACCTAAAAATTGGAAGGGGGTGGGGAGGTTATGAATATTAATAAACAAATTATGAAAATACTATTTATAAAATTAATTTTTTGGTTACTAGATAATTACAAACGAGAGTAATAACTATTTGATAATTAATAAAATCCTTTTCTGAAAAACAATTTTTATATATTGAAACTAATTTTATCTCAATGAATTAAACAAACCAATTTTTATGAATTATATTATTAATATATATATATATATATATATTATATTAACACTCATATTATTTGTTTTATAGACAACCAAAAAGAATAAATCCAATTGTACGCATAAAAAGAAATATTTGTCTAAAAAGTAGTTTTATCGCCTTTTAATGTCACACCTATTTACAATCTAATTTTTAAAACTTTTATAATTTATATTTGAAAAAATAAACTTCATTTCTGAAATAATAATTTTAAAACTTACTTTGGGTAATATTTTTGTACTTTTATAAGAAGTTTCATTTTTTGATGAATAGTGAAAAACAATGAATTTTAATTGAAAACTGCATGTTCATCTAGTTTGTTAATATAGATAAATTATATTATATACTATTTATAAAGTATATTTAGATCTATTATATGTCTATTAATAAAATTTTGGTCATTTTAATAAATTTAAAATTGAAATTGGATATAAAAATATTTCAAATTTTTGAACATTTTCACTTAAAAAACCCATTATTCCATCCCATCTGTGGGATTATTTTAAAATAATTTCTTACAATTATTTGATTGTAATTTAAAAAAATGTAATAAATATATTTAATAATCATAATTTATAATTTATTATAGTATAAAAAAAGTTTTTTACCAAAAATATTAGTGAAATCAATGAAAATTAATTACATAAATTAAGAGTAAAACAAATTTACTTAATGGCTAAAATTTAATTTTAAGACTAAAATGACATAGAAACTTCTCAAAAATTATTTTCATCCCATATTTAGACCATTTACCCCATTTTACAGAAAATTAAACATTATTGGAGGGACATGATGTACGAGTGACCTCTTAATAGGGTTTACCATTTTGTAGTTACAAGGATGCCACTCCTCCACCATATAAGGGCACTCACCCCCTCTCTTATTCACACCACCCAAGAAATTTTTATCAGAAAAAACCTTTCCAAATAAGATATAAGAATCCTTAATCTCATACTAGAATCCTTAATTTGTGATCTTTGAAAATCAAGGTGGTTCTTTGGTGTAAACCAAAAAGAGTTAACAAAAGAAGAATCGATGTTCTCCAACAAGTACTTTTGTTTTATTTATTTCTCCACCACATAAAATTATTCTTATAAAAAGATTATATAATAAAATGATTATACTAGATATAATTTTATGTTTTTGTGTTAATGTTTTAACTACACTGTTACACACTTTGATCAAATGGGATGCACAATCTTCGTTTAGGTGTATGGTTGACTACCGTTTCGAGAACTGATGTCATTCTTTCTTCCATTACCACCTCTCAATGTTGGGAATAATTATGGAATTAAATTTTATATGATATATATTATATTTATGATATATTTAGGATTATTTAATTACTATACAACACATACCTTTATTATTTACATTTTTTTAGAATTCGATAACTTTGTTTTTTGACGTGTGGACTACCAACTACTCAAAGTAATGTGACCCATTCACACTTTAGATGGAATGTACTAAGGATTGGTTTAATAAAAATATGTGATATACATGGAATTATTAATATAATTTAATGATAATATATATATATCATTTAAGTTTATTGTTTAAAAAATATGACTTGAAAATGGAAACAACATTCATGCGTATGTACTGCTTACTATATCCATGAATGATGTATTTCATTTAATATTTCTATCATTTATATATTAATATAAATAATAATATAATGAATATATATTATATTTATATCATGTTATACATTTTCAAATATGTGAATTATTATCTAATTAAGAGGATAAAAAATAAAAAGTCAAAATATATACGAAAAACAAAGTAGTTATTAACTGAAACTTAACTTTAACATGAAATTTTTGATAAACCAGTAATATAAAGTTATTATAAAATAATATATGGAATTATATATAAGAAGTTTTTCATGAAATATATTTATAATAAAATTATATCCATTATACATCAATTTTGAATGTGTATGAATAAATTCTGGACTTGAGGTAAGAGGTTTCTCGTCTCACTATTATTTCTCTAAGATACATGCAATATTCAACTCTTATTCTTATTGTGTGGTGTATGTAATTCCCTATGAAATTTTATATCATTAATTTAATATATATAATTTATTTTAAAAGTTTCATTTTTTGTAATTTTTTCATGGATCTCACGATTCAAATGTTACTCAAGTAGTAAGGGGATTTCTAGCCTCACTTTAATCTATTTGAGGATTATGCCATATTCACCACCAATTTATTTTATGTGGTGGATATAATTAAAAAAATTAATGATATGATTATTATACTTAAAATTTTTTATATTTAAATATTCACTTTATTATCTATCTTTCATAGAGTTTATAGTTCAAAAGTTACCAAACCAGTAAATCAATTTTGTCTCAATTTTCCTTCTTTGAGACATGTGTTGTATTATGCATGTATAATGTTTTATGAGTTATATATACTACCTTTTGACATATTATTTTAGTAATATACTTCTTTACATGATACTTTATGCTTCATATATTATAATTTATTCATGGTTATTATGATTAAATGCTACCAAAGTGGTACAAGTTTATTGGTACAATCTCATTGTTTACCGAGACTGTTTATGATTATGATTCCATCGATGAAATATTGTGATCCATATATAAAGAACTTCATTAAATTTATTATCCTATGGTTATTTATGAAATCTTTATGTAATGGTACCATTTTCCACTCTTTTCTACTTAATATAATTAATTTTTTTTAAGAAAATTTGACTCCATTTCTCTTCAGTCGGAAGTATGGTTTATATAAAAACAATATTTTGAGAAATATGTTTCCATTTTTTTTAAATGATATTTTAAGATGAATTTTTAAGAAAATTATTTAAATTATTTTCAAAGATTAATTTATAATATTTAGAAATTATTTTTAAATAAAAATGTTTTCAAAATGTTTTATATTTTAAAAATTGTTTTTCAAAGATTCTTTCATATGTTAAAAAATTTATTTTAAAATAAAAAGTTTTTCAAATGTTTTATGTATAAAAATTGTTTTTCAAACTGAAATGAATATTTTCTTATTTTTTTTAAAATTATATTTAAATCATAATTCATGAGTTTTCAAAGAGGGTTTATAATAAGAGGATTTTGAAAATTTTTTATGTCTTAAAAAATGATGTTTATAAAAAGTATATGTTTCATTTATAAATGTTGCATGTGGAATTTCAAAATCCTTCTCTATCTAAGATGTAATACATTGGTATTTTTTATTATTTACTATGGATATTATCAAAAGAAACCATTATCATTAATTATTTTAATGGTTTATGTTTACTATGACAAGATGTTTATGAAAACTATTTCTCTTCCATAGGTTATACCATGATAAAACGCTTATGAAAGACTCTTCTTTTCATGAGTTATACTTTAATGAATTGATTATAAAACCTATATATTTCCATTTATTATAATATGATAACATTTTTCTGATATCTATTTCATTTATTCGGTTATGATATGATGGTTTTTTGTTATCTTGAGGAACATATATATATGATTTCATTATTTTATGGGCGAGAAATATATCTCCCTCTAATACATTGGGTAAAGATTTATATCACATGAGATAGACATGACTGGAACGAGGAGTAAACCTTGTTCAGAAATGGACTTTTTCTGCTAAGATGGTATTGGGAGTAAACCTTGACTGATAAGATGGTTTGGGGAGTGAACCCATTCCATTATGATGAAATTAGTAGTAAGAATTTACTACTATGGAATTCATTTTATATGTTTATGTGTCTTCCCAAATTCCATTTATTATTAATATATTATTCTCTCAGGGATTATTCTATTTATTCCCTTATGATTATTGTCTTGTGATCTTCTGATATTTATGCCATGAATCATGTGTATGATCTTTGATATGAAGGGTATGATATTAAAATGTCATAATCATATTCTCATACACTTATATTCATGTTATGCTTACATATCTTTTTTACCCTTATTGAGCATCTTTTCTCACCGTTTGTTATGTTTCATTTCCCTAGGTTATGATGGAAGGTTTTAAGTAGGGTATCTTGTGAAGATTATTAATGGTGTAGATATTCATGGGAGATACTGAATATCTGTTATTAAGTTAAATTATTGTTTTTCCATGTTTCCAAAGACACAAATCCTTTACAGTCCTCAACAATTTATTTTTGAAATGTTATGAATAATCATAAAAAAATATGTAAAAAATATGTATGTTAATACTGGGTCTCTATAGAATATCTCCAATGGGTAGTACCATGGTGAAACCACCCTTAGAGTAGGTGTGTTTTGGAACTTCAAAACTGTTGATGGGAAGTTCATGAGTATAGAGATATTGGTGTTTCATTTAGATCCCATAGAAATCATTCTAAGTCCTTGGAGAATTATGGGATGTGTGTGATGATTATTGAAATATCTATAGTGCGATAAATTAATTATCTTAAGGTTTGTGTTTTTAGTGATGGTTTAGAAATTAGAAATGAATTTCAACGCGTGGAGTGGAGACACTATTTAATTGGTGTAATAGAAGTCCCGACTGCGGTGAATTGGGAAGACAGATAGGCTATTTAGGGCCCTACCACAAGAATATGGTATATATACAAGGATTTATTAGAGTATGTGAGTTAGTAGTTTTAATTTACATGTTTGTATTGGATGGAAATTTATTAAGGTAATTTGAATTTTTTACTTTGGTGGAAAAGTCATTCTATGAACTATGATTCGAAATTGAATTTTGAGAGTTTAAAGATATCCAATGTATGTTTTGAGACATTTAATGAAGGTAAAGAGTTATACTGAGGGCTTAGAGGATCCTTATGAGAGTTCTAGGTGGTTCCTTCAACCTAAAATGTTGTAATTTTTTTCCATCCAGTAGGAACCATTGGAACGTCAGAGAATGGTAAGTGGAACCCACAATCTATAGGTGAAAACCAAATAGATAGTAGTTTATACAGTGTAAAGAGACACTACTTAGAGGTACCGACTATCTGATGGACTCCACTAGATAGTTGGTGGGTGTTAAGAAGTGTAGAATGACAATTCTCACCCATTGAACTTAAGAGGGGAGAAATTCCCTCTTCTCACCCATCCATTTCTGATGAGAATTGGGGAATGATCCCCATTAATTATTATCTCTCCCATTAACTAGGGGGATCCCTTTTTGGTGGTTTTCCATTTTTTTGAGGTGAGATGTCACCCCTATTAACCTCTGTTGTTACTATATTCTATTCATTCTTATTTTCACTTCTATTTTGTTAGTTTATCATTAGAAATTTAAAAAGACCATGGAGGAATGACCTATTAATTTTAGATATTTCATACTAAATATCAGAAGGATTACCTAAGATTACATATACTAATATTATACATCTTTTTGATGAAGGTATATCACTGTATCAGGGTTTCTACAATTTATATTTTAAATTAAATTGAAATTATTATGAAATCAATGATGCATGTTAGGACTTTTACTCGAATTTTATTTTCCACATGTCATGGGATGTTGTCATGTAGTTGGTCATGATTTTATGGTTATGGGTCTTTACTATGATATTTTATTAGTTATTAAAAATTTAACAAAATTGAATATAATTAAATTTAAATATTTATTTAATTATAATATGATTATAATAAATTTATATAGAGTGTTGGCTAGATTTAGGGCCTCATGGGGATCAGTGGTTATAGGTTGATCTTAGAGGAGATTAGATGGGTTTCAATGAGTCTAATAAGAGCTTGAAGACCAATACTATAAAAAATGGAATTGAATTATCCTTAACCTATGTGATCCTAGATACTCACCCCATGGATTTTTTTTTATTTTTTCTGGAACATGTATTGTGTGGCACATCTACTGAGGGAATCATCCTATTAAGTTATATAATTTCCATTTTTAAAATTTATTAATGGTTTAATTTTAAATGTGTTATATATAATGAGTACGTTCCATTGGCCATGATAGACCCTCGAGAAATAGATTTCTTAACTCATCCATTGATGGTTGAATCTGTGACGACTATCATGATGTTGTATGGAATCTAGACCTATTGAGGGGTGTGATCTGGTTGAGAATGAACTAATTGACTTATATGGGAATGTATAGAATCCTCTATGTGGAGGCATGAAATGAATTTATTAGAGTATCCCAGGTATACCTTTTGAGGTCCCTTGAGAAAAATTATATCCCTTGGATCATTGAAATATTTTTGGGGAAGTGTGTTACCTTAAAAGATAGATTGATCCTAGTGAGAGGGAATGAAACGAGATGGATAGTGTTGATGGGTTTAGGAATCTTACCAACACTAGTTCCTTATTTCTTTTATGATGGAATTGGTACATTCCCTCAGGTATATTTTATTATGATATGAAAAATTCCCATAAGTGAATACATTTAATTTTTTTTAAAAATTAATATACTTGTGGTATCTTATATATGTTTTAAAACCTCTCATAGAGGTGGTATTTTATATATGTTTTGAAAAATTCTCATAAGCTTGGTATATTATATGTGTTTTGTAAAATCCCTATAGTGGAGGTCTATGATTCTTGGATGAGAAAACTATCATAGAGGAAGTCTGTGTTATTAATGGATAAGAAAAATCCCATAAGGGTGGTCTGAGTTACTATTAGTGGGGGTTCCAAGGATATGGTAATGGGGTTAATTTGATATACAAGGAAATATAATTCTAGGATATTTATAAGATTTTTTGATACTTATGGGATATGAATTTAGCTGAGAAAAATTCCTTATGGAAGGTTTATGATACTTGATTCGTATACCGTGGAGACCTGGGTCTGTCATATTGGGAAGAAAGGTCATCATGATGTTTTTAGATAAACCCTTTCACTGAAAAAAGTAGATATAGTTGATCAAGGTCACAAACCCATATATTTAATATTCATGGTACTTGGTATATGGGTTGTCATGATCCACACATCATGCTCAAAGAAATTATGACATTAGGCCAATATAGGTATTGACAGTTATTATGTTTATGTATTTCATAGATTTTTTTTTAATTTGATCATGTCACATTCACAGAATATTGTATTAAAAATTATATATGAGACCATATCATTGGTATCCTATTGAGTCTTGTACTCATACCATGCTTAGGAAGCCATGAAACTTGGTTAACCAAGTATCTCTCCAATAGTTTTAAGAATAAGTTTGGTCGAGGCCTAGGGTTTTGTTTTATTGAGATAGATTTTTACAGATTAGACTTTTATTTGGGGATGAGGTGACATTCATGGTTTGTAGTGGAGCCTCCTATATTTTTATTTCCCTATTTATTTATTTTCTTTTTTTATTCACTATACAAGATCAGCCTAATGTGTGTTAGTCCTAACAATACACTGCTATATAAAATAATGTTTTCAAGTGAATTACATCCCTATGTGTCAGTAATTTTTTTTAAAGGTAATGTCCTGGTCAAAGACCAATACATAATTTATTAAAGGAAAAAAAGTAGATTACATGAGTCTGAAAGAGGAAATTTTATTACAATTTTTTTTCATATAGAGGAAGAAGGTCAACTGGAAAATTGTCAAACCATATCATGTCTTGGTTGATACATTTGTTAGCAAGACCATCTGCCACCATATTAGCTTCATGGTAGGCATGGGTGGTAATGTATCTGAGCTCTAGGAGCAAGTCAAGGAAGTTCTTCCAACTCAAAGTAGGAGTCCAGGCAAGATGGACCACACCATTACAAATTGTTTGGACAATGGTGGTGGAGTCACTTTCAATCCAGATGTTGTTCCAAAATTTTTGATTAACAGAATTTATGGCATGAATCAGTTCTAATATCTTGGATTCAAGGGAAGAGGTGACACCGCAACTGCTATAGAAAAAACCATGGAAACGACCTCTGAAGTCTCTAAAAATGGCTCCGCAACCCGCAAGTCCCAAGTTTTCTTTAGAGGCACCATCCACATTGGTCTTGATCCATCCAGGAAGAGGGGATTTCCAAAACACCTCAAATAAACGTTTCAGTTGAGGGAAGATTCCATCAATACTAAGATGTTGCAGGATCACAAAATCACCAATTGAGTTGTCACAATGAGCTTTTTGGATCATGGAGGCATCCCTAATGGAAATCAAAATCTTTGTCTATCATGAAATAAGTTTGGAGGAGTAATTATTATGAATAATGGAATTTCTATCATACTAAATAACGTGTAGGAGCTCTGCAACAATAGATAGAAAGAGGTTCTTGATTTTTAGTGAAGAATCAAGCTCGACACACTGTTTTAGCTACGAGAAAATAGTGTCAGAAAGTAACCATCTGCAATCAAACATTTCAGTGATAAAATTCCAAAGAGCAGAGGCCGTAACACATGACATAAATAGGTGATTGATATCTTCTCTATGTTGATGACAGTTGTGACATTTATAACATATATGGATACCAAAGGATTGGAGACAAGTCTCAGTAGGAATATGGTTATGCACAATACGCCAAATGAGATTAAGTCTTGATAGTTTAATATAAGGTTTTTCAAATGAATTCATCCATGAAAAATTAGACCCTGAGTTCGAGAAACAATGATTGTATAAATTTTTTGAATCCAGAATACCATTGTGAGTAGGTTCCCAAATAATAAAATCTTTACCATTAGAAAAAGGGTAACCATCAACAATATGCATGATAGAGTTAGGGAGATCCAAATTAATAGATTACATAACCTATTTTATAGAGTAATTGATGTTGTTCGGAGACGTATTAGGAGGTAACATGGAAACAAGAGGAGTTCCATCCCAGTTGTCATGCCAGAAGTGAATGGTGAAGTCAAAGCTAACCATCCATCTAGAGTTATGAATGATGTGGGAAAATGAGTTTCTAATGGAAGGCCAAAGAGATTAATTGATATAGTTCAAGTTCCTTTTTTTGAGTTTTTCTAGGAAATTATTTTCAAGGAAGGAAATGGGGTCAGATTTATTGTTCATCGGTCTCCAAGTGAGTCTGGCTTGAAGAGCCTCATTGAAAAGATTCAGATTTTTTATACCTAGGCCACCCTTTTCAAGAGGTTTGCAGCAGGTCGACCAGAAAATGGTAACCAGATTCTGTTCAAGAATACTTCCAGTCCAAGAAAAGTTTTTAATATAGGTATTTACTCTCTTGATAAGACCAAGGGTCCATTTATAGATCATTAGGGAGTAAACCATTTTGGAGACAATAGTCGATTTAACAAGGCATATCCTACCAGTCATGGATAAGGATTTCCCTTTCTAGGAGGAAAATTGATTAATCAACCGATCAACAACATCATTGAAGTATATGGATTTAGGCCTACCCAAAAATATGGGAACTCCAAAATAGGTGAAGGGGAGGGTACCTTATTTGATGCTGAAATTTTATATGATGTGACGTTTCCTAGAAGTTTGGAAAAGTTTCTCAAAGAAGATAAAGGATTTGTTCCAACTAATGGATTGACCCAAGACCTCTTCATACTGGGATAAGTAATTTTAAGGTTAAGAATATTTCTTTTACCCCCATTGAGGAACAAGATTATTTCATTGGTATAAAAAAGGTGGGTTGTAAAGTTTAGGTTTCTGGCTGCTTGAATTGGTTGGAGTTTGTTTTAATGAACAAGAGAGGTGAGCAGTCTGCTAAGATTGTCTTCTGCGATGGAAAAAAGGATAGTAGAGAAAGGGTAACCTTGGAGAACCCCTTTTGAGAATTTAAAATATCCTTTAGGGGAGCCATTGATAAGAATGGAGATTGAGGCTGAATTGAAAAAAGAGTGAATTCTACTTATGAAGATAGCATTAAAACCAAAACTCTGGAGGACTTTAAAAATGAAGGACCAATCGATGGTATCAAAAGCTTTCCTAACATCAAGTTTAATAGAAATATCTCCACCTCTAGAATCTTTGTTCAGATAGTTGGTGCATTACAAAGAAAGACAGATACAATCTTACATGGAACTTCCTTTGATGATCCCGTATTGGTTCCGAGATATGATTTTATTGCACAGAGAGGAAAGTTTGTTGGTGAGGAGTTTGGTAATGATTTTATAAAGAGAGTTTATGAGATCAATAGGTCAAAATAAATGGATTTCAGAAGCATTGGTCACCTTGGGAATTAAGGTGAGGATTTGGGCATTGAGACCATTAGCAAGGCTACCAGTATTAAGGAAATGTTTATCAAGTTTGCAAACATTGGCATGAAAAACCTCCCAGTGGTGTTGAAAAAAACCATTGTTGATATCATCGGGACCTGGAGCACTATCAGGGTTAAGATTAAAGACGGTGGCTTTGATTTATTGGTCTAGGGGAGTACTCAAGAGAAAGTAGTTGTCATCCTCATTGACCAAAGTCGGGATGATTCCCAGGAGAATATTCTTATTAATATTTGGACCATTAAATATATTTTCAAAATAAGTGACCAAGTGATTAGTTATAGATTTCTCAGAGGTATAGATATTTTCATTATCTTTAAGAAAGGAAATAGGGTGACTAACTTTCCTAATTCTCTGAAGGGAATTGTAGAACTTGGTGTTTCTATCACCATATGTGATCCATTTAGTTTTCAAAACTTGTTTGTGAATGTTGTCTTTGAGCACTAAAAGGGAGTCGAGATTAATAAAGATGTTTATTTAATTTTGTGGATCAGAGGAGAAATCAGAGTTAGTAGAGTTATTTTGAATCTGATTGAGATCATTCTCAAGGCTGGAAATGTCCCAGTCAATTTGTTTAGATTTAGTACTACACTAGCACTTGAGGTTATGTTTAAGGTTCTTGAGTTTAATAATATAGAAAAAGGCATTGGAATGATGATTCATAGATTCCCAAAAACTTTGGATGAGATGAGATCAGTCTAAATCATCAGACCAATCATTGTTAAATTTGAAGGGAATACTAGGTTTAGCTCTTTTAGAGTGAAGGCTAACAATAATAGGATGGTGATCAGAGTTTAGTCTAGGTAAGTTGATGCTAGAGATGGTGTCCCACACATCAAGAGTCGGTGCATTCACAAGAGCTCTATCTAGTTTACTAGCAACATCTCGATTATAGTGCCTATGATACCAGGTGAATTTAGCACCTATGAGATTAATTTCGACAAGATTACACTCTTCTATCAAGGCTCTAAATTCTCTAGAAGCAATGGGGGATTGAGAAGGGACAAGTTTCTCACTGGGGGAAATAATGGCATTAAAGTCTCCAATCACCAACCAAGGATCATGGATGGAGTTAGCTAAAGAAAAAAGATCATTCCAAAGAGGCGTATGATCTTGGCATCTATTCTTAGCATAAACTAAGGTACAAAATAAATGCATGTTATTATAGTTAAAATCACAAGTGATCAGTTGATTAGATAAATTGAACATATTAACATCTTGTATAGGGGTGTGATAAAATATCCAAAGAGTTTTGAAATTACTACCATTATTGAAAGCACCAAGAAAATTATAACCAGCAGCAGAGAGATGCAAAAAATTCCGAGTAAAGTTAATTTTTGTTTCAGCTAGAGCTAAGATATTTAGTTTATGATCCAAAGTGATTCATTTTAGAACCAAAAGGGTGTCAGAGTTAGCTATACCCTAATAGTTCCAAAAAATTACATCCATTTAAAACCTGCTTTTGGAGCCAGTGCTCCTCTTTTTCTTCTTAGAACCATTTGAGCCTTTGTTCCTCTTGATATATAGTATCTAGGATATAGGAATGTGTTAGAGCCTCTGAATGATATCAGGCTGGTGAACTATGAACACATATTCCAGTTAGAAGTCTATATTTCCATGGATGAGACTGCATTTTTTGATATGCGGTGTTACATATTTATATATAACTTTACGTCATGTGATGCAGATGGTGTTCTGAGGTTTATTATTTATTTTGATTTTTTCTATGTCATTGTGGAAAGAGGTATCTCATGAAACATTATCTTCATGTAGGGATTCACATGAAATATTAACCTATTAGTGTGTGATCTATGGATCTGTTGAGAAGAATAATTGTTTAAAGTGTCAGTAACTACTCATTTGATGTTTACCCATATAATTACTTGGTGGAATTTGAATTAGACATGATGGAATTATATGTATCTCCTTTTTAAATTTGTTCTTTCTGATCCACGATGAGGTTCATGATGGCGATGGATGATTTCTTAAGAAAAAGTGGTGTAGTGAACCTAGTGGGTCATCAGTGTACAACAACACTTTATAGGATGCCCCTTGGGGGTGTTTATTATTATAGTATTAGGTATTTAATGTTATAGAGGAAACTAATTTGGGGTTTTCTCATATATCTTGGAATGGAATTAAACTTGACCAAGCTACTGATCATGTTTCCCTTAATAAAAATCATCATTGATGATGATATTGGTTTTGAATGTGTTCTCTATTGTGTAATGATACTCAAGGGGGTAGTATTTTTGGTTAATTCTTGGGATAATTGGTTCCCTTATAGTTGGATGGGTTGGAATGATATGTGATCATATGTATACATAAGGCTCCTTCAGTGAAAGAGTGTTCTGGTACGTGTTTTTTCATGGTATTCTGAGACGGGAGCATGAATGTTGTGTCTTAATCTATGGGAGACTCAACTTGTTGGGATAGGTGGGAGACCTAGAGAACATTAGACTATACTTGGACCATAGTGGGTCAGTGTACAATGTTTTTGAGTAAAACCAGTGAGAGGGGCTATCCAGAGTCTGGGAGTAATCTAGAGAAGGGAAGGAATGTGCACATGACTTGGTTTTGAGATCAATACACATGTGGTGTTATTTAGTTTATGATGAAGGCACGGTGATGGCTCAAGATTTTTATAATTAAGAACCTTTGGTTGTAACTCCTTATAATGTGATACACCAAGAGTGTTGTGGTATCGAGAATGGAATGAAGGATAGAACCATTCAGGTTCCTAACCCCATGGACCTTTGGATTTTATTTTAAAGTGCATAGAATTTGTTGGAAGATGATTTGGTTTTAGTGTAGTTCCATTTCGTGGATAATCATATGGTTATCCTCGACATGTGTAATATATCAGGATTTTGGATGAGAACATATGAGATGAACTTGTATTGGAGAACTGATTTTCCATAGAGGATGGTTAGTGGTTTTGACATCCTAACCTAGTTTGATGATGCACAAATCATAGGTTCATGTTTTGAATATTAGTGATCAGGTGGAATAGGATCTTATGACATCGTGATTAATGAGTTTGAAGTGGTAGGTACTGGTTACACATGATACCCTTAAATTACAGATTAGTGAGCGGTTATGCGTGAGATAAAGTCCAATGGTTTTGATGTGGAATTGACTTTTTAATATCAAAAGGGATTTATTGAAAGAAAAAATTCCCTTATATGAGAGAGGTGACATTGAAATTGATGACGTACTATAACATGGTTGATATATGAGTTTTGTTCATGATTAGGTTTTCAAAGTATTGTGATTATTGCTTAGGAGGATCCATATATGGGTATTGATAATGGAATTTGGTGATGTTTCATTCATGTACTGGTATAAGTAAATATATATATGGGGTAGTTCACTAGTGTATGGTTGTCAGTGGTGGACCTCATTATAGTTTGAATTTCAATGAATATTGTGTGTTGTATCTATATGAGACAGAAATGAGCAATAATTTATTATTTCTTAATAGTGATTGGTAATGATCCAGAGAGGCCACACTAGTCATTATGTTTGGTGATAGATGAAGTTTGGAATATGATGATAAAAAAGTTGGTCTAGTGACATGATAAAAATACACACCTATAGTGGGGATTAAGATGTCTATCATGGTGATATAAACCAAATGTTTAAGGAATGTGGATGCGTGGGATCAGACATTGGAAGTTCTTTATGAATTTTGATGCCAATAAGATATTGGACTAAAATTCATCTATATTTCTAGGTGAATGAAAGAGATGATTTTATAGGTGACTTTGGATAAGTTCTGAGTGTTAGCCTCAGGCTGAGATGAATTAAGGTGATCTATTCTTGATTTAATTAATGGAGCATAGATGAGCATGGTTAGAAAGAGCTTGATAAATGGGTTTTATGGGTTTGGGATTTAGTTATGTAATTTCAACTGAATTTAGGTAAGGAATTCAGCAGGCATGTTTTGATCATCATGAGATCCATTCGTGATAGAGGAATTATGATCAGGTAATTTAGAAGCATGTTAGTTACTGGAGCTGATCATTTTAAGATAAGTTGGCTAGATGTTTTCAGCAAGTTCTTTACTGTGAAATTAGATGTGATGCGCTGGTACCCACATTGGGTATTTCATTTTGGATACAATAGTTTTTAATTAGGAGTAAACCAATGTTTTTGAGGAAAATATGACGTTCCAATTTTGTTCTTTGATGGAGAAGACACGTCAATTTTAGATTGGGATGAGAATTGGGAGTTGGTACTGTAACTCAACCAGTTCTCTTTTAAGTGTTTTGGTATGATGTTCTAGGACCATTATGAATAGGTTGATGGAACACTGAGAATATGATTTGGTAAGAAATTCCAAATTAGGTTAATAACCTTGGTTTCAAACTAGCTTTTAGGATCTAATATATAAGGTGGGGATCACTATAGGTTTTATGATCAATTAGTCAAGTACACCTCAAGTGTCTCAGGATAGATGAACATGGGTGAACACCATCTTAATGTTTCCGTTACTTTTTTGATCAGTGTATTGAGTTACGGGGGTTAAGCCCCTTGAACTCAAATTAGTGCTTCAAAATTTCATTTGGGTTTTAAGGGTGGAGTACAACCATCTCAACAATAATTAAAAACCATAATAAATATAATGATGTGGTTTGGTGACCATTAGGACATTGAAGGATGAAAAATGATATGGTGGGGAGTTTTTTTGAGGCCTGTATTTGTATGGGTTTGAGAATTTTAGAGGGAATTTGAATTTTAGAGATTGGTGGATGGTTTATTTTTATTAATTTGGATTTAGAATCAAATTTAGAGAAATTAAACTTCTCAAAATTAGGGTTTTAGACATTTAATAGAGATTTAGAGGTGTCCTAGGGGTGAGAAGGAGCCTCGAGAGAGGGATGGGTGGGTACTGTATCCAAAACTGATGTAAGCCACTAGATAACTGATAGAAACCACTAGTTAGTTTGTGGTCTGGGCAATGAAACTTATAATCCGATAGTGGCCACTGACTAGCTTTTAGACTTGTACCATCTAGCCAATGATGTATAAAAACGGAAAGTGTCACTTTTAGGAGGAACTAAATTGCTGATGAGATTTAGAGAGGGTAGAATGAAAATTTTTCCTCCTCGAACATAAGAGGGGGAGACCCGCTCTTCCGCCCCTTGCTTGCACGAACAAGGGGTTGGCCCCTTCCTTTTCCTATACCCCCTTGACCAGGGGGTGACCTTGGTGGTATTTTATAGTATTTTAATTTTATAATTAACTTCCATTGAACTCTTTGGTCCTCAATTACATTAAATTTAACTTTTATCATTCCTATATTATGGTTTGGTTAGAGATTACATTAGATAATGGTGTAATCACCATTTTTTCAGTAGAGTTTCTTAGTTCTTAGAAAGAGGAGTAAAAAAAAATAATTTATACTATTTTTGTATATCATTATAGTGAAGGTATGTCACCACACATATTTTTATACTATTTCTATTTAGAACTATATATAAATTGTTATGAAATTGATGTATTACATTAGAACATTTTCTGGGAATGAATTTGGAAGAATTCCATGAGATTTTGGCATGTCATTGGTCATAGTTTTAGAGTAATGGGGAATTATTATAGAATTTTAAAGATTATTCCAAATTGAAAAATATTTAAATAAATTAAATGTAATATTTTAATAAATTATAATTTAATTATAATTAATTAACATGTGTTTTTTTCTTGAGTTAGTTCCTCACGTTGATTGGTGGTGGTCGATTTAGCTTGGACTAGTCTTAATGAGCTTAGGTAAAGTGGCTGGATCGAGACTTTAAAAAGGGAAATAGTTTTACCTAAAGGTAGGTGGTCCTCAATTCCCTCCCTTTAGATTGTTTTATTTTCTATATTACATAAAATGTGTGTCCCTACAACTGATGGTTTTTCCTATTAGGTTAAATAATTTCATTTCTAAAAATTTATTAATGGTTTAATTTTAAATTTGTTCCCTAGAAGGAGAAATTTTAATGGGACATGATGAACCCGTGATCACTAGGTTTCTTTCATATACCATTGATAGTAAAGGCCATGACCACTATCATGTTTATCTATGGAATATGGACCTCTTGAGGTGTATGACTGGGCTATGTTTGACCTAGTTTCCTTATGTGGGAATCTATGGCTACCTTTAAATGGAGGAATGAAGTGACTAGAGTTTTGTATCCTGAGTAGAGTTTTTAAGGGTTATTAAGATACCACAAATCCTTTTCCTAATTTATATTGGATTGGAGAAGTATTTTCCCCATGTTCTAGAATGAACCTAGTGAGAGGGAATACTTGGGGATGGATAATGTTGATAGATTTAGGCATTCCATGCACTATAGATCATTTATTATTTTATGATAGACTTGACACACTCCCTCAGAGTATTTTTATTATGTTATGGAAAATTCCTATAAGGAATTATTTTATCTTGTATTGGAGAATTCCCATAAGGGATTTCTTTTATATATTTCTTGGAAAAAACAAAAAAGTTTGTATTTTTATATGTTTTGGAAAAAACCCATAGGGTTGATATTTAATATATATTTTTTAAAAATTACATTAGGGAAATATTTTATAAGTGTTTTATAAAATTCACATAAGTTTTTTATATGATACATGTCTTAAAAAATCTCATAGGGATGTTCTGTCTTACAAAATGCTAAGAAAAATACTATTAGGGAGGTCTATGTTACTATTTGTTGGGATTTTATGAATATAGAGCTGGTTTTGATATGGTATACTTGGTTATAGATTTTAAGATAATTCCATAGGTTTTTGATACTTATGGGTATGACCTTCATTTCAAAAAATCTATTGGGGGAGGTCAATGATACTTGATATGTATACCAAGGAGACTAGAGTTTGTTAAATAGGGAGCCATGATCATCACAACTTGATTAGAGTAACACTAGAACTGTATGAAGTAGGTATAGTCATTCAAGATAAAAAACACAAGGATCAATAATGGTTGTTACTTGGTACATGGTTTGGTATGGTCCATGTGATATGATTAGATACATTTTTTCCTCATTCAAAAGAATGAGCTAATTTTAGTTTTAATTAGTTTTTATGAAACATACGTTTAATAATATTGAGAATATTACATGAGTATATCACTGCATTTTGGGTTATGTATGAGACTATGTTGCTGGTTCCCTATTAAATCTTGTACTCACACCCTACTCAGGTGGCCATGACACTTTGGTACCTGAATAACTCTACACTTATTTTAGGCATAGGTTGGGCCATGGCCTTTAGTTTTTCATGATTGAGTTAGAGATTCCCAGGTGGGACTTAGAGTTTGGAATGAGACAAGGCTCATGATTTTTATAGGATCCTCAGATATTTTTATTTCACTCTCCATTTATTTTATTTGACATATTCTTTATCTGTTGTCGACCCCATGGCCGATCATCCTTGTATACTTATATGTTTGCATTCTTTTGTTATATCATGTACACTTTATTTATTATTCATGCATACTTTTATGTGTATGATTCTTGGTAATTTCTTACATTATTGTGCACTATGATATAGTGGTATATTCCCGCCATGGTACGTCCTTAAATCCACACTACTAGTTAGTCGTCCGATGTTGTTGGATGCTACCATGGTTAAGGGACACTATGATGAATCAGCTTAGTTTCATGTATGGGGTTGATGTGACATTAGGGATTTGTTTGAGTCACTATTCAATGGTGATAAATGAGAGTCATCTTGATCATATATGTGATATTTAATCCATTTTATGTTGTAATACCTAGAAGACTGGCTTGTGGTTTGAGATAATTGGGTTTTGATGAACAAGGATCATGTGTGGTGGCACTCATGGACTTTTTATTTATGAGGGAGGTTTTTTTGAGATATGTCATTATGGGAAACCCTATGGAGGAGAGTGTCTTATTAGTCTTGGTATGTGAACCCTCTATTTGGTGCATGGAGGTTTGTGTCAGGATCATGGAATGCCGATTATAGATACGATGATGATAAAATTAGTGGTTATTGGGATAGAGTTGTGCCGATCCATATATGGTTCTAGGATCTAATCAGTTTTAGTTCTTCATCAATCATTGTAGTTTTTTTTCTATGTATTTGTCAACTAATGAGTGATGTGTGTTTTTGAATGATAAAGGTGGAGTTTGTGTTTTTTTAGAACATTATTTGAGTTTATTTGTAAGGTTGTGGATCAGTTCTTTACATCATGCTTGTCTAGTGTTATCTTTAAGAATTTTTTTTATGGAAGGGTTGATGGGAACTATTGTGTATGTTTCAGTTAGGGTTACTAATTTTGGAAAAAAATATGTCATTTAGATGACGAGGGGTTAATTTTTAGTATTAGTTTGTGTAACACCCATATATTATGGGTGAATTCTTACAATAAATAAATACTATGTTTATTAACTTGTTTCTCATGAAACACCAAACTAAAAAAACCTCGGTACATATTATTTAGCTACAATATTACAATATGATAATAAAATAATAAAATATAAAGATAATATTTAATAGATATATTTTATTCAAAAAATATATATTTTTATATCTCACATATTATTATTATACAATGTATTTATAAAAATATTTTTTAAATATCATTAGATTAGTAAAATTAAAACTTTATAATATAAATAATTAATTTTAATGGTGTTTTGAGAAGATTATTAAATTTAAAAGTAATGTTTTTCAAATATTTTTTTTAAAAGTGTTGTGTATTTTTGATTAATCATGAATAAATAATGATATTAATGAAATTAATTGATAATTTGTTTAAAAAATAAATTTTAATCTATAAAATAATTTTTACTAGGTATATAGTAAAACTACATTAAATTTATTCTTCAAAATATATTTTATTGAAGATTCTAGTTTTATTTTCTCTACTTTTTTATTTTAGAAAAGAAATATATTATGTATAAATGATGATATATTATATTGTTTAATAAATAAAATATTAAATCTAATTTAATCACTAATTTATAGAATATAAAAATATTTTTTCAAAAAGTCATTTTCATATTAGAAAAAGTTTTTAGTATGTTTTATGATACTATTTAAAAGTTAAATTTCTAAATTTTAGAGATAAAAGTGTATAAATTTAAATTTACTTTTAGATTAAACATGAAAATTTTATCTTAGGGTATATTCTTGGGATGTTGTTTTTTAAGATATATTTTTAGTTGAATATTATAAAATATAACTTTAACAAATACCAAAAGTTTTTGGAAATTAGCTTAATTTAAATAGGGAATAATGATTTATAAAACCCTTTTAGAAAAAAAGATGTATTTTATATGTAAAATTATATATTATAAAATATTATGTTTAATTTATAAACCTATGTTATAAATTTTGTAACTTAAGTAATTTAATTTTTTAAAAACATTTCTTAGGTTTTACATTTATTATTTTCAAATTAACTTTTTATCACTTTTATGTATTTAATATTATAATTTTTTTTCAATTTTGGAATCATCATATCCAAATTATGTAATAATGGAAATTTAATTTTTATTAATAAAAATAATTTATGGAGGTAAAAAATGTGTTACCACAAAAAAACTAAATTATGGTAATAAGTTAAAATTTTGGGAAAATGCATAAGATATCCCCAAAAGTTCCCTCAATTTGTGGTCATTAGAGTTGTATCAACCAAGAATCCTCCAATCTCCATTATTTTCATCTTTTGAAGCCACCTTCCATGAATATTACATCTCTTATAGAAAAAAATCTATTCCTCTCGCCTATAAAATGACACATTCACCACCATACTTATACCCACATTTTAAGTATCTTTTTTAATAAAATATGAAAAAATACCACCTAACACTATGAAAAATATTTAGAGTTATTTTTATTATCAAAATACCATTCTTAAAATGCTTGATCAAATTTTTAAACATGTTGTTCCATTGATCATGGAAAAAACTCATAATCACCCCCTTTTCAATTCAATTCCTTTATTTATTCATATAGTTCTTCCAAATATAATATACCAATGGTAAATTAATTATATCAATATTCAAATTATAGTTTATTACTATTATTTTATAGGAATAAAATTTTTCTTCCACCTTCCCAACCATTTAAAAAAATAAAACATCGCTCAAGTTATATACGGACCGCCACCTCTATAAACACCACATTTTATTTTCTACCACCAATTTACATGTCTGGTTCTAATATCTATCTAATGAATATATATGATATTAATGAGGAATATATATATATATATTATTATTTTTCTATAAGTATAAAATAAAAATCAATGATCATTATTATGTAGTTTATTGATTATGGTAAATTACCTAGAACAACCATGTCATAGATCATGGTTTATAAAAATTTAATTGTAGTTTTTTTAAATGAAAATGGGGATTCATAAATCATTTAAAAAAATATTTCAATATATTATCTAGTCTAGTAATGATATACTTGGTATCAATGAATGAGGTTTGACATTGGGATTATGAAACTGGTGTGAAATAATAAAAAATGAAAACATTTGATGATGAAAATAAACATTAACTAGATAATTAATATATAATGGATTATAATAATTAATGAATAGGAAAGGTAATATATATGATTAAGGTTTTTAAGTAATTTATTATGATTTTTATTTATATTCAATAGGATGTTAAATCACTTTTGTGGAAACCAAAGTAATGGTAAGGGTTTATTTCCAATCTCATTTTCAAATAAATATTGTAATGAGTAAATTTAATTCCGAGTAAAATTTTTATGAAATTTAAATATAAAATCCCTACCATTTTCCTATAATCTGGTTGTTATTAAATTTTTTCATTTTATATCTCAATTTCATTTCCTAGGGTAAATAATTTACCAGATGTCGTTCTTGTAAGTGAAACCAACCCAACCTCTTCTTTTTGGCTTGAAATATTCCTCCACTATATCCATATTCATTGGAAGATTTTATCAGTGACCTTATTTATTATTCGATAATTTATTAAGGAATTTTTTTAATATTTTTAGCCTATATAATTTTTTTGGAAGGAATATTTTAACATTTTCCACATGGATTTCCTTTTCCAATGTGTGGAAACTATATCTTTTAACATTTTTCACGTGGGAATATTCTTTCACCGTTACAACCATTATTCTTTAAGAAGATTAATTTCTATGAATTAAAATGGTTTTACAAAAATATCAATTCTTAATGATTTTGAAAATAAAAAGGGTATTTGTTATTATTTTTCAATGTTATTTATCTCATATTCTTAAATGGTGTCTTTAATATATATCAACCACATTTGACATTCTTTATATTACACTGGGGATGTTTTTATATTTCAAAATTCACCATATATTTATAGATTCATTATGAATTTTTATAAGCCTGTTTAAATGAATCCTATATCTTTTATATGGGTAAATTATTTAATGTTTGAAAAATTATTATGTTCATGTTCTGATGGAACACAAATGTATCATTTTCATTTTTTGATGGGTGGGCCCAAAATTACATAGACCTCCATTGGATAAAGTATGATATATCATATGAATGGGAGGTATGGCTATGATTTCTAATCAACTATATGATGGGAGGTAGTAATTTTATTCCTAATTCACTATGTTATGGACTAAAAAAACTTGATTCTTAATCATCTATGTTATGATTTCCATGCTTTTGTGTGTTCCAAATTCATATATTTTGCATCGTACTTATGTTATGTTTGATTATATCTTATTTATTGCTCATATACTTAATTTATCTCTTATAATCCATTTTTATTTGGGTATTATCTCCTAATGTCATGTTCTTGGAATATAACTATATTCCCATACCCACGTGCTTATCTTATACTCAATTATGATCTTCATTGTTTACCATTAAGGAACATATGATCTCACCATTTATTTCGTTTCTATGTTCTAGGTTATGAATAATATTATTATGAATTATGTATTTAATTGATATTTTGTAAAACATTTTGTGGGAGATATTGAAAATGTTGTAGAATAATTTTTTATGTATCTAGTCTCCAAGGACACTGAACCTTTGGATTATTAGGTGTGAATAAATGTGAGATGGAATGAATAATTATGTAAAATAATTTAATATTAATGTATATATGTCTGGGTTTCTTCATTTGATATAATAGTAGGGTTTAGTTATTTTTGGATATTAGGACTAGAGAATATTAGTGAAATCCCTAGTGATCAACCTTAATATAGGGAAACAACCTAAAATTTTGGTATGTAAAGTGTGTGTGGATTACTAAAAATGAAATCACTACCTATATATATTAATGTGGATAAAGGATTTAGCACAAATTCATCTTGGGGGAATAATACATAAACCTATTTTTATGGGTGTTAAATTTACTTTCACTCGATGTATAACAAGTGGGGATAACCATAAACCTAATTTCAAACACCCAGTGATATTCTTATGTGAATAAATTTCTATTTAATAACCATTATAAAGGATTTAATCATAATTTAAGAAAATAATATATAACTAATAGGTTAGATAACTTAATATAATTTTGACCTAAATTAATAATTTTTTACTTCCAAAAAACGATGATTTAATCAATGAACAAAAAATTGAGATATAATTTTGATTGAGAAATATTATGGTTGTGCCTAAACTACTATATAATGTTATGAATTACCATTTGAAACTATTTTGAATTAAAAAACCAAAAATAAGGGGAAAATGGAGTTTACTAAAATATCAAGTGATTAAGACCATGGAGGAATGAAAATCCAATATTTTATGTGCCAAAAATGTAGAGGGAATAACACATGGACATGTATCATAGTGACTATAAGTTGTTTTATTTGTTGTAAAAGAGGAGATTGAGAATCCTAAAATCAAGGTAAAATGAAGAGTTTAATTAGAAAAATGGATTGAAATTATATTCTTCCTAAGACTCCAATAAAAAAAATAATTTTTTAAAATTTTAGGAGATTTGGAACTATACAAATCGGTAACCTAGTCCAAGGGATAATGAGGATATTATGCATGATAAATCACCAATACAAAGTTAAAAAGTGAGATTCTATGTTATAATTACCACTAAAGTGGATAAAAATAATTAATGTACACTTATCTTACACTCTACATATGTGGTTGCTTTATTGGATTTTTATTCTAGCCTTTATATTATATCAACGATGTTTTCAAAGATTATAATTTCACTACATAATGATTTAATATTAAATTATAAGATAAAGCATCTAGTTTTATGATTTATTTTTCTTAAGATAATGTTTATAGGAATATGAATATCATTAATCTTTGTTTAGATGAACTTTTAGTGATGTTAGAAATAGATTAACCATTTATAGAAAGAATCTATATTAATTACTGAATAAGTGAAATCCTATTTCATATTAAAACTCATCAAATAATCATATATTAGTGTAGGTATGACTATAAACTCACTATGAGAAATTAATTTCATAATATGAGTCTTAATACACAATCATGAGTGGTATTTAGATCAAATGATTAGCTAGAAAACTCAGTTATGGATATATTCCTAATATGAGGAAAATTATGTGTTTTCTTTTATTTTTTGAGGTATTTAGTCTAATATCTCATTAGAAAATATATTTTGAGTCTTTCTTATCTTATAGATACCCTTAGTTACTTCATTAGTGAATTAAAATTTAAATTATGAAGAAGAAATTAATTTAAGGGGGTGAACATAACACCCTGATATTTTTTATGAATTATTTTATTAAATAATTACTAATATTCCTGGAATGTTTAATAATCAACACCAAAATAAAACAAATAATGATATATTTTATTGAGGTATAAAATTACATTATGAGATTGAAATTATGAAACAAAAACATAATATTCAATTGTGATATTTTATAATATATATATATATGTCAAAAATTATTATTACATTATTTATTTATAAAATAAATAGAAATATTTAAATTTATATGGATTTTTATAATTATATTTTTCAACATAAATAATTAATTTTAATGGTATTTAATGAAGATAATTAAATTTATAATTAATATTTTTGAATAAAGTATTTTTTATAAGTGTTATTTATTTTTAATTTATCTTAAATAAAGAATTATTTTGATGAATTTTTTTTATAATATTAGTAATAAAATAAATTATCATCTACCCAATATTTATTACTTGGAAGTTAGTAAACTTAAATTTATTTTATGAATCAAAATTTATTTTTCTAAAAATTTCATTTTTATGCAATATGAATTTTTATTTAACAAAACTAATTATATTATTGTAAAATGTGATAATTAATATTATTTATTTTAATTATAGATTAATTATATGTTAATTGGTAATTTATAAGAAATAATAATAAGAAAAGTTAATATTTTTAAAAGTATTTTCCTATAAAAACAATTTTTCATTATATTTATTATTTCCATTTTAAGCTTTAATTCATAAATTTTAAATCTTAAAATTGATAAAATTAAACTAATTTTTAGATTCTTAATGAAAATATTATCTAAGGGATAATTTATGGTATTTTTCTAGAAAGAATAATTTTTTTGGTGAATAGTACAACATACTGTTTTTATAAATACCACAACTTTTATGAAATTATCAGGACATGAATGTGATGTGACGTTTTTTGAAACCTTTTTATTTACCAACTATTAATTTTAAAAGTAAAATTTAATAAAAAAAATATTATCCTTAATTTAAAAACCAACGTTGTATATTTTGTTATATACGTTATATTTTTTCTAAAAATATTTATTTGGGATTATATATTTATTATTTATGAGTGATTTTATATTCAATTTTATAAATTTAATATTTAAAAATGGTTTTAATATTTGGAATCATCATATCTAGATTTATTTAATAATTATAATTTAATTTTTATTTATAAAAATAAGACATCGAGGTAAAAAAATTAGTTATCATGGTAAAAATAAATAATGGTTTAAAGTTAAATTACAGAGAAAATGACTAAGATAGAATAGAAATTATCAATTATTTGTGTTTATGAGATATGTTTTTGAAAATGACCTTACCCTCTCTATTTTTTTTAACTTTTAGAGCCACTTTCCTTAAATAGTGTATCTCTTATTAAAAAAATGTCACTCCTCTCACCTATAAAAGGACCACATTTCCCACCCACATATACTAACACATTAATCCACTTGTTTTAAATAAAATATTCAAAAATAAATCCTTAATAACCCTAAATTTTTTTTATATGTCTTGGTCTCATAAAAAATGTTTTTTCATAGGATTAATAAAATTTTCCAAGGAGTTGTTCCAAGGAGTATGGTAAAAATTCATAATCACCATTTTTTCATTTTTATTCCTCTATTTCTTGTTCTACCTCATCCAAATATATTATTCCCATTCTAACATAATTAAATCAGTTTTACAATCATACATAAATTTTATAATATTTATGTAATATCTTTTTTCTACCTTCCTCCAAACCATTTGAAAAATGAGAATGTCTCTCTTGCAACGTGCTGACTA
Source organism: Viscum album (assembly GCA_963277665.1). Classification (NCBI taxonomy): domain Eukaryota; kingdom Viridiplantae; phylum Streptophyta; class Magnoliopsida; order Santalales; family Viscaceae; genus Viscum; species Viscum album. The sequence continues at coordinate 169,216,136 of OY728148.1, forward strand.
CCACTTTCATGAAGGAAGTATTCCATTTTTTCTCACCGAATTAAATAAATGATTATAAAATATTATATATATATATATATGATATTTGGTAGTAATATATATCATAATTATGGTTCTTAAATTTTGACAAAAAACTAACGATCATAATAAATTACTTTTTTGATATTGGAAAATTACCTGAAACAACCACGTCATGGATATCATTCTACCAAACCATAGTTTTCATACAATAAACATGATAGTTTCTAAATAATTTCAAAATATTATTTCAATATGATTTATAATCTGGTAATGATGAACTTGGTTTCAAAGAATGGGTTTTAATGTTGCAATTATGAAACATTTTTGGAATAATAAAATTTACTAACATATAATAAAGAGAATAAACATGAGATAGATAATTAATATATAATTAATGATTGTAGATAATTATTATAATTGTTAATATATATGAATAAGGATATTAAATATGCTATCTATATGGTTATGTTTAAAATATATGAGGTTAAATGGATTTCATAGAAACTAAATTAATGGTAATAGTTTCTTTCTAATTTCATTTTCAAATTGATATTTCCATGAATAAATTTCTATATGGGAAACAATTGTTTGAAATTTATCTATAAAACACCAAACATTCTATTTTAGTTTGTCAATGTTTGGGGTTTTAAATTTACTCTACCAATTTTATTTCATTTGCTAAATAATTTAACTAATGTGATACTTAAAGAAAAATGGACTTCACCTCTTCTTTTTAGTTGCTAATCTACCTCCTCTATATCCATATTCATTTGATGATTTTATGTATATAATTATATATTTGTTCAATTAATTACTAAGTTTACTTTATAATTTTTCTTTATTTATATATGATTTATTAGAATCTTTTAACATTTTCAACATAGTATTTTTTTTTCAAAAGTGTGAAAAAAAATATTTTTAAAATTTTATGTGTAAATGCATTCTTTCACTATTATAATCATTATTATTTATGAATCATCTATCTAATGTTTTAAAATATTTTTTTAGAAATAATAATTATTAATTATTCTGAAAATAAAAGTGACATTTCTTATTATTTTTAAAGTGTGACTTAATCTATTATCATAAAAAGGTTTTTTTCATCTTTTTCGTCCTTCTATAATGTTCATTATGTGAAACTATGTTTATGTTTTTATTTCATCATCTATCATCATTACCTATAAGTCTTATAAAATATTCTATTTAATATTATATGAAACTCTTCTCATTTACATGGTTTAATTAATTTATGTTTAAAATATAATTTTTTCATGTTATTTTTGAACACACATATATGGTTTTATTTATGTGACTTGTGGGCCTAAAATTATATTTCTCTCCAATGAATTGGGTAAAGTATTTAATTTAATGAGATAATTATGGGAGGCATGAAAATGATTTCTGATCTACCATGTGATGAGAATCATAAATTTGATTCCTGATTCACTATGTTATGAGAGGTAGAAACATGATTAATGGTCCACTATATTATGATTTCTATGCTTATGTATGTTCCGCATTCAATTATATTTCATTATAGTCATGTTGTTTTGGATTATGTATTATGTAATTCTTGTGTACTTTATTCGTGTTTTATGATCAATGTTTATTTTTGTATGGTCTTTAAATGTTATGTTATTCGACTATGATTATGTTCTCATACCCACACTCTTATTTTATTCTCACTTATAATATTCATTGTTTACCCTTATTGGGAATATGATATCATCTTTTATTATGATCACATTCCCTATGTTATGAAGAATATTTTTAATTATGATGTTTCAAAAGGATAACATGTAAAATATGTTGAGGTATATATTGAAAATGTTGTAGAAAATGTTGTTCACATATGTTGGTCAGAGTGGATTACTCAATAGGGGGAGTGAATTGAGTAACTCTAAATTTTCTTGATTAAAAAGTATTTCTAAAAGGTTTCCCCAAAAGGTTAAATACATCCCAGTTCATCAAGGTTATACTATTATAAAGGTTTGACTATTTAAATAACTTCTTAGAAGATTGATTAGTTCTCAGTAATCTTAATGTCAGTTATTAAGATTGCTTTTGAATCTATTCTATTAAGATAAGACAATTATAACTTCTTTCCAAGATTAACTATCAAAGTGAATTTAGTGATATCTAAATTATGCAGTAAAGTAGTAAAACAGAGAAGACTAATTTAATTAGCACAATGGATATGAAACAAGTGGTTCAGTCTCAAGACGAGGCCTAATCCACTCCTCTTGGTGATCACCTGCCACCAAGAAGTTTATATAAATAAACTTGATCCACACCCTCGATCAGTGTTAACAACAATACAAAGGACTATCCAAGCCACACAGGGACCTCTTCCAAAATTCTTCATGGGTAAAAACAATCAGGACACACAGGGACCTCTTCCACAATAGAGCATAAGTATTGATATAGGTTTAGAAGTGATATAAGTGTTAGTATTTGCAGCTCTGGACTTCTGAGATGAGGCAGATGCAGAACTCAAGTCCTCGTATGGAAAAAAAGTGTCGCAAGTCAGACAGATCCAGATTGTGTTCTTTGTGGTGTTTTACAATGTGAAGATGTTCTCAGGATTCTAGGATTCTAGTATGCTTCGTGTGTTCTTCAGTAGAGTCGAGTTGCATGAGACAAATTTCTATTTTTATTATGTTGTCATGCTCAAGCCGACCAGATTGTTTTCTTTTTCAGTATCGTGCAACTTATCTCACGTATATCTTATTTTTTTTTTGGTCCACATTACTATTTTATCATGGAGTGCATGTGTTTGAGCCGAATGGTTGCATGTATTCTGCACCTCGTACCTCGTACTATCAAGGAAATGTCTACAAAATAAACATTAATTATATCATTGCATTAAATTCTTCAAATTTGACTGTTAGAGATCAAATCAAAATATGAAAAAACATATTAGGAAACAATGTCACAGTATGTCATGGAAATGGTGTCTCCTTCACACGGTGTCTGGATTTGTCATGGTTTCTTGTGGTCACAGTGTCTGGATGTCACGATGTCTTGATGTCACGGTGTCTGGATGTCACGATGTTTGGATGTCATGGTGTCTTGATGTCATGATGTCTTAATGTCACTGTGAAATCTTCATGGCGTCTGCTTCATGGTGACTTGTTCACAGTGTCTGCTTCATGGTGTCTTGTTCATGATGTCTGCTTCACAGTGTCTGCTTCACGGTGTCTTGTTGACAATGACTGCTTCACGGTGTCTTGTTCACGGTGTCTTATTTACTATGTCTCATGGTCACGATGTCTGCTTCATGGTGTCTCAGACTTAGGCAATTATCTATATTCAGACTTAAGTAGTGATATTCATGAAAAGAATTAAAATTAATCATTTGTTAGAGAAATCATTATAAAGGGAATCAAAAGATAGTATATTGTTTCCAAATTGAGTGTATAGAACTTAAGATCTTTGGATATCTTTTACTAATCTATTTTAAATTTTATGTGAGATAGATTACATAGAGTTAAAATGGTTTAGAAACTAAATAGGATTTGTGATCATTAAAACATGATTAATACATGAGGAGTCCAACAATGTATAATTATCCAAAGACACTAAAATAGTGGTATTAGGGGTTTGAGTAATTTAGGGATAAAATAAACATCTATTTATAATAATGTAATGTATGTATGTAAGTTTGTGTTACCCCATTTCAGGGTTTTTTTGGAAATAGTATGGGCTAGATCTGGTGTCGGTGTAGAGCAGTTGTGACCAACTAGAATTTAGCAGGAATAATGGAATTGAATTTTTATGATTGGTTTGGGTATCAAGGGATCATCTCATATTACTTTCAAATATGAAAAACATTATTTTGAGAATTTTGTAACTATATTTATTTTTAGGGGTTGTAAAATTGAATGGAAATTTGAATTTTTGAGATCTAGAGCATGTGTGTTTTGATAATTGTGATTGAAATTGTGAACCTAGTATTTATATCATATATGGACGATGTTTTTACATATTATCAGGTGTTTATATGGTATAAAAGGGTATTTTTTTAGAAATTGGAGGAGCTTTCCCTGACACGAGGAATATATTTTTGTGCAAGTGGTTCTTTATCCCATGAAAAATGAGGTTTATTCCATGATGAGGGTTGGGCAGGAACCGTAACACTATAACCTTAAAAGGATACAATAGGATGGGTTACTCCATAAAATAATCATTATGGATGAGTATCATTCCATGGAATATGGCGTTATTCCATGATGATAACTCATATTAATTTATTTAGGAATTTTTTCACTGGGTACGTGGGTTATGAGATGACCCCTTATGTAATACAATGAAGACAGAAACCCTTATGTTTTAAATAGAATCCTCACATATAACTTTGTAACCCCTCAGTCATGTTATGAAGGATTTTTCAAGGGGTGGTGTCATGGTGTGAATTTTAAAGTCTATATTGTAGGTGTGAGTTCCAGAGGGAAGTTCACATCATGAGAAGGGAGGTCAATTCTTGGGGGATAAGTCTGCATTGTAATGGTTTAGTGTGTGGGTTATTCAGTTTTTCCCAAGAGAGTTATACCACATCATGAATAGAGAATTCATGTCGTGAGGGGAATATATGGGTATAGAGTTACAGAGTAACCCTTGAGTGATGTTGTGATGTGACCGTTGTCTATGTTATCACATCATGGAAATTAGGATCACAAAGTGATTTACCCCATTTATAGTTTTTTACACATGGTAAGACCTATATTTTTATGTCAACTCCCTCACCCATTTATAAAATTGGGCACTCAGGAGAGACTATTTGGAAATTCTCTAGGAATTATTTTTCCCTATTTTATGCCCCATGTTTTTCCCTTCGATTGAGGTTGACCAGGAGTTATATTTCCTTGATGATATATGTAAAAACTGAGGAATATTCCCATACTTCTTATTTGAGATGTTATATAATTTTAAATGGTTCCATATTGGGGTTTTTTGTGGAAGTTCCATCATAGTTTGGGGGAATCGTCTTGATATGATGGCTACTCATGTTGTTATTTATTAAAGACATCTAAAGAGTAGAGATGATTCTCATTATTTACTATTTATATATAGGTGTATCACTTGATGGATTTTTCTCATTTTCTCAATGAACCGACATAGAATTGGAGACTGATTATGTGTAAAATTATGGGGTTTTCTTCATTGCGGTGTTGAGAGAATTATATTAGAGATTGACATGTCATTGCTCAAAATTTTGGTCATTAATGGTCGCTCAATTATTTTTTGATGATTACTCTTAATTAATTTAAATTAAATAATTTATATGAAATGATTAAAATTAATTTTTGATATCTTATGTTGTGATATAGGGGATCAAGAGCATTGGTAAGCTTTGTTTGAGCTGTGAATATTCTAGGGAGAATAGATCAGAGATAATAAATTAATTTTTGTGGTAGGTGGTCCATTTACTAGAATTACATATGTGTGTCTCCATATTAATTTCTTATATGTGCCTTAGGTTGGGTTTAAGTAATATGATAAGGGGAATGATGAGAACAGAGTGATGGAATTCTCTTAGTTTAGGCCTTTGAATAATGAATAGATTTTGTTGATATTGAGTGGATATTTTTGAGATTCTTGGTATTCCAATAAGGTGGAATGATGTATAGAATTCCTTAAGGTAACTTAAGGTGTTCTTGGATCCTGATATGAGTTATTTTTGGTATAATATGAGCCTGAATAACCATGTTAGAGGGATTCTGAGTGGTTATACCATTATTAATAAACCATTTGAAAATAAACTTGTGAAATGTATTCAGAAGGATATGGTAATAACATAGGGTCCATGGAGCTCCTCAGGTGTGCAGAGTGGGATGCGAAGATGTGGTTGGTATGGAAAGCTAGAGAGATTCTATGTAAGGATTAATTGATTGGATTTTTGGTAGTTAATGAATGAGCTTTTTATGAGAAAGTGTTGGGGAATATAATCGACTCTCCAGAAAGACTCTATTGGTAGTGATTAGGGACTAAGGGTGTGCTATATTCGACATAGAGGGTTTATTGGATTAATTGAGACCATATAGGGGTAGTACATGACCTATTTGAAGCTTATTAAATTTTTTTAGTTGGGTATGACATGAGGTTCAGGTCATGATTATATTCATGGACAGAGAAAGTAATGTGGAGTTGTAGGTTATACCCTATACACGAGAGTTAGGTGGGGATGTGGTGTAGCTAGTATAGTGATATACTACGTGATTTTTTACCTGGTTATTATTATTATTATTATTGTTATTAATTCTCTAACTTGGTTATAAAATAGTGGTTTAAGATAACCTTTATTGTGATGGTGGAGTTATGTGATGTGAGTTGAGATTTGGAATGGGAACTTAACTCGAGTAGGTGGGTAGTGGTCATGATGTGATATATGAACTTAGTTTAAGTAAGAGAATAGTGCTTAGGATGTGATATTAGATATCACCATGTGTGGGAGGGTGTTGATAGATGAAAAAATATATGACATGGTGTGAGGCCTCACTCAGAGTGAGAGGGTGCTAGCAGAGGCACCCTAAATGAGAGGGTATCAGTCCCAGAGGTGGAATGTGATGTTACATGTGACATTATTTGAGGCATCACTTTGAGAGATAGAGTGTTTTCATACACCCCTTTAGTGAGATGCTATTGGTTTATAGTATGAGATAGGATATGGTATTTTGGTTTCATATGGGACCCCACCTTGAGTGGGAGGTTAGTAGTCGGGTCTTAGTTTTTAGACCTTCCCTAGGTGATGGGGAATGGGTCTATTTTTTTTGTATGAGATGAATTCTATTTTATAATTGATCAAATTTGATGGGTCTGAGGTTAGGGTGGTTTGGTTTGAGCCGAACATCCCAATGTGAATGCTTTCATATGTATTTTAAGATTAATTTAAAAAAATTAATATATTTCGTATGAATACATATAAAATGACCACTTGGTGAGACGATACAAATTTTTATACACACTCCCCACACAGGAACCCTTCTATGCATACAGATTTCATCTTTTACTTTTAGGTGACATGTAACATGGGGATCTAGCTGATGTATCTAGATGTGTTTTTAGAATAAGTTTGATGTGGGAAAAGGTTTTATTTGACTAAACTTTTTATTTTATTTCTATTTTAGGTACTATCCAGTTAGTTGGAGACCGTCAATATAAATATGTATAGTGATAATGGGTCTCATTATCATTACAATGTTTTTTTATTTATATATTATTGATGGTTTTATTTTAGTTGTAATCCCATGTGCTTTATTTGATTTTTATTATTGATAATTTTATTTATATTTTTTTATATGTGATGATACTAAGATTGTAGTTTACTAGTGTTTCTGATAGACTATCACGCCATGAGATAGAATAATCTTCATACAAACTAGTGTTAGAACACCCCTGAACTGGGCACCCCATCCACCCTTTGATAAAATGGATGGGAATTTCCATTCCTCGTGGGAAAAAACAAGTTTTTTGGTATCTAGGAATCACCATTTGGAAATATATTCATACAAACATAAGATATTAAATAAGTAAAATAACTTCACCAGAAATTATAGCATGACCCATCCATTAGTCTAACATTTATGCAAAAACAAATAAATTAAAAAACAAAGTAAAAAATATAAAGTAGATAAATCCATCATCACAAATCTAACTCCTTCACAGAGAAAAATGGTTAGATTCAGCATCCATAACTCCACATACATAGTTAAACATCAAATAAAGAAAGGAAAGAAATTAATGGCTATTTGGTTGATGATACAAGGTAAAATAAATAAAAAAAATCGCTAACATACCTTCATATGACTCCAAAAATTAGTATCCAGCCTCAAACCAAACATGATATATGAGAATACAAGAACTAGACCGATAAAATAGATTTAAAAATATGTGGGAATGAAGGTCGAGTAGGTATTTTATAAGAAACCACACCACATGTATAGTCTTTAAATTTAATATTTGTTTCATGCTAGTTTAAAATAAATCATTAAAAATTTCTTTTTCTTGCATATTCACATAAAATCCATTTACATTTACACCACCTGTTTTAAAAATTTATTTTAAATTTTTTTAATGAAAAAATATTTTGAAGGAATTTATAGGATGAAGCCTCCATTATTAAGAAACATGTTTTGAAAACTGTTCTAGAATAGCTTTTAAAATATGTTTTCTAATACACTTTAGAAACTATTTTTTTGGTAATTATGTGTAAATATGAAGAATAAATAGTGTAAATTTGTATGGTAGTACTAAGTTGACCCGATCTAGATAAAAAAAATAAATTTATTATTTTACATCAAAAATCCTTTTATCTGAAAAATATTCACATTTTCTCAAGAACCATAAGTTTAGTGTCATTGGAGATTACCAATATAAACAAATATTTTTACAATATTCATGAATAATTCTCCATAACCATACAACTCTAACATGATTTCTTGAAATATAATTCATAATAATCATCTTTATAATATGAGGAATATAAAAATAAGAAAGTTTTTAGCTTATATTACCATTAAGGGGAATATATATATAACTATTGATGTTTATAGGTGAGAAAAAGATAATCATGTTGATATGATAATATAATAAATACCTATGAACATGAAATTAGAAAATAAACCCATATAAAACATAGGGAATTATAAATGAGGCATTATAAATTTAATGTGGTTAAAAACATAATAATGTGTACAAAACCTAATAATAAGTATCCAAACAAGATGGACAATGTATCAAAACTTATTTCCCTTAGTGAATATTTCTTCTCTACCTGTTTCTCTTAGTGGATCAGGGTTCAATTCCTATTTCCCATTGTGGATCAATCATTACAACTCATTTCCTAATATATTATGATATATAAGTATTTTTCCAATTTATTTTAATTATATGTAGGCCTAAAACATTAATTAATAACAAAACATACATAGGTGTTCTATAAGAACATGAAAACATTCATTTTTTCATTATTAATTAATTAATTAGAAGAAAATAGATAGTATTTATAAAAAAATCAATAGAACATTTCATAATACAAATAGATAAATAAGGAGAATGAATTAATAATAACATATCCAGTATCGTAATATACATAATATCAAAGGATGTTGAAAAATATGAAAAATCTATTTTATAGGGGATTTGAAAATTTCTTGAAAAAAGAAGAAGAAATACTTATTAAGGTTTTGACCACTTTTGAAAAAATTTCTATAAAACAAGAGAATAAAAAATTATTTACTGATGCATGAAAATAGGGAATGAATGTTTCATAAAAGGATTTGAATAAGGTAGTAGTAAAATACTTTAGTCTAAAAATTGTTTTAAAATAACATTCCTTTTACATTCTGTAGAAAAGTTCAATGTTTGTAGAAAACAATCATGCTAAAAGTGTTAAAATAGGAATAATATTAATAATAGAGTAAATTTCATTGAAAAATACATTAGGAAACTATATTTGTATATGTAATAATATTTAGAAAAAAATAAATAATATGGAATTAAAAAATCCCCATATTGTTTGTTATTCATAATAAATCTCAACATGAAAATGAGATTGGAAAAAAACTTTATGACATTGGTAACCATTGAACCAAAATAGTTTGAATGATATAAATTGGTATAGATATATAATTCTTTTTATTATGATTTAAAACATGATAATATAATATCCATTGGAAATGAAAACACTCCACAAAAGATAACAATTGGTGTATATGACACAGGTTAGGATGAATGAAGAATGAGATGAGAAACCCCTTACCTTAATTCCAAAATTCCATGATAATTATTGAATCTATAGTATAATAAAATTAACTACCATAATCACTTATTTAATAAAATTATTGATATATATATAACCATTTAAAATTTTCATTCATTTCTTATAAATACAATAGATGGTTATATTTTATTTTCCCCATTAGATGTAATTTGTTTGGATTTTTTTATTTAGTATAAGTTTCATAATGGAAGTGTTAATAATTTTTTATAGATTTTAATTTCATCATTAATAGATAATTATATTTACTGGAATAGATTTTTAAATTTTTTTATAACATTTAATTTCATTCAACAATAATTTTAGTTATAATTCATGAAAATAGAATGAGTGACAAGCTTTTTTCTGATAATTTTTTATGAATAAAGTAGATATGTTAACAACGAGTAAAAAATTGATAAAAAAATTACATAGATTTGATACAAAATATTATTTTATAATTAATTTCAAATAATACATGTGTTTATCTTTTTATACTCATGGATTATTTAAATTTTCAAATTTGTTCCTCTCAGTGTTAAAATCGACATAAATAATGAACAATTATAATATCAGGGTTAATATGGTTATAAATGTGATTATTTTGGAATAATATCATTACCATAGAATTATAATGGTATTATATAGATTTTTTAAGTGGTGAATAAAATTTTATGATTTTTGGATACATAAGAAAAGAATATAGTGAAAAATGAAATTTGTCACTTTTGTGAAGGAAAAAGTCCACATGTATGCACAGGTGGTGTATTTCTTTCTCATATAATGAGAGGACGGTAGGTACTGTTTTATAATTTAAGATTATTAAAAATTATATATTTATATATATATATATATAATTAAGACATTAAATAATTTTTTTTAATAATCCATGCAAGATAGTGATGAAAAATCAAAGGCGTTGTTTATGGATGTGGTAATTTGCAGGTAAGAATGAAGACGTTATCATTTTTATATGTAAAAGTGAAAGGGATGTTAAATGTTTTTACATAATAATAATATTAAAATATTAAAATATTAAAAATAATTACATAATTATAATATAATTTATAAAAAATATATTTAAGCATTGGAATTAGAAAGAATATAATTTAAATAGAAATAGAGTAATTAAGAATTTTTACCCTACTCCTTAAAAAATACCCTTTGTAAAAGGATTTAGTCTTTGAAGTGTAGTATTTTGAGAATACCAGAACCAATAGGACATGTTAGTAAATTTTTAGGGAGGTACTTGTGTAGTTTTTTGATGAACTAAGTGGTTCTTTGTGTGAGGATAAAGGGGGTAGTGAAGGCTCCTATTATAAGTAGAGAGAGTGTCACTTTTTGTAATATATAATAGGTAACGTAACAATTAAAGGGTAAAATTGAAAAAATAATAGAAAATAATGGATATGGTAAATGTTAAAGGTCTATGATTTCTAAGTAATTAATAAACACATTTTTAAACAAGTTTTTATGTCTTTTACTATTAGATTTTTCACTTTTTTCCATTTTTTATTTTTATCATGGTAATTAATTTTTACATAAGTAATTTAATTTTAATTCCAAAAAATATAAATTATTACATAAATTTTATACAATTAATCCAAAATATAAAATCCATTTTATCAAAAAAATTATTTTTTTATAAGAGTTTTTTTAACATTAGCGAATTTAATACATAAAACTCATTGTTATAAAAAGTGTATTTTTCAGTATGAAAAGTTTTTTCTGATAAAATTGAAAACATTTTTTATTTTAATGAAATTTGTTATTTTATTATTAAAAAAATTATATTTAATTTAAATTTGAATAAATTAATATCCAAATTTCACCCAACAAAAAACTAATAGAAATAGGAATACAAAAATAGTTTTTTATTATAAGAAAATATTTCTTGATTTAAAAAATGTTAAACAAAAAATTTATAAATAAAAAATAGTTTTTTTTAATTCTTAATTTAACTTCATAAATATATTTTTGATCAAGAAATTTTTTTTAACATTTTATTTTGTTATACTTATTAATACAGTCATGAATTCTTTGTAACTAAAAAAATTATATTTTTCACTATTCCTTTGAAAATCAATTATTTTAGAAAATATAAAAAATCCATATTTGGATAATCTTGATATACAGAATTAAAAAATTAATTTAATTTTAACAAATTATAGTTCATAATGTTCTAGTAATTAATCTTAGTGTAAAAACACATAGGTGGAAAACAAGAGTATTTTTTAGCCAAATAAATGACTTGTATTAATATATTTCTTTACTTAGTTTTTATATAGGGGTTACATATATTGATACCTACCAATTTAATTTGTTATAATATATTAATGATATTTAATAATTTTATTGTACTCAATCATTGTAATTTTTTTTAGATTTGTGTTGCATGAAAGACAATATAATCAACAAGATATTTATTTAAGGAAATAATATTTACTAAAATAATGAGTTGTTATATTATAACCCCCTTAGAAAAACTTCATCCTTAAAATTTTATTAATAGGAAGGAAAAAAGTGAGGATAATTTTTTATCATCACATCCTTGGGTTCTAATATAGAATATTTAATCATTTTATTCCTCCATAGAACATTTCTAAGATGAGTGGTCATGTTCTGAAAAACATTATCTCTTTGATCCAAAATCTATAATGTTTATTACTCATATGAGAGATAATATTGTAATTACATAAATTTATAATTTAGTTCAAGTGAATCATCTAGTATATACTTTCTCAAAATTGATATATAGAACAAATCATATACTTTAGAGTGATCTGAAGGTAGTGTTGTGTGATAATTTACCACCCAAAAATTTTCAAGGATCTCAAAGGGACAGATGTACTATGGGATCATCTTTTGCATATTCACAAATCTCATAACCTAATTAACAGTAGATATATATAAAAACACCATGTCTCTAACTTTGATGTCAATACATTTTCAATGATTGTTTTCATAACTCTTTTGTGAACTTCTTTCCACTTTCATATGTTGTTCAATAGTTTGAACCTTCTTCATCATTTCTTGGATAGGTTAGGACCTATCAGATTCCACTATCTAACTTCATACCATTATGTTGGGGTCCTATATATCTTCTCATAAAGAGCCTCATATAGTGCCATTGGAATGTTTAAATGATAACTCCTTTAATATGATAACTCTCTATGCTGGATTTATTGATCCCAACATAATAGGAAATCTATTAAACATGGTCTTTGCAAATATACTAGAGTTTGAATGGTCCTATAAAAATAACCATCTTTATGATAGCGATTAGTTGTTCTAAATCTCAGTTATATCTCTAATACTCATTAAATAATTCTACAAAAACTCAAGGTAATCTTCATACCTTAACCATAAACAAAAGATAGTGGTACTCTATAAAACCTTACCAATTCTATTATGTATATCAGTTAATGTTTTTCAATATAAACATATTTTTTGATGGTAATAAAACATGATAAATTTATAAGTTGATATAATATAATAAATTTTTTTGGAAGGCATTTAGATGTCATGGGGAGTCCTATAATGAGATACATTGTAATATTTCACCATTTACATACTTCTATGGGTTATGATTACAATATATCATTATAATTATATTTTTTGTCCATAACAAACATGTATACAAAGAATTGTGATGTGTATTCTACAATATCCCTCTTAATATTATTCCAAAGAATGTTTTTCTTTAAATATTTATAAATATCCATGATTCCTAGATGAATAGAAAATGATGATCTATGATAATCATCAAAAATCTACCTCTTCAGTTCTAGTATCTATGGGACCCAAATCCAAGTTCCAAAAACATTTAATTCCATAATTATAAAATTTTACCACTAAGATACTCCCTACCTTCTTCTATATCTCTAATCATATTTCTTTTATTCTTTTATCTTCTCAGTAATTGGTTATTTTGATGTCATTTGTGAAAGATATGATTTATCCCCTTCCCCTATTACTTCAGGATCCATTCTCTAGAATTACATGAGTATTGGGTCTTTTTCAATCCTCATCATGGATATGGTAGCATGATATTTTTCCTCACAGCATCATCCACATTATTTACCTTACCCATGTGGTAATTTATCGAGTAGTCATAATATTTTATCAGTTACAATCATCTCCTTTATTGACTATTCTAAACTATATGTGTGAATATAAGATCTTCTAATCATTATGTATACCACAATTTTCTCCATAAAGGTAATGCAGCCAAATATTTAGTGAAAAGATCACTCCCAATGGATTGAAATCATGTGTTGGGTAATTTTTCTCTTGATCATTTAATTAATGTGAGGCCTAAGACATTACCATACCCTTTTATATGAGGATGAAACCCAAGACCAATTTTGAAGCCTCACTGTAAATTACAAACCTTTCCTCACTATAGGGTGAATTAAGTACATGAGTAGTGACCAAACTATTTTTTTGTTTCTTGAAACATTATTCACATTCCTCAATCAAAATAAACTCTATTCCCATGCTAAAATGGTCTGTGGGTTTGATAATTGTGGTAGATTTATTACAAAGGATTAGTAATATCTTACTAACATAAGAAAATATGAATCTTAGTTAAAATGGTTAGTTTGGTCCATTTATCTATAACATATGTGCTAGATAGTTCTACTAATATTCCCTTTCCCATGATTACATGACCCACAAATGATACTTTAGAAATCTAGAATTTACACCAGCTAAATTTGTCAAATAGTTTATCCATTGAAATCCCTTTAACACAATCCAAAAATGACCATCAATATCTAAATTTCTATTATGAAATATAATAATATACTCAATAAAGGCAACCATAAATTGATCAATATAGTATCTAAAGACTCTATTTATGAAATCCATGAATATATACAAATAATTAATATGTCAAAATGGTATTATTAAAAATTATTAAAAACTATTAGTGTCTATACCTCATAACAATAACTATCTTGAAAATATATTTCCTTTTAACCCCTAATTAATGATATACAGATCGAAGGTCAAGATTTGAATTTTTTTGATCCCCTATAAATTGATAAAATATATCATAAATATGAGGTATAAAATACCTACTATTGGTAATTATTTTATTAATAACATGATATTAAATTAAAAAATGTATTGATCTATAATTATTTTTGATAAATAGGACTAGGGAACCACATAATAAATCACCCAGGTGTATGAAAACCTTTTCTAGATTCTCTTGAAACTAATATATTAATTCCAGTAATTCAATGTGGGTCATTATATATGAACTCTTTAAGATAGGAATGGATCTAGGTGTGAGTTTCATTGAAATATCAACCCCATTACCTTAGGGATGATAGGGAAGTTAATCTACAAATACATCAACATATTCCAATATAATAGGTATGTCATCAATTTTGACTTCGTTCATGATCATTAGGGCTATAGATACCCCATTTATAGTTATTGGGACCATATAATATAACCTTCTTCTAAAGGGTTCTCATTATAATCCATTATATAGATATTTGATCACTAGATGGTTAGGGATATGAAATGATTTCTCCCAATACCAAAAAATTTATATGATCTATATTTAAGGAAAGGTAACCCATATTATTTATTTTATTAAATTCAAACAAGGGTAGAAGGATTTGATCTATAGAAAATTTATTCCCAAAAATCATGATTGTACTTTTCATCACTTTATTATCATGGTATACCTCAATGTTATTGATGGAATATTATCTTTCATGTTCATTTGGTTTGTGAGGTTTCTTTTTCTTAATATATTTATTAGATCTGGGGTTAGGGCACTGATTTTCAAAAAAACCAAACTCTTTTCAATTGAATCATTGAATTGTGATTGATGACCAACCATTCCACAATATTTATTGGGTCCTTATTCTCCTAAGAAATAATGGCCAACCTATACATACTTTTTCAAAAGTACTATGATTTAGGACCAACCCTTCCACACTTGAATCACCACCTGATTCCTATTAAAAAATTTTCATGATTCTTCCTTCTGCATTTTTAGCATATCAGCGGTTGATTTCTCTTCCCCTTGTGATTTTTATCATCAATGAGTCCATGATATTATACTTTCTATGTATTATAACTAGAATAATGAGAGTCCCCTATTTCAATTTTTATCTTTATCATACATTAAAGAGTTTATTTATAGCTCATAAAGTCTCTTACGCCTAATGACCATTGAAAACATTGTTCTATCCCAGTATAAAAATGTATAATATTTATTTTAGTGTTATAGATATAAGAAGAGGTATAAATTTTGAGTCTTTTGGTGTTTTATTCATATGTTCTTATATATTCATTTTCCTTTTACATTAGTTCTAGGAATTAATTCTCAATTTTCATGTGAATATTTTGAGGAAATTTATTGATAAAGAATAATTTCTTGAACTCCTCTAATTCCATTGATTATGATTACTACTTTTACATTATATTCTTAAAAGCATTCCACCATTTTTCCCCAACCCCTTCAAAATTATAAACAAAACAAATGACCTTATTGTTCTTAGAGCATTGGAGAATAGAAAATATATTTTTCTTCCTATAGATCTATTAGTTAGATTTATGTTTATTAAAAGATCCATTGAATGATTGTTTTCATTATTGCATGATGATTAAATATCATGTTGATCCTTTATTGATATGTTTAAAAGATCAATGTGGTTCATGTTATTATTTATAGATTATGATACCTGGGAGGGAATTTTTATGAATCTTTGTGCACCATATCACATCAAAGTTGGTGGTTAATTTGGACAATCACCACATTTTTCTTCACATATATTGTTAACCAATTCCTCCTTGCTTCATCCATTAGTTCAAAATAATTTTTACTGTCTTAAATTAAAAAAATTACTAAGGGAAAACTATGAAATTAGAACAAAAAACACATAAATGATGCACATACCCTATTTTTCAATATCTAGACATCAATGTCGATTGTACATGGTAATTTTATATTATATTTTCTAGACTAAATATATTTAAATACCTCATAATAGTTTATAAATATAATTTGAATTAACCAAAGAATGTTCCCCATGGGTGTCTATCCAGGTGTACTATTTTAGGCACACTCATCCTATTTTAAGTGATTATTGAGTTTATAATCAACTATAATTTTTCATGGTGATTACACCTATGTTCATATATACCACATCCTCATCCACTTTCCGTTTTTTAGATACTTAAGTACTTGATAGTAGAACCACATACTCTCTAATTCAATAAAAAATTGATATGTTATCTTATATTTAGACTTATACCAAGGGGGATAAAAAAGGTATTCTCATTCTCTTAGACTCCTCTAGTTTTAATGCTAAAAAATCATGCCTAATAATATTTAATCGAGATAAATTTTGTTTACACCAATTAAATCATGTTTACATATAATATTAATATTTTTTGTTAGTTTTTCATAACTAAAGACATGTTCCTGATATTTGACTAAGTATGGGAACCCATTAAGGATGAGTTACCATTAATATAGACTAACTAACACCACTAGGTATGAGTTATCGATAAAGTGAAATCACTATTGGACATATCACCAATGACATCAAGTTACCAAAAGGATGAGTAACAGATGGAATCATATTTTTCACAAAGTATGAGTCATCGATGCATCAAGATACCTATGCACTGAGTCACCGATACATAATCCTACAGAAATTTAAATTCATAATTTTTGAAAAGGATGAGACACTGTCACCTTGAGATACTGATAGTTGACCAACCGTTAAGAGGACCTACTTTTAAACTAATCTACCGATCCTGAGTCACTGATATTTGACCTACCGATAGCTTATTTTCCATCCCATGGATTTATAATCAAACTGATCTATAGATCCTTAGTCAGTACTACCTTAATAACTGATAGTTGAGTCACAATCAAGTCGACCTACCGACAGACCGACCTACCAATCCTAACTCACCGTTAATGAACTATCGTTCCTTAGTCACTGCTACTCGACTCACCATTCCATATTGTAGAATACTTTAAGTCTAAGAAATTTGTTCTATGTCCCCATTATTGGCCTACTGATATGAGACACCATCATTCCTTTACCATTTAAATTCAAAATTATTTATAACGGTCATATTTATGAAAATTGGTACCATTTTTTATTTTAATGACTTTGAAAATATTTTATAAGAAACATTTAAAGGATGTCAGAATAAACACTGTAAGAAATTCACTGAATAACGAATGTTTTTTTGTTATGGTGGTGGTTTAAACCGAAGCCTTATTCTTTTTTAGAGGTTTCAAAAAATATCTACTAAATTTGGTTTTAGAGTTGAATACACAATGGTTTCATGAATTTAGTAGCAGTTTCTAGAAACCGTCATAGTAAATACATTTAGCGGTGGTTGGTGTGGTTTTCACGATGGTTTGGTCCGAAAAAATGAAATATTTTTAGCGGTAGTTTTAACTACCACTAAAAAAAGTTTCATTTTTTCTATGGGAAACTCCGCAAAATCCACACCAACCACCGCTAAATGATAACAGAAAATGAGGATCCTTTAGCGGCGGGTTTAACCACTAATAAAAAATATCTATTTTTTGCATGAAAACCACCTCTAAACCATAAACACCACTGCTAAATATAGACCATTTATTTAGAGGAGATTTAAACCGCCTCTTAATATATATTTACAATTAAAATATGTTGTTAATTCTTCCACCCCACTACTCATACCCTGAGAAAAACATGTGCAAAATTCTTATAACACCTAGGATAGGTGGGGTACATATAGAAATCAAAATAAACTTACAATGCACACGCACACACACACACAAATATATATATATATCCAGATACATGCCTATTATATGAGTTCATAATAAGAGTGCCAATTTACATCCAGAATTTTTACAACCAACACTAAATTCATAACACCATAAAATCAATACAAGAGACACAATTTACATCCACCTTTCTTTTGAAGTTGACATTACTACACAATCTCCAATAATCATATGTAATCAGAATGGAAACTGTCTCTACAGATAACTATCCTAGAATTTGGCCAAGTAATCATGCAACATCATCCACAGGGACCCTATAAGAATAAAATGAGGCAACTATATTTTCTATGGTCAGATTCTATACATATAAACTTTTCATATTTTTCTCCATACTTGCATTGTTTCCATATTTTATGAATAAACAGTTAGTATAAAAAAAGTGTAATAAATTTATTCATATTAAAATTTATACCTATAAGAGTTACCCTCTAATATCCCCACAAAGAACTAGAAGTGGAACCTTGCTTCCTCCTTGGAATTCCTATCATTTAATAAAATATAATTAAGTTCAAAACATATATTTCAAAAAACATTATGCAGAAAAAAACTAAAAATGATAACATATGCACAATAATAAAGAAAAAATATGCATAATAATGAAAATGAATAACTGCACAAATGAAGTAAGTGGTTGCTAAATGAATGCATAACTATATATACAATCATTTACCCCTTCAATCATGTTGGTTTCTTGATACATTAATTCATCCACATCATACACCCTTACTAGAGTAATATTTTGAATATCATTATCAAAAAATAAGTCTGCTTCTTGATATTGACGAGATTCAATGTCAAAAGTCAAATCTTCTACTCCATCAATCATATCATACAAATCTCTTTGTTTTACATGAGCAACTAAAATTCCCCCTTCATCCACAACATCATTCACATAATATACCATTTTCTCTTATGATGATAAGATATATGGATCATGAAGTTTATGATCACCAACATACATCAAGTGAGAGAGGTTCACAAAAGTAAATTGCAAGGAATGTTTTTTAACACCTATGATTATATAGATCTATTTTTATTTGAATAAAACAACTGAAAAATGCCCGTGGTAGTTTAATTCAACAATACCAGTCAACGTTACATAGTATCTCACTTAAAAAAATGTAAATATACCACTATTATTTGTTTTTAAACCCTCTTATAGATCAAATTTATGCAATCTAAATCCATTCACGTTGTAAGCGTAAAACTTTCAAACTTGTTTTAGAGGACCTTGAGCAAGAAACATCAAATCTTCTCAAAACTATGCTTGAGTATCATTGTTCATGATCAAAAAAAATAAATATACGTGTCAACCAAATATCCATATTTATTGAAATATTTATGCACTTACATGTTGTATAAACCATTCTACAAGCTCTTTCTTAATAAATTTCATTATATATTTCCCATTTTGTGTTTGGAATCTCATTCAACTCTTTGTTTTTATCCTCAAATCTTCAATAAATGGATCTATAATTTCAATATTCATCAACAAATATCTAATTACTTGTAATAATTCAATTTCTATCAGTGTAACATTTGAGGTCCTCCCAACTGTTGACCAATAACATGATTTTTTTTTGATTTCCAATATATTTGAGATTGAGTTTATGTGTCATCAAAATTTCCAACTCGTTTAAATCCTGTATTAATATCATCCAGGTATCTCGAAGAAAATTTAAGACACTCCTCTTCCAATTAGCCTTCAAAAATAGAGACTTCAGGTTCAGCTTGGTTTCTCGCGTATGATTTCAAATTCCCAAGATATATGTGAAATAAAATATAAAATCTTAATTATGTATTTAATTAAGTTCTAAGAATTGTTTACTTAACTAAAAAACTTATAAATAAAGAACCTATCAATTGGATACATCCATCGATAATGTAAGAGGCCTCCTAAGTTAGCTTCCTCAACCAAATTCATAGTTAAATTCATCATGATAGTAAAAAAAGATGAAGGAAAATTATCTCCATTGCACAAAGTGTCAATACAAATCTGTGCTGAAGGTTGTCAACCTCAAATGGATGTATATATTTCTCACATAAATTATTGAAAAATGTGTTGAATTGGAGTATAACAGCAGTAACCTTTTCAGGTAATAATGTACGCAATTCCAATGGTAGTAACCGTTGTAACAAAATATATGAATCGTGACTTTTCAATATATGTAATCTACGACAATCTAAGTTAACACACCTAGAGATATTACTTAAATACCAATTAGATACCTTCACATGCTTTAAATTTTTAAGGAATGTATATTTATCCCTATTTTTCATTGCAAAAATTGTCAGAGCATACTTTTCATTCTCATATGGATAGAGATCATGTTTTATGTTCATTGATTATAAGTCTTTCTGAGCATTGAGATGATCCTTCAACTTTCCATGTTCATTAAGAAATGGGAAGATCAAATTTTTACAAAAATTCTTTTTAATATGCTGCACATCAAGATTATTCCATAACAAATTAAATTCCCAATATGGAATTTTGAATAATATACTTTTTTCTTCCATTTTTGCATGCCAATTTCACTTGACGATGCAATTTGAATTTGTTTCCCACTATCATTAAAATGATGAAACTTTCCAAACTCTATTTCAACATTTCCAAGTTGTGCCAATATTTTAGAACCGGTTAGAAAATTTGGAGCTGGTCTAAGATGAATAAAATCATTTCATTTTTACCTGTTCATCCAAAATCTATGAGATGCATCGAGAAATATTTTATTCTACATGAAGCACAATTTTTTACTATGAGGTAGCCATTTGGGCTGAAAATAAAAGTTACAAATAGGAAAAACCAAACCCATTTAAGTGTTCCAACATTCTAAATTCCCATGTCCAGGGAAGTCACTAATGGTCCACATTAGCACAACATGCATTTTGAACATTGTTTTAGAAGGATCACCATATGTCTCAACACCGTTGGTCCATAACTCTTTCAATTATTCAATTAATGGATGAAAGTATGCATCAATATCATTTCCAGACATTTTTCCCAAGAATAATCATCAAAATGATAAATATGTTTTTTGAATATGCATCCTCGAAGGCAGATTGTAAGGGATCAAAAGAACTGTCAAATTCTATAACTGGCACTCAAATTCCCAAATGGGTTGAATCCATCGTAGCCAATCTTAATAGAACATTCCTAGAATCAGATGAAATTTTTGTATGAAATGAATAAAATTTCTTCTATGATTTTGAATCTCGTGGATTTCACATTAACCCATCATTGTTATTATCTATAGAAGGACACTACACGTGTTCGACAGTTTTCTATGACATGAATAATATTTTCAATCGAGGCTTTAAAGGAAAGTAACACAAAACATTTCTAGGTGTGTTCCTTTTCTTTTTCTTCATTGTAGTATGTTGATTTATAATTCCAACATCACCCATTGACTACCATATATAAGAAGAACATTTTTTTTTCAATAATGTCTACTTCAATACTCTTTCCAATAAAGCATACAATCATTTTGACACACATGTATTTTTGTATAATTCAGAACAAGCCTATTATTTTTTTTTCATATCATAAAAAGACTCGGGGGTGTTTGGTTCAATAAATGCATCACACAAAAATTCAAATATCATGGAAATTTCCTTATTTGTCATTCCACATAAGCATTTGATATGGTACAACTTTAGCAGAAAATAAAGTTGGGAATATTTTAAAAATCCACTATAAAACTATTGATTTATATCATTAACTAAACCATGAAATTTATTTTTATCTATGAAGTTTTCTCTTACATTAGTCTCCACATAATCAAGAGGAGGATCCAACGATATGTTACAATATCAATATGGTTGTCCTATAGTTTCAAAAACATCACTTCTCACAGTATTATTTATAGCACCCTCAACTGGTTGTTTTGATATGTTTTGATGGTAATGTTGGTGTCTTGAAATTCCTAGTTCATCATTTATAATGTTTTTTATTTCATTTTCCATTGTTGGAAATTTTTGAAGCTCATTCAGTGGATTGAAATCAGTTCTCAACCATTCTGTAACCTTCAATTCTCCATGCCAAATCCAACACAAATATTGAGTAGGGAATTGATTCAATATCAAGTGTTCATAAACTTCATCTCTCTTCAACCATCTTCTAAATTTATATTTTGGACATGGAAATATTATTCTCACTTCAACAGATCAATTAGAAATTGAAAAATCTAAAAACACCTCAAAACCCTTAGCATGCTGAGGTGTGTTCCTCGGTAATGTCATCAAGCTTTTATCCATGTATATCACAATGTTCCAACACAATATTAAAAAAAATTAAAACACATAACTATTACAAAATACGGAAAGATATTCATATATACTAGTTGAAAAAAACAATATATTAAATAAGGTTTTCCTATATAAATACATAAGTTAAATAATGAGGAATTTTAAATAAGATTTTCTATTGTCTTCTTACTACAACCAATTATATAGACTTCCCTTGAGGATTCCATTTAAATATTTTTTGTATTTATAAAATATCCAAAAATTAAATAAAATGTTTCCTAGGTCTAAAATTAAACATCAAAGAAGGTTGTGTTTAACATGTTGATATATAGTTGAAAAAGGATAAAAAAACAAACTCCACCCATGGTAAATGATGGAATGGTTGATAGGTGGAGTATCACATAAAAATGGTCAAATCCAAAAGGACTTTTTCCATGGTGTGAGTAAATTTGAAGGCCTAACAATTAGTTATTCAACAACATATTAGGGTGAAATCCATGTTTAAGAGGTTGATTCAATTATGAACAGTTTTCATGATGTTTTATCTTTAATGGATAAAGGAATATCTAAATCACACTACAAAAAATTTTCATTATGGAATGGTTTGTATTTTTTAAAAGATTAAATTTTGGGGTTAGAGGAAATCACACCATAACCATGGTGTTTTTCTATAAATGATACTTGATGAGAATGTTTCATGTTAAAACCAAATGGTTTCATCCTTAAGGGTTCTTTGGTGGAGTTTTATGAAGTTTCCCTTGGGTTGTTGGTTGTTACATGATTCCCTGGTCATGTTTCAATGTGTTATTATGATGTTATGGGGGTTTTTATATGGTTGATTTTTATGCCATGACCTATTGGTCCATTCTACAAAAAAACCATATATGTGGGTAATTAAGCCATTCCCCCATGGGCTACATAGAATTGGTCATTCAGTCCTATTTTTTTGGAAGGGTTAGACCTATTACTTGAGGGTTGGTTATTAATTATTTAGTTAGGTAGGTTCTTTAAAGTGGTAATTTTTTAGCCCACTCCCCCATTGTTCCCCTATTTTGATCCCCCTTCCCCTTTATTGGAGGTTGATTTGATGTTTTTTCACCATACTAAAGCTATGTAATCTTCTCCACCATCTTCTCTCTTTCTCTTTGTGGTTCTTCCTCTAATTTTGGATGGTTTCATCTATGGATTTAATGAAAATTTCACCAAATAATTTTTTTATTATCTTTTATTCTTGGGTATTTAAGGTATTGCAACTACAGGATTCATAAGGAGGATAAATTATTCTTGTTTCTTATCATTTAAAAAATGGCTTGCCAAAGTATTTTTTTTTGGGAATTCAACCAAATTAGAGTAGAATCGTTGGTCAATTCATGGGGATTTGGGTCAAAGGAGTTCTATAGGAATTATATGATCCTTTAACACATTATTGGTTGATATTTTTATATTGTAATGTTTTTTTGTGATTTTTCAATTGTTATTCCTTATCGGATTAAGTTGAATAATTATTTATAAATTTTTATAATTAACTATTGGAGTCCTGAGGTATGAGAAAGGGGCTCAATAGCATAGTGATTCTTAGTCCGATTTAGGATAGAGATAGTAAACATGATATAGAATGGGGTAAATATAACATCATGTTAGGCATCCACTTTAATACATAGAAATATTCATGCATGAATGTGCATGTATGTGAATGATAGGGGACTAGGTTCAGGGATGTGGGTAGGGATTAGTTGGGCTCAAAGTGCCTCAGGTGGCTGGGGTTTATCCATATAAAATAAATTTGGGTATTTCATGATTGGTCCTTGAATTTTAAAAATTACCAATGGTTATATTAGTAGGGATAATGGATTCATAAACAAATTTATGTGCCTCTATGTTTTCTTTATTGGTGTGATGACTTGTGTTTGGCAAGGGGAGAGCTTTAGTGGGCTAGTTTAGGGGAATCCAAGCTGTTAACCCTTTAGGAATGGACAAGTTAGAATTTTAGATTGGGATTTTTCTAGGAACATCTATAGGAAATGACCTAGAACATAGAAACACCTTAATTAATAGGGGTAGGATATTTTTAAAGAGTCTAATAGATTTTGATAAGTTGTTGGTCTTTGGATGATCATGGGATTAGATGGTATAGGTTATTAACCACTTACTATAATGTTCCTAGAGTAAATTGGTGATAATGAAGTTGATTATTAGGATTCCTAATCCTCATGGTTCCTAAGGGAATCAAATGGAATCTATGTAACTAGTTAGACACCTTAGCTTGTGGTTGGATCCCAGTATTTTTCTAGTGATTGGAGTTAGTGAAGGAATATACTCCAGGATTTCCTTTGAGGGGGTGTATGGACTCCAAGAGGCTTAATGTTTGGTATGGATAGATATGACCTATTATTCATGATTTTATGTTGGGTAAATACTATGTTCCTGGGATTTTATTGAGATCTTGTGTACCTATATTTCATGATCATGATGGTTGTGTGGTTGAGATTGGTCATGGTTGGGATTGGTCATGGTGGAAGAACAAAATACACATATAGGATAAATTTCCACATTCACATATGAATATTGCCATATCTAATGGAATTCCCATAAGGTATATCAAAAACATAGAAGACTCTAATTTAGAAATCATAAGGAACATTGTAACCATCTATAGGAATTTAAAAATATTCCTCAAACCAAAAAAAGGAAACCAAATCACTAACCCAACTCAATTTCACATGTGAACCAACTAAAAAAATCTAACCAAGATTAAAATAATCTAAAAAACACGTAACTACACTTTATAAGCTAAATTGAAATTTTATCAAACTCTTTATATGTACACATATATAGGCTTACTAAATGAAATCCTTTTAAACCCCTTTTTTAATCAAAAATCGTACATTAAAACACCACTATAATCCATAAAAACACACCATAATCATGAGGAAGTCATTTAGAATTTAATATGTAATGATCAAGAATTGAAATATTATTCTGGAAAGGTACTCGATAGAGACACCTACATCAACAGTGTGAGAATGCAATAAAACTCTCATAGAAGGAAAAAAAAGGCTTGAAGAACAATGCACACACCATATAATCTATGAAAATTAAACCAAACATCAGACATATCCCCTTAGGTTCATCTAGGAGAGATCCAAGACATGAAATAAGAAGAAACCAAGGGAGGGAAAAGAGGAGAACATGGAAAACACCTTAAAACTGAGAATAAAATTCCTAATAACCTTGAGGATGCTTCAATGGTGGATCAATAGTAAGGGAGACATGTCAAAACGGAAAGGCACAACGAGGGGCACTAAAGGGGGTGGTAGGGATTCGGGGATTCAGGGGGGGGGGGTTCGGGGGGTTAGGGGTTTCGGGGGAGGGAGAGAGTGTCATCTGTTAAAAAAATTAATGGTTTAGTGGCCGTTTTTTAGAAACTACCGCTAAATTATTTTAAAAAATATAACAGCGGTTCAACAAATCGCCCCTAAAAAACCGGCAAGAAACCACCAGTTAAGTGTAGTGGTAGTACAAGGTATAAGGTACGTGCTCCTTTTCTGCTATAGTGTATAAATATATGACCAGATCAAAATAAATGTATAGATAGAGAAATATATCGAGCTGCTCATGTGCCTGATAAAAAATAAAGAACAAATAACTATAGATACACAAAGAAAAGCTGATGACAACTAAAACTAAAGAACTCATTGGATTAACATTATAAGAAAGTAGAAGAGATCATCTTCCTAATATTGAATCTCACTGGATATAAAAAATATAAGCTCTCACAACACTCTATTTTTTTGTTTGTTTCTAGAAGTTGACTAAAGCTTTGTTTCAACACATCTTTCAAGAGCCACAAGATGCATTGCAAACCACTAAGAGCATTATAACTCTATTATCTTTAATTTATACTCTATTTGTGAAATGTTTTACCTTCTGAGTATTGTGTGTTTCTCTTTCTAATAAACACACACTTAATACTATGAAAAATTGGAAGATACATAGATATCTTCACAAACCATCTATTTTACATCAGACTATCCACAAATAACCACAGAAGAGGTCTCTGTGTGAACTGTTTTTTTTCACTCCCATGAAAACTGTAGAAGAGGTCTTGTGAACCTGGATAGTTATGTATACTACTATTTACCCAGATCTAGGGCGTGGATCAAAATTTATTTATAAAAACTGCTTGGTTGGAGGTGATCACTAAGTGGAGAAGACTAAGAGTCAGCTTGTGACTGAACCTCTTGTTTTAATTCTGCTATGCCTTTCAAAGTTCTATTTTCACAACATTATCTTTTCAAAAAAGAAAACATTTATTTCACTATGATAATTAATATGAGATAGTGTTTGTATTAGAATTAGATTTAGTATCTTGATTTAAAAATTTAAAATAATAACTCAAATTATTTTAACTGATAACTTACCACTCTTTTATAAGTCTTTCAAAACATTGAAGATTTTATAAATCTGCTACTTTGGTTAACTGGACTGGTTTTCTCTTTCAAATAGGGGAACTTTTAAGTAAAAAATTTTTGATAGAAATTTTTCTAGGAACTCAATTTACCCCCTATTGAGTGTCCCACTCCAACCAACATTTGGTATTAGAGGTTTAAAAGATTTTTCAAATTTGTTTTCAATTGTGATTTTAGTTTTGATTTTAAAGATCCCAAAATTTCTATCAATTCAAAATTTGTATCTCTTTAAAATTTGTTTTAAATGGAAAATATAAAAGAAGGTTATACTACTAATATACATCCATATTTTAATGGCACAAATTATACTCAGTGGAAACTAAAAATGAAAATTCATTTATAAATAATGGGCTTTTGAAATCTAGTCTGCAATAGTTTATGTATATAAGATTCCTTCTACTACTAGAATCACTTGGGATGATGAAACTAATGCAAACTATAATAATAATTTCAAATCTATTAATTCATTACACTGTAATATAGGTGATCAAGAACTCAATAGGATTTCTACATGTGAAACAGCTTTGTAGATTTTGGATACTATAGCTGTTTCACATGAAGGAAAAACTAATGTTAAAGAAATGATGCTTAATACATATACTATTAAATATGATAACTTTAAAATGAGTATTAATGAAACTATCTCTAAAATCTATCTCAGGTTCAATGAAATTTTCAATACAATGAGTACTCTGGGAAAGCCTGTTGATGTTAAGGAACAAATAATGAGGCTTCTTAGATGTTTACTAGAAAAGTAGAGAGTAAACTATGTATCAATAAGAGAATCTTATGATATCAGTAAGTTTCCAACCAAAGAGATGATTGGAAAGCTGATGATGTATGAGGAAGAACTGGAAGTTAATAGAGAATAATATAACGAACCTAAAAAAATTTAGTGTCTTTCAAAACCACTACATCCAAACAAAAGAAGAAAATTCAAGTTCCTGTTGAAAGTTCCAACAGTGAAGATGCATCTAGTGAAAATCATGAAGAACTGGATCAACCAGCTAGGAGATTTATTAAGTTTTATATAAATAACGAGTTCTTTAGAAAGCCTATATATGATGGTAAATATGATAATGAAGTAACTGGAAAAAAATTGGAAAAGGATTGATAATACCAGTGAGATCATCTATGATGAATGTAAAATAAGAGTAAATGTGAAAGCTAGATGTACCAAACTAAAGTATAAGAAGAAGTATGAGGACAAAGATAAAAAGTAAAATAAGGTAATGAAGGCTACCTAGATTTCTTTTGAGGATAGCTCTAGTGACTCTGAATCATCTCATGATGAAGAGGCTGATAAAGCCAACATGTGTTTTATGAAAAACATATCTGAGGTAACCTTAGCATCTCAGGAACATAATTTTTATTATTATGGAGATTAATATGAATATGATAATTCTAAAAATATGACTAATGAATAAATATTTTAATATTGTAAAATTTTGGAGAAAACTTTCAACGAGCTGAAGGAAAAATACAAATCTCTCAATAAACAACATGCTCTTTCTACTATTGTTAAAGATGAACTTCCTATAGAAAAGGAAAAAATACTTAACTGCTCAATTAAAACACCAAACATAAACTTTTTAATGAGAAACTAAATAATTATTTACAATGATTTATAAATGGTAAAGATACTATAGTTCAAATTCTTGGAAAACAAGTTTGTTTAAAATATACTACTGGTATTGGTTATCAATATGGGAAAATAAGTTTTTGTTAAAACTAACTTTGTATCCAAATATATAAAACCATGTTTAATGCCTAGTTCTAGAAAATTTTCGGCAATTTTTAGTATTGGAACATCATTTACTACTTGTAGTTATTCTCGATCTAATATATCCTATTTTTCAAAAACATTAAAAGCTGCTTATAGGAAACCCATAAAGAAGATGCAGGTTTCTAAAGCTTTTATTACTGATGTTACTAGACCCAAAAAAATCTAGGTACCAAAGTACTTTTTTATTTAAATTATTTTTGTAGGAATTATGTTTGAAGATATCCTGTAAAAGATTATTGTACCTGGACAATTGATGTTCAAGACACAAGATAGGGGAAAAATCTAGCTTCAATAACATCATAAATATTGATGGCAGACATGTCACCTCTGGTGATAATGAAAAATGGAAAATTATTGGCATTAGCCAAATCAGTAACATTAACTTAGTTTTAATTTTTAAAGTTCCTGATGTCGATAGTATTATGTATAATATTCTTAGTATTTAAAAATTATGTGATGATGAATTTCATGTTAAATTGGAAAAGGATGCTTGTATTGTTTTTAATTATAACAATTATTTAGTTTTTAATACTTTTAGAAATGAAAATTTATTTTTTGTAAATCGGGATTCTTTAGTCTCACAACATTATTCTTGATTATGTTACTTTTAGAATGATTCCTGGCTCTGGCATAGGAGAATAAGACATTATAACTTTCATTCTCTTAGAAAGATTACTAGAAAAGGACTGGTTAAGGATCTTCCTAAGCTTGAGTTTTGAAATGATAAAGTCTATAATCCTTGCTAAAAATAGAAACAACACATAATATTTTTCAAATCAAAGAAATATGTTATTAATTCTCAACCACTGGGGTTACTTCATATGGATTTGTTTGGACCTTCTAGAGTTTGAAGTTCAAATGGGAAGCACTATGTCTATATTCTAATATATAAATTTTCTAGGTTTACATGGACATTCTTTTTATCTCACAAAACTGGTGATTTCTCCTATTTCATAATTTATGCTAGGATAGTAGAAACCATATGTGGGATTTGAATCAAAACATTAAGAAATGATCATGGTCATGAGTTTGAAAATAAAGAGTTCGAATATTTTTACTCACAAAATGGCTATAGTCATAACTTCTCTACATTAGAAAACCCTAGTAGAATGGAGTTATAGAAAGGATAAATATAACCTTACAAAAAATATCCTAGACTAAGCTTAATGAATATGATATACCTATTTATTTTTTGGAAGAAGATATGAATATAACTTGATATATAATCAATTTAGTTTTAATAAGTCCTATCACAATGAAAACCCCCTACGAGTTGTGGAATAATAGAAAACTTAATGTTAATTACTTCAATGTTTTTGGTTTCAATGTCTTTATTCTCAATATAAAAGACAATCTTGAAAATTATTCCTCCAAGAGGGATGGAGGGATTTTTCTAGGTTATTAAATATTTATTAAATCCTATGAAGTATTTAATAAGTGATCCAAGTGTGAGGAAGAGTTTGTACATGTCAAGTTTGATGAAACAAATCCACATGAATCCAAAACCTCCCTAGAAAATATCTAGGATAATCTATCTAGTCAAGACATAAATCTTAAACCTTCTAATTTGATTGTTAAACAAGAAGTCAAATCCAGTTCTATAAACTCTCCTGATTCTAACCAAAGGGAACTCAAACCTATAGATGAACCTGAAATAACCAGACCTTCTTTCTCTAGATCCGTTAAAACTCTTAAGAACCATCCTTTTGATTTTCTAGTTTCATAATTAGACAAATGAACATAGACTAGAGATTATCTAAGAAACCAGGTTGAACATCAAGTCTTTTCTCACAAAATAAACCTGAGAACTTCACTAATGAAATCAATGATGAATAATTGATGATGGATATACAAGAAGAGTTAAACCAGTTTGAAAGAAACAATGTTTAGAAACTTGTTGATAGACCCAAAGACAACTTGAAAATAGAATCTTAGTGGGTGTTCATAAATAAAGTAGATAAGATGATACTATAGTAAGAAATAAAGATAGACTAGCAACACAAGGTTATAGTCAATTAAAAGGAATAAACTATAAAGAAACCATTTCACTTTTTTCCATACCTGAAACCATTCAAATATTTATAGCTTATGTAGCACATGTAAATTTCAAAGTTTATTCAATGGAAGTAAAATGTTCATTCCTAAATGGTTATATAGTTGAAGATGTTTTTTTGAACATCCCCCAGTTTTACAAATCATAATTTTCTAAATCACGTTTTTAAATTAATAAAATACTTGTACGTTTTAAAACCAGCTTCAAGAGCTTCGTATGATAGGCTCAACACTTTTCTTATATCTAAAAGTTTTACTGAAGGGATTGTGATCCTACACTTTTCATAAAAATAATATCTAAATATGTTTTAGTTGTTCAAATATATATTGATGATATTATTTTTGGACCTTCAAAAAATTATTCATGTATTGATTTTTCAAAAATGATAAAAAATGAGTTTGAAATGAGTTTAATGGGTGAAATCAAATTCTTTCTTGGATTTCAAAATTATCAAAATAAAAAAGTTTATTTTAAACAAAAAATAAATGTACTAAAGATCTTTTAAAATGTTTTAACTTGGGCATCACTAAAATTAGTGATACTTCTATGATTACCACCTATAAATTGGATCTTGAGGAAGATGGAAAATTAGTAGATCAAAATAATAATAGAGGTATGATTGGACATATTCTCTACTTAACTACCAGATGACTTGATATTATGTTTACTGTGTGTATGTGATTTCATTTTCAAGTAAATCCTAAAGATTCATATTTACTTTCTGTTAAAAGAATTTTCAAATACCTGACATATACAATTAACTTAGTATTTTTCTATCTCAGAGGAGAAACATTTGACTTAGTTAGTTAATATGATGCTGATTTTTGGGGTTTCAAGTAAGATATAAAAAGGACATCTGGAACATGTCACTTTTTGGGAAAGTCACTAGTTTCATGGTGTAATAAAAAGAAAATTTATGTTGCATTATCTACCGCCAAAGCTAAATCCATAGATATTGGTAGTTGTTGTGTTAAAAATTTGTGGATGAAACACACATTACTAGAAAATGATTATCAATTTAGAAATGTCCATATAAACAATGATAAAACATGATCTATGAACATTTATATAAATCTAGATTCTCATTCAAGGAAAAAACATATTGATGTAAGACATCAGTTTTTTTGAGATCATTATCAAAAAGGGGATATAATTCATGATTTCAATAGGACTAAACATTAAGTTACTGATATTTATATTAAAACATTAAATTATAAAAGAATGAGATACATCAAAACATGCATTAGGGATGATCAATTTTGAGTGACTTACTGTTGGGTGTCTCACCATTGATGACTCACCATTGTGACTCATCGTTGATGACTCACCAATGATGAATCACCATTGATGACCCCACATCGATGAATCGCCATTGATGTTTCACCATTGATGTCTCACTATTGATGAACCAATGTAGTGAATCACCGTTGATGACTCACCATTGATGACTCACCATTAATGAGTCACCATTGATGACTCACCGTTGATGACACACCATTGATGACTCATGGTTGATGACTCATGGTTGATGACTCACCGTTGATGTCTCACCGTTGATGTCTCAACATTAATGTCTCACCATTGATGTCTCATCATTGATGTCTCACCTTTGATGTCTCACTGTGGTGACTCACTATTGATGACTCACTTTTTATTAGTCACCATTGATGACTCACCATTGATGAATCAACAATAGGACTCACTGTTGTGTCACACCGTTCATTACATTGTTATTTTTATCTATAGAAGTTAAAACGTCACTATTTTATTTGTTTCATTTTATTTTAATACAAATTTATTGAATTATGTTTTTTAAATCCCTAAATGATACAACTAAAATTGATCCAAATCAATTTCTCACTCTCACACTCCGGTTGTCGCATTCTTCTCTCCCGAACTACTACTATTATCCTTTGAACCGAAGCCTTCAAATCTCACCATTGGCTTGAGTTATGCGTGTCTATCAGAAGTATGTAGATGAGTCACATCCTTCTAAGAAGTGAAAAGGTGAATCTAGTAAACCTAAACTAAAACCTATCCATCATAAACATGTAATCCAAATCATCACTCTGAAAACGTATGTTTATTCCGAATGGTTATTTCTTAGTAAATCTCTTATTGAATGTGATGTAAGAAAAATGGTAGTTGGAGTGGTTCTCCAACAACAAGAGACCATCTTATCCCAATCTTGTCCATATTTTTATTTATATTTTGAGTTTATTCTAAAAGGAACAAAAGAATTTTGGATTAATTTTGGGATAAATGGTGAAAGATTTGCCTTTTCTTCAAAATAGTGGTCTGAAAGCTTGAAAGTACCTCATGAAGGATTTTTAATGATTTCCAAGGTAGTTAAACTCCTCTTAGTGATATTTTGTATTTTTAGAAATCACTAATAGAGCTTTCTAGAGATATATCTCCTAGAATACCATTAACAATAGAGCTTAATGGTGAATACATGTTATTGTTTATATTTATTTAGCACTAGTTATGTCCAAGAAAATGGTATTTTTCCACTCTCAAATACCAGGATGTATATTTGTTTTATCTGATGAAGGAATAACACATGATTAACTTATATAGGTATCTAATGGTGAATATGAATGAAATTATGAAACCCCAATCCATTTCAAATTCCTCATTTTTTCAAAAGTTTATTTTTGCAATATTGAAAGCTAATCGTCTGGTGAATGAGGATGAAGAATCAGTAACTGATTGTGATGGGTTTTGTATCACAAAGGCCATTTGTAAGAGGATGAAGATAAATTTTAATTTGTGGAAGAAATACTGGGTTAAAGATAATGATAAGAATTATGAGGTATTCAATATTGTTGAGAACCCCTCAAGGCCAGGTGACATGGTTGATCTTGGTCTAGGACCAAATGAAGTTGGGGAGTATTATGATGAAGAAGAAAAAGAGTCTCAAGAAAATCAAGGAGGATAATCTCTTATTTATGATAGAGGGGACCCATATATTGAAGGAAGTCCAGAAATAATGACCTATAGACTTGATATCCCTTCTAAGCCTCTTCCTACAAAAGAACCTCTACTTCCAGAAGATGATGATGAAGAGACTAAAGAATAAAAAAATGTTGAATATTTTAGTAAAAGTTTTAGTGAAGAAAATGAAGATTCTAATGGTGAAAATGAGGAAAGTAACAATGAGGAAGAAGAAGAGGATAATGGCGATGAAGAGGAAGAATATGAAGATAAAGGAGAAGAATCTAGTGAAGAAAATGAAAATGATGAAAATGATGAACAAGAAGAAGGAAGTGGGAAACATGATAGTGGATTAAAATATCTTGATTATGATCAAGGTACTGTTATAGAACCTACTGATCTTTTTCTAGATTCGTTTGAGACTGAAAATTAAAATAATAATGCTTTAGTGGAACATGAATCAGTTTTTTTAATCCCATTAAGCTCTTGAGTCTGTTGTGGTTGAGGAAAGAGCTCTAGATGTTCATATGCGTGATGAAGTTCATGTTGAAGAAGATGTTCCAATAGCTCTAGTTCATGAAAAGGTTTATTATAGAAATAAAGTATCTGTTGAGGAGGAGAAACATAAAAAAGGTTAAGAGTTTATACTCTCATTCATTATGATGTGACATATATGGAATGGAAAAAATACCATGGGTATGTCACTCTTAGTTTAGACTATCCGAATTCAGATATTTAGGAATTTGACCCTAAGGGATCATTGGTAGAATAGGTGGATCATTATCAAATTTTTCTAGTCAGAACAACTCTCAAAATATAAAAATCTATTGCAGTAGCACATTTTACGATTTCTACTCCACCTATTGCACCAGTACCTGTAGACTATGTGACTCATAATGATTTCAAAATGTTTAAGGAAGAGTTATTCTTAGTATTTTGATCTTTCATTCCACATAAAATTTCTCATGTTGAAAGTCTTAGTGAATCTAATGTAGCTATGAATTTAGAGAAGGTTGTTTCTCAAATTCAACCTCAGATGATTTTAATGCTTAAAATAATTATAAAGGAAAATATGAAGTTATGTAATGAATTGGTTTCTCTTTTTTCTACAATTAATAATTTTACCAATGAATACAGAGATTCACTGGAAACGTTTCTAAAAACCCTTGGAGATCCTTATTTTGAGTCTTATGAAGATGATTCTCTACCCCCAAATCTTGATCTAGCTAATTTAAGTTCAATTGTCAAAGATTCCGTTAACAATTCTTGAACATATGCTGCTCCTGTTTCTCAAACTCTTGATATTTATTTGATTAGAAATTTGGTAAGAGAGGATCTACATACCACGATGGGTGGCACAGATTACGAGATCTTTTTAGAAATTCTAAAAAATTGTGACCATATACATTATATGGAAAGGTTTTTCATGAAAAGAGCTACTTATAATCCATATGAGATTAAAAATAAAGTAGACTACTACTTTTAAATAATCTATACTAACCATCAGTTGGATTGTCATTTCAAGTATTTGGTTGAGAATTTTTGGCTACCTTCTATCACACAAGCCTTCAAGAAACAAGTGAAACAACTCAAAGAGCATACACGTACTATTAAATTTTTTATGGAGAATATAGATGATTTTAAAATGGTTATAGAGAAATATGGGTAGATAATAATGAAGTTTATAAACCTTTTGAAGACTTAACAACATCATCAGAGTACTACTATTGTAGCACCATAGGCATTACTTATTCGACTAGTGACTGATAATTTTCTTTTAGGCTCAATATATTGGTCAGTTGATCCCCAGTTTAGAGTTTCTATGACTAGAAATCATTTTATACTCTTACTACAACCATTAAACTATTTCCCATGTATGCAACATAGGATCTTAGACATCAAAGACCTATGATTTATAGGGAACTTTCATCTCCTACATATTTTTCTCTGAATATTATACCTTCAGAATCCTCTGGAGTCCATTGCAATTAGTTGTATACTTCTTCTCCATTTAAAGATCATGTTCCTCCATCTTCTTATTTTTATAAGGTCTAGGAACCCATGGATCTTTCATTGTAGAAAAATTTATTGGGATGATATTTGATAGGGATGTAATATTGTATTTTTCTCATCTATTATACTATCCTTATACCATGAAATGAATTATCTATTTTTCTCTTTATCATCTAATTTATTTTTTATCCTTTTTGATAATCTTAAAAGGGGAAAAAATATGAGAAGGAATTTTTTTGGTATTTAATTTGTGTATGTTTGTTTTCATAATTTAATCTCACATGATCAGTATAATCTATTAAGCCTAAATTTTTTTAGTTTTTTCTTTAATTATTTTGTATGGATTGTTAATTCCATGATTTCTAATCCTCAAAATGATGGTTATTTTTAGAATCCTATAATTTTAATGCTCACAAATCATTCATAATCATATTTAATCAAGTTAAATTATTTTTACACCCATTTAATCATGTTTATATATAAG
Source organism: Viscum album (assembly GCA_963277665.1). Taxonomy (NCBI): domain Eukaryota; kingdom Viridiplantae; phylum Streptophyta; class Magnoliopsida; order Santalales; family Viscaceae; genus Viscum; species Viscum album. The sequence continues at coordinate 169,252,728 of OY728148.1, forward strand.
TTTAATCTTTTATATCAGTATTTATTAACATAAGACATGTTTCCAATATTTGAAAAATTATGGGAACCCGTTAATTTTAAGTAATTATTGATATGAACTCACTGAAACCACTAAGTATGAGTCACTAATAAGGTGAAATAACTATTGAGATATCATTATTGGAATTGAGTTACCGATAGGATGAGATACCAATGGAATTAGAATTTTTTCAAAGTATGAGTCACCGATGCATGAAGCTACCGATGCAGTGATTCACTGATACATCAACCTACCGACAGATCCACTCATAATTTTTGAAAAGGACGAGAAATCATTATATTGAGCTATCAATAGTTGTCCTACCTTCAAGCGGACCTAATGTTAGACTGATCTACCGATCCTAAGTCATGACTACCTGACTTTCCAATAGTTGAGTTATCATCAAGAGGATCTATCATCATATTGATCCATCGATCCTGAGTCACCAATACCTAACCTACTGATAGGTGAGTCACTATAATGCTAACCTACCGAAAGACCAACCTACCAATACTCACTCACCGTTCCTGAGCTACTGTTCCTGAGTAACTACTACTCGACTCACCATTCCATATTAGAGAATTCTCTAAGTCTGAGACGTCGGTTCTATGTCACCGTTCTTTACCTACCGATCTGAGACACCTCCATTCATTCCATTTATATTTAAATTCAAAATTATTTCTTACACTCATATTTATAAAAGATAGTACCATTATTTATTTTAATGACTTTGTCTATATTTTATAGAAAACATTTAATGGATGCTAGAATACAGTATGAGGTTGGAGTCACCTGATCCTTGTCAGCTGTAGTGTATAAATCTATGACCAGATCAAAATAAATTTATGGTCAGGGAAATATACCAAGTTACATGTGTGAATGAGAAAAACTCAGGAACTATAAACTTTAGATATACGAAGAAAAGATGTTGAGAACAAAAACCAAATAACTTCTTACAGAAACATAATAATAAGAAAGAAGAGATCATATTCCAAATCATAAACCTCACTGGATACAGATATGAGAAGACCCCATGACACTATTTTTTGCTTTTTCTTTCTATAAGTCGACTAAAATGGATTTTAAATACATCTTTCGAGAGTCACAAGCTACATAGAAAATTACACAGATCCTTATAACCCTATTATCTTTAACTTATGATCTGTTTGTGAAATGATTTACCTTTAAAGTAGAAACACAAACTTAATCTAATACAAAATGGGAAGATACATAGATATCATCAAAAACCATCTATTTCACATCACATGACCCACATATAATAGTGAAAGGGGTCCCTGTGTGGATCATTTGTTTTTTCACTCTGAAGAAAAATGTGGAAGAGGTCTTGTGAACCTAGAAAGTTATGTATAATATTTTTTACCCTAATACATGGCGTGGATCAAAATTTAATTATATAAAATTCTTGGTGGTAGGTGATCACCAAGTAGAGAGGACTAAGTATTATCTTGAGAATGAACCTATTGTTTTAATTCTTTTTTGTCGTTCAATATTCTATTTTCACTGCTTTATCTTTTCACACAAGAAAATATTTCTTTCACTATGATAATTAATCTTAGATAGTATTTTTTACAATTTTATTTAGTATATTGATTTAAAAAGTTAAAATAATAACTCAAATTATTTTAACTGAGAACTAATAACTCTTTGAGAAGTCTTTCAAAATATCAAAACATTTATAAATATACCACATTAGTTAACTGGGATAATTCTGTATTTTAAATTGGGAAGATTTTAAATAAAAAATTTTAGACATAAATTTTTTAAAGATACTCAGTTCACACCCCCTCTTGAGTGTCCTACTCAGACTAACACTTTCTAATACCCAAAATCTACTAAAGTAATCCCAACAAATAACTAAATGAGGCTCTGATACCAAGTGAGGTGACCTGAGTGGATATACACACTCAATTAATTATTTTAGATAAAGAAATTCTTTCATCTTAAAAATAGTCATAGAATCTGTAGAACCAAAGGTTTATTAGATTTGGATCTTAGCTACATAAATAAATTACTTTTCGAAAATTTTCGAACATTTCTCCATAATTGTATAACTATAAACCCGATTTTTGAAATCTCATATAAAATACTAATATTCATAACTATAGGAATCGAAACATAATAAATATGTTATATCAGATGTTCAGTAAGGGGAATATAGAGATAATTAATGATGATCTTTAGTGAGAAAAATATAGGCATGTTGATATGATAGAATAATCGAGATCTATGAACATGACATTAGGAAAATATACTGAGTTAAAACATGGATAATAAGACAAGATCCATCTTAATATATGTAAGTTTAATAATATAACAATTTGGTAAAAATATAAGATTAGGTATCATATAATAGTGGGTCGGGCATCATAAGTTGTTCCCCTTAGTGGATTAGGCACCATTAAATGTTTCTCTTGGTGGACCAAGCTTTACTAACTGTTTTCCTTGGTGGATTAAGCATTACAACTGATTAATCATTATCCCATGATATTTCATATTGTACACAATTCATTGGATTTATATAAAGTTACAAAAAATCCAAAAAAGGAAACACCATACATATGTGTGTCATAAGATCAAAAAAACATTCATTTTTTACCATCACATAATTATCCTTCATAAAATTATGGGGTTTCATGAAAACATTAGTAAAAAATTTCATAATGAACCCAAAGAACGAAATATATTGGTTTCATAAGTACACATACCTTAGTAAGATTCATGAAACATTAAAGGATGTTGACATAGATGAAAAATTCCTTCTATTAAATAATTAAAAACTACTCATAGAATGAAGCAGAAATACTTATTTGGTTTTTAATTTCTATTAAGGAAACGATTAAAAAATAATCGAATAAAATTTTTATTGAAAAATCATAAAAACAAAGATAATAAGTTTTATAAAAAGATAATATGAATTCATTAGAAAATTATGTTAGTATTTAAAATGTTTAAAGGGAATATTACTTCAACATTTTCTAAAAAATTTCAATCTTTGTAGAAAATCTGAGCGCTGAAATCATTAAAATAAGATTCCATTTGAAAAGAGAGTCATGTTTTTTTAAAAAAGACCTTAATAAATCATATAATTATATACCAGAATATTCATAAAACAAATAAATAATATGAACTTTATAACTTCCCATATGGATTATTATTCTTAATATATATTTACATGAAAATGATATTGGAAGGAAACCTTATGGTATTAGAAAACCTTGACCCAACATCCCATAAATGATTGACTTTGGGATGGATCTATAATATTTTTTATTATCATTATAATCATAATAACAAGATATCCATGGGTATTACATACATGATATAAAATATAATACCTGGTGTATGTGGACTAAGTCTTAAAGAATGACGATTGAGATGAGAAACCCCTTACTTTTATTCCCAAATTCCATGATAATTCTTGAATAATTTGTATAATAAAAATAAATATAAAACAATATTATTTGATAACCCTATTAATTGATTTAAAATTTTATAAAATTAATTTATATTCATTTATTACATGTACAATAATTAATTACAGTTTATTTTCATCCTTAGATATTATTAGTTTCATTTTTTCTTAGTAATAGTTTCATAAAATTAGTGTCATTTATTTTTTATAAAATAAAATTTTACCATTAAAATATAATTATAGGTACATTAATATATGTTTTACAATTATTTATTATGTTTTAATTTCATTCCAAAGTATTTATAGTAACAATTTTTGAAAATTGAATCACTGACATGCTTGTTTTTAGAAATTTTGGACAAACAAAGTTGATTTATTATTAATGAGTTAAAAATTTATATAAAAACTATATAAACTTAATAGATAATTATATGAACATTATTTTATATTAATACCATAACTTATGTTTTCATATCCATCCATGATAGATATTTAAAATGTTGTTTATGTAGGGTGTCAAATTGACCCAAACAAGAACAAACAATAATCTTAGGGAGAGTATGGTTAAAAAAGTTACTCTTTTGAATGATATTCTTATCAAAAAAGTATAATTATGCTATATAGAAATTATTAATTTTATTATCCATATTTAAATATATTCAGATACATAAGAGAATAATATAGTGAATAATAAAATATTGCACTTTCATAGAGGCATTATTCCACACGTACGCTTGAGGGAAACATTTATTTTCCATAGAATGGGAGAAAGGTAGGTAGAAGTTTATAATTTAAGAATATTAGTAATGTTATAAATAATATATTAATTTATTAAATACCCATTTTTAACCATATATAAAAGGAATAAAAGAAAAATCAAGTGCATCGTTCAAGGAGGTGATAGTTTATAGGAACACATGGTGATATTTTTAGTTTTCTATGTAAATAAAAAATGGTAGTTAATGACTATTCCATCATCATAATAAAATTTTATTATATTAATAAGTAATTATTACATTATAATATAATTTATAAAATAGATATTAATTATGAGGAAGAATAATTAAAATAACAGAATTGGAAAAGAGTTAATTAAAAATATTTACATTCCTCTTTGAAAAATTCATTTTCTAAAAAGAATTAATCCATTTAAGGGTGTTAGTTTGTGAAGAAAAAACCATTAGGAAGTAGTTAGGAATGTTGAGGTGGTATTTTTTCAGTTTAGGTTTAAATACATGTCTTTGGTTGTGACAATAAGTGGGGTGGTGAAGGATTATTTTACAAGTGGTGGGAGTGGTATTTTTGTAACATATAAAAGGTAAAATCACTATTCAAGAGTAAAATGGATCCAATAATGGTAAATAATAGAATAGTTAAAGGATAATGTTCATTAATAACTCAAGATTTCATTTTAATACATGTTTTAAATATTTTTCTTCTTTTTTTCCCAGACATTTTTCTATTTTAATTTTTTTTGTTTTTCCCATGGTAGTGAATTTTAACATAATTAATTTAATTTTAATGTATAAAAATAATATAGATCTTATTATATAATATGTATATTATTATGAAAAATATTAAATCTATTTTATCAAATAAAATTTCTATATTTAATGAAATTAATTTTAACATGAGTGCATGTAATAGAAAAAACCCATTATGAAAAAGGGTTTTTATGCACAAAATTTATGCTTAGGACTAAATTATAAATTTTTCTAATTTAAATTAAATTAATTGTTTTATTATTAACAAATTTAGATTTATGTGGATTTAAAATAAATGCAAAACCTAATTTCACCTTGTGAAATATTAATTAAAATATAAAAACTAAAAATAGTTTTTTAGGAACAAATATGGATCATTTCCTAAAACCATAAACATAGTTTTTCTAAATTTAACATAATGTTCTTAAATACACAATTTAAATACATAAATAATTTATTTATTATAAAAAATAAATACTTTTTTAAGTTATAATTACTAATTTATATAGGCATAAACACTATTGTTATGTTAAAAATTACATTTTCACTATTCATTTAAAATTAAATTATTTTTTGAAAAATGAAAAAAAATCAAAGGATAATTTAGATATATGGAATTAAAAATTAAATTAATATTATCAAATTCATTTTATAAATTAGGTATGATTCAATCTTAATATAAAAATGAATATGTGGAAACCAAAATTATTTTTAAGAATAAGAAATGACATGTATATTAATAAACCCTTTCATATAGTTTTTAAGGAGTTTAATTCTATTTATAGCTTATAATATAATGGATAGAATATATTAGTGGTATTGAATAATTTTATTATATTAAATTACCTTTTTTTATTTTAGTATGTTGTTTCATGTAAGACAATCTAACCATCATGATATTTATTTTAATAAAGAATGTTGATTGTAATCATGGGTTGTTACAAGTTATAAGACAATACAAGTATAGAAAATATAATATTAAAATAATTTTAAAGTAGAAAAAATGGGAGAAACACTGTAAGGGTACTAGGGATAGGGAAAACCTATAAATATGTCACTAAATAGGGTTTATCGCTAAGTTAGTGTAATGTCTAGTAACATGTCCTTGGCTAGTGGAAGGGGTGACACATACATAAATCACTAGAATAAGAATTAAAAAGGGATCCCATCCCATATATGTTCACTTACCCAAGTACCTATGTCTCCAATGAGGTTTGACTAAATTATAAACCATAAATAATAGCATAAAATATTTCTAATTGATTATATAATAACTATAATAATATAAAATCAATGAAAAAATAATTACATAATCAAAACAGATGTAAAAAGTCCTTAATATTGAATTTGAACAAAAAATAATTGAATACACATTGCATGTAATTAATGGTATAAATTTTTTTCTTGAAATAAATGACCTAGCCATAAAATGAAAACTTAAAAAATTATTAATTATTAAAATAGTTTATAACCAATTTCATATCATTAGAAAATATTCCAAAAATATTTATTCGATCATAACACACCATTTTATATCAATCACACCACTTAAAAATCCCAAAAAGTCCCCTAAAATGAATTTAGAGATCTAAATTCCAATTTAATCCCCATTTTTTTTATAAAGGACATTAATAAATATTATTATATATAATGTGTGTGTAATTAACAAAAACATAGTTTTAAAATATTTGAAAATTTAGAAAAAAATATGAATTGAAATGAAAATCAGTTGAAACTTGAATTATCTTTCAATTACTTATTATATATATTTAACACCATTATTAGCTATCCAAAATATTAACTTAAAACATAAAAAATTAGGGTTATTTAATTAAATATAAAATGTGAGGGGAAAATTACATAAAATTGAAGGCGGAAGATCGAAAGCTTCGAAAGTGGGATTAAGGGAACCTATATTAGAGATATGAAACACTATTCCCAATAAAAACACCAAAATAATTAAATATTGGAACCCAAGGGATCGTCCTTTTGTATATGTAGTAATGGGAATATGGAGAATGAATAAGTGTGGATGAATAGAGGGAATCAGAGTCTTTACCTTAGATACTTGACCATAAATGATAAGGGAATCAACTCAAATCGCTAGTAGATGAGGAAGAACCTCAGGGTATTGAGAATTCACTTTGGGTGGTTTGTCACACAAGAAATGAGGGAGGGTGTGGGGATGGGGAGGATGTGATTTAAGATAAAAATAATGGGATGGGTAATCATTTTTATAAATGTCTAAAATTTTGATCCCTGGATGAATTACATGGTTTGGCCTCAGGGTCGGCCAAAACTTACGCCAACCATGAGAGCCTTATTGGAGGGCCTAGATCACAATTCATTGTTAGACTAACCATATTGAGACCGAAGCTTAACATAAATGGATATTACATCAATTTAGATTAATATTAAGCACATTAAAAAAAATATTCCCAATGATTGTAATAGTTTAGTGTCTTTGGAAACATAGAAATATAATATTCTAACCTAGTGAAATATGTTCTACAAACCCCTTAAAGATTTTCCGCTCATTACTCCTACTTAAAACCATTATTCATAACCTAGGGAAAGGAAACATAAGAAATGGGTGAAATCAGATCCTCCCAAGGGTAAACAAGAGAGATATGTAATTATAACATGAGAATAAGGGTCTAAGAACAAGATCTTAATGTTAGAAGATCATAATATACATATCCAAGATAATAATTAGGAGTAATGGAATAAATATTGCAAGTTCATGAGACATGAATCATAAGGGTGATAAATCATCATAAATCAATCATAAAACATACACTCATTTCATATATGTGTGAAAACATTATAACTATAGAAAACTATTTCATGTGTCTAGTTTAACTACTGTAACCACCAACATAGTGGATTAAGACATACATGTTTTCTATTGTGGATCAGGATAAACCTATTTCCAATAGTGGACCAGGACACAACTGCTTCCCATAGTGTATCAGGATACACATGTTTACCATTTTGGATCAGGACACACCTATTTCCCATTTTGGATTAAGATACACTTGTTTCCCATTTTGGATCAAGATTTTCAACTTGTTTCCTATAATTATCTCATGAGATATAAATCATTACCCAATTCATTGGAGTGAGATATCGGTCCCACCCATCACATAATGAAATCATACATACATGCACGAAAAGATCACAAACATTCATTATATCGTAATCCATGAAATAAAATGGGTATCATTAAAATTTCACCTCATAATCCATGAAATAAAATGGGTATCATTATAATTTCACCACATTATAACCTATGGAAAAGATACAGGTTTCATAATAATTTCCTTAAAGAATAACCCATGAAAATAATCAGGCTTTAAAAGAAAATAACCCATATAAGATAAATGAGTTCCATAAACATCATTGCATCAAAAAACAAAACATTTACGAAATAATATAAATGTTTAGTATCATATCTCTAGTAAATATAAACTAAAACTACATATTTAATCTTATAAGGATAAATATTTTGAAGGATCACATGGAACTTTTATTTTTAAAATCAGTCTTTCTATGAAAATACCTTTCATTGAACAATTTCAAAAATTCTTTTCTTACAAACAAAGATTTAGAATTTCATTTAAAACATTTATTGAGGAAACATTTAATTTACTATTTGAAAAGTGTTATTTAAAACATAAATCACTTTGAAAACCTTTTTATTTTTAAATATCCATGATACAAAATTCATGCGTACGTATGACCTACTATCTTAATGAAATTTATATTCCATTTCATATTACTTTATTTAACAGATTATTGTAAATAAGTATATAATAAATATATAAGATATTTATATCATGTTTTAAATTCATGAAATGGGTATCATTAAAATTTAATCACATCATAACCTGTTGAAAAGAGATAGGTTTTATAATAATTTTCTCAAATAATAACCCATGAAAATAAATATAAGTTTATAACATGGCATGTACCCCAAAGAAGAAAAATTGAGACAAAATTACTTTACCAATTTAGTAAATTTTGAACCATAAACACCATGAAAGAAGGATAATAAATTGTATATGTAAATTATTATAAATTTAACTATTAAAACCATTTAAAAAATTCCTGGTAATTATATACACCATATAAAAAAATGAGTGGTGAAGAAGGTATAAGTCTCACAAAAAATAAAAATGTGATGAGAAAACCCTTACATTAAGTCTTGAATTTCTTTATAGAAATTTTAAAAAACCTATATAATAAGTATAAATTAATTATAAATCTAAAAAATAACCATTTTATTATATCAAATACCATATATTATTTGGTTATTAAGTTTTATTACTCATTAATTAACAACTCTATGTTAATGTTACGTTTTGAGTAATATCGGCTTTGTTTTTTGTATATGTTTGTCTTGTTATTCTTGATCTTCTTCTGTGGATCATAATTTAATTATTTAAATAATTTAAAACATGATATAAATATAATATATATTCATTATATACATATTTAAAATAATATATAAAATATATTAATATGAAATGGTATACACAGTTCATGGAGACGGTAGGCCGTACGTAGACATGAATATTGTTTTCGTTTTATTGTCATATTAAAAGAAAGAAAGTATACAAAATATATGTGTATATATATATATATAATATAATTATAGTAGAAATTTTATATCATATGTATAATATAATTTCACTTAACCCATCCTTAATACATTTTATGTAAAGTTTGAATGAATCACATCGCATTGAAGAGACGGTAGCCCACACATCCACAAACAAAGATTACTTTTTTACATAAAGTTGGAATCCTAAAGATATTTTTTAAAAAAAAATTACATAATAATAAAGGAATATTAAATGTAAAAAATATCATATAAAAATATTTTCCCCCATAATTCCAAACCATTAGAGTTGGTAAAGGAAAAATGAACGTCATTGTTTCACTAGGCAGTAGTTCACCGTACACACGGATGGTATGTTTGTTACCCATTAAAAATAATTGTTTGTAGGTAAAGAAATAACAATTATAATAGAAAATATCCTTATATTAAAAATATTTATATTATTATATAATAATTTTATAATAATAATTAAGGCTGTGTATATTGAAAATAAAACAAAAAAGCTTGTAGAAGGATGTTACCTCTTCTTTCGGTAACTGCTCTTTGTTTTTACCAAAGAGATCACTTTGTTGGATTTACACCAACTGAGAGGATGAAAATATTAAGGGAGTTATTTTTAGAGGAGATTTGGGGAGTTTTTTTTCTGAAACATAGGTCTTTATAGGTTTGAAGAAGTGAGGGGTGGGGCGTGAGATCCTTTTTTAGTGGAGGGGGAGTTGCATTGTTGTAATTAAAAAAAGGTAAACACTATTGAGTTGTATCCCTTACATCATGGGTATAAAATAATTTTAAAAATTAGATAAAATAGGTGCCTTTTAGAAATATTTCTATAAATTTGATTTTTTACATCTATCTAGGTCATTTTTCCCTTAAGATTAATTTTTAACCATTAAGTAAACTATTTTTTACCTTAAATAGTGTAATTAATTTTAATTAATTTTACTGATATTTATTGTCAAAAACTAATTTAAACCTATTATAAATTATAAATTATACTTATTTCCAATATTTTATCCATTTTTCTAAATTCTAAACTCTTAAGTGGTAGAAATTAATTTTGTATTAATCCTTTAGATGTGTCATGATAGCAGGTTCTTAAACCAAAATGTTTAAATGATTGAAATGATTTTATATCCAATTTCAATGTGAAATTGGTTCCAATTACAAAAATTGTGATAATTTATTTAAAATTTATCTAATTAAAATTAAAATTAAAATTAAAAAAAAAATATAAATTAGACGAAAAAGAAAATTTTGATTTAAAATTTAGTATTTTTACTATTTATCAAAATATGAAACTTATTTAAAAAAAAATTCATTGAAAGTAAATTTTGATATATTTATTTTGAAAATTATGTTTATTTTATCAGGTAAAATTATAAAAGTGAAAGTATTTAGATTTAAAATGGGTTCTTCAAATTACTTTTTCGAAAAATATATCTTTTTATTCATAAAATTGGATTTATTATTATCTTATTTCCTGTAAACATATTGTATGAGTGTAAAAAATTTGATTAAATATATAATTTGAAAATTTTATTAAAAAAATTCATCAATAATGGTTTTTTTAATTTATTTAGATAAAATGGTGTTTTTATATAGAAAAAAAAGTTTTCTTAGAAAAGGAATTTCTTCATTTACAAATAGTTCTTAATTTAATTTCTAACTAATTGGTAACCAAATGATTAATTTTTTATACATGTGTAAAACACAGTTTCATAGTTTATTCGGTCTCATTCATATGTTACATTCAAATAACAAAGTGAAATTATAATAATATTTTAATAATAGTATATTATAGTTCGATAAGACTCGTTCTGGAAAGTAACACAAGTATTCTAAGGGACTCAACATTATGTGTAAAAGAATCCACGAACAGTGTTTCATATACCGAAACATACACTATGTATTCTGTGTATTAAAATCCTGACTTAGTGTTTCCTACAAAGAATGAATATCCTATTCATTTTACAAAACACTAGATAAATTCATCAATGTTTGAAATGAAGAATATCAAAAGGTTAAAATTAATTCGAACCAAATTCACAAAATTTTTGGGTGTTACATTCTACCCCCCGTAAAATGAAATTTCATCCCAATATTCATTTACATTCTCATAGGTTTATTCCTTGAAATTTCCTTTCATAGAAACCCACATTGTAAAATTTAATACTAAATATTACTTTATAAAGGGAGTGTTGGAACCATAATGGTTACCCAAAGTAACTCATATATATAAGAACATAGGTGGAAAGTTAGAATATGGACATGGAAGAAAAGAAAAGATAATTATATGCATTGATGAAGATCAATCATTACAAAAATGTGTGTTATCTAGAGAAAGTTAATAATAAAATAACCATAAACTGAATATGTATGAAAGATTTCATTGATATCATAAAAATGATGATAATAAGACAAAATTTTATTTCATATCCCTTTTCCTAAATAAGATATATTTACTTGATTTCATTCCATTCCTTATAAACAATATCATCATTTAGTTGTGATTTGATAAATTCCTACTTCACCTCTTACTCCAGATAATGAAGGTAAATTTTTCATTCCTGAAGAACTAGAAGATCATGAGATCAATAAAAATAATGATAAATCATTATATTTTTATTTAGTTAACATCACATAAAAGTATTTATAAAATGTTATTAAATATGAATAAATCCTAATGTGGTGATATAATACTTTCATATCTAAAACCTAATTCTAAGTTTAGCATAAGCCATTCTATAAATAGTTATCCTTATAATCGTTCCAGGAGATGAAAATACAATACTTTAGAATAAAGGTCACCAAATCAGAATAACATTAACCCCCCATATATAATAAAGTATCTCTTTGTAATCACATTATAAATATGTGAATACCCTCATCATATTTTCTCTTGAAACACGTTAATAACCTGAATTACCATAACTCCTTTTGGAAAATATGCATGCTTCCCTATTAAAAATATTACTAGATATATTCCATAAATAGAATAAGTTGTAAAATTCATCCATGATAACATATCCAACTTTTTCAATAAATAATTTATGAGTTCTGAGGTCATAAATAGTATCTAATTTACTTTATCCATATCATCATCTCTTTATCCATATAAAATATCACTTTCTCATCCTTAGGAACATTTTAAGGGTTATATTCCCTTAAACTCACCTTTCCATTAAATAAATTTCCTAGGTCATCAGTATTATTTAATACATTATTTAAAATAATTCAAGAACAACTTTTAGAAAAATTCTTATATACTTCATGATTCATATAATAGAATATTTTAATTCCAAAACATATATACATCAATCATTTAACTTTATTCATAAAACATTACTTAGGATTCATCAAATGATTCCTTAATACCTATTTCCAATAATATGAATCATGAATCATGTATTAATGTTTCTAAACCTTAATATAATTCTTCTACTTATGTTTAATGTAAAAAATATTGGATGAACATCCCATACTAATCACATGTAATTCTCTATCTCTTTATCTTCCACAATATATCGAATACTTATACTATATTACAGATTCAATTTATGATATTTCCAATTAGGAAGTCAATATTCATAAATCCCATACTTTTTGAATATGAAACATTCAATGTTAATACTGTTTATTCTAGTCCCTTCCATTTTCTACAATAGGAAATCATAGTGTGAGAAACACTTATCTTGCTAAAAAACAATATAATCACAAAACATTACTCATAAGATATCTAAATCATGACACCTTCTTTAATATATGACACATTAGATTTATCCTAGGTTATTGATAAATGTATTTTATTTTGATACTTCATGATGGTTCATAATGTGTTTGTGAATTTCTAAATAATATCCCTCGGGAGGGTCAAACCAGATGTGTCATAAGGCATACTATCATGATCTATTTCCTAATCATTTCTTAATAAATATGGGTTTTTAGGGGTTGTTACCCCTATATACATCTATTCGAAGGACACATCCCCTTATATTATCATAGAAGGGAAGTAATTTCTTGAAAACCACTCTCTTAATCCAATACAAAAATTCTATGACATTTTACTATACTTTAACCCAACCTTAGACTTATCCTTTGGGACATTCCTATACATATCTGTAGAAATAAACATTGGGTTCTCACTAAATATTTCTGATCCTATATTCCAATGGATTCCAAAACATTCTTTTAATACAATCCATATAGAACCAGGCTTAATATACATGAATGTTACATCATTTTAGAGGAATATTAAGCACATTATAAACATTCATTCCCAAGGACCATAAAAGTTTAGTGTATTTGGAAACTTTGAAGCATAATATTTTAACTTGGTGAAAAATATTAAAAATATACCTTAAGGATCTTTCCCTTTAGTATTTTTAATTAAAAACTTTTTTCCTAACCTAAGGAAAGGAAACATAATAATATATTGATATTAGATTCTTAGTATGGTTAAACAATGGATATATGTAAAATAATATGAGCATAATGGTATGAGAACATGATCTAAACATTAAAATATCATACCCTATATATCAAATATTATAATCAAGAGTCATGGAATAATTAATGGAAGTTCATAAGATATGAATCATTATTGTGAAACATCATAATATGTCAATCATGAACCATAATATCATGTTATATATGTGTGGCACCATTATCACTATAGAAAACCATTTCATTTTTCAAGGATATCTTCCAAGACCTTCAATATAGTGGATTCAGAAACAACAGTTTCCCATAGTGGATCATGACACACCAATTTCCCATAGTGGATGAGGAAAAAAATATTTACCATAGTGGATCAGTATACACCTATTTTCCATTTTGGAATAGGACACACCTGTATCCCATTTTGGATCAGGACACACCTATTTCTCATTTTGAATCAATCCCATCAACTTGTTTACCAATATTATCTCATGAGGTATAAATATTTACCCAATGCATTGGTGGGAGATATAGGCACCACCCATCACATATTGAAGTCACACATATATATTCCACAAGATCACAAACATTCCTGACATCAAAACCCATGAAATGAAATGTGTATCATTAACATTTCATCACATCATAACCTATAAAAAAGAGATATGTTTCATAATCATTTTCTCAAATCATAACCCATGAAAAGAATCTGGTTTCAAAATCATATAACTCGTGTAATAGAAATGAGTGTCATAAACATCATTACATAAAAATATAAACACGTCAAGAAATAATATGAATGGTATTATTTGATCATATACCCTGTGAATCATAAGCTATAATAATTTCTGTCATCTTAGATGGAAAAAGATTTTGATGTATCACATGTAACATTTCTTAGGTAAAATAGTCTTTCTTTGAAATTATCTCTCATAAAAACATTTCAAAAATCCTTTTCTTATAATGAAATACTTGAAACTTTACTTAAAACATTTCTTTAAGAAAAATATAATTTCTACTTTGAAAAGTGATATTTAAAAAATAAATCATTTTTAAAACATTTTTATTTTGAAATATCTTTGAAAACTTATAAAGTGATATTGAAAACATTTATAATACCTTTTACATTTAAAATACTTTAAAAACATTTGAATAATTCTTGAAATTTTTCAGAAAACATTTTTACTTGAAAATACCTTTGGAAAAATGTAAAGGAATATTTGAAAACAATTTTAAACAGATTAAAAAATAAAATGTTTCCTTAAAATACATTTCATTGAAAATTATTTTAATATATAATTTAAAAACACTGTTAATAGAATATTATAAAACATGGTTTGAGAATAAAATGGATTTCTGACAGAAGAGAACTAATTTTATATTTTTTGAATAGATTTTATTAATTATCATATGTACTAAAGAGTGAAAAAATGGTATAAATACATGAATATATCATGAATAGTTATAGTATAAAAAAATTCATGATATTTACTTAGATATGTGCCATAATATTTCATTAATGGAAGTGTAATCCCAAACAATCCATATAAATAGGGATATTGTGGAAATAAATTGTTACCACTTTGGTAACTCAGAATCGAAATAACCATGTAAGAATAAAATTAAATGAAGAATAAAATATCATTAATATAATTATATTCATGATATAATATGTAAATGGTTATAATATACACCCCATATAAAAATATAGGTGCGTAACATGACATGTATCTCAAAGAAGAAAAATTGAGACAAAATTACTTTACCAATTTAGTTACTTTTGAACCATAAACACCATGAATTAAAGATCATAAATTGACTATTTAAATAACCATAAACTTAATTATAATAACCATTTAATTCATTCATGGGTTGTATATATTCCACACAAAATAAATGAGTGGTTAAGAAGGCATAAGTCACACAAAAATAAAAGTTAGATGAGAAAACCCTTATATTAAGTCTTGAATTTCATTGTACACAATAAAACCACATGAATAATAAGTATAATATTATTATAAATCTACCATATTACCATATAATTATATATAATACCATTTATTATGTGGTTATAACTTTTATATTACCCTTTTATTGACAACTACGTGTTAATGTTACGTTTCAAGTAATATCTTCTTTGTTATTCGTATATGTCTTGGATTTTTATTCTTGATCCACTTACTTAGATCATTATATAATTATTTATATAATTTAAAATATGATATAAAAATCATATATATTGAGTATATATTTATTTATAATAATCTATAAAATATATTAATATGAAATAAAATACACCGTTCATGGAAATGTTCGGTTGTATGTATGCATGAACGTTGATTCCATTTTACAGTCATATTGAAAGAAATATTGTAAATGAAATATATGTATAAATATAGATATTTTATTTATATTAGAATCATTACATCATATATATCATATAATTTAACTAAAACTAACCATAATACATTCCTAGTAAAATTTGAACAAATCACATCGCCTTGAGGAGGCGGTAGTTAACACGTCCACAAACGAAGTTATAATTTTTTCACAAAATAGAAAGAATGAAGTTATGTTTTATATAATAATTAAAAAAGAATAAATAAATCATAAATATAATATATTTCATATAAATATATATTTTACATCATAATTACCTACCATGAGAGTTGTTAATGGAAAAACAGACGTCATCGTTTTACGAGGCGGTAGTCCGCCATACACACGAACAATAGGTTCATTACCCATTAGATGAATGTGTGTGTAGGTGTAGGTATAAAAATTAAAATCACAACATATAATAATATTTTTGATACTGATGTCATTATTTAATAATAATAATTTAGTTTGTGCAGAATGAAAATAAAATAAATGAATTTGTGGAAGGATGATACACCTTCTTTGGGTATCTCTTCCTGGTCTGCACCAATGAGGTTCCTGGGTTGTATTTTTGTCGAAAGGGTAGATTATAGGATGATGTAGGGATTTTTGGTTGATATTTGTTGCTGTTTGTTCTGATAAAAATGTCGTTAGAGTTTTGAATAAGTGAGTTGGTTGAGTTCCCATTTATAGTGGAGGGGGAGTTTCATTCCTATAAATATAAAAATATAAACACTATTGAAAGGTATCTGTTAAATCATGGGTGTCAAATAATTTTCCCAATTTTATAAAATTGTGGAATTGGACAATATATTTCTTGAAAATGGATTTTTGATAGGTTTCTATTTCATTTCCCCCTTAAGATTAATATTTAACCATTAAGTAAACTAAATCTTACCCTAATCATCGTAATAATTATTTATTACTTCCACTAATTATTTAGTCAAAAAATATATTTAAAATATTATAAATTATAAATTATTGTTATTAGAAATATGGAATATATTTTTATAAATTCTGAACATATAATTAGTAGAAATGAATTTATAATTAATCTCGCAAATGTGTCGGGACAACAAATATGTTTTGGTAAAAATGCTAAAAATATTGAATTGATTTTATATAGAATTTCAATGTGAAATTGGTTCCAATGACATTAATGGAATTAAATGAAGTAGATTTAGTATAATTAATTTCTTTTAAAATAAAATATAATTTAACTATATAAATAAATTAGATGGAAAAGTAGTTTTAAATTAAAATTCTGTATTTTTCACTATTCATCAAAATAAGAAACATCTCTAAAAAATACAAAAAATTCCCCTAGAGTAAATTTTGATACAAAAATTTCAAAAAAAAGTTTATTATTTCACATAAAAATTATAAAATTATCAAAAATTATATTTATAAAGGTTTCACCACTAAAAGGTGGTAAAATTATATTTTAGAAAAATATATATTTTTATTCATAAAATTGGATTTATTATTATATTATGACTATAAAATATATTGAATGAGTGTAACAAATTTAATTGTGTAAATAATATATAAATTTTATTAAAAATATTTATCAATAGTGATTTGTTTTATTTTATAAAGATAAAATGTTGTTTGTATATAGAAAAAATAGTTTTACAAGAAAATGAATTTCTTCATTCTAAAGAAGTTCTTAATTTAATTGATAACTAATTGATAACCAAAGGATTAATTTTATATACATGTGTAAATGATAGTTTCATATTTTAGTCAATCTCCTTCATACGTTCCATTCTAATCACTAGGTGATAATTATAATAATATTTTAATAATTGTGTATCATAGTTTGGTAAGAAACATTCTTGCGTGAAACACAAGTTATCGATGGGACTCGGTATCGTGTGTAACACAAGCCAAGCGTAGTTTTTTGTATACCAAAATCTACTCTATGTGTTGTTTTTAGCAAAATCACGACTTGGTGTTGTGTACAAATCAATAATATCTTGTTACTTTCATATAACATAAGAAAAATTCAGCGTTTTGTGCAATTAAAAATATCAAAAAGTTTGTATTAATTTGGAAAAAATTTCATAGAATCTTGGGGTATTAGAAAAAATTATCCTAAAATTCATTTGGACAAGCTAATAATTATAAAACCACCATTTAATTTTTATCATAGTTAATCCGAATCGTGCACTAACTATATGACATGCATTGGATTAAAAAAAACCCTAATGTCTAAGGGGATTCCCTAAGAGAGGAGAGAGAATCCAAGGGGATACAAAAACAAACTAAATTAAAAAAAGGAAAATAGGGGTTTGGGTGTGCCAATTTTTCCAATAATAAGGATTTCAGGCCATAGAATTCCTTGGATGAAATAGTTGGCCAAAAAAAACAAGTTCAATCTTTGTATTAAAGATACGATTTCGGAAAGATAGAGGTCAAAAAAATTACTTGTAATGACTGATGATGTTATCCTTAATAAAAAATTGGAGACACCACAATTATCTAATTTTGTATCACAAAAAACCATAAAAAACTCAAATAGGAAACACTAAGGCCTCCAAATAACAAAAAAACAAACTAAGATACACTCTTACTAAAAATTTGAACAGTGGGAAGTCCCAAATGAAACATGATTAGCGGTCCTAGAGAAACATACCAAAGCATAAATGAGGAAAAAAAATCTTCCTTTGGGTGGAAGTTTTTGGGAATGAATTAGAACATGTTACTAATAAAACACTAGAACTTCCTCACAAGAAAAAAGTTGTAGGCCCTGTAAAAAAACTAGGACCTAAAAAATTGGTTGCAGTATCCCCACTATAAATTTATTCTACTAATAAAAATACTCTATAAAAAAACTAACACTTGAGAAATAGAATAATTTATGTTATCACAAAGTACAAGGATTCTCGAGGGTTAACAAAAAATTAAGAATTACTATAATATTTCACCATCTCAAAGAGTTAAATGAAAAACCTCATCTCAAAAAAGGATATCCAAGACAATTTTGGCTAGAAAAGATAAACCATATATATAAACACTTAAAAAGTAATAAGAATCAATAAGAATAAAATTAATTTAGATTTGAGTCGAGATAGAGAGAGGGGGAGTGAGTAGCCTAAGACCTTGCATATGGAACATTGATTCTCCGTGAACCCTGTTGAATAAATTAAGAATAAAATTAATCATATTGTTTAAAAGTATCACCATAATCATTTCATGAACATATCCATCAATGTAAATAACTCATCACAGGGATAACATCATATCAAAACTAACAATGGGTCAACTGAAAACTAAGATAGAGGCACAAGACCGAAGATAAAGTCTTATATTTCAGACAATTTCGGAAAGGTAAAACAAACCATTGAAATAGGAAAATCTCTAGGAATATCAAAAATAAATAAATAACAAATAAGTAAAAATTAAAGTGTCCCACTAATCATGATCCATTGAAGAAACTATACACACTCTAAGATAAACAAGATAATATTTTCAAAATGAACCATCTCCACTATAAAATGGGACTACAGCTTGGTAGATGAGGGAAGACACTCACCCTTTTCATATAAAATTTCCTTTGTGGGAAAATAAAAGTAACATAATACATTGTTTTATGCATATCTGTTATTCATATATAAAAAAACAAATTCTAATTAAATCAACTATTATTCCCAAAAATACACTTACCAAGTCTCAAAAACGTCCTTTTCAAAAACTAAATCTTACCATTTAACACCCACTAATTTCAAGTAATTTTTTTAAAAACATGTTTTATTAGATAAATTATACCATAAAAATAACTTTCACACTTTGGAAAAAAAATCTTTAATAACCCTCTGCTTTTTTTTTAAATATATATACTAAAATAAATTCGTTTTATTGAAAAAACCATTTAATTTATCTTAAAACATAATTTTACATTAAAACAACCCTATCACTTTGAGACTATATATAAATTAACATTTAAAACAATAAAAACTAAATTTTTAATGAAAAATACACTACTCAAGAATATTTTTGAAAAAAAAACTTATATAAAAATGTTTTACTATAAATAAATAACATTATTTTTTTTAAAAAATTTTAAAAATACCATTTTAATTTTAAAAACATTTTATTTACCCAAAAACCCATGTTTATATTTTAAAACAACATAAAATTTCCCTGAAAACCCATCAAAACATCATCAACCCTTCTCTTTTTGTTTTTAAAACCAAATGTCACACATTTAAAATGAAATGATAATTTATTTTACAATGATCTTTTCAAATATCATTCCCCCATTTACAAAAAGCATTTATTTCAGATTCAAAAACTATTTTCACTTTAAGATAATTTATTATAAACAAAGAAAAATGATTTTAACTTTATAATTAATTTATGAAAACCCATTAATTTATTTTAAAATAATTAAATTACTCTTTAAAACCAATTTTTAAAAATTAATACTGGTGTTTTAAACAAAAAAACCACATAACACGATAAAAAAACAAAAGTGCAATAGATAATTTGAAAATGCGACTGGATTCAATGTGTGACCTCAAAAAATGTCATAACATTCCATGTACCAACTTCACAACTACCATTGGGAGTCATTTTAAACCATGTACTTAGGATCCATATGGATTTCTAGGAACTGTAAGCTCATAAGGTACCACATGTTCACTCACCTTATCATTTCCCAGATAAAATATCCTAAAAAACACAAAATAATTTAAAATAACTCAAAATAAAATTCTAAAAATCCTGATCCCATTGAAAATTGATACCCTGAATCTGAAAAAGATAACTATAATCTTCCATCACATACCTCCGGATTTCAAACTATCCTATCTCAAAACAACCATTAATACTAAAATAAAAGGGTAATTTTAAAACCATGTAACACTTGAAAACCTAGGATTTGATTCCATTTTACACAAAGCTGATTTGCGACACCCCTAAACTAGGCACCCAATTTGGGCCATGATAAATCCAATTATAATTGTTCCTCCCCACAGGTTAGAAAAAGTTCATGGTAATCTAGAAAAAAAAATTGGGAAACATTTCTCCCAAATAAGAGTAATTATATAAGTAATGAAACTTCACTAGAAATTATAGCATGACACATCAATAAGTTGGATGTTGATGATAAAAAATTATGTAAAAATAAATATATTGACCAATAAAAACAATTTAAATTAAAAAAATCTGTAAACTCACCTCCAACTCCCTCACACAGATCAACCGCCAACTTCAATATTAATAAATCCATTTATATAGTATGGTACTGATTAAATACAAGAAATATGTAATGTTTTATTTGGATAATGTAATAAGGTAAAAAAACAAAAAAAAACCCCCAACAGACATCAGCATGACTCAATGAGTCACCATAAAATCTCAAACCAAACATACTTTATGGTCATACAAGACTTGAACTAGGACATGAAATGTTAATAATCCTAATCATAAAGGCCTAATATAATAGCTATAAGAAAATAAAACCCATGAAAAATATTTAAATTGAATTTCCATTTCATGCTAGTTTAAAATAATTTACTAAGTAAAAAGTTCTCTTTCATAAGATCATAAAATCCAATTTCATATCCATATTTTTTTGGTATAATTTCTTCTAGATTTGTTTTAAATGAAAAAAATCACATCGAAGTCATTTCTAGGAAGAATCATAATTTATTAAAAACACCATTTTGAAAAATAGTTTTAATCAAAGTCTAAAATATGTTTTCAAATACAATTTAGAAATTCATTTTAGTAAATATAAATAAATCTCAGGATAGAATAATTTAAAAGATGATGGTATTACTAATTCAAACTGACTGTAGATCGAAAAAAATAATAATTTAAAAACAAGAAACATGGGAGGGGGAAACTAGAAATACATTTTTTAGATCTGGTATTGTTTGGACTTTTATTTAGGTTTTTGAGGGGTTGGCCATGGCTACACAATCCTTGCATCATGTCACTACTTCTATCTTAGATGGTTTCCAATGGGATTATTCTTGGAGCTAAAAATTCCCAACGGTTCTCATATCTGTAATGCGCTATAGGATTACTTAATAATGGTGTTCAGTTATTGGGTATTCACACCAATGAAACTTAGGAACTCCCATTGGTCAATAGGATGGGATGTCATGTGCACAACACCATGTATGTGGGATTATTTCCCACCCCTAAAATCTCATATAGATTTAATTCATGTATAATAATCTTTCCTGACTCCCAATATGAGTTTGGTTACCCTAACACTGATAATTATTTATTAGTATTAGTTTATGTGAATGTCAGTAAATATTATAGGTATCCTATATATGTTAATATCTATATTTATTAGAGGTTATTTATTTATGAAACCATATATATGTACCATAGGTTACCCTTTTTTTACTTATTATTACTTTGTGATTAAAACTTTGAGGTCACATTGTTTTATATCCAAACAACTGGGAAATAAAAATTTTATCACTGTATTGGAAGGAATTATGTGTTTATAGTGTCAATATTAGGCCCATAAAAAGGAATACTATATATCATTATAAAAGGAATCAGAACCCATTTTGTTATGTTCCACCTAACAAGAAATGTATTAACCTTAATATCCTTTGACTGGGACTAATCTATGTAGTTCAACATCATATGATAAGGATGAATAGGTGGAAAATTCATACCGATAGTTGGTGTGGGACTTCTCATGAACAACTCTTTCTAGTTGAATTCAAGGGGAGTATAACCTAATCAGATTTGGTTGATATTACAAGGAATATATCCTAATAAAGATAGTTCTCTATTTGTATTATGGACCAAAAAAGAAAATATGATATGACTCTGTAGAAGTATATCCATTCAAGTTAGTGAGTGATAATATTGGGAATATAGTCTCATGAGAGGATGATTGATAAGAAATATGGATCTAATGGACATGATGTCCAAAATCGTGGGAGTAAGACAAGATATGGGAGGATATTAATGATCCCATGAGAAATATATACCAATGAAGATAGTAATGGAGGGTTAATGATGATGGGTTTAATTATTATGGAGGCACCAAATGTATCCCATACAGATAGGAATCAATTCCCATATTGTTTGAGTTACACTATTTAAGGTCATATGAAAGGATCATGTCGTAGAGTTCACCATTATTTGGTAAGGATGTTGGCCACAAAATTTAGCATCGTACTATAGGGATGTGTATAGGTACATTAAAATGATGGATATATAGATCATGTTATTAAAATTCATTATATATATCTTGTGGATAAAAAAATGAAAAATACAAGTAAATTTTAGTGTCATTATGTGTAAATTATTTATATGGGGATGAAATGAGGTGTTTGATAGGAAATATATCCCTTTTAAGGAATTCTTCATAGGGGATTTTTTCATATGAGAAGAAGATGATATGGTCAGGGCTAAAAAATAAAATGGAGGCCCATAATGGAATAATGTTCATTATGATGATGGCTTAATCACTATATATTTATAGGACCATGTGATTCATACTAGGTTTGGAAAATAAGAGATGGTTGAAGATCAATTGCACCACAAAATCATATTTTTATGGGTCTTACTTTGGAAGAAGAAACCCCAAATGCAATCTACTACCCCTAAATGATGAATGAGGGGGGGGGGGGGATATGGAAGGTAGGATTGTGGAATCCTATAAGAAAGTATAGGGAATTACTCTCTTCATGATTACATTTTTCTTTCTTAAGAGTTCAAGAGTGAATGATATAGATTAATCAACATTGATAATATAATAATTAGGACATAAATTTCTATTCATCAGAAAATAGAACATATGACTACCACTATCTTTTAATCGTGTTCTAGGTAGCACACATGGGGTAAATTCCATTGTGTGAGAAAAGTTTATTCCAACCATTACCTTTAGGATTGGGGATATCATTAACAAGGTGATCCATGATTGTGAACTCCTTGAGAACACTATTATTTATTGAGTATTAGTGGGAAAAATTAATTATTTAAATAATCCATGATCAAAAGGGGGAACACTAGTGTGCCCTATTCTCTATTCATTCAAATTTGGTGTTTAAGGGAGAGGCCTCAATAGAAACACTCCAAAGTATGAGACTCTAGTAAATGAGAGTGGTGTTTTATGAGATAAAGAAACCTTGTAATATGGTCCACCTAGGAAGGAATAACTAAGAGTTAATCAACTCAG
The DNA here is from genome assembly GCA_963277665.1 of Viscum album. Lineage (NCBI taxonomy): Eukaryota > Viridiplantae > Streptophyta > Magnoliopsida > Santalales > Viscaceae > Viscum > Viscum album. The sequence continues at coordinate 169,277,270 of OY728148.1, forward strand.
GTAGGAATCCTCAAGTGATGATTCCATGAAGTGGGTAACCCTGGGTGAGGGTTTTCCCAAGTGGGAATCCCTGAGTGAAAAGTCACTAAGGTGGTAGCCCCGAGCGATGGCTTGATTTGGTGTGAAGCCTTAGGTAATGTCTCTCTTAGGTGGGTAGACACAGGTGATGGCTATGACAGGTGTGTAACCTAGGGTGAAGGGTTACATAGGTTGGAAAGTATAGGAGGTGACTCACCTAGGTAGAAACCTCTAGGAAAACAGACTCCCAGGTAAAGGATTTTCATAACCCCAAAAACTACATAAATTGGTTTTCCTAGGTGTTATAATTCTATAGTCTACCTAAGAGATGTTCCAAAGTCCATAGTGATATGTAATGAGGAGGATATCTCACATCCAGAAGTGGGGGAATCATGTTCTATTTGAGGTATAAGGTTGTTTATTTAAAGACCAAATCAAGGGCCTGTATGAGTAAGATATTTGAGGGAGTGGTAGTGCACACAGGTGTCACATGATATGTAAAATGAGAAACTAAAGGAGACCTACATAAGGGAAATTGATTGACTAAGTGAGAATTGGGTGGGGGAGGCTAAGTCACCTGGGGAGACTTGGGGGAGGTAGACTGTATGATATAGTGAGTCCTAGGAAAGGTAAAATATGTTACCAAGATAAACACATGAAAGGAATCCACGGAGATGTAGTAGTTCATGGGAATGGAAGTAATATTCCATCAAGTTTGAGGACTTTAGAAAATTAAAGATCTGGGCATTTGAATTGAGCAAGTGATTGGATAAAAAACATTCCAAACTTTTGATGGTCATAAATTTTGATCTGTAAGTTGGTTTTGGTTATGTGTCTTGTAAAATGGAATCATGTGAAGAAAACTAGACAACCATTCTAGGGTGTATAAAATATTGAACATTATATTCAAAGGAAAAAAGGTTCCCAGAAGACCATAAAAAATGATGTTTTCATATTTTAATTGTTTTAATGAGTGAAATGGATAGCCTATTCTCTGAGGAATTTTCTCACAACCACATAATTATATTGGGAGATGGTTTTTAGGATTCAACATACATCAGTGTGTGGTTAGTTATTCAATGCAAGAAGATCCTATTTTCCTCTCCTTATAGAATAATTAATCATTCCTCATAGAATTGTCTTTTATCATACGAGTAAAGATAACATTACATATTTTGATGAAAATATTATACAAAAAATTTTATAGGTACAAAATACATCTTTAACTTAGTTCTACCCTCAATTAGTGTAATTCCATGTAACATGTAATTGGATAATGGTATGGGAATTGCATACATAATTCCATAGAGAAGCTATTAGAAATGGACCCTATCTCAAATAAGTACTCTTACCTAAGTACCGAAGGTTTCCAAGAGGTTTTAATAAATTAAAAACAAAAATAACTAACATACATCTGTGATAAGTTATTCTGTAAGCACATTGATCATATAAATCAATAAATAACCAATTTTAGTTTTAGATCATACACCTAAAACCAGTAGGATAGAATTTTTGAGAAACCCCTATAAATTCCATTTATTTAAAATTAATGTTTTATCTTGATAATTACTACTAGTACACATACTTTATCTTTAAAAATTATGTATTATGAAACTAATTCAAAACCAATTACAAAACATTAGAAAATACCCCAAAATATTTAATAGATCTCAACACCTTTTTTTAAATGAATCGTGTAACATACCCAAATTTTTAACAAATATCTTCTTTAAAAATAATTTAAAGTATTTGATAGATTTCATCACAAAAAAATAAACAGATTATCTCACATTATACTCACACCATTTTTATCTTTTGTTGCACATAACATCGAGTTTCATTGTTAACTTGTGTTACATGCAATGCTAATTCTCACCAAAAAACAATATACAATTAATTTTATAATTTTTATCACCTAGATATTGTAATATAAGAAATATATAAGATTAAATAAATTTTAAAAGTATGTTTTACACATGTTTATATAATTAATACATTGGTGAAAAGTCAATTATAAATAAAAATAAAAATCAATTGAATATAATGGATGTGTTTTGTGAAAAAACTATTTTATGCCCAAAAAGGAATATTATCTTAATAAATTAAATTAATCAATATTACTAAACAATATTAATCAAATTTACATTTTAGGTTTTTAATAAAATATTTTTCAATTAACCCAATAAGTTTTATATTCATAAAATAAGGACAAATCCAATTTTAAGAATGCAAAATTGTATTTTTTTCTTCTAAAAAGTAGTTTTAATGTCTTTTAATGGAATAATTTTTTATAAATAAATTTTAACAATTTTATAAATTTTATTAAAAAAAATATAATTATTTTTAAAATGTTAATATCAAAATTTACTTTGGGTGAGTGTTAAATTTTTTTTGAGAAGTTTCATTTTTTTGATGAATAGTGAAAAACACAGAATTTAATTGAAAACTACGTTTTCATCAAAATAATTTGTAATGTTAAATTATTATTTAATTTTTTAAGTAAAAATAATTATATTATATATATATATATTAATCCAATTTGTGTCATTGTAATTATTTTTATATTGAATTTGGATACAAAAACATTCTAAACTTTCAGACATATGCACTTTAAAAAATAGATTTTTCATTATGTATGTGGGATTAGTTTTAAAATTAATTCTTCCACTTATATTGTTGGAATTTTTAAAAAATTGAATAAATATCTGGAATAATCATGATATATAATTATTATTAAGGAAAACATATTTTTTAACCCAAAATATTAATGAAATCAATTAAAATTAATTACAATGAATAAGGTAAAAACGAGTTTACATAGTGGTTAAACATTAATATTAAGGGGCAAAATGACCTAGGGAATTTTAAGAAACCAATTGGATATCTATATTTATACCATATTACCTTTTATATAGAAATTGGTCAATTTTTGGAGACACGTTATTTAAGTAGGACCTCCCAACTGTGTTTACCTTTCAGTATATACAAGAATGCCACTCCTCCTCCACTGTGAAAAGGCACTCACTCTCCCCAATTATATGCACCTCTAAAGAATTTTCAAAAAAAAAATATATCAAATGTATTAAAAAAATATATACTATCATCATATAAATCTGAAATTGGGTATAAATAAAACCAATGAAGTCCTTTGGTCCAAATCAAAAGACGTTACTTGAAGAAGAGGTAACATTCATCGATAAACTTTTTTGTTTTAGTTCTTCCTTAAATCTCTTGAATTTTTTATATTGTAAATATATAATATCATCATTATATTAAATATGAATACATTTTTTTATGTTAAGTTTCTTACTTACTACTTAACACACTTCAATAAAATTGGACGTGCAATCATCATTCCTGTGTAATACAGACTACCACCTCGCAAACCAATGTCATTCGTTCTTCCATTACCTCCTATCAAGGTTGGTAATAATTATGGAAATTATATTTATAAATTATATATAATATATTTATTATTATTTTATTCTTTTTTAATTTTAATTAAACACATACATTCATGCTTCAAAATCCGTGAGAATATGATAATTTCATTCGGGTGAACGGTGACTAGAACCTCAAGACGCGATCAGATTAGTTCACAATTTTAAAAGGAATGTAATATGGATGTTTGTAATATAAATATGAATTATATAGGAAATAATAATGGTACTATAACAATAATATATATATATATATATGTATGTATGTATTTATATATGTATATATTATTTACCTTTGCTTCATTCAATATGATAAGAGAATGGAGACAACGTTCATGCCTACGTACGTCCTACAATATCCAGGAACGGTGTATTTCATTTCATATTATATAATTTATAGATTAATATAAATAAATATATCATGAATATATATTATATTAATATCATGGTTTACATTCTGGAAGTTTTGAAACAATGATCCAAGTTTGGGTACAAAAAATAACATGTCAAAACATATACAAAAAACAAAGACGTCATTACCCAAAACGTAACTTTAACATGAGATTGTTAATAAAAGGGTAATATAAATTCATAATATAATCATATATGGTATGATATATATGATTATTTTTATTTTAATGATTTATAATTAACTTTTATTTATTAAACAAGTGTTTAGAACAATAATTATGAGAGTCAATACTTAAGGAATGGGGATTTCTAGTCTCACTTTCATTTCTATGAGAATTATTCCATGATCACTAATTTTAGGGTGTATATAATGAAATATGACATGTTATATCATGAATTTAATATATTACATGATATAATAATTTTAAAATGATTTTATTATTTTATAGATCTCTTGATTCATAAGTTACTCAAGTAGTAAGGGGGTTTCTCATCTCAATTTTATTTTAGTGAGATGCATTCCATATTCAAAACTTATTTTTTATATTGTATATACCAAAAATAAATGTATTTTATGATTATAATACTTAAAAATATTTAGATTCTCATATCCATTTTATCATCTCTCTTTAATGGTGTTTATGTTTTCAAAGTTACTAAAGTGGCAATGAATTTTTGTCACAATTTTCCATCATTGAGACTTATGTCGCGTTATGCACCTATATTATTTTATGAGGTGTATATAGTTCTCATTAGATGTGTTATATCATGAATATACATATTTAAATGGTATTTTAAGTTTAATTAAATGTAATCCTTTCACAAGTCTTATGATTCAATGTTACCAAAGTGGTAAGTTTTTGATATTACAATCTCATCAATTATAAAGATTCTTTTTGTGATTAGGTATCCAATGTTGAAATATTATGATCTACCTATATCTAATTCTCCATAAATTTATTATACATTATTTATTCCATGAGAATAAATGTTTTCCATTTATTTCTATCTCTTTATGTACTCAAAATTTCAATAGAATGTTTTTATAAAAAAACACCCTTTCAGTAAAAAATTCCATTAACCCCATGTTTTCTAATAAATGTTTTCAAAAAAAAATTAAACCATTTTTATCGAACCAAGAATAATATATTACTCAAGACATGTTTTAAATAATTTTTATGATATTCATTTATATGTTTTATAATTAATTAAAAAAAGGATTTTCAAAATGATTTATGTTTTAAAAAATTATTTTCAAAATGAAATGTTTACTTTTTCAAGAATATTTTTAATGATTTTTAATGGTATTTCCATTAATTAATTTAAAAAACCATGTTTTTACATATCCACCACTAAGGATATTTTTTATTGATATCATCCTTATTTTTTTATATATAGATTAAGGTTTTTATGTAGATTTTTAGGCAATGCATTTCATTTCCACAAGTTAATAATTTTTCAAAGAGATTGTTTTAGAAACAGTTTCTCTTCCATATGTTAATAAAGTTATTAATGGGATGAGGGTTGTTCCTATGGGTTTATAATGGGATTAAAAACTTTAGGTGTTATGATTATGTAATGGTACTTGGATATTTTATGGGTGGTTACATTACAAACCAATGACTGGTGGTTCTGTGATAAACAAATGACATGTAGTTACAAAATAAACCAAGGACGGGTGGGTCTATGATAGCCCTCCAATTAATTGGGTATGTAATTCAAATGTATGGTTATTATATTTGTAAGAGTGACTATAATATTTAAGTTAAAATTATTTCCCAGGTTACGTACATGTTTTCTATAGGCTTGATACGGGTTTATAATGTTTTACATAATCGAGATTGATATCACATGGCTCATGATTTTTGATTATGATGACTCTCCCTTTTTCCCTGTTTTCATATTTTATGATCATGGAATTTATGATTATGAGTTATATTATCATTTTATGATGAACTTTGATTATATCGTCATTCCCTTATACACTCTTATGCTCATTGATGACCTTAAATTGTTAATGCTTATGTTTACCCTTACTGAGAATTTGAGCTCACCCTTATTATGTTTCATTTTAACCAAGATATAAATAACGTGGTTGAATGATTTATGTCTAAAAAGGATTTCATAAGGATGATGTTAATGACCTAATATGAAATAAAAAAGTTGGTTAAATAGTATCAATTTCTATTTAAAGTCATGTAAACTATTTATATAATAGTTTTTACTAATTATCTAAAACTATAAACCTAAAAGGCCCCCATGAATATAAGTGATACATGGCATCTTTTTGATGTTGTAATACTTTTATTGAGAAAAATTGGGTCACATTTATCCGCATCATATCTAGAAACATAATTTTATGGAATTCAGCACATGATCTGGGAGTACAGGTTCTGAGCTATTATAATTGGTATAAAATGCTGGTTTAGATGAATTTGGAGATTAATAAGTTTTAATGTGAGGTTATCTTAAGTATTACACATACCATTATATATCTATATTATTATGAATCTTAATATTTTTTTATTTCTTAGACAACCCTATATATTTTAATTAATGAAGTCTTGAAGTGATTAATGAAATTTTGAGAGACAATTTATTTGGGTTGGGAAATTTTAACCCCTAGGATCAAAATGAAGTGAAATTTAGTGAGTAATTATTTTTAATTTCAAAAAAGGACAACCCATATGCTGGGTGACAACCTACCACATCAAGAAAGGCAGTGGAGCTTAAACTAATACCCAAAGGATGATAATGGTTTTCATACAAACCACTGGCCTATATGATGTCCTAGTTAGTATGAAATTATTTTATAGTTAAATATTCTGTTTATTTTATAAATATGTGGGTTTTTTTTATGAATAATGGTTTTTTTAGAATCATATATGATCAAATCCTTATAATCATTGGGTTTCAAACTTTGTAAGGAAATGATTGAGTAATTTTAAGGATAATAATTTATTAAATTATTTGGTTTGAACTTTGAATATTACTTTTAAAGATTAATTTATGTTATAAAGTTTTATTAATTTTGAGAATTATCTTACTATGTCATAAATTTTTTGGTTAATGTCAAAATATACCTAGAATAACTTGACAATTCCATTTACTATTATGTGGTCTTTTAAAATTTAATTTTAGTTCTTCAAGTTTGAAAAAATCATCTAGAACATTGATCGTCAAGAAAAAAATACGATATTTTCTTGGAAATTGGATAATTGATAAAATTATACTTTCAAATTATTTATATTTTAATATCCTCTAAGTCAATATGGTAAGATAATTCCACAACACTAGGAGAAGGATCATAAAAAATGATATCCTATTATCATCATCTCAGATTATATCAATGAACTTTTCATGAAACATTGGTTTATGGTTTTGTAATTGATAAATTTATATTTATATTTCTCTTTATAAGGTGAAAATGATCTCTATCACTCTATATCCATATTTTATATTTTAGTTTTTCTTCCATGCCCATATCTTTACTTACCCCCATTAATATCCTATGCTGAAACCTAGTTATGAATTAATATAGGTAACTATATTATTTCCCAATTTCAATTTTTATCGGTTGTTTTCATTAATTTATTTCTATGATGTGGGTTTCAATATATTAATTATAAATTTTTTAATTCTTTTATGACCAAGATGAATTTCGAGGGAAACAATCATTTTAAGGGGGTAGTATGTAACCTCACATGATTTTAAAAACTAGTTTATTTAAAATTAATTGAAATTATTTGATAGATTGTGTTACATTAATTACACAATTTAGTTTGATTTATATGAAATTCCAATTTTATCCTATGTTTCACGTAACATTGAGTTTCTTGTTACACAGAAGGCCGAGTCTTACAATAAAATAATACACAATTAATATTATAATAGTCATAACCATGACATTGGAATAACGAAAATTAATAATATTATCTAAATTATTAAAATATTTTTTACCCATGTTTATATAATTAATCATTCGGTGTCTAATTAATTATAAATGAAAAGAAAACCCAATTTAATATAAAGGATGTATTTTATGAAAAAATAATATTATACAAAAAAGGAATTTTATCTTAATAAATGAAATTTTTGACTATTGGTGAACTATATGAACGAAATTTATATTTTATATATTGAACCAAATATTTTTCAATTCATCGAGTATGTTTTATATGAATAAAATAAGGGAAACAAATTAATTATAAAAAGATATTTTTTTCTTAAAGGTAGCTTTTCCCACCTTTTAATGGAAGACTTGTTTTTAAACTAAATTGTGAAACTTTCATAAATTTTATTAGAAAAAATAAACTTATGATTTTAAATAATAATATCAACATTTACTTTGGGAGAATTTTTTTTTATTTTTATGGGAAGTTTCATTTTTTGATAAATTTTGAAAAATAATCAATTTAATTTTAAACGGACTTTTCATATTAGTAATTTATATGGTTAAATTATTTTTTAAATTTATTTTTAATTCAAAATAGTAAAATTATACACCTATTATCACAATTTAGTTATTTTTTATCATTTTTATATTGAATTTGGAAATAAGAACATAGTAAAAGTTTGGACATTTTGACTTTAGAAACCCGCTTTCTCATTCTATCTATGGGATTAGTTTTAAATTGAAAATTTCCACTTCTATGGTTATAATATGGAAAAATTTATTCCACATTTGAACCATAATAATATATAATTTTATTAGTGTAAAATTATTTTTAACTAAAAATATTAGGGAAATGGATTAAAATTAATTATAATGATTGAGGTAAAAATGAATTTACCAAGAGGTTAAACATTAATCATAATGGTCTAAATAATATAGGATCTTATAAAAAACCCATTTACTGTATGTATATCGACTATATACCATATTTTATCCAATATTATTCATTATTTGAGGCACATTATGTAAGAGAGACCTCCCCATAGTGATTACTTTTTGAAATTTAGATGAATGTCACTCATCCTCTACTATATAAACCCCTAACTCTCCCCACTTATTAACATTACTCAAGCCTTTAGAATCATCAAAACTCGACCCAAATGACTTAAAAAATTACCAATTATTATCATAGAAACCTAATTTTTTATGAAAATAGAACCAATGATGGACTTTGGTTTAAACCAAAAAGAGTTATCTGAAGAAGAGGTAACATTCATCAACAAACATATTTGTTTCATTTCCTCCATAAACCTATCCAATTGTTTTTATATAAAGATAATATAATTACCACATTATATTATATATAATTACATGTTTTTATGTTATTTTTATGACCTAAATCTGTTTACACACTTACATAAAATGGGACACACAATCATCGTTCTTGTGTACGATGGATTATCGCAACATAAACCGATTTCGTTCATTCTTCCAATAGCACCTCTCAAGGTTGGTAATAATAATGGAAATGTATTTTATATATTATATATATGATATTTTATATGTATTTATTCTTTTTTAATATTTATATTACACATACCTTCATGCTTTCCTTTTTTTGAGAATATGATAACGTCATTCGTGTGTACACGAGACTACCGCCACATGAAGTGATGTGATTCGTTCATTATTTACATAGAATGTATTAAAGATGGGTGTAATAAAAACACGAGATATGTATGAAGTAAAAATTAAACCTTAATAATATATATATATATATATATATATATATTTCATTTACCTTTCTTTATTTCATTACAAAAAGAAAATGAAAACAATGTTCAGGTGTTCGTACAACCTACTGTCTCCATGAACAATGTATTTCATTTATTATTTATATATTTTATAGATTATTATAATTATATATATCCTAAATGTATATTATATTAATATCATGATTTAAATTCTATAAATTATGAAATTATGATAAAATTAATAGGACAAAAAATAACAACCCAGAACATATATGAAAAACAAAGCGTTGATTACAATAAAAACATATCTTTAATAAGAAATTGTAAATAAATGGGTAATATAAAGTCATAATAAAATAATATATGGTATGATATATATTAGTATGGTTAGGTGAAATATTTATAATAAACTTATATTTAATATACATTAGGTTAGAACAAGAATGATGAGAGTCTAGACTTAAAGTTAGGGGATTTCTAGTCTCACTTTTATTTCTGTGAGAATTTTTCTATAATCACAAATGATTTCATTTTTGTGGTGTATATACTACCCTAAAAAATTTTATATCATGAATTTTATTTATTTTATGATATTAAATGTTTCTATTTTTTTTATTCTTTCACTTATCTCATGATTTAAAAGTTACTCAAGCAATAAGTGTTTTTCTTGTCTCACTTTTATTTCTGTGAGATTCCTGCCATATTCACCACTTATTTTTGTTTCATGGTGTATATACATCCCATGAATATATTTTATTTTTATAACCCCTTAATATATGTGTATTTACATTTCCATTGGAGGACCTCTATTTCACGGGGTTTATGGTTTCTAAGATACTAAAGTGGTAATTGATTTTTTACACGATTTAACTTCTTTGAGAATTATTACATGTTATGAACTTGTATTATTTTATGAGGTGTATATAAATCCCCATGTACAGGTGATAACATGAATATATTTATTTTAATTTTATTTTATGCTTCATTTTATGTAATCCTTGGGGATTACAATTCAAAGTTAATAATGTGTTATGTTTTTGATATTACAACCATATATTTTATCTGGATTGGTTGTGATTAAGTATCCAATGCTAAAATTCTATGATATACCTCTAATAAATTATAATTAATTTTATTATATTATATATATTTCATGAGAATAAAAATTTTTCATTCATTTTCACCGCTTTATATACTCAATATTTAAAAAAATTTATTTATAAAAAATCACCCTTTCCGTCGAAAATTCTTCCAAAACCATGTTTTCTAAAAATGTTTTAAAAATTATTTTTCAAATATGGAATAATATTTTACTCAAGAAATTATTTAATTGATATGTTAAAATAATCCTTTATAGTTTATAAAATATATTTAATTAAATATTTTCAATATGTTTTATATTTTAAAAACTGTTTCCCAAAATTAAAATGATATTTTTCTCAAGAGTTTTTTCAATGATATTTGTATTGTATTACCATTCATGAAAGTTAAAAACCATTGTTTTTAATTAAAATATATTTGGTATATTTTTTATCAATAACATCTTCATTTTTTGGATGGATTAATATTGTTTTAAAGATATTTTTATGGAACCTATTTCTCTTCCACAAGATAATCATGTTTCAAAGAGATTATCATAAAACCCATTTATATTACATGAGTTAATAAAGTTATTAAAGGGATAATGGTTGTTACAAGGATTTTATGATGAAATTTAATATTTTATGTGTTAAGATTTTGTAATGGTACTTAGATATTTGAGGATTGGTTACATTATAATCCAAGGATGGGTGGTTTTATGATAAATTATGGATGAGTGGGTAAAGGATAGACCTCCAATGCATTGGGTATGGAATTAAACATTATGGTTATTATATTTTCAATAGTGATTTTAATAGTGAAGTTAAAATGGTGTCCCAAGTTATGCACATGTTTTTTTTAGTCTTCCTATGGAATTATAATGTTTCCTATGATAGATATTGATATTGTAGGGATCGTGATTATTAATTATTATGACTATTGAATTTTCTATTTTTTCATATTTGATAACCTAGGTATTTATGGGTATGTGTTATTTTATGATTCTCTTATGCACATCTATTTTTTCATCACACCCTTATGCACTCTTATGCTCCTTGATGACATTTAATTGTTAATGATTATGTTTTTAGGCTTACTGACCATTTGATATCACCCATATTATCTTTCCTTCCCCCCAGATTCTAAATAATTTCGTCAAATTATTTTTTTTCTATAAAGGATTTTACTAGGATGATTTTGATGACCTAATATTAAATTATTGGACCAAGTTGGCATGATGTTGTTTTTAGAAGACAAAAGATGTTTTTTTAAAATGTATTGTAATTTTTATCAAGAAGAATGAAATAAATTCACTTTGTAAAATATAGAAATTAGAATCAAAATCATAATTAGGTAATTAGACTAAAAATTATTCAAAAATTATATTAGATTGAGAAGAAGGTTTTTGGAATAAAATATTCATCAGACTCACCTTGGTTCTAGAATAAAGTGTTGATCGTTTTGAGGAAGAGTATCAAATTTTATTTAGATCGAATGAAAATATGATGATTCTTTTCTAATCTTGGATTTCACCCAAATCATAAGTTATTTTGAAACCTTATGATGAAATACTCATGAAGGAAATGGGGAAACTAATTATTGAAAACTATATTAAGGATTAGAGTGGAAAGAAATATGTTTCTAGGAAGTCACAAACAATTTATGTCAGATGATGCTGATTTTGATCTTAAATGTTTATAAAGGTATGAGGATGTAATGATACAAATAAGAAGGATGTAAAATAAGGATGTTTCTATAGTCAATGATTTCCAGTCTCAATCCATTGGTGTGATATCACCTAATGCATAATTGTTTGAAGACTGTGAAGTTTTGTTTGGAATGTGAAAATATGGAGATGAAAGTTTTTAGTCAAACTAATAAGACATTAGATATAAATATTAGGAGAAATAAGTTGGTGTGTATCATGATGAGAATATAAATAAAGTTTCTAAAGTTTAAGTTGCTTGACACATGTTCATTAGATGTGGCGTGCCACCAATTATCAGAGTTACACTAACACCAATCCTCATACTTGATGATAGTCGCAAAATAAATGAGAGGGAACATTATTATTTTTGGGGTTTTTGGGACCAATGAAACCCATTAATAAGTTTAAATTTTTGATATCAATATAAAATAGGATCATATTTCAATCACTAATATATTCAACCATTTTCAACAAGATGTGTTGTTAATCCATTTACGATAGATGTACTTTGATTTTTTTCAACTGGGTCAAGAGAAAAAGATGTTTTATTGTCTTTTTATTTGGGACAAGAATTATCAGAGTGAAAATGACACTGTTTATTAGAGTGAATCAAATAGTAATCCATCAGATATACGTAGAGCCTGATAAAATTATCGGATAGAGGATCATCATTCTAAGAAAAATAATAAAAGAATAATTGTTTCATGAAGCTAAAAAAGTGTTGTAAAGGATTAATTGATGTTCTAAAAAAATTATTGAAGAAGTTGAAGATGATTCTAAATTGTTTCTGGGGAAGTTAAGGGATATTTATAAGTTTTCACTATGTATATGGAAAAAGAAAAGGTGATTAAAGTCTAAAAAAGTAGAAACAATGTTTTTGGATGAATAGTTTAATCATTTTATATCTGTCAAGTCAGTATGGATAATCATAATGAGATTTTATTTTATCAGTTTCTATGATGCGTCGAAATGAGGAGATTGTGTTATATGTTTTTTTGTTTGGAGTATAAGAATGAGAATTTTTTTGATTATGATAATCATAACGAGAGGATAGATGTTTGATTTTCAATTGGTGTATAGAAACCTATTATACTTATCGTAATGAGAAAATCAGAATTCTGAATGAGAGTCAAACTGAATATTTTGAAGGAATTATGAAAAAATATGAAGTTGTGTGAATATTGAAGATGTTTGAGAAGAAATGAAAAGAGTTGAGAAACACTGAAGAAGTGAAATATTCACCCAAAATGTTAGGTAAAATATAGTTTTAGGAAGTTTAGTTGAGTGATAAATATTTTTGGAATCCCACCCAAACCTTATTTGGCTCAACTATAAAAATTGGAAGTACCTTTTACTTTAATATGATCAAAGAACTATTCATATGTGACTAGATACGGAAGGGCATTGAAGAATTTTTTAGAGAAAGAGTTTCCATATTGGGATTTCTTGAGGTTATTTTTCGAAAAAAAGAATAATAAGAGCTTATTTAGATGATCATTATATCATGATAGATCATCAAAATGAGAATCAGATTAGGTTTTAAGGAATGGGGAAGAACAATTCAAATTTAGTTTAATGGTATTTTGGAAGATCTATTTTATTAGACTAAGTAATTAGCTTGGGTAGATCAAATTGGGAAATTAGATTGAGTATCAGTATAAATTATAGGATGTTCTTACCTATTTTTGGGTAAAAAAATGAAGAGTTTTTTTGAAGATCATATTTGAGAAAGTTGACAAGGTAGCATAGTAACTTTTTTTGAAGCATCTGGTTGAAGTTTTCTAACTTTTTACACAAATGGTACTATATCATTCCATGTTACTTAAAGTAGATGCACTATTGTATTGAACAAAGTGTTACAAGAGTGTAATGGAATATCATACTCATTTTATCCACATAAAAGAATTTTTTATAGTGTATTTTTTGGTATTGGACTGTTTCCAAACCATACTATGTATGTACAAACTCTTGTTGAGTAGTGAATATTATAAATTCTTTTGTTCCTATGGAAGTTTTATTGGTTTTGTTTGCAGTAGAATAAAAAAATTATTAAAAGGAGGAAAATGTTTTTTCAAAATGAAGGAAACTTAAAAGAAAAATATATCATTGAATCACCCCTTTCCCTATCAATGATAAATCGATCCTGCTGAGAATTCTAAATTAGTATTAGAGCCAAGATTCCCTTTGCCTACTCTTTGTTGGTTATTTCAAAAGAATAATTTTCAATAAAGAATTTTAATTGTATGAACAGTAAGTGGATTCTGGTATTTGATTGTAAGAATTATCATTTCTGTAAAGATAGAATATTGACTTATCTTATGTCTATTGGGTAAGATTTTCCTAATACTACAATAGATGGATTTCCACCTATTCCTGATAAATTTCCTATTACATCTGTTGAAAATAAGAATCCAAAGAATAATGGAAGATCAAAGAATTCTATACTCTCATCATTCTTTGAAAGTTAGTTTTAAAGAGTGAAGGGTATTTCAACTAAAAAGGTATCGAGGATAAGATGGAGATTATTTACAAAGGAAATAAAAAATTGAATAAGGAATAGTTACAATAATATAGATTTAAACATGAATATATCACGATGCCTATGCATAAATCAGTGTGTGACCTATTTACCATTGTAAGTGATTTTTTTCACTATCAGATGAATTGGTGAAATGTTATAATATTCTATTATTGTTAAAAACAATCTTGAGAATTATTCCTAACAAGTTTATTACCAAATTCTTTTATTTTGAAGATAGACATATAGAAACCTTATCTGTGGATGATTTTCATAGAACTATCATTACTTATGATAGGAGAAGTGATAATTTTATAAAAGGAAAAAAAAATTTGATCGTGACATGAATTTCAAGAATGAAAAGAAGGAAAATATTAAGAATATTCTGGAAGAACAAGATGTTGTTTTGATTCTGAAAATGAGGTACATAAAAAGTTGATGAATTTTTTTCCTTGTTTTCTAAAAATATGAAAAGTGGTATAGATAAATATAAGGAAAAATTACCATGAAGTTTTTTCAATGTGAATCCACAAGACCCAGGTTCAAAAACCAGGTAGAGACATATTTCTAGGTTATTGTAGTAGTACTGTAGTAGGACACCATAGAAATACTGTAGCAGGTACTGTAGCAGAACTGTAACAGAACTGTACACTGTACTCTAGTAGAACTAAATACTGTGCGGGTAATGTAGTAGTTACTGTAGCACGTACTGTAGCAGCCGTAACTATTCACCTTGGGCCATCGGATTGGGCTTGGAGTTCTTAAAGATTTTGGGCCACTCAGGCCTTCAGGTCAGTAGGGCTTTCGGGCCACCTCAAGGCCTTAGATCCACCTGCAGTTTCCCCAGACACAATATAAAAATGGAGAAGCCCCAAACGTGGATTCAGAGCAGGTGCACTCACTAGAGCAGATCTAAATGGGTTTTTCAGAATGAGAGTGTATGGGTATGCCATCGGGACCAGCCTGTGCTTGCAT
Source organism: Viscum album (assembly GCA_963277665.1). NCBI lineage: Eukaryota > Viridiplantae > Streptophyta > Magnoliopsida > Santalales > Viscaceae > Viscum > Viscum album. The sequence goes on from OY728148.1 coordinate 169,293,069, forward strand.
GGAAATCCTAGATAGATGGCTATGCGAAGGTCAAGAGATACTATCTTGATGCGGATGCAGGGGAGGGGTAGTTCCTTGTAGATATTCTGGTTAAATTTCCTAAGACCATCGGGTCATGTAATCTCCTAAGCCTATGAGCCATGTAATATCTGATCCTATGAGCCTCGTAAGGGTTCCCCCTCATCCCTTTAAAGGGGGGTTATCAAAAATCAATAAAAATTAAGGCCTTAGGTCCATTTGGGTGAAGTGGAAAATGTTGAATATGATAGATGGCAAAGAAAATCATGGAAGAAATAGGGTGATAAGGATAAATATTCTTCCCAATGGAAAGACAAGAAGTTCTCCAAATCCAAAAGGATAAAGTTTTTTGTCTAAATATAATGATGAAGAAGAAATTAAAGATGAATCTAAAAAATATATTTAGAATGTAGGTGAGAATATTTCCATTGACATAGTTAACAATGAAGAATTTGTAAGCAGTTTTTTTAAAGAAGATGAAACCCAATTAGAATTATATCAGAAGGAAGAGATGAAAGAATGTTTGTGAAAGAGATGGAGGCTTGAGATTGAAATTCATAAATTTAAAAAAGAAAATTCTTCAATAAATAATCAAGAATGATTTCCTAATTAGAATATCAAGCTGCTATAAGAGATTGATGATTTGAAGAAATCAATTGATATAGAAAATAATTATAATGGTCATCTAGAAGTTAAGTTGTAGGTAAAAGAAGATGTGATGGAACATATCCAACAAAATAATTCTAAATCTGAATAGATGGATAAAAGTTTCACAAATTATATTTCAGAATTTGGTGAAATCTATGGAAAGGAAACTTATGATAATGATAAAAATTTACCTTCTATGGCTGAATAGAATGTTAAAATTGTTTATAAGAAGAAGAATTATTGGATTTTTATCTAAATGGAAAAACAAAAAAGTATATAAGTAAAAAGTTTCTAAAAATTATGAGTCCAAAAAGTCTCTATCACTTATGGTTCTGATAAGGACGAAAAAACAGATCTTAAAAAGAATATTCCAGTTGATAAGAGAATGGTTGGTAGTCAGCAGGGTTCTGATAAAAAATACAAGAAGGTTTCTGAGAAACATGATCACACATCCATTTAGTATAGATGTTTCAGAGGAAAATAATATTTCTACAGATACTATTATTATTTTGGTGGAATTATATTTAAAACATATATGTGTTATCTTTATCAACAACATTACTACTATTCAAAAAAATTATAGAGGGGAAAATTTAGGCGGGATCCAATCATCTCAAAGGAATATGTCTAAGAAGGATCCTTCAAAGAAACATGATAAGGTTAGTTTGAAAACTCAAAATAGGTTCCAACCTTTGAAAACTATTTTTTATAGACTTGTACAACCTGAACACCTTGAAAAATATTATTTTGTTTTGTTACCATCACAAAAATTTTTTGTTAACAATTCTCAAAAGATAGAAGTTAAGAATAATAAAGGGAAATAAGACGATCTTATTGTGGAAATAGCTCCCAAATAAACAAATTGAGAATAAAAATGGATCTTGGATAGTGGGTGTTCTTATCATATAACAAGATGCAAAAAACTTTTGAAGAATGTAATATATTTCAAAGAATTTACAGTGACCTTTGGCAATGATGAATCTCTAAGAAGAAAAGGTGTTAGATTAGCCATATTTGGGAATAAATAGTTTAAATCCAAGAAATATTTGCTTTTTGATGGGATAAAAAAACATTATAAGTGTTTTCAAACATTATGATGAAGTATAAAAAGTTTTTTTTAAATATGGGTTAGTTTTGAACAATGAGGAGCATGGAAAAATAGTTACAAGAGGCTAGTATACAAAAGAAAACTAGTTCCAAGTTAGTGAGTGTAAAAACAAATCCCTTTTTGAGATGTTTTAGGCTCATTTATAGGATCTTTTTTCCTTATCTTGAGTAATTTTTGTTGGGTTTTACCTTGGAGGGTGTTTTTGTTAAAATTTGAGAAAAATAGAAGAAAAAGGGTAGTTCACGGTTGGCGAATAGTTTCCCATAACCATGTTTCCAATACCAGAAAATCACGCAACACTAGAAATATAGGGTTTGAGTGGCTAGAGAATAGTTTGTCAAAATGTGTTCCCTAAAAGGAGAAACCATATAACCCCCCCCTATAAGAGGAAAATGGTTAAGGACCATGGTTTAGAAAACTGCATGGGTCTACCCCGCAAACCATTTTCATTGTTTTAATTAATACAGAAATTTGTTTTAAAAATACCTAAACCCCCTAATTAACCCAATATCAACCTCCACTCAAACAAAAACATTTATTTATCATTTTTTGAGTTCCCAAATGCATTCCTAGCCCTTATGACATCCGTTCTTGGTGATTCAATGTTCAGATTGAAGATCACTATCTTCTCTAGTTTTAGATCTAGATCGTGTTCTTCTCCTTGTTGTTGATTAATCCACTTCAAATTGGGGATTATTACATTGTTGAGTGTTTTTCAACTAATTAAGATAAGTGGCGTATTATTAAAATCTCATTGTTGTGATCTCAATTATTTTTATGTAATTGTATAATTTCTAGCGTTTGTTTAGAAATTAAGGTTCCTACTTGAATTAATTAATTTGGTATAATAATTATTTAAGGTATTTTGAAATTAGGGATAATTAATTGTAAAATTAATAATCATAATATTGAAATTGTGGGATTTAAGTAATAAATAATTGTTAAATTAATTGCGAGATATTGAGATTGTCAATTTCATTAATTAATTGTTGAATTAATTATGATATATTGAGATTGGTAATTAGAATAATTAATTGTTTATTTAATTAGTATATTTTGAGATTCTGAATTGATTAATTAATTGTAAAATTAATTAATGGAATTGATGTGATTAATTCATTATTGAATTAATTAATGTAATAATTGGTATGTGTAATATTTGAATTTGATTAATTAATTAGATAATTAATTAATGTGATAATCATGTGGTGTACATGTTCTACTATATCAAAATACCATAGTGTGACAAGAAATGATGATTGGTAACAATGAAATTCACATGTGATAATTGTGTGTGGGATATGGTCTACTACATCAAAATCCCATAATATGATAAAAAATAATGAATGGTAACAATGGAATTCATATGGAAATTTTGATAATGGTTGAAAATGAAGAAATGAAGATATATGATATCCATTGGGGATAGTTTAGACTTTGGTATGGGCTAAATCAGATATTAAGAGTTTTGTTGTCCTTTGGAACCCGGGTGTCATGTGGTTAATTAAAGAGTAATTAAATAAGTGTAACATATTTACTTTATTACTTTCATCTATTAATTATAAAAATTCATACAATTTTTATTTACTAGATATTGTTTTAGGCCCCATTGTTGGTGGGTTACGAAGTTGTTCGACACCCTACTCAAGCTGCCTGATCGGTACCAAAATAGATTTTAGGGTTGTTGGACATGATAATAGAAATGGCCCAATGTTCGAAGGGTGATCTGGGATGGAGAATAGATGAGAGAACTATATGTAGTTCAAGATATTCTAGGGAGAGTTAATTTATTTAGGTTTTTGGTTTGTATTTGACACTTGACACATATTTTAGCATCGAATATTTACTATTCCATTTTGAAATTGTATTTCCAGTTTGGGTGATCTTGTGATACTAGTTTCTCATAGTTATAATTATATTTCATTATGTTATTACATATTTATTTACTATATGGTATTACTCTAATAAATAGGGTAAAGTATCTCCATGATTGAAATTTTATCCTCGCTACTAGTTGACAACTTCTAGTATACATGGAGACGTGCCTGTGGTAATGTGGGCCACCCACTTGGAAAACCGGTGTGTGTGGAACCAAGTAAGAGACATCACAAAGCACTATCAAATCCCAAATTTCTTTTAATTTCTTTTTATAACTCTTTTTGCAGGGTTTATAAGAGACTAGGAAGAGTCGAGCATTGGTCATGATCTCATGCATGGGAGTTGAAAACCCATGTATAGGGGAAAACCCAAGTACCCAACGTGGGACTTCTATTATTGATGTGTGTTTTTATAGTTGGATGTTATTTCACCATGGATGACTCACCTATTTTTTGATGTGATAATTTTTTCTAAAATTATTGAGATTTGACTCATGGCCTAGTATGGCACAAGAGATGAGTATGCATGCATCATTATAAGAACATGGGATTATTTTGTGACATGGATCATTTTAGGTATGCATGGTAAAAATGTGTTTTGGTTATGTTATTTAACTTAAACTTATTTTTACTATGTAATTGAATTGAAAATGGTGGGTAATATGAAATTAAAAGTGTTAAAATGATGTAAAAATTTGAATAATTGGGTATCCAAATGAGAAACACGAGTATGAGAATGGGGTTTTCCTTACTAACCATGACATAGATATAAGATGGTTAAGGGTAGTAATAACACCTCAGTTTTAATTGTGTGGAGAGGTTTTTGAAAAATACATATTGTTCAATGTTGTGTTTTCTTCTTACATGAACATGATAAGGTGGTTTTATGCATCCTAAGACATTTTATTATCTTTTTAGAGATATGAATCCACAAAAACACTTGTTGAGTAGACTAAATGAGGATATGGCTGGAGATGATCTACCATTAGTGGAACCTAAGGCACCGGTAGTTCCAGGAGAGGAAGTAAGGGAGTAGTTCTTGGAAAACTTTTCTTGCTTCATGTAGCTTATAGAGAGAGACATAGGGATGGCTATGAAAGGCATGTATGATCTGATGATGGAGTTTCAGTTACATAACCCTCTGACTTTTACTAGAGAGGGTGGATCTAAAGTAGATGTGTTCTGGATTGAGTCCATCAAGACTATACATAAAAATTTGAAGACTTATATTGAAAGGATGTTCAATTTGGACACTTACATGTAATGAATATTAATGATGTGATGATGGGATTACAAGTCTTGAAATGGACATACTTAATGTATGTTATTAATGTACTTCATGGTGAAGTTCCTAGAGAACTTATATCTAGAGAAACTGAGGAGAGAGAGAGAGGCTAAGTTTATTCGATTGAATTAGGGGATAATGTCTATGATGAACTATGATGGTTGATTTATGGATTTTAAATTATTTTATCCAACGTAGTCAAAGGATGAGACAACTACAGTGATATGTTTCTAGGTAGGGCCCAAATGTAAGATCAATTCCCAATTTAACCTATTTCGGTTGAATAAATTTCTTAAGGTGTTGGATCAGGCTCTCAAAGTTGAGGGAACTTGAGGGAGGCTTCCAGTGTAGGATATGTGGTTCTAGATGGATGTTCAGGAGGTGCAAATTATGAGAGATGAAAGAATTGGTATGATAATATTATCCAATTAAGTAAGAGGAAGAATCCCTAAAAAGAGGGATTAGTTTCTTTAGGACTTTACTCGAGTGATCTGTCACCAATTTGGTAGTTCAGGATACTTCCAGAGATAGTGCCCCCATCTATTGGTAGAGTGTTGAGGCTACGAAAAGATGGGACATCTATAGAGGTTCTATTGAACCCATGATATATGTGTTGTGATATAAGGGATAAAAAGAACTAGGGTGTAGGAAGGGATTATTCGGCACCATATCAGTATAGAATCAAGATTTATACTAGCGAAGGTGGTGTAGGCAGTGGGCGAGGTGCTTTTGGGTAAGAGTTCCTATATCATTAGATTGTTAAATCTCAAAGAACATAGACTGAATCACAAGGAATAGGGGTAGGACTATTACATGTTTTATAACCTAAACTTGTGGATAACAGGGTTGGCCTGTCGATGGTGAGAGGTACTATTCTAATAGATATTACATTAAACAATATTGTATTTGATAATTGTTCCTATAATTATTTTATTTTTTCAAAATTTGTGAATGGTTTGATCTAGGTGGTGTAGTTTGTGTTTGATGTGGTGAAGATAGATACACCATTGGGAGTAAAGTCTAGAGGCATCTTCTTGTGAAAGGGGTGTTTGCTCAAAGTTGGGGAGTATCATTTTCTATGGGATATTTACATCCTTAACATGTTGGATTTTGACAAAATTATGGGAATGGACTAGCTAGTGGAATATTAAGACCACAAAGATTGTTGCCATATGAGAGTGATGTTTACATATTCTGATGGTGATAAGTACATTCATAGTAGAGAGTGGGATATCAAGGAGGGACTTTTAGGTCTATTTCACCAACAACTGGGGAGCATACCACCCTTGTTTCTAGTATTTTTATGAATGACATTGGAGTGAAGCATTGTGTCTTTCCACTAGAAGTGTAGAGGTTTTAGGATGTGTTTTTTGAAGATTTATCTAGGATTCCACTTGAGATAGATGTGGAATTTACTATTAAGATCATTTTAGGGGCTAAGTCAGTTTTTATTACACCTTATATAATGACACTGATAGTGCTTCAAGATCTAAATACATAGCTAGAAGAGTTGGAGTATAAGGGTTTTATCCGTTCGAGTACATCAACTTGTGGTTTATAATTTTTTTTTCTAAGAATGAGGAAAAAAATATATACTTATTTTTTGACTAATGAAATTTTAACTAGATGAATTTAAAGAAATGGTATCTTATTTTGCGTATCTATGATATTTTTGAATAGCTGATAAGAGCTTGTGTCTTTTCCATGATCGACTTGAGATCATGTATCATCACTTGAGAGTTAAAAAATATGATATACCAAGGACTAATTTAATATGTAGGTGTGGCCTATATTATTTCATTGTAATGTTGTTTGGGTTTAGGAATTCATAAGTAGTTTTTGTTAACCTCATGAAATGAATATTCCATCTATACCTAGATTAATTTGTGATGGTGTTTGTGGATGAAATCTTGGTGTACTCCAAGAATCATGATGATCATGAACAATACCTTAACATAATATTGAGTACACTAAGATAGAATCAAGTATACACCAAGCTATCTAAGTGTTAGTTTTGGATTGATCAGGTACACTTATTGGGTGACATCAACTTAGAGGAAGGCGTGTTTTTGGATCTATAGAAATTTCAGGCAGTGGTTTTATTAGAGATACCCAATAATGTTTTCGATATCTATAGATTTTTGGGGTTAGATAGATATTATAAAATATTAATACAAGTATTTTCCCAATCAATAGTTCCTCATTCGTGCTTGATAAAGAAGCAGGTAAAGATTTATTGTTCAAAATCATGTGATAATGCCTTCAAGTAGTTGAAGAAGTGGTTGATGTAGACACAAATCATGATTTTACCTAAGAAGGTGAGGAGTATATGATATTTTTTTATGCTAATACAATTATACTTAGAGCTTCATTGATGAAGGGAGATCATGTTGCGGTGTAGGTTCATGGAAGTTGAGGCCATATGAATGTAACTACCTTATACAAGACCCAGAGTTAGAAGTAATAGTCTATGCTTTAAATTTTTGGTGGCACTATCTATTGGGTGAGAAGTTTACTATGCATAATGGTCACAAGATCTTAATGTATATCTTCTCCAAATTATATTTGAATCTACAGTAGCAGAGATGTGTTGACTATATTTATTAATTTGATTTTGAGCTATAATATACGTCTATAAAGGGAAATAATGTGGCTAGCTCTTTCAGTAGGAACACTCAAATTTCGGAAGTGCAAGAGTCTAATGATCAGTGGAAGTAGATGAATCTACTAGGTAAGATGCATGTTGTGGTTCAGGATAGTCAAGAGTAGAGAAATCTTGTATCCGTTTCAATGGAGTTTACACTTTTGAAACATATCGGAGACAGACAGTATGAGGATTTGGAGTGTTTAACCTTGATGGAAATCCTTGATGGCAAGGATCCACCTTCCGATTGAATCATAGATGAGGATGAGATCATCTATATCAGGAATCAGGTTGTTGCACATACGAGTTTGTAAGAGAAGATGATGCATGAGTTTCATACCTTGAAGTGGGCAATCTATATAGGTGTGAAAAAATGTACCATGACCTATGATGATAGTTTTAGTGGCCAGGCATGAAGAAAGAGACAGAAAGGTTCGTGAAATTATACCACACCTATCCAAATGTGAAAGCTGAGAATCAACAACCAGGAGGATTTCTACATTTGTATACCATTATGGAGAGAAAGTGGGATTGTGTGACTATGTAATTTGTGGTGGGTCTTCTAAGGACAGCTTAGAAAAATGACACAATTTGGGTAATTTTAGATCGTTTTATAAAGGTAGTGAATTTCATATGGGTTAGTTATATATTCAAGAGATAGTCTATCTATATGGGGTGACACAAACTACTATTTTAGACTATGACTCATGTTTTACTTCACGCTTCTAGAATGGGTTACAGAAGGCACTTGGATTGCATGTTTTGATGCGTATGGATTTCTACCCATAGAGAGATGGGAAGTCATAGCATACTATACAGGTGCTTTAGGATGTGATGTGAGCATGTGTTATAAACACTGGTGGGTCTTGGGATAAGTACATCGATATTGTGGAGTTCTCCTATAACAATTGTTATTAGAAAACTATTTAGATTGATCCATATGAGGCAATTTATGGTAGAACATATAGATCAAATCTATAATGGATAAAGGCAGGTGAGTCAAAGTTATTGGGATCGAGTCTTGTGCAAGATAAACTAGAGAAGGTATAACTGATTCAGAAGCATATGGCTGTAGATTAGAGTATAAAGATGTCATATTCTAATAAATATCAATGGCGCCAAGATTTTATAGAGGGTGTTAGTGTATTACTTCAGGTATCTCCTAGGTTGGGTCACCATATGATATAAAGACAGAGAAATATGGCACCCAGGTTAGTTAAATCGTTTTAGGTTGTTGATAGAATCAGGTTAGTGGTGTACCGATTGGTTCTTCCATAGAGATACAATGCTATGCATGATGATTTCCATCTACAAAACATCAGAGGTATCACCCAGAAACATCCCATGTGATCAATTTGAATAATGTTGATCTTGGGATAGATGTGTCCTTTGAGGGGAATCCAATACATGTTTTAGATCACATGGAGAATGTTTTATGGGAAAAGGCCATAACAATAGATCATGTATTGTTCAAACAAGGTCCTATTTAGGTAGAAACATGGTAGAGATAACCGGACATGAAAGATCAGTGGACAAGTCTTTTTGACTTGGAATCTTTCAGAAGCTTGGGAGAACAACTCGAGGAAGAGTTATTATAAGGTTGGGAGATTGTAAAACCCTAACCCTTTCTGGAGATTTTTCTGGATCTTTTACAAACAATATTTTCCTTATGTTGATTACTTTTTCTTGGGGTTTACCTTGGGGTGTGTTTGGCTTAAAATTTGAGAAAAATGGAATAAAGAGGGAAGTGAATGGTCGATCAACAATTTTACCTAACCGTGTGCTAGGGACCAGAAAACCGTGTTACCGTAGATAGAGAGGGTTTACAAAGCCATCATATGGTTTGTAAAACCATGTTACCTAAGAGGAAAATCTATTCATCCCCTAGAAGAGGCTCACAATGAAGGAACAATGTTTGGAAAACCATGTTCCTCTTCATAGCAAACCATGCACACTATTTTAATTTATCCAAAAATTTGTTTTAAAAATTACTAAACACTCTAATTAAAAAAACCAACTCCCAATTAGACCTACTCATTTTCTATCATTTTGGTGTCTCCAAGATGCATTTCAATCCTTTACAACCTCCATTATTGTTGATTCAATGTCCAGATCGAAGATCTTCACATTCACTAGTTTTGGATACTAATCACGTTCTTTGTCACGTTCTTGATTAATCCATTTCAAATTGGAGATTCTTTCATTGGCGAGTGCTTTTAAATGAATTTTTCTAGGTGAACCATTATTCAAATCCTATAGTCATGATTTCAATTACGTGTGTTTAATTGTAGAATTAACAGGGTTTATTTAGAAAATAAATTTCCACATTGAATTAATTAATTTGGAATACTAATTAATTAAGTGATTGTTGAATTGGGGATAACTGATTATTGATTTAATTATCAGAATATTAAAATTGTGGGATTTGGGGAATAATTAATGTATGAATTTATTTTGGGATATTAAGACTTTGAATTGGAATAATTAATTATAGAATTAATTATGGGATACTAAGACTCTGAATTAGAAAAATTAAATGTCGAATTAAATATTTGTAGTTGTGATTGCAAATTGATTAATTAATTATGAAATTAATTAATGGACTTAATGGTATTAATTAATTGTTTAATTAATTAATAGAATAAATGTGACTAATTAATGGAATAATGGGTATATGAAATTTTTGAATTTTACTATTTAATTAGTGAATTAATTAATGTGATAATAATGTGTGCGACCTAGTCGGCTGCATCAAAATCCCATAGTGTTATAAGAAATGATGAATGGTAACAATGGAATTATCATGTGATAATTGTGTGTGGGACATGGTTTGTTGCATCCAAACACTACCACAAAAACAGTTTTTCGCAGCGCCCCCCTTTATCAGCGCTAACGAAAAAGTGCTGATAAAGGGGGGTCCCTTTATCAGCGCTAAAAAAAGCGCTGATAAAGGGTCGGCTTCAAAATTTTTTTTTTAAAATATATTAATATATTAATATATAAATATAGTTATATTGTTATATAAATATAATATATAATTTTTAAATATATTTTAGATAAGTATAAATGTACATTTACACTTATTATACTTAATATATAAGATATTTAGTGAAAATGACTTCTTAAAAAATTAAAAAAATATTTTTAATTAATAATTTGATAATCATTATAGAGTAATAGTCATTTAATAACAATTTGAGGACTAAAAAAATTAAAAAAATTAAAAAAAGATCCAAAATATGTTGAAAACGCAACTCAAACTTCAAACGGCCATAACTTTTGATCCGAGTGTCCGTTTGAGCTCTACAACATATCAAATCGAAGCCTGCAACGAGCTCTACGTCTCTATGACTTTGGGGGACCCCAGTCAAGTGTTTTTTAAAGCCAAAAAAGGCCCAGAAGGCCTCCAAAACTGAGTTTTTAGTCGGGGTACCCCGATTTTTTAACATTTTGTGGATTTTCACCCTCATTTAAGGGGGTATTATTAGATTTTTTTGGTGGGGTATGAATTTATTCCAAGGTATTACATTCATATCGATATTATGTCTTTGAAATTTCATCCTTTTTTATAATGAACTGCTATTTATAATCAAATATATAACTATATGTACATATTTTTATATATTCACACATAAAATTAAAATTTTTAAATAAATAATTAAACATATTTACATATAAAATATATTAGCTTTATCTAAATAATAACTAATATCAATTTTATTTAAAATACCAATATATGAATATTTATATACCTATATATTAATCTAACTATATATATATATTAATCTAACTATATATATATATTAATCTAACTATATATATATATATTAATCTAACTATATATATTAATCTAATAACTATATATATATATATTAATATAACTACATATATATATATTAGTATTACTATAAATATATATATATTAATATCACCATAAATATATATATTAATATCACTATATATATATATATTAATATAACTATATAAATATATATTCATATAACTATATATATGTTAATATAACTATATATTTGTTAATATAACTATATATATGTTAATATAACTATATATATATTAATATAAATATATATTACTATACGAATAAATATAACTAAATATATATATATATAGATATAGATATATATTAAAACCACTATATATATATATTAATATTACTATATATATTATAATATAACTATATATATATATATATTATAATTTAACTATATATATAAATATTATAATATAACTATATATATATATTAATATAAATATATATTACTATACGAATAAATATAACTAAATATATACATATATATATAGAGATATCATGAATTGGAAAGCAAATCAAAATAGAGTAGTGGTAAGGGCTTAAGCGCGCAGGGGGGAGGTCTCGAGTTCAAATCCTGGTGGAGGAATGGGTGCGCGCGCATGGGGAATATTGGAGCAAGCGCTGTTAAAGGGTGGAGGGGGTGCGTGGTGTGCTTGGGGTGTTGTATAGGGGCCGAAAAGCGCTGTAAAAGTGGGGGGGGGGGGGGGGGGTTCAAGCGCTATAAAAGCCCCCCCCGAATGGCAGTATTTTTTAATTTGTTTTAATTTTTTTAAACTTTTATCAGTGCTTTTTTAAAAGCACTGATAAAAGGGTCCTTTATCAGCGCTAAAACGAAAGCGCTGATAAAGGAAGGGCTGATATAGGACCCCTTTATCAGCGCTAAAAAAAAGCGCTGATAAAAGACTCCTTTTATCAGCGCTTTTTTTTAGCCCTGATAAAGGGGTCCTATATCAGCGCTTTTCGGAGCACTGATAAAGGGGACCCCCCCCCTTTATCTACGCTGGCTTTATCAGCGCTTTTCTAGCGTTGATAAAGGCCATTTTTAGCGCTGATAAAGGCCGTGTTTGTAGTAGTGAAATCCCATAGTGTGATATGAAATGATGAATGGTAACAATGGAATTAACATGTGATAATTGTGTGTGGGACATATTCTATTGCATCAAAATCCCATAGCGTGATTAGAAATGATGAATGGTAACAATGTAGTTCATCTGTGAATTGTGATAAAGAATATAAATGATGGAATTCAGATATATGATATCCCATGGGGATAGTTCATGCTCCGGAATGAGCCAAAGCATGTATTGAGAATTTAGTTTTCCTCAAGAACCTGTGTGTTCTGTGGTTAAATAAAGAATAATTGAATAACTGAAAATTATTTATTTTATTGATTTTATTAATTCTTTATACAAATACATACAATTTCTATTGACTGGATACTATTTTAGACACCATTGGTGGTGGCTTATTGATTTTTACTCATACCCTATGCCAACTGCCTAATTAGTACCTGAATAGATTTCATGGTTTTAGGAAAGGATAAGGGAAAAGTCTCTATGTTAGATGGTTGATTTGTGATATATAATGGATAAGGGAACTAGATATGTTTCGGGAACTATAGGGGAGTTTCTATATATTTACATTTTGTGTTTTAATTTGATACTTCGCAGGTATTTTACTATGGCATATTTACTCTTCAGTTTCGATATTTTATTTCTAGTTTTGGTCATCTTGGGAAATTTTTATTATATTTGTTATGATTATAGGTCATTCTATTATTGGTTATTTATTTTATATATGGTACTACTATGATAAAGAGGGTATAGACTCTTCATGATAGACATAGACCCTCACAACTTGTCCCCAACCTTTGGTGTATGGGGAGACGTACCTATGGTCATGGGGCTCACCGGCTCAGGGCACCGGTGTGTGTGGAAGCTATGATGATATGCCATAGTGAGGCTCAAAACTTATGTTACTTAATCATGGTGGAAGATAATTAATTTTGGAATAAAAGGATGGGACACATGTGTTTGAGAAACATGATCATGTTTTCAATGGGAGACATTGTTCGGGTTATTCTAGATATGACAATAGGAAGAGGTTGGTGTTGTAAGATATTTCAGAAGGGAAAGATAAAGAACTCTATGAATAAGAAAGTTGACATTTGTTTGAAAAGACCCTTATAAATTTGTTATTCTAATATCTATGGGCCAATGTGAAAATAATGAACTCATAGAGATAAATATATAATTACTTTAATTGATTAGTTTTACCACCTTACTTGTGTTATGTATATGAAAAATAATTCATATGATCTAAACATCATTAAAAGTTTCCGAAGGAAAGATGATAAGGAATATGAGTATTCAACGACGATGTTGAGAACTCACAATGGTGGTGAATACAAAAATAATGAATTTGAAATATATATTAAGAGTCATAGAATTTATCCTGAGTCCAGTACACCATAAATTCCTCAACAAAATGGTGTTGCTAAAAGGAATATTATAATCATTGTGTAAATAGGAAAAACTATGTTTTTTTTAACACAATCTCTCTCATTACCTTTGGAGGCATTCCATGTGTGTTGTTGTTTATATTCAGAACTGACGTTTTTATATGCCACGTTCATAGATGACTCCATTTGAAATGTTTAATAACAAAAATATAAATTTGAAACACTTTAGATTTTTTTGGGTGTCCGTGCATCATAAATAATAATGGTGGAAACTTTGGGAAGTTTTAGTGGGGAGGTGAAGATGGAATTTTTATTGGATATGATCTATAAGGAATAGGATATATATATTTCAGCAAAGAAACTATAAGTTTAGTTGATTATGTTGATGTTAAAGTAATTGAAGAAGCTGGGAAATATTGTGAACATACTTATGCAGATATGGAAGATGAATATGATGAAATAATGTTTGTTAAAAATTCAGATTAGGATTCAAAAAATTATAATCCTACTCAAGAAGAAGAATACGACTCATCTCTTTCATGTGATGAGGAATAATCTATAAAGTATCATCCCAAGTCAAGGAATAATGTGGAATCTCAAAAAATTCATGGTGGTCGGTATTATAAGGTTCAAACAAGAAGAATATCAAATACAATTACACATACATCCTTGTTTTCACAATTTGAGCTGAGATATGTGAATGGATCTTTTGGGAACCCCGGATCAGTTTAGGATATGAATGAAGACCTGGATCATATTGAAAAGAATTATACTTAGTAACTCATACCTAAACCAAATTAAAAAAGGTTATTGGTACAAAATGGGGTTTCTAGTACAATTTTAATGGATAAGGTGAAGTGATAAGAACAAAAAAATATTAGTGTTTTATGGTTACATAAAGATTGAAGGCTTTAATTTTGATGATATTTTTCTCTGATGTAATGGTTATAAAAAATTAGGATCTTTCTTTATATTACTGCACAAAAAGTTACAAAATTTTCTAGATGGATATAAAATTAGTATTCCTGAATGGTGAACTTGATGAAGAAGTTTATATTAAAAAATATGTGTCTTTTTTGTAGGGAAAGATGAATTTATTTTCTCATGTTTTGGAAATACTTGTATGGGTTAATATAATCTCCTAGATCTTGGTATAAAAAATTGGATAGATACTTAAGAAAGATGAGTTTTTAAGAAAGGAAGGGATGATAATAATCTGTTCATTAAATAAATTCATGAGTTATCCCTCATTATAATTGTTTATTTTGATGACATTATATTTTTTGGGAATGATGAAAGAAATTGTGATTTTTTTTGAATAGATGAAGAATTTGTTTCAGATGTCTATTATAGTTAAAATGAAATACATTATTGGGATATAAATCTTCGAAAATAAGAAAAAAATTATAATTTATCAAGAAAAGTATACTAAGGAACTTCTTAAAAAGTTTTTCATGGATAATTCGAAACCTATTTCAATATAGATTTCAGTGGAAACCAAGTTGAAAAAGATGAAGAAGGTATGAAGTTGACTCTAAAGAGTTTTATAAGCTGATTGGAGGTTTGTTATATTTGATTACCTCCAGACATGACATTTTTTATTCTATTACCTGATGTGAAATATTTTAGAGTACTCCAAAAGAATCACATATTTTGGGTGGAAAATTAATTCTCAAATATATCAAAGGAAAAACAAATTTTGAAATTAGATATGAAATATTAGAAAGTATTGATGTTTTTGGGTATTCAGATGGTGATTGGGAAGGAAATTTTGATGATAGAAGATCCACATATGGTGGAGTTCTCTTTTTGGGGAAAATTCTTGTTAGTTGGCATAAAAAGAAACAAAATTCAGTATCTCTTAGCATGTTTTAAGCGAAGTATGTTTCTTTCATCGAAGTTTCTACTCAAATTATGTGGATGCATGTTCAGTTGGAATATTTACCTGTTGAAGTGAAGTTAACCTTGCTTTATTTTTTACAATAATCAATGTTAAACCAACCATACAAGAAACCTAATACAACATTCTCATTCAAAACATATTGATATCAAATATCATTTAATCAAAGAGATTGTCTAGAAGAATGAACTGAAGCTAGAATATATACCTATGTTGAAAAATGGTTCTGAAATTTTCAAAAAAAACGTTACCAAAGGAACCTTTTTAGAAAATAAGGATGAACATGGGAATCCAACCTATTTCTCATGAATTTTTAGGTATGTGTTTCTATCTTCTATCTCATCTTTTATTTGGATAGAGTTTTTAAAGAGGGATAATTATTTCATAAATTTATCAATTGATATATGCTAAACCGTTTAAAGAATCATGTATATAGGGGACTTGTGGTTAAGTTGTGATTTCATCATGTAAATGTGTGAAAAATCCTAAAAATTAATTAGAGTGATTTTAAAAGAATATTGTTTTTAGGAAAGTGGAGGAATAAAAGAAAGAGGTGAATAAATATATAAAGAAATATTCAGGAGGATTTCATGAACCACTATTTTTAAAAAATGGTTTTTTCTGTTTATAATTATTGTTACAAAATTGAGTTAGTTAACATAGTCTTAGAATTGATGATAAGTAATCCATATATTGAGGATAAAAATTTTATTGATTTATGAACCTTAGTTGAAAACAAAATCCAAAGTGGAAGAATTTTTTGAAAAAGTTAGATGGAAGTTGTTTTTGGAAGCTAGAAGATGTTTGTTATGATTTTTTTGTCAAGAAGAATTAAATAATTTCACTTTGTAAAATTTGGATATTAGGATCACCTTCGTAATCTGGTGGTCAGAACCAAAATGATTTCAAAATTCCAGTGGATTGAGAATAATATTTCTAGAAGAAAATATTAATTTGACTCACCTTGGGTCTTGAATGTATTGTTGACAATTATGAGGAAGATTATTAGAGTCTATATGGATCTAATTCAAATGTAATTTTTTTATCTTGGATTTCTCAAAAGTTATATGTTTTCTTGAAAACTTATGATGAAATACCTATGAAGGAATGTGGGAGAACAAGTGATTCTAATCAAATTGGGGATCATATTGGAAGGAAATAAGTTGTTGGGATGTTAAAATACTTCCCAATGTGCATTAAACGATGTTGAAGCCAATATTAAATTTTTTCAATGTCACAAAGAAGTCATGATGCAAGAAAGAGGTATTGAAAGAAGGATGCTGTCATAGATAAATACATCTAGTCTATGTCCATCAATGTGAGATCACGAGACGTAGGATTGTTTTATGGATGTGAAGTTCTGTCCAGAACATGAAAATATAACGATTAAGGTTTTTAGTGATACCGATAATCCACGAGATATAAATCTTATGATAAATTGGTTAGTATGTATGGTAAGTATAAAAGAGATAAAGTTGGTATTGTGGTTGCTTCTTAACACCAGTTCATCAGATGCAGTGTGAAACTGATTACCACTATTATGGTGGAACTGACCATAAGCCTTAGTGATGCTTTCAAAAGAAATGAGAGGTAGAATTGTTTTTATTGGGGATTTTGGGAATCGTGAAACTAATGAAGAAGTAAAATTTGTTAAGACCAACATAAAATGATGTAATGTCCTGGATTTGTTTACCACTCAATGATGCCCCATACTCGGTCATTCACATGGCCTCAAGTACATTTCCCTAAATGATAGAGGCCTCTGACTAGCAGTGAGGGACTAGTTGTGATTGTGGGGTAACTATTCCATCATTGGAAGAGTGTAACACATCAAATATAATAAAAATAAAATAGTGGAAGCAGTAATATCATAAAAAAAATTAAACTGCAAAAGACTGATAATATAAATAACCAGATTTCATAGCATAAAAATATGAACCTACATGTTACTTGTTCTAAAAAACAGCTAAAATAAGTTACACTACAACAATAAAAAAAGTAACAAAAGAAAATCAGAAGCATCACAAGTCTCATCTTTGTCCCATGCTCTTCTTCTCCATTATAATAATCAAATACCTGTAAAAGGGTTCTTACCTATATCGATAACTGCAACAACATAATCTATTTGGACCCAAAAACATGACCCAAACAGGATGTTAGGCTATATCCTAGTAGGCAACTACCCAATGTATATGCCAATCTATCAGTGCATATTTGCAACAGGTAGTGTACAATAGTTAAAGTAGTAAAATAAGAGGTAATCAAAAGTAAATAGTCCTACAAGAACTAGTTTCCATTTACATTCATTTCACATTCATTAACAGTTCAATTAGATTGAATTATATAAGTCTTGGGATTCATCATAAGCCTGAAAACCCCCATGTAAAAGTAAGAACAATAGATACCCCAGAAGGCTATCTAAACAAGTAAAGTGAAGACCGAATCTAGGCTTATGCTTTGTCTTAGAAAACATGTCGCAAGACATTCCATTTAAATATTAAATTCATAATTTGAGTCAATCATTGACATTCCTAAGTTGGAATCCATGTATTAATTTTGGTTTAAAACCACCTACATCATACAAGCCTATCTGTACGATCCTCTCATGAACCCTGTCTCACTCTAGGATTGGTGTGAGTATATGTAAACAAGTGTATCCTTGGATCCTATAAATAAAACCCATGTACCTCTAAAGGAATATAAACCTTACCAATATAACCCTTCCAGGGAATCCCTAATTCCATGACTCATTATTCCTTTATACATAATCTTTATGATCCTGACCACTATATTCGTGGCTCTCTTATGACTTAACATATACCCTCCCTTTTGGTCCATCCATGTAATACCTCAATGGATCCATGGGTCACCCAAGGTATAAGGTATAATAGTCACATGAAACCATACATGGAATTCAAATATGAATCCATTGTTTAACCATTGTTATTTACCCTTTAAACTTTTATGATTCAGTTTTAATATTTCATTAGGAATGAAAAGGTCAAAACCAAAAGCATCCAATATGATCTCAAGTAAAGAAAAACCACTTAAGTCTTATCCTTTCAACTACTCACAAGGGAAAATTATATAACAAGAAACACATGTAAAAAAACTATTACATATCTAAACATTAATCAAATCACATTGACACAATTCACATAATAAGAAACACATGTAAATTACACTATTATATGGATTTAATAATAATAAATCAAATGGTCAAAAGTTCACAATTGGGAAAAAACATTCCAGACATGCTTAAACAAGCATAATAATAACATGAGGTAAAGGGAAAATCACTAATCCCAAACCCTTAATGATTTCATTTACGATTTAACACAATTTTAATTCCATTTAATAATCAAATCCATTTTTAACAACCCAAGATGGGGAAAAAAGGAATGCCTCATATGCAACCTATACCAAAAGACCATATATGTCCATTGAAGAGAAACACACCCTTGGGGTGGCCCTTATTCAAGGTTAAAAACCCTAAACATGCTTCAAAAAAACTAATAAATTACCTAAACAACAATAGGCAATACATTTTTGGAAAAATATATTCAAGGAGACACCCTAAAAATGGGCGCACGACCCTCCGACACATATAATAAACTTTTCAATTAGCGAAAGGCATGAGACCACCTACCACATACTCATAAGACTCTACTCATCCATAATTGGCCTCTAATTAATCCCATAATGTATTAGATCTAGAAAACAATAATGAAAAATCAAGGATTTATGACTAGTTCGATAGAAGAAATCCTAAAAAACAACTCAATAGGAATCAAGAACTCACTGAGGGGATTCCAAAGCACCTGAAGATATTTGAATCGATGTTCGGGACAAAAAATGGGAGGCCACCCTATCCTAAGATCTCATGGGAACACCATTCATCAAACAAAGGGGCGAGTTTCTGTCCATCTAAGAAAAATAATGCTACTGCCCGATTTGACATAAAAAAATAATAGCACATGGTGTATACTAGAAACAACACGCTATGCAGTGCATGTTTTCATATGGTTTCTTGAAGGACAACTACATGGTGTGTATCAAGATTATATGTTGTGTAACCCCAATTACATAGAATACACATGGGTTATATGGTGTGTAACCCTCTTTTTCCTCCACATACTTAATCACAACCTAAAAAGAGAATATTCATACCTCAAATCAAGAACCAGTTTCTTACAAATTGGATAAAATTTCAATCAATGATATAGTCAACCATTTTCATCAAGATGTGTTATTGGGACAAGTATGATATTTGTACTTTTAGTTGTTTTTCAATTGTGTATAGAGGAAAATAGGTTTTATTGTCTTATCATTTTGGTCAAGAATCATCATACTAGCACTAAAACCATTTATCAGAGTGAAGTAGAGACTGATCCATCAAACATAGGATAACACTTATAACATTATCTAACATAGGATAATTGGTCTAAGTAAAAGAAGAAAATAATAATTTTTTTAAGTAACTAAAAAGGTGTTGTCAATGGGATTTTGAAATTGGGAAAATATATGTTGAAGAGTTTGAAGCCAATGTTGAACTGTTGTTGAGGAAGTGAAGGAATATTTAGAATTTTTCACTATTTATATAGAAAAATAAAATGTTATTTAAGTATAATAAAGTATCAATAATGCATTTATAATATTTTTTAAAATTTTTATGTCTTTCAAGTTGGTACAAATAATCCGAAGGAGCTTTTGTTTGATCGGTTTATATAAACCATCAAAATAGGATGATTTTGTTGTATGTTTTTGTTGGTATGGAGAATTAGAATGAGAAGTTTGTTGATTCTATGAATCATAATGAGAATATATATATTTTTTCAATTGGTGTGTAGAATCCTACTATTTTCATTATAATGAGAAAATTGGAATGGGGAATCATGATTGGAATGAACATTATGAAGAAAGTCTGAGGCAATCTAATGCTTTTAGAATATTCGAGAAGTTTTTTGAAGAAACTAGAAGATTTGATAAGGAATGATGAATTAAAATATTCACCCAAAATGTAAGGTAAATTGGAGTTTTGAGGAATTTGGTTCAGTAGGAATAGTTTTCAAAATCCCACTCATATTTCATTTCGATAACATATAAATATTGGATGTATATTTTAATTTCATATGATCAAATTATTGTTCAAATTTAAATAGAGAAGGAATAAAACTGAATAATTTTAGTGAGAATGAGTTTTTTGATTGGGATTTCTTGAGGATGTTTTCTAGAAAGAATAGGAATAGGAAGTGGTATAGCGTATTTAGCTGATCATCATACTGGGATTGATCATATGACTTGAAATTGTATTTTTATTTTTTGATTGAAGTAGAAGTAGTTCAAATTTGTTTGAGTGGTAATCTTGTCGGGTGAATTTATTTGACTGAGTAATAAAACTAGATCAATCATACCAAGAAATCATATTTATTAACATTAATAATTCCATAAAGTTCTAACCTACTTCTAGGTAGGAAAGTGAATATTTTTTTGAAGATCATATTTGTGAAAGTTGATAAGGCAGCATAGTAACATGTTTTTAAGAATCTTGTGAAAGTTTTTAATTTTTTACACTAATTTTATTACATTATTTCATGATACTTGGTGTAGATGAACAATTTTATTGAACACAGTGCCACATGAGTACAAGGTCATATCTTACTCATTGTATCCACACAAAAGTATTTTTTCTAGTTGATTGTCCAGTGCTAAATTGTTTCCAAAACATACTGTGGACATATCTACCCTTCATAAGTATTTAACCAAGTAAACTATTGTGTTATTTAGGATGTGTTATTGGTTTTGTTTTTAGAAAGGTTATAACTATTTACTAGGATAAGATATTTGCTTAAAAAAATTGAGTTAAATGAAAATGATATCACTGATTCCCCCCTCTTCCTATTAGTGATACATTGATCCTACTGGGTATTCTTAGAAATAGGAAAACATGGTTTTAATGGTATAAATTTACATTTAAAGTCATGTAAATTGTTTATGTAGGAGTTTTTCTTAATTCTATATAACTTTAAACCCAAAACATCCTCTAGAATGTAATTTATCCAAGTTTTCTTTTTGATGTTGTAAGGTTTTGATGGAAGAAACTTGGGCCATAATTATCAACATCATAGTCAAGAATATGTAGTTACATATTTCAACACAGGATCCAAGAGTGTGGTTTTTAGCCTGTTATATAGCATAACTATTTGAAAATAACAAAAACCCTTAGAAACCAATATGCAGGCCAAAATATCTTTTAAATCTTAATAAGTTTTTTTATAAAGTCTATTTAGGCATTATAGAAAATAGTTGATGTGTTCAATAAGTTTTTTTAACATCATTCTAAATTTGGAAAATATTTTTCACTAAAATTAAAATCAAGGGAAACCTGATTTTAATTTAAAATATTAGTAAGATATATATTTTATATTATTATTATTATATATCCATAACAATAATTTAATAAATAATCAAATAGGGTTATTGATTTTATAGATAAATGAGAGGGGTAACCTACCCTGATTCAAAGATGAATGGTTCAAATAAATAAAAATTGGGATTAAAGGAACCCAAAATAATGATCACACATCCTAGGGAAAATAAAAACACAAATATTTTGTCAATATCATCACCCTGGGGTTCGACCGAATGCACATGAAATAAGTGGAAGACAAATAAAGTATAATAGAGGGAAGAAGATTCCTAATATTGGATATCCAACCCTAGTCATTGAGAACCCACCTTGAATTTCCAAGAGTGGAATAATAAAGGAGGATGTGAGTAACATATAGAAATCCCTAAGTGGTTTGTGTCATGAACATGAGTAAGAATGAGAGAGGGTGTGATTTTCAATAAAAATAAAATAAGTTGTATTTTTTAAAACAAAAAATTGTAATCTCATGAAGAATCGTACAGTTTGGATGCATTGCTTGATAAACTATGAATTAACCATGAATGGATCACTGAATGGACTAGATAATGGAACATGGTCATGTGTGGTAGTTAGACTAATAGTGTTCCAACCATGAATTTGGATCTACTAAAAACTGCACGACTCATGCATCTTTTCTACATGATTATTATTAACTATGAACCAACCATATGACATGCATTTCAATACCAAATAATCTATAATTTTAGGGGATTATGTCTAGGAGGATATAAAGACCAATTAGAGTTAAAAGAATATATAACTAAATAATGGAAATCTATGTTTGGTGCAATGGCTTGGAATTTCATAAATGAAACCCCTTTTAAAAGGAATAAATGCCTTATTAAGAAACATAGTTATAGAAAAAAACATCACTACTATATTTATTTTGTATCAATTATAAACTATATCCTATAAAATTTTAAAATACATTCATCATATTAACAATTTATAATATTGTTATTTTAATGTGACTGATAAGTTTAGCATATATTAAGTGTTAATTTAAAGTTTAATTTATATAGAAGAAATAAGCGATGAACTCGACCTATATGATTGTACCATATAAATTACATTAATTATGGGTTATGATGGAGATGGTATCATAGATATTTAACCTTGACCATGTACAAGCTATGATCCAATAGTTAAATCATAATTGAAATCATTTACTAGATAAGTTCATGCTTAATGAGATGAGAACCCAAACCAAGATCACCAAACCACCCCAACAGAGCATCATCATCACACACCTTACCCTTAGGGAATTATATTGTTTAATAATGGTTTATGTATCTAGATCCTAGTAATACAATTTTTATATTTTATTTTTAATAAAATAATGATCATATTTATCTATTTTATCATTACATTTACAATGATTAATTAACGAGTTCGATTAAAACTATATTTCAACACGAGGAAATCAAAATTATATTTTTACGAAGGTATAGTTTTGAAAAATAAAATATTTTTATAAATTCAAGGATTTATGAAAAAAATTAGATTTGAGTAAAACATTCTTATGTGATAATAATTATTTAAATATATTTGTAAATACAATTTAATAAATTCAAGTAAAGGTTGAAATGTTCTTATTATCATTATGTAGTATTTTTGATTTAATAATGTTTTTTATTTAAAAATTAATTTTATCATATTTAGAAATTTATTTTTATAAAATAAATATTATTTTTGAAATGAACATGTAAAATCTATCCAATAGTGAATTTCTCATAATTTTTTTGAGACTGTCAAATTTTTCCATAAAAATAAAATATAGTATATATATATAATGTTAGTAGTATGACATCATAATGAAACAAAATTAATATATTAAATGTCATAAAAGATAAAAAATACCATATATACATCTATCCTTTAAAACAATATGTGTTTGAATTTATTTTATTAATTTTACAATACCATAATGAATCATTCGAAACCAATATTATATTTTAAGATTTTAATATCAAATCATTATAGACATGGCTAAATTACACATCACCAAGGGTATTATTTTATGAATTTATGTTCTTAAAATAAACAAATATTAAAACATACACCTCACTGGTGGAAATAATGATGAAAAACCAAGGGAAGGGTTGTGGGTTTTACTATTTTATGATATAGAGTCTAGAAACTATGTTTTTAAATTAATAAAGAACTCCCTCTAGTTTGCTAAAAATACCCACTCATCCTCCCACTTGTCTTCACTAAATACCAATAAAACATGAAAATAATCTCCCTCCCCATTTATAAATCTATCCTAAGTTGTTACCTATCTATTAAGAATCTCATCCTAATATTTTTGAAGTTCTCTTTCAAGGTAAGGGAATCTCTCCTCCTTTTTTTTATTTTATGTAATATCATTTTACAAATATCTTTTGATTTTAAATTTTCCATTTTGTAATTTTTTTAGACATACCATTATATTCCTTATGATTACCATATAATATGTGACAATGTTTTTATGTGAATTTGTTATACTGTAGAAATTATCCTTTAATTTTCCATGCCAATCATTTGTGCAGTGAATACCCATCCCCATTTCCACTCAAGTTCATTCACATAAATTTACCTATCTTTTATTGATTTTATACTTCCATGTATTTTACCCCAACTCTTTAATCCTGGGATTAAAATTAGTTAAATTTATTCTAATGTTTTATGCTCTATATGGCACACAAATTCATGTACATGGTATGAATTTGATAGTTATTCCCTGAATTATATATCCCTCAAATGCATTGGGTAATGTTTTTATCTCATGAGATTCCATAAATGGTGACTGAGAGCTTATCCTAAGCTCACTATGTTATGATTTATTGGCGGTAATAATTAACCTATTCTTATGATTTCATGTTCTATATTGTTTCCATATTTCTATTTTTACTTGATGTTATCATATTATATCATGATTTTATGACCATGTTTATGATTCTCACCCTTTTATTCCAGTTCTGTATGCCTCTTAGCTAACATGAATTAATTTCATCACGTTATTTATTATTATTCCCCTATAGAGATTTATATCTCACCCTTTTCTTATATATGTCCCAAGGTTATCATGTTTATTATTAGAAAATCAATTTAATATAATGGAATGTTTTGGAGTTTATTAATAATGATATTGTACCCATGTTTCATGTTAATGTGCTACGTACGTAATTTCCAAAATAAAATATGACTCATGACCTTCTAGGACTGTATTATGAGTATCATTATATAATTAATCACGTGTAAAGGTTTTTTAAAGATATGGGTTAACATAGTTGGTATCAAAGGAAATCCTGGATATTTTTGGTGATTTGGATTAAGAAAACATAATGAAATCCTATGGGATAGGGAATAATATAGGAAAATGTCCCCTAATTTTGGTAAAGTACAAGGTATGTGGTTTCCATGCATTAAAATTGTTGTTTGGATACTATAGGTGGATTTAGATCTACAACAGTTTCACTTAGGGGTAATAAACCCAAAAGGGTGCATTTGACATTGAATTTATTGTCAACTAGTTCATGATAAAGAGGCATTTCTTCACACCTAGTTTAACACTCTTAAGGGATATACTTTGGAAATTTACAAGACCATTACAAAACATTATAAAGGGAACATAAATGGATAGGAAATTTTATGTAAGGAAATATATTATGGATAACCTATATTAAAACATAAAAATTCATTGGTTAAGGAATGTATATCATTTATGCGTTTTCCTTTTAATGTTCATATTTAACCTCTTATGTGTTTAATATCTTGAAAATTATCATCCCTAAGTCTATTTTGGATAAAGTAAATGATGAGAAAAAAAATTAAATAGTGAATGGTAGTCTTATCATCTATTCATAAAATTCAAATTTCCTACGTGACTATGGTTCTTAGCATTCTCTCATATCAGGTAAGATTAGAAGAACTATTTAAATACCACTACAAAACTTGGAAGTATTGCTATTGAAAAAAATATAAAAGGGGAAATTATTACATCCCATGTATAAAACTTATACTAAGTGCATATTTTCTGAATGAACTTGTCCACAATCCTTGTAATACTACCTTTTTTGGAATTATATGTAATTATGGGCATTGATTGATTCTTCTTGTATATAACCAATATAAATTTCCAAGAGAAGGAAATCACCCTCCATATCGGAAATATCCCTTTGATTCCAAGAAAGTGTAAGGAAAAGGATGATTATATTTTGGAATTATCATCTCAATGAAGAATATTATTAATTTATAAGTAAGAATATATGGCTCAAATGGTTGATACTAAGGAAAAGATGATCTTTGATGACATGACCATTGTAAGGTAATATTATGATGTGTTTGCAAATGAATTTCCATATCTTCTTCCAAGTAATGTAGTTGTATTCTAATTTGATCTTATACCAAGATCTTTTCAAATATCCATGAATCAATACAGAACTGCCAATATCGAACTTGAAGAGCTGAAGGAGAAACTGTATGAGAATATGGATAAAGGATTCTTATACCCATGTTCTTCTCTAGGGGGTGCAGTGGTCATATTTGTTAAGAAAAATTATGGGTTAATGTGACATTAAATTTATTTTCATGAGATCAACATGATAATGATAAAGAATATGTATCATGTACCATGGTTTTATGACTTGGTCAATCAGCTATGTGGAGAGTAGTACTTCTCTATTGTGGATCTTTGGTTAGGAAGATATCAAGTAATGATAAATAAAGAGGATATCACTACTTGTTTTTGTACAAGGTAATAGCACTAGGAGTTCATGGTGATTCTATTTGTACACAATAATTATATAAATATATTAAAATAAATAAAGAATATATCCATTAATTATTACCTTGAAAAAGCTTTGGTTGTACTTATAGATGAAATTACTAACTACTCTAAAGGTAATGAGGAATATGATGATCATTTAAATGATTCACTGAAGACCTTGAAAAAGTAAAGTTTTAATGTTAATTATATTAAATGAATGTTTTGGATGTATAAAGTAACATTACAGGGGAATGTTATCACCAAAAATGGATATCTATGGATGCTCAAAAAATGGAGGCAATTGAATAATTGACTATACCAATATCTATGACCGTGATCCATTTTTATTTTGGATTAGATGGGTAATATTATCAATTTATGAGAAACTTATCATGATTATCGTTACCACTAACCAATATAAATAGGATTTGGGTGATTTTTTTAGAATTATGTATGTAAGGAAAATTTTAAGGATTCAAAGAAGAGGCTAACCACTACACCTATTTGTCATATTACCCACTAGTTGGAAATGAGTTGTGATCTACAAAGATGCATAAAAAAATGAAATGGGTTGTATATTCATGAAATATAAATATTTATAGATTATGTATCTTAAAAACTAAAGATCCATGAGATGAACTACCCAACACAAAATCTGGAATTGGCTGTAGTGATCTTCGCACTGAATATTTGGAGAAATTATCTCTACTAGGAAAGGTGCGACATATATAAGGACTATAAAATCCCCAATATTATATTCAAACAAAAGAAGGAAAATATGTTCCAATAAATGTTAGTAGTTCTAGTAAAGGATTATGATATTGAATCCATTACCATCTTGGAAAGAAAAACAAAGTGGGAGATTCTCTGAGTTCAAAGGTTCCTGCAACCCTATCCATGATTATACTTGAAATGGATCCTGTATTTGTGGACATGAAATGTGTGGAAATAGTAATTATAAAAGGATCTTAACACTTCCTTGATCAAATAACTACTCAAACATACATTCCTGAGAAGATCATGGTGTCCTAGAAAGATTATGTGGCACTACTGAAAAAGATAGAAAATATTAAGGAGTTGAACTTTAATAAAAATGGAGTAATAATGTTTGGAGGCTTGATATGTGTATCACCAAAATTCGAGCTAAATAAGGAACTTCTGGATGACACACATTTCTCACTATTATCTATTCAAGCAAGAAGTACTAAGATTTATAGAGATTAGAAGAAAAAATATTGTTGGGATAACATATAGAGTGATATTGTAGATTTTGTATATCTATTCCTGGTACGCCAACAAGTCAAGTCTGAATGATAGAATTATAATGGTATGATTTAACCATAATCCATACTAGTATAGACCTGGGAAACATAACCATGTAATTTATCATAGGAATCCTAAGGTCATATAATTAAAACAAGACCATATGGGTTGTAGTCGATCAATTTAAAAAGTTAACTTATTTTACTTCTGTAAAGGAATATTCCTTTATTGAAGAACTGTCAAAGATATAAATAAATGTGGTGGCAATAATTCATATAGTTCCACTATCCATTTTTTTTAATCAGAATTTGAGGTTTACCTATAGGGTTTTGACAAGACTTTATAATTAATTGGATAAAGAGTTGAGTTTCATTACTACTTATCACCATCAAATAGATGGTCAACTAGAGAAAACCCTCAATACTCTATAGGATATACTAAAATCATAATCCATGGATTTAAAAAGATGTTGAGATCAACACCTTTCTCTATTGGAGTTATCATATAACATCTTATATAATTTAAATGGAACCTTATTATGTGCTTTATGGGTAGAGGTTTCAAAATCCAACTTGTCAGGAGAAAGTTAGAAAGTCTAAGTGTATATGACCTCATCATATCTAAGATATGATAGTGATAGCTAATACCATTAAACATCATATGGAATTGACACAAATTCTAAAAAACAAAAGTTATGTAGATAATCATCAACAAGACCTAGAGATTGAGGTTAAAGATGAGGAGTTCTATTTTATATCCCCATGAAGAAAGTAATGAGGTATGAGATGAAGGGAAATATTATTCCAAGATATAAACCCCCCTTTGAGATCCCTGATCACATTGGAGTTGTCACTTATTGAATTTCACCCCCACCAAACCTATATCATGTACATGATGTGTTTCATGTATCTCTCTTAATATTGTACGTACCAGATCCCTCACATGTACTAAATACAGAGGTGGTACCCTTGGAGAATTTTATTTCATACAAGGAATTACTAATGAATATATTTGATCATAAAGAAAATTTTCTATGAAGAAAGACTCCTGAATTGGTAAACATGCTCTAGAGGAAGCATATGTTTGAAAATATAGTATGATATTTAGAAGGGGATATGAAATAGAAGTACCATCATCTATTTTAGTGTATTAAATGAATCATTTAGGGTGAAATTTTAAAAGGGGGAAGACTATAACAACCCATACATTCATAAATGAAACTCCCTTATTGAATAAATAACATACTTGTTATGAAATGTATTTATAAAATAAACATGAAAAACTTTTCTTATTTTGGACCAATTATAAAAGATATCCTGCCATATTTAATTGAAAATTAAGAATTTTACCACCTATTAACACAAGCATTGTATAGTTAACGATAAGATTAATATGTATTAAAATTTATAATAATGTCTAATTTGTAGAGATAAAAGATTTGATGGATTTAATTAGTAGAATCATAGATTGTGAAGCCCATTTATCAGACCTTATAAGGTTGATGAGATAAATGATATTTTCCTTAACTAAGGCTAATATAAGATCTAATAATTGAAACATGAGTGAAACTGTTCCTGGATAATCTCAAGCTTATCAACATCATGACCCAAACCACATTTGTGGAAGCAGGCCAATAATGTTTCACCATAGAACACCCTACTCAAAGGGGGTATGTTGTATAATATGGGGTTATATATCTAGACAGTAGTAATATGAAATTTTATATCTTATTATAATAAAATAATTACTATATTTATCTCCTTTTTATCATTAAATTATAAATTATTATATAATTATTTTGATAGAAATTAGATTTCAGCATGGAGAAATCAAAATTATATTTTTGAGAAATACATAGCTTCAAATAATACACTCTTTTGATAAGTTCAATTATTTTGAATTAAATTATATTTTTAAAAAATATTATTACTGGATAATAATTATATAAATATAATTGATGAAA
This sequence comes from Viscum album, assembly GCA_963277665.1. Lineage (NCBI taxonomy): Eukaryota > Viridiplantae > Streptophyta > Magnoliopsida > Santalales > Viscaceae > Viscum > Viscum album. The sequence goes on from OY728148.1 coordinate 169,323,248, forward strand.
TATTTAAATTAAGTCCAGTGTAATTTTTATAATGTTTGGAAAATGGTTAATATCATAAAAAAGCAGTATTTTTCAATATTTAATGTTTTTTACTAAAATGTAAAAAATATTATATTTAATAAATTATATATATAAAATAATGTTTTTGTAAAGACCCATAATTTTCCACATAATTGTTTTTAAATTATATGGAAATATTATGAGTCTGTGAAAATTGACAGCATGTGATTTCGAGGCCCAGAGTGCCTGAAATGAATTTCCGAACATTCTTTAAGGTACGTTCAGTATACGTGCTGGCGGTAATTCATTACTTTTGAACCGGTGCTCGAAATTGAAATCTGAGGAAACCGTTGAACTCACAACACAGATTTTCTCTTAAGGAGGGCTTCACCTCGACCATAGTGGGTCGAGGGTGGAAGATGAAAATCTTAGTTTTTGCAGAGGAATAAAAATAAAACAATAGTTTAATTTTTATTTGAAATCTCTCCACCAGTTTTTGAATTTGGTGGTGGGGACCACCCGACCTTGAAGCCCCTATTTTAATATGGTGTAACTCTTGGAAACCCTCCCGTAATTAATGATCCATCATTAATTGAACAATTAATGAACTCTTAAACTTAATTTAGGGGATATGCACCTCACTTCTCTGGGGAATTGATAATTGTTGGAAAATTATTTTGCTGGAGAACTCTTGGTGGGAGAAAATCCTCCAACCAAGAACGAATCTACAGATCAAGAACATTGAACTGACATTGGAGCATAGATTAAAAGCATATTGTGGGAGCCACAAACACTGGCGTGTCCTTCATCGTCTTCTTCTTCTTCATCATTCTATCTCTAACAAATGATTGAGGTAGGGTTTGTTCTTGATTATTTTTTTGTTGATTTACATTGATTCAATATTCCTGAGCTACATGCTATCGGTCTAACGTGGAGGGTGCGGGCCAAATGAAACTAGACCGATCCCTCCGTTTCTTTGTTTCTTGATATGTTATTTGTGGGTGAAACCTTGGGTTGAGAGGAACTCAACCTTGATGGGATAGATGCAAAGACGACATCCTGGGACACACAACGATTTATCCAAATCAAAGAACAGGCCATCGGGGCTCACCCGATGACTTGAAGAAGTCCGCTATTGACCTATGCCAGCGATCAGTGCCGGCAGGGTATAGGCGGAAGCCAGGACATCAGCCGACCACAATGGAGGTGACAACGCAACCACACCACTGAAGAAGGACATGGCCCATCGACCGCGATGAAGGAGGGTGGTGGCTGGCACACCGGCTGGCAGTGTGGAAGCTGAGGCGGCGCACGTTTGCACTTCCAATGATCAAGGCCATGGGTGCAGAGCCACATGGGCGCACCTGGAGGGCGGCCGACACCCGACCGACTGTGGAGGCAACAGTGGCGCACACCAGCGCCACTAGAAGGGGAGCCAGTCGGAACCCTAGCTGACCATGTCACACCGAATAGGACCTGCTCTGGCGGGTCCTGCGTGCTAGCAGGCGGCACCACATGGCGCCGCTGGGTATGCCAGAACCGAACTGCCCTCGGGCCTTTCTGAAAATCCCAGGGTGTGCCTCCCCCAGGTGGCGGCTAGGGTAAGCCCCACCACGGTAGGCCACCTTGGCCATGGACCGCCCAACGAGTCACCCCAGAGGGCCGCACCTAGCGGGCCAGGCCGAATTGTGGTTCAGCGGGCTAGGCCCACCGTCATCCCGCCCATCCGGTCTAGACCCGGACTGGGTCGGGTCAACCCAAACCGGGTTGAGTTCAACCCGACCTGGGCCCATCTGGACCCAGATACACCTTTTTGGCAATATCTTGAGAACCTAGAATCCGTTTGAGGAACCATCTATGGTGTAGAAATCCTTCGATCGAGATGGTCCTTTTGATATACTTCACTTGAGTTTTGGAAAAAGTTGGTGTACGTCTGGGTTGGATCAAATCTGAATCCAAATGGGCCCTCGAAACAAAAATGCTAATAACTTACTGATCGGGCAGCCGATTGACACGCCGTTTATTATGTTGGGTCCCTTATAACATGACAGAACTTCGTGATACCTTTTTTTGGTACTTCATGGTAGTTAAAGTATCGACCATTAGCTTGAGAAGCGGATCCTCCTAGAATCAAGTGTACTTAGTGCGGGAACCCTATGGTTGGATGTACTTGAATAATCTTTAGATTCTGTGTGGGTCATCTTCAGATCCTATGTGGGTCATCTTCAGATCCTATGTGGGTCAGCATCTTTAGATCCTGTGTGGGTCATCTTCATATCCTGCATGGGTCATCTCCAGATCCTGTGTGGGTCATCTTTGATCTTTTGTGGGTCAATAATAGAGCATCTCGACGAAGTAAGATGATCTAGCAATACATCTAATCATCTATACTTCCATACTTAATTTATACTTGGTGTGAGTTGAGTCTTTACCTTTGTGATATTCTTCTGTGTGGTGCTACCTATGTGGTATTATTTCCTTTGTGTAATAGTTGGGATTTTGGGAAAAGAGTTGGGCTATGTGTTTCTCTTGAATGAGTTGGTTTACTTGATAACTTAGGTATATGTATGGGTATATACCTAAGTTGGGTTGATTGTTGTTTCGTACTTTGTAATTGTGGTATTGCTTTGTGGATTATCCTCTGTGGATTCTGGGAGAGCTTCGGGGGTCTTGGGGTCCCTACTGAGTATTATTATACTCACCCCTGCATGGGCTACGCCCACACCTTGTTGTGTCTTGTGTAGAGGTGACCGTTAAAGAGCTATACCTACCCTTCAGGTAGGATTCTTGGCATGTGTTCACAAGTGCTATTTTTAGTTTTACTTATACTTTCTAGTTGGGCTTGTATTCCAACCCCTTTAATTACTATACTCACCCTATTTAATATATAGTTTACTTTGTTATTTTATCTTACTGTGTGCTTGGATTTTGTGAGTTTTCAAGTTAAAAGGAAATGACTTCCTGGTCTTAGGGATATGCCTTTCAGGTGCTAGTCGCCAACCCTTGGCCTATGGAAGGCGGGCTTGGGGTAGTCACAGCACGGGCCCCGGGGGACGGGTCCTGACAAATTGGTATCAGAGGAGTCAATTATATTGGAGAACATAGACTATGATATTTTGATTTGGCAATAGTGTAATGAGTGTGGTTTTCAGTTTGGGGAATCCAGTATTGGTGTGGCGGCCGACGTATCCATACACCGGGACCCTGGCTTCGGATTTCCGACTCAGTGCACTAAAACACAAATTCCATGTGTGTTTTTTAATTTTTTTATGGTGTCTTTGAGTTAGCTCACCAGGTATAACTTATTGACCTTGGAGCAATGATTTCTTTTCCAGATACCTCCACACAGATAGCCAACTAGGGTTCTAGGTAGAGTATGAGATGAAAGCCCACTGAGCAATGAGGGTTCAGTGGAGGGCCCCCTTTTGGTCGTTGTACCATCAGGTGGTGTACCACCAGCACCACTACCCATTGGGCAGTCAATGCCACCATCCCCAATAGTAGAGGATGCATGCTTATTGAGCGCGTTGCATGAGTTTCAATGCCAGTGGCCACCAAGGATCCGAGGTGAGACAGATCCACATGCGGCTGAGGACTGGCTGTAGGCCATGGGCAGAGTTTTCTGACTAGTAGGCACACCAGCTGATCTTACGGTCATCCTTGAAGCCAGTCTTCTTCAGGAAGTAGTGGGGATATAGTGAAGCTTAATGCTCAAGGTTCACTACGAGGTGAATCTCATCTGGGAAAACATCAAGAGCCATTTCAGGGCAGAGTTCATCCCAGCGACCTTACACTCAGTGCGTATATATGAGCTTCTCAACTTGTAGCAGGGTATCATGAACATCACTCAGTATTCAGCAAGGTTCATCGAACTCTCCCACTACTCCACTAATATGGCGCAGGACCCTTTCTTTAGGCCCGGACCTTTGATCAGGGGATGAGATGGGAGATTAGATCTTCAATGATATCTCTCAGCTTCCCAATGCAGGATGGGGTGTTAGGGAAAGCACTCTTGGTGGAGATATTCCTTACTGAGCAGTCACTAACAGCAAGACCCACCATCGGACGTCACGTAGAAGAGTCATCTACAGCTAGTAGTAGACAGATGACATAGAGATCTAAGAGGACCATAACTACTGGTGGACGACCACATGATACATGTTCGGTTGTACAGGGATCTCGAGACAAAGCAGGACATGGGAGGAGTAGGAAATGTTACTCATGCGGCAGGTAGGGTCACATGGATCGTGACTGCCCGACATGCTGTATAGATGAACAAAAGATGATCAAAGTACCACTTGGACAGAGACAAGGATTTGATTTAGGAGGTCCATAGGTAGCAGGAAGACATAGAAAAGGATCTGGAAGTGCTGTAGGCGGTGTGGGGCAATTCGAGGTTCTACCACTGCCACCTCCAGGTGGTCCACCCAGACCACATGGAGTAGGTGGACAGGGATGAGCTCAGATCCATCTAGCTGAGTCCTATGACCACAACACTCCAGAGATGATTAGAGGTTTTAACTATGTCTACTACACCCTAGCTGTAGTACTTATAGACACAGGTTCTAGTCACTATTTTATTTCCATGACCCTCATTTGGATCATGGAGATTCTGGTGGAGTCATTAGCTCAATCCTTATGGCTTGAGACTCTTACGGGGGTGGATTCAAAAATTACAAACTAGTGTCGGTAGTGTGATCTTACTCTAGGAGGTGAGTGCTTCAGCTAAGATCTTCTAGTAGTAGTGTCAAGGCTTTACGACATCATCTTAGATATGGATTAGTTATCCACAATCCATGCTCAAATTGACTGTATTAGGTGTAATGTGTGGTGTGTCCACACATATAGGATAGGGTTTTCCTTCACAAGTGATAAAGAAAACTTTGCAGCATAGGATGGACTTACCCATAGGTGGGTGCATCTGATTACTCATCATTTGAATAGCCTTACCCTCGGAGCAGTTAATGTTGAGAGTCCGAGCTATCCTGTAGTCGTGGACCAGTATGCCGATGTTTTTCTTAATGATATTCCGGGACTATCTCCAGATAGAGAGGTAGAGTTTTATATCGACCTATACCTTGAGAAAACACCGATATCTACACCAGCATATCAGATGGCTCCCACATAGCATCAAGAACTGTGAGTATAGCTGGAGGACTTGTAGAAGAAGGGGTTCATTAGGCCCAATGTTTCTCATTGGGCTGCTTTGATTTTGTTTTCCAAGAGGGTGGATAAGAGTTTGAGACTATGTGTGGACTGTCAGTGCCTGAACCAAGTGACCGTGAAGAAAAAGTAACCAATTTTGAGGATTGACGATATCTTTGATCAGCTGAAGGGAGCACAATGGTTTTTGAAGATAGACCTCAGATGAGGCTATCACCAGCTCAGGTTACGAGACAAGGATGTGCAGAAGATGACCTTTAGATGTCGGTATGGCCATTATGAGTTCTTTGTTATTCCATTCAGCGTGAAAAATTACCTAGTAGTGTTCAAGGGACTCATAAACAGGATCTTCCATTCATACCTCAATCGCTTTTTGGTAGCCTTCAACGACGACATCCTTGTATACTCAACTACAGAGGAGGAGCATGCCACTCATCTACAGATAGTTCTGGACACACTCTGAGAGCACCGGATTTATGGTAAGCTCTCAAAGTGCCAATTCTAGATCTAAGAGGTTCACTTCCAAGGACACATCATCTTGGAGGCTGGAGTTGCGGTGGATCTAGCAAATATTGAGGCTGTTCTTGATTGGGATACACTCAGGATTGTGCCAGAGGTGCGGAGTTTCCTGGGTCTGGCCGGTTACTACCGTAGGATTGTGCCTGACTTTTCTAGAGTTCCAGAACCCTTATCAGCATTGACAAAGAAGGGGAAACCCTTCTTGTGGTCGAAGAGATTCCATCAGAGTTTCCAAGAGCTAAGGTAGAGGCAGACGTGTGACCCTATCTTGAGGCTACCAGAGGAGAGAGTTGGGTACATAGTCTACTCTGACACATCAGGGACCGAGATCAGATGTTTCCTGATGCAGGAGCGAGCAGTGATCACATATGGTTCTTGACAGCTGAGACAACCTGAGCAGAACTACGATACCCATGACCTAGAGTTAGCAGTAGTGGTCTTCGTCTTGAAGATGTGGTGACATTACCTGATGGGTGAATGTTTTAATGTCTACTATGATCACAAGAGTCTCAGGTATATCTTATCTCAGAAGGACCTAAACCTGAGACAATGATGTTGGCTTGAGTTCCTCTAGGACTATGACTTCAAGATAGTCTATACTCCTAGGAAGGGGAACATCGTAGCAGATGCACTCAGTAGGATATCTGGTATACAGTTGCTGAGTGAGGCGACAGAGCAGCTATCCACTTTGTGGATATCCTATGTGGATCGAGATAGAGAATCTTATCTTCAATCTCTAACAGTCACTCCCCCACTCCTTTAGCAAGTCAGGGAGGCGCAGCTTGGGGATACTAACTGCGAGGCTCGACATGCTCAGATATCCACTGGCCAAGCACCTGATGTATTTTCTAAAGGTGGAGAGCACGTTATCCTCTTTAGAGGACATACTATGGTACCAGTGGCGCTACAGGGGGAAGTGTTGAGGGAGTTCTATACGTCCCCTCTAGCATTACATCCAAGAGTGGAGAAGATTTACCAGGACCTCTGACATTAGCATTGGTGGTTGGGAATGAAGAAAGTAGTGGCAGAGTTTGTCTCACAGTGCCTCACTTGTTAGCAATTGAAGGCAGAGTATCATGTTCCAGCAGGTTAAACTCTATAAATTGAGGTTCCAGAGTGGAAGTGGGATGGAATTTCCATGGTCTTCATGACATGACTTTAACGCATGTCCAAGGGACATTATTCTATCTGGCTGATCGTTGAATGACTCACCATGTCAGCCCGCTTCCTACCTATTAGGGAGTAGTGATCAGTAGAGAGCTTGGGACGCCTCTACGTAAAAGAGATTGTATGGATTCATTGAGTGACCTCGACAATTGTCTTTGATCATGATGTATGTTTTACTCCCCGTCTATGGAAGGGGTTGCAAGAGGTGTTCAGGACTCAACTTCGATTGAGCACTGCCTTTCATCCTTAGACGGATGGTTAGCAGAGGAGACCATTCAGACCCTTGAGGACATGTTGCATGCTTCTCATCCTTGATTTCGACTGCAGCTGGGAGGATCACTTTCCCTTGGTGGAGTTTGCATAAAAAATAGCTATCACTCCACCATCGGTATGACACCATTTTAGGAATTTTACGGTTGACCTTACAGATCACCTATGTGCTGGACTGACCCAGGGGAGTCAGCACTCATGGGATCGAAGATGGTACGGGCTACCATGGAGAAGCTTCAGATCATTCAGGAGTGGATGAAAACTGTATAGAGTAGAAATAAGTCTTATGTTGACAGGAGATAGAGACATTTGGAGTTCAAGGATGGTGACCATATCTTTCTACGGGTCTCACCTCGACGAGGTTCTTAGAGATTTTTCTAGGGCTGCAAGTTATCTCTGAGGTTCATAGGACCCTTTCAGGTCCTCAGCAGAGTCGGCGAGGTGGAATACTGCCTATCCCTTCCCCTTCAGTTGCACCGGGTGCATGAAATTTCCCACATATCCTAGCTTAGGAGGTACGTGCATGATCCTTCGCACATCATTTATTGGGGTGAGCTAGACATCAGGGATGGGGAAACGTTTTTGGAGGTTCCAGTAGAGATTGAGAATCGACAAGAGAGAGTCCTTCATGGGTTATCGATACCTCTGGTGTGCGTATGTTGGCAGTACGGGAACCTCCAGGAGAGAACATGGGAGTATGAGGCTCAGATTCATGCTCAGTACACCACTTGTTTCCCTAGTTTGTGTTGTGGATTTTGGGGATGCAAATCCCTAAGGCAGGGAGAATTTAAAGACCTATAATTTTCCATATATATATTTTTTAAATTTCTATGGAAATATTACGAGTCTGTGAAAATTGATGGCACATGATTTCGAGGCCTGGAGTGCCCGTAATGAATTTCAGAACTTTCTTTATGGTACATTCAGTAAACGTGCTTGTGGTAATTTTTAACTTTTGAACTAGTGCTCGAAATTGAAATCTGAGGACACCGTTGAACTCGCATTGCCGATTTTCTCTTAAGAAGGCCTTCACCTTGACCGTAGTGGGTTGATGGTGGAAGATGGAAATCTCCGTTTTTGTAGAGGGATAAAAATAAAACAATAGTTTTATTTTTAATTGAAATATCTCCAACAATTTTTAAATTTGGTGGTGGGGACAACCCGACCTTGAAACCCATCTTTTAATGTGGTGTAACTCTTGGAAAGCCTCCCCCAATTAATGGTCCATCATTAATTGAACAATTAATGAACTCTTAAACTTAATTTGGGGGATATGATCCTAACTTCTATAGGGAATTGAGAATTTTTGGAAAATTCTTTTTCTAGATAACTCTTGGTGGAAGAACATCCTAAAAAAATAACGAATCTCTGGATCAAGAATGTTGAACCAATGTTGGAGCACATATCATAAGTGTATTACGGGAGCGACGAATTCCGGCGTCTCCTTCATCCTCTTCATCTTCTTCCTTACGCCATATCCAAAGAACGATTGAGGTAGGGTTTGTTATTGAATATTATTTGTTGATTTACATTGATTCAATATTCTTGAGCCGCATGCTATCGGTCTAATGCAGAGGGTGCAGGCCAAACGAACATGACCCGATCACTCTATTACTTTGTTGTTTGACGTGTTATTCACGGGCGAAACCTCAGGTTGAGTGGAACTTTACCATGAAAGAATAGATGAATAGGTGATGTCCTAGGACAAAAAATGATTCCTTCAAATTAAGGAACAAGCCACTAGAGCCCACCTGGTGACCCACAAAAGTCTGCCGGCGACTGACACCGACAGGGTACATGTGGTGGATGACTCATACGTCGGTCTCGATGGTGGTGGCGATGCAACTACACCACTTAAGGAGGACATGGACCATCAACCATGGTAAAAGAGGGTGGCAGCTAGAAAGCAGGCCAACCGCATAGAAGCCGGTGCGACGCACGACCACACTGCGGGTGTTGGAGGCCGTGACGACGCGCCTGGAGGGCGGCCGTCACCCAGCCGACTTCGAAGGAAACATCGGTCCACGCTGGCGCCGCTAGAAGGGGAGCCGGCCGGAACCCCGAACGACTGCTTCATGCCGAGAAGGACCCACTTCGGTGGGTCCCACATGCGAGCAGGTAGCACCACATGGTGGCACTGAAATCCTTGGATTGAGATGGTACCTTTGGTATACCCCACTTTAGTTTTGGATAAAGATGGAGTACGAGTGGGTTTGATCGATCCTGAATCCAACCGGGCCTTCAGAGCAGAAATGCTAATAACTTACAGACTGAGCGTCCGATTGACACGCCGTCTATCACGTTGGTTCCTTATGACGCGATGGACCTTCATGATACCGCTTCATGGGACTTCATGGCAGTTGAAGTATTGACCAATGGCTTGAGGAGAGGATCATCCTGGAATCAAGCGTGCTTATTGCGGGAACCCTATTGCTGGCTTTACTTGAAGAATCTTCAGATCCTGTGTGGGTTATCTTTAGATCCCGTGTGGGTTATCTTTAGATCCAGTGTGGGTCATCATATTCAGATCCTTTGTGTGTCATCTTCAAATCTTTTGTGGGTTATCATCAGATCTTGTGTGGGTCATCTTTGATCCTATGTGCTTCAACAACATATCTTCTCGATGAAGTAAGATGATCTAGCAATACAGCTAATCATCTATACATTTTTACTTATGTTATACCTGGTGTGAGCTGAGTATTTACCTTGGTGGTATTATTTTGTGTGGTGCTACCTATGTGGTATTATTTCCTTCGTGGAATAGTTTATATTTTGCCTAAAGAGTTTGGATATGTGTTTCTCTTGAATGAGTTGGGTTACTTGATAACTTAGGTATATGTATGAGCATATACCTAAGTATGGTTTATTGTTGCTCTGTGCTTTGTAATTGTGGTCTTTCTTTTTGGATTATATTATATGGATTCTGAAATACCTTTGGGGGTATCGAGGTCCCTACTAAGTATTTTTATACTCACCCCTACACGGGCTAAACCTGCATCTTGCTGTGTCTTGTGCAGATGACAGATAACATTGATCGAGGATGAGGGTGATAGGACTAGAGGCTACTCGGAGGTGGACCATTAGACGAGATGAACCGCAGAGACAACCATTCAAGAGCTGTATCTACCCTTTAGGTAGGAATCTTTGTGGGTTTTTATAGGAGCGATTTTTAGTTTTACTTGTACTTTCCATTTGGGCTTGTATTCCGGCCCCTTTACTTACTGTACTCACCCTATTTACTATAAAGTTTAATTTTTTCTTGTATCTGGATGTGTGATTGGGTTTAGTGAGTTTGAAGGTTGAATGGTAATGCCTTCCCGGTTTTAGGGATATGCCTTTCTGGTGCTAGTCACCAGCCCCTGGCCTATAGAAGGTGGGCTTGGGGTAGTCATGGCATGGGCCCCGGCGGATGGGTAAAGATAGTTTTTTTTGAAATTAAAATGTTAAATTATACAATATATAATTTTTCATAATTTTCTTAGCGAATCAAATTTTGGGGTAAAAATATAATATAGTATAAATATACAGTCTGTATTATGACATCATAATGGCCTAAAAATAATGTAATAAATCCCTTAAAAGGAATAAACAACCAATTATACATATATACTTTAATATAATATTTTTTTGAATTTATTTTATTAATTATATAGAAAATTAATGTATCCTTCAAATCCTAAATTATGCATTAATGTTTTTAAATCAATTATTTATAAACATGACTCACCTATACATTACCAATGACATTATTTCAGGATTCAGTTCTTATAATTATATTTTTTTTAAAATCATTTCTTAATTGTATAAAACTAGGTCAAAAATAATGGTAGTGTTTTTGGTTTTTATTATTTTATCATATAGATTCTAAATCCTATGTTTATAAATTAATAAATAATTCCCACTCTTTTTTTATAAATTCCCACCCATCCTTCCACTCATCTCCACTAAAAACCCATTGAGTATAAATTTACTCTCAATATCTCTCTCTTAATCCTTCACATAGTGTTAAAATAACCTTAATAAGATCATCCCAATCTATTATAAGCACCCTCTCAGGGTAAGGGACTCTCTCATATTCTTTTTTATCCTAAGTACTTTATTTTTACTAATCCATTTTTATTTACAACTATCCATGTTATAATGTTTTTTCACACATCCCATTACTAATCTTTTGATACCAATTTAATGATAGGTCACCTTTTACTCTCATTAAACCCCCCACTAAACTGTATTGTGCACCCATTATACTGTTGAAATTGTCTAGATATTTTTCTCTTCCAACATTTTGTATAGTAAATACCCCTCCCCATTTACAGTTATGGTAATTCGCTGAGATATACCTATCTATTATTGGTTTTAGAATTCAATGAATATAAAAATATCCTTAATAATGTTATTAAAAGAGATGAAATGTGTTTTTATGTTGTATGATCTATGTGCTAAAAAATGAATGTACAAGATATGAATGTGACAGTTGTGTCCAAAATTATATATCAATTTAATGAATGGGGATTTTTTTTTCTCATGATATGTCATGTATGGTTCATAAGATATTTTCCCAAAAACACTATGATATAATTTCTTGGAGGATAACCTTGGCTTATTCTTATTATGTCATGGTTTATGTTTCTTTCACATTCAAATGTTTCCTTGATGTTATCATTCTATATAATGCTTCGATGATCATTTTTATTATTATAACTCTTTTTATGTCACCTTGATATGCCTCCATAAATTTTTTTTAAACTTTTGTCATCTTATGATCCAATTATTCTGTTGATGGTAATTATATATCACCATTTTCTCAGTTACATGCCCAGGTTATCCCGTGTAGTATTAGAAGACTGATAGAATAAAAGAGAAATTTTTAGAGGTTTTAAATATGGTTTTTGTTCATATGATTCATTATATAGTGCTATGTACATAATTTAAAAAATATACTATCCCTCAAGATATTTTTGGAATATATTATGTATATATTTAAGTAATAAATCATGAGTTATAAAATATTAAAGATATGGGTTTTCATAGTTGGAGTGTGTCACCTATGGTATATAGTAAGACATTACTGAAGAAGTTTGGTGTCCCCCAATTAGTATCTTTTAGGAAATGTGGGCTAGGGAATTATAATGACTGTTTGGCCACTAGAGGGTGTTGATTTTAGTATTTAAAAAATGATGGTTTTTGAAATATAAAACTTATATGGTTATATGAGGCTTATGTAAATCTAATTTATTAGTTTATTCCATTTGTCATGACTCATAAGGAGGTTTATTTTGAAATAAAATCTTATTTCCAAGAAAATATTACTTTTTTTGGAAATGATATTTTGTGCCATTACACAAAAATAAGATGTTCTATGATTTTTTTGTAAGAAAGACTTTTTATGATTGTGGTTTATTTTTTTTTACAATTTTAGAAATAATAACATTATTTTAAGGGAATTTCAAAAAATTATGTGTTTTTTGGGTGTTTAAAACCATTTGATGTGTTTTCACCATGAAACTAATCGATGCGTATCCAAATTATCTTGTTCTTGATGATTTTACTAGGAGTAACCAAGAATTTTTAATTTAATATTTCATGATGTATCCTAATATATATTTTAGATAATCTCATGATTTAGAGGTGAATAATATGTGTTTAGGGGAAGAATTAAATGACTAATTATGGGGATTGTGAGTTTCATTGATTGGACTATTTGTGTTTTGTTTTTAGTTAGGGAATCCTATAATGGGGAAAGCCATTAGGTGAAATCAGGTATCTATATTAGTTTATTATATTTTGGTGTGTCATAAGGTTAGGAATTGAATGAATATCGGTGAATTAGGTTTCATATGGCATGTTGTGCATCATATTGACATCATGGTTGTGACTATGAGCCATATATTCATATGATCATAATTATATGATGAGGAAATGTATGGGAATTGCAGAGTTAGATAGTTGTAATGATTTAATATTAACCATGGGTAATTAGAAGAAATATAAATTATATGTTTATGTGGAATTAGAAGATAATTGAACTCATTCATGAGATTTATGTAAAATTTGTGTGATGAGTGTTATGGGATAAATCATGGTAATCCGGAAATGAATATGTGTTTGAGATATATTGAGATTTATGATTTAATTAATTATGAGCACTTTTTTGGATCAAAAACATTATGGTATGGAGTATGTAATGTCCTAAATCATTTCACATCAAATGAACCTAGTGAAGTTATATTTTATTGAATTAAAATCTTGGTGAAAGTGAAATTTCAAATTGGATCGAGCGAGAAAAAAAGTTAATATATTTTAAGTGTTAAAAATGGGAATTATGATTTTGGAATACCTATAGAGATCTTGGGTGAGATAAATTTTATTTTGAGGTAAAACGGGTCTTGATTTTGTGGGATTAAATAGAAACCAACAAGAATCATGATGTATAGGTAAGAGGGTAGTCCCACAAACCTTTCCAATAGAAACCTAATGGCTCACTAGAATCCCTGTATGGGTCTGTAAAGATCCCAATAGAATACCCAAACCCACACATAAATATGGAAAAATTTTATCATTTTAGGGATTATTTTTTAAAAAACCCCATAGGGTTTTATTCTTCTAGAAAATCAAAGTTGAGGAAACTAATGCCCATTTAACTCCCACCATATTTCTCTCTCTCATTTGACTATATGTGGTCCATACATGCTTTTTCACAAATTTATAAGGTAATACTTATTTTATATCCTCACTTTAGCCTTATTCGCATTATATTATTAATTTTATGTGATGGTATAAGGTATTTATACATGTGATTTCACTTTAACATGGTGATGTCACTCTAAAAGATGGGGTTCTTGAATGTGGTGGATAAATTATGCTAAGAATAGAAGAATGAACCTCATTTCTCATTATTTTGGTATTTATAATTCACCTATAAATTTTATTTAAATATATTTTTTGAAATTATATTACTTTAAAATGAATTGGGTTTTATAATTTGGGATTTTTTCTCATAGGAGGTTTAGATATATATAATATTCAATTAATCCTTCATTTCATAGGATTCTAAATTGATAGGATGTTTGAAAAGTTTTAGGTGTTTATTTTAGTTATGTTACTTTTTATTAAAATTAAATAACTATGTAATTATGCATATTTTTATTATATATGGGTTTTTTTCAAGGAATATGGCCAATGTTATCATAGAGTTATAAATGAACATTATATACATGTATTCGGCCATTGTTTGTTGAGTATTTTGATTAATTACTATATATTTTATTTCATAAAAGTTATTTTATAATAATGTATTTTATTATTTTAATATACATAATTTTTATTTTATTTTAAAGTTCTATGAAATTGGATGAAACTATATTTATTTAGTAGTTACAAAAGGATTGAATAAACTTAGTAAATCTATTCTTTTCATTGCTCCCTAATTTATTGGGAGTTGGGAGAAAATTTTATAAATTACATGATGGTGTTGGAAGATTCTTGCATAATTCTTACAAAATTATTTTTATACTTTAAATTGATACTTTAAATCATAATTATTTTGAAATGGATTTTCATAAGAAAAGGGGATTTAAAATGATTGATTTTGAAATGATATTTTCAATAGACCCAATCATTTATAATTGAAGTTCTATTTTGAATGAATACATTCCATAGTAAGTAATGTATTGAAGGAAATAACCATAACTACTTTGTAATATTATAAAATATATCTTGTTGAATATAAATGACCATTTAGGGTCATTATCATCGATAATATAGTAAATGTACAATGGCTATTGAGATTAGTATATATAAAGGGCTATGATAATGTTTAATTGACACTGTTAGAAGAAATTATGTCCTCAAAAAGTAAGATAATACCAAATAAATTCTATTTATCATAGATTCAAAGGGATATGGAATCACTAGGATCTTTCCATAGTTAAGCCCAAGCTTAGGATCAACAGCTGAAGCTCAAGAGATTCCACTTATAAGAGAATATCACGATTATCGATATCAAAGCCCAAACCATGTTCTTAGAACCACCCTAAGAAATCACCACTATCACACACCTTACCATTAGGGCATACATTTGTATAATAGGGGGTTATGTATGAACACCCTATTAATATGAGTTTATATAAATTATTTTTAATGAAATGATGATTACATTTATCCATTTTATTATTAATTTATAAATGATTATATAATGGGTTTTATGAAAATTATATTTTGATATAAAGAAATCAAAATTATATTTTTGGGAAATATATAGTTTCAATTAAAACACACTTTTATATAAATTCAAGAAAATTTTAAATTGAAATTATTTTCATAAAATATTATAATATATATTATTAAAACACAATAAAATTAATAAAGTACAATATAAATTTTATAAGTTCAAAAAAGATATTAGTATCATAAAAAATAAGTATTTTACAGTGAATAAGGATTTTTTATTTAAAATTAAAAATTATCATATTTCAAAAATAAATTTGATAAAAAAATATAATTTCATAAATTTGTATATCAAAAATATCCAATGGTTTATTTTCCATAATTTTCCGAGATACCCAAATTTTGGGGTAAAAATTTAATACAATATAAATATAAGATAACTATTGTGACATCATAATAGCCCAAATGTGATGTAATAAATAGTATAAATGGAATAAATGACCAAAAATATATTTCCCATTTGAAATAATATTTTTTGAATTTATTTGATTAATTTTATGATGATTTAATAAATCCTCCAAAACCAGTAATATAGTTTTTGGTTTTAATGTAAACTCTTAATGAACATGACTCACTTCCTCTTTACCAATGGTTATATTTTAACATGTTCAGTTACTGGATTCATTAAAATATTTATAACCACACTTTTTGGTATAAAACATGGGAAAACCATGGTAATGTTTTTAGTTTTAATTATTTTATTATATAGTGTCCAAAACCTATGTTTAAAAATTAATAAAAAATTCCCCTCTATTTTACAGTAAGTACCCTCCCACTCCTCTTATGTTAAATCCCATTCATCATGAAGTTCCTATATTTATTCCTCTATAAATACATCCCAAGGTTTCCGTAATATCATTATAACCTCCTCCCAAGATTTTATAAGAATCCTGTCAAGGTAAGAGACTCTCATCCACCTCCTCTATTTATGTACATTGTTTTTTACAATCAATTTTATTTTAAATTGTTCAAGTTGGAATATGTATCTACCCACCCCTTTAACATCCTTATGATTCTCAAGTAATAATATAACACCCTTGACTCTCATTAAACCCTTCTATGAACCCTTATGTTCATCTATTATGATTCAGAAATTATCCTCTGATTTTTCATGTCAAACATTAATATGTGTATACCCATACGAATTACCAACCAATGATATTTACATAAATTTAACTAAAAATAATTAATTGGAGACTCACATTTACGTAACCCACACTTTTTATACATGGGATTAAAAGGGATGATGGAAATTATTTTGTTTTATGATTTATGTTTCACATTAATTCATTTAAATGATATTAATGTGATGAATGGGAATATAATTATATAGCCCTCTAATAAATTATTTAATATTTTTATCCCCTAATATTCCATGTATGGGTCACAAGAGGTTATCCTAATAACACTGTTCTATAATGTCTCAAAGGTTATCCTAGAATTATTCTTATGATATCATGTTTTATATTGTTCCCATATTCACATGTTTCCTTGATTCTGTCATCTTATAGCATTCATTGATGTTCATGTTTATGAATCTCAACTTTGTATAAAACCTTTATATTTATAATGGAATTACATGTATTACTTTTATCATGTTATTCTTCAAATATTACATTACCGAGATTTATAACTCACCCATTTGTTATGTACTCTTATAGGTTATCCCATATAGTGTTAGAAGATCAATTAATTTTAAAGGCATGTTACCATGTTCAAAAAATTTCATTGTATCCATGTTTCCTATTAATGTGTTATATATCTAATTTCTCAAAGACACTAGACCAATATATCTTATGGGATCGTATTATGTGTATCATTTTGTAATAATTGATGAATTAAGTTAAATAAAAGATATGGATTGTCATATTTGGTATATGAGGAAAGTTATAGTTATTTTTATAAATTAGGATTAAAAACATATTGAAGGCCTTAGGGATATGACTAAACATAAGAAAACATCCCTAAATTTTGGTAAAGTAAAGAGTAAGATATTTAAAAGAAAAAAATCTATATCTAGATACAACAAGTGGATATCACCTTGGAACAATTGTACCTAAGGGTAATAACCCCTAAAAGGGTGTATTGGGTATTACCTTAATAGCCACCAAGCACATGACAAAGTTCCCTTGTCCCACACCTAGTTTGATGCTCTATAAGGATATATTTTAGTAAATTCACATTCTCTTTATGAAAAATTGTAATGGAAAAAATACATTAAAATTTTAAATTATTAAATATATCATGGATAACTCATATTGGAACCTATAAATTCATAGGTTAATGAATGTATGTCATTTATGAGTTATCCCTTCAGTTCTCATAAGTTTACCATTTATGTGGTTAACAGTTTGGAAATTATCATCCCCTTTTCTATTTTAGATCTTGTATATTATTAGAGCCAAAATAAAATAGTGAAAAGAGGGTTTATCATCCATTAATTAATAATAATTGTTTTATGTGACTATGGTTCTATGAAATCATTCATGTTATGAATGTTTATTACCACTATTCATACACCACATCAAAACATGGATGTGGATATATCTTTTAAAATGGAAAATTTCATACTAAGTATATGACTTCTACCAGTCCATATATATGAAATTAATTTACAAAAAAACTTTAGAAAACTCTACTATAATTTTAATCTATTATGGTTATGGCTTGTATTTCCTTATATAGAGCCAATATAAATTTTTGAGATAATGAAACCACCATATGTTTCATGAACCACCCTTATAATCAATAAAAGTGCAAGTTGGATGTTGAATATACTTTGAAATCATCACCCCAAGAATGGATATTATTTTCTTACAAGAAAATCTTTCTTTATAAAATGATTGATACTAAGGAAAAGATTATCCAATAAGACATGCACATTCTGAGGCAATACAATGATGTGTTTCCTAAATAATTTTATTGTCTTACTCCTTGAACGAAGGTTTTTTTCTCAATAAAAAATTACCCAGGGAATTTAAAATATATAAGACTTTACATAGAATGGTCATTTACAAATATGAATAGGTAAAGAAGAAACTATAGAATAATATAGACAAAAATATTTATATGCACTTGTGTTTTATTGTGGGGTGCACCAGTCATTTTCAGAATGAATAAGGATTGGTCGATGCACCTCTTTATTGATTATTGTGATCTTAAAATGAACATGATAAGGAATAAGTATCTACTAAAAAAAATTTATTACTTGTTTTATCAACTACATGGAGCATAGTACTTCACCAAGTTGGATCTTCAATCAGGTAATTATCAAGTAAATTTGAAGAAGGATGATATCCTAAAGACTAATTTTCATACAAGGTGCGAGAACTAAAATTTCATAGTGATACTATTTTGTCTAACTAATGATCTAAAAATATTCATTCACTTAAATATTATAATCTTTATTGATTACTTGACAAATTTTTGGTAATATTTATCAATGATATTCCTATATTCTTCAAATGTAATGAGGATCATGAGGATTATTTAAAATTTCCACTAAATACCTTTCAAGATTAAAAGTTATAAGTAAATTATAGTAAATGTGACTTTTGGTTGGGGTAAGAAACATTCAGGGGAATGTTATTACAAATTATGGGATATATGTTGATCCTTTAAAAATATTGAAAATTAAAGGATGCCTCAAAACAACATCATTTATGGAGATCCATAGATTTCATTGATTATTAGGGTACTATCATCGATTTATGAGAAAATTCTCATTATTTTCAACCCCATTAATCAATCTAGATCTGAAGAGAGTAATTTTTTTATTAATTTATGACTATTATATGAGATTTATAGAGCTAAATAATAGGTTAATAACTATTCCTGTGCTCGCATTACCCACTGCTGGGGATGTATTTGTGATCAATAACGATGCGTCCAAAAAAAGGATTGGGTTGTGTTATCATGAAAGATGAAAAATTGATAGCCAATGTATTCTTAAAATTAATAGACCATGAGTATAAGTACCCAACACATGATATAGAAAATTTTATAGTAATATTCACATTAAGGATTTAGAGATATTATTTTTACAAGGAAAAGTGTGACACACACACACACATATATCATAAAAGTCTTGAGTATATATTAACAGGGAATAAGATTAATGTGAGACAATGAAGTTAATTAGAGAAGATATATTATTATGATTTTCCAATCCATTATCACCATAAAAAGGTGAACAAAGTGGTAAATAACATGATTATATTGGATCTTGAAAGCCAATCTATAATGAGGATTCAAATGGATCTAATTCTCTTAAGTATGAAAATGACGGAAATGTGAATCATAAAAGTGAATTCATCATACATTTCACAAATAAATACTCAAACATCCATTATTGATAGGATTAAGGAGTCCTAAAAATATTATTATGAGATATTTAAAAATCTAATGAATATTTTAGTGTTTATTTTTTTGAAATATGGATTCATATGGTTTGAAACCCAGATATGTGTCCCATCAAAACCATAAATAAAGTGAAAAATTATAAATGATATTCACAAATCATCCTTCTATATTCATCTAGGATAACTTAGATGTATATAGATCTGATGAAAAACTTATAGTGGGGTACCATGAAGATAGATATTTCTGAATTTTTATATCAATGCTTGGTAAGACAACAAGTCATGGTTGAACTATATAAGTCTAAGGGTATAAGGTATCCTTTTATTATACCCATATAAAAATGGGAAAAAATAAATGGTTTCCATTATAGGAGTCTTGGTACAATCTAAAGGAAATAATACCATCTGGGTGGTAGTAGAATTTATTAAAAAAAATTTGCATTTCATTTCTATCAAGAGAGATTTCCCTCTTGACCAACTATGTAATATATAAAAAGGGAATGTTTTAAGACTATATGGAGTAACAATCTCTATTTCATATGATCAATATATGAGGTTTACCTCAAGGATCCAGAGAAGGATTCAATAGGAACTAGTTATAGAGTTGAGTTTTAGTACTACTTATCACTATAATAAGGATGGTATATATGAATAAACTATTTAAACTCTATAGGATATACTGAGATTATGTTAAATTTATTTCTAATATTAGTGGGATCAACATTATCACCATTAATGTTTCAAAAATAATAATAGCTTTCATTGTAGCATTCAAATAGAACCTTATGAGACCCTGTATGTGAAGAGGTTTCAAATTACAATAATCCGAGCTAATGTTTGAGTGAGAAAGTTCATGGGACCCGAATTATTCAAGATATGATAGATAAGTTTCAATCATTCAACATCATATTAAATTTTACCAAAGTTTATAGAAAACATAAATAGAAAATCATCGATGATACCTATAGTTTAAGATCATAGATATGGTGTTCTTAAATATATCACTATGGAATAAAATCCTGACGTTTGGGAAGAAAGTAAGAGGACCAATTTGGGATATACATAACACTGATAGGGGGGGGGGGGGTGAATCATTGTTATAAACTTTTTATTATTTCATAACTTCTTATCCCTGCACCTCTTTTAAATATTTCATTCATAATTATCTAAATTTATTTTCATTATCAAATGAAAGTATAAGAAATACAGTAAATATGAATACGATATTTTTAAAATTCACTACCTAATAATTTTAGCTAGTCTATTTCATATATGGTGATGAACAGTACATTAATTCTCCAAAATAATTACTATACAAAGATGCATAGGTATAGTAATAAAATAATCCTTAACCAAGTGTGAGTCCATACATTTTAGGAGGGTGTATAAAAACAATATTTCATACCTACACTAATGATTACCTTATCTAATTTTATAGATCCTTACTGGTTCCTTATACTAACTTTGATGATATTATTCAACTTCTTCAATAAATTTTATGAACCAATAATTTATTCCACCAATGAATATTTTTTATGGATATCATAGTTCTACTCTACACTTCCTTCACTCTTTGTATTCTTGAGGGAACTTATTGTTCACTTTCCTACCTAGTATTTGGTCAAACATTTCCTTATTATTTATATATCTAAAAGAAGTTTATTAAAAAATTTAGTATGATCCCATCTATATGATGTAGATTATTCAATATTAGTTTTATGGAGCCTTCTTCTATTTCTTAGTATCGAACTGCATGATTTTATTTCTTGTCATCTTCCCACACATCTGTTTATATGATACTGTATGTAAAATAATGTTTTTATATTGATTTCCATCCAATGAATTTTCATCCAATAATTTTTATTCTTATTACATCTTATTTCTATCTCCATTTGATAAGAAACTCCATCTAGAATCTAGTCTATCCTTCATCTTATTTCCCTTAAACATGAGTTCATTTGGAATATTTCTACTAATGAAGGTTTTTCCAATAGTTGTTTTCTTGATCACATCCTTTAATCGTCTGATGCTTTAGTTTTATTCGGTGCATTAGATCCATATAATACAACTACACAATAGGGTTCTTATTTTACCAAAATTCATCTCTGATGATGATGGATCTTTTGGATTTTTAGTTGGATACTTTTTATATAACAAATTAATGATAAAATTAACTCCTCCATAGATGAATATTTTTACACACTTCTTCAGACTATTACAAACTTTTATATTAGAGAAATTATCTAGAGAAACAATAAAACTCAAATATATCTTCCCACCTAACTCAAACATGAATTTTAAAATTCTAGATCATTATTATTTTGTTGTAACTCTTCACAACTCTTAAGAAATCTTCATGATGCTCCATGAGGTATCTTGAAAAGTAGCCATTTCCTAGAGAAACCTTATAACATGTTTTAATGAAATTATGAAAACATACTTAACTTTAATAGATTCATAATATTTGTTTTGTAATTTTTTAAGCATTGAAGGATCAGTAGAGCATCACAACATTTGAAATCTTTATAAAATTTTTATAATGAAATTTTAAATGGTGAATCATTACAAAAGTTTTTATGTTAAATGATTTTCATATGAATCTATAATGTTTATCTATATGGTTTTCTTTCTTGCACTTCTACATCTTGTGGGACACTATTTGATGTTCTAGTCAAACATATGAATATTTTGGGAGTATTTTCCTAGATTCTTTATCAATATGATGACTTGCCTCAGAATACTTTTAATATTGTCCCCAGCTATGAAATTTATCTATATCTATGGTAAAAAACTCTAAATATTTATTTATAAACCATGGATTCTATTGTAAAGGATATAATGTAAAACATGTATCCACAATTTCAAATAATGGCTATAGACTAATAGCCATGGATTTAAATATAATAAATAAGGCTATAGTCATGGTTTGAAACAATAAATCTGGACAATTTTCTATGTTTTGAAACTAAACCATGAATATATGATCTAAAAAAATGTGTGCATTTGGATTTGGACCCCAGAACTCCGCCTTCTATAATAGTAACTTAACCCCTATCTTACAATTAAATTTCTATTTTAATGTTTATATTTTCAATTTATTTATATATTTAGTATCTGCATAAATAGGTTGAAAGCTATGACTATAGGTCATCCCACTCATTTACCATGGGAAAATATTTTTCCCATGGTTGTGTAGGAAGCCTATTACCATTGTTTTAATTAATAAAGGATATATCCTTGGAACCATAGACATAGATTTCCAAAACCATGTCTATAGCTAAGAAAAAAAACTATAGCCATGGTTTTTTAAAGAGATAGTTATAAATTTTACCTATACCCAATTTTTTACAAAAAATGTGGCTATAAACTGAGTATAAAACCCTATATCAATGGTTTTAGAAAACATAATACATATTTCTAAATAAATAAACTTATTTCTAATAATGGTCATCATGAACAAAAAATTAATTGAAAAATTTTATATAAAAATGTCAACTCATAAAATCACTCATTAACATAAAAGAGTTTATCTAATTAACTTCTCTTGGTAGAACATCCTCTGGTGAGATTTCATTCAACTAGGAATTTATCCAATTTGAATTTCATCCAACTGACGACATCAATGTTTTTCATCCAATTCTCATTCACGTGATGGAACCTTCATTCGACAACTCTCTGTACATAATTAAACATCATAATGCGAGTAAAATAAAATTTTTCATACAAGATGTCTGTTGAAATTTCAAAAATCTATCATCAATAAATCTATATTATTTCATTCATTACAACTTATTTAATTCACTCATCAATATGTGCAAAAGTGTATCTAATAGAATTCGTATGACTCTTTATTTAACTCTAATGAGTATTTCAAAATATCCAGGAGCCATCATTCCACGCAGTTCTTCCTCAAAAAAATATATACTCGACTAAAATATTCTCATAGTAGATCCACCATACCCCCTTTGAGATAATCTAATTAAACAATCTTCTTAGATTCATTTCTCATCTTATAAACTATTAGTAGGATTACAATCTCTAGTTATTTTTATGTATTATCAATTAATACCACTTCACATAGAGACATCTTATATTTTTTCCCAATCATTGTTTTTCTAATGAAACCATAATTGGAATTGATAAAACAATTACTATCCATGAACATTACAAATAGGTCCACCGAATTCTAATTTCTTATATTAATTAAGAAATTATAGATATTATATTGATGGAAAAGTTTTCTGATGAAATTATGAAAATAACTATATATTATTGAGTTATATGAAAAACATCAATTAATGGACCTCAACATCATGACTAATATTACATAGGTGACATTTGTAAAACCATATGATTTAACTTAAGGAAATATTCATTTGATTATTTCCCTTTCTATATTCATTTTTAATTCCTCCTCTATCTAGAAACACACTGCATTAAATCTATATAAATAAATTTTTGGATGTTTGGTTTCAAACACCTTATTTATAAAACTCCATAAGGAAACATTATTTGATCACATTTATATAAGGAAACTTTATACCTTCATCCTTACAAACTTATTATGGAAAATAATTAAGGAAACATCATCAAATTTAAAATGTTGATAAAAAATCAGTGTTCAAAAAATGATATAAAACTTTGTTGATGTGAAGTTTAACTCAACAATCTCTTTAAGTAAAACATAATTTATTCAACTGAAATTACTTATGATAAGAAGACACGACAAAAATTACCTCATCCAAGCACTTTAAAAATTGTTACTTAATTTAATTACTTATCCTTGGATGACTCATCCCAATATATAGTAGATTATTCTTTCTAAATTCTTTAACATGTTAAAATTAATGAATTTTTTCTATATAACTGACTATGATTATCAAATAATATAACTTAAAACACAGTGTGGGATAAAAAATCCCCCATATTGTATTTTTTGTAAATAACTTCAATGTACTTTCCAAATTCATATGTAAATATATATTTCAATATGTGAATATTTCTCTCCCCATAACATTTTCTTCAATATTTATCTACCCCATTGTTTCTTAAATTTTCATTTCCCTTTATATCCCCCTTATTGATGCTAAACATAATGTTTTTGGGAAAATGGTACACCTCATAAGTAAGTTGTGTGGAATAAATGTTTTCACAATATATTTACAAGAGTCATTATTGGTATATAAAACAAGAGGATTGAATTTAGATAAAAATGTTTTCTTTTACCAAATAATCATGACATCTCATGGAATGATAACTCCTAAACTTTCCTTCTAGGTTTTTTCACTTTTATTCCAATTTGATGATAACAATAGAGATATTAAAATTTTGTATGAAAGTTTACTCTGAAAATTCTATAATCACTTCAAAAAATTGATTAAAAACATTCAAATGAAATAAGCATGATAAATGGTTTTGAGTCACATTTCATACTTTTACATTTCTTTGGTTGTTTCTTAATTCATTTTATCCCCTATGTATAAATATTTTTTTCTTGAGTATCCAAGGATTAGATATTAAGAAAAAGATACCTTTATAAATTACTTGATATTCACGAAATTTTAATAAGAGTCATATTTCCATGGGGTAATGATTCTGGAAGCATATTCAATCATTCCTCAACTGCCTCCCCCTCATGGAGACTATTCTTATGATCTTTAAAATGGTAAATATCTTCCATATTAATGTTCTATGAATTAAATGTTTGGGAGACACAAAAATTAACTCTTTTCTATTGATTATTTCTATAATACATACACATATTCATAGAGACTGACACATTCATAAAATATTCAGTAAAAAATCAAAAATATTCCTAGAAAGATACTTTATTAACATGAATAACCAACATTGGTAGCTATTATTCTTAATTAGGTTCCTACCTTGAGTATATGTCTTACCTTAAATTCCATATTTTGATATATAATATTCAAAATATAAATGTTGAGGAAATAAGGTGGATCCTCATTGTTTGAGAATTTCAATAGAATGATTGAGATGATTTTCTAAACTAATTTTTTTCATTTCCTCTGTTTTTCACACTTGAGTTTCTAAATAAAAAAATCTAATCAAGGTTTCCTGGATATTATAATTTATTGAATTTCATTTTGTGTGAACATATTTTTTTAAGATATTTGAAATCTCTTCTACCACTTGGTGGGAATTTATTTTATTTATCATTTTTTCTTATATTGGAAGAATTATAAATTAATATTTAAAGCATGTTAAACATTGTTATACATCACACAAAAAACTTATTTAACTTCAAGTGTAATTTTGGATTTCTCATTTTCACTATCCTTTGCTTGTGCATCTTCTATTTTCCTGTACATTACCAAATTATATGTCTATATAAGGACAATATCATTAAGAACCTTGGAAGAAAGTGTGATACAAACACATAAATTATTATTAGTGTCATTCTTCTTATTTTATCTTTGGGATTCTATAATTTTATTTAACTTCACATATTTAAAACCCAATATCTTCTCACTTCTCTTACTATAAAGATTCTAGGGAGAATTTTTTTACATCATTTTACTATCCACTTCCTAAGGATCATTCTTCATTTTTAGGAAAATTATGTGGTATTATTTTTCTATTTCTTCTTTATCTCTAGATTTCACACCCATATTAATTGATTCATTTGTGCATTTTCATTTGGATTTTATACCAACAATCCAATGAATAATGTCCAAATCTATTATAGCACAAATGTTTTCCCCAAAACATTGAATTTCTAAAAATATTTTATGGTGTTTTGGGGTATTCTTTGTATCTTGTTGGCCTTTTTTGGGAAACTTACTTACAAAAACATTTTCCTACCCTATTCAAGGTGATATAATTTTCATCTTTTTTTACCCATTCTTACATATAGTTTATTCCAATACACACTTTTCATGAAAATAAATTTAGAAATATGATGAAAAGATGGTATAGATTGTACCTCCTTCTTCATATTTTCTTGAGATAGATCATTGAATGAATTCATGATCTTCTTATCACATGATTTAGGTATCATATAATTAAATTCCTACAATGATAATTTTGTAGAAACATCAAATTTATTCCTCTTTTTTGAAGCCTCAATATGCGTCTTCTCAAAATAGGTTAACTAAAATTCTAATTATAAATTTATTATATTGAGGGAATTTTTCTAATATTTAATCAGAACTGCCTTAACTTCAAAAAAATTCTTCAAATTTTCAACCTTATCTTTATATAGGTTTAAAAATTTTATAAAAAAGAGTAAACATCCTTAATTTTCTTGGATTCTACTTCTAGTTATAAATACTTGAATTTAATGTTAATTTTCACCTTTTTCTTAATAGAATAGATCTTTTATTCTAGTGTTCTATTGGCTTAATGTTTCTCTTAAAATAACTTGAGCCATTTTGAAGAACTTATTTCAATCTACATATTTCATTTTTAAAAGGATACTACTTCCTTAGAGATATTTATACATTAAATAAATTTTATATGGAAGTCCTTATCCATGTTATCATCTTCTTATTTCATGTTGGGGATATCTTCCAATATACTTTGAAAAACATCACAAACAGGTGAGACTATTTATTTGGGAAAAGTGTATAATATCTCTTAATCTATAAACTGATATATATTTGGGATTTATAGAAAAGTCCTCATAAAAAAATATTCTATGATCTTATTCATGAGGATAATTTGGAGCAGAATTTTTGTATACCTCACGATCTCTTAACATTCTCGATTATCTTGAGGTAGGAAGGTTATCCTTCTACTTAGTGGAAAACTAAGCCACCTACACTTCACATTATAAGACTAAAATATTAAAATTTATAAAAATTAAGGGATAATATTCTTCTTAATATTATTTAAATAATATGGATAACTTAATCTAATTTCATTTCTCTTTCTTTCTCATATTCAGTGTAGTATTTATAGAAATTCAATTCTTTTCAGATATTACTGAATCATTACCAAAACTACACTTCATTGTAAATAAAGAAAATAAACTAAAATAATAAAAATATAATAGATTATATAACACCTAGTGATTTTTAGAATTATATTTTTTAAAATAATTTTTATTTCCTCTTAAGTTACACACAACATCGAGTATTAATGAACCACAATATACTGTATGTATTATTATTTAAACATTACTATTATACCATGAACATTAGATTTTTATTTTTGAATAATAATAACTAAAATTTTTAAATCAGGTAATAATATTTTTGATATATAAAATATAGTTATAAATAAGTAGTTAATTTTAAGTAAAATCTTCATAGGCTTTGAAAATTGCCTTTTTCTCAAAAAAATGATAAATATTTTTTTATGAAATAATAATAAAACTATTTTGTGAAACATTATTTTTTTTGACAAAAATAATTTCATGTTTTGATTCAACTTTTAAAAAATAACTTATGAATAATTTCTGAGATTTTTTTAAAAATTGAGATCCTTCACCGTGTAGTGAAAATACAGATTTTTGTTAAGACACTGACTTTTTGTTTAAATCATTTAATAAGTTAAATATTTTTTGAAAATGTTTTAGAAGTAACATGTGTTTGATTTTATATTTGTTAATAAAATTTATTTCATTGGAATCAATTTTATATTGAATTTTAATTTTTAATGTTTTTATACGTATGAAACATTTCTCTTTAGAAAACTATTTTTTCATCGTGTATATGGGTTTAATTTTAAATTAAATTTTACCACTTAGGTTAATGGAATATATAAAAATACATTTAGTATTTTTAATTATTATAATTAGTATTCTAAAATATGTCCAACTTAATTTTTGGTCTAAATAAATAGTAAAAAAAATAAAAATAAATTATCATGGTTAATGTTAAAGAGTGTTACTGGTGGGTTAAACTAATAGGACAAGGGTTAAAATGACCTGAAACCTTGTTTAATTCCTATCTTATGACCATATTTAAAGAATTATTACCATTAGATCTATTTTTTCATTTTAGACACTTTTACATGATCATGTCCCATATAATAATTTATGTAATGAAAATAATAAAATGTTAACCTATCACTTTTAAATTTAAATTAAGTTTTGACATAGGAAAAAAATAGATATGTGAAAGAATATTGAGGCTATTTCTCAGAATAATTATATTAATTTATGGTGTGTAATTTAATTTTAACTTTTAGTAAATAAATAATTACTTAAAATGATTAAGCAACGTCAACGCATAAATTATTTTATTTATATAAAAATAAAATAAATTGTAGTAAATAATGTTTAAAGTAGTATAAATTTAATGAGATATTTTATTTCAATTATTTTTTAGATAAATAAAAAATTATATATAGGTGTGAAAATTATATATTTTAATTCAACTTTTACCTTGTAGTTTTTAATGTCAAATCAAATGAATAAAGAAAAAATTGACATTAATGTTGTTTTATAATAAATAATAACTTATTATATGTTTTAAAATTCATAAAAAATATTTTCCTCTTACAACTCATTTTTATAGGTTTAATAATCTATTGTATAGTACCTTTATTTACCAATGATACTTTTATAATAATTATATTGATCCCTAAATAGTAAAAACATTGTTACTGTGGTAAAGGGTATACTAAGGTTTTGCGTGTTTCATGCCCTCATATCAAAATAACTTTTCCACAAAAATAAGATTTAAAATTTAAAATTTATATTTTTTATTTATTAAATAATTGGTAGTATTTTATATAGTAAGGATCTATTTATTACTTTATTAAAATATAAATTACCTTGATAAAAAGGATAGCCACCGTAGTGAAAACTAAAATTGTAAAATTAAGAAAATGTATAAGTTAAAGAAAGAAATATTAAAAAAATGCTTTTTATTATCTTGAGGATGTTTATATACGACTTATATTCCCTAAAATTATTTAATTATAAATTTTTGAGGCACTTTAGGTGAGATTGACTTCCCATTATTGAACAGTTTTGGGTATTTACAAAAATGCTACTCCTCTTTCATTATAAAAAGGCCCCTACTCACCTCAATTATTCACACCTCCATAGCCATTTTTATTGATCAAACCATACCAAAATCCCACCCAAAAATCCTTATACATGTTATTTCTCTTTTGATAATTACATAAGACCAACCCTATGGCCCCTCATAAGAGATTGAATGGTGGTTGTTCTATGTGAAAGAAATTGTCTTCAATACGATATTTCTTTTTTTAATTATTCTATTTCCACCATCATTAATTTCCTAATAATTTAACTATTCTATAGAAAAATTATATAAAATATAATGAGATTTTATTATGTTCATTGGGTAACCTATACCCATATTCTTTTTCATCAAATGGGAAATGAAACCATCGATTTTTTTTGTACGGTGGACTACCTCCTCGCAAACTGATGCAATTAATTTTCCATTACAACATCTCAGTGTTGGATATAATTATGGAATTATTTTTTATATACTATATTTATGATATTATTATACTTATGGAATTATAATATCATATGTAACTTCTAACATACCGTTCTATGTGAATACCATATTTTCACTCTTGTGTACGACGAACTACCGCGTCACGATGCGATGTGATTCGTTTTAACTTTCCAATTAAATGGATGGTAATAATGATAAATTTAATGAATATATGTGATATTTATGAAATAATAATATCTATTTTAAGTATATATAGTAATTACCTTCCATTATTTTCATCCTTCTAGAAAATGGAATCATCGTTCATGCGTACCAATAACCAACCGTCTCCATTAAAGTGTATTTATTCTTCTATATCTAGATTTTATAGATTAATATAAATATATATATAATTAATATATATATAATTTATAACATGGTAAATTTTTAGGATATTATTCACCCACTGTTAATTTAAAAGTACTTAAAATAATAAATCAAATCATACCTATAAACAAAGTAGTTATTACCTGAAATGTGATTTTAAAAAGGAATTGTTAATAATGGGTAATAAAAGGTCATATGTAAATAATATATGATATAAAATACATAATTAATGTTTTTTAATATATTTATAATAAAAATAAACTTATTATAAAGTATTTTTTAACAATTATGAAAGAATTTGAGAGTTATGGTACTAGAGTTTTTCTCAAATTGTCTTCCTTGGGAAATATGTTATGTTATGAAGCTATCTTATTTTGTGAGGTGTATATACATACCCTTTGACATGTTATATCATGAATTTATTTATTCTAATTAAATTAAATGTTTTATTTAATTTTATTATTTTACGTGTCTTACAATTCCAAAGTTACCAAACCATATAAGGTATTTTTAGTCTCTTTTTTTTCTAGGAGACTTATTCAATATGAAACAACTGTTCCTTTTAATATTGGATATACTACCCATTAATGGATTTTATGAAAGTTATAATGAAAATTATGGGATACACATATCCATGTATGATTTTCTATTTAATATGTCTTAAAATTCAAAATTTACCAATGTGGTAAGGGTTTGATGTTATAATCATATTGTTTATCAGGATTGTTTATGATTATGGTTTTGATAATGAAATAATATGACCTATTACTCAAGAACGTAATTACTATTATTATAATATATTTAGTTATTTATATTAAATGTTTTAACTTAGTTTTTCTCTATTTATATACTCATGAATCCAAAATAATGTTTTTAATGAAAAACAATTTTATATGTCTCTTCAGACAAAACCATTTTTCTTCCATATCCATGTGTTCTAAAAAAATTAAAGAATTTTGAAATTTTATTATATTATTTATTAAAGTCAATTTTACCCTTTTTTTAATTTCATAACCAAATTCCTTTAAAATTATTCTTCATTTCATTTTCTAAATAATGCCCCTTAGGATTTTACAAAAAACGTGAAAGCAATTATTATTTTAACATGTACGACATGAGAAGAATTTACTTCCATAATTAACAATAAATGTTTAAAAGATTTATTTTTAATTTTTAAAGGTTATTTTCACAATATTTTGATAAATTTTAGTTTTAAAAATGTTATTTTAAAGTAAAAAATTTCATTTTTCTCAAGTAATGTTCTATGTGATATTTGAAAATCATTCTCCATATAGGAATACATTCTATAATCTTACTAAGTATTTATTAAGGATATATTCCAATTATACCCTATTTATTATTTCTCAATATAGTTTATATATGTGCTGATATGGTGCTTATGAAAACTGTTCCATTTCTATGTGTTATTCGATGATGACATGATAAAATGGTTATGAAACTTTAATCTTTCCTTGGGTTATTCTATGATGAAATGATACAATGATTATAAAACTAATTTATTTACATGGGTTATAATATGGGGAAGTGTTTATGATACCAATTTCCTTTATATGGGTTATGATATGATGTATGTATTATGATCTTATGACACAAAATTTTATGGATTATGTGATGGGTGGGCCCATATTTCTCTAAAATTAATTGGGTAATTATTAATGTTATATTAGCTAGAAGGGTATATTGAAGGTTATCACAAGCCCAAAATAAGAATCAAGTTAGGTTATCCCAAGGCCAAAATATGATAAATGAGAGGTTATCCTAAGTCCTAAATAGGTACACAGGTGCTTAGCCCAAGTATAACATGTTATTAATTTCCTGTTAGATAACCTTAACATAAGATTTTATCTGATTATGTTCATGCCAAAAATATATCTCTTATTAAAATTCTATGATATCATATCCCATATTAGTTTATTCCTTTATGATTTATTTCTTATGGACTAACAATATTTATTCCATGACATGAGTTTATTATCTATAATATGTAGGGTACATTTTTTATAATTTTATCATATTTTTCTCATACCCTTTTTCTCATGTTATCCTAATATCTCCCTTGTTTTACCTTACCAGGTATCTTATCTCACACTTTATTTTATCTTCTTTCTAAGGGTTATGAAGACTGGTATTATATATGAAATGTATAAGAAGGGTTCTAGTTATGAAGAACATAGTGGGAGATGATGCACCTCACTTATGGACCAATTGTATATATGTCCATGTTTCTAAAGGAACTATAACTAATTTTTTTTGAGTTGGATCATTTTATTATGTTATGTTATTAATATTCATATAATAAGATGTAATATCTATGTATGATAATTTTGGGTCACTATATTTGATATCATAGGGAAGGATTAGTTAAATTTTGGATACTAGGATGAGAAAACATTAGTGAAGAACCCATTGGATGAGTCTAAGTATGGGATAACAACAAAATGTTTTGGTAAGAAATAGATTATATGGGTTTCCTAATAATAAACACCTATCTGGTTAATATAAATGGAATTGGTTTTGGAATAGATATATTTAAGGTCTACAACCCGAAAAAGAGTTGGTCAAGTATATCCCGACCATCATTCTAGTGCACAGTTAGTGTTCCCTTACTGCGCACCTCATTTGACATTCCCAAGGGAAATTCATTTGTTTATACACACTCTCATTATGAAATATCAGGAAGGAATTGAATAGATGATAATCATGGATGACATTATTTAAACCTAACGTGTCATATATAGAAAATACAGCGTAATTATTCAATGATGATGGAATTATTTTTCATGATTATGTGTTCTTACACTGTGAATATTATTTTTCACTCTATTATTTTTCTTTTTAGATAGGGGAGGGAACCAGAAGGAACCAATATAACATTGAATTTGATAGATAATGTGTTAATAGGAAACCAAATGGGATAATTACTAGATTGATGGATGTTGTGATTACTCCTAATCAGTTATCCCAATATATGATTAATGACTTGGACCTTAAAAAACCTTCAGACACACCAAATAGAAGAAGAATAGAGTTCATTATGACTTAGGGTGGTGGACACAATTGGTGAAAGAAGATTAAGTTTCAAATATATCGATAATGTTGGATGAATAACTTAAAGGAATGTCTCAAAGGAATGGGAATATATTTTTTTTATAGAGAATAAATTTACAGAACATGTAATTTCTAATAAAAAATAAATATATCTATTAAAAAAATAGATGGGGATAATTGTTTCCTTATGAAATCATCAAATATTGAATTTTTTAAATGTGTAAATTATAGTAATTATTAAAATAAATGTTCCCGGGGGAAATCTCAAGAAGAGGATCAAAAAGGTTATATGACTATAGGTTTTTCTATTGATAATGAAGAGATAATAAATGAAATATGAAAGGAAAGACGTATTAAATAAAAATATTATGAGTCCTAGCTAATAGTTTAATAAAGATGTAGAATTATTTGAGTGTTAATGTATTAGAATTCATGAATTATGAAATATATAAGGATTTTTAAATGGAAGATCTTTTATTATGGTTTTTCAAGAATATATTGAATAGTACTGATGAACTAGAAAAGTTATTTTATGTAAATATGTTATTTAACAGAAAACTCGGGATTATGATAAAGATAATATGTAATATTTTGATGATGTTGATATAATGATATTGGGATAATGAGATGAATGATATGGAGAAATTTAATTGGATATCATTGATTACCTTAGATCTAATTAATGATTTATTAAAAAAAAAATTAGCTTATCATTGTTGGAGTTTACAACATGTTTTGGATTTATGAAATATATTTAATAGTTTGTGATTTTATCTAAGGAATTAGGGATCATGTAGGTTTTCACTGAGGTTTTATGGTAATTATGGTTTTTACAATGCTTCAAGATAAAATATGACCAAGGTAATAACATATTTGGAAATTAATCCATTAGACATTATTAATGATATTTGCTGGGATTATTGATTATTTTATTTTGAAAAATTAGTGATTTTGATTAAAAACATTAATTTTTGGAGGTTCATAATTGAGACTATTTTTGTAATAGTTTGTGTTGATATTGGGATGTTATTTTACATATTAATGTGTTATTCTTTCATATAAATATTTTTGAATATTGTATTACCCTTGATAACTATTTTGGTTTTGATAAAAAATATAGACAGATGTAACGAATTATCATTATTTTAGGGATATTTTAGTGCATCAGAAATGGAAAATTATTATGTCTTTATTAGAATAAGATATCACGTGGAAATTGATCAAAACCCAACCACATGATTATATTATACATATGGAATGGAATGAAGTCATGTAAGTATATAATTTCGTAAAAATTCCACAAATTTTGAAAAAGGATCTTAAAATAAAAATTGTATACATTTTACCTTCATTTATGATGAATGAATGCTCTTTTTACTCATCATAAATTAATGGGTTTTTGTCATTAAATTTCTCATGACTATGTTTTTTATCAATATCTATTAGTATTTGGGTGTTATTTTTCTCTACCATGGCCATATTTTCACATACCACCATTGTTATCCAACCTGGAAACCTTTTCATGTGTTATACCAATGAAATTTATAATTTATCTTCCCCTATTTCAAGTGGATGTTTTATTGAACCTTTTTTATTATGTTGGTTTTCCATGAAAGAATATTCAATTGCCAAACCCTTGATTATTCAGATCATGTTAAAATTACATGGATGAAATTAATTTGAGGTGGGTATAGTGTAACACCCCTTTATTTTAAGAAATATATATTTTTAAAATAAATATAATTTCTTTGATATCTAGAGTTACACACAACACAATGTTTTAACAAACCACGATATACTATTAATATTATTATGTAAAAATGACCATTATAACCTAGACATTACAATTAATGGTATGATTATTAATGAATACATTTTTAAAATTATGTATACAGGTTTTAGTTAAATAGTATATATTTATAAATAATTAATTAATCTTTAGTATAGTCTTAATATGCTTTGAAAATATGTTTTTCTCAAAAAAATGATTTTTATATCTTTTTGTGAAAGATTTTAAAAAATAATTTTTGAAACTTTTATATAATTTATCTGAAAATGATAAATTCATTTTTTAATCAATATTTCAAAATTATCTTTGGGTGAATTTTTGAGAATTTTTTGAAAATATTAAATCATTTGGTGAATAATAAAAATTAGTGATATTTTTTAAAAACAACCTTTTTATTTAAAGATTTAAAAAAGAAACAAATTGTATTATTTTTTTTTAAAAAAATTAAATTATTTATTTAAAATATTTATTAATAAAATTTATGTCATTTTAATAATTTTTTATTTAATTTTGATATATAAAAATTCTATAATTATGAATATTGTCTCTTTGGAAAACTATTTTTTTGACGCATCTGTGGGTTTAATTTTAAATTAAAAATTACCAGTTCTATTAATCAATTTTGGAAAAATTAATTTCATATTTTTAATTATAATATTTAAAATTATATAATATGATGAACTTAATTTTTGGTCAAAATTATTAGTAAAAATAGTAACAAAATTAAAAACTAATTATTGTGGTTAAGGTTAAAAGGAGTTTATTGGAGTGTTAAACTAATATTATAAGGGTTAAAATGACCTAAAATATTGTGAAATTCTAATTTTATGGCCATATTTAGACTCTTATTACATTTGTATTTATTTTTATGTAATCTTGGGACACTTTTCTATGAAGGTGGCCAATATATTAATTTATGTAAAGAAAAATAAAAAATGTCACACTCTTGATTTTAAATATAAATAATGTGTTTTCATACTGAAAAAATAAATGTGATAATGAATATTTATGGTAATATTTATAATAATGAAATTAATTTCATGATGTTATTTTAATTTTAATTTTTAGTCATTATTAGTTACCTTACATGATTAAGCAACACCAACTTAGAAACAAATTGATTAGTAAAAAAATAAATGATACGAAAAATATTAAATGTAATATAAATTGAATTAATTATTTTATTTAATAACTTTATTTGTTAAATAAATAATTATATAAAGGTTTAATAATGATATATTTTAATTACCACTTTTTCTTGATGATTTTAATGTTAAATTAATGGAATAGTGTCAAAATTGACATTAATGTTATTTTACAATAACTAATATTTTACTAAATGTTTCAAAAATATTAAAAATAATATTCTCATACAAGATACTATTATATGTTTAAAAATATCAACTATATTATATACATGGAACAATGATCCTTTTATAATAATTATATTTAGTGCTAAAAAGTAAAAATTTCTTTACCATTATAAAGTGAAAAAGGTGGTTGTTTGCTTATCATGTGATTTTGTTAAAATTAATTCTTTGTAAACATAATATATTTATCTTATAAATTTTATTTCATATGTATAAACATTGGGTTCAAATAATCTAAAAAGTCTCATTTAATTTCTAGTCTTAAATGATTAATTACAAAGATAAAATGAATAGTTTCCATAGTGAAAACTAAAATGGTAAAAGTAAGGAAACATAGAAGTTAAAAAAAACATATTTAAAACATATTTCTTTTTCTGTCTTGGAAGTTTTTCAAGACCATAAATTCCATTAAATAATTTTATTATAATTTTTTTAGTCACATTAGGTGGGAGTGACTACCAATTACTGAACAGTTTTGGGTATTTAAAAAATTCACCCCTCCCCTATTATAAATTCCCACCTCCTTCTTTCAATTATTCATACCTCCTAATCCATTTGGATCAAATAAAACCTAAAAATAACCCCCCCTACATAATTATACATGTGATAGTGATTTTTCAAATTCTTAAAGACCAACCCAATGGTCCTTAATAAGATCTCCAATAGGGGATGTTCTAAGAAAAGGTAATTGAATTCAATAATCTCTTTCGTTTTTTACTTCATGTTTTACCACATTTATCCATGTTGTAATAATTCCAATATAATAAAAATAGTATGTACTATATACTTATATTTCATTTATCTTATTTCCTAACTTATAGCCATATAATC
The DNA here is from genome assembly GCA_963277665.1 of Viscum album. NCBI lineage: Eukaryota > Viridiplantae > Streptophyta > Magnoliopsida > Santalales > Viscaceae > Viscum > Viscum album. The sequence continues at coordinate 169,360,785 of OY728148.1, forward strand.
TTCCATCATACCAGAAATAAAACTGTCGATCGTGTGTACGACAAACTACCAGCTCACGAACCGATGTAGTTTTTTTCAATCACCACCTATCATGACTAGATATAATGATGAATTTAATGTTTATATATTATATTTATGATATTATTATACTTTTTAAATTATATTATCACATATAACTTCTATATTTACATAATGTGGGAATATGATAACATTACTCGTGTGTATGTCAGACTACCTCCTCACAAAGTGATGTGATTGTTTTTCACTTATGATTTTTATAAAAGGTAATAAATATATATTTAATGAATATATATGATATATATGAAATAAAAATTACAATATAATATTTACCTTTATTCCATTTCAACCCTGATGAAAATGGAAACATCTTTCAAGCATATGTACGACATATCGTCTCCATCAATGGTTTATTTCATTTTTAATATCTATTATTTAAGAATTAATCTAAATAAATATATACTTAATATATATTATATTTATATAATGGTTTAAATTATTGATATCATTTAACCTTTATCAATGTAAAATGACCAAAAATTCCAAATCCGAACGTACATGAAATACAAAGAAGTTATTACTCGAAATGGGATTTTAATAAGGAATTATTAATAAAAGGGTAATAAAACGTAATAAATTAATCATATATGGTATTATATATATATTTATGGTTCTATAATATATTTATAATAGATATATATTTATTATACCTGAGTTTCTAACACTTGTGAATGAAATTGGGACTTAAGATATGGGATTTTTGTCTCAAATTGTCTTATTTAGGACATATATTATGTTATGCACTAATCTTTTTTTGTGATGTGTATATCTAACACATTTAAATTTTATATCATGAATTTATTTATTATTATTATATTAAATGTTTAATTTAATGTTAATATTTTAAGGAAATTGTGATTCTAAATTTACCAAAGCATAAAGGTGATTTCTAGCGTCTCTATTATTTATGGGATTCATATGAAATATTAAAAAAATTATTATTTTTTGTGGTATATATAATGAGAATGAATTTATTTTATGATACTTAAAATAAAATATGTGGGATATAAACATACATCTAATTTTCTCTATTTCATGGGGATTATGATTCAAAAGTTATCAAAGTGGTAAGTGTTTGATGTTGAAACGTCCTTATTTATCAGGATTTTTTATGATTATTCTTCTAATGATGAAATATTATGATATATTTCTTAATAAAATCTTTAATTTTATTCTACTATGTTTATTTCATAAATATACTTGTTTCCCCTTTTTTCCCTCTCTCTATAAAGAATGTTTTTAATGAAAACCAACTATATTTCTCTCTTAGGTCAAAACCCATTTTTATTTCATATCAATGTTTTATAAAAACATTCCAATAAAGTTATAATATTCATATATGATCATTTATGGTCATTTTATACTTTTGTGTTATTTAAAAAAATATATAAAAGGAACATTCTTGTCATTTTATTAATAACTCTTACTTGACATTTACCAAAAATTTGAAAGGAATATTTATTTTAACGTGTACAACATGAATAGACTTTTTTTTGCATCAGAGAAACTCAATGTTTTAAAAAATACATTATATGTTTCTGTGGTTATTTTCAATGAAAAGGTTTTTTATAATTTTTTGTAAACTTTTAGTATAGAAAATTTTATTATCAAAGTGAAAATTTAATTTTTCTTAGGAAATGTTTATGTGATCAATAAAAATAATTTTACCTACAAGATGACATAATTTGATGTTACATAAACTTTATTGGGGATGTGATCCAATGATACCATATTAATTATTTATCTATATGGTCCATATCTAATATGAAATTATTTTAATGAAACTCATTCCTTTTCCATGGGTTATGAGATTATGGAATGAATAAAAGTTTATGAAACTCATTCTTTACATGGGTTATTCTATGATATAATGATGAATTGTTTTTGAATCATATTTATTTTCCAAGATTTATTCTAAGATGAAATGTTTATGAGTTTCATTTCATTTATATATGTTATGATATGATGAATGTTTAATGATATTGTGGAACCCAAAGGTTAGTATTATGTGATGGTAGGGTCCTATATCTCCCTTCAATGCATTGGATATTGATTAATGTTATATTTAGTCAATGTGTATATAATAAAGTACTCTAATAGATGGTATATGGGAGGTTATTAGAAGCCCAAAGTAGGTACATGGGTGGCTAGACCAATCCTATCATGTTATGAATGTATTTTCGGATAACCTTGACATAATATTTTCTATACTTATGTGAATTACCAAAATATATATCTTATTCTAATACAATGATATCATGGATCAGGTTAATTGATTACTCTATGACTCATATCTTCTTAACTGCAAATATTTATTCCATTACTCATGTTTATGATCTGTGATATGTAGGATATGGTTTTTAAAAATATTATTCCCATGTTCTCATACCCATATTCTCAGATTATGTTGAAATATCCCTTATTTATATTATTTATAAACTGAGATCTACATTTATTATGCTTCCTTCCACTAGGTTATTGGGAAAGGTATTGTGTATGACATGCCGAAAAATGATTCTAATTAAATACATTTGTGGGAGATTATGCAGCTCATTTATGCACAAGTTTTTTATGGTTCCATGTTTCAGAAGGTACTAGATATAAATGATTTTGGTGTGTGTCAATATGTTAAGTAATGAATATTTATCTATTAATACATAATGTCCATGTATTATATGTTTGGGTTACTACAACATCACTATTGAGAATCCAATAGAGCTGAACCTTCCCTCTGATGAAAATTGAGATGGACCATTTGAGATATTCATACTTCTTAGAGGGGGAGAATTATTTTTAAGAACATTTTAAACTTTTATAACTCATTATCACATTACCTCTTTGTCTTGTTGGATATTAATTTTATTATTCTTTCATACTTATTGTATAAAATTTTATAAAAGTATTTTAAGATGGCATACAATGTTTCTACATTATACACAACCTAATAAGTTTATTTATTCCATATCTTTTATAGTGATGGGAACTACATGAATTCCATACTATAATGATAATAGAAAGATATAGTGGTTTGAATATAAAAATAATCCTTATCCAAGTTTGAGTCCCCATAAATTAGGATGGCAATAGAAAGAATATTTTATCCATACAATGGTAATAAATTTGTCTAATTTTGTAGATTGTCACAAGTTTATTATATTTCTATTGAAGTAAATCTTTATCTTCTTCAATAATTATTTAACACCAAGAATTTATTCCTCTTATTTATAGTGCTAATGGATTTTATAGTTCTACTTTATACTACCTTCACTCTTTCTCTAATTTCAATATCTTCTTCATCACTTTCCAACCCTATGATTGGTAATAACATTCCAACTTATTTATTTTTCTATTAAATGTCCATCTGATTATTTTGTTTTATCCTATTCATTTGATGTTTTTCATTATGTGTCTATTTAGTGGAACCTTTTTCTTCTTTTGAAAATCATCATGAGAGATCCTCATTCATTTCTTTTTCTTATACAACTATTAATATGATATTGTCCATCTGATGATGTTTGCCTAGTGATGTCCATTTGGTAAGAGTTTGTGTGACATATATCCTTCTTCTTAATTATTATTTTGATAACCACTTGATAATGAAACTATATCTAGTATCTAGAAAATCATTCCTCTTTTTTTCTTTGCACACATGTTTTTATTAAATAGTTCATCCGATGATTTTTCTTTTTTTGTAAGTATGTATGATCACTTACTCTCCTCATCTATTGCTTTAGTTTTGTTTGTTTCTTTAGATATATTAGATTTTCCCAACTACAACCATTTTTTATTTTATCAAAAATTTATCCCAATGAGAATGGATCTTAGGATTTTTGATTAGCAGTTTCATCCAGTCGAAATTTATCAAAAATTCAGCTCCTCAACAAGTGAAAAAAGTTTTACCCTTATTCATATTGTTGAAATCCATTATATTGATGAGAATTCGTAGTTAAATGTGGAAGCTCAAATATATTATCCTTCCAAGTTAAAACATTAAATTCAAACTACACACACAATAGGATTTCAATAGATATCTTCTCAACTATTCTAGAATCTTTTTGAAGCTTATTGAGTTTATCAAAAACTCCCCCATTACATGAATATCCTCAAACCTAGTGTTAATGAACTTATGTACAATTATTTAATCTTTCTAGAATCAGAATATTATTTTATGATAATTTAAATGTTGAAATATCAAAATAACATTTCCACAATTGATACCATTATGAAATTTTTGTAAATAACTTTGAACTGGTCAATCTTCACAAAATTTTATCAAGAAAATGTTTTTATGGTAACTCTATATAGATTCCTTATATGGTGGTCTTTCTTACACTTGTTCAATCTGATTGGGCTTTGTTTGATGTTCTAGTTAAACATGAGATCATTTGTTAAGTCTTTTCCAAGATACTTTCTTTATCTGATGAATTATTTATGAAAAATATAACCATTTATACACAAAATTATATATATGAATTTAATATTGAAACATAAACCAAAAAAATTCACAATTATTGGAAAAATTATCATTCTATGGAATTTGTATGGTGAAACTTTATTTTTTGGGAGTTCTACCAATTAGAAAATTGTCTTATTTAGAATTTAACTAATTGATTACACTAAAACCATTCATTTAATGCTCATTTATCTGATGGAACCTTTATACAAAATATATCTTTAAGACTTCAAACTTCATAAAAAAAGTAAGAAAAACATTTTCATAAAATCTATCTATTGATCTTCAACAACCTTCCCTAGAAAATAATTTTAATTTCAATTTTTTGGAGCATATTCACTTCACTTATCAGTCGTTTTAAGAGTCCATCTAATTGACTTTATATATCTCATCCTTCATCATCAATTGTAATTTCCCAATATTTGGGAGCCATAGTTCCACTATGTTCTATTTAAAACAAAAATATGTTTTTTAATTGATTATTTTTACAATAGCTCCACCACCCCTTGATCTTATCTGATTAAACACTTTCTAAGGACTTTTATCTTCTTATAAAGTTTTTAAAGGATCACATTCTCTAGGTATATTTATGTTTGAATAATAAATAATGATTCACTTAGAAACATCTAATATTTTTTTCTAATGATTATTTATTTGGTGAAACTATAAATGTAATCATTTATATTTTTTCTCTTTATCAAGTTTACAAATAGGTTTGTATAATTATTGTTTATTCTATTTATAAATACTTCATGAAAAATATTTCTAATGGAAAGTTTATCTAAAAAAAGTTTTTAGAGAACATTATCTTTTGGAGATACTTAGAAAACTCCATCTTATGGTATTTTGATTTATAACCACCCTTACTCGAGTTACCTTTTCACAAACATCTAATTTACCTTAATTTTTTTTCATTGGATGATATCCCTTTCTCTATTAATTTTTTACTAACTCCTTCATCCAGTAACACGCTACTGTAATCCTTCATAATGAAGCATCTTAAGGAAATTTTTTTATTTTTGGTTTCACCAAATCCCATTGAAAAACTCATTTCATAATGTTTATCTAACCATATTGTTGCGAGGAAACATCATCTATTCATCCTTTAAAAAATCCTATGTAAAATCAATAAGTAAAATTAATAAAATTTGCATTTTTGAAAAAAAATTCACTTTACTAATAATTATATAACTTGTTATAGACAATAATATCTTCTCACCAATCATCATATGTAAAATACAAATTCTTGAAAGAGATTCTGTATAATAATAATACTGGTAAAACTTCCTTACTTCATCCAAGACTTATCAACTTTTTTACATACCATTATAACATAGCCTTGGATTCTTCATCCAAATCTACAACAATTTCTTCTTTATAATTTCATCAAAATATTTCCACCGATGAAATATTACTATTTCATTCAAAATAATTTACAATATATAAAACATAAATTCAATTTGGGATCAAAAAAATGGAAATATTAGTATAAGATATGTCATCCCCTTTAATATTCCAAATCACACTAGAGTTTTTTCCTATTGACATGAACTCCCACATAAGATATCTTTAGTACATGATGTGTTTCAAGTATCACTCTTGAGGAAGTATATACCAAAGCCCTCACATGTAATAAATCCATAGATAGTACCCTTGTATAATTAACTTTCAAATGGGGAGAAACATGTATTTATCTTAGATAATACATACAAGGTTCTATAAAATTAGAAAAATCACTTGGTCAATGTGTTATGGTGGAACCACACATATGAGGTGGAAACATGGGAACTCAAAGAGGAGATGTAATAGATGTAAAATAATATATTATATTTTAAAAAATTATTTTTTGGGTAAAATTTCTTAATTATAGAAGAATATAATGACCCATACTTTTATAAATGAAATCACCTTTTAAATGAATAAATTCCATATTATGTAATTTAGTAATAAAAAACACATACACAAATTTTTACTATTATCAAATATACAATATAATATTTAAAGGTTTCTTATCAATCATAATAAATGATAATATTTTTATTATATGTTTACTATTAAAATTATTATATATTATTAGTTATGATAAAGTATGATTAACAAATATAGATAAAGTGATGTCCTCATACCCTATGTATCCCATTTATTAAGTAATTCAATAGATATGGAATCATTTGGATTTTATGTAACATCCCATGTAAGTAATGAATGATATATATTCTTATCTATGTATATTTATGAATTAGATAGTGTTTTAGAGGCTTAAAATGAGAATAAATCCAATCTTAAGCATGGAATACACTAATATTTTTAAAAGATTGTTTTACAGCCTTTTGATGGAGAACTATTTTTAAATATATCTTTTGAAAATTTTATAAGCTCTATTTTTCAAAATAAACTTATTATTTAGTATTGGGATCATGAAATTTACTTTGGTTAAATTTTTGGTATTTTTCTGACAATGTTCATTTTTTAATGAATAGTGAAAAATACTGCATTTTACTTCAAAACTAATTTTTCATCTAATTTAATTATATGGATGGATTATATTTTTAATTGGTTTTAAAGTGTAAATAGAATATATTTTTACCATTTAATCTAATGGTGGTCATTATAATTAATTTCACTTTGGAATTGGGCATAAACAAGTGCCAAACTTTTCAGAGATATTGTTCCAAAAAAACCCGCTATTTTTTTGACAACGAGAATTATTTTTAAATTAATTATTTCAATTTGTATGTTTGGAATTTGGTAAAATGGATTCAATATTTAGAATTATAAGTTCCAAATTATGTAATTAAGACTCTTTTGTTTTTCGACATTATGAATAGTAACGACAGTAATTATCTTTAATTATCGTGATTAATTAGTAATCGAGTAGTTAAGGGTAATAAAATAATATCATAATAATAAAAAATGACCCCAAAATGTGTCCTAATTCTACTGTTTGTGTCATGGCCGACCATGGGATGCCTTTTTCCAAACATAGGGACCCCACGGAATCACTTTTTGAGTAATAGTGACACTTTATCATTTTATTTTTAAAGAAAGGAGAATATCACAAAAGTATGTAACACCTAAGTAAAACAATTTTAGTTTTGTATGTGTAAATGATCTATTAGACTATAAATAGTAATTGGAAACATAAAAAGACTTCCTACATCATAGTATTTTTTTTATAATTTTTAGACATTAAATAAATTAAATTTTCTATGACACCATGATGATGCAGCGATTACCTCATTAACAAACAATTTAAATAAAATGAAAAGATAATGTAAAATATAATACTTACACATGTCAAAAACTTTTTGGATGAGTATATTATGAACCCTTATCACCTTATCCTAGAAATATATCAAAGAGGGACCTTTAAAATCTGAAACTCATTTTAATATAAAGTAACATTTCTTGACTTTCCAAGAGTGCCCCTCCTCCCTCTTATAAAAGGCCCCCACCTCTACCACCTTAACCACACCTCTCAAGCCATTGGATCATACAATATCTGCTCATTTTATCTCTCCATATCCCTCTATTCATCCTAGAATCCTTACCTTAGGTAGAAAGCTTTTCAAAAAACCCTTTTGGTTCAAAGAAAGAGGAGTTACCCGATTTAATGGTAACGTCTTCACTTGTGTTCTTTTGTTTTATTTTGCTTCTCCAAACCCCTAAAATCTTTTTATTCATTTCTTTTGTAACCAAACCAGTATCTTAAATATACTAGGATGTAGTTATGAAAAGGATTCTAGCTACACTTACACACACCTTCGTTTAATGGTTAAAGAACATACTGTTTCTGTGGATGGAGAATTTCTGCCTCACGAAACAATGATTGTTCAATATTTTTTTAACACCTTTCATAGGGTCTATTAAGATGTCACACTATTTATATATGATATATAATTTGTTTATGTTTTCCTTATGCTTCTGTATTTTTCATTTATGGCATACCATTATGGTTTCCATTATGGGTAAAGACGATAATTTCATTTTAGGAAGTGCGGACTACCGCCCCCTCAAAGTGATTTGATTCGTTAATGCCATATGTGGGACCTATAAAGGATGGATGTAATGATATTATATATGATATTATACTGGAATTATAATATACCTTTATATCATTATGAATTCATTCCATTAAATATGAAATAGAAATGAAAGTAGTGTTCATGCGTACGTACGACTTACTGTCTCCATGAACGGTGCATTTCATTTCTTACCACTAAATGTTATGTAATATTATAAATGCATGTATATAATGGATATATATGATATATATGATATCTACATCATGAATATAATTCTGTATGTAACGGATATTTTACCACATGAACAACTTGAAATTATAAGGAGTTTATTTTTAACTCAAGTACCAATGATCGACAAAATGACCATTATTAACTTAAATAATTACATAGTGTTCATAACATGGTAATAAGTGATATAAAAGGAATAATGAACTTGAAAAAGGTTCTTAAGAAATTATAAATTAACTCAAGTTTATTATTCAAGAGGTTAAACAACGATCGAGTCAATTCAGACACGAGGTAAGAGACATCGTCTCAATCTCCTTCCATTGAGGCATATTTTGTTTTATACCCAACTTTATTTTATACGGTGTATAAACCCCTTTGAATTTTATGTTTATTCAAAAAGAATCTTATTTATACAAAGTGTTTTACAAAATGACAAAAGGTTATGTTTTTGTCGTACGAATGCGGTGACAACGACTTCTTCGCCGCCGTGACCATTATTTGAGTTTCAGCTTCCTCTACAAGCGATGAATTTTTTTTAAATGAAAAATAAATACCATGATTTGATTTTCTTTTATTTTGGTATTGAAAATGAATTCGGTAATGTTTTTGTTATATCAATGTCTTATTGATATCTTGTGATTGAAATGTGGGAATGTTATGTTTCCTTTATGCATGTTTTATGTGATACGATTATGTTATGGTTCTTGGGAATTGTTTATGAAGACGGGTGGTTCCATGATAAAATAAGGATGGGTGAGCATGATATAGCTCTCCAATTCATTGGGTAACGCAAAGGGGTTAAATATTATGGTTTCTCCAAAGAGATTTAGGGAATATACTGTGATGGGTATTCCAAACGTAATAATGAGGGTTAATCCCTACGTAAGAATGTTATGAATGCCTCAAGTTACCTTTATGCATTATGATTTCAATGATTTATTAATGATTTTATGAGGTATGTTAAAATGATTATGTTTTATGAGTAAAGTATGATTTCATACATGGAATAATGTTTTCATTTCGTACATTAATATCCCTTACTGAGCTTTTTATGCTCATCCCAAGTTTTTGAAATGTTTTTCACAGGTCAAGGGAAATGTACATGATGTGATGACAGTGTCAAGGAAGTGTCAATAAATAATGCATGTTTTATTTTAAATATGTTTCCATTGATGGGAAAAATGAGTACTATATTTTATGTGACCACTTTGTTTAAATTTGGAATGTAATGCATGATTTATGATCTAATTCTCTAAAACTCTAATCCTTAAAAGATCCTCAATGAGTATTCTTGAAATAACACAAGATTAGGAAATGTTTAAGGCTGGGGCCTTATAGTTGGTATCAAAGGGAGTTTTAGATAACTTTAGGAGTTAGAATTCTATTAAATGATTATCCAAAAATATTTTTTTATGGTCAAATTGAAATGATATAGCATTTGAAGATTACCATGTTGCTTCATCTAAGACATGTTTGTTCAGAATGGTTTTCTGCAGAGGAAATAGGGAAGAAGTACTAGGAAGGTATAGAGAGGGAAATGACCTTATGAATCAGCATCCTGAGATGGTCGGAATTGGAACTGAACAGTTTGTTTCAGTAATGGAGCATTTGACTCAAGTGATAAATGGTGGTGGTATCCATGCACAGGATTAGCAAGATCAACCGCAGAGGAACATGTCAGTGGTGGAACATTTTATGAGGCGACATCCCCCATCATTCCGAGGATCATCTGACCCTGTGTTAGTTGAAGGGTGGATTAAAGCACTGGAGAAGATTTTAGATGTCATGGGGTGTTCATACAATCAAAAGGTTAGTCTTGCAATTTACCGTTTGGAGGGTGAAGAAGATCAGTGGTGGTCGATGGATAAAAATATCAGGGACACTGATGAGATTTATGCTCTCAACTGGGATGAATTCAAAGGTATGTTTCTTGAGAAGTATTTTCCTATGGCTGTTTTACTTAGGATGGAAAACAATTCTTGGAATTGAGGCAAGAGGATGACTCAGTGACTGCTTATGAAGAAAGTTTCACTCGATTGGAAAGGTATTCTCCAAATTTCATCCAAGACCTTGATAGTAAAATCAATCGTTTTTACTCATGATTAAAGCCAAAATATTGAAGGGCTTTAGCTTCTCATGAGTTCAAGAGTTATGAAAAGCTTGTTCGATGTGATGAGAAGGTGGAAATGGATTTTTCCGATGATCAAGTGTTTTACAACAACCAATATAAGAAGAGACCGAGGTGGCAGGAGAAAGGGAAGAATTATTAAAAAATGTCTGATGGTAAGAAAACTAAGTTTCCAGTTTGTGATAAATATGGTAAAAGGAATGCTGGGGAATGTCTTCTGAATTCTGGAAAGTGCTACCGATGTGGTAAGATGTGACATAAGGCTCGTGATTTCACTGAAAAAGATCAGGGTGAAGGTAAGACCAAATTTGATTTACAGTTAGTGAAATGTTTCAAGTGCAATGAGATGGGTCATTATGCAAACGAGTGTTCGAAAAAGAGCTCAAATTATCGGGAGAAGTTAGAGTACAAGAAGAAAGGGGTGGTGAAATCCTTTGAAACTACTTTAGAAGATGTTGAGCCATCCAATGAAGTGGTATCAGGTACCTTGTTTGTTTTTTCAGATTATGACAGTGTGTTGTTTGATTTAGGGTATAGACATTCTTTCATCTCTGAAAAATTTTCTAGTACACTGGGAACTCCATCTCAAGAGTTAACTCCTGAACTTGTGGTAAAACACCTGGGGGAAATGTTGAGGCAAAAAGAATTTATAAGAGTCTTCCTATCCTTATCCGTGGAAAGAACCTACTTGCAAACCTTATTGTTTTACCTCTAGTAGAGTTTGATGTTATCCTGGGTATGGATTGGCTCTCTCTTGACCATGTTAAGATTGATTGTAGAGCTAAAGAAGTTTATTTTCAGAAAGTCATTCAATTTGTGTACAAGAATGAACCCTTACTGTTGAGAACATATCAAGAGGCTGAGAAACTTGTAAAAATGGAAATGAATGTTAACTTGAACATATCGTTGAAAACAAAGGAACCATTCAGATTAATGATGTGACAGTGGTAAATGATTATCCTGATGTGTTTTCTGATGAGTTTCCTGGAATAATACCAGATTGAAAAGTTGAATTTATTGTCGTCTTAGTTCCTGATGCTAAGCCAATTTCAAAACCCCCTTATCTAATGGCTCAAATTGAACTTTAGAGTTGAAGGAGCGATTGAAAGATTTATTAGAGAAATGTTTCATTCGACCTAGAACATCACCATGGGGTGCCCCGGTTTTATTTGTTAAAAAGAAAGATGGTTCAATGATACTTTGCATTGATTATAGAGCCTTGAATAACATCACTGTTAAGAACAAATATCATTTTCCTCATATATATGATTTGTTTGATCAGCTTCAGGGAGCTCAGTATTTTTAAAAGATTGATCTGCGATCGGGGTACCATCAGTTGAAGGTAAAGGAAGTAGATATTCCGAAGACCGCATTTCGTACAAGATATGGCCATTATGAATTTGTAGTTATGCCTTTGGGGCCAACCAATGCACCTGCTATATTCATGGACCTTATGAATAGAATTTTCCATGAGTTCTTGGATAAGTTTGTGGTTGTTTTCATTGATGATATTTTGGTGTTTTCTAAAAGTGAAGAGGAGAATGAATGTCATTTAAGGGTTTTTTTTCAAACCTTAAAAGAAAAGAAATTGTATGGGAAATTCAGAAATTGTGAGTTTTGGTTGCAACAAATTTCTTTCCTTGGTCACATTGTTTCTAAAGATGGGATAACTGTTGATCTTGCAAAAACAAAGGTTGTTGAAGAATGGACAAGACCCACAAATGTAACTGAGATTCTTAGCTTCCTTGGTTTGGCAGGCTATTAGCGAAGGTTTGTTAGAAATTTTTCCCGGTTATCTAGTCCAATGACTAAGCTAACTCGTAAGAGTGTTCAGTTTATATGGACAAAATAATGTGATGATTGTTTTCAGGAACTGAAAAGAAGATTGGTGAATACTCCAGTTTTGGCACTACCTTCCAGGAATGGGGAGTTTGTTATCTACAGTGATGCTTCATTGAAAGGACTTGGTTGCGTCCTAATCCAGAATGATCAGGTAATTGCTTATGCTTCACGTTAGTTGAAAACTCATGAGGTAAATTACACTACACATGATTTGGAATTAGCTGCTGTTGTTTTCGCTTTTAAAATTTGGAGGCATCATTTGTATGGTGTAAAGTGTGAAGTATATACTGTTCATAAAAGTTTAATGTATAGATTCACTCATAAATAATTAAACATGAGACATAGGAGATGTCTAGAATTAATCAAGGATTATGATTGTACAATTCATTACCATCCGGGAAAAGAAAATATAGTGGTTGATTCTTTGAGTCAAAAAAGTAATTCTTCATTAACAATGTTGCATTTGGAATGTGATCCTTTGGTTAAGGATTTGATAAACTTTGGAATAGAAGTTGTTGGTGTAGGATTTCCATCTGTTTTGTTTCAGGTATCAGTGAAATCTTCTCTATCAGACAGAATTAAGCAAGCACAGAAGCAAGATAGTGAGTTGTAAAAAAAGGTAGAGCTGGTTCAAAAGGGTAAGTTTCCTGAATTCAACATTGATAATGATTGTGTTTTGAGATTTGGGAAGATATTGTGTGTGCCTTGTGATTCACAGTTGAAGAGAGAGTTGTTATGTGAAGCTCATAGTTCTCCGTTTTCAGTTCATCCAGGCAGTACTAAGATGTGTAGAGATCTTCGGGAGTATTACTGGTGGGACGAAATGAAAAGAGATATTGCTGATTTTACTGTGAAGTGTTTGACTTTTCAACAGGTTAAAGTATACTGACAGTTACTGAAAGGGATGCTTCATCCTTTACTAGTACCAGAGTGGAAATGGGAGAATATATCCATGGTCTTCGTTGTGGGATTGCCGAAGACACCTCAAGGTAATAATGCAATCTGATTTATTGTTGATCGCTTGACTAAATATACTCATTTCCTTGCTATACGAGATAATTTTTCTCTAGATCAGATTTCTCATTTGTATCTTAAAGAGATAGTTAGGTTACATGGAGTTCCCCTATCTATTGTATCTGATCTTGATCCTTGCTTTACTTCTATCTTTTGGAAAGGCCTTAAAAATTCGTTGGGTATTGAATTAAATTTTTGTATAGCTTTTCATCCTCAATCAGATGGGCAGTCAAAATGAACAATTCAGAATTTGGAGGATATGCTACTTGCTTCTTCAATGGATTATCTGGGAAGTTGAGACCAACATATTTCTTTGGTTGAGTTTTGTTAAAATAACAGTTTTCATTCTAGTATATAGATGGCACCATTTGAGGCATTATATGGGAAGAGGTGTCAAAATCTAGCTTTTTGGGATGAAGTGGGTGAAAGGAAGTTGATGGGACCATAATTGGTAGAAGAGTTGGCAGAAAAAGTTCAACTGATACAGAAACACATGAGAACAGATCAGAGCAGGCAAAAATGTTATGCGGACAAAAGGAGGAAGGATCTCCCTTTTGAGGTAGGTGATCATGTCTTCCTCAAAGTTTCACCATGGAAAAGTGTGATGCGATTTGGTAAGAAAGGAAAGCTGAGTATAAGGTTCATTGGACCATATGAAATTCTGGAGAGAGTTGGATCAGTTGCATACCAAGTGGATTTACCTCCAAGTTTATCTCGGGTACACAATGTTTTTCATGTTTCAATGTCAAGGAAGTACAAGCCAAATCCATCTCATGTTTTGAGTCCAGAGGTAGTTCAGTTGGAAGAGAACCTATCTTATGGGGAACAACCTGTCCAGATTCTTGACCATAGGGAGAAAGTGTTACGGAATAAGGTTATTCATCATGTAAAGGTTTTGTGAAAAAACCACATGATTGAAGAGGCAACATGGGAATCTGAAATGCAATGAGGGATAAATACCCCCACTTATTTGATAAGTAAATAAATTGCAGGGACACAATTTTCTAAAGGGGGGAAGGATGTAATATCCAAAGTAATTAATGAATAATATATATTCCTATCTATGTCTATTTATGAATTAGATAGTGTTTTAGAGGTTTAAAATGAGAATAAATCCAATCTTAAGCATGGAATACACTAATATTTTTAAAAGATTGTTTTAGTGCCTTTTGACGGAGAACCATTTTTAAATATATATTTTGACAATTTTATAAGCTCTATTTGTCAAAATAAACTTATGTTTTATTATTGTGACATAGAAATTTACTTTGGATAATTTTTTGTTATTTTTCTGACAATGTTCATTTTTTAATGAATAGTGAAAAATACTGCATTTTACTTTTAAACTGCTTTTTCATCTAATTTAATCATATGGATGGATTGTATTTTTTATTGGTTTTAAAGTGTAAATATAATATATTTTTACCATTTAATCTAATGGTGGTAATTATAATTAATTTCACTTTGTAATTGGGCATAAACAAGTGCCAAACTTTTCATAGATATTGTTTCAAAAAAAAAACCCGCTATTTGTTTTGACAACGGGAATTATTTTTAAATTAATTATTGAAATTTATATGTTTGGAATTTGGTAAAATTGATTACATATTTGGAATCAGAAGGTCCAAATTATGTAATTAGTACCCTTTTGTTTTTGGACATTATGAATAGTAACGACTGTAATTATCTTTAATTATCATGATTAATTAGTAATCGAGTAGTTAAGGTTAATAAAATAATATCATAATAATAACAAATGACCCCAAAATGTGTCCTAATGCTACTGGTTGTGTCATAGCCGACCATGGGATGCTTTGTGCCAAACTTAGGGACCCCATGGAATCACTTTTGGGTGATAGTGACACTTTATCATTTTATTTTTAAAGAAAGGAGAATATCACAAAAGTATGTAACTCCTAAGTAAAACAATTTTATTTTTGTCTGTTTAAATGATATATTAGACTATAAATAGTCATTGGAAAGATAAAAATATTTCCTACATCATAGTATTTTTTTTATAATTTTTAAAAATTAAATAAATTAAATTTTTTATGACACCATGATGATGCAGCGATTCCCTCATTAATAAACGATTTAAATAAATTGAAAATATAATGTAAAATATAAGACTTAAACATGTCAAAAACCTATTGGATGAGTATATTCCAAACCTGTATCACCTTATACTAGAAATATATCAATGTGGTACCTTTAAAATCCGAAACTCATTTTAATATAAAGTAACATTTCTGGACTTTCCAAGAGTGCCCCTCCTCCCTCTTATAAAAGGCCCCCACCTCTACCACCTTACCCACACCTCTCAAGCTATTGGATCATCAAATATCTGATAATTTTATCTCTACACATCCATATCTTAATCCTAGAATCCTTACCTTAGGCATAATTCTCTTCAAGAAACCCTTTTGGTTCAAACCAAGAGGAGTTACCCGATTTAATGGTAACGTCTTCACTTGTGTTCTTTTGTTTTATTTTGCTTCTCCAACCCCTAAACTCTTTTTATTACTTTATTTTGTAACAAAAACAGTATATTAAATATACTAGGATGTTTTTATGAAAAGTATTTGAGATAAACTTACAGACACCTTCGTCTAATGGTAAAAGAACATACTGTTTCTGTGGAGGGAGAATTTATGCCTCACAAAACGATGATTGTTCAATATTCTTTTAACACCTTTCATGGTGGACATTAAGATGTCACTCTATTTAAATATGACATATATTATGTTTATGTTTCCCTTATGCTTCTGTATTTTTCATTTATGGCATACCTTTATGGTTTCCATTATGGGTAAACACGATAATTTCATTTTAGGAAGTGCGTACTACCGCCCCCTCAAAGTGATTTGATTCGTTAATGCCATATATGGGACATATAAAGGATGGAGTTAATGATATTATATATTATATTATACTGGAATTATAATATACCTTTATATAATTATGAATTCATTCCATTAGATACGAAATATAAATGAAAGTAGCATTCATGCGTACGTACGACTTACTGTCTCCATGAACGGTGCATTTCATTTCTTACCTCTAAATGTTATGTAATATTATAAATGCATGTATATACTGGATATATATGATATATAAAATATCTACATCATTAATATAATTCTGGATATAATGGATATTTTACCACATGAACAACTTGTAATTATAAGGAGTTTATTTTTAATTCAAGTACCAATGATCGACAAAACGACCATTATTAACTTAAATAATTACATAGTGTTCATAACATGGTAATAAGTGATATAAAAGGAAAAATGAACTTGAAAATGGTTCTTAAGAAATTAGAAATTAACTCAAGTTTATTATTCAGTAGGATAAATAATGATCGAGTCAAGTCGGACACGAGGTAAGGGACTTCGTCTCAATCTCATTTCATTGAGGCATATTTTGTTTTATACACAACTTTATTTTATACGGTGTATAAACCCCTTTGAATTTTACATTTATTCAAAATGAATCTTTTTTATACGAAGCGTTTTACTAAATGACAAAAGGGAATTTTTTTATCCTACGTATGCGGCGACAACAACTTCTCCGCCACCGTGACCATTATTTGAGTTTCAACTTCCTCTACATGCCATAACTTTTTTTAAAATGAAAAATATATACCATGTTTTACTTTTCTTTTATTTTGGTATTGAAAATGGTTTTGATAATCTTTTTATTATATCAAAGTGTTTTTGATATCTTGTGATTGAAATGTGGGAATGTTATGTTTTCTTTATGCATGTTTTATGTGATACAAATTATGTTATAGTTCTTGGGCATTGTTTATGAAGACAGGTGGTTCCGGGATAAACTAATGGCGGGTAAGCCCAATATAGCTCTCCAATGCATTGGGTAACATGAAGGGGTTAAAAGTAAATATTTATCCGAAGAGATTAAGGGAATATACTGTGATGGGTATTCCAAACGTAACCATGAGGGTTACTCCCTACGTAAGAATGTTATGAATGCCTCAAGTTAGCTTTACGTATTATGATTTCTATTATTTATTCATGATTTGATGAGGTATGTTAAAATGCATAAGTTTTATGAGTAAATTAGGATTTCATAAATGGACTAATGTTTTCATTTCGTACTTTTATATCCCTTACTGAGCTTTTTATGCTCATCCCATTTTTTTGAAATGTTTTTCACAGGTCAAGGGAAAGGTACATGATGTGATGATAGTGTCAAGGAAGTGTCAAGAAAGAATCCATATTTTATTTTAAATATGTTTCCATTGATGGGAAAAATGAGTACTATATTTTATGTAACCACTTTGTTTAAATGTGGAATGTAATGCATGATTTATGATCTAATTCTCTAAAACTCTAAACCTGAAAAGATCCTCAACATGTATTCTTGAAATAACTCAAGATTAAGTAATGTTTAAGGCTGTGGCCTTATATTTTACTTTGACCAATACGAATCCTATATTAAGCAAATGAATCTCGAGAAAAACCTTTTATGAAAGATTTTAAATATTATTAAAATCACAACCCAAACCACGATCACCGAAACACCACAGGAAACAACCACTATCGCACACCATACCCTTAGGGCATACACTGGTGTAATAATGGGTTATATATCATGATACATGTAATTTTAATTTCCATTAATTATTTTTGGTGGGATAAAGATTATGTTTATCACTTAATAGTATTAATTTATAAATTATTATATAATGATTTTGATAAAAAATCAATTTTGATATAAAGAAAATAAAATTATATTTTATGGAAATATATAGTTTAAACTAATGAACTATTTTTGATAAATTAAATAATTTTTGAAATATATATCATTTTCATAAAATAATGTTATATTTATCAACAAAATTTTAAAATAATTTAATGAAATCCAATGTAATTTTTATATGATCCAGAAAGAAGTTACTATCATAAAAATAATCATTTTCCACTAAATAACAATTTTTATTTAAAATTGTAAATTCCATTATTTATGGAATTATTTTTATTAAATAAATATTATTTTTGAAATCAAAATTTCAAAATTAGAAAATGGTATGTTTTTATTATTTTTAGAAGATAGTGTAATTCTTAGGTAGAAATTATATACGATAAAAATATACGGTCTCTATTATGACATCATAATAGCACCAAAATAATTTAATAATTACTATAAAAACGATACCTAAAATAGATATGTTTATCACCTTTAAAATAAATTATTTTTGATGTCATTTTATAAACCTTTAATGAATCCTCCAAACCAATAATATATTTTATGGTTTTAAAATCAATTTATTAAGAACATGATTGAATTCCATATCACCAATGGAATTATTTTTATATATTAGGGTCATGGATATATATGATATTTTATACAAATAATAATTTTATGAAATCATGGTCAATAACCATGGTAAGGTTTGTGATTTTTATTATTTTATTATAGTGGGCCCAAAAACTATGTTTAGAAATTAATATAGAATCCCCCTCACTTCTTCTAGAAATACTAACACAACCTACCAGTCATTACTAATCAAAACCCATTGAAAAATAATTTCCTCTCCCTACCTCTCTCTCGATCCTTCCCAAGGTGTTCCCATGCTCTTAATAGGTCCCTCCCAATATATTATATGCTTCATCTCAAGGAAAGGTGTTCTCTTGCCCCCTCTTTATTCTATTACATTCTTTGTATTATTCATTTTTACTCCCAAATTATTATTATTTAATAGGTTTATACACAAGAATTTATGATACTTATGATGATAAAGTAATAACAGAACACCTTTAAATCTCATTAAACCCTTCCATGAACCTTTATGTATACCTATTATCCTAATGAAATTGTCCCATGATTTTGCATTCCAAACATTTGTGTTTTTTATTACCATCCTCACATTCACTTAGGGGTTTTGATGAAGATGTAAGTACAATTAATTTATTATGGGATCCCATTTATGTGACCCACACATCTTAATTATGGTATTAGAAGTGATTAAATACATTCTTATGTTCTATGATCTTTGTGGAACTCAAATACATGTATGTGATAATAATGTGATGGGTGGGCCTAATATTATATAGCCCTCCAATGCATTGTGTAATGTTTTATATCATGATATACCATGTATGGTGAATCATATTTCATCCTAAAGATATTAGGTTATTATGTGTCAATTGTTTCCCTTGACTTAATCTTAGGATGTGAACGTTTATTTTGTTTGAACATTCATATATTTACCTAATAATATTATCTTATATTAGGATTAAATGTTCATCTTTATGAATCTCAATAATTTATGTCACCATGATATGCCTACTATCTAACATTTATTACTTTCATATTATTATTCTTAGATCATTACCTTATTGGTATTTATATCACACCCATTTCTTATGTCCATCTCTAGTTATTCGGTACAATATTATAAGATCAATGAATTTTAAGGGCAAGTTATGGTGTTTCAAGTAATGAATTTTTATATTTATTTCATATTAATGTTTCATTTATCTAATTTCCTAATGAAATTAGTTCAATAATTCTTCTAGATTTGTATTATGTGTATATTTATGTAATAAATCCTGAAATAAGGTTTATATAAGATATGGGTCATCCTATATTTCAAATGAGAAATTTGGGGATTTATAGAGGATATTTTCATTTGATTTGGCCACAAACTTTTTGTGAGTAAAGAATCAATGTAATACTATTTTAAAGGTCTTTTAAAATTGTTGTTTGAATATTATTTTAATATAATTTAAAGTGAGTATATTTAATGAAAATTCTGGTCTAACTGGCTATATTTGAGAAGTGAACCATTTTAAAAGTATGTATCATTGAAATCATGGGATCTTGGTAAACATTTTATTAGTGAACTCAAATGTATTATGATTTGAGTAGGGGAAACCCTTGTGATAGTGTATGTGAAATTGTATTCATTGAGTGATGGGTGAGATCATTCACCATCTATTATGGGGTATTTTTTTTTCATATCATGGGTTATACCCAATATAGTTTGATTAGTTACTAAGGTAGAGTTTTGGTGGATAGTCCTGGTATTGTTTTGATCATAATATGCGTACAGGTTTGGGGAGGTATTTTTATTTTTATAATAATATATTTTTGGTATTGTAGTCTTGTGATATGGTCCAAATATTATGATGATTAAATCTAAGGAAAAACTCCTTTAATTAGAGTAAAGTTGGTTCCCTCCATTGTGTAATTTTCTTATATTAGTTAGAGGTAGAGTGTATATTAATTTAGTGTGTGAGGAAGTGATACATATACAAAGGACTTATTTGATCAATATATAACCCATAGATAGAAATGAAATCTTGGATGACCTTAAGGATTGTGTTGATCTTAATGAGCATGGTTTATTTTTTTCATTGAAGTTCATGTACACAAATTAATTTTCCTAGTTTATATTATACTCATTTTAATAATTTTCTTCCATATGGGTGTGAAAAACTATAATTAAGATTTATAATATTCTAAGGAAGATGGTGGTATATTTTTAGAAGAACTGTTTTTCTTTTTATAATAATTTAAATTTTATTTGTCTAGTAAACCACTTATGGTTTGAAAATGATAATAAAAAACACTGGGTTTTGATATTGATGATGATATTTAGATAGAATCAACATGATTTAGGTGTATCAGTAGTATTACAAAATTTCACAATGGAAGCCAATCCAATTAATAAAGTGAAATATTTTGGACAGAACCAAGGATTTTCTTTGAGAAATATGGATAATAGTCACTACTAAAAATCAGCGAGTTAGAACTCAAAATTAGTGGACTAGAACAAAATGTGCAAGAACCATATGGGCCTAAGACTATTTTGGCTTCACTATTTTTTTTATATTTCATATTTGAAAATTTGAAAAGATGGTTCTATTTTTATTTTAACTATAAAGGAGTATATGTTGTCCAATATTATTTATTATTAATATATCAATAATTTTATTTCATGTTTTAATGAAATACTAAAACCCAATTTGGGAGTTTTAGTGATTTTATCATTCATTATATCTGATGTTATATTTTTTACTAAATATTTTATTTTATTTTTCTAAAATTCCAAATGTATTATCACTTTTTTCAACTCTAATGCGTAATATTAAAATACCATTTTCTTATATATATTTCAATAATATCTTAGAATTCGATTCTTTCTATGTTCTCTATAGTGAATATCAAGTTTCCAAGGATTTAAGTATTGAAAAAAGAATATTTAGGTTTATGTGTAGAATGAATTTATTTCACTTACCCATGTTCCCCTGGATGCCCCCAATGGCATGGAAAAAATTATTATGGGGAAGTAATTAGAACAGTTAAGCATGTTTAGATCTAAAATTATTATGTATATTATCATTGAAAATTATAGGCACACTTATTTCTAAAAATTTTCAGAGGGGATTCAATAATCATACTTCATTGAGAGTTTAACTGAAGCATAATTTCAAAAAGAGGATATTAATAGTTATAAAACACTAAGTAATTGATCTTTATACATTCCTGTGTATCAATCCAGATACCAACCACCTGGAAATTCATATGGTTAATGAGTTTTAAAAGGTAATAATGATTCCCCAGGAACATATTGACTCTATATGCACTTTTCTTGGGACACATATAGTTCATGAGAAATAGATAATAAATGAAAAAATGATTAATAGTTTATACACATATAATCAAAAAAAATTTAAATTACACAATTTTAATTAGTAATATAGGCCACAATATATACCATTTCAATGTAAATAAATCCATATAGAAACAGGCATATAATGAGAAGTTTGTTTTGGTTCATTTTAAAAATAGCCCAAAATGATTAAACTCATCTCGTAAAAATCACACAAGATTATGCTTGAATCCATTTTCTCGAGATCTATTTTCAGGTTTAATTATTTCATTTATTCTTTTTTTAATGCAATTATGATTTACCATGATATTTATAGCTATTAGTTATTTTATTAGTAGTGATATAGTTGATCAATTAGATATGACTATTTTGTGTGATTTATTGTGGATGGTATGTGACTCCTTTAAATATTAGAGTCACATGAGACAAAAATAGGATAGTATTACAACTTAAATTGACATGAGGGTATATGTTTCTTCTTTTATAGATTGGTAGGTAGAAACTTCATTTGAGAAGTATTGGTATGCAACCTTAGTTTTCATGTGTTTCCTATATCATGATGGAATTTAGGTATGATGATATTACATGAGAAATCTTCCATTATGATATCAAGTGGGTTTAGTGGAACTTTCTCTATACATGATTATAAAACCATCAGATTTCATTACATGTAGGGTATATTTATTATCTTAATCACATGAAGGAATAATGTTTAACTCCTTTATAATAGAAACCTATACTTTGTGGAATTGATTCATTTGACTATATAATATACAAACAACAGCATTGGATGATGTTATTACTAAGATTTTTCGATATTAATGAATTTATTTCATCATTCCATGGATCATGGAATCTAACATGAGAAATTCATTATCAACAATCATCAGTGTTGAAGTTTCCGGCCATCCACTAGGGTCATGCACTTATTTAAATTCATATATGGGTAAATTCATGAATTTTAGAGTTGTAAATGATCTATATAAGGTTTCCAACATATTGATCTAGTGAAAAAAGTAAAAAAATTCTTTTTCAAGACTCACAAATTCTCTTACATGCAACTCTATCTTCCATTTCAATGAGGGTATGCTTAATGAAACACCAATGAATTGAGGGGTGACTTATCCAATGTAATTCTATAGGTCTAACTTCGTCTAGTATAAGTTATCGAAATCATGCACTTCAGTGATCATAAAACCATAAAAACACACTACATATTAACCCATGAGTCAACACACAATGTTTATTGACATGATTGTAAGAATATTTGAATGATTGAAATTAAGTTATGTGGCATGATATGATAATAATGATCATGATACATGAGTGTGTGACTCATGTATGATATCATTACATGTAGTGTGATATAATGGACTATCATTATACTCATATCAGTATATAACAATATGAAATCACTAAATTATTTTAAAACTCACACAGTTAACTTAATTACCCAAGTTCTAATCAATTCAACATAAAATAAATAACTTGTTTTATGAAAGATATAATTTTGAATGCGATTTTGAGGAATTATACAACCCTGAAACATATAAATAAGGTGAATATTCATTGCTAACATTATAACCAAATGACTTATCCCCATAAATATAGGTATCAATGCACAGAATCCTAAGTCCCACCATAAATTACCAAATCCTCATAGTTATTATCCCAATTTTTCATTGGTGGTGACAACTTCATAATATCTTCAAAAAAGTAAACATATCTTTGTTCTCATGTTTTGAAAGAAAATTCAATACATAAAGATTATAAATGTAGTTGGGTGATTGATTTTTATCTTTATACTTGATTATCTTTTTACCCCTTTCACTAATACATAATTTGGTGTCGAGTACACACTAGGTTAGACAAATAAAAAAAGGAAAAAATAAACAATGTAAGAAGTGATTTTTTGCCACCCTATTCATCTATATAAATTTAATTTTAAAAAACCAATCATAAAAACAAATTTATATTTACATTAATGTTTATATTATAGTAAAAAGATAAATTATTATGAAAAAATAATTAAATATTAATGATACAGTGATACTATCATAATTCAGGTCCTATTCACTTGTTTTTTACAATGAAAGTTGACATACCATGAAAAACATGACAATGAACACAATTAGTTCATCAGATACATATTTATAAAAAAGAGTGTGTCCAAAGAGTTTTAAATTCAATCATTACAAATTCTACCCCTAAAAGAAACATTTTATTTTGAGAAGTACTACACTGAATATTATCATTCATGAGGACCAATTTTGGATATATTTGTATATTTTATTTTATATGGAAATATTTATGAAATAAATAACTATTTAAAGCTAATTCATCCAACATAATTAATCCTAAATCACTGATATTTTTCATTTTTTCTAAAAAATAATCCACACTACAAAGAAAGTAATAATAGAAGATCCAATTTTCATAAATAAACTAAGTAAATCACTAAAAATATGGAGACATTATAGCAACAACCATATATAGGAATTGAAATCTAATCAATACCCTAACATGCTAATTGAGTTTTTTATTTTCATTCAATTCAAAATTTTCATTATCTTTAGATATACGATTCCATATTAGAAGTACTTCATTAAGGATCTCCATCAATCCAATATAACTATTAATGTTCAATTTACACAAAAAATTATGTTTTCATACTAATTAAATACAATTAAAAAATTTATATTGATGTATTTTTGAAGAAATATAAAAATAAAAACAATACAAAAGGAAAAAATATTTTATTTTATTTGGCGTTCTTTATAATTTTTTGAAAGGCCTTGTATGAAAATAATTTTAACAAATATTTTAGATGATTTTCCTCGTCACTTGGAATATTATGAGTTGTTTTAATCATATATATTAAAATAATATTATAAATGGAATAAAATTACCATAATTATTATCATTAAACTTATTAATTCAGTTAATAATATTGGTACCATTAATCCCAAATTTAGCCTTAAATACTTTTTCTTAAAATGTTCCAATAAAATTTAGATTTTTCAAAATATTTTTATTATGTATGAAATTTTAATCAACAATGTCCAATTTTTTAGATTCCTTAAATTTTATTCTTATTATGTTAAAAAATCTATATTTGATAAATGTTTATGGTAAATCAAGGATCATTAGATGATACAAAATATGGTCTATCATAATTTTATTATAGTTTTTTTATGGGGTATTTTAATGTCTTAATTATTGAAATTATTTTTATTAACATAATATTTATAATTAATTTGATCACTTGGTCAAAGTGTCAGATATATGTCACATTTTTTTAAATTGGTTTGATAAATATATTTTATTGAATCTTTGTTTAACAATTTTAGGGAATTTAAAGTATACTATATGAATTATTCTACTTTATTATGATATTTTTTTTAGTAAAATAATTTATAAAATTGATTTAGGTTTTAATATATATTATGTAATAATGATACATTAAACTATATATTATTTCATGTTTGGGATTCTTTATATTAGTTGGGGGTGATTTCCTTTGTGTCATGTTTTAAATCATCAAAAAAATGATCGCATTTGGAATACAATTTTTTTTGAATTTTTTTATTGTGTTAATATTGGATTAATTAATTAACGAAACTTCGTTTTGATATGTAAAATAGAAAATATTCTAGTTATATTTTTGTGTTGGTATTTTATTTTGTGAGTAACATTTAATTTTGTGAAAAAATTGTATTTGAATATGAAAATTCTATGATTTAAACCTAAAAAAATGCTCCACTCAATTGAAGTTGCATAGAGTATCAATGGATTGATAACATGGAACATTGTATACACCATAACTCTTCATTTTTCTTATGAATGGATTTCCTTTCAACTTATGATATAATATTTTTTACTGATATTTAATTCATAACACTTTGAAATGTAATGATTTCTTATGTATTGAAATAAGAAATTTTATATGAAACCATAAAGTTACCAAACCAGTTGAGATAAAGTAGACAAATAGCCACTCTCAAAATGTAGTTATATTAACATTGATTTTACAACTGACCAACAATAGTGTTAGAAAGATGCATCAAGAGTTTATTTTTTTTAATTTTTTTTAACTAAGGAATCGTGGTAAAATTTAAAAAGGATTATATAAAAAAAAAATACTGAATGAAATATCATTAAACTTTTATAGGATATTAATATCATATTAATTTTTCAACCTGAAAAACATTTGAGTATCAACACTCTACTAATAAAAAACTAAATATTTCATTCTGGATTGAATGCTTTACTGTTATCAAGTATGAGGAAAATGTTGAAGAAAATATAGTTTACTTAAACTCATCAAATGAAAATGTTAAAGGGAGAAAACTACATCATATTGTAAAATATAGAGTGAAATCATTAAATGATATATTTTTTATCTTAGGAATAAATCATATATTCAATGATCTACTGATGATAGTTGCTGGAAGTGAAAATGAGACGATGAAACAGTCACTACACATTTCTTTTTTTAATATTGGTTATTTAGTGATACTTTATAAAATATTTAATGAATAAATTTTTATTTATGTCATTGTGGTTATTTCAGAAAATCATCATATAATTTTCTAAAAGTGGTAAAATATGACTCATCCTTCCCAGAGCTGCACTCCCCCCCTAAGACCCCGAGCCTTCAAAAATCACACCACCTATCTCTATAGGAACTGTAAGGTTACAGTGACATGAAAAATCCCCTCATTATCAAAGATGTGTGAGATCTACAATAATTATCAACCATCGCAATGATGGGTGGTCTTCCCAATGACATGTGATCCTATATCAGGTTAAGGTATACTCCATGAGACATATACCCAATTTTTGTATTTCATACACATGATGATTAACTATATATTGCAGTAATTTTAATTTATTTTTCTTTTTAAAATATTAGTGATTATATTTAGATTGATTGTATTTTATATAGAAGATAAATAGTATATAATATATATAATATGTTTAACTACATATTTTGTATTCATATTTTATTTCTCTTTTCATTATATTTCGTAGGGGTTTTTATATATAATAATTATTTCTCCAGTATGATATCATTTTATTTATATTTCTAACATATTTTATTTTCTATTTTTTAGGATATGTATTTAATGTTTTCTAAATAATAGATTATTTTCTATAGTATAATGGCAATATAATTTTCAAAAAACCCATTTTACATAACTATTTATATCTTTTATTTGTATAGAATTACTTCTCATTTGTATGAAATATTAAACAAAATACATATAAAAAGTTATCATACAAATTTTAGATGGGTTTCCTAATCAAGTGGTCGCATATAATTTAAAATTTTATAATTGATATATTGTAATGAGTTAAATATTCAACAAATGTTTTCTAGTTACTTGAGGACAACTATAATTGATTTAGTGTTTGGTTAAGTCACTATGTATTAAATTTATATAACTGGTTAATTTCTTTTGATCCAAATTGATGAAAAATATTATTTTATGTGAATTTGTAAAATTATTTTTTTATTTAAATTATTTTTGAATAGGTATTAGGTGCACAATTAATGGGTGAATTGGAATATATAAAGAGTCATTAACAAGTTAGTTTACTAATATTTTTTCCTTAATGAATTATATGTAATGTGAAACAAGATAGTTATTTTCCCTTTTCTATAAAACTAAGATGATTCTACCACTAGATGTTTTCCTTATTTACAATACTTATTAAGATATATTATTTGTTTCTTTCATGGTATTATTAATATGAGTATATATATAAGATCATTTTCCTCCGAATCATCCTTTAGTGACATGTTTTTTGATATTTTCATTTAAATAAAGACTAAAGAGGATTTTACGAGTAGATAATTTCTTATGGAGTTTTATAATGATGTGTTTTAATTTTTTTTAGAAATTCAGGTTCATAAATATCCCATATTATATATCTCCTTGAATACCACAACTTAATTTAACATCAAACTCACTTGTCTCTTAATTTGATAGGATATGGTGAAATGTAGATAAATGTCGAATCACATTACCTAGGAATACAACATAGTACACTATTTATTTTAGAGATGATTTTATATATTTCAATTTATAATATATCTATAGATGTGAGTATTAGATTTACATCTCTGATTGTAAATTCTAATGATGGATAAAGAGACATGAAACAATTGATATTGACGAAATTACTAGATCATTATGTGTATTGGATATTTTAGCAAGAATCAATATTAATTGAATTTTTTTCAAACTAATTTAAATTATTATAATGAACATTTTACTTTCCTAAAAAAAAGAATGAAATATAAAACATTAAAATTGTTTATTTTGAGATTTCATTGAAACATCATCAACATGGAAACATATTTGTAAAAATAGTTGAGGCTACTCTAAATATTAACAAGAATAATTATTTTTTAAAACTTTAAGAAAATAAGAACAATATTATAACAACGTTGGTTCTAAATACTAATTAAATAAAAAAATATGTGAATAATACATAAAAATTAAAATATATTCCGAAGGATAAATGATATTTCGGTGCTTCCTACAATGTGTCTATTCACCAGCACCATGTCTCGTGCCTTGCTCACAACTAACCGTGTCAGATTCCTTATTATAATGGCAGATGTTTTATGAAAATTTTTATTATTATATCAGAACACTGGTATAAAAATGGTCTATATCTATGATCCATTCACTTGGATATAGGGTATATCCATGAACATAATATCCATGTCTATGAAGTCCGTAATTATAGGGTTTTGGATATAGCCATGGGAAAAGCTGGTGGCTATAACCCAAGGTTATACCTGATCAAATATGGAACTTTGTCTATGAATGAATTTTAGAAATTAGAATGGGGATTATGGTTATGCCCTACTTCACATGGGAGATATTTGACATTGTTAATTGACCAAAGAAATATTCTTTTTGAAAAATTAATGAATTCTTGTAATTCAATATGAGCAATGTGTTGCTCAACACTAACACTTTCCACTACACTAAATATTCCTTTGTTATTATAAATATATGTTAATTAAAAAAAGTACCATGTTTTGAGACAAGCATGTTATACTTTAATCCATGTAAAATCTTTCCAATCAACTTCATGTGGTTTTATTAATATATATATACAAATATATTTATATATAGTAATGTTTTAAAAAAAATAAAATTGTAGGGAGTTTTTATCCATTTATTAGGTAATTTTTATGTGTGAACAGAATAAGCATTCTAGACTTACTTTTGTTTTATTATTTTTATAAAAAATTATATAAATATATTAAACATGGTACAAAAAAAGGTAATGATTTTATCTCAAAACTTATGGAAAGATTTTATAGATCTAAACTATTACACCACAACATACAAAAATTAAATTAATGTAAAAATATGTATATATATATATATACATAATGAAGAAATTTTAATCATAAAATATATCCAGATTCATTAAATACCCATCGATATAGCTTAAAAACCCATCACCTATAGATAGAGGCATTAAATGTACATGGATATAGTTGTCGAACCCATAACCTAGAGCCATAATAATTAAATATTCATTGTTATAGCCTATTGACAAAATATTATAACCATAATAATTAAATTCCCATGGCTATAGTCATAAAACTGATAACCTATAACCAGAAGCATAATGGACAATTTATAAAACAAAAAATAAACCATAACCTATAACCATGACCATGACTATAACCTGAGAACCCATAACATAGAGTGAAAAATAATTTATGGTCATTGATATATCATATTAATGAATTACCTATAGACATAGTAATTTCTTGTCAATGGATACAAGGTCTATTTATTGTTTACTTTATTCCCAAACACATTTTAATAGTTTGTATAATTCATACTACACCCTATAGAAACTAGTATTTTAGTCCCATCAATATGGGTTCCCTATATTAATGGGTATTACCGATTGTTTCTATAGTTATGTGGTTATAGATATTTTATTTAATAGTTGAACAAAATTCCCTCTTTAAAATGTACTAGGTGTCTGAAGCAGTTATCAATAGTTTTCTGGGTTCCTAGCTCCCATTTCTAATATAAAGACCCCAAACTACCATTTTCAAACTCATGTGTAAGAAGAGAGATTTTGGAAACCTTTTACAATATGAAGTGACTTTTTTTCACTCCCAATATTTACAATCTTCCCCAAAATTCATTATTAAAATTTTTGTGACAGACCATTCAAAAAGGGAATTCCCTAGAAAATAGGGCATGGCTTGGCGGTGTCTAGTCTTCCTTTAATGAATTTGTTCCCAAACCTTAGAGGATATAACCTAGTACCCATTCACTCAAGTTTTCTATATGAAAACACTCTTATCCATTGATTCCATCCCAATATGGTGATGATTCAGTCGATTTATACATAGTATTTTGGCGTGTTTTATTGACTATAGAGAGAGTAATTATCAGTTATATATTTTTATATAGTTTAAATACATTTCATGTTTTTATGATTAAATATAAACATTTGAGGAGTTTTGTTGCGACATAAACAACTAGATAACTTATATTCAATGCACACAAACTATGTGAATATTTACTACTTTTACATTGGGATAGTGGGAGGGGGTGAGGTCTGTATCTGGAGTAATTGATTTTATTCAATTGTTACCTTACAACCGTGTGCACTATGTTACACTCTACATTCCATTAAAATTATGTTTTTATATTATTTTCTTTTCTTTCTTATTTTCCATTTTTAATTTTATTAGGATCATGGTTGAGAAATGTTATCCTAATTAAAACTAGAATCACCCCACCAATTCATTAGTAGAGAAGAACCCCACAACATCAAAAGTATGTGTGGAGGAAACAGATGAGTAACAAACATAAGTCTTACCGATATCATAACCTTGATAATTAGTAGTACATACTCTTGTTATGTCATATTCTACTATTATATCTATATTATCATTAGGATAAAAATTTAGTTAAAAAATGGATACTCAACCCCATCCTTCACTAGTTTATTTGAATTCACAACCATTTACTTCTGTATCTTGCTCTCATGTTGGACCACTTCAACATCATGAGTTCATCATTCTTTCCCATTCCTTGGTATTAATGTTCAATATATGGTTGTTATGGACATTGATTTTACCGTGACCACTTAATAACTATTTATGACACTTATATATATATATTATAAAGGAATTATAATATAACTTTATATAATTATGATTTCATTCCATTAAATATGAAATAGAAATTAAAGTGGCATTCATTCGTACGTACGGCTTACCATCTCCATGAACGGTGCATTTCATTTCTTACCTCTAAATGTTATGTAATATTATAAATGCATGTATATACTGGATATATGTGATATATATAATATCTACATCATGAATATAATTCTGGATATAATGGATAGTTTACCACATGAACAACTTGTAATTATAAGGAGTTTATTTTTAACTCAAGTACCAATGATCGACAAAACGACCATTATTAACTTAAATAATTACATAGTGTTCATAACATGGTAATAAGTGATATAAAAGGAATAATGAACTTGAAAATGGTTCTTAAGAAAGTATAAATTAACTCAAGTTTATTATTCAGGAGGTTATAGAACGATCGAGTCAAGTCAGACATGAGGTAAGGGACTTCGTCTCAATCTCCTTTCATTGAGGCATATTTTGTTTTATACACAACTTTGTTTTATATGGTGTATAAACCCCTTTTAATTTTATGTTTATTCAAAAGGAATAATTTTTATACGAATCATTTTACTAAACGACAAAAGGGAATGTTTTTGTCATAAGTATGCGGCGACAACGACTTCTCCGCCACCGTGACCATTATTTGAGTTTCAGCTTCCTCTACATGCCATAACTTTTTGTTAAAATGAAAAATAAATACCATGTTTTAATTTTCTTTTATTTTGGTATTGAAAATGATTTTGATAATTTTTTTATTATATTAATGTGTTATTGATATCTTGTGATTGAAATGTGGGAATGTTATGTTTTGTTTATGCATGTTTTATATGATACGATTATGTTATGGTTCTTGGGAATTGCTTATGAAGACGGGTGGTTCTGTGATAAACTAAGGGCGGGTGAGCCCAATATAGCTCTCCAATGCAATGGGTAACGCGAAGGGGTTAAACATTAAGGTTTCTCCAAAGAGATTTAGTTAATATATTGTGATGGGTATTCTAAACGTAACCATGAGGGTTACTCCCTACATAAGAATGTTATGAATGCCTCAAGTTACCTTTATGTATTATTATTTCTATGATTTATTCATGATTTGATGAGGTATGTTAAAATGCATATGTTTTATGAGTAATGTATGATTTCATACAAGGACTAATGTTTTCATTTCGTACTTTTATATCCTGTAATGAGATTTTTATGCTCATCCCAAGTTTTTGAAATGTTTTTCACAGGTCAAGGGAAAGGTACATGATGTGATGATAGTGTCAAGGAAGTGTCAAGAAATAATCCATGTTTTATTTTAAATATGTTTCCGTTGATAGGAAAATGAGTACCATATTTTATTTAACCACTTTGTTTAAATGTGGAATGTAATGCATGATTTATGATCTAATTCTCTAAAACTATAAACCTGAAAAGATACTCAACGTGTATTCTTGAAATAACTCAAGATTAAGTAATGTTTAAGGCTGGGGCCTTATATTTTACCTTGACCCATACAAATACTATATTCAAAAAATGAATCTCGAGAGAAACCTGTTATGAAATATTTTAAATATTATTACAATCACAACCCAAACCATGGTCACCGAAACACCCCAAGAAACAACCACTATCGCACACCATACCCTTAGGGAGTACACTGGTGTAATAACGGGTTATACATCATTATACATGTAATTTTAATTTCCATTACTTATTTTTAGTGGGATACGGAATGTATTTATCACTTCATAGTATTAATTTATAAATTATTATATAATGATTTTGATAAAAATTTAATTTTGATATGAAGAAAATATAATTATATTTTATGGAAATATATAGTTTAAACTAATGAACTATTTTTGATAAATTCAATAATTTTTGAAATATATATCATTTTCATAAAATAATCTTATATTTATCAACAAAATTTTAAAATAATTTAATGAAATCCAATGTAATTTTTATATGATCCACAAAGAAGTTACTATCATTAAAATAATCATTTTCCACTAAATAACAAATTTTATGTAAAATTTTAAATTCCATTATTTTGATTAAATAAATATTATTTTTGTTATAAAAACTTAATAATTAGAAAATGGTATGTTTTTATTATTTTTAGAAGATAGTGTAATTCTTAGGTAAAAATTATATACGATAGAAATATACGGTCTCTATTATGACATCATAATAGCACCAAAATAATTTAATAATTACTACAAAAAGAATACATAAAATAGATATGTTTCTCACCTTTAAAATAAATTATTTTTTATGTCATTTTATAAACCTTTAATGAATCCTTGAAACCAATATCATATTTTATGGTTTTAAAATCAATTCATTAAGAACATGATTGAATTCCATATCACCAATGGAATTATTTTTATATATTAGGTTCATGGATATATATGATATTTTATAAAAATACTAATTTTATGAAACCATGGTCAATAAATATGGTAAGGTTTTTGATTTTGATTATTTTATTATAGTGGGCCCAAAACCTATGTTTAGAAATTAATATAGAATCCCCCTCACTTGTTCTAGAAATACTAACACAACCTACCAGTCATTACTAATCAAAACCCATTAAAAAATAATTTCCTCTCCCTACCTCTCTCTCAATCCTTACCAAGGTGTTCCCATGCTCTTAATAGGTCCCTCCCAATCTATTATATGCTTCATCTCAAGGAAAGGGGTTCTCTTCCTCCCCCTCTTTATTCTATTACATTCTTTGTATTATTCATTTTTACTCCCAACTTATTATTATTTAATAGGATTAGACACAAGAATTTATGATACTTATGATGATAAAGTAATAATAGAACACCTTTAAATCTCATTAAACCCTTCCATGAACATTTATGTACACCTATTATCCTACTAAAATTGTCTCATGATTTTTCATTCCAAACATTTGTGTTTTGTATGAACATCCTCACATTCACTTAGGGGTTTTGATGAATATGTAAGTACAATTAATTTATTATGGGATCCAATTTATGTAAGCCACACATCTTAATTATGGTATTAAAAGTGATTAAATACATTCTTATGTTATATGGTCTTTGTGGAACTTAAATGCATGTATGTGATATTAATGTGATGAGTGGGACTAATATTATATATCCCTCCAATGAATTGTGTAATCTTTTATCTCATGATATACCATGTATGGTGAATCATATTTCATCCTAATGATATTAGGTTATTATGTGTCAATTTTTTCCCTTGACTTAATCTTAGGATGTGAACATTTATTTTGTTTGAAAATTCATATATTTACCTAATAATATCATCTTATATTAGGATTAAATGTTCATCTTTATGAATATCAATAATTTATGTCACCATGATATGCCTACTATCTAACATTTATTAATTTCCTATTATTATTCTTAGATCATTACCTTATTGGTCTTTATATAACACCCATTTCTTATGTTTTTCTCTAGTTATTCGGTACAATATTATAAGATCAAAGAATTTTAATGGCAAGTTATGGTGTTTCAAGTAATGAATTTGTATCTTTATTTCATGTTAATGTTTCATTTACCTAATTTCCCAGTGAAATTAGTTCAATAATTCTTCTAGATTTGTATTATGTGTATATTTATGTAATAAATCCTTAAATAAGGTATATATAAGATATGGGTCATCCTAT
This sequence comes from Viscum album, assembly GCA_963277665.1. Lineage (NCBI taxonomy): Eukaryota > Viridiplantae > Streptophyta > Magnoliopsida > Santalales > Viscaceae > Viscum > Viscum album. The sequence goes on from OY728148.1 coordinate 169,396,057, forward strand.
ATTTCAGATGATAAGTTTGGGGATTTATAGAGGATATTTTCATTTGATTTGGTCACAAAATTTTAGTGAGTAAAGAATCAATGAAATACTATTTTAAAGGACTTTTAAAATTGTTGTTTGAATATTATTTTAATATAATTTAAGGTGAGTATATTTAATGAAAATTCTGGTCAAACTGGATATATTTGAGAAGTGAACCATTTTAAAAGTATGTATCATTGAAATCATGGGATCTTGGTAAACCTTTTATTAGTGAATTAAAATGAATTATGATTTGATTAGGGGAAACACTTGTGACGGTTTATGTGAAATTGTATTTATTGAGTGATGGGTGAGATCATTCACCATCTATTATGGGGGATTTTTTTTCTTATCATGGGTTATACCCAATATAGTTTGATTAGTGACTAAGGAAGAGTTATGGTGGATAGTCCTGGTATTGTTTTGATTATAATATACATACAGGTTTGGGGAGGAATTTTTATTTTTATAATAATATATATTTGGTATTGTAGTCTTGTGATATGGTCCAAATATTATGATGATTCATTTTGGGGAAAAAATCCTTTAATTAGAGTAAAGATGGTTCCCTCCATTGTGTAATTTTCTTATATGAGTTAGAGGTAGAGTGTCTATTAATTTAGTATGTGAGGAAGTGATACATATACAAAGGACTTATTTGTCAACATATAACCCATAGATAGAAATGAAATCTTGAATGACCTTAAGGATTGTGTTGATCTTAATGAGCTTGGTTTATTTTTTTCATTGATGTTAATATACACAAATTAATTTTCCTAGTTTATATTATACTCATTTTAATAATTTTCTTCCATATGGGTGTGAAAAAATATAATTAAGATTGATAATATTCTAAGGAAGATGGTGGTATATTTTCAGGAGAACTGTTTTTCTTTTTATAATAATTTAAATTTTATTTGTCTAGTAAACCAATTATGGTTTGAAAATGACAATAACAAACACTGGGTTTTGATATTGATGATGATATTTAGATAGAATCAACATGATTTAGGTGTATCAGTAGTATTACAAAATTTCATAATGGAAGCCAATCCAATTAATAAAGTGAAATATTTTTGATAGAACCAAGTGTTTTCTTTGAGAAATATGGATAATAGTCACTAATAAAAATCAGCGAGTTGTAACTCAAAATTAGTGGACTAGAACAAAATGTGCAAGGACCATATGGGCCTAAGACTATTTTCGCTTCACTATTTTTTTATACTTCATATGGGAAAATTTTAAAAGATGGTTCTATTTTTATTTTAACTATAAAGGAGTATATTTTGTCCAATATTATTTATTATTAATATATCTATAATTTTATTTCATGTTTTAATGAAATACTAAAACCCAATTTGGGAGTTTCAGTGATTTTATCATTCACTATATCTGATGTTATATTTTTACTAAATATTTTATTTTATTTTTCTAAAATTACAAATGTATTATCACTTTTTTCAACTCTAATGCGTAATATTAAAATTCCATTTTTTTATATATATTTCTATGATATCTTAGAATTCGATCCTTTCTATGTTCTCTATAGTGAATATCAATTTTCCAAGGATTTATGTATTGAAAAAAGAATATTTAGGTTTATGTGTAGAATGAATTGATTTCACTTACACATGTTCCCATGGATGCCCCCAATGGTATGGACAAAATTACTATGGGGAGTTAATTAGAACAGTTAAGCATGTTTAGATCTAAAATTATTCTGTATATTATCATTGAAAATTATAGGCACACTAATTTCTAAAAAATTTCAGAGGGGATTCAATAATCATACTTGATTGAGAGTTTAACTGAAGCATAATTTAAAAAATAGGATATTAATAGTTATAAAACACTAAGTAATTGATCTTTATACATTCCTGTGTATCAATCCAGATACCGACTACCTAGAAATTCATATGGTTAATGAGGTGTAAAAGGTAAGAATGATTTCCCAGGTACATATGGACTCCACATGCACTTTTCTTGGGACACATATAGTTTATGAGAAATAGATAATAAATGAAAAAATGATTAATAGTTTATACACATATAATAAAAAAAAATTAAATTACCCAATTTGAATTAGTAATATAGGCCACAATATATACCATTTCAATGTAAATAAATCCATATAGAAACAGGCATATAATGAGAAGTTTATTTTGGTTCATTTTAAAAATAGTCCAAAATGATTAAACTCATCTCGTAAAGTTCACACAAGATTATGCTTGAATCCATTTCCTCAAGATCTATTTTCAGGTCTAATTATTTCATTTATTATTTTTTTAATGCTATCATAATTTCCCATGATATTTATATCTATTAGTTAGTTGATTGGTAGTGATATAGTCGATCAATTAGATATGACTATTTTGTGTGATTTATTGTGGATGGTATGTGATTCCTTTAAATATTAGAGTCACATGAGACAAAAATAGGATAGAATTATAACTTATATGGACATGAGGGTATATGTGTCTTCTTTTATAGATAGGTAGGTAGAAACTTCATTTGAGAAGTATTGGTATGCAACCTTAGTGTTCATGTGTTTCCTAAATCATGATGGAATTTAGGTATGATGATATTACATGAGAAATCTTCCATTATGATATCAAGTGGGTTTAGTGGAACTTGCTTTATACATGTTTATAAAACTATCAGATGACATTACATGTAGGGTATATTTATTATCTTAATCACAAGAAGGAATAATGTTTAACTCCTTTATAATAGAAACCTATACTTTGTGGAATTAATTCATTTGAATATATAATTTACAAACAACATCATTGGATGATGTTATTACTTGGATATGTCGATATGAATGAATTTATTTCATCATTCCACGGATCATGGAATCTAACATGAGCAATTCATTATCAATAATCATCAGTGTTAAAGTTTCCAGCCATCCACTAGGGTCATGCACGTATTTAAATTCATATATGGGTAAATTCATGAATTTTAGAGTTGTAAATGATCTATATATGGTTCCCAACATATTGATCTAGTGAAAAAAGTAAAAAAAATGCTTTTTCAAGACTCATAAATTCTCTTACATGCAACCCTATCTTCCTTTTCAATGAGGGTATGCTTAATGAAACACCAATGAATTGAGGGGTGACTTATCCAATGTCATTCTATAGGTCTACATTTTTCTAGTATTAGTTATCCAAATCATGCACTTCTGTGATCATAAAACCAAAAAAACACACTAAATATTAACCCATGAGTCAACACACAATGTTTATTTACATGATTGTAAGAATATTTGAATGATTGAAATTAAGTTATGTGGCATGATATGAAAACAATGATCTTGATACATGAGTGTGTGACTCATGTATGATATCATTACATGTAGTGTGATATAATGGACTATCATTATACTCATATCAGTATATAACAATATGAAATCACTAAATTATTTTAAAACATACACATTTAACTTAATTCCCCAAGTTCGAATCAATTAAACATAAAATCAATAACCTGTCTTACAAAATATATAATGATGAATGTGCTTTTGAGGAATTATACAACCCTGAAACATATAAATAAGTTGAATATTCATAGCTACCCTTATAACCAAATGACTTACCCCCATAAATATAGGTATCAATGTACACAATCCTAAGTCCCACAATAAATTACCAAATCCTCATAGTCATTATCCCAATTTTCCATTGGTGGTGACAATTTCATAATATCTTCAAAAAAGTAAACATATCTTTGTTGTCATGTTTTGAAAGAAAATTCAACAACATAAAGATTATAAATGGAGTTGGGTGATTTTTTTTCATCTTTATACTTGATTATATTTTTACCCCTTTCACTAATACATAAATTGGTGTCGAGTACACACTAGGTTAGACAAACAAAGAAAGGAAAAAATAAACAATGTAAGAAGTGAGTTTTGGACACCCTATTCATCTATATAAATTTAATTTTAAAAAACCAATTATAAAAACGAATTTATATTTACATTAATGTTTATATTATAGTAAAAAGATAAATTATTATGAAAAAATAATTAAATATTAATGATAAAGTGATACTATCATAACTCCGGTCCTATTCACTTGTTTTTTACAATGAAAGTTGACATACCATGAAAAACATGACAATGAACACAATTAGTTCATCAGATACATATTCATAAAAAAGAGTGTGTCCAAAGAGTTTTAAATTCAATCATTAAAAATTCTACCCCTAAATGAAACATTTTATCCTGAGAAGCACTACACTAAATATTATCAATCATGAGGACCAATTTTGGATATATTTGTATATTTTATTTTATATGGAAATATTTATGAAATAAATAAATATTTAAAGCAAATTCATCCAACATAATTAATCTTAAATCACTAATATTTTTCATTTTTACTAAACAATAATCCACACTACAAAGAAAGTAATAATAGTAGATCAAATTTTCATAAATAAACTAAGTGAATCACTAAAAATATGGAGACATTATAGTAACAAACATATATGGGAATTGAAATCTAATCAATACCCTAACATGATAACTGAGTTTTTAATTTTCATTCAATTCAAAATTTTCATTGTCATTAGATATACGATTCCATATTAGAAGTACTTCATTAAGGACATCCATCAATCCAATATAATTATTAATGTTCACTTTACCCTAAAAATTATGTTTTCATACTAATTAAATAAAATTAAAAAATTGATATTTATGTATCTTTGAAAGAATATATAAATCAAAACAATACAAAAGGAAAAAATATTGTATTTTATTTGGCCATCTTTATAAATTTTTGAAAGGCCTTGTATGAAAATAATTTTAACAAATATTTTAGATGATTGTCCTCGTCACTTGGAATGTTATGAGTTGTTTTAATCATATATATTAAAATAATATTATAAATGGAATAAAATTACCATAATTATTATCATTTAACCTATTAATTCAATTAATAATATTGATACCATTAATCCCAAATTTAGCCTTAATAATTTTTTCATAAAATGTTCCAATAAAATTCAGATTTTTCAAAATATTTTTATTATGTAAGAAATTTTAATCAACAATGTCCAAATTTTTAGATTTCTTAAATTTTATCCTTAGTATGTTAAAAAATCTATATTTGATAAATGTTTATGGTAAATCAAGGATCATTAGATGATACAAAATATGGTCTATAATAATTTTATTATAGTTTTTTGATGGGGTATTTTCATGTCTTAATTATTGAAATTATTTTTATTAACCTAATATTTATAATTAATTTGATCACTTAGTCATAGTGTTAGATATATGTGACATTTTTTTAAATTGGTTTGATAAATATTTTTTATTAAATCTTTGTTTAACAATTTTAGGTAATTTAAAGTATATTATATGAATTATTCTACTTTATTATGATATTTTATTTAGTAAAATAATTTATAAAATTGATTTAGGTTTTAAGATATATTATGTAATAATGATACATTAAAATATATATTATTTCATGTTTGGGTTTCTTTATATTAATTGGGGGTGATATCTTTTGTGTCATGTTTTAAATCATCAAAAAAATTATCTCACTTGGAATACTATTTTTTTTGAATTTTTTTTATTGTGTTAATATTGGATTAATTAATTAACGAAACTTCGTTTTGATATGTAAAATAGAAAATATTCTAGTTATATTTTTGTGTTGGTATTTTATTTTGTGAGTAACATTTAATTTTGTGAAAAAATTGTATTTGAATATGAAAATACTATGTTTTAAACCTCAAAAAAATGCTCCAATCAATTGAAGTTGCATAGAGTATAAATGGATTGATAAAATGGAACATTTTATACACCATAACTCTTTATTTTTCTTATGAATGGATTTCCTTTAAACTTATGATATAATATTTTTTTGACTGATATTTAATTCATAACACTTTGAAATGTAATGATTTATTATGTGTTGAAATAAGAAATTTTATATGAAACCATAAAGTTACCAAAACAGTTGATATAGAGTAGACAAATAGCCACTCTAAAAATGTAGTTATATTAACATTGATTTTACAACTGACCAACAGTAGTGTTAGAAAGATGCATGAATAGTTTCTTTTTTTTATTATTATTTTTTAACTAAGGAATCGTGGTAAAATTTAAAAAGGATTATATTATAAAAAAATACTGAATGAAATATCATTATACTTTTATAGGATATTAATATCATATTAATTTTTCAACCAGAACAACATTTGAGTATCAACACTCTACTAATAAAAAACTAAATATTTCATTCTCGATTGAATGCTTTACTGTTTTCAAGTGTGAGGAAAATGTTGAAGAAAATATAGTTTACTTAAACTCATCAAATGAAAATGTTAAAGGGAGAAAACTAAATAATATTGTAAAATATAGAGTGAAATCATTAAATGATATATTTTTTATCTTAGGAATAAATCATATATTCAATGATCTACTAATGATAGTTGCTAGAAGTGAACATGAGATGATGAAACAGTAAGTACACATTTATTTTATTTAATATTGGTTATTTAGTGATACTTTATAAAATATTTAATGAATAAATTTTCATTTATGTCATTGTGGTTCTTTCAAAAAAATATCATAAAATTTTCTAAAAGTGGTAAAATGTGACTCATCCCTCCCAGAGCTGTACTCCCCACCTAAGACCCTAAGCCTTGAAAAATCACACCACCTCCCTCTATAGAAACTGTAAGGTTACAGTGACGTGCACAATCCCCTCATTATCAAATATGTGTGAGATCTACAATAATTATCAACCATCGCAATGATGGGTGGTCTTCCCAATGACATGTGATCCTATATCAGGTTATGGTATACTCCATGAGATATATACCCAATTTTTTTATTTCCTACACATGATGATTAACTCTATATTGCAGTAATTTTAATTTAATTTTCTTTTTAAAAAATTGATGATTATATTTAGATTAAGTGTATTTCATATAGAAGATAAATAGTATATAATATATATAATATGTGTAACTAAATATTTTGTTTTCATATTTTATTTCTCTTTTCATTATATTTCGTAGGGTTTTTTATATATAATAAGTATTTCTTTAGTATGATATCATTTTTTTTATATTTCTAACATATTTTATTTTCTATTGTTTTGGATATGTATTTAATGTTTTCTAAATAATAGATTATTTTCTATAGTATAATGGCATTATAATTTTCAAAAAACCCATTTACATAACTATTTATATCTTTTATTTGTATATAATTACTTCTCATTTGTTTGAAATATTAAACAAAATACATATAAAAAGTGATCATACAAATTTTAGATGGGTTTCCTAATCAAGTGGTCGCATATAATTTAAAATTTTATAATTGATATTTAGTAATGAGTTAAATATTCTACAAAGGTTTTCTAGTTAATTGAGGACTACTATAATTGATTTAGTGTTTGGTTAAGTCACTACGTATTAAATTTATATGACTGGTTAATTTCTTTTGATCCAAATTGATGAAAAATAATATTTTATGTGAATTTGTTCAATTATTTTTTTATTTAAATTATTGTTGAATAGATATTAGGTGCAAAATTAATGGATGAATTGGAATATATAATGAGTGGTTAACAAGTTAGGTTACTGATATTTTTTCCTTAATGAATTATATGTAAAGTGAAACAAGATAGTTATTTTCCCTTTTGTATAAAACTAAGATGATGCTACCACTAGATGTTTTCCTTATTTACAATACTTTTTATGATATATTATTTGTTTCTTTCATGGTATTATTAATATGAGTATATATATAAGATTATTTTCCTCCGAATCATCCTTTAGTGACATGATTTTTGATATTTTCATTTAAATAAAGACTAAAGAGGATTTTACGAGTAGATAATTTCTTATGGAGTTTTATAATGATGTATTTTAATTTTTTTAGAAATTCAGGTTCATAAATATCCCATATTTTACATCTTCTTGAATACCACAACTTAATTTAACATCAAACTAAGTTGTTTCTGAATTTGATAGGATATGGTGAAATGTAGATAAATGTCGAATCAAATTACCTAGGATTACAACATAGTACACTATTTATTTTAGAGATGTTTTTATATATTTCAATTTATAATATATCTATAGATGAGAGTATCAGATTTACATCTCTGATTGTAAATTCCAATGATGGATAAAGTGACATGAAACAATTGATATTGAAGAAATTAATAGCTCATTATGTGCATTGGATATTTTAGCAAGAATTGATATTAATTGAATGTTTTAGAACTAATTTAAATTATTATCATGAACATGCTACTTTCCTAAAAAAAGAGAATGAAATAAAAAACCTTAAAATTTTTTATTATGAGACTTCATTGAAACAACATCAACATGGAAACATATTTGTACAAATAGTTTAGGTTACTCTAAATATTAACAAGAACAATTATTTTTTTTAAACTTCAAGAAAATAAGAACAATATTATAACAATGTTGGTTCTAAATACTAATTAAATAATAAAATATGTGAATAATAAATAAAAATTAAAATATTTTCAGAAGGATAAATGATATTTCGGTGCTTCCTACAATGTGTCTATTCACCAGCATCGTGTCTTGTGCCCTGATCACAACTAACCGTGTCAGATTCCTTATTATAAGGGAAGATGTTTTATGAAACTTTTTATTATTATATCTGAAAACTGGTATAAAAATGGTCTATATCTATGATCAATTCACTTGGATATAGGCTATATCCCTGAACATGATACCCATGTCTATGAAGTCCGTAAATATAGGGTTTTGGCTATAGACATGGGAAAAGCTGGTGGCTATAGCCCAAGGCTATAACAGATAAAATATGGAACTTTGTCTATGAATGACTATTAGAAATTGGAATGGGGATTATGGTTATTCCCTAATTCACATGGGAGATATTTGACATTGTTAATTGACCAAATAAATATTCTTTTTGAAAAATTAATGAATTATTGTAATTCAATCTGAGCAATGTGATGCTCAACACTCACACTTTCCACTAAACTAAATATGCCTTTGTTATTATAATTATATGTTAATTAAAAAAAGTACCATGTTTTGAGACAAGAATGTTATACTTTAATCCATGTAAAATATTTCCAATCAACTATATGTGGTTTTATTAATATATATATAGAAAATATATTTAGATATAGTAATGTTTTAAAAAAATAAAATTGTAGAGCGTTTTGATCCATTTATTAGGTAATTTTTAAGTGTGAACATAATAACCATTCTACACTTACTTTCGTTTTATTATTTTTATAAATAATTATATAAATATATTTAACATAGTACAAAAAAGGTAATGATTCTATCTCAAAACTTATGGAAAGATTTTATAGATCTAAACTAGTACACCACAATATACAAAAATTAAATTAATGTACAAATATGTATATATATATACATAATGAAGAAATTTTAATCATAAAATATATCCATATTCATTAAATACCCATCAATATAGCTTACAAACCCATCACTTATAGATAGAGGCATTAAATGTACATGGATATAGTTGTCGAACCCATAACCTTGAGCCATAATAATTAAATATTCATTGTTATAGCCTATTGACCAAATACTATAACCATAATAATTAAATTCCCATGGCTATAGTCATAAAACTGATAACCCATAACCATAAACATAATGGAAAATTTATAAAACTAAAAAAAACCATAACCTATAACCTTGACCATGACTATAACCTAAGAACCCGTAACATAGTGTGAAAAATAATTGATGGTCATTGATATATCCTATTAATGAATAACCTATAGACATAGTAATTTCATGTCAATGGATACAGGGTCTATTAATTGTTTCCTTGATTCCCAAACACATTTTAATAGTTTGTACAATTCATACTACACCCTGTAGTAACTAGTATTTTAGTCCCATGACTATGGGTTCCCTATATTAATGGGTATCCACGATTGTTTCTATAGTTATGTGGTTATAGATATTTTATTTATTAGTTGAACAAAATTCCCTCTTTAAAATGTACCAGGTGTCTAAAGCAGTTATTAAATAATTATCTGGGTTCCTAGATCCCATTTCTAATATAAAGACCCCAAACTACCATTTTCGAACTCTTGTGTAAGAAGAGAGATTCTGGAAACCTTTGACAATATGAAGTGACTTTTTTTCACTCCCAATATTAACAATCTTCCCCAAAATTCATTATTTAAATTTTTGTGACAGACCATTCAAAAAGGGAATTAGGGCATGGCTTGGCGGTGTCTAGTCTTCCTTTAATGAATTTGTTCCCATACCTCAGAGGATATAACCTAGTACCCATTCACTCAAGTTTTCTATATGAAAACACTCTTATCCATTGATTCCATCCCAATATGGTGATGATTCAATCGATTTATACATAGTATTTTGGTGTGTTTTATTGACTATAGAGAGAGTAATTATCAGTTATATATTTTTATATGGTTCAAATACATTTCATGTTTTATGATTAAATATAAACATTGGAGGAGTTTTGTTGTGAAATAAACAACTAGATAACTTGTATTCAATGCACACAAACTATGTGAATATTTACTACTTTTACATTGGGACAGTGGGAGGGGGTGAGGTCTGTATCTAGAGTAATTGATTTTATTCCATTGTTACCTTAAAACTGTGTACACTATATTACACTCTACATTCCATTAAAATTATGTTTTTATATTATTTTCTTTTCTTTCTTATTTTCCATTTTTACTTTTATTAGGATCATGGTTGAGAAATGTTATCCTACTTAAAACTAGAATCACCCCACCAGTTCATTAGTAGAGGAGAATCCCACAACATGAACAGTATGTGTAGAGGAAACATATGAGAAAAAAACATAAGTATTACCGATATCATAACCTTGATAATTAGTTGTATGCACTCTTGTTATGTCATATTCTACTATTATATCTATATTATCCTTAGGATAAACATTTAGTTAAAAAATGGATACTCAACCCCATCCTCACTAGTTTATTTGAATTCACAACCATCTACTTATATATCTTGGTCTCATGTTGGACCACTTCAACATCACGAGTTCATCATTATTTCCCCTTCCTTGGTATTAATGTTCAATATATGGTTCTTATGGACATTGATTCTACCGAGACCACATAATAACTATTTATGACACTTATATATGTATATATATATTATTTTCTTCCTAATGTGATTCTTGAATATCGTATAGATTTAATTCCATTTGAATTGATTGTCCCCTATTTTCTTGAGAATTATGACCCATTGAGTCATCACTATGACATGAGGTAATCTTCATGTTAATTTTTCCCAACTTTTGAGAACTCTTCCATCCAAGGGATTTTTTTGAATTTATCCTTTTCATATATTTCTTAATTCTATTGTTAATTTGATTTATTGTTATAGTTTGGTCTTGTGTTATATATTTTTTCTATTCATTATTGTTACACTTTGAGGATCAAGTGAATCATTGAGTGCTGATGAGGGTATGTAAAAACACTAGTTAATTTTACTTTAACTAATCATAGAGATATCATTCATTATAAGATATTTATTCTATATTGGTGTTTGTTATTTGTTTTTATTATAAATAATAATCCCAGGGGAAAATTTTGAAATTCACAAACTTATTTCCATTTTAATGTTATTTTATGAAGATTTCCTATATAATTCTAAATCATCATTTTCATATAAGGAAATGTTTATCTGGTATACTAATTATTTTTATCCATTGCATGACCTAATAAGAAAATATATTTATATTCCCATTATTTAAAATTATTATGAGCTATTTTGAAATACTATTTCTTTTACCCCCTTTTTAAAATATTTCTAAGATATTCTATATTATAAGAAATTTCATGTTTTTTTAATCAAAATATTATGATTTTAGACCTCATTAAAACGATTGAGGTTATCAATTTATTTATGATTAATAAATTTTGATCTCAATAATTATACTATGATTAATATTATTTAAATACCATATATACCATGAATTTACTTGATATAAATAAACATCATAATACTAACCATAAATCATACCATAATTCTTTGATATTATTTCATTATTATTTCAGCTGAGCATTTAAGAGAGAGATTAGTGATTCATGGTATCATATAGTGTGATTCCAATGAATTAAGGGTGGAGGGATCATCTATTTTTCATTTAAGGAGAGGTTTAAAAACCATCATTCATTGTACTTATGTGTTCCCTCCATTAAAAATTATATAATGTTTAAAAAAAAGATTCATTATATTCAAATTCTAGATTTCCAATATATAAAGAAGAGGAGAAGGAATCAAAGGTGATGTTATTTATAGAAAGTTAAAGTAGGAGAGTTATTTTCAAGGAACCTATAATAATATTATGCTTTATATTTAAATAATTTTTACTCTCTTTTTAAATCATATGAATTTAAATTTTCAAATAATTTCCTACTCACCCATTGCCTCACACACATTAAAAACTTAATGAGGGACCTTATTATTTTTTTGTTTAATTTATGAGTTGATATTTAGATAAATTGAAAGCTTATAGATAGAATTAATATACCTAATATAGAGAATAACTATTATTTCATGATCTTGAGTTATTAGATAAATGGTTTTCAGGTAATGTAGATAATAAATGTCTTGGGTATTTATGAAAATTGGAACAATGTGAATATAAATCTAGGTCATTGACTAATATCAAATATATAATTTATGTGCATACTAAATACTAGAACTGCGGTAATTAGGGTCAAACTATAGATAATTCTATGATATGAAACAATTTAAAAATAAAAAACAAAAGAAAAAAAAACAAAAAAAAAACTGAGATGTAGAGTTCTAAAGTGAAAAGTGAAAATTGATGTCAAAATAGAGTCCAATGTGATAAAACAATGAGAAAAATAGTAAGATAGAGGAAGAATGAACAATATATTAAATTAATAAAACTATAATTCTTATAATTTACCTAAAAACATCACTAATTTTAAGATATTTTTAATCATAGAAGTGTTTATGTTGTGTCAAAAGAGAATTGAAAGACCTAATTTCCATTAGATGAATAGCCCCACAAGAGAACTCTAATAAAATTTAAATTCTTAATAGAAAATAGGATGAGGATGAATCTTTATAGAGAAAAATGAAACTAAAAACTATTATATTTAAATTATTTAGTAATTTTTTTAATGTAAATGAATCGTCTACTATTAGCACGTTGGTTTATAGACTATAGTGAATGAGATGATCATATAGAACATAATAAGAGAACTCTAAGAAAACTAAAATAAAAACCTCTATGATATAAAATAAATCCATAATATCTATAATATATCTAAATTGATGAAATAAAATCACCTAATACATTTAAATTAATGATTATAAAATTAGTGACAATAATATTCAATAAAATCATTTTTCTACAAAAATATAAGAAGTAAGGAGAAATAGATGAAGAGCTTCTATGAGGATATAACCTCCTACCTATAACCTGGACTCCTTTGAACTACTATCTTGAAATATGTCTTGTCCATGAAGAAACTCCTCTCAATCATGTGTTTTTACACTCTCTCATAATTTTCCTAATAAAAGTGCATGTGTATAATTATTGTTTATCTCATGAAAATTTCCCCCTATTTTAAGGAATATATTCACTCATAATCTCCATCCTATATCTCATAGTCAACAACTCTAAGCTGTTCTCCCTGAATCCTATGTGTTTGAAGGTCACTACAGATCTTCTTTATCATGATGACTAGAAAAGGTCACTCAAATACAATTGGCCACCCTAATGTGTTTATGGATTATGGATAAAGTATTAGAACATGGGAATACTTCTTAGTTCGATTCATTCTTTACATGAATTCCTTAGTATATCCCCAAGTACTTCACTTATCATCTTGACCTCCACCTTTTTAGATTTATTTAATAATTTTAAGACTCCACATGACTAAAATAAATATAATTTAATAATAATTGAAAATTATCAAATTGAGATTCCAAAAAATCAAAAAAATTACATATTAATAAATATTCTACAAATTTTATATTAAACATGAAATCATGGAATAATGAATGAAATGAATCCATTTACATGAAAATTATTTTTTTAATGAAATATCACTCATAAATCAAAACTTTTTTCTTAAAATATGTAGAAAATAAAACTGAAGAAAATATTATTTTTTAAGAAAACAATCAAAGAGTTATATTACAAGATCTAATTAATTACAATATTAAAAATCATAATGACCATAATTCTATATTTTTACACTTAAGGAACATTTTAAGTGTCAAAAAATACATAAATACCTTTAATAGATCTGAAAAAATTTATCTTGAATTAATCAAAACAAATCCACTACACTGAAGATATTTCTTATCCTCAAGTAATTAGTTAGTCTAATTTAGTGGAATAAAAAAATACGAAGAATGTAAAATTAGAGTGCCACAAAGAATATGATTTCAAATGGATTTTTCCAATTTTACTCTCTCCTGATTTTTTTAAATTTTATTCATAGAAATAATGTTTAACTAAAGGATATAATTTGTTTCAAAATAAATATTCATATTTATAACATTGAAAAGGTTAAAATAAACATAACTTTATACTTAATTAAACATCAAAAAAACTCTTTTTATCATATGAAAAAAACTCATATAAATAACATATAATAAATAGATAAAAATGGTTTTACAGTGTGTTTAATAATTACAAAGAGTTATTAATTAACGAAACCACTAGTTGTAGCTTAAAGAAAAAAGAGTTTACAAGGATTAGAATTTCATTTCATAGATCATTTTAATGAATTGTTATTGAGTTTAAAATTTAATTAAAATAATTAGAAACTAATTATATTATAAATTTGAATCATAAATTGTGCCTTAAAGAAAAATTATAAAAGTAGAAATGTAAAGGATGTATTTGATAAAGTCATTAGTGTAATATAATAAATTAATATCCTCAAAGTTAAAAAAATCCTTCAAAATCAATAAATACTTTCACCTATTTAAATTGGTAATGTGATCCTTGAAAATAGTACAATTTGAAAATGTTTTAGATATTATAATATGTATTCATTGATGTATAGATTAACTACTTTTAAGACCCCTCCCCCACAATTAAAATCGAAAATTATCACTAATGTTAAATCCTATGATGTATGAAAAAATTAAAATAGTTTTAGATCAAATTTAATTTTCAATTTAGTAACTCAAAGAATTTTTTAGGGGGAGCATGACTTGTTAATGATATATTTATACAAAATTCAAAAAATAATACATATTAATGATAATAAAAGTGTTCTTGTGGCTCATTATATAACAATTTTAGTATAAAAATAGAATATTTAGTGAAAATTTATTCTTTTTCTATAAAGGTTAAAAAGTACTAAAATAAACTCAAAAATAATAATGTAAAGAAATTTATACCTATATTTGTCCAAATTATAATAGTTACTAACAAACCTTTTCAATTATTATAGCATGAAACACAAAATGTAAAATTTTTTGGTGTTCCACATCACAAAATTAAAAATATTAGTGTTAAACTGAAGAGGTGGAATTGAAAGAGAATAATTTGAACTACCACTCCCATTTGAAAGATGATTTAAACATTTATGTTAATTACAAAGAATATTAATTTTTTTATTTTAAAATACCATTCATTTCTAAGATATAATCCCTATAAATGTTATGACATATTAACATTTTATTTTGATTGGTAAATATCAAATAAAATTTAATATGATGTTTTAGTGGGGAAGGTGGATTAGTGGTTCTCATGATTGTTTATCCTCTAAGATAATAAGAATAATTGAAATTTATTAAAGCAGAAAATCTACCACATGGTTGAAAAATCTAACAATTGGTTCATCTCTTTTTATTATTGTTATAATCATGGCTAGTTGATGTCATGATCATTTGATCTCAAAATTGTTTCCTTCCTTCTTATGGTTTATTTAATCATAGCAGGTTCAATATTGTTGTGGTTGAGCAGTGTAAATAACAATTGTTTGAATTCTTTCTTACATTCGATCATCTGCCTCATACTTAATTGATCTCAAGGTTAGTTTTATATTCATGTGATTGATTGAGGTAAAGAATAATCACTTATTAAAACACTTATACTAAATCCAGGAATTTAAAAATTTCACTTATTTAAATGATTTTTGGTTTAATTTTTTTACACATTGATAATGTGAATTTAAAAATTTTGCATGACTTCCCTTAAAAACACAACTAATAAAACTAATGGTATTCAATTAAATTTAAGTAATTAGTTTTTTATAAATGATTCATTGAATTGAAACATTTGTTTATAAAGTTTTCTTCTAAAATTAATTTTCCTTATTCCAATTTATGAAAAATAAAATATGTTCCACTGAAATAATTTCATAAATGTGATTCATTTCTCAATTTTCAAATAAGGTATTTACTTATTTTAAAAATTGATTACTTTCTCCTGGATTACTTGAAAAAAATATTTATCCAAGTATATGTTATTCAAAATATTGTAATGAATGTAAATAAAAGAGTGCTGCACACACATAACCTAAAATAGGTTGAAAATAGCCTGTAATTAAAATTTAATACCCTATTTAATTATGAAATCTAAATGGTATGGGTAAATGAATAATAGTGGTATTGATAAAGAAAATACATTTATTTATAAATAGTGGCATGAGTAAGGCTCAAAAGTGACACTATTTCTTTAAACATATAAAAGAATGAAAATATTACATGTGAAGATTTCACTAAATTAAAATTAAAATGAGGAGGAAGAGAATATAATTATTTATTTGAACCTCCAACTAGATATTTGAGTTATAACCCCTCCAGTTTTGAAGTAAACTGTTTTTATCCCCAATCCAATGGTTGAGGGGGTTTGTGTGATATATATCTCGTACATTATTTCACCTGGAATATTTATGTAAACATTAATAGTAGGTTGTACTAAAAGTAAATAAAAATGACCCCACTACTATAATAATATAAGTTATTAAGTTAGAAATGGGGTAACTCATAAGTAAAATGGGTTTTTGGTGGATGAGTGCTTCGTTATATGATATGATTATTGATGTTGAGGTGGTTGGGGATTCATAACCCAGTTCTTATTCTTCTTCCATAACCTATGTAAGGGATAATTATTAAAAAGTAAAATTACTCTTTACTATATGGATAGCTTTTCCTTATCATTTTATTTACATTCCATGGAAAACCAAACGAGTCATTTATAAAAAAATTCAAAGTAGAGAGTATGAGTTTTAAAATGAATTTCTAAATGAACAAAGATATGTGAATCTAATGTTCTATAATCCCCCTTTAATTTATCAACTAGTAGTATTTGTTATATGAATGTTCCATTATAATAAACATTAATTTATGGGATATAAGGATTTATCAATATTTCCACGACGTCTTGAATGTTCTCCTAAAATATGGTAAGGATGAGAGGATCTACTAGTTTACTGGTCTCTTATTTATAGAAAATTCCAAAATTAGTGTGAGATCTGTATCATTTTTTGGTAAATTAATTTCATATTGGGTACTTTAGGTCTTATTATATTTTCACTATGATCTCTTAAAATGACTAAACTATGAAATCTTAGCTTCATTCTACCATTTCCTTTCTGGAAAATTATGGAATTTTTTTCCATACGGAGAGGTTGAGTAAAATATTATTGCATTTTTTATTATTTCTTAATTTTTTATATAAATACAATAAAATATATATTATTTGTGGTAAATAATGATTTATGAATATATAATTAAGGAAATGAATCCATAGTGGTAATATACATTTTAAGGGTCCATATCAATATATATTTGTTAACCTTGTGTAGCTTAGTGGATCACCACGGTCTCCTCACATGAGGCACTTCATTGATAACTAAATATTACAATATAAATATTATTATGTATTTTTATTTCTAATATTTTTAATCTATTAAAAATGGTGGAGGGTTTGGGTGCAGTGTAAGAAAGGAATTAAAAAAAGAAAACAAAGAAAGAAAATAAGAGTTTGTAAGAAATGTTTTGTACCTCATAGTTTTCAACTAAATTCATTCTTTATCCTTTTAAAGGTAATTTAAATACATCCAATGACCAGTGTGATACCTTTCATGAATTATATTTCCAAAATATTCTTGGTTATGGGAAATAAATTTACTCAATAAACTATTAAAAGTTGAATACCTTCCAAATTCCACATGGATTTGTTGGCAATAGAACTCAACAACCAAAGCATACCATAGCCTACCTTTATGATATAATCTCACAACCTTTCAACCTTTAAAACAAAATGTTATACCATAATATATAAAATTTAATAGAGGGATGTATAAATGAGATATTATAATATAAAACAAGATAAAGAGAGTATTGTTAATATTTAAGACCATTTAATCCACATTAAATATCAATAGAATCTCATAAAAATAGAAATTAAACAAAGAAGAAATATGAAATAAATAACTTGGAACTCACTATTTAACTAATGGGTCAACCCACATTTTAGTGGTGCATATAAATAGACCTATATTTTCATGATAGATATAATCACAAGAATAGGGTATAAGAAAACAAATCTATATTATGACAAAATATACAAAATTATAGAAATAAATTCACCCCAAATTCCACTTTGGAGAATATCGACATAAGAGGTATTATTATCCTTTAATAGTCTTGGTATGTGATTTAAATAATCCTTTTATAAATTTATACACATGGGGTGAAAATCATATGTCATGACCAGGTATCATGCTTCTTCCATAAATGAGGTTTCCGTAATTTTATTTATCTCTAACATCCAACCCACTATAGATTATCAATGATATATTATGGATGAACCATGTGTGGGTATTCAATATGTTATTACCCCATTTTCCTTGGAAAATAACTCGAGAATATTCTCCAATAATGTCCCTTCCTTCATCTATCTATGTGTTTGAATGATGATATCAATAGTTACAATTATTCTGGATGACCAAGAGAGTGAAAAGAGGAAGATGTTAAATAATGGAATCTTTGTGAATTAATTTTTCATTATTCACATGTAACTTTTTCATAGCCTACTTAATCATACATGAACAAACAACTCTATATTTTAAATTTACATTTATTAGAAAATGTGGGGGTTAATATGACCTGAGGTGAAAATCCACAGAGTGATTCTTAGATAACACTCAGACTAAAGAGTCTACTCATATATATCCCTTATAATTTCGTTTTAGTGTCTTTTTTTCACTTGAACCATGAGTTTAATCTAATAATACTATTATGATTTCATTTTACTTTTCCATATAGCTATTTTAACCCACATGTTTTTCATACATGGATACAAAATTTTATTTTATTTTTGATACAAAGAAAAACATTTTTCAAATGGTTGAACATTTTCATTAAAATTATTAATAATAATAAAATCAATAAAAAAAATATTATATGTGATTATTTAAATATAATAAAAATGAAACTATAAAAAAATATGTATTTATTTCTAATATTATATTATAAAATATAAATCATTTATACTAAAATATGTTATAAAAATAAAGAATTTTTTGCTGGAAAAATGGCCCTCGCTGCACAACTTTAAAAGTTACATCATAGGTCTTGGTTAAATGAAAATAAAAATGAACATCAATATTTCTAGACATATGACTATAAATTAATATTCTATAATCATGTTTTCATGTCTTTAACGAAACCCTATGGTCATTACCGCATGACCTTAAAAGGTACAACAAGCCTTATTAAGTGGGATTGAACTAGGTGGGTTCTGATTACCCTCATAAGGATACATAGGTATCCCTTATCATTGGAAAATACAAACTACTTTCACACCTACATATACCCTAGATGATTATAATCTCGAGAGTGCTCAACTATATGACTGTAAACCTAAGAGTAACTGACCAACAAGGTGGAAGATGGAGAAAATCTTATAAATAATGATTTTCACATTGATTCATGGAATAGATCAATTTGTTTCATGACAAAGTAACCAATATTGGTAAAAAAATCACAAATACATATTGAATACATAATATTCTTCTAGACTATTAAAAAACCCCTTATGGGATGAGCGGGTAACCTATCCCCTCTATAAGAAATTTCAAGCATCATTAATTCATTATTATCACTGTACACCATTGTTACATGGGACTAAATTCAAATAAAACATAAATGTTAATGCATGTGAGAACAAAAATAGTGAAATCAATATGGAATCCCATAGTCATGAATAATATCAATTGATTATTCAACCATACTAGTTAGATTTCACTAATGGGCTTCTTATTTTTGGTTTCCCATATAAGATCTCTATTTTAACATAAAAATAGTGTAATATATCAATGTATCTAAAATCAAATTCCATATAAATCTGGGGGGTGATTATGGATTAATTTGGGTTACTTTTCATCACTATAATCTAAATTCTTGAATATATGCCTTCAATGCATTGACTGTTGTGGCCCTTGAACCCCAACAAGTTTTTTCATCCAATCATAATCCAAAATTATATGTGGTAAATAAACTAGATTAATAATAAAACCCCAATGATTCTATCCCAACCCTATATTTGACTCATAAAATCCTTTTGTATGGTAGGGCTCATAGACTATCTAATAAAGATAAGAAAACCCCAGAAAACTAGACCGATTTTCATATAAAACCACTATAGAAGTCTCTCAATAGAGTAAAGAAACACTCAAATATCTTATATTAGGACGGTATAGGATTATGTTCATTATTTACCAATATCCACCCATGAGTGGTCTCAGAGAACTCCCATCAACCATGTCTATCGAAATCAGTACTCATCCTCAACTCCTCAAAAGTTATCAAATGAATCTACCACTACTCTAGTCATCCATACCATGGAATTGGGGAGGAGGACCTTACATGTTTCATATACTATCTAGGCCCTAAAGTAGGTCACCATTCTAAAGGCCACCAAAATCCATTGAACAGGTTGAAACATTAGGGTAGTGATATAGGTATAATTGTTGATTTTTTTGATAAGCACCATCAAATCACATATTGTAAGACACTATTATCTAGTTCAATAAGAATCTTACCAATGAGGTAAGAAAATAACAGCTAAAAATGTACTAATTATAGTGATAAAAAATAATAAAAGAACTAGAGGTCATCCCAAGAGAACCCATCATGAGGGTTAACCTTGGAACAATGGAAACGACCATCATAGAGATACTCCATATGGTGGACATCAATATTTCAATAAAAATGTAGGTTTTCAAGAATAATTGAAAAATTAAAAAAACCAAAGACTTATTTTATAGTCTAAAATTTATGATGGACCTCCTCGCATACATATTATGACTATCAATTGATTCTTTCCATATATTGAACATAATCCAATAATTATAATGTCCCTCTATATGATATCAGTTACATAGGTCCTCAATACACTGAAAATCTAAAGAATAAGGGGGGGGGGGGTAATCTCCATATCAATTAGGTAATTGTGATAAATCATCTAGGTCATCCACATGGTGGTAAAGAAAAAGATCATAAAAATATATTTCTTCCCTATGTTGATAACAAACAAACCAAAAACCAAGAAATTCCACCCATGATGATCATGAAAATAGTTCTGGTGTTCCTCCCCAAGGTATATATTGTAGAGTTTCTCTATATGAGAAGATATATGAAGGACTTGGATTTCCTATCCCAGGAAAAAAATAATAAATCTATAACCATGGAGGTATTATCAATTCTAATAAAATAAATAATCTAGGAGGTGGTCTTCTCCCATATCAACAATAATGGAGGTCATCTTTAGGGTATTCATTAAAAAGTCTCTCCATGAAATGAAATATCAGCTCAATATATATGTCCTATCCATTTTTAATTATTTCACAGTATTCATCATGTAAAGAGGAACATAAAAATATGAAGCTTGTTTCGCCATATCCTACACCATAATCTAGTGGTTTTCCCCCATTCAATGTGAAGCTTGATTCAGGAATAATAATCAGTGCCTCCACCGGATTGAGAAAACATGGATGTAACTATGGATATTCAGAATGATCCCAATTCCTATGATAAAATAGAGGTAAAATTATAATTATGGTAAAAAAATTATTATGGAACTAATCATTAATGATAAATTTTTTTAACATGAACTGAAGGGAACTGGACGAGGATAAGATACCAATCCTTATTAAAGTCCATTTCCACAAATCAATATAAAATTCCTAAGAACAATATAGATAAGTGAATGAATTATCTTTATAATAATCATTGGGTGAGCTTCTATTATCTCAAATATAGGTGTATTCTCTATGGAGAGCACACAAACCATAACAGAGCATTGGATGAGTAGTGCCTCTATATTGACCTGTCCACCTACTCTGTGGATCATTATCCAAAATTAGGAAAATAAAATGAGTGACTATAATACTCTTAACTTAATTTTTTGAAGAATCTCCACCAATTAATCATTGGTGTTTCATATTCCACACACATAAGAGCATGGTCTGAAAATAGATCTATGTACTATATTCCACTTACTAGCTTGTAATGTTCTTTAGATTAGTAACTTTTTAATGTTATCTCCTCTGGAAAGGTATCATGTCTTGTCTATACATATTCCTACTAGTCAATATAATTAAATACCACTATCCCTAGATCTAATGTTTCTAACTCAATGAAAAATAGTTACTGCAAATATCATGCATCAAGCATCTATAAAGGTAATGTAGACGACCAATTTATGAAAAGAAAAGTGAAATAAATATAATTAAATTTCAATATTTGAAACTTATCATATATCATGATCAATATACACAATGTATCTAGATCATGATGGAGTGTGGTCCTGAAAGGTGAATAATGATATAGTAAATAATAAGCAGTAGAACACAAGTATATCTAACCCATAGGGCTAAGAGAGTTTTTAACTGTAATACCACTCAAATGGCCATCAAACTAATGAAGAGGTGTAGTAATTATAATGGTAGTATAGAGTCCACCATATCCCATAGGGCCATAATAATTTTTATCCCCTACCCTCATATGAGGAAGTGAATATTTTTTTTATCTAGTAGAAACTCTAAAAAATTAAACTTAGTGATTTACTTTACTAGATTTTTATAGTTCATCACCTCAACTGAGATCATGTTCAATGAAATTTCTAGCTGAATCACACAATATCACTATTGAAGAATGATTCACTACTCCCTCTCAACATGATTTACAAGGGATGGAATAAAAACCTTGATGGATTAATAAGCCCAATAAATCACCCACTAGGGAGGACTGAATGATTATTATAATTTATCCCTTAAATGATAAATAGACATTGGTGAGGCTCTAACTATTTTATTGCAGAGGAGTATTTAATTTCTTCTGCCTGACTAACATCAGTGAATGTTATTGATAAAAATTCCATAAATAACAAAAATTAAAATTCTATTATATAATAATATAATTAAAAGGTATCTATTTTGATTATGATCCACATAGAGGTGTGAGATGAGGTTTCCTAACCATACATCAAAATATGTTTTATGTTATTGATATCTCTTCCAAAAATTCCATTATCGTCCAGTTTTAATGATTTTATTAAAGAAAAATGGATAAATGTAGTTGTATTGGTAGCCCACCCACCACCTGAAGAAGATGAACTTATTTATACTAATGAAAATATCACTTGGTATAAAGCCATATTAAATATGTTGAGGTGACTTAACACTAAATTAATTATAGTTAATATTCACACTATGTTAAACTCTAAAGACAAACCCATAATATCTCCCTTAGATTAACCATTATTATATGTGGAGATATAATGACTAGTAAGGCCATATTTGATTCAACTAACCCACATTTGGTTAAAGTAGTCTATCTACTTGACCCTAGAACATGGTGATTAAAAAATGTTTCCTCTATTAGGAAAAAAATTTCCACAATTTTTTTCACTACCCCTAGACCAACTATGACAAATTACCAACCACATGTAAATACAAGAAAATTATATCAGTATATATCAATTAACCCAACTGAAAAAGTATAATCATAACATATTCGAGGCGAGATTATTAAATCCATTAAATATATTACTATTTAATAGAAAACATGGTTGGTGGATTAACAATAGTGTGACCCGAAATAATGTCATATCCCGAGTAGGTAGAATTGTATCTCCATCCACCAAAAATTGAGAATACCACCTAAAAAAATTCAATGGAATGGGAGATCCAAAACACTATCTTATACATTTTACATCTCGGTATAGTCATATACCAGAAAATCTAGAGAAAAAATAAATACTTAAGATATTTTTGTTTTTTCTTGGACATTGAATGACCTAATTATTTTGGTATAATAATATTAAAACAAAATCTATTACCATTTGGAAAGATAATAAATTATTGTTACACGATTTTTCATATAATCACTGAAGAGGTTGAACATCCTTGACCACATGAATAATGGGAAATGAAAAAATTAGATGGTTTTAGTATTCATCACTTTGTGAAAAGGATTGAATATTTCTATTAATATATAGCTCCTATAACATTATTTAGTTGTGGTTCAATGATTAGAAGAATCAATTTTGTGTTCAAAATCCAAATATTATCCACCTTCTTGAATTAAGGGAATAAATCTAGTGAAGAAAAAAATAATAACCATGACTCTCAAACGAGTCGTAGTTCTAGCAATATATTTTTATCCTTCCATTTATTATGTGTTACCTACACCTGGGTAGTAGAAACAATAAATTGAAAAGTTTGTAAAAGAAAAAATATAGATAAAAAATTTGATGATATTATGGATATAGTTTATTACTTTTGTAATTAAAAATTCCGTGGATATATTTTTTCTATATTCAAAAAGAGTCAAATTACACTGCCTGAAGTCAAAAGAAAAAATGAAGTT
This sequence comes from Viscum album, assembly GCA_963277665.1. Taxonomy (NCBI): domain Eukaryota; kingdom Viridiplantae; phylum Streptophyta; class Magnoliopsida; order Santalales; family Viscaceae; genus Viscum; species Viscum album. The sequence continues at coordinate 169,420,993 of OY728148.1, forward strand.
AGTCAGAATGTTCAAATTGATTATTACAATTACCATTAAAATTTAGGGAACAACATGCAAGACTACATTGTGTTAATGAAATACACTATAAGTGATAAACAATATTAATTTAAATTTGGATCAATCCAAGCTCATGTGAGTGATGTTTTACCAACTCTATTATAAGAAGGAGAGTGGAAAAAAATCCAAAATTGAAACACATAGAAATTTGATGATTGGGAAAATTAGTATTTGTACACACTCCATAAATTGGGAATGATTGAAACATATACTAATAACCCTAATTCCATAATAATACTAAAGGATAAATCTTCATTTCTATAATCTTACAAGAGGTGATGAATCAAACATAAACAAAATATGGGGATCCCTTAAAACTATTTAAAATGGTCCCAATCCTATTGAACTAACAACTCCCACAGTGGGGGGGGGGATGGGAATCACCCAAAAAATGGAATTTTATTTTGATGAGAAGCTATAATATATTCTGATTGGGATCAACCATTTGATAAATCCATACACAAGTTAAAGAAACTCTTATAAAGCATTATTTTCTTCTAGTAATTATCAAGGAGGTCATAGAACCTTGGATGGAGTGGTTATGGTGGGCCATAAATTTATGTTTTATTAATATTTATATAATACATGTTTTAGAGGCTCAAATAATATTACTTCAGCAAGATTAATAGGAATGTATATATTATTTGGAAACATCTATGGTTTATTCTAATCTAATCATAGTGGTAAACTGATTGACATGAAAATTTTCAGCCATTTAAACTTTGGATATAAGAATGATTACTTATACCAACCATAATATAAAAAAATACAATTATTTTGAAAAAAGTAGTGTTGAATAATAAAAAATCAATTAGGGTCCCCATTCTCCAAGTTCAAGGGGAGCAACATGGATGAGAACATAAGCCTTAGTATTAAAAGTATGAAATATTGAATCACTTATCCTCAATCCTAATACGAAATTAATATTTTACACCGTTTATCATTTAATAAACTCTAGAATTATATTATTAAGGAACCTTCAATTCCTCAGGAGTTTGATATTGAGGTGGTTGCATTTGAGAGATGTCATTTTGAAACAGATTCCAATGAGTGTCATGCGATCATTTCATTTACCAAAAATGAATTAGAAAATTTCATAGAGGAGAATTTCATACCAACATATGTTTCTAGAAGGATTGATGATATATATATTCATAAAAAAATAATTTAAAATATCCAAAGAATCTTTCTTAACATGATCTAAAGCCCTTTCCATTTTCTCTATATTAAAGGAAATTTGTCTCCCTTTAATAAAATGATCCATGGATATGATAACAGATATACAAGGACATTTAGGAGGAAATATTTAATTATATAAATAAGTGATATCTTATCATACTTAATATTCATGGTGTTATACCAAGACATGGGTTTTAATGCCTTTTTGGGAAGGTCATTGCTAAATATACATGTAAGAGTACCCTATTCATATCACCAATTACTGAACTAATTTACTGATGGGATGGTTTGGTCACTCAATGGTGACATATCCTATTTATATTCTTATGAATCTTAAAAAATTGATTACAGATTCATCATAATAAAGGGGGAGAAACCATTAATGAATGATATGATAATTATTTTTACCCATAATTTCCTAGAATCTTCCCTAATAAATTCATGGAAAAAACTCAATATTGATTTTTTATTTTCCTTCAACTGGATCAAGGAAATTTATTTTGATTTGGGAATTCATTAGGTGGTTTTGGAAAATTACATAGTAAATATGATCAAATTTAACTCTTATGATGGTCCTGTAAGCGTTTCCATTAAAAAACTATTATCAATAGAATAAGGGGTTCCTATGATGTTTGTATAATCTAACCTTTCCTCTCTGAACCTAATATTGAATTTGGTATTGAATAACATATGTTTGACATATACATGGCTATATTATTAGTTGGTTATAAAACTTATAAAGTGAAAATAAGTCTTAAGTTCATTTACCACACTTAATGTGGTTTACATTGTGTGTAAAGAGAACTCACACTCTTCTAATGGGATTGACGTAAATGGGAGTGATGAAACTCCTTTATCATATTTTATATTTCATAAGTTCATTTTTTATGTCACTCCTAACAATGAGTGAAAGGAATATATTATGGATTCTTCACTAGTTACTTAAGAGGATTTATATGACACCATCATTGAACTTTGATAAGTGAATTTGAGTACTAAATATGACCCATAGTTAACAATAATCAATATAGACATGACCCTATAGAAAAAAAATATTTTTTTCCACAACTAGAATCTAGATGTGTTCATGTGGAATTACATGGAGATATATGTTCTATATCATAATGTGTCCCCTCACAATTTGGTTTTACTAGATGACAATCATGATTATAAAAAGCAGTATATAGAATATATCCAACCCTTACTACCATGGTGGAAAATAATGTTTATAAACTGATCAAAGATAATTTTATCAAGGAAGTTTAATACAATTTTTAGATTTCTACTATTTCCCCCATCTATAAGAAGAATAAGAAAATTAAAGACTATATGTACATTAGGTTTTCTAACATACAATTTTTAAAGCTTGATTTATCAATCTTGATTATAGAACTACAGATCGAGGTAATAACCAATTTCTAGGACCTCTGATTCAAGAATAGATATAATGGATACACTAGATCCGAATAGTACTAAAATAATAATAATACACTACTTACATGGAATTGAATGAAGTATATATAAAAAATGTAATGTCTTTTGGATTTAAAAATAATGGTTTTACTTACCAACATGCCATGCAACATTTATTAATGTATTTTTTAGGAAAAATAGTGGGATTTTATGTCAATGATCTAGAAGAAAATCTCACTAGAATTTGGGTAAACTTGAAAAATTAGAGGCAATGTTCAAAAAATGACAATAAAAAAGCATAAAAATGTACCCATTGACATGTGACTTCTATTTGAAATAAGGGAAATTCCATGGCATCATTATATACCAACATGATATCAAATTCGTCCCTAAGAAAACCAATGAAATACTTTACATTCATCCTCCATGAAAAATTCTATAATTAATAGAAGTCCAAGGAAATATTTCCTACATCATGAAATTTATTCCAAAGGTTTCTATTAAATTTTTACCCTTTACAAAGATGAATATTAAATGGGTGAATTACTAGTGGGACGATGACTGTTAGAAGAATTTCATAACCTTAAGCAGTATCTTATACATCTTCCAGAGTTGATGTCTCCCATTGAATGGAATCCTCTCATCTTTATTTATAATCCAGGAAAAATATATTGGTTACCTTTTTCCATAGATTAATTCTTTAGGAAAGAAGATAAAACTTTATTATATTAGAATAAAAATACTATAATCACAGACTTTATATACATATATTGAATATAGTTTTTTTGAAATGTTATTTATTCCATATAATATTTTTCATTAACTAAAACATCATGTATTCCACCTTGTTACTCAAGTGCACTCCCTAAAATTTATTCTAGGATTCCCCATTTTATGAAGATATTGGATAGATGGGTTGTTATCCTATAAAAATTCAACATTTTCATTTTATCCATGATGTTTTTAAAGGGATATGATATTGCTGATTTTCTTACAAAATACCCTACCCTGTAAGAGGCACCATATTATCAAAAACATACTGAATAATAATTTTTATCTATTAATGATACTTCCTAATAATTGTAAATTCACTATGATGGTTCTTCTAAAAGACTGATTTTGAAAATAATGGAGGACATGATAGTTAAATGAGTAATATTTGGGTTTGTTTTTTTCCAAAATTACTTATTTATTTCTTCAATTTGAGGGGCAAATAAAATATAAGGTATAATATCAAAACCTCAAAATTGGTTTAGAATTGAACTTATTTATTATGATCACTTGATTATATACCATGTTTGAATTGGAGTTGGTGATCTAGAAATGTAACGGGGATAATGAAATCAAGTAATAAGATCCAATACATCAATTTTACTATGTGTGAGAGTTATTATCATAGTCTCCTTATTACTCAGTGTTTTCCTATATTCTATGCTAATATAATTATGGATATAAAGTGATGCAAAATATAAGTACATCCCTAGAAGATATAGATTGGGAGAAGACAATGATTCACATCACACACTATAGGGTGGAATCTATATTTATTAGTAATGATATAGAAGATATAAACATTCTTAATTATACTTCAGAACATAGTGATAATTCACCCTCAATAATTCATTACATAATAAATTATATGTATTTTAAAATGAGGAATCTGTAAAATGGGTCTCTCCCATACGATCGATTTAGTAAGGATAAAATCCATTAGTTGGAAGAAAAATTCATCCTTTATGATATCATAAATTTGTATAAAATTTTATAAATGTTTAGATTTGATTGGGTCCTATTTAAATGAATTAAAAGTTTAGATTACATCATAGTCACATAGGATGTCAATGTCAGTTCGTATAGTGATTTAAAGTTAGGATGCAAGATCTTACACTAAATAAAAAAATTGAATATTTCTATCCATTAATTATACATGATTTCATGGAATTCACAAAGAAGTTCCTTGCAAGTAGGATTCAGGACAATTTCAATAATAAAACATAGGATTTATTGATAAATGTTATGTAATCAAAACTATATTCCATATAGAAGATAAATAACATTATTTTATACCATCCATCCATATTTGGGTAGTTAAATTGTATCCTTAATATTATTAAATTCCTTTCAAAATGTGCCAAAGTAATAACCATAAAGAAGGTGAGGAAAATGGATTTCATTAAATTCATTAATTCTAATATAATTACATGATTCAGAGTCGATAAAATACTAATTTATAGTGGAACTAGATTTTTTACCTTGGAGTTAGATAAATTATACTAGGAGTATAATATTTCGTCTAGTCATTGATCTCAATACCATGATATGAAAATCAAATACATTGATTCCTTCAATAAGACCCCATTAGATATTCTTCAAAATAAAGTGGACAAGGAAAGGAAGTCTATTCCAAAAAAATTGGTTCATGATTTGTGGAATTATCACACCAGGTGTAATACTACCACAAAACAACCCCATAGTAATTAGTATATAGGAAAAAATTAGTATTTCTCATTGATGTTTAGTTACCTTCACTTCACACTTCCACTATAAATCAGCTTTCGGAAGATGAAATGTCCCAAATATAGCTAGATTAATATGAAATAATTTATAAGTAATCGTTATTCACTCTTCATAAATTTTAATTCCATCATAACTACATCACATAATTATTCAACAATAAGTTCCCATCTACCAAGTTATCCAATGGGAATTTTTATTATCTTTGAGAATACTAATTATAATAGTGAAGTAATCCCCCAAAACTGGAAAAGAAATAGAAAATTTATTATTTCATATACAAAATCCACTCCAATATAGATTATTCCATAGTCAAAATGGATGAATATAATATTATTATTTCCACCAATTCAAGGTTCCTAAAAATTTACTTTTCATAGATTTAAATAAAAGTAAACTATGGGTGAATTTAATCTACTTGAGTATAGTCCTAGTTTTATGAACTGAACTATAAATAAACAAAGGTACCTTTCACAATACCCTAAACTACACGAAACCCAGGTACTCACTACATGATTTTAAACTATATAATATATCATCATTTCCACATTATATTTTATTTAATGACATAAAGGTCCAACATGAATGACCGAAAAATTTCATAGAGTGACCAATTTCAAATGAGGTTACTCCTTTAATTTAATCCTAATTCTGGAAAAATATCATATTTTATAGTTTTTTATCTATACTTATAAACCATGGACAAAAAGTTCATCCTCATACTTGATGAAAATTCAATATTGATCAAATTACTATTTTATCTTGGTGTTTGAGACTGAACCATTTCACATCAAGTTTCCATCAATGACTACAAACTAGGGTAGAAACATTTAATTTCCCTTCAATTAATGAGAAAAATATATTTAGATCATTTTTAGAAAATCCCATGTTAATGGATATAAATTGAATAACATATAATCCATATCACATGATGTGAAATAACATGACATCATGGTCTAACCCATATGGCCTTAAATTTATTGGGAGTGGTCTATTCATATGAAATAATTACCATACCAAAGAGCCATAACAACTTAAGATTTATTATTTCATGGTTTTCCTCACCCACAATCCAATTCTAGTATAAAAATTTCCAGATATCTAGTAACTACTGTTTGTATGATCCCTATTATTAAAAGATATCTAGTGACGCATTTTTTATGGGTTCATCTAAAAATATAATTCCTCAAAGATTCTAATCCATCATAGTTCATGGATTCCTAAACTTGTTTTTGGTATTCCATTTGGTCAATGTTAGGATATAACTATATTTTTAACCTTATGATAAGAAAAATCCCTTGGATTATTTTTTGGATGAGTTTTTTTGACAATACTAAGCTAGTGAGATATCCAAATGAGGATCAAGAAGTTATATAATGGTGTTATAGAACACAATTGAATTAGTTGTAGAAATGTTTCTATTAGATTAGATTCCAAATCAAAAAAATACTATGTCAAACTACAACACATATCATGTATGATTAAGGTTATAAGGATAATATAATAGTTTCACCGTGTTACCAGAGTCCATATCATGATAGAGATATGTTAGGTGAAGATGAGTTAATGTAATAATAACACATTGATGTTTAAGATAATAATACTAATGTGTCATGATATGGATGGTTAGGTCATGATGCAATTTAGATATGATAAAATGATATATTTTATGAATACTTATTATGGGTAATGGCTTATGATGTAGAATATAGTGTCTCAAAAAGACGTATATTATGTGTGATTAAATGTGATCCATATAAGAATTATTTATTTAGTGATAATATCATAATAAAGGTTATTGTTATTTAAGGAAGAGGAAATTATTTATATTGTTTTACCCAATAAAAGGGTTAAATTTCATAGATGTTGGCTTGTACTTTGTTAAACTAATCGAAGAAGAACCCCTGAGTTTTTTACCATGATTTGTTTTCATAATTAGTTGAATGATTTTATGAGGCGATGATATTTTCACTATAGAAAGGATATCCATTCCAAAGAGGTGTAAAAATTAACAATAGAATGATTTTAGATGTTTCAAGTGAACTAGGGTATTCTAATATGATGTTAAGGGTCATAATATAATATATCCAAGTTAGAATATTTCTAATATTAAAATCCTATGTCTCTTAGATATCTTATGAGATTCTTTCTTACAAGAGTTTTACACTAATTTTAATGTCTAATTAATTATAATTTTAAATATTAATTGAGGTTTATTAATGATAAATGAAGGAGAAAAACATGGATATTATTTTAATAATAAATAAATATTATTCTCTATAAAAATAAGAAGAATATCTTGATGGAAATAAAAAGGATTCATTCAAGATATATGTTGAAACATTATAGAGGAATCATAAGTGAGTAAAAGGAGTATATCTCATGGATGTCTTGTGGATTTTATCATGTGGATGAAGGTGGAGCTGATTAAAAAACCATTGATGGTCTAATCGCATTCATGACATATATGAGATCAAAATTGATTATCATGGAGGAAAAGTGATCTTTATATGTGGTTAATTTGAGTGGGTTCTCTACATTTTTGAGGTTTTAGAACATGGAGTGTTAGTGGTGTCTCTTTAAAATATTAACTTAATAAGTATTTGTAGTGATTATGGTATATCTACACATCATTTTTGTATGATCCTTAGATTTCCCCAGTTTTGGTGCATCAAGAAAAATTTATTATTTTCCTCTTTACATGTATTATAACATTAAAGTTTTTTATAAATGAGACAGATTCAGTTACTATTAGGGGATAAATATTTTTTGGAAATGTTTTTTTGAGGGATTACCATTCCAAAATTCCCCACCATCAGTGTATTTACCTTTTTGGGACTTAAAAGTGGTATAAGTGCTAAAGGTTCTTAGTGTATTATTCCATATTTGAATATATGGTAGAATTATCAACCAAAAAAAGAATTATAATATTAAATTAATTTTTTTAAATTATGGGGAAATTGGATGCAACCCAATTTATGATCCTTAGGTTGAGATGTCTCCTTGATAGTCATACACGAGATCTCGATCAATATGTAGTGTAGCATCCCGCCTTTTTTTCACATAAACTTTCATTACATTATACAAAACTGAGGATCTTTAAGGTTTAGTGTCTTGGAAACCAAGAACTTAATACATGAAACAAAAAAACATTCTTCTTAAACACTTGAAAGGCTTCTCCTTATGTTCATCCTAGGTTCATTACTGCATCTCACAACCTAGGTACATACATCAAAAGAAAGGGTGAGCAGAAGGCCCAACAAGGGAAACAAGAGAAACATTTAACATGTGAACTTGAGATACATCAACTATGTCATGAAAAAGAACTTTAAGGCATGAGAAAGAAATCATGTGGTATATCATAATAAAAATAACATTTTTTATAACTTTAAGATGTGGCTACAACATTTAATATTGACAATCATTTCATTTCACCAAGGTCCATCCCCAAGGTGTCATTAAAAATTACCAAGGTTATTCACCAAGGTATCAGTCTAAAAGGTCACATCTAGAGATTAAGTCTTTACCCAATGCATTGGATCGCTATCTGGGCGCACCCTTGAAATGTATTTATTATCATGTGAGAAACATATATCATCATCAATAATTTCATAAGCAACCCATATAGAATAAAAGAAATGGGTTTCATTTCATAATCATAATGTTTTAAAAACTGCATTAAAGACATGATCTTTATGTCACTTTAAATCCACGGAAAGGGAAAGCGGGTTTCATGTATGTAAATCACAGAATTTAAAATAGAACATTTTGATATATATGTGAATACCCCTGTATAAATAAGAGATTTGAGTATTCACTTAATAACATAAAATAATTTTGAGAAAAATAGAGAGGCATTTTGAGACGAAAATTCTACAGCACAACAGCTACGTTACAAGGTTTTAGAAAACGCTGAAAAGAGAGGGGACATGGGTCAAACATTCATAAATGACCCATAAAATAGTAGAGGGACAGAATATAAGGGATTTAATAACATGGTAATGAAATTTGAAAATATACCATATGAAATGAAGAACATGAAAGGAAGACAAAAATAAGATTTCTCTTATGAAGACTCGACATCCTAACGACGTCACATAAACATCAACCAAAAATGAATTGATGAGATCAAATAGGGTCTCTCATAATATGAACATAAAAGATCAGTATGATAGATATAAATATCATACCCCCACATAATAAAAAGGGACTTTCAAGACTTGACATGAAATTAGAACTTTGAAAAAGGAGAAAGGTGAAAGAACCACTTTAAAATTCGGCAGCCTAACGACGCTACTTAAAACTTCAAAATACTGAATTGAAGAGATAAAATGGGGTCTCTCATAATATTATCATAAAAGATTAGTATGACAGATATAGTGATCATACCCCAAAATAATAAAAATGGACTTTCAAGACTTGACATGAAAGTAGAACTTTGAAAAAGGAGAAAGGTGAAAGAAGCACTTTAAAATTCGGCAGCCCAACGACGCCAGTTAAAACTTCAAAATACTGAATTGAAGAGATAAAATGGGGTCTCTCATCATATAATCATAAAATATCAGTATGATAGATATAGATATCATACCAAAACATAATAAAAAAGGACTTGAAATACTTTACATGAAAATAGATCTTGAAAAATGAGAAGGGAGAAAGAATCCGTTACAAAAATTTCGGCTGCCTAACGGCGCCACTTAAACATTCATAAAACGAAATAAAGAGAGTAAGAGGGGATCTATAATTATATGAACATGAAAAGGGAAGCAATAGGAATATGAAATAACATCCTTTAACATAATAACAAGGAGCATAAAATAAATGACATAAAAGAGATTACTTGAAAAGAAAGAGAGAGGTCGGATCCCTTACCTTAAAACGTAACTCTTAAAACTCAAAGGTTGGGACCTTGAGGGCTTGGGGGCACCTTCGGAGGACTCCTTGGGAGGTAATGAGATCAGAACTTCGTTGGGGGAGAGTGGGGAGTCGAATGGATGAGAGGATTGCTTGGTATTTATAAGGAAAGTGAGGGGACAAGGCATTAATGGCCAATGGACACCTCATAAGTGGTTTTCTCAAAACCATGTGCTCTCCCATGATATTTCCCATGAAGTTAGGCCACATGGGGCCCCCATAAAATAATTCATCACCTTTGGTTGGCCAACCCATAAAATATCTCATGACATCATCATGACATAGTTATGATGTCATTAAACATACCGAAACCCTAAAACTGTATTTTTACTATTCACTGAAAATTCAACTTTCTTAGAAAAATCCCAAAATTTCACCTTAACCAAATATCAATGAGCTGATTTTAAAAATGAACTACATTTTATAAAAATAATTTTTTAAATATTTTTAATTTATTTTTTAAATAAATACACTATTCACCGAAAATTCATTTTTTTCAGAAAAATCCCCAAAATTTACCTTTACATAATATCGATGCTCTGAGTTCAAAAATGAAATCCATTTTATAAAAATAATTTTCTAATTATTTTTAATTAAATTTTTAATTAAAAACACTATTCACCTGAAAAAACTAATACTTGAATAATAATTTATGAAACCGTTATTTAACCATTTTATTGAATCACATTACTTAGTCAAGGTGCCTAGATTATATTAATAGTTTTTTTAAGTGAGATTACTAATCCATTTGAACACATTACTAATCCTAATCATAAAATCACTATTCATAATTTACTATTCATCAAAAAGCAAGTTGATCTTATTAGACTCTAAATTTTGTACTGGACATAATTGTAGAAGACCATTTTTGAATATCACTACACGTTTTTAATTATTTAAGATTTACATAAACATTTTTAAAATATCCTTTTTTCTAAAATTCATCAAATATATGCATACTATATTTATCCGGTCATTTGAAAATTTATAAACTTCATCATAAGAAGAAATCCCAATTTCTATTTAAAACAAAGGATTACATAAGACAATTACGGTCTCCTTACATAGCCCCTTATCACACCAGCATAGGAACTAAGTGTAAGGTGTGCTAAAGTGAGAGAATCTGAGGGAGGCTCAACCAACATCGCACGAGTATTAATTTCTATTAGTTTGAACTTCTCGCGAAGGAGATTCCATTCTAGCTTCACATGATGAAGTTCAGCTTGGGTTTGGTCCAGAGCAAAGCCCAGTGGTGCTACCTCCTTCCCAAGTTCTGTTAGATGGGCTTCGATCGTTCCAAGACTACTGGGTGAGGCCATCAAATATTCTTACTATATTAATTAACCAATATTACTTGTATTTAGACACAATAATCAAAATGTTTAGTTTCCAGCGGTCATATTGACCAATGGTCATATAACAGTGAAAACCCAACTGTCTCATTTTTATTATACTCATGTTATCAAATGAAACAGTTTTGTTTAGTATAAAAAATAAAATAAAATAACACATAAAATTAGGAAACAAGATTTATTCAAAATTTCGAGTCGTTACATGTAGAGTGTATCATTATTAGAGAATGAATGAACTGAGTTCGACACTGATGCCAAAGGATTCAATGTGTTTGGAAGATATTATTTGTAAAATATATTCATAAAGGTTATGCTATGATAATTCTTAAACACTATATGGGAAAAAATTTCAATATCAATGAATATATATCCAATGTTCATAAAACTAAATTTCATATTCTATAGTACAATTATGGGGAATTGAGTATATTCCCAAATGAATCCATTGTTGAATTAATTTATTGGTAGAACATTATTGTAACGTACATGAATATACCTCGAGAAAACCTTGTAGAAATAAATTTCTTTAAAAGTATATTGGGATGTATGTAAGTGTGTTTCAATATTAAGGTCTTTATACTCAATGAAAAAGACTTAAAGGAGGTGAAAATGGAAAATATTTATATTCCTTTAATTAAATATGAGTTAAGAAACAATGATAATGATTAATTTTATATTTATACCTCCCTTAAAGTAAAATTCAATAAAATTAAGAAACTCACAATGGAGGATGATATGAAAGATAAATATTTCATAGAGGTGTGGTATTTTCTTTATTCAGACCTATTGTGGGGAGAATAAAAATTGAAAGGTAATATTACACTTTCATTCATTCAATGTCTGAATCTTTATTATCTCAATTTAATGAGTCCAATGATATTAATATATCATAATGAAGATGATTTATCCATAAAAATTCACTAAAATATTTGAAGAGAAAAAGGATTTCATAGAAAAAATTTCCTTAAAAAACGTGAACATTCTGTCAAAATAATATTTTTTTGTTGGAAGAAATTGATAATTGAAAATACCTTATTGAGGATGTTATTTTCATCATCATAGTTAAACCTCAATCAAATTTAAACCATTATTAAATCACCATTGTTGAGGGAAGAGTTGACATCATTGTGTAATTAATGTTTCTCTTAAAGAAATAAATTCGTATGGACACAAAGTTAAGAGACTAAATAGAGTGGTATATGATTGCAAAAATTATATATATAATAAATAATATTAGAAGTAAAATTGGAATGTTTTCATTGAATTATTTGAAATATAAAAAATCTATAAAATTTTATGAAGGATGTTGAGTGTAAACTCAAAAATAGAAGACCATACCGGGAATATTGATAGTTTGATTGATTCTTTAAAAGATCATAAAAAATGAATTCAGTAAATCGAAGGAAAATACATTAAGATACTATTAAATCTATAATCTCGAGAGATACTACTAAACCCCATCATAAAATCATGAATTTGGAGTGGAAATATTTAAAAAATATTTATGGTGGGCACAATGAGTCAATGGGAAAATTATATAGTTACTAACAAGTGTATAATCTCAAAAACAATGAAAAATATATTTAAGTGACTGATTGTAAAAAATGTGATTATTATTTAAACAAAAATGTAAGCACTCACTCCCTGAAAAAAGGTTAATTTTGGTGAGTCAAAAAATTTAAAAAAAATGTGGTGAAGTGAAGGAATATAATAATAAACTAGGAATCTAGTTGTTTTGTTGTTGAAATATGGTGAAAAATAGTATAAGTGTTTCATGGATTTGAAGAACATAAAGGTATAAGAGAAATAAAAACACATGAACATAAATTGATAAATTTTGAATGTTTATAACGGCTATAATTTTTTTTGTAAATAAAGTAGACACAAATCCATGAACTTATCACCAAGGGTTCAAAGAGATGTACTAAAGGATACCTGTAAAAGTGATATTAGAAACTATAAGCACCATCCAATGAGATGAAAACACATAACCCATTTACATCCTTATAAGATGAGGTATATACAATAGAACTATAGGTGAATAAATCTTATTTACAACAAAAGGAAGTGAGATGGAAAACATGGATCTTGGAAGGGAAATCATTGAAGGATAATTTACTTGAAATTTATATGAGAGAAATAGGACGTGTTTAAATATGTATCACAGAATATGAATTCACATCCCATATTATGGGAATCAATGATATTATCATATATATAATGTATTAAAAATAAGGTGAGGTTCTAATTGTAAATGATGAATGTTTGAATTTCATTGAATCTAAAAAAATCCATAATCATAGAAAAAGACATGGGATGTGCTAATTTATTTATAGTTTAAGAACATTGTAACGATTTTCTAGGTGAATGTAAATTTTGTGGCTCAAGACATGTGGGAAATTTCTAGAAGAATTATTATATTATCAAATGAATATAGTGTATAATTATAATTAAAGGAGAAAATATAAATGAGAATCTCAACCTCATTGGTTGAGAATAAGACATATGCTTTTGAACTATGAATAGAGAGAATAGGTTATGGTACAAAATTCGTATACACTTTATCCAATAATCCATGGAATAATTATTGAATAATGTATGATCATGTGAAATTCCTATAGTATCCCATGATCACACTCACACATGAAATACTTATAAAAAAGTGTAAATCATTAAGATAACACATAAGATAATGGTTGTAACACCCCGAACTCATTTACCCAGAGCTGGTGCATTATTTTAATGCATTGGCATGATTACAAGGAATCAAGTCCTGAAGGACCGATCAGTTTAGCAGTCTTGGAAAAAAGATTACATACATGAATATTACATTACATTAGAAAATGAAAAACAACAACAAAATCTTCTCCTTTTACCACATTAACATCCCTTAGACTATCCCTGTAGGTCAGTCATAATATACTTATTTTCATCCTAGGATAAATAAAACATAGAAAGGGGTGAGCTTAGATGCTTAGAAAGGATAACAATATAGCGAAAACATTCATAAGTAAGCATAATAATTTAAGTAAATGCGTAAGACTAAAACATAATCATTTTAAAGATAAAATTATATATAATATGGCGAATATAAATCAAATAATTGCATTTACATATTCACATGGATATTCTATTAGTCGAATAATCACATGCAATATCAAATATCCAATTTCCTAATGATGGAATGCATAATTCCAAACTTCATAGCCATATAGTCAAGGTCTTGTGATAAGAATACGAATAAATTTTTTTCAAGGCCTTATTCCAAGACACTAGTTTGTCTCATGAAACCTACTGATGCATCGAGGAGCTATAGCATGATCCACCTATCACTTACTAAGTCCAATGCATTCATCATATGTAAATGTTTAAGCATAACATAAATAATCGTATTAAAACTAGAATACGAAATTTCAATACTTTATCCATAAACCATGAATGGTATAAAAATAAAAAATCCATAGTCTAACATATCACAAAATATTCAATATAATATGGAAGATTTGTACCATAATAAATTAACTAAAACAAGTTTAAAATCAATCAAAGGATGTTGACATGGATGAAAATGATTTGTAAAACTCTTTTAGAGAAATATCCATTTTTTCATGAAAACATTTAAAAGTCACACAATTTAGAAAGGAATACAATTAAAAACATTTTTGAATCAAAATTTCCCATACCACATTGAAAATTTTGAAAGGAATTAATATTTTAAAAACATTATTGTCCATATAAATAAATCTTGAAAAACCATTTTGAAAACATGGACATTAATGAAAATGATTTTGAAGAATAAACATTTAAACTGTTTAAAATGATTATATAGTTAAAGAGTCCCCTCCATAAAACCTTAAAATATTTCTTTTGAATATATTTTTATTAGACACAAATATGGATGATAAATTGGTCCTAGTAGATACTCACGTAAAAACAACCTCAGATAATGAAGAGATTATTGAATTAACCCTTACCTTGCACTTTCCTTTAGTCGAGGGTACATTTAACCTCTTGTATAATGACCATAGTATGTTATTAAATTATACCAAAACCATATTAATATTTATTATATCATACATGATTCATTGATTAATTTATACTATCCATTTAATAATGATTTCTATGTTAAATTAAAATTTTGGGTAATAATCACTTTCTTTATCGTACGTGTTTAACTTGTTATTCTTGATCGTATCACATAGATCATGATTTAAATACTTCCAGGATATAAAAAATGATTTTTATACCACATATATATATATATATATTATATATAAATATGTATAATAGATAGATATATGAAATGTAAAACACCATTTATAGAGATGGTAGGCCGTACGTACGCATAGACGTTGTTTCTGTTTTCATATCGTATTGAACAGAAGTAAGTGAATAAGATATATGTAAATACATACATACATACATACATAAATACATACATACATATATATATATATATATCCAATAGCATTATTATGCCATATATTACATACTTATTAATAATATATATTTTTATAATCATTGTTGAATGGTGAACGTGGAAATAAATCTCATCGCGTCGTGGAGACGGTAATCCGTACGTACGCACGAGTGAAAATATCATTTTATTGATTTTGAAGTAGTATTTAATTGGATGTTATATCATATATAAAAAATCATTAACTTGTCATATATATTATTTATATCAGTTATACTCATTATTATACCAATCCAAATAATTAAGTGTTTGAATAACAAACTATACCATGACGTGGAGACGGTAAGCCGTACGTACGCACGTATGGTGACTTTGACATTTATAGGATGGATAGAATAAAGAATATAATTGTACCATATTTATAATATCATCATAGTATGTATAAGGTATTGGATTAATTATTTTTATATGGAAACAACAAAGAAAGAGGAAGTGGAAGAAGAAAAGAACTTGAAAGAGGGTGGTGAAATTATTACCTCTTCTTCAGATGTTTCCTTTTGAGTTGATAAAAATGGCTACTTAGGTTTAATTTATGGTAAAATTAAGGCCCATAGGTTAAAGTGAGGGATGTTGGGAGAATATTTGGTTAGGGTTTGGCAGATCCAAATGGATTTTGAGGTGGGATTTTGACATAAGGAGAAGTTCCCTTTTAAAAGAGGGGTGAGGGTCACTTTAGAAAAAGATTAAAATATTAATTTATTATACAATCATATTCGATTTATAATGGCTCGAAATGAATTTATTTCGAGCCTTAGGTAGTTATGGGTATAAACCCTTTCAACCAATAGTTTTTAGACAAGTTTAGGTTACCCTTTTAACCTTATATCTCATATTTAACTCTTAGTTAAATAGTTTAACTTTTACTGTGCCTTCTTGTATTCTTACACTATATGGTTAATAAACTTACTCTAAACTACCAAGAGAACATAAAGTGGTTTACTAGTGAAATATATAATATTATTTAAGCCCTTTTTAGGAACGTTAGATTTTTAATAATATTATATCAACCAATAATATCGTATTTGTTTTAAAAATTAATTAATTTTAATTTTGACACTATTTCGTATTGTATTTTTTCGAAAGCAATAAATACTTTATCACTTCGAATAAAATTTATTTAACCAGACATAACATGTCACATTATCCTATAAAATTAGTGGAATTTATCAGAAGTATCAATTTACATTTATTTGGATATTTATAATTTCAATTATTTTAATATTTCATAAATAATTAATTACCGCATAAGCATTGTGTCCTAAATAAATAAAATTATTTAATGTATAAAAATTATAAATAAAATACCATTATGTATTAAATTGTTTTATCTTTCTAATTAACATTTATAGTCTAATTTATTTTATGTATAACCCTATATTAAAAATGTTTTAGTTATTAAACTTTGAATTTAACACTTTTAACTCTTCTTTAAATAAAATAATAATAAATGTCCTAATCTAATCCAAGTGGACCTAAAGGATCATATTTTATTCCTATTGTTGTTTTTGGTAGAATTATACTTATCTAATATAATTAGGAAAAGTTTTATGGTAATTATAAAATCATTTTTACCTTTAATTACCCTATTTACTTTTAACTCTGGTAAATAAAAGTCAAACGTTACTATTCACCAAAAATTATTTTCATCTTATTAAACCAAATTTTACTTATTGATGTCAACCGTTTCTATTGGATATTTGAAATTCAACTCACAGAAGAGGTAAAATTATGTTTTATGCAAATTTGGAAACCTGCCTAGAAGGTGGGTAAAAGAGGTTAAAAAGTTCAATAACATTTTATACATCTAATTTTATTATAAAATGACTCTAATGAATTAAATTGAACTTATATAGGTATTATATATATATATATATAATTAAAATAAATTAAAATAAAATAAATAATTATTTAAATAAAAATTCGGTTTTAAATAATAACGCAGGGTTTTTCACTTTTTATCAAAAATTGAATGTTTTTCTGAAAAATACCAAAAGTTCACCCTAAGTTATTTTTGATATTAAAAATTCAAAAATTAAGTCTAATTTACCAAATTAAAAACATATAAGTTGAATTTATTAATTTAAAATTAATTCCTATTGTCAAAACCAAAAAGCGTGTTTTTAAAAAGTAAAATCAATAAATAGATTGGCATGTGTTTATGTCAAATTTAAATGTGAAATTAATTATAATGATCTAAATTATATTAAATGATAAGAACATAATATAATTATACCTCAAAACCTTTAAAAGGCATAATTTAACACTTTAAATTATTTTGATTAAAAAAGTTGTTTTCAATTAAAACATATTATTTTTCACTATTTGACAAAATATGAAAGTTGTCATAAAAGTACAAAAAAATTATCCAAACTAAATTTTTATGTCCCAATTATAAATAATAATATAATTTCATTAAATTTAAAATATAAAAGTGTCAGATATTGGTTTTAAAAAGGGTTCTCCATTAAAAGGTGGTTAAATTACATTTTTTTTGAAAAATACATCTTTTGTCTAAAAAAATGAATTTGTTCTTATATTATGTCTAATAAAAACATAATATGGATGTTAAAATTATATAGATTATATATGATTCAAAATAAAGTTAATACTATTCATAACTGCTTTTGAACGACTAGTTTGGTGAGTTGTGATGCACTCGAACTCGGTGTTGTGTGTAGCGCAAGCTATTGAATTACTTTAATGAGATAATGTAGTATGAAATATTGGGGTGTTATAATGGTAATGAATTCAATGAGATTTTATTAATTGGTTCAAATTGAAGTGTGTGGTCCAATAACACCTAAATACATGGATTGAAGAAGTTTCTATTTTTGATAAGTAAATTATTATATTAATATTGCATCGATAAAAGTGAATTCTCTGAAATATGATTTGCTTAAGTTTATTACTTATTATCATGGATTTATTGATATGATTCTAGGGATAATTTTTTTTAAAATTATACATAGAAAATGTAATGAAATTTACCAAAAATCAAGGGAAATAATATCTAATTAATAATGGGATAAATAACCACCCTTTAGTTGAATATAATCCTTTACAAAATAGTTTCACTAAGAGGAGGAACCCGATAAATAATAGTATATCCTGTAAAATGACCATTTTGGAAGATTAAAAAGATATGTAGTGTAAATAAGATTTATGTGCATCAATCTATACCTACATAAGAGATTTTTTAAGTTTAGATAAAGTGATGACACCCTATAATATATGGTATGTGAATAATCCAACATTAAAACAATATTTATTTTTTAGAATTCATATCTTTATTCTCAATTAGGGAAAAAACAAAAAGTTTTAATCCCATGGGGTTAAAGGTATTTATCTTGGATATTTATCTAGTATAAAATCATACCAGTGTGAAGATAGAAGTCTTGGAAAATAATTGAATGTAAATACACCCCAATTATGGAAAACAAGTATAACTCTCAATCAAGTGAGTAGTTTTATCTATAAAAAAATTATAAAAAAAATATAATAAAGTGATGATTATATGATATTCATAGTGCAGAACATGGGGCCAAATTTAATCTATAAGAGAACAATAATGATGTGAAAGTATAGGTATATTTGTTAGTTTCGTAAAATTTAAGAATTATTGTTGAAATCAAAAAATAAAATATCATTTTTAATCTGGAAGCTTTGGATAAAATATATAAAAATAAAATTGTACAATTTTTTTCTACTTTTCTAAAGTGGATTCTATGTTCATTGGAGATACTGTTATGTATGAGAATTGGATAAATTTTTTACATGAATAGATTAACTAAATTTAAAAGTATCAAACATTGGAAATTATTCTAATTTTGGATCTAAAAAATTTCACCATAACTGAGTCATAATTCTATTAAAAATCAATGAATATGAAGAGGTGATTTAGAAAAATCAAGGTTGGTTCACAAGGGATATTCACAAGTTAAAGGCAATGATACTTATGAGTCATTTTACCCCACAACCTTGTAAATAACTATTCAACTATTTATTTAATTGGTGGTGTAATGAAAATTTATGGTCTTCAAAATTGATAAAAAACCATTCTTACTTAATGTATTCCTTGAGTATGAAGTGAAAATATATAAACTAGATGGGTGTCTTGTATCTTAATATTATATAATATTATTTTTGATGAAAATTTCATTATATGGGATGAAGGAAGAACCATGAGCATTGTATTATGGGTGTGGTGAAAACTTCAGGAATCTTGGATTCATGAGGGGATGAGTTGATCACAGTCTCTACCTCAATAAAAAGAATGATAAGATGATTTTGGGGATCATTTATGTAGATTACATAAATTTTATTGGATTAAATGAATCATAATGAATGATGTTTTCATGATTCAAGTGGTGTTAATTTTAGTTGACCATGATTGGTGAGCTAATTTTTTCCTGGTCTACATGTGACATAACGAAGGAATGAAATTTTTATTTATCATTGAAAATATTATAATGTAATACTAAATATATTTAAAATGGAGTATTCCAAGGTGATGAAAACACTAATAGACATCTAAATGATGTTTTTAGGAGGCGATAATGGAAAAAAGTTCAATGTGACAAAATTAATAAAATCATTGGAATCCTATTATACATAAGATAAACATAAAATAACATTATATTTACTATTTTTCAAGATGAATGATACCAAATATTTCCCAAGGAAATCAACCAGTGGGAAATAATATTCTTTATTATATCAATTTCTTGGTGGATTTCAAAATATTTTATCATGAAACACCAAAATATTATTCATAAAAATTTATAGAAGCTAATTGGGATGTTTTAGTGGATGATCAGAAGATAAAATAGGGAACTAAATTCTATCATGAAGGTTTGTGGATTTATTGGTTAAATATTAAGAAATAATATATTTAAATAATCATGGGATATCGTGAGTATATTTTGTCTACTAAATTGTATAATGAATTATTATGGATAAATTAACATCTTGAGGATGTTATAGTTTATGTGAACTCTCTTATTTCATTATTGTGTGATATGTTATGTGATATTAATCTTAATAAAAATATTATCCATCACTAAAAGGAAAAATAATATTCATATAATGTACCAATTCGTCTTGGAAATGTTTGAATATAATCTAGTGAAGTTGGAGAATGTGTCAATATAGAACCATGCCATGGACATAATGTTGACCAATTCTGATTTTGAGTGGAAACCATTGAATATTACATTAAAATCATCTCCACAATCCTATATGGATTAGGGAATACATCCAAAATATACTATGGATTGTTATATTCATACCAAGTTCTGATTATATTTAATTACATGTTTGAAATTTTAAGCTTATAGTTTACACCTTTAAATAAGTTCTCTTTGGGGTCATTGAAAAAAGGGGAAGTTACCCTTGAGTTTCCTTATAGTGGTTATCTGTATAAGTTCGATATGGATGAAATTATTCTCTCTTGTTGATAAATATATATTAATACAATTTTAAAGATTTAAAATGGGGGATATTATGTGATGTCCCTAAATTGGTTCAGTCAGAAGTAATCGAACCCAATAGAACACATGACCTTAATCACGCCTCCCGGTATGCCAGAAGTTTTTAACTAGTACTAAGGGTCCATGGTGGACTAATGGGGAGACTATAACCTCTTGATCAGAGTGTATCATAGTGGTATGACTACATCAATAGATTGAAAAATGTTAAATATAACTAAATAGTATAAGAATAAAAATCCATCATACAAATAAAAAATTAAATTAAATCCATCAGTGTTATATAAAATATGATGATCATGTCATGATATACGAAAAGGTAATACATGGAGATTCAAGAAAATAGAATATAAAACAACCTATACAAAAATGAAAAAAATACCCAAGGATATCACTAGTATCATATAAATAATAAGATCAACCCTCTTTCTCCACACCCCATCATAGTAAGTTATTAAAGAGTCCCTAGTATATTTCATTCCCTTTTTCATACCTGCATCCATGATGTTTTTCCATAGTTCCCAATGGTGGACCAAACAAGGTGTGAGATATACACAATAATACACCACCAACAGTTTCCAATTCCATCCATTTTGTGATTATATAATAAGAAGTTTGATGATAATAGTAAAATATATAACATAAAAGTGGTAAATAAATAAACCACATAGATTCGTTTTCCCCTAGAATTCCCGTACTTTGGTACATTCGTTTTCCTAATATGAAATAAATATTAGTAAACATCATGATATAAGTTATAATAATGTCCTAGGACTAGGATAATAGTCAAGGAGTCCTCCATGAATTATATCTAATCATGATATGTATAATAATTCCATTATGTAATTTAAGGCCCTGACTGAAGCCAAGATTGTTCTTTGGATTGGCTGTCATGTCCTGCAATTAATTTATTACTTAAATAAAGTTCAACATGACCTTATCCTTGGTGTTACTAAGTTTTATCCTAGTTATCACTCTGGGCATAACATGAACCCGTAACCATACAAGCATATAATATGAATTCCTCATAGGAACTTTTGTATCCCTCTAGGCATGCGATAAAGTCCTTACCCTCTGATTCCATCCTTAGCGGTCCAAAATTGGAGCCCATGTTTCACTCATAGAATATATAATAATATTACTTATTAATTTATCATTTTCATTTGATATGGGGGTCCAAGTATCAATCACATTTTAAATAATAATATTTCTATGAGTCCATTCTTGACATCCCACATTGGGTTTTAATGTATCACTTATGGTATAAAGAATACAATTGGGATGTGTGAACATCCATGGCATTCATATATGAAACCATTTGTCACCCACAATTCATTATAAGATAAATTCATCTAAAATACAATTTATTAAATAATATTTTGGTGTTATGAGTCTGAACCAATTTATGACTATCATCATGGAAATATAAATGGTCATGGGCCCAATTTCTAACCATACCATTTAAGTTAAATTATTATTCAAATGGAAATCACATTTAAATAATAAATGAAGTCAACACTGAATGTGGATCGAAATAAAACCAAGTATTAGTAGGCATAGTATCAACTGAATCCATCCAATCATCTTAACTTGGTATTTTAGTTTTAAAGAACATCTCAATCTTAAGCGAGGAAGGGTGATTTCAAAATGCATAGGTCCATGGTATTCTATTCCATCGTTAATTTAATTCAATTCAAAATTTTGTTAATTTATGTAATATCCAAAAAGAAAGGGGTAAAGTAACAAAAATTATGAAGTGAATCAAATTTATTGGCCACCAATGGTGATCTTGTCAAATTTTGAAACATACCCTTTTTGTGGTTCAATTCTAGGCCCTTAACCTCCAACGATACATAAAAATATCTCGTGAGATATAAAGGTTATTAATATTCATCAAATATAAGTATAACACCATTTATAAAGTTTCACTCCAAAAAACTAGTGTATAGAACAATGACACAATACATAAACAACAAGATTTAAAGGAAAAATAATGAGACCACCTAACTTATATTGGTAGTCAGCTCCTTATCTTCTCATATTCTTTAATCCAGGATACAATGAAAGAAATCAAGTAAATAGAAAAAATCCCTGAAAATTGGGAATATCATCTCACAAAAAAACATTGTTGATAGCGAGATAAATGATAAATAGTACAAGGGAAGTGGAGAGATTACCAGTACACATCCAAAAAAGAACAGTGAAAAGTGATTCAATATATGAATGGAGAAGATACCTAAATTCCTAACATGGAGGGAGGAGAAGCTATCTGAAAGGTGAGGGGGTTTTTTTTCATGGAAGAGGAAAGAAAATGGATATCCCCATTAATTAAAAGTTGTGGAAAAATGTAAAATTTTCATCTTTTTAAGAGTATCATGGTTTGGCCAGATATTTGGCCAAACCACACACCAACCATGCTCCAAGAAAATCCCCAAGAGATAACTCGCATGGGAAATGTGCGTAGTTTAGCTAACCAGGAACAACCTGTGAAAAAATACCTCTAAAACGACACCTTCATTTTTCACATGGTCAAATAATCTAGTCAACATGGTTAGGAAAAAATGTGTGGCTTTGATTGAGCACTGGACCACACCACATTGTTTAAAAAAACAATGTGAACTTGGCTGTGTGACGTCTACTAACTCTACCACCCACCAATTTCCTATAAAATCTAAGCCTATGGGTTTTATACAAGCACCATGCACCCATGTAACCCCTATGACCTCATTTGGAACTTCTATTATGATGAAAAATATAGAATTAAATCAAAATAAAAAGGTTCCATACCTTAAGGAAAAGAAGGGTCCTTAAAATACCCCCTAAAGAAACTCATCCACGAGATTCTTTTCAAATGATGGTAAATAATCATCTAAGAATAACTCCTTCCACTGGGTATGTAGATTGGACTCCCACTCCGAAATATCATCCTATACAAATTCGTTCTATCATGGAAGTCCTACTAGATAGACATACCTACATTAGAGAACCTTTTTGAACAAATTAAAAATATTTGTAGGGTGATTCTCAAAGGATAAATAGACCTCAAATTAAAACTATTCAGGATGAAAAATACATGATGAGTCTAAATGATATTGAAAAATATATAATACAAGGAATATATCATGCATGGCCCAGTACATCTGTGGTATCTACAACCGATAAGCTACATGTATTACTCTCTCCAAAATGTCGAATGGGATAATTTAATGAGGTTATAGATTCTGTTATTTTTAAACCCATTTATGACATAATCTAAGTGATACATGTAAGGAAATCTAACTCCCCATATCAAACTCTACTGGTTGATGGGGGATATTGATGAATGAGTTCTTCTTAGACTGAGGTGTAAATATCCACTTCCAAAACAGTTGATCATGCTATAATGTTAGCTAAATGATATGAGGACCTAATAGCGCCATATATCACTCCTCTAACATACACATGGGTGAACAAAAAGATCTACCATATTGGCCTCATAAGGAGATATCTGTATGGTAACTTGGAATCTTTTATTGTAAGACAAATTTATTAGAGGTAATTGTTTACCCCAAGAACATCTAAAATACAGTATTCATACATGGAGCATATCCTCAAAATCATATATCGTACACTTGAAATGACTATCATCATGTGAGTGATCAGATATACTCATTAGTACCTATGAACTTAGTTCCCTCTATAACCCCTACCTGAATTGTGATGTGAAATGATCATCCCTATCCGATATGATAAAATGTGGAACTTTATGGTAGTGTATTATCTCTCAAACACAGAGCCTCCAAAGCTCATCCCCTAAAATGTTCTCCTAAGTAGAACATAAATTGGTGACCTTTTTCAATTGATATATGACCACCCGCATGCCATCCTAGTCTATAGGTGATCTAGGAAATCCCATAAAAAAATCCATGGTGAAATCATCCCACTTTCACTTAGGAATAGGAAACATCTATTAAATACCAACTCGTCACTAGTGTTCTGGATTCACCTTCTGACATGTGGAACATCAAGTAAGAAACCCAAATATATTTCTTTTGACCCTAAACATGAGTATTGGTTTCAAATGTCATGATACATCTTGGTGATACAGAGATGTATAGAAAATATGGAGGCATGTGGATCTCACATTATGTCCTATCAGATGTTTATGGGAAGCCAAATGCAATCTTGTTTACACAAGATCTTATTATCAACAAAGACCCAAATAGGAAGTAGGTAATCACTTAAAATACTCTCCCATAGGACCAAGAACATAGAATATGATAGTTTCCTCATCTGGATTCTCTTTAGAAGTTAAAATTTCATTGATAATGATGAAATTTCAGACTATCCATGATGGTCCTGATCCTTGAAGTGAATATCCAAAAACAGTTCCAAAATCTTCCACTCGCTACTAGCCTCCCTAAATTCCTATGTTTGAGTCTTTTTTAAGGGAATAATCAATTAAATCTCCATTAATAGGACTATAAGAAATTTGTATGATGAAATAATATATGTATTTGATAGAAAATTATTACCTAAGATTCAAATCACTGTGTGTAAATATTTATAGGAGGATTTTATGGTCTGTATACACCAAGAAACTCTCTCTCAGTAGGTAATGCCTCCAACAGAGAAAGGTGTGAAAAAAAGATAACTAAATATTGGGAATCAGGTAGTTCAAATCATGTATCCTCATATTACAATCCCTGTATGCCACAAATTTCATATTCTGCATTATAATTGCTCCTATACGGATGTCGGATGCATCACAATAAATTATATATCTTCTTCTCAGATCTTTCAGAATTAGTATTGGTGCCACGATTAGTCTCCCTCTTAGAAATTGAATTGCTGAATCACATGATTCATACCATATAAACATCACAACCACCTTATAGAAGAATATAATAGATGCCTATGGTCATTAATTTTTTTAAATGAATTTCCTATAATAAGTAGGTATCCCCAAGAAATTCCATCTATTTAATGCATTCTGGGTTTAATCCATGAAAAAATGGCTCTCACCTTCTCTATGTCAATCGGTACTTCTGTATCTAAGACAATGTGACCTCGGAAGTGAAAATAATCAATAAAAATTCTTATCATTGTGAGTATATAATGTAATTACTGATCTCTTGGGGTATTCAATATGATCTTGAGATTTTTTTCATCATCATGTTAAGTGGGAGAATACACTAAGATATAATCCATGAAGTCCACCACATTGAAATCCAGATTCGGGTAAAAAAATAAATTCACTAGTGTAATGAATATTACTAGTATTTTTGGGTGACCGATGAATATGACCAAAATTTTTTTCAAGACATATCTACTACATAATTCGGTTTGTGGAATATCTGATGGTCTAACGCACACCTGATGGTAACAAAACCACAGATTAAGATAATAGAAAACCCTTACTCCTCTGAGCTAGTCAAATAGGCTTTCTATACACGGAAATAGAAAAAAATTCTTAATTTTAAGAAGTTTTAACAGCTAGTAATCCAGACAAATCTTTTGATAACTATCCACCTTCTATGTGAAAATGACTGGTAAACCCCATGGTGATGAACTTGGTTATATAAAACCAATATATTACAAATCCTTTAGCTACCTCTTGAGACCCAATAACAAATAATTATACATATTATAATGAGTTATGGGCACTGATGCATATCTTTGAAATAGATTGATATATAAATCAACCAATCCCTCTAGATATTGTCTTGAAAAGTAATTTTTGAAACAATCTGTTGAACGATCTAACACTGTAGGGAAATCAACCTAACACATTCCCTTATGTTCTTTTTAAATTCTAGTAATATGGATTTTCATCCCTCCAATCCCATGATGCTAAGGCCTAGCTCTGCTAACCTGGACATCCCATCAACCCTTGTGAATAAAGTTCCCTCCCTATGACGATGTTAAAGTCACCTTATTTTGCCAGATATTAATGTAATCATGATTGGTAACCAACCATTATATCCAGAGAATGATGTTAATACTTGTTTTCTAGGGACAAAGAAGTCCCATATGAAGTGACATACACCTTTATCAAGGGGGAACACCCTACAATAGTGTAAAATCTCTGACAGGATCCACAAAAAATGGTATCAAGTGACATCATGACATAATAAAACTGAACATTGATCCTAAGGATCTCCATAAATGACTCATATATGAATTAATGGAAAGAGCCTATATTGAGAATTGCAGATACTAATGTAGAGGCTACAAGAATAGTATCTCACAATGTAGAAGGTAAGACACTTTTCTGCTTAGATATTTTCTTCATTGCATAAATATTACATGATCTATAAACCACAGATATGACTTGATTACCCTATGTAGGCCCACTCTGATCATGTTGTAAGTAATGTGTTTAGATACTGTGGACACAACCACCACCTCGTCCTAATTGTATGGTCTCACTCCATCTATCTACCTATAGAGAAGCTACACACCTCGCTTTTGAATGTGGTGTCAATGAAGGCCCTCTCTCATTAGATACCAGAGGAAAATATTTGTGAAAGCATTGATGAAGAACCACCTTCCCACAACACCAGCATTCAATCAGGTCCCTGGTACATTAGGGTTTCGTATGTCCTAGCCAACCACACTGACAATACCTCTCCTGGATACCTGAGTATTCATACTAGCTATTAATATCACCATGTAGAATCTCCAAATGAATATTATGTCTATAATTTGATGTATTTATAGATCTAGGTACTAAACTGGTTTGGCTTTCACCCACAGACTCTCTTATGTTATGATCGTTGATAAAAATCAAGTTCACCATCCTAAATATAGTTGTAAGACTAAATAAATTAAAATATGAACAGATGTAATACTTAAGACCATCCTTAAATACCCTATATTTCGATAACTCACCACCTAATAGAATATGTGCAATGTTATATAGATCCATGCAATGGCCTGAATAGTACATGGATGGAAAATCAATCTTTTCTAAGTGCATAAACTATCATTCACCATCATTCCTCAACATAATGGGATAAAAATAATCATAGAAAGATACTTAAAAGCCCCTCTAATACATATTCTAATGATTATCCATCTAGGTAATAATTTCCCACCATATCTTGGTATAATCTTGAAGCATATGCATAAAAAGATTCACTATCCTCTTGGTAGGTGTCTCAAGTTGATCAAAAATTGATAGCATGGACTCTATCCATGACTCTGCACTGTGTAGACGATAATCCCTAAAAAACATGGGTGGATACTACTATAGAAAATCATCAGTAAACTCTACCATAGTAGTGGTAGGTCACATGGAACCTTGAAAAGTTTGTATAAATCATTAGAAACCCTCTCATAACTAGACATCGACACCCATATGGGGTATAACAAGTAGTTCATCAACTGGCAATAATGGTGGCTCTTCTAGTGGACTAGGGACCAAAACCACTAGATCATGGTCATTTCCACCCGCTTAGTGCATGACTCCAGCCATCATAATGAAATTTCTCTACAAGTTCCAAAAACACGCCACAATACAAGAATTTATAATTTCTATAATTGTTGATATATGAATGGGTTTGGTATAATACTCCATATAAAAGAGTCACACCCATCATCTGGGCCCCAAATATAGGTATGGGAGACATTAGGATCATAAATATTGTGGGATACACTACTTACTACCCACTACTAAGGTCAAGTTAGGGTCAAGTTCCCTGCTATATGTCAAAGTCTCGATATATAGAGTGTCAATTATAAGTTACATTGGAAAACGCCCTTTAAGTTTCAATTTCAATCTTCATTTAACAAAAACTATTTAAATCCAAAAACCAACTTATTTTATGTTTTTAATTATTTTTATATAAAATATTTTAAAAAGTTCGAGGTATATAGATCACCATTTCCAATTTATAAAAGAATATACACATTATAAAATGAAATTTGGTGTCCATTTAATCAGAAACAATAATTTATCTAATTCCTACTTGAATTGTTAGAATACATTAGTGGAAAAAGAAATAAAGGAACCAAAACATGTTATGATTAATGCATGTAGTAATATAAACATGGAATGGTATATTCATAATATTTAAGCCCTTGAGTTATTATGAAAATACATGAAACTATATTTCCTTACCTTATTGGTCCACGTGTAAAATATGAAATCACAAGGAATATTGAAAATAAAATGTACCACCCAATGATGAAGCCTAAAAAACTAAAATATGAATAATCCAGAACAACACATCTGATCCTAGTTAATTTGGATTTTCACTATACGTGGGTTACCTACCCTTAGGAATAGGCTAATGACCGACTCCCAACATCTCTATTTTCTTCTTTATACCATCTTAATTAGTAAGGAACGAAAAGGATAGAAATAAAACACATCTAATACCTTGTTGGATGTCCCAAACCTGATTCACATAGATGTAACTTTACCTGATTGGACACATAATCTCAAGCATGCCTCCCTACATTCCAAAGGCTTCTGACTAAGAGTGAGGGTCCATGGTGGAATAGTGGGGAGACATTACCCTTAGGATCAATGTGTAGCATAGTGTTATAACAACATCAATAGATAGGAGAATCATAAATTATAATGAAATAATGGATGAACAATATTCCATAATATAAATAACCAAGTACATTACATCTATCAATTTCATATAAAAAATGATGATCATGGAATTTGATACAAAAAAAGAAATATAGGGGGATCAAGGAAAGCTTAATATACAACATAATATATAAAAATGAACTAAAGGAATAAGTATATATCTAGTAGACTATTTAGAATATTCTTAGTCCCTACCCTCATACTCTATCATAGTACAGTAATAAAGTGTCTTTAGCATGTTTCTTTCCCTTATGCCAACCTGCGTCCATGAAATCTATCTAGGTACCCAACAATGGCCTGAAATGAGTGTGAGAGATACTCAGTGGGCAACCAAAAATGGTTTCCAATTTCATATAGTATATGAGTATAAAATAATAATTATTCAAATAACAATAAAGGATGAAAATAAAATGTGGTAAAAAAACAACACACATGGGTTAAGTTTCCCATGGAATTTCCGTCCTCTACTACTTAATTTGGCCTAAGCTAGAATATCTCTCAGAGGACAGTCAATCATTATTTAACTTATAATAAATTTTTAGGACCTGTATTATATTCCACGAGCCCCAATTAAATCATATATAAGAAATATATGTATAATAAGTCCATCATTTAATGTAATGCTCCAAACGAATATAGGATTGTTCTTTTTCAGGAAATTTGAGTTTTAAATTTTAATATATTACTTAAATCAATGAAAACATGAACTCATCCATGGAATTCCAAATTTTAAACATATGTATTATTTTAGGAATAACATGAACCCATCACCTAATAAGATCTTCCTAGGAATCCCTCATAGGATCTCTACTATCACTTTAGGTGTGGAATAATGTCAATCCTCTCTGAGTCATTCCATAGTGGTCCAAAAGGGAGCCCAAGTATCACTCATGGTTTATAAAATAGTCTTTCCTCTGAGTCCATCCTTATAAGTACACATATGGATTCCAAGTATCACTTTTGACATAATTAATAATATAACCTCTGATTTTATCCTTGGGAATTCACATTGGGGATCCAATTATCACTCATGACATAAATAACCCAGCTTCCACGTGATTTTATCCATGGTTCCCATATTAAAGAACCTTTTCACTTAAATTGTTTTAAAAAGGGTTTTTGTATTTTTGAAAACTAACTTTTATGTATTATAATGTTTTTTTTTCTAGGAAATCGTATTCAGATTAATTAGTAATAAATTCTATGTATTGAATTATGAAGGTTTAGATACAAATAAAAAAAGGGAATAAAGTTTTTTTATATTCCGTAAAATCGTATATAGGTCCATTAGATAAAGATAGTCGGATCCAAAATGATGAGAGGAAAATCCATTTCATTGCTGAAGAGTATTAAAAAACTAATGCGATGTCAAGAGATAGAATGTTTTCATACATTATAAATAAAATCATATGATTCTTTTCTGATAAAGAAGTTCTCACAAATAATGAAAACATTCATGATAAAAGATTTTGAAGAAATGGTGGAGAGGGTTGAAGAAATTTAAAATTATAGAGTGAAGAATTTCCTCGTAATGAGAATTCCACCATAATGAAAATTTTATCTTTATAATAATTCCATAGTAGTGGGAATTTTATCGTAATGAGAATTCCATCTTAATGAGAATTTTATCTTAATGAGAATTCCATCGTAATGGGGATTACATAATATTGTGGTCGATTGGCATCAGGGAATGTAGGATATGATCTCCATCATACCAATTAAAAAACATTCATATCTTGAATAATTGAACCCAAATTGGATGGATCTAGAAGGAAAGGGGAATGGATACTGACAATCATATCTAGGAAAATCAAAATATTGTAACGGGATAAGAAAGAAACTGATCATAATGAAGCTAAGAAAGAAAAAAATCATAATGATATGAGAAAGGTATGATGAATTGAAGTGGTCAAACAAGAATTTCAATTTTTCATAAATATTAGAGAAATCATAGAAGGTTTGAAGAAGTCAAATTTCTAGTTTTAAATGCTTGAGTTTTTTGGAGGTTTTGAGATTTGAGGAAGCGGAAATGTTTTCAAGTTTGCTTCCATTGTTTTCTGAGCTACTGATAAATATTTCCTCAAATCATTCATCTATTCATAACTATCACACATGCACAAAAGGTAGGGCACTGGAGAATCCGAAAGAGAAAGTTCCCATCTAATTGAAGTAGTATTGAATTGAGAATTATATTAGAGATTGAGTTTTCAGATTGATAGTCTGTTCACCGTACTGAGAAAATCAAATCCAGCATTATTGTATTAAGAGAATATGAAGAAAAATTATCATATTTAATGATCAAATCCAGCAATTTCATATTCAGATAATCAAATCCATAATCCAACATCATTGTATTGAGAAAAAATCCGATCCATTTAAGTCAGGCTGAGGATTTAGACTAAGAAATTGTGAGTAGATTCAAAAATGTATATATTATTTTGTTTGGATAAATTATTTTACATGAAAATATTGTAAACTCGCAAGAGTCGGTATAATCATTCCTATTCGGAGATAGAAGGTGTCTAATGGGATTTGGAACTATTTTTATTCACTTCTTCTTAATAGAGTATTCTTGTGGACCCATAGGAGTGGCTATGGAAAGAATTTAGGTTCCCACATTGAGGCCGAACCATGCAAATATTGCACAATTTAAATTCTTTCCTTCAATTTCATGTGATATTATTTACTAAAATTTGATAAGGATATAAATATTCACAGGTTTCAAGGGTTTTGTTTTGAGAGTAACTAAAAATTATATAAGTGAAAAACTAGTTCAACCTCCCCTTCTTAGTTATTATTTGATCCTTTATAACTTCAGTTGGCATCAAAGGGAAAGTTACCTTTTTGAATCCTTATAATAGATAATATCAATTCTATCAAAATTATTGAAATTCCGAAAATTTATGGAAGAAATTATCATTGATAAAAAAATAGGATGATTCCTTATCTCCAATCTCTTGGCCTTAAAGTTGTTGAGGTAATTAACATTGGTTTTCCATCTATTGAGAAAGATGCTCATATGATGTTTGCTTATAAGATAAATATAGATACTTATTTAAGGGCTAGAAATGAAATCATTACGTATTTATCAAAGAATGTTAATCAGAAGGTGATGGGTCTGAAAACTTCAAAAAGTATGTGGGGTAATTTGGAAAGGGTTTTCAAAGGGAATATAAAAGATAATGAATAAAAGATAAAAACCTAGTGTAGTATGTATGAATACATCATAATTAGAGATAAAGAAACAATTGATGATTACTACACCAGAGAAAATGAAATTTTTTACAACATCAGAGGATTCAGAGATGTCTTGGAAGATTCTACAATTGTGAAGAAATTAATGAGAAATATTCTGGATAGGTTTGATACTAAAATTTATTTTTTAGAAGATAAATATTATATATATCTTTATGAATTTCATAACCTTATTATTTCTTATGAAATGAGGAACAATCTAATGTATAAAAAGAAGATAAAAGATGAAATTGATTTTGAGGTTATGAGAATGTTGAAAATTCAAGATGTTAAATATTTTGATCCTTGTGACACCGAAGATGAAGAGGATGATGGGTTGAATGAAAAAATCATATCTCTTATATCCAAGAACTATCAAATAGGAAGAGGAATGTATAGAGGTAAACATACTCTCAAATGTTTTTAGTGTGGTGGAATTAGATACATTGCTATCAATTTTCCCAAGTATATTATTAGATAATATTAAGATAATTTTGATGGAATACCTCGATGAAATATGTGGAACAAAAACGATAAAGAAAAAAAGGCTTCCAAAAAATACAAGAAGAGGTTTACTGGTAACAAAATAAGTATATTGAGTAAAAAAGTTGAATCAGACTCAAATGGAAAAAATTATTCTAATGTTGAATGTTCAAAACAATTCAGAACCTTCACTATAAGAACAAGAGCCTCAACCCAGTTTTTGAGGACTCTACAAGTGTATCCAAGAGACATAAGATCAAATTCGAGGGGAGACATATCTCCGATTCACTGTAGAAGACCTATAGTAGGTACTATATCAGGCACTGTTCAGTACTATAGTTGCTGGAACTATTCATCTATTTGGGTTTTAAAGCCACTGGTTTAATCCTCGAGTCCTTCCAGGCCTTCAGGATACCCAAGGCCTTCAGGACAGTAAGGATTTCAGGACACCTCAATGCCTTCGTGCCACCTCAAGGCCTTAGGGACACGTGTAATTGTTCTTAAATAGACCAGGAACACTCTACTAGGAGCATGCTCTAGATGAGTATTCCCAACATGCATATTCACAAGAGCATATCAATCAGATTTGGAAGAATGAGAGGATTTGGTAATTGACAGTGGGACAAACTGGTGTATGCACAGGAATCCTAGATGAACTTCCATGTGAAGGTGGAGATCTAATATCACGATGTAGATATTGGGGAAGGGAAGTTCAAGGAAGTTATAATTTGGATTAATTCCTCTAAGACCTACAGGTCATGTAATGTCATGATGCCTACGGTCCATGTAAGGTTTCCCCTTGAACCCATAAAAGGGGGATCATAACAAATTAATAGAAACAGAAGGCTATTAGACCATTCCAGGGTTCAAGAACCATCATTGAAAAATTTGTGAAAACAAAAGATTCCTCAGAGAGTGAAGAAGGTGGTGAAGAATCTTATAGAGAGTATCATCTCAAAACTGAACTTGATACATGTCTCATGAAAAACAAAACAATAATGAAATAAATTATAATTTTTAATAAATATTTTAAGAAGTTGTTGAAGTACGAAAAAAATTTATCCTGTAGTAGAAATAATATATCAAGGAGTTTTTAAGTTACAAATATAGAATTGATGAACAAGGAAAGATGATTGAATATCTAAGTAAGAAGCAGAAAACTAAGGAATAATAAGTTAAAAAGTTTCAATAAAAACTTATTCGAGTCTAAAATTACCTTGGGAAGGATGAATGAAAACTTAAAAAAGCTTCATAAGTAAAAAAAAAGACTTCTAATGTTGATGAGAAGGCTCAATATGATAATCAGGTGAAATATTCTCTTACCAAAAATAATGTTTGATCTGATTATTTTAAAATTTTATGTTAAAAAAAGGATTGGGAAATATTGGGTGGAAAAATTATTTGAGAAACCTATGAAATCTACACAACTAGAAAGATAACTTAAAATAAATTCTGGTCCATGTACCAATTATATTAGAGCTGAAAGAAGTTACCAACCTTAACAAAATTTCAATAGATAAAGATCAAATTTCAATAGAAAATTGGGATTTGATGGTTATTAATGGTGTTATGAAATATATAGGAACAAGGATTATAATTTTTGGTATAACTTATCCTTACCCAGAAGATGTTTTTAGAAAATTGATGAAATAATGAATGTAAAATTAGAAACATTTTTATCTTATTGAAAGTTGAAAAAGTAAATTCTCAAGATGTTAGTAACTTGAAAAAAAGAAATCAATTTTAAAGTTTTGAACATGTTTTTGAAAGATGTGATCAATCTATTCATCATCCCGAATAATGTATGGCAGTTCTACAAGAATAAGTTTCTCATGATAGAAAATAAATGAAAGTTCAAAAGAAGAATGTTGAGGAAAGATATTTTTTCATTGAGATGAAATTGAATTTAAATAAATAGAACAAGCTACGGATACTTCATAGTGGTTGTTATTTACATATAAAATTTGATATAAAAATCATGAAACACATTTAAAGTCATGATGGAGGATAAATTAGCTTTGGGAATAATGATTCTTTATAAATAAAAGGAATTGGAAGGATTTATATTGAAGCAGGGAAGGTGAAATATAAGGAATGCTTATTTTTTATGGGATAAAAGACAACATACTCATTGTAATTCGACTTTGTGATGATTTAAAAGAATATGTTTTTAGAAAATATATTTGTATCCTTAGGAGTGCAATAGATGGAAAAGTTACTAAAAAGGAGAAAGAACTGGTGGGAATCACTTTCAAATAAGAGATTTCAATAACACATGTTACTTGAGTACTGATGATGAAAAAAAATTGTGGAACTAAAGACTTGTCCACCTTGGGGAGAAAAAAATTAATAAACATTATAATGTTAATGTTCCTTGGAATTTTCTTGAATTATTAATAAGAGATGTAGATGTTTTTATTACCTTCTAGAAAGGAATGATGACTAACAAAATTCATAAAAGAGTTGAGATTCATTCTGGTAGACCACTTAATCTTCTTCATTCTGATTTATATGGGACGATGAGACATCAATAAAAAATGAGACTTATACTTATCACTTTTATTGATGATTTCACTTAGATGACAAAAATCATCTTTATGAAGTAAAAGACAATGGCTATTGGAATGTTGAAATTCACCAGAAAAGATGCTGGGAAAGAAATGGGGGTTACCATAAAAAATTTTATAATAGATAATGGTACTAAATTGAAAAGAAATACTTTTGGAACTTACCTGAGAAAGCATGGTATTAAACATCATTACAGTGATCCTTATACTAAATAAAAAAATAGAGTAGTAGAAATAAATAATAGAAGCTTGGTGGAAAGGGGAAGATTTAGGTTAGTTGAATACAAATTTTCAAAGTTATATTGGAGAGAAGATATTAGTACTAATATACATGTTAAAAAAATATTCTTTTTGAGACCTGAAACTAACATGACTCGTTATGAAATGTGGTATAAAAAAACCTTTATTGAAATACTTCAAATTTTTTGGATGAAAATGTTTTCTCAAAATGAAATATTTGGATTTGTTAATTTTTGGTGAGAAAGCTGAGGAATGAAATTTTATGGATTATTAAACAAATGGTAGAAGCTAAAAAGGTTAGAAAAAATGTTTAAAAAATTTAATGGACTCATATGATGCGAAGGTAATAGAAAATCAAAGTTACTTAACAAAATTTACTGATAATGTTGAGGAAGATAATCCAGATAATTCCAACATTGGTAAAAGTAACTCAAAACATTCTTATCAAGACTTAGAAGTATCATGTGATGAGGAGATATCGACTAGGAAAGAAAAATTGAAATTCATTACCTTAAATAAGGATGTTGATTCCAAAAAAAATATTGGGAATTAGAAGGCACCGGTTTAGAAAAGAAGGAATTTGAGATTAGATAGTCAGACTACACTTATATCAGAAATTAAATCGGAATCAGTTTCATAAGCTATTCATCACAAAGAATTGGTGGATTATATGAAATAATAATTAAATTATATTGAAAATAATGAAACATTGAAACTTTTTTCACTGGTAGAGAATAAAAATGTTATCAGAACTAAGTGGGTTTATAGAAACAAATTGAATGACCATGGAGAAGTTTCAAGAAACAAAGAAATAATTTTTTGTAAATGATTTTCATAGGTTGAATGTGAGGACTTTGATGAAACCTTTTCCCTCGTTGCAAGGCTATAAACTAACAAAATGTTTCTTTCAATGGCCTCACCTAATAATTACAAAGTTTATCATATGGATTTAACATCAACTTTATTAAATGGTTAGATTGAATAAGTATTTAATGTTGAACAACCTTTTGATTTTCAACTTTAGGAGGATGAAAACAATGTTTGTAAATCGAGTAATTCCTTATATAGAATAAAACAATCTTCACGTGCATGGTATTTTGAGATTTATAATATTTTGAGAAGGGTGAACTTTTATAAAGGAAAAGTTCTTAGAAAAAATTATGTGAAAGATGTTGTCTTTGGAAATATAATTGTAAATGTTTATGTAGATGATATAATTTTTTCTGGGGATTGAGAACGTGTCTATAAAATATTTTCTGAGAAAATGAAGAAGAATTTTGAAATTTCTATGTTTGGATAATTAACTTTCTTTTTTAGCTTAAAAGTTCAAAAAAAATAAAAATATATTTTCCATTGTCATGAAAAGTATGCTAGGAAATTGTTAAAAACGTTTGGTATAGAAAAATACAATGAATTTTCAAATCTTATTTCAGTGAGAAAAAAATTAGTAAAGATGAATCCAAAATATGTGTGAATCAAAAATAATTTTTAAAGATAATTGGAATTATTCTTTACCTTATATCCTTATGACTTGATATTATTTAGGCTATTAATTTTTGTTACATGTATCAATATAATCCTAAAGAATCACATATATTGGGAGAAAAAATCATTATGAGATTTTTCAATGGAAAAGCTACACATGGGTTGTTAAAAAAATGAAATAGTGATATAAATTTTCATGGTTATACTAATGCCGATTGGGCTAGATATTGTAATGATTGAAAATCAACTTTAGGAGGAATAATTTTCTTAGGTGAATGATGTGTGAGTTGGAATAGTAAGAAATCATGTTCAGTAATGTTGAGCATAGCTTAATCTGAATAAATTGTAGCTACTCCAGATTGTACTCAAATGATGTGGATGAAATTTCAGCTGGAATATTTGAAAGTAAATGTTTCTAAACCATTAAATATAATTTGGGATAATCAGAGTGAAATTGATCTTTCAATTAATCCTATATTACATTAAATATTAAAACACATTGATAAAATTTTCACTTTATAAAAGAGTAAGTTACTATTAGAGATTTTTTATTGGAATACATTTCCACAAAGTATCAGATTGCTGATATCTTTACAAAAGAATTTCTAAAAGAAATGTTTGTGGAATTAAGGATACAAATTTATGTTCTGCCTCCTCCCATGTCTTTTTAAAATGTCACAAGGAAGAACCCCCAATGTTCTTTGGATTATGATAAAAAAAGGGGAGATAAAGTTACAAATTTTTTACTTTATAAGACATTTTATTTATCTTTCATTAATTAATCTGAAGTAGTGGTTATCAAAAAATAGGGGAGAGAATGAAAGTGAGAAAAGCGAGAATGGAGGAACGAAAATAATGTGTGAAAATAAAGAATGGGGGAGAGATAATGAAAGTGTGAAAATAATGTGAGGAAAGTTTATCTTTAGATGGATGAAAAATTTACTTTCCACCAAGGGATGTAATTACATAAAAAATATTACTTTATCTAGTAGCATGGTTTCGGGAAACACTCTTTTCACAAACACTATGTTTTTTATAATGTATAAAAGTTGAGTGGTGAAAAAGTTATGAGTTTGAAAAGTTATTGACATGGGTTGTCAAAAAATTCAAAGGGAGAGATTGAAGAACTGTTATGAGTAATATTTTTAAATAATGTTTTTAAATCTGTTAACAACTAAAAGTTTTGTATTAAAATGTTTTTGTATTCCCCAAATTCATATTCAAATTCATCATAATGAGGTCTTTGTAAAGAATACTGAAAGTTCGGATCCAAACAAAAAGCGGGAGAAATTTATTTACTATATTCATAAGAATCATACTTAGGTCCATAAAATTATGATAAATGCATCCAAACTTCTGAGTGAGGAAGTCATTTAGTTGTTGAGGAGTTTTAAAAAAATTAATGTGAAGTCAGGAGTTAGTAATTTTTCATACTTTCTAAACAATATTAGATGGTGATTTTATAATCAAGAAGTTCTCACAAATCATATAAACATTCATGATAAAATATTTAGAAGAAATAGTGGAGAGGGTTTAAGAAATTCAAAATTATAGAGTGAATAATTTCATTATAATGAGAATTCCATCATAATGGGAATTTTATCATAATGATAATTCTATCATAATGGGAATTTCATCATAAAGATAAATCCATAATAATTGTAATTTCATCATAATGAAAATTCCATTATAATGGGGTTTACATCATGTTGAGGCCAATCGACATTAGGGACTATAATATCTAATATCCATCATGCCAATTATTAAACATTTGTATCAAGAATAATCATACCCAGATTGGTTGGATCCAGATGAAAATATTAAGGGATACTAATGATCATATCTAAGCCAATCAAACGATCGTAATGGGATGATAAAGAAATAGATCATAATGAAGCAGATAAAGGAAAATACAATAATGAGTTGAGAATGTTATGCTGATTTTAATTTATCAAACATGAATTTCAATTTTCAGTAAATATTTGAGAAATATTTGGAGGTTTAAATAAGTCAATGTTGAAGTTTTAAATGTGAGATAATTTTAGAGATATTGATATTTGAGGAAGCAAGGATGTTATTAATTTTTCCACCTCTTTCTTGTAAGTTTCATATAAATACTTCCTCACTTAATTAATCCATTCGCAACTTTTACACATTTGAAAAAGTCAGAATGCTTGAGAATTAACAAGTGAAATTTCCCATATGACTAGAAATGTATTGAATTGAGCATTCTATCAGAGTTTGCATTTTTCATATTGAGAGTGAGTTCATAATACTGAGAAAACCATATCCAGACATATCATATTGAGGGAATTGTATCTTACATTATCATATTCATAGAATTGGATCTAGTTTTGTCATATTTAGAGAATTAGATCCAGAATCAAACATCATTGTATA
This sequence comes from Viscum album, assembly GCA_963277665.1. Taxonomy (NCBI): domain Eukaryota; kingdom Viridiplantae; phylum Streptophyta; class Magnoliopsida; order Santalales; family Viscaceae; genus Viscum; species Viscum album. The sequence continues at coordinate 169,461,384 of OY728148.1, forward strand.
GAGAAAAAAAATCTGATCCAGCCAAATCAGACTAGTGATTCAGACTGAGAAATTTAGGATGAGATTCAACAATGTATTTATTATTATTTTTGGATTAATTGTTTTATAAGAAAACATTGTGAACTAAGGGGATTAAGTATAATCATTCATGCAAGAATATAGAAGGTTTCTAACCTGAGTAGACATAGGTTTTATTTACATATTCTTAATAATAGATTTCCATAGGCCCACATGAGTGGCTATGGAAAGGTTGTAAGTTCTCACACTGAGGCTAAACCTTGTAAATCATGCGTGATTTACCTAATTTCATTATATTTCATGCATGAGTATTTACTAAAAGTTTATAAATATACAAATCTTAATAGATTTCAGGGGTTATGTTTTGAAAATAATTTAATCTTATCAAAGTGAACAACTGATTGAACCCCCTCCCAGTTGTTATTAAATCCTTTGTAACTTCACTGATGAGAACCCATGTGTCACCCAAAGTTCATGATATACAAATTTAAATATAACTTATTTAATTAAATAAACTTGATGATTTCATTCATGGTGTTCCATGTCAGAATCCACGTATAACTATCACCTTGGAAATAATAGCAGCCATATGACCGAATTCTAACCATAACATTTATGTTCACATTTAACTAAATTAGACATCACATTTATATAAGATATTATCTCACATTAAAAGTTGGATCAAAACATATCCTAAACATATTAGGACTCACAATCCATGAATCCTCTCATTCGTCTTAATTGTGTATTTTAATTTTAAATAAAATTACATTCATAAGAGAGAAAGGATGATGGTAAAAGTAATGGGGACATGTTATTACATTACCTATTTCATTTTATTCAACATAGAAAACATTAAATTTATATAATATCCCAATATAAAGGGGGTAAAGGAACATACTTGAAGAGGTGAATCAAATAGATATTCCACTGATTGTGGTTTTTTCAAATTTTTAAACAAACCAATGGCGTAGTTCAATTAGAGGTCTCAATCCTCAAATGCTACATAATTGGGACCCATGAAATATAAACAGGTCATTCACATTCATTTAGGTTAATTAAAACTCCATTAATTAAGATTTACTCAAAACAACGTGTGCACAACACAATGTCACAATACATAATCACCAAGACTTCAAGGAAAAACAATGATACCTCCTACCATAACTTGGTAGTTTACTCTACATACATTTTGGCCACTAATCTAGGATATAATGGAAGAAATCATGAAAACAGAAAAATTCATTGAAATTAGGGCGTATTATCTTTCATAAAAAACTCCATCAAAAGAGATATAAAGGAAGAAATGGGAAATATGAATGGGGATCTTACCAATACATGTGCATTGAGATCATGAAAAGAAATTCAAATTCGAGATGGAGGAGATATCTCAATGAGTAACAAGGAGAGACGATGAGATCCTTAATCGATGAGTAGCCTATTTTTCAAGGTAGAGGAAAGAAAAGGGTTGCCCCATTTATTGAAATGGATTAGAAAAGATAAAATTTACCACTTTTTAAGAGTCACACAGTTTGGTCTCATGTTTGTACAAGCTGTGTGAATAATTTTCACCAATAACTATCCCCAGAAACCCCTTGCATGGGCTAGGAACGCAATCTGACTAAAAATGAACAATCCATGAAAACCCCCTCCAGAATGGGACTCACATATCCTACATGGTCATGTGACCTTGGAAGAATGGTTAGGAAAAACCATGTGGATATATGCAGATCATAATATCACCAGGTAATGTTTAAACAAATAATGTAGGACTATCCTACATAGTTTCTAATAACTATAAAACCATCCTATTTCCAATAAAGGGCATGGCTATGGGCTCTGTAAAAGGCACATACACCCCGTAACCCCATGACCAAACGAGTTACTTCCATCAGGATAAAACATAAATAATAATACGCTAATAAAATGGCTACATACCATAAAGAAAAATAAATGTTCTTACAAATTATTTAAAATTATACTCAAAGGGATAAGCATGGATTAGAAGTTCTAAAGAGAATAAAAATAAAGAATGTATTTTCATGACCATATATTCATTATACTTTTATTTCTCTCTATAATTTTAAATCTTGTGGTGTTAGAGTTGATGATTAGTAAACCATTGATAGAAATTCTAAAGTTAATAGGTTCTAGTCTATATTATTGGTAATTTATAATTTCTTTTGATAAGTATGTATTAAAATAATTTTGATGTTATTTTCAATAAACCTAAAGAGATATATTATTTGAAAAAATCTCTTAAATTATTTTGGGGGGATTTTTATGACAATGGTAGTTTGTTTAGACTTGCAATGAAGGATCAATAAGTAATACAAAATATTTTAATAAGATGTTATAAGAATCTATAATAGTTTTTATTATAATATAAAATCCATGATTAAACATCTCACACCACATTTAATCTCATGTTATATCAATGTTCTATTTTAGATGGAATGTTTAGGTAGTGTTGGTAGAAAACACAACACGATGGATCTATTCCATGTAAATATAAGGCTATATAGGAATAAATCATTTCTATAAAAGATTAATTTTTTTACACATCATATCACTGAGTGTTAGTACATTTCAAAATTGATATATGATAGAATTACATGTTTTGAGGATGGTTCTTATGGGGAATGATTTTCACCATGGAAGACAGTATCAAATTTTGATGCGTCATATATGTAACTAAAAAAAATCCATTTAAGGATGATCTATATGGTGGTTGTTCTCCAATCGATGTGGTTGTGTCATACTGTGTAAAGAGTGATTTATAATATTTTACAATTTATAAATATTTTTATCTATATACAAGGGCTTATGATATGGTGATATAATTAACAAAGAACCCTAATTTATTCACTATATTTTTTTAGTACTCTGATCCATGATTATCGTAGGTGATGAGCTTAATGTCGCGGAATAGTAAGTAACCTTATAGTAGCTTCAATATTTATTGTATCATGGTTTTAGAGTATTCATGAAAATGAAATCATTATTATATGATGTTAAGCGACATACCATAATAAAGTCAAGTAATAAGATTTCTAGAATTCAATGTTCCAAAATTTTAGAGATCCTATGGAATCTTTTCATTGTGGAGCTTAACTTGGATTTTAATTATCAATTAAATTTTTTTCCCTAATTAATTAGGTTCTATTAATGATCAATTAATAGAGAATGTTATATATTATATCATTAATAGATAAATATCATTCTCTATAAAAGGAATAAGGAATATCTTAAAGGTAATATAAATGAGTGATTCCCTATATATAATCAATATTTATAGATAAAAAGAATGGGGATCCAATAGTTTATCAAACTAAAAGTACACAGAGCTTATCTCATGGATGAAGGGGAATTTTATTGATATAACAATGATATTGTAATCTCATTCATTATTTATAAATGATTGATATGGTTTATCTTTATAGACTCATGAGATTTTAAAGTGATTGATAATAGTGATTTCTATAATTATCTATGGTTTTCAAAGCATGATAGTTAGTGCAGAATCTCACAACAATATAAAACAAGCAATGTACCTTTTGATTATAGAATATTAACACACTGATATTTTATTCTCTTTTTGATTATTCTAGTTTTTAGTGAACCATGCAAATTACTTGTATCCAACTTTACTATATTTATTAATTTATATCCATTGTGAGGAATAGAGGTATTAATAGTAATAGTTGGTGCTAGCTCTCATCTTACAGAAGGTTGTTCCTCTGCTCTTACTCTAAGACTCCTCCACTATCTCCGAGATGTATTTGAGTGGTGTTTTTCATGGGGATTTGGGATGTGAGGGTGATCATCTATAGACGTTGGTGGTATGTTGTTTTTGAGGTTTTTGGGCTATTTATTGTGTTTGCCTTTCCATTGAAGCCTTGTTCTAATATTTTATTCTATTATTTCATGCTCCCTTCACCTCTCTCCTAGTCGGCCAATAGCGTTGGTTGATATAAATCTTTGGGATGTGTGATTTTTCGGCCATGGTGTCCCAGAAGGTGTCCCCAAATCTTTTTACATGGAGTAGAGGATTTTTATTGAGGTGATGATATATTTTTATGGTGTTCAATTTGTGTAGGTGAATATGCTAGTGTGGATAGTTTGGTTTGAATTGTTTGGATTTTGTGTTTCTATGACTGATAAAATTATGTTGGAGGAGTAATCAGGCTACATGGTGTGAAGGTTATATAGTATTGTGGATGATGTTGCTTTGTATGGTTTGATTCTAAAGGTGGTTCTAGTTTTTGTAATTGATGTTAGTGGAGGGTGGGAGAAAGTGCAACCAGGCCCGACCACATGGAACAGACCCCAGAGGAGAATCCAGAGCTGGTTGTTCATATTTTCAGATCATTATGGATTTGGTTGTTTGAGAGGGTATGGATTCAGCCATTAGATCGAGTTTTTTCTTTGACACATGACACTTGCTAGCCGAAAATCCTTGCAATTGTGTAGAGCTTCATCACAATAAAATTAGGGGGAGTGGTTTCTCCATGTTTTCAGTTTAGTTTTACCCTTTTAGACCTTCAATCATTTTTTGTCTTAATTTCATGACGTTTGTTTGGGTTTCCCCCTTATTATCCTAAAAAATGGATTTATTATAATAAAAAATTAAAGGCCTTTGGCCCATTGGATGGGAAAACAATATTGGAGATGGAAATTTTAAGAGATTGATACGCCTTAATTCACCACCGCCACCCCTATGCTATGAGTATTTACAATATATGGTGATAACAAGGAGTGTCAATAATGTATCTTTTTAATAGAGTATTCCTTATTTAAAGTAATGCAACCAATCCCAAACCACAATAGAATTATTATAATTAAGAATTAAAATTTTAAAATATATACTAATCAGATGCAATAAAAATTTTCATCTTTGGGAATGGACGTCTTCTTATTATTCATACACCGGATACTGGTTAGTATGCAGAGGAAATTACTATTATAGAAATATTTAATGTATATTGATACTGAAACCAAAGTATTTGATGCTTTTGTAGGATATTTTTCAAACCAAATCCATAGAAATATGATCTCAATTAAATAATCAAACACAATATTGGAAAGACTTATCTATGGCTTTAAATGATGTTACTTGGACCGTAAATCTAAATTATATGTTTTATAGAACATATATGAGGACTTAAGTGTACACTTGAATGAATTTATTAATTAATTATTTTATTTTGAGAACATTATTTTAGACTACATGACTACACTTAGAGAAATCCTCCATAATATCAGTAATCCTTATAACATTTATTCCACATTTAAATTCTAAGGACTCCTTACTATAAGAAAAATACCCCATGGAGGTGACATTCAATTGTTTTCATTACACTCACATTAGACACTAGATGAGGAACAATGAAATCACGACCTTGGATATGGAGAACTCTCAAGAATTGTATTTCTAGGAAATTAATAAACTCACAGTAGGGGATGATCTAGAAACTTAAAACAAGGAAAAGGAAAATTCAAATTAATGATTTCACTCTCATACTTTTTATGAGGAAAAGTTCAGCATCTCACTACAAAGTGTCTAAGTAAATCATGATATAGAGAAGAATAATTACCCATAAAAAGGAAATCAAAAGATATGAAAGTAAATAGGATTTTATAGTATAAATTGTTAAAAAATAAGAATTTTCTTTAACAGGATTATATAAGACCATAATAAACTAAAGTGGAGATAATTGAGCATTAAATATACATAAGTGAGGAAGTCCTTATGTTTATCATAAAACACAATTAAAGGAAGATTATGATGGAAATAATGATGTTGATGGAAGATTTTATATCAAGGGTGAATTATAAGGTTCCCTTAAAGAAATTGATTTCTAGGGTAATAAAATAAAGAAACTCACTAGAGTGGTATGTGATTATAAAATAAATATATAGTATAAAGGAGAAAAGAATTCTGAGTTTAAGGAAAAATTTAATGAATCAAATATAAAAATCTAGAAAAATCATGGAATTATACTTCATATAAAGTCAAAATTAAAGAAAAAGCCTAGATTATTCATTTTTATTGATTTTAGGAAATAAAATTTCTAAATAATTGAGTAACATGGTGGAAAATTCATAAAGATTAAATGATATCTCAAATATCAATAGGTACTTCTAACTCTAGGCATGGAATTGGGAAGTTAGAGTGTATAATATTTTGAAGTGTTTAAGGGAAAGGATGTGGTGGCTATTGGAAAATTAAATTATTCCCAATACACATAGTGTTTCTAAAATAAAGGCAAATTAGTTAAGGGAATTTATCATAAGAAAAATGAAGTGGAAATTAATGCAAGGTCATAAGAACTCACTCCTTAGAAGAATATTGACTTTTATGAATCATAGAAGTCCTAAAAAAAGTTGAGATATGAAGACATGAAGTAATATAATTTGAATCTGGAACTATTATTATGGAAATATAAGGAACACATGGAATATGTGTTTTATAGAAAAGTGGATCTTCAAATCATAAGATCAAAAAACATAGAAGAGTATAAAATCATAAACTTGGTGTGTTTTAATAGTAATATTTTTGTGAATATTATGGTAAAAATCAATGAATTTATCATAATGGATACAAATAGATGTGCTTGAGGAGACCTATAAATGGAGATCTCAATAGGTGGATGCATCATCAATCAAGATGAAAACTATTAACTAATTTACAACATTTTATAATATGATTGATCTTATAGATCTAACGCTTGAAAATGTCTATTTACCACAAAATAAAGTGATGTGGGGGTCTATGATCGAGAAAGAAGTAGATGATAATGCTAATTTAAAAAAATTGATTTCATAGTAATATATTGAGTCATAGTATGGATCAAAAATATCATATATACTTTCTATATAATGATATGCACATATTTTATCACATGTATTGAGTATGGAATTTATTATGTAGTTCACATTATAAATAATGAAAATTTTAAGATAACTTACTCTAGAAAAGATAAAATCAGAGGAAAATAATCATTGTGCAAGGGAGTATTCATAGATTATCGGTTTTATCAAAATTTTCTACGTGTAAGTTAATTATGTCACTCGAGACATGAAATTAATTTCCAAAATAAGTGTCAGATTTTCAAAGGAAGAGTTGGTATAATTTTAATACAGGGAATATCTATAAAGGGTAATAGAAACCTCATTTATCAAGAAGAAGATTTTTTTTTAAAATATAAGAAGAGAAAATGTTATGGGGAATTTTTTTAGAAATAAAAAAATAAAAGGAAAGAGTTATGTATGTTAAACAAGTTGTGGGAAAATCCTTCACCATTTGAGCTAACATTCCACAGAAGTTACGGTGAGAATGAAGGAGATATTGATATATATAAACTCTTATGTTATCCAACTCACACATTTAGAACATGTAAAATTTGGAAAATCATTTTAATGACATAAAATATAAAGGATAACAAATAAATTAGATAACATGAGTTAGAACACATAGATGTGCATGGGAAAATGTCACCTAAATACATAGATAGAAAAATATTTTATATTTTATTAATCAATGATTTTGGAAGGTTGGAATCATTGATTATAATTTATCAAAAATACAAATTATTTAACTATATTTCAGGTTATTAGAGATTAGAGGATAAGATTATAATATTAACATTTTGAAATTTTATCATCATAATAGAAAATATTCATGACTAACAAAGTGAGAAAATATATCAAGAATAATGGTATTAGGAATCAAGTTTTAATGGAGGGGACACCTAAATATAGTTTCATTGGGAGGAGGAACAATTTCATTAACAACATAGACTGAACAATGATTATTAAGAATGATCTATTGAAAATTTATTGAAAGGATGTAATGATTCCATCAATATATATCCCTATTGGGTATTTTATAAATCCAAATGAATTGAAGTAACCCTATGATATGTGGTTTTGAAAGAATAAAACATTGAAATGCATTAAAATTTTGAAAAGTGCTTTATTCCTGAAAAGGATAAAAATTGAATGTATAAATCTTACAGGTATGAAGGTATTTTCTTGGATATTCATATAATATTCTATAATAAAAAAAATATAAAAAACTCTTAGATAAATTATTAAATGTCAATACATTATTTTTTTGGAAAATAAGTAGAACTTTCGATCAAGTGATAAATTTTCATAATAAAATAATAATAAAAATATGACTCAAAGTGATATTGAAGTGAGTATCCTTGGGGGATCACATGGGGATGAAGTATATTTAGATAAGTATTCCAACAATTATAAAATATAGTAACGTTAATTAGCTATGATAAGGAAAGTAGTGAAGTTGAAATCAAAGATGGAAATATCACTAGTGATCAGGAATATCGAGTGAAAACCCGAAGGATGAACAATATAAATAAAGTTATATCTAATATCATATATAGGATAACTAATTTGAATAGGTTACTTGGATGAGAATATGATATGGTGTATGCATGAAGATCTTTATAAATTTGTGATGAATCAAACCTGGGAAATTATTCCAATGATGTTATAAAATGATATCATGGAAACCATGTTGGTATCCCATAAAACACTCAGTGAATATGAAATTTTGATTAAAAATAAATAAGTATCAGTGTTTAATGGATATTACCAAATTTTAGGGATTTACATTTTTTAGATATTTTCCCCTATAGTAGGGTTATAATCAATTGAACTATTCCTAGAAATAAAGGCATAATGAAAATTCATGGTGTTACAAATGGAAATAAAACTATAATTCATTAATGAATTCCTTGAGGAAAAGGTGCACATAAATAAATAATATATATTTATTCTAGATGAATATTAAAAGAAGTATATCATTTTAATAATTTATTTTATGAGATTAAGCGAGAACCATTACAATGGTACCCTATGCTTGATCAAAACATGATAAATTCAGGATTCCAATAATGAAAGGTTAATCACAATATGTACATAAAAAAGTGAATAATCATATAATATCGGGGATTACTTATGTGCATGAAATTTATTTTAGAGGATCAAAAGAAGAACAATTTAAGATGGTTGTAGAATTCATGTTTTTTGTGTTTAATGTTTCCATCATTCGTGTATTGATTCTATTACTTGGTTTACCGGTGACTCAAGAAAAGCTTAAAATATCAATTTATCAATCAAATCATTCTTAATAGAAACTCGTGATTTTATAATTATGTGATTACAATGACATGACTAGGATGGTAGATACCAAAAGGATCTTATAAAGAGATAATGATGAAATTTTTTTTGATGTGAAATCTATCATAGATGATTTATTATTTATTCAGTAATAATGTAGAAATACTAATTTTTAGTATGAATGGGAAATGTGGATTATATTTTATCCACAAAAGAGAATAATAATTTTATATAGATAAATAAAAAACATAGTAATGTTGGGTTTGAGGTGAACTTGCCTATTTCAACAAAGTATGAAAACTTATGTGATATCAATATCTGAAAAACTACTATCTATCTCTCAATGATAATGAAAAATGAATTAACAACTCAGTTCATCAAGGATACATCTAAAAAATAGCTACTAAAGTTGGTGTATGTATGAATAAAAAGTTTGGTTTTCAAAATCTTGATGAAGTCTCTAAATAAATTTGATTTTTAGAGGCCCTAGATAAAAATTAGAGCCAAATCATATTCATATAACTAGTCAGTTTATTGAATGGATCCCCACCCATCATTACAATTTTCTATTAATATCAAGGTATGATTCCCTTATATTACTTATGTGAATTTATTTACCACTATTGTGATATTTTGGAGAAGTATTACTCAGGTTCCTTGATGAAGGGGGGATGTTCTTTCTGATTTAATTTAGTGAATTCATCAATGAAATTTACATATAACTAATTTTATCATATTTTATAGACAAAGGGGAGTATATCCCATACTGAAACTGTGGTTGGGGGTGTATTTGGGAGTTTATTAAGGTGGATAAGTTTGGTTGGGAAGTACTTAAGAATAAGAAGATCAATAAATTGTTTCAATGGGAAACATATAACTTAACTATTGTTTATCATAGTGATATATAGGTTTTAGATTATGCTTCAAGGTATAATTTTTTTAGTTGAAGATACGTTAAAGAAGTCTTTAAGGGGTTTTCAATAAACCCAAAATAGAGATTGATAGAATAATATATTAGTGAAATTTTGGGTTGTTTTTTATGATAGTTATGATGCAGAGAGACTTATAATGTTAGACTAATAATTCATGACATGGAGTTTTGTAATATGCTGAAAGAAGGTGTAATAGTTTTTCTATACGATATAAACCACACTGAAACATCCTATTTCACGACATAGTGCATGTCATGTTAAATTAATGTTCTTTGGATGACGTAATGATTATTACATCTAGTTAGATACTATGTTGTAATGGATCTATGTTAGATGTTAATAGTGCTATAATGGAATTACTTATGTCTTTGGAATATTTAGTTGTTGATGTTTCATATCGTGGAGGGCCAGGTCACAGAGTAATAGGGTTATAGAAGAATAACCTATTTTGATTATGGTTATTATAGGGATTGGTCTATGTTTTTGAAGCTAGTGTCACCCCATAATGTATATTGTGTATGATTAAATCAGATCCAAGTAAGAATGATTTAAATAGTGATCACAAAATAGTATTTGTGGTTGTTTCATGAAGAAAAATGAGTGGTTTATGGTATTTTTTCTAGGAGAAGTTATTTGCAGCATGGATGATGGATAATATGATGTTATTTTGGTAATAGGAGAAACCTAATATTTTCACTAAGATGCGTCTTAAAGAGTCTATCCGATGATTCATAAATGTGATGATATTTTCACTAATGCGTAGTGAGTTGCTTCATGGTGATTTTAAAATTGTAAATATCATGGTTTTAAAGGTTTCATGTGAATATGATAATTCAACCATACATATAAGGGTCAGTATATAATGAAGTACCAATTGGTTTTTAAGATTCAAAATTTATATTTTTTATGGATCTTATTGGATTTTTAGGGTGGAGTTTGTCTCAAATTCAAAGGCTTGATTTTGTTAATTTATCTATCTTAATTATGGTGTATTAATGATCAATAGAAGGGTAAACATAGAGATTACCTCATTAATAGAGAATTATCATTCTCTATAATATGATAATGGAATATCATAAGGAAAATAAATAATGGGTGATTCTCGAATTTTTTTCCAACTAATGATTTTCACTGCTGGAAATAGAGTGTCTTTTTGTTGGTTGTTGATCCACACTAGGGTTGATCAGGGAGTTTGAAAAGAAAGATATTTTATTGTATATATAGATCTAGTGTTGAGGGTGGTGTAGTATACAAGTGTTTTCCATATTCTTTGAGCATATAATTTTTGGGATGGTGAATGCATCATGGAAGGAGTATTTCTTGGATTGACACTAGATAAATATGGTAAAGGAATGAGTTTCATGAAGTCTATTTTTCGGAAGGTGGGGTTTCATGTAGGTTGGGTTTTCACAGAGGTGTGGAGCATCATGAATTCATGATGGAATGATGGTGGTATCGTGATTATGATTAGCATAACATATGGGTGATGGTGTTTAGGTAAATATATGTTACAATGAGAAGCTTCACTAAACTATAAAATTTCATTAGAGCTTTACAAACAATGGATCATTAAAAAAAAAGAGAAAATGGGTTTGTGAAATGGCTTCTTGGAGCTTGGGATCTTCACCAAAGGAAAACTCTTTAAAAATGTAGTCAACCCTCATTTGAAAACATGAAGGGAATTGATGTAAAGGTTTAATCAATCAGATTCCCAAAAGGTCTACCTAATCATGAAATATTCCCAAATTTGGAGCCCTTCATGAGCTTAATAATGAAGAAAGAAATGGATATGAATTTATTGATTCTAAGGAACATTAGAAAAAAAAGTTTGATAAAGAATGGAAGTTTCATGAATATTCTATATTCTGTGAAGGGTAGTTTCTTCATAAAGGCTAATATGTTCATAAAGGATAATTAATTCATGAATAATGGAATATTTGAAAATGTTTGTGGGTTTCTAGAAAAAAACATTTATTTGAAATAAAAGGGTGATTTCATGATGGTTAGGAGCTTCGTTAATAGTTGTGTTGAACATTTATTTTATGTGATCAATGATTTAAAGTGAATCAACTCTGTAATACGATGAAAATAGAGTCTTGAGATTATCCAATATAAAGACCTAAAGAGACAATCTTCTTAGTCGACCATCAAGTCATTAAACTGGGTATGACTTCACCCAAGGTTGGGAGCTAGGTGGAGTCGACCAAAGTGCTTCAAAGGAGGTAGCGTGATATCATTAAAATTCTTGTAAATTATGTCTGCCTAGAAAAGAGTAAATATGTATGATATTCTATAAACTATAAAAACTAGTGAATAAAAATGGATTTAGGTATTATTGACACACTATAAGAATATTCTCCTTAAAAAAACCCTTAGTGGTGTTATAAGTAAAACTATTATGTTTTATCTCTACCTGTGGCTGTGTAATAATTTCATGATTCCACCATACAGGTTTTACAGGATCCGAGTAACATGGGAACACAATCTTTCACTTTAAATGAAATAGATGACACCCTAATTCACTCCTCTTCTCTCAGGGTGTTCTAGGGTCCTAAAAAAGGAACTAGAGTAATGTTATAAGTGTTAAATTTTTCATCTTGTGTTCATGGAAAATACAGGTAATGTTATGGGAGTTCCCCTTTTTATGGAAAAAATACTTTACTTAGAAGAGTATGATGATATTTCATATGATATCACTTGGTATGGAAGTTATTTTTTCCACAACTCATGGTATTCAGGCCACTGATGCGACTGATTTTTCTATGATTAAAACAAATAGGAAAACGTCTGATATTGATTCCAATGCTAAAAATTCACTTACTAAAGAACTTTCTGATCAAATATATTTGAAGTTTATGGGTTTCACTAGTGCCAAGTCTATAATATAGAAACTATAAAATATCTATGAATGTGATAACAATGTAAAAGAGGATAAACTTCATGTCTTTCATAATCAGTTCGATGATATGAAAATTCATTCAAATGAAAATTCTAATAAATTATTTAATATCATAAAAAATGTTTTTGGAGCTATACGAGAAAATGGGGAATGAATTAAAGATATTGAAATTTTGAACAAAATATTAATAAGGATCCAACATTTGTACAAACAAAAAGTGTTATCCCTTGTGGAAAAAGATATATCTACGCTTTGTCTTAATGATTTTCTAGGCAGTTTGGTGTCTTATGAAATGAGAGTCAAACCAGAAGATGCAACAACTTACGTAAGAAAGGAAGTGGAATTAAAATCCATGAAAAGACATGATATTTATAGAGTAAGTGATAAAAATTAATAATAACTTCTTTCTCTATTTTCCATGAAATTCAATAGAGGAAAAGGTATATTTGAAGGAAACTTACATTGTTTTATTTTTGGTGTGGTAAACAATGTAAAATTGCCTCTAAATTTTCAAGGAAATTTATTGATATAGAAAGTGAATTTGAAATTATAAATAATACTCAGAATTGGTTCTCTACAAAAGGATACTTCAAATCACGAAATAGATTTTTGAAAAATATATTCTTCTACAAAAAGAACAATATGATCATTCATTTTAGAGGATGTATAACTAGAGTTTAAATTTGAGCCAAAAACATTCATGATGTATATAGATGAAAGGAAGAACATAAAAAGGTATAAGATAACCAGTTTCATCGTGTTTCGGATCATGAGGTGGAACTTGAGGACCCCATTTATGAGATTTAAAATCAAATAGATATAAATAGAAAGATGATGGTTTTACTGAAATATTCATCAGAGTATGTTAATCATCTTGAATTATAAATTTCTCAACTGGAAGGTGTAGCATAATAACATTTATAAAATCCAGAATTCTCAAAAGAAATTTTGGTGTTTAATTCGGAATTTTAGAGTTGGAAAAATTCAACAATGACCATACATCAAGATTGGAGGAAAAAGATAATAATTTTGAAGGACTTAATAAATATTTTTTTGCTCTTAGGAGTAAACTAGATACTGAATAATACTCAAGGGGAAAAAATAACAATTATTGTTTGTACTATTATCATATGAAGAGATTTTAGGAAGATATAAAGGTGGTTCTAAAGGAGTGGATAAGTCATTAAATGATTAGAGACCTACATGTATGGGAACAAGTTGAATTGGATATGATGTAGAAATATTAAATTCTAGAAATGAGATGACAAAAAATAAAGATAAATAGAAATATAGATAAACCACAAAGGTACCTAATACCCTAACAAATAAAGCTTCGAACTAAACAAAAAAGAGAGGTAAAAAAATCATGATTTATTCAAAGAGGGTCTTCGTTCAAATTCCTTTACAATAGAAGAGGTCATGTGGAGGAATGGATGTGAGAATATTTTCTCCTTATGAAGTCTCAATTCATGGTCTTTATAGGCCCTACCATGTCCTACTATGTTGAATCAAGAAGATACCTGAATGAGGAAGTTCCTATATTCCATAAATGGGAATCAGACCATATGATTCATCATATAGATGATATAGATTATTCTTTTATTATTTTCACTATTCTAAATATGACCACAAATCTATTCATTAGAGGAAGAGGAAAAGTGGGAAAAATTAATTTAGGACTATGAGGAAAGTAAATTCCCATCAACCTAGTTGAAGTATCCTTGAAAATAGGTATTCTCCTCTAGAATTAGAATATGAGTATGATGAACCCATTCATGTTGAAAAGAGATTGTAAATTTCATATTTTTACACCACTTAACCAGATATCTCATTGAAAGAAAATAAGAAAATCTAGAAAACCATCCTTAAATAAATCGATCTCAAAGACATAAAGAACAATATCATGTAGATTATTAATATGTGATATTCATCCCACATGATAGGAATATGAATTTCTTGGAATAATGTTATGAAAAGATTTTATGTAATAGTGAGATTTTGAAAATATGGTGATTTAAATATCAAAGAGTGTGGAAATACAGAAATTACAAATGACGAGCTAAGGAAAACTGACGTGCTCTACATATAAATCTTGCATCAAAATATCTTCAGTTTGAGTTAAATCTACGACTAAGAATTGATGGTGACATTTGATCAGAATGTGTTCACTATAAAATGAAATACATGTAGTTATCTCATGAAAGGATGCATAATATATTAAAATTTATACTAGGTTGAAAGTAAATAGAACACTTGTTACATAATAGTTGAAGAAGAAAAAAACTTGTGGCACTAGTTATTGGGTCACATCAATCAATAGAGCATCGAACAAATATCTAATCTTAAGATAGTTGTAAACATTTCCAATCTAAGAAATTATTGAGTAAAAACATGTGATTAATGCATTAAAGTAAAGATAAGAAGGAGTTAATATTGGAAAAATAATAAAAGGGAATCAAATTTTATTGATCCTATCAAAAAATATGTATGTGGTATGATGAATGTAGATGGAATATATGTTGGGAGGATATTCAGTTTTTATTTATTATTATAGTAGAATGGATTTCTTAATGTTTATGAAGAAAAAAAATCAAGTGATTGATTTATAGATGTGTTATAATTAAAGATATAAGAATAAACCTAGGTGAAAAATCAACAATCATTGATATGAAAATGGAATAAAATAAATATCAGTTGAATTTGAAAATTATATTGAACAATATGGGATAAATCCTGGGATGTCTGTAATAAGAATCCCTAAAAAATGGGGTTATTGAATATAGAAATCAGCAAGTGAACAATATGGAATGAACTATATTAATTTATTGTCATGTTTCACATCAACACTAGAAACAAACTATTCAAGTAGAAGTGTATAATAAAAAATGTATAGGTATTTTAATGGGAGAAAATAATACATTATTTAATAATGGTATGGAAATAATCCCACTTTGAAGGACTTTCAATTTTTTGAAGTAAATGCTTCATCTGAAATAGAGAAGACAATCAAGGAAAGTATGGTGATGATACAGATGGTGAAATATTCAATAGATATTCAATGAAGAGTAAATCCAAAAGAAATTACAATAATCATATTATAAATATTGTGAAAATTATTGATGTCAAGATCATTGAGGATAAAACCATAAATACCTCGAAGATATTATATATTGATACGATTGAAGATGCAGAAGAAATTTGAAATGGAAAAGATTAAAATTTAGAAATAGTGGAAGGATTTCCAAACATTTTGGGATCACAAAATAATGAATATTTAGAAGAATAATCAAAATAGGAAAATATTTGATAAGAAACTTCATCTAAACATCATATAAAAAATAGAAGAGTAGAAATTGATCAATCCAACATCATTGGGGATTGGACCGAACCAATACAGACAATGAAAATGAGGAATAAATCCCATAATAACTTCTTATAAATTTTGAAACCAACGTCTTTGAAGAAACAATGATGGATGAATCATGGGTTAAGTACATGATTGATGAACTAGAATATATTGACAATAACTAGACTTATGATCTTGTTAAGTGAGTTGAAAATCATAATGTGATTGGAACTTTATAGATTTTTAAAAACAAATTCGATGAACATGGAAATGTGATAAAAAATAATAATGATTAGTGTGTAAAGGCTATTCATATAATTAAGGAATTGATATTGATGAATCATTTTATCTAGTGGCTATACTGTAATTTTTCATGACCTTTCTTTTCCTTGAAATCCAAGGAGGGTATAAATATTATCAGATGGATATCAAAAATTGAATTTTTAAATGGTGTTTCTGAAGAGGAATTATAAGTTCAATAAATAGTAGGATTTATAATTATACATGATGATATGATGGTTTTTATACTAAATAATGATTTCTATTGTCTGAACTAGGCACCAAAAAACACGGTATTCTTTACTAGACGCTTATATGAAGAATATATTATTTTAATGTAACAGTTTTATCTATAATATCTTTGTCAATAATTCTCAGAAATATCAATTTATAGTTCATGAATATATAGATGATATTATTTTTGGAGTATGTAGGTAGGTATAATTGGAAGAATATTCTACCCACATGTAATAAAAATTAGAAATGTCCATTATTGGTGAACTCACATACTTCTTGGGGCTGAAGGTGATTCAAAATAATTATTACACCTTTATTTATCAGAAAAAACATATAATATGTCTTCCAAAGAAATTTAATATTCATGATTTCAAATTAATGTTGACTATGAATGTGGTTGGGATAAGACATGGAAAGTACAAGGATGTGACATTTGTTGATCCCACCCTATTTAAAGGAATCATTAGAAGCTTATTATACTTGATTATTACATTTCCACATATCAACTTTTCAACATGATTAGTGTCCCTATTTCAAAGTAATATAAAGTAATATAATATGGAATCAGTTAAACGAATCATGAGGTATATTCAAGGTACACTCAAATTTGTCTTATACTTTTTAGCAGGAAGAGATAATGAATTATCATCATTTTATGATGTTGATTGGGTGGTAGATGTGGTGGATTGAAAGTCCACAAGTGGTGGTACTTTCTTTATAGGAATAAAATCTATGGGAAAATTAATCAAGTAACATGAAATAACTTCTCTTATTATGGCTAAAACAGAGTATATCAATGCTACATGTCACACCCTGACCTAGTGTATTGATTATTTTATTCATTTAAATTATTTTTTGTCTTTCTTATGAGTTTCAGTAGCTAGCTGGGCCATTAATAAAACCAAGATTTGGATCTAAACATTGTGATGACATTTTTTAAAGAAATTAAAAGTAAATAAATTAAAAGTAAATAAATTAAAAGTAAATAAATTAAAAGTAAATAAATTAAAATTTAAAAATAATATAATATAAATGCGATTAAGGGAGAGGAAAAATAATAATACAGAAATTTCTTATAATAACAATATTAATATTAATGATAATAATAATAATAATTATTAGTACTACCATTTTTATGATTTTGGGGTTTTATAATAACTAAGGGAGGAATAGCTCCCCCATTCTCCCACACCCATCACACGACCCCCTCCCCTCATCAACCCCCCCCCCCCCCCCCCGACTGCGTGATGCTACACCCTCTTTTGGATCCCTCTTGGCCGACCAGATCAAGGTGTCTCATTCATGATTTTTTTCTAATTTGATGAGGTAAGGGTTCCTCCGTATTATTCCTACATCACATCAGCCAATTTTAGTCTTCCTGGTGCCCTACCTGCTCGGTCGAAACCCTAGACTAGGGTTTGATGAGTTTTTCATTGATTCTTCTAATATAGGGTTGTGAAAAGGATCTCTTGGGGTGTGTTGGTCCACATTTCAACAACTACCACCGAAGGTGAGGCGACTGTGGTTGGTTAGCTCTGCTGATGTCATTTTAAGGTGAAATCCTAGACCTGTTGTTGGTTGTGAAACTTTTATTTTTGAAACATTATATGTTTATAAGTGTCAAGTATTGTTTTAGTGAGTTTTGATACATTTGGATGACTCAAGGTCATATATAAAGGTATGAATATATACATATATATATATATATTTATATCCGCTAAGTGTGTGTTCCCTTAAGGTGAAGGAAATACAGGGATTGGGTTAAGGGTATACATAAATATATATAGAAGTACGTGAACTTGAGTTGATGGCTTCTTCAGTTAGAAAGTGCTTAGTGCGAAGACTTGTCTTGGTCTGCTTGAGTTAGGTTCCCCATGCCTGTCCCTTTAATTTGAATTCCATAATTTCTTAAATGTTTTAATTTTTTTATATTTATGTAGTATTTTTATAAGATACACAATATGGTTATGATTATTAGAAATGGTTCTATATTTGTTCTACATAATTTATCTAAGTTTCCATTGTGTACTTTTCTTATTGGAATATGATCCCAGCCTTGTTTGGATAATTTAATACATTTCTAATTATCAATTGGTTTTAAATGTCAAATCATTAAAATTAGCTTCCAAAATTGTTTTGAGAGTGTGATAAGTATTTCCAAAGCTATTTTGTGTGGGTATAATAGTTATTCATTTTGACTTAAATGAATATGTGTTAGTGTGTCATTTTAAAAAGGGATAATTTCATGTTTTGGTTAATTTGAAAAAATGCATGGGTTTTGGTATGAATTTGAGGTTAATTGGTATTTTTCCTTTCTTAAAAGGATTGATCCTTTTTAAGAATTTTTTCAACATAGTTTTTAAAAGTGTGGTTCCTTGTTTGTTTAAAGGGTATTTTAAAAGTTTTCGGAATGTTTTGGGTGATTATGCTTGTAAAAAATAAAAGTGTTCTAAGTTAAGTAAGGAGGTATTTTTGGAACTTTGATATTGGTTTGTGAAAGTGGAAAACCCCATATTGATGTAAGGAACTGACCCTAGTTTCCTAGAGCTAGTGCCTTATATTATTAAATTTTCATTTAAAATAGGAATATACATCCCAAATAACCAATTAGTTTAACAGATTTGGAAATAAGATACATAAATAATTTCAACATTACAACTTTCGATGAAATAAAACACATAAGTTTTAATGGGAACATCCAAAACAATAATTTTATCCATGTAGGCCATTCATAATTTCTTCATGTCTAGTGAAAATGAAATAAAAGAAAGGGGTGACCTCAAACACTCAATAAGGGTAAGAAATATTGTGTACATATCATAAACATAAACATTATTCATGATGAGTAACTAAAAACACATGCATTTAAAAATAAAATTGACCTCATTTTGGTAGGAATAAGAGTTGAATAAATAATTCCATAATAAAAAAAATCATTGGTATTCTACTAGTTTAATAACTACATGAACTATCAATAATATTTTCATAATGAGGGAATTCATAATACAGGACTTCATAATTATAACATCAAGGCCTCGTTCCAAGACCATAAATACCCATTTTTTCAAGGCCTCGTGCCAAGACCATAGTCTGTCTCATGAGACCTACTAATGCACCGAGGGACTATAGAGGTCCCCAAACAACACTTACTATGTCAAATTCATTCCTTACATAAACGAGGATAATAACAAAAAACATATAAATTCATATTGAAACTTATATATGAAATGTAAATTCTTTCCCCAAACATTAAGCATAAATACTAATCATTCAAAGTAAATTGGTGAATGGTTTTAAGATTGCACATCCATAATCAAACTAATAATAAAACAATAAAATAAATATGGTATATAATGTAATAAAATATTATTCCCAATAATATATAATAATCAAAAATACTGTTGAAATAGATGAATATACTCTTATAAAATCATCGAGTAATTCTTGAGATAAATACTTTTTTTACTTTTAAAAGAAGAGTTATTTTGGAAAAATAATTGTATAAAACCATATGTGAAGTAAGATAAAAGTTTAATTATTAAATTACTCATTTTATAAAGATAATGGTTTCCAAAAATAGATTATAGAGTTCCCTTGAAAAATAGGTACGAATTTGAGAAATTCCCTTGAATCGGGCCTGTATTTCAGGAATAATTTTTGAAAGATTCTTTTAAAACATATAACTCTATTTAAATGAAAGTAGAAATATTGATTGTAAACATATATAGGAAATTATCACAAAATATATGATGAATATATATGATTAAATAAGAATTTAATTGAGTTAAGTAGGGAATAATAGTAACCTCAATGAAAATAGAGGCTGGTATAGAAAACCCTTACCTTAAGTACGAAGGTGTTCCTCACCTGATCATAATAATCTGAATAATGAAATTTAGGTTCATAAATTAATGATTATATAACCTCCTATACATGTAATATATTTATCATAACCTTATTAGGTTCACTAATGGCCTTTTGATGGGTTAAGATATCTAATTTTATTGGCTGAGCACGTTTTCTTCCTTCGTTTTCATGATCAGTTTACTTGTATTCATGTACTGATAAACTTGTATAATGAGAATAAAAGTTGTATTTTATTAGATAACAACCAGAATATTACATGTTTATAAAATTATTCTTTTTATTGGGAGTGAAGATGAATCATTATATAAAATTTTAAGGATAATTGTTTGGGTTAATTGGTTGTTCTTGATCACAACGAACTCATTTGCTTTATAAATTAATATCATGCGTAAAAAAGGATTACAGAACCTTAAATAAGTTATAATACATATATTATAGTATGGATCAACAATAAAATTAGTTTCATGACCAAAATTAATGATGGTAATAGAAATTGAAAACCTGTTGTCCTTGAATGTGATAAATTAACACGTCTCAGATGGTGTTTTAATTTCTATTATAAAATAAGGGGAAAAGGGAGATGATGATAAATTATTCCATTATGATAACAATATTATAGTAAAGGAAAGTTAGTTTATTCATCACAACATTTGGATGAAAGGAGGCGGGGAAAATGATATGCAATAGCTCCCATGTTGCCTCTTCAATTTTATGATTTTTCCAAAGTATCTTTACAAGTCAAGTTGTCTGATTCCTCAACACTTGTTCTTTACTATCAAATATCCAGATAGGATCTTCAAAAAATGATAGGTTAGGTTCCAATTATATACATTCAAAAGTGAGGACATGCGTTGGGTCTTGAATGCACTTTCTCAATAGTGAGACTTGGAACATATTGGGTACTTTAGATAGGCTAGGAGACAGAGCAACATTTTATGAAATATCTCCAATTTTCTCTTGAATTTGAAAAGGGACTATGTACCTAGGGATTAGTTTCAATTTCTTCCAAAATATTATAATACCCTTCAATGGGGATACTTTTTAGAAAACATGATCTCCCACTTGAAACATAAAATCCTTCCTTCGATTGCCATGGTAGACTTTTTGTCTACTTTGAGATGCTTTGATATGGACGTGAATAGTCTTTACCTTCACTGTTGTTTCCTCCCAATGCTCTGGTCCCACTAGCTTCCTTTCTCCAACTTCTCCCCAACAAGGTGGTGTATTAAATATCTTTCCATACAATTCTTCATATAGTTCCATTTTAATACTAGAATGGAAACTATTATTGTAGGAAAACTCCACTAAAGGTAAATATTTATCCCACATACCTTGAAAGTCAAGTGAATATGATCTAAACATGTCCTCTAAGGTTTGGATCATCCATTCTGATTTCCTGTCTATTCGTGGGTGATAAGAAGTACTCAATCGAAGGATAGTATCCAAATATTTCTGATTAATTTTCAAGAATCTTGATGTAAATCAAGGATCGCGATCACACGCTATTGAGATATGTACTCCATAAAGTCTCACAACTTCATTTATATAGAGTTTTTCTGGGCACTCCAGTGGAAAATCATCCCTTATAGAGAGAAAATGTGAATATTTAATAAGTTGATCAACAATTGCCCATATTGCATCATTATTTCTTGGAGTTTTGGGTAATCGAGTGAAAAAATCTATGGTGATATCATCCCATTTCCTTGTAGTAATAGGTTGAGGTTGCATGACTCCTCTAAGATGTTTTTGTTTATCCATCACTTATTGATAGACTAAACATCTTGATACACAATCAAAAATTTCCCTCTTCATGTTGTCCCAAAAGAAGTGTTCCTTGAAATATCTAAACATTTTAGTGCTACCAGGGTGTATAGAAAAATTCAAGCTATGGGCATCATCCAATAAATCCTTTTTTAGCTCAGGTATAGATGGAACACATAGCCTCTTCCCAAATTTCAAAATTCCATCTTTACAAATGAATACAGCCAACTTCCCATCATTCAAAGCATTAATTTTATTTTTAATATTCTATTCCTTATACTGTGTTTCTTTAATTATTTCCAATAAATACGGTTGGGAATCTATTTGAAAAAATAGTGATTCTTCACCTTCTTTGATAATTCCCACATCCATCCACAATAGATCCACGTACAAAGGATCCTTATCATTCCTCAATTTGTTGAGAACTCCATGATCCTTCATACTCAATGAATATGCTACCTTGTTTTTGTTTCCTAGGTGTTAGTGTATGGAAGAATCATAATACATGAGTAGTTAGAGCCATATCCTTTTCCTCATGTTGAGTTCTTCCTGTGAGAAGATATATATCATACTCTTGTGATCTGTATATATCTCACATGTCCCTCCACAAGGATAAAATCTTCATATCTTTAGTGAAATTATTATAACTTCTAACTCTAGATCATGAGTGGGTAATTCTTTTCACGAACTTTTAAGTGCCTTGATGCATATAAAATAAGTCTATCATTCTATATAAGGACACAACCATGCCCTTTATTTGATGTAACACTATAGATCACAAAACCATCATTCCCCGATGATATATTTAGGATCATATCATTCACTAATATATTCTTTAATTATTCAAAATATTCCTCACATTATTTTGTCCATATGATCTTTACCCCGTTACATGTATGCTTGGTCATTAGGGTGGCTAAACGGGCTACTTTTTAAACAATACTATGATAATAACCTTCTAGACCAATAAAAATATATACCTCAGTTATGTTTGTTGGAGTATTCCATTCTTAAATAGCCATTGTCTTCATAGGATCAACAAATATTCCATCCTTAGAGACAATGTGGCCAAGAAAGGAAACCCATTAAAGCCAAAATTCACATTTTCTAAACTTCCCATATAATTCATTTCTTCTAAGAGTCTTTAGAATAGTGTGCAAGTGATTTACATTATCATCATAGATATTTGAGTATTCCAAGATATCGTCACTAAATACAACCTCAAATTCATCAAGATATTCCCTGAAAACTCTTTTAATTGCATCCATTAAAATAGAGGGTGAATTAGTCAGTCCAAAAGGCATTAATGTAAACATGTAATGCCTATACCTGGTTTGAAATATTGTCTTTGTAATGTCTTAATTTCTTACTAACAACTGATAATATCTAGATCGAAGTTCAATGTTCTAAAAATACTGGGCTCCATTAATTTGATCAAATAAATCATCAATGCAAGGTAGGGGATAATTGTACTTTATTGTTATGACATTGATCTCCCTATAGTCAGTGCACATCCTCATAGATCTATCTTTATCCTTAAAAAAGGATATGGGCTCCCCATGGAGAAACACTAGGGTGAATAAATCCTTTATCACTAAATCCCTCTATTTTTTTCTTCAATTATACTAATTCCACAGTGTCCATTCTATAAAGAGTATTTGATATTGACCATGAAGAATTAAATCAAAAAATGAACTCAATTTCCCACTCTTGAGGATTTTTAGGTAAATCCTCTAGAAACACATCAACATGTTCTTGAACAATAGATATGTACTCTATTTGAACATTATTTTCCTCACCCATACGTATTTAATTCCCTTCCTCCCAAATAATTGAATTTAGTAGAGCTATTGGGGGTATATCTAGAGTACAATCATATGGTGATGTTTCTGCCCATAAGATAAGGGATTCCACATCATCCTCAAAAATTGTAACCTCCCTCTTCGTGCAATAAATGTTTGCTTCTTGGTTCAAAATCCAACCCAAACTGAAGATTATATCAAATTAAATCATGGTTATGATAATAAATTCTATATATAAATCACTCTTATATGGAATAATGGGGGCTTCTTGACCCAAATTTGTTACCATGATACTTCCTTTAAGAGTTTTTACTGAAAAACCCCTTATTAAATAAAATTGGGAATATCTAATTTTATTGGAAAACTAGGAAGATATAGAAGAATGGGATGATCAATAATCAAATAAATCATTGGCTAAGTTCAAGGAAATGAGTAAAGTATCTGACGGAACATCGTTAGGAACTTCAACCTTCACAGTTGTGACTGCATATGATAGGCCTTTATCCCTTGGCCTTCTTTGGGGAATGTTTCCTTGACGCTTAATAAATTCATGTGAAAAATGTACCATATCCCTGTAATTGTAGCAATGAACATTAGTAGCGTCTTTCTTCCCCTAACAATTCCAAGATAGGTGTCCTTTTTCTCCACACTTGTAACAGACTCCCATTCCTTTCAGGTAATTTCCATGGTGTTTCTTCCCACAATTACTGAAGAGTGGTAGGTAAACTCTTCCATTATTCCCCATTTCCTTATTTCCTTTTCCAGAGTTTTCAGCTTCTTTCTTCCTCTATTGCTATCCTTTAAAGTCACATGAATTAGAAAATTGATTTTCCATCTTGATAGCACTTGAGACTATATCTTTGTATGATGAGAATCATTGGGAGACTAGATCCCTTCAGAGGAATGGTTTTAAACCATCAAAGAATCCATAAATATTTATTTTTGAATTATATATGTTGTTTGTAGCATGCCTTTCCAGTCTTGTAAAGTTAAACTCATACTTGGAACCATTTTCATCTTCTTTCTACCTTAGATTCAAGAATTTACTTTCTATATCAGATCTGTATTCACGAGGGAAGAATTTTTCTATGAATATTTCCTTAAAATCCCTCCATTCCATTTCTTATATTTCTTCCTCCTCCTTGGTATTTTGGATTAAATACCACCACTGATCAACATCTCCCAATAGTCAATAAAATTCCATGACAACCTTCTCTCTTTTTCTACATCCCAAAGTGATAAATATATTCTCTAGGGAACTTATCCATTTCTCTTATACAAATGGATTTGTAGTTCCATTTAATGATGAAGGATGTTTTTGCATAAAGTGACCCAATATAACTCCTCTATGTTGTGGATCAGGATGATCCATAAGGGTAAGGTTATTTTATATAACCCGATATAGTTTTCCTAATATAGTTATAAGTTTCTCAGGACCAATCATAGCTCCAGATTCAACATCAATATCTTGCTTTAGAAGGAAATCCATACATGGGATATTCTTGTTCATGCGGTTTCAATTTATTCCACTAGGCTCCATTTATAAATAATTACATACACTAGATTTGGTTATGAGTCGTAATTTATAATCTCAACTTATCAAAATACTTAACATAAACTGAAATCCTATGCATGGATAATCCCATAATCCCAGAAATGGTTTCTTTTACGAAAAAATTACATTTAAATCCTTAATAATGTCTTGTAAATAAAATAGGAATTATTCTAAGCATATCCCCTAGTATTGTTAAGCTAGGGTCATAGTAAGGCCCACTATTGTGTTCCATGATACTCTTTGTAATGCCCAAAACTCTTTTTCAGAGTTTTCACTCCTGGGTACATCTGCTCATTAACCACAACCACTTGTAATATCCAGAAAGGGATGTATTTCCTAGAAATATCCACATAATCTATTCCTTACCAAGATTTAGCATGTTATTGTATATTTATCCTCAATTATTATCTGAGATAATTGTTCCCCTATCTATGTTTTCTAAATCTAGTTTCCAAGTTCTGTACTAAACTTCTATTAATACCAATTATAAAGACCCAACCCTAGTTTCCTGGAGCCAGTGCATTATTTTCTTACATTGTCATATAAACCAGGAATATACAGCCTGAAGTATAGAGTAGTTTAGTATATTTGGAAACAAGATACATACAAAAGTTCAACATTACAACTTCAAATGAAATACATCATGTAAATGTTATTGGGAAAATCCAAAACTATAATTTTATCCCCGTAGGTCATTCATAATAAAATTCTTCATGTCTTGAGAAAATGAAGAAAAAGAAATGGGTGACCTCAAATTCTCAGTAAGGTTAAGAGATACAGTGTAATATATTATAAACATAAACATTTGGTATGATGAATAACTAAAAACCCATTCCTTTAAAAATAAATTTGAACACATTATGGAAGGAATAAGAGCTAAATAAATAATTCCATAATAAAACATAATCATGAGTATTCTACTAGTCAAATAACCAAATGAACTATCAATACTATTTTCATAATGTGGTAATGCATAATGTGGGACTTCATAACTATACCATCAAGTCCTCATTCCAAGACCATAAATATCCATTTTTTGAAGACCTCGTCCAAATACCATAGTTTGTCTCATGAAACCTACAGACACACTAAGGGGCTATAGCGGGCCCCACCCAAACCATACAAATTCAAATTCACTCCTCATATAAACATGGATAAACATAGACAACATATACATTCATATTGAAACTAATATATGAAATTTAAATAACTTTCCATGAACATTAAACATAATCACTAACCATTCAAATTAAATTGGTGAATGGTTTTAAGATAAAAAATCCATAGTAAAACTAATCATAAACCATTAAATTAAATATTTTAGATGATATAATAAAATATTAATGCCAATAATACATATGAACTAAAAATAATGTTGAAATAAATGAAGATACTCTTTTAAAATCATCGAGTAATTCTTGAGATAAATACTATTTTACTTTGAAAAGAATAGTTTTTTTGAAAAATATTTGTATAAAACCAGAAGTTAAGTAAGATATAATTTTCATAATAAAATGAGTGATTTTATGAAGATAATGGTTTCCAAAAATGGATTATATAGTGCCCTTAGAAAATGTATGAATTTGAGAAATTCCTTTGAATCCAACTTGTTTATCGGGAAGAATTTTTGAAAGATCCTTTTAAAAAATATTAATCCACATAAATAAAAGTTGGATTATGGTTGGTACACATATATATAACATTTTCATAGAATATATTATGATTATATATGAATAAATAATAATTTAATTGAGGTAAGTAGTGAATAATAGTAACCCTAATGAAAATGGAGGTTCAGGTAGAAAACCCATACATTAAGTCCGAAGGTGATCCTCACTTGATCTAAATGACCAGAATAATAAAATTTTGGTTCATAGATTAATGATTACATAACCCATTCAACATTTAATGTATTTATAATAACCTTATTAGGTTTATTCATGGACTTTTGATGGTTTAATAGATCCACTTTCATTTGTTTGGGAGTGTTTTCTTCCTTGGTTTTCATGATCGGTTTACTTATATTCATGTATGGATAAACATGTAGATTGAGAATTATTTTATAAAATAGAAGTTATATTTTATTTGTAAAAAACTCAAGATTACATGGTTATAAAATATTTCTAGTTATTGGGAGTGGAAATGAATCATTATATAAAACTTTAATGAAAATTGTTTGTGTTAATTGGCAGTTCTTAATCACAATGAACTCATTTTGATTTATAAATTAATATAATGTGTACAAAAGGATTAAATAATATTAAATAATTTATAATACATATATTATAGTCTTTTTAACCATAAAAATATTTTCATGATCAAAATTTAATATGGTAATAAAAATTGAAAACCTGTGCTCCTTGAATGTGATAAATTAACACATCACTCATGGTGTTTTCATTTCTCATATAAAAGAAGGGGAAATGAGAGATGATTAATTATTATTACTTTATCATAACAAAATTCTAGTACATTTAAGGTACTGTAGTAATTACAACATTTGGATGAATGTATGCGAGGAAAGAAAAAGAAAAGAAAGGAACTTGAAATAGAAGAAATGAAAAGTGGAATTTACCTCTTCAAGTAATCTTCCTTGAGAGCCTCTTTAGGGGAGAGTTTTTGGTCTTTTCATGAGAAAAAGGGCTGATAGGCATGGGGGAAGTGATTGGGAGGATATTAGAGTAGAATTAAGACAATTCCTAAGGCTTGAGAGGAGTGAATAGAAGAGGGAGTAAGGGGGGTTTCATAGTGGAGGAGAGGAGGGTTTTCCCATTATTTTACTCATTATTTTATTATTTTTCCAAAGAAAAAAATATTATTAATTCTTGTGAACAATAATAGTAATATATTAATGTTATTTACATCATCCATGATTCTTGTAATAGTGAAGATAACTGATAATGTATATGTACGGTAAATTGCTGTATTTTACTATTCATAAAAAATTGGAGTATTTCAGAAAAATCCAATAAATTCACCCTAACCATTTATTGACAAGAAGACACCAAAAATGAACTCCATTTTTTGAAAATAATTTTCTAAATATTAATATCTTAATATTTAAATAAAATTACAATTTATTTAAAAAATAACAATTTTAAAACTATAATTCATTTTATATCAGATTGAAAAATTAATCAAGATCTCATTGTAGTATAACCTTAAGAAAATAAAAAATAATAATTTATTTACTATTCATAAGGGTCATATTACTATTCATTTTAGTATTAATAAGGGTATGCTACAATTAAACAAAAAATAAGTTTGTCTTATCAGACACTAAATATATTACTAAAGGAAACAATGTATGTCAGTTTTTTGAAATTTAGATCACAGAGGTAGAAAATTATTTTTACTCACTAGGTTGTAATAATGTAGCAGTTTTTAGAGACTCAGTGTTTCATGCATTCAATATTAAATTTATTTTTAAAATGTTGGGGTGTTACACTTGAGGAACTATCCTTAATTTGAGAAATGTGATGTAAGTGTTATTGTGTGATTTGTGGTATGTGCCTAGTGTAAAGGCATATGAATTGTTGTGTGACATGAGAGGGGAATACAATTATGGAGGGATATCGGTGGTGGGATGTTGAATGGGTTTTCAGATAAATAATTTTATATGTTCATATATATTTTCTTGATAAAATCTCCCCACCTATTGGAATAGAGCAAATGGGTAACCCCGTGTAACTTGGTGGGCATACTAGGACTAGTACAATAGATGATTCAAAAGTGGTTTTTCCCAATTTCGTCTATCAGGATGGACACTATAACACTAACTAATCATTTTTGATGATTGGAGACCACTAGGTTATGGGAATTTCCTCTAATAGTGGATAGTTCATAAGAATGCTGATGGAAATGGTTTCTAATCCATGTTTCACTAAGGTAGAAGGATCTCGGTCCCCAACTAACAATAGATTCGTAGTGATTTTCCATGGGTATTTTGATTTTATTTTCATTTTAGTTGTTTAATACTTTATGTATCAATTATGAAAAACCATTATTTAATGTAAACTGGTTTCCTTTCATTTTGCAATGTTAATGAATACTTGGAACATATTTTGGAAATGCAGGGGAAGAGAATTGCCTTTATTGAAAATGAAAAACTTGTTTCTTGAAATTGAAAAGAATAAAAAAATATTTTATTTCATTATTTCCTATTTTCAAACATGCATGTTTTTGTTTTCTTTTTAAAGGTAATGACATAGGATGTTGTTTATCCTTAGATTTCATTATAAGCATATTGGTGATCACGCCTACTTTATCCTTTCAGTTTCAGATTCTAGTTTTGGATTTCTATTGTAGTGAGTGTGTTTTTCATATTGGGTGGTGACCCATGAGGTCACTTCAAGGTATGCTTAGCCACTCGGTTCTATCTCTTTTTATGTACTAGTATTTTTTTCAGTTTATATTTGTTTATTTATCTTTTATTTATGATCCAAACTATTCCCAACTATATTGTTTTGAATCCCAACACTAGTTTCCAGCCCGTGGTGATCAAGAACACCCTTTGAGCCAAGCAACAGACTTGCTGGGGTGACTGTTTCAAGGTGGACCAAGGTTGGTTCATGAGAAAATGGTATCAGAGTAGGTCTGATCATCAACGAATTTTATTTTCTGGAGCTCCCATAATTACATGGGAATGTCTAGGTAGAAGGAGTAGGGCTATCAGGAATAAAGGGGTAGGTGCAAGAATATAATCTTGACCTATTTCTCATTCTGAACCTCAGGTTACCAGAAGATATTCAGGTCTGATGGTGTCATTTGGTTCTTGTGAATTTTTTAGTGTTGAGAAATAAAAAGGTAGTTAGGAAGTGGCATCTGTGAGCTCACATGGCCAAGAAATCCATATAGAGCTGAGGATATTTCACTTGAATGCTCTATATGATGGGAGAGTGGTTGAAATATTACATCCAACCAAATTCTCGAGTCTCTCATAAAAACTAGTTTCCTCGTGTGTGTTGTTTGGGGTCTCTCTAGAATCTATAAATTGTTTGAAAAACTCTTATTTTCGATCTATAAAAGGTTGAATTTAAAGTGGTTTGATTTTCAAAGGGTGGAAAATTCTTTTTTAGATTTTTTTGGATGAAGTTTTAGAATATATGATTTTTTTAAATGTTTTGAGTGAGATGAGAATGGGTTTTTGTAATCAAAACATGAGGTTTTTCAAAAAATTTCCTTTCAAAAAATGGAAATTTACCATCAAAATTGTTTTGTAAATTTGTTTCAAATGAGAAGAGTTGGTTTCTTAATTAAAATGGTTATGGATAAAATATGGGTTTTTGTAAAATTGGAAGTGTTTCAAAATGAATAAAATGTTTTAGAAGTGATTTTTAAGGTTTAGATATGATTTTATTTGAATTGTTAGTGTTTTAATAAGATGGATATGTGAATTTTTAATTGGGTCATGATCTTCATGACTATTTATTTTTGAATATAAACTGGGTGAATTTTGAAAATGGAGATGTGGTTTTAATGCTTTGTTTTGAAAATTGGAAAAGTTTTTTTTTACCTTTAGTGTTTCTATGAGTGACCACAAGCATAGGTATTTGTGATAAAGTTAACAGGTGACCAGTATAGAATAAGGATATGCATGTGTGAGGATCGAGGGGATTCCATTGGTGAATTTGCAACCCAGCAATCCTATTCTATTTTCCAAAATGATTTTGAGGGAAAGATGTGGAATTTTGAAAACTAATGGTTGTGTGGTGTGTCTTTTCGTGTGGTGGTGATGTTGTTTGCTTGATTTTTGAGTTTAAAAGTCCTTGTCTGAAGGGTTTTATCTAGTTTGACTTTCAGACGGTGAATTAGTTTTGGGATAATGGTTAGTGGTTTCATTTGAGGAGTGATAGAGAAGCTGTTTCAGTGGTTCAAATCGTACGTTCGGTGCTTGTTCGTGGTACATTTTGGACAATGGTCTAGTTTGATTAGGTCCTTGGTATTTTCCCTCATTGGCTAGTGTACACCCTAATAAATTGTTAATGTCTGATTGATGTGTGGCCACAGGTGATTCACCATTGGTAGATCCTCTAATTGATCAAAATAGAAACTTTCTTCTTGAGTTTAGGGTTGATTCTAACCCTCCTTTTCTTCAAATAAAAGAATCATCTCACAGTGGGGTAGTGGAATCCAGAGGATTTGAAGGACTCTTTGGTGTCCTCGAGTCATTTTATGGAAAGAGGTTACGTTTAACATTAATAAATCTAATGGTCCCACCTGGAAACAGTAAAGGAAAATACAGTGGGAAAAGTGGAAAGCAGTCTGGGTTGTTGGTGTTGGTTGTTGGCCTAAAAAGGTCTTTGGGTCTTTCTACAGTTTCCTACTAACAAAAGGCTCACTTTAGTCCACCGATGTGAAAAATCTAGTCAAAAGAGGCCTCTATAACCATTTATAGGAGTTGTGTGCTACTTGGGACTTTATTTAAACTCATTTTCTTTATAATGCCTCTCATGTTGAGGTGCCAATGTTTGGTGATGTTTTAGAACATCGTGTTTTCCTTCAACTGAAAGGGTGGATATAATGAAATTTTCTAACAACATATATTTAAATAGGAACATGTTATATTTTAGGAATTCTAAATTTTTCCCTATTGGGATGGAAGAATGTTTCGTGTGTTGTTGTTTTGTGGTATCATTACTCTAGGTGAATGGAATGATGAATTGGAATCTTTTAATTCATTATCATGGTGAAGTTCCATGTTGAGGAAAAATAGGTGGACAGATGTATTTTGTTCACTGGTGTTGTTTGGATTGTGGAGTGGTTGCTTGTGGTACCATAAAAAGAAGTTCCATTTGGTGGGTTTTATCACCTAAATCCAATGTAGGAGAAGCTCCAACCACCGGAGCTCCAGTCGTAGGTCCTAGAGTGATGCAAGTGCGTAGTCATGAACCCCTAGGGGTGTAATGGATCTGGGTTTAACATCTATCTCCAATGTTGGAGGTGGAAACTATTTGGGGTTTTCGTGTTTCAGATCCATTTTAGTGGTTCCATTTAGTGAAAGGATAAACGAGGACCTCATCTCCACATCATGACCCGCATGGGTGGAAGGATTCCTATCTAGTTAGAAAGAAGTGTAGTTGTCTCATTCTCTCAAAACTCTATGCTTTAAACCTTTTGGATGCGACTTTTCATGTGGATATCTATGTATGGTCAGCCTTATAAGTCCGTTTTGATTTGGGTTTTGATCTGGGATCATTCGAGAATGGTAATTCCATGAGAGTGGTGAACCGTGTAGTGACTTCTAGTTGGTTTGGAGTATTTTTAATCGGGTCCCTAAAGATGAGAGATTATATGTTCTTGAAGATCCCAAGTTAACCGTACTAGTTTTGTTGTGTTGGTCTAATCCAGTCAGTTAAGCTAGTTGATCTGTATAGCGGGGAGACCCACCCTAGGTCTTACTGAAAGTCCACTAAAATTAATTGAAATATCCTATTCCTTCTGGTGGGGATTTCGTTTGGGCCTCCCCATGTTGGTCCCCTAGCCCCATCTTGCATGTTGTATTGTTCTTATGGCGAAGAGTCCATTCAAGATTCCTTTTGTCATCAATTTAATTATGTTCTTATTGGACTCCTCATGTATTAATCATGTTTTAATGATCACAAATCTCATTATGATTTACCAATCTTAATAATAATCACAAATCTCATTATTATTTACAAATCTTATTAATGATCACAAATCTCACATATCTTGTTACTCATTTGTATTTATGTTTCAAGTTATCTTATACTTTATAATGGTTAAGCTCAATCCATTTTATTCATATTACTTTTTAAGTTTGAACACAGTTATTTGTCTAAGTACAAGACACCATGAAGCTTGACATAGTAAGTCAGACACTGTGAGCAAGAAGCAGACACCGTCAACAGAAACACTAAAGCAGACACCGTGAAGCCTAAGTCTCAGACACCATGAGAAACATACCATGAAGGACACACTATGAGAAAGACACCGTGAGAAACATACCATGAAGGACACATCGTGAGCAAGACACCGTGAAAGACACACCGCGAGCAAGACATCATGAGCGACACACCATGAAAGACACACCGTGAGCAAGAAACCATGAGCGACACACCATGAAAGACATACCATGAACGACATACCGTGAAGGATACACTATTTCCATAACTACCATGACACCGTTTCTTAACCTTTTTTTCAATATTATTTAAATATTTCTAACGATCATATTTGATGTTTTTAATGCAATTAATGATATTTAATGATACTTGTTGGTCTGTCAGGAAACCGTACCTCGTACCTATGAAAATAAAATCATTACTATTTCCGGAGATCATGGAATATAAGGAAGATTGAGCTATAGTAGAGAAGCACGTGCCAGAAGACCATACATATGCGAGCAAGAAACGCGAAGTGCACTATACTGAATAGAAGAGAAAACCTGAGCAGAACTGAAGAACATTGCAAGATCTTCAAAGAACTCTCATGGATGAAATCAAACTCAACTAAAGAACACATGAATAATCAATAGAACATCTTCACTCATGAAAGAAACTAAGGTGAACCATGATACTCTGTTTTTCTACAAAAAAATTAAAGGACTCAAAAGCATTTCTGCTGAATTCAACGAGTCTAGAGCTACACTGCCAATCACTAGGTCTTTTCTAAACACATTCATACTTACTCTTAGTGATTCTTTGGTCTACTATCCAGCAGTGTGTGTACCCTATTTATTTTACACACACACACTGTATCCTATTCTGAACTGGAGGATTTGTAAATCCTCACTCACATCTATTTTATCTCTTGTGTTTCCCACTGTGGATAGTGGTAGAGGTCGAGTGAGACCTAGAAAACCTATGTGATGTTGTATTTATTTTCCCACGAATAAATGTGGTAGAGGTCTGAGTACCTGGACAGTTTTTGAACTGTTGTTAACCCCAATCCAGGGTGTGGATCACATTTATATATAAATTTGAGAGGACTAAGTCTCGGCTTGAGACTGAACCTCTTGGTTATATCTACTATGCATTTTAGTTTAAATTTAATGTATACAATATATAATTTATATTCCGCTGCTGTTACTTTGAAATAGTTAACTATGTTAAAGTTACTTTGATAGTTAATCTAGAAAGTGTTCGTATGTTTTGTAAAGTATTAGGTTAGTTTCAAAAGTTAATTAATCTTCAAGATTAGATTAACTGAGAACTAATCAACCTTTGAGAACCTAACTGACCCTTTACTTTAATAAAAATTCACTATAAATTATCTTGTGATTTAATTTCGGGGATTTTAATAGAAATATTTTTAACAGAAATTTTTATTGGAACTCAATTCACCCCCCTCTTGAGTGTCCACTCTGACCGATAGTTCTTATTGTCGACTTGGAAATAGGTGTTGAATTGGTATCGAAGTGAACCCAATTATTTTTTTGAATTAAAATCAACGGGGTATTTATCATGTTTTTTTATGGTTTACCATTTTCGGCTAGCAGTGTAAGTCTCATTTAGTGATGTCTGGGGTGTTTGACTTAAGAGGTTAGATTGTGTGTTGTTAGAAGCACTTTTTTATTTGATTAATCAATTGGACGTGTTTTCACTTTTGGGGGTGGGTGGAACACTACAAGGAATCCATTATAGGTCTTCTGAGTTCAATTTGTAATTATTTATATTTATTGTTAGTGTTCTTGAATCCTATCACTTGTTGATCATCGACAATATCCTTGAGATGGGAATGGGTATCAGTTCATGTTTTCTAAACAATCGTGGGATGGATTTTTAGGGGTGGAAAGCGATATGGTGGGGAGAAGTTTCACACCCATACCTAGTGTATTGATTATTTTAATCATTTTTATTATTTTTGGTCTTTATTTTGAGTTTCGATAGCTGTTCAAGTCATTATTAAAAACTATTTTGGGATATGAACATTGTGATATACCTTTTTAATGAAATTGAAATTAATTAATTTAAAATTTAAAAAGAAAATAAGATAAACGAGATTAAGGGGAAGAAAATAATAATAATAATAAATTAATGTATAATTACAATAATAATAATACTGATGATGATGATGATTACTATTATTATTACCCTTTTTTGTTTTATGTTATGTTTTTAGATAACCTATGAGAGACACATCATGACCCCTCCCCTGGTTGACCCCCTGCATCGTGTTGCTACACACCCCCTTTTGCCTCCCTCTCCACCTATTGGATCAAGGTGCTTCCATCTTGATTCTTCTCTGATTCTATGAGGCAAGTCTTTCTCGCTATTATTCCTACTTCTTATTGGCCAATTTCAGTCATCCTGGTGCCCTGCCCGCTTGGCCAAAACCCTAGCCTATGGTTTGATGCACTTTTATTTGATTATTCTGATCTAGGGTTGTGAAAGGGTCTCTCGGGGTGTGTTAGTTTGCATTTTGTCGACTACCACCGAAGGCGGCGCCATTGCGGTCAATTTTCTCCACCACCATCATTTTGTGGTATGATCATAAACTGGGTGTTGGTTTCACACCTCTTATTTTAGAACCTTGATATGTTTATGGGTTCCAAGCTTTGTTGTAGTGAGATTCGGTACCTTTGGATGACTCACAAGAATATATGAAGGTATGTATATATATAAATATGTATATCCTACAAGTACATATTACCTCATGGCGTGGGGAATATGGGCATTATATTAAGGGTATACATTAATATACATGGAATTATGTGTGCACAAGTCGATTAAATCATGAGTTAGAAAGTGCTGAATTCCAATAATTGGATCGATATTCTTGAGGTTGGTTCCCTATGGAAAACCATTTAATTTGAATTCTATAATTTCATTATTATTTTAAAAATATTCTTTTTATTTATGTAGTATATCTATAAGAAAAGGAATCTGGTTGTGATTGTTTGAAAGGGTCCTACATTTGTAAATCATAATTTATCTAAGTTTCCAACATGTGATTTTTTTGTTGGTATATCATCTCATCCTTGTTTGGATAACGCAATACATTTCTAATGGTCAATCAGTTTTAAATGTTAAATATTTAAAAGTGTCTTTCTAATTTTTCTTTGAGAGTGTGATAAATATTTCCAAAGATATTTGGTGTGTGTGTAATAGTTGTGAAAGTTTACATGAATGAATATGGTTTAGTGTGTGATTTTAAAAAGGGGGAATTTCATGTATTGGTTAGTTTGAAAAAAATGGATGGTTTATTTTATGAATTTGAGGTTAATTGGTAATTTTTCCTTTCTTAAATGGTTTGATTTGTGTTAAGAATTCTTTCATGCTAGTTTTTAAATGTTTTGTGCCTTGGTTGTTTAATTGGTATTTGAAAACGTTTTGGAATGTGTTGTTTGATTATGCCTTTATAAAATAAATGTATTCCTTGTAAAGTAATGAGGCCTGTTTGGAACTTTCATAATGGTTTTTGAAAGTGGAAAACCCCTATTGACTCATTCCCTATAATTTTAGAAATGTGATGCAAGTGTTATCATGTGATTTTTGATGTGTTCCTAGTGTAAAGTCTTGCTCATTTTCATATGATGTAAAAAGGGGAATGCGCTTATAGAGGGAGATAAGTGGTGGGATGTTGAATGGGTTTTGGGTAAAGAAAGTGATATGTTCATATATGTATTCTTGATAAAAGAACACCACTATTTGGAATAGATCACACGGGTAACCTAGGGTTCTATAGTGGGAAGACAAGGACTAATACACAATATGATTCAGAAGTGGTTCATCCTAGTTTCTTCTAGAAGGATTGATGCTGCAACACTAACTAAACACTTTTGATGATTGAATAAAACTAGGTTATGGAGGTGTCCCCGACTAATAGTTCATTCATGGGAATGCTAATTGTTATGAATTATAATACATGTTTCACTGCAGTATGAGGATCCTAGGTCCCCAACTAACACTAGCTGCTTAGGGATTTCCCATGGTTCTTGTGATGTGATTTTAATTTCAGTTTTTTTATACTTGATGTCTCATTTGGGAAATACCTTATTTTAATCAAAATTGGTTTCCATTCATTTTAGAATGTTAATTTATGCTTGGAACTTATTTTTAAATTGTAGTAGAAGAAAAATAATTTTCATGAAAATGAAAAACTTTTTA
This sequence comes from Viscum album, assembly GCA_963277665.1. NCBI lineage: Eukaryota > Viridiplantae > Streptophyta > Magnoliopsida > Santalales > Viscaceae > Viscum > Viscum album. The sequence continues at coordinate 169,499,301 of OY728148.1, forward strand.
CCTGAATTTAAAAAGAATGAAAAAATATTACTTTATTATGTCATATTTTCAAACTAGTATTTTTTTGGGTTTCTTTTTAAGGGTAAGGGAATGGGGAATTATTTATCCTTGTATTTCCTACTAAGAATCTTAGTTCTCATGCCTACGTTATTCTATTAGTTTCAGGGTCTTGTTCTATATCTCTCTTATAGTGAGTGTGTTTCTGTATTGGGTGGTGACCCAAGAGGTCAATTGAAGGTATGTTCTTCCACTCGATTATATATCCTTTTCCACTGCTAGTGTTTATTTTTCTTAGTTTATATTTGTTTATATATATTTTATTTATGGCCCAAACCATTCCTAACAATCTTGTTTTGAAGTTCGACACTAGTTTCAAGCCTGTGGGGATCTGGAATCCCCTTCGATCCATGCCACGAAACGGCTCAAGTGACCGGTTTAGGGTCAACCCAAGTTGGTTCATGAAACAAAAAAGGCATACACTCAGCTGTCATGGATGATACAACAACTGACTGATATTGGTGATTAGGTGAAACAACCAATTCCGATTCAATATAAAAAAAGAGTGTAATTTATCCTACAAAGAATCCAATAAAATACTCTTGTACCAAACATATTGATACTAGATATCACTTCATCAAATAAAAAGGTAACAAATGTGTGTTTATCATGGAGAATGTTGGTTTAGATGGACATGTGGATGACATCCTGATCTATCCCTTGGTATCACTAATGTTTGAGAAACATCGGTTGAACCTCAGTGTTCATCCACCACCCATTTCATGTGGAGGTTGTAGTTTCCCCCTCTCCCCGATTATTGTAATTTTATTATTTGTCTATGGATGTTATGTAGGTATGTGGGGGATAAATGACCAAATAGAGTTTGTTTTTAGAAAAAATATTCAGCATACCAGTTATTTGTTATTTTGAATAAGGGGAGACAATTGGAATGTGGAATTTAATTATTTATATCTAGGTTTACATGAATGGGTTAAAATATTGGTTGGTCTTGATTGATCTATTGGTATATGGGAGTGATTTTTAGGATTGGTTTGTGGTCTATGGATGTATGAAATTATCTTTTGACACTATTTTATTTCTATTATAATATTTTTCTCATGTTGGCTTAGAGTGATAGATAATTTCTTTCACAACCATCAGGTTTTTGATCAAGTTTCATGCTTTATTGAATTTATTTATAGATTTACAACAAACCCAAAGTTGTTGATTGTTGGCACCAAGGATTTTAACAACTATAAATTGAGTGTGTTGTGTGTTTTTTGTCAACCCACTCCAGGTGTGATTAGGTATTTTTAAAGGAAATAGATATTACAATGATTATGAATTCATTATTGAAGGTGGAATCATTTCACAATGATTTCTAAATTTTTGAACTCAGAATCAGGAATAGAATAAGTCTTTGTGAAAGGTTGATTTATAGGACTAAGTATTCATAAATATGGTAAAGGTATGAGTTTTATGAAGATCAGGTTTTGTGATGGTTGGGGTACATAAAGGATGGGTTTTCACAAAGGTGTAGAGTATCATGAATCTGCGATGGAAAGATTGTGGTCTCACGACTACGGGAAGCTTTACGAATGTGGGATGGAGTGATGTTAAATATATGTGACTATGAAAAGGTTTTAAAACTCAAAAAATATAAATAGAACATTGTGATTAATGTAAATTCATGACTAGTCTAGAAAGGGTATGTGAAATGGATGATGGGATCTTGAGATCCTCATGAAAGGCAATGTCTATAAATAGGTGAAAACCCATCATTTTAAAAAATGAATAGAATATGTGAAAAGGGTGAATTGGTATGATTTTTCAACAGTCAACCTAATTAGGAAATCTCAATGAATTAAAAATACATTGATTGATTGAGAATCTTCAATGTAATGGATATGAACTGATTGATGATAAGGAATATCAAAAAAAAGTGTTTTGTAAAGACTGGGATTTTCATTAAAACTATGAGTTTTTTGAATTCTGGGAGCTTTATGAAGGCTCATATATTTGTGAAGGATGATTTTTTATGAATATTAGAAGCTTCATAATATTTTGTGGTTTTGAGAACAATGAAATTTATTTGAAATAAAAAAATTGGTTTCATGAAGGTTGGGAGCTTTGGGAATAGATGTGTTGGACATATTGTTTAAGTGAGTAGTGCATTCAAGATCATAAACTTGGGACTATATTTCAAGTAGAGTTTAGTTCTTATTATTGAAAAAATATTAAATTCCCAATCTGCTTATTACACTTTAAGGTTGTTGAACTGATAAGGACTTCACCCAAGATATTGAGTTAGGGGGAGTCGCTGAAAGTGTTCCAATGGAGGCCATATGCTATCCTTAAAATTATCCTAAATTTAGTGTGCCTCTCACAAAGAGACTATGTATGATCATTTATTCTCTAAAATAAATAGTGAATCATAGTGGATATAGGTATTAATGAAATAATATTGGATTTTTCTCATTGAACTAGCCCTTAATGGTGAACCAAGTAAAATAGGTGTGTTGTCTCTCTACATGTGAATGCTAAATAACTAAACCATTCCATCATAAAGGTTTTACATGTTCCTATGAATGAGGTAAGAATATAAGTCACTTTATAAGAAATAGTTGACATACTTATTCACCCCAATACACTGTGGGTGTTCTCAGGTCCGATAGATTTATGATGAAAATTTATAGAGGAAAAATAAAGATGATCTATAATTAAATCTCATTGAAGGTTCATGAAGTTGATCATAGGGATAAAAGAGGATATATTTAAAGAAACATTAATAGTATAATATCATTCTTGGTTTTTAGAAGGTCAGGATGATTTCTCTTGGAGGGGAAGTTAAAATTATATGAAAACGAGTGTAGTGATTTCTCTATTTCTATTAGGGTAGTATACCCAGAGGGTTAGTGGGACAACTCTAAATTGTAAGAAACAAGTATCACTATTAGTGGTTATGTTATATAAGTACTTAACTATTGTATGTTCCTTGGATTAGACCAGTTTTAGTGATCTAGATAAAAAATTTTGTGTACCTATTTAATTTAATTATCACTTTATATCTATTGTGATGGAGAGATATGATCCTACTTATAGTGGAACAATATTGTTAGTGATGAATGTTTAAATAAATCAACATACCTTAATTAATCCCCAGGGTATTTACCATTCATTGGACCAACATCATGGTATGTAGACCATTTCCAATTTATGTTATGTTTCATCCTCCCTTATCATAAGGCATTCAACCAAATTTTCCATCATTTCCCTACGTATGTATCTAATATGCAAAGATACCAATTATATGAAGTATGTGTGTAGTGAAATTTGTAATGGTAGGATACACAGTGATGCACAAACCATCTATCTGTGACCCAACCACAAATTCTATTATTATCTCATATTTTATACCTTATCTTGGTGTTTGAACTCTATTCACATCGAGTTTCCCATCCATGCCCATATTATTGTACAAATTTATTTTTAATGTCCCTTATGTATGATACATAACTATATAGAGAATATTTCAAACTAATTTTTTCTTGATTCTTATTATCATAAGATACAAAGTGATATCATTATCTACTTTCATGGAACTTTCAAAAAATTCCATTCTCCTCAAATCTCCCTCCAATTGTGTGTTCACCATATTCAACTGGAGTCATTCTATATTTTACTGTATATTTGGACAATATACATTTTCCTCATTCAACTATGTATATCATTACTCCTTTTATTATAATATATATATGAAATTTTGACAACTTTCCCCAAACTTAACAAAAAATCCTTATCAACATATACTCTCATATATCATTTCCTAAAAAATATCTTGAGCAGTTCTGAACTGGAGTGTTCTAATTACCTTAAAAATATTCTCAATCAGTATGACAAACTTGTAACCTTTATTATTTAAATCACTATAAATTTTCCATGGATACTCTTAATTAGTGTATTTAATCCTAAAATAACCCCAAGCTATGTAATAGTAAATTTGATATGTATCTACCCAACCTATAACCAGTTCAAGACATGTTTTCATCCTAAAGGAGATGTTCCTACAACCCTATAATTCATCAATATAATTATACTAGATTAAATCATTTAGATTTTATTAGTGATCATCCTCATTATGTTTTTTATTAGTAAGATACAATGACCCTCTATAACAACCTAATATTTTGTTATTTTTTTCAAATGAATACAATCTTTTTGATATTTCTCATTTTACACAAAACTTAATATAGATTTTATTATATAAGAAACACAATGTTTGGATTGCATTATAAAAAACAACAAGATAATATTGAAAAAAAACATCAGCTTAGATTGTGGTAAATTGAACACTATTCTTGGCTTGTGTTACACACAATATCGAGTTCTTTCAATTGCTTGTGTTACAAACATGACCGAGTTTTTCTGAACAATGTTATATCATTAAAATTATATTATATAATATAAATTTAGATATATCCTAGACAATAAATTAGTGGTTATGAATATATTTTACTAACTTATTAAAATACAAGGTTTAAAAATATGAATTTATTTGTTACTAATTAATTAGAAATGAAAATATATACAAATTGTTTATGAAGGAAATAGTTTTATTTTTATGCTCTCAAAGATGTTTTGTATTAAAAAATTAAATTAAGATATTAATTAAATATATATTATATATTCAATAAAATATTTTTGATATTAATACAATAGAATTTATAGGCATAATATAATAGCGAACCCAATCTTATGCATAAAAACCTATATTTTTAAAAGGGTAATTTTATCTCATTTTAATAGAGAACCCATTTTAAATATATTTTTTTGAAAATTTTATAATTTTTATATGATATAATGAAATTTTTATTTTAAAGAGGAGTATTTAAATTTAATTTGGTTTAATTTTTGTTATTTTTCTTATAAGATTCATTTTTCGATGAATAGTGAAAATACTAAATTTTAATTGAATGTTGATTTTTCAATGAAATAATTTATAATGTTTAATTATATTTTTGATTGGTATTAAAGTTTAATAATATAATATTTTTATCCTTTAACATAATTTAGGTCATTGGAATCAATTTTACATTTAATTTAGATATAAAAACATTTTAATATTTTGCATATTTTAACTTCAATATACCATTTTCACCCCGTTAATGGGATTAATTTTATATTAATTTCTTCCAATTATGTGATTTGAATATAAATAAATGGATTCCATATTTGGGATAAAAATTTCCAAATTATGTAAATAGGCTTCTTTTATTGTTTGAACATTATGAATAGTAACTTTAGTAATATTTTGTATTACCATGGTTAGGGGTAAATCAGGTAATTAAATGTAAAACTAGTATTATAACTAATATAAAATTATCCTAACAGTTTCCCAAATTTCATTATATGAATATTTTTCAACCAAAATATTTATTTGGATGATTGTATGTCCACTTGGAACCACATGGAAGACATTAACACTTTTATAGTATTACATTCCAAGGAAGGACAATTTTTTCTCACTATTGTGTTTGACAAGAGAAATATTTTTACTATTGTGTTTTGTAAGAGATTTGTTTAGCTATAAATAGAATTAATAAATATAAACCATTTTTATAAAACATGGTAATTTATTTAAAATATTTATAGAATAAATCATTAAATTAAATAGTGACACAATGATGATGCAGTAATTGATTAATTACTGGGAGAATAAAATAAATTATATTAAAAATATTAATATAAATATATATTCATATAATGTTATCCACAAATTTTATGGATGAATTTGACTTGTTTTTGATATGTTAAATCAGTTAGTTCAAATATATAATAATTTCATGATATTTATGAAACTTTAAGTAATGAAAAGTGTAAAATTGACATTAATGATATTTTAAAATAAATTATATTTTAATAAATGATATAAAATTTATAGAAATCTATGATTTGGAAAATAATTTGGATAAGTAAAAAAATTAATTAAATGAATAATTAATGGTTATTTTATCATTTTATCGTAACTATATTAACCCATACGCAGTAAAAACACATGTTGTCATGGTAAGAGTTAAAAGGATTAATTAAGGGTTACATAAAAATTATACGGGTAATAACATGACCTAAACATGTATAAAAATTATTTTTTGAGATAATTTAGATAAATAACCATTATATATTCTATATAACCAACTTTTTATACATTATTATTTAAAAATAATATATATTAACTTAATATTTTAGGAGATTCTAAGAGTGCATCTCACCTATTTTATAAAATCGAACATATACTTATATTTTATTCAAACCAAAAAAGTCCATTGACTAGGTCTAAATCTTCCAAGTTTTCTTCCAAATTCCTTCCCATAATCCAAGAATCTTTACATTGATCATAATGCCAAAAAATTATTCCTTTTGTGAAAATCAAAAGGAGATGCCCAAAGCGGAGGTAATGTTCGTCAATGAATGATTTTATTTTATTTCATCCTTGAATTCCCTAAATTATTTTTATTTCATGATTATATAATAACATAAGAATAGTAAATATTTTGGGATATTTTTATATTAAGGGTTATACCTACACTCATGTACACTTCCATCTAATGGGTAATGAACTTACTATTATTGTGTTTAACGAACTAATTCCTCACGAAATGATGTTGTTCGTTTTCCATTTAAAACCACTTATAGTTGGTGATTATGATGGAAAATATATTTTTATATGATATACATGACATTTAATATATAATTATACCTATTTAATGATAATACCATGTCAATATTTTTACCATCTATTTTTTTGGGAAAATGATAATGTCGCTTGTGCATACGTATAGACTATCATCTCCACGTCATGATGTGATTCATTATTCACCTATATTTCATAGATGGTAATAATGATTTTTTAATATATATGACATATATTAAATAAAAATTATTGTTTAATAATAGTGTATCATATACATTCCTTTCTTTTAACCCAATGATAAAATTGAAACAACGTTGATGCGTACATACGGCCTTCCATCTCCATGAACGGTGTAACCCATTTCATATATCTTTAATTTATATATTATTATAAATGTTTATATAATGAATATATATGATGTATTTTACATTATTTAAATAATAAAACCATGATTTATGTTTTAGTATCAAGAATTATATGTCAAAACACATACGATAAACAAAGCGGTAGTTACCCGAAATGTTACATTAACATGGAAATTGTTAATAAACATGCAATAAAAAGTATTAATGAAATAATATAAGGTATTAAATATAGTAATTTGGTTCCTTAGATTTTTGGAAATAAATTTATATTTATTATAAATGTGGTTTTAACATGTGTGAAATAAATCAATAATTATGGTAAGATAATTACATCTCACATTTTATTTCTGTGAGATACATGCCATATTCACCACTCGCTTATTTTTTGTGGTGTATTTAGAGACCAATGACATGTTATATAGTTAATCTATTTTATTTAATTATATTAAAATATATAATTTATGTTATTATTTTATGGTATTCAAGAATCTAAAATTACTCATGTAACAAGGAATTTATGAATCACTTTTATTTCAAAGGGACATATACCTTATACACAACTTCATTCTTATACATTGAGAATATATTGAACATTAATGTTTATTAAGAATATTATCTAGAATATTATATTATTTAAATATCCACATAATTATTTTTATTTCAAGGTGAATAAGATTCGACTGATTTTAATGTGATGAGTATTTATCTCACAATCTCATCAATATTTGGGATTATTTTGTTTTAAATCTATATTGGGGAATATTTATCTCCCACTTACTTGTTTTCTAAAATAATTCCAAAAAAATTTATCCATTATCCTATGAATATTTAAAGTTATTTTTATCCATGATTTAATTTTTACTATACGGTTTGAAAGGAATATTTTTGTTTCATTTTCCAAACGAGGTACTTTTTAACTTTTTCGGAAAAAGTACATGATGAATGTTTAGTTAACTTATATAGAATTAATTTATTTTTACGATTACATGATGAATTAATTACATGAAGTTTATCGTAAAAGCTTATAATCTTATTTTTAGGGAAAATTATTTCTTATAAAATTACATGACCTTTTAAGAAAAGAAAACATTTCTAAAATATGGTTATTTATTCAATAATTCGTTACAAGTCATATCTCAAATGTTACTTCCGATTTAATGGGGATATTTTTCAAGGATGATAAGTCTATTATTACAATCATTGTTAACGTTTTCTATGGAATGATATTTTTGAAACCCATTTCTTTCCATGGGTTATTTCATGGTTTAATTATGTTTATAAAAACAATATATTTTCACGGGTTCTGATATGATGAATCATTTATGTATTTATGGTACACAAATATATGGTTTTAACTATGAGATATGTGGGAACTGTATCTCCCTATAATTTATTAGGTAATGATAAATGTTTTATGAGCTCAAAGGGTATATGGGAGGGAATCCCAATCCCAAAACAAGAGGGTATACGAGAGGAAATCAGAAACCCAAAACACGAGGGTGCATGAGATAACATCCCATGATCTGAGTAGGTACAAGGTTAGTTAGCCAAATATTAACATGTTACAAAGGTATTGGGTTTCATCTGGGATATTGGGATTTCCTATTCTTATGTGTATTCCGTAATTCAATGACTTATTACTATGTTATGCCTTCATAGTTTATGATCATTATTTCTTTATGATTAATGTATTATGAAATGGATATCCTTATGTTGTAATTTATATATAATAACTTTTATATGTAGGGTATGATCTTCTAATGATCATGATCCTATTCTCATACCCTTACACTCATGATATTCTTATGCATTTTCTTTATTTACACTTACTAAAAATTTAAGCTCACCTTTTTCTTATATTTCCCTTCCATAAGTTATGAAGGATGGTTTTTAGGTATAATTACTAAATGGGAAGATCATTATGGAAAAAATTTAGGATATTTCATTAACTTAGAATGTTTATGTTCCATGTTTCTAAAGGCTCTAAACTGATACTGTCTCAAAGAATCTCTTTTTGTAATGATTAAAGTATTCTAAAAAAGTGATTCAATGTCTATGTAAATCACGCTTGGGTCACTATAGTTTTGTATTAGAGAAAATTATTAGTCATCCTTTAGAAAATATGATGATAAAACTTTAGTGAAATCCCTATAGATTTTTCTAAGGATATGTTTAGGGATGACTCTAAGGACAAGTCTATGGATGAGGGAAAGTATAGAAAATGTCCTAGAATTTTGGTAAAGTATATATGGAGTTGTTTCATAGCTTTAAATCCGTTTCTAGATACTACAAGTTTATATAGATCTAGAAGAGATGTACCTAGGGGTAATAACTCTGAAAATGTGTGTCGGGTCAGACTTGAGCATAACCTGGTACATGAAAATGGGTCTTGCTGCACACCTGGTTTGACACTCCTACAGGATATGCATTGTAAGATCACAAAATCTTTATGATTAATCATAAAGTATTTAAATAGAATTTTTCTATGAATAAACTATGAAAAACTTATGGTGTCATATATTAAATAAGGTTTCATAATGTATATGTCATATAAGTATTTTTTTAGTATTATGTGTTTTCTCACAATGATATTTTTTTATTACTCTATGATTTTGGTTTTAGTAAATGTTTGGAACCTAGAGGAACTTCTTTAATATTGATTGCAATAGAAAATGAAGTGATTGTATTCCTGAGAAACTGAATACTATGGGACCTAGAATAAAAAACGATTTTTTTTATAATCACCCAAATTTCTGAAGCTATGAACCATGTTAGACACCCAAATGAGAAAAGAAGGGAACACGATTCTATTGAGTCATCCTTGAAGAAACATACTCCTTCATTTAGCATGTCTTATGATCGTCAAATTTCATAATTTTTGATTAATATGACTAAAAATATAATTTCCATTATCCAATGATCAGAACATGAGAAAGTCATTCTGGTTGTTTTTTGGTTAGAAGGTGAAGTAGATCAGGGGTGGAATCTAATCAATAATATGAGGTTGAAAGATGAAATTGACTCTATGGATTGGGAAGAGTTCAGGAACTTATTTTTCAATAAGTACAATCCTCATATTCTTTGTAAAAATATTTAAAAGTCATTTCTATTGCTTAAGAAGAAGGATGATTAATATATTTGTTCCTATAAATCATATTATTCAAGGATTTTTTGGCAATATTTTCTACTATCAGTCAACTTGAAAGAAAAAATGATTAATTTTTTGGTGGCCTGAAACCTATTCTTTGAATGGCCTTGGCTATAAGAGACTTTAGATGCTACGAAATAGTTTTTATGTGTTCTATAAATGTGGAAATGGAGGTTGGAGTTGTGTATCATTCTCATGGTTTTGACAAGAAATTAATATTGAATTCAAAGGAAAATCTAACAACAATGGAGAAAAGAAAAAGGGCATTCCATATGCAAAATTTTTGGGAAGAATCGAGAAGGTAATTTTATTGAGGTGAGTTATAAATTTTTTAAGAGGGAAGGGAAGGTCATTGATTAGATGAATGTCAAAGTGATGTGAAGAAGTTATCTAATGATGTAAATAATTGTAAATCCCCACATAATTGACCTCCCCATGCATCAATGTTTCAAATTCTTGGAGTTTAGACATTATGATATAAAGTGACCCAGTCCAAAGACTTATTTGAATGGTAAGCCACCAAAAAAATTGTATGAAAAGGGAAAATAAAAAGCTTATGTAATCTTAATGTATGAAGTGAACCAAGATAATTAATAATTAATTATCCTCCCCACATTAGTAGGGAATTTATGTTTTATTTTGTATGAAGAATCCCCATGAAAATGTTTTTGTTCATCCATTAGTGAGATTTAATTTGATTATATTCCCATACAAGGATTATGGAATAATAAAATCACATTTGATATTATTTCAGTACAATGATGAATGTAAGATTACAAAGAAAATGTTTTTGGTATAATATAAGAGTTTATTTATGTAATAAAGGGTGAGTTATATTTTATAAGGGCTATATGGTTAGCAATTTATTAAAATTTTAGATTAAAAATAAAATGAAGTTATTGAGATTATAGTATTATATCTCCATATGTGGATTTATGAATATTGAATATCATCTTCAAACCTTTTATTGTGAATGAGAGATATGGAATGAATGATAATTCTATCTATAGATCTCACAATGTATTAATTCTTAAATAATGAAAAATTGACACCCATTTCTTAGAATAAGAGATGAAGTAGAAGTTGATCAAGGCACAAAAAGGATGATATTGTGGGGAAATGATGTAAGTATATCTTCTAATAGAAATTATTCAACCCTAGGGAAAGGATATTGAATCCAAAAATATTATCCCAGAAACTTCTTTTATTATGAGTCAAATGGTCCTTTAGATCACCACAGATTTATAGCTTTTTGATTGTTGACATTCTCCAAACCATGTTTTTTATCACTCTCTACTAGAACATGACAGTTATATTTCTCTTCCATGTTTATGTTTTTTACTTTCCACTTATGTTCTTATATGTGGAAACCAATTTATGTGTTACTCTGGATAACAGTTAATTTTTCAACTTTTCTTTTCAAAAATGAAGTTTTATTATTCATTTTTATGATCTGGTTTTCTATTAAAGAAACATTAAAGTGTGAATACTATAATAACCAAAATGAATCTTGAAGAAGAAATTAATTTTAATTTGTGAAGAATGTAACACCCTAATATTTTGGGAATTCATTTTCAAATTAATTTAATCTTTTCAATATTTTTCATTCCATTAAATATTGATCATTTATTTTATTATATGAAAAAAACTATGTTTTTGTTGTATGTATACGAAAAAAAAGATAATATTCTACTACAAGAAACACCAGATTAGCTTGCAGTATACACAACACTATAATTGTCTTATGTCACATACAATGTCAAGTTCCATTGATAGCTTGTGTTACATGCAAGATCGAGTTTTACTAAAAAATTGAATATTATTAATATATTATTATTTAATATACAGTATGATTTAACTTAACTATTAAATTAGTAGTTATGAATAGTATTAACTAATTTATTAAAATATAAGTGTTATAATATTAATTTATTGGTTACCAGTTAATTATAAATTAAAATATATACCAATTAATTATAATGGAAATAGTTTTTTACGCTCCCAAAGTCCTATTATCTTAATAAATTAAATTTATTATAATCAGTGAATGATATTAATGAAACATATATGTTATATGTTTAATAATATATTTTTAATATTTATCCAATATACATTAATGTCATAACATTACATCTAACCTAGTATTATGCATAAAAACCTATATTTTTCAAAATGGTAATTTTATCACATTTTACTGGGGAACCCATTTTAAATCAAACATTTGAAACTTTTAAAAATTTTATATAGTAAAAAAAGCTTTATTTAATTACATTTATGAAAATTTTCTTTGGTTTAGTTTTTGATATGTTTCTCATAAGATTCATTTTTTGATGAATATTGAAAAATCATAAATTTTAATTATAAACAAATTTTTCATCGTAACAATTTATAGTATTTAATTGAATTTTTGCTTAGTTTTATAGTATAATTAGATAAAACATTTATCAGTTAACATAATTTGGTTTATTGGAATAAATTTTACATAGAATCTATATATAAAAACATTTCAATCTTTTCATATTTTAACTTTAATAGCCCTTTTTCGTATCCCGTCAATGGGATTATTTTTAAATTAATTTATGAAAAATATGTGTTTTGAATATAAAAATATGGATTCTATTTTTGTAATAAAAAATCAAAATTATGTTATTAGTTCAATTTTATTTTTTGACATTATGAATATTAAATTTAGTAATATTTTTTATTAACATAGTTAAGGGTAAATTGGGTAATTAAAGGTAAACATAAAATTATAACTAATATAAAACTAACCCATCACTTGTAGTAATTTCATTAGATTAGTATCTGATGACCTAAATATTCATTGGGATGATTTTTTGTCCACTTAGATCCACTTGTATGACTTTAATAATTCTCTAGAATTATATTTAATGGAAATAAAATTTTGTTAGATGCAAATTATTAACAAGAGAAATATTTTTAATATGGTGTTATATAATTGATATGTTTTTTCCATATATTGTATTTTGAAATATATAATATTTTTAAACATCATGGTAATTTATATTTAATTTTTAGTAAATAAATAATTAAATTAAATAGTGACACAATGATCATGCAATAAGTGTTTAATTAATGGGAGAATCAAATGAATTGTTTTAAAAAAAATAAAAAAAAATAAAAAATGATATAATTACATCCATGAATTTTATAGATGAATTTTAAATTTTAGTGATATGTTAAATTTGTTTTACCAAATATATATTGCAGTCATGATATTGTTAAAAATTCAAGTAATGAATAGTGTCATAATTGTCATTATCAATATTTTAATGAAAATAATATTTTATTAAATGATATAAAATTTTAAAAAATATAATATATTGAATACTAGCTGGGATGAGTCCTAAAATATCACAAATCACTCAATTATGGTTTGTTTTTGAATTTACAGTAAATACTTTAACCCATAAGTAGTAAAATACATGTTTTCACTATAAGAGTTAAAGAGATTAATTAAGGGTTAAATCCAAGAGATAAGGGTAATAACATAACATAAACGTGTCTAAAAATTATTGTTTGATAGGATTTAGATCTATCCTCATATTATATTTTATGTAACTCACTTTAGATTCATTTTTAATTTAAAATTAATTTATATTAATTAAATATTTTCTTGGAGATTCCAAGAGTGCCCGTCCCCTTTCTTATAAAATGACACATCTCTTTCTCTTCTTTGTACACCTAAAATTCCATTTAGATCAGACAAAATCAGAACAAATATCCTTAAAAATTTATTACTTTATTCCTATATTCATTAATTTGGTCATAAATCAAACCAATATAGTCCTTTTGTGCAAATAAATAGGAGATACCCAAAGAAGAGGTAACTTTCGTTAGTGAACATTTCTATTTTATTTCTTTCTTGAACCCATTAAATTATTTTTATTTCAAGTTTATATAATAAAATAATTGTCATCAATATAATAGTATGTTTTTATATTACATTTTTTATATACATATACACACTTCCATCTAATATGTAACAAACATATCGTTCTTGCATACGAAAAACTACCACCTCATAAAATGATGTTGGTCGTTTTTTCCTTTACCACCTCCTATTGTTGGGAATTATGATGGAAAATATATTTGTATATGATATATATAATATTTAAGATATAATTATACTTATGTAATGATATTATCTTGCATACCTCTTCACCATCTAATATTTTGGGTAATTTATAACGCTGCTCGTGCATATGTAAGACATATCATCTCCATGACGCAATGTGACTCATTATTCACCTATATTTTGTGGATGTAAATAAGGATTAATTATTATGAATTTAAATGTTAAAATGAAATAAAAATGATTTTTTATGATAGTATATCATATAATTTCTTTTCTTTTATCCCGACAAGAGAATGCAAACAACATCCATGCGTACATACGACCTATCGTATCCATGAATTGTGTATTTCATTTCTAATATCTACCTTTTATATGTTATTATTAATTTGTATATAAAGAATATTTATTATATATAAGTTATTTTTTTATATTATTCAAATAAAGAAATGATTATTTATGTAATATGGTCAAGAATGACAAGTCAAAACACATACGATAGACAAAGCGGTTGTTACTATAAATGTTACTTTAACCTGGGAATTGTTAATATAAAGGTAATAAAAAGTCATAAGTAAATCATATAATGTATTAAATATATGAATATGGTTATTTTTTGAGGTATGATAAACTTATATTTATTATAAAGGATGTTTTAACATGTGTGAATGAAATCAAAACATAAGGTAATGGAATTTCATGTAACTTTTTATTTCCATGAGATACATGCCATATTCACCACTTGATTATTTTGTGTTGTGTATACACTAACATATTACATGTTAAGTCATTAATTTACTTTATTTAATGATATTAAAAGATATATGTTATTTTATTCTTTTATGGGATTCATGAATCTAAATTTACTCAAGTAGTAATGGATTTATGTCTCATTTTTATTTATATGGGACACATATCTTATACAATACTTATTTCTTCCACATGAAGTATATAATGCCCATGTATGTATTTTATGAGACTAATCTAGAATGTTATAGTATTTCATATCCAGATAAATTTATTTGTTTCATGGGTTATACGATTCTACTGATTTTAAAGTGATAAGTATTTATTTTCAAGACTCATTAATATTTGGGGATGTTTACTGTAAATCTCCATTGGGGAATATTTATCTTCCACTTGAATTATTTATAAAAATATTTTTTAAAATATTTTTACCATTCTAATATGAATATGTAATGTTATTTTTACCCATGTTTTACTATTACTACTTGGTTTGAAGGGAATATTTTTTTCCATTTTCTTGAATGATATACATTTTGGATTTTTTTGGAAAATATATGAGAAGATTGTTTTTTAAACTTATGTGTAATGAATTTATTTTTATGATTTGATGATGTCTTGATTCCTTTATGTTTTCCTTATGAGTTGATATGGTTATTTTCAAATAAAATTTTTTCTTTTAAAATTTTGTGACATTTTAAGAAAAAATTATTTCAAAAAAGGATATTTTCCTCAAGAATTATTCACAATACATATATAAAATATTACTTATTATTTAAGGGGGATATTTTTCTAGGATGATATCAAAAATATTCCTATGGATGTTTTATGTTTATTATGGAATGATATTTGTGAAACTGATTTCTTGCCAAGGGTTATGTTTTTATTGAATGATTTTTATGAAACACATTTTTTATGGGTTTTGAAATGATAAATCATTTATGTTCCCATAGAAAACAAATATATGGTTTTCATTATGTGATGGGTGGGACTTATATCTCCCTCCAATGCACTGGGTAATGATAAATATTTATGAGATCAAAGGGCACATTGGAGGGAATGCCAATCCCAAAATAAGAGGGTACATAGGAGGGAATCCCATGTTTGAAACAATAGGGTATATGGGAGGGCATCCCAATCCCATAGTAGGTACAAGAGTGGTTAGACCAAGCCTAAAATGTTACAGAGGTCCTGAAAGGTAGTGTTTAAATAGGGTTTTTTATATGCTTATGTGTATTCCACAATTTTTTGACTTATTCAAATTTTATGATCTTATGTATTATGCTCTTGATTTCCTTATGATTAATGTCTTATGAACTAGAAATAATTATGCCATGATTCATGTTTATGATCTTTGATATATAGGGTATGATCTTATGATGATCATGATTGTGTTATCATACCCTTATTTTCATGATATTCTAATGTATTTTGATTATTTACCCTTACTGAGAAATTGAGATCACCCATTTCCTATGTTTCCCCTTCTCAAGTTATTAAGGAAGGTTTTTAAGTAGAATTACTAAGCGGTAAGATCATTTATTTGGAAAAATTGATAATATTTCACCTCGATAAAGGATTTTTGTTCCATGTTTCCAAAGGAACTAAACTAATACAATCCTTGGGCATCTTCTTTTTTAATGTAATAATTATTCTAAAAAATTTATGTGATGTCTATATACGTTAAGATTGGGTAACTATACCACCATTTAAAATTATTACAATGATTTTCGTATCCAATCCATTTTCATTTCAATTTTGACTAATTCATATTACTGAAGTTATTATTTATATCATCTTCATCTCTGGTTTAAAAGGAGTTATAATACAATTTCTAAAAAACCCCTTATTTAGGTTTTCTCACCTCCCCACTATTTCAACATCTATTACTTTAGACTATGTGAACCTATAACCATGTTATTATATAATTATGTTGATACCTCAATTAATGTTAACTTTTCTTCACACTCCTTTAAAAATAAATTTCATTATCATTTGGTCGAGGCTGTATGGATTTAATCCTTATCTTTATGTTGGTTGAATCTATTTGACCTTAAACATCGGTACCCTCATTTACACATATTAAATGACCATAAACTACCAAAAAAGGTATAAAATATTAATCATGTTGAAAAGAAGCAATTTTTTTCTTTAGAAAAATATGAGTATATACTTTCTAGGTTTTCACCTTACAAAACCTAAAAAAAAATCTAGAAAATTTGAAAGAGAAAATGGGAAAAATATTTTGAGGTTAAAACATACAAAGGATTTCCTTAGGACAATCCATCTTTCTATCGACCTAGGATTTCCCTCTCATAGATTATGAAAAATTAAGTGATAAAGAGAAATGTCAACAAAGATTGTGGGGACCACTATATTTCCCTACAAAATATATGATATGATTTTTAGAGATACAAATATTGGAAAAGTTATTCCACTTTATGTTCTCACCCATATTAGTTCAGTTAACTTTTGTAGAATGTAGTAAGATGTAATATAATGGTTTGTAAAACCTCTTGGTAATTGTTTCTACCATGAAAAACCAAATTCATGATTTTAAATTTTACTTTGTCATGTTTGAAGGAGAAAACATTAGCTTATGATGATTGTAAATGCATAATTTTTCCATCCCAAATATATGAACATGTGAGTAAAACATTAAAATGAAGTGAAATTTAAATATTTTATCCTATAAGACCATCTCAAATAATGGAGATGGTACAAATACATTGTATATCCATCATGCCTATATCCATATAAGAAAATATTCCTTAAGGATGATTGATTGATTCATACTCTTCATAGTTTGAATAAAGTATTTTTATATTACCATTTATAAAATACATATTCATTTAATATTCTTGAAAATTCAATATTTTAATATGTTTATGTTTCGATGACATAATCATGATATATTATTAGAGTAATAGAAAATTTATGAAATATATGGTACCCTTGAGATAAAACAATTTATCAATAAATTATAAAAAATGGATCTTGGATCATCTTCCTAATTTTAATCCAAATTGAGGGTAGAAAATAATTAAATAAGTCCCTATAATATGATTTTATATCAAATTTATAAGTAGGATCATTATGTTTTCAGATCTATCATCAGACCAAAGAAGTTTGGATGGTTTTTCACCATCTCTATCCTCATATGATATTTGTTTTTTATCACTATAGCAGTATCCACTCACACTTTTTCTACGTTTTTTAGGTTAGGTGCACACCCTAATCCAAATTGATTCCCAAGTTATAATTACAATTTAATCTAATCCTATTAATTTAAATAAAATCCAATACCAATATGGGTGGATTTACTAGCACTCAAATTTTATTAAAGGTGGAATTATACATTGACTAATGATGCACCTGAATGGATTTATTTACTCTAATGGGGATAATAATATATATTAATTTTCAAAATAAATTTAATAAAATTAATAGTAACGAAATATATTTAGTATGAAGTTAGTTTGATGCCAAACCCATGATATTTTGTAGCAATTTTCCTGAAAAATAAATAAAAGGAGTACACTTTAGAACATAAGTAGAAGTCTAAAATCTATGAGCGAGAACATTCAAATCCTTTTAATTCATGAATAATGTTTTAGTTAGATGTAGTGATAATTTATTTAGCCCTTTTGTTTTCTGAGTTGAGACTAGGTAAATATTTAGCCTTGGTTTTTACACTCTAACTCAAAAATTAACATTTCTCATGATCATATACTTGGGTTGATTAGGTGGAAAAGTTCATCGATATGTGATTAAACATAATCAGCCTAAACATTGCAATGCTTATGCATTAATCTAGGTGATTTGTCATGAAATTAAAAGGAATTATTAAATTTATATGTCAATGGTCACGAGATAAAAAAGGATATGATATTTTAATTCAAATATGATTGCACAACAGGACATAAATTGTTGGTCGGAGTGGATACTCAAGAGGGGGGTGAATTTAGTTCCAATTAAAATTTCTATTAAAAATAATTTCTATTAAAATCCCCAATTTATAAAACCAGTTAAACTGTAGTGAATTTTTAAAACTGTAAAGGTTCAATTAGATTCTCAAAAGACTGATTAGGTCGCAGTTAATCTAATCAGAAGATTAAATTATCTTTTGAAACTAACCTATTGATTTACAATAGTTACAAACACTTACTAGATTAACTATCAAAGTAACTTTTAAATAGTTTGTATTTCAAAGTAATAGTAGCAGAATATAAAAGATATGTATAGTATACTTTAAACTTAAACTAAAAATCACAGCAGATATAAACAAGAGGTTCAGTCTCAAGCCGAGAATTAGTCTTCTTAAACAATTTTTATAAAAGTGATCCAAACTTTGGATCAGGGTTAACAACAGTACAATACTCTCCAGGCCACGCAGGGACCTCTAACACAGTTCTTCATGGGAATCAAAAATAAAGACCAGGCTACACAAGGACCTCTTCCATAGTTGTCGTGGGTAAACAGGAGTAAGGAGTTTTGGTGTGAGGATTGTGATATCCTCCAGTTCAACACATGAGTCAGTGTGTGTGTAAGATAAACAGAGTACACACACTGCTCAAAAAATTAAATAATGAATCACTTAGAGAGTGTATATGAAAGTATAGAAAGCTCTAGTGATTGGAAGTGCAACTCTGGACTCCTTGGATTCAGCAGAAATGCCTCTGAGTCCTTCTCTGGTTTTTTGTGAAAAAACAGAGTGTCTTAGTTCAGCTTGTGTTCTTCACAAGTGATAATGTTCTCTTGATTTCAGTTCCTCTAGTAGTGTCATATTTCATGCATGTGAGTTCTTGAAAGATCTTGAAATCTCTTCCTCGTGCTCAGGATTGTTCTTGTGTTCAGTACAGTGATTGTGAGGATTGTTTGTAGCTTCGTGTATGTTCTAGTATGTGTATATGTGTGTATAACCTCTAGTTGCAGCTCAATCCTCCTTATATTCATCGAGCTCCGACAATAGAAATTATTACCTTTTCATAGGTATGAGGTAAGATTTCCTGAAATGCCAACAACTATCATTAAATATCATTAATTGCATTAAACACATCAAATATGACCTTTAGCCTTATTTAAATAATATTGAAAAAAGGTTAAGAAACGGTGTCACAGTAGTTATGAAAACGATGTGTCCTTCATGGTGCGTTCTTCACAGAATGACCTTCACGGTATGTGGCTCACGATGTGTCCTTCACGGTATGACCTTCAAAGTATGACCTTCACTGTGTCTCCATGTCATGGTGTGTCCTTCACTGTGTCTGAGTCACGGTGTCTAACTCACGGTTTCTGGCTTCTGGTGCCTTGGTTATAATTTCTGGATTCACGTTGCCTTGATGAATGTGTCTTGCTACCTATGTCTTAGCACTTAGGCAATCAGAGTGTCTGACTTACGGTGTCACAGTGTCTCATTGGTCATGGTGTCTGAGACTTAGACTTCACGGTGTCTGCTTCACTGTGACTGTGTCTTGCACACAGTCAGTCTTACTGTGTCAAGCTTCATGGTGTCTTTATACTTAGACAAATATCTGTATTCATACTTAGACAGTAATATACAAAAGATGATTGGAACTTAACCAGTATAAAGTATAAGAGATAACTTGAAACAAAAATACAAAGGATTGATAAGATAAGTGATATTTGTGATTAGTAACAAGATTTGTAACTAGTAAAGGGATTTGTAAATAATAAGAAGATTTTTTAACAGTAATGAGATTTGTCATCATTAAAACATGATTAATACATGAGGATTCCAACAATCTCCCCCCTTTTGATGATCACAAATCATGTACAGATAATGTAAAAAAATGGAATTGAACTTTAGAGAAAATAACATATAGAATAACACATATATAGAATAACATATAACTTTTTCTTCCCCATTTAACTTCTCCTGTTTATTCTCCCCCTTTTGGGATTATCAAAAAGTGAAAAGAAGAGAGTGAAACAATGCATATTTCATTAAAAACGTTCAGAAGACATTATACAGTAGAAATACAAAAATCAAAGACATCCCCATCAAAAAGGAAGTAGTCACTGGACTTCTTCATGGATTCTCCGTCTCTTTTCCTTTATCAATTGCCAATGTCGAATAAGGCATAGAGTTGGTAGACAAAGAAGGTAAAGGCAGGCCTTTAAAAATAGATGGAGCCAAATAAGGAGTAGTAGAAGATCTAGTCTGTGGTTGGTCAAGAATGATTGGTCTGATCTGAGAAAGGGCTTGGTTGACTGACATAGCAGTTGAGGCTAGGGATGATAGACCTGGTCGAAGAGGGTCCGCAGCTAGTGAAACTATATCTATACTCTATACATGAATATATGGCTTTAGAAGATTTATGAAATCAGTAATGATTTCTCCACCATATTTCATAGCCTTTTCAAAATCGTCCTTATTCTCCATGAATTTGTACAACAATATGGCGAACTCAGTAAGCTTATGAACTTGAGCTTTGAAATCCTGAGTCACTGGAGGGATTTTCAGATTCTCCACAAGATAATTAAATTGATTTGTCATATCATATTTGGAGTAAATCTGATTGAGATACAAATCTATCTTCTTGGTGGTCTCCTATTGAGCATCATTGGCAATCTTAGAATAAATCTGAACAAGATCAAGTGCTCTATCATTATTCTTAACTACTTCTGACAAAGGAGACAGATCCAAGCCACTGAAGGCATTCTGAAATTCTTCCTTGATTATGGATCTAAGTAGTGAATCATCCAAAGAAGGAGAAGAGGTTTGACCAGAGGGAGAAGAAGCCATGATAGCTATGGTTAGAGCTTTGAGCTACTTCAAAACCTTTTGAAGACATCCAATGTATTCATTTCTAAGCTTATTCAAATTCTCTACAAGATCTCTCATGCGTTGTAGCATCTTTGTGTGTCTTTCTCCAATATTCTCATCAGACGACAATAAGTAGGTATGAATCTGAGATACAATCTATCTAGAGATGTTGGAAACAGAAGGTTCAGGAGAACTAGCAACAGGTGTAGGAGCTGAAACAGGAGCAAGCTTTGATCTTGAAGAAAACTCTTGCTGGAGGTTTTCAACCATACCTTTCAAATTTGCAACATCAACACTAAGCAACTTATTTTCAACTCCGACTTCTTGTATTTCACGGATCATCCTGGGTTGAATTTGTAGAATAATATTTTCCAAAATAATCAAGGCATCTTCCTGACTTAGTTGAGTCACAGGACGAGGTTGAGAGGTCAAGAGCTTCTCCACTCCAGCTACGATAGTCTATCCAAAGTCTTTCAATTCATCCTTAGTTAAAAAGGATTGATGTTCAGGAAAATGTGCAGGAAGTGGTACAGGTTCTAGTGCAGGTTTAGATGTAGGTTTAGGTTCAGGGAGAGTGACTGAATTCAAATGAAACAGAGAATACATGTCAATTATAGTTGCAGTCACTTGCTATGATTCACTCACATCATTGAATCTTGGGAACTCAAACAGAGTGTACATAGAATATGTGACAGTTGGTTGAGAGGTTTCAACAGATCTAGCTTCATCAATCTCAAGGTTTTGAGATCCCTACCCCTCACCATGTGCTTCCAATTCCGAAACTATAGGCTCAACATCATGATCAAGATCCACAAGATCAACTCTATTCTCCTTAGCCATTTCTTGCCTTGCCAACTGAAAGACAATTTCCATCCTCTCCTCAGCAGATGGTATGTACTTAGGAACCGACTGTTCCACAGGTTGTGCTTCCATATATGCTTCCTTTTCTGTAGGGATGTTTTCTATCACAGGCTCAGGGACAATAAAATATCTTGCAGCCTCAGACTGAATTTCTAGGTTAGCATCAACAATTGGAGCAGGAGGTTCTTCTTCTAAAATAACAATATAAGGGTCAAAAACCCTTTCCTTTTCAACAACAACTTCTTCTCTAAGAAGTATTTCAACCTCTTCTCTAAGAGGTACTTCAAGAACATCAGCAGGGACAACAGTCCTTTCTTTCTCAATAGGAGTTGCTTCCTTTTGAGGTACTTCAACTGCGTATTCCTCTTCTTCTTCAGCATCTTAGTATTCAACCACTTCATCTAGTTCCAAACCAGGATCAGTAATATTCTTTGGCCTTGTTGGATACTCAACAAGATTATATTTCTTATACAGCTGATCATTATCCTCAACCCATTGCTTCTTCCAAGGGTTCCAATTGATTTTCATCCTTTTTATGGTAGGTTTTGACAAACAAAAATCAAAATCCATTATTACTTCCTCATTAGGTCCAACTACTCCTTTGGAAACTTGCATGGTTGAGATCATCCTTGAGTAAAACAAAGATGTGGATTTGGAAGTGACCTTAATCAGTTCACACATATGGTGAATGGCATATTTGCACAGATTTATCTTATGGCCATTTTTCATTAGATGAATCAGGAACACATCCTGATACTTCATCACAGAAAAGTCACCCTTCCTTGGGCTAATAAAATTATGAACAAATTTGAACAGCAGTCTTGACTCTCCATCCAGCTCAGCTTCTATATCCCTTCACTTGGTTCCATTTCCACTTAGGATTTCCAAGGCATTATATAGGTCAAAGATGTCGGTTGAAGGAGGAGGGTCTCTCTGGTATTCATCACAAATCCCTTCATGAGGAATCCTTAGGCAAGCAACCCATATCCTCGAAGTGAATGAACATTTTTGACCATTGATCCAGCCTGTCACCATAAAACTTTCTCCAGCATCAAAGAAAAACTTTACATATTGGTAAAACTGAGACACCAAACTTAGGTAAATATTCTTGTCCTTTCGAGAGAACCATTCGATCCATACTTGTTCTCTTAATACTTTCAAGACTAATGACTTGCTACTCAACAACCACTCAGGGTAGATATATTTTTCAGGAACTATAGTACGACTTACAAGGTTTGGATTTAGAGGTCCTTCGGGTGCTATCCTCGGTGTTATCTTCTTCTTCTTATAGTTACGCTTCTCTAGAGTAAATGAAGACATACGCTTCATCCTGGGCATCCACTTAAGGTTCAGGTGAGAGAGAAGGAGAAAAGGTTTTCAAGGTAAAGAGTGTTGGAGAGAGTGAGCAATAGAGAGCTCGGGTGAGGAATCGAGTGAAAACCCTTTTGTTTTATCATTTGGGAATGTCAAAAGTCCTAAAAACAAAAATGTGGGAAAGTAAATTGCAGTGAAATAAAAATTACCGCGATATAGATTAAAATAAATTAATAAGTAATCTTCATGGTGAGACCATGAGTAGGTGTTACGGTGCGATGAAAAGTAGTCATCACGATGAGACAGTTGGTGGTAGTCACGGTGACATAGTGACTATTCTGTGCAGTCACGGTGAGACAGTGAGTGAACTGTTCTGTCACGGTGAGATAGTTAAGTGACAGACCGTGAACACAAGGTGTTAACTGTGAGACCGTAAGCATGAAACAGTAACTGAGAAACAGTGAGCATGAAACCATAAAGTAAAATATAGAATAATATTAAACAGTAAGACCAGTAAGATATCTATTTATGATTAATCATACCAAGATCATGTATGATGTAGTCTAATCTCTTAGATTTTAATGGTTTAGTGAATATATCAGCAAGTTGATATTCAGTACCAATGAATTCTAAAGTGATATCACCTTTTTGATAATGATCCCTCAAAAAGTGATGTCTTACATCAATATGCTTTGTACTAGAATGTGAAACAAGATTCTTTGAAATGTTAATATCCCTTGTGTTGTCACAATTTATTGATGCATGTCTGAATTTATATCCATAGTCTAGTAAAGTGTGTTTTATCCACAAAATTTGTGCACAACAACTGCCAGCAGATATGTATTCAGATTCTACAGTAGATAATGCAACATAATTATGTTTCTTACTACACCATGATACTAGTGACTTACCTAAAAAGTGACATGTTCCATAGGTTCTTTTTCTATCTAACTTACAGCCAGCAAAATGAGTATCAGAATAACGAACTAATTCAAATGATTTTCCTTTAGGGTAGAACGGTCTTAAATTGGGTGTATGCTTGAGGTATTTGAAAATTCTTTTTACAATATTTAAATGTGATTCTTTAGGATTTTCTTGAAAATGAGCACACCTACAGACACTAAAAATAATATCTGGATGACTAGCAGTCAAGTATATTTGACTTCCAATCATTCTTCTATAAGTGGTTTGATAAACAAATTTACCATCTTCATCAAGATCCAACATACAGGTGGTACTCATGGGAGTGTCACTACTTTTTGTGCTATCCAATCCAAAATGTTTTAAAATATATCTAGTATATTTACTTTGAGTTAAAATAATTCCATCATTATTTTGAAAGATTTGAAATCCAAGAAAGAATTTTATCTCACCCATTAAACTCATTTCAAATTCTTTTTCCATCATTTTAGAAAAATCAGTACACAATGAAGTTTTTGAAGATCCCAAAATAATATCAACTACATAAATTTGAACAACTAAAACATCATTTGAAATAAATTTTATAAAAAGGGTAGGATCAGCTATAACTTTTTTAAAACCTTTAGAAATTAGAAAAGTACATAATCTATCATACCATGCTCTTGAAGCTTGTTTTAAACCATATAAAACTTTTGATAATTTGAAAATATGATTTGGAAAATGAGGGGTTTTAAATCCAGGTGGTTGTTCAAAAAAAACATCCTGAGGTATAAACCCATTTAAGAATGCTTTTTTAACATCCATTTGATATAGTTTGAAATTTAGATGTGCTGCATAGGCAAGTAAGATCCTAATGGCTTCCAGTCTAGCTACTGGAGCAAAAGTCTCCTCATAGTCAATTCCTTCTTCTTAACTATAGCCTTGTGCAACTAATCTAGCCTTGTTTCTAACTATGTTTCCAGATTCATCTACTTTATTTCTAAACACCCATTTTGTTCCTTTAATGAAAGTGTCCATAGATCCTTCAACAAGTTTCCAAAAATTATATCTTTAAAACTGATTGAGTTCTTCTTGCATAGAAATTACTCAAAATTTTTCATTAATAGCATCATCAATGTTTTTAGGTTCATGCTGTGACAAGAAGTCTTGATGTTCAACCTGATTTCTAAGAGAAGCTCTAGTCCGTGTCCCTCTATCCAGGTTTTCAACAACAACATCTAAAGGATGGTTCTTCAGAATCCTAGTTAATCTAGTAAAGGTTGGACTAGAAATTTCAGGTTCTTCTCTAGGTTCGGGTTCATTAGGAGTAGATTCTGAAATATTTCTAGAACTGGTTGTCTTTACAACAGGTTCATTGATTTTATCATTAAAGTTCAAAACAGATAAATCTTCTTCAATATTTTCAAGAGATGCTTTAGGTTTATGTGGATCAGTTTCATCAAATTTGATGTGAACAAATTTTTCCACACATTCGGTTCTCTTATTGAAAACTCTATAGGCTTTTCTAGAAATTGAATATCCTAAAAATATTCCTTCATCACTTGTAGAAGCAAATTTGTCTAGATTATCCTTGGTATTATGAATAAAGACTTTGCAACCAAAGAATCTAAAGTAACTAACTTTAGGTTTTCTATTATTCCATAGTTCATAAGGGGTCTTCTTAAGAATAGGTCTAATTAAGACTCTATTGATGATATAACAAGATGTATTTACAGCTTCAGCCCAAAAATAAATAGGTAAGTCATACTCATTAAGCATATTCCTTGAAATTTCATGAAGGGTTCTATTTCTTCTTTCTACTACACCATTCTGCTGAGGTGTCCTAGGTGTAGAAAAGTTATGACTATAGCCATTGTGTGAGTAGTAAGATTCAAACTCATGATTTTCAAACTCACGTCCATGATCACTTCTCAGGGTCTTAATCTTAAGTCCACTAATGTTCTCTACAGACTTTGAGTATTTAAGAAAGTGAGAACACACTTCACTTTTTTGAGATAAGAAATATACCCAAGTATATCTAGAAAAGTCACCTACTAAGACATAGACATAATGCTTCCCATTTAAGCTAGAAACTCTAGATGGTCTAAAAAAATCCATGTGAACCAATTTGAGAGGTTGAGAAGTTGAAACTTCTTTCTTTGATCTAAAAGAAACTTTATGTTGCTTTCCCTTTTGACAGGGATTACAAAATTTGTCATTTGGAAACTCTACTTTGGGTAAGTATCTAACTAAGTTCTTCCTAGTTATTTTTCTATGTAAGTGTATATTGCAGTGTCCTAATCTTCTATGCCAAAGCCATGATTCATTATGAAAAGAATTCAAACAAGTAACATTTTGTCTGGATAAATAATTTAAATCAATTGCATAAACATTTTCATTTCTCAAAGAAGAAATTACTAAAAAAATTTTACAATTAAAAACATTAAAAGAATCATTTTCATACATAACATTAAAAACATCATCACATAATTGAGAAATACTTAACAGATTATATTTAAGTCCATCAACAAACAAAACTTTAGAAATTAAAACTGAATTAGTGTTACCAATTTTTCCTTGGCCAATGATCTTTCCTTTAGAATTATCACCAATGGTGACATAACCTCCATCAATCTTGATTAAGCTCTTGAAGAATGAGTAATCCCTAGACATATGCCTTGAACATCCACTGTCCAAGTACCATGTCTTCTTATGGGAGCTCTTCAAGTAGGTTTCCTACAAAAGAGATTTAGATGGAAAATGAATTTGGTACCCAGATCTTCTTGGGTCCAGACAGGTTAGCAATCAATGATATTTGTATCCAAATTTGTCTTATGGGTCTCATATATTTTACAGAATCAAATGATTTTGAACGATAAACTCAATTTGATATATAACTATGTGAATAAAAAGTTGAAGCATATGAATTTCCAGAACATGAACTAGCAGTATTCTGTCCAGATTTAGGAATAAATCTTGTTTTAGTGAACTGTCTTTTACCAGGTTGGTAAAATATTCAAGTAGCGTACTTTGGTACCACTTCTTTCCTAGAATTTGAGTTAGAGTGTCTTTTCCATTTGTGAACGTTTCTAAGTCTTTTCGAAGTTTCTCATTAGTCATTTTCAGTTCAATATTTTCCTTTAACAGTTGAGCATTCTTTTCTTTTTCTACTTCAAGAGAAGATTTGATATTTGAGGTGAGAGCATGCTATTTCTTCAGTGACTTATATTTGTCCTCAAGTTCATTACAAGTTTCTTCAAGCATATTGAAGTATTAAAATAGTTCCTCATGAGTCATGTTTTCTTATTCAGAATCAGAATTAGTTCCAGAATAATAATCATTTAGCATAGGGGAAACAGGTACCTCAGAAGTATTGGTCATGAAACACATGTGGGAACGATTCTTTTCAGAGTCAGAAGCTTCAGACTCACTTGTGTTATCTTCTGAATCACTACAAGTAGCTTCCGTAGCTTTCTTGTACTTACTGTCCTTGTAGTCATGTTTCATCTTGAACATCAGTTTCAGACAATCAGCTTTTATGTGTCTTTTCCTTTTGTATTCATCAAAAACAACATCATCACTCTTATCAGCTTTCTTACAGTCCTTTTTCCAATGACCTTTGTTGTCATATTTTCCTTTTTAATTTGATTTTTTGAATAATTTCTTCTTCCTATAGAATTTATTAAACCTTCTGGCTATTTGAGCCATTTCAGCATCAAAGTCAAAATCTGAACTTTCACTTGTTGAGCTATCAGTAGGTATTTGAACTTTTTCCTTGTCCTTGCTCTTTGAAGTTGTAGACTTAAATGCCACCGAATTCCTTTTTGGTTCATCATATTCCTCCTTATTCACCTTGAGTTCTTCCTCATACATCATAATCTTACCAATAAGTTCTTTGACAGGCAGAGCAGCAATGTCACATGATTCTCTAATTAAAATAGAAGTGCCTCTCCATCAATCTGGCAAACATCTCAATATCCTCATGATTTTCTCCTTTGCTAGAACAGCTTCTCCAAGGGACTTCATAGTATTGAAAATATCATTGAACCTGAGATTCATGTCAGAAATAGGTTCATCAGTCTTCATTTTAAAATTATCATATTTAATTATATAAGTGTTTAATCTCATTTCCTTAACATTGGTTTTTCCTAATGAGAAACACCCAATGTATCCCATATTTCATAGGTAGTTTTGAAAGCATATATTCTGTTAAATTACTCATCTCCTAAAGCACAATACAAATCATTCATAGATTTACAATTATTATTGTAAGCTGTCTTAGTAAGTTCATCCCAATTTGGTCTTTCAATTTCTGGAATTATATATTGAGACACTATAGAAGTCCAGATATCAAAACCCATACTTTCTAAATGTATTTTCATCTTAAGTTTCCACTGGGAATAGTTGGTACCATTAAAGAAAGGAGGCATGTTGGTAGCATCACCCTCTAGTCTATTGACAATAGTTAGATTTTAGAAAAGATATTTAAAGAGATAAAATTTAGAACCGACATAAATTTAAGATCTTTAAAGATACAACTACAATCACAGTTGAAAAACAGAGTATTTCGAAAATTCATTAACAAAAACAAACATCTGATACCAAATGTTGGTCAGAGTGGATACTCAAGAGGGGGGTGAATTGAGTTCCAATTAAAATTTCTATTAAAAATAATTTATATTAAAAACCCCAATTTATAAAACAAGTTAAACTATAGTGAATTTGAAAAACTATGAAGGTTCAATTAGATTCTCAAAAGACTGATTAGGTCTCAGTTAATCTAAATAGAAGATTAAATTAGCTTTTTAAACTAACCTACTAATTTATAATAGTTACAAACACTTTCTAGATTTACTATCAAAGTAACTTCAAAATAGTTTGTATTTCAAAGTAATAGTAGCGTAATATAAAATATATATATAGTATATTTTAAACTTAAACTAAAAAGAACAGCTGATATAACCAAGAGGTTCAGTCTCAAGCCGAGACTTAGTCCTCTTAAACAATTTATATAAAAGTGATCCACACCCTGGATGGGGGTTAACAACAGTACAAGACTTTCCAGGCCAGGCATGGACCTCTACCACCATTCTTCATGGGAAATAAAAATAAATACCAGGCCACACAAGGACCTCTTCCACAGTTGTTGTGGGTAAGCAAGGGTAAGGAGTTTTGGTGTGAGGATTGTGATATCCTCCAGTTCAGCACAGGAGTCAGTGTGTGTGTAAGATAAACAGAGTACACAAAATGCTCGAAAAAGTAAATAATGAATCACTTAGAGAGTGTATATGAAAGTTTAGAAAGCTCTAGTTATTGGAAGTGCAGCTGTAGACTCCTTGGATTTAGCAGAAATGCTTCTGAGTCCTTCTCTGGTTTTGTGTAGAAAAACATAGTGTCGTGGTTCAACTTGTGTTCTTCATGAGTGAGAATGTTCTCTTTATTTCAGTTCCTACAGTAGTGTTGGATTGCATGCATGTGAGTTGTTGAAAGATCTTACAATCTCTT
Organism: Viscum album; assembly: GCA_963277665.1. Lineage (NCBI taxonomy): Eukaryota > Viridiplantae > Streptophyta > Magnoliopsida > Santalales > Viscaceae > Viscum > Viscum album. The sequence goes on from OY728148.1 coordinate 169,529,712, forward strand.
CTTCGTGCTCTAGATTGTTCTTCTATTCAGTACAGAGCTCGTGTGTATTGTCTGTAGCTTCGCATATGTTCTAGTATGTGTATCTATGTGTATATAATCTAGTTACAGCTCAATCCTCCTTATATTCCTCGAGCTCTGGCAATAAGAACGATTACCTTTTAACAGGTATGAGGTACAGTTTCCTGACATGCCCAAAACTATCATTAAATATCATTAATTGCATTAAACACATCAAATATGACCATTAGCAATATTTAAATAATATTGAAAAAAGGTTAAGAAACAGTGTCACAATAGTTATGCAAACGGTGTCTCCTTCACGGTGTGTCCTTCATGGTATGAACTTCATGTTATGTGGCTCACAGTGTGTCCTTCACGATATGACTATCACGGTATGACCATCACGGTGTCTCCGGGTCATGGTGTGTCCTTCACTGTGTCTGAGTCATAGTTTCTGACTCACGGTTTCTGGATTCCGGTGCCTTGCTCATAGTGACTGGATTCACAGTGCCTTGATGACTATGTCTTGCTAACTGTGTCTTATCATTGAGGAAATCAGAGTGTCTGACTTACGGTGTCACGGTGTCTCATTGGTCTCAGTGTCTAAGACTTAGACTTCACGGTGTCTGCTTCACTGTGACTATGTCTTGCACACCGTCTGTCTTACTGTGTCAGGCTTCATAGTGTCTTTATACTTAGAAAAATATCCGTTTTCAGACTTAGACAGTAATATACATAATATGATTGGAACTTAACCAGTATAATGTATAAGAGATAACTTGAAACATAAATACATAAGATTGATAAGATAAGTGAGATTCGTGATTAGTAACAAGATTTGTGACTAGTAAAGGGATTTGTAAATAATAAGAAGATTTGTTAACAGTAACGAGATTTGTGATCATTAAAACATGATTAATACATGAGGATTCCAACAAAAATCATTGGATAAAAAATAAATTACACTAATAAAATTCCTCATATTATCATTTCTTTAAACCTTAAAATACTTTCCCCTCATATTATTTATAAGGTTAAAGTTAAATAAAAATATTAATAATTCAACTAAAGGTTCCCGAGTGAGTACACACTCATTATTCGAGTAAAATCCTCTATAAAATCTATTATACACCAGGAAAAAACATTGTATTTATTGGTAAACACACCCTAGGTCCAACCCTTCATCTTCATAATATTAGCCATTAATTTTTCTAAGTCAAACCGAAAAATCCATAGTCATGTAAAAATTAAATACCCTTTCAAATCCACTAAATGTTCATGTGTTTTATCATTGAAAATATTATTTAATGAAAATTTAATGTTGTGAATTGTAATTCATGGAATGAATCTAACTTATATTTGAACTGTATTTATGTGGCTCAAACTATAACTTTGTAAATTAAGAATTCATATCTTTAAAACAACATACATCACCTTCTATATGGGTCATAGAAATTGACATAAATCCTTTGATATATTTAATGGTTCTTCACGCAATGAACTATGACTGGTATTGTTTCTCAATTCATGTCCAAATTAATTCTTCTTACATTGCTCCTTGACAAGAAGTGTAATGACATGAAGAATCTACAACTTCATTGTTCTTCATTTATTAATTTTCTTTTATATGTTTGTTCTATTGATTATGTAATATATATAAATAATGAAGTTGGTATTTATAAAAAATAGCCATTTTTTTAGAAAAATTTATCATTTGAAATCATCAAAAATATATATAGGAAATATGAGGATCAAATGTAACAACCCGAGATTTTATAAGATATATTATTTTTAATTTATTTCATATCTTCTGTTGTACGCTACACTAAGATTATCTTGCACTTTACGCGACACCGTATTAGCTTGCAGTATACACAACCTTATTCTTAGATTGTGTTACACACAATTTGAAGTTTGTTTTATAATATTCATTCTACGCAACATTGAGTATATATATATATATATTAAACGCATAAATGAAATATGGTTGGAATCTATTATACGAAACAATGAAGGATTCTTGCACAACACATAACCCTGACTTGTCTTGCATTACACGCAATCAGGACTTTCGTCAATAGCGTGTGTTGTACGTAATATCAGGTTTCACTAAACAATGATATATGGTTATAATATTATTATGAACTAGCCTTTATGAATAGTATTAACTACAATTTGAATTTTATAACCTTATTATTCATCTTACACATTTTATAGAACATGGTATAAGAACAAAATAAATTTTTTCGGGTAAAATAAGTATTTTTAAAAAAAATGCAGTTTTGCTGCCTTTTGATGGCGCACCCACTTTAAATCTCGTTTTTGACATGTTTATAAGTTCAATTTGACAAAAGAAAATTTTTCTTTTGAATCAGGATATTAAAATTTACATTGGATAAAGTTTTGATATTTTTCCGATAACTTTCATATTTTAATGAATAGTAAAAACACGCTATATTTTAATTAAAAACAACTTTTTTCATCATAATAACTTATGTGGTTAAATTATAATATTTAATGGTTTTAAAGTATAAATAGAATATATTTTTACCATTTAATATAATGTATGTCATTAGCCTTGATTTTACATTGAATTCGTAGGTTAAATAAATTCAATCTTTTGCAATGTTTTAAACAAAACCCCATTTTCTTTCGACAACGCGATTAATTTTAATTTAATTTATGCAACTTATGTGTATTGAATTTGGAAAAATGGATTCCATATTTTGAATCGGTGAGTCCAAATTATATTAATAGAATACTTTTTATTTTTGAGCATTATGAATAGTAACAAAGGTAAATTTTATTTACCATAGTAAAAGGTAAATTGAGTAATTAAGGGTAAATATAATATTATAAAATTATCCTAATACTTGTATTAATACAATTGGATGATTATAATTTGTCCTAAGTCATATTTGGGTCGAAATGGAATCCATTAGAACCCACTTGGAGGTGATTAAGACCTTTAGTTTATTTTATTTAAAGGAAAGTGAAATATGTCTCACTCAACTTTAATAATTAAAGTATTTTTAATATAAGTTTATACAGAATATAAATTTGGTTATAAATACTCATTTGAAATATAAAATGTTTTTATTTGCCATGTTAATTTATTTTTAATTTTTAAGAGTTATTTAATTACCTTATTATCTTATACATTAATGATGCAGAAATTATTTATTTAGTGAAAAATCAATAATATAGTTTTTATTGAAACATTAATACATATCAAAAGGCCCAAAAATCTGAACATAAATTATTATTAGTGTATATATAAACCCTAATCATCCATGGGGAGAATTGTTGACCATTTGGATCCTTATTAAGGCGATTATGACACTTATATTATTTTATTTTAAATGATTCCAAAGTTGTCGCCTTCATAATTTAATAAATATAACAATTTAAATATTGTGATTTTAAGATTATAAATTCGAGTAAAAGTATTATTGTTAAAGTTAATATATTTATATTCATCATAGGATTTTATTTTTAATTTTTATGCAATAAATAGGTATATTAAATAATTATACAAAAATGTTGTATTAATTATTTTATTAAGAGATAAACCAAATAAATGGTTTTAAAAATAATAAAATAAATATTATATGAATTATTTAATGTGTTACAATTATTTTATAGATACATATGACCTTTTATGAATCTATTAAAGCTTTTATTTCGAACATATCTTCTGTATATATTTTATTTAAATTCAAATAAATAAATAGTGTCAAAATTGACACTATTGTTATTTTATAAAAATAACATATTATAAAATTGATTAAAAATCACAAAAATATTTAAAAATTATAAATTTAAATTTATATGGTCTAAAAGTTTATAAATTATCCAATTATGGACAATTTACAATAAATAAGTAATTTTTTGTTATAATTTAAAATTTAGAATTTTATTACCACAAATAAAATTAAATTGATTAAGTAAGGATAAATCAAGTTGATAATATTTAAAATAATTTCCTAACATGTCTAAATTTTATTTTTTGATGAGATTACAAACCTATATCATCTAATATTCGAATATGAGTCATTTTTGGAGGTTTTTAAGTGGTGTTAGATTTATTATAAATTAATATTTTTAAGATTTCAAAGGTGCCCCTCTCCTCCCTTATAAAAGGGAACCTCCTCCCTCCCTTCCTCACACATATTTGAGCCTTAAATCTTAGACACCCCCTGCCAAATTATCTTCTACACTTCCCTAGAAACATCCTAGAGGTCCTTATCTTCTTCAAACACAAATTTTAGTGCCCTAAGAGGAGGTATCAAAGAGGCGCTTCAAAGAAGAGGTAATGTCCATTACCGATTCTTTCATCTTTATTTCATCTTCCACTTCTTCTTTTTTAGTTATTTCATTATGAGGTAATAACATCAGTATAAATAATATACTGATATGTTATTATAAGTATGAAACAACCATATTTCACCATCTATCCATCCAACGGAAAACGAAATCACCGCGCGTGCGTACGTACGGAATACCGTCTCCACGCCGTGGGGTAATCTATTTTCCACCACCACCTTACTTGGATGGGTATAAGGGTGAAAGTAATGAATATATATGATTATTGTAAAGTGATATTTATTCTTTAATATTATACATACACTTCAATAAAATTCCATGATCATGTGAATGATATCATCGCTCGTGCGTACGTACGGACTACCGTCTCCACGACGCGATGAGATTCATTCTCAATGATTAACCATTCATGAATGATTATAAAGTATATATAATAAGTAATCATGAAATATATGACATAATAATGATACTGTATTTATGTATATATATATATGTATGTCATCTACTTAATTCCATTCAATTCAATAAGGAAACGAAAACAACATTTATGCGTACGTACGGCCTACCGTCTCCATGAACGGTGCATTTCTTTCCAATTATCGATCCATTATATATATATTCTGAATATATATTATATATAAATCATGTTTTACATTCTGAAATTATTTAAATTGGGATATAAGTAATAATATCAAGAACGACAAGTCGAAACACATATGATAAATGAAATGATTTTACCCAAAATGCTATGGAATTTACAAAAGAACAGGTAACATAAAGTCATAAGTGAAACATATATGATATCATAGCAATGAATATGATTCCATAATAAGTCAATGACATTATTTAAATCATTATACAGGAGGTTCGGATACGTACAAATCATATCGTATCTAAGGTAAGGGATAATTTTGCAAATCTCATCTTTATCCGAGATTGCTTATTCGTAAGTATTTACTGGGGTTATTGCTATCATACTTTTACATGTTTTATAAAAGTGTATTCATGTATTTTTAAATTTATTTTTACCCATTTTTGACTTTTACTACATGGTATGTATGGATTCTTTCTTTTACGAGGTACTTTTTTGACTTTTCCGGCAAAAGTACGAGAATAATGTTTTTTTACATATACGGCATGAAAGGATTTTTACGGTTTTATGAAGCCTTATTTTCATGAATCTTCCTCCAAAATATTTCATGACTATTTTCAAAAAAATCCTTTTCTTTTAAAATTGCATGTAATTTTGTGAAAAGAAAATGATTTTAAAGAAGAAAGGACATTTTCCTCAAGAATTCATTTCAAGTGTTTTGCCAAAACTATTTTCCATCTAAGATGACATTATTTAATATGTGTATGTTTCAAGTAATATGTCTCTATGATTTAAATGGTTTCAATTTTCTTATGATGAAATGATATCAAACTTTTATGGATTATGTTATGATGGCATGATGTTTAAGAATCCCATTTTATTACATGGGTTATGCTATGATGTATGATTTATGATTTTGTGGCACACGAAAGAATGATTTCATTATGAGATGGGTGGGACCTATATCTCCCTCCAATGCATTGGGTAAAGATTTTATATCTCATGAGATAGACATGGCTGGAACGGTAAGTTAATCCGGTTCAGTGTTACAGGACTGAAACGAGGAATGAACTCGATTTAGAATGGGACTTTGTCCACTAAGATGGTCTTGGAAGCAATGCCTTGGCTACTATGGAAATCATTACATGTGCTTAATGGATGCCACAATTACATGTTTTATTCCCATGATATGTTATCATGATTTATGTTCCATTATGATCTATGCCTTATATACTTCCATGTTTTAAGTCGTTGCTCAAGATTTTGATGTTTAAACACTATGGTCATGTTTTTAAGTTCATATGTATATGGTATGTTTTATTTTGTCCATGCTTACCCTTACTGAGCATTTGAGATCACCCTTTTTTTATGTTTTATTTTCCCCTAGGATTAAAAGAAAGGTTTTAGGTAAGGAAACAAAAAGTGGAAGATCTTTACGGGAGATGTTGAAGATCTTTCACCGCGATTAGAAGATTACGTTCCAAGTTTCCAAAGACACTAAACTATTACGGTCCTTGTGTGTATGTTTTTGTTATGTATTATGTATTCCGCAAAAGTAATGTAATATATATGTATGTCAAGCTTTGGGTATCTAAAGTTGGTATCCGAGAAAAGGTTTAGTCAACCTTTGGAAACTAGGATGCATAAACGTTAGTGAGATCCCTAGAGATATTTCTTAGGTATGTCTAGGGATGTCCCTAAGGATAAGTATACGTATATGATATAGTCCTAGAACTATGATAATGATATTAGATTTTAACCTAAGATGTTAGATATTGAGGGTGCTCCCCCATTACTATGTTGTTTTTCCAAGCATTTTTTTTCCTCTCACACTATTCTTTTTGGGTTTTAGAAAATTGCTGGAAACAAGATGATTCATGATAATGGAGGATATGATGGACAATGGAATGATATTTTTCATGAGCAACCAAATGAAATGGTATTTGTAAGTCCAAACATCATTATTATGCTGAATCCACAATCTCATAATATGATCAATAAACTCAAATTTGGTAAGTTTCCTGACTCGGCTAATAAGAGAAAGATGGAGTTTCACGATGATCATAGAGGAAAGAAAGTTCAATTTCCCCTATGTAAATCATGTGGGAAGAGGCATCAAGGAGAATGTTTCAAAGGAACTGGAATATGCTTTGGGTGTGGAAAAGAAGGATACAAATCCAGTAAGTGCAAAGGAAAAGGTTCAGTTAACACCATGCACAAGGATAATGGTATTGCTATGACATCAACAATGGTTAAATGTTTTAAATGTGGAACGTACGGGCATTACACAAACCAATGACCTAAGGGAAAGTCTCATGAAGAGAATCAGTATGGTCATATGGGTAGTATTTATGTTGATGATGATGAAGAGACTACAAATGATATGTGAGATGAAAGAATTGTTGAAGCTCAGTCAATGGTTTAAGAAGGTAGTGGAATGATTATATGTTTATCAAGTTTAATGTTGTATATGTAATCTCATAGTACTATGGAATAAAGAGACATATAAGGATTGTTACACTATTGTCTTTCCTTAAGTTTTGAAAGTATATGATGAATGGTACCAGTGACCATGAAAGGTTATTCAGATATTTTTGGAAAGTAGATGATAAGCGCATAATGAAGGGATAAAGAGAAAATTAAATGTTTCATAGTATTCATGAGCTCATGACTGATATAAGGAGAAGGTCATATCATGGTTTGAGTATATATAATTTTTGTGATTTTGGAACGTGGAAAGAGTTAACTTTTGACAGCATTCATGTTTTCACTAAGGTTCAATGGGTATTCATTTTTCAAGATAATACATGATTAAGGTATTAACATGATTGCAATGTGATCAACAAGATATATGGGGGATAAATGATGGTATTCACATGGTTGGTTGAAGAAATTTCAAGAAATAGTTTTCTTTATACTATGAGATTGGACATATATATTTTGGACAAGCCTAAATATTGGAATGAATTATGTTGGACATAAGTTAGTATTGTTTAAGGCTAGATTTTTTTTCCTGATATTATTTATAATGTAGTTTTAGAAAAAGGAAAACCTGTAGGATGGTCGATAGCCCATCGTGTTGGACAAGGTTGTGGAATCGAACCCACAACCGAAGTGCGACATGCCTTCATCACCAACCACTGGCCTACAAAAAGTCCCTAGTTAGTAGAAACTAGTTTTATTTTATTAAGCGGTATGATATATGAAGTATAAGTTCATTTTTGGAACCATATACGATTAATCAAACCATAAGATAGACTTATTACTTTTTCTAACCTTTTGTTTGAAACAGATGGAATGACCCATCATTTGATCACATGATCTGCTAATGCTTCATGAATAACAAATTCAACTTCATTTCTTTAAGATATGAAGTGGAAATTCTTCAATTCACGAACAACAGTGAGATTGTACCAAAATCATGTAAGTATTTATTTTTCATCAACTTTAGGGAAATGATATTGAAAACCAAAAATGTTGTCCTAGTTCCCTTATATCCGATGAATCATATGGTACCTTAGATCATTACAAATCTATGGCTTTGTGATTTATGGATTTTTTATAGCCATGTTCTCTACCACTCTCCATCAGAACTTGATGGTTAGATTTTTCATCCATATCCATATTTTCACCTATGTTCTCTTATATGGAAACCAAATGATGAGTGAATTTTGGTAATCGTTACATTTCATACTTTAGTTTTTAAAGCCATGTTTTGGTATTCCCTTTTTACGTTGTGGGTTTCTACTAAAGAAACTTTCAAGTATTAAACCATTTATAACCCCGACGAATTTCGAGGGAGAAATTCATTTTAAGGGGGGTAGAATGTAACAACCTGAGATTTTATAAGGTATATTCTTTTTAATTTATTTTATATCTTCTGTTGTACGCTACACCAATATTATCTTGCACTTTATGCAACACCGTATTAGCTTGCAGTATACGCAACACTATTCTTATATTGTGTTACACACAATTTCAAGTTTGTTTTATAATATTCATTCTACGAAAAATTGAGTGTGTATATATATATATCAAATGCATAAATGAAATATGGTTAGATTATATTATATGAAACAATGAAGGATTCTTGCACAACACAAAACCCTGACTTGGCTTGCATTACATGCAATCGCGACTTTCCTCGATAGCGTGTGTTGTACGCAATATCAAGTTTCACTAAACAATGATATATGATTATAATATTATTATGAACTAGCCGTTATGAATAGTATTAACTACACTTTGAATTTTATAACCTTATTATTCATCTTACACATTTTATAGAACATGGTATAAGAAAAAAATAATATTTTTTTGGGTAAAATAAGTATTTTTCAAAAAAATGCAGTTTTGCCGCCTTTTGATGGCGCACCCACTTTAAATCTAGTTTTTGACATGTTTATAATTTTAATTTGACAAAATAAAATTTTTCTTTTGAATCAGGATATAAAAATTTACATTGGATAATGTTTTGATATTTTTCCGATAACTTTAATATTTTAATGAATAGTAAAAACACGCTATATTTTAATTAAAAACAACTTTTTTCATTATAATAACTTATGTGGTTAAATTATAATATTGAATGGTTTTAAAGTATAAATAGAATATATTTTTACCATTTAATATAATTTATTTCATTAGCCTTGATTTTACATTGAATTCGTAGGTTAAATAAATTCAATCTTTTGCAATGTTTTAAACAAAACCCTGTTTTCTTTCAACAACAAGATTAATATTAATTTAATTTCTGAAACTTCTGTGTATTGAATTTGGAAAAATGGATTTCATATTTGGAATCAGTGGGTCCAAATTATATTAATAGACTGCTTTTTATTTTTGGGCTTTATGAATAGTAACACCGGTAAATTTTATTTACCATAGTAAAAGGTAAATTGGGTAATTAAGGGTAAATATAATATTATAAAATTATCCTAATACTTTTCTTAATACAATTGGATGATTATAATTTGTTCTAAGTCATATTTGGGTCGAAATGGAATCCATTAGAACCCACTTGGAGGTGATTAAGACCTTTAGTTTATTTTATTTAAAGGAAAGTGAAATATGTCTCACTCAACTTTAATAATTAAAGTATTTTTAATATAAGATTATACAGAATATAAATTCGGTTATAAATACTCATTTGAAATATAAAATGTTTTTATTTTTCATTGTAATTTATTTTTAATTTTTAAGAGTTATTTAATTACCTTATTATCTTATACATTAATGATGCAGAAATTATTTATTTAGTGAAAAATCAATAATATAGTTTTTATTGAAATAGTAATACATATCAAAAGGCCCAAAAATCTGCACAAAACTTATTATTAGTGTATATATAAACCCTAATCATCCACTGGCCGAATTTTTGACCATTTGGATGCTTATTAAGGCGATTATGACATTTATATTATTTTATTTTAAATGATGCCAAAGTTGTCACCTTCATAATTTAATAAATATAAAAATTTAATTATTGTGATTTTAAGATGATAAATTCAAGAACAAGTATTATTGTGAAAGTTAATATATTTATATTCATTATAGGATTTTATTTTTAATTTTCATGCAAAGAATAAGTATATTAAATAATTATACAAAAATGTTGTATTAATTATTTTATTAAGAGATAAACCAAATAAATGGTTTTAGAAATAATAAAATAGATATTATATGAATTATTTAATCTGTTACAATAATTTTCTAGATACATATGACCTTTTATTAATCTATTAAAGCTTTTATTTCGAACATATCTTCTGAATATATTTTATTTAAATTCAAATAAATGAATAGTGTCAAAATTGACACTATTGTTATTTTATAAAAATAACATATTATAAAATTGTTTAAAAATCACAAAAATATTTAAAAATTATAAATTTTAATTTATATGGTCTAAAATTTTATAAAGTATCCAATTATGGACAATTCAAAACAAATAAGTAATTTTTTTTATAATTTAAAATTTAGAATTTTATTACCACAAATAAAATTAAATTGATTAAGTAAGGATAAATCAAGTTGATAATGTTTAAAATAATTTCCTAACTTGTCTAAATTTTATTGGTTGATGAGATTACAATAATATATCATCTAATATTCGAATATGAGTCATTTTTGGAGGTTTTTAAGTGGGGTTAGATTTATTATAAATTAACATTTTTAAGATTTCCAAAGGTGCCCCTCTCCTCCCATATAAAAGGGCACCTCCTCCCTCCCTTACTCACACCAATTTGAGCCTTCAAGAATGGCCACCCCATGAAAAATTATCTTCTAAATTTCCATAGAAACATTCTAGAGGTCCTGGTCTTCTTCGAAGACCAATTTTAGTGCCTTAATAAGAGGTCTCAAAGAGGCGCTTCAAAGAAGAGGTAATGTCCATTACCGATTCTTTCATCTTTATTTCTTCTTCCACTTCTTATTTTTTATTTATTTCATTATAAGGTAATAAAATCAGTATAAATCATATACTGATATGTTATTATAAGTATTAAACAGCCATATTTCACCATCTATCCATCCAACAGAAAACAAAATCACCGCACGTGCGTACGTACGGAATACAGTCTCCACGCCGTGGTGTAATCTATTTTCCACCACCACCTTACTTGGATGGGTATAAGGGTGAAAGTAATGAATATATATGATTATTGTAAAGTGATATTGATTCTGTAATATTATACATAAACTTAAATACAATTCCACGATCATGGGAATGATATCATCGCTCGTGCGTACGTACGGACTACCGTGTCCACGACGCGATGAGATTCATTCTCAATGATTAACCATTCATGAATGATTATAAAGTATATATAATAAGTAATCACGAAATATATGACATAATAATGATACTGGATTTATGTATATATATATGTATGTCATCTACTTAATTCCATTCAATTCAATAAGGAAACGAAAACAACGTTCTTGTGTACGTACGGCCTACCGTCTCCATGAACGGTGCATTTATTTCCATTTATCGATCCATTATATATATATATTCTAAATATATATTATATATAAATCATGTTATAAATTCTAGAATTATTTAAATCAGGATATATGTAATAATATCAAGAACGAAAAGTCGAAACACATACGATAAATGAAATGATTTTACCCAAAACGCTGCTTTAACATGGAATTTACAAAAGAACGGGTAATATAAAGTCATAAGTGAAACATATATGATATCATAGAAATGAATATGATTCTGTAATTGGTCAATGACATTATTTAAATCATTATACAAGAGGTTCGGATACGTACAAAGCATATCAGACCTAAGGTAAGGGATAATTTTGCAAATCTCATCTTTATCCGAGATTGCTTATTCGTAAGTATTTTCTGGGGTTATTGCTATCATCCATGTCCATGTTTTATAAAAGTGTATTCATGTATTTTTAAAGTCCTTTTGACCCATTTTTTACTTTTACTACATGGTATGTATGGAATCTTTCTTTTACGAGGTACTTTTTTGACTTTTCCGGCAAAAGTACGAGAAGAATGTTTTTTGTATACGGCATGAAAGGATTTTTATGGTTTTATGAAGCCTTATTTTCACGTAGCTTCCTCCAAAATATTTCATAACTATTTAAAAAAAATCCTTTTCTTTTAAAATTTCATGGAATTTTGTGAAAAGAAAATGATTTTAAAGAAGAAAGGATATTTTCCTCAAGAATTCATTTCAAGTGTTTTGCCAAAACTATTTTTCATCTAAGATGACATTATTTCATATGTGTATGTTTCAAGTAATATGTCTCTATGATTTAAATGGTTTCAATTTTCTTATGATGAAATGATATCAAACTTTTATGGATTATGTTATGATGGCATGATGTTTAAGAATCCCATTTTATTACATGGGTTATGCTATGATGTATGATTTATGATTTTGTGGCACACGAAAGAATGATTTCATTATGAGATGGGTGGGACCTATATCTCCCTCCAATGAATTGGGTAAAGATTTTATATCTCATGATATAGACATGGATGGAATGGTAAGTTAATCCAGTTCAGTGTTACATGACTGAAACGAGGAGTGAACTTGATTCAGAATGGGACTTTGTCCACTAAGATGGTCTTGGCAGCAATGCCTTGGCTACTATGGAAATCATTACATGTGCTTAATGGATTCCACAATTACAAGTTTTATTACCATGCTATGTTATCATGATTTATGTTCCATTATGATATATGCCTTATGTACTTCCATGTTTTAAGCCGTTTCTCAAGATTTTGATGTTTAAACATCATGATCATGTTTTTAATTTCAAATGTATATGGTATGTTTTATTTTATCCATGCTTACCCTAACTGATCATTTGAGCTCACCCTTTTTTTATGTTTTATTTTACCCCAGGATTAAAAGAAAGGTTTTTGGTAAGGAAACAAAAAGTGGAAGATCTTTATGGGAGATGTTGAAGATCTTTCACCATGATTAGAAGATTACATTCCAAGTTTCCAAAGACACTAAACTATTATGGTCCTTTTGTGTCTATTTTTGTTATGTATTATGTATTATGCAAAAGTAATGTAATATCTATGTACGTCAAGCTTCGGGTCTCTACATCAAATCCCTCTATACATATAACTTTCTTGTCCAGAAACATGAAATCTAAATAGAGTCACAAAGGAATATCATTATACTGATATATAAATTAGAAAATAAAAAAATCAATTTATTCTTGATGTAGAATAAAATTTAAAGTTCTATACAATGGAATTTATCCAACTCTTCATTTTCCAAGGATATAAATTTAATTATGTATTTTACACATCCCAAATTTAAATAAAAATTCCTATCCTATCATCCAATAATGTTAGTTAATTCATCATTATTATACATTCCCATTATTATAAACCCCATTATAATTAATTTATCTCATCACTTAAGGTAAATATAAACAAGTTTTTACTCATACACCAATTATATGTCCCTTACAATAAATTTTCAAAGAATCTTCCATCTCTACCCAATAAAGATAACAATCCAAAAAAATCTAAAGAATATTGAAATTAGGTTTAAATAGTTCTGACAATTTGGGTTGGAGGGTAATGATGTGTAGAATAGAATTAATCTCAAAAGTATGGTTTAAGTCTAAATTACATTGCATGAAAATAAATTATAAACTCAAATAAAATGTTTCTATAACAGAATAAATTGATCAATCCAAATAACTCAATAGAAGGATCATGAAAAATGATCTATAATAAAAGATAACCACACTCCTAGTCTGTTTTATATTATTTTTTTCATTTCTAGAATTTGAATGTGGGAAAATCGTCACATCTAACACACAAACTCAAATTATCATGATCTCTAGTCAAGGAATGTTGATTTTTTACCATCCAAAGACACAACCCGTTATTTCATTTATTTTCAAGTATGGTGCATGATGAAGCAAAATGAATGATAAATTATGAACCTATCCCAACATCATATGAAACAACCCATATGTTCTCCCACTAAAAATACATCCCTTATCAACATGGAATCCCTATATACAACACATAAATCAATGAATATCATGTAAAATAATTAGTGTTAGGATAAGAAGGGAATTTTTGTATTGTTATTCGTCTCTTTCTAATAAATGAAATATATGAAATTTATGGGCTAAAATAATGATTAATGTATAATGTGGTTATATGATAATGTTCTCACTCAATATAATTTCTCAATAATTTTAAAATTGACTTTTCATAACTATAGTTTTGATATGATGCTAAAAAAATACTAGAAGAAAACATTCCTAATTATCATATAAGAAATTTAAAAATGAAGGAATTTGAAAAAAAAGCTAAAAACTCATTGGAATTCAAACATGTCATAAATTGTAAATCATTAATGGAAATTCTAATGAAAAATAAACTAATCAGAATTAATTTTAGAATTTCAAAACATGCAAAATTTAGTAGAAATTTAACTTATATATACAAACTCATTCCACTAAATCATAATTTATAAAATTCATTACCCTATGATTAACTCTATGTATTCATTCACAATATTTATTATATAATCATGTTAACAATAGAATGTAAAACATGGAATAGTGATTATCTTAAGGAAAATTTGTCTCCTTGAGTAAATTGGAAACACAAGTCAGAGGTGGGATTAAATTATTATTTAAAAACCTTGAATGTTTTAATATAAATGGGGTTGTAAAATAAATGATGATTTTATGTGTAAATCCCAATTAAGTACAAATCTCTTGGTTTCAAAGTCACAAAATCTGAAGATCGTTTGTGTAGGTTCTAGTATTTGACTATACATGATGTGAACCTATATCTTATAACATGAATCATTCATACAACCTCTTCAGTTATTCCATGATGTCATTTACTACATTGTGCTTTAATGAAAAATGTGAAATTAAGAACAAAAAAATTCATGTTTTGGACCATTTCAATTCAAATAAAAACGATAGGGGTAGTGGTCTTGCACCTAAAAAATATAATTAAAAAACCCTAAAATCTTGGTTTTCCTCTTGGAAATTTTTTTTTTGATAAAATTATCCAGAACATAACTCTTTTTATCGCACATTATAAAATATTTTAAATAATTTACCTAGACTATGTTTAAAAATCACTACAAATGGGTTTTCACTATATGGGTGGGAATTTTTCTATTCTTGGAAGTTAGATTTACTATCCATATGGGAAAAACATTTTCCAAATCTATTGGAACAATCTATACATGATTGGTTATCATTGATAAATTGGATATAAAATTATGTACAAACCAAACCTATTGCACCACCATTTTTTTACAGTCATTCCTCCATTATATATAATCTAACCCTATAGTCCATTTTCTTTATATTTTTCTTTTTTATATTTTAATTAACTTTAGATGGTATTTAATTAATATTTTTCATTGATTACAAGAATATACTCATCTTTTGGTTTTGGAATGCTATGTTCTTATAGACCATCCTATTATTCCACTGGATTTTTATTTTCCTTGTGAATCTTGGAGGTTACTTTTTCACTATGAGCTCTCAGGAATAATATAAATTTTTTGAGATCAATAAATGTTTGTCTTGTGTAAAATAATGGTATTACTAATATGAGTTTTTTTATTTCTTCATCCATATAAAACAAAAATATCCCATGGAATTAAGACTTTTACACTTTAAAAATTAGTATTCAATCATTCCTTGATGGTATTTCACTATTGAATATTCTATATAGAGTGAAATCTATGTGGTTATCATATATTCAATTATATGTTTCTTGAAAATGGTGTATGATATTTAAGTTCATGTTGGAACGTAAATAAAAAAAATATATCCTAAACTCAATTGGAAAAAAATGAATCATTATAAAAAGGATACATGGATTTTTTAATTTTTCCAGGAGATCCTTTGACATCATAGGTGAACACTATCATGTGATTGGGATCATTCATATCTATTCCTATATCCTCTTATTGTAAAATAACTCTCTAATTAATGTTTTTTTTATGTTTGAATATTTTATAGGGTTTCTATTAAAATTTTATTCATTTTAAATTTTTTAATATTTTCAACACACTTGTTTTATTGTTATTTTATCATTCCATGTGTAATTTTTTGGAAAAGGTAATCTTCAGATGAATGGTGTTTGTAGAAAATATTTTTATTCTTTAATATATTTCTTTTATTATTTCTTATCATTATCCATTTCCACTTACAATTTCTCTTTTATATTTATCCTTGGAATAATCATTATTATTTTCCACTTATTAGTGTTGTTTCCTTTAATTCTATATCTGGGACGACCTATATGTTTACCAATAGAACCCCTATTAGTGTCTACTTGAGATAGTTTGTAATCTATCCTACTTTGATTTATAGGTTATTGATTATAGATCTATGATCATTAGAGTCATCCTTCAGTTCCTTGATAGAAGATCTGTTTAACTTCAAGACTGTGACTATATTTTATTTAATTTTTTGGATCATTATTTGATGGGATGGTCTCTACAGTTATGGATGAAATCCATGATATCTTTGTTGAAATTGTTGGAACTTATATTTTGGGGCCACTACTCTTGAAATTACTTTAATGGATTATAGTCAGTGTAATTCAATTATCTTATATACATACCTTGAGGTGGGTGATTTAAATTAATAATATTCATCTTCTTAGTAAAGTCGGTTAATTGTGTAGCCATCAATTTATTATTATTGATCATGTGAACTCCTCTTCTAGGCCTATCAATTATTTTCCACTGAATTTTATTTTCTTTCTATCTTTTTATTAGGTTTTATCTCTCTTATGGTGACATATTTATAAGGGAATATCCAAATGAAATTTCAATGTTGGATATGTTTACTTGTGGAATACCCTAGGAAAATATCTATATGAAAAACCATATTTTAATTCTATCATATGTATTGTTTATGTTTTATTTCTAAAACCAATCCAATGATTTATAATTTTATTCACCATTTAATGGATTAAAATTTAAAATTTGGAAATTAATATTCATAGATTTCATGGGATGGTAGAAGAAAGTTAAGATGGTTCTATCTAAAGCATCTAATGAGGTTATAAAATGATATGAAAATCCTTATATCCATTCCTTGACTCTAGGTATTGATTAAAATTGAATAAATCACAATCTTACAGTTTAGATCGAAACATTATTGAATTAACCACTATTTCAATGTTTGAGGAAACTCCATAGATGATTATTTGGAAACTCTTGTGACATCACAAGGAATTGTATATAATTTTATTCAATATGAAATAAGTTTCTATTTATTTTTGATGTTCTTTTCTACCACTGGTGGTGTGAGGATACATGTTCTCATTCCTAAATCTGATGGTCTTCTAAAGTATATCAATTTTTATGCTTCCAAATTTCGTTATGGTACTTTATCTAGGTCATGTTTGTGTCCCTATATAACCATAACTTGTTTTTATTTTTAGACACTTCTCTAGATAAGGAAAAATGAAACAATCTCTTTGTTACTTCCTAATATTCGATATTCATGCATCAATATACAATACTTGGAACCACACCATTAGAAAAATAATTTTAAAAAAGGGATGTTTGAAAAGAATAACACCTAATTAACTAAAAAAATACTTGGAAACAATCCCTATCAATGACACCATATATTTTATGTTCTTTAATATGATCATTGATTTTTTTTGGTCCAATGAAAATTAAAAATTTATAATAGTCTCAAAAAACTAATACATGATAAATAAATGTTTTACAAGTTGAGTTTGAGGTGGAACCCATGATATGGTTTCAAAGGATTGTAGGAAATTTGACTATGAATAATGTGATTTATAATAAAAAAAGTGTATTCAACTGATGCGATAGAACACCCCAATATTTTATATTCCTAGTTCATGTGTTAGTGTAATTCAGTGATAATTAATTTATATTTTTTGGAGTCAAGACTAAGAAATCTTATGGACTTGGTACATCAACTCTTGCTCTAATGTTTCCCCTTTCTCAAGAATAGATACTTTAGATGATTAAAGGTCCAAATTACTCGATACTATGTTTAAACATGATCATCCTAAAATATGAAATCTTAATTCAAAGTGATTATACATGTGACTAAACCAACTTCCTAAATTTATTTCTCAATGTTCATGAGATAAAAATAAAATATATATTAAAATTTAAAAATGATAATACAATCCAACATAAAACATAGGATAAAAATATACTACACTAACACTAGTACCCATCCTAACGTTGATGGACATGAGAAATGACTATCCATTCATGTGATTTATGTGGGGAATGTTAAATAGAAACCTACAACAACTCAACAATATTTTCCAATATCAGCAATAAACCCCAAATTTAATGAGAAATCTCCATAAGATCCAAATTATAGCAGGAATACACCTAATATTTATAGCTAAATACACCCCCAAGTATTGTATTTTACCTTTGTAAAATCATCCTTGAGTACATCTGAGTCAAATGCATGAATCTATCTTCAAGAAATCCTAAAATCCACAATCAATTCCCCTATGTAATAACTTGTTTGAGTACATTAAAATATGATTCATTAAATAGTTTATGGAGTGAATCATAATACATGGAGTGACTATTTCTTTTATTGTAATTGAATAAGTATATCTTGAACATTAAAATCATGAATCAAGGATTCACACTTTGAACTACCCATATGTCACTATAAAAATTCTTCGAGAAGATTAATATAACATACTTTTTTAGCTTGAATGGTTCATTATAGTGTGAACCATGACATGTTTAGTTTTTTATTCAATTTCAACTTCCATTATTCTGCATTTTTTCATGATATGTTATGTCTTTCCGTGATGTTTTGTGTAACAAAGTAATTACATCTTCACTTTTCTTCTTTTCTTCATTTTTATTAATTTTCATGTTCAAATGTTTCCTTACAATTTATGAACAAAATAATGAGTATTAAAAAGAAGGGTTCCAATTTTGAACAAAAATTATCAATTTATGAAATATAAAATACATACATTAATTATGAGCCTCAATTTTAGAATATTTTTAGGATTTGTAAAACCATGAAGAATAGTTTGGAACCCACTATATCACCCATATTCACAATCGTCTTTTCTCACTACCATCATTATAACAAAAAATGTATTGTTCCCAGTTCTCCTCACATATATATCATATATATTGTCCCCCTCTATTGGAATCACATGTCCTCTATAAATATTAGTAGGTTCTTAATGTTGTTACTAATGGATATCTTGGTGTCTAGTAACCCTTGGTTATATAAGGGCCACATGAATTTCCATTTAAAAACCTGATTGTAATAGAGTAAATCCTAATAATATTTTTGAATTCAAAAAAATGAAATTCATAAATAGACCATCCAAGATTCCACAAAGGTCATCACTTAATTCAGGAATGTGGACCCTTCCTAATGGATATTCCCAAAAAAAACAGAACTGACCAATCAGTGCCTGGTATAACCTTCAGTGGATCTATTCCAAGTACTCAGAGGATATTATTAGACACTATTCACCATGTTATCCCATATGGGATAACAACAAGACCATGAGATCTTCTCAAATAACAACCAAGTCTTTACAATTGGAGTCATACTTATTCATCTAACTAGGTTCCCAAGCCCGACACTCATCCCACTAGGCACCCATTAATTCACTTCACAAAACTAGACGCATCATCACCCAGTCATCCTATTTTGGGTCATTTTTAGCTTTTAGTGGTAACCTAACATGATCTCTGTGTTTTCCTATCCAAGAATTAATCACCCATTTATTCCTATCAAATATCCTCCTAAATTAAATAATGAGGTTACAAAAATAATCTTGTTTACACCGAATCTTATATTCCATTGATAATGGGAATTTAGCATAATATAATAGATATCGTTGTATTTTCCTCCTTGATTGATAACATCCATGGGATACAGTCAAAAATAAATTCCATAAATAATGTTAACTTTCTCATTCTAAGGATTAGTGGAATCGTGTTACAACCTAGGTAACTCGGGAAATAAAAAAATATTATTATTTATAAATATTAATTTTATGGATTTATATTCATTATAGTTTTATGAATAATTATATAATTTATTTCAATCGAAAAAGTAATAGTTTTATTTAACAAAATTTTTTTTTCTATGAATTAATGGTTTTATATAAAAGATAAATTTATTTATTATAAAAATTTAATATGATAAAAATGAATTCATTTTTGTAATAAATAAATAAAATATAACTTAGCTTTAATTTTTTTGAATTTTTATAAAAATATTTATTTTTTAGTGAATAGCTAAAAAAACCAATTTTTTAAAAATTGTAATTTATTTTCATTAAATGAACTAATTTTAAATTAACATTCTATTTTAGATACTTTTTAAAGAAAAATACTATTCATTTAATTAAGAAAAATCAAAATAATTCCATAGGAATCAATATTATATTTTAATTTTTTATATGTTCATTTTTATACATAAAAACACATTTACCTCAAAACTGTTTTTACTGAATTTTATACTCTTAAATTAAAATAAATTTCTGAGACATATAAAATTTAATTTTTTAAAATGTATTTAATTTTTTTAATCAAAATGTTAAAATGTATAAATTATTTAATTTTAATTTTTGGATCATTATTAGTAGTAACTATAGTAAAAACGTATCTCTGTGGTAAAGGGTAAATCTATTATTAATGTAGAAACAAAGTGATAAGGTGAAAAAATATTATCTTAAATCTAAATAAACAATGTTATTTCCACCCTTATCAGCTTATATTTAAAATTTGTGAGTTTTGGATCCACTTTCCTAGGATTAAGAATTTATAATGTTTAAATGTTCAGAGAAATGACATGTGTACCATTCCACTCCCTAATAAAAAAACCCTCATCTCCTCCTTTCCTCACACCTTTCTAACACTATAGTTTTAGTAAATATATAACCCATATTATAAAAAATCTCTCATAAATTTATATATGTCTTGGTATTCTCAATGTAAAAATGTTACATTGATTAATATGTAACCCAAAGGGAGATATCCTAGAAGATTGTATAAGTCCTAACCTGACCATTTTGAGTTTATTTATTATTCTACCACCTTATAATATTCATCAATAATTATTAAATAATAAAATATGTATCTTAAATATAATTAAGAGTTATTATAGATAGGATATAACCATTTTCTATAACCCTACTCTTTTTATGAGAAATGGAAACATCGCTCATCTGTTCGTGTAGACTTCCCCCACCACAAAGCGTTGTGTTTCATTTTTCAATAAAAAATCATATGGATGGTAAAAATTATTAAAAAAGGAATATATCTTATATTTATACCATAATTATTATTGTTCAAGGATAATATATTACTTACATTTTTTCTCACTGTACTAGTTAAAAATTGAAAATGTTGCTGGTGTCTATGTGTGGAATACCGCATCCATGAAGTAATGTGATTGTCTTTTAATCTCTACCTTAAAAGGTCAGGCATAATGATGGAAATATTGAAGAAATATTACATTTATAAAGTATTTTTTAATTCAGAGTTTTTAATTATTATTAAATTTGTTTATTTTCCACTATATAGAGAAAAATGAAAGAAAACAAACATACATACATATAGACTACCATATTAACAAAATGGCTTGTTCAATTTTCTATAAACATGTTACATGGTAAGTTTAAAAAGAGTATATACTTTATAAATATGGTAAATATAATACATTAATAATATGGATGTATGTTTCCTCCCTGACAGCCTTGGTTCTTATTCTTCTTCGATTCCTCTATCTCTCTGTCACTGGTTCTAGGCCCCTCTTTTTGGCTCCGTGAAGGCCTTACTCTGTCTGCCATTCCATGCTCGGGACTTGAGTTCCACCACTCCTCTCCTAGTCGGATCTAGAGTGATGGGAACAGCAAGGCTCTGGAATAGCGATATGGCAGTTGAGGGTCCTCTCAACATATCCTTTTCTCTTCTTCTCGGGTTTTCATCCCCCAATCTAGTTTTATGGTTTTATCCACTAACTATTGTGATCTTCGTTGGTTCTGAATAGGGTTATATCCCCCTTTTATTTTTCATCCTCGATCTCATTGGTTTTGGGTGTTTTATTTTGGTGTTGTCATAAGGTGAATTATGTGTAGTGCTGAAGATGATAGCAGAGGAGGTGAAGCAATGACAATATCACCTCTATTCTTCCTTGATCTGGCTTCTTCGATGGCCCTATTTTGTGGAACGTGTACTTCCAAAAAGATTATTGGGAGTTCATCTCATGGTGTTTGAGAGTTTCAGTGGATTTTGAATGGAGTTCTCCAGTGGGTCTATGGTTTGGGGCCAGTAATGATGGTCGTACTAGCGTGGCTGTTAGAGGAGGTCGATTATGATGGTTAATTTTGGTTTTATTCTAGTGTTCACGTGTCCCTAGTTCATGGTTTCCTCACTCAGAAATTGTTCTATGACAATGAAAATCAGTGATGTTGTGTTCATGGTTTGGTATGGTCGGTGGATACAGGACGACAATAATGGATGCGCTATTGAATCAATGTGGTGTAGTGGTTCAGATGGCTTGCGTGATTTTCGAATGGCCTACGTGATTTACGGGATCCTGTTGGTTTTGAGGGATTTTGATTTTTGAATTTTGAATTATCTCCCACTGGATTATGTGATTTTTGTTTTGATTGTTTGATGTTTTGAACAATTTGGGTTTCTTCTCTAACCATGACAGTGGTTTATGAAAATAATAAAAAATTATTTTGAAGTATTAATCATGTAAAAAGTAATATAATCTTATTATTCAAGAGTTAAATAACATACAATGTTAGATGATAATTAAAGTAAGAGGTTTTTTTAAAACATTATTATAAAGTATTTATTTAAAATATCTTTCTCCAATGTCCATGATATCTAATAATTTTCAAAAATATTATTATTTTTAGTTAAAATATTGTTAAATTGAATTTTCAACTACTTTTTAATTTCTTTTTCCTATTTTAAAATGTAATCTTTTAAAAATTTAACTGATCATTTTTATGTTTTTTACAAAGTACTAAATGAATATTTTTAATGTATATGAGTTGACCAATTTTTTCTAATATCATATCCATTATTCATTTTCAAAATTACATTACATGATTCCATATTTATTTTCAAATAAATTGTATCTATCAATATTTCATGATTATTTTGTTGAAATAATTACATTTTCACAACTTTTGAGAAAACTAAAATTGTTATTCCTTATGCACTTGAATTCCAATTTTAAGGGCATTTATGGTTAATCTGAATGGTTTATATGTTATATTAAATTTATGGTTGATGTAAATTTTATTTTAATGATGATTAAGACTTATATATCTCTGATTATGGGTTACCTGATATAGATCTCTAATGCATTGGGTGAAATGGATGAAATTACACAGTAGAGGTTACTAATAAGATAAATCAGAATTATCTGGTTAGTTGACTCTTTTTTAAGAATTATTAGAACATTGAATGTAATTATAATTTCCCAACGTTCTTATATAAAATTATTTCAATTTTTATAAAGGAAATATTTTTATTCAAAGAGGTAAGAATATGTTCTTATGTTTTTAGTGTACGTTTTCACCCTTTTTTATAATGGTGATAGGATTTTTTTAAAGAAGGTATTCATGTGTTTTTATGTCTTCTAATAAACACTTATGGTTTGGATTTATCAATTAGAACTGAATATTAATTTATTTAAGAAAACTATAATTCAATTTTATATTTTTCATGGAAAATGAAATGGATATATGAGATCAAATTATTAATTTGAAAAGGAAAATTTACATAGGTATATTCAGGTCTAAAAATGGACTAAATAGTTTCTTTTATTGTAGGTAACTTATTGTGATTTATTTTATCATCCAATATTTTCTAATATTTTTCATAGGGTTTAAGTATGAGTATGAAAAAAATAATAAGTGATGTTTAAATTTGTGATGATTTTTCATGAATATAAAACATGGTTAATTTTAAATGTTTTAAATTATTGAAATAATGGATACTGATAAAAAGTGTCTATGTATAGTATATTAGTTTATTATGTAGATTTTATGCACTAGTTATAAAAAACACTAAAATATAAACATTCTAGAAATGTAATAAATCGCACCTCTAATTGTAAATAATATAATGATGATTTGTTTAAGGTACATGGTATTATTTCTCGTGTGGGAGAAAATGTTTAGAAAAATTTTGAGGTTAAGGTTATGTTAAAATAATATTTAATTATATTGTATTTTTTCCATATTATAATGAGATATAATTTTAATATATCATGTTTTTTAATGTAATATATTATTTTTCAGAGTAATTTTCTCCTAGGAATTATATAAGCTAAGGTAGAAAGGCATCAAGAGGATAATATCCTTATGAACCTGTGACCTGGAATGGTCTAAATTGGAACTAATTAGTTTTTAGCTCTGTTGAATCAATTTATGTAAGCTATCAATGGAGGAACTAGTATAGGATATAAATAAAATTATCAACATTGAAACATTTCAATAGTAAATCATTTCTTGATATAAAACCCTCCAACATTCAATGGATCATTAGACCCGAAAAAATCGTATGGATGATTTAATGCTCAGAAAAATATATTTAAGTTTTTGGGATGTTCATAACATTTTATGGTAACCCTTTAATTAATATATATATGCATAAAATTTCATTATGAACCATTATATTATTTTGATTGATTTTAATCATGTTTTAGGACAAGTATACAATGGGCTCTTGCTACTCATAATTTAGTAATTTATGAGGAAATTTTGTGGTGTGCTGAGAAATTCATGATGGTGTTTTTGTAATTTTAAGACCATAAAAGAATAATTTATCCTAGTGGTAGGTAATATGGAGGTATTTATCTAAGAAACCTGAAGGAAGTAAATTTCAATTTCCCACTTTTTAAAACAATGAAAGAACCATTCTGGGGAATGTATTAGGAGATCCATGAGGTATTATCGATGTTGAAATCCAGGACAAATGGATTGTGACAATAAATAAAATTGAAATTTCAATGTTTATAAAAGTAATGAAAATAATAAAGTAAATTATTTCAAATTTCAATGTGTTAGTAAATTATTCCAATTCTTGTCTAAAGTTTGTTACTCTAGGTGGGAATCATGATTTTTAAAATCATAAAGGTGTATCAAAAACTTTTCTGACTACAATGGTAGACGTGGGACCCTTAAATTATGTAGTGAATGATACATTAATTTTTTTCTCATACTATTACAATGTATTTTTTGATTAAGAATCCATGCTTTCTTCAACATCTATAAAATTTGAAATATAATTTGAAATACCCTCTCATAAAATCAATTCATAAATTTCAATAAATACTCATACTATTAGTTTAACTAAAATATGAATTTATATAAATCTCCCTATTTCCATATGTGAAATGGTTCTTCAAAAAAACATTTCTATCCTTCCCATAATAGAATGTGATAAAATTAAAGGTATTAATTGCCTTTTAGTTAATTATCTTAAGACATGTTGTATAGATAATGAAGTTATTTTTTTAATTGAATTTTTTTATATTTAAGAATTAATTCATACCTTTGATTACATGTTAAGAATATGAAATGATAATAAAATATTGAAGTTAATGTTATCATTCACATATTTTTAAGAAGAATGTAACTTCTCAATTTGGGGATGTGATAGTAGAAAATGAATTTCTCGATGTATTTTTTGATGATTGTTTTGGTGTTATTCCATATTGAGTTGTTGAGTTTTCTGTTTATATAGATCCTAATTCTAATTCAATTTCAAAACCTTCTTATGGAATGGATTTAATTGTGTTATTATAATTAAAAAAATAAATAATTAGAGTTTTTTTATAAGGTTTTCATCTTCCAAGTAATTATCCTTAGGGTGGCCTTATTCTATTTATTAAAAATAAGTATGGTTCCAAGATATTTTTTATATATTATAGGTCACTCAATAACATAACTACTAAGAAAATGTATTTATTTCATTATATCTATGACTTTTTTTATTAACTCTAGGGTTCATGATATTTTTTGAAGATTGATTTCAATTTTGGGTTTCACAATATAATAGTGAAGAAGGAAGAAATTTTAAGGATGGTGTTCAATACTAGGTAATGTCATTATGAGTTTTTGGTTATATCTTTTGGGTTTAAAAATTCACTAATTATATTTATAGATCTAGTAAATAGATTTATCTATGAGTATTTGGATAAATTTGTGGTTATATTTATTGAAGATCTTATAATATACTATAAAATTTATATATATCATGGGTAGAACCAAAGGATTATTCTTAATAAATGTAAAGAAAAAAAATTTTCTATAAAATTATGTAAATCTGAATTTTGGATACACTAGATTTACTTTCATGTGAATATTATTTCTAATGAAGGAATAATGGTTGATCCTACTAAATCCAAATTTGTGGAAGAACGGACAAGACCTATAAATGTCACTATGATTTAAATATTTCTCGGATTAACAAGTTACAACCAAAGGTTTTTATAAATATTTTCATGGTTATCTTACCCACTATCTATGTTAACTTGAAAATAGTTAAATTTATCTAGATAATGTAAAGTGAAGAATGATGTTGGGAATTGAAAAGAATACTACTTAATGATCTAGTGTTATCCTTTCCAACAAATAATAGTTATTTTTTTATTAAAACAATGCTTCATTAAAGAGAATTATCTATGTGTTGACACATAATAACCATGTTATCATGTATGCATTGATACAATTAACACCCCATGATTGTAATTTTTATAATCTAACCCAGGTCGACCCCAAAATTTTCACCCGAGATTGACTATGACATCGCAGAGGCACATTTCAAATCAAACTAGAGTAGAAACAAGAACCAAGGAATCATAGAGTCAAAGTGGGTATAATCTATCCCAACATAAATAAAAAAATTAGTGGAATAATAAAAGGGTATCCCAAAATAAATATGATAAAATGAAATAACCAAAGCATAAATAAAAAATAAAACCAAACCAAACCTGATGAATACTAAATATCCTTGCGACCCCATGGGTTTCTCTCCAATCCCAAGACCCAAGATATAAAATAAAAATCAAGACCAATGTTAAACCTTCACTTGAGGCTAAAAACAATAATGAAAGTATTGGAATGAGTTTTAAAACACATTAGTTTTCCCATGAAAATCCATTCACACTGCATTTCCTTTAAATAAATTATTTATTTATTAAATGCTTGAAACACAGATATATAAGCATAGATTTTTTCATGTGTTTATTTTTAAAATAAAATAAAAGTATATTTCTCCTTTATTTAAAATATTTTTGTTTACTAAAAAGGGAATTTTTAGGCATTTAATAGATAAGTGGGGAAGAGGGATAATGAAGAAAAGTATAGTGTGAGACATTTTTCAAAAAAATATTATATATGGAGTCCATAAGAAAAACTAAAAATTAATTTGTACCAAAAAGAGACACCAAAAAAGAAACTAGATGTAATAACCACACAATGAGGGAAATGGAAGATGGAACACATGCAAAAAAATACCTGAGGCACATATGTTTTCCACCATAGACAAGTAAGCACTAGAGAAAACATGGGAAACCCTAGGATCTTACAGGATAATATATAACATAATATTCTTAATCCATCATGCTAATGATCCTAATAAAATAAGCAACCCTCTTGATCTGTCATACCCTACCTGGCGTAACCATGTGGAATAATCCAATTATTAATAAAATCAATATTAAGGGCCACTAGTCAGAGTGTAACCCTAAACTGGTGCATCCAATGTACTCAGTTAATTGTATAACTATTCTCATTTATAATATTATATCTAAATTGGGGGTGATCCAAGTAATGCTAAACAACTAGCTAAATATATAAAGATTAGACACAAGGAACACACACAAGAATCACCCTCAAATAACCCCAAGGGATTGTCCCTTTAACTTTAAACAAACAATACATGTGGGATGTCCTATGCTAGGGATCGGTAATTTCCTCTTGCAATCAATAAGGTAGGAGACTCAACCCTAGGAGAGTTTTCAAAAGAATACCAATTTATGAATATGAAAAAAGTGACTCATGTAACCATTGAGTAAAAAACATTTTGGAAAGGGCCAAACACACAACTTAAAACATTATAAATAATTTAAAACACGTTTGGAAAGCTAAAAACACTATTTTGAAACCAAAACACACTTAAAAAATCAAACTCGCCATTTGAACGAACACACGGTGTGAAAATTTTAAAGAAAAATTCCATAAAATTATATAAAAGTAGAATTTAACTTAATTTCACATTCAAAAATTACTCTAAAAGTATAAAAACACTAATTAGTAGAAAAAATAGTTCTAAATATAAGAAATCCATGATTCATTAAATTCAAAGTCCAACACAAAGATATACTACTTCAAACTACCAGATCTTCGATGAAGGAAACACAAAACAACTCCACGAGGGTCCAAAGTGACAAGAAAATCCATGAGGGAACATAAGAATAAAAAAAATCCTAAATTAAAACAAAGGAATATTGAAACCTGGGGTAGAGGAACCTAGGGAGATGAAGAACCATGAAAAAAATTAATGATGTTGGATGATGATGAGGAGAGTAAATGATTACCTTGAAAACTCACCTCAAATCATGATGAAAACCCATTATTTCACCCTTTAAAGAGGAAGAGAGGCATGAAAAAGAAGGTATGAGCCTCCCTTGAGTCACATGATCTAATAGGAGAGGAATATGGTGGTTTTAATTTAATTTTTGAAGAATGTAAAAAGGATATTTCACATTTTCAAAGAAACTCAGCATTATGCATGGTTTGGGAAACCATGTGACCATCCTGCATCCCTTACTAGAATCAAAGGAAACTTACATGGATTGGCCCTATATTTTGGGAAAATATGTACCAATAGTGTGGTTTGGCTCTATAAAAAAAATCATAACCACACACCTAATTCTAACATGATTTGGACTAACCATTAACAAGTCAGGCACCCTCATCCTGGGACACCTAAAACCCACACTGTTTCTCATAGGAGCTGCATGGGTTGGATTAAATAATGTGATACACATGAAACCCTAACCATATAAGTTCAAAATGAACTAGATAAAAACTCAGCATCTGGACACCACATGTTTTACCTTCAACCATGCACACAAACCGCGCAACAAAGGAAAAAGAGCCTGAAACTCAAAATTTCAATTTGAAACAACCAAAATAGAAGAGAAAATAAAAAAAACAGGTAAACAAAAATAAAAGAGAAATAAAATATATTATGTGGAAATTATACCTACCATTTCTCTTTCAACCCACTTAAATCCACAACCGTTCTAGTTGATCAAGTAGAATGTCAATGGTCCACACATTGTCATGATCTATCTCCTTAAACCAAAGAACGCGTAAAACTTCATTAGGAAACATACTTGCACCCATAGCCCAAAATGAACAATTATTCTCGAAAAATTACTCAAATAATGATTAGAGACCCAAAAATCCAACCAAACAGCTTTCCATATTCCATGTCAATTAGCCTACTCCAACATCCCAATGTTCACCAAAGAAAAAAAGAAAAAATCAAGGTTATATGACTAGGAGGACAAGGGATTACCACATGACACTTCTAACGTTTAGAAAAGAAATGGAATAATATAGAATTTATGGGGTTAATTGAATACCAATTGGAGGAATTGGTGTACTATCCACTAAATTTGAATTGTAATTGGGTACCTAACCAACACCACTCATAAAACATACACTCTATATCAGAACGAGCACCCATAAAATCCATAAGAAACTAAATGAACATTCCACAGAACGAGATAATATTCATTCATAGATAATAAAAACTGAAAACCTCCCAAAGTAGTATTTCATTAAAATGGACATTCAAAAATGTTACTCAATATCCTCTTTCATTCCAAAAAAAACTGGCACCATAATATACAACAATTAGTAAGAATGAAACACTTAAATTAAAAACTATAAATAGATCTCACACTTATGACACATGTATCTAATTGATCTACATGCTTCTCCATGATAATGGATTCTACTCCAATATACTTTAGACAAACACCATATCAGAATATCTAAATACGGATCTATTGACCACAAGCATGATAGGTCTTCAGAGCACATTCACACAAAGGATTATTCTGACCCAACACGCTATATTGATGACACACCAAATCCTAACAACAAAAAGAAGGATTTGATGAAAGATCAGATGACCTCTTCATTCCACCACCAGTAGTATCAGATTTAGGATTCTTACCCATACCTTTACAGTAATTCCATTTTCTGCCTCTAGAGACTAAAGGAGGATTGTATCCTTTGAGCGCCACCTGGATCATGATGTCAACCCAAATAACTTCCCCCCCATATCCGAAAATGATTTTTTGGTGAACCTTAATTCCTTTATCTACATATCAAGAAAAAAACCATTCTAAAAAAGTAGAGATTTTAGAGAATCATCCTTAACCTACTCCAAATGACAAGGAACTAGATCCATGAAATGACATATGAATTCCAACATTGACCCATCACTTTTCTAAAGGTATCACATCTACATCACCTTTTCCACCTTTTCCACCATCATATCCTTACAAAATTATTGTAGAAAAATGAAGCATTGAAAAATTCCCATGAAATTCCTTCCCAAGGATGGGTCCTAATTATCGACTTCAACCACTTTCAACTTGGACCTTTGAACATAATGGCATTAAAAATAACATTCAATGACTCAAGAAACTCAAGGAAACCTAAGATCCTATCAATTTTTTTCATACATTATTCTTCTTAAAAAAGATCTTCATGACTATAAAAGAGAGGTGGGTTAAACTATATAAACTCAAGGAGTAAGTCCTTAGGTTGACCAACTAGATGGTCCACTAATGTTTAACTACACGTAGTTGCACCTAAAATTTCCACTGAATATCTATTGGGGGTGTACTCTAAAAATTAAGAAACAAATACTCAATAAAAGTAAACTAACCATCAAGAAATACCCAAAATTAAACACAAAACAAAAAAATAAAAATAGTCCCAAGATTTCCAATTTCTTTTCAAAATGTTCACTACCCATAAATTCCAAAAAAAAACAAAATCCATACAACAATCGATTTTATTGAAATAAAATCCCTTCATTTACATCATTAAATACAAACCTTTTCTTTTAAAAATATATTCCCATTTTGAGAATATTATTTAACCAAAATAATTAATTAACAACCCAATTTATCAAAATTTACTTTATATATAAATGATTATATAAGACTTTCCTCAAAATAAATTTAAAAACTCATCCATTATTTCCACTAACAAAAACACAACAACGTGAAAAGTGGTTTTCCAAGATTTAAAACAACGTTTTAAAAATGAAATTAAAAATATGACAAACTTAAAACTAATTCCATGAAGGGACTAGTGATAATGGGGGATTTAACAATATGGTTGGTAGCCATATTTCAATAACACCATTGCCACATTAAATTATCTAGTACCACTTTCCCAAATTCCAAATTGATTGTTTGGCCATGCAATCTCATCAAAACCACTGTCCTAACTCTCATTTCATTACGCATGTTCAAAACAAAATATAAAATATCCACCAAAACAAATTAAACTAGACACCATCATCTAATGCCATGGAAAATACCAATAATAGAACAAATAAAAAAAGAACCCAAATCTAACTTCCCATGGAAACCAAAGGTCACACACATAAAGTGTTGGCCAGAAAACTCCTCATACCAATAACCCTAGTCCCAAAACTCTTACTCCATCTACCTTGAAAACACAAATAAAAAAGGAACTTTTAAAGATAGTTTATCTAGATAAATTATTCTTTAATATAATTTTTTCATAACTTATTCCT
Source organism: Viscum album (assembly GCA_963277665.1). Taxonomy (NCBI): domain Eukaryota; kingdom Viridiplantae; phylum Streptophyta; class Magnoliopsida; order Santalales; family Viscaceae; genus Viscum; species Viscum album. Next base: position 169,562,009 of record OY728148.1, read on the forward strand.
CATACCAACAACCCTAGACCCCATGGGTTTACTGTAATACCTCGGTTTCCTTCCCGAAACACTACAAGCTATTACTCACTTGGTTCTCTTATCCGACTAATGACTATACCCTTGGAACAAAACATGTTCATTAAGTGTGTTCATTCCTCACTCACACACACCCTAAGAAACTTCCTAGATGGTCATCCATTTTGATCACTAATCCAAGACTAGTATACTTATTTTTAGAGTTCTACAAAGGCATACCTCTAAAAAAAGGGTCCCCTTATTGATATGTGTAGTTCAATTTATCCTTTTTAATTATCACATTTTTGGGGTATGATAAAAAAATGTTAAATTTTAATACCCATGTCAACAAGGTGACATTTCCTTTTTTGGGATCATATCTAATAAGAACTCCCTAGTTAGGCATGTTTGTAATGAAGTAGTGATCGGGATGGGTGACCTTATAGGATGTTTCCTATGGTGTGTGTGAGTGAGGAAAAAACAATAAAATAACATTTGATAGACAATGGGGATATTAATTAGTCTGATAAGGAACCCAATGATTAATAGCATGTAGTGTGTTGGGAATGAAATAAAAGTATTACAAGAAACCCATGGGGCCAGATGATGAGGTTCATGGCTCAAAGAACACTGGTTCATCAAAAATGGCATCAAATCCATTATGCAATCAGAAGTTCAGTGGCACTCCCTTGGTCTATTTTGTGGGTTCCATAATAATGGTGTTTTGCTTTAAAGGTTAAAGAGTGTAAGACCCCTGAAATGTGAGTCTGAAAAAGATTAAAGGTTTCTACCCATGTTAATAAGGTGTAACTTTCTTTTTAGGAGCCTACCTTGAATATAAAATCATTACTAATCATTTTTGGCCTTGAGTAGTGATCAGGAAGGGTGACTTTCTTGGATGTTTCCCAACTGGGTGTGAGTGATGAAAAAATACACTGAAATAACTTGTGTTAGCCTGTGGGGGAACTCTATAGTCTGATAAGTGTCCCTAGTGAGTAATAGTGTCTGGTGTGATGTGAAGGAATCCAATGTATTACATGATACCCATGAGGTAAGATGACTTAGTTCATGGCTGGGGGAAGGTTGATTCAAGAAAAGAATTATCCTAAAAAGGTTCTTGAGATGGATACAATTATTTTTCTTTATAAATATAGAGTCATCATTTATATGGTAAGAATTATAAAATAAATATTCATCCAAAAATATTAATGTATAAATTCACTCAAAAAGAGATGAACATGAGACATCCGAGATGGATAAAACCAACTAAGGATAGTGATTGTACAATTCACTATCATCCGAGAAAAGTAATTGTGGCAGTTGTTTCATTGAGTCAAAAAGATAATTCATTACTCTCTATGTTATGATATAACATTATCCTTTAGTTAATTATTTAATGAATATTATCTTAAAAATTATATAGGCAAAAATTATTCTATATTGGCTCTAATATCAATGTAGTAATCTTTGTGAGAATGAATCATTGAGGCTTAGAATAAAAATATTAGTTTCCAATAAATATTAGAACTGGTTAATAAGTTTACGTTTACTAATATTAATGTTGAAAAAGAAGGAGTTATCATATTTTGAAATAGGTTGTGTTTTCTAAGTGAATCTTAGTTGAAAATGGACTTATTAATTGAAGCTCACAAATCTAAATTTTCTACTAATCCTAGAAGCACTAAAATTTACAAAAACCTTCAAGGATATTTTTTTTGGTGAAGGTAGGAAGAATTATATAGTTCATTTTACAATGAAAATTTTGACCTTTTTGTATGTTAAATATGAAAAAAAACTATTGAATGGGATGATTTATCCTTTTCCAATGCCTTAATTTGAATAGAGTTCCCCACTCAATTGTATTTTATCACGATTAAAATGTTACATTAAATTTTTTCAATGGACATAACAAGTTCAAGGGTACTGAATTAAACTTTAGTAGAGATTTTAATACTAAATCTAAGGGAAAATCAAAAAATATAATTTATAAAATTGAATATATTACTTGAGAATTGTTATTGGACTATCAAGGAACTTTGGATCAACATATTTACTTTTTTTAATTTTATTATAATAAAAATTTTCACTCAAGTATTTAAAGGTCAAATTTTGTGGAATTTTATAGAAAACAGCGTCATAATACCTCATGTTGGGATGAATTTAGGTAGATAAAATTTCATGGGAAAATAGGTAGAAGACATTTTATAGAATAAAAATATAATTCTATAACATATTAGGATAGGTAATATTAAGAAGAAGAGTTATGAAAATCACATGAGGAAATATATATTGTTTGAGGTATGAAAACATGAGTTTCTTAATGTATCTAGGTTGAAATGTTTTATAAATTACTGAAGATATGTAAAGTATTGTCTAGGGTTTATTTAAGAATATAAAATATGGAGAAGTAATGTTTACTTTATTATATATTATCATTACACTTGATTTTAACTTAAGCACATGATTCATTTTATGCATTTTTTCTAATAAAGTATGCACTTGATGCATCTCATGTTTTATCCATGAAGTGGTACAACTAGAGGAGAAAATATCTTATAAAGAAATCCTAATTCAAATATTAGATCAGAATGATTAGGTACTAAAAATTAAGTTGATTCAGCGTATAATGGTTTTATGGAAGAATACCATGATTGAGGAAGCATCGTGGATATAATAAAATTCTATGAGGGGAGAATATTATCACTTGTTATGTAATGAATAAAAATTACAAGGATACAATTTCTTAATGAGAATAGATTTTTAAAAACTTGGTAATCCATAAATGAAATCAGTTTTATGGTTTATAAATTTTCATTTAATGGATTTATATTCATTATTGTTTTATAAATAAATAAATTATTGTTTTATGTCGAAAAAGGAATATTACTATTTGACTAAATCATTTTTCCATAAATTACAAGGTTTAATTGAAAAGATAAATTTAATGATCTTGGAAATTTAATTTGATAAAAATGACATAATTTTTGGAATTAATATGTAATATATGACCTAGGATTAATTATTTTTAATTTTTTTAAAATGTATGAGCATTGAGTGAATAGTGAAAAATGTTTATTTCTACAAAAAATAATTTTTGTAATGAAAGTAATTTAAATGTAAAATTATATTTTGTATATGGTTTTAAATTAAAAAAATCAATTTTATTGACTGTAAATAAAATAATTCTATAGGTATAAGATCATTTTATGTGTAAACCAAATTTTCAAAACACTATTTTTCATTCTGTTTTATTTACTAATATTAAATGTAATTTATTACCATTATTCAAATTGAATATTGAAAAATGTATTCCATACATTAAGTCGTGATGTCATAATTTAGTAAACCATTAATTTTTATTTTTGGTCATTATGTGTTGTAACTTCAATTAAAATTTGTTGCCACAAAAAATGGCATAAGAAGTTAATTATGGAAAAACTATGTGACAATAATAAAACAAATATTATCTTAATACTAATTATATGATTTATATTTAGACTCTTATCACATAATATTCTGAATTTTATTTTTTTATATTCACTTTGTCATGATTAAGACACTATAATGTTTAATTGTTTATAAAAATTACTGCTGAGCCACTCCTCCCACCTATAAAACGTCACATCCTTTATCCCTTACTCACACTTTTTATCACTCTATTTTAGGTACTTATAGATCAAAAAATTATCCAACATCCATTCCCAACTAATATTGGTCTCAATATTCTCCAAATACCAATACTATAAGTATTAATTTGTAATCAAGAGAGAGATATCCAAGAAGAAAGTAGAATTCCAAACATCCTGATTTCTAGTTTATTTCTCCTAGTACATCCTTTAAATATTATTCCACCATACTGAAATAATAACACAAATATATAACATTTAGATAAATGTTATTGTGAAAATTTTACAACCCTTTTTCATCAAATTTCCAAACTTATGATAAATTAAAACAACACTTGTTTGTACTTCTAGACTGACACCTCCACGAAGTGATGTGTTTTTTCATCATCAGATTATATGGATAGTTAAAATGAATAAAAAAAATGAAAATGTATGATAATTATGAAATAATTATGAGTATATTAAGTTAGAATAGTACTTATATTCTTACACCTTCCACATGTTGGAAATTGATAATGCTTCTCTCATGTATGTGTGGAACACCACCTTTATGAAGCGATGTGAATAATTATATATATATATATATATGACAAGGATAAGTATAAGATATAAATAGTAAATAAATATTAAATTTATAACATATTTGTTATTTTTGAATAATTGAAAATTATATCCATTATTTCTTTCCCAACCATAATAAATAAATGAAAATAATGTTCATGCAAACATATGGTCTACCATCTCTATAATATAATGTGATTTATTTTCAATACATCACTTAAATGGAAGGTGTAAAATGTTTATATAATATATAAATATCATAATTATAACATTTTTATGATTATGGAATAAATTTAATTATAATAACTTTTTCAATAGTCAATAGACCGATGTGATTTTGAGCTTATAAAACAAATGACAGAAAAATGTTTAAGATGAACTTAACCATTTTATTATCAAAATAAAATAGGGTAATAAATGAATTAAAATGAATAATAATAATTAAATTAACATAAATAATAATATTATTAATTTATGAAACTGGTATTATTTTTTTATTCATGAGTTATGGAATGTACGAAGTGGGAATATATTTTAGGTAAGGGTATTTTATTTATAAGATTTATTTAAACTATTCCTTTAAAACATTTTTATTCTATGTTCATATTATTTAAAAAGTTTCAATAAAGTTTTTATTTATACTCCAAAGGGTGTTGAATGTATTTTTAACTACATTTTTTACATTATTTTTAGGAGTTTAAAATGGATTCTTTTAAACATTTATTGAAAGAGTAATTTGATGTATTTTTACCCATGTGAAAAAAATAATATTTTTAATGTATATGGATTGACCAATTTTTGACCACCATTATATCCATTATTAGTTATCAAGTTTTATTTAAAATGATCTATGTTTAATTTTTTTTAAAAATATTTCTCTAAATATTTTTTTGATTTTTTTAGGAAATAGAACCTTCTTGTCATATTTATGAGATAAATGAGAATGTTATTGCTTATAGACTTGAATGAAAATTAAAAGGGTTTTATAATTATCATGAAATATATATTTTTATTAATTATTTGTTTATTTTACATTTTATATGCATGGAAGTTGATACTGATATAGATTTAACAATGTGTGATCTCATTATATGTCTACAATGCATTGGGTAAAGTGATGATGTTTACTGATCATAATATAGTCCTTAGAGACATATGAAGTATCCCTTTAAGTGATTTCATTGTATGTTTTATCTCTTGGGTGAATTTAATAGTAACGTATGAGGGTACCTATATGATTTTATTTCAATGTTTTATAATGAAAATATTTTGATTCCAAGTGGTAAGAAAATCATCTTATGTTTTTACAGAACATTTATCTATTATTTATAAAGGAAATTGTTTTTTTCAAGGAAATGTATTATTGAGTTTTCATTTTCTCCAGGAAAACCTTATGATTATTTTTTTTATTTTATGATTACACATGAAATTTACCATGAAAACTATTATGAGATTACGTAGTTTTCATGGAAAATTAAATAAATATTTGATATCAAATATTTATTGTAAAAATAAAAAAAATGTTTTTTTGATTATTGGGTTTGGAAATAGACTTGTGAGTTTCCTTTATTTTATATCAATTACAACGTTTTTTTTCTCATACCACATTTTTATATTTTTTTTATAGTGATTAAGGTAGATTAAAAGAAATATGATATCATGTTTAAATCCATAAACATTTTATCAAGAAAGAAAATGTGTTTTATTTAGAAACTATAAAATTGTGTGGAAAATGGATTCTGAGTGGAAATGTCTACTCTATGATATATGAGTCTATTATATAATTATAATTAAATAATTATATATAACTATAAACTATAAAGATCCTAGAAATTTAAGACTGTGAAATCCTTATTATACATCATGTAATTATGGGTAGTTTAAGCTATGGGGTGTTATAAATCTTTTTATAACCAACCTAATTATCTCACCCGAGTTGGTTGTTTTGAAATATAACCTTGTCTACCAAAAACCTGATCAAGTATTTAATCACCCTCTATATTCTTATCAATGATTTATGTGAATTAAAATCTCTATAAATAGGTGTAGTCCCTATCATAACCTTGTATATGGCTCATATTTTAGTGTAATACAAAAAGGGTCTCCCATGTGTAAGTTTTATAAAAAAAATAGGTCCCTTTCACCTAAAATTATATTATATATGACATTAAAATACATAGAATATGTTTTAGTCATACAAATTGAAACTACAAGACATAATAGTCTTGCTTTCATCACCTTAAATGGAATATGATAGATCCTAGATAAATGACTATAAAAGTTATATCATTTGTTCTAAATGAATGAGCATTAATGGAAATTCATGGGGGGAATGGTGTTATGTCCATTAGAGAAAACACTACGGTCATTATCACTCATTTAAAATAGTATGAAATACCAGATTAAACGAAATAGAACAATATAGTTTTTTATTCCATTTACATAGAAACACAACTATCCCTTCTCAAGATAAGAATTTCAAACTACTTCACACCTTTAACCTCTTATGATGTGGATAAAATCAAGAGTTCTCAGATATATGGATTTAAAATATATAATAACTAAAAAAATAATTGGTAAGATAGAGTACCTATTACACATACAAAGGAATAACCTCAAATATATATAGTTTTTATTATATATTCATTAAATTGTTCAACCCCTTCCATAACATGGGAAAATTGTATTATTTCTATGAAGGATTTAATAAATATTTCTCAAATAAATAATAGATTCCAAAACTAGAAAATAATACACTTCATGGAATGAGTCAACTGCATATATTCTTAGCATTGTTATACAGTTCAAAACATCATTAGTTCATTATATTTACCACCCACCTTAGGAATGTGGATCCATATCCAAACAAAACTTTAGAATAAATTTGTGGGGGGGGGGATGTATTAGTGGATACTATTCATGATCTCATGGAGAAAAATGCATGGAAGATTTTATTGATTAGGAAAATATGTTTCATGAAATAGCTGGAGATGGAAATCAATATATCTATGGAATATTTGTCAAGTACTATGAAAATTATTTCATATTAATGTTTTATTATATCAATTTCCAATATGGAATTATAAATAAGTAATTTCCTATAATATTGAATTATTTAAATTATTTGTTTATAGAAGCAATGATTCCCGAGCCTTTTATGAAATGGAATTTTTTTTAACAATATTAGGATCAATTTTACAAAAAACAGTAATATCCCTTAGATTGTATGTTATATTTGGGAGAATATTTGATTAGATAGAATAATAATAGATGTTATAATTATATATATAATTTAATGAGTAATACATAAAATATGAATCAATATACTTCTATGAATATGTTGAAAAAGAATAATTCTATAAGGGGTTTTCATTACTACCCTTTAAAAATATGATTTAATATATTGTTTGTGTGATGCTAAACATCCAATAACGTGAAATGTAATGGAATGGAAAAGAAAATACAATGTTTCATTGAAATATAGTTTAAGTAAAAGGATTGAAAGAATTTGATTAATTATATAATAATTTATCTTCAAATCTTTAAAATGTGTGAATCAAATTACCTACCAATGTAATCATCCAATTATGACCATTGAGTTCCAGTTATCGTATTTAGATAGTTCTTTTTTCCCTAACAATATAACTCAATGTATATGTAGGCTATAAAATCTCTTAATCATTTCAATGATTATTCCTATAGAAGCAATTAATTGGAAATTAAATTGATATATACTTCCAGTATTAATATAAATTATTATAGGACTTATAGAGAAATATTGTTGAAATATATAAGGAAAATACTACAATAATTTTAAAAATACATTTTACTCTAATGTGGGCCATTTGTTAATTCCATAGACCCAAGTAATTATCTTTTTGGAACACTTATAATTGTTCTTATTATACATTTTTTATCTTTTATTTTTGATCAGGAGAGACTAATTTATAAAAAAAATGCTATTTCATCTTTCCTTATAGTGTTTTAAATATATCTCAAAGAAGTAGATTGAACACATCAATATTTATAAAACCATTTATTATAGAACTACACTAAAGATAAAAATAGGATTAAAAATATTTTCACAATAAGTGAATATTGAAAAATAATTTGGGAAGGTACACTATTTGATGAATGTGGGAAACAAGTTCAGTTTACATCATCTGTTGAAATTGGAACACAAAAATAAAAAAAAACAAGTTATTTTTTCAAATTTCTGTATTGAGAATTTATTTTTCAAATTTATTTATTTTATTTTATTCATATTGATAAGAATGTATGTTAGAAAATTGTTTTCACATTACATAATTAACATGGAAAATTGATGATCCATCAGAATGCTTGGAATGAATTAAAACTATTGAATTTATTGCATGATATATGGCCAAATTTGAATGGAATGTAAAAAAATTTATTTTTTCTCAATTAAAATAAAGGAGAGAGATAAATTCCTTAAAATATTAATTAATTTGAGATTTAATGATGGCTATTTATGAAACACATCAAACTTAGTTGACTTAAAACATTATAGGTTACTTTAACTAAAATTTCATGATAAATATATTTTTACTGAGAAATTACTACCATTGGAATTACGTACATTTTTTCTGCTAAAGTGAATATTATTTTAATATATTTTTACACATTATACATAATACATTGTTACAAAAACTCTGCAACCAATTGGGAATAATGACCTTTAGTAATGAATTTTAATGAAACCTTATCAAAAATAGAATATAAACCACAATGGTTATAATATGAATTTCCATTTTAATAAATCATGTGTGTTCTATTACATGGTATTCAGATAAAATCATATTAAAAATATCCACTATATTTTTTCCAAGATACCTTATGTAATTAATAATCACCGTATTCCATCATCTTCTGGATGTAATGGTACTTCAGATGAATGAGTTTATTTATTGAATAAAACAATAGATTCTTTTCCAAATGAATTTCACTCTAAATGTCACGTAATCGAAACCACTTATAGTGGATGAAACTATGTTCTTTAACCAAATGCCTCAACCAAATCATCTCCTTGATAGCTTCCATAACATCAACATAATATACTTCCATTATAGAACATTTAATTAATAGTTATGACCTAGAAATACAACTAAACATGGTTTCAAGAAAAGTGTTAACATATCAGATTATTACATCCATAAAATATGAATCACCCATATAATTCAACATCTAGAAACCCATGTAATAAATCATCATATTTGAAATAATATTTTTTTACCGTTTATTCTATTTAAATAGTAAATAATGAACTTAAGAACTTCCCAATGACCTATACCTAACGTTTTCATAAACTGGATGACCAATACCACTGTATGAGGATTTTATAGATGTGTACATAGAATAAAATACCTCAAACATCTAACTATTGATTCATATAAAATATTATCCATGTACTTCATTTCTTCTTTCATCCATGATGCCTATTTCTTTGAATTCTTAAGTGACCATCAATAGGGTTTCAAATTTGTTTACAAAACACATTTATGAATAATAATTGATATTCTAGATGAAACAGTTCTATTGTAAAACCAACAATGTAGGTTTACTATCACATTCAATCTTCATTCCCATGATCTTATTTTTTTCACCAAGATTTATGATCTCAAAATTTTTAGATAATTTTACTTTCAAATTTCATATAAACTAAATATTTAATCCTACTAAAATAATATCATTAATGTACAAGACCAAGATAGTAAAATAATTTCTATCAAACTCATTATGGTAAAACAATTATCATATTTAATTCAAATGAAAAATTTATCTATAATACGTGAATCCAAAATCCATTTACAACACATTGGTAATTGGTTCACTCCATAAATGATCCTTTTTTACTTCTACTATATGCCATGATTATGATGATTCATAAAACTAACATGCTACATCATATAAATTTCATCTTCCAAATCCCTATGAATAAAATCCTATTTCACTCAATAATAAAATTTCTAGAAGAAACCAAACATAAAACTTTTTGGATGGTAGTATGTTTTATTAACATTGATAATATCTGAAAGAAGAAAATACCTTATTTATGATAAACCCAATAATAAATAGCCAAGATTTACATATTTTCCTTCGATTATATTCTACTTTAGACTTGAATAACAACATGTTCACCTGTGATTTATTTCCCAGTGGTAATTCTGTTATGCTTCTAGTGGTTATTCACTCATATTTAATCAAACTCCTGTAAAACATTAAACAACAATATTCTTGAATCAATGAGAGTATCCAATTTTTAACGAATATCTAGTTTTTATATATCTATTAGTGGTGTTAAATATTTATTAGCACTATAATTATACATAAATATTATAATCCTTCAAGATCTCCACAAATTAACATACGATTAAATATTTTTTAAAACTTAATATTATGGATCATCACTTTTTAGAACTGTAGACTGATCTTCCTAAGTTCATGATATTTTAATTATATATTTTGTTGGATGAACTTGTAAAATTCTTACACTTCCCTTGAAAAATCCATATTTAATATAATAGTATCTAATATATTCAAATAATTACAAACTTTTTAGAACATTTAATCAACTAGATCTGCTATTCAGATCAACTTGAATTGAAGATAAATAATTATCCTCAACTTTATCCTCCTTCAATTATTGATCATTCCAATAGAAATTATCATTAAATATAACATTATGAGTTTATTAAAAAAAATTATTTTCAACATCAAAAAGCTGAAAACCAATGTTTTCATCTTTATATCCTATGAAGAAGCATGCCTAATATTTTTCTTTAATCTTGTCTGTTTTATTTCAATCAATGTGAATGTAGGAAAAACATCAAAATAATCTAAGATAAACTACTTATAGTATATTTCCATTCCATGTTTCTTATAGTAATGATTATCTAACTAGTGCTGATGGACTTATGTTGATCAAGTAAGTTGGTGAACAAAATACTTTTCCCCCAAAATCATTAAACAATATATAATATATTAGCATATTTATTTTCCTATCCATGAATGTATAATTCTTTAAATCAATAAAAAATTCTTTTTTCATGTATTCTTCAAAATATATTCTCATGATGGATTACCCTTTACTTACTATATTTCAGAAAACTCATCTTAAACTCACCACCATTTTCTAAACTAATATAATCCATTTTTATTGTAGTTTCTCTTTACATAATTTCATTCAATTGAAATAATTTTACAAACAATTAAATTTTTTATTTCAGAAATTACACCCATAATTTTCTTCTTGAATCATCGATTAACGTAGTAAAATATATATATCTTCATGAAGAATGAACTAGAGTAGGTACCCATAAATCTGTATGAACTATCTCTTACTTCAAACATTTTGGTTTTAATTCAGAATAATTGAATGAAACATTCCACTACTTCCCTAGTATACAAATCCCATTTCATATAAAATATTAATGATCTATCTTCAATATGAAACTATAAAATAGAATCATCATTCCAATCTCATTGAGTTTTCCAAACTAAATATTAAAATGTTATAAACATCTAGATGACATTGATATAGGATGTGAATATATCACAACCCATTCATTCTAATACAAAGACCTGTCTTTTAAACCTTTTTCTAGGATAAGAGATCCCTGAATAATCTTCTATATATTTGATAAAAAATTATCCAAAATCTTGATTCATATAGATAAACTATTGAAATAAAGTTTATCCAAAGACCTGGAACATGTCACGCTCCCTTCAGTATAAGGAAAAATCCAATATTCATCTAAATATTCAATACTCTATATCCTATAACATCAAGACCACTATCATCAGTATGTTGAACTATAATTTTTTTTTTCAGATACATAATTTTACACATAACCTTTTTCTCCCACAGAAGTAAATGAATCTCTTGAATATATTTTCAAATATTCAACATGAGTGAAAAAACAAGAAAGTATATTTACAACAAATTCCATTAAAACAGTCAATTATCTTAATGAAATCCTCCTTGTTTATTTTTCCCTATCACTAAAATATTTTATAAGGTGGCCACTCTTTCATAGATTCCAAAAATTAGGCCTGATTCAAAAATAATTAACATTAATCTTATCTATTAATTTATTCTATAATATCTTATGATTCCAATGACGAGGAAATATTCCCCTGTCTTCTATATAAAATACATCTCTAAAAGAAGCTATACTCTATTTTCTTCAGATTTAAACATTGAGAATCATATTTTAAAAATATATAGACACAAAATAATTCATTCAGCTTAAACTTCTCAAAACTTTAATAATGTCTTACTAATATTATTTTAAATAATATAGGAAAAAAATCACCCATGCATGATCTATAAATGTAACATTATTACAATCCAATTGTCCCTTGATTATTTCATTTTCATTCAACAGCTCTAAACTAGACCATCATTATAATAACATCATTCTTAACAACCTCCACATAAAGAACATCATATTCATTATTTTAGGTTTCTAAAACATCTTCATAATGGAATCCATCAACTCCACTATGATTTTCTTTTCCAAAATCTTTAAATACCCATTCTGGAATGAGGACACTAATATCACACCAAGTGACTTTTGATCCAATTTTATCAATTCAACTTTATCCATTTATCTTGATTTAACAAGATTAAATAGAAAATATAGATATTTATAAATGAGATAGTATTATATAAATATTTTCCATAGATTTAAATATGTTTTATGTAATGTTTTTTATCTGGACCATTATATCCTTGAGTACTGTTCTTTTTAAATTAATGTCTCCCATTGAAATTTGAAAACTATTTTGGTAAAATAATGTTATATGAAAAATAAATAAAACTACTAATACACCTATGAAACAAACCACCTTTCATAACACTTGATGAGAAACAGTCTACGTTGTCCTTCTCATTCAAAATCAGAAGAAATTATTCTAGAATCACCGAGAAAAAAAATATTCCAGAAGGAAATTTCCATGATTAATGTTCTAGAACATTGAAGAAAAAATTTGCATAAAAAAAATCATACAATATAAAATAAAATCCTAACATATTCACTCTAATAGAAAAAAATCCACATAAAGAAATTAAATAGTTGAATGAAATGTACACTTTTGTTTTATGTGGTTCAGACGTTACCACAAATATCCATGGGAGAAATATTACAACATTTAATTTCCCTAGAAATAAAAAATATAATGTTGTAACTAATGAGACCCTTATGATTAATATAAAAAGTATAATTTTATTTTACTAAGTTTTAGTTATATTCAAATAAATGTGTCCTCAACACCAATTTATAGAGAGTAACTTATTGTCATATGGTTCCACCAACCACTATAAAATTTAGGAGTCCATTCGTTCCACTATTCCCAGTACCTATCTCCATTATAAATCTTAAATGGAACCACTTCCTAAGGTAAAAATGTAATTTAAAAAAAATAAACACTCACCATCTCCCAAAAGTGACAATATAACATTTTGAATAAGAATACAATGTACTAAAATCAACATAAGAACCACTTTTTGAACCATCTCCTTCCAGAACACTGAAGAAAAACATAGGTATTTACACCACATCAAAGAACACAAGATCTTTCATATATAATCCTTTTCGTAAAAGGAATTATTTTAACTAATATAGGAATCACACATTCCCATTAATATAAATACAATTATTAATTAAAATGATTGTTTTTAGAAAATTATTTTTATTCTTCATATATAGTTAGTGTTGTTATTATTATTATTAAATAATTAATCAAAGAATTTGTATAATTAAAATAGATATCCCAATACCAATGGATTAATAAAATTTAATTATGTGAAGGTAATTAAATTTAATGGTATCGGATTAAACAAACCTAATTTTAAAATGGGTTATTCTTTTCAATGTGTTTCTTTTTCTAAAGTGTTGGGTAGTTTTTCTCCTAATAAATTAAATTGATCACTTTTAAAGGATGATTATTATAAAATATAATGTTCCAAATTGTAAAAAATATACATCAACACTCATTTAAATAGTAATTTATATGAAAAAATATTTAGTACACTTGATGTTTAAAAAATCACTCATTAATAAACACTATTTTTTAAATATATTTTATGTTTTCATTTAAAGGATAAATATTTTATTTTTATGTTAATAATTAGAATTAATGGATAAAAAATTAATATTTATTACATTAAAATTAGGTAGGTATTTCAATTTATTTTTTATTAATAAAAATAAGTTACTAAGGAAAAAGTTACTCCCCATGGAAAAGGCTAAAATGAGGTAAAAGGGTCAAATAAAGGTGTAAAAACGTACCATATGATAATAATTTATCTATAAATTAGTGAATGATGGTATTTCACACCTCCCAACAACTATATTCATTTAATTTTATACTTTTTATTAACTTTCACATAAAAAATATTTCTTTACACATTGAGGAATTGGTATTTCTGAAAATTTCACTCATCCCCACTGATAAATACACCCCTCTTCTCCCCACATCAACCCAAAAATTTGTATAATTTTTATAGTAATCTTGATCAAATTTTTCTATAATAATTATCATATATTCATTAGAACCCAGTGTTTAAAAATGAGTCCTAAATCACTCATTTTCAGTGGTCTCTCTAAGAGAATATTCAAGTCTTCGACATAAGTATTATCCTTCCCTTAATTTTTATTCTTCATTTTATTCATCTATATCTTCATAAATATGGTGTAATAAATTAATAATATTATTTTTAATTTAATACAGTTATCTTAATGTGAAATTATTACTATAAAAAACATGTTCTTACCCATTCAATCACTATAATGTGTTCTTGTTTCGATTTGTTTTACCATGTACATGAACAATGTTATAATTTTTACATAATGAATGTATATGATATATTAAACAATGGTAATATTAGGTAACAATGATTAATTTAATATTTATTAATAATCATATAATGTTAATATTCTAATTTATATTCATTTGTAAATTTAATTCTTTTATTGAATCAATAATCACCAAAAGGATATGTTTTAGAATTCCTTACAAATTAATACCACATGTTCCAAGAAATGAAATTTTTTCTATAAATATTCCAAAAAAATAATATAATTTTTTTCATGTTATTTATAGATTTAATGAACCATGATCATGGAGAATTTACTAGGACTACCAAACCGAATCATGCTTGAGAAAACAAAACAATTTACACATGCATATTGATTTTAATAGGAGAAAAATAATATATAGATGCCAAGGAATTATAAATTAGTGGTGTTAAGTAAAATAAATATGAATATAGTTCTTTCTCATATGAATAATAATCCAAAATTAATTTTATAGAGAGTTAAAGTGTGTTTGACCAAGAAGAAGTTTTAGGGATGATTTTTTTATATCACCTTGAAAACGAAATTTTTAGGGATATATTTCCATTAAGGGGAATTATATGTTATTTATCTCTAAAATAATATCTATTTTCTTATCCTTAATTTATATTTTTGGTTTATATGTATTTTTATCATTCTAGTCCAATATGGTTATAATTATTCCAGAAACATGCTTATAAGTGAAATTGAAATTATATATTCTTTTCAGTCAAAAATATTTATCCTCATGATAAATATTGTCATTTTATTTTAGGATTTTACTAAACCCACTTTAGGGATTTATTAATTTAATTTTATATTACAAAATAATTTATTCTAAATAGTGTTAAATGAATGTATTTTTATATTTTTTAGGTAATATCATTCTACCTGTGTTTTCTACCAATTTATTTATAAATAATTCATTCATAGTTTTTATAATTATTCTTATAAATTTTATCCAAATTATCAGTAATTTATAAAACTAATGTTTCAAAAATTATTTAATATTTATATAAATTTTTCCAAAAAATTAAGGGATATTTCTTCTTATTTTCATGGAAATTTTTCAGTACTCTTATAAATATTTTTTTAACCATATAAATATTTTATAATATTTATTGTTATCAATTATTTATATTAACTAATTATTTCATCCACCTTATTTAATAGGATGAATTATGGCCACGTCTTATATAGATATTCATGAAACTTGTTTCTTTCTCCTAAATTAATTAGGGTATTATAGAATTATGAATGTTTTTTTTGTTCACGATTCATAAATATATATAGTTTTTCACTATGTAACCTTTTATCCTGAAATTATATAGCCTTATAATACATTTGGTATCCAAACCACTATTTGAATTTTCACACTATGTTTATTGGAATGGGGAATGAATTGAATCCACTATGTGTGTCTTTTTACTATTTTACGGGAATGAAAAGAGAACCCAATCTACTATGGGACTTATTACTCTATAGGATGATGATATTCATTATGATCCATAATGTAAAAAGTTATTCACTCTGATTATTTATCTTCAACATTATCATACCATACCACTATGTTATTCATGGTTTCTATGTTCTGTTTTCATGCCTTTTGACTATTGATGCATTTTTTCACACTCGTATAAGTCATTTCCCATGTTATCTGTAATGACTTATGGAATAAATCGTTATGTATGAACTGTATTTTATTGGGTATGATTTTATTATGATATGATCATGTCTCGTCATTAATTTCACAAACCCACAAGTTCATCTTATGTTCACTTATGATTTTTTTTATCTTTCATTTTTACACTAACTAATCATCTAAGATCACCCTTTTGTTTTGTTTACATTCCAATGGAAATAATGAATAATATTCTATATGATATGTCTAAAATGGTATCAATTGGAAACTCTATTTATGGGAGATGTTGATAAATTTTTCTAAAATAAGTTGTTTATGTGTCTATTCTCTAAATATAGTAAACCTATATGTTATAGAGTGTGATTTATTATGATATGATATGAATATGAGCCTAAAATTATGTCATATATGTGTGTATAATGGTTAGATTATCTCATAGATAACATTTATACCTTATTTTTTCAATATCATAATGCATTTATCTATGCATCTGACAGTGGAATGTAAATTTGGGAGACTCATACATTATCTAAAAATGTATAAAATTATAACGCACATTATTTATATGTTATCATTCAAAATTAAACCATTATTTTAAATTCATTACATATATATATAATTTGGTTTTTTAAATTAATTTTTTAGATACTTTGGTAATTTGAAACAATACATGAAAAAGTAAACCTCTACTAAAAGTCTTTATTTTAAAAGGTTACCCAAAAAAATTAGTGTATTTTATTTTTTTTCTAAATACTTATATTATATTGAGAAAATATTAAATTTAGTAGTTTACATTGATAATACATTGACTTAATATAAACCTTATAGGAAATGAACAATGGTTCCTACTATTTACCAAATAGTTTGGAGGACATCAAATATTAATCTAAAACAACTTAAATTATTACATGAACCCAAATATATGATACTATATAATGAAATAATAGATAAATTATTTCAATAATAGAGGATATAAGTGATGTGAATCTTCAGAATTTAATCTTATAAAAGAGAAAGATATAACTAAATCTATAAATTAAGAATTGGCAGAATGGTTTACATGCATAAAAGTTAAAAAATGATATAACTCACATATATTATATTATAATTTATATATTTTGTGAATTTAAAATTTATATTTATGTATATAGGAAATGAATGTAAATATTCAAGTAAAAGTTTCATACAATTTAATTTTTTTAGTAATAAGACCTCAAAAGTAAACCAAGATGTTTAATGGTTATAATATGAATGGATTAAAATTTTATATAGTCAATTAGGTATAATGATTAAGAAAATTTAATAATCCACTATTTATAATATCTTAATAATGATTATATGGAATATTAAAAAATAATAGTGAATTATACTATTAAGGTCGTTTTTAGTTAGATTATTGAACTATAAGTGGTTAAATATTACCAGGGTTATTGAAATATATACCTTTAAATTAACATATGTGAACCACTATAAATTAATTTTGTTTTGAGAGGGTTTTGAAAATTATTTTTATATCTCTATGCCATAAGTAAAACTAGTATAGTATGAAAAATAATTATTAGACGAATGATGGTGTGTAGTTGTTCACATGATAAAAAGAGGCTTATATGATATGGGTGATATTTTTAAATAATTATCTTGTGATATTTAATAACATAATAAATAATACATTTATTTCTTTTTGTATGAAAATACCAAAAATATTGGACTCATGAGTAAGGATGAAGAAGATAATGTTGAAAAAATTACAACACAACATGATAATCATATAACCATTGAAGAAGAAAATGATTATATATGTTTTCATTCCTTAACATATCAAATAAATTATGAATTATACTATTTAGTGTTAGTATTTAACATATTTTACCTTAATTCAATTTCTATTTATACATTTACTATTAAATTTTGATAATTTAAATGGTTTAGTATTTTTAAAATATATATTATAATTAAATATTTACTTGTTTTAATGATAAGAATATTGTGGAGAAAATGGTTTAGTGATTATATTTGATTAATAAAAAATAGTCCTCCAACCATACAGACATCAACCACTTTTCTTAATAATGTTTTTCATAATACATATACCACCAATTTGGTTATTTTATATTTATATACTAATGTTTAAGCCACTTGTGCCTTTTTTTTCTAATCTAAAACATGTTGACGAGTTTATAAATTCATTATATATTTTTTGGTATTCAATTAATTTTATAACACCATATTTATTTATTGATTGAGGATTGGAGTCTTTTCCAATTAAAAGACCACACCATTATATTTTGGGAATATTTCCCAAAATGGAAAAAAAATATTAATATAATTGATTTTTTAAATATATATAATGAAATTAATGGAAAATATTTATAATCCCTTGATTTTTTGTTATGACGGTGAATGAAAAAGGGTATCCATGTAGTGAATAAATTTTGAAAAATTATAAAAGTATCAAGAAACTAATATTGTGATATATAACTTATAAATTATGATAATTAATATTTTAAAAGTGATATGTGTGAGTGTATAGGTCATATGTGTTGAAGTTGTCTTAGTTCATAAGAAATAATCCTTAATATGTAATGAAATTTTCATATTTTTTCTAGGATATGGGATGATCACCCCTATGATACATAATAAACCCCTCATAAATCCCTAAGACTCGTAATATATATTTGGTGGTACATAATACTTTAATGCCCAAACATAATATATTTTTTAGTACTTAAGTTTTTTATAGAGCATTATTTTAATTATAAAATATTATGTGGAACTTATATAAACTTTTATGAAACTCACATAACGATTTTCCCTTTGTGAAATCAACTTGTGATCAACAAGTGGATGTCATTTAAGGTTTTTTTAAATTGATAAATTTTTATTATCTATAAATGATGGAATATTATGATATATAAGAACATAACCTCTAATAAATTTGGAAAAATATTATCACATAAGAATTTATTTTATAGAAAAGCTACTATCATGGATACCATCTTAATGTTATATAGATCTCGTGTATGCTAATTAGACTAGGATATGAAAATTTTATATGCTTTGTTATCTAAATTGGAAAAGAACGGTTCTTATAAAAGGGAAAATTTTTGTCTGTATTTATATGGAACTGATATTATTAATGAATTTATTACAATATAGGTGGAGGATATCTCCAAAATTATGATACACATGGAATTATCTTTGATCACAAGGAAGAATGGAAAGATATATATAAGGAGCTTGAGGATATGAGGGTATGGAGTTAGGTAACTGGAATATTCATAGAAAAATTTTACTCTTTCTTCCATAGATATAAGACTCTTTATTGTGGGATAAAAACATTTTTTTATTATGGAACTGAGAAGGAAAATATATGTTTTCATTTATAAATATTTAATATAATGTTACTATATCCATTGATTATATTTTTAATAAATTTCTTCTAGGTTTTTTTAATTATTTTCTCCCTTTATTTGACCTTTCCTATATATGATAAAATGGTAATGGTTAGTCGGTTAAGTATTTAGAAATTTTTAATATGTTTGTGGAAGGCTGTAGATCTCCTTGGATTGTACAAGATTGAATTTTCCTAAATGGATTGTTTTAAGTAATTTGATGTTTCAACCCAACTAATGTAAGTAAATAGTCAAACTTGAGTTCTATTAAAATTCATGATTATATTTTAGGTAATTTAATTCAATGAATTAATTTTAAGAAATTGTTATATCGAAAATAAAATAATATTTATTTTAAATAATTTTATTACTTTCATTACTCAATCTAACATAAAATTTAAATTTATAAATTTTAGAAGTTAAATTTATTAAAATTTAATTTATTTTTGACATATAAATATAAAATATATCATAGGATGAATTATATTGTTTTTTAGAAAATTGTTATTTTTGGTTGAAGAATTAAAAATTACTATATTTATGCAAATTTTCATCAATTTTCATGTATTTAAAAAGTACCATTCTATTTTTGATTGGTTATAAAGTTATATTAGTGCTCATTTATTTAGAATTATTATAATTAATTACATACAAACCAGTATTATAAAATTAATTCTTCCAAAAAATATATTTTCAATATATTTTATGTTATTTTATATAATAAATGTCTACAACTTATAAAATACGAATCATAAAAAAATGGGTATCATATTTTTAAATATAAATGTAAATTTCATAAATAATGTCAATTTTATTTTTGGTTATAAGGAATAGTCACCATGGTAAATTTTTATCACCAAGGTAAAGGGAAAACATGTAATTAGTGTTAAAACATTGTGATAAGGTCACACAATCTAATCTTTAATCTCATTGGGTGCGATAATTATGAACCATATCAACATAGATTAAAATATTTATTGATTTAGTGCCACTTTCACTTGAAAAATAATTTATATTATTTTAAAACATTGAATAATTACAAGAGTGACACTCCCCCTCACATATGATGTGGAACTTCCTCTCTTTACTTATTTATAAACATTGAGAACTCCAGCTCAAACACGATATTCTGAATTCTAGACCAAACATAATTTACAACATCCTATAGGTTTTATTACCACTAAACTACTAACCTTTAAAGTATTAATGTGTAATAAAAAGGAGGGATTCCTAAAGATATTAATAACTCATAACAAATTTCATTCATGATTACTTATTTTTATACCTGAATGAAAATTTTAATAATAGTTATAATATAATCACATAAGTGTCTAAAATACATTAAATTTTTTGTTTAAGTTTTAACCCTTTTAACCTATTTTTTAATCTGATGGGAAATAAAATCACCCCACATGTGTAAATATGTATTCTCATCTCCAGGAAGCAATGCGATTTTTTTCATCATCACCTCTTAAGTATGGTTATAAAAATAAAATTCATGAATATATAAGATATATATTTGATTTTAATCAATTTTTATGATATTATATTACCTATATTCTTACCCTTAAATCCATTGGACAATAATAATGTCACTCTCCCACATTCTTGTACTACAACCTGCACAAAGTGACAGGATACATTTTTCATTATTACTTCATGTGGCCTGTCATTAGGATTTATTTAAAAAGTTTATATGGTATTTATAACTTATATATATATAATTCAATATTTTAAAATTTTTATATATTTTATTTCAGTTAAACCCATTATAAAATTAAAAATATGTCTTTCCTGCATATATATAGATTATAATCTCTATGAAATGATGTCGTTAATTTTTTAGGACTTCTCTATAGAGATGGTTAAAAATTATAATGAATGTGTAAAACTAATAATTATAACATGTTTATGATTCTAGTTAAGATTTATCCATGGCCCCTTTTGACCAAAATAAACATATAATATCTATTTTAGAAATTAGATATCAAACACTCTCAAAATGCATAATATAAAACTAACAACTTTTGTAATTAAATAAAAGATATTAATAAATGAAAAAAATAACTAATGATAATGGAATGAAGACTAAAAAGATTATTAATCATGTAAATAATACATATAATTTTATTTTTCAAGGGTTATAGAATGTATAAAGCTATACATGATTTAAGGTAAATGAAATTTTATTTATAAGATTATTTTATTTTTTTCATTCATTTTTTTAAAGAATTAATTTTAGCCCAGTTTTTTGGAAAGAATGTACTCTATGTAGGAGTGTCCAATTTTTTTTAATTTTAACATTATTCCCTAAATATCTAAATATAAAAGATCATGTAAATTTTAAAATATGAAATACTTGATATTAAAATAATATTTTTTTGGTTGTTAAAGTAATATTCTATAATAGTTGGTAATAGATCAAAGGAAGTGATATAATCTTCAAAAAATAACATTTGTGAATGTTTGGAGAATGATGACTGTCAACCCAAGGGATTAATGTAGAAACTTATTTCATAGAGTATGGTTGTAAGTGTCCCTATCAGGAGGTGTAGTCACCCATTGAGTCCTCTAATAGTTATGAACTATATCCCACTAGGTATGAGACTGGAAAATTATTGTCAATATCAGAGAATATTTTAAATAAATTCATATGTCATAAGAATATTAAACAACCCTATTACAAGATTTATATTTAGGGTTATATTATAATGAAATTTATTCTTAGGATTTATATGTTGTTTTATCTAATACATTTATGTTAAAAAATGTTTTTTGTGGAAATAGAGTAGTTATAGTAGAAAGATGTTAATGGGAAAATAAAATTCCAAATAAGCTACCTATAATGATTAAAATAGAGCATAATTTAGTAGTGTTAACATAGTTCATGAATGATATTAATGGTGGTATTCATGAAATTTAATGGGTAAATTCTTCATATAGGAAAATATCTATTATAGAACCCTCTAGATTTTGGTGGATCTTTATATCTGGTGAAAGATGCAGGATGGATAAATTAATTTTTGAAGATATTTAAATTCTTGTTATGTATGTAACCTTAAGATATAATTATATTTATATATTGTTTCTAAGGAGAAGTTTATCAATGGTGGTCTCTAATTAAAAATAATAATTTTAAAGAATGATATTTATTATATGGACTAGATAGTATTAAATTATTTTTTCTTAATAATTACTTACTTAAATTCATTTAACATTAAATGGAATGTAAATTTCCAGAATTAATGAAAAAAGAAAAGGTCTTAGTGGCCACATTCAATAAAAATGTTATAGATGACCATGTTTTGTCCCATTTTAATTATGGACCAATAAATTGAAACTTATCGATTTTTCATAGGTGTAAAACCTTGTTTCTGAAGAGTACTAGACTCTAAAAAATTTAATTTATTTGAGGGCATTGTTTTATATATTGATAAATTTGTGATTGAGTTTTCTGAAATTTTCATGGATCATTCAAACAATACGAAGAAGAATTATATGTGGAAGGGAATGGAGAATCATTCAACTAATAAATATAGAGATAATACACCAAATAATCATGTTATGTTAAAATATAATTTAATGAATATGAAAATCTTGGTCATTTGTATTGTTACTATGAGTAAAATTGTTTTGATTAGATAATTAATGGGTAAACTAATAGTCAACTAGTAGTGAGATTTTTAAATTGAAATGATTTGGGTCATTATGATAACATATATAGAAAGATAACTAATCCAGGGTTTAATCATCAAGATTGAAAGAATAATGGATTGGAAAAGTATTTTTATACTACTATAAATGATTTTGGACTATCAAATGATTTGGTGATCAGTATACAATTTTCTTATATTATGAGAATGTCATGTTCAATTTATGATATACAAATTTTTTATTTATTGTAAATTTTTATTAAAAATGTAAATACCTTATTATGAAATAAATTTATAAATTTTCGTAAAAAATGCTTGTGGAAGAATTATTGAATCATGAATTTTTATAAATGTCATTGTTATCATCTTTTGAATGGTTTTTCTACAAAAATTATTGTCATTACCATTATATATTTTTATGTTACTATATATATAGATTAGATGTCAGTTTATAATTATAAGATTGATTGTAGAGATAGATAAGTTGTTTTTAATAATGAAATTTATTTTATATATAAGAAAGAATTCATTCCCTTGAAAACATATCCAGAAACTGAGAAACTAATTAAATATGGGAGTGAATGTTATATTCCACATATTTTTAAAATGAAAGTGAATATTAAAATTAATGAGGTTGAAATAGTAAATGAATATCTAGAAGTTTATATTGAGTATCTTCATACTCTTATTCCTAATTTGAAGGATAAATTTACTGTTTAATTAGTTCCAAATTCTATGATAAATTTGAATGTCCCTTATCAAATGGATTCAATAGAAATATAGAAATTGTTAAAAAAAAATTATAAGAGTTTCTAAATAAGTGTTTCATTCATCATAGCACTACACCTTAGGGTTATCTTATTTTTTATTAAAAATTGGAGTGGATACATAATAATTGTTATTTATTATATATTATTCAATAACATCAATATTAAGAACAAGATTTTTTTTCAACACAATGATTAATTGATTGATCATCTCCAAGGTCATCAGTATTTTTTGAATGCTAATATTTGGTTTAGGAGTCACTTGTTTAAAGTGAAGGGGTGAGATATTCAAGGAATGGTGTTTCTTAGATGGTATGACACTTACTATTTTTTTGGTTATTCCTTCTAAAATGAAAATTAAACCCATTTCATTTATAGATATTTTAGAAAGAGTTTTCAATGTGTTTTAAAATAAATAATGTTGTTTTAATTGATTAAATTATATTATACTTTAAAATATAAGAGGAATTTAAAAAAAATATATGGATTATTCTATAAACATTAAAATAAAAAATATAATATGAAAAATTTAAGAAAATGTTAATTTTGGTTATATTAGATTTCATTCCTTAGAAATATTATTTAAAAATATGGAATAAATTTTAATCCTACTAAAACTAATGTGGTGTAAAAGGACCTAGAAATGACACTAAGAATTAACATTTTATTGTATTATTGGGTTACTAATGATTGTTTTTTGAACACATTCTCAGTTATCTAGGTTATTATCCAAGTCAAATTGAAAATGAATAAAATTTACTTATATGAGGTTATTATATATTTATTAAATAATTAAAAATATTATAGTTTAATTCTTTAGTGTTATCCTTGATTATAATAAATGATGAATTTTTAATTTATAATAATGCTTAGCTGAACAGACTTGGTTGTGTTTTGATGCATAATGATTGAGTGACTATGATTGAATCATGTTAATTAAAACCCCATTAGCTAAATTATGATACAAATTAATTTTAACACAATACAATAATATTTTCTTTATAAATATAGAGGAATCATTTATATGTTAAGATATGTGAAATTTATAATGACCACAAATTTTCAAGTCTATATTCACTCAAAATTAATTGAACACGAGTTTTAGAAGGTGGTTAAAATTGATAATATATATTGATTTCATGAATCAATATAATCAAGGTAAATATATCAAATTAGTTCATTCCATGATTGGAAATGACAAGGAATCATCATCTATACTAAATTTGGAAAATGATCCTATATATAATTATTTAATGAATTTTTGGCCTAGAAATTATGCATGTAGGAACTCCTTCCCTTTTGGTTAAAGTTTCAGTGTAGTCATCTTTGTTCGAAAGAATTATGTATGCTCAGAAATAAGATCATGGATTGTAATAAAGAATTGTTTTTGTTATGAAGGGAATGTTTCCTCAATTTAACATATAAAAACATGGTGTTTTAATATTTGGAAAGAGGTTGTGTGTGACATGTGATCCCCAAGTAATGATGGAATTGCTGAGTGAAGATCATGACTCTTCATTTCATATTAATCAATGTAGAAATTGGATGTATAAAGGCATTTGGGAATATTATAAATAAGATAAAATGATGAAATATATTTCAAATTTTGTAATGAATTATTTGACTCATAAAAATGTTAAATCAAATTGAACAATAACTAATGGGGTACTTTAGCCATTACCATTGCACGAATAGAAGTGGTGGAATATATTAATAGATTTAATATGGGGTTAACAAAGACATATCAAGGTATCAACACAATTTTTTAAATTGTGTCATCCTCATTTTTATAAACCCTTTTTGATTTTTCATACATAAGTCTTTAGTGTGAAAAATTAATATTTTTAAAAAAATCCCATATAAAGGTCTTATGATCTACATAAGGGAAACTTATTGTTTTGAAGGGTATCCTAAAGGTTAATTCATTTTTCTTTTACCCACATAATGATGTGATGATGTTTACAAAGTTTCCATAAATATCTCCATTTATTTCAAAAGGATGTGTAAAGAAACCCGCAGTGGTGTGTCACATTAAGGTGATATTTTATTTACTATTTAAGGGTCTTCCTAAATTCACATAACCTTAAATAGGGTTTCATGTAAGGGTGAACCCATGTTTACTTAAGTTTCAAATGGGTTAAACTATACACTGTATAAGGGTAACATAGAGTTTTCAAAGGGTTTGTAAGGGTAGGACTGCATTTTATAATGAAAGAACTTATTTTCAAGGGTTGTGTAAGGATTACCCAGTACAAGTTAATGAATCCTAGGAGTTTTATATGTTTAAAACCATGTTATCATATAAATTTTTTTTGGGAAAAATTATTTAAAATATCCTTTTACATTAATTATTCCCTAAAATGCATATGTAACTCATTTTTAAATATTTTAATAGTAAAAAATCATGGGATTTAGTTATTTTGGATTGGTAAAAAGAATTAACTCCTGTTTTAGATTGTTTTAAATGCACCACATTCAAGATTATAGTAGAAGACAAATTAAATGATTAATTGAATTTGTGGTTTTAATAAAGCATACCAGTATTTGGTTTGTATTCTTAAAAGATATGAACCTTTTCTTATTTGGTTTTTGGAAATCCTATTCAGTTTCTATGGTCCAAAAAACCCTTTAACTAAAATCTGAAAATTATTCTTCAAGAAATTTTAGTTATTATTATAGTTTTCAAGTGCAGACCCCACCTCTCCCATATTATTGAGAGAATAATTTTCAAGGAATAGTTTCTATGTATCATATTATTAGTTTATTTAGAAAAATGAGATTTTCTAAACATTCTATTAACAGAGGATAAATTCAACTCTGTTGATAAATTTATCAGAATTGTTAATTAAGGATAAATAATAATTATCATAAGATAATATATTAATATTTTTGAGTGAGAAAATTATTATCATATATGTAATTATAAAATTATCAAAGGAAGAAATTTGTAATAAGAATTATATATAAATTGGAAATTTTAAAATTATCTATGTTAGAGAAAATGATATCATATGTAGTGTTTTTTATTTATTTTAAAAATTAAATAATTTGAATCAGTTCATTGAGTCTATGATGAAAAGTTTAATCTGACTAATAAGTTAACATGGTTCGAGTGACTTTTCATTAATGAAACTCGAGAGTTATTAATCAACAACCATGATGTAGGAATCCCATAACATTCAAAAATTTATTACATGGGTTATTGTCATGATTTTTGGGTTGTGTTTGTATCCTTGAGAAACCTATGTTTTATGCTTGATCACATGAGGTGTGTCTATTTCATTTTTATTTGATCATGTTTCTTATATATTGATTATTCTAAAGATGATACTATTTGAAATGAAATTGTATTTAATCCATCATATTCATTGTGTGTCATATGGTTTATTAGTATTTCTTCTACAATCAAGCATACAGGTCAAGCCTATTTGGACAATCCTCTGAGAGGTGCGTTCCGGACATTTGTTGTTATAATCTTAGGATATCCTAGCTGGTGGGATGTGTCCCATTATTTTGGGATATACTATTAGAGGGATGTGTCAGATTTTGGTTATAATATTATTAGTATATTTGGACCTGTGGAATATGTCACATGATTTTGGTCTATCCTATGAGGGGGATGTTTTAAAAGGAGTTTCGATATTTCTTCTATTATAGTGTAGATGCAAGTAGATCTAGTCTCCAATGACCTGACATATGGTTTCTACTTTTGTGAAATATTATTTTTATTTATGTAACCTATTTAAATTCATGGAATTCACATATAAATATTATGCATAAATATTAAGTGTCATAGGTGATGTCCTAATGCGTCTTGTACTCCCACCATAATTGATCATTTTAGTGTACTTCTAGATTTCATGACTAGGGATCCGATGAAGTGAAAGGTCCCTATCACGTATGGTTGAGTATGTTTTATAGGAGGATGAAGATGTGTCGAGACTGAGTTCAAGTGGGAATTTTGATGCCTCATTTATTTACTTGATTTACCCAAACATTATCGGATTGTTTAGTTTTGGTTTATAAATCTATAATTACAAATTGATACTATGTGGTTGGGTTTTTAAGTATATTTATACTCATATGGAAACTTGTTTACTCATTACTTGTTGATTTATTTCTTTTCTCTTCCATTATTATAATCTAATGATTACCTTTTATTTTTTAAATATTCTACACAATAACATACATATAACCTCATTTCTTATTATCATCCTCTTGCATATAGGGAGGAACACACAAGGTCATCTGGAACTCCCATTTAGATGCAATGATTTAGGTCAGGGTGTTATAAATTGGTATTAGAGGATCAGATTAACTAACTTATTTCTTCTCTTTCCCTTTGGTTAGGATATGGTAGAAAGTGGATATTATGGTTGAGACTTAGGTGGGGGGTACGTCATTTTATTCTATCATAGTATATTGGTTATATAAGTTTCCATTAAGTGAGGAACATATGTTTTTGTTATTTGATGTTACCATTGAATAAATTCACCTTAGATAAAGCACATAATGTAGATATAGTGATTTTTTGGATTTAGTGTGTGGTCATTCATCGTTTCAGTCATGTAGGTTCATATTCTATATATACCTATTTCATGTATTTGATAGAGTCTAAATATTTATATGATTCTAAAATTATGGTATGTTCTTTTGTACATTATTCATTGAATTAATTTATTTAAGATTATTTTATTTTATTATTGAGTGTAAATATGTGTGTGTGACTAGAATGCACATATTAGTGGCGTGACTTGCTTTATGGGTAGTTCTTATGGGGGTTTTACTTTTTCTTACAGATATCCTCTTAGGTCAGACCATGTAGTGAACCCTTTGTTATTCCAGCATGGTTATTATCACCCTTCTTTAATATATTATCTTTATCTAAGTATTTTTGAGAAATTTTTATAGAAATTCATATTTAGGATAATAATTCATTAGAGGTGGAGAACTGTGACATCCACATTTTTATAAAACAGTTTTTTAATTTCTTATTCAGTTTTACAAAAAATTAATATATTGAAATTGAAATTTTAACCTT
This sequence comes from Viscum album, assembly GCA_963277665.1. Classification (NCBI taxonomy): domain Eukaryota; kingdom Viridiplantae; phylum Streptophyta; class Magnoliopsida; order Santalales; family Viscaceae; genus Viscum; species Viscum album. The sequence continues at coordinate 169,591,556 of OY728148.1, forward strand.
TTATAGAACATATTCCCTACACAATGGTAACCTATTATTTTGAAGTATTGTATAATAGAAACATCCTTTTTATTCATCTCAAGTAAAGTTAATGTGGTGTTTTAATTGATTGCATAATGCTTGCCCTTATTTTAAATGGAAGGAAAAAAGTACCAATGACACTATATTAACATAAGGTGGGATTCCATGCACTATCTTAGTGTCTTAATAGATTCAAATAAGGATAATAAATTCTTCATGTAAGGGTAACCCATTGTATATTTATGTTGTGTATGCATAACCTATATATTGTCTAAGGGAAACACATAGTTTTCAAAGGCTCTGTTTGGGTAGGGATGCATTTTATTCTTAGAAATACCTTCTTTGTAAGGGTTATATAAGGGAAAATTTATACCCTTACATGACACCTCAGAGACATATAAGGGAAAACCATGTTACTATTACAAAACTCTTTGTTTGAAAAAAATTCTTAAAACCCTTATTTTAAGTTACATTTTTCTTAAAATGTATCTGTAACTAGTTTTTTATGATTCTAAATGCCTAAAATAAAGGTATTTATTTCTTTTAACATGGTATATGATGTAACTCATATTTTAGAAGGTTTTAAATTCTTTTTCCTCAATAGTTTAGTGGAATAAAAATTAAATTGATAATTTATTTTTTGTTTCTTGATGATACTGTTGATTATCTGGTTTTCCTTCATAAATATCGGAACCTTGGAGGTCATTGGGTTTTAGAGATCCACTTATGTTTGGGAAGTAAAAAAAACCCTTAACCAAAACATTTAAGGTCTTCTTTATGAAATTTGAGTTCCTTTACTGGTTTTTAGGCATCAACAAAACCTCTCACTCCACTCTACTAATGAGTGTATTGTTTTTTCAAGGAATAAGTTAGAAGCATGGTATTTATAGTTTAGTTACAAAAATAAATTTCTATGAATTATATAATAAGGATAAAGTTTTTAATATATTTCAATAACCCATAATTATCAAAGAATGATAAAGAATAATGATTAATAGTTTATCTATGAATATTCTGGTGAGTGGAGATTATTATAGTATGTGGAGTTATAATTTTATCTATGTATGAATTTGTTAACACATAATTCGAATTAAATAGAAAATTTTAAAATTTTCTTGGATGGATAATTTATTATTATATTTTATATTATTATTATTTTTTGAAATAAAATATTTGTTCTAGGATTTCTTATTTTTAACGTCCTGACCCGGCTCACCATTAAGACGCTGGTCGGACCAATCACTACATGGACTCAAGCGCACCTCCTCATATTCCATAGACTACTGACTAGAAGTGTGGATCATTAGATAGTTAGTAGAGAGATTATAGCCTCTTTTTAGAGTTTCATAGTAGTATAAAAAAGTAAATAACAATCAATAGCAGAAGTATTAATACAAATTTGACTCAGCAGTAGAAGGCATATTTGATATAACTGGAAAAAAGTTGCAAACACCATTTTGTACAATAGATGAATTCATGAAATGGTATTTATACTTCTTTGAAAATAATAAATAGTACAACATGATTTTCAATATGGTACAAACAAATATAAAAAAATCCCCACAAACGATCTCCTTGAGCATCTCATGCTCCAGCTCGACCCTTTTCTCCAAAATCCAGGTACAAGAATTGTAACAAAAAACCATGATCCACAATCTTGTGAACAAGAAAGGTCTACTATAGTACCCCAGTATATTAGATTCCCAAGTATGGTGTTATATATAAACATCAGTAGGCTGAAACCACTAGTTTCTAGCCCAATCCATATAGTGTGATATAAATTAATTTGGGCGCAAGCATGAATAAATTATGTAAACAGTACCCAAAACTAAATAAGAAAGTGCCTACTTCAGCCGTTTGAAAGTATTTGAACATATAACAAGATCATTACGTAAGTAATTACCATTTTATATTAATAAGTCACATGAGGCATAGCCAAAACTAAAATCACCTCGTGAAAGTATAACTAGTGAAAGTCCCAAAGTATCAGACACCTTAGGGGTAACTAACTCAGTAGTATCTGGTTCTAGATATGGTGTAAGTATGTAATCAAAGGATTCTAGTCCACAGAATTCCACAATGATACGCCTACCGAGTTTGAGGAGTTCATCTATGGTAAAATGGGGATAAACAATGACAAGGCCTGAGAGGCTTTAACAATGGCACCTACTTTTCACGATAGATACAAGGAGTGTATCCAATTAATCCTATGATGATGTCTAAAGCATCCAAAGGTGTCATACTAGGCATCAAAGAAATACATGAGATCAAGATCTTGGAGGGTTTCAACTACAGTATGCTACATCCTTGAATTCAGAATATGGTCCTTGAGTACTCAAGGCATTCTCCAATCAGAATCCAAGACAAGCTCGAGTTAGGCTCTTACTATTTAATAATGAAGTCATGTAATATTCTCTTTTGGTTCAATCCATTCCTTCTATTAGTGTGGAATAGTCATGTAGTATTGAAAACATTTATTTATTGGTTCAATACTTTCCATCCATTAGTGTAGAAATGTCAAGTAGCATTGCAACCATTTATTTACTAATTAATTCCATTCCTTTCATTACTGTGGAAAGGTTATGTATCATTCCAGCCATTTATTTTTGGGTCAATTCTATCCTTCCATTAGTGTGTAAAGGTCAAGTAGCATTGCAAAAATTTATTCAATCCATTTAATCCATTTTCAAACTCATGGTACATTCCATTACATTTCATTAACATGGTTAGGTTTACTAGAGACATGAAACCTATCTTTCAATTAAATTTATCATGGAAAAGTAATATACTAGTATTCTTTCTAATTTCCATTACACATTTAATTATCAAATTGAAACACTTACATTTGGCGGGTCAAGTGCTAAGCATACATCGTATGGGGCATTATGCAATTAAAAATTCTAAAATAATACATTTAGTGTAGGAAATCTTACCCTTAGAATGGTCAATCCAAGGTACACAAAAATGACATCCTGAATGTGTCAAAACACTAAACAACAATTATGGAAAACATCACACATGGATAAATCGAATTAGAAACTGGACAAAGCCCTTATGATGCACCTTAGTCCATTAATTGTTTAGAAAGGTAAATCTATTTTTCTATTTCAATTAGGGCCATCTCCTAAACATTACACATTTCAATGAAACATAAATTTTATTAGGAAAACCATTACAAGAATTCAATCTAGCATAAAACCCTAATCACTACTTTTATCTTGAAGACAACACACCTCGATTAAGGGGTTTTATTCTAAAAAAATGATATTGTTTATCAATAATAAATTTAATAAGTTCAACATTAAAGTCATGAACATGATAAATAACTATTTAATTGACAGTTAATACCAATAATATACTTCATGAATTAAATACTTACAACTATGTAGTAAGTAATTCATTTATGCATTTATAAAATTTAATGGCTTGGAAAGGGGCCCTACCTTAGGGTGGAAGCATGTTGTCCACTGCGGCTCTAGATGATTTCTAAATAAAGGCTTCTGCTTCCCCACTGAGCAAAAACAGCTTCCCATACATGTAAGGACACTTAGCCCTAATGTACACACCTTCTTTACCATGATCATGGGAAAGGGGGTCCTGATATATATGTTTATATGCATATGTCAGTCGTCACTCACTTATGCATGAATTTTTATATACATTCATGGGAACACCTATCCCCATAAATGTGTAATCACTGCCATGAGTGATTACACACATAATGGGGGAACCAAGATATATTTACTTACATATGCACATGTGGGAGAGTCACCTTGGACCCAACAACTTAAAATCAAAATGGAATGTTCAACACTCTACAAGATAATTAGTAGAAACCTTAAACTAATAAATATCCTAATTTAGTGGGTACCAAACAAAAAAACAAGGAGAAATATTCATACCAGATGAATCTGGTTGACCAAAATGAGGTAAACCACGTCACCTTCAGTGTTAGTTCCTGAAACACGCATCAACACTCCCCGAGAGATCATATGTACAACCTAACATGGATGGAAAACTGAAAAACGAAATTATCCATAAACCCTAGGTTCATCCGAGATGTGTATGGTGAAGGGGAGGTCAAATATCGGATGAAAAAGGAGTGGATAAGGGAGAGGAAGGCTTGCGACGATGATTTAAACAATAATTGTGAAAGAAGTTTGCTGGATGTAATGATTGAAGAGGGATTCAGAAGAGGGGGTCGAGCACGTGGCAAATTGGGAACCACTTGGGGTGTGATGTTTAGGTATGTACAAGGAGAGGTGAGGCTTGAGTGTTTTAATTTTATCTTCTTTTCATTTTATTTTAATTTAATGCTTTAAACACACCTGTCAGCATAGTTTCACCTGCAAAATTTTCCAAACTATGCACAAATCGTGTGGTGTCTACTGCATCCAAGACACACCCCGCATGGGCTAGGAGAATGGTTTAGAAAACTATGTAAAGCCCGTATGTAAAGCCACTACCCTCCTTAAAAAGGGTTCCATAGTTACCTATAGTGGGATGCAAGGTTTTACCCAAACTCTCCACCCTCTGCAACTTCTTCAAATATGGCCTTTCTGGATCCAGTGCCCCCAAAACGCCTTAAATCACTCCGGAAACTTTTTAGGCCTTCGCAAATTCCCAAAAACATCACTTAAGAGTGACCCAAATCTTGAAATCTCATTCTAAGCTTTAGTTTTAAAAGAGACTTCACCAGTAAACGAAAAAGTTCGAAAACCATCGTATTTTAGTCCAATTAAAAACATTGGGTTCTAAAATCTACCCGCCTTAAAAACTTATTGTTACCAAGAATCTTTCATGAAAAATGTAAAAATTACCCAAAATACAAGGGTTGTGAAGATTCATTCAAATAGTTTCATTGTGTTCCCAATGCCCAATGAATCTTATGAATCTGATATTAATTCTACACTTAAACCTTTACAACCCAAGACAATGCTCAATGTTCTACTTAAATATAGATACAAAGGTTACTTTATCCTGTTTTGATAGAGAAAACATCACGTCATCATCTCGATAGATATTCGATTGATGGTTCTCCCCACCATAGATTGTAACTTAATGAAAGGGTCAAAACCAAGCCATGGTACCTCCACCATGGAAATTGCCTTATAAGGCATAACATTGAGTGTTCTTATGATGCTCATGGAATTATTTAGTTAAAAAGGAAAAGAAGAGTCTCGATTTAACTAATAGAAACTGGACACACAAGCTTTCTCATAAGACACTACCGACATTGAAACCACACTTTCCTTCACCTGGAAACATGAATTAAAACCGACCCTTACAACCAACAACATTGAACAAAAGGAAGAGAGAATGAGTTGAGCCACTTGGCCAATGTATCTCAAAGATGTCTAGCTCAGGCAGCTGACACAAACAAAAAGGAACCTCTAGATTATGTGAGTCCAAACAAGGAGTTCTTACATGTGAACCCAGGAATCACTCAGGACTCACCAAGCCTCTATAAGAACCACACTTTATCATGTAACACAGAAAAAGATCACCCAACAAGCTCAAAATATTTTTAATATTTATCATGATGTAAGACTGATTATCATTTAGTGCATTGAGGAATGTGTCATGATAGGGTACATGCATGTATCTTAAGAAGAGTACACAAAGAGGATTTAAGATAGGGTTTCTAGTCAAACACGCCCAAAAAATAAAAGGTAAAATAGTCATACCACAATTGGTCAAATTCATTGAAGAAGCTCAAATTTACCTGCCAACAAATTGTCACTACCCAAACGCATTCCATTACCACCCAAAGGCATTTTGTTCTTGTTCAAACATTACCAACAATTTTTATCCCAAGTCAACAGTGTTTACTCGGGATTTCACACATAGTGAACCATATCAATGTCATGCTGCCAAGAAATTACCAACGTAAAACAACACCAGCAAGCCTCAAATTCATTCATGTGAGAATGAACACTTATAGATGGCCTTCCTTAGGTTTTTCACCTTCTACATGGAAGAACAAATTTACGATGTTCAACATGACACTTACCACCTTATGTGCGTCCTAGCTGCAAATGAAAAAAAAACTAGCCACTCCTAACTACTCTAGATAAAAACATAAATTAATGCGTGATGCTCCATTGAACCATGATCACATTGTGAGAACTTGCAAAGTATGTCAAAGCAATGAGATCAACATTTCAAAATACCCAAGTCTTTGGAAAGTCATGCTATGAATTGGGACAAGATGATTCTTTAATGCTCAAGTCACTCCTCTTGGAGATGACCTGAAACCATATTCAAAAGTACAAGAAATGAGTTCTATTGTTGCATTGCCTCATATTACTATCATCCTAGATGATTCCATAATAGTTCGTCCACTAATAAGAAAAAAGGAGGGTCAAATGACAAACAACCAGCCATCCTTGACAGAGGCATTTCTATCCTAATGAAAATGAGCACTACCCGATGCTCAAGCCCATAACAAGGTCATGAAAAACATGACCACCCATCTGAAAAAGGGTGTCAATTAAATACTGAAATTCTTATATTGGACAATATCACCCAAATGACCCCAAAAGTAATTAATCTCATGGTAATAGTAAGGAATTAACGTTTAAAGGGTGCTACCTACCACATGTTATCCCCTTATAAAGAATAAGTGCCAACCATAACACCAAGTCATGCTAAAAAAATTCTCTTAGCTCAAAAGATGATCATATAATCCATTTCTAAAGAAAAAACACCTACAGAAAATGTTCATGCTTTCGTAGCAAGGAAAATCAAAGGGGAAACTCAACCTTCCATTACATAAAGGTCTTATGAAGAGAAAACCACTCCAGGTCCCATTTCTAAGCAGTTTATATTTAATCAAATTTAATCTTTAAGCATCAAATAATTAATCCAAACATCAAGTACCTGTTTTCCAAAAAAACACAAGTTACATGATTTTTAACCAACATCCCACATGAAAAATAGGAAAGTTTTATAGAAACCCTTTTTAAACACAAATGTTATTTAACATCTATCAGAAGTTAGGATATTTATCAAAAAAAATTATTTTATTCAGATAAGTCAACCTATGAGGGTCCCATTTTACCCAACTGAGGTTCTATAAAAATAAAACCAAATGAATTCACAAAAATTATTGATGTTCAATCACCCAAATGTTCCTCTCATAAAAACATTCCCCAACTGACCTAATTGGGTCTAGTTTCATTTTTAATAGCTAGAAAATTTATTTCAGATCAAATTTATACCTCTTTCACATTTATAAGCATTTCACAAGGCCTCATGACATCACATTTAATATGGGTTTCCATTATTGAATTCATGAATATCCCATACACTTCATGGATTGAACATTGGGTCCCATTAATCGATACCAATATAAATTTAGAAATTTACATGATAAAAAATAATAGTATTAATTATATGGGTGGACATCAACCAATCTACAAAGTGCCCATACTCTTTACACATTTTAATTTGGATCCCTTTACTCAAAACCAACTTACTTTAGAAATTAAATTTTGCATCATTTTTATAGTGGTTCAATTACATGGGTTAATGTTTCTTAGCTATAAGGATCCCATACACCTTAAAACTAAAAAATTGTTCCTACCACAACCACAACCAATACACATAGCCCATGAAATAATTTAGATATATCAAAGTAAGCTAGCTTGTCACTACAAGCATCTAACACTGAAAAAAAGTTTAAATAGTAGAAACATGGTATTTTAATCACTGAAGTATACTATAACAAGATGTAAGAAAAGATGTCATATTAATGTATTACTTAACCACGAATAAATCTAAGCATGGAATATCAATAAGGAATTGAATCATACTTAGTAGGCTACCAACTAATGTAAATACATGGCATGGAACATATGCATGGCATGTGAATTTCTAACAACCTAATATAATGCCTGTAATGAAACCTCCTTTCCATATCAAGAAAAATAAATTTAAAAATTCCAAAATCAATGAGAAGTGGAAAATACACCAGTTTCCAAAGGTGAATTCATCTCAATCGTAACATCGAACAACATAAACAACATTCCCATCCAAGACTACTTGGTCATTTCTGATACCTAGGGTGATCAGTCCCATGAACGGATATTAACCAAACATTGACACATTCCTAGTCTCTTATATACTAACCCAAAACAATAACACAAAAGGAAAACCCACCTCTGAGACCAAATTGTAACGTCTCGACCCGGCTCACCGCTAAGACGATGGCCGGACTAGCCACCACATGGCCTCTGGTGCACCTCCCCATACGGAAGAGGCTGCTGACTAGTAGCGAGGGTCTATGTATAGTAAGTGGGGAGATTATACCCTCTTACAAGAGTTACAAAATAGTATAATAGATTAAGTGACAATCAAAATAAGAATCTATAATGCATAATTAACTAAAATATGAAGTAAAATTTTGATATAACTAAACAAAAGTAAAAAAATACATTTTTATAAAATAGATGAATGTATGACAAGGTATTTATACATGTTTTAGAACAATAAACAGTACAGAATGATTTTCAATGTGGTAAAAAATGAAAATAAAAAAATATCCCCACGGGTGATCTCCTTGAGTATCCAGACATTCATCCCAGTCCTTTAGTCCTAACTCCAGGTACAAGAAAGACTAAAAACAATCATGGTCAATAGTCCTGTGAACAAGTAAGGTATACTCAAGTCCCCCAATGCAATGGTTTTCGAAGTAGGGTGTGAGATATAAATCTCAGTAGGCTAGCACCACTAGTGTCATTCCAAATCCTGATAGTGTTATATAAATTAATTAGGTTGTATTCAATAATAAGTAATTTAAATAGTACCAAAAATGAAATACCCATGTACCTTCTTCAGCCCTCGACTAGTAATAGAACATGTAACTTTTTCATTAATTAATTAATTACCATTTTATATTAATAATTCATGTGAGGAACATCTAGCACTGACATCACCTCATGATAGTATAAATATTGAAGGTCCTAAAGTAGCACAGAGCTCAGGGGTCACAAACTTAATAGTATATGAGTCTCAAAATGGGGTAAGTATGTGACCAAGGAGCCTAGTCCAAGGCATTACACAATGAGATTCTTAATGATTACAAGGATTTCATCCATGGTAAAGTGGATCTAATATATTATAGGGTCCAATGGGAATTAACCATGGAACCTACATGTCAATCCATATCCAAGGAGTGTATCTGAGGCATCCTATGATAACATTTAAGGGACTACAGTGTCATACCTAGAATCGAAGAAATACATGAGATTAGGATCTTGGTGGGTTTCGACCAAAGCATGTCATATCCTTGAATTCAGAATGAGGTCCTCAAATGATCAATGCATTCTCCAATTAGAATAAAAGACAAGATCGAGTCATGACATTCTTATTTAATAATGAAGTCGTGTAATATTCTCTTTTGGTTCAATCCTTGCCTTTCTTTTGTGTGGAAATGTCAAGTAGCATTGAAACGATTTATTTATTGATTTAATCTTTATCTTCCATTTTTGTTGAGAGGTCATGTATCATTGAAACCATTTATTTATTGTTTTAATCCTTACCTTCCATTAGTGTGGAAGGGTCAAGTAGCATTGCAACCATGTATTGAACCAATTTAAGTCATTTTCAAATTTCAATGTTCATTTTTCTACCTTCCATTGACATGGTAAGGGGGTGCTACGGACATGAAACCTATCATTCAATTAAATTTAATATGGATTAGTCATATACTAGTATTTGTTCCATTTACCATTACACATTTAATTATGAATTTGAAACACATACATTAGGTGGTTCAAGCGGTGAGCATACATGGTACTGGCCATTATATAGTTCACAATTCTAAAAATCCCATTTAGTGTAGGAAATATTACCCTTATAAAGGTGATTCTAAGGAACACCCAAATGTTGGCATGAAAGTGTGAAAACACTAAACAATAATTATGGAAAACATCACACATGGATAAATCCAATTTGAAACTGGGCCTAGCACTTAGGCAGTGCCATGGACCATTAATTATTTAAATGGTTAACTCTATTTTTCCAATTCCATTTGGTCCATGTAATAAATATTCCATATTTCAATGAAAAATAATTTCCATAAGAAAACCCAATACAACAATCCAATAAATCATAAAATCCTAATGACTACTTTTATCTTGAAGACAGTGCACCTCGGTTGTGGGGTTTTATTAAGGAAATATGATATTGTTTATCAACAAATCATTTATACATTTAACATTCAAATTATGAACATGATGAATTCTCATTTTATAGAAATATAATCCAAACACTTCACTTAATGAATTATATTCTAACAATTGTGCAGTAATAAATTAATTTATGAATTTATAAAAGTTAATTGATTGGAAAGGGGCCCAACCTAAGGGTGGAACCACGCCTTACACTATGGATATTGGCTCTTTCTAACTAATTTTTTCTTCTCCCCAACTGAGAATACTCACCTTTACATAAATTTAAGGTCTCCTAGTCCAAATACACACACCTACATGTACATGATCATGTTCAAGGGGATCCACACATATTTTCTTATATGTATATGTTAGTCTCCACCCACCTAAGCATGAATTTTTATATACATACCTGAGAAAACCTAGCTCCATACATGTATAATCACTACCATACATGATTATACATATAACGAGGGAACCCATATATATATATATATATTTACGTACCTAAGAACAGGAAAGCGAGTCGCCTTTGACCCGACAACTCAAAACCAAAAAGAAATGTTCAACTCACTACAGGATAATTAATATAAACCTTAAAACCATTAAAGATCCTAATCTAGTGTGTGTGAAACAATGTAGAAAGTATAAATACTCACCCTGGATGAAACTAGTAGACTAAAATGATTCGAACCGCATGACCTTCTATAGCAGTTTCTGTAACACGTAGAAATAGGCCCCAAGAGATCATCAACACGACCTAACATTGAAGGAAAACCAAAAAACGACATTAGCCATAAACCCTAGGATTAGAAAAGATGTGCAGGGTGATGGGGAGGCTGAATATCAGCGTGAAAAGGATATGATAATGGAGTGGAAGGCTTACCATGATGATTTGAACAAGAATCATAAACATGTTGGCTAGATCTGACAATCGGAGAGGGAGACAAGAGAGGGGGTCAAGCGCATGGAAACGTGGGGACCCCCATGGGATGCGTCGTGCAAAAATGATGAAGGAGGGGTGAGTATTGGGTGTTTCAATTTTATATTAATTTAATTTTAAATTAATTTAATTATTTAAACACACCCATCAGCACAGTTTGAGCCACATGGTTTTCCAAACCGTGCATAAAACATCTAGTGTCTACAGGATCCAAAACACACCCCGCATAGGCTAGGCACACGGTTTAGAAAATTATATGCAGACCATGCACAAATACATTGCCCCATTAAATAGGGTCACACATTTACCAATAGTGGGCCACATAGTTTCATGGAAATCTATGTGCCCTATACAGCTTTTAAAATCATGACCTTTCTGAGCCTGGAACTCTTGAAACTCCCCAGGACACTCGATAATCATCTCAACCATTCATCCATGCCCAAAAAAATCACATAGGATTGATATCAGTCTTGAAATTTTAGTTTGAGGTCCATTTTTATACCAACCCCTATAGAAAACGAAAAAGTTCTAAAACCTTCTTATTTTATTTCGGTTAGAAACATAACATTCTATATTATTGAGAAGTTTGAAGTGACTAATATGTGGATGTGGTTTGGGTGATGTTTCCTTGATAGTCCATGGATTTCATTGTCATAAAATTTTTTTGTACGAAGCCATTAACATTCAAGAATGTCTCACATGGGTTATTGGTATGATTGTTTTTATGTATGAGTATCCTTTAGAAACCTATGTATGTGGATGGATCACAAGAGGTGTAGGTGTAGAGACTTTTCTTATGATTTTATTTCATTTATATAGATTTTTTTAATGATTATTTTTCATAACTTGATGTGATATTTTATCTAATATTTTCACCATATATTGTATGTGTTTTTCTCATATCTTCTACAATTATGGGGGTATGTTAAGCCAGCCGAGACGATACTCAGAGAGGGTTGTGCTAGAGATTTGGTGGTGTATACATCTTTTATCCCAACCATTTGGTTGTGTCACATAATTTTTTGATATTCCTCAAGAGAGACATTTCATACTTTATTCGGCATATACCTTAGATATCCTTGCTATTGGGATGTGTCACATGATTTTAGACTATCCTATAAGGGTTTTTAGGTAGACGACCCATGTTCCTTTCGGTATGGGGCCGAAGCAGGTAGAGCTTATTTTCGAGGATCAAACATAAATTTTTTATTTGTTTAAAATATTGTTATAATTAATCTCCCATGATTTCATGGAATGTATATATAATTCTTATGAACTGATGTCAAGGGTTGTTATTTGTGTTTTACTGTGTCCTGTACTCACACCTTACTTTGGTATTTTGGTGCCTTTGTAGATTTAATGACTATGAATTATATAAAGGGAAAGGGCCATGTAGTGTATATATTATAAAGTGGATAAAGAGGATGCAGATATTTCTGGATGAAGATTGATCAGGAAGGCTACAACTCTAATTATTTATGGTCTTTACACATACCTTCAAACCTTGTTTATTTTTAGTTTTTATATCTTGCATGACATATTGTTTCTGCATGGATCAGTTTTATTGGGAATGTTCATACTATAATCATTACTCTTTTATTCATCAGTTTTTAATTTATTTGTTTTTAATTAATTTTTTATAATATGATTATTATATATTTCTAAATATATAGTCTCCGAATTGATGGACTAAGACCCTCACTTCTAGTTGGTAGCCTTATTCTTATAGGTATTGACACTTGAGGTCATTTGTAACTCTATTTTTGACTAAATTGATTGAGTTCGGTTGTTTCATTAATTATATATCGATTATCTAAATATATTCATTTTTACTATTCTAGATAATATGACCTTGGATAATATTTCATAATATATCCTTAAAGAGGTAGGAAAAATACATGTATTACCTATATATATTATATATTATCATGATCCAAGATTTTCCTCTAATTTTTTAAAATGACTTTAAATTTCATTGGGGACTGAATTAACTTTCAGAAAATCTTTTTATCATAAATCTGATACACATGCAGATTGAATTATTTTGATTTCAGAAAAAATTATTCAAGCAAGATAATCATATTTCCCGGGATCTTTGGGGTAATATATTTTAGTTTAAAAAATTTCTTATAGTAAATGTTTTCATTCCAAAATACATAAGGAACCTTTGAGGAATTATATGGAAATCCCTACCAAACTCTATAATATTTTGATAAAGTTAAAATAATGGATGTTTTTGGAACTATAAAATCTAGAAAAAATGTTTGGGAAGTTAATTATGATTTAGTAGCACATGAGGGTAGCTCAGAATAAGAATAAGTGTTAGGCAAATAATTGGAGGAAAGATCCTTCCCATGATATATGAAATCATGTATTTCTCAAAATATATCAATGGAAGGGTGTTATGTTTTTTGTTATGGAAATGTATGTTTATTGTTTATTGGGACATATATATACATTTTTTTAAAATGGGATAATTTTTTAACTGAATTGACTTTTCTCTGAGTTTATATAAGGTACATGATGCGTTAATTTTTTTTTGTTTTAAAGAAATGTATACTTGATGATTCCCATGTTTCTATCCCTAAGGCGGTATAGTTAGAAGATAATATTTTCTTTAAAATAAGAAACAATTCATATTTTTAGATTTATGAGAGAAAGTATTTTTGAAAAAAAAATATTCATCAGTTTAAGGATTTTTGGAAGAATCACATGATTAAGGAAGTAATATGTGAATAAAAAATATATGTAAGGGAATAATTCCCCACTCTATTCATGTAATAAATAAAATAGTGGGGAAAATTATATAAGGGGGGGAATAATGTGAAAAAATAAATAATGTTAATAATAATACAAATTTATGATATATTAAAATTAATGATACAATTTTATAGAGACATATTCACTATAGTAATTTTAAGATATTTTTCAATCGAAAAGTATGAATTATTTTAACTATTTTTTCAATGTATTACATGGTTTTATTAAAATGTAAAATTTATAAATTTAAGATATTAAATTTTATAAAATGGAAATAATTTTTTATATTATCCAAAATATTTCTTTGAAGATGATTTTTTGGGAATTTATTCTAAGAATAGTTTTTTTGGGTGGATAATAAAAAATTATGTTTTTTTATAAACACTATTATTTCTATATTAATAATTAAAAATTCCATTCTTTTTATGAATAGTTTTAAAGTAAAATTAGTCTTATTTTATTTAAAATATTTCTAATTAATTCCATTTGAATCAGTATAATACTACATTTTGATGGCAATTCAATCTTCTTCATAAAAAATCAATCTTCTATAAGAATTGTTGTTATTTTCATGCTTATATTAAAATTAATTTATGGAACTTATAAAAAAATAATCTTAAAAAAATTTATAATTTTTTAATTAATTTGTTCAAATTTAGTAATTTGTATAATTTCATTTTTTATCCAAATTAATAGTAACCATGGTAAATTGTTATCACCACTATGAAGGTTAAAACTGGTGAATTGGGGTTAAAAATTATGATATGTTAACAAAATATCTTCCTAAATCATATTGGATGAGATTATTTCAACCATAAACACCATAAATTATAAATTTTATTTATTTACATCCATATTCCAATTAAAAGAAATTTATATTGTTTTAAAATTTTAAATAATTAAAAGAGTTCCACTCCCCTCGTTTATAAATGGGTTCCTCTTCTCCTCACTTGTGGACTTACTTTTTTCATTCTAAATAGGACAAAAAATATACCTAAATCAATTTCAAAATTCCCTCCTCACTTCATAAAGGTCATTTTCGCACCAAAAGATGTACCTAAGAAGGCTTTTGGTTTAATAAAAAGGATGTTTCTCAAAGAATATGTATAAATCATAACCAATTTTTTTCCATGATTATTTCTTCCTATACATACTTCAAAACATTCATAATCATTAGTATATAAAAATTAAGTATCTATAATATATTATATGTTATTATGTTTGTGGTATAATCCATTTTAATATCCATCTCATTCCAATCTGAAATAAAATCATCACTCATGCACATGTAAATACTATCATCTCCATGAAGCAATGTATTTTATTTTTCATTATAGCCACATATCGATGGATATAAGTATATAACTATTAATTATATATGATATTCATGAAATTATTATCATTTTATAAAGTAAATATTATATTTAATTTCTTACCCACTAATATATTAGAAAATGATAACTTCAGTCAAGTATATATGTGGACTACCGCATCATCAAAGTGGTGCCAGTAATTTTCAATTTTTACCTCACATGGAAAGTCATTATTATTAATATAATGGATTAATATAATACATATACAATAAATATTATTCTATAAGTTATACCTTTATCTAATTTATTTCAATTTAATCAATTATAAAAATGAAAAAATCATTAATGCATAACTATGAACTATTATATCCATGAAATGTTTTTCTACATGTTTCATGGTTTTCTTAAATGGATGGTTGAAAGTTTTATTGCGTGTATAAAAATTAAACTTATAGAATATTTAAATAATTATTTTGGTATATTAGGCCTGACAATATTTTCCAAACATTATAGATTTTATTATTTATCTAGATTAATTTTAAATTTTCAATGGTTTTTTCAAATAATATCCTATTCCAAATATTCTGGGGAATTGATCAACTTTTTAAAGTTCTAAAATGAAAGAGACATTTCTCTAAAATATTATTCCAAAATTGAAAGTTTTTTATTTATGGAGTCAAATGATTATTTAATGTTTTTTATAATGAAAAAAGGGAAATCTTAAAAATGTTTTGTTAATGATATAATACATTATAATTATAGATGATAAAAAGGTAGATCAATATATATCATGACAATGAGTGAGCCCAATATGTCTCTTTTAGGCATTTGGTGATGATTGTTTCTTTGATGGAGAAAAATGAGGGACATAACTGGGTATGTTACTCCTATAGAATTAAATAGGAATCCATTATTATGACCATACATAAACACAAATTAAAACATGTTATAAATATGATTCTCTAAGGTAAATATTTTATTCTATATATGGGTTTTTATATAAATATATTAATTTAAATAGGTATTGATATTTTATGAACTTCATTAGGGGAAATATTTTAAATTTTCTTCATGATTTCTCATATGCCTCGTAATTCCTTTATGGTTTTAATATGATTACTAGTGGATTTAAAAGGTTTTATTTGAGTAAATGATTATTTTATCAAGTGAAAATTATTTACTTATGTTCTCAAAGTTTATTATAGAAAATAAAAAAATATTAATGGATTATATATTTTCACTTGATTAATGGGGTTCCTTTATTTTTATCCCTTAATTGTATTTTTATGGTCACCCAAATTTTTTATTGTTTTTCAAGGAATCAAGGTATGTTTAAGAACTATATAAAGGTCAAAATTTCTATTATGGAATCATATTAAATGAATAAAAAATTCTTTAAATGAAAATGGGTATAAAATTAAAGGCCTATTTTTATAAAAAAAAATGTACACTATGTGGAAGAATCCACTTTTTAAGTAATGTTTTCCAAAATTATATAAAACTCAAAACCAAAAAAATCAAGGGAATTTAAAATTTTAAAATAATTTTTATAATAATAATATGTATGGGTTCTTAGAGTAATGTTGTGTAATATTTTAGGAGAGAAAATTGTTTTGATATTAAGAATATTGTCTAATATTTTTCCATGCATTTTAGAATGAGGATTAGTGAACCGTGATCATTGAGGATTTCAAACTCACATTCACTATCATCCCATTATGAAAGAAAATCTAGTTTATATTCCCTCATAAAAAAACTAAAAATAATCAAGTTTAAAAAATTTAAGAATAATACAATATAATGCTTGGTAATTCAAATCCTCAAATAATCACTTAATATTTTTATAGGAAATCATTATTTTCCCAAACTACTCTTAGTTTTTTCAAACTAAAGTAATATGATCCCACCAAAACTAATTACAACATTATAATTTTTTAATACACTTTTAATATATACTTTGGTCTATACTATACTATATAATAACCTCAAGTATCCTTTTTCACTCTCACGAATTGTGTGAAAACGTGATTTTTTGTTTTTATATAGTTTCTCTTAATTCACATGAGTTATTGTATGTATAGTAAAAACTAATGATATTTTCATAATAAAATTTATAAATAGTGTGCTTTCGTAATGTGTAGCCACAATTTTTTTATTCAATTTATTTTAAATAAGAATATAACACATAAAATAATTATTATAAAATTATGTGTTTTATTTGTTATAAAAAACATGAATGTCATTCTAAAATGCTCTGGTACATATATTCTTTATTATTTTTTAAGGACTCTATTTAACTAGAAGATATGAATTATAAAATAAATAATATCAAAGAAATCAATGTTAGTATTGATAATGTATTAACCAGACTATTTTTCAGTAAAAAACTACGAAGAAGAAAATAAATTTAAATGAAGAATATATTATTGGTATTTTTTAAAATAATTTTATAGGTATTTTTCTCAATATTAAATTTCATAAAAATAAATATATTTATTATAGGGATACCTATAAGGTCCCCAATTCATAATATATAAATCTATTAGTAAATATATTCAATTTTTTATTATGAGGGACCACCATTTTATGTTTTTCACTAGTGTAACTAGAGATAATTTAAATCTCCAATATATTTGGAGAAGGTCTAAACTACCTCCAAATAATGATATTTACTAATTATTAGATTAATCCATCATTAAAAAGTTTCATCTTTCAAAAGTTTTTCATTTTTCCTCTAGTTTCTGGACAAAAATTCAAATAACTATCCACCACTAATTTAAAAAAAACATTTAAATATTTTATTCGTTTAATTTTAATAAAACCATTATTTAATTATGATATGGTTCATGATGTATTCCATGACAACACATATCAAGATGTTTTAATAAAACCACTACAAAATTATTTAGTAATGGTTTAAGAATCCATAATACCGATAAATAATTTTCTTTTTAAACTCATTTTATTATATTGTATGGATAAACTAGTTCATGAGAACTAATATTTATTTAGAATTTTGATCATTTAGAAATACTTCATTACAGAAACTAAATTATTGTGAAAAATCTAAATGATTTATTTATGACAGATAGTGAAATGAATAATATGATAAGTAATTATGTATAATAAAATACAATCTATGAATTTACTTGAATAGATTGAAGCATGTTCAAATATTTTAAAATATCAATTCTTTTTTGAGATATTTAATTTAATTTTAATTTTATACTTTCTATTGTAATTATTTTGTTATTATTTCCACTATACTTGAAAAAATCATGATTTAGTGGATTTATGTAATTAGAGATAACATTATAAAAATATACATTTATATTCTATTATATTGCTGTAATAAAAATCTAGATGACCAAGTTATGCCTCCAGTAAAAATTACAATGTATAAAGGGTTTTGATTCCCATTAAAAAATCTATATATCTTATCATAAACCAAAAATATTGAGAAGTTTGGGGGAATTAAATTTTATTATTTGACATTGTGTCAAATCCAATATGGAATAATGTGTGATTTAATTTTCTTTAATAACTTTATTAAATTTTATAACTATCAATTCACCTAATCTTGACCAAACTATGAATGTATCTAGGAAACCATTCAGTGTCAAAGATGTTAATTCTGTTGGGAATTTTTTATACTATAATTTTCCTAGAAACAATTTACGTAATGGGGATATATATTTTATAATGGTTTTAATTGAAAAATGATGGATGAATATCATAAAGGTCCTGATATGTTGATGGAAATGATTTGGGATACTGGAAAAATTAAATAAAAGCCTACTTGATAAACTTATCCATAGACCACTGGACTTGTACAATTGAATATAATAAAATTCATGAATTTCATTTGGATACTCATATTGTTAATGATTAATCAATGTGTTTTTTGAATTATAATACTATAAATATTTTATATTTTTTTATTATTAGAAATGTCTTTAGTCATGTTTTATAATGTATAAATCCATATTAAAAAAATGAGATACTAAAAGTTTGAAATTTAGAGAAAAAACTCCAGATAATAAATATTTTAATTTCAAGAGAATATTATCAAGATTTCATGATGTATTAATGTGATATATTTATACTGATTATGAGCATTGTGAGTTGTTTTTCTGAAAAATTAAAGAATTTGTCATTGGTTTATGGGATTCAAATAATTAATGTAAAGAATATTCATGAAAATAATATTAAAATTATAGAAAATATGAATTTCAAAGAATACTAAATGGTTGAACTCACTATTTCAAATATGCAGTATGATCTTGAACTAAAAAATTTAATATAAGAAGAATAAAACAAGAAAAATAATATACATCTTAAAAATAGTTATGTTTCATTTACCAAATATTACAATATTAAAGTACTAACATGTGATAATGAAGACACTTGAATTTATAAATATATTAATGAATTACTAAGAAAATGGAATGGTGTTCAAAAATTTCTATAAATAGAAAATAAAAAAGGAAGAAAAAATTGATTTAGAAAAGATAAAAACATTAACTCTTATTAAATTAATTTCAATTCTATATTTTTTACCCTCTACGACTATAAGAATAAATAAAATATATTGTTTTATTGTCCTAGAATCGTGAATGAGTAAAAATATAATTTTTTTAAATAAATGTAGAAAGTGGTGTTGAATATCTGTAGAGATCCATCAAGGAAAAATAATTAGGTTTAGAATCCTATTAAGATAAATAATAAAAATATTTTTATTTGATGGAATAAAAAATCTTGTTTCATCTTATGAAAATAATTTTTAAATTTAAAAGCATTATAGTAAAGCTATAAATGATTTATATGCTAATCATAAATATGAATTTGATCATAAAATAGGTTTATATGAGAATTAACAATAAGAAAAAATGAAATTGGTTGATGAATGTAAGAAATTTATTCAATAACATACATATATAAAAAATAATACCTTTATATGTAAATAATTAGAATACATTAATATTGAAAAAATAAAATTAAAGGTCAAAATTCATAATGAATTATTATATTATTTTACCAGTGAAATAGATAAATTATAAAATCAACTATCCACTAATACAACTTGGCCTTTGATCAGCGCTAAAAACTGACATTAACAGTGCTTGAAAAGCACTCTTAATGTCGGCGTAGATAAAGGGGGGTCCCCTTTATCAGCGCTCTGAAAAGAGCTCATCAAGGACCCCATTTATCAGCGTTTTTTAGCGATGATAAAGGGGACCCCCCTTTATCTATGCCAGAATTAACAGTGCTTTTCTAGTGCTGAAAAAGGGGTCTCTTTATCAGTACTATCATGAGCGCTGATAATATGGCCCTTTATCAGTGCTCTTTTAGTGCTGTTAAGGGAATCCTTTATCCGCACTAAAAAAAGCACTGATAAAGGCACCTTCCCTTGCACCTGCACAACCAAAACCTGCACAACTAGCACCTGCACACCTGCACACCTGCACATAATAGCACCTGCACACAAACCAATAACCTAAAGACGACACAACACACACAATATTTTGACAAGAAATTCTATATACATTTACTTAACATCATGAATGCAAAAAAAACACACTACTATACCCATTTCAAATTTTTTTTTACATGGTTACAATTACAATTATCCAACAACAGTTATAAACATTAATGTTTCATCCTTTGATATCCATGATCCTCTCTCAAAAATTCTCGTCCACGATATTATTTCCTATCAAAGCATCCGAACTCAAGGAAAAAAATTCACCTATTAAAGAAAACAAATATTATGTTAGTAATATAATAATGAAATAAATTAAAACATTAATATGAAAGAATACATTAATATGGAAATGTGAAACTAAAATATGGAAATGATAAACTAAAATGTTTTCATTCTGATAACAATAAAAGGGAATAATGTAAAACCAATATGTTTTTGGATGATTTATCTCATTTAATAAATACTGATTCTTTATCTAATGAAAAGCTTTACCAGTCACACCATATGTCGGATTGAGGTGTGGTTGACTATTACATGTCACAAATGACACATGGATCTTTTTCCTAAAGTATCAAAACAATCTGAACGTGTTTGCTCAGTTTTTCGTATGTCACTTTGTGTTGCTTTCTAAAGTTATTATCAATTTCAAACTGATATCAGACACTTTTATCCATACCGGTCACACCATGTATCGGATTGAGGTGCGGTTTATTAGTACATATCAAAAATGACTCATGGATCATTTTACTAAAGTATCAAAATAATTCAAAGGCATTTTCTTGGTTTTCCTTATGTCAGTTGTGTAGTTTTCTAAAGTTAATGTCAATTTCAAACTGATATCAGACACTTTTAGTCATACCGGTCACACCATGTGTCAGATTGAGGTGTGGTTCATTCTTACACATCAAAAATGACTCATGGATCATTTTCCTAAAGTATCAAAACAATCCGAACAAATTTTCTCGGTTTTCCGTATGTCACTTGTGTTGTTTTCTAAAGTTAATGTCAATTTCAAACCGATATCAGACACTTTTATCCATACCAATCATCCAGTGCATTGGTTTGGGGTGAATTTGATTTATACACGTCAAAAATGACTCATGGATCATTTTCCTAAAGTCTCAAAACAATCCGAATGTGTTTTCTCGATTTTCCGTATGTCACTTGTGTTGTTTTCTAAAGTTAATGTCAATTTCAGACTAATATCAGACACTTTTATCCATACCGGTCACACCGTGCATCGGATTTAGGTGCGGTTGATTCGTAAACATCATAAATGACTCATGGATCGTTTTCCTAATGCATCAAAACAATCTGAATGAATTTTCTTGGTTTGCCGTATGTCACTTGTTTTGTTTTCTAAAGTTAATGTGAATTTCAAACAGATATCATACACTTTTAGCCATACCGGTCACACTGTGCATCAGATTAAGGTGTGGTTTATTCTTACAAGTCATAAATGACTCATGGATCGTTTTCCTAATCTATGAAAACAATCTGAATGTGTTTGCTCAGTTTTCCGTATGTCACTTATGTTGTTTTCTAAATTTAATGCCAATTTAAAACTAATATCAGGAACTTTTAGCCATATCGGTCACCCCGTAAGTCGGATTGAGGTGCGGTTGATTCTTAGACATCCAAAATGACTCATTGATCATTGTCCTAAAGTAACAAAACAATCTGAACACATTTTATCAGTTTTCTGTATGTCACTTGTGTTGTTTTCTAAAGTTAATGTCAATTTCAAACTGATATCAGACACTTCTATCCATAATTATCACACCATGTGTCAGATTGAGGTGTGATTGATTTTTACACGTCAAAAATGACTCATGGATCATTTTCCTAAAGTATCAAAACAATCCGAACACTTTTTCTCATTTTTCCGTATGCCACTTATGTTGTTTTCTAAAGTTAATGTCAATTTCAAACTGATATCAGACACTTTTATCCATATCGGTCACACCGTGCATCAAATTGAGGTTTGGTTGATTCTTACATGTTAAAAATGACTCATGTATCATTGTACTTAATTATAAAAACAATCTGAATGCTTTTTCTCAGTTTTCCGTATGTCACTTGTGTTGTTTTCTAAAGTTAATGTCAATTTCAAACTGATATCAGACACTTTTATCCATACCGGTCACACCATGCATCAGATTGAGGTGTGGTTGATTCTTACACATCACAAATGACTCATGGATCATTGTACTAAAGTATCAAAACAATCTGAATACGTTTT
The DNA here is from genome assembly GCA_963277665.1 of Viscum album. Classification (NCBI taxonomy): domain Eukaryota; kingdom Viridiplantae; phylum Streptophyta; class Magnoliopsida; order Santalales; family Viscaceae; genus Viscum; species Viscum album. The sequence continues at coordinate 169,614,495 of OY728148.1, forward strand.
ATCAGTTTTCGGTATGTAACATGTGTTGTTTTTTAAAGTTAATGTCAATTTCAAACTGATATCAGAAAATTTTAGCAATACTGGTCACACCATGCGTCGGATTTAGGTGCAATTTATTGGTACACGTCAAAAATGACTCATGGATCATTTTCCTAATGTATCAAAACAATCTAAATGCATTTTCTCAGTTTGCCGTATGTCACTTTTGTTGTTTTCTAAAGTTAATGTTAATTTCAAACTGATATTAGACAATTTTAGCCATACCGGTCACACCGTGCATCGTATTGAAGTGCAGTTGATTCGTACACATCAAAAATGACTCATGGATCATTTTCCTTAAGTAAAAAACAACCCAAACACGTTTTATTAGTTTTTCGTATGCCACTTGTGTTGTTTTCTAAAGTAAATGTCAATTGCAAACTGATATCAGACACTTTTAGCCATACCGGTTACACCATGCGTCGGATTTAGGTGAGGTTGACTCTTAAATGTCACAAATGACTCATTGATCGTTGTCCTAAAGTATCAAAACAATTATAATGCGTTTTCTCTATTTTCCATATGCCACTTGTGTTGTTTTCTAAAGTTATGTCAATTTCAAACTGATATCAGGCACTTTTAGCCATACCGATCACACCATGCATCAGATTGAGGTGCGGTTGATTTTCACATGTCACAAATGACTCATGGATCATTGTCTTAAAGTATCAAAACAATATGAACTTGTTTTCATGGTTTTTCGTATGCCACTTGTGTTGTTTTCTAAAGTTAATGTGAATTTCAAACTAATATCATACACTTTTATCCATACCGGTCACACCATGCATCGGATTGAGGTATGGTTGATTCGTACACATAAAAAATGACCCATGTATCATTTTACTAAAGTATCAAAACAATTTGAATGCGTTTTCTCGGTTTTCTGTATGTCACTTGTGTTGTTTTCTAAATTTAATGTTAATTTTAAACTGATATCAGAAACTTTTAGCCATACTGGTCACACCATGTGTTGGATTGAGGGGCGATTTATTTTTTACATGTCAAAAATGACTCATGGATCATTTTAATAAAGTATCAAAACAATCCGAACATGTTTTCTCGGTTTTCCATATGTCACTTGTGTTGTTCTCTAAAGTTAATGTCAATTTCAAATCGATATCAGACACTTTTTTCCATACCGGTCACTCCGTGCATCAGATTGAGGTGAGGTTGGTTCTTACATGTCACAAATGACTCATGGATGGTTTTCCTAAAGTATCAAAACAATCTGAATATGTTTTCTCAGTTTTCTGTATGGCACTTGTGTTGTTTTCTAAAGTTAATGTCAATTTCAAACTGATATGAGACACTTTTAGCCATACCGGTGACACCGTGCGTCAGATTGAGGTGCGCTTAATTCATACATATCACAAATGACTCATGGATCTTTTTCTTAATGTATCATAACAATCCAATTGTGTTTTCTCAGTTTGACCTATGTCAGTAGTTCATAAGAATCTCTCAATAATTTATTCTTTACTAGAAACTCAAATCATTTCTAAAACCATTTTTTCATAACATAAGGATATAAAACAGAAGAAAGGGTGATCATAAATGCTCAATACATTGAAACAAGGGAGATATCAATGATCATATAAAGATAACATAAACAGTATGAATTCACCTTCATTGTCCTATTTGTTTACATTCTTCCATCTGGTACACTGCTCATTTGTTTCAAAACACATCTATATCATCTTGTGAATATGATTTTTTGCCACAGTCATAGTAGTACTGAAAAAATATAAATACACAAAGTATTAATAAATATTTTAAATTAAATAGTAATTATTTTCAAAAGCACCTCTTTAGGGATGATAGTTTTTTCATTAAATATGATCTCTTTCAGAAATTTACAAACATAATAACTGCATTTCTTTCCGTTTGTTTGTTTCGAACATTGTAGAAACATTGAGAAAAATAAGTAATCTGTTTTGATATATATTTGGATAGTGCAACATAATTATATATACCCTGATACTTGTCCATTTTTAGATCTCGTTCACCTTGTCATCCTTATGCCACAGATTCATTCTAGCCTTTAGATGATATTCATACGCCTCCCTATCGTAACATAATCCTCATTAAAAGATAATATAAATTATACAACTAGATATTTAGTTCTAAAATATGGACTTAGTGTATTACAAATTGACAATCACTATCATGTGTGGTCGGTTTGTTGGATATCCATGTAGTGAATCCAGAAAATAAATCTTTGGAGTATCCAAATTGACTACAATGAGCATCTAATGCTGTCGAAAAACACAAAAAGGAATAAGTAATGATAGAAATAAAAATATAATTGATATGATTAAAATTTAGAGTTTTACCCCGGCAACTTTGGTATTAAAAATATCTTGTCAGTCGTAATTTTGCATTGAAACGTTCTGAGCAGGTTTGACATTAATTCAGCCTGAAAATCAGAATCTATTTCTTTTTATTTTGTAGACATGATGTGAGGACTAACAAGTCCAAATTTGTATTCATGGGAAAATCCCTTCAATTGTTTTTCATATATATTCCTGTGAAAAATATGAAATGTATTTAGTCATAATTATCAGAGCATATCAGCTTTGGTAAAATCAAATCATGAAAACATACCTCATGTATACATTTATAACTGAGGTGCCTAGCCAAGCGTTTGTGATGATTTCAGCAATAGTGTCCGCACTAACGAAATCTAATGTTTTATTTTCTTACATATCTTTTTCACAAACAATTGTGTGATTTTTTCTGCCTTTCATTTTCGTATCCACATGCTCTGTCAATGGTATTAAATGTGGATATAGAATGGACAGGGTGATGGTGCCCTCAGTAGATCGTTTTGATCAGTTGGTTGATCCTTTTTATCCGTTATTTCATATTAGCTCCTTCCTTTTGTCCTTTTGTAATAATATTCATCAGTTCAGTCCATTTCGAATTAAATTTTAAAGGTTCTGATTGAAAAATGAATTGGAAATGAATACCTCCTAGTCGACATGTTTTTTACAGGATTCGACGGCCATGCAACGGATGTTCCGACATCTTTTTCCACTGTATGAATGTCTTTATCATCATTTGGCATGGGTATCTCGACGCTCGGTTCATGAGCAACATTAATCGACACTTTTACATGACCAATTGGAAGTGGTCTAGAGTGTAGCATGTCATTATGCATATTGAACATCGTAGCCCTCGCTACAAGGTGATTAGTGGGAGTTGACAGATATGAATCATAGTCATTTTCACCCTGTAGAATATCATTACAAGAAAAGTATCAGTGTCTATGTGATTCAAATTTCATAGAAACAAATATTAGAACATTTATTACCTCGGTTAAGTCAGGTTTTTTAGGGGAATGGATCGCCTCAAAGCTGGTGGGGGTGGGGTGGGTTGTTCTTGAGTTGTTTCTTCTCTTCGCTTCTCCCCCATCAAAGTTTCTAGCAACTCTCCATGAATTTGGAATTTTTATTCAAGGGTATCTAGTCTATCTTTCATTATTTTCATTTCATTATTCTATTCCTCCTCTTATTTTTTTTTTCTAAAAATATGTCTGGGGTGTCACCCCAAAACCCGCACCTCTGATGTGACCATACTATTCTGGATGTTTCATGGCCGCTGAAAGTATGTCCACATCCGGTGCAGGTGTTGTTGATTCTTGTGAATATGTAAAATTGAAAATATGGGAAAATAAGTAGTCATCGTTATGCAATAGTGATTCAAATCAAAACAAATTTATATTATTTCATACTTACACATGTTTCCCAAACTTTTTTTGTGTGTTTTCATCTACCAGTTTCCCCTCTTTATTAACATGAGCCTCCTTCCATAGCACATGGTGTGGGATGGAAGTGTCTAGGGATTTTGATTCATCAATATGCATATAAACAAAGAAACATGGTTATAGTGTTGTTTTATATCACATAAAAGTATTACAGTACTTTTAAAATATGTACCTTTTTTTCAATTGAAGCGTACCCCAGACTTGCTTTACGGTAGGGGTATACTGGTTTTACTGCCCGTTATTTATTTTCATTACTCAGTTTTTGTTTCATAAATAAAAAACTATCAATTAAAGTGATTAATATAAGAAACATTAAAAAACGTGTTACCAAACACAATGCACCTAAAAAGTCTACTCCGCACGATGGTTGCAAAACGCATCCCATGCTCCTTGGGATATCAAGTGTGCATAAAGAGGAGGTGGGTGCAGCTTGATTTTCCCATCAACATCATTCAGATGACATGTCATTAAAATGGTATGAAATCCATTATGAACCCTTCCTACCAGTCTTAATACATATTCTTTATGCGAGATATCTACTATAAATGCACTCTACAAGAGATGATATAGAGTTAGTCAATATTTCCGTATTTTATTTAATTTTATTTTAATAAATTAAATAAATGATATCTTAATGTTATTGTAATCTCTTCTCACATTACTGTTTTCCGCCCACTGACAACATGGTGCCACGACTCTATATCAAACAGCACACACTGCTGAGTGACGATTCTAATTTGGCTATTAAACATGGCTTTGTTGAGGTTTACATGTTGGCCTTGCTTATTCCATCCCACCTCATATTTGATGCCTTTTTCTTTTTCCTTAAGGATTTTGGCTAAAACTGTCAAACTACGGCGCACCTGTTTTTTTTGTGCCAATGGGGTTTCATTGCCTACCATTTCCTTGGTTTCTAAATCACCATTATGTTCTTTGAAGCACTAGTATCGGTACTCGGACCAACAACAACAGGTTGAGAAACCTTTTGTACCTCAGTAGTGGGACCACCAGCAACAGGTTGAGAAACATGTTGTACCTTAACAGTGGGACCAGCTACAACAGGTTGGGAGACCTGTTGTACCTCAGTAGTGGGACCAGTTGCAAAAGGTTGAGAAACCTGTTGTGTCTTGGGATTGGGTGCATCAGTAGGTGCATAAGTCATTATCTGCAGAAGTGTTTCAACAATTAATTTAGATAACATAAAAGTAGAATAAAACAGATAATAACATAATGTAACACAATCTATATTACAATAAAAAAAATAACCTGATTATTGAACTCTTTTATTAAAGGATGAAGGGATTTGACCCCTCTATCGACTATCCATATCCATTCATTGTGGTATCCTATGACATAAAAAATTTCATCTACATTGGGACCACTGTGAAATGATTGAGAAGTCCCAATGAAAGGGTCATCCTCCGTTGAATTTTCATCTGAACCTTTAGTTGTTTTGGTCGATAATAGAACAATTGACCTGTTTCGGTTTGCCGGATCGAGAACATAAAATACTTGCACTGCTTGTGATTCCATTATGAATGGTTCGGCTTTCTCCCCTTCCTTAATAAAATCAACTTTCATGAATCCCAATTAATCTATTTTAACAGCACTCTTGTTATCAACCAACTTGCATTGAAAAATCAAAACTTGGAATTCCGTGTAATCCAACTCCCATATTTGTTTGATGATGCCAAAGTATGACATATTCACATAAATTGGATTTTTGTCCTTAGAACTGGAAACATGCATCGCTTTAGCCACAAGTGTAACCCCACTATTCTGCATGGTACTGTATTCATCATGTTCATTAATATAAAATGTATAACCATTAACTGCATAATCATTGTACGATAATACATACACACATGGCCCTCCAGCTAGCCATCGAAGTCAGTCTGAAATTGACTCTGGATTTTCATCTGACTTCTTAAAAATATGGTCCCGACACCATCCTATAAACTGTCAATTATGTGTATCTGATATCCATTTTTGCAACCATTGATGGTTTCAAATGCCTAAGAATTTATTTGTGGGTTTCAACATATGGGTCAACGTCAAAATTGTTATGAAAAACATAAAGGTGGGCCTGCTCCTAATCTGTAATATTGATTGTGACAACCTGTCTTCCAGAAATTTATTCACCTTCAAGCCACCCAGTGTGACGAGATTTTGATAGGCCAATGCTTTCCACACCAGAAAAGTATTCGGTATATAATTCAACAGATTCCTCAACAATATATTTCTCCACAATACAACCCTCTGGCTGAATTCGATTTTTGACAAACACTTTCAAAATTTTCATATACCATTCAATGGGGTACATCCATCCGTAATGTATAAGACCGCATTGTTGAATCCCTCTTACCATGTGGACCATCAAATGAACCATCATATCAAAAAATGAAGGCGGGAAGAACATTTCTAATACACATAATATGACATAAATTTCTCTTTCCATAGTTGGCAGTTTTGCCGGGTCTATAACTTTGCTGCATATAGCTTTGAAGAAGAAACACAGTTTCATTAATTTATGGAGGAAATTCTTGGGGAAAATTCAATGTAAAGCAATAGGAATGAGATATTGCATCAAAACATGGATGTCATGTGATTTCAGACCATTTAACTTCAAATCGCTCATTGACATGAGGTTCCTGATATTTGACGAATACCCCTCTAGAACCTTTTCTTCATTCAAGAAGTTGAAAAACTGATATCTCTCCTTCCTGGAAAGAGTGTAAGCAGCAGGAGGAAGAAATGTTCTTTTTTCTCCCTTCACTGGTGCCAACTCCTCTCATATTCTCATCTCAATCATGTACAACCTATTCTTAATTCCATCTTTTATTTTTCCATGTGTATTTAGCAACATACCGATGACACTATCAAATACATTTTTTCTACATGCATAACATCAAGAAAATGTCTGACATACATACAATTCCAGTATGGTAATTCAAAAAAAACTAATCTCATTTTCCAACCGATTTTCGTAAGGTTTTTTGAAACCGGTTTACCAAAAGTAGTGTCCAAATTTTTAAATTTCTCAAAAAATTGATCGCCTATTAGTAGAGGCAGTGATGTACGTTGTTCTAAACTTCCATTTAATGATGTCGTCCAAGATTGGTACTTGTGTCATCGGGGTAGAAATCTGTGATGTCCTAGAAACACAGTTTTCGATGAATGTTTCATCCTAATTGATTGTGTACCATGTTCGAAAATAGGATACCCTTGAGTTCCTTTAATGCTATATCTTGAAAAATTTCTATAAGAAGGGAAGTCATTTATCATCCCATAAAACATGGATCTCAAAGAAAAATATTTCTTTTTGTAAGCATCATACAATGTAACACCTGAATCCCATAATAATTTCAAATCTTCGATCAATGCAGCTAAATAAACATCAATATCATTACCTGGTTGTTTTGGTCCTGATATAAGCATATATAACATGATGTATTTTCATTTAATGCATAACCATTGTGGTATGTTATAATTTACCAACATAACCGGCCATGTACTATGACTGTTTCTTTGAAAACCAAAAGGATTCACTCCATCTGTATATAACACAAGACGAAGGTTTCTTGACTTGTTTCCAAATTCAGGATACTCATGATCAATTCTCTTCCACTGAGGAGAGTCTACTGGGTGATGTAGTATCCCATATTTAATTCTTATATCTGCATGGCATGTCAATTTCCATGCAGTCTCCTCCCTTCCATATAAGCGCATAAACCTTTGAATTATTGGATAGTACCATACAAATTTAGTAGGGCTGGATTAATCTTTCTTGTATCAAGAATCACCCCACTTTTTGAATTTTTTATGTGATTTGTAGTCCTTGAGAAATAGTATATAATCATTTGGGCAGACATGTATTCTTTCAGAGATCATACCCATCTATTTTATCATTCATTTGGTGTCATATGTTTGGCTCGGGAGCTCTTTAGCTTCTTGGAGAATGTAATTCAGGAGAGCTAGTAGTTCCGTAAAACTGGAATCACTCCACCCATTGTCTGCTTTCAAATTATACATCTTCAGTACGACTGACAGTGCTGTATATTTAGTGCAACCGGCATACAATGGCGTCTTTGCACAACTTTTTTACTTCTCAAACAATTTTGGGCAATCACGAATTTCATCTTCGACGGTCCTTGTCATTTCCTCAATACGATCTTCAACATCATTCACATCTGTAATCACATCCTCCATATGGTTATCTTCATTGTTCATACTTTTAATCATATCAGATGATCCATAAAACTCAGTGTTATCCAAGCCACTACCTACATTCGTTGTTTCCCCATTTTTATATCAACATGTATAACTCTGATCTATTCCGTGATAGATCAAGTGTTCTTCCAACTCCTCTGGACTAATTTTTTTTTTGAATAACAAAAGTGTAAACATTGAAAAATGATTTGAGGAGGGTCATATTCATGATCTTTTGCAAACTTTTATAAACTCTTTCACGCCTTATTCATACTCTTTTTTCAACCGATTGGCATTCATCGATTCTTTATTTATATTCATCCTATTTGAAATCCAAAGGATGGGTATATAGGTTTGGGGAGAAGGAATATGAGTATAATTTAGATAAAATACTAGATACTTCAAAAATGGTGGGGGCGTGCTCATTAATAGAAAATCTTGGCAGGTTCTTGGGATTCATCCATTCTCTTCCTCTCTTTGATTCCCCCTGATGAGGGGTGGTTCTTGAGTGTTTTTTATAGTGATTTAGTGATTTATTCCCTCATACATCCTCCATTACTATTATCCTTTATGTCCCTATGATTTGGGATGATTTTAACTAGTATTTGTGTGATGATTTCACCATATCATCTTCAAATCAACTCAGATGGTGTAGATTTTTTTTGTATTGGCTAGAGGTTATCATCATATGATGAACACACCATGTTTTGTGTGGTTTAGGTTGTGTTGTTTTTTCCCAGTGAGTTTTTAAAAGATTATTCCTAATTATATTATGGTGAATAATTAATTGTAACTTTCTATAATTAATTATTTTGGAATTGTGCCTTGATATTGGGTCTTAATCATTGGTACAAGATTAGATAAGGAATGTATAGTCTTGGTTGAGGATGAGTTGATCTTGGTGAGGGGGTTACTCCATTTTTTGAGGTAAGTGGACCCTATAATACAAAACCATGTTCCAATTTATGCATGATTGTGCATTCATGCATGATTATAAGTGTTCCAATGAAAGGGATAGAAAGAAAGAGCAACCTAGGTAAATAAATAGGGTGTTTTTGATCCACCATGACATAGAGTGAAGGTTCTATTGAATTTTTGTGATTTTGTGATCATCCAAAGATTATGTATTCCTAGAGGTGAAATATCTAGTTGTGTTTATGAGAGGATTGGGTTTGGTTTCAGATTTGTATAGCCCAGTTAGGTTTCTTAAGGCTATTTGAGTAGGCATTGGAGTCTTAGGCCTAAAGAAGATGGATAATATAGTTTTATATCTCATGTATGATGGGGAACACCCTATTAAGGATATATAAGAGTCATGGTGTGTGTGATGAGTGGGATATTCCATATAGGGATTGGTGAAGTGTGACATAGAGGATTTCCTCCTTATAATTGGATTAAGATATCTCCAAGGGGAGATATGATATGGTACCTAAGTGAGGGTCATGGTAATAGTCTGGATGACTTAGCATAGGGTATCCAAGGATCATAGTTTGAGTTTCTTAGGATGGTCATCATTTAGTTTTAATGAGTTTTAATGTGAGAATTAAAAGATGATATAGACTAGACTATTGAGTCCTAGATCATGTATAGCATGTGGGTTGTGACATTACCATGTAGAGATGAGTGTGTGTTAGTATCTATGAGTAGAGATGGGTTAAGTTTGTAGAACCCAATAGATTCCCTTATAGGCGGAATTATAATGTTGATAGGTTGGGAATAGTTTTCATGTATAACCAAGATGGTTTTAAAGAGATTATTATGCAAGGCTAAATGGATGGTGACTTTTATCATTTATGATCAGACCGACTAAATGATTGGGAAATAATATGACTTTGACCTAGTTGAAGTATGATCATCCATGGGGCCCACCTATTGATGACGTGGTCTAGCTAGTACGAGAGGTTGGCTATCTAGATACCCCCCCTTATATTACTATTTATATGTTTTGCGGCATGAGACAAGATGGATGACCTTTATTTAAGTTATAATGTGTTCGTAGAACCCTAATTTGAGTGAAAAGTCATTGGTCAAATGCGATTGGTGTGTGAATTACATGGGATCCACCTACTGATGGTGCATTTTGGCTTCTGATAGAGGTTGGATAATGTGATTCCATCCTTAGATCATTTTTTGTATGATAATATGATGTGATATATAGAAATGGGTATCACATAGTATTGGTTTGGAGTAGTTTTGTGAGAGGTTGTCTATAGAGATTCCCTTCTTAAATTATTTTTTATGTGATGTGATGGTGATACCCACCGTAAGTGAGAGTGGAGAAGCTACAATGTTGTGAAATTAGAGGATATGTGAATCACCCCCAATGTTATAGGTTGGTGGAACTGTTATGTTATAAGAAATGATGTGATATTTAAATTGGTATATGACCCAACCCATAGAGAGTGGGTAGTGGGCAGGAATTGGTTGAAACATTATTAAGGTTTGTTTTTTTAAAACCCAAAGAGAATAGTGTACAATATAGAACATACTAAACATATGTCTCATCCCATTGGCATGCCTCACCTGATGACATGAATTCACCAACACAGATGGTTCAAGCCCTACCTAGCCTAACTATGGGGTAGTATCCAAAATCATAAAAAGATCCATACTAAGGGCCACTAGACGGAGTGAAATCCTAATCTAGTGTAACAACCATAAAACAATACTCTCTCTATTCAGGTTTATATGACAAGGCTATAGTGGGTAGAGATAATCAAGATCAAACCAGTAACCAACAACATATACATGTGTCACACACACAAGAATCACACAAAAGAATCATGCCAAATCATAATTAATCTCAATATTGACAATAAATGCAAACATAATTAATTCATGAAAATTCAATTTTACTCACCTTAAGTAGGAGTACCCGGTGGTGGAGGAGGAGGAGGCGTCGATAGGAGAGGTAGCAGAGGCAGCACAGGGGCAGTGTAGAGGCGGCGCGGAGGCAGCGGAGGTAGCAGAGGTGGCTCGGAGGCAGCATAGGTAGCAGAGGCAGCAGAGGTAGTGGAGTAGGCGGAGGAGGAGGAAGAGGAGGAGGAGGAGGAGGCAGAGGTGCAGTAGGAGGATGAGGAGGCCGTAGTGGTGGAGGAGGGGGAGGAGGAGCTGCAGCAGAGGAGGAGGAGGAGGAGGATTCGCGGTGGAGGAGGAGGAGGAGGAGGAGCCACGACAAGAAGAGGAAGAGGAGAAGTATACGCCAGAGGAGGAGAATGAGGTGGTGGCCACGACAGAGGAGGAGGAGGAGGCGATGGTGGAGAGGAGGCCATGGCAGAGGCGTAGGGTAGGGCTTCCACGATTGATAGGGTTAGGGGAGGAGGAGCCGCGACAAGAGGAGGATGAGGTGAATTAGGATCCAGAGGAGGAGAATGAGGCGGCTTTCGCGACAATGGAGGAGGAGAAAGAGGAGAAGGAGGCCGCGATAGAGAGGAGGCATCGGCGAAGGCGCAGGGTAGGGCTTCCGCAAAAGCTTGACAGGGAGCGGGGAGGAGGAGGAGGACCCAGTGTCACTTATAAATCCCACTGGGACCTTTATCAGTGCTAGTAAAAAGTGCTGATAAAGGGGGTCTTTATCAGTGCTAAAATGAAAAGCGATGATAATGAACACCTTTATCAGCACTTTTTTAGCACTGATAAAGGTAGGACTTTATCAGGGATTTTTTAGCACTAATAAAGGGTATGTTTATCGGCACTTTTTCATTTTAGCACCGATAAAGACCCACTTTATCAGTGCTTTTGTAGCGCTGATCAATCCAGACTTTATTAGCGCTAATAAAAGCGCTGATAAATGTATAAATTTAATAATTTTTTTATATTATTATATGTTTATTTAAAATGATATTTATGATAAATATATATATATTTATTAATAATTACAACTCTAAATAAATATATCTTTATTTATACTTATATAATTATTTAAAAGGTATATTTATATATATATCATTGAAAATATAATAAAATATCTATTTATTTTTTAAATATAATGTAATTTTAATTATAAGTGTACATTTTTTAGAACATATATATTATATGGGTAACATAATGAATTATAAATAAATAACACATCAACGTGATATGTCATTATATACTATAAATGGACTTTATTCATGCACATATATGATCACATAACATATACGCATGATATTCATTGACCCCAATTCAATGGAAAACACACATATATTTATAAATCTAATAATTATAATGAATTAATAAACCTTATAAATCTTATAAATCTAATAAGTATATTTATTATTAATCTTATAATTATTCAATTATATATATATATATATATATTTAGTTATGACATGTGTTTTTTATTTAATGTATAAAATAAACATTATCAGCGCTACGAAAAGCGCTGATAAATGTAACCTTTATCAGCGCTAAGAAAAGAACTGATAAAGGTATATTTAAATCACTAATAAATGTACACTTTATCAGCACTGATAAAGGGTACATTTACCAGCATTTTTTTAGCGCTGATGAAGTCCTACCTCTTTATCAGTGCTTTTCCATTAGCACTGATAAAGGTATCTTCCTGCCTTGCCCAGTTTTGTGGTAGTGATCATAGAAAATAACTTCCAAAAAAATAAATTACAAATGCTAAAATTCTTAATTCACTATAATTTATAAGATTTTATTTATTAGGAGAACTACTTGAAGTGTCTCTTTTATTTACATATTAAATTTCATCATTAAAATAAAATATTCCAAGGATTGTTTATTAAGGAACACTCAGTCCTTAGGTTGTATGAAACTATTTATTTATAAATGTTTCTATAGATATACCACTTATAATACATTTTTGAAATAAATCTTGGTATATAAAGGATCAATTACTAATCTAGTTGGACATAAATTTTTAGGAGTACTAATGATACACCCTTGGATTTAAAGGAATAACATAGTGTTGGGTTGGAATGATAAAGAGTGAAGTTGAGATGATTTTTTTAAATGCGACTAGAATCCATGATGTAATGTAAATTATTTGTTATGGAGGGTGTGTCTATAGAATACATGAGGCACTACGATGTGGTTTTCTATTTTTATGGATCTGGTTATTTTAAAATAGTTTTGGCATAAAGAATTGACTATAGAGTAAAAACCTGAATAATGTATTTCTAGATGTTATTCCATACATAGGGTCATTGTGTCATGGAGGGTGGTCAAATTTTACTGTTCATGCGAGGACATGGAGGTTGCAATGTAGTTATGAACATTTTACCATGGTCCATTTACCTAATTTATAAGAAATCTATGTATACTACAACATGGATTATAGGAACACTTCTTTCCAAGAATCATTACAGCATAGAAATCTCTTTTACAATGTTCTTTTTTATAGAATTGGAATCTATTTTGGAGTGGCCTAATATACTACATTGTGGTACCTATTTTTCTAGTTTTCCAAAAATGTTCTGAGTCCCCTCTACCAATTCCCTTACCAATAATCTCCTATTGATCCCTGGGTGTATCTAGGTAATTCTCAAGAGAAATGTTATCCCCCAAACTCATGGATTCACTCTAGACATTACATGGTCAAATAATGGTTATTCTAAGATGCTTTCTCTCAATTTATATTTGGTTTTACTCCCTCATTCTTAGGTTTTTCTCCATTATTCACTTAGTAAGGGAAAATTGTAATTAACTATTGATAAAACATGTGTTTTATGGTAAGTGAATGATAAGAGTAAATGTTTTCTTTGTTGATAATATTTAATTAGTTCAGTCTTGTCCCACAAGACACATTTTCTTATAAACTCGTCACCAATATGAGAACTATTCATTTTGTTGATTCTTATCGGATAATTAGTGTTTGAGGATCATTTTTTGTGGTGTTTCCTAGATTTTGGGTTCCATGAATCATTATATATTATGTTTATTAACATGAACATCCATTTTATAAATTTATTTCTATAATATTGATCACATGTGTGTGCATGTGTAGCTCGTGAGACCTGTGATAGATATTTATCACTTATTTTTGCTTGTGTAGCCTGAAAGACCCATGTTTCATATTGATAAAATATGTGAATATAAGGATGTTGACTCATTATATATATAAAATGTATCTACATATATGTTCTATTCCATGTTATGTGTGGATGTATGGCCAATTAAGGTTTTTATTCCCATTTCAAGTGACAGGTGGAAATTATGGCTTGGTTATCCCTTGGACCGGCATCATTTGTGACATGTGATGATGAAAATAATGGTAAAAGAAAATGAGTAGGTGTACAATGTCCTTATGGCCTGAACTAAGGTAGTGGATGTGGTATGATGGACTTATGCTATGACCTGATGTAGTGGTGGGAGACATTGTCTATGTGGTATGGCTTGAGGTAGAGATGTGGTATGATGACCTTATTTTCTGACTCATGGTAGAGATGTGCATGTTTTCTTTTTTCCCCTTGTGAAAATACATGAACTTATTATATCTCAACGATATTTTTTGTTTTTAGGATGACGGATGACCATTACATCTTTTATAACTTCCCTTCTAGAATTTAGTTGAAGAATATATGACTGGGGTACATGGAAACATTGACGACACATGATTCCCCAGTATATTATTGACCATTTCAGGATTTTATTTTCTTTAATTACCATGGAACACACATCTTATACATGTACAATTATGTTAAGGATTCACTAGTGGTGTCCAATTGGTATTATACACACACCCTACATATGTATCTCTATGTCTATATAGACTTTTTGATTAGGCATCTAGGAAAGGTAACAGACCTAGACATAGGGATATATGGAGATAAATATTGGTATTTAAAGAAATTACTAAGACATACTTAGGATTCATTCCACTAAATGTTTAATTAATTTTTTTTATACTCTTGTTTGACAGATTTCTTTGGGGGTACATGGTTTATTACATTTTATGATTTGAGTTAGCTACCATTTCATTTATTATAGCATTTTCATTATTCATGGAAATTGTATCATTTTTTATTATTATTTTATTATAATTATTATAAGTAATAATTTTGATAATTAGGAAATATTATACCTACTACTGACATTCAGACCCTCCCTGCTAGTTAGAAACCTCTTGCATATCAGGGGGAATTCATGAGGTCATGTGGAACTCTGTTCTAGATCAGGTGTTTCAAGTTATGGAATTATAAAGTTGTGTCATAGGAGGTTTCATTTTTATTTTATATTTACTATGTTTTAGGAAATATATGGATGATTTAGGCTACATGGAACACATATAGGGGAGTCACATAAGTTTATAGATGCTCTTATGGGATGGACCGTTGAGTTATAGGTGATAGGACTGGTGTTATAGTTGTAGTATCATAGTTTCATCCTAATACTGAGTATGTTTCGTTGTTATAGTTTATGGGATTTTAGTGTGTTGATGCATCATGAATAGGAACATAGGATCACATATGATATATATTCTTATTGACTTCTTTTCATAGTAGTTATTATAGTTAAATATATTGAAATTGTCTTTCTCATTTTGTGATATATAGTGCCCAGATTTAGATCACTTGAAATTATGTATACACGGTTTTCTAATTATATATATTACTATTAATGACTTTAATGTACATAGAATTAGTCACAAGACATTGATAGTAATTGGAAGGTTATTACTTATCGTTATGTGTAGCCTCCTAGGATGGGTTTTCGTATAAATTTCATATGTGCTTCTATGTACAAATTAGATTGATACCTTATGTAAATTATTATAGGATTTCTATGTGTATATTTTTTATTATATAAATTTCATTCTAGAAGACATCAAAGGGTACCAACAGTATATGTAGGTCCAAATACACCTACTAGGTAAGGAATTCATGTTCATACTCCAGTAGTTCAGGTGATATAATCATTCCATATTGTAGTGTTACTTTTAGTTCCTATTCAATGTATAGGACTTCCTAGAAAAATGCTTTATTATTACATATAATTATAGCTACTCTATCCTCCATTATTCTAGGCAACTGGAGGCCCAAAGATGCTAATAACAAGGTTTACATCATTGAGGGCGTCATTAATCTAGTAGAGAACAAAGAGCATCGATGGGTAAATTTGGATTCCATTAATATTCATGAACCCATATAGAGGTGTGGGTATCATGGACCGAGAAGGAATATGTGGGGACCTTACATGGGTGATCATCAAGGACCTATTTTTCTTGGAGTTCTTCCAAGGTATTCTAAGGCTATACTGTTTTCATGAGTTTATGGATATTTATTATGGATGAATGTCAGTGTTCAAATTTGTTGATTATTTCATGTAGTTACTTTTACTAACTCTTAATTTGAATAGAGATGAGGTGAAAAAGTACAATAAGTTTGAGAGTGGCATCCATTAATAGTTGATACATTAGTTTAGGATCTCTCACCTAATGAAATATTTGAACATGCATTAAAAGTCATTAAAAATTTGAAAGGTCTATAGGGGGAGGGTTCCTTGTCTATTTAAATATATTAATAGACCAACTAGCATAATTACCTACATTTTGGTGGATGCATCTTCTGATAGATATAATTTGATGTCTAAGGAGTTTCAAAAGGGTAACAGTAGACAATCAGAATAGAGAAAGGTTTCTTCAGCCCCTCCATAGGAGAAAGTGATCCTGTTTATTTATGTTATGGCCAGAATGTGTATTATCAAAAAAATATCTAATGAGAAAATAGAATATTACATCAGTGTGGAAGGATAGGGAACCTTTAGGCATTAAATTAAACATTGTTGAAGATAATTTCTCATAGGGTTGTGAGGGAAAATACTGATCGTGTCCTGGGATCACTTCGAGGTTCTTAGTAGTAGACTACGACACCATAGAATAGAGTAACCCAGGTATGCAATGTTGTTTAGGTGATGACCCATGGAATATAGGCTGGTAGAGTTTATTTAACAGGCCATATCCTATCTTATGGTTTAGAGGGACCATATATTGTATTAGGTATAGTCTTGATTACATCAACACTATCATTTTCCTTGTTTGATACAAGATCTTCTCATTCATTTATATATTCTAAAGTTGTTTTGGGATTTAATTTCTAATCAAGTTATACTCTGAGTTTTTATATCATGAAACACCCTTCTAGAAGAAATTAGATCATATTTTGAGATGATGAAAATATTCTATAATATTTTTTGGTTATGAAAATCATTGGAATTTAACGAATCTTGAGATGAATAGTTTCTATTTTATTTTCATCATGGAGTGGTTGTCTAGTTATCAAGGAAACATCAACTACTATGATAGATGAGTATTATTTACTATACCTAGTGTGAAAAAACTCATTCTTACTAGAGATTGAGATGTTTGAGTAAGAATAATATGTCTGGAACTGAGGACGTTTGGAGATATTACAACATATGTATAAGGAGGAAATCATGCAATGGAACAATAGGTGGTTCCCTCCTATTGTTTTATAGTAGTGAACCTTTATCATGATGTGTTCCCTGATGACTTATTAGGACATTCTCTAGATAAAGGAAGTTAATTTGAGATTTAAATCATGTTCTAGGTACAACCTATACTAATTCCCCCTTATCATACCATGATGCATGAGTTACAAGAACACAATGTAATATCTGAGTATTTAGAGGTGGCTAGTTTTGTCATTCCGAGCACATCACCTAAGGGTTGTCCTGTGTTTTTCTCAAATAATAAGGATACCATTATTCAATTGTGTGTAGACTAAAATATTCCTATCTAAGTGAAGGTGAAAAATAGATACCCATTTCCAATGATTGATGAAATATTTGATCAGTTGTGGGGAGCCTAGTGGTTCTCCAAGATTGATCTGGACTCATGCTCCCACAATCTTTGAGTCAGATAGGAGGATATTCCTAAGACAAAAACTAGGAATAAATTTGGGTTTTAGTTATATCTTTTCAATCCTTTCAAGAAAAATAATTTACTATTGTTTTTCATGTATCTTATGAATAAGATATTCCATACACATCCTAACTCTTTCATTATGGTGCTTGTTAATGAAATCCTTATATAATTAGAAACCTAGGATATGCATTCTAGATACATAGAGAGTGTGTTGTGTAAATTTAGAACACAATTCCTCTTTGAAAATCCCTCTATGTTTCTCTTATTGATTATGGAGGTACATTTTCGTGGACATGTGATCTCTAAAGAACATGTTTCTATAAACCCATATATGGTAGAAGAATTTATGTTTTATACATGCCTTAAAAAAAATTTCAAGAAAAAAAATCAATGTACATTTAGTAGGGTCTTATATATGGTTAATACCAGACATGTACAATTTTGTGCCTCCTGTGACATGGCTTATAAATAAGTGGGTGATGTTTGAGTGAACCGAATAGTGCATAAAGGCCTTCTTGGATATAAATAGGACATTAAAGACAACTATAATCTTGGTATCGAAAAAGAACAAGATTGAATATTTGGTTTGATGAGATTCATCACATGTTGGTTTAAATTATTTGATGAAAAATAGGGATTAGTTAGTAGATTATGGGTCTCTCCAGCTATGACCCCATGGGAGGATCCTCCCTATGCATGACATGGATTTGGAAGATATTATTCATGAATTGAAGTTTTTGTACCAATTTATCTTTTTTGAATTTTTTTCTATATATTCAATAAAAAAATATCATTATATATTCTCTCATTGGGACGTGAATCTACATCCAAAGTATTGAGTGGAGTATATAAATACATTTGATTGTGCGATGGATTATTCTCCTCTTAGAAGTAATGCCATTATGGATTCTCTTAATAGAAAAATACAGGTGCTTCGAGAGAGACCTTTAGAGGAGGAATGGGAGATGATGAGCATGTTGGCTGAATAGTTGGTGGGTTAATCTAATGACCAAGCAGTGATGAAAGGTTATACCTATCTTATCACATAAACATTGGTGGATTGGTTAAAAACATCACTGAGTAGGATCTTGACTTCTATGTGATGGTGGAATAGTTGGGAAAATGTGACACAGTTCCATGATGGTCGATGGTTAGTGATGATTTGTTCTTTGTCCATAGGGGTTTTTTTGTTCCAAATTCCATAAGAGAAGAGTTAATGGTGTCCTCCCATGCATCATAATGGGGAATTCACCCAGGTCTAATTAAGATATATTAAGATATCAATGGATGATTTTGGTAGATGAGGATTAAGAGACACATTGAGGAAATCCTATCTATGTACCTGACTTGTTGGTGGATCATGGTAGAAAATCAATTTCTAGGAGTATTACTTAAACCACCTTCTACACTTATGTGGAAGTGAGATGAGGTGACAATGAAATTTAGGATGGGGATTCCCAGGACCCCTATAAGTTTTGATGTTGTTTAGGTGATAGATTATTGACTGAAAAAGTGAAACATTTATTTCTGATAAGAGAATCTAACTTAATATTTCTATTGGGAAATATTTATGTTTGAGAGTGTTTATGAATTCATGGAGTTCCTTCCAGTATATTATCAGATAGGGATACAAGTCATGTGTTATGATTATAGAAGGTATTATATAATACATGAGGGGACTTAGTTAAAAATGAGAATGGTGTATCATATATAGACTAACAGACACTCATAGAGGGTGATTCAAATTTTGGAGGATATTTTCTAGGAATGTGTCCGAGACTCCAGTTGCAGCATCATCATTTTTATGGTATTGTAAATTGAAACCATGATTTATGGGACTAGTTTAAACCATAATGTGTATCAGACAAGTGGATTACTGACTGGAAATTTATTTTTGATAGATTGGTATACATGACATGATCCTTGTCTCATAGCTTCTACAGTACAAATATAATACTTTCCATGTGATCAATTATGTGGAAATTTAGTTGGAACAAGATACATAGTTTATGGAGTTCCAATTGTGATTTATAGATTAGAAAAACAAGGGGTTAATGCTTAAGATCCATTTCCTATGTTTTTTTGTTAGAACCATTAGAATAACTTATAATGGATGAAAATTATTTACATGGAGATATTTCTTACACCACTTATTTTTATATAAATTCATAGGTTTTCATAGAGGAGAAACATGGATGTTGAATGGATTTTATAGATGAAACTATATTCTATTTTGCGGTGAATATTTTGTGATGGGGAGGGTGTTTCTATGGATTTGTTGGGGAACTATGGTATTGTGGTTATTTTTGATGGTTCCTATTAGTTTGGAATAGTTATAGCATGGAACATTGGCTATTGTGAGAAGGACTAAAAGGAGGATTTCGAGTAGTTATTCCAAATTTTGTATCGTTGCTCTGTAGAGAGTGGTTGTGATCTGGTGCCCCTATAATAGTTTAGTGGTTTACTTAGAGTGATGAAAATTGATATTTACTCCTATTTTAATGTTTATATGATCTCACCATCATTGTAAAAATGGATTTCAAACAATTTTTTTTCCAGGAAACATTGTGGTGTGGACATATCCTTTGCACTGTAGTTTCTTCCAAATTTGAATGCATTGTTGTGTGTCACAATGTCCTGAAATATAGTGCTTGTTTTTTATATTTTCATATTAATTATCAAGCCCCCAAAAACTATACCATTAGTATTCTTTCCCATTAATACTTTGGTGACTCTAGAGAATTTTATATAGGACTTATATCCCCCAATTTCTGGGATTCATCCTCGTTATTACAGGATCAACTCTTTGAGATTCGAGGAATATTCCTCTCCCATTATATTTGGCCTCTCTACCTTCTTCAATTTTATATATAAATACTTCAGCTAATAAAGGGATATGGTCATGGAATTTGGAAGAACCATGTGTTCTATTGAATGTTATTTGTGAAGGAAAATTTGTTCTCTATTGATGGAATCTCCTTGGGGTAATATAGACCCACTGGGGACCTTTTGTTGTAGATTCATATCGTCTTTATAATTTTCTAGTCTTGTGACTGTAAATTGGGAATATTAATGTTAAGTTAATTCTAGGTAGTTTTTCACATCTTTTGGGTTCCATAACTCTTGGGATAAGACTTTTGATAGAATGTAGATCCCTTTTATAAAAACATTTCATTGACATTGATCGATGGTGTGAGCATGTGTATCCTATGAGTCCCAAATTTAGTATTGATTATATATGTGTTTATGGGTATAGAATATGATAACCATGTATAATATTGATCACACATGTGTGTTTTTTTATTTATTTTGATACTTATTATTTATATTTTATATTTGTTATTATACGTGTTATGACATATTTTGTGTGAATTTACTGTATGATACTATGTTTTCATATTAGGTATAGGTCTTTTAAATTTCATTTAAAATCCGTTTACTTAATCTATTAAGAGTAATTAATGAGATCATAATAGCGTAGGGGGTTTCTGTGTCTTATTCAAAGCTCAAAGGCTCTATTTTTCGAATGGGAATTGGGCCACAAGTTAGTAGAAAGTACGATACCCAGGCAGCATGGTTTGAGTAAAATGTGTGTGTATTGACCTAGTATAGTATAAGGACACACAGTTTGAGGGAACCTTCAAAATAGGGATACATTCCCATGAAATGACTCTAAAATCTTTATTAGAGGAAAAAATTAGGGTTTTCACAAGATTTTCCAAAACCATGTGCATGAACCATGCGAGACCCCCCTTAAGGTGGAGAAGGGTGCATGGTAGGCACACTATTTTTTAAAATGTGTGACCATAATAAAATTTGGGATTTCCTTATTTTCCCTTAATGGATGATATTAATGAACCCCTTCATATTTTCTTTCTCCAATACATAGAAAACCCTCCAATTTGAGAGCTCATCCATGGGATCATCCAAGGATCCTTGATATATTCACTATTCAATCATGGATTAGTACACTATTTGTTTCATTGTGTCTATGCTGGTATGATCTAAACTCAACATGAACGTTTTCCATTCATATTTGTATCAATGGAGTTATTTTGGTGCAATTCAATATGCCTTATTTATAGGGAATTTATTCATTCTTACTCTTTCTTATAATCTAGAATGAATTTGGGGTTGATATGGGATGAGTGTTATAATATGGAGCTACAGTAGGTGGTCTACAGATTTCACATAATTCTCTATGTTTTAATAGCAATTTTCCATTGTGCTACATACCATAATTTCTAGAATTTCACATAAAATTAATTTGATGTCTTAATTGAATGAATCAGAACCTGTTATTGTTTCTTACATGATTATTTATAAGGTTGGGGATTCGTATCCTCAACCTACACCACCCATGGGATGTAAAAGTGTATCTTCCCTATGATGTACCACCTCATTTGGGTGCATGTGAGCACACCAATTTTAGTGGGAGAGTTAATGATAATTTAATGTATTTTTTAAAGTCCTTAGAACATTTTTTTGATTATTTGTTTGTAATTGAAATGAATAAATTGAATTGGATTGAAAGGAGAGGGTTTTCATCCTTTTCATGCGATTTATTTTGATTAAAATGGATAAATTAAGTATATTGGAAATGTGAACATGGGTTGGATGAACTCATGGATTTTTAATGGTTTTGATGATTAATTAATTGATAATGTTAGTTAATGAATTTTATAATATCCTCAGATCTTGATTCCCTAGATTCAAAGGACATTAACAATGTATAGATATTGTTTATGGTTGTGGAATCCATAGACCTATTTATTCATTAGATCCTAATTCTATAGGATTCCAAGGGCCTTTCTACCCCTTTGATATGGAATTATTAGATTCTCATTGGACATGATGTGTGTACATTCTCTTAGGAAACTACCCAAGTATTTACTGATTTTCTATTGATATACTTTTAAAACATGATGATGATTCCTTTTCCTTATATAACTTGGACCCGACCCTTCATCGTCTGACAAGAGATTTCAAATTGTATACATTGTGTATATTATACACTGGATTACGTGATGTGTACATTGTGGATGTTATAAACTGTATTACCTGGAATTTCCATTTTTTGAGGTTACACATGATCACGCAACATGGACGATGTAGTTATTTTTTCAATGCTTTAAAGGTATAACTCGTATAGTTATTAGATTATATTATTTTTAAGGTACAATATTTCACTTTATTTATTTTTTCTTTATAAATTCCCTTATCTATGGGAGCTTGATTAATTTTATAGGGAGTCATGTTTGGCTGAATAGGGTAACTCATTACTTTCATTACTATTATACAAATGATTTATTGCACACTGATTCTATTTATATCACATAGGCGGAACTTGTAATAGACACCATTGGTAGTGTCTTACTGAGTGTTATCCCACACTCTATTCAGTTCACATTTGGTTACTTGGAAAGACTTCATTGGTTCTGGTAGGGATCTGTGGAAGCACCCATTATACAATGCTTGAATTTTACATTTTTTAGGAGCAGGTGAGAATAAGACCAATCTAAGATCATGTTGCTATATTGATATATCTATTTTGGCCTTTTTTTAATTTCTGATATATTAAATATATTGTTTTAATAATTCAATGTTTTTACTTCTTTGTAGATACATGACACATCATGATGTATATAATCCTTCTTTGGATATTTTTATTAAATTCTTCTGGGTGTTTATCTTATCTCAGTGATACATTATATGCTTTTTCTTATTTATTACGATTACTCTATTGTGTTACACTGTAACATGAGGGAATAGTCTCCCCATAGGCACACTTTTGGACCTCACTTCTACTCAGCATCCTCTGGCATATGGAGAGGTGTGCTTCAGGACCTAGGACCCACCAGATCATGGAAGTATTCAGTGGAATCTAGGTCAGAATGTCAGAATGTTTTATCATATATTATCATTTATAGATTTATTCTTTTTATATAATAGGTTGGGTATTAGAAATTCATTTTAATTTTTTAATGAGCTATGCCTAGGACTAGTTAACCCATGTATAACAAAAACCCAAATTGCCTATAATAGAAGTTTTTGTTTCTTTTAATTTTCATATTATGGATGATTTAATTCTGTCGTTGGGTCACACACTTGAGGTTTGATGTTAATTATGATTAAATATTTTCTTATTTGGATTGATGGATGAGGGAATTCCATCGAAAAATAATAATAGAAACTTATTAGAATTCACATTCCATGCATTATGCCATTCCACATAAGATCTGTTTCTTGACTACATGACAATATTATGTGTTCTTAGACTCTCATACCTATTTTTGGACATAATATTTGTGTAGGGAATGGATAAATATGGTTGGTAATTAGAGTTTTAGTCTTAAACTAAATAGTGTTTTTCTACATAATCTATAGAAGACACCGAAAGAAACAAATTATGGCATGTTGAGTCACGGAACATTGGTTGCATGGACTAGAAGGTCTTATGGTTCGAATTAAGTGGACACAAAACACCGGTTCAGGATGTGTATGGGACCTTATGGATAAAATGTGGTGCCTATTTTGTTCAACCATTAAAAGGTATTTTTAAATTAAATATCAATTTAAATTACTTCGAAATAGAGAAAACAGATTACATGACCTTAACGCAAATATATAGTGTGAATTTGGAAGTCTCTATGGTACTTTTTATAATTATTCCTATATATCGAATCCTATAATTTAGAGTGGGACGATGAGTTTGACTTTTTTATAAGGTGGATCTGACCTATCCTATGATATAAAATAGTAATCATCTTGTTATTATTATTTTTGAGGCATGTTCTTGTGTTTTTAGAAGAACTAGTACTCGGCCCGTGCAAATGCACGGGACTATTCAATCTTCTTTCAAATATTCTGGTTCTGCGTCATTCAAAAAAAATTGTAATGTTGTTGTTCTCAATATACTGTTTAGAATAAAATGATGAAAATGAAGTGAATGGGGTGCCCATGAAATTAGGAAATAAAGTGAAGACTAATTGTGATGGAGATGGGACATGATGGAATGAAAGAGTTAGAGATAAGAGACATAGATAAAACAGGAGGTGAAGGTGAAAGCGAAGTTGAAGGAAAGAGATAAGATTGTGATAAATTGTGGAAGGCATCCTAGACAGAATTGAAAGGTTAACAGAATTTGAGGGGAGCTGATGGGCTTGAGAATATGTTAGGGTGAGGATTAGTATGAAGCATGATTTTGTTTGGTGTGGTTTCTTTGAAAGCTAATATAGTTGGGAGTTCATATTTTTAAACTATCATCATCATAAATAATTTTCACTTTATGATTTAAATATTATAACAAACCATTGATTTAATTTCATAAGAAATTTTAAAATTATTTGAATATATATATATGTGTGTGTTTGTGTGTGTCTATGTCCAGAAGAATACAAAAATAATCCAATTGGATGTTCATACATATGGATTATTTTTCCTAAAAACATCACTCACACAATGGATTTCAAGCTTTTATATTTCCTAAAAAATGATGAAAATTATGAAATATCGAACTAATATAGTGAAAAAATAATTATTCCATCTCATAATTAACCTATAATGAAACATTTTTATATGATTAAGTATGAAAATTAATCATTTTCCACAATTGTAAAAGACTATATAATTCAATATGTATAATCATAGGACTTGAGTAAATATTCCCAGAACATTAATTTTTCAAGAGATGTTCAATTTTTTAATACATAATGAAATTTATTGTATTCACCCACATCCATGGCCACATGACTTAAACTATAAATACAACATCAATTCAATATTAAGAAGGTAATGTAGAACATAGAAATTTTTGGATAACGGGAAATAGTCAAAATGTGCAGAAACTTTACATTAATGCTAGATCATCCTTGTTGAATCAAACGGGAACCAAAAAATTCCCAATAATATGCATCAAATGTATAACGTCCCTAAAGAAGGAAAACAGTAGAACATGAGAAAGGGTCCATTTGTTCCATATATGTTTTTTACAAATTCAGTGTAGAATTTAATACATGTGTGTGACATTTGGATGTAAGAATCCTGAAGATCAAAGTAAAAATAGTTCAAGAAAATCTAGCTCTAGTTTTACCTGGAAATTATTTTCTGAATAATAGGTAATAATCCAGCATATCACCACCTAAAAAATCATCCAACATGTATATCTGCCGAAAATGAAAATGTTTAAAATTAACAATACATACTAATAAAGTTATGAAATACTATGATCAGAGTACATATAATATATATTCAAAACAAAAATAATATGTATATTGTGCATGCAATCATTGAAAACTATAAGGGCACAAATGAAATCAATATTAAATATATAGTAATGGAACTCGTAATCAAATGTATGAATGGAATATGATTCACTTAACCAACAATAAAGAAGACTTTTATAGGAAGGAAAATATATATATTTGTTATTATGTGTTTATTATTGGACGTTTAACTAATTTATGGTTGATAAATAGCATCATAATCCTCAAATATTTGACCTATATGATTAGTTTATGGGAGCCAAGTGGGGTTACATGTTGCTGTGCATGCCAAATTTGAATAAAGATGTTACCATTTCCAAGATGTTTATGTACCTTGCAACGGATTTCATCATTAGTTTCTCTACCAAATTGACGCCACCATAATTTTAATACCTGGAGGAATCACAGGTAGAGCAGTCCACAACTTTCTTGTTAATTTCATGGTTTGGAATAAAAACCATAAATTGCAATAAAGAGTATGGGAAAAAGAAGAAACATAACCTTTAATTTAATTAAAGAAAGACCTTTGTTACTTCGTTTTCTTCCTCATTCACATATAGAAAGAAATTACCTGCAATAAGATGTCTCCGATGATGGATCCTCCACTTGTTGCCATAATCCCAAGGCCATATCAGCAGCAACGCAGCAACACTACAACATCTACTTAATATAATAAACAGAAGCTATTAGTGTCAGAGTTAGCAGATTGAGTTAGTTCTGGAGCGAATGATAATGTATGTGTTCGTTTGATATATGCTCATGAGGTGTCATGTTAGAATCAAAAATTGAAAATTTATAAAAGAATACAACACCTGATGGGTGTGTACCTTTGAATAGGTTATCCTCCTTTTTTCTCCCTTGTTCACATGCACAGACACAGTTTTGGAAGAACCTCTCCAAGTCTCTGCCTCGTGTGCTCTCTATATTCTTCAAAAATTAATCATGAACAGCCTCAGGCATCTTCGAAAAAAGTAGATTCACGGTTGCATTTGCGTGCTGTCCTTCAAGAATGAAAACTCTATGATTCTTCTTGTCAACTGATGAACCACTGAAAAAAAATTATAGTGTAGTAATCTTCACTTCATAAAACAAAGAGGTTCATGTGTCTTCTTCTTCGTGAGTACCAGGAGCAATGGTTCTTCTACCTCACACACACTGTAAACATCGTTTTCCTTCCTACAGATGGTGTAGATTCTACCTTTTTTTCAAGGACTCATCAAGTGTGCTTTTCAGTTGTTGAATGCCACCAGTTCTTCTTTATTGTGTAGTTGGGGTATGTGGAAATACTTCTAAATAGTGCTGTAATTTTTGTGAAATGCCAGCACCCTTTTCAAATGATGCAAATGTTCATAAAAATAAATACATAAAAATCTATCATGAAATCCATTTTTCTAAAATTTCAATATATGGATACATGATTAAAGTGATAGGAATCTGCTATGAGGCTTACCATTTGCAGCTGAGTACTATTATTTCCATAAAAAATCGAAATTCTATCACCTGGTTTTTCCCTGAAACCATGTCATGATGACCTAAAATCATATTAAAACTATGTATCATAGAAAGATATATAAGAATGGTTACCCTAATTCCTTAATGATAAATTTTCATAACATGGTCATGAGAGATCTATTTAAAAAACTTCTCAACTCAAACTATTGTATCCAAAGATAATTCACCTTAGAATGTGTGAATAAAGTAGTGACCAACTCATAATAAAAAATCCTCATGTTGTGAGTTTATCCTATCCACCCCTGAAGAAATTGGTTCGTGATCAGTGAAACATAAATTTAACCATAATGTCAAGAAATAAAATACATGCTGTAATAATTTTTTTGATACAGTTATGTTAAAGGTAATTTTGGATTAACTATGATTTGATGCAAGCCAGAAAAATTCGATAAAAATAGAACTACATAGAAAATAGAACACCAGAAATATTAAAGTCTACTACCGTAAAACAGATAACCAAAAACCAGTAAAAAACAGATTGAAAACTAATTGTAATACAAATCAGAATATAACCAATAAAAGGCATGTTTTAGAAAATAATCTGTCAAATCTGGAACCCTTGTAAGAACCATATGAAAACATACATGTCTAATTTCTATTCAGATAACCCAAATAACAGAAGTTTTCAAACAGTCTAAACAGAATTTTTAAATCAATATGTGCAGAAATTGTCAATCAACCATCACCTCTTACATCTCTTACAGTGAGGTGTCAAACAATATGAACAGAAATGTGTTTGTTTGTATCATTACCATAACTAATTCAGTTGCATAGTCGATCCTGGTAAGGTAATGAATGATGTTAGAAAAGTCTATTATAGTAATTAGGATACCGAAAAAATAGTCAAAAAATACTGACTAAAAAGTCAATCTAATAAAAAAATAATTATAATAGAAAACATACCATTTTCATGCCCTTAAGGTCTGTTTGTTGACCCATTCCTGGAAGTGGTCATAACTTATGTTTCTCAAAACATAAATGATTCGGGAACATCAATGTTGGGGATCCAATATAGGATTATTACATTATATTGGAATCAAGCTTTTCATGATCATGTTCACATCGCATGGGTGCATCTCAATATGTACATTAATAAATAAAATAAGATATGATTGATCTGAAAACTCATTAAAATTAAAATTAACTATAGATTAGTGGAGAAGTGAAAATATTGAACACAAAATGAATACATTATGTACCCAAATGGGTTGGACTTAGGATGCAGTTAGGAAACCCCAGTTGAAACTGATTCAAGATAGGAACCCTGAATACAGAAGGATTTTGAAATATGATTGTAGAAAATTGTACAGATTCAAAAAATGAAAGAACATTCACTAATATTGACATAGTAAAAGATGATAAGATACATACCTGTATTCACTTCTTTTTCTGGTTCCAGTGGTAAGAATAAGGAAAATAAAAAGGAATTCGTGCATTCATGAATACACATTCATCCAAAATTCACGTCAACTTTCCTAAGATTTACTGTTTGCACTGTCTATACCTATTTTCACTGTCTATACCTTTCTATACCTATTTTCACTATCAATAAGATCTATATCTTTTTGCATTGTCTATTATTGTAGTACCTGAAATGTAAATGCAATGTTTATACCTATCTATACCTGTTTGCAGGTATGATTTGATGCAGGCAATAAAAATTCGATAAAAACATAACTACATAGAAAAGAGAACACCGGAAATATAAAAGTCTACTACTGTAAAACATATAACCAAAAACCAGTAAAAAACATATTGAAAACTAACTATAATAAAAATCATAATATAACCAATAACATGCATGCTTTAGAAAATAATCTGTCAAATCTGGAACCCTTGTAAGAACCATATGGAAACATACATGTCTAAGTTCTATTCAGACAACCCAAATAATAGAAATTTTCAAATAGTCTAAACAGAATTTGTAAATCAATATGTGCAGAAATTTTCAATCAACCATCACCTCTTACACCTCTTACAGTGAGGTGTCAAACAATATGAACAGAAATGTGTTTGTTTGTATCATGCCCATAACTAATTCAGTTGCATACTCGATCCTGGTAAGGTAATGAAAGATGTTAGAAAAGTCTATTATAGTAATTAGGATACCCAAAAAATAGTCAAAAAATACTGAATGAAATGACAATCTAATACAAAAATATTTATAATAGAAAACATACAATTTTCATGCCCTTAAGGTCTGTTTGTTGACCCATTCCTAGAAGTGGTCATCATTTATGTTTCTCAAAACATAAATGATTCTAGAAGATCAATGCTGGGGATCCATTATAGGATTATTAAATTATATTGGAATCATGCTTTGCACGATCATGTTCACATCGCATGGGTGCATCTCAATATGTACATTCTTAAATAAAATAAGATATGATTGCTCTGAAAAATAATTAAAATGAAAATTAACTATAGATTAATGGAGAAGTAAAAATATTGAACACAAACTGAATACATTATGTACCCGAATGGGTTGGACTTAGGATGAAGTCCGGAAACCCCAATTGAAACTGATTCAAGATAGGAACCCTGAATACAGAAGGATTTTGAAATATGAATGTAAAGAATTGTATAGATTCAAAAAATGAAAGAACATTCACTAATATTGAAATAGAAAAAGATGATAAGATACATACCTGTATTCACTTCTTTTGCTGGTTCCAGGGGTAAGAATAAGGAAAATAAATAGGAATTCCTGCATTCATGAATACACATTCCTAAAAAATTCACGTCATCCTTCCTAAGATTTACTGTTTGCACTGTCTATACCTATTTTCACTGTCTATACCTTTCTATACCTGTTTTCACTATCAATGAGATCCATATCTTTTTGCACTGTCTATTATTGTAGTACCTGAAATGTAGATGTAATGTTTATACCTTTCTATACCTGTTTGCAGGTTTGATTTGATGCAGGCCATAAAAATTCGATAAAAACATAACTACATATAAAAGAGAACACCAAAATTTGAACCCTAAGTATTATAGAAGTGAAATGATATTAGTAATGCACAAGCAAGGATTTAGGTTCATGAATAGGTAAGTAAAATCATTCCTGAAGTGCGGAGATGATGCATGAGGGTATAACCTACTGGAAAACGAAATTCCAAACCCAAGCAATGAAATGGTAGAAAAAATTAGACAATAAAATTTGAATAGGTAATTAATACCATACCTGTAAAATCAGAGAACAAAATTTGTTAATTTTTTTTATCATAACATCAAAAAGATGGAAAAAAAATTGACCCCTCTGTATTATGGAATTTAAATGACATAAGTAATGAAGAATCAAGGATTAAGGTTCATGAATAGGCAAGTAATCATGTACTTTATGTGTGAAGATGATGTGGGAGGGAATATCCTCCTGGAAAATGAAATTCCAAACCCAATATTACCTATAATAGTCGACTGAAACCGTAGTTGTGAGTACAAAGAAACCTTAGTCCCGAGTACAGAGAAACCATAGTTGTGAGTACCGAGAAACCCTACTCGCGGGTTAAGCACCTAACCTGAGGATTTGTTATACGGAATACAGAGAAACCGTAGTCGCGAGTTCGTAGATGAGCCGGTCGTAGAGGGCTTGGATGTCAGCTAGGGTAACCTCGATGGTATCGGAGTCATGAGAGAGAGGAACGATGAAGTGGTCGGGGTTTGTGGGAGATAATGGGAGACAGATGTAGGAGCGAAGACGTGGGAAGGAGGTTGCGGATGACTGTAGATCTGAAATCATATTCCTCGACAGTATCGGACTCGCGTGAGAGAGGCGCTGTTTGTGGGAGATAATGGGAGAGGTATCGCTGGATGCTGGAGGGAAGAGGAGAAATGAGGTTGCGGAAAATGGGAGATCTGAAAACCTAGGTATCACAGGTGATGGAGAGATGAAGGTCGATATGGTTGGGGTTGGGAGACAAATAGGAGGAGGTAATCTAGTATTTTTGAGGCATGGAGAGTATATGGAGTGACCCGTGTGGTAAAAAACCTTACTTTAGTATGTATATAGATGCCACCATGATGACCTCCATTTGTAATCTAGGAGGATGGAAAGGAACATGCTCCATAGGTGGTAAGCCATGATACACAAGTAGAACTTATAGTAATTATATATGTTAAACAAGTTTTCATAACAAATTTGGGTGATGAAGCATAGTTCTATGATAACTTTTTCACTTTAAATAGAGTCTTTAGGGATCCACGCAACCTTCCTCAACTATTGTAAAGAAGATGCGTGTTTTCCATTATAAGCATCCTCCAGTATTTTCATGTTATGGTGGTATATAGGCTATTGATTTATGGATTGATAAAACCTTATACATATTTGAGCATCTCAATACACCTCCAAAGAGAATAGTGAAGATCACGACATACTACTTTGGAGAGTATCTAAGTGCTGGTGGGATGTTTTTAACTAGTATAATTTGCTCTGAGGTATGGTTTCAAGGTATTTAAAATCCAAGTATTTCATTTAATTTTTTCCTAGGAGACTGAGATATAAAATGGATTTTGATTTTATGCATCTAGAGAAAAGAATCATGAAATTTATAGAGTGCTTTTCACACTTTACAGAGATTCACTGTTTTGTGCCGATTTATGCTGATGATGATCTATTAAGGGTGGGACGCTTAGAGGATTTTCTTAGTAATTTCATTCAATCATAGGTAAAATTGTTTTGCTTGACTATATTTATAGAGATAGAAAACCAGGTACATATTACTAAATGGAACATAAGGGAATCTCAGTATGAAGAGTAGGAAAGTTCATCCTTACACCTAGTGGTTCAACTTCTACTGGTAGGAAGTGTTATTTTGTGGCTAGTGACCTGGGGAATACCATTCATGATTTCAGTGTCAGTAGTTTAGTATTCTTTCATGAATTTACGAGATGGGAAAATATGAGGAACCAATGTGATCGAGACCCATTTGTGTTTTATGATTTTAACATAATGGGATATATAAAATGTTTATATAGGACCATCCCTCAATCAATAAGTGGAAATGGACCAACTAAGACTCTAGGTTCATGAGTAGGATTCAAAACTCCACGTCAGACTACGATCTTGGGTTGTGCTAGTTGTTCCAGATGTGGTGGTGTTCATGGATGAGTAATCTATGTAATAGTTGTAACTAGCCATCGGATTGGGCCTAATATGGGTAGTAAGGTTGTTTTATAGTGTCATAGATCAGTCTAAATATTTTTTGTACCACCTAAACCCGAGGAGAAGAGTGGTAGGTTATCTATAGTGAGAGGTATGATGTTAGTATCCTACAAACTAGTATCTGCTATTTTTTGATATAGATGTATCACATTCCATCACATTTGTTCCTATTGTTAAATCCGTAGTCCTTTGGTTCTATTTAATAATAGAGTCATGACACTTGATACTCTATTGGGGATCAAAACGAAGGGTGTATACTAATTTAGGGAGTTCCCCTTTGAAATAGGTAAGTTTCACATTGTATAGGATATTTTTTCCCTCAACATTATTTGGTTTGACATCATACAATGGATGGATTGGCTAGTTTTTATCATTCCCATGTAAATTTATATCATTAGAGGGTGAGCATCATATATACAAATGGTGGAGTTTTTTTACAAGTATGAATGAGATTTCTAGGAAGGAAAAGATCAACCAGAGCATCAAAGACTGGGCAGGATGACATCCTAGATTTCAATATTGTATCTGGGTGATTCGGATGTGCTTAAAACATACATTACTCTAGTTTTTGATCATTTCATGGATGTTTTCCTAGATTAATTTTTTGTTTTACTTCCTAAGAGAGAGGTGGAGTTATCTATTGATCTAGTTCTTGGAGATGAACTGATATCCATTCCACCTTATAGGATAGATACTACTGAGTTTCATGAGCTCTAGAGGCATTTGGAGGACTTGTTAATGGAGGGGTTTATATGAACTAATACTTATCTATGGGTTTCACCAGTAATTTTTCAAAAAAGGTAAATTTTTACCTCTGGCTATGTGTAGACTACCAAAAATTGAACCTATTGATTGTTAAGAAACAATATCTTTTTCCATGGATAGATGATCTCTTTGACCATCTCTAAGGAGAATAGGATTTTATAATGATTTATTTGAGGTTAGTTTATCCACAAGTAAATATTCTACCTAAAGACACTTGTATATATTTTCATATTAGTTATGGTCAATACGAGTATTTGATTATTTTGTTGGTCACATAAATTCACCAATAGTTTTAATGGTGTGGATGAAACAAATTTATACCCATGTCTAGATTAGTTTGTAGTGGTATTCATGGAAAATATCTTAGTGTATTTTCACAATCGATACGACTCTTCCAATCATCTTGAGATCATTTTAGATACACTAAGGGATAACCGGTTATATGTTAAGATCAAAATGTACCAATTATAGAGGGATAATATTCACATCTTGGGTCATATTTTCTTAGATATAAGATTATTAGATGAACAATATAAGGTGACAACTATAGTTTACTAGGAGTATCCCATGTTTTTTAATATAAAATGTTTCATTGGGATAACTACATATCACATGAATTTTATACATGACATGTCATGCTTAGAAGAACTTATTACAAACATGAATAAGAATGGTGCAAAGTTTATATGGTTAGATACCTATTAGATAGACTTTTAGGAAATGAATGGGAGATTGTTTTCATCATTGTTACTAATTATACTAGAGATGGGAAAGAGATAAAAAATGTATTGTGATGCATCAAGTATCAAGATTAGAGTAGTTTTGATGTAGGGAGAACATTTCATGGAATTTAAGTCTTGTCACTTAAGACCACATGAGAAGAAATTATCGACAAAAAATATTGATCTAACTTCTATTGTATATGCCTTGTGATATTAGAGGCATTATTTACTCGAATATCATTTTGTGTAGTACAAAGACCAAAATTCCACAAGTATATATATATATATATTGATAAAAAATTCCACAAGTATATTTTAACAAAGAATGACTAGAATTTTCTGTAATGAAGATGGTTTGAGTACCTATAGTAACTTGAAATAGATATTTCTTATATACCATGAATGGGAAATTTATTTTCTAATTCACTGGGCAAGGAGAATGAGATACAGGTAGTTCATGAGGCTATCTATGAGTGGCATCATATGGAATTACTTTCAAAGATTCACTTGGAGGTCAAGGATGGTCATGTATATAATTTTCACTCATCCATAGTACTAACCTATACTATTATAGACAGAGTGATGATGAGACAATTATCTGATGATGAGGGCCTAGTTCTACGAGAGAGCATGGATATTGGGGACCCACTTCTTAGAGGGATTATCAGTGAGGATGACATTCTATGTGTTCTTGGTCTCTTTTAGGCTCTAGTAGACATACATGAGGAGTTGATATGGGAGTTCAATGCTTTAATTTTGGAATTACATGATAGATTTACCAATATGTATCATGGTATTCAACCCCCATATTTGTGGATAGGTATTAAACATGAAATAGAATTTTTCTCATGAGACGTTCCTCTTTCCAGTAGTTGAAGATATAACACCGTTGATAAGCTGGGATTTTATAACAATTATCCATTCCCAAGTAAAAATGGGAATATGTTGCGATGGTTTTTGTGGACGGGCTTCCAAGGGAAACTCAAGGTAGTGATTATTTATGGGATTTTTGTGGAATGTATCATGAAGATAAACCATTTCCTAACAGCCAGGGAGACCTTATTAGTAGATGATAGTGGGATGTTGTATATTTGTGAGATTGTGAGGCTTCACGGGGTTCCTTATACCATTGTATTGTCGGGGGATACCTGATTCAATTATTGTTTGTGGAATATTTTATAGAGGTATTTTGGTACAACGGTGCTTCTGGTCATGACATACCACCCATAGACTGATGGGTAGTCAAAGTACATGATTCAGGTTCTTAAGAACATTCTTAGAGCATCCATACTCGATTTCAGGGGATCGTGGGAGTGGAATATACCCATAGTGAAATTATTCTACAATAATGGATATCATTTGACTATAAATATGAAATATTTTTTGTATTATTAAGTTAGGAACTAAAAATATCCAATCTGATGGTTATATGTATGAGAGGTTGTATTTTTTGGACCTTGTCTTGTTCAGGAGACTTTAGAGCACGCCCAATTTATCAAAAAGATGATTGCTATGACAAAATATAGAAACAATCTTACACTGATCACCATATATGGCCTATAGAGTTCAAGGTTAGGGACCAAATATTTTTACTTATATCGCCAAGGATTATACATAGACATATTAAGAGATGGCGTAAGCTTTCACTGCAATATGTCAGTCCATTTATGATTCTAGAGAGAGCCGGGTTGGTAGCCCATAATTTATAGTTACCTAAGAGGCACTGAGCCATAAACGATTTATTCCATGTATCTCATCCATATTGTAATCATTCAGACCTATCTCATACTGTACATCTAAATGAGGTTAAGTTACCGGTTGATGCATCCTTCAAGGAATATCCTATTCATTTTTTTGACATGGACACGAATGTTCTATGAGGTCAGTCAGTTCCTCTAGTATGGTTTCTATTGTACAATGTCAATTTCCATAATGATACATGGGAGAGGGAGGCTGACGTATCTGGAGCCCCATACCCTCATTTCTGGGTTCAGTACTTAAAAATTATGTGTATTTTTTTATAAAATACAAATTAAAAATATAAGGATCATTTTTCACTCTATAGACTTTTCAAGACTAGTTTTTTAAGAATTAGACATATAAATTACAAATTAAAAAACTTTTAAAAGAATAAAAAAATAACTAAATTAATTCATGTTGACTAACTCCACAAGAGAAAAGAATATCGTTGAATATTGTTAATAAACCTGTGGAAAAAATTAAAAACAAAGGGAGGGCATAATTTCCTAGTAAGGATTTTTCTGAAATGCCAGTAAAAAATAGATTATCATAATATCATTAAAAATTATAATAATACATTGAAAATAATTATAATTTGAAAAATAATTAAAAATAACCAAGTGATTTTATAAAAAACATTATGCAATCTTTTGAGAATAAAACCATGTGGCAACTTGAAATATTGATGTCTTCTTAGTCATACCCACATTCTAAGGGGTGGGCTCACTCCTCCTTTCCTTATCATGTTTCAAATTTCATGCACCTAATTTTGTAAGATCACGGTATTATCTCCTTATATATATATACCTTTTTCTATAGAGTTTTAGTTTATAAATAAACATTGTAAAATATTTACATATTGTAATATGTTTATATATATATATATACTTTCATAATAAATCATCTACTAGATTTGGAATAACCAAATCTCATGGAAATATTCCTTTCCATGGTATATTACGAAAATAATAATTGTTATCCTTGTAATACATTCATAAATAACATAAAAATAATATTGAAAAGTAACTTCTACAAAATAATGATTTTATACACATAAAAAAATTAAAATGGAGCATTTTTTATTAGTACATTAAATTTTACAAGTTATAGATTATTTACATATCTTAAAATCATGATTGTACATGTATTTTTCACACATAAAATTACAGTTTTTATTATTATAAACTTTCAACAAATAATAAACCTAAAATGATATGATCCCATTTCATGAAATTATGGAATTCCAACCCTTTAGTTCTTAAATAAATTTTTACTTGATAATAAATTTTTTTACCCACATTAATAATTATAAATAATTTATTTACGAATAGTTATAAACCTGAAAATTATATGTATATATGCTCTAATAAAATGAAATTTGAATATTAATTCATTCATTTATAATCTAGAAATATATAATATTGACTACTTATATATAAATGTTAGTATTTATATATCTGATTAATATAATCATGGAATTTGAAATTACTACATATATACATATTAAAGGCATAAAAATAAAGAAATATTTAATCTATAAAAATATTAATGATCTATTTTGAAATTAAAATTATAATGAAATAAAATTTTTAAAATAAAATTCTTAGAATAGAAATTTACTTTATAAAAATAAAATCTGTTACAAAATAATAAATTCTAAATTAAAATATAGAAATAAAATAATTCACTTACCTTCAACATAAAATAAGTATAATGTTCGTACTTTTTTTTTAATATTATGAATTCATAGTGAGAAATAATTTTAAAATGAAGAAAAATATATGTTTCCACAGATTTAACATGAATTCAAATTAAAACTAAATCTTGATAAATAAACATCATCTACTTGATTTGCAGGAAAATGATGAAGACCTTCTTCTTTTATTGTTTCGCACACACTCTTAATATCTCTCCAGAAAACAATTAAAAATTTTCATTTTCATATGGTTATAAGGTTTTCATTGTCATATCCTCCAATTTTAAGTGATGTATATATGTATATATATATATATATAACATGCTAAATTATGAATAAGAGGATATTATAAAATATTTCAAAATTGTG
This sequence comes from Viscum album, assembly GCA_963277665.1. Classification (NCBI taxonomy): domain Eukaryota; kingdom Viridiplantae; phylum Streptophyta; class Magnoliopsida; order Santalales; family Viscaceae; genus Viscum; species Viscum album. Next base: position 169,652,573 of record OY728148.1, read on the forward strand.
ACAGATAAAAACTTGTGGGGCAAGTTGAGTATAGAGATGTAGAAAGACAAAGAGAATTTATGAATAATAGACCCAAAAACACTGAAAAAATCAATTTAACATTACCACTATAGGGACAACTAAAATGAAATATGGAGACAAAAATTAATTACCTACTATTCATAATCCAAATGAAAATCAATACATTGAATTGATCATAAGTAATCAAATAACTGATGAACATTAAACATTGATCGATGGAAGAAGAAAAACAAATAACAAAGAATCATTATAGTTTACATGATAGATTCAGACACCTAAAAAGGAAAAACACAAACACATACCAATTTTTGGCTGAAGAAAAAATTGAGATCCAACATGTTTGTCAGATTAGGTTTTTTAACCCTCGATTTGGTTCCCTAATTGCGGTTGAACCCTCATCGAAAAAGCTCAGCCTATAGAATCCCCCGTTTATGGTCGAATATTTTTAAGAGTCCCTCAACTGCATTTATTCCTCGATCAGTGATTGATCTTTTTATTCATGCTCTCCACAAGCTCCCGAAATCTTGGATCGACTTCATCGAGAACCTCGAGTCCCCTTTCCCAAAATAATCAACACACTGAAGGAATGAAACCACATCGAGTGGTTGAACCTTGATTTACTTGGTTTATCATATTTATTTCTATTTTTTAATGAAATTATATTCATATTTCTTATTTTATAAATTGACTTTTTTATTAATACATATTTATCAAAATTTCATAAATATATTAAAAATTTATAAAAAACAATATTATCATAATTTGTATATAAGATATTTATAATTTTCAAAAATTTATTAAATTTTTTTAAATCTGTATTTTATAAAAAAAAATAATGCTTATTTTTAATAATTTCATATTTTATTATATGCATAATTCAAATAATTTCATAAATTTTAGAAATTCAAAATAATACTCATATATATATATATTTATATAATTATCTTATAATTGATAATTTTAAATTTCAATTAATTTATATGAATTTTTAATTATTTTCTTCTTTTTTAATTAAAATTAATTAATTAAATATATATATATATTATAATAAAATTTATTGATTTTAAAAAATAATTAATTTTTTTATTAATATTTTATATATTGAAATTATATTACATTTAAGTATTATTTTTCCTCATTTTTCTTAAATGCTACAAATATATCATGTAATTTAATCTAATTATTTATAATAAAATTAATTTGATAAAAAAATAATTCTATTTATATCAAAATATTATTTTATAATAAGATCACATTTATAAAACCAATAAATCTAATTTAAAATATAAATTTTATAAATGAAAAATTTCATAAAAACATATTTGATGAGATAATTTAAATCAATATTGTATTATATTAAATATTAATCTTAACTAATAAATCCAATTTTTTTTGTGTGTATAAATTAATAAATTTAATAAAATATATTGTTTAAAATAAAATTATAATATTTGGGATGTTACACGTATGTGATCTGTGGCTGGAATTATTCTCAGATGACTCTTGACCACCAATGGAAGAGAAATTTGGGTATAAATTTCTTTATGGGGGGGATTATATGATCCTGGGTTATCCTATGAGGTATGAATCATTTAAATTTTCGTTTGGTGCCTTGTTTTTGGTTTAGATTACCTAGAGAGATCATTAGTGTTTTGTGTTGTGTCCAGAGCTAATTTAGAGCTCGGATGATTGGTTTTTAGGAAAGTAAAATGGGTCACAAGGTTAGTAAAAATAGTACGAACCAGGTTTTATGGTATGATCAAACCTTGTATGGATGTAAATAGAGTCGAGGGAGGCTTTACGGTATGTGAAAACTGTGCAACCAAGGACTCAAGTCCACATAGGGGCTCTACAATCATTATAATAGGTGAAAAGCCTGATTAGGAAAAGGTTTCCCGAATAGTGCACATGAACCTAGAGAGGTCCTCTTAAGGTATAGAAGGTTGTACTATTTGTGCATAGTATGAACAATCGCGCAACAAAACTATTTGACCCAGTAAATATTTTTAAAATGTTCATTTTCACCTTAAGGGAATATATTATTAAACCTATTCTTATTTCCTTCTTCCAATGAACAACAAGCCCTCTTCTTTGTGAGCTCCTCTATGTGATCATGCTATGATCCTTCATATATTCACCATTCAGACTTGTATTAGAACACTATTTGTCTTATTGGATCCATGATGGTGTGTTCTTTGTTCACCTTACACATTTCCTCATTTTTCTTTATATATAGGAGTAATTTGTTTCTAACAGGATAATATGCCCTATTTCTAGGGTATTAATCTATTCTTCATTTTCATTATGATATGAACCGAATCAAAATTTGATACTAGATGTAGGTTTTAATATGAACCGAAAATATGTGGTTTATAACTTCCCTTTAATTTTTGGTGCTTTATAAGATAGATTTATATTATGTTGTGTGCATGTCATTCCAGTGTATCCTCTAAAAGTAATTGGATGTCTAAATTGAATGAATTAGAAGATATTATTGTATCCTCCTAGTTCCTTTCTAAAGTTTGAGAGTGTTAGACTCAACCAAGGCATCCTATAGTATACACCCGTTTATATTTCTTATGTTGTAACACCAAGTCAGGTTCTTGTGAGGTCACCAATTTTTGTGCGAGCCTTAGTATGATCATAATGAATTTTTTATGTTTGTTAGGACATTTTTTAACCTATTCATTATCAAATTAAAGGAATGAATTTATTGAAATACATATAATATGGTTTTCCTCCATTACTTGTGATTAATTTTGATGAAAATGGTAAAATGGTTTATATGGGAAATGTGAACATAGGTTGGAAGAACTCCTGAACTACGAATGCATAATATGATTGATTAATTGATAGTGGTAGTGGATTACTTATACGATCTCCTTGGATCGTGATTTCAAATATTCCATGGCCATTTCCACACCATGGAACTTGTTTATGGTAATAGATGCATTGGACATGTTTACTCACTGGATCCTGATTCCTTAGGATGCTAAGGTCCTTGATACCCCTAGGATACGTCCGGCTTGGACTTGAATTGGACCTATTTTATGGACATGCTCTTTTAAATCAACCTAATTCCTTACTGAGTATCTATATAGATTCTCCAGGGACATGACGAGGACTCGTTGGTCTTCCTTACGTTGGGCTTGACCATTGATTGTCTGACACTACATTACCCGATGCAACTATTTTGGATGTTATACACTTAATTAAATGGTGTGGTCATTGTGGATGTTATAAACTAGATTACATGGAATGGTCACTATAGATGTCACACCTGATTATAAATAATGTTAATGTGTATAATTTTTTAATGATTTACAAGTGGATCTGGTATGGGTATCAAATTACTATTGTCAAACTGGACAATATTACACCCTATTTATTTATGCTTTATAGCTACCCATGTTTATGGGATCTTGAAAACAATTTAAATGGAGCCATGTTTGGCTGGATAGGACAAAACATTAATTCCATTATTGTTATACCTATTCTAAACTACACACTTTTTTTGATTATATCAAACATATTGGACTTTTTATAGACAAATTTGGTGGTGGACTACTGATTATTATATGAAATACTATTTTGGATTTTGTTGGGTACCCGAAAATAATTCATGGATGTTGGTAGGGGCCAGGGAAAGTTCCCACAATATGATGACTAACTTGTGTATAGGTTAGAAGCATATGATAATAGGATAGATCTAGACTCTTAATGGTATCTAGGGAAATAATTTTTTTTATTATTTATTTTTTATACATTTACTATTGTTGTTTCATTTTTTTATGTTTTTTCTACTTTGTAGAGACATGAAACATCATGATGTATATGATTATACTTTGGCTATTTGGTATCATAGTCTTCTGAATGTTTATCTACTGTCAATGATTTATTTTATTCTTCCAAATATTTTTTATTATTGAACCACTATGTTACCCTATGTCATGAGGTTATATTTTACCCATAGACACACCCTAGGTCCTTGTTACTAGTAACCAACATCTATTGTATGGGGGTGAACTTCAGAAAATGTTACCCAGTGACACAGGGCACCGTTTAGTGGATTATTTATCGGGACATTACATATATACCTTTTGATGGTTTTTATTCTTGTAAAAATTCACATATACACCATCGTGGAATTGATTTACATTAGAGGGGGGGCATATGCAACATGCGATTATGATGATACTAGACTGAGTCATAAGGTGGGGGCATGATGGACATTTTTCAATAATTGAGGTTGTTTAAGGGGTGTGGCAGCCTTGTGTCCTGACTGATGTTAGTGGTGGGAGATGATGGCCTTATGACACGACTCATGTGAGATTTTGGGTATGACGTCCTTGTGTTATGGCTCCTGACCGAGATATATATTATTGCTTGATGGCCGAATCTGAGATATGTTGGACTTGTGAATTATCATAGATATATATTGGCCTTATGGTTGATGCCTGATTACTATTCTATTATGAGCTCCCTTAAAACATGACCAAAAGTAGGTATGATCAGTGTTCAGAGTAGTTTGGATTGCATATGATCACTAAATATTGTATTAACTATTTCTTGAATATGAATTTTTTTATTACTAGTACATATACCTCTTATGAATTTGAAATTAATTAGAGGATTCATTTTTGTACCATACTAGGTTTATACTCACATTATGCATGGGAATCTTGATGTGTGTGCATAATTTATCATAATGGATCTTGGAAAGGGTGAGGGCCTAATGATATAGTGAAAAGAAGACAACTCTTGTTGTTTAGATGTGGTATGGGGGAAGACTCTGAAGTGATACCATATTGTCCTTATTTTTAAACATATTTCCAACTTATAATTTAGTTTGGGATTCCACTTTTTGGTTTTTGATTTATTTAATTATAGTAATTTATTTACTTTCTATGGAATATGTTATAGGATTATTATTAATCCCTTACATCATGACCTTTTACATTTTTTTTCTTGATATGATTCCGATGCATAGCTTTTGACTCAATGGGCATAGTCTCATCACTAATGACATTTTACCCATATGTACAAGTCAATAACCTCTTGTTTATAGGGAGGTGTTTGTGAGGCCATGTGGCACTCCAGTAAAGACTAAGTGATTCGATTCGGGGTGTTATGGCCAAAACATTAAATCCATTTATTCTTTTAGAGATAAATACATTAAAACTCTCAATGATAATATTAATTACATTAAATGAGACAATTTTAAACATATTATGTTAGATCCCTCGAACATTAAAATTTATAATAGATGTGATTAAGGCCACAGTGAATTTAGGGATAATTCCAAAGGAGATATTAACTTATTTTTGGAATCATGGTTTTCCGATTCAATTATTATCAATAAGTTTATTTATTTGTAATACTTATAATATAAACTAAAAACTATAGCTAACTTATGATGGTTTTTTTTAAATTTAAAATTGATAAATTTATTATTTTTAATCATAATTCCTCATTTTTTTATTTCTCATATAAAACATAATGTTTGCACTATAAATCACGATGATTTAGCTATGTAAAATGATAAGTGTTCAAATGATTTAAATTTAAAATTTTACTTTTTTCATAAATGGCCAGGTCACTATAATTTTTGTATTTTTATTTAAAATGAATAAGAAAAGGAATGTGTTATAAATACCTAATTTGAATGTGGATGGACTATTTTTTTATGATACCTATGTAAAATAAAACAATTAAAAGGATTCCTTCAATTTGGTTATTGATTTGAGAACTAAAAAACAATTATATCTTGTGAATTTGAATTTATTATAACTTACTCAAGTATTCAATTTAATAGGAATTAGGTACATTTTGGTATTATGGGTGATCAAACTAGGTTTACATGGGAGAATTTATAATCCCAAAAAAGTGAGACCTTATCTAAAATTTTAATATATAAAAACATTGTTTAAAGTGCGAATGGATCCATTATTGGTTCAATAGGGAGTTACCTTAGAGAAATGTTCTATAAAAATAAATTTTATATTTTTTTGTTAATATTTATATAAACTTATTTTCTTAGCTCCAATGAATTTTTTTAGATAGAGAAGTCGAAAGAATAATGAAAACTATTAAAGAGATGGGATGGATAATTTTTTATGAGTACTACCTGCTTAATTTATTCTATGTATATGTAATTAACACTGATTCCCAGGTGATAAAAATAATATTACCAAGGATTATTCAAAAGAAATCACTATATGAATACTGATATGGGAGAAAACCTATTTTTGGATATATTTTATTAATACTTTTTGGGACCAAGAGGTTTGGATACATTTTAAGAAGAATCTATTGGAAGAGGGGTTTCTAAAAGTGTTTCAATTGTTTTCTAACCTAAATCAACATAATTTATTTTTCTTTCGTTTAATGGTGATCCAATTAATTTTATTTTCTTGAGTGTGTCAGATGTAGTATAATGCTCTGAGTTTATTGAATGGATGTTATCGTCTAGATGTAATTGGGTAGAGTTTTAGTGATGGATGTTTATCCATGTTTGTCATCATGTTCCAAAAAAATTTCTATGAAGTTAAATATATTGATGATTTTCTCATCTTATTTTCCAAACATCAAGTGTAATAAATTATCTCGTGATCCCTTACAGTAAACAAAGGTATAGTTTGAGGTGCTGTTTTGTATAGTTTGGGTTTCAATGTTTTAATTTTTTACCGGACTGATGTTTCCCATCAATATAGAGGATATGATAAGTTTTAGTATTTATGAAATAAATTTATGTGATTATATGATTTTAGGTTATAAAGATATGATATTGGGGGAGTAAAACATTTCATTTGAAAAAACTTTTTTATGCTTTCCAATTAGTGTAATTTCATAGATATATCAAACTAAAGTCATTGGTAAACATTATTGGTTAATGAATATTGGCCAAATTAGGACAATTTCCTCAGTTGGATTTCATTTCAATAATTCAAATTGGTGTGTCTTGATGAAGTATTAGATTTATCAAGATAAAGTTTCCAAGTAATTGGATGAAATCTGTTCTTTGATGTGAATTAATAGAAGTAACTATATAAATTTCATCTGTCAATTATTGAAAAAAGAAGGATATGGTCAAAATTTTCTGATGTGGGACATCGATCGAAGGAAGGTTATTTAAAAATAATTCCATGTTTTTACCACAGATTTTTTCATGGAAAATGGTAAGAGGTTAATTAAAAAAATTATATTAGAAATTTTCACCAGAAGGATGGATCAAAGTTATTTTTGAGTATTTCATAAATATATTATATGTGATGATGCTAAGTCGGTTAATCTTAATTACAAACCCCATAGAGGAATGTATTTACTCTTTCCATGTCTTAAACAGTGTTTGAATATGAATGTTTGTGCTAGTTCTTAACTAAATATACTAACATTCAGGATGTTTAAATGTGTTTAAAGGAAAGAGGTTTCTAAGTGGGTTTTTTATGTTTATGTGGGATGTTTTAATTTTAATGATTCACATGTTCCTTGAGATTTTGAGGTACTATGCATATAAAAAAATTTATTGGTGCATAGACAAGCAATAGTTGATTGTTTTGTAGCTGGGTGAAGTGTTGCATGATTGAAGAGTGAATTAGAAGAGCAAGTTGATGTGACATCATTTTGTAAAATACCTAATAGAGTCTTCATATTAATTAGTATCTAAAAAATGGTGTTATTAGGTGATCGTTAAAACTAGTTGAAGTAGGATCATATGAATAGTGTGTCAAGGGGATTAAAAAAATAAGGATTTATACTAGTATTAGTCTATAGAAGAGGGACTAGACATGATATATCATATGGACTCATCGGATAGAGTGTACCAAATTAACGTACAATATGAATTTTTATTAGAAAAAGGAGATTCTTGGTAATTGATGTATAATAAAGTAAATAATAAGTTCCATATAGGGATCAAGTGGAGAAATTTAGAAAATTATAGTGACAACATACTAAATCATGTTGGGAAAAAGATCATACAACTATCATAAAAAACATACTTATATATTTTATCTATATAAAGATCACATGAACTATAAATTTTCTATATTGATATAAAAGTAAAATAATATTTTATTTATATTTTAATGATGAAAATTATTATTTTATAGTGGTTTAGGTGGTCTTGGGTTACTTCTAAACCATGGCAAGGACTAGACACTCTTATTGAGTAGTGAACCTCATAAATTCTTTTGTTCCCATGGTTTTTCATAGTAGTCTGGTTCAATAGGAACATTTCTCTATATAAATAAATTAAGTTTGTTTCTTATTTTAGTAAATATAAAATTTAATTTTTATTGATTCAACCTTCCAGCTCTCAATGATCACACAAACCCTCAATGTTTGTTTCAAGTGGCATCTAATCCAATGTCTCATTAATTGAAACTTTTAGTATGTTTGGAGAGAGGAATAACCTCTAAAGAAGTTAAAAAAATACATTAACTATAATAATATTCCATTTTTCAAATGAAATAACTATTAAATATTAATGGAATAATGTTAATTTATTTTATTTCCATTGGTTATGCTGTTTTTAAGGATATTACAGATGGGATTCATCTTTGATATAGGTATATTCCGTTAACAGCCGTAGATAAAAATAATTTATAAAATGATGGGTTCAAAAATAATTATATACATTCCTCACTCTATAAAAGTAAATTAATCAAGATTAATGGAATTTGAATAGTTAAATGTATCTCATACAAGTTTAAGAACATTTATGAAGGAAATAAAAAATCTAAGAAACCAAAGTTACAAATTTTGAGATTTAAGTGTGATGATATTAATATAGTTGATAATGTTTATGTTTGTGACCACTTTACAATTTATTATGTCATTATAATCAGCATAATATGTCTTGTTTATATATAATAATTTGAACCAATCATTAAAAACATAAAACTTATTATTTAAAAAAATTGATGATAAAGTATTATCCTTAGAAGATATATATCCTCATAGTATTTCTCTTGATGTTCCACATAGATTCATCATCACATAATAAATTAAAATAGAACATTTTAAGAAGAAAAAAGAAAAGAATAATCGGGAAATATCATTCAATGCTATTATGAAAGGAAAATCTAAGAACATTCTTGAGGAAGCCATCAGTGAATCTCAAATTGAAGATGTTGTTTGTAATTTTATTTTGAATTTAGGTCCTTATTTTATAAATCTGCTAAAATACACATAGGGATGTAAAAAGACAGAAACTTGTTATCGATGTCATTGGGCTATTAAGACATATTACACATTATTATAAAAGTTTCAATAGTTGAGTAAGAAATATATAGTGATAAATTGGGTAGAATGTTGATAAGATATATTAAAAAGAACAAAAATTAACGCAAGTTCTATATAATGAGAATTCATAATAAATTATCTTCATAAAAAAGGGAAAAAATTATATCTGTGTGTGGAAGATGATGATAGTGAATATGAAATTGAAATCTCCAATGGTAATTTTTTTGATAGTCTTCTTACTAACATTCAGATATCGTTTTTTTGTTTTTAAAATAAAAATTATGGTTTAGTGGTAACATTATATTTCATAATTCAAATACAGTAGTATTCTACACTTCAAATACAAAAACATTACTAGACATAAACCACTATGAACAGATTCAAAAAATAATAGAAAAACCAACCCTTATTCATCACCTCATTTGCATCATCCCAACAATAAACGATCCATAAATTGAGAAAATAAATTAAAATTCAATTTTAAAAATTTAAAAATTCAAACCACCACCATTATTAATTCCTATTTAAATGAAACACCTCATACCACACATCCTTTCCACCATACACATCACTATCACCATCATCAGTGAGAACTTGTCACTAGCACCTTCGTCTCACCACCATTATCCACATCATCGCTATAACTCTAGATACACCATAACCAGAGTTAATGGGACATATAAAACACAAACATCTCCTATCAAAGTATATTAAAAAAACATGATGAAACATCCCAGTGAGAACCCATGGACCAAGAGGAATCCCCCACGAGAGTCACCTATGGTAATGTCGTCTACTGCTCGAACTACACATCGAAAGACCCCTTGGAAACCACAATACAATTCTGACTGCGAGAAGAGTGCTGGAATCCCAAAACAATAGATGAGAGAGGAGTAAAAAATTGGAATGATAGTTATCTCTATCCATCTCTATGACCATCGAACCCAACCACTGAATCCTACACCGAGTAAACCACAATTGTAGAGGTCCAAATAGAATGTTGTACCAGAACAACACGAAACAAAATGTTCTGACATGTAAGAAACACTAGAACCAGCCACTACAAAGACTCAATCATATCCATATGAAACTAAAAATTTATACTATACCGCACATCGGCCACATAGAAATAAACCATAATCTAGGATAGACCGAAACCAAAAACCATTAAATGGAAAAAACCAAAAGAGATAGAATGAAACCAAGAAAATAGAACACAACCATGAAAGGTATAGAACACAAAATAAGGAAAAATGATATAATTTAGAAACCTAGAAAGAAATTACTTCATCCCTACCACCATCACAATACAAACCCACTATAAAACTCCATGGATGTTGACAAAAAATGGGGTCTTGCATGATGAGTGAGGCAATAAGATTATAGGAGGAGGGATGATAAGCAATATTGATACTGAGAGACATGAAATCCATCAAAAATCGATAAAAAAAGAAATTGGAAAAAATGGGAAGCATATATATAGAATCAACCCCTAACATATTCCTAAATCACAAGGAATGCGTTGATAAAAACTGATATGGGGTTTTGTCACTATGGTACCAAAAATAAAAGAGAAGGTCATAACAAATGAGGTATAGGACGAGATAAAGGGGATGAGAAGAAGATAATTGGAGGAATTCTATAGAAGGACCTCTCACTATGAGGGGGTTATGAGAGTGAGATAGAGGCATCGCTGGGAAAATCCTAGAAAGATGGGAGTGATGAGACCCATAGATTGGGGGCCCATCCCTGTTTGACATTCTTCTTATTAAAAATGTTAATGATTAAAAGTTCACAAGTTATGGAAGTAGTATATATAAATAAAATGAAGAATAATAGAATTAGTTGGATTTTATACATAATATAGAATTGATGTAATGTTTTTCGAAACACAAATATTCTTGAAAATGAGAAGATGAATTTGAAGAAAGATAATATTTCAGAAAACAATTAATAACATTTTTTATAGAAATATTATTGTTTGTAAAAGTTAATTATAGACTAAGGATGTTATTGGAAAAATAGAATACTGTAAACATCAAACATGAAAAATATATAATGGAGAAAGAGAAATAATTCTATATTTGTTTCAATAAAAATTGAATCCGATCAAGGAGTTACGTATTTTTAAAAAATAGTTACAGAACATATTGATAGTGATGAGATGTGTAAACATTAAAATGATGAACAAAAATTATCCTCAAAGGTTAACAATAAGGTTAATGATGTTATGAAGAAAATGTATGTTAATAACATAATATATTTATCTAAAAAAACAAGAACAGTTACAATAATGGAAATTATGTGGTTTTATTGTATAAACTGAAAACTAATACAACATGAGATTCTGTTATGGATGAAAAGAAATCAAAAGTTATGAAAAATATTTTAGAAAGTTACCAAAATATTAGTGCTCAAAAAAATTACCAAGGTGGATATTAGGAGAGATAATTGACACTAGTTACATTGTTTTGGGGAACACGTAAGATACATAGGAAAGTATTATTTTTATGGATATTAGGGGTACTGTTGAGGCTTTTAGAATAAGGAAAACATGTTCCAATTTAACCATCGATGCTAAAATGTATCCTAGTGGAACAAGAGGTAGAGGTTGAGGGGAGTATGCCTAATCAATGAATTCAACCTGATAAAGTCAACATAAAAATCCAAAATATATTCCAACCTTTGGAATTTTTTTTTGAATGATATCATGAGTCAGTACACCATGAAAAATGATGTCTTATTGTATTACCCACACAATGAATTTTATATAAAAATCGAAAAACCTCTATGAGAAGGAACACAAAAAGGAAAATAAAATGAATTAGTTATTGAATGTTTTCACAATGATACAAAATTATAATTACCTTGGATACTTGATACTGGGTGTTCTACGCATAGGAAAATATTCATTTGATGTTTTTGAAAAATTTAAACTACTAAAAAAGGGATATTGTAATTTAGAAATGAAAAGTTGCTTGAAATGAAATGTAATGAATCTACTATCATCATGAAAGAAAAATCAAAATTTAAAAGAGTAATATATCTTATTAGACCGAAAGAAAAATTGTTAATATTTCATAAATCAATGAAAACATAAAATGGAATTGTGTTCTAATAGATGGTTCTATTTTAAAATGACTAATGATAGAAGGAATTTAATTTGAGGGAAATGAACAAAGGGAAACTTATTTCTAGTTGGTGATGCATGGAGTTAATTTTATCTGAGAATGATAGAATAAAATATTTTATGGCATAAAAGGCTGGGGAGTATGTGTCATGGAAATATGAGAAAGCAAACAAATAGATAATGTATTTTTCATATTCTTTACAATAAATAAAAAGTATATTTTTATTGTTCCATATGACGTAAATAGATCATTACAAACACAATTAATAATAATTTTGAGATACATTCAACCCATCCACTGGGGATGACTCATTAAGATATATGTGGGCCCATGATAAAATAATCAAGCAATAGAAAAAATGAATTTTTTACATTATTGATTATTTTACACATATTACCCAAGTTATGTTTTTTAACTAAAAATTTGAGGCTCTCAAATTGTTTTACAGTTTCAGGATAATTAAGGAAAGGAATATAGATGTTTTATTAAGAAGATTTAAAATGATAATGGTGTCCAATAGATATGTTATAATTTTATCGATTATCTTGAAAATCATGGAACCCATCACGAGTTTATAGATCCATACACACCACAATAGAATAGTGTTTCTGAAAGAAGAAATTTAAGTTGGTTAGAGATTGAATTAAATTTTTGGAATTAGTAAGATACTTCTTAATACTTTTTTTTATAAAAAATTTAAAGCATTAGTTCCTATTTAGAATCAATTTTTCTAGAGGCTAGATTCTAATATTCATCCATATAAGATGTAGTATAAATAATCTTAATGTTTGAAATACCAAAGGGTCTTTATCAGCCCTTTCATTATCAAAGTAAAGGGGGATAATCCTGTAATGTTTTATCAGAGTAGTTTATATGGAATCATTATTGGCTAACCACCTAATGGAAGATAATACAAGTTCTATAATAAGTAAACCTGAAATATTTTTGACTATATAGATGTAAAAGTTATATAATATTCTAATAATATTTTTTTACAATCAAATATACATTGGAAAGAATGTGAAGGTGAAATTGTGACCATTCATAAATATAACAAATATTAGTAAAAACTTAATTTTTTTTATATATGACTTGATGGATATATTGATTTGTCCATTTAAAGAAATTAATAACAAACATGTTCATCTCATCATTCACTGAGAAATAATTTGGGTGTGTAAAATATCATTTAGTGAACTTGAACGATAAATTAGATATTGGATGAAATTGTTGTTAGTGGAAAATACTTATTTATATTCACAGGTTGAGCCAAAATATATTAACGAGTCATTGAAGAATAAATAGTGGATTTACTATATGAATGAATTATTGTTTTATATTTAGAAGAATATGACATGGGAACTTTTACCCAAAACAAATAATAATAATGTGATTTGTATAAAGTGGGTGTTCTAAAAAAGGTTTAATAAAAAAGGTGAAGTAAGTATAAAAAAAATAATTAGTTTAAAAATGTTATTTTCAAATTTATAGAATGAATTTTGATTAGTCCTTTTCACAGTCGAAAGGATTGAAACTATAATAATATTTATTAATATGAAAACATGATGAAGATAAAATATATTATTGATAGATGCCTTTTTATATTTATTTTAATGGATAGCTTGATGAAAAATTATATTTTGAACAGCTGTGTGTATTTATTCAGGGAAATGACTCAATCCATGTGTACATGTTGAAGAAGGAATTTTTTGGGATGAATCAAGATCTAAGGGTTTATTATTTAAAACATGTTACTTTTATAAAGAAATTTAAATTCATGAAAGGAATAATGGAACATATCCTCTATTTAAAATAATATCTAGATATTTCCCTAATTTTTCATGTTTATGATTGTGGTATAATATTAATATATAATTACATAGAAATATGTAAAAATATTTTTGATGAGATGAATAAGTTGTTTAAAACTTCTATTATTGGAGAAATGAAATATATTCTTCAAAAAAATATCTCAAAATAATAAATGAATTTTTCTTTATAAAGAGATGTACATTAGGGAAAATCTATAGATGTTTGGCATGGATGATTTAAAACATATTTCATTACTAATTTCAGTGGGAAAAAATGTTATCAAAATAAATATATGCTATAGATGTTAATATTAAATGGGTTAGAATGTTGGAAGGGTGTTTTTATAATTTAATAACATTGAGGAAAGACAATGTTTATGTTATTACATTTTCGTCTAGGTGTTGATGTATTCAAAACTAATCTCATATTATGGTAGGAAAGTTTTTGATCAGATTTATCAATGGAACAATTAATTTCAATATAAAATATTATACCATAAAAAGGATTGACTTGATTATTTACACAGATATAGACTCTGTATGTTGTGTTAGTGAAAAAAGATGCACATCTTGTAGAGTTTTCTTCTTAGGTAATTATGTGTCAGTTATCATATATAGAAGAAAAATTAGTTAACTCTAAGAAAAACTAAAGTTAAACATGTTACTGCAATTAATATTTCTGCATAGTTAATGTGCCTAATGACTTACTTGGAAAACATGTTAGTAAATGTTGTGTTTCAATTTCCCTAAGTTGTGATAATAAAGGTACTATAAATATTGATAACTATCATGTGAAATATTGTTGATCTATGAATATTTCTATCAAATATAAATTCATCAAATAACATATGGAAATAAATAAATAAAAGGTTAGATTTTTTCCTATAATGGATAAACGTTTAAATATCGTCATCCAACCTTTTTTAAAGGAAACATTTTAGAAATTAGAGTTTAATATAGTTGAACAACCTTACTCGATTCAAGGTTTATGTCTATGTTTTCCATCCCCTCACTCATTTGTTCTTGGGATAGTGTTTTCTAGGTGGGGAATTAATGACATAAATATATCCATTTGTATGAGGTTAATTTTTTTTATGAAATAGTATTTTTCTATTGGGAGTTTTAAAAAAGTGTAAACAATTATTTTAGTGTGTGTGAACTATTTTAATCATTTTTTAAAGTGGATTCCAAAAAAATTGCGCATCTTGGATGAATTTATTTTTTATGATGAAATCTAAAAGTTAAATAAAATGTTCAAAATGTTTCAAATAAAATATTCTTATATCAATTATTATGGGAAACATGGTATTTTTCTTCATTGATTCTGGTTTCCTAGACTGAGTTATCTCATAAAAGATTTGAATTATTGGATAATAAACCATTACATGTGTTTCAAATTTTTAGGTATTTACATTCCTTTTTTTTTGGAAATGAAATTTAATGGGGTATATTGTTAGGACTAACATGTTTGGAGATATTTTAATAATAATATAAATGAATAACGGTTTATCAAAGTACTATCGCATTTTTTTCTAACACAAATCATTTTAAATGTTTTTATTTCCTTGAACGGTGATAATAATTTTTTTTCTTATCATGTTTATTCTATAAATTCCAATGGATCAAGTTCATATAATGAACTTTTCAATTATAATGTGAGTGGCCAGTGTTCTATTAATGAATGTTTATAAAAGTTTTTTCTTATGTTCCACTGGAAAAATTTTCAATAAAGATAAATATTGTGATTCTTTATTGATCCTATGTTCTAAAAATCATTGGTACTAGAAGATATCATACTCCATGATTGTGTAAAAATTTCGAGTATGAGGTAAATCTATATAATGTTTTTTTTATTTTTGGAAGTTCTACCATATTTATATTATCAATAAAAGGTCTGGATATGAAAAGTTTTAATCCAAATGTAGTTATTTTTAATGATTTTATGATTGAAGGATATACAGATATAATTTTGTTTTGATACAAAGATTAATTTGTTCAATTTTTTTATGATTTCTAATAAAAATAAATTCATATATATACTGAAATGAAATCCATGTGAAATATCATCGAATTTTGAATATCATCCATGTTTTGAAAATGGAATTATTCATAGTTTTTTGGAATGAAGAGTATCGTTTTGAAGTGATGAATTATCATATTTATATAAAAGTAGGTTCCAAGTCATCAAATATATGGATTCATTTGATGTGATTGATCATAAGTAAGCATATTAACTTCATCAATTAGTTGTTTCCAAATAAAGGAAATAATAATAGGTTTTCATTGTGAGTCATTAATTGAAGGAATATTTTGAAAAAAAAATTCAAATCATTACCATGGAGTTATGGAGTAATAATGATCATATGTTAATTGGAGAAAAGGATTTTATGAAGTTCCACTACAATAAAGTTTATACGGTATTTATAAGGATTTCATCAATATATTTAATGTGAAGATTATATGATTGTTGTTCAATATTAAAAAAAAGAACTTCTTTTTTATTTTCTATTCTTAAAGAATATTTAAAGACCAATGATGAAATCATGTCTTACAGAATGATATAACATTAAAAAGGTTTTAATGAAGTCCATGGAAGGTTCTTTCCAAGTGGGATGTTTCAAAATTGAAGCATAAAGTTTTATTTTGAATGAAATATTCTTTCTTGAGATGAGGTGGGACACTACCTACATAATTGGGTTGGTGTGTGGAGAATTTGGATATGATTATTTTGCTGATAGGTGATGTGTTTAGGATGGATGAGTTGATCATATGAATAGGTTGATGTAAAACCAGTCAGTCGAATACCACACAAAGTCTTCACATCAATTGGTATCTAATGAATAGTGTTCTTAAGTCATTATTTGTATTATTTGAATGAGTATCATATGAATATATTTCTATGGAGATTAGATGAACTTGGAATCAGATTACTATCAGTCTATAGAAGAGACATCAAATGGGATATAATAGACAAGCTCACCAGATAGAGTTTACCAAACGAACATACTAAATAGACATACCGAACGAACAACAATCTTACCGAATTGGTTTCTATCTATTTATAGTGTAGGGTATTCAATAATAACTTTTAATAAGGTATAGTTATAGATTGTTCAAGAGCCATAATTACAACATACTAAATATTGTTTGATGTACATTATTATAGTTCTTATAAATACTGTTATACATTATATCTGTAAGAGGAGAAAATCTTCTTTCAATTGACTATAGTTCTATGAAAGTATCAGGGTATTTTATTCTTATCATAACCATAAATAAGTTTCTTATAGTGGTTTTTATTGTCTTGGATTACATCCAAACCATTCTCAAGACTATCTACTCTTATTGAGTAGTGGAAAATGTAAAAATTTTAGTTACTATGGTTGTTCTTGGTTTTTTGTTTCATCATGGTAATTTCTCACCAAATAGATGTGAATTTTTTTTATGTAAGGAAATATAAAACAAAAATATCATATATTCACCCATCAAGGTGATCACATAGATACTTATTAGTACATTTATCATTATCCGAAAATATTTATTGAATAAGTTTGATGAAAAATCAGTTAAAGGTGTGTTTTTTGGATATTAATCCAACATAAATGAATATATAATTTATCATAAAATGACTATGGTTATTAAATAACACATAAATTTCAAATATTCTAAGAATTTCCCATTGATAAGTCTGTAATATTTGAGTATTTTGATAAGTAAAATGGATAAATAAATTACAGTAAATCTAAAATTATTATAAATATGATTGGAATACATTCTTATAAAGTTTATAAGGGTTTAAACACATATCAACCTCAATTATGGAATAATATTATGGATCACCCAATTGAAACAATTATTAGTTATGTGAGATATCAAATGAAAGCTGGAGATAATGTTTGTATTGTGTGTGATCAATCATCTTTCATTTGTTAGATGGTACCTGAGGACATTTCTGATGATTTAAGATAATTGTGTTGTACTATAAATTCTATAAGAGTTTAATTAGTTACTAAGGAGCAAGGTGTGGGAATTAATAATACTTCATAATGATCTGGAAATTATTGACACTAAATGGATATTCAAGATCAAGATAGATGAGTCTAAAATGATTGTTAGCAACATGGAATGAATTATTTTCTCAATGCTATAACCAATAATAAGGAACATATTTTGGGGATCCTATTTTTCTAATATATATATTCAAATTTATTCAATTTTTATAGTCTTATACAACTTAAATGGTATACATGATTTATTAGATTGATGTGAAGATAAAATTCAAGAATGATTTCAATTATAAGAATGTTTTTATGAAACACAAACTTATACACAAGTATAAAAAATAAACATCATTATGTGTTTATGTTTACAAAGTAAATATATGTATTAAATAAGGTCTCTTGGTCATGGTACGTGATACAATCTTAGCTCTTTTGATAAAATCAATTTGAGAAAGGTAATGTTGGTCTGACATTATTTATTAATGGATTTTAAAATAATATTTTAGGTATATATATTTTTATCCATGGAATAATATTTAAATATTTATATAATTAAATTTTTAATGATTTTATAAACAAATAACCAGTGAATTTGAGATGAACATCATTGGTGAACTCAATTTTTTTTGGTTTTTATATTTTTTAAAATGATGATAGATTCTTTTTGAACGAGTGTAAATATGTAATGTAACTTGTTAAGATATTTGGATTATATTTTCTCATAACCATTAATACACTTTTGAGTATTGGATATAAGTTAAATGATGGTATGAAAATAATTTTAGTAAATAAGAATACATATCAAGATATAAAAAAACCTTATCTATTTGATTGTATGTATACATAACATAATGTTTAGTGTATGAATGTGTTGAGGATTTTATGATTAACCAAATAAATATTTCATAAATATGGTAAAGATAATTATACGGTAATATAATGGCACTAATATGAATTAATATAGGTTATCCAACCTCAACACCTTAGCCCACATGTCACAATACTTTCATTATATTCTCAGTTAGTATAGGAAATACACAAATGTCATTGATATCATTAGTTTACTTTGGAAATGACTTCAACATCACATATATTAATTAAATTAAACACATATATTTCTTCTAGAAATCCTGTAGGAAGAATCGATGTTGTGATTTCTATTAAAAATAAATATAAATATTTGAAAACAAACCGAGCCATAAATAAAATCATTAATTTATGTTCATATATTTTCTATCAATTTTTAATAAGACTTTACTATAATTGATACTTTTATATGTGAGGCAAAAAAACATCCAATTGATTAAAGAAAATCTATTAATTATTGATGATGATAAATATCATATATAATTCAATATCATCAATAATTAATGTTATATTATTCTTGATTAAAATATTAAATAATATAGGTACTAGATAGAGACTATTTTATGATGTTACTAATCATATGATACCAAAAAATGATTTATAAGAGTGAAATGTCAACTACATTTACCTCAAATGATAACCTATATCTCTTTAGTAGTCATTGCATTCAATATAAGATGTTCTAATTTGACTATGTGAAACCTGTAGACAAGTATGGTTTAGAATTTAAACAAGAAACTATTATTTTTTAGTATCCTATTCATATTATGGTTCATCTAGATAAATTATAGTAGGGTAAATTGATTTTTTATTCATTTATAGTAGAAGAATGTTTGATATTCACAAAGAGTGAGGAGTGTGAGCCCTTTATGAAGTGTTATAGGACAACTCTCATTTATTTACAAGGATTATTAATGTATTTATAGGGGTATAAATTTCCAAGGTTAGGATAGTTATAAAAACCATGGATTAATTGATTTTTATAGATTTTATTCCTTTAATCATGCCCTTGATATTTTTTGATTTGGGTAATTTTTTTTAAAAAAATTGAAAATTCCATAAGATCCATGGTAAATCTACATCATTATGGGGACCATAAAATAAAAACATATAGAGGGTAAAAATGATTATAGTTTTTGTATCATTGTTCCATTTAGGGTCATAGGGACTATTTCATCAAACCATGAATTTTCCTAAAAATATTTCATTTTTAATTATTTTATACCAATTTCTATAATGTTTTCATATATTTTCCTTTTGGAATATTCACTGTTCATAATAAGGTATTTATAACACTAGTTATTCTTATACCCTCTCTTCCATTTGTGCTCTCAAGGAACTTCCATATTGATATTAGTTTTAGGTGATATATAATATTCTTTTTCCACTTCTTCTACTATTTTCATTAATTTATTATCTATTTTTTTATATTCATCTAACCCTAACCAGCCTCAGGGAATGAGTTCACGAGTTATGGTGTCAAATATAGGGGGTTTTGTTTTTAAATGACTTTTATTTCACCTTAATACATGTTTGACTTGTATTTGAAGAAGGTGTGTTTATTTATTTGGTATTAGGTAGGTTTTTATTCACTTCCATCTATTTGAGAAAACCTTTAGTTATTATATAATCTCAACATGTTTTTTCATAAAATTAATTTAGTATATTATATCTACGATGGATTGGTTAAGTATGTTTTGTAAGGATCCGACCCTAGTTTCTCAGAGTTGGCGCCTTAATTAATTTCATTGGCATGATTACAAGAAATTTGTATCCCGAATGAATGAATAGTTTTGTATTTTTAGAAAACAAGTTACATATATAAGTTCAAAATTATAACTTGAAATGAAATACAATATTGAAATTCTTTTGACCACATCCATAACTCCTAGGTTATTTCAAAACGTCCTTAATAATACACCTCATCATGTCCTGAGAAAACAAATCCTAAGAAATGGTTGATCTCAAATGCTCAATTTGGTTAATCAATACAGTGGAAGATATCATAAACATAAACATTAGGCATTGTGAATAACTAAAACACATGTCTCTTATAATGAACTTGAAAACATTATGGAAAGAATAAAAACTAAATAAATAATGTCATAATGAAGCATACTCATGGTTATTATACTAGTCTAGTAAACTCATAAACTTTATATTACTAGTTTAATAATTAGGGAATTCATAATTCCAAAAATCATAACAATACCATCAATGCCTTATGCCAAGACCATAGAGAACCTTTTTTTCATGGCTTTGTGCCAAGGCTGTAGTTTGTCTCATGGGACCTACTAATGTATCGAGGGGCTATAAAGGGCCCTATCCATCACTTAATAACTCCAATTAATTCTTTATTTGAATGGGGATATACATATACCACATAAATATTCATATTGAAACTAACATATGAAATGTCAATAACATTCCCCAAACATTAAGAATAAACACTAACCATTCAGAGTTAATTGGTGAATGGTTTTAAGATAGAATGTCCACAATCAAACTTATAATAAACCATTAAATTAAATATGGTATAAGATATCTTCAATGATTAATATCAATAATACATATGGATCAAAAAGAGTGTTGAAACATATAAAGATACACTTATATAATCATCGATTAATTTTTGGGACAAATACTCTTTTACTTTGAAAAGAAGAGTTATTTTAGAAAAGTCATTGCATAAAAACATAATTTCAGTAAGATAGTATTTTCATAATAAAATGAGTTTTTTTGGAAAGATAATTATCTCTAATAACTGATTATATAGTTCCCTTGAAAATAGGTAATAATTTGAGAAATTCCCTTGAATCTGGCTTGTATTTCGAGAAGAATTTTTTAAAGATCCACTTATAACATATAACTCCCTATAAATGGAAGTAGGATTCTGGTTGGTACACATATATAGAAAATTATCACATAATTTATGGGTAGTAAATATTAACAAATAATAATTTAATTGATCTATGTATAGAATAAGAGTAACCCAAATGAAAATGGAGGTTTGGGTAGAAAACTCTTACCTTAAGTCCAAAGTTGTTCCTCAGTTAATCCTAATGACCTGAATAGTCAAATTTGGGTTCATAAATTAGTGATCAATATCCTAATATACATTAAGAGATTTATTTTATGATTATTATGTTCATTCATGGGATTTTTATGGGATAAGATATTCAATTTAATTGTTTGGGAGTGTTTTCTTCCTTGGTTTTCACGATTGGTTTACATATATTCATGGACGGATAAACATGTAGAATGAGAATGGTTGTCTAGAATTGAAGCTATATATTATTATATAACATACAGAATATTACATAGTTATAATATTAACATGTTTATTTGGAGTGAATATGAATCATTATATAAAACATTAATGATAATTGTTTGGGTTATTTGGCAGCTTGTTATCACAACGAACTCATTTTGATCTATAAATTAATACCATTTGTACAAAAAGATTAACGAACCTTAAATAGGATATATTACCTATATAATAACCTTGTTGAACCATAAAAAGGTTTTAATGACCATAATTTAATATCTTAATATTAATTGAAGACCATTCGTCCTTAAATGTGATAAATTACCACATCTCAGATTTTGTTTTCATGTCTAGTATAAAAGAATGGGAAAGGAGATATGATAATGAATTATCACATTATCATAAAAAATTCTAGTTTATCTAAGTTATTGGAGTTATCTTGACATCTGGATAAGAATATGTGAGGAATGAAAAAGAAAATAAAGGAACTCGAAAATAATAAATGAGAAGAGGAATTTACATCTTGAAGTTGTCTTTATTTAGAGCCTCTTTAGGGTAGTGTTTTTGGTCTTTTTATGATAAAAAGGGCTATTGGACATGGGGGAGGATCTTTTCAGGTGATTTTTTATAATTTAGACATGGTAAAAGGCTTGATAGGAGTGAAGATAATAGGTAGTGAGGGGGGTGGGGGGTTATAGTGGAGGAGAGGGGTGGGTTTTGATTATCTTAGTCATTATTTTATTATTTCACTCATGAAAACCAATATTGTTGAATCATGTGTCCCATAATAGTAATAAGTTCTTTTTATTTCGATACAAGAGTGCATAAATCATCCATGATTCTAGTAATAGTGAATTTAACTGAATATATATATATATAGTAAAATACAATATTTTACTATTCATAAAAAAATTCAAGTATTTCAAAAAAATCCCAAAAATTCACCCTATCAAATTTTCAATGTGTAGAATTCAAAAATGGAATCCATTTTTTGAAAATAATTTAATAAATAGTATTGATTTAATTTTTAAATAAAATCTTAATTTATTTGGAAAATAATAATTTTAAAACTATAATTCATTTTATATCACCTTGAAAAATTAATCAATATATCATTATCTTATAACATTGAGAAAATAAAATAATAATAATATTTACTATTAATTGGGGTCATATTAAAATTTATAAGGGTTTATTAATATTTATCAAAAAAATAATTTTTTTCTTATCAGGCACAAAATACCTTACTGAATACAACTGTGTATGTCAGTTTTTCAAAATTCAAATCACATAGGTGGAAAAATTATGTTAACCTTCTAGGTTATACCAAAGTGGTATTTTTTGGAGACTCAATTTTTCATGCATTAAATTTATTTATAAATCCTTGGGGTGTTACATTCTCCTCCTCTTACAAAAAATTTCATCCCTGAAATTCCAAGAATGATACCTCATAAAAAGATTTGGGTAGGTCTTCATTAAAAGATCTTCAATCTCCCATGTTGCTTCTTCAATCCTATTATTTCTTCAATGTACATTTACCTGTTGTGTCATATGATTCCTCAACACCTATTCCTTTTTGTCTATAATCCATATAGGCTCTTCACAATATGATCAGTTAGGTTCCAATTCTATACCTTTAAAAGTGAGGACATGTGTTGGGTCTGGCATGTACTTTCTCAACAATGACACATGAAACACATTGTGTACTTTGGATAGGCTAGGTGTCATAGAAAAACAATATTCAATAACTCTAATTCTCTTTAGTATTTCAAAAGGTCCAATGTAACTAGGACTCAGTTTCCCTTTTGTTCCAAATCTTATAATTCCCTTCCATAGAGATACTTTCAAGAAAACGTGATCTACCACTTGAAATTACAAATCATTCATTCGATTATTGGCATAAATATTTTTCCTTGTTTGAGATGATTTGATATGGGTTTGAATAGTCTTTACCTTTTCTGTTGATTTGACCACATTCTCTAGGCCCACAAGTTTTCTTTCACTAACTTCATCCCAACATGTTTGTGTACAAAATATCTTTCCATAAAATGCATCATATGGTTCCAATTGAATGCTATAATGGAAATTATTATTGTAGGAAAACTCCACTGAAGGTAAATATTGATCCCACATAGCTTTAATGTCATGTGGAAATGATCTCAATATGTACACTAAGGTTTGAATTGTCCTCTCTGATTTCCCGTCAGTTTGAGGGTGATAATAAGTACTCAATTAAAACTTAGTATCCAAATATTTTTGAAGAGTTTTCTAGAATTTTAATGCAAATCATTGATCAAAATCAAACACAATTTAGAGAGGTGATCCATCAAGTCTCACAACTTCATTGATATATAGTCGTTCTAGGTGATCCAATGGAAAATTCTCTCTTATAGTGAGGAAATGTGTAGATTTCATAAGTCGATCAACAATTACCCATATCACATCATTCTTACTGGGATTTTTGGGCAATCTAGTGAAAAATCCATGGTGTTGTCATTCCATTTCCTTCTAGGAATAGGTATAGGTTGCATGAAACCTCTAAGATGTTTTCATTTATTGTTCACTTGTTGAAAGATTAAAAATCTTGATACATAATAAAAAATTTCTCACTTCATGTTGTCCCACGAGAAATTTTCCATCAAATATCAATACATTTTAGTGATACTAGGGTGTAGAGGAATATTTGAGCTATGGGAATCATCCAATAGCTCCCTTTTTATCTTGGGTATAGCTGGAATACAAGGCCCATTCCCAAATTTCATAATTGCATCTTCATATTCCTAGTCATTCAACTTCCCATCATTCACAACAGTAATTTTTTTTGAAGATTCTCGTCATCAGGTTGAGAAAATTTCATTCTTTCCAATAATTATGGTTGGGGAAAACAATTGAAAAGGTAATATGTTTCAAATTATTTGATAATTTCCTTGTCCATCCTCACTATATACATGAGTATAGAATCCCTTTTAATCTTCATTTTTTTAGAACTCCATTATCCTTCCAACTCAATGAATCATTTACCTTATTGGCCTTTCCCAAGTAGTAGTGTATGAAAAAATCATAATCCTTGAGTAGTTTGAGCCATATACCTTTTCTCATGTTGATTTCCTTCTGTGAGAAGTTATGCTTCAGACTCTTGTGATCCGTATATATCTTATATCTTTCACCATAGTTATATTGTCTCTATATTTTTAAAGAAAAGATCACATCTACTAACTCAAGATCATGATTTGGATAGTTATATTCATGTATTTTTAACTAAATTTATGTATAGGAAATAAGTCCATCATTATGCATAAGTACACAAGCATGTCCTTTCTTTGATGCATCATTATGGATAAAAAAATTGTCTTTTCATAATGGAAGAGTTAAGATCAGAGCATTCAATAATGTTCTCATTAATTAATTGAAACAACTAGTAGGAAAATTACTTAAATATATAGAACAATATCCACATTTTAATTGGTTTGTGGCTATAGAATAAAAGATAGCCACAAGTAATTGAAAATTGTGGTTTTAGGACAGATAAACTGACTGATAAACTTATCCTATGGAAATAGCTCTTTAATAAGTTTCACTCTATAATGACTCATATCCCACCCACATCTCCCTATTCACTACTCCTCCCACCCATGAAACCCTTCTCCTTAATGGATCGATTCTCCCTCAGCCAATCCTCACTAGATTCTCCACTCAGTTCATCCCTCCCTCACATGATCCCTCCCACCCCCTCTATTGCATGTTCGTCTCCTCATCCACCCCCATCATCGCGCATTCCCCCTCCAATCGGTGCATCGGCCAAACTGAGACCTTCCATGAGTGGGATATACATGAGCCAAACCTTACACTTGCAAAGATTTCTATGGTTAATCCTTCATGAACATTCTCTCCCAAGCAATTCACCCCCATATCTCATGACCGTTCAACCATAACTCTGCAATATATGGTAATTTTCAAGGTTCTACCCATCATTGTTGTTTACTACCCACCATGTTCCTAATTTATTTTTCTGATACCAAATTGGGTTACATATTGAAGAACAGTTGATGATATGTTGTCAAACCTAAACCAGGTTTCATGGAAAATGATGAGTTACTGATGATGAAAAAGAGGTGAAGGAGGGGAGCTGCAACACCACTGAGGGTCCATGAGGTTAACATTTTTTCTTCTACTGTGTTTGCAGAAACCAAGTTATGGTGATTCTTTCATTCCAATTCTCTGAACCAAATAAAAATATCAGTGTCATTTTTATGATTTATTTACTACTTTATGTTGATTTGTCTTGTTATTGATCACTTATATTTGATATTTTTTTCTCATAATAATCATGATTTTTCATTTTGTGTTAATAAAAATGGTTATTTTATTTTTTCTTCATCATGTTAAGCTATTATAACTTTTACATGAATCTATTCCTTTTAATGTATTGTTCTCATGAGTTTATATTTTCGAATCAATATGTATAGATTTCATTTTATTTTAATACATTTCAGGATTGGAAATATTCAAGTATTCATGATTCTATATTCTATTTATAGAATAATACCTGTGTTGAACTACTGTTTTGAAAGTTTTAGAATAAAAATTAAGGTCATGCATATCCTTTAGTAATTGATTAAATTATATAAATTGGTCACTTCATCAGTTATAAACATTTTAGGGACGGGGAGGTTAATGATAAATTATTGATACACTACAACAAAAATAAGGATAAAAAATATGAATATTATAACCCCTTTTAATTAGGGTGGGGGCTCGTGTAGGCTAGGGGGCTGGGGGTGGTGCAGGGAGGTTAGGGTGGGGGTGGTGCAGGGGGGGCTGGTACAGGGGGGCTGGTGCAAGCTAGGGGCTGGGGGGTATGGGATGGTTATGGTGGAGGGGACTGGTTTGGGGGGGGGGTGGTTTGGTGGGGGTCCAGTACAGGGGAAGGGGTGGGGATGGTGAGAGGGGGTGGGTTAGAGGGTGGTGTAGAGGTGGGGTTGGGGGGAAGGTGTAGGCTAGGGGGCCGGGGGGGTTTATGCGGGCTTGGGGATTGGGGTTGGTGTAGGGGGGTTAGGGGATGGGGAGTCAGGTTTTGGGTGGAGGGGACTAGTTTGTGGGGGAGGAGACTAAGATTGGGGGGGCTAGTACAAGGGAATGGGTGGGGTGGTGCAGGGGGGCTGGTACAAGGGGGATGGTCGAGGCTTGGGTGCTGGGGGGGGGGGGGGGGGTTAGGGGATGGTTATGGGGGAGGGGACTCGTTTGGGGGGGGAGGGGATGATTTGGGGGGAGTCCAGTACATGGGAAGGGGTGGGGATGGTGACAGGGGGGCTAAGGGGGGTGGTGTAGGGGTTGGGGGTATGGTGTAGTCTAGGGGGTCGGGGGGCTTGTGAAGGCTAGGGGGTTGGGGTTCGTGTAGGGGGGTTAAGGGAGGGGTACTAGTTTTGGGTGGAGGGACTGGTTTATGGGGGAGGGGACTAGTTTGGGGGAGGCTAGTACAGGGGAATGGGTGGGGTGGTGCTGGGGGGGGGGGGTTATGGGGGCTGGTGCCGGGGTGGGGGTTCGAGGGATAGTGTTGGCTGGGTGGGGGATGGTGTAGGCTAGGGGTGGAGGGGGGATGGGGGGTTAGGGGATGGTTATGAGGGAGGGGAATAGTTTGGGGGGAGGCTAGTATAGGGGGATGTGGGGGTGGTTCAGGGGGTTAGGTGTAGGGTTGGGGGGGTTTGGGGCTATGGGGTGGGGGGTGGGGGTTAAAGGATGGTTGTGGAAGGGGACTGGTTTGGGGGAGGGGCTGGTTAGGGGGGTAGGCAAGTACAGGTGGAATGGTGTGTCTTATACTTTTTTTTAGATTACACCTCCCTTGTGGAAGTATTTTTTTAACCTATGAATCAAGTTGATCATATATTCAATATATTTTATTCAAAACATGAAACTAATTCATTGTTTGAACTCTAAAATTTTCAACCACTTTCGGAACATTTTTCAGTGGGTTATCTACCACCTAAATTTCAAGATTAAAATTGATATATATATTTTTAATATAATTCATTCATATAGAAATATATTTTCATATTCCCTTTGACACCATAACATTAATAACATATTAACCAATTTATTATTATCCTTATATGGTTGATATTTTTATAAGTCACTTCATTAAAATTTCAAAATTAACTCCATTTTTGTATCTTATTTAGCTTCTTTGGTAGAGAACTTTTCATTATTCACCTTAGAAATCTCAAAATTCTCGTTATGATCCCATGGTAATCAATTATCTTCACTTTTAGTGTCATCATAATCCTATTCCAACATCATTGAAATATGACACATATTCTTAATATTTAAAATTTTATTTTCATTTCTCTTAGAAGGTTACTTCTCATTACTAAAATATGAATTCTTCAACCAATAGAAAATATTTGATTACATATCTTCATATTCACTCTCCTATACCTATAACATTGGAAAATATATAGAAAATTTTATAATTACTCAATAACTAGGGGAGGGGGCTTGTTTGGGGGGAGGCTAGTACAGGTAGAAGGGGGTGACTTATACTTCATATTTGTATTACACCTCCCTTATGGAATTTAGTTTCTAACCTATGAACCTAGTTGATGATATATTCAATATATTTCATTCAAAACATGAAACTAATTTGTTTTTTGAACCCTAAAATTTTTATCCACTTTCTGAACATTTTTTAGTGTTTTATCTACCACCAAAATTTCTTGATTAAATATATATATATATTTATGTAATATAATTCATTCATATAGAAAATCATTTCTTCATTACCTTAGATACCATAACATTGAGAAAATATTATCCAATTTATTCTTATCCTTATCTGGTTGGGATTTTAAAAAGTCACTCCATCTAAATTTCAAAATTAACTCCATTTCCATTTATTATTTATCTCCTTTGATAGAGAACTTTTATATATTCACCTCTGAAATCTCAAAATTCTCACTATGATCCCATAGTTATCAATTATCTTCACTTTTAGCATCATCATAATCTTATTCAAACATCATTGAAATATAACACATCTTCTTCATCTTTAAAAATTTATTTTCATTTCCTTAATAAGGTTACATCTTATTATTGAATTATGAATTCTTTGTCCAATAGAACATACTTGATGACATATCTTCATATTCAATCTCCTCTTCTTGTAACATTGGAAAAATATTGAAAATTTTCTAATTACTCAATAACTGAAACACTTCAAATTAAATTTACTAGTATATCTACCGTTTCCCTTTTGGGAACATCTTATGATAAGTGACATTGTCTTATCAGACTACACCTCAACATCTCTATCCAAATCTGGATATTTACTTTCAGCCTTAACCACATTATAAGTCTTCCCATTAAAATCATGATCTTAAAAAGTTGAAACTTTATCATCAAACCTATTTAGAAAGATATGAAACAAATTCTCTATTATTTTTGAATCCTATAGAGCTTCTAAAAAATCTATGATAGATATCCCAATATCATTTACATTGGAGAATAAATCATCTACTAATTCCACTTGAATTAGTGTAGATGAAAATAAAATCAATAATATTGATTCCCTGTTATAAGTATTCATCTTGAGAGTGGTGAATAAGATAAAAATTATTTTTTATTTTTCATCAATGGTGAATCCTTTTCCATACCCATATACAAAATAAGAACACAATGATGTGTAATGTTCACTATTCAAAATGAATAGTTATGTCCATTGCATAGAAATGTATTTCCCATTACTACATGATCCCTTATAAATAGATTATAATGATCAATTTTTAGACTTTAAACTCATGTTTATATAAATGATAGCCAATAAGTATTATGTGCTCCTAAAGTTCCCAATTTAATTTTCTAATATTTTTTGTTCAATTCTAGAAATTACGTATCAATGGAAATTACCTAAGTCTAATTCCCAAATATTAATTTTCATATTAATGAGTGGTGATATTTTTAATATTCTTGAAGACCCATGAGAATCATAAGACTCATTTTATCTCTGAAATATGGAAACATAAAAGGATTAGAAATGTATTAAGAGTCATTGATACCATGTTAGTGTCATTTCAACATTTTATGAGAGTCATGTTGAAATCTATAAGAGTCATTGGACTCTTTATAGGAGTCATTTTTCAATCCATAAGAGTCATCCAAGTTATATAATGATTTTCATTGAACAAAATATTAGAAAAGGAATGAATGCTACATATGTTATGTAAGGTTCATTGTGATTTAATAAGAGTCATTTTCAAAGATATTATTTCAAATTATTTATGACAGATTCAATATCAATAATAATAGTTAAAAGATAAAAAAAATAACCAATTATCACATGTTGGTAAATATTTTCTACAAATAAGGAATACACAATCAAGAATAAGTAAGATCATGAACAAAAAGAATATCTAATCATATTAGCAAACTAGTTTCAAAAATTGAAGCAGATTGGGTAAGAATAAAAGAAGGAAAATTCTCTAATTTATAAAATTGATAATCCTATATAAAATATGAATATATGTGAATTCCAGAAGAAGAACATTCTAAAAAATGAGGTTTCAATCTAGAAAATCAAGAAGGATATAAGTATAGAGAATTTTACTTATGTTATAGATTTTATGAATGAATTTTATAGGTTAAGAATACTGTCTAATATCTATTTCTCACATTTAAGTACTGATGGAAGTTTACTTTATTCCAATATTTTGGAGATTTTTGATTTTTGAATAGGAAATTGAAGGTTATGTTTGAAAACATAATAGGTTTATTAATGATCATGTTATTTTGTATTGGGATGTACATATCAATATAAATATTATTTGTTCATTATTGGTTATGGATTCATGTATCATTTAACATGTATAATTGACACACTGATCACATAAATATAAAAATTCGTTATATCTCATTTTTTTCCATATATTATTGAATAGGTGGTTTCTTATGATGAGTCAAGTTCTATCCACCACTATTGATGATAGTGTGTTCAACATCGTATTTGGGTAAGGTTTATTATGATTTTATTCATTGGCCAAATTATAATTAGGGCATTTGTGATTTTTATGTTTCATTCATTTTTGCTATGCGTTTTGGATTTCATTGAGGTAGAATTGAGTCATCGTTGATGAAGGATTACATGTGTATGCATAGGTTGGTATATACATATATGAGTTCCGCCTTTATATATATATATATATATTCACTCATGGTAGTATGAATATATATATTGGGGATAGGTTTGCTTATATATTAATATGAAAAATGAATACACGTGTATGTTTAAAGGGGTATATGAAAGTATAAACATATATCTAAAGACCCCCTTGTGCATATTTGGCCATAAATATATGTACATAGGGGCCAGGTGTTCTTATATATATATGTGTGAATTTGCATATGCATGCAAGCGGGAATGAAAAGAAGATCTGAGTTATCATCGTAAAAATCAATGTGCATTGAGGTTGAGGTAGGTTCCCTCTACCTAAACCTTTAATTTGATTATATAATTTCCTGAATGTCTTAAAAACATGTTTCCATAATTTCTTTATTGTTCTAAAAAATGGTTTTCTAATAACAACTAGATTTTTGAAGGAATAATATGAATATATCCCTTAATCTTTGTTATAGTCCTAGTTCAAATTGGTTAACACATGTTAGTAGTTTATATATACGAGAACAAGATATCTAAAAACGATACTTTGATCATTCTTAGATACATTCTTGATCTCATTCAACTTCCCATCAAATTCATCATAAAATACCACTACTTAATTTTTTAGATCTATTAGTTCTAATACCAAGCTTCCTGACATCTTTTCTGGTATCATGGAACTCACCCATAATATTCCTCTTGAAATATTTCATAATGAATATTGTGAACATTTAACACTATAGGGATTGAATCTATAAGAATACATATTTCAATTTTGAGAGAAATTTATCAACTCCACTCTAAAAAACTAGAACAACTGAAGGTTTTTAGGTGGAAGTTATAGAGGTTTGAAACCTTTTGATGAACTCAAAATATCGTAATACAACACTTTATAATGTGTGTAGGATTACCATTATTTCAGTCTTGATATACTTAACCTCATCAAGAACATCTTGAGACATGTCTAATTTCACCATTAAAATATTTTGGAACATGTACATTTGAGATACAACCATAACACCAAGATCATTGAACATAGACTTGGTAGTATAAACATCCTTCAAATATCTAATTATACCATTCACATCCTCATGGTCTTTGAAACTTACTTCAAAACAAATTTTTGAATATGAGGTAATGATTGGAGATTCCTAATCAACATTTTTTGGGTAGTCATTAACCCAACCATCTTCTCAAAATAAACCACGGGAATATAAGACATTTTATGTTCTCTAATCTCATCATTATTATATTTTAACTCGTGTTTCTAATCATTATATTCTCCTCAAATATTATCAAACTCAACTAGAATATCAGAGGCCAAAGATTACATTTTATAACTTTATGAGATCTTACTAATATATGGCGATTCCTCACACACAATAGGAGGTGGTGATGGTATAGTAGAGAACCATAGAGTTGGGCCAAGTGAGATAAATCACATCCTTGGAGAAAGGGTGAGGGTGCAGGGGGGGTCTGTAGGGACAGGGGGAAGGAGGAGGGTGCATATGGGATGCAAGGGGGGTTTAGGGGGGTCTTTAGGGGAAAGGGGTAGGGGGAGTGTGCAGGGGGTTTGTAGGGATAGGAGCAGGGGGAGGGTGCAGGGGGAGGGTGAGGGTGCAAGTGGTGTACAGGGGGAGGGTGAGGGTTCATGGGGTAAGGGGAGGGTGCAAGGGGTAGGGTGGGGGTGGGGGTGGGGGGGGGGGGGGTCTGCAATGGGTAGGGGGACGGTGCAAGGGTTAGGGGGAGGGTGCAAGGGGTGTGCAGGGGGTGTAGGGGTGCATGGGGTGTGTAGGGGGTAGTGTTAATACCACCAATGAGACTATATTGTTATATATTATTTTATCACATATTCAAACAAAGTCCTATTTTAGATATTTAAAATATTTTATGAAATAAATATGCACAAAATTTTCATATGACATTATAAGGCATACAATCATCAATGTTGTATGAAATAACCACAATTTCCATATCATTTCGAGTGCTTCTCAGGACTTCCCTCCCAATTAAGTACCCTTCTTCTTGACACCATAGCATTTAGTAGTTAATCCTTAGGAAAAAACTATCTCCATGTCCACATAACTATTTATTCATTAACCTCCTAAACAGATATTCTCATCTTTCACAACACTAACATGTCCTCCAAAATGCACGTAGAGGGATTCCAGTTTCTCACAATTTTGGTACAATGTTTTCTTCCAATGATTGAGGGTGTTTCTATGAAGATTATATCTAAAAGGGTTTGTGTCATTCCACAATGATTTTAAATTATTTGAATAAAACCTATGATTCATATGTGAAAGTTGTAGATTATTGTAAATATTAACCAACGTATACGACATGATGTAGTAAAAGCCATCATGTTATGGTTTGTGTTATCTGGTGATTCATGATACCACACCTAGACTTGATTCATGATACCACACCTTGGACACTATGACTCCCTACACCTGAGGTCTACCATGACACCCTATCATTCCTTCTTTATTGCCATTCCAAAAATTTTCCTGCAAGGGGTGTGAAGGGGGGTTGTGCAAGGGGTATGTTGGGGTAGTGAAAGGAGTGTGTGTTGGGGGGGGGGGGGGGTAGGGGGATGTGCAAGGATGTGCAGTGGGGGTGTGCAGGTTTGCAGGGGGACTGTGCGTGGTGGGGTGCAAGGGGGTTGTGCAGCAGGGTGAAGGGGGGTGTTTGTCTAGGGGGTGTAGTGGGGGTGTCCAGCAAGGGGTGTGCAGTGGGGGTGTGCTCAGGGGTGTGCAGCGGGACATGGGGGTTATGGGGGGGGGGGGGGTCATGGGGGCTATGCAGAGGGGTGCAATGGGGCATGGGTGTGAGGGGGAGGCTGTACGGGGGGGGGGGGCATGTCCAGGGGTGAAAGGGGGCATGGGTGTGCAGGGGTGGAAGGGGGGTGTATTTCCAGGGGGTGTCTAAGAGGAGGGGTCTGTCATGGAGGGGGTGAAGTGGGGGTGTCTAGCAGGGGTGGTGTAAGGGGTGTCCAACATAGGTGGTGTAGGGGGTGTGTAGGGCGGTGTGTAAGGGGACATGGGGGTGCAAGGGGTGTGTAAGGGGGTATATGTAGGGGGAGTGTATTGGTGGTGTAAGGGGGTGTAGGGGGTTGTGTAGGGGGGGGGGGGGTCATGGGGGAATTTTGTGCAGGGGGTGTAGGGGTGTTTGTTCATGGGGTTGAGGGTGTTGTCATGGGGGGGGGTCTGTCCAGGGGGATCTATCCAGGGGGAGGGGTTGTCCATGGGGGGGGGTCTATCCAAAAGGGGGCATGTAGTGGGGGTGTCCATTAGGGGTGGTTCAAGGGGTGTCCAGCAGGGGTGGTGTAGTGGGGGTGTGTAGGTGGTGTTCAAGGGGAAAGGGGTTGCAAGGGGTGTGTAATGGGGGCTGGGAAGGTGGTGTAAGGGGTGGTGGTGCAATGGGGGTTGTGAGGTGGGGGTGCAAGGGGCATGGGTGTACAAGGGGTGTGAGGGGGTCTGTCTGGGGGGTGGGGTGGGGGTGTCCAGTAGGGGTGGTGCAGGGGGGTTGTGCAAGGGGTGTGTAGGTGTGAAAGGGGGTGTGTTCAAGGGGAAGGGGGGTCCTGAGTCTGTTCTGGGGTGTGGGCGTAAGAACCCGAGTTTTGAGCCTATGAGACTTTGAAATTTTATTGATGTTATTCCATAGTAGGGCGTTTAGACGGCGTGTGATTCTGAGCCCCGGTGTGGCTGGAATTAAATTTTAAGTACGTTCACACTAGGCACACCAAATAAACAGAATAATGACTAAATATTTTCTTTTATGGGAAAACTAAGGGCACCGTTGAGTCCATATCATGCCGTTTACCCTAGGAGGGGTGTAACTTTCGCGGGTGTGACCCTTCTATGGAAAAGGCCACCAGGTGCGTTTTCGTAATTTAGCAGCCTCGAGCGTGAACTTCATAACTTCTGAATGGAGGCTCTGATTAAAATTCTAAGACCGCCGTTGCACTAAGAGCGACAATTTTTCCCTAGGGGCGGCTTAACCCTGACCCCATCAAGAGTTTGGGTACGGGCCTACTGATGGGTGTTTAAGAATAAATTAATTTTAATTAATTCTTTTCCCAACATAAACACCTCCACCCCTCCCTTCTTCCCCTTATAACCTCTCCCTGGCATAATCTTTCCCAAAAGAGGAATCCACCATCTTTATGCTCCTCACCCCACATCTCCAAGGCAGTTTTTGCTTTGCCTGATCGTTTGTGAAGTGACGGGCTGCGCCCTGCGAGGTAGGGTCGTGCATTTTCATTTTTTTCTACCAAAACTTCATCAAACTCAAATTATAGTGTTTAATTTCTGTTTTTTTTTGTTGAGAAGAGGCCATATATTCATATGTTTCGATCATATCATTCAATGCTCTTTTCAGATCAAATATCTGAGTCCCAGGGAATCCAGGGTGGCCCAGGGAAGTTTTCCGGCCAAACCCATGTTTTTCCGGCAGCTCCAGGGTGGTCTAACGAGTCCAGGAGGCGGCATGGAGGGATCCATAGGCAGCAGCATAGCGGGCTCCCCTGGCAGCAGCGCGGTGGGCTCAGGTGTGCAGGTCGGCCAACTTCTCCGGTCAGCAGGTGGCGCGAGACCAGGGTCGGCGCGACCCTGGAAGCAACCGAGACCCGCGAAACGTGGGTCTCATGGGGGAAAATATAGACCGTCTCATACCGATCTAGGTAAAGACGTGTGGCCCGCACGCTGAACCGTGGGCCTCGGTGGACCGAGCGGTCCGGGCGACCAAGCCGTGGACCACCGGTCTAAGGGGGGTGGACCGGCCGAATCGGTCCGGCCCACCCCGTCTCCGTCCATTGGTGCTAAAACACCCCTAAATTGCTAACCAAGTGTCGGATTCATGTGACATCTATGGCAAGGAAATCCTCGGATCGAGACAAAGCTTTTGAGATAGTCTTGTAGATTTTTAATTCCTGAGAGGGGAGCTCGGTGGCGTGACATGCTCGTTAAGTGTTACATAGCACCTCGCCAGGATTCTTGTTTCAGATGGAGAGAGCACATCAAGAGATCATTTTAGGCGTCTTAAGTGGAATTGTGACCCTGACATGGTGATGAAGTAGTCCAGGTGGTTTTAGGCGTTGAAGCCAGAGTTGATGCTTGGGCTCCACGGGCTGTCTTTTAAGCTGTGTGCACCGTACTGTGAATTTTTCCTCCAACATCCATTCGGGGAAAGTGAATAGTTGTTTTGGCATGTTTTTCTGAGAGAATCGTGATGGTGCAGTTTTCTCGACCTTTTTCGAGATCGAGTTGTGGTCCCCATGAGACACCGTATGGGAAAAAAGTGGTGTTGAATAAAATTTTCGTCGGGAGTCCGTTTCCAACGAGTAAATAGCGTATCTCGCATATTTTTTCACGAGGATTACAATGGTGTAATATATTTGGGAATTCCGAGACTCTTTTGAGATCTCATTAAATGTGGAAACATGAAAGGGCGTTGGTCGGGGGTTCCTTTGACGCACTTTGAACCAAAGCACGGTAACGATGTTAGTGACACCCAGTAATGGTATGAGAAGTGCAGAGTTATCGAACCAGTTCCGGGTTTACCCTCCAGTGGGGCTAGGCAGTGGGTTACCCATCGGCGTATCAGGTTTTACCCTCTTATGGGGCTTGGTAAGGGGTTACCCGTTGACCTTAGGGTTTACCCTCCAGTGAGGCTGGGCAGTAGGTTACCCCGTTCACCCTAGGGTTTAACCTCTAGCGGGGCATGACAGTGGGTTAATCGACGACCTCTTAGTGTTTTCTCTCTAGCTAGGCTGGGTAGTGGGTTACTCAGTGACTTCTTTTAGACTCAAACCTTTCTATGAGGCTAGTCAGTGACTTTTCTCTGTGATTACTGCAGCGGGACCCTTGGTTGTACAGTTTAGCGATGAGACAGCTTTGATGTGCAGGACATTTGGGAATCAGTGATGGACATCCATAGAACTGTTGGAAACTTTTCCTAGGCTGAGCTTGGAGATAAGGATCCCCTTACACACTCATTCGGGTTTCTTGTTGAGAATATATATATACAACCTACTTTTGTTCCCCCTCCTTGGGTTCAGTACCTCTCATTCTAGGAGGGGCGAAGACGCATGAGGTATGTCATGTGATATCCGTGTTTATCACCTCTTGGGTTGGACGAGTCTACTTCCTTTCTTTTTTTGGGGTGAGCTACACTCTCTCTCTATTGTACTCTTACATTGTTCATTGTTCAGTCTACTAATCATCGTTTTAGTACCTCCTTTGTTGCTCCCTCAAGATTTCAGGGCATCCTACTGAGTACCATTATACTCACCCTTGCTTGGGCTTCGCCCGCACTTGGTGTTCCCTAGAAGAAGACAGACATATCGATCGAGACTACGGAGTATTATAGAGGACACAGGAGCTTGGGCTGCATTCCGTGGTCGTAGTAGGACCTTCGGGTGTGAGACTCACTAGCTGTTTACTTTTTTTTACCAGTTGTTGGGTTGTGGAACCTTTTGGGTTGGGCGTATGTTTTTCCCTTTTCCTGTTCAGTTATCTTGTCATTACTTTTCATCACTTTACTTGTTCTACTTAGAAGTTCAATCATGACTATGGTTGGGTTATAGTGGTTTGTACTTTGGTTTCCTTGTTACTTTGTACTTATGCATTGATTGGTTTGTGTGTGTGTGTGTACATGTACTTAGGAAAAGGCCTCTCTGATATTTTTATGCCTTCGGCACTTGTAGCCAGCCCCTGGCCTATAGAGGCAGGCTTGGTGTAGTCGCGGCTCTAGACTAGTAGGATCGGGTCGTGACAAAGTGGTATCAGAGGTGGTTCATTCCTTGGGGTGTTGTTTGGACATCCCTAAAAAGGAATTGGTTGGGATTTAGGGTAATAGTGTCAACATTTATCGAGAGTGGATCTCAGGCCAGGGAGTCTAGTGATGGTATGGGCGGCCAACGTATCCATTCACCAGGACCCTAAAAACCCGCTTGTCGACTCGGCACACTGAGACATTTGTTGCAGGGAACTTTGGAACGTGCATCTAGTGGGATTGAGTCTTTGACTATCTTGTTTTGAGTCAGCTCCCACTTGTTATTTCTAATATATATATATATATATGTTCTCATCTGATTGTGGTAATCCTTGATAATTTTCAGGATGCCCCCACAACAGCAGACATCCAGGTTACCCTCTCCAGTTCATGACGATGACTTGGTGAGCGATGAGGCATCAGTTCATGGACCCTCACGTGATCCCCTTCCACCAAGTGGTTTATCAGGGGCCCCTCTATCTAGAGAGTGGCGGTTAGAACCGGCAGCATAGGCTGAGGTTGAGCGCATGCTGAGTGTGCTCCGAGACATCTAGCGTCAGCAGTTGTAGAAGTTCCACGGGGACCCGGATCCCCAGGCAGCGGAAGACTGGCTAGAGTCCGTGGACCAACTTTTCCTGTTGGTACGGACACCATCAGACCAGATGGTAGCCCTAGCTGCCAGCCTCTTCCTTGGGAAGACAGGGTATTGGTGGGGGTCGGTTATGGAGACCCACGATGAGTCATCTCTCACATGGGATAGCTTCAAGTAGCTCTTCCGAGAGGAGTAGTGCCCTGCTTGTTTACAATCCGTTCGGATTCAGGAGATTATAGAGCTGAAGCTAGGGGGATGACCAAAGTGCAATGCTCATCCCGGTTTACCATTCTGACATGCTACTCATAGGATATGATCCACATAAGTTACTTCCAGGCACAGAAGTTTGAGAAGGGTCTTCGCAGAGAAATCTGTGCTAGTGTAGTACCCCTGTGCATCCCTAATTATGCTGTGGTGGTAGAGTTGGCACTCATGACAGATAGATTCTTGGCTGAGGGATGCCAGCTGGTAGGGCATAGCAGTGGCCACTTCAGAGTAGAGTCTTCGATAGAAGGCAGGCAGCGGAGAGCAGAACCGTAGTTGAGGAGACCCTTCCATGAGCAGACTCAGGGGTAGGGTCATACACCGCAGTGGCTCCGTAGAGCACCGGGGTAGTCAGGAGAGACCTGTTTCTATGCTTATGATAGAGGGGTCACCTAGCACGGGACTACCTGACCAGGCGTACCGAGCATCCGTGGCAGGCAGTGGGCACACCGTAGTGGCAGAGGCAACTCTGTGACCAAGGATCTCCCAGGAGAGGACAAGGTGGTCCTCAGGGAGGCGGTGTAGGCAGAGCGGTGGGGAATGGAGGTGGGGTACAGAGTTTCGAGTTCCTTCCACCGACACCACCAGGCATCCCACGCTAGGCTCAGGGAGCTAGCGGTAGGGGTCGTGGGCAGTTTCAGGCAATGGGTGTTCGTGACCCCCCCAACACACGAGATGGTCCGAGGTACGCTTTTTGTTTACTCTACGCTTGCTTTGGTACTAGTAAACACAAGAGCCAACCACTCTTTTATATCACTGCTTTTGGTATGGGATTTGGAGCTCCCAGTAGAGGCATTGACACCCACTCTTAGCCTCGAGGTTCATACAGGGAGTGCCTCGTTAGTGACCTTTGTTTGAAGATAGTGAGAGCTGTCGTTCAAAGGAGAGAGTTTCATGTGGGTCCTACTGGTCATCACGATGGAACTTTATGATGACATCATGGGAATGGATTGGATTTCTATGGTTCACACCTAGATCGACTGTCATCACAAACGAGTCAGATGCGTGCATTCTAATGGGACGGGATTCACCATCCTCGGTGAACGAGACCTCGTGGCAGAGCAAAAGGGTACTCTGAGTAAGAGACCATGACCTTTTAATCATCAGTTGGCAAGCATTGATCTTAGATCAGCTGACGATACAGGCACCTGGAGCCCTACTGTTGTAGAGGACTACATGGACGTCTTTCCTGAGGATGTCCTAGGACTACCTCCAAGGAGAGAGATGGAGTTCTACATTGAATTTCAGCCGAGGACTCCTCTGATATCATGTGGAGATTATCGGATGGAACCCAAAGAGCTTCGGGAGCTATGACTACAGTTGGAGGACCTTCATGAGAAGGGATTCATCAGGCCCAGTGTTCCCCCTTCACGGCTCTAGTTTTGTTTGTGAAGAAGGAAGATGGGAGCCTACGGCTTTGTGTGGATTATAGTATCTTGAATCAAGCCATGATAAATAAAAAGTAACCTTTTCCAAGGATTTATAACCTCTTTGACCAGTTGATAGGTGCGAAGTGGTTCTCCAAGATTGACCTTCTATCCAGCTACCACCAGTTGCGGGTTTGTGAGGCTGACATCCCGAAGTTGGCATTCCATTTTCATTATGGGAATTATGAGTTTATAGTGATTCCCTTGGCATGAAAAATTCCCCCGCCATTTTCATGGTTTTGATGAACCAGATCTTCCTGTCGTACTTAGACTGGTTTGTGGTTGCCTTTATTGACGACATACTCATATACTCTGCGATGGAGGAGGAGCACGCAGTGAATTTGAGGATGGTCCTAGACTTACATCGAGAAAACTAGCTATATGGGAAGTTCTCTAAGTGTCAGTTCTGTATTTATGAGGATCAGTTTCTGGGGACTGTCATTTCAAAATAGGGTTTAGCCATAGATCTCAAAAAGATAGAGGTAGTTCTTTCTTAGGAACCACCTAAGAATGTTTCTAAGGTGTGGAGATTCCTTGGTTTGGAAGGGTACTACAGGAGGTTCATGGAATACTTTTCTAGGATTGTTGCCCCTTTAACCGCATTGAAAGAGAAGGGATGACTTTTCATCTGGACTGATTAGTACCAGAAGGCCTTCGAGGAGTGGAGGTAGATGCTGACTAGTGCTCCAGTGCTGAGGCTTCTAGAGGAGGGTGTTGATTTCGTGGTATAATGCGATGCTTCAGGAGTTGGGCTCAGGTGCGTGTTGATGCAGCAGCGGGTGGTTCTTGCATCTGGGTCAAGGCAGTTGAGGCCCCATGAGTAGAATTTTGCAACTCACGACTTGAAGCTGGCAGCGGTAGTCTTCTCCTTGAGGTTATGGAGACACTACCTTCTGGGTGAGCGTTTTGTGGTCTAATCAGACCACTAGATCCTCAAGTACATCTTCACTCAGAGGGATTTGAATCTAAGGTAGAGGCACTGGCTGGAGTTTCTGCAGGACTATGATTTCGAGATAGTCTACACTCTAGTGAAGGGAAACGTAGTGGCAGATGCTCTTAGCAGGAAGTCCCAGTCTCGTCTTGTGTGGGAATCTTCAGAGCAGTTGGCATCCCAACATCTGAATTTGGTGGAGCGGGAGGGTACAGTTTTTCTACAGTCGATGATGTTGCATCCTTCGCTCCTTGAACCTGTGAGAGAGTCTTAGCTTGGGGATATCGACATCGAGGTACTGTGTGATCAGATATCCACGGGCGACGAACGCGATGGGTTTTTCGAAGGAGGGAATCATGAGATCCTGTTCTAGGGGTGAGCTGTAGTACCAGTGGAGATGCCGGAGCAGGTGATGCGAGAATTCCACACTTCTCCCTTGGTTTTACATCCTGGTGAGGGGAAGATGTACATAGACCTTCAGTGGAAATTTTGGTGGTCTGGCATAAAGCGGAGCGTAGATGAGTTCGTTTCTCGGTGTCTTACCTGTCATTAGGTGAAAGTATAGCATCATGTTCCGGCAGGGTTGTTGCATCCCCTTGATATCCAATAGTGGAAGTGGGATGGCATATCTATGGACTTCGTCACAAGGCTAACACACACAACGAAGGGCCACAATTCCATTTGGGTGATAGTGGACAAAACCACGAAGTCATCGCACTTCCTTACCATCAGGGAGTAGAGCTTGGTGGAGAGTCTAGGGTAGCTATATGTTTGGGAGATCGTCCGCCTTCATTGAGTACCCTCGACGATTTTCTCCAACCATGACGCGTGGTTTACGTCGTGATTATGGTGAGGCCTGTAGGAGGCATTTGGGACTCAGTTGCGAATGAGTATAGATTTTCACCCTTAGAAGGATGGGTAGACAGAGCGCACTATACTGGTGTTGGAGGATATGCTCGGGGTGTGCGTGTTAGACTTTTTCCTGAGCTGGGAGGATCCCCTGCCCTTAGTGAAGTTCACGTATAATAATAGTTACCAATCTACTATCATCATGGCACCTTTTTATGCCCTCTATGAGAGACCCTGCAGGTCACCGTTTTTCTGGACGGTGGTTGGGGAGACCTCCCTCGGGGAACCATAGTTGGTGCGGGCAACAACAGAGAAGGTATAGGTCATTCGTGAGCGGATGAGGATGGATCAGAGCAGACAGAAGCCTTACGCAGACTGTCATCGCAGGCCTTTGGAGTTCGAGCAGGGGGACCATGTATTTTTGAGAGTCTCCCCACGGCGTAGAACACGGAGGTTCATCCGGGGAGTCAAGTTATCCCTGAGGCTCATTGGGACCTTTGAGATCATGTGTAGGGTTTGTGAGGTTTCCTACTGTCTTTCTCTACCCCCACAGCTAGAGAGGGTACATGATGTCTTCCAAGTGTCATAGCTGAGGATATATGTGCATGAACCCACACACGTTATAGACTAGGGAGATCCGTACATTGAGGATGAATCCACCTTTTCGGAGCACCTAGTGGCGATTGAGGACCGGTAGGAGCAGAATCTCTGTGGATGGACCATTCCTTTGGATCATGTGTTGTGGTAGCACAGGAGGGTGCAGGAGAACACCTCAGAATGGGAGAGCCAGATGCGAGCTCTGTAACCCAAGTTTTTTTTAGTTTTGTTTTTCAAGGATGAAAAACTTGAAGGAGGGAATAATGTAATAACCCGAGTTTTGAGCTTGTGAGACTTTGAAATTTTCTTGATGTTATTTCAGAGCAGGGCATTTAGACTGCGTGTGATTCTGAGCCCCCATGTGGTCGGAATTAAATTTTAAGTGCGTTCACACTAGGCACACCAAATAAAACGAATAACTCCAAAACACTTTCTCGTATGGGAAAACTGAGGGCACCATTGAATCCGGAGTGTTTCATTTCCCTAGGAGGGGTGTAACTTTCGTGGGCGCGACCCTTTTGTGGAAAACGACACCAGGGGCATTTTATTAATTTAGTGGCCACGAGTGTGAACTGTGTAACTTCTGAACAGAGGATTAGATTAAAATTCCGGGACTTCCGTTGTGCTCAGAATTTGTATTTTTCCCTAGGGGTGTCTTAACCCCGACCCCGTCGAGAGTTTGGGTACGAACCTACTGGTAGGTGTTTAGGAATTAATTAATTTTAATTAATTCTTTTCCCTAATTAAACACCTCCACCCCTTGCATCTTCCACTTATAAAATCTCCCTAGAGGAATATATTCCAACAAAGTAATCCACCATATTCAATCTCCTCACCCCACCTCTCCAAGGTGGTCGTGGCTCCAGCGGATCGTTTGTGAAGCGACGGGCTACGCCCTGCGAGGTAGGGTTGTGAGTTTTCATTTTTTTTCTTCTGAAACTTCTTAGAAATAAAATTATAGTTTCTAATTTCTGTTCATTTGTATAGAGGAGGCCATATATTCATAGGGTTTGTTATGAGATTTCCAACGCTCTTTTTGGATCGAAAATCCGAGTCCTGGGAATCCGAGGTGGCCCCGGGAAGTTTTCCAGCCAAACCCTTGTTTCTCCAGTGGTTCCAGGGCGGTCTTGTGAGTCTAGGAGGTGGAGAAGCAGACTTCCCAGGCGGTGGTAGGGAGGCATCCCTAAGAGGCAGTGCAGAGGGCTCCCCAGGCAGTAGCGCGATGGGCTCGGGTGCGTGGGGCGACCGACTTCTCCGGTCAGCAGGCGGCATGAGACCGGGGTCATCGCGACCCCGGGAGCAACCGAGACCCGCGGAACGGGGGTCTCATGGGGGAAATTCCATATTGTCTTGTGCCAATCATGGTAAAGTCGTGCAGCTCGCGCGGTGAACCATGAACCATGGTGGACCAGGCAGCCGAGCCGCGGACCGCCGATCTATGGGGGGTGGACCGGCCGAACCGGTCCGTCCCACCCCGTCTCCGTCCGTTGGCGCTAAAACT
Source organism: Viscum album (assembly GCA_963277665.1). Lineage (NCBI taxonomy): Eukaryota > Viridiplantae > Streptophyta > Magnoliopsida > Santalales > Viscaceae > Viscum > Viscum album. The sequence goes on from OY728148.1 coordinate 169,697,001, forward strand.
CCCCTAAATTGCTAAAAAAGTGTCAGATTCATGTTACGTCTACAGAAAAATGATCCTAGGATCGAGGCGGAGGTTTTGAGATAGTCTCACGGATTTTTAATTCCTGATACAAGAGCTCGGTGGCACGACACGCTCGTTAAGAGTTACTTAGCGCCTCGCATGGACTCTTCTTTCGGATGGCGCAAGCACATCAGAAGTCCATTTTAGGTGCCTTTAGGGGTGTTGTGACCATGGAATCATCACGAATTAGTACAGGGTGGTTTCAGGCATTGAAGCCGAAGTTGAGGCATGGCCCCATGGGCCGTCTTTTAAGCTGTGTGCAGGGTACTGCGACATTTTCATCTGACGTCTGTTCGGGGCGAATGAATAGTATTTTGGCATGTTTTTCTGAGAGCATCGTGATGGTGAAGTTCGACCAACCTTTTTAGGTACCGATGTGTGGGACCCACGATACACTGTATGGGCACAAAGTGGTGTTAAATAACTTTTTCGTTGGGAATCCATTTCCAGTGAGTAAATAGTCTATCTCTCGTGTTTTCCCGTGAGGATTAAAACAGTGTAATCTGTTTTTGAATGCAAGGACACATTCGAGATTTCATTAAATGTTGAAACATGAAAGGGCTTTAGTCGGAGGTTCCTTTGAAAGAATCTGAACCAACTCATGGTAACGATGTTAGTGACACCCAGTAATGGTACGGGCAATGCGGAGTTATCGGACCAGTTCCGAGTTTACCCTCCAGGGGGGCTGGTGAGTGAGTTACCCACCGGTGTGTCAGGGTTTACCCTCCAACAGGGTTGGGCAGTGGGTTATCCTTTGACCTTAGGGTTTACCCTTCAGTGAGGCCGTGCAGTGGGTTACCCTTTGACCTCAGGGTTTACCCTTCAGTGGGGCTGGGCAGTGGGTTAAATGTCACGACCCGACCTCGGGGCCCGTGCCGTGACTACCCCAAGCCCGCCTTCCATAGGCCAGGGGCTGGCGACTAGCACCAAGGCGTAAAATCCCGGTAAACAGGGAAGGCATTGCCTTTATAAGTAACAACCACCACAGAGTCAGCAAGCGGAAAGTAACTACAAGTGCAGAAAAGTGAAAGGGGGCCGGAATACAAGCCCAACTGAAAGTACAACTGAAAAAGTAAAGAACAGCAACTGAAGAAAAGACGGAGGCCTCGTGTCGTCCACTGGCAATCCCACCTGAAGGGTGGGTACAGATAGCCTCCAGGCTCCTCGGGTCCCACGTCCGCTCTGAGCACGTCCCGCCCAGTGGTCCACCTCCAAGTACCATCCTGCTCCATGCCCCAACCATGATCAGCGCTGTCCGTCGTCTGCATCCAACACAACAAGGTTCGGGCAAAGCCCGTGCAGGGGTGAGTATAAGCTACTCAATAAGGACCCCGAGACCCCCGAAGGTCTCCCGAAATCCACAAAGGATATAGCACAAAAGGAAGGTGCAATCACGAAGTAACATCTGACTCGACTTAGGTATATGCCCATACATATACCTAAGTCCCCAATTCTAGCTCTGCTCACGAGCTCAAGAACAACTCAATCCACATAGGAAAGCAAGACTCAAATCCACAAAGGAGAGTAAACAGTAAATCCACATAGGATAGTTCAACACAATCCACAAAGGAGAGTAACAGAAGATTCAGCTCAACCAGGTATACTTTTTCAGATGACGTCAAGGATGATCACTGATCCATCTAAGTCGTCGGACCCACGAAGGATCGATAGGTACTAACCCCCGCAAAAGACCCACATAGGATCGGGCTCACACAGAACCTGTTGGCAGTGGCTCACACAGAACCGGTAGTAAGGACCCACACAGGATCGGGCCCACACAGGACCTGTAGCACTGATCCACGTAGGATCGCTGAGTGCAGTAGTCGACGCAGTCCACTGAGGATCTCTGCACAGTCGTCACCGCAGTCCACGAAGGATCTCTGCTCTGTCGTCGTCGCAGTCCACGGAGGATCTCTGCTCTGTCGTCGTCGCAGTCCACGGAGGATCTCTGCTCTGTCGTCGAAGTCACAGCCAGCACTAGGGTTCCCGCACATAGCGAGCTCGTTTAGGAGGGTCCGCTCCACGAGCCGAGAGGCTGATACATCAACTGACACGTAGTCCGAAGTTGATGTATCCAAAAGTTCCGTATCGACAACAGGATCTCAACGCAACAGACGGCGCGTCAATCGGACGCCCGGTCTGAGAGTTATTGGCATTTTCGTCCCAGGGGCCCGGTTGGTTTTTAGGGCAAAACCAACCCGACCGTACTCCGCCTGTGTCCGATCCTCGGGCGGAGTATGCCAAAAGTTCCGTCTCACTTAGAGGAAACTACCACAGCTGACGGTACGTCGATCGGACGTCCGTAGCTCAAGTTATGAGCGTTTCCGCTCCGAGGGCCCGGTTGGTCTCGTGTACGAACCAACCCGGCCGAACCCAAAGTCTTCCGAAACCTTGAGTATAATATACCTAAACGACCGTCTCTATCCAAGGATCGCGTAGCCGCTGACGGTTCGTCAATCGGAGGTCCCAGGCCCAAGATACGGGCAAAAGACCGAAGAGGGCCCGGAAACGGGGGTTCTGGGCCCGGGGCGACCCGGCCCGAACCCCCCCTGGGTCGGCCGAACCGGGTCGACCCGACCCGGCCCGACCCGGCTAGGCTGGGTCCGGTCCGGCCTGGGCGCGGCCCGGCCGACTGGACCGGCCAGCTCGACTTCGGCCGAGCGGCCGAAGAGAAACCGCCGCGGGTTTGACCCGCGGCTTGGAGGAACGCGGCCCGCGCGGGCCGCGTGCTGGGTGGCCGGACCGCGGACGCGGTCCGGCGGTTCACCGCCGCCGCGGCCGAGCCGCGGCGGATTCCTCCGGCGGCGCGCCGGGCGCCGTCGCCTCCGGTCGCCGGCGCCGCCGCCGCCTTCCGCGGGCCGCCGGAGTTGCTCCGGTGGCCCGTTTTGCCTCCCGTCTGCGCCATTGCTCCTCCTGGGGGCCGATCTTCACTGCGGGATCAACGGATCGCCCTTGCCGCACGGTACGTCGTCGTCCTCCAAATCCGCACAACAAAAAGATCGGCGGAGGGTTGCCGGGTCTTGATTGTTAGACCCGCACCCTCCGCGTTAGTCATAAACTCAACGGGAGGAAAATAAAAAAATAACCAATCAACAATTTTAAAATAAATTAAAATTGTTCCGTGATCGGGTTCTTTATTTTTAAAAGAATAAACACGAGAAATAAAATATTCCAACAACACCTACCTCGAAGTTGCCGTTGGACGTGAGGTCGTCGCGGAATCGCTCATCGCGAAAGGAGGGGATCGTCACGTCGTTCGCGGAAGAGACGTTCGTCGCACCGCGGGAAAAGCATCGCGCCGACGATCTCCGGATCTAGAACAAACGGATTTAATTAATTAAATCCGTTGTTATTGAAATAAAAAAAAGGAGAATTAAACGATCCGTTTCTCACCTTAGTTGCCGAACGAGGATCGGCCGCAGAAGAAGAGGCGTCGCCGAAGAACGTCGCGGGTAGAGCTCGTCGACGTCGCAGATCACGGTGTGCGTCATCGAATTCCGGTTCCGGCGTTCTTCGCGTTCTTCGCGTTCTTCGCGTTCTTCGCGGGGAGGGTGGAGGCTTAGAGGATTCGCACAACGATAGCAATCCTCCAAAATAGACAAGTTTGTCTATTTTATTAATTTGCCAACGAATGCAAACGCGTAAGTAACGGCCCATTAAATTCGTTGAATTAATTCAACGAATGAAATAGCCCATTTAATTCACGAAATAAACCGCCCAATTAAATGGTCTGTTAAGAATTAAGGAAAACGCGTCGGTTGACTTTTCAGTTATTTTGACGGGTTTTCGCGGGTGCGTTACTTAGCGAAAGAAACGGCGGGGCTCGTGCGGGCCCCACCACACAAATATCCTACCAAGGGGTAGGGTATTTCCGGATAGCACCCTATCCGCTTTAACTCAGTTCAAGTGGCTTCCAAGCGGCTTCCAAGAGGCTTAAGTGAAAAAAAATAAAGTTGTCGCACAACCTTTATTTTATTTCCGACTTAAAGCCCAAAATTTTAAAAACCATGGTTGAGCAAACGCAACTCCGGAAGAGGCGTTTCTAAGAAAATACCGGCGCTGCGATTTCATCGGTGCCCCCAGAATTCGATTCCGGGCACCGGTTCAAAAGATAGAAAAACCCCCTCGTCCGTTCACTGAACGTACCCCAGCCAATCTTCGGAAATTGATTCCGGGCACACCGGGCCTCGGAATCAGGTGCCGTCTGAAGCTGCGCTCTTGTAAAATTACAAAGAAAATTAAGGAAAAAAATTTCCTTGAAATTTGCGGGTCTTTACATTAAACGACGAACTCTTAGGGTTTTCCCTCTAGCTGGGCTGGGCAGTGGGTTACCTGTGACTTCTTTCAAACTCATCCCTTTCTATGAGGATAGTCAGTGTATTTTCTCCATGATTACTAGAGCGGGACCCTTGGTTTTATGGTTTAGCGATGAGACAACTTTGAAGTGCAGAACATTTGGGCATCAGTGATGGATATCCATAGAACTATTGGCGACTTTTCCTGGGTTTTTTCATGGAGATATAGATACCCTTATACACTCATTTGGGTTTCTTGTTGAGCACATATATATACACCCTAATTTTGTTTTCACTCCTTGGGTTCAGTTACTCTCCTTCTAGGAGGGGTGAAGAATCGCGGGGTATGCCACGTGCTTTCTGTTTTTAACCCCTCTTGGTTTGGACAAGTCTAATTTCTTTATTTTGTTGGGTTGAGCTCCACTCTCTCTCTATTTAACTCTTACACTGTTCTTTTTTCCGTCTACTCTTTACCATTTTAGTACCTCCTTTGTTTCTCCCTAGAGATTTTGGGGCATCCTACTGAGTACTTTTATACTCACCCCTGCTTGGGCTTTGCTTGCACTTGGTGTGCCCTTACGGATGACAGACAGGTCGATCAAGACTATAGAGGAGCATAGAGGACGCAAGAGCTTGGGATGTGTTCAGTGATCATAGTAGGAACTTCAGGTGTGAGACTCACCAGTTGTTTACTTTTGTTTACCTTTTTCTGAGTTGCAGCACCTTTGGGGTTGGGCGCGTGTTTTTCCCTTTTTCTGTTCGGCTATCTTGTCAGTACTTTTCAGCAATTTACTTGTTCTACTTAGAAGTTGATTCTTGACTGTGGTTGGGTTATAGTTATCTATACTTTGGTTTCCATATTACTCTTCACTTCTGCATTGAGTGGGTTGTGTGTGTGTGTGTATAGGTACTAAGGCAAAGGCCTCTCCAAGATTGTTACGCCTTCGATGCTTGTTCCCATCCCTTGGCCTATAGAGTCGGGCTTGGGGTAGTCGCAGCTCGAGACCAGTAGGGTCTGGTCGTGACAGGGTGCAAGGGGACTGTGCAGGGTGGAGTGGGAAAGGTTTTTCAATGGGGGTGCGGGGGGGGGGGTCTGTTTGGGTGGTTTCCATGGGGTGGGGGTGTCTATCTAGGGTGGTGGGGTATGTCTAGTGGGGGTGTCCAGTAGGGGTGGTGAAAGAGGTGTCAAGAAGGGGTGGTGCCAGTGGTGTGTAGGTGTGCAAGGGGGTGTGTGAAAGGGGACATGGGCTGTTTAGGGGGGAATGTGTGTGTAGGGGGTGAATGGTATGTCTGTTCGTGGGGGGGGGGGGGTGTTGTATAGGTGGGGTTTTAGAGGGGGGGGGGGGTCTGTCCAGGGGAAGTTGGAGGGGGGGCTGCCCGGGGGAGGGGTGGATGCTATCCGAAAGTGGGGTCTGTCTAGGAGGTGAGTGGGGTCTGTCCAGGGGGAAACTATCCGAGGGGTTCCAGGATGCAGGGGGTTTCAAGGAGGGGTTGGGTGTTTTTCTAGGAGAGGTTGTCTTCTAGGGGGGGTCTATCTAGGGGGGGGGGGTGAGTGGGGTCTATCTAGGGGAGGGGGGATGCTATCTGGGGGGGGGGGGGGTGTCGAGGTGGTGGGGGTCCGTCCAAGGGGGTTTCTAGGAGAGGGTGGGGGGTTCTAGGAGGGAGGGGTGTCCAAGAGGGGTGGGGGTATATCCATAAGGGGGTGCAGTCTATGGGGTGTTCATAGGGGGGGGGGGTATGTCCAGGGGTGGGGGGGGGGGGGGTTTGGCATGGTGGGAAGGGGGTGTAAGCGGAGGGGTGGGGTGGGGATTTTTAGGGGGATGGGTGCATGGGGGTTTTTGAGGTGTATGTATGGTGCAAGGGGGAGTGGGGGGGGGGATTTGCAAGGGCAGTGGGGAGGATGCAAGGGTCTAGCACCGGTTGAATAGTGTTATTGTTATAGGAAATGTGAAGACCAATAACCATGGTTTTGAACAGTAGCTATAGGTCTATAGCCACTATTCCCAATCATGGCTATAGGCGATGAGTGAAATTAGCCTATGCCACGATTTGAAAACCATGGATATAGGGTTGTTTCCATAGTTGGAACTGTGGCTATAGGGATATATCCATGGTTTCAATCCAAGGCTATAGGTTTTACCCTATAGCCATGCCAATACCATTCATAGTTAAGAGAACTATGGCTATAACCTATAGCCATGGTTTTTGGGCCTATAGCAACAGTTTCAAACCATGCCTATAGCCTTATTTTGTAGTATTTAACATCCTCACATTATTTAGTGCATATAAACTTCACCCATTTACATTTAAAATTGGTCATTGGGTTGGATAAATAGGTGGAGTTCTATGATAATTTTCTATAATAACATGAAAAAACAAAAAAACTACACACCTCAGTTAGGTTTGTTGGAGTATTCCATTATTTCACAACCTTTGTTTTCACATGATCGACAGATATTCCATCCTTAGAGATAGTGTTCCGAAGAATGGAAAATGATTAAATCCAAAATCCACACTTTATAAACTTCCCATATAATTCATTTTGATTAAGATTCTTTAGAATAGTGCAAAATTGATTTTCATGATCTTCATAGATTTTGGAGTTTACCAAGATATCATAAATGAATACCACCACAAAGTCATCAACATATTACCTGAAAACATTATTAATTATAACCATTAGAATAAGGGGTGCATTATTCAATCTAAAAAGCATTATTATCAACTCATAATGCCCATACCTGGTTTGAAATATTGTCTTTGGAATATCTTCCTTCCATATATGCAAATGATGATATCCAGATCTAAGGTCAATATTTAAAAAATATTGAGCTCCATGAAGATGATCAAATAAATCATCAATTCAAGGTAGTAGATAATTTTAATTTATTTTTATAGAATTGATCTACATGTAGTCAATTCATAACCTCATTTATACACATTTCTTCTTAATGAAAAGAATAGGGGCTCCCCATGGGGAATCACTAAGGAGAATAAATCCTTTATCACTCAAATTCTCTAGTTGATTCTTGTATTATACTAAATTTGAAATTGTTATTCTATAAGGATTCATTGATATAGACCTTGAAATAGGAATTAAATCAATAGAGAACTCAACTTCTTTCTCAAGAGGATGTCCAGGTAAATCCTCTATAAAGACATCTACATATTCTTGCACAATAGGTACGTCCTCTATTTGAAAATTTATTTTCTCACCGATAGATATTGCGTTCTCTTAATCCCCAATAATTTAATTATGTATATCTACATGGTGTGGATCGAGGTGAGAATCAGATGGCGAGGTTTCTGCTCAAAAGATAAGGGATTCAACATCGTTCTCAAAAATTGTAACTTCCTTCTTCTTGCAATATATATTCACATTATAACGTGAAAGACATCTCATAACAATGATTATATAAATGTAAATCAGGGTAATAATAATATGGTTAGAAACTAAAGAATGTTTATGTGTTACAAGGGGGCCTGTTAGACCCATCGTTCTTGCAATGGTACTTCCCTTAAGGGTTTTCAATGAAAACTCCTTTATTAATTCAAAATTGAAATGTCCAATTTTCATGAAAAACTATAAGATTTAATAGAATGTAATGATCCATAATCAAATAAAGTATTGGATATGTTTGATGAAACAATTAAAGTACCTAGAACCACATCATTAGGAACTTCAATATCAGTAGTTTTGATTGTATAAGTTATGCCTTTCTCCCTTGGACTTCAATGGGGAATGTTTCCTTGATGCGAAGGAAAATTATTTTCAAAATTTCTCCTCCCCTTCGCATTGTATCATTGAACATTGGTAGATTCTTTCTTCCCCTTAAATTCTTGAGATAGGTGGCCTTTCTCTACACACATGTAACAAACACACATACCCTTCATGGAAGTACCAATGTGTCTATTCCAACAATTATCATAGGGTATAAGGCAAACTCTTCCCTTCTTCTGCATTTCCTTATTTCCTTTTACAAATTTTTCAGCAGCCCACTTCTCCTCTTACTTTCCCTTGAAATCATAGGGCTTAGAGAATTCCTTTTCCATCTTGATATTATTTGAGACTATATATTCATATAATAAGAAACCGTGGGAGACTAGATCCCTTTTGAGGAATGGTTTTAACCCATCAAATAATTGATCAATCTTTCTCCTTGGATTACATATGTTGTTTTCTGAATGTCTTGTTTAGCTTCTAAATCATCTTCATACTTTTGAACATTCTCATTGCCTTTTTTCATTATATTCAGAAACTATGTTTCCATATCAACTCGTTGATCATGAGGAAATTATTTCTCTAAGAATATTTCCTTAAATCCATCCATTCCATTTCTTCTATTTCCTTATCCTCATTTTTTTAGATTAATGGCCACCATTGATCTGCATCTACCGATAGTCGATAAACATCCATGAAAACCTTCTATCATTAGTTACTTACCAAAGTAAGAAATGACTTATCTAATGAACTTATCAACTACTCTTCTACAAGTGGGTTTGTATTCCCCTTAAATGATAGAGGTTGTTGTCATATAAATCGATCTAACATTACTCCTCCACATTGTGGTTATGGATGCTTTATACTGGTAAGGTTATTGTTCAAAAACCGAGTAAAATGTCCCATTATAGCTATATGTTTCTCCGTACCAGTAACAACTCCAAATAAAACATCATTATCATGCATATGAGAGAAAAAACTATATGGTATACTTGCATTCGTGCAGTTTCCATTCCATCCACTAGGTTACACTCTTAAATAATTGAATACACTAGATTAGATTATGAATCATAATGTACTATATAAAATTATAAAAAGAGTTGACATAAATAGTAATCCTATTTTGGGATAATCCCAAAATCATAAACATGGTTTTTTGAGGAAAAATTAACATTTAATTCCTTCATAATGTCTTGTAAAGAGAATATGAATTATCCTATGAATATCCCCTGATAGTGACAAACCAGGTGTGCATTAAGGCCCATTGTCATGTCCCCAGATACCCTGTGTCAAGATTGAAACTCCTTTTTCGTGTTGTAACTCCTAGTTATATCTCTTTCTAATCCATGTCAACTTGTAGTATCCAGAGAGGGAAGTATTTTCTTGAAATATACACATAATCTATTCCATACCAAACTTTCAGGATGTTCTTGTATTCTTATCCTTAGTGAATATCTTAGGTTTCTGTTCCCTAATCTATAGTTTCTAGATCTAGTCTCCAAATTTTCTACTAGACATCCACTAATACCAACTGTAAGGACCTTACCCTAGTTACCCGGAGCCGATGCCTTAATTCATTACTTTTTCATGATTACATGAAAGTCATATCCTAAATGAATGAATAGTTATTAGTTTTTAAAAACTAGATATATACATATGTTAAATAGTGAAACTTGAATGGAAATACAATAAAAAAATTCCTTTGAAAACATCCATGACTTCTAGATTACATCTTCATGACATTCATAATATACCCCTTCATGTCCTGGGAAAATGAAACATAAGAAAGGGGTGAGCTGAAATTCTTAGTAAGGTTATGAAATACAGCATAAGAAACCATAAACATAAACATTTTTCATAGTAAATAACTAAAAACACACGTCTTTAATAATGAACATGAACACATTATGGTAGGAATAGAAGCTGAATAAATAGTACTATAATAAAGAATAATCAGGGATATTTTACCAGTTGAATAAAATTAGGAATTTTCAATTACTATTTTAATAATTATGGAATTCATAATTTCATACATCATAATCGTACTATCAAGGCCTCATTCCAAGACCATAAATAACCATTTTATTAAGGCCTTGTGTTGATATCATAGTTTTTCTCATGAGACATACTAATGGATCAAGGGGACATAGAGGGAACAACCCATCACTTACTAAGTCCAATGCATTCCTCATATGAACAAGGATATAAATAAATAACATATACAATCATATTTAATTTAACATATGAAATTTCAATAATCTTCCCCAAACATTAAGCATAAATAGTAACCATTCAGAGTAAATTGGTAAATGGTTTTAATATAAAACATACACAATCATAATAATTCTAAAACCTTAAATTAAATATGTTATATGATATCATATAATATTAATTTGAACAATACCTAAAAATAAACAAGTGTGTTGAAACAGACGAAGATACTCTTATAAAATCATCGAGTAATTCTTGAGGCAGAAACTATTTTACATTGAAAAGAAGGGTTCTTTTGGAAAATATTTCTGAAAAAACCTAATTTAAGAAAGATAGTATTTTAATAGTAAAATGAGTGTTTTTTAAATATAATTTTCTCTAAAAACCTATTATAGAGTTCCCTTAAAAATAGGCAAGGATTTGAGAAATTCTTTTGAATCTGGCATGTATTTCATGAAGAATTTTTTAAAAATCTATTTAAAACATATAACTCCCCATAAATGAAAGTATTATTCTTGTTTATACATTAATATAAAACATCATCACACAATATATGAGGATTCACTTAAATAAATAATTATTTAACTCAGGTAAGTAGATAATAAGAGTAACCCGAATGAAAATGGAGGTTCGGGTAGAAAAACCTTGCCTTAAGTCTGAAGGTGTTCCTCACTATATCATAATAACCTGAATAATAAAATTTAGGTTTATAAATTAATGATTCCATAACATCCGGTAAATTTAATTTATTTAGTATAACCTTATTACGTTCATTCGTAGCCTTTTGATGGGTTAAGAAATTCGATTTCATTGTTTGGGAGCGTTTTCTTCCTTGGATTTCATGAATGGTTTACTTATATTCATGTATGGATAAACATGTAGAATGAGAATGGATGCCTTGAATTGAATATGTATGTGATTATTGAACATCCAAAAGATTAAATAGTTATAAAATTAATATGTTTATTTGGAGTGAAGATGAAACATTATATAAAACATTACTGATAATTGTTTGGGTTATTTGGCGATTTTTGATCACATGGAACTCATTTTGATCTGTAAATTAATACCATTAAAAAAGAGATTACAGAACACTAAAATGGATATATTATCTATATAATAACCTATTTAAACAATAAAAATGTTTTCATGGCCATAATTAAAGATGTTAATAGAAATTGAAAACATGTCGTCCTTGAATGTGATAAATTGCCACATCTCGGCTGGTGTTTTCATTTCTAGTATAAAAGAAGGGGAGAATAGAGATGATGATGAATTATTACATTATCATAAAAAATCATGAGTATTTTTATGTTAATTTAGTTATCATAAAATATGAAGTAGGAGAGATCAAGAAATAAAAAGTAAAGAAAGGAACTCGAAATAAAAATAATGAGAAGAGGAATTTACCTCTCTAAGTTATCTTCCTTGAAAAAATCATTAGGTTAGAGGTTTTTGTCTTTTTATGATACCGAGGGATTATGGTTCTATGGTAGGATATTGGGAGTGGATTTGAGAAGAATTTAGACAAGGAAAATTTCCTTAGATAATTGAATAGACGAGTGAGTGAGGGGGTGTTATAGTGCAGGAGAGGATTGATTTTGGTTATCTTATTCATTATATTATTATTTCCCTCAAAAAATCCAAAAGTGTTGATTAATGTGAACCATAATAGTAATAAGTGAATTTAATTTCTAACCAAGTGTACATACATCATCCAATATGCAAGGAATAATTAATATAACTGATAATGTATATATACGGTAAATTACCGTATTTTACTATTCAACAAAAATTTGACTAGTTCAGAAAAATACCAAAAATTCACCCTAACAATTTTTCGACATGTAGAACCCAAAAATGAAATCCATTTTTTGAAAAAATTTCTTAAATATTATTAATTTAATTTAAAATAAAATCATAATTTATTTTAAAAAGTCAATTTTAAAACTATAATTCGTTATAAATCACCTTGAAAGATCAATCAACATCTCATTATCTTATAACCTTAATAAAATGATATAATAATATTATTTACTATTCATAAAGGGCATACTACTATTTATATTACTATTTATAAGGGCATGTTACTATTCACCAAAAAATTATGTTTGTCTTATCAGACTCTAGATATCTTACTAAATGCAATCGTGTATGTCGATTTTTCGAAATTAAAATCATAGTGGTGGAAAATTATGTTTACTAGCTAGGTTTTAATAAAGTGGTGTTTTGTAGAGAATCAGTGTTTCATGCATTCATTTTATATATAAATAATTGGGGTGTTACATGTTTCATGGTTCTTAATATTTTTATTATGATATTAATGGATGATTTTACAAAAAAAAGTGTATTTCATTTCATTCATGTATAGTAATGTGAATTATCTATATAGGTGTGTCATTTTTTCTATAATAAATATCTCAATGTAAATATTTTACATATTTTCATGTTATGATTGTTTGGTAGGATTCTATTTGTTATTCTTAACATGACTTTATTTATATTCAAAAATATATTTCCCTTTTAGGAATGAAAAATCCTATTTATAGACATGTTGTGTTTAATTTCTAAATAGAATAACTAAATTATTATTTATTACTATCATGTGTAAATTATTCTCATATTTCATGTTGATACCCTTGGAAATTTCACTATCCTATGGAAACTATAAATTCACCGTAGTTATGTACTATTCTAGTTTTGGTATTTTGGTAAGATATCTAGGTATATTGTTATAGGTATAACAATCCTTTTATTATCCTATACATGTAGAAAATCATTTGATTTTTTTGTTACCATGACTCATACTTTAGATAATGTATGATTGATACAAAGAGATTAATTTGGATTTTTCACTTTCTTCGATAAAGTTTGATTTATTATAGTTCAAAGAAGAAACAATCAATTTCATTTCTTATTATTAAAGATGAATATGTATCTCCAATCAGATATTATGGATAGATATTATATAATAGAAAAACATTGATGAAATATTAAATCTTATTTTTTAATATTCCTATTATTTGTGATAAACCTTCTATAATTATTTTATCAATTAACACTTAAAATATTTAATGGATTTTTCATACAGAAGTGAGACTTAACATTACATGAGATCATGTTCATAAGGGTGACATTAATTTTATGCTTCTCTCAAAATAAATTTAGTTTATAGATATCTTTTAAAAATTCCATAGATGTAACAAATTTTCATAGAATTAAAAGAAATTATGTAATGATACATATTTGATGAAAAATCATTTTAAAATTGAAAAGATTAATATTTTGGAGTTTTTACAGATACTAAATTTTTATGTATTTAATTGTTGTTTGATTTTAATATTTCCCGATTTGGTGCCTAATATTTTGAAATTTCTCTGATACTATTTTTATATGGTTTCTATATAGTGATATTTCATGTACATTGTGTATATCAACACATGGAAAGTAAATAATCTAGCATATTGTATAAATTAGTTTATAAAATAGATAAATGTTATCTTTTGTATTATTTAGACTTTAAAAGTTAGTCATTATTATTTTATATGTATTTTATATACACATTGAATGAAACTAAATACAACATTTAGTAAGATTATTTGTTTTCATAACTCAAGATAGTGACAAAATGTTGATGTTGTGTGAGGAAAGATTGTAGTAAACATCATATCATCAATATTAGATTATAAATTATTATTGAGTATATCATGATTACAATATTGGTTTTAGATGAAATAGGCAGTATTACAAAGAAAATATTTGTCATATTGGATGTTAGTGCATAAGGTGTTATGAATCCATCATTCATTACTAATGTGTTACATATAAGAAATTATTAATCAGATTAATATTTCTTAAAAAATATTCAATCATTGAATTTCATGGTAAATTTCTAAATTTTATTTGTTAAAAAAATTTAAAAATTTCTAGGTAATTCATTATTATAATCTATTAGTTCTAGATCCACTATTTTCATTTTTTTCTCCTAAATTATTGACTAAATGTTTATTTTTTATTGATAATAGGTTGAGATTTTAAATTTTGATTCATGTTAGACATTTCTATTTCAATGGTTCCTTGAAAAGAGAATTCTATTTTGATATATAACCCCAATGAAACTCAATAAATGCATTCACCATCAACACATAATTGAAAAGAGAAATAAATGAAATTAATATAATGCATGATCTATGTAAAAAATCATAATGTAAAGTATACTACTGAGGTTTTTTAAATGAAAAACAGGGAGAAATTTAACATTTTATAGATATTAAATAATTAGAAATTACATAATGTCTATTCAAGTAACATTTCATGTGGTGTTGACATAAAACATCATAGCTTTCACGAATGAATAATTTTTTATTCAAATTTGTTTTGCGTAATTATAGCCTTTGGAATTGGGTACATTATTACCAAAAAATTAAATACGTTTATAGTAAATTTTTTCACATTCTCTAGAAAAAATTTCAATAAATGACAATAATAAATTGTGAATGAAATGTTTTGGAATGAAATGTATAGACACTTTATCATATATATTATGAAACACCCCATGAATAGATATATATTTATATTTATGAAAATAATGTGTGTTTTGCAAATTTTGATACAAACATCCTCGAACTAAAATGTTCAATGAATTACATAATTATGTTAGAAGATTACACTAACATATAAAATGTATTACAATATTACTTAATGTTAGTTAATTTGAAAAATTACTAAATTAATTAAACCACATGTTAATTAAAATACTACAATATTACTTAATGTTAGAGACATTTTTATTTCTATATATATTAATGTGACATGATTGTTATATATATATATATAGTTGTTTGACTTATAGTCATTGGATATACATCTATCCAATACGTATATTGAAGTTATATAATAGTAAATAAAAAACGAAAAATATATAATTCAAAAATAATAAATAAGTTTGAATGAAATATAAAGATAATATATAATTAAAATGATTTATTTATTAGAACATGTATATTTATTCATTACATATTATTATTAACAATAAAATTGTTATCATTATTTTTATTATTAAATGATGATTTTAGGTGTTTATAAAATTGAAATAAATATATAAATCGAATAAATTGATAAAATTTAATGGATTGAGAATAAAAAATTATAATGGGATGTGAGTAAAATCATTTAATGTTAAAAAGGTATATTCTTTCAATGAATTGAGATTTCATAAGTGTTCTGTATTGTTTTTATCTTATAAAATTAAATTGAAAACTTTTAAAATATGATTATAAAAAAAATTAATTTATGTACTATTTAATAATACATTATCACCTAATTAATTATCAATTTATAATATATAATATTAAGAACACTTAATGATTAAAAATTTATTTATTTAATAAAACAATTATTTCTTTATATTTATGTATTTATTTAAAGGTTAAATTTTATATTTTTATAAATTCAATTAGTTTAAATATACATATATTTTGAATCAATTCATTAGAATTAGGTAAGCATTACATTTTCATTTTTTTCCATAAAAATAATTTTCCAAGGTAAAATTTATTTACTATAGTAAAGACTAAAATGAGTTAAAATGGTTAAATTAAAGAGTAAAACCAAACATGTGATAAAATATATCTATAAATGAGTATAATAGTGTATAATCAACCTCCCCCACCCCTTTTCCATTATTTATACACATTAAATCCACTTTCATGGTAAAAATATGTTCCTTACACATTAAGGATTGAGTATTTTTGAAAACACCACTCAAGAGAACCTATAAAATGACCCATCAAATCCCCTATTAAACCAAAAAATTTAGATTTTATTTTCTATTGAATACCTACCTAAATTATCTCCATAACAATCCAAACCCACATTTGGGAACCAATGTTCACAAAACTAAGTCCCAAATCCCACATTTTCAAGATCCTCTATTAGTGAATATTTTTGTATTCAATATAAGTATTATCCTTTCCATAGTTATTTTCCTTTACTTTCTTCATCCATTTATTCCAAAATATAATTAACCACCATAATAAAATAATTTTCAAATCATTAATATTTTATCAAAGTTATATTATTACTATAAATAAAATGTTAATACCCAATATATTGTTATAATGTGTTCTTGATTGTGTTAGTTTTACCACCTATATGAGATTTTCCAGAATGATTACATCATGACTAGATAATAAATCTTAAATAATGGTGATATTATTTAATAATTATTAATTTAAGATACATTAATAATTCTTTAATGGTAATAAGCTAAACTATACTGACCGATAAATTCAATTTTATTATTAATTCAATAATAAAAATAAAGAATATTTCTATGTGTTCCTTATGAACCGTCACACAATGTTCCTTGAAATTACCTTGATATTTGAGAAATATATGAAACATAAAAAATAAAAAATTAAAAAAATTATGGAGGTGATGAACCAATGATTAAGGAGAATGGACTGGAACTACCAAAAAAATCATGCATGAACAATAAGAATATTTAATAAATGTATAATAATTTTATGCATAAAAAATATATATATCATTACTATTGAATTATAAATGAATTTTTTTAATATAAATAAATATGAATAATGTTCATATAAATATGAATAATAATCCATAATTTATTTTTCTTAGAGTTAGAGTAAATTTGACCAAGAAGAAGTACGAGGTAATGGGTTTTTTCTGATATAACATTGAGGTTAACATTGTTTAAAACAAAATATCCATTTAGGTAAATTTTACCTGCCTATTTTATTTTTTTTGGTTATATTTTTTGTTTACACAGATTCTTTCCATTTCTCATCCTACAATTTAACAATTAACCTGAAATGGCTCTTATAAGTGAAATTGACATTTTATCAACTTTTCTGTTAGGGATCTTTATCTTAAAGGTACATATTTTCATATACTTTTATGGATGAACTTTTGAAAACATTAATGATTTATTAAGTCCACTTTATATTGAAATATATTTTTTATAAAAAAAATTGATGGAATATTATTTATGATTTCTAGACAGTTTCATTCAACCATTTTCTTTGGTTTTATTCACAAATATCTCATTTCAAGTTTTTAAAATTATTCATGTAATTAATAATAATTTTCTAATTATTATTATAAAACTGTTAGTTTATAATTTATAAAAAATTTACAGATTTTTTTTCATATTCTTCAATTTTATTTATTTAGTTATCATAGAATGTGATTTTATCAATTTTAATATCGTTTAATGTTTATTTACTTTACTAGGGATGTTATTTAATGATACCATGAACCATATTTATTTGGATGGATTAGGATTATGTATAATGAATATAATCCTGAAACTCATTTCTTTATCATGATTTAATTAATAAATTATGGAATTATTCACATTTTAATGTTCATGTGGCACAAATATGCATGGTTTTTCATTATGTGACTGATTGGATAAGAATTAAATAGTCATTAAATTCATTGTAAAACCAAACCACAACAGATTATTTTCTCTTATGGTTATGGGAGGAAGAAGGGATCCCAACCCACTATGGGAAATTGTCCTCTATTTTTATGGGAATGTAGAATGGACCTAATCAAATATGTCACTCTGTATACTAAGTGATTATGATATTGTTAGTGACCCTTAACATAAAAAAATATTATCTATAAAATTTTTGATCAAAATTATTATACCAAAACTCTGTGTTACGAAATGATCATATGTTATTTTTTCATGTATCATGATTATTGACACAAATTTACACACTAATATGAGTCATGACTTATGTTATGTCAAAAGACATATGTCATTTCTCACTATCTATGAATTTTTTTTATTCGGTAAGATTTTTATAAATCATTTTCATAAACGTTGATTATGTTCTCATACACACATTCTCATCTTATGTTTACAAATTATCATTGATTTTTATCTATTTTCAATAACCATACAGATCCTCTAAGAACACTAATTTATTATGTTTAAAACCTATAATAAATAAATATGGTTATTATGTATAATATTTCTATAAGTTTATCATATGTAAGGACAATTTATAGGATTTTTTTTAAGATTTTTTGTAAAATAATGTTACTGCTTGTTAATATTTAATGAAAAAATCTTAGAGGTTTTAGGGTGTGATATTTTGTGATATAACATAACTTTTATATAAAATCATGTAGTATATATGTATATTAAGGCTATTTAATCTTAGATTTAATCATACAACCTTAATTTGATTAGAACATGATTCATTTAACTATGAATTTAGTTATGGAAACTAAATTAATAAGCCTTTTAAATTTTCAATGGATTTATAAAATTATGAATTACATTACTTATATGGTAATATTCTTATGTAAACCATTATTTTCATATCAATAAATACATATTATGATTCATTCCTTATTTATAGATACCTTATCATTTGAAGTCATATGTGAAAAATAAATCCCATCTAGAAGGCTCTATTTTTTAAGTTTACCAAAAAAACTAGTTTCTTACCTTTTTTTCTAGGTTCCTTGAAGATATTTGACATGATTTAATCAAGTGGTTCATATATATGATAAATCAATTCAATCATAATTTGGGATTAAATATCCAATAATTCATATTATTTACCAATCGGTTTAGAAGCCCTCAAATATTACACCAACAAAAATAGGGATACTATAGTAATATATATATATGCTAATAAAAAATAAAATAATTGATATAATCATTAAATAAATTATTAAATAATTTATGATACACATGAGAACTCGAGAATAGAATTTCATCGATATCAAAAATGTTATTAATACGGAGCTGGTAAAATGGTTTACACATTTTGTAAGATAGAAAATACAAAACTCTTATATATATATATATATTATATTATAAAATATATATTTAATGAATTAACAATTTATATTAATATTTTTATATCCTTAATATATATATTCAATCTAAATTGTTAGATGATGTGATTTATATATCACAAGGACCTCTTGATAAAACATGGATGTTTGACACATATAATGTGAATGGTTTCACATTTTATACAGTTATTTAGGAATATGGTTTAAAAAATAGAATTTTTGTATATTTACATTATATGAACTAGGATACTATATAGAGTTGACCAATATTATTGAATTATACAACTAAGACCATTTTTTAGTTATTTTATGTTAATGTAGGTGGGTCAATATTTCCAAGGTTATTAAAAGGTATAGATTTCAATTTACAATTATCATCCTCTCTCTTGGGATGGATATTGGTTAATATAAGGGACAAAATATGTATATCAGGGAATAATAATAAAAATAGTAATATTATGATAATGATATAGTAGATTAATGGGTAGTGTATTTTTTCACACGAAAAAATAGACTTATATGATATGGGAGATAAAGTAGAAGAATTAATGATTTATATTGAATCCCATCATTAATTAAAAATTTAATATTATGTTTATGAAAATATTGAAAATATTAGTCTTTTAATAGATGATAAATTAGATAATTTGGAATATTTTATAAGGGAACTAGTTAAAAAAAATTTATTTATGGATAAAATGACAATATATTTTTTCGTTCCTTAACATATCAATTAAATGTTTCATTATAATATTAATTTTTAGTCTTATGCATCTACTATAATTTTTAAATTTATTTTTATATATTAAGTGTTAAATTTTGATAATATAAATGAATGGACTTTTGAAATTTTAATTTATGACAATATAATTTCTTTTTTTAATTATATGAGTTGAAGAGAGATTTTTTGAATGAAAAAAGCTGATCATTGATAAATGGTCCACCAACCATCTAGACAACATCCACATTTCAATCTAATGAATTGGATAATATATGTACCACCTATTTATTTATTTTATGTTTTGATACTAAAGTGGTAGATATTTATTCTTTGTTTGGATTCTATAGTACATGTGTTAAAGGAATTTAATTAATTTTAATTTTTTAATTTTATATTCATTTTATCCCTACACATTTACTAATTATTATTTTCAAATAGTTTACAAATTAAATAATCTTATCATAAAATTTGATAAATATTACATAAAATGACCCAAATTGTTCCATTAATTGATTTCATAAATTTTTATAATAAAGATAATGGAAAAATATTTATAATCCCTTGATTTTTGGTTTTAAATGTGAAGGAAAAGTGAAGATGAGTAGTGTAGAATGGGTAGAATTGGAAATTGTTTTGAAACTAATACTATGATACACAATATATTTTTAGAGATATGTATACTTTTCAATGTGATGTGTGAGATTTTATAGATAATATGTATGGAACCCATATTGTAACATTATAAATATGCCTTTTATGTAATTAATTTTCTTTTTTTTTTCTCAGATATGAGTTGAGCTTCCCTGTGATATATAAGATGTACTTAGTAAATCCATGAAATACATAAAATATATTCGGTGATTCATTATATTTTTATGCTAAAACATAATATATTTTGTGATACATATAGTATTTATGAAGTTTCATTATCAATATATAATATTTTATGGAATAGACATAATATTTCATGGAACTCACATGTTGTTTTTCCCTTTATAAAAACAAGTTGTGATCGATAATGCAGTATAATGTATTTATTTATACTAGGAGAAATTTATCTCACCTACAAATAGAGGATTATTATGATATGTAAGATCATATCTTATACTAAATTATAAAAATATCTTATCACCTAAGAATTTATACTCAATAATAACAGATTTCATGGGAATCATTTTAATGGGATACGGAGCTCAAGTATTTAGTGGGGACTAGGATAAGTTCTTTTACAAGTATTTCTATCAAAATGGGGTGTTAATGATTCTCAAGAAGTGGAACATTAAAGTAAGGATTTAAAGGGAACAAAAAATTTCATATAATGTATTCAAATAAATATAAAGGAGATATTGAAATATATGTTACATGTGGAATAATCATAGAGTTTATTAAAGAAAATAATAATATATTTAAGAAGAATGTGGATATGATGATGGGGATTTCAGTTTCTAGATTATTCTTGTTCTTATTTTATAATTTTCATACTTCGTCCAAGATTGGTATCTTTTTTTAGATGGATAAAACAATTTTATTAATTTGGATGGTGAGGAGGAAATTATTTTTCTTATGTTTGAGCCTAGATATCAGTAAAAAATTATTCATCTCTTTGTTTATCCATTTTTCTATATTAGGTATATTTAATTAAATGTTATTTTATTAATTTTATATTTCTATTCATTTATTTATACATGGGTGGATAAATTATTTCCCAACTCCACATGAAATTTTATTTATATAAAAGAATGTTTATAGTTTGGTGGTAGAGTATTTAGAGATTGGTGACCAGTTTATCAAAGGTGACATATATAAATGAATTTCATCACAATAACTTCACTTTACATGGTTTTTCTTGATTTATTTGAATATAGGTTATTGTTGAAATACTAAGGAAATTTTCTAACATCTTCCCAAACACATTGGATTTTGGTTCAGTCGGCTGTGATCATTATGGATTTTAATCTCACATTTACTATGAACCCATGATGGGAAAGAATCAAATATGGATTTTCATATTTCTCCAATAAACCTAAGTGTTTTTAATAATTTTATAACTAATATATCAGATCAATTATTAATGTGATCCACAAAATAATAACATAATCCATTAGTAGAAAATCAATTTTTTTTAAAAATATTTCATCCCCCTCAATGAAAAAAAAATAATCTTTAACTAAATAAGAAAAAAATGATTTTTGGCACCTCTTTGGAGAAAACTGTTGGACTTTAATATGAAATATAATTATATTTGGTTTCATTTTTAATGTACATGGAAAGTGTTACTACATGACATGTTATTTTCACATAGTGTCTATTGATTCACATGAGTTTTCGTTAGTATAATAAAAAAATTACTTTAAAATGGATTTTTTTTACTACTATGGTTAATGAACATGTATCCCATTGAGTGATTTATTATTATTATTTAAAATTAGAATATGATAAAAGAATTGGGGATTATAAATTTATGATATATAACTGTTTTTTATAGTCGTGAATGATGTTTTAACATGTTTTTATACTTTAATGCTGTATTTTTTTTGAAAAATGTATCATTATTACTCTTAGATGCATATTATATCATATTTTTTTTATCTATCTCATCGTTAGTATTTGAAATTTATATAAAAAACTATTGTTTTATTAAACAAAAAAAATAAGAATATCAATTTAAATATTTAATATAATATCAGTATTTTGTATATAATGTCATAAGCATTTTCCATGATTAATGTGTGTTTATATATATATCATTTTTATGGATATGCTTATGAGGTCCCCACACCATTTTTTAAATTTTATTCAATATATTTTTTCATTTAAATTTTTGATGGGGAACATTCATTTTAATATTTTTTCACTATATTAACTAGACATAGTTTAATCCCGCACTATTTTTGGAGATGGTTTATAAAATATCCCAATAATAAAAATTACTTATTAGTGGATTAAACCACCAATAAAAACTATTTTAGCTATTTTTTAAAACAATATAGTTTCAGAACAAAAATAAAAATGGTTAACCAATGATAAATATGAAAACATATCAATTAAATATTCATTTCAAAAAATTGTAATCAAACTACACTATATTTATGATTTGAGTCAATAAATATTCCCTGAAAACATATCCCATGTGTGTTTAAGAAAACCAATAAAAAGTGATTTTGTAGTGGCTTAAGATACCATAAAAAAATTCCCATAGTTACTAAATTTTCTATAGTGTATGGATAAAATAGTTTATATAAACCAAAAAATATTTTACCATTGTTATCATTTTGAAATCATTTATTATAAAAACTAAATGAAGGAGGTCATTGTAAATTATATATTTATAAATGTAAGTATAGGATATTCCATATGATAACTAGTGTTATATAATAAAGGAAAACTCTACAAATGATTGATTTTAATTATTGGAAGGTATGGCCAAATGCACTTAAATTTGGTTTCATTATCAATAGATATCATTTTAATTAATATTATTTGGTCTATTGAAATTATTTCTATATTATTTCCACTATCCATTACATATAAAACTTATTTTAAAATTTTACACCATAAAATAATCATTTTATAAATAGATATATCTTTAGAAAATATAAACTTTTAGTCTATTGAAATACTACAATAATAAACTATGTGACATAGTTATCACTCCACTGTAACTGACAATATTTAATAGGTAGTGACTTCCCTTAAAAAATTAGTATATCTTAGCACAAACCGAATATCTTACGGAGCTAGAGGGTATTTAAAGAGTATATTTGGATATTATTTCTTTGATATTATAAAATTAAGTGAGAATTTATTTTCTTGTACAATTAAATTAAAATTTATAATAATAAAATCACCAACAAATTTTTCAAACTATGAATATATCTTGGTATCTAATTTAAGTCATTGATTTGGCTCTATTAGATATTTTATATAATAATATTATTCTAGAAGCTAACTAATCTATGGTAAAAATATTTTTTTAATTTTTATTAAAGGAATAATTAATAGATGGATACTTTAGAGGCCACCATATTATGATAGAAATGATTTTTCATATTGGAAATTTCAAATATAAACCAACTTGAAAAATATAAGCATATATCACAAAATATTTATAGAAAATCATATAGACCTAATTAAGTTTATTTGGACACACAAATTAGTAATGATTCTTATAAGATTATTTTTAATTACAATTCTATAAATTTACTATATTTTTGTAGAAATTGTTTTTAGTTAGGATTTAGCATGTAAATCAACTTATGACTTCTTAAGGATACTATATGTTATACACAATGAGTGAAAAAAACTCAATGAATAAGGAATGTAATTTCATTAATTGAATATGACTATTTCAATATGTATTTAAATGAGACATTAGAACAAATTTTTTATATATTTACTAAAACTGTGAATCAGTTTAGTGGTTGAGGAGAAATATTAGAGAACAAAATTCTAGTCAAAATGATTTTAAGAGTTTTAATAAATAATTAGCATATAAATAAGGTTGATATTTATTTATATTATAATTTTAATGAATTTTAGGTGGATGTAATCATATTTAACCACTGTAGTATGAGGTTGAACTGGGGAATTTTATTGAAGAAGAAAAAAATTATAAAAAAGGAGTATTTTTTTAAACAACATTGATCTATTTACTGACACTGCTAATGTAATAGTGCAGACAAGTGATTAATATCATTCCTAAATATAACAATATATGAAGGGAATTTTAATAAAATAGAATGATTTTAAAAATTTATATGAAGGTAAAATAGAAATAATTGAAATAGAGATGGATGATGAAAAGAGAAAAAAATAACTCCACATAAATAAATTTCAATTTTATATATGTTACATATTATGAGTATTTAAATAAAGGGAATACATAGCTCTATTATCAAAAAATAATAAATTAATTAATGGATAAAAATTATAAGAGAATTAAAAAATATAATTATAGTCTACTGGAGTGAAATAATTGTTAAACCTATAAGTGGTGAATTTGAACAAGAGAAATAATTAAAATAAAATTGATTTAAAATATAAATCAGGTTTATTTTTCTTAATAAAATATTGTTTTTTTACAACTATATATTTATGGTATAAATGATTTATATGTCAAAATTGAAGATTAATTTGATCATACTACTAGTTTATAATATATTCTAAAATTAAACCATAGGAAATTAGTTAATGAAAATAAGAACATGATTTTGGAACATAAAAATATTAAAAATAGCATCTATACAAGTAAATATATCGAATCTATTAAAGTTGAAAACCTAAAATTCATGGTTTAAATGCTTAAAAATGAATTATATTAGTTTACTCAAAGAAGAGATAATATATAAATGTAAAAATATTTTCAAACTACAAACATGTAAATAAATGGAATTTGTTAAAATGGTTAATTCCCTAAGACTTATCATAATTTACGTGTTAAGAGCACTATTTATAGTGTGACTTTTGTTACTTGTTTAAATAATTTCATGGGAGGAAAATTTTTGAATGAATTTTCATTATTTAATCATTAATATTTAGGATATAACAAAGTATATATTTATAAGTCATTTTCTTGAAATACGACATATAATACTATTATAAAATCAATCTAGGAACCTAATGGTTCACTTACTAATTTAGTTGAATCCAATTTTTCATGGGTACCAAAACAATCATTTATTTTATTATTTTGGTGTGATTCCCTGAGATATTTATGAGATACTGTTTTTAATTTCTATGATGTCTTGTGTTGTGAGCTACACCAAGATAAGCTTATGGAATACGCAACACCAGCTTAGCTTACAGTATACCTGAATCTATGATTTCCTTGTGTTACAAAAAATTTCAAGTTATTTTTTGAAGAATTCATTTTAGGTATGACAGTGTATAAGTGAACAACAAAATATTTTAACCTAGCCATTATAATGGAAGGTATGAATAATATTATATTTCTTCTAAAAACTATTTAAATGAAAATAAGCGCTTCTATAAAATAATCAAATCACTCTTGAGAAATTTCATTAATGAAAAATAAGTGTACTATATTCAATACAATGTTTAATGTTCATCTTATATGTTTCCTAGAAATGATATAGGAATAGATTCATTTTTTTCGATAAAAGAAGTATGTTTCAAAAAAATGTAGTTTTTCCACCTTTCGATGGCCCACAAATATTAAATCTAATTTTGATAGTTTTTTATACTCAATTTGACTCAATAAAATTTTTACTTAATTCGTAATATAAAAAATTACTTACAATGTTTTTTTTGTATTTTTATGAAAAGTTCCATTTCTTGATGAAACGTGAAAATACTGATTTTTTATTGAAAACATTGTTTTCGTTAAAAATAACTTCATAATTATTTTCTGTATTAGTTTTAAATTTTATTTTTTAATTTATAACCAATTATTGTTTTTTGAAAATGATTTTATACATGAATTTATCATAAAAATATTTTCAATTTAAAAAGGGGCATTTTGCAAAAAAACGCGTTTTCATGATATTTTACCGGGTTTATTTTTAATTTAATTCTGAAGCTTATATATTTTGAATTTTGTAAAATGAATGACAAATTTGGATTTAGGAGGTCCAGATTTGGTAAGAAGGACCCTTTTGTTATAAACTAATTTGAATAGTAACTACATTAAATTTGTCACCATGGTAAAGGGTAAATTTAGTAATTTTGGTTAAAAATAAAATTATAATGACTGTAAATGACAAAAAAAATTAACTTTTTTTTATTTGATTAATTTAATTAAATCCTTAAAACATAAGTATCTAAATTAAATCATTTAATGGACACTAGACCATGAAAATGAGTTAAATAATATTTAAATCAATGAAAGACACATATTGCCAACTTTTTTGTCTTTAAAATCTATTATGTGTCCACATATTAAAAAATGGTTGGTATCAATGAATATAAATGGTAATATTTTACTTAATTGAAATTATTTCCTAATATAAATTTATTTTTGACATTTTGAGGCCATTTATGAGGTATTATGGTATTTTTAATAGTTTATTTAATGAAAATCTAAATATGTCACATTCATGTTTTAAATTATATATGATTTTTAATATAAGGCTATACTAAAGATAAATTTGACTATAAATAATAATTTGAAATATAAAATGTTTTTATTTATATTTTTAATTTATTTTTAAATTTTAAGAATAAATAATTACCTTAATAGTTTATATTTTGATGATGGATAAATTATTTAATTGATGAAAAATTAATAATCTAATTTTTATTAAAATTTATAAATTATTTAAATATAAAAACACATTACCAAATATTTTTTAGAGTATATATCGACCCTAATCATCCAAGGGTTGAGTTATGGACCATTTGGATCCTCATAGAAGAGATTATGACACAATTATTATTTTATATAATGTAATGTTAAACATGTCACATTAATATTTTAATAAGTATAATATTTCAATAATTTAGTTTATAGAAGATATATTAAACTACAAGTTTTCTACTGAAATATAATATTTTTATATTCATCATAGTATTTCTTTTAATTTTCACCACAATAATAAGTATACTAAAAAATTACACACAATAGATATAGATTGATCTTATTGAAGAAGACGACATCTAGAGGGAGCTCAAAAGACCATATCTAGTTCCTTTAAGATGGGATCTAGAGGTGCTCATTAAATAAGAGGTAATCTCATCTATCGATTCTATAAAATTATTTCTTCTTATACATCCTCCATGAGTTTTCCCATTATAAATTAAGTATTATAGTATCAATTATATACTAATATGTTATTAAGATTATTTAACAAATATATTATACATTCTATCAATCCTACAGAAAACAAAATCACACCGCATGCGTACGTACAACTTACCATATCCACATCGTGGTGTAATATGTTTTTTCACCACCAATTGACTTGGATTGGTATAATGATAGACATAATAACAATATATGACTATTATAACCAGTTATTTATTATAGAACAATGTATATACCATCCACATCAATACCATTTCATAGTTAAAGAAATGATATCATCACTGGTGCGTACGTACAACCTACCATCTCCATGATGCGATGTGATTAATTCAATAAGATATCCATCAAATCATGATTATATAAATTTAAAGAATAAATAAATATGATATATACTATGTTAATATTATTTTTTAATGATATAACTAGGACTTAATAAAGGGAACCGAAACTTATTATAAAAAACATGCAAGAGAAAATGAAACAGTTAATATCTAAAACATGAGTAACAATGAAATATTATTACCAAACCAATGATAATATGATCATATATTGTATCATAAAAAATTAATATGATTCTATAATATGTAAATAACATAATTTAAATCATTATACTGGAGGTTTAGATACATACAAAGGATTGAAAACCCGAGTTAAGGGATTATTTTGTCTCACTTTTATTTATGTGGGACATATGCCTTGTACACCGCTTATTTATTTTGTGTGGTGTTTATGTTTCCCATGAATATTTCAATAATTATTATAATAAAGGTTATGATATTTGAATATTAATATAATTTAATTTATTTTATTAGTCATATTATTTTACTAATTGTAAATTGGTAAGGGATAATTTTTCAATCTCATTATTATCAGGAATTTTTTATTCATAAGTGTTTATTGGGGTATATTTATCATCCACATCAATGTATCCAAAATAAGAATTCCAAAATATTATTTCTATTATTTTAAATTTTTTTAAATTCTATTTTACCCATTGGATAATTTTTATTAAATGGTATGAGTGAAATCGTTTGTTGTTTTCAATACGAGGTACTTTTTGACTTTTTCAAAAAAAAGTATGATAAAAATGTTTTTTAACTTATACGGAATGTATGGATTTTTACACTTTAATAATTCCATATTTCCATGAATATTACTTTACATGATTTCAAGGTTATTTTCAAATGAATTATTTTCTCTTAAAAGTCTATAAAATTTGGAGAATTTTTTTTTGAATAAGAAACGATATTTTCCTCATACATTAATTTCAAGTGTTTTATCAAAATTATTTTATCCCTAATACTGAGGATATTTTTCTAGTATACTATTAATATTAGTCTTATGATTGATTATGTGTGTGATGGAATTATATTTATGAAATTAATTTGTTTTACATGGATCATTTTAGGATGAAATAATGTTTAAGAAACCCATTTTATTGCTTGGGTTTTGTTTTGATGAATGATTTATGTTTTTTGTGGCACACATATGAATGGTTTTCATTATGTGATGGGTGGGACCTATATATCCTTCCAATGAATTGGGTAAATATTTATATTTCATGAGATAGAAATGACCAGAACCACAAGTAAATCTAGTTTAGTAATAGAGGGTTGGAATGGTCAGTAAATCATGTGTAGCAATAAAGGGATAAAATGAGGAGTGAAATCACGTCAATAATAGATTTTTCCACTATTATGGTCCTAATAATGAGTCTTTCCTAATAATTATTTGATTTTCTATACATAAATATTTTCTAAAATTGCATGTTTTTTCCAATACTAATTTATCATGGTTTATATTCCTTTATGATTTATTCCTTACGAACTACAAAGATTTATTTCATGACTCAAGATTTTGACATTCAAAAATTATGTTCGTGTTTTAAAATTATTATATTTATATTTTGTTTGATGTTATCCATGTTTACCCTTACTAAGAATTTGAACTCACCCCTTTTAGGTTTTCTTTTCCCGAGGATATATAGAATGGTTTTAGGTTGGAAAACTAAATGAGATTATATTTATGGAGGATGTTGAAGATATTTCACCAAGTTAGAAAATTTTGTTCCATGTTTCCAAAGACACTAATATAATACAATCATGGGGAATCTATTTTTGTAACGTACTAAGTTTTCTGCAAAATAAATGCAATTTCCTTGTATGTCAAGGTTTGGTCATTATATTTGGGATAGATGCTATAAAAGAATAAATAATAAAATTTAGTACATGGAAAATGGGTGATCTAAACAAACATTATACTATCCATCAGAGTTAAAAAAATATATTATATTTGATAGAGGTGATGTTATATTTGGAGACAATTCCAAAGGAAAGATTAATGGATTTAGTGATTTCTAATTCACTGATTCTACTATTATCATTATAGTGGTTTTTGACATATAATTTTTCAATTTTAGTTATTTACCATATTTATATTTGTTTCCCCCATTTTTGGGTGTGTTTTTGGGCTACTAATGACAGAGATCCTTTTCTGGGGAAAATTACCTAATGTTCAGGGTTGTATATGTGATGGAATTGATAAATTCTGTGAATAAATGTGAAAAGGTATTAAGAGTATGTCTTTTAGGGTCCTACTTTAACTAGGGTATTTTTGTAATTGTTTCCATAGAATCTATCTATTGGATGATGTCTTGTCATTAAATCGTTACATGAAATGAATATGTTGTTCGGCACATGTCATGAACTAGTTAAAAGAATGAAATGTTTAAACATGATGACACTTTTTCAAATCATGTAAAGTAAAATTAGGGGTATTTTTAATCTGATGCAATTCATTTTTTTATATCATAAAAATTGAGGAATTGAAATCATAAAAGGGTTTCATGTCATGTATGTTTTAATATTTTTAGTTTTAACCATGTTACATTCCTAATATTAATCTCATATATCGATTATTTCAAATTATTTCTTCTTATACATCATCTTTATAATTTTTTTCCATTAATAATTAATTATTTTATTATCAATTATATACTAATACGTTATTAAGATTATTTAACAACCATATTCTATATTCTATCCATCTTATAGAAAACAAAATCACAACGCAGCGTACGTATAGATTACCATCTACATGCCTTGGTGTAATCTGTTTTTTCACCACCAATTGACTTGTTTTGGTATAATGATGGAAATAATATCCATATATGATTATTATAACCATTTATTTATTATAGAAATATATATATACCATCCACTTCAATACCTTTTCACAATTAAAGTAATGATATGATCACTCGTGCATATGTACAACCTACCATCTCCACGATGCGATGTGATTAATTTAATATGATATCCATTAAATCATGATTATATAAATTTAAAGAATAAATAAATATTATATATATTATGTTAATATACCTTTTTAATTATATAACTAGGACTTTATAATGGGAACCATAACATATTATAAAAGACATGCAAGAGAAAATAAAACAGTTAATACCCCAACAAAGAGTAATAATGAAATATTATTACCAAACAGATGATAATATGATAATATATTGTATCATAAAAAATTAATGTGATTCTATAATATATCAATGACACAATTTGAATTACTGTACACGAGGTTCAGATACATAAAAAGGATATAAAACCTAAGTTAAGGGATTATTTTGTCTCACTTTTATTTATGTGGGACTTATGCCTTATACACCACTTAATTATTTTTTGTGGTGTTTATGTTGCCCAGGAATATTTGAATAATTATTATTATGAAATTTATGATATTTAATTATGAATATAATTTTATTTATTTTTTGAGTCATATGATTTTACTGATTGTAAATTGGTAAGGGATCCTTTTTCAATCTCGTTATTATTTGAGATTATTTATTCGTAAGTGTTTAATGGGGTATATTTATCATCCACGTCAATGTATCCTAAATAAGAATTCCAAAATATTCATTCTATCATTATAAATTTTTTTAATTTCAATTTTACCCATTGGATAATTCTTATTAAATGGTATGAGTTAAATATTTTGTTGTTTTCAGTATGAAGATCTTTTTGACTTTCCCAAAAAAAGTACGATAATAATGTTTTTAATATATACAGAATGGATGGATTTTTACGCTTTAATAATGCCATATTTCTATGAAAATTCATTTACATGATTTCATGGTTATTTTCAAATGAATTATTTTCTTTTAAAAATCAATGAAATTTTAAGAAAATAATAGTTTTTTCGAATAAGAAAGGATATTTTCCTCAAACATTAATTTCAAGTGTTTTATCAAAATTATTTTATACATAATGCTAAGGATATTTTTCATGTATACTATTCATATTAGTCTTATGATTTATTATGATTATTATGGAATTCTATTTATGAAATTAATTTGTTTTACACAGATCATTTTATGATGGAATGATGTTTAAGAAATCCATTTTATTGCTTGGTTATGTTTTGATGAATGAATTATGTTTTTCCTGGCACACATATGAATGGTTTTTATTATGCGATGAGTGAGACCTATATATCCCTCCAATTAATTAGGTAAATATTTATATATCATGAGATTTAAATGACCAAAATATCAAGTAAATCCAGTTTAGTAACAGAGGGTTGGAATGGTTAGTAAATACAGTTTTGAAATGAAGGGCTGGAATGAAGAGTGAACTCAGGTCAGTAATAGATTTTTCCACTATTATGGTCTTAATAATGAGACTTGGCTAATATTTATATGATTTTATATACATATTTATTTTCTAAAATTACATGTTTTTTCCAATACTAATTTATCATGGTTCATGTTCCTTTATGATTTATTCCTTATAAACTACAAAAATTTATTTCATGACTCAAAATTTTGATATTCTAAAATTATGTACATGTTTTTACATTTTTATATTTTTGTTTTGTTTGATTTTATCTATGTATACCCTTACTGAGAACTTGAATTCTCCCCTTTTATGTTTTATTTTACCCAGGATATAAAGAAAGGTTTTAGGTTGGAAAAATAAATGGGATTATATTTATGGGAGATGTTGAAGATCTTTCCCTAACATAGAAAATTTCATTCCATGCTTCCAAAGACACTAGAATAATACATTCTTTGGGAATCAATTTTTGTAACGTACTATGTTTTCCCCAAAATAAACATAATGTCCTTGTACGTCATGGTTGGGTAGTTAGATTTGGGATCGATGCTATACAAGAATAAATAATAAAATATAGTACATAGACAATGGGTGTTCTAAACATACATTATGATATCCATCAATGTTAAAAAAATATAGTATATTTGATAGAGGTGATGTTATTTTTTGAGACAATTACAAAGGAAAGATTAATAGATTTAGTGATTTCCGATTCACTGATTCTATTATTATCTGTGTTGTTGTTTTTAACATATCATTATTCTATTTCAGGTATTTATCATTTTTATATTTGTTTCCCACATTTTTCAGTTTGTTTTAGGGATAATAAGGATAGAGATACTCTACTGTGGAAAATTACCTAATGTTCAGGGATGTACATTTGATAGAATTGAGGGAATCATGGTATAAATTTGAAAAGGGATTAAGAGTATATGATTTGGGGTCCTAGTTGAACTAGGGTATTTTTATAATTGTCTCCACATATTATATCTATTGGATGATTTATTATCGTGAAATCACTACATGACATGTATATGTCGTCAGGACGATATCATGAACTGGTTTAAAGAATGAAATGTTTACACATCATGACACTTATTCAAATCATGTAAAGATTAATTAGAGATATTTTTAATCTGAGGAATTTCATTTTTTTCATATCATAAAAATTGAGTAATTGGAATCATAAAAGAGTTTCATTTCATGTATGTTTCAATATTTTCAGTTTTAACCCTGTTACATTTATAATATTATTTTCATTTGGAGGCAACATTAACTCATAAAACCTAGGATAAATACCATGTTATTTTAGGGAAGATAATTTCTTCTAGATCATTTTATTTAGTCATTTATAATTTTTTTGGTTATGTTGAATCTCTCTGGGTAAGTGTTATTTTTGATACTTCATTTCCGTTTTTCATAGAAGCACCGTTACAATAAGATTTCAGATCCATTTATGATAATAGATGGTTTCTCTATATTTTGGCAAAAAATATTTTTTGAAAGAATTATGAAAGGGATTTATGAAATGGTTTTCAAATCATGGTATTGATGTAATGATTTGGAAAATGTATCACATAGGAATATTTGGGAACATAGGTGGAATGTGTGGTAAAATTCCTCATCTATTGATTCTATTAAGGGGTTCACTCAAGGGGAGTTTCTCAACTCACTATGCCTATTGATCAAAGAAATTTTTATACACATCGGGTTGTCCACTTGTGGGGGTGTCCCCTACTCCCTAGACTCAATGAATATTTATAGATACTTGATGTGCATTATTTTCTACGATTGGGTATGAGTGTCCTAGAAATCCGGACCCAGTGTGATCCTTGGAATTATTTTAAATATGATTTGGTTTAGAATAATTTGGATTTGATAAGATATGTAATACATTAATTTATTTGGAAACTTTGGTATATGAGACATGTTTTGAAATTATTTTACCTAGATTATTTTAAATGAAAAAAGAGTATTTGGTTGTAATTTTTTATATATAAAAACTATTTTGATAATTATCATCAATTGTTTTATTTAATTTTTAGGATATTTAGTTTTTTCACAAAGAAAATATTTTGAACGCATTTGTGGGATCCTATTGATATTTTTAGCTCACACATAATGAACACCAATAGTGGTGTGTAGAAACATTGTATTATGATATAGGGAAACATATGTTTCTGCAATGGGGTAGAAAGGTTTTTTATCATTTGAGTATGGATATCCAGTGGTGAGATGGTGGGAGTTTTCCAACATAATCTTATGGGGTAGATGTTTCAGTATTTTTTTGGAGTTTTACCTTGATTAGTATTTCGCTACTTTTGAGTTATATTCCTTCTTATAGTAACATTTTTATGGGATATATTTGTTATTATATTTATGAAATTTCTATCTTATTTTTACATGTATTACATGTTATTTAATTCAGTATGGGTGAAATAATTCCCTCTGGATATTTTTGATGCCTACGTGCAACTCACCAGACCATGGAGATTAGGAACAACCAATAGGTATCTATCGGTTTGGGTTAGGTATTGGTTTGAGATGGTATCCAAGTCATGTTCATCGTAGTTTGGTATTAGAGGGGTTGTTCTCATCTTTGATATGTTGGTACATTGGAAATAGGATTTTCAGTACTTTAGAGGTAGGTTACAGTGAGTTCTTAGACATCTCTTTCCATGAATAGATTCAAGTTATCATGGGATTTTGGTATGTGTATCTCTTATTTTTAGTTCTTGACCACAATATTAGTTTTTTATTACTTTTTTCATATTTGAACTAAGATTATATTGCAACCTGATCATTTACTTGGTTTTAGTGTGCAATGGTATTCCTATATGATTCCTTTAATGGGTTCCTCAGGAGGGTGTAGTGGATTTTCATCATGGATATACATCTATATATTAGAATATTATTGAGGCAATCAGGTGGGATTTTTGTACTATTGACCAAAAAATACCGAAAATCCAAAATATATTTTTTGAGTTACAGCCAGGAGTTGCAGAAGAAAGGGATCGATCGTGGGAGTTCTTCTATGAAGAACCACCATCCTATAAGGGTACGATTAAACCTCAATAGTAAAAGGATTGGTATAACAATATTTATCAGATTATTGAATTTTTGGATACACCAAATAACATCAATATGAAGTATGTAGAATTCATACTAATGGGTCTCATTAAGTGATGGTGGGAATCCATGGTATGGGTGAATGGAAATGTGTTCTTGGAAATGAAGAGTTTCAAGACCCACTTATTTTAATAGTTTTATCTAATGTAACTGGTGATAATGATGACATCTCTTAATTTCCTCAACTTATAACTAAGAGACCATTCAGGGTTGATGTAGACCAATCAATTCATAGAGATGGTTCATTTTTCCCCAAAGGTAGTAAAGGGTGTCCAAATAATGGATTAAAATTAATTTTAGGGGTTTCAACCTAATATTAGATCACATATATTTATGAAGAATATTTTTACCTATGTAAATAAAGTAGATATGAAAATTATAGAGGAGATGGATTTGGTTGGAATGTTTTGTTATAATGACCCTTATCTTCTACCCTGTGGCAGCTATAATGGAACACAATGGAGGAATAAGAAGTGGAATGGACATAAAGGAGTGGTGGGGAGGTTTTTAGAAGTAGGCCTCCTCTACTTCTTTAGATAAAACTAGTATTATACCCCCTGACATGCTATTAGTGGGGCATGGTTAGGCACACTATGTGTTCTAGTTTTGAAACTATGAATATGTGTTATAGTTTTGGATGTTGTGTTCATACACATAATTTATATCAGTACATTTCTATGGTAAGTTATGTTCAAGGATCATCGGCTCCATAGGCTACTATGGTGCAATCACATGTTTCGAAGACAACATAGCTCTATCCATAGGGCTCCAGAGTGAATTTATACAATGAAGTGGATGAGTTTTTGGGAGAGATAGATGTGAGTCCAGTTATGGTGAGTGGTGTAATATTTATTGAATCATTGGTAGAAAATAATTTATTTGAAATAGGTTTATACCACATGATTATATATGGAGATGTTGTGAAAATGATTAAACATCCAACATAACTAATGTTCATTATCACGAGGTTAGTGAAATGTCTTGGAATGTTTAAAGAGAATGAAATTTATGGTCAAAATGTTTTCCTGTTGATAGTTTATGTTGATTTAGTATGGGATTTCATTATTCTTGATCTGGATATATATCACATCATCATCAGGATGGATTGGCTTATCGCTCATCATGCTGTGGTTGATTGTTATTATTGGAATAAATCTTTTTTTTATGGATTATGGGATAAATAGGATGTTTTATGTGGAGTGGGATCTGATTACATGTCATGCATGACCTTTTAACACAAATCTCATGAGTTTTTTCTCAACTATTATAGCTGATCCTCATGATGTTTATTTTTTGGGTAATTTTCTAGTATTTTTTAATGGGTATCCCTTATTCTTTTTAACAATAAAGTAGATGGTTCCCTCCAATTTTGGGTAGAATATAAGACTTTTAAGTGGTTAATTATTAATATTGTGTTTTTTCCATTTTGGATTAATTGTTTGACCAGTTAAGTGTTGAAAAGTGGTTTTCGAAGATCTGTTTTTTGGGTTATCATCAGCTTAGATTCTAGGTGTCTAATATACTAAACATATATTTTAGGATAATTTAAAGACATTATGAATATATTATAATTTTATTTAATATAAATAAATTTCCTTTTGTTTTCATGTATTTGATGAGTCATATTTTCCCTGATTAGTTTGACACTTTTGTGGAAGTGTTCATAGATGATATTTTGGTTTATAAGGGATCCCTGAATGAGCACGTGAACCATTTATGTTTGGTTCTGAAGATCTTGAGGAGTTGTAATTTTTATGTAATTCTTTCAAAATGAAATTTCTTGATCTATGAATTAATGTTCTTAGGGAATGTGATTTCTAAGCAGGGATTATTAGTTAATCCTAAGAAGGTGATGTCTTCATTGTCATTGGAAGAGCTATCAAATAACTTTTAGATACAAAGATTCCTTGATCATACTAGATACTAATTGTGGTTCACTAAGGATTCCTCAAATTTCATGTCACCATTGATTTATATTACCATGAAATGGGTGAAATTTATATGGGATACCATGTTTATGTCATCTTTCAAATGAGATGAAATGACTTCTGACATTAGATCCTCTTCTGATCTTACCTAAACCTAGTAAGGGTAATGTAATTTTTTTATGATTTTTGTGATAATTTTGGGAGCATTATTATGAAATAGTATCATGTTGTGACCTAAAACTATCACCATCTTTGAATTCATGATAATAATTTCCCTACTAATTATTTTGATCTTTTTTTGTGTATACATGAGATCAGATGTTGAAGGAAAAATCATTTTTAGGGAGAAGTTCATGATATTTTCTAACCAAAAGAGACTGATCTATATCATTTGTCATAAGTAATTGAATCTCAGTAAGAGTAATTTAGAAAAATACCTTAAAAACTTTGACATTGATATCACATGCATCCTAATAAAGGGGGATGTTTTCAGAGATTATCTCAATAGGAATATACCATCACAAACTATTTTAGAATTGGAGGAGGAGTGTAACCTTAAGGGGATCTTTGATTTTTTGAACCTGGATACTCAGGAGGATTTTTATGGTGTATTTATGACCATTTTTTATTTATCATCATCTCTCCTTGAGTCTATTCAATAAGATCAGTAACCAGATAGAAAGTTTAGATGCATTAGAGAGACCCTATATGATGGGTAGGATATTTCTAGTTGGTCTCTCACTTCATATGGTATTCCTTTTTTGGGGGATCATTTTATCTAACCATCATCTGTAAGGACGTTAGTTTTCTCTGAATTTCATAGTTCTTCATGGGTCATTAATCTAGGAAGCAATCAGATGTATTATGATATGATACAATGATTCAAATGGTCAGGTATTAATTGTGAAATTTTTGATTATGTGTCCCACTATTAAACCTTCAAACAGATAAAGGAATATTCTCTAAAACCTTCTAGATTACTCCAGTCTCTTCTGGTGCCAGTTTGGAAATGAGAAGTGTTTTTCATATACATTTTTGTTGGATTACCATTGTGTAATGAACTAGATTTTTGATGTACGTTTTTAAATTATATGGAATGATTATGAGTCTGTGAAAATTGAAGGTGTGTGATTCGGAGGCCCGTTGTGCCTTGAATGAATTTCTGAAAAAAATTTCAGGTACGTTCATTAAAAGCATGAGCGTAATTTTATAACTTTTCTACCGTTGCTCAGTTTAAAAACATGAGGGAACCATTTAATCCATAGTGAAGATATTCTCTTAATGGAGGATTTACTTTTATCGATGTAGGTCTAGATAAGAAGTTAATTTTTGTGACTTTTTTAAATTAAATAATCTCATTATTTTATTTATTTTCCACCAACGGACATGTGGAGTGTGGGACCCGTGGTGAGTCTGGCCAATGAATGGCTTGACTTGCCAAATCCAAAGTAACGATGTTGTTGGGGGATTAAGAAGGTGCCTAATTTATGATCCCCATTAACTCTCCATGTTGTTACTTACTCTCCCCCTCTTCTATAAACATTGAGCTTGGGGGAGGGGTTTCAGACAAGCTTCTCTAAGCAATGAAGTTATGCTGGAGTGCCATAACGCCAAGCCCTTAAAGGATGAAGCCAACCCCAGTAGAAGGTGGTGTGTGGCACTGAATCCCCAAACTGGAGTTTTACATTCGAGTGGTGGTGAGGATAGCTTGTTTTGGGGATAGCAAACAAAGAGAATCCATCAACCGTGAGTGCTCTTTAAGTTTCAAGGTAGGGGTTATTTTCGTTTATTCTTTTAAATAATTTCCCTCTTCCCTATTCTTGAATAATACGCAGAATGCGGGTCAACCGACTAGCGGGTTGACCCACGATTCATTCGTCTTAGCGGTAGGTTGTTGAGGGGTATTTTGTGAGGCATATCTTGTTGATTAATTCAATTGTTATTAAACCATTAACCCCCCCCCCCCCCCATGTTTATGAGCTAACACGGAGGGTGGGGGCCTAATGAACCCACCATGAACCCTCTGTCATATTTTCTACATCCTTGTGTCTCCTTAGAAGACAGAGAGCACGTCAACGCATGCTGCAAGAGGAAGGTCACGACTCATCATCTACATTGAATGAAAGAGGTGGTCAGCACGACGGTCGGCCACATGAAGGGAGGCAGCATGAACTTCGCACCGCTGGTGAACGGATGCCGGGACCAAAGCCACGTCGGAGGCTGAACCCCCCTCCGGCGGGTTCCACGACAATCGAGGGGCACCCACATAGCACCAGCGCCTCAAAAACTGAATTTCCTTCAGGCTGTTAGGGAATTCGGGAAACCAGAGGGTTACACCAGCACCCCCCTGCGTCATACTGAACTGGGCCACCGCCCTCAGACCAAGTCGCCACCCTCAGAGCAGGTCGTCGCCCTCACATTGGGCCTCCGCCCCCAAGCCTAGGCTCCGCCCTCAGACCAGGCTGCCGTCCTCGGACTGGGATGACACCCTCTGACCGGGCCACCTCCCTCAAACCTGGCCGATGCCCTCAGACAGGGCCTCCACCACAGCGAGCTGCTGCCAAAGCAGGCCGCCTCCCCCAAGCCCGGCCGGCGCCCAGCGGGCTGCTGCCCCACACTGGCCAGGCCGCCCCACATGGTTCGGGCTGATCCTTGTGGGCCGCCCCTCTTGCAGGCCATACCGAACATCGGCCCAGCGGGCCATGTCCCCCTTGGGCCATCCCATATTGGGTCGGGCCAGGTCGGGAAAACTGGGTCGGACCGGACCTGGGCCCAACCGGGCCTAGAAACACTCAAAGGGGTTTATCTTGAGGACCAGCCACACGTTTGACGATCCGTCTATGGAGTTGGGACCCTGGGAGCAAGATGAAAATTTTTCCTTACTACATTAGAGTTTCGGAGAATCTTGGAGTATGGACGTGGTGGATCGCACCCAAATCCAGTCGGGCCCTCAGCACTTAAATTCCAATAATGCATAGACAGGGAGTCCGATGGATACACTGTTTGTTGCGTTGAAACCCTTATGACATGGCGGGTCATCGGGTTACTTCCTTGTGAGACTTCGTGCTGGTTGAGATGTGACTGATGTCTTGGGGAGCGGTTCTCCCAAGCGCACTACGTATGGAACCCAACGACAGGCTGAAACCTAACAACTACTGACTTTTCGACTCGGAGTGACTCGACAACCGCGGTATGAGATGGGGAGGATTACCTTAGAAAACCACGATATGGGTGGGTGGTTCTATGTGACCTGTCGGGCCCTGGTGGGTAGTTTTCATGGTACATGATGGGGAGTATTACCTTAGTAGACCATGATGGGGGTGGGTGGCTCTATGTGACCCGATAGACCCATAGTACGCGATAGGGATGAGTACCTCAATAGTTAAAAAAATAAAAGGTACGTTAAAGGAACTATAATTATTCTACCATATCACGCAATAGGGATGAGTAACTCAATAGTTCTCCATCAATTGAGGTGTTCGATGTTGTGACTGGGGATGTTACTTATTACTACCCCTAAAATAAATCTTGGTGTGAGCTGTTTTTACCTTGTGCTTGTGATTGAGGTTATGTTATGTGTTACATTAATAGTGTGGTAGTCTATTTTCATGTTGTTACCCTGTGATTATTATTTTTTGAACTCTAGGAGACCTTCGGTGTATCAAGGTCCCTACTGAGTATCGTTATACTCACCCATGCACGCGCTTCACCTGAACCTTGTTGTGACTTGTGCAGACGACGTACAACATTGATCGAGGCAGAGGGAGACAAGACTGGATGGTGCTCGGGGTGGACCGTTCTGGGTGATGTGACGTAGAGGATATGAGCGAACATGGATTTAATTGGATGATATCTATACATACCCTTTAGGTAGGAACCTCGGAGGATGACTCATTATATGTTTTTATTTATATTTTAGTTTTACAATACTTTCAGTCGTACTTGTAATTTTACAATTGGTCTTGCATTATAGCCCATTTTACTTTCAGCACACTTTTTCTACCATAGTTTACTCCCCAGTTTCTTCGTGTTGTTTTCTCGGACCATGTGTTTATACAGGTTTAAAGGAAATGCCCTCATATTTTAGGTAATATTCCTTTCATTGCTTGTCTCGAACCCTTGGCCTATGGAATATGGGATTGGGGTAGTCACGGAACGGGCCCCGGGCAATGGGTAGGGTCAAAGTGATATTAGAGGTGTTAGGTTCTACTAAAGAACCATGACTCTGATCTTTTCTGTGTCGAAATAGTGCTAAGTGTTATGAGTT
Source organism: Viscum album (assembly GCA_963277665.1). Taxonomy (NCBI): domain Eukaryota; kingdom Viridiplantae; phylum Streptophyta; class Magnoliopsida; order Santalales; family Viscaceae; genus Viscum; species Viscum album. The sequence goes on from OY728148.1 coordinate 169,738,573, forward strand.
TTATTTTCAGTGTGGGGAATCTAGTGTAGGTGTGGTGGTCAATGTATCCATACACAAGGGCCCTGAGTTCTGATTTCTGACTCACCCCACAAAAGCACTGATTGTGTGTGTTTTTGAAAAGTTTTTCTTTTTATTTCATTGGATTCATCTCACCAGGTTTAACTTAATGACTGTGGAGCACCTGTTCTTTATCAGAATGTCACTGCTTAGACATCCAGCTAGGATTACCAAGAGATTACGCGATGATGACCACTGAGTGATGAGGCCTCAGTGCAGGGCCCTCTTATTGCGTTAGCACCTTTTGGTGGTGTACCAGTAGCACCATTACCCTTTGGGAAGCTGGTTCCACCATCCCAACAGCAGAGGGTGCACGCCGATTAATCATGTTGCACGAGTTTCAGTGGTAGAGGCCTCTGAGGTTCCGATGCGAGATGGACCCACATGTAGCTGAGGACAGGATGGAGGCTGTGGCTAGAGTTTTCCACCTAGTTGAGACACCAGTAGAGGATATGGTGATCTTGTCCTCTAGTATTTTCCAGTGAGTGACCATGAAGATGGTCCCCATAGTGATTAGACTTTGGTATATAGACCGTTGCCTAAGATAGTACATTCTGTTAGTATGTCAGCTATATCATTTCCAGTTGGTCAGCAGTTACAACCGGCTGTACCGATAAAGGAAACATGTAGGCTTAGTTCCTTACACATGTTTCAGCATCTGATACCATTTAGGTTTCTAGGTGAGCCCAACCCACATGCGGCTAAGGACAGGCTTGAGGAGGTGGTTGAGGTTCCATCTATTCAGGGGACTATTCAATCAAATGGTGGTCCTGGTAGAGAGCCTTTTATTTGGTACATCAGTACGATGATAGGGTTTAAGTTACCTTGATCTTATGAAGAGGTTACTTCTTCTATTGATAAGATTTAGAACCTTACTCATAGATGGGGGTATCTTTCTATAAATTGATAAGGGATGAGAGTTCTCTAGAACTTCTACAGCTTTGGCAGGACGACATGTCGGTAGCTGAGTATTCATCAAGGCATACCTACCATCCTAGGTACCTGATAAATACAGTACGAATGGTGATTTAGGGCTCAGACCTCCAAGAGAGGTGTGTTTAGGGAAATCCATGCCAGCACTAATCTTCTATGCATTCCTACTTTAGTTAGGGTTCTAGAGACAACCTTTGTGGTTGAATGTCCACTAGCTAAGGGAATACAACCAGTGAATGTTAGCAGTATGAATGCAGGAAACTGATTCCAATCTCAGAGACATGGGAATGTAAAATGTTTCAGGAATAGGAAGTGATAGGGACCGATGAATCTGCAGGGGCCACAGACGTGGAAGTGGAGCTAGGAGAGTAGCATGAGGTGGTATATAATTCAACATGTTATAACCACCACCTCAATGTGGTCCCCACCAGGCTTAGGGAGTTGGAGGACAGGGGAAGGGAGTAGCTTTTTGCTGTTAAAGAGTGTGACCCAAGGACTCTAGGAATGATTAGAGCTGTGTTCTGTGTCTACTACTCTCTGCTGTATCAATAGAAATATGTACCAATCATTCCTTCCTTCCACGACTCTTGTCCAAGACCGATATTTTCTGTTTAAACCGTTTACTTGACCCTTACGTCTGGAGATACCTTTGGGAGGAGACTTGATAATCACACTTATGTCGACGATGTGATCTAACCCTTGAGGTGAGAGTTTCGGTTGGAACCTCTTGGTGGAAGCGTTGAGGCCTTACGACATTAGTTTGGGTATGGACTGAGAATCCATAGTTCATACTCATATTGAATATTTTAGTAAAAAAGGTTGTGGTTTATCTACAATGTGGGAATCGGGTTTTTCATGGTTGGTGAAAAATTAATCCTAGACAGCACAAGATAAACTCATGCATATGGGGGAGCAGCCGATCACTCTTGAGTCGGACAGACTTACCCTCGTGGTAGCAGGAGTTTTCAGTTTTCAGTTCCAAATAGGAGTGGCAGAGAATGGGGACATCTTTTCAAAAGATGCTTCTAGGATTACCTCCTTGAAGGGAGAGTGACTTCTGTTTTGGCTAGGAACTACCAGAGATTTATACCTGAATTCTGCAGGGTTGAGGAACCCTTTTCATCTTTGATGAAAAGGGGGATCCTTTCCTATGGATAGAGAAGTGTCAGAAGATCTTTCAAGAGTTGTGACAGAGACTAAAAAGTTGAACTACACTACCCATGACCTGGAGTTAGCAGTAGTGGTCATTGCACTAAATATGTTGTGGCACTACTTGATGGGTGAACGGTTTACAGTTTACTCTGATCAAAAGAGTCTCAGGTGTATCTTCTCTCAGAAGGGTCTGAACCTAAGACAATGAAAATGGATAGAGTACAACCATGACTATGACTTTGAGATAGTCTATACTCCTAGGAAGGGGAGCGTGGTAGAAGAAGCACTCAATAGGATGTTTGGTCTGTAGTTGCTGAGTAAGGCGACAGAGAAGATAGCCGCATTGCAGATACCCTTCGGTAACAGAGATGGAGCAATATACATCCAGTCTATGACAGTCACACCACCACTTAATCAGCGAGTCAGGGAGGTGCAGATTGGGGAAACTGAATATGAGGCTCGACATGCTAAGATATCCTCAGGGCAGGCACCTGATGGATTTTTTGAAGGTGGGGAGAACGTCATCCTTTTTAGATGGTGTACCATGGTATCGTTGGTGCTAAGGGAGGAGGTATTGAGTGAGTTTCATACGTCCCCTATGGTGGTATATCCCGATTTGGAGAATATGTACTAGGAACTCTGGCATTAGCACTGGTGACTAGTGATGAAGAAGGAAGTGGCAGAGTTTGTTTCTCGATGCCTCACTTGTCAGCAAGTGAAGGTCGAGTATCAGGTTCCCAAGGCATGGCTCAACCACTAGAGGTGTCGGAGTGGAAGTGGGATGGGATCTCTATGGACTTTGTGATACGGCTTCCACGTACGTCTAGGGGACATGATTCCATATGGGTGATTGTTGACCGACTCACCAAGTCGTCCCACTGCCTACCTATCCGAGAACAGGGATCAGTAGATGGATTGGGATGCCTCTACGTATAGGAGATCATGCAACTTCATGGGGTTCTATCGATGATCATCTCTAACTTTGACACATGTTTTACATCCCGGTTGTGGAAGGGATTGTATGAGGCATTCGGGAATCAGTTGCATTTGAGCATCGCCATTCATCCTTAGACGGATGGTCAGATGGAGAAGACCATTCAGATGCTTGAGGACATGCTTCGTGTATGCGTCTTAGATTTTGGCCGCAGATGGGAGGATCACTTACCCTTGGTGGAGTTTGTATACAAAAATAGTTATCACTCAAACATTGGTATGACACCATTAGAGGCCCTATACGGCCGAACCTACTCATCACATCTATGCTAGACATACCCCGGGGAGTCAGCAGTTATGGGTCCAGAGTTGGTTTGGGCTACCACTAAGAAGGTGTATATCATCTTGGAGTGGATAAAACTGCACAAAGTAGACAGAAGTCATATGATTACAGAAGACGAAGTCCTTTGGAGTTCCAGGAGGGGGATCAAGTTTTCTTGCGATTCGCTCCTCGATGGGGACTATAGAGATTTGGATGAGGTGGAAAGTTATCACTGAGGTTTATCGGGCCATTTCTGATACATCATATGATAGGCGAGGTGGCATATCGCTTGGCAAATCCACCACAGTTGGAGATGGTGCACATCGTCTTCCACACATCTCAACTGAAGAGATATGTGCACGACCCATCTCACGTCATCAACCATGGAGAGCTGAACTTAGACGATGGGGTGATGTTTACAGATGTACCAATAGAGATTGAGGATCTATAAGAGAGGGTCCTTCATTGTTGGTAAATACATTTGGCGTGTGTTTGCTGGTAGCATGGGAACTTCCAGGAGAGCACATGGGAGCGGGAGGCTCAGATTGATGCTCAATACCTCCATTTGTTTCATTAGTCTATGTTATGGATTTCGGGGATGTAAAGCCCTAAGGTGGGAATAATATAACGACCCGGATTTTCCAGGTAATTTTTTCAAATTATATGGAATTATTAAAAGTCTGTGAAAATTGATGGTGCCTGACTCTGAGACCCGATGTGTTGGGAATGAATTTCTGAACGTTTTTTCTAGTACGTTCAGTAAACACGTGAGCAGCATTTTCTAACTTTTGAACTTCGAGGGCACCATTGAATTCACAGTGCTGGGATTCATTTAAAGGAGACTTTACTTTGAGAGCAGTAGATCCGGATAAGAAGTTAATTTTTGTGACTTTAAAAAGAAATGAAATAAAATAATCTCATTATTTTATTTATTTTCACCAATGAACAAGAGGAGTGTGGGGCCCACAGTGTATCAAGCCAATGAATGACTTGACTTTACAAATTCTAAGCAATGACGTCGTTGGGGGATTAGGAAGATTTCTAATTTATGAGCGCCATTAACTCCCTACGTCATTACATACACTACCCCTATGATATAGATATAGAGCTTGGGGGAGGGGTTTCGGACAAGGTTCACCAAGAAACAAAGTTTTGTTAGAGTGCTACAATGACAAGACATTAGAGGATGGAGCCGACCCTAGAAGGAGGTGACATGTGACACCGAATCCCCGAACTGGAGATTGACGTTCGAGCGGCAGTGAGGACAACTTGTTGCGGGGAAAACAAACAATGAGACTCCCTCAACCGTGAGCACTCTCTAAAATTTCAAGGTATGGGGTATTTTTTATGCTTTTTAAATAATTTTTCTCTACCCCATTCTTGAATAATACGAAGAACACGAGTCAACCGACTGACGTGTTGACCCGCAATTCATTCGTCTTTACGGGAGGTCGTCACAGGTATCTTGTGGGGTTTATCTTGTTGATTAATTCAATTTTTATTAAAAAATTAACCCCCATCATGTTTACGAGCTATCGTGCAGGGATCTGGCTTATCAAGCCCAGCCCTAACCCTCCACAATCTTTGTTACATCCTTGCGCCTCCTTAAAAGACTGTGAGCACATCGACACACAATGCAAGAAGAAGGTCATGGCTTGTCAGCCACAAAGAATTGAGGAGGCGGACAACACGATGACCATCTGTGGGAAGGGAGGCGGTGTGACCGTTGTGCTGCCTATGAATGGAAGCCGCGACCAAAGCCTTGGTGGAGGCCGAACCCGCCTCCGGCGGGTTCAACGGTGATAGAGTGGCGCCCACGCGGTGCCACCGCCTGGAAAACCGAATGGCCTCCGGGCCATTTGTGAATCTGAGAGACTGGGGGGTTACACCCCCCGACATCGAACCAAACCGGGCCACCTCCCACAAACCGGGCCGCCAACCTCGAACCGGGCCTTCACCCTCATGTCGGACCGCCATCATCGGATTGGGCAACCTCCCTCGGACCGGGCCTCCACCCTTGGACCTAACTGTCACCCTCAAGCTGAGCCGCGACGCTCAAACCGGGCCACCTCCCACAGACTTGGCAGCCACCCATTGACTGGGCCGCTGCCCTCAGACCAGGATGCCACCTCACTGGGCCCCCACCCTAGTGGACCGCCGCCCTAGAGGGCCGCCGCCCCGCACGGGTCAGGCCACCCCTTGCAGGCCTCCCTATTCTGGTTAGGCTGCCCCTCTTGCAGGCCGAACCAAACATCAGCCTAGTGGGCCGAGACCACCTCGGCCCAGCCCAGACAGGGTTAGGACGGGTCAGTTTGACCGGGTTGGACCGGACCGAAGCCCCACCGGGCCTAGAATCACTCAAAGGGGTTTATCTTGAGGACTGAATGCCCGTTTGACGATCTATCTGCGGCGTTGTGACCCATGGAGAAAGATGGTCCTTTTCATTACATCATTAGTGTTTTAGAAAAACTTGGAGTATGGCTAGGTTGGATCGCAGCTGAATATAACTGGGCCCTTGGACGTGAAATGCCAATAACGCACAGACCGTGTGTCCGATTGACGTGATTTCTATTGCGTTGGAACCCATATGACATGTCCAGTCATCAGGTTACTTCCTTGTGAGACTTCCTGATGGTTGAGATGATACTGATGGCTTGGGCAGTGGTTCTCCCAAGAGAACTTTGTACAAAACCCTACGACTGGCTAAGACCTGACAACTGATGACTTTGAAACTCAAAGTCACTCGACGACCACGGTACTTGATGGGGAGGAGTACCTTAGCAGACCATGATGGGGGTGGGATGGTTTTTTATGACATGGAGGGCCACATTTGGCAGCGACGGCAGTATACGATGGGGAGGAGTACCTTAACAGACCGCGATGGGGGTGGGTGGCTCTGTGTGACTTGGTAGACCCACAGTACGCGATGGGGATGAGTAACTCAATAGTTCAAGGTTAACGAGAAGTGGCTTAGAGTGAACCAGAAGGCCCCCTGTACTCGATAGAGGATGAGTTCTCCATCAGCCTAGGCGTTCGATGTTGTGACCGGGGACATTACTTGTTACTACCCCTAGAATAAATCATGGTGATATCTATCTTTACCTTGTGCTTGTGATTGAGGTTATGTTATGTGGTACTTTACCTGTATGGTAATCTACCTTCATAGTGTTACCCTGTGGTTTTTCTTTGTGGAACTCTAGGATACCTTGAGGGTCTCGGGGTCCCTACTAAGTATTGTTATACTCACCCCTACATGGGATTCACCCACAACTTGTTGTGTCTTGAGCAAACGAAGTACAACATTGGTCGAGACTAAGGGAGACAGGACTGGATGGTGCTTGGGTGTGGACTATTTGGCATGACATGACACATAGGAGACGAGCGGACGTGGAGTGCCGTGAAGGCGATCTGTACCAACCCTTCAGGTAGGACCCTCGGAGGACGACCTAGTAGATTTTTTCATTTTTATTTTAGTTGTATTATACTTTCAGTCATACTTTTACTTTTACAGTTGTTCTTGTATTCTGGCCCCTTTTACTTTCACCAGAAATTTGCAACACGAGTTTACCTAATAGTTGCTTCTTGTTGTGTTCTCGGACTGTGTGTTTGTACAGTTGAAAGGCAATGCCTTTCCTATTTTTTGGAATACTCCTTTCAATTCTAGTCACCAACCCCAGTCCTATGGAAGGTGGGATTGGGGTAGTCACGGCACATGCCCTGGGGGATGGGTCGTGACACATAGGATCCCTAAGGGAAGAATAAAATTTAGGTTGTGACTGATCAAATATTGAAATTTGATCATTTCATTCTGATTAGGGAGACCAATAAGGATGGATACCTAGGTAATCTATATTCACAAGAGTTTATGATGTTACATGGTGTCCCATATTCGATTACTTTTTAAAATGATCCTAGTTTTACCTCATGATAAAGAATGAGTCTACCTGAGACAATGGGGATTTATTTCAGTTTGGGTATAACTTACCTTCCATAGATAGATTTCTTGATAGGGAATTCTATTCAAATCCTAGAGGATATTCCATGTGTTTGTATATTGCAATTTTTTGGGTAATCGAATAGTCATATGAGATAGTTTGATTTTACTTATAACCAAATTTGTCAGTCATCGATCAAAATGGATCCCTTGTTGGCTCTGTATGGTTCCCCATGTCGGTCACCTCTTTTCTAGTCAGAGGAGGGTTAGGATTTTCTTATTAGATCTTGTATTGTTCAGGATATGTCTGTGATGATTCGGGATATGCGTAGACATCTAGTTATAGTTTAGAGTCGGTATAAATTGAATGCACTTAATCGGTTTCATCTGTTAGAGTTTTCCATTAGTAACTATGTTTTCTTAAAAAAATTACTTGGTTGGGTCACTATTAGCTTCAAAAATAGGGAATGTCAACTTTAATATATATTGGAACATTTGAGGTCACTAAGTATCTTGGGAAGGTTGATTATCAATTAGCATTTCTAGTATATTTGGTAGGTATTAATGATGTTTTTCACATGTATCAGCTTAAAAGTACCATCCTGATCCCTCTCACATTCTAAGTTGGGAAGACACCGAGTTGGAGAAAAAATTTTTTATTGGAGATAATTCAATGGATATCATTGACTCTCTTATAATTGTATTATATGGGAAGTTGATTCTATTGGTTAGAGTATTATAACTATATATATCAGATTCTCATGAAAATTGGGAACATGAGTCATTGATGAGAAATAATTCGCATCATCTCTTTCTAGATACCATTCTTCCAAATGGCATCACACGGAAGGAAATTCTTTTGTTGCGAAGTGTGTAACATCCTATTACCATATTTAAGGAATTTTTCTAAAATATTTTCATTTTTTGAATTATATGAGATTATTTTGGGTCTTATGTGGATTGAAATGTATTTCTTGGAAAATGAACTAATATTCAGGAATGTATGTTTGTTGGAATAAATATAGTCCCAATGTAAATGTGAAAAGGTATTAAGATAATTTACATTGGATTCTGGGTTAAATTTGGGGTTTCTATATGTTTTTATATATAATCCTGTTTCAAGATGACTTCATGTCATAAAAAGGGTTAAAAGAAATGAATATGTTATAGAATGATGTCATGAACTTGTTCAGAGAGAGAAATTATTACACATTGAGATTTTGGTTCAACTCGTGTGAAGTCCTGTTAGAGTTATTTTTATTTTTAGGTGACACTTTTTTTGGTATATCTTAAAAATAAAGGAATTCATGTCCATAAATTATTTTACATCATTTATGTTTTTGGGTTTTTGGTTTTAACCACACCATGTTTATGATTTTGTTTTTATTTGATCATAACCTTCTCTCTCAAATCCCAGGAACTATCCCAATTAATTTTAGGGAACCTTATTCATTGTGGATAATTTAATTAGGTAATTTATCATGATTATGGGAGATTTTAATTTCTCAAGGTAAGTTATATATCATCTTATTCATTTTTGTTGGTCATAATAGTATTATTGTACTAAATTTTTAGATTTTTTGGTCTTGTGGTATTGATTATATTGGTCATTTAAATTTATATTATGAGATATTACTTCAATGGCTAACCATTGCATTGGTTGTGGTGTTCTATGTGGGTTCCTTTTATTAAAAGCTGTTTTATCTTATCCTCCCATAGTTTTTCTTCTTGAATTGATTCTATGATATATGTATTGATTCTTGGTTATCCATTGTTTTTTTCTTATATACTAGGGGATCCTATTATGGGTCTGTTTGAACATATTTTTATGTAGGATTTTGAATCTCTTTCCTATGTTGGTTGAATTTTTTTTCTTATAAATAATTTTATAAATGAGATTTTGTGATTTAATTGTTCATGTGGAATTAATTTTTTCTGAAAATATGGTTTTCCCCTTATTTTGTTATAGAAAAGGAATTTTTGTAGGGTTGAGATATGGATATATACAATGGTATTTAAAGAATGGTTTTTCTGACATTTTATGAATATGTTTCACATGGGATGAATTCAGTGATTAGGTGGAAGGTTTAGTAAAAGGCCCCATCCATTGATAATGTTGAGGGTTTACTCATTGTGTGTTCCTATACTCCCTAGGTCTGTTGTTCTATGGACTTATTTGATGTATTGGGAGGTAAAATTTATGTGATTTCATATTCATTCAATATTGGAAGAATATATATAGAAATATGATGTTCATAATTTTCGATGATTGGGTAAGAGTGCCCTAGCTAGTCAAACCTAGTGTGATCCTTGTCATGATGTTACCATTTATTTGGTCTGGAATACATTGGATATGATATGATATATTATATATGATTATCTTTGATTAATTTGATATATTATATAGGTTTTTAAATTATCTTATGTATAATATTTGGAAATATAGAAAAAAAGAGGGTTATATACCATTATTTGGATATAAATATGTTGTTTAACAAATGGGATGCGTTGTTTTCTCTAAAGTATAGATTTTTTGAATTATTGTATAGGGACTTGATATGAAACACTAAGGTGGGATCCTTCAAATACTATTGATCTCACACCATGAACAACCCTATAGTGATGTGTAATCCTTTTTATTTCCTTCGATGTAGGGAAAGACAATGATCTGTGATAAAGTAGTGAGGTTTTCAATCATTTTTGTCTAGGTTGCTGATGGTGAGATGGTTGGGGTTTTCCCATGATATCATATTGAGTATCTATTTTGGTTTAAATCCTTTTTTGTTGTACTTGTACATTGGAATGTGTTTATATACTTTTGATTTATATCTCTTATGTTTATTCTTTTTATAGAATAAATTTATTTCAACCTTTTTGTTGTTTCCCTATTTTTCACACACATATTCCTTTTTATTTGAATTAAGTTTGTGGAAATAATTTCCCCTGGTTATTATTTATATGTGGATGCTAGTCACTAGCCTGTAGGGATTGGGAATTCCCTTCAAGCACGTGTCCGTTCAAACTAGGTATCAGTTTTAGAGGGTATCTGGGTTGGGATTTTCACATTATTTATGTTGAAGTATTAAAATATAATATTATTATATTTTCTTATTTCTCTAATGGTTGTTTATCTAATAAATTTAAAAATGAAAAATATATTATTTTCAAGGTTGATTAACCAATTTTAATTTCTAATAGAAATTATAATGTTTATAATATAATGCTTAATGAGGTTGTCCTACAAAATATTATGTGATTGAATTAATGACAGTGAAATTGTTCATTGTTGTATAGAAGGTTTGGTCACTATAATATTTATAATTTTTCTATGATGGATAATAATTAGAATGTATTTTAACAACCTAATTTTAATGGGTATGCAAACATATTTTGTAATATATTTTTTAAAGCATTGTGATACTTAAATGATTAGGAAGAAATACAAGTAATCCTTTAAGCTATTTGATGATGTGACCGCAAATATAATAATTTAAGTTGTGCATTTGGATTTATTTTTACCTATTCTTGTATCTAACTTTATGGTAAAGAAGAATATTTTTGTGACAAGAGATGATTACATAAGGTTTCTGTGGGTGAATTTATTTTCTCATAAAAGTAACATTTTCTCTATGTTATCAACCAACATGAATTTATTTGATGATGATAATGGTTACTTGATTATTTTAATAATAATTTACCATAGTGAATCATTTTATAAAAATTAGTATTAGAATATTTTCACTAATAAATTATAAAAACAAAATTTACCATCCCCATATACTTCACAACAGATCGAGTAATTGAAATAATTAATGAAACTATATATGGGATTGAAATGAATTTTTTTGATTAGTATTACATGTTGAATTATTATTGGGAATAAGTAATTAACATTGATTTATTTGTGATAATATAATCATAAGACGGAAGATTCGCATGAATTAACTATATAAACTATGGAAAGAGAGAAAACATAAAGATGGTTAATTAAGTGAGTTTGGTTAAAAATTATTCATCCTTAATGCTAAATATGGAAAAAATAAAATTTATGAAAAATCTGATAAATGTGCATTTTTAGTATTTATATTCAGAATTAAATCTTACATGGTTTTTAAAAATTACTATGGTTGTGTAATATTATGTATATTCCAAATTTAATGAGAATAATCCAATTGATATGTTTACAATATTGGAAGAGTTTTACAAGAACATCTGAGAACTAAATTCGAACAACTCTAAACTAGTTGATATGATGATTGAAAAAAATGTGGATTTTTTCTACATGGGTATAGATAATTCTAAAACTTTTTTATTGAATAAACTTAAGGATCACCCAATTAATAATTTTATTGGAGATGTTAATTATATAATGCAATATAGAAATGAGGTATGTAATATGTGTTATCATTATTATTTTATTTTTTCAATAGAACCTAATGATTATTTTGATTTTTTAAAAGGCCTTATTTGGGATGTTTAAATTATATAAAAGTGAAATGAGTTCACTAGAAATGTGGTTGCTGAAATAATTTTCCTTCCTAGCAATCATGAAGTTATTGACAGAAAATGGATGTTCGATAACAGGCTAGATTAGTCTAGGAATATTTTTAGATGTAAAATAAGAATTGTATAAAAATATTAAAATCAAGAAGGAATATATTATGGTTAATATTTTATCTAATATCTATATTTAAATTTATTCAAGTATTATAGTATTTTTTAAAATACATGGGATTAATGCTTCATTATATGGATGTGATGTTTTAATTCATTGTTTATTTTAATTTAGAAAAGGGTTTTATGAAACATCCATATATACATGACCATAAAAAAATATTCATTATTTGTTTTATTTCACAAACTCCTTATATGGATTTAAAAATGTATCCCAATCATGTTATGAGATCCCTTCTTATTTATTAATATAAAATCACTTTCCGAAATGAAATACAGATCATACATTGTTTAATAATATATTTTGAAATAATATTTTAATTATATGTATTTATGTAGATAACATAATATTTATATATTCATTTCAATCACCATGTATTGATTTCCAGATGTCCTTCCGTGAATTTTATATATGCTTCATGGAAAAAGTAACTTTTTGGTTTTTGATATTTTTCAAAGTGATGATATAATATTTATGGGTTGGTGTAAGTATTTAATGAAAATAGTAATGATATTGGGTTTAATTGTTTTGGAAATACATGATAACAACTATAATTATTTAATATAAGTTAAATGAATATATGTCAATAAAGTTAGTTGATTAGAAGAATTATTAACACATGATAAGAAACCTTCTTTCTCTGACTTTATGGATACCAAACTTAATGTTTACTCAAATGCATGGACAAAATATTTTATGATAATCAAGGGAAATAATATGTTTCTCTGGTAAAGAAAAATAAAAGGTATGTTAAAGGAACTATAAGGATTATACCATATCTATCCAACTGTGAAAATCAAGCTGACCTGCCACATGGCTTAAAGTACGCTCCCAGTGACTATAGTTTTGAAATAAGTGTCAGGTGTATCAGTATTTTCCATTAGGAATGATTTTATCCTAACTTACATTTATAAAATTCAATACTCATATTTATTTAAAAAAATGGAATGAAGAACTAAAGTTAGTATTTCTATAAAAATATTTCTTAAGACAAACTTGACCAGAAATTAAAATAATAATTTTAGTTCATATATTCTATATTAATGTTTCATGATCCATTTAGTAGAACTGAGACAATTATAGGTCATGACTAATAAAAATTAGTTGTCTCAATAATGTATGGTAATGGTTTTGGATTCCAGATATAATCTATGAATAAATTTTATCAATATTTGTTTTCCTACTTGATTAGAATATCTAATTTTATCCACAATAAAGACAGTCCATTTCATGATGTTTTAGTTCTTATAAGACTGTAGATTCATTTTGGTGAGTGAAACATGAATTGAATTTAGATTTTATGGTAACCAAAATCTTATCATAAATACATACATTCATTTTAATATTTTACATTTTCATTCCATGAAACATGAGGACTAGTATGATTTTGAATTCCTATAAGATTTTACTCTTTTAGAACAAAATATTTATATTCTAAATCATCTAAAAAAGATATAGGGATTATGATGGGTATCCCTGATGTATGTGGAGTGTGATCCCATGATAAAGGCTAAGAGGACAACTCTCATCAGTTTTCAAAAATCATTAATGAATTTTAAATAGTAAAATTGGAATGTTTATAAGATTTGGGAAACTGATGAAATTATTGATATGTATTAATTTCCTTGATTTTTTTGGCTCAAATTTTTTTTTTTTTGAAAATTTATAAAATTATTCTAGATGATTGGAAAAACTAATCTGCCATGGTGACCACTTAATTGGACCACATATAGGGTTAAGAGGATTATAATGGATGTCTCATAGTTCCATGCATAATCATAGAGACATTGTAGAATGACAACAAATTTTTTCATAAATGTGTTATTTTTTAAATTTTTATACCCATGTCAAGGAGTTTTTAACATATTTTTATTTTTTCATTTCCATTAGTCAACCTAAGGTATTAATTAAACTGATTATTCTCCTCTCATCTATACATTTAGTTATTTCATGGTGGTTCCTTAATAATTATTCCCTTAAATCAAAGGTTAGGGTCTTCATTCATATTATTATTTCTTCTTCACTCATTTTTGCTATGTTTAATATATTCTTCTAACCCTATCTAGCCTTGAAGATTGAGTTTAGGGGATAGGTTGTTTAAAATTTTGGGGTTCTATTATCCAATGTGTATATTTTTCTCATGGATCCTTAATCTACTTCTATTTGAAGATGTTTCATTTATTTATTTAGTATTTTCTAGGTTGTTCTTTAACAGTACATATAATTGATGAAAATTTTATTTCTTAGGTTTTATAAACATTTTTATATTTAAATAAATTAATTATACGATAGATTGGTGATGTAATATATTTTGATCTCAAAATTTTGTATATGATAGAAAACGTGGATTTTATAAATCCTTTTTATCTCATTTTCAGGAATTCTAGTAATATGGATTAGCTATATAGTTGTTATTTTATGTTTTTATCTTATGAATCAAAACATTTATGGATATTATATATATTAATTTCATTTTTGTTTGTTCATAATCTATTTTTTATTCCATGCTTTATTTTATATCTATTAAAAATAAATTTCTCTTTTGTGAATGACATTTGAAATTTATGGAAACATTATGATGAAATCCCACGTTAAATCTCTTATTTATCCCATAGTATTATTAAGGAAAAATTTACTCTTATATTGTGTTAATAAAATTTTTACTTTTTTTGGACTTTTGAAAGTAAAATAATCACCTCTAGTATGTATAATTATTCTTGAGGTATTATGGTTAGATATCTAGGTTGGATTTTACCAATACAGTAAACCTTGGATTATTTTCTACTAAGAGAATCTCATTTGATTTTTTAAGTCAACTATTCTCAAAAATTATAGAATGTGATATTGATAAAAAGATAATCTATTAGATGTTCCACTTTGTTGAAATATCTTGGTATCCTATAGTTATAAGAAGCAATAATAAGATTATTTTCCTACCACTGAAGATGAAAATATTATTGTTATAAGACAGTGTTCATAGATTCATATAGTAGAGAAAAATTGTGATAATTTTGAAGATTCTTTTATGAAATAATTATTGTATATGATATTTTATACATAAATTATATTTTAAATAAACTTTTAAAAAAATCAAAATATTATGAATAATGAATCGATACTTCAATTTACTATAGATAATGTTTATAAGGGTGGAAATACATCACTATTTAATTCAATATAAAATCAATTTGATTGTTTAATTTCAAATCCCCAAGATATAAGAAATTTTTATTGAATTAAATTAAATATTGGAATGAAGTATATTTGATGAAAATTAAAATTAAAATTAAAAATTTGTGATTTTATAGTTTTTTTAGATAATAATGTTTTCTCTAATTTCATAGTGTCTTATTTCTATATTTTTTTTATTGTACCATATTAATATCAAATTTCTTGAATAGTATATGAATCTAGTTTATATTTAGTGAAATTTAATAGACAGTGTAAATATAAACAAATGGAAAGAATCTCATATAAAATACTGTGTCAGATATATCATAAAACAGTGAAATGTTATTTTTTGTATGAATTAGACCATAAGAGTGAGTGATGATTACTTTTTTAAATGTGTGTTAAATAAATAGAATGCAATAGAATGAAATGTTGAGTTTGTTCATATACTTGATTAACTCAAGATGATGATAAATAGTTGATGCTAGATGTGGAAAACCTTAGATAACATGAGATCAATAAGGTTTGATAAGAATTTAATGTTGATAGTGTCATGATAAACAAGATGGTTTAAGAATAAATAAACAGTGTTTAAAAGCTAATTTGTTTTATTAGAGGTTAGTGAATGAGGAGTTATTGTGCCTTATTTTTTTCTAGCCACTTATATAAATACCAATAGATTTCTTAATCAAATTAATGCATTATAAATTTTATATATTGCTTTAATTTTAAGGTATATCCTCAGTTTATTTTTTCAATGTAATGTAAACCATTCTTTGGGATTCATTATTATTATTTATCATTTTGAGTGCTTATATTCTAGTTGTTATTGTTCTTGATTCATTGAGAAAAGGTTTTTTAATATTTAGTTTTTAAATGGTTTGGGTTTCAAGTTTTGTTTCATAATATTTATTTCTAGTTCAATTACTCAAATAACTAAGAAGGGTATTATGATAAATGAACTCAAAGAAACTCTTGAAAAAGAGTTACTATCTATGCCGAATGGATAAAGTAATGAAATTTATGGAATATAATTTTTGATACATATTCAAATGAGTTTGGAAAGTACACTTCTATATTTTTTCAATGAAAAACAAGGAGAAATATATATTATTTTTAATATTAAAGAATTTGAAATTACATGTTGTATATTAATGTAATATTTCAATATGAGATTACTTAAAACATTATATGTCACATGAATTTAAAATTCACGACTAATATCTTTTTTTGTAAGAAATTACAACCTTTGTCATTGAATATATATCTTTCCAAAAAAGTAAGTTCCATTGTAATATATTATTAAACATTCATTATAAAACTTGTGAAAAAAATTTATAATTATTAGAGAATGAAAAACATTAGAAAATAACTGTATTTAACTCTAGAATATGAAGACTATAACACCCCATGATTCATAAATGTATTTCTCCTGAAATAAACCATGGGTGGTCAGTATCTTGTGATACACACAACACCATACTAAAATTATCAATTACTTATTTCAATAGGATAGAATATTATAATAAAATACTGAATAAATAAAAATAAAAATAAATAAGACATAATTAAGGAAATTAAAAAACTAATGAAAACATAAGTTAATAGTTTACTACAAGGTTGAAATTTTTATTATCACAATATTTCATGAATATCATACTAACAAAAGTAATTATATAATGAGTAAATCAAAATTTAAATATGATTAACATCTCGAAATAAAAAATAATGAATAATATGAATGATTTTAGAGATTTAGTTAATAAAATATATTAGAATGAAGTTTGAATGTTCTATATATGGTTATATGATTTATGGTTTTTAGATATACTTATATCAATTAGGTACATTTATGTTCCCTAATCATAAGTAAAAAATTTAAATAATAGTTCACATATAACAAATAATTATAGATAAAAATATACAGATATTAATTAATTAAAATTATTTATTATTAATGTTTGTATTTGTATTTATTTATAAAATTTAATGATTTGAAGATAAATTATTTTAATGGGATGGGATTATGATCATTTAATGATAAAAGGTATATTTTCTGAAATAATTGTTTTCCCTAAGTGATGTTTATTATTTATCTTAATAAATTAAATTGATTAATTTTATAGTATTGTAAAAAAATATTTTTTAAGGTATATAAAATTCATTGTGGTCATTAAATTTGTAATTGATATGAAATAATAATTATTACACTTAATGTTTAAAATTCATTTCTCTATAAAAAGTATTATATATATATATTTTATGTATTCATTTAAAGAGAAAATTTTATTTTTTAAAAAAAATGAATAAGAATAAATAAGGACCAAATATTAATCTATGAATTATACTTGTGAATGAAGGAAAATATATATTTTTGTCATAAAAATAAGATTCCATGGTATAAGTCAGTCACCATGGTAAATGATAAAATTAGGTAAAATGGTAAGATTAAGGCATAAATACCAAACACATAATACAAAATTTATCTCTAAATGATTTTATTATGGAACACTCAGCCTCACATTAACCCTTTTTATATATTTGTAATCTTTCAACAAAATTTCTATGTAAAAACACAATCCTTACAAATTTTGGAATGCGTATTTCAGAAAATTCCACTCAAGATCCCTTATAAAATCATATTACCTCTACCCACACCATCCCACACATTTATTCCTATTTAATCCTAAATATATTGCTAAATAATCTATATAAAAAATATCTCCAATTTTTGGAATCCTCTTGTCACAAGAATGAGTCTTAAATCCCACATTTACAAAAGTCCCTCTAGGAGAAGATTTAACGCTTTAATATAGGTATTATTCTTCTGTTAAATAATATTATTTATCCTTTTTAGTTGATCTCTTATTAAATATGATATAAAATTTATGATTTTTTTAATCATTATTCTTCAATTAAAGAAATATTTTGACTATATAGTAATATATTATTTCACATTCAATTGTTATAATGTGTTCTTATTGGGGTCCATTTTACCACCTACATGAATGATGTTATAAATATTAAATCATGAAAGAATTATAAATATTAAATAAATAAAATATTATATAATAATGATTAATTTATGAAATTTTCATAGTTTAATAATGGTAATTTACAAATGTATATTATCTAATAAATCCCATTCTTTTTTAAATTCAATAATCTCCAAAAATATGTGTTTTAGCAATATTTTAGAAACATTACTAGAAGTTCCATGAAATTACCATGGTATTCAACAAATATAAAAAAAATATATACTAAAAATTCATGAAAATTTTAGTGGTGATAATATCAGGTTTAGGAAAAAAGGTTCAGAACATGAAAACTGAAGAATGTGTGAAAAATAGAACAATTAACATCTGAATTTTAATTTTAACAATAAACAATAAATTTATGGGTAACAAGGAAAAATAAATGAATCTTATTAATTAAAATAAATATGTATAATGTTATTATACATATAAATAATAAAGATAGATTTATTCTAGAGAGAGTTAGAGCATGTTTGACCTAGATGAAGTTTGGGGTATGGGTTTCTTTTCTAATATTGATTTGATATCGGGATTATTTATGAATTAATATCTATTTAATTAGATTGTATAATATTTTACTCTAAAAAAACATATATATTTTCTTTTAATCTTTTTATATTTTTTTACATGTATTCTTACCATTTCCCCTCCCATCATTTAATAATTCTCTGATAAAGATTATTTTAAGTGAAACTTACATTATCTATTTATTTCAATTGGGAATCATTCTCCTAATTTTAAATTTCTTAAAATAATTTTATGGATTTCATTATACCCTTGTTTTTATTCCTTATATTAATTTTATATTAATCATTTAATTTTTTACAAAAGTGTGAAATAAATTTTTTATTAAGCCTTTTTGATTGTCACTTTCTCCAAACATTTTAGTTGGTTTTGTTTACAAAGATTCTTTATCTTGTTCTAATAATTTATTGATTAATTTCTATTCATTTTCTCACTCTTTTTTCCAAAACATATATTTTATAAAAAAAATTTTAAACAAATTTTATAGGAAATTAAATTATATTTCTTCTTATTTTTCAATACAATTTTCTAGTTCTATTATAATGTGTTTCTAGGCTATTTTAATATTCTTTAATGTTTATTGTCATTCATTATGGTTATGATCTAATGACACTATAAATATTTTATATCTAGATACGTTATAAAAATATCTTACGGTAACATTAATGAATGACATTTTTTACGGTTTAATTATTGTATGATATAATTATAAATTTAATCATGTTTATATGGAATACATAAGTATAGTTTTTCATTATATGACATGTGAGCCATGAAATATATTTTTGTCAAATGCAGTGGGTAAGTAAACGACTATATGACTATATTCTCTATATTTCATGGAGTATATAGGGAAAACAATCCAATGTGGGACTTTATCCATTATTTATATGGGTATATTAAGTGAATCCATTCCAGTATGGGACTCTATCCACTATGTGATTCTGATTTTGACAGTGATCCTTGAAATGAGAAATTTTTTTCTATTATTTTCTATGTTTGAAATTATTATAATAAAACTATATGTTATGAAATTTTTCTATGTTATTTTTTAAGTGATCCTAATTATTAAATCATGATTTACACTAATATGGATTATGTATTATGTTATACCAAATGTTCTTTTTCATAACTTGTGATATTTGAAATATGTTTTATTAGGTATGATTGTCCAATGTTATGTTAATATAACTTAATTATCTTCTCATTATCACATTTTTATCTTATGTTTAATTATAATATATGATTATAATCTCATATTATTATCCATACTAAGAATTTAATCTCACACTTCTCTTATTTTTTAATTACTTACAAAATAAAGTAAAGTACAATTTTTGTTATATCCCTAAGGGTATCATGTGTGATGAATAATTGTGGGAGAAGTTGAAGAATGATTGTAAAATAAGTAGTATATGTAACTAATCTACAAAGACACTATAACTATAGTTTATACGGTGTGATTTATTAAGAAATGAAATTGATATTCATGTAAAATAATATAATATTTATGATTATGATGGAAAGTGTACCTAATATATAATCAATATGACTTGTTTTTTCACTATCGTGATGTATTTGACATTTTTATAGTTGAGGAAACTAATTTAGGTGGTCATGTACAATATCAATCAATTTTTTAATTTAATAGGTTCATTATTTATATGGTTTTATTCATAAGTAAACTATTCTTTTAAATTAATTACATATATAGTTAATTATGTTTTATTCATTTTAATTTATAGATAGCTTGTTCATTTAAAATCATATCTGAAAAATAAATATGAAAAAGGGATCTATTTTTAAAGGTTTCATATAAGTTTGTTTCTTACATTTTTTCTATGTAAATATATAGTATTCAGATTAAATTAAATTTATTTGGTAACTTTGATCATATATTGACTCAATCACATCCTGATAGGAAATCAATAATCATTCATGTGGTCGACTGACTAGTGCGGAGGACATTAGATATTATAATAACACAACTAGAATTGTTAAAATAACATAATTTTATGATACTAAATAATTAAAGTATAGATACATTCACTTTATAAAATTGGATAAAAATAAAGTTATTCATGAGAATATGAAAATATAATGAGGTAGAAATAGAAAAATTTATTAATAAAGACCTGGCAGAATAGTTTCAATGATATGTAAATTCAAAAATACAACAACACATTTATATTATATAAAAACATATATATTCATTAAAATTTACAATTTCTATTAATTTATTAAGGTCAATAATATTAATATTCAATATGAATTTTTAAACTATTTTACATTCTTTTCTTTGGTAAATCTAATGACGACTAGGGTGTTTGATACTTAGAACTTCTATGGAATTAAATTTTTTTTAGTAAATTAAGTTAAAGATTTAAAAATATTAAATATACATATATTAATATTATATGGATTGGGATACTATGTAATGTTGACTAATATTAAATAATTAAAATACCTTAGTAAATTTTCATTTATTTTATTTAAATATAACTAATTCAATATTACTAAATTTATTACAAGAGACACTTTTCAATAAACTTTTTTGAACCACTCTCTCTAAATTTATATTAGTTAATGTGAATAAAATGATTTATATATCTTCAATCATATGGTATATTATGAAAATGATATCATAGATGTATAAAAGAGTGTATTTATGCACATGAAAATGAGAGACATATGTGATATGGGTGATAAAGTGGGAGAATTAAATTGTGATATTTAATCCCATCATCAAAAAGACATTAACTTGTTTGTCCATGATAATATTGAAAGTATTAGTCTTGTGAGGGAAGATGAAGTAGATAAATTGGAATAAGTAAAAATAAAATGTGATAAAGATATAACTATTTAAGGAGAAAGTTATTTTATATGTGTTCATTTCTTTACTTATGACCTAACATATTCATTTTACAATATATTTCTAGTATAATGCATCAATTATCATATTTAAATGTATTTTGATGTATTAATTTTAAAAATTTTATAATTTAAATTTTATAATTTTTAAAAAATATATCTAATGGTAATGTCTTTACTTATTTTAATTATTGGAATGTTGAGAATAATATGTTTCAATGATAAGTGTCAATTAATGATAGATGGCCTCTACACAATCCAAACATCATCCACCACTTCAGTTGATGATTTCCTTAATGTATCTATCATCTATTTGGAAATATTATGTGTAAATAATTTGGTAGTAGAAACATGTTCCATGTTTTTCTTGTTTAATACATGTGAAAGGTGAAATTAATTACTTATATATTTTTATATTTAATTTAAAATCCCATGATTTTTTATTTTGAAGTTGAAGGCTAAGGGAATATGAGTAGTGAAGAAATTGTGCGGAATTGTAAATGTATTTGGAAACTAATATGTTATATATTACATATAATTAGAGATATATAATGTTTTTGAAGAGATATGTAAGATTTTACCAATCATATGTAAGGAATTATTCTTCATACATATAAAATATTTCTTGATTTGTAATATATACTTCAAAAATAACTAAGTCACATGAAAAATATTCAGGGATACATATACATTTTTATATTCAAACATAAAATATTTGGTCATACATATGGTTTTTAAATAGTTTCATTAGTAATATATAATATATAGTTGGATTTACATAATATTTTTAGGGAAGTCACATAAGTTTTTTCCTATTTTTAAATAAAGCTATGATCGATATTGGGATGTCATGTACGGTTTTGTACATGGAAAATTTATATTAGAAACATATAAAGTAGTCCTACGATATGTAAGACGTTGTCATTTACAAAATTTCTTGAATGTTTTGTCATGTTATATTTTTTACTCAAGAAGAATTACTACCATTGATATTATATTGATGGATAATATTAATGTTATGAGGACTAGTAAAAGATATTTTTAAATGATTTATTTACCAAATTACAAAAGAATTAAACTCATGAAATTGAAAATTTATGTAGTTATTTGAAGGGAACCAAATATCTCAAAAACAGTTAAAATACATATGGATAATATATTGATATGTATTTATATGTTGACTGATCTATTACATTAAGGAAGAAATAAAGAATCTATTTTAGGAGATTCATGCTAATAGGATGTGGTGTTTAGTTACTAGATTATCGTTACTAGATTGTCCTTACATTATTCATTCTTACATGGTTGTAAAACTCTTTATGGAGGGTTAAAACCATTTTATTGATTACTATAGTGAAAATAATACCCTTTTGTTTATTCTTGAGTCTATATATCAATAATAAATTTTTATTTTACTAGATATTAGTTTTAATTTTTGATATTTTTAATTGTAATTAGGGGTATAATATTTATATTTTTTATTGATATTTTCTATATGGGTTAATAAAACAATATCTCTATCCACAAGATAACTCAAATATATGATTTAAAGGGAATAGTTAGGTAGTATAGTGTTTAATAATTATTGATACCTCTGTGGTAGGTAGCGGATCTCTGTGGATTTCATAAGAGTAAATTCACCTCATTGGTACTTTCTTGGCTAATTTATAGACATATTAGTATTGATATATTAATGGAATTCTTTTTTATCATCCAACACACATAAGAATATGGATCAGTTTATAGTGGTCATTATATATTTGAAAATCACATTCACTGTAAACCCATGATGAGAGAGAATCAAATATATATTATTATATTAATAATGTAAATTTAAGAGGTGTAAATCAATATAATAATAGGACAACATATAAATTATCAATCTTATCCCTCAAATAATTAATTTACCTATTTTTAGGAAATTATTATTATTTTAAATTAATTTTAGGTAGCTCTAAACAAATTACCCCTTAACTAAGGGAAACAACACGATTTTCTACCACCCCTTTGATAAATCATTTGGTCTCTTCTATGTTAATAATAAATGTTGGTTAATTTATTCACATCTATTAAATTTTTTCTAGTATGATTTCAAGATTCCACATACTGTCACCTGATTAACATGTGATGTCGTTAATATGGATTTTTTTTTTCATATTTTCAAATGAAAAGTTTCAACCAGTATAATTAATGAATATGTAACCACAAATTTTTTTAAAGGTATTCTAAATATGAATATATCATATAAATTTATTATTATAAATTTATTATTTCACTTTGTTATAAAAATACATGAATGGACTTCTAACATGTTTTTATTCATCCATGTCTTATTAGGATAGAAAAATTACTCATTAGTACTATAGGATCTTAATTATATAATAATTTATTTTAAATATCTCAATATCAGTGTTGTATATATATATACATAATAGTTTTTTAGTAAAAAATATAAAATTATAATACCGTTTAAAATAAATAATATTTTATTAATTTTGTGTAAATAATATCATAATCTTTTATATGATTAAATTGTATATTTATACATATCTACATTACAGGGTTGTTTACTAGGGGACCACCTCATTGTATATTAATATATTAGTCTATTTCATTTATTTTTATATTATGGGGAACAAACATGTGAATTTTATGTATCATTTCATTAACTAGTGACAGATTAAACCAATGATATATTTGGATATGGTTAAAACAAACTCCAAATAATGAAAATTACTAAGATATTTTTAAAAACATTACAAAATAATAACCTACTTTTGGTAGTGGTTTATATTTCCACTTGATTTGAAACAAAAAATAAAAATGAATAACCACTACTAAATATGTAAAAAATTACTATTAAGTATTTTATTCATGGAATTTTAATCAAACCATTGGTAATTTATAGTATAATTCATAAAATATTCCATGAAGTCACATCTCGTGATACTCTGAGAAAATAAATTAAAAACAATATAGAAGTTTATTAGAATATAATTAAACTAGGAAATAATTGTCACTAGATACTCATTTTTCTATAGTGTATGGACAAACTAGTCAATGGAAAAATATATTTTTTACCATTATGATCATTTGGATAAATTCCATTATAGAATATAGATGAATATGATAATTATAAATTATCTTTTTATAAATTAAATGGGAATTAATTCCATATGATAACTCATTTTCTATAATAAAATACTAGTTTTCCAATAATTTATTTGAATATATGGAAGGTATGATCACAAGTACTTTCATTTGGATTTCTTTAATATGTATAATTTTAATTCTATTTCATGCAACCATTTCAATTCATTATTTATTATTTACACTACACATGAACTATAAAACGAATTTTATGAATTTCCCTCATAAAATAGAATTGTATGATTTGATATATCCCTAATATATATATATATATATATAATCTATCTGGATACCTAAATAAATCTGAAGGACCTAGGTATGACTCTATTAAATATAACAATGTGTAAATTTTTGTGAATACCCTTATAAAATAAGTATCTCTTAGCATTAACCATAAAAATTATGGATTTATATGGTATTTAAAGGGTGGATTTGTTAATTATGTCTAATCCATTTTAATATTATGTGTGATTATATGTTCTTTATTTATTTTTTATAATTTTATATTCACCCCATTCACAACTAAAAGATGAATATATATTGGAAACCAATTGAAATAAAAGCCTATGGCTCAATTGGAGTTTTTTAACCAACCTTATTAAAGAAAAAAAATTCTAAGGTAAATTCATTATTTAATACATAGTCAAGGAATAAATGATGTCTAGATACTGTAGATGCCAACATATTTTTTAGGAAATGGTTTAGGATTTTGGAAAACATTAATAGAATCCAAATTAGATATCTTATGAATCAATCATGAGTTATATATGATAAAACAATATAAACTTTGTGAAGTTGGTTTGGATACACTTATTATTAATGATACTTTTATGGGTGTTTTTAATTGCAATTTTGTAAATATTCTATATAGTCTTATTTGTAGAAATTTTTTTAGTCATGTTTTGGAATGTAAGACTTATTATGTCATTTGGAGTATACTATAAGTTATACATAATGAGGGAAAACATCATATAAAAATATTTTAATGTTATGAGTATAATATTAATATATAAATATGTATAAACGTGAGATATTAGACCAAATACTTTCTTATATTTATAAGGATATTGAATTAAATGTGTGTTTTAGGAGAAAAACTTGATAACTCAGTAAGTATGAAAAGTATTCTGATATTTCTGCTAAATAATTTTCATGACCCAATCAACTAGGGTTCACCTGACTGGTGATAAGTCGAGTGGGACACCCTGATTCCACCTCCAATAGGCTAGGGGATGCTGACTAGCACTGAGATGTTATATCATTAAAATTTTAGGATATTGTTGAAGCATATACACACACACACACAAAACCAACTCCATTAATCTATGCATACATATAATAGAAGAATGTACATCTATAATTTAGACCATGAATACAAAAACATTCTAAAAATAAACAGAATAAAACTATAGAGTAAAAAAACTATAAAGAGGAAAAATAAAAACCCAAATAGAAATGTCATCCAAACCTGAAAATAACTAGAAAAGGGAGGCTAAATAGGTCTTGACTCAATCTCTCGGGCAGACTATCGAAGATGTTCATCTCCTCTAGGAATATCTATTCTCCTTCAAAATATGTTAAAAAAAGTCACCATTTATTTCTCATTATTATATATAAAAACAGACCTTGGGGAAGCCCATGTATTGGTGAGTAGATATATACCGACACGGTATCCTTAAAAACCAATAACTGAGCAATAAAAATATAAATTTTTCTGATTAAGAAATAAAAAAGAGGGAAACAAAATCCAACATATATTCTAAAAAAGAAACCCAATTGAGTGATAAAGGGTATATCTATCCCTACAACCCAGCTAATAATGATGATCTATCTAGTTTCTATAAATTCTATTATTGATACCCACCATCATGTGTAACTGTATAAGAATCTATTTAGAGGGATCTCACCTTATCATTATGCTTCCTAGATAAGGGGGAAAATCTCTAGTGATAGACCACCCCCTTATATAAAATAAACCATGGGGGTGTTCCACATCAAAGATACAGATCTCACACCCTTTAATATTAGGGGGTTTAAATTTACCTTTTTAAAGAGTATGAGGGGACTCATGCCTTGGTGTGACAGGGGGGTTCTGACCCCAGTGTCTCTATGATGATTACAACCAATCACTAGCATCATCCAATAATTTATTAAAGAATAATACCACTCAAAACACCTTGTATCTTATCTTTGGTTCCAAAATAAAAGCCAATATCACCTTCTATATGAAAAAATTATCAGTATTTACTTCTTGAAGATCAAAATCTATACCTCTAAGAAATATATGTGCAAGGTGCAGGTTCATGAAGAAGGTACATATTATGTCACCTCTACTGGACACCTTGGAGCTTCCACTCCAGCATAGGTCGTGGCTTGAAATATGGATATACATGATGTGTACATGAAGTACAAGGCATTTCTTATTGACCTAAGGTATGCCTTTATCTTCTCAACCTATGACCTTTTACTATGTATTAAGCACTTGTAATCTAGTATTTTCAATATCAAAGAGTCATATATGGGTACCCTAGCTATGTTCATTTACTTTGGCTTGTGCCCATGAACTCTGGATGTACTCATGTGCATGATTGAATCTACGATAGTGTGCCCTCATGGTACATGTTGATCCACCAACACTGACACACAAAGAGTGTATGGGTCATACATAACATGTGGTTTTTGACTCCACATGAAATCCTAGCCACTGCACTGTGGGACTGTCTAGTATGTGTTAATGGAAAATATTTCATCTATGTTAGTATTTTCTAGACAATGTCACATGTTCAACCCATATTTTCCATACCTCTATATATCACATATTTTAGGACAACCATGCTTGATCCATTTCCAGTGGCCAGCTCCCAACCACCCAAACAATAGTTAGACCATTCCTATCAGAATAGACCTCCCCACCACCTCATCTATGGAGAAAGGCCATCAATCTGGCTCTCGTATATATTTCCAACAGTATAATCCAACATTTCATCATGTTACAATTGAAAAATTAGTACTTACAACTATTTCCCACACCCACCAAGAATATCAAGGTTCTATAACACTCAAATTATGCCTAGAAATGTCTAACCATGACCCTATGGTCCAATGATAAAGAGCATGAATAATATTGATGTAAAGAAAAAACAACGAAGTAAATCCCTATGATAGACGGTGTAATTCCTTCCAAATATTACATAGGTGGATCATTAGTGAATTCATGGGTGTATAAGATATTAACCAAAGTTTTCAAGAAGTAATTTTAAAATAGAGCTCATTTGAAGGAAAAAATCACCGGAAACAAAATAATATAAATAACCAATGCTTTGAAAATAAAATGAGGGGATAAATCAAATATTTAACATTCCAAAACCTATTATTTTTTTATATATGTTACAGATAAAATTTATGTAATTTTCACTATTGAATCCCTAGAATTATTTTGTCAAAGATGAATCATTTGAATATATATCATTTCTCAATGCTATGACGGAATTCATCAACTATTCACATTCATGTATCCTACAATACCCCTAGGGTCATGTAACAAATATTTTACATAATAAATTAATTTATAGAGATTCTTTAGGGGTTTTTTTGTTAAATAAATTTAGTAAATAAAATAATTAATCCATATAACACACCTGCCAATGGTCACCTTCAACCTGACAGCCACCACTGAAAAATATTCTCACATAGGGTAATCACTACGTATTGGATTCCACAATGGATCAATCTATTAGAAACCCATTTATTTCTAAAACATATTCAAGAGAGATTTAATATATATTAATATTTTTAATATATTAATTTGGTGGTCCTGTGGTCCCCCAAAAAACACTGAATCCTAGGACAAATTGAAAGATATGTACAGAAATATTCAATAGATTAAATTAAAAAAAACCGTAGTCATTACATTCTCTCCTCCTTCAAGGATGATTTCTAAAAAATTACATGATAAAAAATTTGGTGGGTGATAAACATTCATATGGATCTCACACTACCATAAGT
Source organism: Viscum album (assembly GCA_963277665.1). Taxonomy (NCBI): domain Eukaryota; kingdom Viridiplantae; phylum Streptophyta; class Magnoliopsida; order Santalales; family Viscaceae; genus Viscum; species Viscum album. The sequence goes on from OY728148.1 coordinate 169,767,336, forward strand.
TATCATTTAGGATCCCATGATGATTAAGAACTCAAATAAAATGTATGTCCCGTCTATGAAGGTTCCTCTCTTCTTGGTCCTTGATCACCATAAGGTACTATTTCAAGGTTTCACTATCCATGATGTCTTGATCACCCCCACCCATAATGATTATAGTCTCTAGAACATATCTTCTCACATGTGAAATGGGGAAGACCTAATTCTCTAGGTTGAATTGTGCGGGAAAGTATATGCGGGAAACCACTTGGCCAATCCTCTATAGGATATCGAAGGGACCATTGAAGGATAGATTACATCCAAGGAAAAATATTTGTAATTTTAAAATAGGGAAACTCATAGGAGAACATGGTCTTAATTCTTTAATTACAAAGTCCAAATTCATCAATATGTGTAATCTTTATATCATATTTGAAATTCCCTTATATTATCATGTATAACCTAAACATTCTGTATTGTTTCTTATACCATCTCTGACCCAAAAATATATTTCTCCCTAATCTCAGTCTAGCACAACAGTGACCTACTTGGTCTCATGTGCATGGCATCGAAGGCTGAAATGAAAATAGTTGAGTGATATATATTATTATAAGTAAACTAAAATAATGTAAACTGATCCACCCAGATCTAGTCAAAGTCTTACACGTAGGCTCTTAGTATATCCTCTAACACCTAGATAGTCTACTCAATTATTCCTTCCATATTGGGTAAAATGTTAGGATAATCTATAAATTGGTCTTAGAAAAATCCTGAAGGCTCCAGCACAACCATGATGTTAACAGAGAATCATGGTCAGATATGATCATCATAGGTACCTGATGAAGTAGGATGATCATTTCCACATACAACTAAACCAACCTCCCAAATGAGATCTACACTCACATGAAAATGGAGTTCATTGAATGGATAAGTTGGCTAACAATAACATGGATAGAATCATAGACTGTCACTATTCATATAATCCCCCTAAAAATAAATCGATATTCACTCCCTATACTATTTTTTGATATCAATATGTTGGTTAAAACCAACTAGAACCTAATGGTTATCCTTTACCTATTGACATGTGAGAGAGTGAAAAAAAATCTGAAATGATCCCCCTCATGCCATCCCACCAAAACTACCACGGAAGGGCCTCATAAAAATTTTCCACAGTCAAATTTAAAACCAAGGGAGATGTATGAAACACTCTTAGTACATCCTAACATAACATGAAAATAACCACCATTTTCCCAAGAAAAGGATTATGTTCTCCCCTCCATTATAAAATCCATCTTGTATATCTCTTAAGGATATCTGGTCAAGAATAACTTCAAATACAAAATCTCTAAACTGAGCCGCTCTTATGCAAGGAAAATATAGTGGAGTAACCACCGTTAAATGAAGACAACATTTACTCCTCTCCTCCTCTATGATCATTTAAAATAAGTCCAACTACTCATACACCTCACCAAAAAATGATAATCCTACTTCTTACTTGGGTAATTTTCCACCATGCTTTTTTCCATGGAGTATAGACTATCTCAATGCTATAAATATAACAAAACTCCAAAAAACCCATTTATCTAATGTTGTGATCTTTATGAGTGATTATGTAACTAAGAATATAGTGTTTGGAGTAAAAAAAACTCAACTAGATGATAATTCTTCCATAAATATTGAATCCATAGGCTATAAGATCCTATTGTGACGAGGGATAAACTTTCCAACTTATGGGCGACGTGTTTCAATTTCCATCTCACATTCCCCCACTCAATAAGCTATAATATTTCTCTCACACATAAATTATAATATCATCCAATCTATATGAATTCCTCTAATAATCCTACATTGATAGTATATATGGGAATTCACTACATAAAATCAGTCCATACCTAATATGGAATCACTTTGTTTCATCACGTTGACCAAGTGGTACCTTGAAAACACTTCCCACTGAGAACTAACTCATACTACCAAAAATTTGTTATAGAAAATAATTAATATATACCAGAACGTCTATTCTTAGCAAGTGGGATAAAAACTCAAAAAATAGATATATATATATATATCATATGAGGAATATGGAGATAAACTAATGACTCATTATTATGTATATAAGTACTAGAGAAATAGTATAAAAGTAAAATATCATACCTTGAATCATCTCATGAGAAGAATGGTCATATTTTTTTATATACTATAACATCCCTCATCCCCAGCCTCCATCCATATGAGCTTGGAATTTCCCACCTGGTGGTGTTCGTGGTCGGAGTAGCTTTTAGAATCATCTTACACCAATAACTCATCCCTATAGAACTCCACCTACTCTTGTGTTATCACTACCTCCTTGGGGAATGTGTTGACCATTCTTGAGAGATCCTTGGTTATGAAACTACACATACCATGGTTGTTCCTGCAATATTTATCTACCTTTATTGACATGTATGTTTGAGCAATCTGGATCCATTTGATCATGCCTATCACAAGAGTGATGTTTCCCCTATACTAGATAACTAGAACCTCTATGTGAACGTTGTTGCATGGAACCAAATGTCTTAGTCAAGGAATGATGAGATATCTAAGGAAAATAATCTGAACATTGACACCTTATACCTACTGCATATGATGAATTCCCATGAGGTCAACTACTAGTTATATCCATACGACCTCCAACTTCTAGGAATCTGTCTATATCTATAGCCCAATATAGTACTCTAGTGTAATCAGTAATTAATAGAGATACCATTCTAGTATGGATGTGTCTTCTAATTCCATTCTCAAACATTAGAATTTGTATTTATTTATCTCACACCATATTAAGGGAGTAATTATTATGTTTTGTTAACCATGTGACTTACATATAAACCATCACATAACCCTGATGCAACTCGAGAAGCTATTAACTCCATGTATAGGTAATGTTTTAAGAGTATTGATCATTATGAAATAGATGTTATAATTATATCCAGGTTAATATCACCCCATTATGAGTCTGGATGATCATAACCCACCATCCCCCTATTGGTTGATGATGAAGGCTAGTTTCAAGAGAAACAGTCAGACTAGATGAGGTTCAAACAAGACGAAATACTCAAAACACTACCTATATCAAATCTTATTTTTCCTAGGGGTCTATCTCACCATGAAAAGAAATATATCTATGAAATTAGAACTCATATAATGTGTTAATAACACATTAATAATTCTAATAACATGTAAGAGCCATCATTTATCCAACAAGAAGTAGATCCTTCTCCTAGACCACAAGGGGAAACACCTCATATGTAGGGCCCCAAACTGAGACCTCATTACTTAGCTGATCATCATCAAATTCTTATATCATCATCATAGAAGGCTGTTGATGTAGAGAAATCCTAAAATATATCAAGATGTACCATTGTTAAATGATCATATATAGATATATAACTATATAATGACATGGAAGTAAAAGTACTCAATCCTTTATGATTCATATAGAATGTGGTTCCCTATAACTGATGCCTCCGTTCATTGAGTTAACAAGAAGGTAGTTAGAGTTTGGTTCCCTAGCCCGCGAGTAGAACTCAATACACTTTGAAATTTTTTTCTATGTTCCTACACCAAAATTAATAGTATTATCCAACTTCATACACAAACTAGGGAAAATAATTCATTTGTTATCACTCTATCAGGAAACAACCAATTGGGGACCACCTGTATAGTGAGAACTTGAGTGTCACACCACAAGCCTACCTCCAATAGGATAGGGTATAGAAACTAGCATCAAAAGGACAATCACTAGAATTTAATTCCATAGAATAAGTATATATATGAATGCCCCGAACCAAATCTATGAAACAAGGCTTAAATATAATAATAGACTAGATATCCCGACTATAAACCATGCAAAAAATAAACTCTATAATACCATTGGAGTAAAATAGATAACATTGAAAATATAATGGTGGAAAATACACACCAAACTAGAAATGAGTTTACAAATATAAAAAAATAGAAAAATGGACTCTAAAGAGAACCTAGCATACAATATTCAAGTTTGACCACCGGCCATTGTAACCTTCACTGGGTGCTGCTATGTTCCTTCAAAACCTAGTCCATAGTGGTCCCTGATATTTTGTCTATTTTTATTATGTGACACAGCAAGTTGTGGGAAATTAATTTTGGGAATATTTATATACATACCCAATAGAACACACCAAAAAAAAGAATCAACTAAAAGATAAAACTATTTTCACAACACATAAGAAAGAGGGAAATGAAACCCAACATATATACTCATAAAGAAACCTAATAGAGTTAGAATGTGGATAAACATATCCATGTCCTAAATAAATATTATGAGTCAACAAGTAGAGAAAAATTCTATCTCCAATTCCCAGTAGCATGTTTAACTTCTAAATAATCCATGTTGAGGTATTTTACCTCGCCATTATGCTCCACAGCTAAGGGGATGTTATCTCCAGTAGAGTAAAAACTCCCTGTAGAATCTCAAAGATGGAGGGATCTATCACTCCATAGATATATGAAACATGACCTATATTTTAATGGTGTTCTGACTCTACCAATGCAAAGGGAATTAGAGATTTTCATCATGGTGCGATTGGGAAGTTATGAACTTATTGTATCTTTGTTGATCAAACTCAATCACTTCCACTAGACATACATCGCTTAAAGAATAATAAAAATCATAAAACCTCATTTCATATATTGATATATGAAACTAAGTCCACCATTATTATATATATACAAAAATACTTAGGATTGGAAACTCATGAGCCCAAATCTAAGTCCTATAAAAATATATTTGAAACATGAAATTTACTAAGGAATGTATAAGAATTGTACCTAGGGTCACAATAGGTCTACCTTAGGTCACACCATGTGTGAAATATCTTATAATCATGGGAATTTCATCTCCTATATATGGATTATCTGGCCATGTGTAACTACACATTGTGTATATGGAGTATTTGACATTACCTGTATTCCATGGGTATGACTGCATCCTCCCAACCCATGCTTGTGTACTTCAGCTAATTCTCGTGTACTATGGACCTCCCCATGTACACTTTCCATGCATATTAACCCTAGTTATGTCTGATTACATCATCCTATGTTCATGAACTATTATCATTCTTGTGTGTTGGGAAGTTTATGTGCCCATATACTATCGAGGTACACGTCGAGTCACAAGTACTAGGTCACATTGGGTATATGTGTCATACAATGTGTGTGATATTTAACTCTTATCAAAACCCTATGTTCCATATCTGGGGGACTACATGTTGTGTGTTCTTGGACTCCACATAGTGTATGTGAATATTTTCTAGAAATTTTTTTCTATTAAGTGAGTCCAGCCCACACCACAGCCTCCACTAATTACACCATGAACCACATCATAGATCTAGGATCTAGGACTGAACATGCCTAATATGTCACCTATATCTGTATTCTAGACACCAAAACCATAGATAGACCATTTTCATCACACTATATCACTGTTTTTCCTCTCATGTGGATGGAGACCCTCAATCCCACATCAAATCTATGTTCCCAAAAACTGCATCCCCCATTTCATCATGATCCAATCACAAAACACCAATTTATAACTCATTCATGCATCCTCAATGAATTGAAGGGGTTCTACCCAACTCAAATACATCCTAGAAATATCAAAACATGACCCTATGGGCTCAAAATAATGAAAAAAAGAAAATTAAGGGAAAGGCCCAAGAACCAAGTGAAATATCAACATTGGATGATGTTATTCCATCAAAAGTTATCATAATATAGATCAAGGGTAAAATCATGGGATCATATTATATACAATAAAAGGATCAAGAAATTATTTTAAAATTACGATCATATGATGAATGAAAATCATCAGATCCAAACAGAGGTAAAGAATACATTCCTTTTCCAAAAAACAATTGTGGAAATCTAAGAAATAATTTTCCCTACCATGAGTTTGTATCGATCACTAATGAAGAATGGGTTAGTTCCATTGTCATCTATGAGATATAAAAACTATGTTAGTGAAGAAAAATCCTTTGAGTAATGATTGTTGCTCCAAGATTTGGTTTTTTCACTAATAGTTATCTTCATTGGTTCCACTAATCCTACCATGGTTATACGGATAACCTGGGGGATTTTTCATAATGAAATTTTTTTAGGGGAAGTTTATGGTTTGGGTTACACAATGAATTAATTTAATAAATTAATTAATCCACATAGAGAAGCTACCAAAGGACTCTCTTGACCTATCACCCAACTCAACCCAACATTACATAACACTGAGGGTAATCCACATTTTTTTAAATAAAACTATGGTCAAAGATTTACTGTATTGAGATTTGATCAATGTGAAAACCATTTGTTTAGAAAATATGTGTTCATGTGCTTTAAAATATATTAAATTTCATAAAATATTAATTCCTAGGAGTCATGACACCCAAACACAATGCTAACTTTGAAGAAAAAAGATATATATATATATATATATATAGAATTATTTTCATGAAAAAATCAACAAAACAAGAGTCATTAGAGAATTTGCATGAAAATAATTTTGAAATGGATGAAAACATGGATTTCTAAGAATACTTAATGGATTAACTCATCATTTCACAACTAATATACAATCTTAAATTATGGAATTTTATATAATAATATAACAGAAAAAATGAGTATAGAATTTAATACTACTTCTATTTTATTTACCGACTCTCGTATTGTTAATATACAAATAAGTGAAGAATATCTGGCCTAAATGTATAAATATGTAAGAAACTTTTTATAAATTGAAATGTTTATCAAAAATTTCCAATAAGAGAAAATATAAAATCTGATAAAATTGACATATGAAAAGTGAAGAGAAACAAAAACATTTTTATACTAATATCAATTTTCCACAAGTTACATATTATGAGTTCATGAAGAAAGGGAATATCGAACTTCATTATCCAAAACTCATGCATGAATGGAAGGATAAAAATTATTAAGAAATGAAAAAGGGTAACTAAATCCTCTAATAGTTATAATGAATAAAATTAATTAAGTGAAGAATATAAACAAGATAATGAATTAGAAATTTTGTGTTTTCTAGGAAGTATAAAATTTTCTTTTTCTTTATAATGTATTCATTATTTTGAAAAACATTATGTTCAAGATTCAAAAGATGTATATATCAATATTCATGATTAATTTCAACATCCTATTTTTATATTTGTGATTTTAAAATATAACCACCAGAAATTGGTTGATAAAAATAATCTAATTATTTAGGAAGAGAAATAAATAAAAAACACCACTCTTGAAATTAAATAATTAGTATATATTGATGTTCAAAAACAAAATTTCAATATTAAAAACCCTAATAGGGAATTTTATACATTTGAAAATGAATGAGAAAACATAAGAAATTCAATATATTGGAATATGACTACAAAGATGATAAATAATGTAGTTAATAATTTCCAATCCACTAATATTTAAAGTAATATAATTTATAAGATTGATATTTGTATTATTTATTTTGTTAATTGTATAAATTGATTCATGATAAGAAAATATTCCAATAAATGTTCATTAATTCATTATAATTCATTGGGTTATAAAATATAATTTATTTATAAATATTTGTGTAGAAATTTCTTTTTTAATAAAATTGTTAAATCAATTTTGGTACCTAAAGTATCAGTACCAAATCCAGTTGAATCTAAAGTTTTATGGGCTCTAAAACATCAATTGATTGATTATTTTGGGATAAGTATCTTAAAACTCTCAAAAATGAAATTTATTACATAGAAAATGGATGATATATACATATAAGAGTATATCGGTCAATCTTATAAAAATTAAATATATGTGATAGAGGCAATGTTCCATTTCGAGACAATTCCAAAGGAAATATTAAAGGGTTCCCTGACACAATATTTTCTGATTCAACTGTTATCTGTAAAACTATTTTTGTCAAATACTTATAATATAATATCATTTTAATATCTTATTTATCTAATTATTTTTATCTATAAAATTCAATAATCAAAAATATTTTTTTTCAATCTTGGTTCACCATTGTTAATTTCTCATACAAAGGATAATGTTTTTATTATTAATTATGATGAGTTAGTATTGTAAAATTTTATATGGTTGAATTATTTCCTGTCATATTTTTCTATTTAGAATAGATAATTGGGTCATAGTAAATTATGTAATTTTTCTAAGTTGGATAATCATAAAGATGTTTTATCACTAAAAAAATTTAAATGGGATGGAATGTTCTTTTACCATACATTTATGAAACTAATCCAGCAAAAATAATCCTTCAATATTATTAATTAAGTGAGAACTAACATAACATTTTATCTTGTGATTTTAGATTAATTATGAAACACTCAATTATCAAATTTCAAGGGAAACATATATATATTTTGAATATGCGTGACTAAACATTTTTTACATTGGTGAATTTCATATCTCATAAATGTGAGACATTCTCTACATTTTCAACCTACTAATATTTGGTTCAAAATGAAAATTTCTCCATGGTTGTTTCACTATGGAGATCCCATTTTGATGATATATATAACCATGAATTTAAGATATTTTGTAGTTATAATGGATATAAAATCAATTAATTATCACCAAAGGCAACATGATATATGGATTAGTTGAATGAGTAAATGATACTATTGAATAGATAGAAAGTATAATTCTCAATGATCACTACATGATAAATTAATTCTGAGAAGAATTTATTAAATTAACTTTCTAAGTGATAAATAAAATCCTTATAATCATGATTCTAAATAAATAACTACAAGAAATATGGAGAGGGAGAAAACATAAGGTTTGTTACATATAAGTATTTTGTTTCAAATACTTTACTATTAAAACATTATAATGAATGAATAATCCTGATTAAAATTGTGAAAGAGGTTTTATTTTTGAATATTCATACAATGCCAATGATAACATTGTTTATTACAAAATGACTATGGTTGTTTAAGAACCTATAGATGTCAAATTTGTTGAGTATAATCCATTTGATATGGTTGTAATATTTTATTAGTTTAATAAGAACTAGGGAGGCATAATTTTGATACCTCTAAACCTATTGACATGATAAATAGAATTCATGTAGATTTAGTTGAGGTGGGTTTAGATATTTCACAACCTCATGTTTGGAAGATTATTTAGGATCAATCAATTTGTAATATTATTAAAGATAAGAATTAATGAAGGAAAATCAAACATCTAGTAAGTAATATATGTAAGAATTACAATTTCACAACTTAGATAGTGACAAATGATATTTTCAGTTATTAAAAAGTTTTTATTTGGGCTCTATAAATGCAATAAGAGTTATATGAGATCATGATGAATAAGGTGTTTGAAGTAATTATCCCACATAATTATCAAGAAATTATTAGAACTCAATAGATATTTAAGAAAAATTTAGATAAATCGTGGAAGATTTTATAAGTAAGAAAATATTTATTTTTCAAGGATATAATAAAGAAGAATGAATCAATTTTAGTGTTACTTTTTACCAAATATCTAGACTTTAATTTATCGAATATTATAGTCTTGTGTACCATACATTGGATTTGAGATTTATAATATGGATGTGAAGTGTGAATTAATTAATTATTTAAATTATAAGAATAATTTTATGAAAGATACCCTAAGAATTTATTATAAAAAGAAGAATAATTTTGTGTTTGAATTATCAAGGGAATTATATGTAATAAAAGAATCCTCTCAATCATGTTATGAAATTATTTATAAATTATTATTATAAAATCATTTTAAGAAACATAAAGTTGATTAAAAATTCTTCATTTACTGATTTAATAATGATATTCTAAATTTTTATAATTATGAAGATGAAATTATATTTAGATCTTCAACTAAATCATTTTGTATTGAATTATCTAAAATAAAGAGCAATGAATTTGATAAGAGATTCATGGGTGAACTCATTTTTTTGGATTTTTATAATTTTAAAAGTGATGATATGATCATTCTAAAATATTTGAAATATTTGATGGAACTGGATAAAATATTTTGTTAAAAATATTTCAAAACCATGAGAACACATATGAGTAATTGATATAGGTTAAATAAAGAGATGTGAAGAATGTTATATGATTTGAAGACTTATTGATGGATAATATGAAACTATATCTACCTGATTGTAAGTAGACCTAAAATAGTGTTTACCGTACGTCACTATGGAAGATTTTAAGCTAAAAAAATAAATCATACATGATTATGATAAATAGAAATATTATTTATGTTAAAGGTACAATAATGAATAGACATGGTCCATCAAACCTCGAAAATCAATCCGACATGTCACAAGGGTTAAACCACATTCAAAATTTCTTGAGGCTTAAAACAAGTGTTAAGGTAATTTGTATTTAACTATTGGAATGATTGTATCACCCTGAGATTTTATGAGAATTTTTTTTATGTCTTATGTTATACGCAACACCCAAGGAATCTTTCACAGCACACAATACGGACTTAGCATGCATTACACGCAAACACGACCTTCCTCGATAGCGTGTGTAGTACGCAATACCGGGTTTCACTAAACAATGATATATTATTATGAACTAGCCGTTATGAATAGTATTAACTACATTTTTTGTTTTATTATTCATTTTACACATTTTCTAGAACATGTTAAGAGAACAAAATAAATTTTTCGGGTGAAATAAGTATTTTACAAAAAATGCAGTTTTGCCGCCTTTTGATGGCACACCCACATAAAATCTAGTTTTTGACATGTTTATAAGTTCAATTTCACAAAATTAAATTCTTCTTTTGAATCAGGGTATAAAAATTTACTTTGGATAAATTTTTGATATTTTTCTAATAACTTTTATATTTTGATGAATATTAAAAATACGCTAATTTTTAATTAAAAACAACTTTTTTCATTGAGATAATTTATATGGTTAAATTATAAGATTTAATGGGTTTAAAGTATAAATAGAATATATTTTTACCATTTAATATAATGTATTTCATTAGCATTAATTCACATTGAATTCATAGGTAAAAACATTTCAATCTTTGGCAATGTTTTAGCTTCTAAAACTCGTTTTCTTAACAATGAGATTTATTTTAAATTAATTACTGCAACTTATATCATTTGAATTTTGAAAACTGGATTCCATATTAAAAATAGGTGGGTCCAAATTATGTTAATAGGCTACTTTTTATTTTTGTGCATTATGAATAGTAACTACGGTAATTTTGTTTTACCACAGTTAAAGGTAAATCGGGTAATTAAGGGTAAATATAAGATTATAAAATTACCCTAATATGAGCCAAAATCATATTTGATGACTAAAAGTCGACCCATATCACCTAAGGGTCGGATTAGATTCATTTAATGGACTTTTTTCTATGAAAATAATTTAATTATTATTAAAACCAAAGAATGTGACAACATGTCACTTTCTTAAATCTTATAAGTATATTAAATTTAATATAGTGATACACTTAATGAACCTTAGAACATGAATAGTCTCCAGAAAGCTCATACAATTATCTACATCATAGGAATTTATTTAGAATTTTTAAGGATTAAATAATTATCATTAATTATGACACAATAGTGATGTTAAAAGTATTTTATTAATTAAAATATCAAATAAATGGTTTTTAAAATATTAAAATAAATATTATATGAACTATTTAATGGGATAAACTAATTTTATAGATACATATGACATTTTATAAATCTATTAAAGCTTTTATTTAGAACATATCTTCTGTATATATTTTATTTAAATTCAAATAAATGAATAGTGTCAAAATTGACACTATTGTTATTTTATAAAAATAACATATTATAAAATTGTTTAAAAATCACAAAAATATTTGAAAATTATAAATTAAAATTTATATGGTCGAAAATGTCATAAAGTGTCAAATTATGGAAAATTAACAACACATATGTAATTATTTATAATAATTTAAAATTTAGAATATTATTACCACAAATAAAATTAAATTTATAAATAAGGATAAATCAAGTTGATAATGTTTAAAATAAATTCCTCGCATGTATAAATTTTATTGGATGATGAGATTAAAACCCTATCTCATATAATATTCGGATATGAGTCATTTTGGAAGTTTTTATGTGGGGTTTGGATTTAATATAAACTAATATTTCTTATATTTCCAAAGGTGCCCCTCTCCTCCCTTATAAAAGGGCTCCTCCTCCCTCTCCTCCTCACACCAATTTGAGCCTTCAATCTCGGCCAATACCTGACCATTTCACTTCCACACTTCCCTAGAAATATCCTAGAGGTCCTGGTCTTCTTAAAAGACCAATTTTAGTGCCCTAAGAGTAGGTCTCAAAGAGGCGCTTCAAAGAAGAGGTAATGTCCGTTACCGATTATTTCAACATTATTTCTTATTCCACTTATTCTTCTTTAGTTGTTTCATTATGAATTAATAACATCAGTATCACTCATATACTTATATGTTATTATAAGTATGAAACAACACTATTTCACCATCTATCCATCCTACGAAAAAAGAAATCACCGCGCGTGTGTACGTACGGAATACTGTCTCCACGCCGTGGTGTAATCTATTTAAATCGCCACCTTACTTGGATGGGTATAATGGTGAAAATAAATAACTATATATGATTATTTTAAAGTGTTATTGATTCTGAAATAGTATACATACACTCCAATAAAATTCCACGATCATGGGAACGATATCATCGTTCGTGCCTACGTACGGAATACCGTCTCCACGATGTGATGCGATTCGTTCTACATGATCTTCATTGAATAATTATTATATAAATGAATTGAATGAATAAATATGATATATAGTACACTAATAAAATTCTTGAAATGAGGAATCTATAACCTAAAGGGAAGAATAAGAATTTATTTGACAAAACACGGATAAGAACCAAAAGTAATAAACACCCGAATAACAAGTAGTAACGAAATATTACTAATAAGAAGCTAAGAATATGACCATATATGATATCATTATAATAATTATGAATCTGGAATAAGTCAATAACATTGTTTAAATCATTATACGGGAGGTTCGAACACTTACGAAGCAAATCGGACCTAAGGTAAGGGACAATCTCGCAATCTCAATTTTTATCCGAGATTGTTTAAACATTAGAATTTACTAGGGAATATTTATCATAAACATCCATGTTTCCTCAATATTTAATATTATTTATATCCTCATGCAATTTTTTAAATTAAATTTTACCCTTCGGTGAGTTTTTAGTAAAAGATATGAAAGGAATCTTTTGTCATTTTTTGTACGAGGTTCTTTTTGACTTTTCCAACAAAAGTACGAGAAGAATGTTTTTTTAACTTATACGGCATGAATGGATTTTTAAAACATTATTTCCAAGAATCTTACTTTACAAGTTTTCAAGTTTATTTTTAATCAACTTCTTTTAGTTTAAAATCGTATGACATGTTAAGAAAGGAAAAATGTTTTTGAAGTAGAACAGATATTTTCCTCAAGAATGGAGTTCATGTGTTTTATCAAAATTATTTTCCATCTAAGATAATATAGGGTTTTGTTTCTATCCCTATTATTATATTGATTTCATTATGTTGTGATGAATTTTTTTAGGATTTCTTTAATCTTATATGAATTGTTTTATGATGTCACGATGTTTAAGATTCGCATTTTTATTACATGGGTTGTGCTATGATGTATGGTTTATGATTTTGCGGAACACATAAGAATGATATCTTTATGAGATGGGTGGGACCTATATCTCCCTCCAATTCATTGGGTAAAGATTTTATATCTCATGAGATAGACATGGCTGGAACGGCAGGTTAATCCGGTTCAGTGAAATAGGACTGAAACGAGGAGTGAACTCGGTTCAGAAATGGAATTTGTCTATTAAGATAGTCTTGGAAATGAGTCTTGAATAATATGAAATGATTCTCTATGATTATGTGTGTATTCCACAAAGTTTCATGTTTAAGTTATGTTTATTGGGATTACATTTCACTACCATGATTTATCCCATGTTATGAAATTATGATCTCTTTTGCAGGGTAAGATTTCCAAAATGTTATGTTCTTATGAATTTGATGTGATTGATATTTATTTTGTTTACCCTTACTGAGCATTTGAGCTCACCGTTTTGTATGTTTTCTTTCCCTAGGTCAGGAATAAGGTTATTTTGTAATATTTTCCAAAAAGGGACTATATATAAGATGAAATAAATGGGAGACAGTGTAGATACTTTATGAACCAGTTGTTTATGTTTTCCAGTTTCTAAAGACAATATACCTATACGATTCTTTCATGGTTTTGATATTTTTTGTAATAAGTATGCTTCAATTTTTAAGTATTAACCATGTGTGTAAATTATGGGTCGCTATAGTTGGTATCAGAGGAAAGGTATAGTCAACCTTTGGAAACTAGGATGTGAATGCCTTAGTAAGAAACCTAAGGATATGTCTAAGAATAGAACAAAATATTAGTGTTTTAGAAATGGACATGAACAACCTATGATAAGACCTTACGTGTGAAATTTTATTCTTGATTATGTGGTTTTCCTATTATAATTAGTGTTTCTCACACTATTCTTCTTGGTTTTAGTCATTGGCTGGAACCCGAAAAATCGTGTTAATGCGGAATGCGACAGGCAATGAAATGATTGTCCCCCTGAGCAACCAAACGTTATGGGAGCTGGAATTCAAATTCTTGTAGCCATGCTCACACAACTTTCTCAAGCTATGAATCATGCAGAACTTACAAATGAGAAAAGGAAGGAGCAACATTCTATCGAATCCTTCATGAGGAAGCATCCACCTTCATTCAGCGGGTCTTCAGATCCATTAGTGGTTGAACAATGGATCAATACCACTGAAATGTTATTTTCAGTTCTTCAATGTTCTGAGCATGATAAAGTCATCTTATCAGTGTATCGTTTGGAAGGTCATGCTGATCAATGGTGGAATCTTATTAAGAATACGAGGAAAAGGGATGAAATTGAGTCCATGGAATGGGACGAGTTCAAGAACATATTTTTCAATAAGTATTTCCCTCGTATTCTTCAAAAAAAAGATGGGGAAGAAGTTTCTTGAACTGAAGCAAATGGATGATGAATCCGTTGGTACCTACGAAGAAAATTTTACCAGACTTGCAAGGTATGCTTATGAAATTATTATCCAACCTGAGAGTAAGATCGATCGATTCTTTAGTGGCTTAAAACCAAGTATTTGAAGGGCATTAGCCATAAGGGATTTCAATAGCTATGAGGAAATTGTTTGATGTGCTCTCAAGGTTGAGATGGAGATCGGTGTAACCCATCAGTCACATGGGTTGGATAAGAAGAGTAAAATGGAATTCAAAGGAAAATATAAATACCACACTGAAAAGAAGATGAGTTTTCCCTTATGCTCAAAGTGTGGAAAGAAACATAGAGGAAATTTTCTTAAGGGGAAAAGAAAATTTTATAAGTGTGGAAAAGAAGGTCATCGGGAAATTGAATGTCGAAATAATGGGAAGAAGATGTCTAATGATGCAAAAAAAGGAACGGATACACAGAATGAACCTACTACACTTCAATGTTTCAAGTGCAAGGAGATGGGGCATTATGCCAATAAATTCCCAAATCCAAGGGTTGATGATGATGATCGGCGTCAACAAACTCTTAAGGCCAAAGACAAAGGAAAAACACATGCAATTACTATCGGCGATGTGGAGTACGACAACAAAGTGGTGATAGGTACACTTACAATCCACTCTAAAGTATCAAATGTTTTATTTGATTATGGATCCACCCACTCTATTATTTCTGAAGAATTTTCTAAGGGTATCACCGTATTACCTCAACAATTAGATGTTGAGTTGGCTATGACAACTCCTAATGGCACAAAAGTCACATCAAAAGTTTACAATTCTTCTCTGATTGAAGTTTGTGGGAATGTACTTCCTGAAAATCTTATGATCCTTCCTATAGTGGAATTTGATGTGATTCTTGGCATGGATTGCCTTTCTTTATATGGATCTCATATCAATTGCCAAAGAAGGGAAGTCAAATTTCATATTCCAGATCAATCTATGGTCGTCTATCGATGCAAGGATGAACATAACCTTCCAGTGGAAATTTCTTATATCTTATGGGTCTTGATTCCACTAATTGAAGGTTATTAATCTCAAATGGTTGGAGAGAAACTCATGACTAATAATATGCCCATTGTACTGGAATTTGATGATGTCTTTCCGGAGAAATTGCCGGGTCTTCCACCAAATCGTGATGTTGAGTTTTCAATAGAACTCGTACTAGGTGTTTTGCCTATTTCAAATACACCTTATAGAATCGCCCCAATTGAGTTGTAGGAATTGAAGAAGAAACTTCAAGAGAATCTTGATAAAGGATTCATACGCCCTAGTGCGTCACCTTGGGGAGCACCTGTTCTGTTTGTTAAGAAGAAAGATGGATCAATGAGACTCTGTATTGATTATCGAGAACTTAACAAGATAAGTATCAAGAAAAAATATCCTCTCCCACACATTGATGACCTATTTGACCAACTACGCGGAGCTCAATACTTTTCCAAGATTGGTCTTTGTTCAGGGTATCATCAATTAAGGGTCAAAAGGGAGGATATACCAAAGAGGGCTTTCCGTATAAGGTATGGACACTATAAATTTATAGTGATGACATTTGGTCTTACTAATGCCCCTGCTATCTTCATGGATCTGATGAATAGAGTCTTTAGAGACTATCTTGATCATTTTGTGGTAGTCTTTAGAGATGATATTCTTGTATATTCAAAGAGAAAGGAAGAACATGAAGATCACTTGAGAATTGTATTAAAGACCCTAAGAATGGAGAAGCTTTATGCCAAATTTACCAAGTGTGAATTTTGGTTTCAAAAATTTGCATTTTTGGGTCACATAATCTCAAAAGAGGGGATATCTGGGGATCCAGCAAAAACAGAGGTTATCTAAAGATGGTCGAGACCAACAACAGTAACTGAGATCCGAAGTTTTGATGGTTTGGATGGATATTACCGACGTTTTGTGAATGATTTTTCAAGGTTATCTAACCCACTCACCAAGTTGACTTGAAAAGTAGTTAAGTTTGTTTGGACGGAGGAATGTGAAGAAAATTTCAAAGAGCTAAAAAGAAGGTTAGCCAGTGCACCTGTGCTCACACTACCTTGCAGTGGAGAAAGGTTTGTGATCTACAGTGATGCATCCAAGAAGGGACTAGGGTGTGTTCTCATGAAAATTGATATGCTGATAGCTTATGCCTCATGACAGTTGAAAATCCATGATCAAAATTACCCAACTCATGATTTGGAGTTAGCTGTGGTAATATTTGCATTAAAGATTTAGAGACATTACCTTTATGGTGAAAGGAGTGATATTTATACTGATCATAAAAGTTTAAAGTATATTTTCACACAAAAGGAGATGAATATGTGTCAAAGAAGATGGTTGGAGCTGATTAAGGATTACAACTACTCAATTCATTACCACCCTAGGAAAGCAAACAAGGTAGTAGACGCATTAAGTCAACAAGACCATGCTAGCTTATCCGTGATGAGGATCACAAAAGATCCAAAATTTATGGATTTACAAAGGATAGATCTTGGAATTTTAATGGAAGGGGAGAAATCTTATCTTTCTCAAATGAATGTTCAACCATCTATACATGTGAAGATTCAAGAGGCACAGAAAGAAGATGTCAAGTTACAAAAGAAGGTGAGAAATGTTTGTGAATTCAACCTTGATTGTGATGGGATAATAAAGTTTAGGAATCAGGTTTGTGTTCCTCCCATCCCCGAATTGAAGAAGGAGATGCTGGATGAGGCTCATAGTTCTTCATTCTCTATTCATCCTGGAAGCACGAAGATGTATAGGGACCTGAAAGAGTACTTCTGGTGGGATGGCATCAAAAGAGATGTTGTCGAATATGTCTCTCGGTGCTTGGTTTGTCAGAAAGTTAAAGCTGAGAGACAGAAGCCTAAGGGGATGTTACAACCATTACCCATACCAGAATGGAAATGGGAAAACCTCACTATGGACTTTGTCACTGGACTTCCTAAAACATCCAAAGGCAATAATGCTATCTGGGCCATAGTTGATCGTCTTACAAAGTATGCACACTTCATTGCTATTAGAGAGGATTTATCTCTAGATCATCTTGACAGGATATATGTAAAGGAAGTGGTAAGATTGCATGGAGTACCACTTTCTATTATATCCGATCGGGATCCGAGGTTTACCTCAATGTTCTGGGGAAGTCTTCAGCATACTCTGGATAAAGAGTTGAGTTTCAGCACTGCTTGTCATCCTCAGACAGACGGTCAGTCTAAGAGGAAAATTCAAACACTAGAAGATATGTTGAGAGCTTGCTCTATAGATTTCAAAGGTTATTGGGATCAACACCTACCTTTTGTGGAATTTTCATATAATAATAACATTCACTCTAGTATTTAGATGGTTCCTTATGAAGCTCTCTATGGAAAGAAATGCAGGACTCAAACTTGTTGGGATGAAGTTGGGGAAAGAAATATATTAGGACATGATCTTGTTGATTAAATGGAAGAAAAGGGCAGATCTATTCAAAAACACATAAGAGTAGCTTAGAGTCGAAAAAAAGTTATGCCAACAACCGAAGAAAAGACCTAGAGTTTGAAGTGGGTGATAAAGTGTTCTTACGAATATCTCCCTGGAAGAGGGTCATGAGATTTGGAAAGAAGGGAAAGTTGAGCCCTAGATATATCGGTCCTTTTGGAATTCTGGATCTTGTTGGGAAGGTAGATTACTGATTATTTCTTCCACCGAATCTCTCTCAAGTTCATGATGTGTTCCATGTATCTCTCACGAGAAAGTACATACCTGATCCTTCACATGTACTCAGCACAGAAGTTGTACTGCTGGAGCAAGATCTTTCTTATGAAGAACAACTAATAGAGATTTTGGATCGTAGCAAAAAAGTCCTACGGAACAAGACCACTCTCTTGGTGAAAGTTTCATGGAGGAACCACCAATTAGAAGAAGCTAAATGGGAACTTGAGGATATGATGAGGGAGAGGTATCCTCATCTGTTTGTAATGAAGTGACGAATTTCAAGGGCGAAATTCATTTTAAGGTGGGGTAGAATGTAACACCCTGAGATTTTATGAGAAATTTTTTTATGTCTTATGTTATACGCAACACCCAAGGAATCTTTCACAGCACAGAATACGGACTTGGCTTGCATTACACGCAATCGCGACCTTCCTCGATAGCGTGTGTAGTACGCAATACCGGGTTTCATTAAACAATGATATATTATTATGAACTAGAAGTTATGAACAGTATTAACTACATTTTGAATTTTATTATTCATCTTACACATTTTCTAGAACATGGTAAGAGAACAAAATAAATTTTTCGGGTAAAATAAGCATGTTTAAAAAAATGCAGTTTTTCCACCTTTTGATGGAACACCCACATTAAATATAGTTTTTGACATGTTTATAAGTTGAATTTGACAAAATCAAATTCTTCTTTTGAATCAGGGTATAAAAATTTACATTGGATAAATTTTTATATTTTTCTGATAACTTTCATATTTTGATGAATAGTAAAAATACGCTAATTTTTAATTAAAAACAACTTTTTTCATTGAGATAATTTATATGGTTAAATAATAATATTGAATGGTTTTAAAGTATTAATATAATATATTTTTACCATTTAATATAATTTATGTCATTAGCATTAATTTCACATTGAATTCATAGGTAAAAACATTTCAATCTTTGGCAATGTTTTAACTTCTAAAACCCATTTTCTTAACTACGAGATTTATTTTAAATTAATTTCTGCAACTTATATGATTTGAATTTTGAAAAATGGATTCAATATTAGGAATCCGTGGGTCCAAATTATGTTAATAGGCTACTTTTTATTTTTGGGCATTATAAATAGTAACTACGGTAAAAAATTTTTACAATAGTTAAAGGTAAATCGGGTAATTAAGGGTAAATATAAGATTATAAAATTACCCTAAGACCTGCCAAAATCCTATGGAATGACTAAAAGTCGACCCATATCACCTAAGGGTCAGATTAGATTCATTTAAGGGACTTTTTTCCATGAAAATAATTTAATTATTATTAAAACCAAAGAATGTGACAACATGTCACTTTATTAAATCTTATAAGTATAATAATTTTAATTTAGTGATAAAATTAATGAAACTTCTAAAATTAATATTCTCCTGCAATCTAATACAATTATGTACATCATAGGAATTTATTTATAATTTTTAGGGATTATATAATTATCAATAAATATGACACAAGAGTGATGTTGAAATTATTTTATTAATTGAAATATCAAATAAATGGTTTTAAAAATATTAAAATAAATATTATATGAACTATTTAATGTGCTCCACTAATTTTATAGATACATATGATATTTTATAAATCTATTAAAGCTTTTAGTTAGAAAATATCTTCTGTATATATTTTATTTAAATTCAAATAAATGAATAGTGTCAAAATTGACACTATTGTTATTTTATAAAAATAACATATTATAAAATTGTTTAAAAATCACAAAAATATTTAAAATTTATAAATTATCATTTATATTGTCTAAAATTTTATAAAGTGTCATGTTATGGAAAATTCACAACACATATGTAATTATTTATAATAATTTAAAATTTAGAATATTATTACCACAAATAAAAATAAATTGATAAATAAAAATAAATCAAGTTGATAATGTTTAAAATAAATTCCTAACATGTATAAATTTTGTTGGTTGATACTATTACAACCATATATCTTCTAATATTTGGATATGAGTCATTTTGGTTGTTTTTATGTGGGGTTGGGATTTAATATAAACTAAATTTTCTTATATTTCTAAATGTCCCCCTCTCCTCCCTTATAAAAGGGCTCCTCCTCCCTCTTCTCATCACACCAATTTTAGCCTTCAATATCGGCCAATAAATGACCATTTCACTTCCCCACTTCCCTAGAAACATCCTTGAGGTCCTGGTCTTCTTCAAAGTCCAATTTTAGTGCCCTAAGAGGAGGTCACAAAGAGGCGCTTCAAAGAAGAGGTAATGTCCATTACCGATTCTTTCAACTTTATTTCATCTTCCACTTATTCTTATTTAGTTGTTTCATTATGAATTAATAACATCAGTATCAATAATATACTGATATGTTATTATATGTATGAAAAAACCCTAATTCACCATCTATCCATCCTACGGAAAATGAAATGTGCGTACGTACGGAATACCGTCCCCACGTCGCGGTGTAATCTATTTTCCATCACCACCTTACATGTATTGGTATAATGGTGAAAATAAATAACTATATATGATTATTTTAATGTTTTATTGATTCTTAATTATTATACATACACTCCAATACAATTCCACGATCATGGGAATGATATCACCGTTCGTGCGTACGTACGGAATACCGTCTCCACAATATGATGTGATTCGTTCTACATGATCTTCATTGAATAATGATTATATAAATGAATTGAATGAATAAATATTATATATAGTACACTAATACCATTCTGGAAATGAGGTATCTATAACCTAAAGAGAAGAATAAGAATTTATTTGACAAAACACGCATAAGAACAAAAAGTAATAAACACATGAATAACAAGTAGTAATGAAATATTACTAATAAGAAGCTAAGAATATGACCATATATGATATCATAACAATAAGTATAATTCTTGAATGAGTCAATAACATTATTTAAATCATTATACAGGAGGTTCAGACACTTACGAAGCAAATCAAACCTAAGGTAAGGGACAATCTCGCAATCTCAATTTTTATCCGAGATTATTTATACTTCAAGATTTACTGGGGGAATATTTATCATCCACATACATGTTTCCTCAATATGTAATATTATTTATATCCTCTTGAAATTGTTTAAATCCAATTTTACCCTTCGGTGAGTTTTTAGAAAAAG
This sequence comes from Viscum album, assembly GCA_963277665.1. Lineage (NCBI taxonomy): Eukaryota > Viridiplantae > Streptophyta > Magnoliopsida > Santalales > Viscaceae > Viscum > Viscum album. The sequence goes on from OY728148.1 coordinate 169,789,331, forward strand.
ATATGAAAGGAATCTTTTTTCATTTTTCGTACGAGGTACTTTTTGACTTTTCCGAAAAAAGTACGAGAAGAATGTTTTTTTAACTTATACGGCATGAATGGATTTTTAAAACATTATTTTCAAGAATATTCCTTTAAAAGTTTTCATGTTTATTTTTAATCAAATTCTTTTAGTTTAAAATTGTATGACATGTTATTAAAGGAAAAATATTTTTGAAGTAGAAAGGATATTTTCTTCGAGAATGGAGTTCAAGTGTTTTATCAAAATTATTTTCCATCTAAGATAATATAGGGTTCTGTTTTTATCCCTATTATTATATTGATTTTATTATGTTGTGATGGAAATATATTTATGAATTCCTTTATCTTATATGAATTGTTTTATGATGTCACGATGTTTAAGATTCCCATTTTTATTACATGGGTTATCCTATGATGTATGGTTTATCATTTTGTGGCACAGATAAGAATGGTATCATTATGAGATGGGTGGGACCTATATCTACCTCCAATGCATTGGGTAAAGATTTTATATCTCATGAGATAGACATGGCTGGAAGGGCAGTTTAAACCGGTTCAGTGAAACAGGACTGAAACGAGGAGTGAACTCGGTTCGAAAATGGACTTTGTCCACTAAGACAGTCTTGGCAATGAGTCTTGACTAAAAAGAAATGATTCTCTATGATTATGTGTGTATTCAAAAAAGTTTCATGTTTTAATTTATGATTATTGGGATTAAATTTCACTACCAGGATTTATCCCATGTTATGAAATTATGATCTCTTTTGCAGGGTAAGATTTCCAAAATGTTATGTTCTTATGAATTTGTTGTGATTGATATTTCTTTTGTTTACCCTTACTGAGCATTTGAGCTCACCCTTTTGTAAGTTTTATTTCCCCAGGTCAGGAAGAAGGGTATTAAGTAAGACATTCCAAAAAGGTACTATAGATATGATGAAATAAATGGGAGACAATGTATAGGCTTTATGAACCAGTTGTTTATGTTTCCCAGTTTCTAAAGACACTATACCTATACGGTCCTTTCATGGTTTTGTTATATGTTGTAATAAGTATGCTTAAATTTTGAAGTATTAACCATGTTTTTAAAGTATGGGTCGCTATAATTATTTTTCACTTACATAAGTTAATAAAATCAAACACTCATACTTTATCCATAAATATAAATTGAACGATCGAAGATGGGATTTCTATAAAAAATAAAAAATAAATACTTTGAAACAAATTTTCTCGTAAGTAATTATATTAATTTTATAAAATATATTCAATACCAATGTTTCACAATCCTTTTATTAAAATCATGTATTTTATAGGATATTACAAATATAATCTAGGTGATTTATGAAAGGGTGGTAATGGATTATGATTCTTAAAAACATCTATGAACCAATTTCATCAATATTTGATGTTTTCTGCTTATTGAATAAAATATTAATGATTATAGAGACTAAGGGGAGTATATATCATGATGTGTTAGAACTTATAAGACTATAAATTGGTTGGGGGGAGTAAGATGTTAGTTGAATTTACATTTTATGTTAATTTTTTTTCCATAGTCCAATATTTCAATTAAATAAGTTCCATTACTATTTTCTATAACCTATGGACTGTTAATGTAATGGACCAGACCTCTCTGGTCCATTCCTTTATGGAAATATGGTGTTTTACGTGTTTTGGGAGGTCAAGGTGACTTATCCCCCAACACATTCCCAAATATCAAATTCTGCGAACAGTTCCATCGGTGACACTGATGCGAACAGTTCCATTGGTGAGACCGATGTGAACAGTTCCATTGGTCAGATCGATGCGAACAGTTCCATCTGTGAGAACGATGTGAACAGTTCCATCCCTGAGACTGATGTGAATAGTACCATTGGTGATATAGATGGTAATACTTCCATTGGTGAGACCGATGCGAAAAGTTCCATCGGGGAGACTGATGCGAATAGTTCCATTGGTGAGACCGATGTGAAAAGTTCCATCACTAAGACTGATGCAAAAAGTTAAATCAGTGAGAACCATGCGAACAGTTCCATCGGTGAGACCAATGTAAACAATGCCATCGTTATCAGTGAGTCATTTTGTGAACTGTACCATCATCATCAGTGAGTCATTTTATGAACAGTACCATCAGCATCAGTGAGTCATTCTGTAAACAGTGACATCAACATCGGTGAATCATTCTGTAAACAGTCCCATCAGCATTAGTGAGTCATTCTGTGAACTATACCATTGGTATCAGTGATTCATTCTGTGAACAGTACCATCAGCATCGGTGATTCATTATGTGTATAGTACCATCAGCATCAGTGAGTCATTATGTAAGCAGTACCATTAGTGTAGAGACTCAAAGCTTGACGTACATAGACATTACATTACTTTTGCGGAATAATTAATATATGATAAAAACATACGCCCAAATATCATATTATTTTAGTGTCTTTGGAGACTCGGAACGCAATCTTCTAAGCATGGTGAAAGATCTTCAACATCTCCCATAAAGATCTTCCCCTTTTGGTTTTCTTACCTAAAACCTTTCTTTATATCCTGGGTAAAAGAAAACATAAAAAGGGTGAGCTCAAATGCTCCTTAAGGGTAAATGTAGAGAACATAAAATATTCCATAAACATTTGATTGGAAAAACATGAACATAAAATATAAACATCAAAATCGTGAGCAAAGACATAAATCTTGAAAGTACGTAAGGCATATATCATAATGGATCATCAATCATGATAAAATTTCATGGGAATAAAGCATGTAATTGTGGCAACCATTAAGAACATGTTATGATTTCTATAGTAGCCAAGGCATTGCAGCCAAAACCATCTTAGGGGACAAAGTCCCTTTCTGAATCGAGTTCACTCCTCGTTCCAGTCCTGTATCACTGAACTGGATTAACTTACCATTCCATCAATGTCTATCTCATGAGATATAAATCTTTACCGAATGCATTAGAGAGAGATATAGGTCTCACCCATCTCATAATGAAAGCATTCTTACGTGTACCACAAAATCATACATCATACATCATAGCTTAACCCATGTAATAGAATGGGATTCTTAAACATCATGCCACCATAACATAATCCATATATAAAAAATGGATATCAATTCATCATAATAAGAATAAATCCATGTAAATAATGGATGAATTATACTTGAAACATAAACATATTAAATAATGTCATTTATAGATGGAAAATAGTTTTGATAAAACACTTGAAATGAATTCTTGAAGTAAATATCCTTTCTTCTTCAAAATCATTTTATTTTCACAAAATCCCATGCAATATTAAAAGAAAAGGGTTTTGTTGAAAATAATCATGAAATCTTGTAGAGGAATATTCATGATAATGAGGCGTTATGAAACCATTAAAATCCATTCACCTATATAAGTTAAAAATAACATTTTTATCGTACTTTTATCGGAAATGTCAAAAAGTTCCTCATGTAGTAAACAAAAGCAACATTCCTTTAATAACATGTGGTAAAATTAAAAAATGTGTAAAAAGTCCATTAAATATACATGAATTTTCTTTAGAAAATAGGGACATTGATGATAACAAAAACCCCAGTAAATACTAATGAATAAACAATCTCGGATAAGAGCGAGATTGGAATAGTTATCCCTTACCTTATGTTCGATATGCTTCGTATGTATCTAAACCTCCTGTATAATGATTTAAATAATGTCATTGAATTATTACAGAATCATATTCATTGTTATGCTTTCATATATAGTTTACTTATGACATTATATTACCCGTTCTTTTGTAAATTCGATGTAAAAGCAACGATTTTGGTAAAATCGTTTCATTTATTGTACGTGTTTTGAATTGTTGATCTTGATATTATTACTTATATCCTGATTTAATTAATTCCAGAATGTAAAACATGATTTATATATAATATATATTCATCATATACATATATATATATATTATAGATCAATAAATGGAATGAAATACCCCGTTCGTGGAGACGGTAGGCCGTACGTACGTATGAATGCTGTTTTCGTTTCCTTATTGAATTGAATGAAATTAAGTAGATAAAATACATATATATAAATAAATCCAGTATAATTATTATGTCGTATATTTCATTATTATTCATTATATATACTTTATAATCATTCATGAATTGTTAACATGGAGAATGAATCTCATCGTGTCATGGAGACGGTAGTACGTACGTACGCACGAGCGATGATATCATTCCAATGATCATGGAATTGTATTGAAGTGTATGTATAATATTTTTGAATAAATATCACTTTAAAATAATTATTTATAGTTATTTATTTTCACCATTATACCCATCCAAGTAAGGTGGTGGTTGAAAACAGATTACACCACGGCGTGGAGACGGTATTCCGTATGTACGCACACACAGTGATTTTGTTTTTCGTAGGAAAGATAGAAGGTTAAATATGGTTATTTCATATTTTTAATAATATATATGTATATTAGTGATACTGATATTATTAATTTATAGTGAAATAACTAAAGAATAATAAGTATAAGAAGAAACAAACTTGAGAGAATCGGAAGAAAAGATTACCTCTTCTTCGACGCAACTCCTTTAAGATTTTTCTTAATGAAGTAGAGTTGGTCATTTCAGGAGACCATAACCTTTATAATGTTTCTAGGGAAGTGGATAAGAGAAATTGGCAGGGTTTGGCAGAGCTTCAAGGCTCAAAAGGGTGTGAAGTGAAGAGGGATGGGGTGCCCTTTTTATAAGGGAGGAGAGGGGCAGCTTTTGAAAAACTTAAAATATTATTTTATAAAAAAGTAATTTTCCGTTTATAATAGCTCCAAATTAATTTATTTTGAAGATAATTTTGGGGGGGTCGAAATACTCTCAACCAATAGGTTTTAGACAAGTTTAGGTTATTATTTTAACCTTATCTTTTAGATTTACCTCTAAGTTAAATAATTTAACATTTACCGTGTCTTCTTGTTTTCTTACACTATATGGTTAATAAACTTACTATAACCATCCAAAAGAACCCAAAGTGGTTCATTATTAATATATATAAACTTATCTAGGTTATTTGGCCGATCCTTAAATTTTTAGGATTATAATAACAATTAATAATATAATATTTGTTTTAAAAACTATTTTATGTCAATTTTGACACTATTTGGTAAATGATTTTTGTGAAACTCATAACAACATGTTTAGTTCGAATAAAGTTAATTAAATCAATAATAAAATGTAATATTTACCTATAAAAGTATTGGAATTTATAAAAAGTCTCAAATTACATTTATTTGGGTATTTATAATATCAATTATTTTAATATTTCATTATTTAGGTTATTACTGCATCACCATTCTGTCATAAATAACATAAATTATTTAATGTCTAAAAATTATAAATAAAATACCATTAGGTAGTAAAGCGTTTTAGATTTCAAATGAATATTTATAATCGAATTTCTCTTATGTATAACCCAATATTTTAAATATTTTAGTTATTAAACTTTGATTTTAACCATTTTAACTATTTTATAAATAAAATAATAATAAATGTCCTAATCTAATCCAAGTGGACCTAAATGATAATATTATATTCCTCAGGTTGTTTTTGGTCTAATTATACATATCAATTAGAATTATAACATGTGTTAGGGTAATAATAATATCGATTTTACACATAATTACCCTATTTACTTTTAACCGTTGTAAATAAAAGTAAAAAGTTACTATTCAGAAAAAATTATTTTTATCTTATTGAACCACATATTACTCCTTGATTTTAACCGTGTCTCTTTTATTTTCGAAATTACACTCACAGAAGCGGTAAAATTAAGTTTTGTGTAAATTTTCAAATTCTCCTAGGAGGTGGGTAAAAGACGGTGAAAAGTTCAATAAATTTTTATATATCTAAAATTATTATAAAATGACTCTAATGAATTACATTGAACTTATATAGGTATTATGTATCAATTTTTACATAAAATAAATTTATATAAAATAAATAATTATTTAAATAAAAAGTCAGTTTTTAAATAGTAACCTAGTGTTTTCACTATTCATCAAAAATTGAAAGTTTTCAAAAAAATACAAAAAATTCACCCTAGGCTAATTTCGATATTCCGAATTCAAAAATCAAGTCCATTTTGAAAGATAAAATTTATAAAACTTTAAAAAGTGGGTATTAATATTCATAACTGCTAGTTCATAATAATATTATAATAATATCTCGTTTAGTGAAACTTGGTATTGCGTATAACACACACTATCGTGGAAGGTGATGAATGTGTGTGATGAAATCCAAGTCAGGGTTGCGTGTAGTGAAAGATTCATTTGTTGTTGCGTATAATAGAATCCAACCATATTTAATTTATACACTGAATATATATATATATACACTCAATGTTGCGTAAAATAACTTCTATCAAACAAACATGAAATTGTGTGTAACACGATCCAAGATTAGTGTTGTGTATACTGCAAGCTAATACGGTGTTGCATATAGAAAAATCTAATTTTGGTGTTGCATACAACACAAGTCATCAATGAAATTAAAAATAATACTTCTCATAAAATCTCAGGTTGTTACATTGTACCCCCCTTAAAATGAATTTCTCCCTCAAAATTCTTCGGGGTTATAAATCGTTTACTACTTGAAATTTTCTTTAATAGAAACCCACATCGTAAAAAGGAATACTAAAGCTTAATTTTAAAAACTAATGTATGAAACCTAACGGTTACCCAAATTAACTAATCCCTGGGTTTCCACATAGGAGAACATAGGTGAAAATATGGATATGGAAAAGAAATCTAACCGTCATGTTCTGAAGGAGAGTGGTAGAGAACATGGCTATGAAAAAGCCAACAATCACAAAGTCATAAATTTGTGATGATCTAAGGTACCATCTAATTCATCAGATATGAGAGTACTAGAACAACAATTTTGGTTTCCAAGATCATTTCCCTAATGTTGATGAACTTTTACATAAGGAGAAATAATTACTTGATTTTAGTGTAATATCATTGTTGGTCATTCCATGAACAATTTCCACTTCATCTTTATTTAAAGAAATGAAGCTTAATTTTTCATTCATGAAGTGTTATCAGATCATGCGATAGAATGATCAGTCATCCCATCTATTTCTATCACAAAAAGTTTAGCATAAGTTATTAAATATACATAATTCCATCTATGGTGATATTAATCATATATGATTCCAAAAATGGACTTATAATTTATCTATCATACCTCTTAATAAAATAAAATTAGTTTCTACTTACCATGGAATTATTTTAGGCCAGTGGTATGTGATAAAGGCCTGTCACACTTTAGTTGTGGATTCGATTCCCACAGCCTTGTCCGATGCGACGAGTTGTCACCCATCCTACAGATTGTCCTTTTTCTAAAACTACATTATTATAACATTCCATAAATAATATTGAAAAAAGTTATAGCCTTAAAAAATTCTATCTGATGTCCAACTTAATCCATTCCAACCTTTAAACTTATCGAAAATACTTCTATCTAATATTATAGTATAAAGAAAATGATTACTAGAAATGTCATCAACCAAGCATGTGAATACCATCATTTATCCCCCATATAAGATATATCTTGTTGGTCACATTACAAACATGTAAATACTTTAATCATGTATTCCCTTGAAAAATGAATACCCATTGAACCTTAGTGAAAACATGAAGGCTGTAAAAAGTTAACTCTTTCCACATACCAAAATCCCAAAATTATTATATACTCAAACCATGATATCACATTGTCCTTATATCAGCCATGAGCTCATCAATACTATAAAACATCTCGTTATCTCCTAATCCCTTCATTATGCGCATGTCATATACTTTCCAAAAATATATGAATTATCCTTTCATGGTTACTGGTACCATTAAATATATTCTTTCAAATACTTTAGAAAAAAACAGTGTAACAATCCTTAGATGTCTCTTTATTCCATAGTACCATGATATTACATATACAAACTTAATCTTGATAAACATGTAATCATTCCACTAACTTTTTAAACCATTAACCGAGCTTCAACAATTCTTTCATATCACATATCATTTGTAGTCTCTTCGTCATCATCAACATAAATACTACCCATAAGACCATGCTGATTCTCTTCATGATACTTTCCCTTAGGGCATTGGTTTGCATAATGCCCATACATTACACATTTAAAACATCTAATAATTGTTGATGTCATAGAAATATCATTATCCTTCTCCATGGTGTTAACTAAATCTTTTCTTTTGCACTTACTGGATTTGTGTCCTTCTTTTCCGCACCCAAAGCATTTTCCAGTTCCTTTGAAACATTCTCCTTGATACATCTTCCCACATGATTTACATGAGAGAAATTGAACTTTCTTTCTTCTATGATCATCATGAAACTCTATATTTCTCTTATTAGCTGAGTCAGGAAACTTACCAAAGTTGAGATTAATGATCATATTATGAGATTTCTGATTAGGCATAATAATGATATTTGGACCTCCAGATCCAATTACATTTGGTTTCTCATGAAGAATATAATTCCATTGTCTATCATATCCTCCATTATCGTGAATCTTCCTGTTCCCAGCCATTTTCTAAAACCCAAAAAGAATAGTGTGAGTGGAAAAATCATTCTAGAAAAAATGCATAATAAAGGGGGAGTACCTTCAATATATAACACCTTCGGTTTAATTCTAATATCATTACCGTAATTATAGGACTATAACCTATACGTATACTTCACCTTAGAGGCATCCTTAGACATACCTTAGAAATATCTCTAGGGATCTCACTAAAGTTCTCACATCCTAATTTCTGAAGGTTAACTAAACCTTTTCTCTGATACCAACTGTAGAGACCGAAATCTTGATGTACATTGACATTACATTACTTTTGCGGAATACCTAATACATGTCAAAAATATACGCTCAAAGATCGTATTAGTTTAGTATCTTTGGAAACTCGGAACGTAATCTTCTAATCATGGTGAAAGATCTTCAACATCTTCCATAAAGATCATCCCCTTTTGGTTTTCTTACCTAAAACCTGTCTTTATATCCTGGGGAAAAGAAAACATAAAAAGGGTGAGCTCAAATTCTCAGTAAGGGTAAACATAGAGAACATAAAACAATCCATAAACATTCTAATTAAAAAACATGAACATAAAATCTAAACATCAAAATCTTGAGCAAAGACATAAATCATGGAAGTACATAAGGCATATATCATAATGGATCATCAATCATGATAAAATAGCATGGGAATAAAGAATGTAATTGTGGAAACCATTAATCACATGTTATGATTTCCATAGTAGCCATGAAATTGCTGCCAAGACCATCTTAGTGGACAAAGTCCCTTTCGGAATCAAGTTCACTCCTCGTTCCAGCACTGTATCAATGAACCAGATTAAGTAATGGTACCAGCCATGTCTATCTCATGAGATATAAATCTTTACCCAATTCATTGGAGGGAGTTATAGGTCCCACCCATCTCATAATGAAATCATTCTTATGTGTGCCACAAAATCATAAATCATACATCATAGTATAACCCATGTAATAGAATGAGATTCTTAAACAACATGCCATCAGATCATTTTCCATATAAAAAATGGATATCATTTCATCATAAGAATAATCAAACCATGTAAATAATGGATACATTATACTTTAAACATAAAAATATTAAATAATGTCATTTTTAGATGGAAAATAGTTTTGATAAAACACTTGAAATGATTTCCTGAGGAAAATATCTTTTCTTCTTCTAAATCATTTTATTTTCACAAAATTCCATGAAATCTTAAAAGAAAAGGGTTTTTTTTGAAAATAATCATTCAATCTTATAGAGTAATCATCATGAAAATGAGGTGTTATGAAACCGTAAAAATCCGTTCACCCGTATAAGTTAAAAAGAACATTCTCCACGTATATTTGTCGGAAAAGTCAAAAAGTTCCTCATGTGGTAAACAAAAGTAAGATTCCATTCATAACATGTGGTAAAATTCAAAAATGGGTAAAAAGGACATTAAACATACATGAAAACATTTTTAGAAAATAGGGACATGAATGATAACAAAAACCCTAGTAAATACTTATGAATAAACAATTTCTGATTAGGGTGAGATTGGAATAGTTATCCCCTACCTTATGTACGATATGCTTCGTATGTATCTGAACCTCCTGTATAATGATTTAAATAATTTCTTTGACTTATTATAGAATCATATTCATTGTTATTATATCATATATAGTTTACTTATTACTTTATATTACCCGTTCTTTTGTAAATTCGATGTAAAAGCAGTGATTTGGGTAAAATCGTTTCATTTACTGTACGTGTATCAACTTGTTGTTCTTGATATTATTACTTATATCCTGGTTTACTTAATTCCAGAATGTAAAACATGATTTATATATAATATATATTCATCATATACATATATATATATATGATAGATCGATAAATGGAATGAAATACACCGTTCATGGAGACGGTAGGCCGTATGTACACATGAACGTTGTTTTTGTTTCCTTATTGAATTGAATGGAATTAAGTAGATGACATACATATATATAAAAAAATCCAGTATCATTATTATGTCATATATTTCATTATTATTCATTATATATACTTTATAATCATTCATGAATGGTTAACATGGAGAATGAATCTCATCGCGTCGTGGAGACGGTAGTCTGTACGTACGCACGAGCAATGATATCATTCCCATGATCGTGGAATTGAATTGAAGTGTATGTATAATATTTCAGAATCAATATCACATTAAAATAATCATATATAGTTATTTATTTTCACCATTATACCCATCCTATTATGGTAGTGGTCGAAAACAGATTACACCACGGCGTGGAGACGGTATTCCGAATGTACGCACGTGCGGTGATTTCATTTTCCATAGGAAGGATAGAAGGTGAAATAGGGTTGTTTAATATTTATAATAATATATCAGTATATTAGTGATACTAATATTATTAATTTATAGTGAAACAACTAAATAATAACAAGTAGAAGAAGAAAGAAACTTGAGATAATCGGAAGAAAAAATTACCTCTTATTCGACACACTTCATTTATTCTTCTTCTTAAGGAAGTAGAGTCGGTATTTTGAGGATACCAGAACCTCAAGAATGTTTCTAGGGAAGTGGATAATAGTAATGGGAAGGGATTGGGCGAGCTTCAAGGCTCGAAAGGGTGTGAAGAGAAGAGGAAAGGGGTTCCCTTTTTATAAGGTAGGAGAGGGGAACCTTTGAAAAAAATTGAAATATTATTTTATAATAGATCCAAATTGATTTATTTCTAAGATAAAGTAGGGAGGGGTCTAAATACATTCAACAAATAGGTTTTAGAGAAGTTTAGGTTAATATTTTAACCTTATATTTTAGATTTAACTCTATGTTAAATAATTTAACTTTTACCATGTCTTCTTGTTTTCTTACACTATATGGTTAATAAACTTACTATAACAAGACAAACAAACCCCAAGTGGTTAATTATTAATATATATAATCTTATATAAGTCATTTGACTAAACCTTAGATTTTTAGTAATATAATAACAATTAATAATATAATATTTGTTTTAAAAACTATATTATGTCAATTTTGACAATATTTGGTAATTGATTTTTGTGAAAATCATAACAGCATGATTAGTTTGAAAAAAGTTAATTAAATCAATAATAACATTTCATATTAACCTAGAATATTAGTGTAATTCATAAAGAGTCTCAAATTACATTTATTTGGGTATTCATAATATCAATTAATTTAATATTTCCTTATTTAGGTAATTACTGCATCACCATTGTGTCATAAATAACTTAAATTATTTAATGTCTAAAAATTATAAATAAAATACCATTAGGTAGGAAATATTTTTTAATTTCTATAAATATTTATAGTTGAATTTATCTTATGTATAATCCTATAGTAAAAATGTTTTAGTTATTAAACGTTGATTTTAACTATTTTAAATCTTTTTTAAATAAAATAATAATAAATGTTCTATTCTAATATAAGTGGACCTAAATGATAATATTATATTACTAAGGTTGTTTTTAGTCAAATTATACTTATCCAATATAATTAGAACATGTTTTAGGGTAATAATTATATCATTTTTACCCTTAATTACCCTATCTACTCTTAAGCGTGGTAAATAAAAGTAAAAAGTTACTATTCACCAAAAATAATTTTTATCGTATTGAACCACATTTTACTCCTTGATATTAACCGTGTATCTCAGATTTTTAAAAATTACACTCATAGAAGTGGTAAAATTATGTTTTATGTAAAATTTCCAATTCTCCTAGAAGGTGGGTAAAAGACGGTGAAAAGTTCAATAAAATTTTTATATATCTAAAATTATTATAAAATGACTCCAATGAATTATATTGAACTTATATAGGTATTATGTATCAATTTTGACCTAAAATAAATTTAAATAAAATAAATAATTATTTAAATAAAAAGTTTATTTTTAAATAGTAACATAGTGTTTTCACTATTTATAAAAAATTGAATGTTTTTAGAAAAAATACCAAAAATTCACCCTAGGCTAATTTCGATATTATGAATTCAAAAATGAAGTCCATTTTGAAAGATAAAATTTATAAAATTTCAAAAAGTGGGTATTACTATTCATAACGGCTAGTTCATTATAATATTATAATAATATCTCGTTTAGTGAAACTTGGTATTGCGTATAACACACGCTATCCTGGAAGGTCGCGGATGAATTTAATGAAATCCATGTCAGGGTTGCGTGTAGTGCAAGATTCATTTGTTGTTTTGTATAATACAATCCAACCATATTTCATTTATACATTGAATATATATATATATATATATACACTCAATGTTGCGTAAAATAACTTCTATCAAACGAACCTGAAATTGTGTGTAATATGATCCAAGATTAGTGTTGGGTATACTGCAAGCTAATACGGTGTTGCATATAGAACAAGCTAATTTTGGTGTCGCGTACAACACAAGACATCAATGAAATTAAAAATAATAATTCTCATAAAATCTCAGGTTGTTACAATCAGCATCGACAAGTTGTTCTTTGAATAGTACCATCAGCATCAGTGATTTGTTCTATGAATAGTACCATCGGCATCAGTGAGTCGTTATGTGAACACTTCCATTAGCATCGGTGACTCGTTTTGTGAACAGTACCATCAGCATCAGTGAGTCATTCTGTGAACTGTACCATGGGCATCAGTGAGTCCTTCTATGAACTATACCATTAGCATCAGTGAGTCATTCTGTGAATAATGTTTCCCGGATTGTATACAGTTTTCTATGATTGGTAGTTGTATAGTGTTTCTTGGATCATCTACTATGTTTCCTGCTTCCTACAGTTCTCCCCATTGATGTTTTATTTGACATAAAATGCACTCAAGGTCTTGTTTTAAGGGATTTAAGGCTGAATAAAATCCCATAACTCCTATAGTAATTTTTCGTAAGGCATGGGATGTCTTTACTTGGTCAATACATGTGATTTAACGCGATCTGATTTTAATGGATAATCTGGTGTATCTTAAAACACTGTACCATAAATCCTCTAAAGGGATGAGATATCTTATTCCCTTATTCTACCTTCTGTTTCCCAAGTGCGATACGCTCAAGCCTTTCCCTCTTCCCATAAGTGTGGTGTGATCGAACCTTAATCCTTGGATCATTTCCCCTTGAAGTTTCTTCCTGCTGCATGTGCACCCCCTATTTTGCAGCAAGCAGCAAGTGTCGATCCTTCATCAATATAAGGTATGATTTATTGTCATTTTTTGGGTTCATATTCTTTTATTTATCCTTTCCATGTTATGGTATGTGATCTCCATGATTATAATAGAGTTTTCTTGGGTTTTGATTGGTGCGGTCATTCTACAGCATCCTCGGGTGGATGCAGTTGTCACGAGAGGAGGCGATCATGATCCATTGTGTGGATCATTCTCATATAAAGACAAAAATAACCGTTTGAGGTAGGCGATTAGTTTCTTCTTTATTATTTTACATGAAAATGTAGAGTTAGCATGTTTTAACCCACTCGATCATAATAGAATTGACATAATAAATATTTGAAGTTAATAAATAAATTGATATCGATCATATGTTATTGCGTCTTGTTTTGGTAGCTAGTGTGATATCTATGCTTTATTTTTTTATCATTTCTTTCTTGATAGAAATTGGTAAATAACATAATCTGCGATTAATTGTAAATTAATTTTCAAAGATAAAGAGGCATGTAAATTATTCTGGTTCTTCTTTCTATAATTTGATGTTAATCAAATTGATACAGGAAGCTTGTTTAATCAATTTATGAAAGCCTAATGTTTAGTTTCCCTATATTTGGAACTAGAAAATAATTAATTGACCAATTCCTGATGGATTAAATGACTACTTGTTTGAAAAAAGATAATGCTTCATAGGGTTCTGAGTTACCCTCTTGCTTTCTTAAGGGCTAAAAGACCAGTTGATATGATTTCTGTTTTCTTGCTACTTGTGTTAGTATGTGAGACTAGATAACTATTTTGACATGTGGGGGAAGGGAGGCCCATTGTTTATGGTAGCAGTTGATGCATATAGTGGAAAGATGCCTCAGTTTATGCATGTGGGTGTCTGGGAGGACACCAGAGATGATGAAATGATTTGGATGTGAATGTTTGGATGCTCGAAGAATCTTATTGGTTTTTTATCTCATTTATATTCCCCATAGCTCAAGGCAGATGGTCTTGCTTACCATTCTTCCAAAAAGGGGTGAAGACACACGGGGTATTCCACGTAATTTCTATGTTTATGTTCTCGAGGTAGGATGGTCCTACGCTCTTGCTATAGGTGGAAAAGACTCAGAAGGTAGTTTACTTACTCACCGTGTTAAGAACCTTGTGTTTAGTAGCTTATAATGTTTTTCTAGAATGCCTGGGAATATGGGAAAGTAATGATGTTAATAAATGATTGAATAAATGATGTTAACCCATGGGGTTAGATATTGCTGGGACCCAATGTTGAGGTTTTAATTTAAAGGAACAATGATCTTTGGGTGTGATTCTAATGAAATATAATGCAGAAATTGTTAATATTTTATTAGTGTTTGAAGAATTAATTAACATAAAGTGAAATTGATAAAAAAGTAATGAAGTAATGTAATAAATATCTTTAAATGGATGTGTGCTTCTAGAATACCTAGTCTTAGATGTGGCAGTCGAGAGTCCGAGAGACATTAGCTATAGTTGAGTCTAAGACTAGGTTATTCCCATAGTGTGGTTGTGAGCTATAGTATATTCTGTATGTTTTATGCTTCTATACGCTAATCCACCCCATCAGATAGGGAAATTGACACCTCGGGGATTCTAAACCCTTGGTGGGTGTCTTCCCCAACATTTTTATGGGAGGATGGATTGCTGACTACCCCCTCCCCCCCCTCTTTTCTAGGTAGTTACTTGTGCTAGTAGGAAAAAAGATTAGTTTTCCCCATATATTTTTGTAGAGGGTTGTAATGGCTTATGGTTATTTACACAAATATATCTAGGATATAGTTTCCTATTAACTAATATAGGTGTAACGTGTAGAGGTTGTGATGAATTGAGGGTCCTTACTCAGTGTATGGGATGTAATGGCTTGAGATATAATGTATGACGTATGATACACATTATGCGAGCTGTAGTGGCTCCCAGAAAATAGCTAGTTACTTTGCTTATGTCGACATGGTAGTATCTTTTGCACGAGGTTCATGTTGTGGTGCTTTGCCCAGGTGTCTTAGGGAAAACCTTTTTGGAGAGAGATGCTTTGGATGTGCAACGTTAGGGAAAAGAGGCAAACCAGTGGGGAAGTAGTAGCGGGGTATCATTGGTATTCTTTATTATATTATATACTCTTGTAAGCGACACTTAGTGAGTGTAGACATGGTGAGGCTGGGAACATAGAATACTTGTTTAGGTTATTAGTTAGTTTCACTTGTTGTTCACTATGATTTAGCATGATTTCATTACTTTTTCACAAGAGGATCCTCGAATGATCCTATTGAGTATACTCTTATACTCACCCTATGTATATATAAACTATCTTTTAGGTCACTTGGGGAAAGTTGGAGAGTAAGTTGGTTTCTACTGGCATGGGATTGTAGGACTTGTTTAGGCTTGCAGTTGTAGTTGTTTTTTCTTTCCTTGGGTATTTACATTTTTTCTATTCAGTTTTAGTAGATTTGGATGACATTGAATATGTGCACATGGGTTTTCTTTAATATTGCAGTCTGATTTGGAGTTGGTTGGTCTCTATCTTATCACTATCTTTCATAAGTGTTCTCATAGAGGGTAACGCCTCCCATTTGGGTGTTTACTATACCCTCGGTGCTAGTCTCCATACTGGGGCCTATTGAAGGTTAGACTTGGGGGTCATTATCTCTCTTCTCACATTACCATCCCAGGAGGGGTACACCTTGCGGGGTGAGGGTCGTGACAAAGTTGTGTCAGAGGTTTGGTTAAGGGATAGGATGAAGTTTGGTTTTAGGAACATTTGAGGTTGCATGGGTTGGTATGGCAACAGTGTCAGTCATGTTTATCAAGTGATGTAAACACTGGAAACTGGCTAAGACATCGACATTTAGGGCCCCCAGTGATATGATTCACAGACCTTTATGTTTACAATGGAAACTAAATGGGGTTATACTAGTTGCAGGGTAGAGACCTAGGAAAGGATCATGCATCATTCTTCTTTGTGCCTGTTTTTTAATGGGTAGACCTTGGGATAGGTTAAACTAAAACGAATAAATGATGACCATTAACTAATTAATGATGATTCTTCCATATTAAAGGTTTTGTAGAACTAACTATTTTTTATTTTGAAGGTATGGATCCAGGTTGACTTCCTCTTCAGGTTCACACTGAAGATGTCGAGCAGGTTGAGCCAGTATATTTCCGTAGGGTAGAGGATGAAAATGAAAACACATGGAGGAGGAAACTCCATGAGTTTCACTACCAGATTCAGTAGAAGTAAGAGGTATCTATTTCAGATTCAGTCACAGAAGACTGGTTGGAGGAGGTCGAGATATGCTTCAGTTTGATCTATACTCAGAAGGAGCACTGGGTGTCTTTGGTTGTGATGATACTGCATGGAGTATCAAGGTAGTAGTGGCTCTTGTTTCTTAGGGATCATGATGAGTTTGCGATCTCAATGGAGGAGTTCAGAGACAAGATTAGAGATGAGTTTCTTTCCTTGACTGTGAAGGAATCTAGTCACTATGATCTACTTACCCTTCGATTGGGGATCTCTACTATGTGAGAGTTTGGAATCCATTCCAGGAATCTTTTACAATATGCTTTAGACATGTTTCCAGATGAGGAATCTAGGGAGAGGAATTTATAGAAGGATTTGCATCCAAATATCCAGCTTCAAGTAACCCATTTTTGTTGAAGACATATCTTGAGGTGCTAATGAGGGAAGAGGTCGTTGAGAGTACATTGACCTGAACCAGATCATCATGAGAGGGGAGTCATCCTGATTCCTCACAAAGTAGAGTTTTGGTTCAGGGTTTTTGGTTTTCAGGGTAGAAGAGTTTCTGTTCTGTCGGGGGTAGGTCCCAGCCCTCCACATCTCAATTATTATGAGGAAATGGCTCTCAGGCCTATGCCAATGGATTGGGAACTTGATTTCCTTGTGGTGGTCAAGTTTATCATTCATGAGAGTGCCCATCCTTTCAAAGTAGTCATTGTGCACCAGGTGTTCTTCTCCAAGTTCCTCCATTGAGAGATTTCCAACTGAGGAAGCAGCAGCAGGTTGCAACAGATTTGGATCATCAAAGGGCAGATGGGGTAGGCAGAGGACAACCCCATGATTCTCCTCATCCTCATAGACCAGAGTGTGGTCATGGTGGTGGTCTTCATCAGCGTTAGAGATTTCGTGGAGGAGGTCACGTTCAGCTTTATACTTTATCATTTCCAGTGTCACGTGAGCTAGACGTCTTTCATGGTACCGTTTACTTGTTTTCTACTTAAGTACATTCCTTGTTTGATTCAAGAGAGACACACTCCCTTATATCACCTGCCCTTTTCCATGATTTGGGACTTTAGATAGATAGGCTTCTTGTGCCCTTACGATTGACTACACCAGTTGGAGGTCGAGCTGACTTGTTTGAAGTATGTATAGAATATGAGCTAGTGCTGGGGCAACACCTCTCTTTGGAACATTTATTATTTTTATGGATACAACCATATGATGTCATCCTAGGCATGGATTGGTTGTATTCGGTGCAGGCTATCATGGAGTGCTTCAGGAGGTAGGTTGTTTTCTTCAATGATGATGGAGATCCAATGGTGTTTTTTGGAAATCAAGACCCTCAGATGGGTTAAAGGCGTGTTCCATCCTTAACATCAGTCATAGATTAGATGATTCCTAGTTCTTCAGAGGTTCATCAATTGGTGTTTCCTAGGTTCATAGAAGACTACCCTAATGTCTTTCCAGATTAGGTTGTAGCAATACCCCCTTGACGAGAGATTGAGTTTGCGATCGAGCAATAACCAGGAGAATATCCTATCTCTATGTCTCTATATAGGATTGACCCTTTTGATTTATGAGATCTACGTATATAGCTTTATGGTCTATTACAGTGTGGTTTTGTTTGTCCGAGTGTGTCACCATGGGGTGCACTTTTTTTGTTCATGAAGAAGGCTGAAGGAAGTTTTCAATTGTTTTCGATTATAGTCGCTTAGACAAAGTGAAAGTAAAAAATTGCTATCTTCTTCAATGGATTGATGATCTATTAAATCAAATTAAGGGTTAAAGTTTGTTCTCAATGATCAACTTGCGGTTATGATATCATCAGATGAGTGTGAAGGATGAGGATATCCGGATGATTTCTTTTCGTTGTCGTCATGGTCATTATGAGTTCATTGTGATGTCGTTCGATGTGATAATTCTCCAGCTGTCTTCATGGGATTGGTGAATTATTTATTCCATGAGTTCCTAGATAAGTTTTTCATTATTTTAATTGATGGAATCCTTGTGTAATTCACATCTGAGGAGGAGAATACATAGAATATACACGCCATTTTGGGAGTTCTCTGTCAGCATCAACTGTTTGGGAAGTTTTCAATGTGTGAGTTTTGGGCTCGAGATATCTATTTCATGGGCATGTTGTTTCCTAGTAAGGAGTAGCTATAGATCCAACAATAACAGAAGAAGTTGTGTCTTGGGAATCCCCCAAGACAGTGGTAGAGGTGTGAAGTTTATTTGGTCTTGTAGGATACTACAAGAGGTT
The DNA here is from genome assembly GCA_963277665.1 of Viscum album. NCBI lineage: Eukaryota > Viridiplantae > Streptophyta > Magnoliopsida > Santalales > Viscaceae > Viscum > Viscum album. The sequence continues at coordinate 169,808,621 of OY728148.1, forward strand.
TGTAGTCAATTTCTCTCAGGTTTAGAATCCTCTAACAGCATTGACCGAGAAGGAACTGGCATTCGTATGGACTGGTCAGTGTCTTACAGCTTTCGTGTATCTAAAGGAGGTGTTTATATGGGCTCTAGATCATTTTATTCCATCTTAGGGAGTTCAGTTTGAGGTTTTCTATGATGATTTTCATCTGGTGTTAGGTTGTGTGCTGATTCAGCAGAGATCATTTATTTCTAATGGGTCTCGGCAGTTGCGTTCCCATGAACATAACTATGCCACCCATGATCTTGAGTTGGAATCTATGGTGTTTTCTCTGAATTTGTGGAGACATTACCTCATTGGTGAGAAATTTTTGGTTTTCACCGATCATAAGATCCTGAGGTATGTTTTCTCCCCGCGTGACTTGAACTTGCAGCAGTGTCGGTGGATGGAGTTTTTACAAGATTACAACATTGAAATATCACAAACACCTATAAAGGGAAATGTTGTGGCTGATGCGATGAACTGAAAGTCATGTAGTGATGCAGTACATTAATTTGGTGATTCCAAGAGAGTAATAGAAGAACCTTCAGCATTACATGTCGATATAAGAGAAGTTGGGTGCAATGGTTTTATTTTTCAGATGACTGGACGATTATCTATGATGAAACAGGTGGAAGAGTCCCAGTCGGGGGATCTAGAGGTGGAGGTCTAGAAAGATTGAGTTGTTTGTTTCAAGGCCCAAAATGGTTGGCCTGAGGATGAACAAAACCGAGTGTTGTATCATGAAAAGATATTTGTTCCTTTGGTGAGGCATGATATGGTTCTAATAGAGTTCCATAGTTCGCCCTTAGCGGTTCATCCTGGCATGAAAAAGATGTACTGAGCCTTGAGGAGTCAGTTTTGGTGGCCTGGGTTGAATCATGTAGTTGCAGAGTTCAGGTCTCAATGTTTAGTCTACTAGATAGTGAAGGCCGAGTACCGTGTCCCTGGTGGTTTGCTCCAGCCACTAGAAATTCCTTAGTGGAAGTGGGAGGACATCTCAATGGACTTTTTTACTAGTTTACCTCAATCTTAGGGAGGAAAAGATTCTATTTAGGTGTTAGTGGACCATTTAACAAAATCAACCCACTTTATAGAAATCAAGGATTCGAGATCAGTGTATGATTGGTCGAGGCAGTATTGGGAGGAGGTGGTGAGACTCCACAACATCCCGAGGATGATCATTTCCGATAGAGATCCTCGTTTTACCTCTAGGGTGTGGGGAGGTCTCCAACATGCTTTTGGTTCTCAACAATTCCCTAGAACATCTTTTCATTTGCAGATAGATGGTCAAACAGAGAAAACTATCTAGAATCTTAAAGCCAAGTTGCACTCTTGTCTCTTGGATTTTGGAGGAATATGGATGAAGAACTTACCCTTGGTGGATTTCGGTTACAAAAATAGTTTTCACTCCAATATCAGTATGGCACCGTTTAAATCCATGTATGGATGACCCTTCCGTTCTCCATTGTGTTGGACTGGGGTAGGAGAGTCAGCAATTCTTGGACTGAAACTAGTGCATAATTCAATAGAGATTGTTTAGGTGATTCATGAGAGGATGAAGATGGAACAATATCTTCTGAAATCATATGTTGATCAAAGGAGTAGACCTTTGGAGTTTGATGTTAGGGATCACGTGTTTCTAAAGGCATCTACCTGCCATGGGTATCAAAGGTTTGGTCATGGGAGTATGCTTTCCCCGATGTTTTTATCACCTTTCCAGGTGCTGGCTCGTATTGAAGCAATGGCGTATCGAGTAGCACTTCCCCCACTGATGATCCATATAGATGACGTTTTTCATGCGTCACAACTCCATCGTCATCTTCATGATGACTTTCACATCATTGATTGGGAAGAGATTGATGTTGATGATGATGGTACCTTCGAGGATCGACCTGTATTGATCAAAGACAGCAAAAAGAAGTTGTTGTGCGGGAGTTCTATCCCCATGGTTTGTGTCTTGTAGAAAAACGATGGTGTAGATGAGAGTAATAGGGAATTTCAGTTGCAGATACATGCTCAGTGCCCTGAGTTGTTTGATGTTGAACTCTTTTCATGTAATTTTTTTTAACTTTGTGGTTGTAGACCATTCATATTAATGAGATGGTTTAATTTTGATGTTTCTTATGCCTTGCTCTCTTTTGAGGGATATCTCTATGGGTGGTTGTTAAGACCCCATTTCTGTTTCCCTTTATGCGGGTTTTGAATTTTCGAGGTCGAGAATGTTTTCATAGGTATCTAATGTAATGTCCTGGACATATACTGCCCATTACTGTACAGAATTATAATGTTTTAGGTGTTTTGGGAGGTCAACATGACTTATCCCCAACACTTATCCAAATTTCAAATTCAGAGAATAGTTCCATCAGTGAGACCGATGAAAACAGTTCCATTGGTGAGACATGAGAACTGTTCCATCGGTGAGACTGATGTCGACCGTTCCATCGGTGAGACCAATGCCAACAGTTCTATTAGTGTGATTGATTTGAACAGTTCCATCCGTGAGACCAATGTGAAAAGTACCATCTACGAGACCGATGGGAATACTTCCATCGGTGAGACCGATGCCAAAATTTCCATCAGTGAGACCGATGTAAACAGTTCTATCCCTGAGACTGATGTGAACAGTGCCATTGGTATCGCTGAATCATTCTTTGAATAGTACCATCGGCATCAGTGAGTCATTCTGTGAACAGTACCATCGACATCGGTGATTCATAATGTCAACAGTACCATCAGCATTATTGAGTCATTCTGTGGACAGTGCCATCGGCATCGGTGAGTCATTTTGTAAACAGTACCTTCGGCATCAGTTAGTCATTTTGTGAACAGTGCCATCGACATCGGTGGTTCATTCAGTGCATAGTACCATCAGCATTGGTGAGTCGTTCTATAAACAATGCCATCAACATTGGTGAGTCCTCATGTAAACAGTACCATTGGCATTGGTGAGTCATTCTGTGAACAGTACTATCGACATCGGTGATTCATTCTTTGAATAGTACCATCGGCATCAGTGAGTCATTCTGTGAACCTTACCATCGGCATTAGTGAGTTGTTAAGTTAATAGTACCATCGACATCGGTGAGTCGTTCTGTGAACAGTACCATCATCATCGATGATTCATTCAATGAACAATGTTTCTAGGACTATGTGCAGTGTTTCCAGGATTGATAGGTGTATATTGTTTCTAGGATCGTGAACAGTGTTTCTAGCTTCTAACAGTTTCACCTTTTTGATGTTTTCTTTGACGTAAAATGCACTCAATGACTTGTTTTAATGGAATTAAGGATTAATCAAATACCATAACTCCTGTATCAATTTTTCCTAAGTCCTGGGATGTCTGTACATAGTCAAACTATGTGGTTTAATGTGACCTTCTTTTAATGGAAAATCCAGTGTATCTTAAATAGCTGCTCCGTAAATCCTCAAAATGGACAAGATATCTTCCTCCTTTGTTCTACCTTTCTGTTCCCTGGTGAGAGATTCTCAATCCTTTTCTTATTCCCATAGGTACCATGTGATTGATCCTTAATCCTCATATCGTTTCCCCTTGATGTTTCTTCTTGCTGCATGTGCACCCCTTGTTTTAGTGCAATTAGCAAGTCCCAATCCTTCATCGATATAAGGTATGATTTATCATCATTTTTTGGGTTCATATTCTTTTATTTCTCGTTCCATGTTATGGTATGTGATCTCTGTGCTTCTAATAGAGTTTTCTTGGGTTTCAGTTGGTGCTTTCATACCGCGACATCCTCTGCTGGATTCATTTGTCACGGGAGGAGGCGATCGTGATCCATTTTGGGGATCATTCTCATATAATGAATTAAAATAACCATTTGAGGTAGTGGATTTGTAGCTTATTTATTATTTTATGTGAAAATGTAGAGTTATCATGTTTTATCCCACTGAATCACAATGTAATTGACATAATATATATTTGAATGAGATAAATAAATTGATATCGATCGTATGTTATTGCCTCTTATTTTGCTAGATAGTGTGATATCTATGGTTACATTGTTTATATTTCAATTCCTGATGGAAATTGGTAAAGAACGTAAACTGGGATTAATTTTAAATTAATTTTCAAAGATAAAGAGGCATATAAATGAATCTTATTCTTCTTGTTGTAATTTTATTTTAATCAAATTGATGCAGTAAGCCTGTTTAATCAATTTTTGATTGCTTACTATTTAGGTTTTCTTTATTTGGAACCTGAAAAATAATAAATCAGTTAATTCCATATGGATTAAATGTCTTCTTGTTTGATAAAATATAACGCCTCATTGGGTTCTCAGTTAACCTATTACTTTCTTATGGACTACGAGCCTAGTTTATGTGATGTTCATTTTCTTGTTGCTTGTGTTGTGATATGAGCCTAGATGGATATTGTGATTTTTGGGGGTAGGGATGCCCATTGGTTGTGGAAAAATTTGACTCCTAGAGTGGTGAGATACATCGGTTTTTTGCATGTGGGTGTCATGGAGGACACTAGAGATGATGAAGCGGGTTGGATGTGAATGTTTGAAGGATTCATGATCTTATTGTTAGTTTATATTCTTTAATTTCCCCACTTCTCAAGGTAGTTGGTCTTGATTAACCTTCTTCCAAAAAGAGGCAAAGATGTGCAGGGTATGCCACGTGCATTCCATGTTTATCTTATCAAGGTAGGATTGTTCTACGCTCTTACTATAGGTGAAAAAGACTCAACGGGTAGTTCGCCTACTCATAGTGTTGAGCCCCTTGTGTTTAGTAGCATAAAATGTTTTTCTAGAATACTTGGTAATATGGGAAAATAATTATGTTAATAAATTATTTAATAAATGATGTTAACCCATGGGGTTGGATCTTTCTTGGACACAATGTCGAGGTTGCAATTTCAAGGAATAGTGAACTTTGGGTGTGATACTAATGAAATATAATGTAGAAATAATTAATGGTTAATTAGTGTTTAAACAATTAATTAACGTAAAGTGAAACTGATAAAAAGGAAATGAAGTAATGTAATAAAACTCTTTAAATGGTTGTGTGCTTATAGGATACCTTGTTTTAGAAGTGGTAGCAGACAGTCTGAGAGACATTAGTAGATGTTTAGTCTAATACTAGGTTTTTCCCATAGTGTGGTTGTGAGCTATAGTATATTCTGAACTTTTTTGTGTTTCTATATGTAACTTCACCCCGTCAATTAGGGAAACTAACACCCTGAGGATTCTGAGCCCTAGGGGGGGGGGGGGGGGTTCCTAACAATCTAGTGGGAGGATGGATGGATGACTACCCCCTTTGGCCCCACTCTCTTCTCTTGGTATTAACTTGTGCTGGTAGGCACAATAGTTAGTTTTCCCCATATTTGTGTGTAGAGGGATATAATAGATTGTGGTTATTCACACATATATATTCTGGATATATTCTATTATTGACTACTATAAGTGTAATGTGTATAGGCAGTGATAGATTGAGGATCCTTACTCGGTGTATGGGTTGCAATGGCTTGAGGTATAATGCCCGACGTATGATACACGTTGTGCGAGCTGTAGTGTCTCCAGGAAAAAACCCGATTACTTTTCTTACATGGATGTGGTGGTTTTTTTGCTTGAGGTGCATGTTGTGGTGCTTCACCCAGGTGTCTATGGGAAATCCTTTTTGGAGAGACATTCTTAGGACGCGCGACATTGGGGAAAAGTGAAAAAATAGTGGGAAAGTAGTTGCAGGGTATCCTTGATATTATTTATTATATTACATACTCTTATATGTGATACTTGGTGAGATTATCCATGGTGAGGCTGGGAACTTAGAAAACCTATTTAGGTGATGAGTTAGTTTCACTTATTGTTCACTGTGCTTTAACATTCTTTCTTTACTTTTGCATGAGGGGATCTGGGGAGGATCCTACTGAGTATACTATTATACTCACCCTATGTATATATATACTATTTTTCCGGTCACTTGGAGCAGTTTGGAGATCAACATGGTTTCTACTAGGTTGGGGTTTCAAGAGGTTTTCAGGATTGTGGTTGCGGTTGTTTTTACATTCCTTTGGTACTTGAGGGTTTTCCATTCAATTGTAGTTGTTTTCGTGACATTAAATATCTGCACATGGGTTTTATTTTATATTTTAGTCAAAGTTGGAGTTGGTTGGTGTCTATATTATCTTTGTCTTTCACATGTGTTCTCTTGGAGGGTAATGCCTCCCATTAGTGTGTTTACTCTACCGTTGGTGCTATTCGCCATCCTGAGGCCTGTTGGAGGTGGGACTCAGGGGTCATTATCTCTCTTCCCACATTGCCAACCCAGGAGGGGTACACCTTGTGGGGAGGGGGTAGTGACAGTTAATAATTGTAATTAAAATAAGATGCCACTATTTTAGATCAACCTATTAATATTTTAGGATCACATAACTAAATGAGTGTTGGGTAAACAATTTTTTAATATTTATGTTATATAAAATTGTGATGTATTTCTATAAATATTTGGGAGTGTGATCCCTTGATAAAATATAGGAGAACATGTATCCCTTTACTTAAAGGGACATTATTGTATTTGTAGTGGTATAAAGTTAAAATATTAGGATAATATTCAAAACCATTAGATAATTTTTATATATTTAATTTGTTCTTTTATTAATTTCCTTGATTTCGGTTCATTTCAGTTAATATTTTTGTAAAAAGTATGAAATTTTATCAGGTTTCATGGTCAACCTACACCTCCATGGGAAAAATCCAATCATACCATGTAGCGGGTGAAGATTATCAAAGGGGTTTATTCATAGTTCCATGCATCATCCATGTGATCGTGTATCCCGACTATTCATTTTCTTAGAAATATGTTATTTTTTAAATTTTAATAATCTTTTTCTATATTATTTTTTCATATTTTTCTTTTTAGATATCCCTTGATCAACCAATGGTATTAATCCTAATAGTTCATCTCCTCATCTCAGTTCCTTTAGTGATTTATGGGTGGTTACTTAATGATTATTCCTCTAAATCAGTGGTTAGGGTATGCTTCCATCTTCATATTCCATCTTCTCCCATTATATATTTTTTTCTATTCAACTACCCCAATAATGCCTTGGAGACTCAATCCATTATTCAAGGTGTCTAAAATACAGTTTTTTATTAAATGTGTGAAATTTTATCTTTGAGAATTATTCAACTTTTAATTAAAGAAGTTATTTTGATTTCATTTGTATAATTTAGTTAATTTTATACCATTACTTATATTTATTAAACCTACAGTTATCATGTTTACATAACATGTTTTCTATTCAAATTTAGTATATGATATCTAGGATAGACATGTGAAATATGTTTAGTGGTTGAAATTATCATTTTTTTTATATAAAGGATGATTTTATAAAACAAGCATATTTCATTTCATTCAGGCCCAGTTATGTGAATTAGTTGGGTAAGTATGTTGTAATATTATTCTATTATAAATTTTAACATGTATGGATACTAAATATATAAATTTCATGATTTTTTTCTTGGTATGTAGTGGTTATTCTATACATTATTTTATTTATATAAAAAATATTTCTCTTTTGAGAATCACATTTCCAATTTATAGAAATGTTTTTTTGGATATATATTAGAATATATTATTAATTATTTATTATTTTAATGTTTAAATAATTACCATGTTTTATATTAATACCTGTATATCTTTTGTGAGCATACAAAAACCACAAAAGAACCATTGGTTTATGTCATGCAGATTTTGTAATATTGGGAAGATATATGTATCAGTTTTTGTGGGTAAAATATAATATAATATAATTTATATTTGGAGAAACTCATTTGAGTTGTTGAGTAACTCTAAGTTAGACTTTAGAGAATATAGGATTGATAAAATTAGAATCCTTGTGATGTTTCACTTTCTTCAAAACATTTTGGATTCATATAGTTCATATAAGAAACAATCATTTTCAATTCCTACCATGGAAGTTGAGTATGTTGTTTCTATAAGATATTTATCATATAAGTTATATATTTTTAAAACTATGAATGAATTGGGATTATTATTTTATAATATTACTATTATATAAAATAACACTTTTATAATTTCACTTTCCCAGAACACGTTAAATCATTAAAGGATTAATCAAATTGAGTTGAGACTTCAATTTACCAAACATCATGTTTGGAATGGTGAAGTTACATTAATGTCTATTTCAACATTGTATCCGTTTTTAGATATCTTTTTAAAGGCTCTAGATGTAATAAAAATTGATATAAATAAATTAAATAATATAATAATAAAAAAATTATTACAATTCTTTTAAAAATTAATTTTTTAAGATTTTAGATTTTTAATAGATACATATGTTTTCTATAGTTATATGGAGGTTGATTAAAATATTTTATGAGATGATAACTAATTATATGAAAATTTTGACCTCTTTATGCATTTATTTTTATATGGTGAAATTCCACTGATATTGTATATTTCAACACATAGAAAATTGATGACATAGAATATTGTGTGAGTTTTCTTATAAAATATAAAAACTTTTGTCTTTTGGTATGCATCAGACTACTAGAGTGTGTGGTAATTACATATTATTCATATATTAAACACAAATAATGAAATGGAATACAATGGTGTGTAAGAAAATATGGTTTCATAACAAGTTATAGTGGGGAACCTTTGATTAGTAATGAGTAAGGATCATAGATCACATCATATAAAAAATCCTGGATAACGAATGAACATAGATAGTGTTAGAATATCCTTGATGGATTAAGAGGAAATAAAAAATATGTCAAAACATATTTATTTTATAGGATTCTAATGCACAAGTTATTAGGATTCCTTTATTGCTTATCAATCTCTTAAATCAAGATAAATAGATCTCTTAATCAAATAAAATAAATATCCAATATATCAATTCATTTAAATTCACGTTATACTTTTGGTTTATATTTTTTTCAACCAATGAATGCCATTATTTAAAATTTGAAATTACTATCTACCAATTTGAGAGATTTTATTTCCATTTTTTTCTTTATTAATTGAGTAATTATTTTTCGATATTTTTTATAATAGGATGATTGGATTTTAGGTTTTATTAATTCTTTTCTTTTCTATATGAACAGATCTATGGAAATATTTTATTATTATTATTATCCATAAACATAGTGAAACTCTATAAAATTAGTCACTATCAACACCAAATGGAAAATGAAAAGGAAAATATTAGAGTAATTCTTTAATTAAAATAAGGATTTTGAGTTTCATGTATTCCACACCAACTAGATTTTTTAAACCATTTTTATATGAGATGATTATATTGTGAAATAAAAAAGAAGAAGATTAAGTTCAATAGAATTGTTAATCATTAATCACTGAGTTAGATAATATTTAAATTAATGTAGATTTTATAGTTTCAAAACTGGACAACATATTTCTTTGTGTAGTTTATGAACATTTAACTGATATAGAAGTTCAATATTTTATGAAACTTTTAAATTTTATTATAAGGGGGAAATGATTTGATGGATTCAATAGTCGACAAATAAGATATCAAATTACTATTAATTCTTGTTATTCATATGCTTAATATAGAGTATATAAGAATTTAAAGAGATAACTAAAGGGTATTTTCTTATGAAAAAAAGTTTGTTCTTGAGTTTATATAGAAAATTATGATTTATTAGTATATATATATGGAATAGTTAGAATATTCTATCACAATAATGAAAAACAATTCATTTAGAAGTTAATTTAATTAAATATTGTACCAACAATACGAGATTTTGAATATATAAATATATAGTATGTAAATATAAGTATTTTAATGTAATTAAACAATCCATATAATTTTATTAGATGGTTTTAAAAAATTATTAATTCTATTAATTTAGAAAATCCAAGAGATTAATATGATTTGGTTATGAGATGATCATATATAGTTTCTTACACATGTTTCCTATCATTGATAATAAAAAGAAAGTGATGATCATAATGAAATATAACATTGTATATAATTAGAAATGTAGTATTATTTATCTATCATGGTATCTATTAATGACTATATCAATGACATTCCTAATCATTTCAAAGAATAGAATCCCACAAACCACCTAAATTCACGAAATTGATAGATAATGGAAAAATTTCCTCATAAACATCCTTAAATAGAGGTGTCTTTTTAATTACCAACATCTCAAGAAGGTGTATCAAGATGAAATAAATTTAATGAACATAAACTAACACAAATATTCTTTTATGGAAAATTTATCTACAATTGGGATGAACTCATGGTTATACCTAAAGAGTATAATAAATATCTAAAGGGAGGGTATTTTTTATTTTAAAAATATAATATTTTTTACCTAATATTGATAATACTATTTACAATACTCTAAATGTGATTTTATTTTACATAAATAAAATTTTAGAAATAATTTATAAATTAATTTTGAAATTTATAAAAGTGAAAATTCCATCAATGAAAAATATCAAGAATGTTATAAACATACTATTATTATACATCTCAATAGAGAATAATTGATAATTATATGTTTTAGAACACATTGAATTAATGAGATATAATCTAAACCTGAATTGGGGTCATTATAAAAAATGGAAAAATCATCTCATAAATTTACTAAGAATTCACCAAATCGTCCCAAAAAAATGAAGGAGAAGTTTATAATATATGTTGGAACTAAATTCTTCTCGATACAACAAATGGTTAACATTGAGAAAACGAAATATACCCTTTGGGTAAATGGAATAATCTGTGGAGGCCATGGAATCCACACATAAGTTTCAAGAGATTCACACAAGACAACCATTTGTGTAAAAATGACTTATTCACCCAATGTGACATAAAAGTTGAATATTTTTCCTTAGACACCCTAAAATGTCCATGGTAGATGAGTGAAAGTAGAGAAGTTGACATGTAAAAGTTTGGTACACATAGTAGTATCGTAAAAATCCATTGAAACATCAAATGACCACTTCCTTGATGAACTTCTTACATGCCACCACCATGATTTTTCTTATAAAGAAAATGGTTCCCCCTTTCTTCAAGGTAATGATAAAAAATCTAAATTATAACTCTCATGAAAGAAGGAACAACTCTTTTATGGAATCACACAAGCCACAGATCCTTCAAGGTATAAGATCTTTCATGAAAATTCCCTATAGGACCCCTTGGTGTATACCCACTAGGTATTTACCATCACCCATTTCATTTTTTCCTAAGGAAAGTGCACATTAAATAACCCCTTGTTCAAATCACCTGAACATTCACCCCTCCTCTTCCACTAATCACCTTCTATTTTTCACGTGAATCACCATTTTTTCATGAAACCCTTCCCCTAGGCTACATGGGTTTCCATTACTCTAAAGCACCCTTTTGGAGCTCCTCTTGAATAAAACTCCCATGTATCACGTGCATCTCATATGTGCCTCCCTCCAAGCTTGCAGCTCATAATTTCTTTGTCCCTCATGTGGTGTCCCTTGTTGTGTTTTCCTATGTAGTGATTTTCACATTGGTATGCTAATAGCTATTTATTGTTCACATAACTATGCTAACATGGACCCCAATATCGACCACTCATCCCCCCCCACTTCCATTGGAAATTTATGGTTCCCTCCCTTCCCAATGTGTGTGTGGGTATCAGTTATGTACATTCATGGGGTGAGTATTTTTCCCACCTCGACTGAGTTAAAGGGTGTTAATCTACCTTGCACCAATATACTCAAAACATTACTTGAAAACTATGGTTTCCTCATGTATGGAAATTACGTGGGGATTAGGGATGGGATGGGTATCGGTAACCTTTCACTTCAAGCATTCTAAATCATACATCTCTCCCCCTATGGTCTTTGTCTCATTGTGCACCTCAGGAAGTCTCAACCTAATCCATGAAATACCTTTTATAGGGTTATTTGTGTACGAATAACATGGAATTAGATCTTTCTCACATGTAATGAGATCCTCCTAATATATCAAGGCATCCTCCCTAAGCTTCTTCCATGTATAAGCCCCACACCATCTCTCGTTAATGCATCTTTCACAATGAAAAAATTTAGCCTATTTCTTCCTCTACTTTCTCACTCCAAGCATAAATAGTGTGGGATTAGATGTTAGTGTTGACAAGGAATCATTCCCTCACATGATCATAACTCGTGGAGTAAGCCCCAGTTCCCAACTAGGATGCTAAACATGCATAGGCCCCATACATTCAAAACTACATGGGTTTTGATCACTGTCTTCCAGATAGAGTATATAGGTTTCTTCCATGAGGATAAATCCTTACCAAAGGTAAAAATAGGTTCCCTCCTCCTAAAGATGACCCTCTTAGATCCCAGTATCATCTCCACCACCAAAATTTTATCCCAGTGATATCCTCCCCCTTTCCGGATGTCACATCTCCTCTTGGTATGATGTGGTCATCCATTCCTGTTTAAAAACCCATCATTCCATTTTAATCTGGGCCATATCAGTGTATAATCCCCAACCACATGTCCCATTTTGGTTAGGCCTATTAATTAGGTATTATCCCCAAAAACCAATTCATCACTACTTGAGCATTGATTCCTAACTAACTAGGATACATAGGGATCCTTCATGAGGTTCAAGACCAACACCTCATACATCTCATACATTCCATACCTATCATCCAATCCATCCATAATCTATCCTAATTTTACCTGGACCACAACATCCCAGTAAAAGCATGCCATCCATCTTTGAAATCTCAGTGTGTATGTCCCATTCACTCCTTCACTACTCTTAGTAGCACCTAAGCAGTCTCAGCATGTAAGCCACATACAATCTAACTAAGAGAAATCCTCTGGCTAAGGGAAGTCTCAATGTGTAAGCCCCACTCCATCCAATGAACTACATGGGTTTTGATTCGTGTCTTCAAAATTGGGTATTTTGGAAGCCTCGATGATGTTAAATCCCAACTAATGGTAAACCTTTTTGTCCCCCACATTAGGGTATACCTATTTTTTCATAATCAGTGGTGTCCATATCAGTGTTTATAGTGTGAAACAAACCCTTTTTGGGAAACACCACTCTCTTGTTCATCCTCATATGGGGTTCAGTTCCATCCATCCGTAAAACCTTATAGGTTATACTTCTTGAGGATTTATTAATCTAATACACCTTCACAAGTATTATGATCTATCCATTACATCTCTACAAGATTTTAAATTCACAACTCTCTTTCTAGGATATATGTTAAACTTGTAGCTTACCTAGTAAAAAACATGGGATCCCTAAGGGAAACCTATGAAGTCATGCCTATGGAATAAAATACCCTATGATCTATGTAGGTTTTCTTGGGGATTTTAAACCTTTAGAATCCCTCTGATGAAGAAGAAAATAGGTGTACCCATGTCGTAGTGTTCAGAAATTCCACTGATCCCCAACGTGACTACTCTCCTGACCGAAGGTTGATACCCTAACAAGACCCCTTATAATGTACAGATAGATGCAGTGTAACTATTCAGAATCCAAAAAGAGATGGCATCAGGGACAAGTTTAATGAAAAATATCTTATTCTATAAGTGAGACTCGGACTAGGTAATGAAGTTTGAAGAGAAATCCAATGAATGTGGAACTAACATCCCATCATCCCATTTTGATCAAGGAGTTTACATCTATGATGAAGTGATGAATATCACCCACCATTGGAAAGTGGGAATGTGGGGTACAATGCACCACCAGTGAAAAAAACATGTGTGGGTGGAACACCTTGGTAGAATGTTTTGGAAACAGAAATGGTGAACCCAATGTAGATATCTTCTCCTCAATAGTGTGATTAGTAGTGCATGATATATCTGTAGAAAAGTGTGTCACTGGATCCAGCTATCTGGTGCTAGGTCCTGCCAAGAATATAGTGTTGTATTCATGGAACTTACCAGAAATTGTAGTAGTTAATCATTGGACATTCGAGTCTTTGGCATTGTTAATATGGATCTCTCTCTCTCCACCAATAGATTATTGAACAATTCTAAGGAATTAGAAATAAATTTTCTATTATCCATATTGATGGCTGAGTCTTCTAGAATTTCAGGACCTAGAACATTATAAATCAATCGAATTTTTCCCACAGACATAGGGTTAGGAAGAAAAAAATGTGGAAATCCAACACATTTCCACCTCCTCTATGACTTCATCCCTGACAATGAATTCTAGGTGCCAATTCCTCATACCACACATAGAGGCCATGTAGAGGAGGGTGATCGACCCTCATGCATGACAATACTAGTTGGAAAGGGTCATTCCATGGAGGTACATAGACCGTTAGGATCTGGAGGCTTCTATGTCTTCCCAACACTATCGCCTCAAGGTACGAGAAGGGAGACACTACTACTGACACCTACATCCAACCACTTTAGATCCCCGGTACATTCATATGAATTACTTCCCAATGCTGATGAGCTAAGGGATATCTGAATCACACTAGTTTGGACTACCATCCAAGAGTAACCAAAGTGTCCTCCAACCATTATTTATCGACACTACTAGATACTGGCCCCTTAGGCAAAATAACATGTTGTCTAAACCTATGTTTTTATATCCCCAATCAAGATAACCCAATCCCAATATCAGGAAAAAGTTCATGGGGATGCCCATCGGGGGGGTATCCTCTTCCAAGGCTTCTATGGCCCAAGCCACCGTCGGCACATTCGATCATATCCTAGCTACTGCAAATCAAAGATTAAGATTAACCTATTATCAATTGGAATCGGGACCTCAACCACCTCACAGGAAGGATGAGTAAACACTTTCAATCGTGGAAACAATCAATATTGTCTCGAGCTGAATTCTGATGATGGGATTTATTATAGATGTCATCCCCAAACCATCTCCAGCCAAATTGGAGGTCCTCGCTTATCTCACACCCATTATGGTTGTCCTACCAATTTCACTAGCATAATCTATAGTGGAGGTCTTTCCCACTCCAGTATCCATCAAAGCTGAGGCCTGCCCCACTTGATCAATAGCCAACACATAGGTCCTCCCCATGTCTAGTTTGATCAGTAGGGAGGTCCTCCTAATGATACCATGTGCATCCATTGTGGAAATCCTCCTTATGCCACAACCAACCAACATGGAGGTCCTCTAAATGTTCTCACCCACTCCAGTGGAGGTCCCCCCTACTCGTGCAGTCATCACAACAGAGGTTCACCCAACATGTCTAACAACCAGTATGGAGATCCTCCTCAAAATCAACCTCACCAACATGGGGGGGGGGGTCCTCCCTATGTCTCATTTGACATATTCCCAGGTGCTCCTCACACTTCATATCACCATACTAGATGTCCTTTCCACTCCCATACCTTACATGGAGTTTCACCCCATGTTATAAGTGATTCAAGTAGAGGACCTCCCTCTTACATCAGCTCCCATAGTGGATTTCCTCCCCACTCTCACAGTTCATCCCATAGAGGGTACTCCATGCTTCGACGAAAACCAATACAAAGGTCCTCCTCACTTCACATATAGCTAAAGTGGAAGTCCTCCCCACTCCAACACCAACCAACATAGAGGTCCTTCACATGCCGAAGAGTTATCCTACCCTGAAGAGTCATCTCATGAAAGAAGATAGAATCATCATTGCTAAAGGAAGAACTCCGAGAATCTCCATGTCATTATAAATCTAGTCTTTTATTCATATTTGGAAGTGGAATGTGATTAAATGAAGGGGAATTCACCACAATCCTCTATATCAGAGTCTATATTAGGATCCCAATAGGTGAGTTTCTTCTTCCCAGAAGGTGAGGTGCATCAGATCCTCGAATCATGACATAGGTACATGTAGGAGATAGAAGATCTATAACCCTTCTAGAGTATTACTGTGAATCCCTCTCTATCATCCCTAATTTGATTCTCTACCTAAAAAAGATATCATAATGAGTTAAATTGGGGCATGGTAGATGACAAGAAAACACCGGATTCACCACTGAAATCCTCTTACCTCACACATGAGGTAATGATAAATACCCCATCCTACTAGGACATGATGATGTAGTTGATACTGAATCTAAGAGATAACCCATCAAGCGATAGTTACTCAGCTTATGAAAAAATTTCTTCACCACCCAGTACACCACTACAATGATCCATATTAGTGCCGCATCCAATTAATGAACAGACCTGGTTCGAAGTATGGGAAAACCAAGATTTGGTCCCTTTTGTGATTAGAGAATTTTGTAGGACACTCTAGCTACTGATTAGTTGTACAAGATGTTATGGATGCTCGATACTCCTAATATTGTCATTCCATGGCCTCTCACCCAGGATGAGGTCATGTGTTTCTACTGGACAATTTTTCTGATGTATTTTTGTATTTATTACCATCAATTGGCCTATACTAAGAGATAATATCATTACGCCAACATCGGACAGTAGGGTCACATGTTTGAGTTAGCACTGCTTCCCATGGATTGACACCCTGCATCAGGCATCTATCACTGGACGCTTCAACAATGATGTGTTCCGAGCTTCACCATGGTCCACATAATTGTTTAAGAGGCAACCCCACATGATCATATCCATTATTAGGTGCAATATGATACTCTTTAATTTAGTCCCATCCTTCACTAACCTAATTTTCTTAGTGATACCGAGGATATTCCACTTTGTGTATTCACGTTGAATATGGAAAACCTTAATCCAATCAAGGAGAAGGACACTGAGGTAGGTCTTGACAATGATGAATCACCTCCTAGGGTATTATAATACTATGTAGATGCTCATATGAGCATCATCACTCACCAGAAACAGAAAATGATTGGTCTTGCAGAGCCCTCTAAGTCATTGACCTTTTATCGAGACCCCAAAAAGTGTAAATGGTATATTGGGACCTCTAATTCATCTGAGCCATCTGGTGTGGTGAAGAAGATAGAGTTTAATCTAGTTTTTGATACTTTTCTCCATCATATTCCAGGGAAAAAAGTTCATTGATGAGATCTTCATTGAGAACCTTTCAGAGTGACACCCAGACAATGGTGATCTTTGATACAATCACGTATCTCCTCTATTGGGGTAGAAGGGGCATCCACATGTCTCCCTTGACTAGTTAAATCCCACCAACCTTGAAAATACCATGTATCCCGATAGGGTAGAGACCAGATCCTATGTTAAACAACAATGGTAATCCTAACCTAATCCACCGAAGCTATAGTGATAACCCTCCTTGAGACCTGTATCAATTAATTTATCTAGTAGCTCCATTGAAAGTTTATCCAATAGTTATATAGGATAATCTACCCACTGAGACTTCTTATCATATTGATGTGTTTTCCAATGCACTGTTGGTCAGAAATTCTCACTAAGATTAGAATCCCTTCCAGGATGATCCAATGACTGCTCTTATTGCCTATCTTTATTCCCTTGAAACACAATAGGTGGTAATCCCATCATATGGAAATCTATATCTAACATGGGTGGATGACATTCAAGAACCCCCTAATTTCAAAAATTTATCCTTCTCCCACTTCAATGGGATGGATTCCCCAATGCAAGATCTGAACAACTTTTTTTCAAGGTATGGACCCATGATGGGAACTCTAGAAAACCATGAGTCCTCCATGCTCTGATGTTTATTACCTCCATTGGAAGGGTTTTCATTATTCTAGTAAAACCATTTATTTATTAGGGATATCACTAGTTGGGTTGATCTTCACAGGTAGTTCCAATATCAGTTCGGCTGCACCACCTACACAAGTAGTATTTCCAACCTCTTTAAGTGAAAACAATGGTTGGATGACCAGGTTGAAGAATTTTTCACTAGGTGGAAAGGCCTCATTTATTCTCTAAACATGATGATAACTTAATAACATCTGTTGAAGATATGAGTGAGTAATTTGAAGATTGAATTAGTTCCCTCTCTTATCACTCAATAATTCCCAGGTTGATTTTGGAATTTCTCTAAAAAGGATATGTTCTTCAATGAAACCTTGAAGTTGGCTAAACAGGCATTCTTATCTACTCCTCCAACTCCTTCAAGAAGATCCACCAAAGAAGAGGCTGGTTTCATCTCACAGATAAACTCCCCCATTCTTCTAGAGTTTTTAACGATGGAGGCTCAACCAAAGCCTCATCATGGTGAACCACCACAGTTCTATCCTTAGGCTTATCATCGCTCAACATAGAATCTGTAGATAATACCACATAAGGCACCAACACCTAGGTGAGAAAATCATGTTCCATCCCCTCATCAGGTCCATGATCCCATCATACCTTTCCCAGATAGTAGGAAATAGACCTAATCACTCCATTAGACCTAGGTTCCCAGTTATTTTATATGTGCCTTAGATCATGGAATCATGATGTTTCTAGAATGCAGGAAGCCCCAGAAGGATAATCACTATGATTTCCATGATTACTTCCCTTATCACTGAATCCTTATAAATATCATCAAATGATTATATGTGTTCAGGGATTGAATATAGGAACACGTTTATAATAAGGTAGTCAAATTGGACCCTGCTTTGGAATAGGTAGCCTGCATATCTGCAAATCTTGACAGTTATAGCAAAAGTGAATGGCATGAGGTCTCTAGCCATGGATCTAAAAATTATGATGATTGGTGGGCTTACAGAGATTTATATCACAATAATGGTGTCATTAATTCCAGTTTGAATCATCCTAAGTCTACTAATATCACCACACCTTCTCTAGCTGCCTCTTCCTCATCCATATTACGTCTTTCTTCTTCTCAGAAAAATAGATGTCGATGATACAATAGAAAGCAGAGTCCTCTACTGGTGTTGAATCCATATCACACTCTCATTGATTTAATTCCTCCATAGATAATAATATCCCCTAATATCAATCCAGTATTGGAAGAATCCTCTAATGATGGCCATGAGTATGCCTCTATCAATACCATCAAGTTAGTGGACCTATAAATGGTTCTCAATGGCGAGGAGCACCAAGAAGGCCCTAGTAATGTACCAATGTGATACCATCATTGACGGGGCCATAGACATGTGAATATTCAGAATTATCAGGAAAGCGCTTCCATCCATGTTTTACAAGATTTTAAGATAAGATATCAAGTTTAGCTCAGAGATTAGTAGGCGCCTCCCTTTCATTCTATCTTGACAGATTCACTTCCACCACTATTTGTGCTACTTGATTGGGTAGAGTGGTAGGGACCGCACTGTGATCAGCTACACACAATATTGGACATGCCTTAGTAAAATGATAGTCAACCAGTAGTAATTTTTTACGGTTCGTCTTTTGGTAAATGGGATATCCCCATCACTATCAACAATCCACCGGTTTGTGTAGTAATTCATGTCATACCTACTGCCAAAGAGAAACTTCGTACTAGTATAAATGTGTATTTAGGATGAAATTATGATGTTATTAAGAATATTTCCTGAAATACTATAAATATATAGATTATTTAGGACCTTCTTCTATCATACGACATGTGATAATCTCTCATAGATGCTTTGAGGAGCCCTCTACAGTTAGAGACAAAGGTCACGACTATAGAATTCATCCATGCTAAAAAAGATGAGCAAGAAGATTTCTATGACATCATCTTATTCTCAAATGATTATTAATTCTCTCCTATATAAGGGGAATATCCATCCACTATACATTAATGGCCTGTTCAATGGAGTGGATGTTAATCGTTGTCTAGTCTATATAGGTTCTGAGATCAATCTCATCCTGACCCAGATTGTAACACCCGAGACTTTTATGGAATCTTTTTCTACACAACACTTGCTTGTCTTGCTTTGCACGCAATCGCGACCTTCCTCGATAGCTTGCGTCGTACGCAATACCGAGTTTCACTAAACAACAATATACTATTAAAACTAGCCGTTATGAATAGTAATAACCACTTTTTGAAATTTTATAAATTTTATTTTTCAAAATGGACTTCATTTTTGGACTCAGAAAATCGAAATTAGCCTAGGGTGAAATTTTGGTATTTTTCTGAAAACTTTCAATTTTTGATGAATAGTGAAACCACTAAGTGGTAGGTTAAAAAACTGAATTTTGCAAAAAAACTTAATTTTACCGCTTCTGTGAATGGAATTTCGAAAATCCGAGAGACACGGTTAATATCAAGGACTAAAATGTGGTTCAATGAGATGAAAATAATTTTTTGGTGAATAGTAACTTTTTACTTTTTTTTACCGCGGTTAATAGTAAATAGGGTAACTAAGGGTAAATATGATATTACTATTACCCTAACACATGTCCTAATTCTATTGGATAGGTTTAATTCGACCAAAAACAACCTTATGAATAAAATATGACCATTTAGGCCCACTTGGGTTAGATTAGGACATTTATTATTAATTTATTTAAAGAAGGGTTAAAATAGTTAAAATCAAAGTTTAATAAGTAAACCATTTTTAATATGGGGTTATACATAAGATAAATTCGACTATAAATACTCATTAGAAAGATAAAACGATTTCCTACATAATGATATTTTATTTATAATTTTTAGACTTTAAATAAATTAATTTATTTATGACACAACGATGATGCAGTAATTACCCTTTTAAGGAAATATTAACCTAATTGATGTTATAAATGCTCAAATGAATGTAATTTGAGACTTTTTATGAATTACACTAATTTTCTAGGTTACTATGATATATTAGTGTTGATTTAATCAACTTGGATAGAACATATAATTCTGTTATGACTTTCACAAAAATCATATATCAAATAGTGTCAAAATTGACACAAAATAGTTTTTAAATCAAATATTATATTGTTAATTGTTATTTTATTCCTAAAAATCTAAGGTTCGGCCAAATGACTTAGATAAGGATATATATATTAATAATAAACAATCTGGGGTTCGTTTGGCATGTTATAGTAAGTGTATTAACCATATAGTGAAAGAAAACAAAAAGACACGGTAAAAGTTAAATTAATTAACTTAGAGTTAAATCTAATTGATAAGGTTAAAATAATACCCTAAACTTGTCTAAATTTTATTGGTTGATAGGATTTCGACCCATCCCCACTTTAGCGTCGAAATAAGACCCTTTGGAACCATTATAAACCGATTTTGACTTTAATATAAAATAATATTTTGAGATATTCCTAAGGTGCCGCTCTCCTCCCTTATAAAAGGGCACCTCCTCCCCCTCCTCCTCACACCAAATTGAGCACTCAAGCTCGGCCAACCCCTGCCTTTTTCTCCTCTCCACTTCCCTAGAATAATCCTAGAGGTCCTGGTCTTCTCCAAAGACCAATCTTAGTTCCTTAAGTGGAGGATTCAAAGAGGCGTTCCAAAGAAGAGGTAATATCCATTACCGATCTTTTCAATTTCTTTCTTCTTCAACTTCTTATTCTTTAGTTGTTTCATGATAAAGTAATAACATCAGTATTACTTACATACTGATATGTTATTATAAATATGAAACAACCCTAATTCACCTTCTATCCATCCTACGGAAAAATGAAATCACCGCGCGTGCGTACGTACGGAATACCGTCTCCACGCCGTGGTGTAATCTATTTTTCCACCATCACCTTACAAGGATGGGTATAATGGTGTAATGAGTAACTATATATGATTATTATGAAGTAATATTGATACTGAAATAATATATATATATATACTCCAATACAATTCCACGATCATCGGAACGATATCATCACTCATGCGTACGTACGGAATACCGTCTCCACGATGTGATGCGACTCGTTCTACATGATCTTCATTTCATAATGATTATATAAATGAATTGAATGAATAAATATGATATATGTTACACTAATACCATTCTGGATATAAGGTATCTATAACCTTAAAAGAAGAATAAGAATTTATTCGGCAAAACACGCATAAGAACAAAAGGCAATAAAGACCCGAGTAACAAGTAACAATGAAATATTACTAACAAGAAGCTAATAATATGACCATATAGGATATCATATCAATATGTATGATTCTGGAATAAGTCAATAACATTATTTAAACCATTATACAGGAGCTTCGGACACGAACAAAGCAAATCGGACCTAAGGTAAGGAGAAATATCACAATCTCATTTTTATCCGAGATTGTTTATTCGTAAGTATTTACTGGGGTGTATTTTATCATCCACATCCATGTTCCCTCAATATGTAATATTGTTTCCATCCACATACAATATTTTAAATCAAATTTTACCCTTCGGTGAGTTTTTAGTAAAGAATATGAAAGGAATCTTTTGTCGTTTTTTTTCGTACGAGGTACTTTTTGACTTTTCCGACAAAAGTACGAAGAATGTTTTTTTTAAACTTATACGGCATGAATGGATTTTTAAAACATTATTTCCAAGAAACTTCCTTTACAAGTTTTCAAGTTTATTTTTAATCAACTTCTTTTATTTTAAAGTTTTATGACATGTTATGAAAGGAAAAATGTTTTTGAAGTAGAAAGGATATTTTCCTCAAGAATGGAGTTCAAGTATTTTATCAAAATTATTTTCCATCTAAGATAATAAAAGGGTTCTGTTTATATCCCTATTATTACATGGATTTGATTATGTTGTGATGGAAACATTTTTATGAATTCCTTTATCTTATATGAATTGTTTTATGATGTCATGTTGTTTAAGAATCCCATTTTTATTACATGGGTTATGCGATGATGTATGATTTATGATTATGTGGCACACATAAGAAAGGATTCATTATAAGATGGGTGGGACCTATATCTCCCTCCAATGCATTGGGTAAAGATTTTATATCTCATGAGATAGACATGGCTGGAACGGAAGGTTATTTCGGTTCAGTGATACAGGACTGAAACGAGGAGTGAACTCGGTTCAGAAAGGGACTTTGTCCACTAAGATAGTCTTGGAAATGAGTCATGACTAACAAGAAATGATTTTCCATGATTATGTGTGCATGACACAAAGTTTCAAGTCTTATGTTATGATTATGGGGATCTCATTTTCACTTCTATGATTTATTCCATGATAAGATATTATGATCTCTTTTGCAGGTTTTGATTTTCAAAAAGATATGATATGATTTTTATTTACTTTATTTTCCCTTGCTGAGCATTTGAGCTCACCCTTTTATGTTTTCTTTTCCCCAGGTCAGGAAGATGGATATTAAGTAGAATATGCTAAAAGGGACCCTAGATATGATGAAATAAATGGGAGACACTATAGAAGATTTATGAACCAGTTGTTTATGTTTCCCAGTTTCTAAAGACACTATACCTATACGGTCCTTTGTGGTTTTGTCATATGTTGTAATAAGTGTGCTTTAATTTTGAAGTATTAACAATGTATGTAAAGTATGGGTCGTTATAGTTGGTATCAGAGGAAAGGTATAGTCAACCTTTGGAAACTAGGATGTGAAAGCCTTAGTAAGAACCCTAAGGATAAGTCTAAGCATAGAACACAATCTTAGAAATGGCCATGAATAAACTAGGATAAGACCTTAAGCATGAAAATTTTATTCTTGAACTATGTGGTTTCCTATTATAATTAGTGTTGCTCACACTATTCTTCTTGGTTTTAGTCAATGGTTGGAACCCGAAGGAACCGTGTTAATGCGGAATGCGATGGGCAATGCAATGATTGTCCCCCTGAGCAACCAAACGATATGGGAGCTGGAATGCAAATTCTTGTAGCCATGCTTACACAACTTTCTCAAGCTATGAATCATGCAGGATTTCCAAACGAGCAAAGGAGGGAGCAACATTCTGTTGAATCCTTCATGAGGCAGCGTCCACCTTCTTTCAGTGGGTCTACTGATCCATTAGTTGCTGAACAATGGATTAGTACTACTGAAAAGATATTTTCAGTTCTTCAATGTTCTGAGCATGATAAAGTCATCCTAGCAGTGTATCGTTTGGAAGGAGATGCTGATCAATGGTGGAATCTTGTTAAGAATACGAGGCAAAGGGATGAAATTGAGTCTATGGAATGGGACGAGTTCAAGAACTTATTTTTCAATAAGTACTTCCCTCGTATTCTCCGAACAAAGATGGAGAAAGAGTTTCTTAAACTGAAGCAAAGGGATGATGAATCTGTTGGTACCTATGAAGCAAATTTTACAAGACTTGTAAGGTACGCTTCTGGTATTATTATCCAACCTGAGAGTAAGATCGATCGATTCTTTAGTGGCTTAAAACCAAGTCTTCGAAGGGCGTTAGCCATAAGGGACTTCAATAGCTACGAGGAAATCGTTCGATGTGCTCTCAAAGTCGAGATGGAGATTGGAGTAACCCATCAGTCACATGGGTTTGATAAGAAGAGGAAGATGGAATTCAAAGAAAAATCTAAAGAGCACACGGAAAAGAAGATGAACTTTCCCTTATGCTCAATGTGTGGAAAGAAACATGGAGGGAGTTGTCTTAAAGGGACAAGTAAATGTTTTAATTGTGGAAAGGAAGGTCATCGGGCATTTGAATGCCGTGATAATGGGAAGAAGATGTCTAATGATGCAAACGAAGGAAGGGATACACAGAATGAACCTACTACACTTCAATGTATCAAGTGCAAGGAGATGGGGCATTATGCCAATCAATGCCCAAATCCAAGGGTTGATGATGATGGTCGACGTCAACAAACTCTTAAGGCTAAATACAAAGGAAAGTCACATGCAATTTCTATCAGCGATGTGGAGTACGATAAAGATGTGGTGAAAGGTACACTTACCATCCACTCTAAAGTAGAAAATGTTTTATTTGATTCTGGATCCACCCACTCTTTTATTTCTGAAGACTTTTCTAAGGGTATCACTGTATTAACTCAACAATTAGATGTTGAGTTAGCTGTTACAACACCTAATGGCACATCAATCGCATCAAAAGTTTATAATTCTTCTCCGATCGATGTTTGTGGGAAAGTGCTTCCTGCAAATCTTGTGATCCTTCCTTTAGTGGAATTTGATGTGATTCTTGGCATGGATTGGATTTCTCTACATGGAGCTCATATCAATTGCCAAAGAAGGGAAGTCACATTTCATATTCCAGATCAATCTACGATCGTCTATCAATGCAAGGATGAACATAAACTTCCAGTGGAAATTTCTTCCATCTTATGGGTATTGATTCCACTAAATGAAGGTTATTTATCTCAAATGGATGGTGAGAAACTCACGATTAAGAATATGCCCATTTTACGGGAGTTTGATGATGTCTTTCCGGAGGAATTGCCGGGTCTTCCACCAAATCGTGAAGTTGAGTTTTCAATAGAACTCGTACCGGGTGCTTTGCCTATTTCAAAGACACCTTATAGAATGGCCCCAATTGAGTTGCAGGAATTGAAGAAGCAACTCCAAGATAATCTTGATAAGGGATTCATACACCCTAGTGCGTCACCTTGGGGAGCACCTGTTCTATTTGTTAAGAAGAAATATGGATCAATGAGACTTTGCATTGATTATCGAGAACTTAACAAGATCACTATCAAGAACAAATATCCTCTCCCACGCATTGATGACTTATTTGACCAACTACGCGGAGCTCAATACTTTTCCAAGATTGATCTTCGTTCAGGGTATCATCAATTAAGGGTCAAAAGGGAGGATATACCAAAGACGGCTTTCCGTACAAGGTATGGACACTATGAATTTATAGTGATGCCATTTGGTCTTACTAATGCCCCTGCTATCTTCATGGATCTAATGAATAGAGTCTTTAGAGACTATCTTGATCAATTTGTGGTAGTCTTTATAGACGATATTCTTGTCTATTCAAAGAGCAAGGAAGAGCATGAAGATCACTTGAGAATTATATTAAAGACCCTGAGAAAGGAGAAGCTTTATGCCAAATTTACCAAGTGTGAATTTTGGCTTCAAAAAGTTGCATTTTTGGGTCACATAATCTCAAAAGAGGGGATATCTGTGGATCCAGCAAAAACAGAGTTTATCGAAAGATGGTCAAGACCAATAACAGTAACTGAGATCCGAAGTTTTCTTGGTTTGGCTGGATATTATTGACGTTTTGTAAAAGATTTTTCACGATTATTTAATCCACTCACCAAGTTGACTCGGAAAGGAGTTAAGTTTGTCTGGACGGAAGAATGTGAAGAAAATTTCAAGGAGTTGAAAAGAAGGTTATCCAGTGCACCTGTGCTCACACTGCCTTGTAGTGGAGAAAGGTTTGTGATCTACAGTGATGCATCCAAGAAGGGATTGGGGTGTGTTCTTATGCAAAATGATATGGTGATAGCTTATGCCTCGCGACAGTTGAAAATCCATGAGCAAAATTACCCAACACATGATTTGGAGTTGGTTGCGGTAATCTTTGCATTAAAGATTTGGAGGCATTACCTTTATGGTGAAAGGTGTGATATTTATACTGATCATAAAAGTTTAAAGTATATTTTCACACAAAAGGATCTGAATATGCGCCAAAGAAGATGGTTGGATCTGATTAAGGATTATGACTGCTCAATCCATTACCACCCTGGGAAAGCAAACAAGGTGGCAGATGCATTAAGTCGACAAGACCATGCTAGTTTATCCCTGATGAGGATCACAAAAGATCCAATATTTATGGATTTACAAAGGATGGATCTTGGAATTATAATGGAAAGGGAAAAATGTTATCTTTCTCAAATGAATGTTCAACCATCTATACATGTGAAGATTAAAGAGGCACAGAAAGAAGATGTCGAGTTACAAAAGAAGGTGAGAAATGTTCCTGAATTCAACCTTGATCGTGATGGGATAATAAAGTTCAGGAATCGGGTTTGTGTTCCTCCCATCCCCGAATTAAGGAAGGAGCTGCTGGATGAGGCTCATAGTTCTTCATTCTCTATTCATCCTGGAAGCACGAAGATGTATAGGGACCTGAAAGAGTACTTCTGGTGGGATGGCATGAAAAGAGATGTTGCTGAATATGTCTCTCGATGCTTGGTTTGTCAACAAGTTAAAGCTGAGAGACAGAAGTCTAAGGGGATGTTACAACCATTACCCATACCCGAATGGAAATGGGAAAACATCACTGTGGACTTTGTCACAGGACTTCCTAAAACATCCAAAGGCAATAATGCTATCTGGGTCATAGTTGATCGTCTTACAAAGTCTGCACACTTCATTCCTATTAGAGAGGATTTCTCTCTAGATCAGCTTGCCAGGATATATGTAAAGGAAGTGGTAAGATTGCATGGAGTACCACTTTCTATTATATCTGATCGAGATCCGAGATTTACCTCGAAGTTCTGGCGAAGTCTTCAGCATACTCTGGATACAGAGTTGAGTTTCAGCACTACTTATCATCCCTAGACAGACGGTCAGTCTGAGAGAACAATTCAAACCCTAGAAGATATGTTGAGAGCTTGCTCTATGGATTTCAAAGGAGGTTGGGATCAACACCTACCTTTGGTGGAATTTTCTTATAATAATAGCTTTCACTCCAGTATTCAGATGGCTCCTTATGAAGCTCTCTATGGAAAGAAATGCAGGACTCCAACTTGCTGGGATGAAGTTGGGGAAAGAAAGCTATTAGGACCTGATCTCGTTGATAAAATGGCAGAAAAGGTCAGATCTATTCAACAACACATAAGAGCAGCTCAGAGTCGACAGAAAAGTTATGCCGACAACCGAAGAAAAGACCTAGAGTTTGAAGTGGGTGATAAAGTGTTCTTACGAATATCTCCCTGGAAGAGGGTTATGAGATTTGGAAAGAAGGGGAAGTTGAGCCCTAGATATATCGGTCCTTTTGAAATACTGGATCGTGTTGGGAAGGTAGCTTACCGATTGGCGCTTCCACCGAATCTCTCTCAAGTTCACGATGTGTTCCACGTATCTCTCCTGAGAAAGTACATACCAGATCCTTCACATGTACTCAGCTCAGAAGTTGTACCGCTGGAGCAAGATCTTTCTTATGAAGAACAGCCGATAGAGATTCTGGATCATAGCGAAAAAGTCCTACGAAACAAGACCACTCGCTTGGTGAAGGTTTTATGGAGGAACCACCAACTTGAAGAAGCTACTTGGGAGCTTGAGGATATGACGAGGGAGAATTATCCTCATCTGTTTGTTACAAAGTGACGAATTTCGAGGGAGAAATTCTTTTTAAGGGGGGTAGAATGTAACACCCGAGACTTTTATGGAATCTTTTTCTACACAAGACTTGCTTGGCTTGCTTTGCACGCAATCGCGACCTTCCTTGATAGCTTGCGTCGTACGCAATACCGAGTTTCACTAAACAACAATATACTATTAAAACTAGCCGTTATGAATAGTAATAACCACTTTTTGAAATTTTATAAATTTTATTTTTCAAAATGGACTTCATTTTTGGACTCAGAATATCGAAATTAGCCTAGGGTGAAATTTTGGTATTTTTCTGAAAACTTTCAATTTTTGATGAATAGTGAAACCACTAAGTGGTAGGTTAAAAAACTGAATTTTGCATAAAACTTAATTTTACCGCTTCTGTGAATGGAATTTCGAAAATCCGAGAGACACGGTTAATATCAAGGACTAAAATGTGGTTCAATGAGATGAAAATAATTTTTTGGTGAATAGTAACTTTTTACTTTTTTTTACCGCGGTTAATAGTAAATAGGGTAACTAAGGGTAAATATGATATTACTATTACCCTAACACATGTCCTAATTCTATTGGATAAGTGTAATTCGACCAAAAACAACCTTATGAATAAAATATGACCATTTAGGCCCACTTGGGTTAGATTAGGACATTTATTATTAATTTATTTAAAGAAGGGTTAAAATAGTTAAAATCAATGTTTAATAAGTAAACCATTTTTAATATGGGGTTATACATAAGATAAATTCGACTATAAATACTCATTAGAAAGCTAAAAAGATTTCCTACATAATTATAGTTTATTTATAATTTTTAGACTTTAAATAAATTAATTTATTTATGACACAACGATGATGCAGTAATTACCCTTTTAAGGAAATATTAACCTAATTGATGTTATAAATGCTCAAATGAATGTAATTTGAGACTTTTTATGAATTCCACTAATTTTATAGGTTACTATGATATATTAGTGTTGATTTAATCAACTTGGTTCGAACATATAATTCTGTTATGACTTTCACAAAAATCATATATCAAATAGTGTCAAAATTGACACAAAATAGTTTTTAAATCAAATATTATATTGTTAATTGTTATTTTATTCCTAAAAATCTAAGGTTCGGCCAAATGACTTAGATAAGGATATATATATTAATAATAAACAATCTGGGGTTCGTTTGGCATGTTATAGTAAGTGTATTAACCATATAGTGAATGAAAACAAAAAGACACGGTAAAAGTTAAATTAATTAACTTAGAGTTAAATCTAATTGATAAGGTTAAAATAATACCCTAAACTTGTCTAAATTTTATTTGTTGATAGGATTTAGACCCATCCCCACTTTAGCTTCGAAATAAGACCCTTTGGAACCATTATAAACCGATTTTGACTTTAATATAAAATAATATTTTGAGATATTCCTAAGGTGCCCCTCTCCTCCCTTATAAAAGGGCACCTCCTCCCCCTCCTCCTCACACCAAATTGAGCACTCAAGCTCGGCCAACCCCTGCCTTTTTCTCCTCTCCACTTCCATAGAATAATACTAGAGGTCCTGGTTTTCTCCAAAGACCAATCTTAGTTCCTTAAGTGGAGGATTCAAAGAGGCGTTCCAAAGAAGAGGTAATATCCATTACCGATCTTTTCAATTTCTTTCTTCTTCAACATCTTCTTCTTTAGTTGTTTCATGATAAAGTAATAACATCAGTATTACTTACATACTGATATGTTATTATAAATATGAAACAACCCTAATTCACCTTCTATTCATCCTACGGAAAAATGAAATCACCGCGCGTGCGTACGTACGGAATACCGTCTCCACGCCGTGGTGTAATCTATTTTTCCACCATCACCTTACAAGGATGGGTACAATGGTGTAATGAGTAACTATATATGATTATTATGAAGTAATATTGATACTGAAATAATATATATATATACTCCAATACAATTCCACGATCATAGGAAGGATATCATCACTCGTGCGTACGTACGGAATACCGTCTCCACGATGTGATGTGACTCGTTCTACATGATCTTCATTTCATAATGATTATATAAATGAATTGAATGAATAAATATGATATATGTTACACTAATACCATTCTGGATATAAGGTATCTATAACCTTAAAAGAAGAATAAGAATTTATTCGGCAAAACACGCATAAGAACAAAAGGCAATAAAGACCCGAGTAACAAGTAACAATGAAATATTACTAACAAGAAGCTAATAATATGACCATATAGGATATCATATCAATATATATGATTCTGGAATAAGTCAATAACATTATTTAAACCATTATACAGGAGCTTCGGACACGAACAAATCAAATCGGACCTAAGGTAAGGAGAAATATCACAATCTCATTTTTATCCGAGATTGTTTATTCGTAAGTATTTACTGGGGTGTATTTTATCATCCACATCCATGTTCCCTCAATATGTAATATTGTTTCCATCCACATAAAATATTTTAAATCAAATTTTACCCTTCGGTGAGTTTTTAGTAAAGAATATGAAAGGAATCTTTTGTCGTTTTTTTTCGTACGAGGTACTTTTTGACTTTTCCGACAAAAGTACGAAGAATGTTTTTTTTAAACTTATACGGCATGAATGGATTTTTAAAACATTATTTCCAAGAAACTTCCTTTACAAGTTTTCAAGTTTATTTTTAATCAACTTCTTTTATTTTAACGTTGTATGACATGTTATGAAAGGAAAAATGTTTTTGAAGTAGAAAGGATATTTTCCTCAAGAATGGAGTTCAAGTATTTTATCAAAATTATTTTCCATCTATGATAATAAAAGGGTTCTGTTTTTATCCCTATTATTACATGGATTTGATTATGTTGTGATGGAAACATTTTTATGAATTCCTTTATCTTATATGAATTGTTTTATGATGTCATGTTGTTTAAGAATCCCATTTTTATTACATGGGTTATGCGATGATGTATGATTTATGATTATGTGGAACACATAAGAAAGGATTCATTATAAGATGGGTGGGACATATATCTCCCTCCAATGCATTGGGTAAATATTTTATATCTCATGAGATAGACATGGCTGGAACGGAAGGTTATTTTGGTTCAGTGATACAGGACAGAAACGAGGAGTGAACTCGGTTCAGAAAGGGACTTTGTCCACTAAGATAGTCTTGGCAATGAGTCATGACTAACAAGAAATGATTTTCCATGATTATGTGTGCATACCACAAAGTTTAAAGTCTTATGTTATGATTATGGGGATCTCATTTTCACTTCTATGATTTATTCCATGATAAGATATTATGATCTCTTTTGCAGGTTTTGATTTTCAAAAAGATATGATATGATTTTTATTTCCTTTATTTGCCCTTGCTGAGCATTTGAGCTCACCCTTTTATGTTTTCTTTTCCCCAGGTCAGGAAGATGGATATTAAGTAGAATATGCTAAAAGGGACCCTAGATATGATGAAATAAATGGGAGACACTGTAGAAGATTTATGAACCAGTTGTTTATGTTTCCCAGTTTCTAAAGACACTATACCTATACGGTCCTTTTTGGTTTTGTCATATGTTGTAATAAGTGTGCTTCAATTTTGAAGTATTAACAATGTATGTAAAGTATGGGTCGTTATACGGATGCTCAACAGGATAGAACAAACAGAAGTTGTTATGAGTCCTTATAACATGGAGAAACATTGTTATGATTGGACCGATCAAAGACCGTGTGGAAGAATCCTCTTGAATACCCATTTTGGTTGATTGATTACATTAAATTATTTAATTGATGTCTTGTAGGATACCACCAACAATGCTCTAATGGGTAGAACCTCGATTCATTTTCATGCAATGATTCCATCTTCATATAACCATTATTTTAAGTACTCCCTCAATGGTCTTGTGGGAATGCTAAAGGGTGATACATCTACCTTTTCATCTTGTTAATATCTCTATCTCGATGCCAACTATTAAAAGATCTAAGAAAAATATGTTTAGATCATTGAGGTTGGGAAAAATACAATTGTGGATGAACCATGGCGGGACATGGATGATGCCTTCACCCTCTAGATTCATTGGTTGGATACTAAATCCCCATATGTGGGTCACTACTTTTTTGTCTTCGATAATAGAGGAATACACACTCTTAGGCATAAGGAATATCATAAAATTACCCTATAGTCATATACATGTCATGCTCAAGTGATACCATAGGACATTACTCTTGTGAGGTACTGGGATGTTCGTCCTATGCCCACAATTGTATTCTACACTTGCATATTCTATTATACCAGGTTGAATTAACATAATTCAAACTATCACCACTTCATTAACATCATCAAGTATAGAACACCTCAGTAGAAGTCCTAATAGAATTAGTTTGATAGAATTTGTCTCTTCAGTTTTAGTAGTGTAGAAGTATCCCAACGAAGATTTCACATCCACCCTAACAGGAATTTGGGTTCCTCTCGAATCAACTAGATTTGATGAACCATCTCCAACCATTGATTCCCCTATCTCAAATGATGAAGAATACTTGGAGGATTATCCTTCTGAATTTGAAGAAGGAATCTACAATACTATTGACAAGTTGGTTTAGGTGAATCTTGGCACCAGGATAGACCTGGGTCCGTTACTAATCAGTGAAGAAATTTCTATAGTAGAACAATAACAATAAATAGGTTTCCTAAAGTAGGATTGTGCTATATTTTCCTAGAGTTATGATGAGATTCCAAGTATTGAACCTCATGTATCCTTCTATCACCTTGCCTTTTGGATAGTCAGGACGAGTTCAAACCACCCCAGGAAGATTCAATCCTCTCATGGTGCCATAGTTGAGGCTGAAGTTGATAATCTCATCAAAGACAACTTAATCAAAGAAGTATAATACACTAGATGGTTATCCAACATCATTCTAATTAGGAAGAAGAATGGATTGATCTGAGCCTTCATATATTTTTGGATATCAATTTCCACTGTCCAAAGGATGACTTTATACTTCCCATAATAGATTTGGTAATCGATGTAACCACTAGGTTCTATTATCTATCCTTTTTGGATGGATATTATAGGTATAATAAGATATAAATGAACATGGAAGAATATGAGTCCACTACCGTCAAGGGGACATAGGGGACCTTCTACAATCAGGTAATTCCATTCAGTTGGAAGAAT
This sequence comes from Viscum album, assembly GCA_963277665.1. NCBI lineage: Eukaryota > Viridiplantae > Streptophyta > Magnoliopsida > Santalales > Viscaceae > Viscum > Viscum album. The sequence continues at coordinate 169,841,777 of OY728148.1, forward strand.
TATAGAGCCACCTATCAGCATTCCATGCACCACATATTTAAACTAATCGTTAGGATGCTAGTGGAATGCTACGTGGATGACTTGGTGTTAAAATCCCAGCAATGTCAGAACCATCTTACATATCTTGAGATAGTGTTTGGTTTCCTCTGCTCTAGCCATCTGAATATAAACCCCTTGATGTGTGTATTAAAGGTTACCTCTATGAATTTTCTTGTCTTTGTCGTCATATACTAAGACTTCATGATTTATCCCTAGAAGATCAAGGCCATCAATTAGATTCCCCATCCGATCAACACTCAGGCACTCCAAGGCTTTCCATTTCAATTATCCTGTATCTGTTAATTCATTGTGAATATAGTAGGGAAGTGTAATGCCTTTTCCAAAATCATGAATAAAGGTTTTTTCTACCAGTGGGATGAATAGTTGTAGACCGTGTTGGAAGAAATAAAGTAATATATACTGCATCCTCTGATCATGATGCCACCCATCTTCAAGAAGCATTTGGTCCTCTAAGTCACTACCCATGAACAATACCTCAGTGGATTGTTCAATTATAATAAGAATGAAGGGATAGAGAATAGTTTGTAAACACTCAATCTCATGGTCCTTGACATTGAAACCAGATACTCTCCTATCAAGAAGAGCTTCCTCATGCTAGTTTGTATAGTATATAATTTGTAATACTACCTATAGCATCACGAGATACAGACAATGTCCTATTGGAAACTGTAACGAATATTCTAAACCTCACCATGTTGAAAGGTCATATAGCTCATTGGGAAGTGATGTTTTTGTAGTTAGACATTTGGTTTATTTCACAGAGGGCGATCAAGGGTAAGGCATTGGCAGATTTTCGGGCCACCCATTTTGATCCCACACACCAGTCACTAGATCTTGATTTTCCAAAAGAGGCCATCCTCTCAGTGAATCATGTTGTTCCATGTTGGAAGATGAATTTTTATAGTGCCTCCCAAATCCCAATGGGTTGAAGGATCAATGATCCCATAATCAACATAGTAGTCTTTTGAATCATCTTTATTATGCATGTACATGATATTATTTCATATTCATTCTTTATGTAAGATGGTTTAAATAGTAATGAGGTTGAGTATCAAGCTCTCATCACTGGTCTTGAATAAGATATAGAGATTGATTTCCTTCACATGTGAAGGGTATTCTGAGTTAGTCATCAATTAGATCAATGTTGACTATGTGGTCAGGAAGCTAGAGCACGTTCCCATATTAGAGAACACTCATTAATTGATGTCCTAGTTCCCTTCTTGCCCAAACATTACTCATATTTACCAGTAACAGAATGGTTGAGATGATGCATAGGACATTCTAGCTGCACCCTCATATAGACAGACCAGGATGTTCTGTTTATCTACATGTCCCAAGGAAGGGTCATCACTCCCATTACACCAGACGTTGATGAAAAACAGCAGGCAAGTCATATTATCACCGCGGCTTCCATGTCAAGACCTCCAAATCCTCATGTTTTAGTAGAAGTGTCCCATAATTGGATAGCTTCTTTCATTGAGTTCCTCCAATATTAAAATCTCCAATCAGTTAGAGCCAAACATGCAAAAAATATTTCACCATGCAATACATTTCACCCTCTATAGTGGTCCCATACTTGAGAAAACTTGGTAAAAATGTGGGATTAATGGAATTTTCCTCCACATAATTCAAGGAGATGATATTCCCCAACTTATGATATATTTTCAAGTCGATTCCTATGATTCTCATCAGACAGGGTTGAAGTTCTTCCTTCAGATTTGAAGACTGTTATAATTCTGGCCTACCATAGTCTATGACTGTATTGAATTCTCTAAGATGTCCCACACATGTCAGATCCATTCCAAATTTTTGGATCAACCACTAGATCCCCGACATACTACTAAGTATTCATGGACCATTGTGGTATGGAGACTCGATGTCATGGGACCATATCCACCAGTGAAAAATCACCTATGTAGATTCATTTTTACTACAAGAGATTTATTTTCTATGTGGTAATATGTGATTATGCTCAAGGAAGTCAACGACTATTCTATTTTTGAGTTCCGGTGCTCCAAAATCATCCATCGATTCAAAGTCCCTCCCACTATTCTCACTGTTAATGAAAACAATTTCTAAATAGTTGAATTAATGAAATTGTTTGCTATGTAAAACATCCAGTCCAATCACAGATCCCACTACCATGCTCAAGAAAATAGGTTAGTCAAAGAATTATATAAGACCCTCTCCAAAATAATGTATAAGGTGGTTGGAAAGAACAAAAAAGTTGTCTGGAAAATCTCCCCAACGCTCTTTGGTCTTATCATATAATGACATAGAATTCAACCATGTAACCCCATATTCACAGTTGTAATGAACAGATGCAATCCTAACCATATAGATTTATCTACCTTCACTCTGAATATATTTCTATGATCAGTATATTTCAAACAGGGTAGCTGATGTCATTTTGGATGAACTGGAAACCCTCAAAGAGAACATGCTCTAGGCCTTGAATAATCATGAGAGGCACCATAATAAGATAGCTAGATCTTTCAATAAGAAATTTCAACTCTACTCTATCCTTTAGGGTGACACAGTACTAGATCTATGGATTCCCATGATACCTGGTAGGAAGCCACCAAATTTGCAGCCCAAATGAGTAGGGTCTTTCATTATTCATAAATCGTATCCCAATGGTGCATATTCTGTGGTCACCATGGATGGGGAGTGCATCTCTCCTTTAAAAAATTAAATGTTACTCAATTAGTAAATTTCATAAGATCCAGTCTCCAACCTTCATGATATTAAACTGATGCCATTTCCTAGATGTGGTATGTTAAACTTCATAGCACCGACTTCCTAGTTTCATGATGCTAAAACTACAAAATGACCCATGTCCACACCACATGACATTAATAGGAATGGAATTTTACATCATTACCACATGTCATTAAAATGAATAGAATGATGTGTCCTAACTACAGTAAATTAAACATAAATTCACCACCAAAATTCTAGATGCACAATGCTAAACTATAAAGTATTGATGGTCCTTTCTTCATGACCTTAAAAAGAAAAATGACCCACTTTCCAAGAAAATGATGTTAAATTGAGAACCCAAGTCCAAATATCATGACATTAAAATATTTATATATTCCCCTTAGAATTATGTTGTGTGGAGGTACCCCTAGGTTCTTATTCACAATGGGTTATAACTGTTGTATAACACACATTTCTCTCAAAATTCCATTCCCCATTAATCCATGTAACACAATTTTTAATTGTACTATAACATCCTTACTGCATGACGTTAAACTGCAGAGGAACATCCTAGGAAAATGTTGTTAAAATATGAACCAATGGTAAAAACTCTACGACCCTAAACTAAGATACATTAGTCCAATAAATATTCCTTAAAATATTTGTAATCCCAAGGTCTTTTACCCCAAGTCCATCTGCATCCTCCAATTGACATGATTTAATGTGCCATGGTGTGAGACTTATAGTGTTGGATTCCACATGATCATCCTATCAATTTATCTCCATTCTTCATGTATCTCTTATTTTTAGAACCCCACCTTCTTTCAAATATTAAGGGACCACCTAATAGTTTGGTTAATGACCCCAATGTCCCACCCACTTTGTTGGGACAATGCCCCTAGAATGCTTCAAATGAAATTTTGACAAAAGTATCATGTTCCAAACATGGTCATTGGTCAACCCTCACTTGTATGTACCCATTCCATGTAATATGATATGGATTCTATGTTTCAATCATGATATGCTATAATCATTCGTTAACATGACACTCTCACTGTGTTCAAGATATCAAATGTCAAGATTTACATATTCCACTTCTATACGTTCTAGTGTAACTCTAACACCCCTGGTATTGACCCTATGTGAATATGCACTCATTTAGTGGTATGATTAGTATTTTTGGTACATTACAACCTGATATTACCTTAATATTACTGAGAACATCCATGTGATTGTAAAATCATGAAATTATTCCATGTTTCCCAAACTGATCTTGACTTGCATGGGTTTTGGAGTTTTAGTAGGGTTTTACCCACAAAGGATAAATTAAAAAGTCCATATTTGTTCAAATTGTATGACCTCAAATTAATAACCATACAATATGATATATAATAACCTCAAACTATGAAAAATCACATGTCATTATCATCTAATAGGACATCACTTCTAGAACTTGTATTCTACCCAACTGTGATCAAGAACAATGTGTCTATTTATTCTCATACATATGTGATACATAGTGACACCTTGAGTTTCCATATTTCTCCTACCACTTAAACCAAACATAAAAAAACTAAAAATAAAATACATATTCCCCCTCTTTGTGTATGGGTTAGTCCTATGATATTGAACTGAACAAAAGTTATGAAATAATTATTTCATGATTCATATCTTTATGGGATATATTGAGACACCAATAAATTTTTTATTCGGGTCCAGCCACAGGTTCATTAACCCTTTTACCCCTCCCCACCATCCTCTCCATTTGACATTGGTCCACTACCATTATATATCCAAGAGCTACCTTGGGGCCTTTTTTGAGAAGTAGTTTGAATCCCTCTAACCAATATTTCCCATTGACATTCTCAGATGCATTGTGTTGTAGAACCTACACTGCTAGATTCTAAATGGTTATTCTATCATTCCATATCCATGATTCATGTATGCCTTTATTTGGGTCTCCCTCATCTTCCACATATGAAGGAATGACCAAATAGTATATTTCCTAGCCAAAAGGGCTCACCCACCATCTTTGGCCATCACCCCATAAGAATTCAGATGAAATTTTGAGACACGTCCCATGTTTTGAACACGGTCAGCGGTCAACCCTCATTTGTCTATCCTTTTTATAGGTAACATGATGTGGATGTTTTATTTCAAAAATGGTTAGTAGTTATCTTTCATCTTCATGAAGATATCACTGTGTTCCAAATGATGGATGTTTTGATTCACATTCTTCCACATCTATATTCCCTAGTGGACCTCTAACACTCATGGTTTTTCTCCTCTTTGCATCCACACATTTTGAGCGAGACGGTTAGTATAACTGTGAGATTCTCAGCTCAGTATTTCCATAACCTTGATGTATGATTCTACATGTGAAAGGTAAATCCTAAATTCACTACTTTTTCCCACACCAATCATAGATCGCAAGGGATTAGGGGTTTTGGAACATAGAATAGCATTATAGTCCTATAGGTCGAAACTCTATGGGCTTAAACTAAGAGACTGTCCATTTAATTCTTAGAAATAAGTTGTATGGAATTGGACATTTTCCCACATTCGCATTGGGTTTTTTCACTTTCCTTCACTACATATGTCAATTAGATATACTCACCCTCAATCAATAACTATTTATAGATTTATTCCAAACTTTATGGGATATTCAACAACACCCATTCTTTGTTTATTTTATTTAAGCCATATATTTAGCTTTTCAGACCCTTGTCTTGATTGTGCTGTGGGGTGGGGCCTCCCTGGTCCTCACTCACATCATGTTTTTCATAACACCACACTACACAAATATTATTAAATCATCTTCCCCTATGGTCCAAACTCTACAACCATAAATTAAAAGTTTTTGGTCTATGAAACATGACCTAAAATATTCTTCAGTAGGTCAAAGCATTATGACTATAAAATATTTGCATCCCATATATTCGAAGCATCAAAACATTAAACTGTATGAAATTATGGTCTGAATTCTATGACAATAAACTAATAACAAAATAGTTTAATTTGTACAACTCTAAGTATCATAGTTCCACCATGATTTCCTCTCCTGATAAGATGCTGCCTCTATATCTAGTCTTCTACCATGATGAATTTATGAACTATGTATGGATTGATTCCCACCATTATAGGCTACGTACCAACACCCTAACATTTTTTCGTTGGACCCAACCATAAGTTCATTATAACATTTCATCCCTTTGAAATTTATTCATCTTAAGGTGCATACAAAACACGTGATCCTATTTTTATTTATTTTCATTGGGTGTTACCTCCCATGTGATATATGCATGCTCAAGGACTGAGCATCTTTTGGTAGTCTGAGAAGGACGTCTTTAAACTATTTTACATGATCTATGGAATACAACCTTAAACTATTTGCACTCCTAGGTCTGAACCTCACTATATTGTATGTTCATTAAACACATAGAGTCTTTGTTAGCATGGTTTTTCCATCATTCATCAAATTCAGATGTACCCCCTAATGGCGATCGTCTCATGCTGGTTAGTCTCACCTCTCATCCTATGACATTGCCCAAATATATATTTTAAAACAAGTGGCAAATCCTATGTTTTGAACCTAGTTAGCAATTGATCCTTCGTTTTCTCACCCCATTATTTGATGGTGTGGTTTTGGTCCCTTTGTTTTGAACATGGTCAATAGTCCAACCTTACTTACTATTTTCCCTTTAATCCAAACCATAAAATACTGAACATAACTTTTTCCTTGTTCAGGCATCATGGTGGGATTCCATCATTGGTATCACCTTCAATGGGAACTCCCACATATCAAGTAAAACCCCATATACCACTAATTTTTTGGTATGTCGAGCATAGACACCGTGGGATTAAGAGTTTTGGTAAGGTGGGTACTCATTTGGTTTACCCACACTAAGTTCCTTAGTCTGAACTCTGTAACCTTAAACTCGGAGCCACATGGGGATATGTGGTGTGGTAGTGGGTCTCCTTGGCCCTCATTCATGTCATGTTTTTTCACTCACCGCATCACATATGCCTCATTCATGTCTAGTAATTGGTATTTTTATGGTGCACGAGACTCCATTAGATCATTCATGTTGGGTTTATCTTCTCTATGCCACACAATAATTCTAGGAATGTACATCTTATTATGGGAAACCTGACATTAAACTATTTACTAGGGCCCATATTGTATGTCCCTAAAATGTTAGCAATGTCCTAGTCTCAAGATGTTAAACTAAAAGAGATGTTAGGTTCACATGATGTTAAACTATGCATTTTATTTTTTATACTATACAATGTTAAACTATGTGTTTTCTATCCTCTCTTTAATTATGTGTAACTACAAAGCATATTGGGCCTTACCTGAGAGGTCATCTCCCTGGATTTTGGTTATCTACCACATTGTTAACATATTTGGTTATCACTTGGAATTATAGATGGTGCTCCCATGGATGATTGGTTTGATCTTTGTTCAGAATAGTATGCTCGCACTAGGGTTCTTTAAATCATGGTGTCATTACCCCATATGTGTTGGAATCCATTTGAACATTCCATCACTCCACTCTCATGCACTGTGTACTATTTTTTCAGATCCTCATCCACTTTCACATCCAATAGGACCCCCTAATGGCCTATTCCCATGAATATTTAGCTCACCTTCCATCCTGGTCCAATGTTCCCGAAGACATTTGATGAAAATTTGAGACAGGCCCCATGTTTCAAACACACTCAGTGGTTGAAACTCATTTGTTTGTTCCTATTTCAGGCAAATAAATATGGATACTATGTTTCAAACATCGTAAATAGTTATCATGTATCACAATGTCGCTCCCATTGTATTCTTAATTTTTAGGTGTCGTGTTTCACTTTCTCATTCCACTTTATTATGATATATTCTAGGGCCCCTGGTGTAATCCAGTTTATTCACTAGAGCACATTGGGAAAGGAATATTGGCTGCTATGAGAACCATATTCTACAACTACGTCCTCTCTCAGACTGAATGCTCTTGGAAACTAGTCAATATTAGTAGAACCCGGGTGTTAAATGGTTATTTAACACTCTCTTACAAGATATGATTGAGATATATTAATTAAAGTAACATTATTTTTTTCATGAACACAGTTCAAAGCAATCAAAAAGGGAAGTTCATTTCATAAGTATATAAAAATACATGTCTTTTGGATCATCCCCTTTGATAGAGTTCTTCAAATCTTCAACCTTCCGATGAATGGCCTCCAAAGTTTGTTTTCATCGCCTAATTTCTCTCTCTTAATAAACAAATATAGAGTGAGGATCATATAAATTCATCTTTTCTCGATCATGTGAATGTCATCAACTTGATGCCTCAACTGCTTTAGCTACTCTAGGGCCTCCTCTAGCAATAACTTCAGTGCTATGATGAGTTTTGATTGATCAATGATGAAGGAAGAACATTCATTTGTCTGTTATTATAGGCATTGGATCACTTGTTCATCGTCCTGTACCTTTTGGAAGTTTTCATACTTCTTCGGAAACAACGAATCATACAAATTATGACTACTTTTCCTCATATTCTCAGCTAGATAATCTTGAACAACATGTGAAGAATGTGATCATCCACTACTCCAGTACATAGACAGATCATCCAGGTGTAGAGTGACCCCATTAATCTTACCCATTGTGTCTTCGAGGACTCATGTAAATGATTTATGAATTTAAATTCCCTATATTGAGTCATGAAACTATCCTTGGATACATCGGAATTAGAATCAACTAGCTCCTCATGGTCTACAAGTTCATATTTAGGTAAAACATCTAGATGTCCAGTAACATGATCTTCCTTCGATATCTTTTATGATGGGATAGTCTCTATAACATGGGTATGACCACATTCACTCATGTCTTCATCAGGATCCTCATCATCTCCATCTTCAAGTTCTACCCCACTAGTGGCAACATCTATAGACATTGTTGCTCACTCATCTATTTCCAAGATCGGGTCAGCTTGAATGACTGGATCATTCTCAATATGAGCAGTCATTATAATGTCTCACATATTTTTCCTAGACTCATTATTTTTTTTGGTCCAATAGTATTATGATCACTGCATGGAATAAGGCACCTCAGTCCACCTAATCCTCATATGATAGATATGGGTCTATGAAATTATAGATTTATGGGATTTAAGCACTGTTAGATCAAGGTAAATAGTCACAGCAGGGACTTCCACCGCTGGAGACTCTTAAACAATTATTATATCAATGGTAAACGTTGACTCCCCATGGATATCCTTGGATTCCAAGACTATTGGCATCACTACCTCGGCTATCCCACCAATGAATGCCTCAGTCGACAGTAGATTTTTATTAGGCTCAGCCCTAGGTGTAGGCCTATTATAAGGCCCCAGCCTTAAACCTTACTTAATCTTGAGTTATTACAAGATTACACGTTGAGGATCTTTTTGGGTTTAGAGTTTTAGAGAATTAGATCATAAGACTTGCATTACATTCCACATATAAACAAAGTGGTTACATAAAGATAGTATTCTTCATTCCCATCAATGGAACACACATTTAAAATAAAACATGGATTAATTCTTGACACATCCTTGACTCTATCATCTTATCATGTACCTTTCCCTTGACCTGTGAAAAACATTTCAAAAACTTGGGATGAGCATAAAAACTCAGTATGGGTTATAAAAAAAACATGGAAAGGAAACATGAGTTCATATATACATAAGAATGAAATCATACTTTACCCATAAAACATAGGCACTTTAACATGCCTCATAAAATCATGAATAAATCATAGAAACCATAGACATAAAGGTAACTTGAGGCATTCATAACATTCTTACATAGGGAGTAACCCTCTTGGTTACGTTTGGAATACCCATCACAGTATATTCCCTAAAATCTCTTCGGAGAAACCTTAACGTTTCACTCCTTCGCGTTACCCAATGCATTGGAGAGCTATAACGGGCTCACCCGCCCTTAGTTTATCACGGAACCACCCGTCTTCATAATAATGCCCAAGAACCATAACATAATCATATCACATAAAACATGCATAAAGGAAACATAACATTTCCGCATTTCAATCACGAGATATCAATACAACACATTGATATAATAAAAACATTATGAAAACCATTTTCAATACCAAAGTAAAACATGGTATTTATTTTTCTTTTTAAAAAAAAGGTATGGCTTGTAGAGGAAGCCGAAACTCAAATAACGGTTACGACGGTGGAGAAGTCGTTGTCGCCGCATACGTACGACAAAAACATTCCCTTTTGTCGTTTAGTAAACGCTTCGTATAAAAAAGATTCCTTTTGAGTAAACGTAAAAGTCAAAGGGGTTTATACACCGTATAAAAGAAAGTTGTGTATAAAATAAAATATGCCTCAACGAAAGGAGATTGAGACGAAGTCCCATACAAAGATAATTTTTAAAATAAAATAGATACATTATGTGTATTTACTATAAGTACACATAAATAAAGTACCAATACAAGATACGACATAATAACATAATGACATAATTTGAAAGTAGGAGATTAACCCAAAGAATGGAAATTGGGTTAAGAAGTTCCCATACCTCGTATCTGACTTGACCCGACCGTTCTTTAAACTCCTGAATAATAAACTTTAGTTAATCTCTACTTGATTATGAATCTTTTCCAAGTTCATTATTCCTTTTATACCATGTTATGAACATCATGTAATCATTTAAGTTAATAATGTTCATTTTGTCGGTATTTGGTTCTTAAGTCAAAAATAGACTTCTTACACTTACATGTTGTTAATTTGGTCAATGTTTCATTATATCCAGAATGTTATTCATGATGTAGATATCATATATGTCATATATATCCAGTACATACATGTATTTAAAATATTACATAATCATTTAGAGGTAAGAAATGAAATGCACCGTTCATGGAGACGGTAAGCCGTACGTACGCATGAACGCTACTTTCATTTCTTTGTCATATTAATGGAATTAAAACTAAATGAGACTTATGTATATTTTAATTCCAGAATTATATTCATCATTTAGATATATCATTAATTATATATATCCATTATATACATGTACTTTTAATAGTACATTACATTTGGGGATAAGAAATGAAATGCACCGTTCATGGAGACGGTAGTCCGTACGTACGCATGAACGCTGCTTTCATTTCTATCTCATACTTTAATGGAAATAAATGATAATGATATATATAGGTATATTATAATTCCAGTATAAAATCATGTATAATATCATTAACTTTATCCTTTACACATCCCACATATGGTATTGACGAATCAAATCACTTTTAGGGGGCGGTAGTCCGCGCTTCCTAAAATGAAGATATCGTGTTTTACCCATAATGGAAACCATAAAGGTATGCCCAAAATAAAAAAACAGAAGCTTAAGGAAAACATAAACATATTATATATCATATATAAAAATAGTGACATCATAATGGCCACCTTTGAAGGTGTTTAATGAGTGTTGAACAATCATCGTTTCGGGAGGCAGAATTTCTCCATCCACGGAAACCGTATGTTATTTAACCATTTGATGTAGTTGTGTGAGAGTGTAGCTCAAATATATCTTATAACAACATCCTAGTATATTGAAGATACTGGTGTTGTTACAAAAGAAGTAAATAAAAAGAGTTTAGGGGGTTGGAGAAGCAAAATAAAACAAATGAACATGAGAGAATGAATTACCTTTAAAAAGTGTAACTCTTTTTGAGTTGAGCCTAAAGGCTTCCTTTCAAAGGGTTCTGCCCAAAGGGAATCCTCTAGGATGAGGAGAGGGATGTGGAGAGAGCAAATGGGCAGGGGTTGGCCGAGCCAAAGGCTTGAAGAGTGTGTGAAATGAGGTAGAGGTGGGGGCCTTTTATAAGAGGAGAGGAGGGGCACTTTTGGAAAGTAAAGAAATATAACTTAATTTGAAAATGTGTTTCGGTTTTAAAAGGTCCCACATTGATAGAATTCGTGGATAAGGTGATAAGGATTCGAAATCCACTCATCCAATTGGTTTTGGCCATGTGTAGGTTTTAGATTTTACATTATCTTTCCATTTTATTTTAATCGTTAAATAATGATGTCATCACTGCATCATTATTATGTCGTAAATAATTTAATTTATTTAATGTCTAAAAATTATAAAACAAATACTATGATATAGGAAATCTTTTTAGCTTTCCAATGACTATTTATAATCAAAATTTGGGCTTGTATAACCCCACTTAAAAATTGTTTTCGTAAAACATATTATGTTTGTGTCATTTTCACTTTAACATTAAATAAAAAGTAATTTATGTCATTTCCCAACAAAAGTGGATACATGGGGTCCCCAAGTTAGGCCATGGCTTGTCTTGGTCGGCCATGACACAACCAATGAGGTTGGGACATGTGTCTAGGTCATTTTATATTATTAAAGTATTATTTATACCATAAACTACACTAATTACCACTAATCGCGATTAAAAACTTAATAAGTTACTATTCACCAAAAAATTATTATAATCTCATTGAACCACATTTTACTTCTTAATGACAACCATGTATGTCGGATTTTCAAAATTCAATACACATTAGTGGTAAACTTTCATTTAACTGAAAAATCAGTTTGCTTGATTACCACTTAGTGGTTTCACTATTCATCAAAAATTGAAGTTTTTCAGAAAATTACCAAAAATTCACCCTAAGCTATATTTGATATTCCGAATTCAAAAATGAAGTCTATTTTACAAACTTCAAATCATATAAGTCACATTAATTAATTTAATAATTAATTCCCGCTGCCAGAGCAAATAGCGTGTTTTTACAAAACAATAAGTATCAAAAGATTGACACCAGTTTAAGTCTAATTTCAAATCGAAATTGATTCCAATGACCACCATTGGATAAAATTGTAAAAATATATTCTAATTTCACTTTAAAACCAATTCAAAAGATAATCTAATCATATAAATAAATTAGATCAAAAAGAGGTTTTGAATTAAAATGCAACATTTTACACTATTCATAAAAAAAATGAACTTTATCAGAAAGGTACCAAAAATTACACAAAGTAAAATTTGATATCCCGATTCTTAATAAAAGTTTTATTTGGTCCAAAAGAATGTATAAGAGTGATCAAAACTATATTTAATGACGGTTCACCATTAAAAGGTGATAAGTGAACCTTTAGTGAAAATTAGAGTATAAAAGCCTAAAATTGAACTCTTTCCGTATTTTAAGCCTTTGTCTTTTATTGGGTAAATGTAAAAACATCTAAAAACACATCTATTCATATTTTAGTTATTTCTATTCATTCCCGCCAGTACAACGGCTACTTGTTAACTAACATAATATTTTTATATTACTAGTGTGCTACGTAAGTTTCAAAGAAACTCATCGTTGCGTATCGGGTACGCTATCGAACATAGCAACCCCTTTTAATTAAAATTCATATTTAATTCTCTAATATTAATAAATATGAAAATTATTTATTCTTTAATTACCTGGGATGTTACATCCTTCCCCCCTTTTGGGAATTGCGTCCTCGCAATTTTATTCACTTATCAAAATAAGTGGGGGTATTTATCCCTCATAGCATTTTCAGATTCCCACGTTGCCTCTTCAATCACATGGTTTTTCCAAAAAGCCTTTACCTGATGAATCACCTTATTCCGTAACACTTGCTCCCTGTGGTCAAGAATCTGGACCGGTTGTTCCTCATAAGATAGGTTCTCTTCCAGCTGAACTACATCTGGACTCAAAACATGAGATGGATCTGGCATATACTTTATCAACATCGAAACGTGAAAAACATTGTGTACCTGAGATAAAATCGGAGGTAAAGCCACTCGGTATGCAACTGATCCAACTCTTTCCAGAATCTCGTATGGTCCAATGAACCTTGGACTCAACTTTCCTTTCTTACCAAATCTCATCACACTTTTCCAAGGAGAAACCTTGAGAAAAACATGATCACCTACCTCGAAAGATAGATCCTTCCTCCGGTTATCCGCATAACTCTTCTGCCTGCTCTGAGCTGTTCTCATTTGTTTCTGAATCAACTGAACTTTTTCTGCCATCTCTTCTACCAATTCTGGTCCCATCAATTTTCTTTCACCCACTTCATCCCAGAAAGCTGGAGTTCGACACCGCTTCCCATATAATGCCTGAAATGGTGCCATCTGTATACTGGAATGAAAACTGTTATTATATGAAAACTCAACCAAAGAAAGATGCTGGTCCCAACTTCCCTGATAATCCATAGAACAAGCTCGTAGCATATTCTCCAATGTCTGAATTGTTCGTTCTGACTACCCATCTGATTGAGGATGAAAAGCTGTACTAAAATTTAATTCAGTACCCAACGACTTCTGAAGGCCTTTCCAAAAGTTAGAGGTAAACCTGGGATCACGATCTGATACAATGGAGAGGGGAACTCCATGTAACCTGACTATCTCTTTAAGATACAAACGGGAAAGTTGATCAAGAGAGAAAGTATCTCGTATAGCAAGGAAATGAGCAGATTTGGTCAAGCGATCAACAATAACCCAGATTGCATTATTACCTCGAGATGTCTTCGGTAATCCAACAACAAAGTCCATGGATATATTCTCCCATTTCCACTCTGGCACTGGTAAAGGTTGAAGCATCCCTTTCGGTAACTGCCGCTCTGCTTTAACCTGCTGACAAGTCAAACACTTCACAGTAAAATCAGCAATATCTCTTTTCATTCCATCCCACCAGTAATACTCCCGCAGACCTCTGTACATCTTAGTACTGCCAGGATGAAAAAAAAAACAACTCATTCTTCAACTGTGAATCACAAGGCACACAGAACCTCTTCACAAACCTCAAAACACAAACACAAACTTATCCAAGAACTCATGGAAAATTTTATTCATAAGGTCCATGAATACAGCAGGTGCATTGGTTAACCCAAAAGGCAGAACTACAAATTCATAATGGCCATATCTAGTACGGAACGCAGTCGTCTGCTTCTTTTACTTTCAACTGATAGTACCCCGACCTCAAGTCAATCTTCGAAAAATACTGAGCTCCCTGGAGCAGATACCACTTCATTTGATGGCCCAACATCTACTGAAGTTGCAAATGATTTTACCACCCCTTTCTGCTTGTAGTATAGCTGCTTCCCATCACTCAAGCTCCTTGTCGGACACTCGTTTGCATAGTGACCCATCTCATTGCACTTATAACATTTCACTAACTGTAAATCAAATTTATTCTTACCTTCACCTTGATCCTTTTCAGTGCAATCACGAGCCTTATGTCCCATCTTACCACATCGGTAGCACTTCCCAGAATTCAAAAGACATTCCCCAGCATGCCTTTTGCCACATTTATCACAAATTGGAAACTTAGTTATCTTACCATCAGACCTTTTTGAAGAATTCTTACCATT
The DNA here is from genome assembly GCA_963277665.1 of Viscum album. Classification (NCBI taxonomy): domain Eukaryota; kingdom Viridiplantae; phylum Streptophyta; class Magnoliopsida; order Santalales; family Viscaceae; genus Viscum; species Viscum album. Next base: position 169,856,945 of record OY728148.1, read on the forward strand.
CTCCTGCAACCTCGGTCTCTTCTTCTGCTGGTTGTTATAGGAGACTTGGTCATCGGCAAACTCCATTTCCACATTCTCAGCACATCGAACAAGCTTTTCATAACTTTTAAACTCACGAGAAGCTAATGCCCTTCGATACTTTGGCTTTAATCCTGAGTAAAAACGATTGATTTTACTATCAAGGTCTCGGATAAAATTTGGAGCATACCTTGCCAATCGAGTGAACCTTTCTTCATAGGCAGCCACTGAGTCCTCCTCTTGCCTAAATTCCAAGAATTGCTTTTCCATCCTAAGTCGAACAGCCTTAGGAAAATACTTCTCAAGAAACATACCTTTGAATTCATCCCAGTCAAGAGCATCAATCTCATCGGCATCCCTGATATTTTTAACCATAGACCACCACTGATCTGCTTCACCCTCCAAACGGTAAATAGCAAGACTAACCTTTTGATTGTCTGAACACCCCATGACATCAAAAATCTTCTCCAGTGCTTTAATCCACCCTTCAGCTTGCACAGGGTCAGATGATCCTCTGAATGATGGGGGATGTTGCCTCATGAAATGTTCCACCATTGACATGTTCCTATGCGGTTGATCTGGCTGATCTCGTGCATGGATACCACCACCATTTATAGCCTGAGTCAACTGTGCCATCACTGCAACAAACTGTTCAGTTCCGATTCCAACCATCTCAGGTTGCTGATTTGGAAGGTTGTCTTCCTCCTGATGTCGTCCCAACATAGCTGCTTTGTTTCCCCTACGGAAAACCATTCTGAACATGGAAATATCTTAGGCGAAGCAACATGGTAATCCGTAAATGCTATATCATTTCAATCATATTATAATTTAACACTTTTCTAACTCCTAAAGTTGTCTAAACCGACCTTTGATACCAACTATAAGGCCCCAGCCTTAAACCTTACTTAATCTTGAGTTATTACAAGATTACACGTTGAGGATCTTTTCGGGTTTAGAGTTTTAGAGAATTAGATCATAAGACTTGCATTACATTCCACATATAAACAAAGTGGTTACATAAAGATAGTATTCTTCATTCCCATCAATGGAACACACATTTAAAATAAAACATGGATTAATTCTTGACACATCCTTGACTCTATCATCTTATCATGTACCTTTCCCTTGACCTGTGAAAAACATTTCAAAAACTTGGGATGAGCATAAAAACTCAGTTTTGACGGCGAACCGTCATTAAATATAGTTTTGATCACTCTTATACATTCTTTTGGACCAAATAAAACTTTTATTAATAATCGGGACATCAAATTTTACTTTGTGTAATTTTTGGTACCTTTCTGATAAAGTTCATTTTTTTTTATGAATAGTGTAAAATGTTGCATTTTAATTCAAAACCTCTTTTTGATCTAATTTATTTATATGATTAGATTATCTTTTGAATTGGTTTTAAAAGGAAATTAGAATATATTTTTACCATTTTATCCAATGGTGGTCATTGGAATCAATTTCGATTTGAAATTAGACTTAAACTGGTGTCAATCTTTTGATACTTATTGTTTTGTAAAAACACGCTATTTGCTCTGGCAGCGGGAATTAATTATTAAATTAATTAATGTGACTTATATGATTTGAATTTTGTAAAATGGACTTCATTTTTGAATTCGGAATATCAAATATAGCTTAGGGTGAATTTTTGGTAATTTTCTGAAAAACTTCAATTTTTGATGAATAGTGAAACCACTAAGTGGTAATCAAGCAAACTGATTTTTCAGTTAAATGAAAGTTTACCACTAATGTGTATTGAATTTTGAAAATCCGACATACATGGTTATCATTAAGAAGTAAAATGTGGTTCAATGAGATTAAAATAATTTTTGGTGAATAGTAACTTATTAAGTTCTTAATCGCGATTAGTGGTAATTAGGGTAGTTTAATGTATAAATAATGCTTTAATAATATAAAATGACCTAGACACATGTCCCAACCTCATTGGTTGTGTCATGGCCGACCAAGACAAGCCATGGCCTAACTTGGGGACCCCATGTATCCACTTTAGTTGGAAAATGACAATAATATATTTTTATTTAATGTTAAAGTGAAAATGACACAAACATAATATGTTTTGCGAAAACAATTTTTAAGTGGGGTTATACAAGTCCAAATTTTGATTATAAATAGTCATTAGAAAGATAAAAAGATTTCCTATATCATAGTAATTGTTTTATAATTTTTAGACATTAAATAAATTTAATTATTTATGACATAATAATGATGCAGTGATGACATCATTATTTGACGATTTAAATAAAATGGAATGACAATATAAAATCTATGAACTACACATGGCCAAAACCAATTGGATGAGTGGATTTCGAATCCTTATCACCTTATCCACGAATTCTATCAATGTGGGACCTTTTAAAACCGAAACACATTTTCAAACAAAGTTATATTTCTTTACTTTCCAAAAGTGCCCCTCCTCTCCTCTTATAAAAGGCCCCCACCTCCACCTTATTTCACACACTCTTCAAGCCTTTGGCTCGGCCAACCCCTGCCCATTTGCTCTCTCCACATCCCTCTCCTCATCCTAGAGGATTCCCTTTGGGCAGAATCCTTTCAAAGGAAGCCTTTAGGCTCAAACCAAAAGAAGTTACACTTTTTAAGGTATTTCATTCTCTCATGTTCATTTGTTTTATTTTTCTTCTCCAACCCCCTAAACTCTTTTTATTTACTTCTTTTGTAACAACACCAGTATCTTCAATATACTAGGATGTTGTTATAAGATTTATTTGAGCTACACTCTCACACAACTACATCAAATGGTTAAAGAACATACGTTTTCCGTGGATGGCGAAATTATGCCTCCCGAAACGATGATTGTTCAATACTCATTTAACACCTTCAAAGGTGGCCATTATGATGTCACTATTTTTATATATGATATGTAATATGTTTATGTTTTACTTATGCTTCTGTATTTTTCATTTGTGTCTTACCTTTATGGCTTCCATTATGGGTATACGCGATATCTTCACTTAAGGAAGTGCGGACTACCGCCCCCTCAAAGTGATGTGATTCGTTAATGCCATATGTGGGACGTGTAAAGGATGGATTTAAAGTTATTATATATGATGTTATACTGGAATTATAATATACCTATATATATCATTATCATTTATTTCCATTAAAGTATGAGATAGAAATGAAAGTAGCGTTCATGCGTACGTACGGACTACCGTCTCCATGAACGGTGCATTTCATTTCTTATCCCCAAATGTAATGTACTATTAAAAGTACATGTATATAATGGATATATAAAATTAATGATATATCTAAATGATGAATATAATTCTGGAATTAAAATATACATAAGTCTCATTTAGTTTTAATTCCGTTAATATGACAAAGAAATGAAAGTAGCGTTCATGCGTACGTACGGCTTACCGTCTCCATGAACGGTGCATTTCATTTCTTACCTCTAAATGATTATGTAATATTTTAAATACATGTATGTACTGGATATATATGAAATATATGATATCTACATCATGAATACCATTCTGGATATAATGAAACATTGACCAAATTAACAACATGTAAGTGTAAGAAGTCAATTTTTGACTTAAGAACCAAATACCGACAAAATGAACATTATTAACTTAAATGATTTCATGATGTTCATAACATGGTATAAAAGAAATAATGAACTTGGAAAAGATTCATAATCAAGTAGAGATTAACTAAAGTTTATTATTCAGGAGTTTAAAGAACGGTCGGGTCAAGTCAGATACGAGGTATGGGAACTTCTTAACCCAATTTCCATTCTTTGGGTTAATCTCCTACTTTCAAATTATGTCATTATGTTATTATGTCGTATCTTGTATTGGTACTTTATTTATGTGTACTTATAGTAAATACACATAATGTATCTATTTTATTTTAAAAATTATCTTTGTATGGGACTTCGTCTCAGCCTCCTTTCGTTGAGGCATATTTTATTTTATACACAACTTTCTTTTATACGGTGTATAAACCCCTTTGACTTTTACGTTTACTCAAAAGGAATCTTTTTATACGAAGCGTTTACTAAACGACAAAAGGGAATGTTTTTGTCGTACGTATGCGGCGACAACGACTTCTCCGCCGTCGTAACCGTTATTTGAGTTTCGGCTTCTTCTACAAGCCATTCCTTCTTTTTAAAAGAAAAATAAATACCATGTTTTACTTTTCTTTTACTTTGGTATTGAAAATGGTTTTCATAATGTTTTTTATTATATCAATGTGTTGTATTGATATCTCGTGATTGAAATGCGGAAATGTTATGTTTCCTTTATGCATGTTTTATGTGATATGATTATGTTATGGTTCTTGGGCATTATTATGAAGACGGGTGGTTCCGTGATAAACTAAGGGCGGGTGAGCCCGTTATAGCTCTCCAATGCATTGGGTAACGCGACGGAGTGAAACATTAAGGTTTCTCCGAAGAGATTTTTAGGGAATATACTGTGATGGGTATTCCAAACGTAACCAAGAGGGTTACTCCCTACGTAAGAATGTTATGAATGCCTCAAGTTACCTTTATGTCTTATGATTTCTATGATTTATTCATGATTTTATGAGGTATGTTAAAGTGATTATGTTTTATGGGTAAAGTATGATTTCACTCTTATGTATGTATGTACCCATGTTTCCTTTCCATGTTTTTATAACCCATACTGAGTTTTTATGCTCATCCCAAGTTTTTGAAATGTTTTTCACAGGTCAAGGGAAAGGTACATGATAAGATGATAGAGTCAAGGATGTGTCAAGAATTAATCCATGTTTTATTTTAAATGTGTGTTCCATTGATGGGAATGAAGAATACTATCTTTATGTAACCACTTTGTTTATATGTGGAATGTAATGCAAGTCTTATGATCTAATTCTCTAAAACTCTAAACCCGAAAAGATCCTCAACGTGTAATCTTGTAATAACTCAAGATTAAGTAAGGTTTAAGGCTGGGGCCTTCAGGTTTAGAGTTTTAGAGAATTAGATCATGAAACTTGCATTACATTCCACATTTAAACAAAGTGGTTACATAAAAGTCAGCATTCATTCTTCCCATCAACGGGAACATATTTAAAATATAACACGGATTCTTTCTTGACACATCCTTGACACTATCATCACATCATGTACCTTTCCCTTGACCTGTGAAAAATATTTCAAAAACTTGGGATGAGCATAAAAAGCTCAGTAAGAGTTATAAAAATATGGAAAGGAAACATGAGTTCATATATACATAAGAATGAAATCATACTTTACCCATAAAACAAAGGCACTTTAACATACCTCATCAAACCATGAATAAATCATAGAAATCATAAGACATAAAGGTAACTTGAGGCATTCATAACATTCTTATGTAGGGAGTAACCCTCTTGGTTACGTTTGGAATACCCATCACAGTATATTCCCTAAATCTCTTCGGAGAAACCTTAACGTTTCACTCCTTCGCGTTACCCAATGCATTGGAGAGCTATAACGGGCTCACCCGCCCTTAGTTTATCACGGAACCACCCGTTCTTCATAAAAATGCCCAAGGACCATAACATAATCGTATCACATAAAACATACATAAAGGAAACATAGCATTTCCACATTTCAATCACAATATAACATTTTATTATATTGAAATAATGAATCCATTCAAAAAGAAACCATTTCCAAAACCATTTAAAACATTTAATAAAGAGATTTTTGAATCAAAGTGTCCCATACCACCTTGAAGCTTTTAACATTTTAAACCATTAATATCCATATAAATAAATCCTTAAAACCATTTTGAAAACATGGATATTAATAAGAACAAATAATTAAAACATTTAAAACGATATTTTGGTTAAAGGGGTTTTACCAAAATTAGAGACACTTGAATACAATAATCAAGGAATAACATTTAGTCAGAACTTTATAATATCATGAGAATAAAAGGATTCATGATATAATACTCCAAAGGACAGTATATACACCATATAAGAGTGAATTGGTGCATAACAACAATGAACCCTCAATAGAAATGTCAAATGTGATGAAATACCTTATAAAGAAGGTATCCTTAAATTAAGGACAAATAAATCTCAAAAAATATGTGTGACAAATATATAGACACCCAATATAAGTGGATATTAAGTGTAAAACAATAAAAGGTCATTCACACATATTCAATGGATGACATATTTAATGACTACAAGTTGAACCCAAAGAAATCGAAATTGGGTTAAGAAGTTCCCTTGACAGCCTAACGGCGTCACATCAAAATGAGTTGATGAGAGATAAAAAGAGTATCTCATCACTTGGACACAAAATTTACATCATTAAGGATATATGAGAACATATCCCAACATAACAATATGTAAATTAAAAGACCCAATAAAAGAAGTCTTTTAAAAAGAGGAAGGGTGAAAGGTTCCCTTACCGAATTGGGTATCTTTCAAAACATACACCCCATGGAAGAAGGGCAATAAATCATTGATGTAAATACTCATAAACGAAAGTATATTACACAAAGAGTAGAATAATGGGCAGTACATACACCAATCAAAGGAAATTGTGGCAAATGTAGCATAAATCTCACGGGGATAAAAGTGAGATGAAAAATCCCTTACGAAAACTCGGCAGCCTAACGGCGCCACATAACTTCCAAAAGGATTGATGAGAGAGAATAGGGTCTCTCATCACATGAACATAAAAATTACAGTAGGAGTAATATAAAATAACATCCCAATCATAATAAAGATGAGCTTAAAAGAAATTACATAAAAGAATGTACTTAAAAAGAAAGAGAGTTGTAGGATCCCTTACCTCGGGTCCGACTTGACTCGATCATTCTTTAATCTCCTGAATAATAAACTTGAGTTAATTTCTAATTCCTTAAGAACCCTTTTCAAGTTCATTATTACTTTTTTACCACTTATTACCTTGTCATAAACATTATGTAATCATTTAAGTTAATAATATTTGTTTTGCCGATATTTGGTTCTTAAGTCGAAAGTGGTCTTCTTACAATTACATGTTGTTCGTGTGGCCAAATGTTTATTATATCCAGAATTGTATTCATTATGTAGATATCATATATTTCATATATATCCAGTACATGCATGCATTTATAACATTACATAATCATTTAGAGGTAAGAAATGAAATGCACCGTTCATGGAGACGGTAAGCCGTACGTACGCATGAACGCTACTTTCATTTCTATTTCGTATTTTATAGAATGGAATAATAATGATATAAAGGTATATTATAATTCCAGTATAATATCATATATAATATCATATTTCCATCCTTTATACATCCCACATATGGTATTTAACGAATCAAATCACTTTGAGGGGGCGGTAGTCCGCACTTCCTTAAATGAAGATATCGCGTATACCCATAATGGAAGCCACAAAGGTAAGACAAAAATGAAAAATACAGAAGCATAAATAAAACATAAACATATTATATATCATATATAAAAATAGTGACATCATAATGGCCACCTTTGAAGGTGTTAAATGAGTATTGAACAATCATCGTTTCGGGAGGCAGAATTTCACCGTCCACGGAAACCGTATGTTCTTTAACCATTTTATGTAGTTGTGTGAGAGTGTAGCTAAAATAAATCTTGTAACAACATCCTAGTATATTGAAGATACTGGTGTTGTTACAAAAGAAGTAAATAAAAAGAGATTATAGGTTTGGAGAAGCAAAATAAAACAAATGAACAAGAGAGAATGAGTTACCTTTAAAAGTGTAATCTCCTTTTGATTTGAGCCTAAAGGCTTCCTTTGAAAGGATTCTGCCCAAAGGGGATCCTCTAGGATGAGGAGAGGGATGTTGAGAGAGTAAATGGGCAGGGGTTGGCCGAGCCAAAGGCTTGAGGGGTGTGGGAAAAGAGGTAGAGGTGGGGGCCTTTTATAAGAGGAGAGGAGGGGCACTTTTGGAAAGCAATGAAATATTACATTATTTGAAAATGATTTTCGGTTCTAAAGGGTCCCACATTGATAGAATTCGTGGATAAGGTGATAAGGCATCGAAATACACTCATCCAATTGGTTTTGTCCATGTGTATATTGTAGATTTTTCATTATCTTTCCATTTTAATTAAATTGTCAAATAATGATGTCATCGCTGCATCATAAATAATTTAATTTCTTTAATGTCTAAAAATTATAAAAAAAAATACTATGATATAGGAAATCTTTTTAGCTTTCCAATGACTATTTATAATCAAAATTTGGACTTGTATAACCCCACTTAAAAATTGTTTTAGTAAAACATACTATGTTAGTGTCATTTTCACTTTAACATTAAATAAAAAGTATTTTATGTTATTTCCCAACAAAAGTGGATCCATGGGGTCCCCAAGTTAGGCCATGGCTTGTCTTGGTCGGCCATGACACAACCAATAGGGTTGTGACATGTGTCTAGGTCATTTCATTTTTTTAAAGTATTATTTATACCTTAAACTACACTAATTATCACTAATCGCGATTAAAAACTTAATAAGTTACTATTCACCAAAAAATTATTATAATCTCATTGAACCACATTTTACTTCTTAATGACAACCATGTATGTCGGATTTTCAAAATTCAATACACATTAGTGGTAAACTTTCATTTAACTGAAAAATCAGTTTGCTTGATTATCACTTAGTGGTTTCACTATTCATCAAAAATTGAAGTTTTTCAGAAAATTACCAAAAATTCACCCTAAGCTATATTTGATATTCTGAATTCAAAAATGAAGTCCGTTTTACAAAATTCAAAACATATTAGTCACATTAATTAATTTAATAATTAATTCCCGCTGTCAGAGCAAATAGCGTGTTTTTATAAAACAATAAGTATCAAAAGATTGACACCAGTTTAAGTCCGATTTCAAAGTGAAATTAATTCCAACCACCACTATTGGATTAAATGGTAAAAATATTTCCTAATTTCACTTTAAAACCAATTCAAAAGATAATCTAATCATATAAATAAATTATATTAAAAAGAGGTTTTGAATTAAAATACAACATTTTACACTATTCATTAAAAAATGAACTTTATCGGAAAAATACCAAAAAATTACACAAAGTAAATTTTGATGTCCCGATTCTTAATAAGAGTTTTATTTGGTCCAAAAGAATGTTTAAGAGTGAACAAAACTATATTTAATGATGGTTCAACATCAAAAGGTGATAAGTGAACCTTTAGTGAAAACTAGGGCATATACGCCTAAAATTGAATTCTTTCTGTATTTTAAGCCTTTATCTTTTATTGGATAAATGTAAAAACATTTAAAAACATATATAATCATATTTTAGTTATTTCTATCCATTCCCGCCAATACAATGGCTACATGTTAACTACCATTTAAAATAGTATTATTTTATTATTAGAGTGCAACGTAAGATTCCCAAGAAACTCGTTGTTGCGTGTTGGGTACGCCATCGAGCATAGCGTCCCCTTTAAAGTCATTTAAAGATTTTATTCACAAATATGGATAAATATGAAATGTCATATTCTTTATTTACCTGGGATGTTACATCCTTCCCCCCTTTTGGGAATTGCGTCCTCGCAATTTTAAAATTGCGCTTGGAAACATCCTTGAAAGTCCCACATCGGAACAAAAGTCGGTAAAACAAACACTTTAAAATAAAGAAAGATAAGTACAAAGGTCACTCGAGTTAACCCATACTAGGATTCCAAGTATGAAAATATGGACATGGAGGAGAAAACATAGGGTCACGTTCTTATGGAGAGTGATAGAAAACATGTTTAGGAGAAAGTTAACAATGAGAAAATCACAAACTTGTGATGGGTTAAACGGTATTCGATTCCCCAGTAGGAAAAGTTAATATACAACATTTTTGTTTTATGTTACTTTTTATTGAGGAATTTATTCATAAGGAAACATAATCACTTATCATATTGACTTTCAACTTTTATTATATTCCTTTAACAAACTCATATTTTCTCCAAAAGACGAGTATTTAGGAAGACTTGTTCACATTAAGAGTACTATAATCAACTTCTAGAGAATCACCTAATCCACAAAAGAGAACTATGTACATCCTATGTCTTTAGACTTTAACTAAATCCAAAACCAAAAAGGCTAGTACAAGATCAGATAATTCAGAAAAGGATAACCCTTTATAAAAAGAAAATCTATTCTTAACCTCCAAAATTTGTCCAACAAAACCCAAAGTTCAACGAGGACCATTCTATAATCAATTTGTCCATAAAATTATTCAAAGTAAACCAATATAAGATTGAAACCCAAATATTTGAAGGATTTAGTCACATAGTCTTCCAATTTAAATCGTAACATTTATCTCCAAACAACATTAGTCGCTCCTAAAGTCTCGCATTGAAAAGTAATTATCCTAATCACATATCCTCCAAAATAAACTTACTCTTAATTCATAAAATCATATAACTAGAATGAATCATTCAAACTAACCAGGGACTTCACGTAGTCCAGTGGTAGGCGATAAATACCAGTCACACATTGGTTGTGGGTTCGATTCCCGCAGCTTTGTCCGACGCGACGGGATGTCACACGGTCTGCGTGTTGTCCTTTTTCCAAAACTATATAATTCTCAAAACATTCCCCAAAATGAGATAAAATCTTCAAAAATATTCATAACATATTTTAACCTCAAGTTTATCTCATTCCTTTCCTCTCAAATAACGGTTACGACGGCGGAGAAGTCGTTGTCGCCGCATACGTACGACAAAAACATTCCCTTTTGTCGTTTATTAAAACGCTTCGTATAAAAAAGATTCCTTTTGAATAAACGTAAAAGTCAAAGGGGTTTATACATCGTATAAAAGAAGGTTGTGTATAAAACCAAATATGCCTCAATGAAAGGAGATTGAGACGAAGTCCTTAGAAAGATCATTTTTAAAATAAAATAGATCTATTATGTGTATTCACTATAGGTACACATAAAGAAAGTAAAAATACAAAATAGGACATAATAACATCATGACATAATTTGAAAGTAGGAGATTAACCCAAAGAATGGAAGTTGGGTTAAGAAATTCCCTTACCTCGTATCTGACTTGACCCGACCGTTCTTTAAACTCCTGAATAATAAACTTTAGTTAATCTCTACTTGATTATGAATCTTTTACAAGTTCATTATTCCTTTTATACCATGTTATGAACATCATGTAATCATTTAAGTTAATAATGTTCATTTTGTCGGTATTTGGTTCTTAAGTCAAAAATAGACTTCTTACACTTACATGTTGTTAATTTGGTCAATGTTTCATTATATCCAGAATGTTATTCATGATGTAGATATCATATATGTCATATATATCCAGTACATACATGTATTTAAAATATTACATAATCATTTAGAGGTAAGAAATGAAATGCACCGTTCATGGAGACGGTAAGCCGTACGTACGCATGAACGCTACTTTCATTTCTTTGTCATATTAATGGAATTAAAACTAAACGAGACTTATGTATATTTTAATTCCAGAATTATATTCATCATTTAGATATATCATTAATTATATATATCCATTATATACATGTACTTTTAATAGTACATTACATTTGGGGATAAGAAATGAAATGCACCGTTCATGGAGACGGTAGTCCGTACGTACGCATGAACGCTACTTTCATTTCTATCTCATACTTTAATGGAAATAAATGATAATGATATATATAGGTATATTATAATTCCAGTATAAAATCATGTATAATATCATTAACTTTATCCTTTACACATCCCACATATGGTATTGACGAATCAAATCACTTTTAGGGGGCGGTAGTCCGCGCTTCCTAAAATGAAGATATCGTGTTTTACCCATAATGGAAACCATAAAGGTATGCCCAAAATAAAAAAACAGAAGCTTAAGGAAAACATAAACATATTATATATCATATATAAAAATAGTGACATCATAATGGCCACCTTTGAAGGTGTTTAATGAGTGTTGAACAATCATCGTTTCGGGAGGCAGAATTTCGCCATCCACGGAAACCGTATGTTCTTTAACCATTTGATGTAGTTGTGTGAGAGTGTAGCTCAAATATATCTTATAACAACATCCTAGTATATTGAAGATACTGGTGTTGTTACAAAAGAAGTAAATAAAAAGAGTTTAGGGGGTTGGAGAAGCAAAATAAAACAAATGAACATGAGAGAATGAATTACCTTTAAAAAGTGTAACTCTTTTTGAGTTGAGCCTAAAGGCTTCCTTTCAAAGGGTTCTGCCCAAAGGGAATCCTCTAGGATGAGGAGAGGGATGTGGAGAGAGCAAATGGGCAGGGGTTGGCCGAGCCAAAGGCTTGAAGAGTGTGTGAAATGAGGTAGAGGTGGGGGCCTTTTATAAGAGGAGAGGAGGGGCACTTTTGGAAAGTAAAGAAATATAACTTAATTTGAAAATGTGTTTCGGTTTTAAAAGGTCCCACATTGATAGAATTCGTGGATAAGGTGATAAGGATTCGAAATCCACTCATCCAATTGGTTTTGGCCATGTGTAGGTTTTAGATTTTACATTATCTTTCCATTTTATTTTAATCGTTAAATAATGATGTCATCACTGCATCATTATTATGTCGTAAATAATTTAATTTATTTAATGTCTAAAAATTATAAAAAAAATACTATGATATAGGAAATCTTTTTAGCTTTCCAATGACTATTTATAATCAAAATTTGGGCTTGTATAACCCCACTTAAAAATTGTTTTCGTAAAACATATTATGTTTGTGTCATTTTCACTTTAACATTAAATAAAAAGTAATTTATGTCATTTCCCAACAAAAGTGGATACATGGGGTCCCCAAGTTAGGCCATGGCTTGTCTTGGTCGGTCATGACACAACCAATGAGGTTGGGACATGTGTCTAGGTCATTTTATATTATTAAAGTATTATTTATACCATAAACTACACTAATTACCACTAATCGCGATTAAAAACTTAATAAGTTACTATTCACCAAAAAATTATTATAATCTCATTGAACCACATTTTACTTCTTAATGACAACCATGTATGTCGGATTTTCAAAATTCAATACACATTAGTGGTAAACTTTCATTTAACTGAAAAATCAGTTTGCTTGATTACCACTTAGTGGTTTCACTATTCATCAAAAATTGAAGTTTTTCAGAAAATTACCAAAAATTCACCCTAAGCTATATTTGATATTCCGAATTCAAAAATGAAGTCTATTTTACAAACTTCAAATCATATAAGTCACATTAATTAATTTAATAATTAATTCCCGCTGCCAGAGCAAATAGCGTGTTTTTACAAAACAATAAGTATCAAAAGATTGACACCAGTTTAAGTCTAATTTCAAATCGAAATTGATTCCAATGACCACCATTGGATAAAATTGTAAAAATATATTCTAATTTCACTTTAAAACCAATTCAAAAGATAATCTAATCATATAAATAAATTAGATCAAAAAGAGGTTTTGAATTAAAATGCAACATTTTACACTATTCATAAAAAAAAATGAACTTTATCAGAAAGGTACCAAAAATTACACAAAGTAAAATTTGATATCCCGATTCTTAATAAAAGTTTTATTTGGTCCAAAAGAATGTATAAGAGTGATCAAAACTATATTTAATGACGGTTCACCATTAAAAGGTGATAAGTGAACCTTTAGTGAAAATTAGAGTATAAAAGCCTAAAATTGAACTCTTTCCGTATTTTAAGCCTTTGTCTTTTATTGGGTAAATGTAAAAACATCTAAAAACACATCTATTCATATTTTAGTTATTTCTATTCATTCCCGCCAGTACAACGGCTACTTGTTAACTAACATAATATTTTTATATTACTAGTGTGCTACGTAAGTTTCAAAGAAACTCATCGTTGCGTATCGGGTACGCTATCGAACATAGCAACCCCTTTTAATTAAAATTCATATTTAATTCTCTAATATTAATAAATATGAAAATTATTTATTCTTTAATTACCTGGGATGTTACACCTATGTATATGTACCTTCATGTCCATTGACTCTATCTCATCCCCTACAGTGGGGGATTTTTGTTTAACACTAATGTTACTCTATAAGGGTAAATTTTATTGTAAATATATCTATGTCTTGAAAGGTAAGGGACTAAGAAGATATAAATTATGACTTACATTGAGATTCTCGATGATCCCTTCATTAGATCCAACAATCTCAATGCTCTCCTAAGGACTCCTTAGATGATATTTTATCCCCTCGGCTTCTATATCACCATACTCTTCATTACTATCCTTGTATTATTCTTCATCATCTTCCTCTCTAACCTCTCTTTTTTATTCCTCTGCTTATTATGCTTCTTCACCATCCCTTTCATCCTCATGTGGCATCTCCTTTGGATTATGCACTTGATCACGAATAAATTTCACTAAGAGATTTGGGTCTTCCTTTTTCACTAGTTGGCATGCATAAACATCCATAGTCATTATGTACACATGCCACTGATGAAAGAACACCTTTTCCACCACCTGAATACACCCGATTTCTTGCAGTGCAAGATGAGTGTGTGTCTGTCTTCATCACAGTACATTAGTTGACCAAGATTGTTGCAACATCCTCTTGGTACACCATAGGGTTAGGAAAATGGAATTGTTAGTGGGATATATAAAATATGTTATTTTCTTCCTAGTAGATTCTATAGCTTCTCCTCGAGGCCACCTTCAGGACCAATCCTTATCAGAAGGTAGAGGTGCGGCCACAACATGTGACATTCCCACCTATGAGGTTCAATTTTGTGCCACATTTTTTCTTGACTTTACTCTTAGGTTGTTGACTATCTGCCTCCTCGCTACTCTGATCATACACTTATTACCTCAAATTTCAGAATGCATCTTTGAAAAATTTGCTTCGAGTATGCCACCACCCAATACTTAACATATTCCATTGATATAACAACATTCAAATATATAGGGGCAGAGTGATTGTTTCACCAATGCAAACAGTTTTCAACATACACCACAACTAACAGAGGATGTGGTGGGTCTCCTCTTCATGGACCTCTTTATACATTTTTTTGATTATTGTTTGAGTAATGTAAACTGTCTAAAAAAGACGGATGACACATATGGTTCACAATGTATCTTTATATCAATCTAGGCCACCATCATACCAACCCTAATAATATATATATATATATTCACTCTTCTCTAATGAACCCCACTGGGCATACACCATGCAGATGAATAAACTGTGGAAGGGGCTAATACTGAAATTTTCAGGATTATCAATCGGAAGCTTGACCCCTTCATCATTGAGAATCATCTGTTAGGACCTATCAATTTTCAAAATTGATGGTCATAGACCTTTTCCTAGAGGATGACATGCATTTAGAAAATAATACTCTCATATATGATCTATAATTCAGCCATGTAGAAACTATAATTTTCCCAAAAAAAATTATCATTGTACCTCCCCTCAAGATGCTCCCCATAATTATATAAAGCCTTTCTAGGATAGGGATTCCCAGGTTGACCTTGTTGTGAGTTTCCATGATCCCATCCATCACTAATATCCCTAGATAGACCCTCATCATTCTGTTCCTCATTGGAAACAATCACCCATCGAGAAATGAATAGATAAAGGAAGCATAGTGTATTGGAGGGTCCCAGATCTCATCCATGCTAAACCCCCCAAGTTTGATATTTTCCTACCTCATGGACCACCCAATATGATCATAACTTTTCCCTTTATGATGTGTTTTGGAAGTAATTCCCTCGGCTTGACATCCTCAACTTATTACCCCTTTTAAATAACTTTCCCATCCATGTCAAGTAGGGGTTTTATTTCAAGATGTAATCAGTACCCAACCATTCCTTCACCACATCTAGAAGATTCCATGTCATAATGTGGGTTTATGCTCTATCCATCCTGATTTTCTCTATTGGAAAGAACTGATCTTAATTAAGTCCTTCTAGTGGAGTGTGCTAGATTGAATGAATTTCCAAGAGACATATGTTGACCTCCCCATGGTTGAGGTGGAATGTATTTGTGTCGTGGGACCACCGGCTGATTATCTATGGTACCAGTTCTTGTTGGTGGTAAATGTGGAATTGATATGTCCATACAGCTTCAAATAGCATGATATAGAAAAATTCTTCTCTCAACTCCTCACATGTGTGGTGCACCCAATAAACCCATGCCCATTAACTTGTTGAATTACCCTTAACCTCATGTCCCAATCCTTCTTTCATTCCATAGTTTCATCCATTATACTACTTTGGATGGCTCATCTGTAGTGGGAAGTGGATTATTTAGACACTAGATCACCTCCCTGGATCGTCCTAGTCTTTGAGTACAAAACATAGATGACCATATCCTGACACCCCCTAGAAGAGTGGACATTAACTATGATATAAAGAACAAATGGAGGCTATCTTCACATTTGAACCATGACCATGGTGAGTTAGTTTCAAATCTTGGGATGGCCACATTGTCCCATATCCCAATATTCCACAACGGGACACCGTTTCTTAGGACATAATCTTTAGGTGGCTATGTTAGTATACCCAAGACTATCTAATTAACTAATAGAACCCTTATGGAATTAATTATTTGGGGATTCATAAATCATCTCTTTCCTTCACGTGACAATGGAATCTTCCCTCTTATAAGGATTCTATTGGTTGACCATGTCAATATAGTTTTGAAAACACTATGGTCAGTGCGTAAAAGTCTGTTCTATGTGTACATATCCTATGCAACTAATGAGACATAAAACTCTCGCTTCAATGTTGAACATATTATGCTCCACCACCCATGATTTCTCCTTTAAACAAAAGGGTTCCCCCTTTTTGGGGTAATGATATGAAAGATGAAATGTCACTCCTCTATGGGCAGGATCACCTTTTCCTCACCATTTCACCATCCATGGATCCCTCCAGGTATAAGATATTACACAAAAGGTCCCCTATGGCCCCCTTCTTTGTGTAGGCCGAAAAGGGATTGACCTTCACCCATTTAATTTTTTATTTTCTTAAAAAAAGTGCCTGGAAATGTCCCCTCATCAATGAAACACATGGCATTTCACACCACATCTTCTGCTCAACAACTTCTATTTTGGGTAAAAATCTACAATATTATACCCACCCCTTCCCTTTGGTTCCATGGGATTTAATTAATCTAAAGCACCATGTTTGAGATCCTCTTGCATGAAACTCACATTTTTTTGCACACACCTCCTCTAGGTATCCCTCATGGATTATGCATAGTGATTTCTTGGTCCCTCGTACAGTGTCCCATGTTTTTTTAACCTACCTAGTGATTTTACAAATAGTAATGATGATAGATATTTATTTTTCATGTAGTTATGCTAACATATACCCCAATATTTATCAATCCCTCACCCCACTCCCATCGGGCATTTCTAGCTGCTTCCTTTCCCCATGCGTAGGGGTATCAATTATCTAAATACAAGGGGTGAGGAGTGATCCAACCCCATCTGAGATACCATAAATTAAAATTCCTAGAACCAAATTCCTCAACATATGATGTTAAACTATATTTTCTCCATGTGTGTAATGTTTTTAAGGATCAGGGATGGGATAGGCACAGGGAACCTTTCACTTCCCACCTTCAAAATCTTTTACCCCTCTCCCTTAGGGATTTTTTTCCACGGTTCCTCAGTAAGTCTCCACTTAATCCCCACCACACATTTGATAAGGGGATATATATATTAATGAAATGGAATGAGATATTTTTATCTTTGAATGAGATCCTCCTCATAAAAAATACATCCTCCCTGGGCTACTTCCATGTGTATGTCCCACACCATCTCTCATTGATCCATCATTCTTGACACGATTCTATGTCATATTTTGTCCAATTATTTCTCACATAGAGCATGAATAACATGGTATTAGAGGTTAGTAGTGACCTTGAAACATTCATTCACATGGGAATCCTTCCTCGGGTAAGTCCTAGTTCTTAATTGGACCGCTAACCTTGCATAATCTCAATCCATTCCGAACTACATGGGATTTAATCCCTTTCCTCCAAAAGGGTACATTAGATGCATCAATATAGTTCAATCTTGACCAAATGTAAACCTTTGTTCCCTCCTCATAGGGGTGCACCTCTCATATACTAGTATCCATTCCATCACCTCACTCTTATCCCGGTGACATTATGCCCCATTTCGATGGTCATACCTTCGCTCGATCTCATGTGGGCAGCCATTTCAGATTAATCCTACATTATTCCATTTCCATCTGGGCCATCTCAACGTGCAATCACAAATCACATGACCCATTTTCACTAGGCCTCATCCTCAAGTACAATCCCCAATCCCCCATTCATAACTACGTGGACTTTGATTACCAACCAATTAGGATACCTAGAAAAACTTACTAACATTCAAGCTGAACACATCAAACATAAAATTCATTCTATCCCTTTTATCTAATACATCAACAGTCCATCTTGGTTTTACCTGATCCACCATGTCCTGGTAAACTCATGCCATCCATATGTTCCATTTCAATGTGTCATCCCCATTCACCTCATCACTACTCTTAGTAGAGCCTAGGAAATCTCAGTACATATGCCCCACACAATCTAACTAAGATCAATCCTATTGATAAGGGTAGTCTCGTGTGTAAACCCCACTCCATTCAACAAAAAAATGTGGGTTTTGATATCTAAATTCTAAACAAGGTATTTAGGAAGCCTCCTTGTGGTTAAATCCCAACCAATGGTAAACCTCGATGTCCCTCACATTGGGGTATACATCTTTGATCCTTCCAAAGTGGTTTCCAAATTTTCCTTCATAGTGTAAAACCTTCCCTTTATTAGAAACTCAACATTTGGGTCTGTACTCAAAGAGAGTTCTTATCCATCCATCTGGTAAGAATTCTTGGTTCTCCCTCCTAGGGATGTACCTATCTGATCCCCCTTCATAGGGGTTCTAGTCAGTCAATTTCTTCTCTATATGACATTAAACTCATGATAGTATATCTCGTATTGATGTTAAACTAACATTCAACCCCATGAAAAATATGGGATACCTAAGGAAAGCCTAAAAATAAATGATCATGGAATAAAATACCCCGTGATTGATGTGTGATTCCTCGAGTTTTTACCCTTGATAGGACCTCTTATGAGGAAGAATATATGTATACCAATGTGCCAACATCCATACATTACATTTATGACAAACGTGACTACTCTACTAACAAAAGGTTTCTTCCTTGATGAGACCCCTTGGAATGTCTAGACAAAAGAAATGTAAATAACTATCATCCATGAAGAAAAGGCACCAAGAACAAGTGTAATGATGTGAACATTCATGAATAAAATTATCATTTTTTATTTAATTAAATGATTCATGGATTTAAGAAACACATGTAATTTTTTTATTTTATCCAATTGGGTTTAAATGACAATTAAGTATCATTACCATTGATAATATAGATATTGAATAGTGATAAAATTACTCGTATAAATGTAAGGGTTTTAAAAAAAAATGGTTTTTTCACAGACAAAGGAGAGGATGTCCTCATCCAGTAGACTCGAGCAGTACGATCCTCATTTATCGAAGCTAGAAAACTATGTAGCATCAGTGGGCTTCACTCTTGACCAATCCCAAGACAAGCTTCAACACATTAAGCTTCAACGGAATAAAATATGGGATAAGTGGAAGTTAATAGAGATTACCACCTAAGTGATGTTATCTGGGCCACCCCAAGAGTCTGTCACTATCGCACACCTTACCCTTAGGTCTTATGTGGGTTTTATAAGGGGTTATGTAACAAGGTATTAGTTACAATTTGTTTAATCCCTTTTATAAATAAAATTATTTTTCCATAAATTCTTTTTTGATAATATTTTTTCTTCAAAATATATTGAATTAGATAAATTGATTTTTTGGGTAAAATGGAACTTTTTAGAAATATATAAATTATTATATTAAACTGAGGTTTTTTTAATATTGTTATTATAAAAGTGTTATAAGAAAACTCCTTTTAATTTTAAGTGGTGATTATATTCCTTATTTTTTTACTCTATAAATGATTATGTATTCAGTTTGGTAAGAATTATATTTTCATCCAATAAAACTGAAATTGTATTTTTAAATAAATAATTTATTTACATGAATTAATGAATTTTTGGAATAAATAATGTTTTCATAATATATTGTTATTATATAATTTTTCATTAAATAAAATTTATTATATAATTTTTATGATTTCAAATGTAACTTTTATTAAGGTTTGGAAACTTTTTTTGTCCAAACCCATCAATTTCCAATAAATGACAGTTTTTTATTTTAAAAATTAAAATTAAAACAATGAAACAATTAGTAAGACAAAATGAATATTATTTTTGTAATTATGATGTAAAAATTATCCAACGGTGAATTTTATAAAATTTCTATAACAATAGAATTTTTGGGTAAAAATTTAATACTGTATAAATATATAATGTGTTTTATAACATCATAATGACCCAATAGTGATGTTATAAAATACCATAAAAGGTATATTTGGTCAATATATTATTTAACTTTAAAATAATGTGATTTTATATTTGTTTTTTTAATTTTATAGTGCCTTAGTGGACCCTCGAAGACTTATAAAATATTTTAATATTTTAAAATGATTTCCTTGAGAATGTGACTCATCTTTACATAAGAAAGACTAATATTTTAATTTTTCCAGAACTTTCCATATAATTTTTTTTATAGAACTCCCCTTTTTTATAAATTTTGGGAAAAACCATGGTATGGTTTGTGGTTTTGATTAGTTCAATGTGTAATGTCTAAAACCTAAATAATAAAGATTTCCCACTCATTTCCAATATAAACCCACCCAATCTCTCATTACTCTTAACTAAATCCATTTATAGCTCTACCAACCTCTTCCCAATACTCCATATAGTCCTCCAAAAGATCCCCAAGCTCCCAAGAAGCATATATTAATCATTTGGGATCAAACATCCAAGTAAGGGATCCTCACATTCCTCTCCTCCTTTTAAATTCTATCTTCATTTTTGAAATTAGTTCATGTAAGTTTGAATGGTTATCATTTGACTCTTTTATAATATTTATATTAATGTCCATTATATATTATTTTAATTATGGGTTATTTATCCTCCCTTATCTTGAACCTTACTTAAGCCATTACTATGCCAAAATTTCGGAAGGGATTTCACTCTTCTCATTTTCATTCAAGATACTCTTTTACATTATGCTTCTTATGTTCCACATTTATATGTTGGGTTATGATGTTCCATGACCAAAATACTATAAATTTTATTTATATATTATTATATATTCCTTTCACCCTCATCAATCCCCCCCACGATCCTTTAATCACACCCGTTATTATGCTGGAATTCAGTAAGGGATCTTCCACCCTTCTCTTTTATCAAGCATTATTTTCAGGTTATGTCTTTTAATTACTTTTATTACTAAGTTGCTATATGTTATTAAATATCCTAATTACTTTCCATTTTATTTATAAACTATTATATCCACTTTCACTCACATGTATCCCTCTTATGAACCCTTATGTGCACCTAAAAACATGCCAAATATTCATAAGGGATTCCTTCCTTTCTCTTATTTTGTCCATGTTTTCTATGTTGTTATACCCTTTTAATTTCAATTAAAAATGTCAGGGGTATGATTTCACACCTCCCCCATACTTTACTACTTATGTTTTAATGATGATATACCACTTTCCCCTCATTAATTCCTCCTATGTACACTTGTTACCAAGTCGAAATTCGGTATGATATTTTTCTATTCATATTTACATTCAAGAATTCCTTCCATATTATGAATCTAAATTCCATTTCATATTTTGGGATATTTTGTTACAAGATCCCATTAATATATATTTCATTTATAAATGAAAGGGGATCCCTTTTTCTCTCATCAACCCACCTTATGAATGTCAATATGATGTCGTTATGTAGCTAGGATTGTACTTTAATATTCCAATAAAAAATCATCGTGTAGTGAATACCATACCCATTTCTATATCAAGGGTATTCAAATTTATGTAAATATACATATTGACTTGTACATACATGTATTTATTCCACATTACTTGATATTGGAATAACTTTTTATGTTTAATGATTCCATGTTATGTGATCCATGTGGCACACTAATACATGAAATTAAACGTCTATAAAGGGTGCACCCTGATAGAGCTCCAATGCATTGGGAAATGTATAGTATCATGATACTCAATGTTAAATAAGGGTTTAGTCATGCTAATTCATGTGCAATGAGGGTTTAATCCTGATAATTCATGTGCAATGAGGGTCTAGTCCTCCTAATTCTTGTGCAATGAGGGTTTACTCATGCTAATTATTGTGCAATGAGGGTTTACTCATGATAATCCATGTGAAATGAGCCTTGGATCAGGCTAATATCATGTTGAAAGTTGTTTCCATATTTCCATGTTATGATAATCATGATATATCGGGCCTTTATATTAATGTTTCTCTTGTGCTCCATTGATATGATTATTGCTGAACATGTACTGCATTCTTCGTGTTCTTCCTTGTTTACTCCTCTACTAGGGTTTATAGACCACTCTTTTCTTATGTATGTACTCAGTTTATCCCATGAAATTTCGAGTACAAAGGAATTTTTTGGTCATGTAAAAGAAGTTTTCAATAATGATATTGTATTTTTATAACTTAATTTTCATTTAGTGTTCCTAATTTTCCAAGACACTAGACCTCTCGATCCTCGAAGATTTCTTAGGTGCTTTTTATGTAATAAATCAGGTTTTAAATTTGTAATTAAGAGAAGGGTTGTTATAGTTTGTATCAAAGGACAGGTTTAGTTATTTTTGGGGTTAGGATTAGGAAAACCTAGTAAAATCCTTAAGTATAAGACTATGCATAAGAAAAAAATTCCTAAATTTTGGTGAGTATAGAGTAATTATTTTATCAAGAAAATACATCCATGTCGGCATACAAACAAGTAGAGGTGGCTCTGGGAAAGATGTATCTAGGTGTAAAACCAGAAAAATACCACTTTGATCTAGACTCAAACGGGAACGGGTGCACGAAAATAGGCCTTGATGCACTATTGGTTTGACACTCATGGAGGATATGCTTCAGTAAATTCATAATATTAGTACGAATCATTATTATGGGAAAAACAAAGCCCATAAGAATATAAAATAGGAGATATATCAAGGATACCATAGATTTAATCCTAGAAATTTATAAGATAAGGAGATAAACGTAATTGATAAGTTATCCCTTTAATGTCCTTGGGTTCCCCTTTATTTGTTAAAATGTATAAGATACTCATCCATAATTTCTATTTTATACTAGAAAATGGCAAGTAAAATGAGGAATATGGCTATCAAGCAATGTGAAGTTAAATATATTGAATGTCCCGGTGGAATTACTAATAAAATGGGAGCTCATGTAGGACCTATCGTGATTATATCAAATGATCTATCATAAATCATGATTAAAAATTGGAATTTTTTTAATGAAAAACAAAATTAAGGAAGCAGAAGATGGCATCTCATGAAAGTACATCTACTAAAGTGGATAAGGGGAAGAAGACCTAATTTTCTTCATGAAATAAGTGGAGAAAGAGGCACCAAGGGGAATGTCATAAAGGGACTAGAATATGTATTAAGGGCAAAAAGGAGGGAAACTGAGTATCCAATTTCCATGAAAGAATGGATAATGTGATGGATGGAATCAAAGTTCCATCTAAGGCATCTTATAAAGTTCTATGCTATAAATTTGGAGATGTCAGGCATTAGCCAACACAATTCTTTATTTTAAGGGATGAGAAGCATTATGAGAATCAACAATATCCTTGATCATGGGAGGATGGGAATTCTTATGCTAAGATGGATAATGATGAATTAATTACATGTAACTTGTTCTTCAATGTACTTTATGTCGTAATGTATTTCAATTCATGTCCTTTTAGTATATATTTTATGTTTTCTAAGAAAATTGAGTCCCCAGTAGAAATTATATTAAATAATTTGGGAAAAACATATATAAGTGTTGTATTATATATTGATGTTTGTGGGAATTTTCTTCAAGAAAATTTTGATGGAATTTGAGGAACATGTTAATATCATTACCTATGCCTCAAGGAAGCTAAAAATTCATGAGAAAAAAACTATCCCATGAATGATCTGAAGTTTAGGTAGTGATCTTATCATTAAAAATCAGGTAGAATTATCTCTTTTGGGAGAAGTGTAAAATATATACAGATCACGAAATCCTCAAGTATATATTCACACAGAAAGAGATGAATATGATCCAATGAAGATGGTTAGATCTCATCAAGGATTATGAATTCTCAAACCATTTCCACATTGGGGAAGAGAATAAGGTGGCAGATGATATATGTAGAAAGAAACCAACAATTCTATAATTGATAAAAATTTAAAAGGATCCAATAGTCTTAGATTTTATGAAGATGGAAATGGGAATCATAAAGATGGGAAAATCATCAATACTTTCATAAATTACTACTCAAATGTCTCTTTTGGAAAGGTTAAATGATGCTCAAAAGGATGATGTTGTAACTCAGATGAAAGTGGAAACTATCAAAAAAGGGAATTTCTTGGAGTTTAATGGTAATGAAGAAGGAATTGTGAGATTTGGGTCAAGAATATGTGTTTATTTAAATCATTAGGTAAAGAAAGAACATTTGTATGATGCACACAGTTTGATTTTCTCCATTCACCCAAGAAACACAAGGATATATCGAGATCTCCAAGAGCATTATTTGTGGAATAACAAGAAGAAAGAGATATATGAGTATACATAAATGTGTATTGTATGGTAGAAATTGATGTATGGGAAGAATAATTCCAATTGGATGATGCCATCATTACCCAAACCAACCTGGAAATGGGAAAACATCACTATGTACTCTGTCACTGGAATTATGATGAAATCCAATGGAAACAATTCTATTTGGGTTATTGTGGATCATCATACAATGACTACAAACTTAACTGAAATTTGATAGGATTTGTAATAGGATAAAATCACACAGATATACATCAATGATGTGGTAAGGATAAATGGAGTACCCCTATTGATTATATCTGATCGAGATCTGAGATTCACCTATATGTTCTAGAATAGTCTCCAACAAGCTTTGAATACTGAGCTAAACTTTAGCACGTCTAAGCATCCTCAAACCGATGGCTAATCTGATGGGACTATCCAAACACTTGAGGACATGTTGAGATAATTCTCAATGTAATTAAAAGGTGGATGGGATCAACATCTTTTTCTGGTTGAGTTCTCTTACAATAATATTTTCCACTCAATAATAAAAATGGATCCTTATAAAGCCCTTAATGGGAATAGGTACAGAATACTGGCATGTTGGGATGAAGTTGGGGATAAAAACTTCAAGGCCCATAAATGGTTGACAAAATAGTGGGGAAGGTTAAGATCGTTCAACAACACATAAATACTACTTATAGTCGACAAAAGAGCTATACTGACAATTGTCAACATGATATAGAGTTTAATGTAGGAGACATGGTATTCCTCCGCATATCACCGTGGAAGAGAGTTATAAGATTTGGGAATAATGGAAAGCTTAGTCCAAGGTACATCGACACTTTTGAGATATTTGATCACATTGGAGCAGTGGACTATTAACTAACACTCGCACCAAACCTATCTCAAGTACATTATGTATTACATGTATCACTCTTGGGTAATTACATACCTAATCAATCAGATATACTCAATCCAAAGGTGGTACCATTGGAGAATGACCTCTCATATGAAGAGAATTCAGTGAAGACCTTAGATAGTAGTGAAAAAGTTTTACGAAATAAGACAATTCCCCTCGTTAAAGTGTTGTGGAGAAACCCAAAGTTTGAAGAAGCAACGTGGGAACTAGAGGACGTGATGAGGCAAAGTTACCCTCATCTATTTTAGAGTGGGAAAATAAAATTTTGTGTATGAAATTTCTTAAGGGGGGAATGTTTTAATGACCCGAACATTCATGAATAAAAATCCATTTCTTTTATTTAATTAAATATATTATAGATATAAAAAACACTTGAATTTTTTTATCCAATTAGGTTTAAATGACTATTAATTATCACTGCCATTGATAATATAGTCATTGAATAGTGATCACATGACTAGTATAAATTTAAGGTTTTTTAAAAAATTGTTTCGACACAGACAAAGGATAGGATGACCTCATCTAGTAGACTCGAGCCATACAAATCTCATTTGTCAGAGCATATAAAGGCAGTAGTGTCACTGAGAATCAATCAGTACCAAGCCCAATCTCACCTTAAACATGTTGAGCTTGAATGGATTCTTCTATAGGGTAAGAGGAAGTTAATTGAGACTACCACCCGAGTGATATTATTTGAGCCGGTACAAGAGTCTGCCAAAATCACACACCTTACCTGTAGGTCTTATGTCGGTGTTAAAAGGGGTTATGTAACAAGTTATTAGTTTCTTTTTGTATAATACATTTTATAAATAAAATTCTTATTCAATCAGTTCCTTTATGAGAATTGTTTTTCTTAAAAATGTAATTCATTTGATAAATTTATTTTTTAGGTAAAATGGTACTTTTTAAAAATATGTAAATTATTATATTAAACTGTTGTTTTATTAATATTTTTATTATTATAGTGTTATATGAACCATCCTTTTAATTATAAGTGGTGATTATATTCCTTATTTTTTTACTCTATAAATGATTATGTATTCAGTTTTATATGAATTATATTTTCATGCGATAAAACTGAAATCGAAATTTTAGTTAAAGAATTTATTTTGAAGAAATAATGAATTTTTTGGAATAAATAATTTTTTAATAAAATATTATTATATTTTTAATTTTAATTAAGTATAAATGATTTTATACATTTTATGATGTCAAATGTAACTTTTGTTAAGGTTTCGAAATTGTTTATGTCAAAACCCGTCAATTTTCAATAAATGAAACTTTTATTTTAAAACATAAAATTTACATATTTAGAAAATTATTTTGATAAAATGAATATTTTTTTTGAATCAGGATGGAAAATTTTTCCAACAGTTAGTTTTTCACAATTTTCTAGGACAATCGAATATTTGGGTAAATATTAAACAAAATATTAATATATTATGTGTTTTATGAAATCATAATTACCCAATAGATATTTTATAAAATACTATATAAGTACTATTTTCCCAATATGTGTTTTAACTTTAAAATAATGTGATTTTAGAATTTTTGATTAATTTTATAATTCCTTAGTGGACCCTCTAAGGCTTATAAAATATTTTAACATTTTAAAATTATTTCCTTGAGAGTGTGACTCATCTCCACATAATAAATCCTAATATTTTAATTTTTTCGGCCATTTCCCTTATAAAATATTATATACCACTCCCCTTTGGCAGTAACCATGGGCAATAACAATGGTATGGTTTGTGGTTTTGATTAGTTTAATGTGTAGTGTCCAAAACCTAAATAATAAATATTTCCCTCTCATTTACTATATAAACCCACCCAATCTCCCATTAATCTTATCTAAAACCATTTGTTTCTATACCAAACATTTCCCCATAATCCATAGAGTCCTCCCAAGGTTCCCCCAAGCTCCCAAGAAGCCTCTTCCAAGCCTTTGGGATCACACTTCCAAGTAAGGGATCCTCGCTTTCCTCTCCTCCTTTGAAATTCAAGAATCTTATTTCAAAGTTGTTCTTATAATTTAGAATGGTTATAGTGTGATTATTTTATAATTCTTCCATTAATATCCATTTTATTCTATTATAATGTGGGATAATTTATCCTTCCTCATTTTTGACCCTTTCTTAATCCATTACTATTCTAAAATTTGATAATGGATTTCCCTCTTCTCATTTCCATTCCAGCTACTCTTTTATATTATGCTTCTTATATTCCACATTTCCATGTTGGGTTATGATATTCCATGACTTCCATACATTCCATTTGATGTATATATGATTATATATTCCTTTTACTCTCATCAAGCCCCCATATGATCTTTTAAGCACACCTATTACTATGATGAAATTTAGTAAGGGCTCTTTCACCCTCCTCTCTTATCAAGCATTATTTTCATGTTATATATTTTAATTTCTCTTATTCCTATATTTGGATATGTTATTAAATATCCAAATTTCTTCCCATTTTATTTATAAAAAATTATATCCCCTTTAACTCTCATTTATCCCTCTTATGAACCCTCATGTGCACCCGTTACCATGTTGAATATTCATAAGGGATTCATTTCTTTCTATTTTTTCAATGTTTCTTTGTGTTGTTATACACTTTTATGTTAAATTAAAAAAAAATTGGGTATTATTTCTCACCTCCTTGATACGTACTTCCTTATATTTTAATTATGATATACTACTTTCTCTCTCATTAATTCCTTCAATGAACACCTGTTACCATGCTGAGATTCCGTAAGGGTTTTCTCTCTTCTTATTTCCATTCAAGAATTTATTCCATATTATTCATCTAAATTACATTTCATATATTGGGATATTATGTTCCATGATCCCATTATTTTGAATTTAATTTAAAAAAGATGAGGGACTTCTTGCTCTCTCATCAACCTAACTTATGAATTTCTATATGACGTTGTTATGCTTCCGGAAATAGACCGCGATTTTCCAAGACAAAATCATCATGTACTGAATACCATACCCATTTCTCTATCAAGGGTATTCACCTTTATGAACATATACATAATTAAGTTTACTTACATTTATTTATTACACATTCCTTAATCATGTAATAACTTATGACATTGAATGATTCCATGTTATATGATTCATGTAGTACACTTATGCATTAAAATGAAATGTTTTATTAACTGTAAGTCGTGATAGCACTCCAATACACCGGGTAATGTTTATTATAATTATAAACCATGTGAAATGAGGTTTTAATCATGA
This sequence comes from Viscum album, assembly GCA_963277665.1. NCBI lineage: Eukaryota > Viridiplantae > Streptophyta > Magnoliopsida > Santalales > Viscaceae > Viscum > Viscum album. The sequence goes on from OY728148.1 coordinate 169,885,878, forward strand.
AAATTCATGTGTAATGAAGGTTTAATCATGCTAATTCATTTTTGCAATGAGCGTTTATTCATGCTAATTCATGTGTAATGTGGGTTTAATCATGCTAATTCATGTGTAATGAGGGTTTACTCATGCTAATCCATGTGAAATGAGCCTTATATCTTGCTAAAATCAAGTTGAATGTTGTTTCCAAATTTCCATGTCATGATAATCATACTATTTCATGCCATTATGTTCTTGTTTCTCTTGTGCTCCATTGATATTTATATTGCCTAACATGTACTATATTCTTTATGTTATACCTTGTTTACTCTCTTATTAGGATTTATAACTCACACTTTTGTTATGTATGTCCTTATGTTATCAAATACATTTATATGTATGAAGGAATTTTGTGGTCATGTAAAATATGGTTCAATAAAGATGTTTTTTATGTCTTAAATTGTAATGTAATGTTCCCAATTTCCCAAAAAACTAGACCTCTCGATCCTAATACTCTTCTTAAGTGCATTTTTTGTAACAAATCATGTTTTAAATTTTTAATAAATAGAGGGTTTGTTATAACAAGTTCCACGAACAATTTCTTAATATTTAATTGAGACTCGAACTAGGTGACGAATTTCGAGGAGGAATCCACCAAAAGAGTAACTGAAATCCCACAATCCCATTTAGATAAAGGATAAGAAATCTCTGAATAAGTGACGAATGTATCCTACCATTAGAAAGAGGTATTGTGGAGTACAATTCACCGTCGGCAAATAAAAACACATGTGATAAGTTTACACTAGTGGAAAGCATCAGAAACATGGATAAATGAGTAAAATATAGTGATGTTTCATTGATATATAAGAGAAAAATGACAATAAATTAGGTTATTAAGGTGAAAATGGAAAAGATACATAGCCATATTCTTAATCTAAAAAACTTTATAATGGGAAAATTAGTGGATGAATGAAGAAATTACATACCAGGAAGAAACACCATAGATTTTATTTCATTAATGATAATGAATATGAGATTTTGTTTGAATAGCATATTAATTTAACATTACTCTCACTTAGTCCATCCATTTTTATAGTATATATGACTATTTTTAAATATTTTATGAGAGTACATCCACCATAAACTAAAGACAATCCATATTCTGTACAATTTGGAGAGGAAATCCCTTCACTGGAAGAAAATATATAGATGCCTTTGAAGAAGATAATGTGAAATCATTTTAGGTGTTTATAAAGATAGATTATGTTCCAAAAAATCTATCTAAAAATAATTTTACACCAACTTTTAAAAAATAGAAAAAATATATTGATCTTGAAAATGACGTTAATGAAGAATATATATTTGAATTTCAAATGGTTCATAAAGTATAAATTTATAATCATTATTTTTGTCTTGTAAATTTATCTAATGTATCATCTTATATGATTAATTATTTAATTCATAAATTGATCATATATGTTTACTAAAATTCATAATTATTCCCTTTATTTTTTATATATTTATAAAGAGAAGAGAAATATATATTTAGAGAGAATAATTATATTTATCTAGGGTCTCATTGGATAAATATGTTATTATGATAATATTATATTATATTAATTTACTCTAATAATATGTTATGATATTTGTGTTGTTATTTACAATTTTTTTTAATATCTTCTTTTTTGTTTTATCAAAAAGGGGATATTGTTGTATTTGTGGTCTTAAAACGCTTTTTTAGTATAAGGATTTTTGTTTATGTTTAACTTGTGTTCTTATATTTTAGGTATTTTTTAACTAAAATTTTTTTAAATAATTTCACCAAAATATGAAAGAAACGTTTTTTTCTATCTATAGGAAGAATTAGAATCAATAGAAGTTGTGTAGTAGATCCAGACAACAACAACATTAGACATTTTATACATCATTATTCTCTATTTATTTTATACAAGTATTGATATTCAATTTTCTATTTCACAATTACTTTAAAAGATATTTAAAACAAAATAACTTGTATTAATGGATTTGGTGAGTGTTGAATGAATAGAGTTCATTAGAAACCTTATAAGAATCAAACTAGTTGATATTCTATTGTTTAGTTGATTAGTGAATTTAAAATATAATGTCTTATTAGTGTTATATTGAGAATTTAATAGAGGAAGAATTATTACGATGCAACAAGAATTACATTGTTTCTTAAGTTTTTTGTTTCATTAAAATAAGTGGTATGAAATTAATGGATAATTACATTCCGATGTAGATAATAAACCTGAGATCATGCATAATAAAAGATTGATTCACCATCATATTACATGGTTTTATTTATAATTCTTCAATCAATTATAATTATTTACTTATTTTTTTTTACAACGACTTATCTATAAAAAATTATTTTCCCTTTTCCTTACAAAATCTAAATTCTATAATTGGTTATACCTTTATATAATGTACTTTTTAGTTAGCTCAGATGCATTCTCAAAAATAAGAATGATTTGTTTGTGACTCTTTTAGAAAAAAAATGTGTAAAGAGTTATTACTACTATTCAAAATTCATTTTCTATTAATTTTATCTATACCTCTTGAGAAGTTTTAAAAGATTTAAGGAGTACATTAGGACTATTTTCCACACAACTATTAATATATATATGCTTTACTTTTCTAATATAATTATTTTACAATTCATATATTTCATTTCACCCACTCTCTTGACCAAAATTACAAAATATCTATAAGAATATTTAAAAATAAAGATAATAAAATTTTATTGGTTTAAATAAACTTTTATCTTCCATATATTATAATAAATGTCTATTTCAAGAAATCAAACAATTATATTTTAGAACCTTAAAAAATATGTGATGCATCAGAAACAAAACAAAAAAAATCACTTATCTCAAGGTTGAGTATTTGAATATTAATATTTTTTCATTATTTTGGTAATTAATGATATCATTAATATTATATTTTCTTTTAATATTTATTATAAATTCCATTATAAAGGTTGAAAATTCTCTTAGAATCCTAGTAGTTATCTTTTTTTAAATTGATCACTCAAAAAGTTTGAATGGACTATTTCATCCAATGAAATATTATTTTGGGAAACATAAATCAAAAAAATTTTGTGATATATCCTCTAAATGTTTTCTAATTCAGATAGGTTGTGTTTAATATTAATTACAATAGTTATCATTATAATATTGGTTTCAATAGAATGTTTTATATATATATTAGGTCATTATTTATTTATATATTTTTATTATTTCTGATAAATTTTCTATAGTCATGTATATTTTTAAAGTTTTCAAAAGAACCAAAAAAATTTAGGTTCCAAAATGAACAAAAATTCATCAGAATATTATGTTCCCTTTTCTATTTATACCATCATGGGTTAATTTTTATCTAGGATTTTTAAAACATGGATTTTAACTTTTTTAACTCTCTTAAACACTTTGTAATATGAACGACATATGAAGTGTTTATATATTAATGATAATATTATCCTCACCCTTAAATATTCTCAACATCTTATTTCAAATGACAAAAATCATAACATGATGCTTATTATTAATCGATATTATTCTTTGGATATAATATATTGGAATATTATTTTTTTCTCCCTTGTAAGATTTTGAATCTCTATTTTTTTCGTTTTCTTGATAATATTCTCAATTAAACTTATTGTTTATTTATTATTAATGGTTCACTATGCAAACAATTCAAAAATATGTGTGGGTTCAGACACGGTGGCCTAATTTACCATTTATGATTTATGAATTCCAAAAATTCTCATAGTTAAGGGGGGAAATTATTTTTTATGCTAAATGTATTATTTTTATAATATGGAGATGTATATATATTATTTACCTCTATTATGTGAATTTTATTATTTACACAATGGAATAAAAAATCAAATAAAAATGCAATCAAATAATTTTAAATACAATGAAAATTACTTTTGAATGGATATGAATTTATAAAAAATAACACTTTATGATAGAAAAACATAGCCATAAAAATTGAATTAATGTTTTCAGAAATGTCATTAATATTTTCTGTATCACTATTACTTTCACTTTTTTGCGATGTCATATTGAATGTAATAAACCCAATCTTTTTTATCTTAATCTCTTTAACATCACTATATAATTATAATATTCACAAATCAATGAACTATTATTTTTTCTTGGGAATTAGAATGAATATAATCAACCATATCGCATTTAATTTATCAAAATATACTATTTATTTTATGAATTTTGTGATAAAATTTATTAAAATTTTATAAAATAAGATAAAAAATATTATAGGGGAACAAAAATGATTCATTTAGTATCATTTTGTAAATGAAAAATTAGTGGGATTGTAAAAGATTAAAATAGGTTCCTGAATATTAGGTATATATGATTTTTGTAATTATTTCATAATTATATTAGGTAACATATTCATCCATTATAAAATCCTTGGTATATTTATTTGAGAGAATGATATGATGATAATAATATTTCAAAATCTTAATATATCGAAAATATAATTAATGTTATATTAAATTGTAGAAACATTTATATTGATAAAGACAGTAACGATGTTTCTAAAGGATTATTTGCATAAATATTTTATGCAGTTAGAACTTAAAAAATAATTTTTTACCTTATAAAATCTCTTATCATTTAATGATTTCAACAATATTTTTTTTTATTTATACGCAGGTTTTTCAATAATAATATTCATTTAAACTTCATAATTTTAGAGAATGTGTTTAATATACAAAATCACTCTTTTTTTATAATAAAGTAAATTATACTGATCATATATTCTTTAAATATTGATTTTACCCTTATGGTTTAAGAATAATATTCCATGTTTATAAGATGACCTCTTAGGGATTTTAACAATGATACCTTATATAATTTTTTAAGTGTTGGATTCATGAACCTATATCTTCCTTAGGGTATATTATTCATATTTTTATAGTGTTAATTTTTTGAAATTTTAACCCTAGGATATCAAATTTTACTGTGAAGGGATTACATCAGTTTTAGTTGGTTTAATCCTTTATGATACTCCCAAATTAATATAATAAATTTTCTGGTTCCGGAAAATTTCCCCTTACTATAGGGTATATTTATTGAATTTTAAAAGGATAAATTTTAATCTCAACCTTCCAAAATGATTATTTTTTATTCAAATTTACCATATTTTTTTTATTCATAAGATTAATGTTGGTTTTTATTATACAATGGATTATAATAGTTTTTCTACCATAATCCTTGAATACGAGGTGGGTTATAGTGGCTTGAATGGGTAAAATCTATAATATTATTTATTTTCTCAAGAGAGAATTGATTATTATTTATCTATTTTGGGTTGGTTGACTAGTATTTTTAATAGTGATTTAATTACAAAAACTAACACCATGTTTTTTTTTCTATTTTATTAATGTAATTTGTTATCCTCCTCACCACTTTACTCTTAATATTTATAAAATTCAAGATAAAATTTTCTATAGATGTGTGAGAATGGAAATAAAATTCATTTTTGTAAGAAATAATTCATTTATATATTCTTAATCATTTTATACTCAAATGTGGTAGAATAATAATTATTAATATTTAAATTTCTACTCTTAATGATAATATAAAACAAAATATATTGAAGGATAAAATTTGGGAACATATACAAACAATAAAAATAATATTTGAATTATATTAAACTAAGGTTATTGGTATATAATTTATTAATGGGATATAAGTAACACATTTAAATTAAATGATATATATATATATATATAACGTGAAAGATTTTCATAGAAAATCTGACACATTGAAAGTGATATTTTTAAAGTGGAACCTTTATGGTGAATCTCGCTATATTTGAAATAGGTGTATAACCTGCATGTAATAGTGTATTTATAGAATTTTTATTTAATTTTATATATTGAATTACTTATAAATTTGGTAGGCATGTTTTTCCTCTCTTTATGTGTTTTATAATTTTTTTACACTAGTTATTTTTGGAGATTTTAAATGAAAAAAACTGTAGGGTTTTATATTTTGTAATTATCTCTCCTTAGAATTTCAATTAATCATGAATTATTATTGTGTTTAGTTGCTGGTTCTATTTCCGCTAGGCTTATTGGATCATACAAGGGTAGTTTAATACATAGTTCTACGTTATTTTTCTACTAATAGTATTGAAATTTTAATGCTTTAACTAACACTCACTATTCTCCAAATGAAGCATCAACTTGGAATCATAGTTTTTATTATAATGATTATGTTCTGTTAAATTATTCAACTTAATGTAATTAATTATTATGTCCCATGAGAGTATATATTCCATTCTGATTACTCCATGGGTGTTCGAAAATGTGAAACTAAATTTTAAACTAACTCAATTAATGAGAAACATTATCATCATTGTAAAATTTAGTGATATGCTTCCTCAACCCTAATGAGATAACCTCATTGACCATATCCCCATCATTTACACAATCAAATATAAAAATATATTGATTAAAAGGCAAGTGTTGAATCTAAAATCATAAAGGTATATAAAAAAAATAACATATAGTGATTATATTGATATTGGATCAAAGAATGACATTATGGGTTTTGATGGGACCCTAAATTTAGATTAACTTCAATATTATATATTCTAAATTATGTAACTTTTTGAATTAATAATTACTCATTTAAAAAAAAGTGGAAACTATTAAGGGATAAGAATCCATTTTCAAATTAAATATCATTAATATATTGTGAGAATGTATGAAGAAGCAGAAACCCATTATGACAAAGATAATTTATGATCATGTGAAAAGTTTAGGATTCTTTTAGTAAAATTATTTTTCTAAAAAATTATAATTAAGGTCTCAAATTTATAAAAAAAAGTAATATATAAGGAGATAAATCTATCAAACCATTCATTTTAGTTTTTGATTTATTATTAATGTGAAATTATTTTCTATAGTTTAATGAAAATTATATTGAATGATTATGGGGTTGATTTAATTAATATAATGGTCATTTTATATAATTATATACATTATTTAAAATTTAAATTGTATGAATACTAGGTACTATAGTAGGGAGGAAAAACAAACATCATTGGAACCAATAATCAAGAACTATAAAAGATATTATTTTTAATAATTTTATTTGTTTTAATAAAATTATTATTTTGAAAAATTAATCAACATAGATTTTGTTTATATAAATGGGAAAGAAAATATTATTGAACAAAAGAATAAAAATCGATTTATATTGAGTGTTGAAATCATAATTATTTCAAATGTTATGGGTATGATAATTTTTAAGATAATTTACCCAAAAAATTATTTTTATAATAAAGGATGTGGTGGAGATTTAGAAAATATTCAAAAAATATTTTCACTAAGGTAAAGAATCATAAAATGAAGATAAAACTATAAAAAAATATTATTTTCAAAACAATATTGTGATATAGGTATTTTTTAAAAGTAATTTTTTTCCAGAAATACCTATAAAAATATTTATATACTAATTACACCTTAAATCAATGAGCATTCATGGAAATAATTTCTTGTGGGACCTATAATTTTGTTTTATGATGTTAGTGGAAAAAATAAGGATTTGAATCATATTTTACCATACTTGATTAAATTAGATAATAACATGAACACAAAACATGTCAGATATATAATTTCTAGTTTTTTATTGGTAAAAAATATCAACATTACCCATCACCACCAAAACCCCTCCCAAGAATAGTGATGACAACAATATTTCCACCCCAAAACTACTTTCAATAAGCCATGTGTTAATGAATATCATCACGGGAATTCAATAATAAAATGCAACACAATAACCTAAATTGAACATGGTAGAAGGCTAAATTAGAAAAAAAACATGAAATATTAATCAACCCTAATAAAAAATAATAAAATAATAAATGAATGAATTCCAAAAAAAATAAAAAAATAAAAAAAATCCCCAAACAAGTCAAAACAATAATAAAAAAATAATCATCCAAAAAATATATTTTATTAATGATCTAACAACTCTTTAGACGTCCAATAACCTAGTCATATAAACTATATGTAAAAGTAAATGTGGGTATATGCACAGAATAAGTGGTTTATCCTCAATAATGATTGACCAAGTCTATATTTTTCATAAATATTACTCAATGTGGTAATATACTTTTAAATAGCTACACCTTCACCTCCTACTACCACTTGGGGATAATCATGGGAATATATTGACTCTGAGACTATCTCATCCTCAAAACCTCATATTCCAAAGCACAGTAGTCTGTCATGTCAATGTTTCTCATTACCAAGCTCAAAACAATCATCACTCCCAAAATAATATACTATGAATTTTGTACATAAGCCACTCAAATATTAGAAGGGACTTTTAAACCACTCCCAAGATCTAATTTCAATATACCTAATGTCTAACATCATTTAAAAAATACACTATCATAGTGATACCACATACATTATAAACCTAACACATCCACATTCCCATCTAAATCTAGAACAAATTTTCCCCATATTCAATCCATTCCATCCTATGGATATGATGGAAAAAATACTAGGATAGTCATTAATCTAACCCACTCATTAATTGGATGTTGGTTCACACCTAAAAAAATCATGTAAGTGGTGGTTGTATAAAAAACAATATTTCCATTAGTGGAATAATATTAAAATATAATAAGGAGTAACTAATTTTAGAACATCCCCATAATAAATCTTAATGTGTATACTATAATTATATAATCCATTATATTGTCATAATATACCAACTTATAGCTATTAAAAAGTCACATAGTCATGCCAATGGGGTTTCAATATATTATTACATCATTTTTTAATAATTTAAGTTCATTTTTAGGTCAATTAAAGATCTATTCCATGAAAAAACTATGTCATAAACCTTTGAAACACATGTTTCTCTTTTAGGAAGTCAATATCACCATCATAATAAATTTTCAGATTTGTCACATTTTGTCCACAGTTTTATTATAATGAACATATCAAGTGATAGAACAATCCAAGTAAATCGTTTAAACTCAAACAAGTTTGAAAATGACACATCAAAATTTTATTTTTCACAATTCAGTCATCCTATCATTCTTTCTTGATGAACTATTTGACAATTACCTACCTAGCATAGAATAATAGTTTTTTTAAACAACCCTCAAATAATAAGGAATGGGAGAGATGTGAGTATTCAAATATTAAATACTTCTTCATGTCTAACAAACTATCTTAGAAGTCTGTAAAAATAATTTTTAATATCATAATACCAATTGAGGGTTCATATATTAAGAATTCTACTATATAATTTCTTATATTATATTTATCTAAAAAATATAGAACCACATGATAATAACATCGTATAAAATTGAAACATTATATGGTTTTTATAGCTCATAAATTTAATAAATGTTACACCATACTATATCATTATAAAAAATATTATCAAATCTATTTGTAATATAAATTAATGATCTAAAGAGGTTAAAATTGTAAAACCAATATTCATGGGTTCTAATGGGAACTCCTAAAATGCTATATTCTTCATATTAATTTTTTAACTTCTCACAGTCACATGAATTTCAAAAACCATCTTTTAGGAAAAAAGATATATTAAAATCTATAAATGACTAAACTGAATAAACTATTTTGTTATCCATGATAAAACTAGAAAAATTAAACGCTGTAAATTTTTATAATATAGGTTTTTGTCTATTTTAATTTTTAATTATTTAAATTTATGAGAAAAACCCTTAAATAATATCTGGTGTCCTCTAAACCCATAATATCACAATCTAAATTGAAAATGTCAGTTAACTAAAATATTAATTTTTCAAAAATGAATAGTGAATAGAAGGAACAAACATTTCACAATTTTTATATATAAAATGGTATTTATAAATAAAAATTTGGAAATAGATGAACTGGGGATTTATTATGCATGTTCTTCCATCCCTTTGTGTGCCACTGATGTTAAGCCACTTTAACTATCGTTCCTATTTTTAACTAATATAACCAACCGAAAGAATCTGAGCCTCCTCTTTTGTGGTAATCCATCACTATTGGTCTAGTCAATTCTACCAAACCCATATCTTGTGTATTGTGGTCCACCATTTCCATTATTGTATGATCCTTCATATCATATGTCTCTTCTTATTCTTCCGCATCTTCCCATCTCAACTATTCCCTGACCTAATCGTATTCATAGCCTCCCCCTTCTTCTTGACCTGAATTCCATAGTTCACTTGGATGAATCATTTGTGTTTGACTATTAGAGGTGATGCCTGAAACCTCATACATCATCATTCCTTTCTCCCCCTTCCTAATTTAATTACATCACCACCCAAATCTGTTTCCTTCCTCCTTAATCAAGAAGAGAGACACTAATAACATTGTTACAGTCTTCTAATGAAATAAATTATTGATATGGCCTCTGACCAACATGGTCTCTCATTTTAGTGTAAATATTTTTTAAAAAATACCATTATTTAAATAATGTTTTTTATTAATTTTAAAATCAACCACCACGAAAAGGGGTGGTGTAGTTTTAAATTCTTGGTGTAAACAATACATACACATTGATGATGTGATCACTGATGGATGTGATAATGAATATGATGGTGGTGGGTGGTGTCAGGTCATTCAACTATCTATAAATCATCCATTCATGAGGAAGTACGAACCATTACATAAATAATATTTAATATAGAAAATTTATATATATGTTCAATAAGAAAAATTATAAATTATAATTAAACTATAATAATAATGTTGTATAAACATGATTTATAGGTCCTTTTGAGATTCTACCTCATTGGGAGCGATGAATCTGAATCTTAACTACTCTAAATTCACCAAGTTTGTTAATAATAAAAGTTAGGTATTAATGAATGCAGTTATCTATATGTAGAAAAAGAATTCTAGAATGCCTTGAAACCCACTACCAAATTTTGTATTTGCAAAATGAAACTTGGCATCCTATTTAATATTATAGAAAATAAATTTTAATTTGGTATTCTATTTAGAAGATAACATAAACATCCACTAAATAAAAATAATATACCATCCAAATTAAAAAGTATATTAATATATTTTATAAAAATATTAAAATATAAAATCCTTATCATTTCACTAAACTATAACCCCAATGTATAAATAACATTCTTAAGTGAAAATGTATTTAATAATTTAAGTTTGAATAAATTTAATTTCATAAACTGATTATTTTTTCCCATGAGTGAGAAATTAATAAAATAAACTTGGAAACTTCAAAAACATCAAGCATAATTTTTTTAACCTTTACAATACCTACACTTTGGATATCATTAATCCTTCAAAGGCCTAATGGTCGATGTTATAATCTCAAAATTTTAATCACATAGATTCTTGTATGCAACATTATATATGCTTTAATAAAAGCGACACATATAAAAGTCAAAAACAATTAATTTTTGGAAATTAAAAATCCAAATACAAAAGAAAGTTCAAAACATTAAATTATATATAAATAACTAATTCTTTAAACGTGAAGTATATGAAGAAAAAAATTGATGGTGACTAAAATAAACTAGTTATTGTTTCTTCAACTAGGACTCTTATTTTTTTGTTATCCTTTACATTTTCATATGGAAATCCCAATTGAATACAAGATATCATCCACCTATGTAGGACTAACTTATAAAAGACCAAAATTTATATGTTTTCCTCGATAATATTTATATATTTCTATATATACAACTCATTAAATTTCATTCTATTAGAAAGATTAGGAAAATTCCTCAATTAATAATATTAAAAATATATTATTCACAGAAACTTGATTAGATAGAAATTACACGTGCAAGGACACCACTCCAATCTGATACAATATCATAAAAGGTCATATAAACCCTAAATAAAACATAACTTTCTTTCAAAACCTTCACTTTAAGGATGAAGTAAAATCAACATTGTGACGTAACATTACCATTAATGGGGAAAATTATAGAATCACTTTCTCTACTATAAAAAACATTTCCATGGAAATATTTAATTGCACAATAATTTATAACAATTTCCACATAGTGAAAAATTATAAGGGAGTTCATAAAACTCCTCTATCTAATTGAAAAAAATTTAAACTAATTTATATTCTATATGATTACTCTAATGTTTTAATATCATATTCATTTATCATTAAACCATCACTTTTAAATATCATCATACCTTTTTGATTATTCATCCAGGGAGACAAATTTTATATGATATAGGATATTTAATTTACCCCTGTAGTTAAAACAATTAACATATATTGATAAGAAATTGGGATGAGGGCACCAGATTATCAATATTTATACAGCGTAATTTTATAGGAAACCTATATCTTATATAGTGATTAATAATAAAAATTTTCATTAACAGTGACTTTGATGGTTTATCCCTTCCACTTTATCTCATTATATTGAAATACTAGTTATATGAATTACCACTGAATAACAAACTATTATACTCAATATTATAATAAATAAGAATCCTTTTAACTGTCGATATATCAACAGGGTTGCCACCATAACACATGGAAATCCATTTTAACATATTAGTGTACTACCAATCAAGGTATGAGACCAATTCAAAGTTACATTCCTTTGGTTGATTAATGTTATCATTTTATTATAAGGGAGTAAGTAATGATTCACACCTTTTGGGGTAAATCCCCTAAATAATGTTATCTTAGAATTTATGATTATGTAAAAACCCTTATTGATGATATATTATCATTGGTATTTTGACACCTGATGAAGGTGAATGGAAAACTCATTGTTAACTCAAGAAATATAATTAAATCATATTTACTATGCCATGAAATGTCATTGTTATATATTTTAATCTACTACATTGATTACTATAATTATAATTCCATAAACAAGATACATCAATTTGGGGAATCATTTAAAGTTAATAACATTGAAATCTTAATATACCATCCATAAAATTCCACCATTTATTATTATATTACTCATTATTCTATCTCGACCACATGGTCAATTATCATCTGATCATCCACTGAATCACAATATCTATGAATATGTATATTATCTCACAATTAAGTTTCATTATCTCTCTATATATCATAGGTTTCAAAAGATACATGGTCTAATAATTTTAATTTTCATGTAGAAGTGTCCATAGAGGAAACTAATTTAACTCATAATGGGATATATTCATCATTATAGAATATAATAGTGTTCAATATTCTTTATCATGCAGCTTGTTGGGGACCCATACTTCCACTAATTAGAGATGAAAAGGCCCTATGAATCATAATAAATTAAATATATTTTTCATACACCCCATGACGAAACCTAACATAGAATGTGATCCCAGCTCTTATAGGAAAAATAATATCTAATTTAAATACCTTGTGATATAAATAAAAATATTAATTTCATCAATAAAAACATCTACATAGTTGCACTAGTGGTAATATGTTACAATTTTATAGCAATTACTACTTCTCATAAAATATTCATGGTCATTTTAACCAATTTTTATTAACCCTAAATTGATCTAATACATAAATTATGACCAAATTTCATAAGTAACTATCCCTTGAGTCAGTTACTCTTAAAAGAACTTTTTGACCATACATCATGATCCAAGACTCACATTGAACTTTATGTTTCCACATAGTCAAGAATCATCAGTTTCATTCAAGTCAAATGGAAATTTAAAAACATTCCATACATAAATGATTTAAATGTAGATCATCTATCATGACACCTTTTTGTAAGTCAAGAAGTGATATTATTATTCAATATCCTTTAGAAAAACACACATTTATTGATAATTCTATTGAGTTTCATCACCCGAAAGTTCTTGGTAATTAATTAAAACCTCATATAAAATGTTTTAACATATTTTTATTAGTAACCATTTCCTAAGTAACATGTCTCAATAAATCTAACCATTATCAATATACTAATCTAACACTATTCAAACCAATATAAAAGTCAATTTCAAGGAAAATATACCCATATCTGGATCCCAAATGATCACTACCTTCACTATCGTGTAAATTTGGAATGATGGCCATCCTCAAAAAAATAAACCTCCTATTACTCAATATAATCTAACATATTTCATCCATTATCTCACTACTTTTTAAAATAAAAACCCAAAATATATTCAAAAATCATGATTGTAAGAAGAATATCTAAAATTAGAAATTAAATAGGAGTGAACCAACATAATGGAATTTATATAACATTGATGAAATGATCTTGGGTAACCAAATATTTCCTTATCATCCAATAGTGAAAAAATTATATATCCATTGAATGTTTAAAAATAGGCAATTAAATAGGGACTGACTATAAAAAGAAAATGATATGATATCACTCGTCTCTCTCATATCTACCATAAAACTCAGTTCACTAAATCTCACCATCATGATTTATCTCAGCCGATACTATGTGCTTAATATTTGGTACGTTTAGTACCTTGATAATTTAGTTTTATAAAATATATATCTTAGTAGATTTATTATAATTTAACATCGATATTTATATAAATTGTTATATACTATAGAAATATTATAATTTCAAAGTGACATTTATAAGAAACCCATTGAATTGGTGTGAATTAATACGAGAAATCTCATTATTATAAATATATATAATGGTACTACTGAATACCAATTTATTGACTAATTATTAATAACTAATAAATCTATTTTTAATAAAGTATATTTTTGTATAAAAAATAAATTTTCATTAAAAATGGGTTTTATTAATATTTGTGAGTAATTTTTATAAAAATTTACAGAAACTTTAGATGTTGTATTTTAAAAAAATTGGAAGATTTTTATATATCATCATATCAAAAAATTTATTAGGGATAAAATTTTTGGGATTTTTTTCAAATAAGGTAATTTTTCGGATTCCAATAGAATATTTTATAAATTGTTTCTTTGTTTCATTTTAAGAATATATATTTAAATAAAATCCAAAATATATAGAAATTGAATCTTGAAAATAGAAAATACATATTTAATGATGAGGTTAATGTTTTTTAAATAGTCCCCTTTTATTTTTGTTCATTAAGAGTAGTAACCATGGTTAATATTGGTCATTATCATAATTTTAAAGCTATTAAAATGGGGATAAACCTATAATAATAGTATTTAAAATAACTATAAATGTTTATTTTAATCTATTAAATTAGTTTCAGTTTTCCATAATCATCCAAGATTCTTTATTATGGTAATTTTGTTCTATATTTCATCAATATTGACATTGATTTATTTTAAGTAAATAAAAATGAAAAATGTAACACTATTTTTGTTCAAAAAATCTAATATTTTATCATGGGGATAAATTAGGTTATGGTTAGTTATAAATGATTATTTATAAATATTAATAAATATTTTATGATAGTAATTTATTTATGATTTTTAATGATGACATAATTACTTGAAATGCTTATGCAATACTGATATAGTGATTATGAAAGTAGTATAAATATTCACCAAATATTTTTTTTATTAATTGTTAAGTAACATAAATTTTATTTGTATTTATAATGTATAAGTGATTTTAAAAGGTTCAATATTGTAAATACAAAACTATAATCATTACATTAATATAGAATTAAATGAATGCTCACAAAAATATAATTAATGATATTTTAAGATATATAATATTCTATTAAATGATTTAGAAATTATAAAAATTTTAACTTCTGAAAGGTTTGGTATATGATTTAAATTTTCAACTCATAATTTTTTTTCCAATTTGTACCTTATTAGTATATTTAGAAATCATAATAATTGATGAAAATGTCACTGCTGTTATGGATAAAAATAGTTAATGGGGGTTATACTGAATAGATAATATTTTAAATGAAGTGAAGACTTTTATAAATCTTATTATATGAGATTATTTAAATCTTTCTTCATCTGGTCCTAAAAGTTAAATAAATTTGGAATTAATTTTCCTTAAATGTGACTTTATGATATCTTAATATTTTCAAATATTACTAGTGTGCCTCGTTCCTCCCTTATAAAAGGACACCACTCATATATAATAATTACCCCATTTTGAGCCACAAAGATCAATAGAAACCTACCCTATTATCTTCTAAACTTCATGATCCAACAATTATTGGTGTTTTACTAATCAAAAAATCATTCCAAGGGTCCTTAAATACAATCTAATGGAGGTCCACAATGGGAAAAATAATTGTCTTACCCAAACTCATTTAATGTATTTATTCGTATACCTCATCAAAATATATGGTATACATTCTAAAATAATTAATTAATTATTTTAATATAATAAATTTATATTATGATGTTGGATAAAACATTTTAAACAACCTTATATACTATTAGTAAATTAAAAGTATCAATCGTGCCTATGTCTGAAATACTGTCTCCATGCAACAATATCATTCGTTCTCTATCACCATAATTCATCATTCTCTAATAAGATGTATTTAATTTTTATATATGATATTTAAGACATAATTATATTTTGTTAATTTCAATATCTCATCCTCCTTTTTATCTTTATATCTATTAAAAAAAGATAATATTGCTCGTATGAACAAGTAGGGTACCACCTCCACGAAGCGATGTCAATTTTTTTCATTTTAAATTTCAATGAATGGTTACATAGATATATTTATTGAATATATATGATATATATAATATAATAATTATTATGTAAATGTAAATTATATTTTAAATTTCTTTAATTTGAACCATCAAATAAATGAAACCACAGTCATGCATACATACAGATTACCATCACCACAAAGTGATGTAATTAATTTTTCATCACCAGTTTATATAGATAATTTAAAATGTGCACATTTTTAATAAATATTATAATAATTTAATGATTATTATTCCTGATATGATGAAACCAAGAGAAAGGGGAAAGTTCTTGAATCATCTAACAAAAAACATACATGAAAAATGAAGCATTTATCACTCAGAACATTGATTTTAATAAATAATTATTAATAAATGGGTCATAAGAAGTTATAAGTATATAATATCTTTTTTCAATATATTCTTTTAGTTATATATTATAATTATATAACACACATATTTTTTATACAGTGTATTTTAACGTGTATGAATCAAGAGGTTTCTTGATGTAAGTGACTTATGATTTAATCTCATTTTAATTGGGATTATTTATGCCTAAATCTACATTAATGAAATTATATGATACTTATCCGATAAAAACCTTTCATTTTTCTTCAGATATATTATTTTAAATGAAGATCTAATTCCATTTCCCTCTTCGGTAGTCAAAATGGTTCACAAAATGTTTTTAAGAAAAGCATACCATATTTCTCCACTTTATATGGGAAACTCATTTTATTCCATATAAATGTTTTATTTAATGTTTTGAAAATTTTTTTTCACTATTATATAGTTATTTTTTAAATTAAATTTTATTAATATGTTGAATTTTACTAAAAAATAAAAATAATGATCCTATCATTTTCTAAACACGGTATTATATACTAAATGAGTCAATAAAATCCTTGTTATAACGACTATGGCATGAAAAGTATTTTCCACCATCATGGCCACTAAATCATTTGAAGGTTATTTAAAAAATATCAATTTTTTATTTCAAATTAAATGTTTTATTTAAAATTTTCCATGTATGTTTAGTTTAAATATGTTATATCAATAAGAAAATGTTATTTTCATCAATAATTATTTCATTGACTTTTTAAATTCAATTTTTATCTATTATGAAGTCCTTTAATGTTACTCATAATTTAATAGAGTTATGATCCAATGATACCATCCTAATTATTTATCTATATGGTCTAGGATTATTATGATGATATTTTTAATTTAACCTATCTATTTTCCATGGGTTATGTTATGGTGGAATAATGAATTATTTAGAAAACTTGTTTTATTTAAAAATGTTATGATATGACATTATGGTGAATGTGTCATGTTCTTATGGAACATATATGTATCAATATAAATATGTGATGGGTGGGATTATAATTATATATACCTCTAATGTATTGGTTAATGACGGATATATCATGAGATAATAAGGATTGGAATAGGGAGTGAACCCAATTCAATAAGGGACTTCCATCCACTATGATAGTCTTCAGAGTGAACATTGACTAAGGATATGATGGAATTGGATGTTAACCCAATCCACTATGATAGTAAATGCAGTGATACATGAATAAGGAAATTATTTTCTATTCTTATACATATAACAAAATCTTATTTATTGTTCTTATATTATGTTCCTGTGGAACATGATTGATAATTGGTGATTCAACATTATTATGAATTGTGTATTCTATTATGAAAATACCGTATTCCATACTTCATTATTAAATATCCTTGAATAATATAGTATAATTATATTATTTTGTGATCATGTAATCATATCTTTATAACTGTATTTGTTCATTTATGATCATCAATTGATATCTCTTATGTTTTACCATAATGAGAATTTGAGTGCACCATTTCTTTTATTTCATTTCCCCTAGTTATAAATATTGATCATAAATGAAATGTGTGTATAATAGATCCATGGGTGATGAATTATATGGGTGATGTTTAAGACTTATCTTTAAATAATAAAATTTATGTATATTGGAAAAAAAATTAACTTGAGGACATGGGTAATGTTATGTTAGTTTTGGCATAATTCTATAAAACTATAAATATAGAAGGTCATAGGGTTTTATGTTTTACAATATTTCTATTTCAATTTTTATATTTTGGATATATAAAATTGGCCCACATTTATCAAAATAAAATCCACAAATATAAATATTATGTTTTAGCCGTGAATATGGGTGTATAGGTTAGGGATGTAACCGTTTTTATTAGATAAGGGAATAATTATTTTTGGAGACTATTATTATAGAACCCTAGTGATAACCCATGGGAGAATCATATTTATAGGATACCATCCAAAGAAATTTTAAGGTAGATATTATGTTTTTTTCATATCAATACATTCATATATGGGTATTATAAGTGGAACTTGTTTTTTCATATATTCATCTAGGTTTAATAACCCAAGAAATATTTGGTTGAGTATATCTCAGCCTATAGTGACCCTCGATTTTCATACATGAACTATAAGTCACTTTTTTAGAATACATAATACATTAAACAAACAGATTCCCAATGACCTATTAGTCTAGTGACTTTGGAAACATGGAAACATAAACACATGTACATAAGAAATATACATTATCTTCTACTTGTTTCTTTATGACTATCACCCTTCTTGGACACATCATACTTAATAATTACCTTCAGAACCTTGGGAAGTAAACATAAGTAGGGGTGATCTCATATGCTCCGTATGGGTAATCAAGGGAGACATTTAAGCATAAACATGACCATAGGGGTATAATGATGCGATCATAACATTAGAAGATCATACCCTTCATATCAATGATCATAAACATAAATAATGAGAAAAATATTGGTAGTTCATATGAAATGAATCATAAATAAATAATTAATATTATCCATGAAAGAATATCATTGGAATAAGACATGGAATTTTTCACTAAATAGACATGTGATATCATTAATTATAAGTCAATACTCATTGTTATAACTTTTCAAGGAACTTCATGGGAACCACACTAATTAGGTGGGACACACATCCATCCCTAGATACAATCCTTTCCTTATAAGGGATTGGGTTTCCCCATATTGCCATAGTGGATTAGCTTTCCCCATATTCTCATAGATGATCAGGTTTCCCCATATTATATATTCATGGTGACAACACCTACTAGGAGGGACACACAACTATCCCAAGTAGCAGTCATTTGTTTTTAAGGGATCAGGTTTCCCCATCTTCCCACAGAGTATCATGCCCATTGACTGGATTCTTATCATTACCTAATGATATATAAATCATTGCCTAATGAATTAGAGGGATATATAGTTCCCACCCATATTATAAAAAATAATTTATACATGTTCTTTATGATAATAAATCTCTCATCATATAATGAACCATAAAAATTGATGGGTTTTATAACCAGAATATGATAATAAATGAAATTAAATTTGTCTAATAACCATGTAATCATTTCACAATATGTAGAAAAAGATAGATTTCATAATCAATTAATCATGTTATAACCCATGAAAATAATTGGGTTTCATAATCATAAAACCCATGGAAGAGGAATAAGTTTCAGAAACATATAACCCCTGAAATAGATATGGATTATCATAAACATAATTCCATAAAAAAATCATAGAAATAATATTAATGGAACTTTTGTATCATTTCACAGTAATTCATGAGTAACACCAACGGGTGTCATAATTGATAGGAAATAATTTTGAAATATCTCTTAAAAACATATCTTGAGGAAAATAACATTGATTCTTTGGAAATTTATTTTTAAAATGTAAAACCTTTTGAAAACCATTTTCTTAAAATTTAACCTTGAAAATTCATAATGGATCCTTAAAAAATTTTTGGAAACTTTTTTTCCTTGAGAGCATATAAAAAAATCTTGAAAAAATATTGAAAATAATTTTCCTTCAAATATTATAAAAATTATCTTGAAAACATTTTGAAAACCATTTTACATGAAATATTATAAAAGAACCTTGAAATTGTTTTGAAAACCAGATCCAATGAAAAAATGTAAAACAATCTTG
Source organism: Viscum album (assembly GCA_963277665.1). Taxonomy (NCBI): domain Eukaryota; kingdom Viridiplantae; phylum Streptophyta; class Magnoliopsida; order Santalales; family Viscaceae; genus Viscum; species Viscum album. The sequence continues at coordinate 169,906,565 of OY728148.1, forward strand.
ATAATCTTTTGAAAATCATTTTTGTACATAATACGTTGAAAACATATAAATAAATCTTTGAAATCATTTAAAATAATTTTTAAACATAGATGATTTTTGAAATTATTTTTCATCAAAAACCACTTTAAAATAATGAATTTAGAAATTATTAGTATGAAATTTTATTTTAAAAAGCTTTTAATCTTGTACAATAATCTTTGAGGGAATTTCGATCATTACCGTGACTAAATATATAGATGAAGAACATTCCTTTTGCACTGTAAAATGTCAAGAAAAGTTCCTTGATTGTAAAATCACAAGAAGATTGTTTTAAAATATTTTTTTAAATGGTTATAATTGTCTTTAAAATTTCATCTGATAATTTTAGAATATTTTTTGTAAAATATTATTCTTTGAAATCATGGTTTTGAGGAACATAGACTTCCGACCGAATAGAGTAAAGTTAGGATTTATTAAAAACAAATTCTTAACTATCTTATGTACCAAATAGTGGAAAAAAGGGTACCAATTCATGAATGTATAATGAATAACTTGAGGAGAAGAAAATTATTAAGTATTCTTGAGATATGGATCAGGATATTTCATCAATGGAAGCGCTGTCATAAACAATCATGATAAATGATGGGAATTTTTTAGTAATTTATTACCACATGGTAACCTGGGATCATACTATCCATGTAAGGAAATGTCATTTCATGAAGCTTAAAATATCATGTAATTAAGGATATTTATTATATTACATGTCAAATACACCTCGAAAAAATAATGTTGTTTCATAACAAAACATATGATTCAAAGAAGGAAAATTGAGACAAAACATTCATACCGATTTGGTAACATTTGAAACTTAACCACCATGAAATAAATATCATAAAATAGATATGTAAATATAAATAAATTTAATTATAATAAGAATATAATATTGTAATGGTCATTATATAAAACACATAAAATATTTTAGTGGTGAATAAGGAATGTATGTCACTAAAATAAAAAGTGAGATGAAATCCTATAACCTTGTGTCTTGACCATGGTCTTACTCATTCAAAAATCTTGTAGAATAAATGTATTTTTATTATAAATATTTTAGAGATCCGTATTATTATGTAAAATATCATATATGAATTTATTATTACATTATATTACCCTCTTATAAACAATTTCATGTTAAGGTTACGCATCGGTTAATATTCGCTTTGTTCTTCGCTTATGTCTTAATTTGTTATATCTTTTGTCATTATACACATATCTTGATTTAAAGAATATAAAACATAATATAAATATCATTTATATTCCATATATTTTTATTATAATAACAAATTTAATATAGAAGTTTGAAATTTGATACACTGCTCATGAAGATGGTAGACTGTACATACACATGAACAATGTTTCTATTTTGTTTTCATATTAGAAGAAAGAAAAAAATTAAAATATATGTATTTATGAATATAATATTATTTATTTAGAATTATTATGTCATATATATCATATAATATCACTAAACTCATCCTTAATAAATTCCATATTGTGTGTGAATGAATCATATCACCTTGAGGGGGTGGTAGTCCTCACTTCCTCAAATGAAATTATCTTATTTTCACAAGAGGAGAGCATAATGGTGTATTTAAAATAAAAATTAAAAAATAATAAAGGAATTATAAATATCATATATGTCATATATAAATATATTTTCCACCATACATGAGATGTGGAAATGAAAAAATAAACAGTCATCATTTCGTGAGGAAGTAGTTCACTGTATATGTAAACAATCTGTTTTTTACACATTAGATGGAAGTTTGTGTATTTTTAGGTATAAAAAATAGCATTAAAAATTACTTGTATATTTATTATACTGATGTTGTTATTCAATCATGGCCTAATAAGAGTTTATTTTGGGTATAATTGAAGATAATAGAATTGAGTTTTAGGGGTGATGTTACCTCTTCATTGGGATACTCACATTGGTTTTCACTAAAAGGGATTCCTTGAATTTTATCTTCCAAAACAGAGTATTCAAGGAGTACAGTAAGGATTTTTTGAAGTCGATTGGGAAGATTTTTTCTGACCCTAGGCGGCTTGAGATGTGTCAATAATAGGGATAGGTGGTTTCCTTTTATAGGAAAGGGAGGGGATACCCTTGAAATTTTTAAAAACAAGTTAGGTGTAACCACGTTTTTACCTAAAATAGTCTTCCCAAACCAAAAAAACCTAATAATGTAAATTTTAAGGCCAAAATATTTCTATCCAATGGGTTTTGGGCAAGTATCTATGTCATTTAGGCCTATTATATTAAGGGTTAGTCCCTTGTTAAGACTATTTTTTCCTTGATCGATGTAATTAATTTTAATTACATAAACTACTTTTTTGTTCAAAAACTAATTTTACATTCATATAAATTATAAATTATTCTAATTCTAAATATTAAATCCATTTTTCCATATTCCAATCACATAAGTGTAAGAAACAAATTTTAATTTAATCTCATAGACGGGACGACAAAGCAAGTTTTCATATAAAAAACCTCCCAAAGTTTTCTATGTTTTAAAAGAAAATTCACAATGAAATTTCATCTAATGAACTCAATTATATTAACTGATAAAAATATGATCTAATTAAATCGTATAAACAATTGAAAATATAATTTATCCATATAAATAAATTATATAAAAAAGAAGTTTTGAATTAAGTATCAGCATTTTTCACAATTCAATAAAAATGAAACATCACTACAAAAATAATAAAAATTACACTAACCAAATTTTTATGTACATATTAAAAATATGAAGTTCAATTTGACATATATAATCCATAATATTTTGAAAAATTAGATTTCAATAGGTTCTCCAATAAAAGGTTTTAAAAATCCCATAATAAAAATATAGTACTTTATTTATAAAATTGGGTTTGTTTTTATCTTAAACTGATAAAAGCTATTGGATTAATATTAAAAATATTTCATTGAATATGTAACATATACATATCAAATTAATAGTATTAACTAATTGTAATTAATTTAATTTATTAGTGTAAAAAAACCTAATGGAAAAGAAAATACTATTTTCCTTTATATTTAATTAGTTTTCATATTAATTTCTAACTTATTCATAACCAAGGAATTAATTTTATATTTATGTAAACAATAAATTTTCATAATATAGTTAATCCTACTAATTTAATGACAATGTTTTAATATTTTTATAATATATCATTTTTGTTTTTTTGTCTTTTATGTTACACAAGTCAACGAGGAAAGTCATTATTGTGTGTAACAAAAGCTAACCTTGGTGTTCTATGTAGAGAAAGATAAAATTTATGTTTCCTGTAGTTCATGATTAACGTGGGTTTTCATATAATTATAACTAAAAAATGTTCTTTAATATAATATAATTTTTTTAGTGTTTCTTGAATGAAAAATATCAAAATGATTAAATTAATTGAAAAAACTCACAGAATATTGTGGTGTCATATTCTACCCCCCATTAAAATGTTTTTCCCTTAAAACATTTCTAGATTATAAATGTTTTAGTACATTATTGTTTCATTCATAATAACTGACATATTTAAAATGCATACTAAAACTTCCCTTAAATTGGGAACGTTGTAACCATAACAATTTCCCTAAGTAAAATATAACTAGGTTTCCACATAGGATAATATTGGTTGGGTGTAAATATTTGACATGGTATAAAAGTGTACATATTTATAGAGAGTGAATGAGGTCATCAATCACAAATAAGTGACTGATCAAAGAAAATATGAGGGATAAAATTCATAAATCTATAATGATTTAAAATATTATCAGTTCAACAAAAATTAATGTATTAGGACAACAAATTTTTTCATTATTATCTTATATTTATGTAATTATTTTTTAAAATAAAAATAAAATGATATATACTTGTATAAACAAAATTTTATTCTCTGGTTCTAATTTTATCTTTTTCTAATTCATCGATTACATCACGAAATGGATGTACAGAAATTAACTTTGATTCCCAAAGCACTAAAATACACTTCCAGCATACCTTAGGGCCCATAAAAGAATGAAAATTATAACTATTTGTATCTATCTATCCTTAAAAATTAATATGGTTGATACATTTATCTCTAATCATAAAAATTAACACTATTATTTAATCATAATGATTGATTCATAAATAATTATGATACATTAACCAGGTTATCATGTAGGACAGTGTTACATGTGAAACACTTATCATTCTTTGGTCATGTGTTTAGTAACCATTATTTTTCCAGCCTTGATTTGTTGTCACCTGATATATATGAATTCCATTTCTAAAACCATAATAATATAATATCAAAAATAAATATGATGGACATCCTTAAAATAAGTTTAATAACTAAATATTCTTTTACCAGGAATTTTTAAAAAAAATCTTAGAACATAAATACATACTGTGATGTTTAACTTAAACATGTCAGGAATTTTTATCCTTATAACCATTCTAAAATATTTAAATAGAAAAATAGAAAGAAAACCATGAAATTATCATAACATTGATTCCAAAAATATCACAAAGCATCTCTAGATTGTCACATTCCAAACATGTGAATACAATCAATAGGTATTCTATTGAAATAAGGTAATTATCTAAATCATAATAAATCATTATTGGAGACATGAAGGTTTCCTAATTCCAATTTATATTTGATATATTCCTTTAATTGAATTTTTTTTCAACTTTTTCAATGATATCATACACCACCTATCAATAAGTCCTTAATTATTTGCAAGGTAATCAGTACCATTCAATTTACTTATTCATATCCCACATATCATTATCCAAACAAAATTATCTTAACATAAGGAAATTATTTAGGGTTATATTTCCCTTAATCATTTTTTTCCATGGATATAACCTTTACATTAAATCAATTTTCTATTCTATTGGAATCATTCAATGTTTTTATGTAAATTTGTAGTGAAAAAATAATATGAACAATCAGTATATATTTCACCATAATTCAAAAATCCAAATACAAAAAAACTTATATTATTCCACTTCATCATTAATCCACTCTCAAGGCTACTTAATCCTATTACATAATACCTTTTTCCATTTATAATCCATCTATAGTCTCATCATCAGCAGTAATGTAACTGTTACTCGCACCACCATGTTGATTATCTTTAGGATCTTTCCTCTTGGGATATAGAGTTGCATAATGACCATTTATTAAACAAATAAAACAATTAAACATCTTTGATTTATTAAAGAGGCTGATATTCGCATCCATTTCATTAACCTAACTCTTCATTTTCCCCTTTTATTAACTTGTTTGTGTCCTTCTTTTTGATAGTCAAACCACATTCTTGTTTCTCTAAGACATTCTATTAGGTTATTCATTCAACATTCTTACAAAAATTAAATCACGTCTTCTTTCCTCCATGGTCCCCATTTCCTAAACTATCAGATAAGTCCTTACTTATCTTATTTGGAGAGTCCAAGGTTTGCACAAGGTATACATTTTTAATCATTATCTGTGAAAATCAATTGTACATGATCACAACATCTTTTAATCCTATGATCAATCCAATTTACTAATTATCAACAAATTATCTATCACCTACAACATTAACCAAGTTCCTCCGGGTTCCCCCATTGACTAAAACCATAAATCATAGTGTAATAAACACATATCATGGTGTAAAACCACATAATTATGAAAAATAATTACTTATAGAATTTCAAAATCATGACACATAATTATTTAATTTTTAAAACATTAGATTTATCCTATTTTATTAATATTCATACTCTATTTTAATCTATCATGATGATTCAAAAAGGGTTTTGGAATTCCCAAAGCATATCCCCTGGGAGTGTCAAACCAGAAGTGCAACAAGGCCCATTGTCATGTACTAGTTTATCCCGATTCAGGCTCGACGCACATTCTCAGAGTTGTTACCCCTTTGTACATTTGTGCCATGGAAACGTCTACTTGTTTCATCCATAAAGTGATTTATTTCTACAAAAACACTCACTCTATATATTAATTAAATTCTATGATATTTTCCTATATGTTAAATCATCATTATACTTATCCATATATATATTCTTAGAAATATCATTATAAATATACCTAGGGATCTCACTAATGTTTTTCTCATCCTAGTTTACAAAGGCTAGCTAAAAAGTTTCCCTTATACTAAATATAGTGACCCTCTTTTTTCATACATTAACATTACATCTCTTTTTTAGAATAATTAGAACATTAGACAAATAGAGTCCCAATGACTAAATTAGTTTAGTTCTATTAGAAACATGGAAACAAAAACACTAGTAAATATGAGAGTAACATTATAACCTTCTATGTTCTTCATGACTACAACCCTTATTATACACATCATACATAATACATATCTTTATAACCTAGGGAAGGCCACATAAAAATGGCTGATCTCATATACTTGGTAAGGGTAAAAAAGGAAGACATGTAAGAATAAACATGAGCATTGGAGAATGAAAATGTGATCATAACATTATAATATCTTACCCTACATATCAAAGATCATAAACATGAATAATGGCATAAAGTTTGGAATTTTATAATACATGAATCATAAGGAAATAAATAACATAATCCATGAAATCTTATCGTAGTAATAATACATGAAATTGTGGCATACATAGATGTGTGATATCATTTATTATAAGTAAATAAATATTTCTAGAACCTATCTATTCACTTCATGGAACCACACCTATTGGGTAGGACACCCCACCATCCCTTGTCATAGTCCTTTCCTTGTAAGGGACTATGTTTCCCCATCGTCCCATAGTGAATTAGGTTTCCACATATTCTATTATTATGGTGACAATACCTTCTGGGCGAGACACACCACCATCCCTAGATGGAATCCTTTCCTTATAAGGCATCATGTTTCCCCATATTCCTATAGTGGATCAAGCCTGTCAAATTGATTCACATATTTACATCATGAGATATAAATCTTTACCCAATGCATTGAAGGTAGATATAGGTCCCACCCATCTCATAATAAAACCATCCATACAAGTTCTACAAGGTAAAAAATGATCATCATATCGTGACCCATAAAAAGATATGGGTTTCATAAAAATATAATCACAATAAATGATATCAAATGGATGTCATAAACATGTAATCATATCTTAACCAGTGAAAAATGATATGTTACAAAAATATTTAATTAATGAATAACCCATGATAATAATTGAGTTTTATAAGAAATAAAATTTTTAAGAAGAATGGATTTCATAAAAATATAAACCGTGAAATTGAAATAATGATGAAAAATGAGAACAAATGGATGTCTAATGAGAACCTGGATTGATGAAATGAGTGTGATTAATTAATTAATTTTTGAATTAATTGATTTAAGATAATATGATTAATTAATGGCTGAATTAATTAATGAGAATATATGTACCCTTGTTAACCAAGACCTAGGAGTAGGATTGTAAGGGTAGTGATAAGGACTCGATGATGACTGTGTGGAAAGAAAAAGGGGAAAGTACATGATGAATCTTATTGTGTTAGTTTCTCATATTATGTAAATGTTATAATGTTGTGTTATGAGGCCTACGAAGTTAGTTTGGAGTTGTAGTGATATGACTCCATGATTCTTATTACAGGTGGGACCGATGGATATAGCTCGAAATGAACTCCCAAACAAGGAGATTGAGGAACCATTGGTGAAAGATAAGGAGGAAGTGGAATAGTTTCAAGAGATCTTTTCACATTTCATACAATTCATGGAGAGAGACCCAGGTCGGGTTCAAGAAAGCATGTATGAGTTGACAAGGGATTTTAGGCTATAGAACCCTCATAATCTTACTATAGAGGGTGGATCGGAGGGTTCTGAATTCTAGATTGAATCCATAATGATGATACTTGACCATTTGGTGACTCTGGATGGGTGGAGGGTTAATTTGGATGCTTACATGTTACACGGTTTAGTGAGGCGTTGGTGGGACATTCAACTATGATCTGGACAGACTGATGATATGTTATGAAAGGAATTTATGGAGAAGTTCTTAGAGCACTTCCATACAGTGATGAAAAAACAAGAGAAGGCTTTAGAATTTATGCATATTACCCAAGGAAGCATGTACATAATGGATTATGCTGAATGTTTCATATATTTATACAATGTTTCTCCATCTATTGTAGTAGATGAGGTTTTTTTGGAAAAACTATGTCATGATGGAGTTAGGTGTGAAATTAAGTCACATGTAAATATCTTTAAACTGAATAAAATCTCAAAAGTGGGTAATCTAGCCCCCATTTCATATGGGAAACAAAAAGAGGTTTCCATTACTGGACATGTAGCTATCACTGGATGATCAGGGAGTGTGACTTCTTAGAGCTAGAAGAACCGTTACGAGAACATTAGTCATGGTAGTCGAAATCAAGGAGGATAGTCAGGAAGAACAGTTTCACCAGATCCTACTCACATGCCTTGCCATCAGTGTGGTAGGTAGGGAGTCTATCATACACATTGTCCCCGACCACCAGGGGAGTTCCAGTTTTTTGGCTAGATAGGGAACCTACAAAAGTTCTGTAGGATGTAGTAGCATGCTGGTGTTGAGGGAGAATCTCTCAGAGTCAGAGTGTGGTAAGGGGTCTTCTATACCATATAGGTTTTGTATTTGGAATTATACTAGTAGAGGTGGTAGAGGTGGTTGATGTGGTGCTTCAGGGTATGAGCATTCATATCAGCGTAGTGGTTCTAATCAAGGGAGTCAGATGACTCCATATGGAAGAGGGGAAGGACAGTTACATGCAGTGAAACCTTCACTTGGGGAGAGCGAGGATGGTCCATTCATAGTGATATGTACCATTATAGTTTCTTATACTTTATCTACTTCCTTGTTTGATACTGGTCACTCTCATTCTTATATATCATCAAATATTGATAATGGATTGATCCTAGAGGTGGAGTATGTAAGCGGAGTGATGAATATCCATAAACTATTGGTAACATGGTCTAGGGATATCTGTTTATGGAAAACATGGTTTTTAATGATATGTTTCACCTATCAGCAGGTGAAGGAAGAGAATCAATGACCCGGAGGCCTGTTGCAGCCATTACATATTCCCGAATGGAAGTGGTATGATGTGACTATGCATTTTTTGGTAATATATCCAAAGTCTCTTAAGAAGAATGGGGATATTTGGTTTATTTTGGATTGACTAACATAGGTAGAAAATTTATTTCCAAGAAGGGAATCCTTTACAATATAACAGTTGGGAGAACTGTATGTACGAGAGATAGTTCATTTACATGGGGTTCCATGTATTATAGTTTCATATCATGATCCACACTTTACTTAATTCTTATAGAAGGTATTATACAAGGATCTTGGTACATAGGTTTTGTTATGTATGGCCTTCCTCCCACAGACAAATGGGAAGCTGGAGCGTATCATAAAGGCGTTAGAGGGTATGTTTGGAGCATGCATGCTTTACTTTGGTGGTTCTTTGGGGAACACTTATCTTTAGTGGAGTTCAGTGATAACAATAGTTACCAGGAAACTATACTGATGGAACCATATGGGGAAATTTATGGTAGCACTTGTAAATCACCACTATGTTGGTTAGAGGATAGTGAGTCAGAGCTGTTGGGACCGAATGTTGTTTAGGAGACATCAGAGTAGGTATAGTTGATTTGGAAATGTATGTTTATGGTTCAGATTATGCAGAAGTTGTATGGTAATAGATGGAGACTAACATAAGAATTTATAGAGGGTGATCATGTATTTGTTTGGATGTCACCTAGATTGGGTCACCACAAGATATGGAGGTAGGGCAAGTTAGCGCCTAGGTTTGTAGGACCATTTGAGGTGCGGGAGAGAATAGGGACGGTGGCATACTGATTAGCCCTTATAGAGAAATTCAGTTCCATGCATGATGTTTTCCATGTGTCATAACTATGGAAGTATCAGCCCAACCCTAGTCATGTGATTGATGTGGAAGAGGTTGACCTTGAGGTAGATGCGTCCTTGGAGGAGCATTTGATACATCAGCTGGGTCATAGGGATAAAGTATTAAAGGGAAAGGCCATATTGATGGTTGATGTGTTATGGAAACCTGGATGTCTTCAAGAAGAATCTTGGGAACATGAATTAGAAATGAGGGCCCAATGGACCTATCTTTTTGGCTCAAAATCTTAATGATGTTTGATAGTGTAGCTTGAGAATGAGCTATTATAAGGTTGGGAGATTGTAAGATCCTGACCTTCTCATGAGTCATTTCAGCTGTGTTTTCAGGTAATTTATAATGTTTTTAAGTACCTTATTTTTTGAGCAGTGTCTTGGAGTGTGTTTGGGTAAATTTAAATAAAACTAAAGGATAGTGGGTTGTGCACGGTTTGAACATGGTTTGAAAAAGTGTGCAGCCAAACCATGAAAACCATGCAAACATAGATACAGTTATCCACAAGGTAGGAGAATAGTTTTCCTAGCCATGAGACTATTCCATTAAAACTATGAAAACCTAGAGAGAGGGTTAACATAGTTGGTGCACAGTTTTCCTAACCATGCGCCTCTGCCTAGGAAACCATGCTTGTGTAATTTTATATCCAAAAAACTTTTTTAAAACCACCCGAACTCCTCAAGACTCCCATATTTCAACCTTGTCTTGGGAATAAAAAATTATAGGTGTTCCTAGAGCCTTATAGATGGATCTCAAGGTGATCTAAACACCATTATTTGATATCAAAATCCGGGATTGAAGATCCAATCTATTCACAGTAGGTGGATTTCATCTTGTTTCATCTCTCGTACTTTCCACAACCTTTCCTTGATCCTTTCGTGGAAGACCTCCATCGTTTTCATGAATCTAAAACTATGATTTGAGATTTAGATATATAATTTGGGATATAGATCTATATTTTATAGATCATAATTCCTTTGTTATTAATTTTTGATTAGGGATTTAGATCCGAAGCTTGATCGACGATGTTGTGCCACTCAAATTTTGGGGATTTTTTGTTAGGCTAACTTGCATCAATAAACCAAGGTAGGTGGTTGCAATTGAACTCCCATAGTCATGATTTGATATGTGTATGTGATTTAATGGATTTTATAGCTTCTCTTGATAATTAATTTTCTTAAATTGAAGTAATTAGGAATGCGTAAATTGACATGTGTTTTCCTTAGTGATTAATTGATAATTGAATCAAAGAGAAAACAAAGGGGGTTTCCAAAATAAATATTTTAGAGATTTTTTGTGGGTTGAGATTGTAATTGAGATATTGAATTGACTGTGTTAAGATAATTAATTAGCGGAGATTAAATATAAAATTATGTTAACTAAAGATAATTAATTATGAGAGTTAATTATGGAAATTTTAGATTTTATATGGATAGTTAATTTTGAATAATTAATTATGGAATGATAATTTTGTTGAATGATTAATTAATTGATGAACTAATTAATGAGTTATATGATTTTTTAATTTTTGAGTTAACTAATGGCCTTTTAAATTTTTAGCAAATTGTTGGATTATTAATGGAATGAGGTGGAAAAATCTTGTGAATTAATGGATGATTAAATGGATGATATTTTGGTGTTGCTAGACATGGCATTCTAGACCGATTAGAAGTTTGGACATGGACATGACATTCCTCCCCAATATTCAACCCAGAATGATATTATGGGGTTCTAGTCATGAAGACCTAAAACGAATGAGATTATAGGGTTCTAGGCATGACTAATTACACTGAATGAGAATATGGGGTGCTAGGCATGACAACCTACACCGAATAAGAAAAGGAGTTCAAGGAATGATGACCTATAATAAATGATATTTTAGGGTATTAATCCTGGATACCTACACCAAATGAATAATAATAATGAATGATTATTCAAATGGGAAACATGAATTAAAATTGGGCCAAATGTGATGATTAAATATTAAATTAAAATGTGATAACTAATTTATTATGCATTTTATTTATTTATTTATAGAACTGAATGCAATATCTTTTGAATAGACTCGTTCTAGGCACTGTTGGTGGTGGCCTATAGGGTTTTACTCACACCCTATTCGGGCTGCCTGATCGGCACCCGACCAGACATTGTTGTTTCAAGATAGGATAAGGGAAAGTCCCTGGGATATGTTGTTTTTTGGTTTAGAGCATGGGAGAGGGAACCAGACATGGCTCAGAACCCCCTTTGGATTCATTCTGTCTTTACTTTTAATTTCCTTATAGACTCTTTACACTTTCACTATCATAGAATGTTTTTTCTTTTAGTTAAATATTTTATTTTTTGGTTTTGATCGACATATGACATGGTATTGTTCTGGTTGTTTATATTCTTCTGTACATGGTTATTTTTTTTCTTCTGTTGGTGTTTAATTTTGATAAAAGTGGGTATTGTCTCCTAAAGGATAACTTACTTAACCATCACTACTATTGGGCACCCTCTTTCGTGTGGGGAGGCATGCTTGACAACATGTGGCCAACCAGCTCAGGGCACCATTTAGTGGCACCTAGGTTGGGATGTCATAGTTTTAATTAATTTCATGGCATAAAAAAACAATTAAAGGAATAATATGAATTGAACCTTTAGATAATTTCCCAAAAAGGCATGAGTAACACAAAAAAGTGTCATCTTATATGGGAAGTAATTTTGAAAGATCTATTAAAAACATTTATTGAAGAAAATATCCTTTCATTATTGGAAATTTATTTTTAAAACATAAAACCTTTTAGAACAATTTTCTTAAAATATAACCTTGAAAATTCAGGATGGAGTCTTAAGAAAATATAAATAAATTATTCCTTGAGATCTTATAAAATAATCTTGACAATATCTTGAAACCATTTTTTCTTGAAATCTAAACAAACATGATCACTTATCATGATGACTGAGGGGAACCATATTATATGCATATTTCATCAATACCCTAATCTCACCAAGCCAATGTCTCACCGCCACCAGACCATATAAATAATATTCCATCCAGATCTCACTACTTTTATTCTATGCACCACTAATCCTTCTATAGTCATATAAATTTTTTGACCCCAACATTGTTGGACCATCAACTCAGCATTGAACCAACACACCATCTAACTATCCATTTTTAGATATGTTCTACTGTAGAAGTAAAAACTAAGGTGAGATAACCCCCAATAATCCACAAGAAACAATAACAATAAACTCCCAAAAATAATTGTTAATTGAATGAATCAAAGAAGAAAAAATGAGACACATTCACTTCTATTATCACCATTAAAAACCCAGAAACCTAAACCAACTAATGATGAAACAAAACTTGATAGAATCACACGTTCTATGCCTCTACAAGTGACAGCACCAACCCAATAAGCCATAGGTTGCATTCGATGCAAATAATATGGTACAACACTGTTTTGGGTTGGGAATTCCAAAACCAAAAACGAAGGAAACCACACAGGTTGGATTCCGATAGACTAGAGATAAGAACCACCACTTTTGGCCTCAACTTTTTATCAAGTGAAGTTTTATATGAGGCCAACGACAAGAGATGCATGAACCAATGACCGATGCTGATAATAAGAGTAAAGTAAGGAACATATCCAACAAAAAACCCAAATATGATCAATTTTATTTATAATAATCCTATTAATTCATTTCTAATTATAAATATCCATGATTTTTATAAAATTAATTTTTTTGTGTAAAATGTATTTTTTAGAAAACTAATTTTTCACTTCGTTTTATGAATTTTTATTAAAATAGATTTTACTACTTATAGAAATTTAATCTTCAAAAATACATTTCATATATGGAATCACAATGTAAAAATTTGGTAAATATTACACTTTCATGTTTTTTCAATATGAATAGTAACCATTTTAAATAGTTTTCACCTTATTAATGGAAAAACATATTAAACTGTGTTAATAATATGGGATAATATTATAAAATTAGTATAATACATAACATAATTCTATTTTAGGCATGGGTTTAGACCATTCTCATCCAATATTACATTCTGTGGTAATTTTTTGAAATATTTCATTGATAATGGCTTATGTGTTATTTTTGTAAGAAAAAAATATATCTCACTACTACAAAAAACGGGAAAGGGAAGAACAACCTTTTATCAGCGCAAACATTTTAGCACTGATAAAGGGATCCTTTATCAGTGATTTTCATGTGCTGATAAAACCATAGTCCAATTTTATAAAAAAGGGTGCATAGTGACCTCTATTTATCATTCCCTTAAGCTCTCATGGGATTGTATCCTGTGACAACTCCCCCACCGATCTTCTCTTTGCAGCTGCTACCACTCTTCCACCACCGCCACCCCGCCAACACTTCCCTACTCTGTCGCCGCTAGCCCTACTCCTCTACCACGACCCTACTCTTCTATTGATAGCCCTACTCTTTATCCTCCCCCTCAAACCCCTTCCACCGATTATCCTCCCCGTGAACCATACATCTCCTCCTCCCATGGGGACCCTACTCCACGCAAAACCTACTTCATGTGCTTGATATTCCTTTCTACGAGGTTGGATTACTGGCTTTTCATCTTTTATCTTTGGTGATTTTCTTTGTTCATCCTTATCTGTTTCCTTTTTTTCTTATTCTAATATTCATTATAGTGTAGTTTTATTTAGTAGTATGGTCATGTTTTAGTTGATAATATTTTGGGATGTGGTGAGATTGGTCTTAGAGTCTAGGCATTATTATGTCCTGAGTTATTGAACTCATCCCTTTATTAACCATAACCCACTTTTAATTGATACTATAAGGTTCAGTTGAATTATTTTCAATAGAATTATTTATCTCTCTTTACCTTCAAATTCTTATGAAAATATTAATTTTATTGAGTTGTTAAGTGTGTTTTTCCAAATTTAATGATTCATAAGAAAAAAAGAAAGAATATTTCTATTTTACGTAAATGGATGGGAATTTTTCTAATCTAAAGGTCATGTGTTTGGAAATGTATCTACTATATTAGTTTTCTCATCAATATTGTATCCTTGTTTTCATTTTATTTGAGTTTTGTCACTAGTTTTGGGTTTTTTAATGTGATTATTCTATTTTGAATGAGGTCGCTGGTAGGGGTAGATAAAATGATGTTTAATGTTTTTCTACAAGGGTGGTGGGTGATAGAACTATTGGTATGGGGGCTGGAAAGTGTGTTCATTTTGATGGGGGTCTATCCTGGTTCTGTTGATTTCCAAATCATTTTTGGAAATGTTTAGGCTCTATTAATCTCTATTTTTATAAGTGATCCAATTCTAATTTATTGGGAGGTCTTGTTTTGTGTATTTAAATCATAAATAATAATATTTCAGATGCAAATAGGACAAAGATGAATAAAGATCAGATGGATGATAATTGTTTGGAAACATATTATGAGAATGGAGTGAAAGAGTTCATTAAGTTTGAAAAGGATAACACAAAGGATCCTTCTCAAATCTTATGTCTATATTTACGTTTTTTTATTCTAGACAAATAACTAGAGAGGATTTTGAAGAACATTTTATATGTCAGAGAATAGATCAGAGTTATAAATGTTGGAATAAACCTGGAGAAAACGAGAATATAGCTATTGGTTGGGATAAAACTATGTTTTATGGATCATCCACAATTACAAATATGGATAATGATGAATACCATCTGGAGGATGTGATTACAGATGTAAATGATGATGAAGATCATATTGAGTAAATGACAAGGATAGTTGAAGATGAACGTTGTGATTTCCCAAAATTGTTTGAGAAGCTATAGAGCTGTGAAAAAATGCCATTTTATGTTGGTTGTGCTAAATATAAAACATTTCTAGTTGTAATGAGGTTGTATAAATTTAAAGAATGAAATAGATGGAGTGATGTCCGTTTTACGGAATAACATTCTCTCTTGAATGACATGCTCACAAAAGATAATGAGTTCCCAAGAACGACATATGAAGCTAAATGAATGCTACACTCAGTGGGAATGATTTATGAAATAATACATGCCTTCTTGAAAGAATGTATATTTTTTTTCATGGTGAAAAAATCACTTACAGAATTCCCAAAGTGTGGTGCTTCCCGACACAAGAAAGATAAATCCAATCCTACGAAGGTTTTATGGTACATTCCAATCATTCCAAGGTTTACGTATCTATATGGAAGTGAAGAAACTGCAAATCAATTATTGTGGCATGCATAGAAAAGAAATAAAGATGGGAAATTATGTCACCCATCCGACTCTCCTCAATGTAAGATAATTGACCATGAGTATCCTGAACTTGGAAATGAGATGAGAAACCATAATCTTGAATCATCTATAGATGGAATGAATCCTTTTGGTTTTCAAACCAGAACTCATAGTACATGGCCTGTTATGTTGTTAAATTATAATTTTCCACCCTGGTGATGCATGAAATTGAAATTCATCATGTTATCTATGCTTATATTAGGACTAAAACAACTAGGTAACGATATTGATGTTTATTTGGCTCATCTGATCAACGATTTAAAGTTATTTTGGGATTCAGGTGTTATATTGTATGATTCTTATAAAAGTGAATACTTCACATTTAGAGCGATGTTTAATGGGATGATAAATGATTTTCTTGCTTATGGAAAGTTTTTAGGCTATAGCATTAAAGGAACTCAAGGGTGTCCCATTTTCGAATGTGATACAAAATCAATTAGGTTGAATAATTCATTGAAATCTGTGTTTCTAGGACATCATATATTTCTACCTCATCGACATAAGTACCAATATTGGATGATATCATTCGATGAAAGTTTAGAACAATGCACAACACCGTCTCTACAAACTAGTGATCAGCTGCTTGAGAATGTAAAATATGTGAACACTGTTTTTGGTAAACCATTTTTGAAAAACCTTATGAAAATCTGTTGGAAAAAGTGATTAGTTTTTTTTGAATTATTAAACTAGAATTGTCTATATGTTAGACATTTTATTGATGTGATGCTTGTGGGAAAAATATATGTGACAGTGTTATCAGAACGTTGCTAAATTCCCTTGAAAAAAAATATGGAAATAAGGAAAGGTTGGACATGGTTGACATGGGAATACGAGAAGAGTTGGATCTTGAGAAGGGTGAAAATCGAATGTTTCTTCCTCTAGCTGCTTAAACTCTTTATAGGGAGGAGAGATATCAGTTTTTCAACATCTCCAATGATGTAAATGTTACAGTGCGGTATTCTTCAAATATCAAGAACATTATGTCAATGAATGATTTGAAGTTAGAAGGATTTAAATCACATGACTACCATGTTTTGATGCAAGATTTAATCCCTATAACTTTACGTTGCATTTTTCTCAAGAATGTTCATCATACATTAACCAAACATTGTTTATTTTTCAAATCTATATGCATCAATGTTTTAGACCCGACGAAATTGCCAACTATTGAAAGAGAAATTGTCATCATATTACGTGATTTAGAAATGTTCTTACTACCATCATTATTTGATATGATGGTTCATTTGATGGTTCACTTAATGATAGAGATTATACTCTGTGGTCCAATTCATTATAGATAGATGTACCCCATTGAACATTATATGAAGATTTTTAAAGCGTATGTCAAAAATTGAAGTCAGCAAGAGGGTTGTATTGTGGGGAAATATATTGTTGAGGAAGACATTGAATTCTATACTGAATAAGTTTTCTGATGTGGAAATAATTGGTCTCCCAAAATCTCATCACATTGGATGCATTGAGGGTGAGGGAATTTCTGGAACAGATGTTTTGACAATCAATATTACAGATCGGGAGTAGGCCCACAATTAAGTTTTTTATAACAGTTGGGAGGTTTCTCTATATATTGAAACCCACAAAGAAATTCTTAGGAAGGTGAATCCATCAAGGGATGAAAAATGAATATCAAATACACATAATCACCAGTTTATAGGATGGTTTCAGGACCATATTTTTAAAGAGTTAGCTAAAAATCCGAATTCAATTTCAGAACAACTTCGATGGCTAGCCATTGGACCAAGTGTGTATGTATTATCCTAAAATGGTTATGTAATTAATGCTTATACATTCTATACATATAAAGATGATGAAGATAGTACCATGAAAAATAGTTGAGTTACACTTGTAGCTAAAGCGATGCATTTTTTTGGTAGTAAGGACAAAAATCCAATTTATGTGAATACGTCATACTTTGGAATTATCAAAAAAATATGGGAGTTGGACTATATGACATTCCAATTGCCTATTTTTCAATGCAAATGGGTTGATAGAAATAGTGGTGTAAAAATAGATGAATTAGGAGTTATGAAAGTTTAATTTAATAAAGAAGGGTACAAAGATGAATAGTTTATAATGGAATCACAAGTGGTACAAGTATTTTATGATCTAGATCCCGCAAACCGAAAGTGGTTGACTGTTCTGTTTTCGTCCAAAACTAATGAAGGGTCACTACTAGAAACCTAGTTTATACCAACACAATGTTTCCAACGGTTTAACAAAACCGTTGGAAATAGTTTAATATACCAACGGTTTAAATTAACCGTTGGTATAAGTTGTAAAATTTTATTTTCTCCAACGTTTTAATAAACCGTTGAGATATTGTTTTACAAAAATCCTGGAAAATAATCAGCGCTGGCCTCCCAACCCATTTCGACCCTCCCGAAACCTTCTCGAGAAGCTTTCCCTAAACGAGAGCTCGACACACAGGCATCTGAAACCCATCTTCGAGCCTCCAGAACCCATCAGATTTTGCCATAAATGACATCTCGACGCCCCATTTCGAAGATTTTTTCCGAAAGATGGACGCGAACCCTACTTCCCAATCGGCTCTCAACGTGAACCCTACTTCCCAGTGCAACCGGTCTAGTTTCCCATCGATTTTCTCTTCCACTTTAAATTGGTACGTCTGACTCCATTTACTTTAGATTTTTTCATTCTATTTCACTGCAATTTAGTTTGTATTATGATACCCCACAAGGAATATATCATTTTAGGTTGTGGTTCGAACCCTACTTCCCAACCTGCTCTTGAGGGTGCTAAATCTACATTAAAACTGGCCATCTATCTTTGATTCAAGTAAATTTTGTTCTTCCACTTTAAATTATTTCGTCTGCCTTCATTTATTTTTGATTTTTTGGTTCCATTTCACTACAACGTACTTTGTATTATGATACTATTTTTGGTGATATTTCAAGAACCAATTTGGTATTAAAATTTATAAATATTTGACGAATTACAGTGATTAGAGGTGTTTATATATTACAGGGAATATGGAATGAAGGCCATGTGTTTAAGAGGCATAAAATATGATTTAAATATAAAAGAATAAGATCTATCATAAACACAATAAATATGTTTTGCAATCAAACATGGGATTAAAAAATACAATAAAGTCTTCAATAAATTAGTACATGTTAACGAAGATTCTTCTCGATCTGGTACAATGAAGCGTTTATACTATTATGTAAAATCTAAGCTGGAAACATATTCTCCGTCATGTATAAGAAGTCCTCTATTCATTATTCCCTACATTCAAACATGTCTACCTTCTGTATGTGAATAGTACTGGATTCTTCTTGGAAAGAAAGTCCTAGATGGACCTCATGTATTAGTCATAAATCCCAAGGAAACATTTTATTTCAGACACATTCCCTAATGCTTACTGATACATAATTGTATCTTCCTTAGATCTACTGATATTCTAGGTTGGAAATCCATGTTCCCACGAAATCAGACCTCATTTATCTAAAAGTGTCACTTTAAACAGTTTGAGAAAAGGTCATTTTCTCAATTTATACTGAATATATTATAAATATTTCTAGATTATTATTCCAACATCATAGAAAATATAAATATTTCATTAAAAATAGAACAATGAGTGATTCCATGTACCAGTGGAAGATTAATC
Organism: Viscum album; assembly: GCA_963277665.1. Taxonomy (NCBI): domain Eukaryota; kingdom Viridiplantae; phylum Streptophyta; class Magnoliopsida; order Santalales; family Viscaceae; genus Viscum; species Viscum album. The sequence goes on from OY728148.1 coordinate 169,926,432, forward strand.
AAGAAGACAATGAATGATGTTTAAACAAGAAAAGTTCATTTTCTCAATTTAGGAAATTTCTAGAGTACTCCATGTGTGGCACCCCAATAGGTGTCATGAGTTTGAATACCCTGGAAGAAAAAGAGATGTTTTCTAGTCATAGGGTGATAAAGGAAGTGTAGGGGATAAGCCCCTTTCCTTCATCCCACCTATGGGACCTACTAACCTAAATAGGGGTCTGAATACACCTACATACATGATCAAACACTGGTAGAATGTAAAGATACTAGTGAAAAATATATATATTGGTGAAAGAGGTCTGAAGCCCCACCCCTACCATATAAACCACCGCATTAGTGGCAAAGGGATCATTGAAAATGAATACACTGATTACCTCTACCATTCAAGAAGTTAATGGATCATGGATGACCACTGAGTGTGATGGCTACATTTCACATCACCCTACTAATTTTATATTTCATTATAGGAACATCATTATTTTTGAAGCAGTACACATGATGGAATATCTCATATCGGCTATAGATATTCTTGCCTTCCTAGATGAATTTCAAGGCTTCAGCAACATGCTTGATGAGTGTAATTCATCATCGCTTATACTCATTGGATCATCTCTCCACATGACATGACGACTTTGTCCTTATAATTCATAAGACTCTATCTACTGAAAATATAGCTAGGATTATTCTTTGATGATAGATTATAAATATCTGACCTCTTTTCACTGAGAAATTGATAACCCAATAACTGGAGAGGGTGGACCCTTCCAACCCTCCCAAAGTGGTCCACAATCATTTCCCTAAAGGCCAACCTTGCTTGAACACCCATATTCAAAAAATTGAATAGGTGGTTTTCATGTAAGGGGGTTAGGATCCAATGACCAATCAAGTTGTAATAAGAGGTGATGAAATCCAAGAAATGCTAGATGATAGGAAAATGATAATATTTGAGGTCCCTACCATGAATAGTAAGGAAGCACCTACTGGAGAAGACATCTAGGGTGCTCTATCAGCATATGATTACACAACTGAAGAATAAAATTATCCAACATATGTGGGGGTGCCTATAATACATCTACATTACTTTGGTATTCATTGGATGATGTATGAATTTTTTTCCACCTTTTTCATTTATATCTCAAACAGAGGAACTTGCTAAGAGGGCCACCATTCTAGTATATCAATCGCTAAAGAATTTGGAAACTGATATTGTTCTAGAAACCATAATATCAAAGAGTGATATAAGGATGACCCCTAATTTAGTGTGTTTTTTGTGTTTTTTGTTCATTTTTGTTTGATTTCATGTTGAAGTGTCCCTGAAACACACAGAATGTGCGTGTTTTTGTGTGATTATAGGTTGCGGTGTTCGGTAAACAGACAAAAGGAGTGTGTTTTTGTGTGTTTGTAGTGTGTTTTGGTGTGACTACAGGTTGCACTGTCCTGATAAGACACAGAATGAGTGTTTTTTGTGATTGCATGGTAGTTTTGTGTTTTTTTGTGATTGCAGTGTGTTTTGTGTCCATGAAAAACACTGGTTTCAGTCTGCAGTTTTTTTATGTGATTGCAGTGTGTTTCCTATCCGTGAAAAATAGAGGTTGTAGTCTGCAGTTTTGATTACAGTCTCCAGTTTTGGTTGCAGTCTGCATTTTTTGATTGCAGGCTCAACTTTTTAATTGCAGGATGCATTTTTTTTGTGATTGAGGGTGTATGCCAATGGTTTCAAACCGTTGGTATACCCCTGTTTAAGAAATATGTTGTTCTTTATACCAACGGTTCAGCTGAACCGTTGGTAAAACATAAATCCCATTTTTGCCAACGGTTCTCCTTGAACCATAGGCACATTGAAATCTGAGAGGGATTTTTCCAATGGTTCACAATGAACCGTTGGTATAAAGCTATCCCAACGCCCCACATACCAACGGTTGCTGGAACCATTGGGATAACATTTCCCAATGGTTCTAGGGCTTTTCCCAACGGTTTCTAACCATTGGTAAAACATGCTTTTCCAGTAGTGGGTCCAATGAAAATTCAATTGAGGACGATTCTTTCAGTGGTACGTCACAATCATTTCGTAGTGGTTCCAATGTAGATGACATTTTGTATGTTACAGGATACCTCAATGAAGAGATTTGGATAATTGATAGAGGTGTCAAATCCCATTAACATTTGAAAAAAAAGTAATAGAGTTCAATAAACAGGTTATTTTTTGTTTGTAATATAGATCTTATTATCTAATGGTATTATCTTATCATTACTAAATTTATGTAATCTAAATTAACTGTTCAACCAATTATGTGGATAATGACTTATGGACATTCATATTCTTCTAACATCGAGGCTGATCAAGTCTCTCAAACTGTTGCTCACAGTGTAGAGCAACAAAATGTTTTTGAACCTGTTGCTGCTCATAATGTTGATGTCCAACAACCATCAGCACCTGCATCATATTCCCCAGAAGATATAGATTTGTTAAGAAACATGTGGGATGCATACCTGAGGGATGATTGTACACAAATATCATGAAGATCATCCGTGGGGAAATGTACAATTGGTGCCCATTTTTTAGAGGGGTTAAGGAGATAAAAATATGAATCATTGTTGTATATAAATGTTCATAGGAAAATTGTAATTGTTATTAAATCAAATTTTAATTGGCATTATAATTGTTTTGATACTTTAGGAAAACGATCTATGGGTCATGTGTGACGTGTATGAGTCAACCCCACCTCAATATGAGGAACAATGTGGCCGGTATTACTCAAAGTGTCTCTCTTTTGATTAAAATGGATAGAATTTTAAGTGAAAACAACAACTGACCTACAGAAATCTAACCAAACGCATCTAGATTGTGTTGATTTTATAGTATAATGGTCCGTGGGTCATGTGTGACATTTAAAAGTCAACCTCACCTCAATCTGAGGCATGGTGTGGTCAGTGTCACTCAAAGTGTCTCTATTTTGTTTAAAATGGATTGAATTTCAACTGAAAACAACTAACATATGGAAATATCCATGATTTATTTTTGACATGTATGAGCCAACCTCGCCTCAATCCGAGGCACGGTGTGGCCGGTGTCACTCATAGTGTCTCTCTTTTGTTTAAATTGGAAAAAAATTTAATTGAAAAGAACAATTAACATACGAAAATCCAACCAAACACATTTTTATTTTGTTGATACTTTAGGAGAATGATCCTTGGGTCATGTGTGATGTGTACGAGTCAACCCCACCTCAATTTGAGTCATGGTGTGGCCGGTATCACTCAAATTTTCTATCTTTTGTTTAAAATGGACCAAATTTTAAGTGAAAACAATAACTGATGTACAGAAAACCCCGTCCTACCATACACATGAAAATAATTCATTTTTTCCAAAAGAAAAACATACTATTGAAATAAAAACTATTCTGTAGCCATTTTAAAAATACCAATGATCTTAAAATCCATGAAATTCATCCCATTAAAAACCATTAAAGCCCTCCACCCTCTAGACACCATCCCACCCTCCCTAGACACCACCCCACCCCCTGGACACCCCCATCGACACCCCCCACCACCCTAGACAGACCCCCCTCATCCACCACATGGATGACCCCCCCCCCCCCACTCCTAGGATTCCCCCACCCCTCCTAGACACCACCCCACCACCTGGACACCCCCACCCCCACCCCATGGATAGCCACCCACACCCCTTGGACACCAACCCACCCCCCTTAGACAACCCCCAACCTCCTGGACCGCCCCCACCCCATGTACACCACCCCACCCCATGGACACCCCCACCCCAACGAAGGCCTCGCCAACCCCCTAGACACCGCCCCATCCCCCTGGACACCACCATGGACACCCCCACCACCCTGGACAGCCCCCCACCCCCCTGGACACCCCATCCCCCTAGACACACCACCCCCCTAGACACCCCCTACCCCCTTGGAAATCCACCCTAAACCCCTGAACATCCCCCCCCCCCAACCCCATAAATTTTGAATTGGATTCTTTTTGTATTTAAGTAACATATGAATTATGTGTTAATGGTGCATGGGTATACTTATTGTATGGGTTGTATGGGTATACTTTTTGTATGTGTACGCTTGATATAATTACCTTTGAATTATGTGTTTCTTTTTTATGGGTATACTTGTTGATATGATGATTTTCTTCTACGTCTTGTTTGTGTGTGTTGCTACAGAATTTTATGTTACAGCAGGTAGGGCATTTATCATCAGTTTTTTAGCGTGGATAAAGGATACCTTTCTCAGCACCTTTTTAGAACTGATAAGTCTACCTTTATCAGTGCTCTTTTAGCGATGATAAAGGGGACCCCCCCCCCATTAGCGCTGAGCTTTACATTTCTCTTTTGGCTCTATTAAAGCCTGTTTTGAGCACTGATAAATCTCATTTTTGTAGTAGTTTCTTACTCTTTTTTCTTTTTAAAATCATAATATTTTATCATGGATATAAAATGTTATAATGGTAAATTATAAATAATTGTTCTTAATATTAATTATTTATCTTTATTATATTTAATTTTTGAAAATTTTAGTCATATAATAATTACCTTAAATGATTACGCAATGCCAAGACGGTGCTTGTGTAAGAATAATGAAACATTACTATATAATTTTAAAAATCATAAAATAAATATGTTTCTCTAAATTATGGGGTGAAATAAATTTTATTGGTAGTTATATTTTATTAGTGATGTTAGTAGATTCTATATTCTAAGAAATTTTTTGTCTTTCTATCATTAAATTCAATTTAGACTAATAGTTGTTGAAACCATGGTCTTCTATGCATAAATTTGAGTAGGGGTTGTGTTTGTTGACAATCTGTAGTAGAATTTTAGAATGTGTACCAGCAACGTGATCATACAGTTCAAGTATACAACAATATTCAAGGTGGTGCCCTTTCCCATTTTTTTCCAAATTTTTGGGCCTGAAAATCGACAAATGGAGAAATGTGTTTTTTGCAAAGAGACTTGCGCTCTGTGTACTTTAATGAGGGGGAACTTGCGCACCTAGAGTTTTTCAAGATCAAAATGTGGAAAAATAGAAAAGGGAAATGGGTCGTGCATGTATTGGTTGTGTCGTGCAAGAGACCTCCGCGCCGAGAAGGGACTTGCGCGCCGGTGCCTAGGAGGTCTGGAAACTTGAACCCCTCTTGTTCTTCATGATCAGAACATCAAAATATGGAAATGGAAAGAGGGTCGTGCAAGTATTTCTTTGGTCTCATAAATGAGTTACGCAATAGAGGCTAGGTTGATTGGAGCTCCGCACCATGACCTACGCGGCATGAGGATACTTGTGTGCCACCGCACATGGGGTCCTGTTTTGCCTATAAATAGAGGACCACCCCCTCCTCATTTATAATGAAGTTCAAGTCTTAGATATTTTTTGAGCTCTCTTCATGCAAGTGGTTGAGTCGCGCAATTGGTAGTTGGGTCGCACATGTAGAGGTTGTGCGCCGGTTGTTGGTTGCGCGACCAGGGCGGTTTGGGAGTTAAAGGCACAACGTCGTGCATGTTTGGAGTTGAAAGAGGCAGTGTCGCGCAAGTGGGTTGGTGTCACCTGTGCGCCGAATTTGTACTGCGCAAGTGACTTTCGCGCCATTCTTTAAACTTGTGCTCTGGTCTTGGAGAAGCGTGCTAGGAGAGGTTGGAGTGTGCCGGTCTTTTTGGAGCTGCATGAAAGCTGGAAGATTACCAGATATCTTTGGTGCAAACTGGGATTAGTCTATGAGTGAAAGTTGGACTTCAATAGAGAATCTACACAAAACAGAGGATGAATTCTCTTGCAATGATGAAGAGACCTTCACGTCTATAAACTGAGTGTGACTTCACCAAGGGCAGTGAGCTAGGGGGAGTCAACGGGAGTGACCTGAGGGACGCTATGATCTTTCCCTGGACCTTTTGTAAAGGTATTGAGCCTAGGGCAGAGTGACTGTGCTCGAACCTTTGTAATCCACAGCTACTGAAGTTTAGTGTAATTTGGTATGATCGAAAACCTATCGGCATATTCTCCTTGGACGTAGCCCTTAGTGGTGACCCAAGTAAAAAGTGTTATGTCGCCTCTCTGCATGTGAATGCTTGCTTTCTGTTTATATCATTCATACAGGTTTAACAAGTTCCTACCAATGTGGTAACAAGATCCATAACCTTAAAAAAAAAATTGACACCCTGATTCACCCCTCCCCTCTCAGGGTGTCCCGGGGTCCTTCAAGTGGTATCAGAGGCAGGTTACTGGTGTTGAATATGTCCTTTGTCATCATGGAGAATGAAATCAATGTTAGGGGAGTCCCTCTCTTCGATTGAAGTAATTTCCAAATCTGGAAGAACAGAATGAGATCTCATTTTAGATCCCTTGGAATGGAAGTTCTGTTTTCCGCTGTTCAAGGTATTAATGTTTATGATCCAACAGGGCTGGCTATGACTGATACAGATAGGAAAATTCTTGATGCAGATACAAATGCACATAATGCTCTCACAGCAGCACATTTTGATCAGATCTATCTAAAAGTTATGAGTTTCACCTCACCTAAGTCCAAGTGGGATAAACTTGAAAATATTTATGAAGGAGATAGAAAAGTGAAGGAGGCGAAAATACAAGTGCTACACAATAGGTTCGATGATCTGAAGATTCATACTGATGAGAATGCAGACTCCTTCAATCGAATTACAGAAGTGGTTGGAGCAATTCGGGGCCTAAGAGAAGAAATCAGAGACATTGACATTGTGAAGAAAATACTGAGAAGGCTATCATCCCTGTACAATGAAAAGTTTTCAGCCCTTGATGAAAGAGATCTTTGCAAACTTTCTTTGAATGATATGTTGAGAAGCTTGGTGGCATATGAAATGAGGGTCAAACCAGAGGATAAACATGAGTAAGCAAGTAAATGGAATTCAAATCCATAGAGAAACTGAAAATCACAAAAGATAGTAGTGGTGAAGGCGAAGAGGAAAAAGAAATTCTTTCTCTCATTTCCAAGAAGTTCCATAAGGGCAAATGGAAATTCAAGGGGAATTTACCTCTAGCTTGATTTTGTTTTGTCAAAGTTAGGAACATTGCTTCTCAGTGCTAAAGAAAGATTAATGATGATGATATCGATGCTGAAAAAGTTTAGAAGCCTCAAAAATGGTTTTTCAAGAAAGGAGAATTCAAATCTAGAAAGAAAGGTATAAAGAAGAGTTTTGTCTATGAAGAGGAAGAATATGATAATAAATTCTATGATGAAGAAGAACAGGAATTTAAAACTAAGAAACATGCTTCCATGATGGCCACTATTGAAAAATCAGATGACACTAGTGGAGAAAATAAGTTAAAAACTAGTGCAGATCCCGAGTTGCAACTTAAGGATTCTATTAGGAAGATTAATATTAAATGTAAGAGTTGAAATAAGTGGAAGTCAATGGTAGAAGAATCAACTAAATATGTTGATCAACTTGAAGCTGAAATTGAACGACTGGAAGAATTTGTGAAAGTACAATCTAAACTTCTTGAAAGAAATGATGATGTAGTAGATCTGAAGCTGAGAATTGAAGAGCAGGAAAAGGTCATCAATGACCTCACCTCCAGACTAGAAGAAAAATACAATACTTTTGAGGGTCTTGAGGAGGAATTTGTTACTCTCAAGAGTAAATTTGAGACTGAATCAATATCAAAAGAATCAAAGAAGAACATAAAGTTTGGAGGATTCTCAGATGCTGAATTACTATCAAGAGCCAAGAGTGGTTCAGATGGGGTTGAAAAAATACTGAGTGATCAAAGATCTGCATTCATGGGAAAGAGTGGAATTGGATGTGAAGCTGAGACATCAACTGCTGGAAGTAAAGAGAGCCAAAAGAAAGATAAGATGAAAGTTGGACATGTTGAAACGTTTCCTAAAGTTCTGAATAAGAAACCCTCAATCCAAGATAAAAGGAGAACTAAAAATTATCCTCAAATATTTATAAATGATAGGCAGTCCAAATATTCTCCCAAGGAATAATTTATGTCGAGAAATCCAGGTGAGAAGACATTTCCTCTCATGAAGTGTCAGTTCTGTGGCTATGTGGGCAATACCATGTCATATTGTGAAGAGGCAAGGAGCAACCTAAATGGGGAAGATCTGGGACATCAACCAAAGAGACTAACTTTATATCCTCCATCTTATAGAAGAAATAGTTTCTATAGATACTGTTTTCATTGCTCTAACTTTGGTCACAAGGCTGTTAATTGTAGGAAGAGAAGGGACAAGGACACATCATACCAGAATACAAGACAAGTCATATCTCATTGACAAGATAGTTTTGCTCTTTCAAACAGGTTTTCTTCTCTCTAAGAAGACTTCAACTATGAAAAACCAATGTACACAGATGAGATAAATGAAAGGCCATTAGTTCTCTATATTCATTCCAATGTCTCATGGAAAGAAAGGAAAAAATATTGAGAAATACAACCTTGTAGAGGTGGCCCTCAAAGCTATAAAAAACAACAGTACTTGGATTTTGGATAGCGGTTGTTCATCCCATATGACATGTAACGCTAGCCTATTAACAGATATCAAAAGGAAGGTCGATGGAACAGTTCGATTTGGTAATGATGGAGCTCTAAAAATCAAAGGCAGTGGAAGTACTGAATTAGCCAATAGAGAGCTAAAGAAGACTAGAGTCTTTTATGTAGATGTCCTACGTCATAATCTACTCAACGTGAGTCAACTCTGTGACTTAGGAATTATTGTCACTTTTAATTTAGAATGGCTGCACTATCAAGGTAAAGACAGGAAATTAACTTTTGAAAGGATGAAGAACATAAGGCAACCTTTATCAGGTTGATAGTAAAGAAAATGTATGCTACATGACTGTTGAAGAAGAAAAAAAATTGTGGCATAAGATATTGGGTCACATCAATCAACAAGACATGGAGAAAATATCAAAATTGAGGATTGTCATGGAAATTCCTAACATGAAGCGTGAGCGTGAAAAATCTTGTGATGCTTGCATTCGTGGAAAGCTGGTCTGCAATTCATATTGGCCAAAGAAGAAAATGGAATCTCATATTCTTGATCTAATTCATACAGATGTTTGTGGCCCGATAAATGTTGCTGGAACTCATGGAGAAAGGTACGTCATCCTTTTCATAGATGATTATAGTAGAATGGCATGTGTAATGGTTATACATAGGAAACGAAAAGTGTTTGACTTCATGAATACGTATCAGAAAATCACCGAGAATGATACTAGACGAACAATCAATGTTTTCCGATCTGATAATGGAGGGTAATACATGTCCATTGAGTTTGAGAATTACCTAAAAAACATGGAATACAAAATGAGCACAACAAAATGGAGTTGTTGAGTGCTGAAATCAACAGGTTAACAACATGGCCAGGACTATGCTGATTGATAGTGATATCTCTCACCATTACTGGATGGATGCTGTGGAAGCTGCTGTGCACATTCAGAATCAAACAGGGATTTATATGGGAGAAACTAAGACACCATATGAATTGTGTCATGGAAGGAAGCCTTCATTGAAATACTTTCGTGTTTTTGTAAGTAAATGTTTTATTTGGAATAAAGAATGAATTCAAGGGAATTTTGGTGACAATGATGATGAAAGAATTTTTCTTAGGTATCCAGTGAACAGAAAATCCTAAAAGTGTTTTAACAAGTGACTAGGAAGGATTTTAGTAAGCAATGATGTTAAGATAATTGAAGTGAAATCCACAAATGCTTCAAGGACAACATATGCTGATGTGACCAAAAGTGAGGAAGAAAGTGAACATAGAGAAAATACAAATTCAGAAAGAGAGGAACATGTACAAAACACTCAGTAGTCACATCATGATGTTGACTCAGAAAATGAATTTGAAGAAGAAACTATGGCTGGATAAAATGAAACTGAACCTCACAAGAGAAATCATAGAGTTGAGATTGATTCATCTAACATAATTGAGGACAGATGTGTACCCACACAAACAAGGAGGATGAGGAATAACATGCAATCTGCATTTTTGTCAGTTTTGGATCCATCCTTATTCGAAGAAGCTGCAAAGGATGAATCTTGGGTGAAATAAATGAATGAAGAGCTAGATCAGATTGACAAGAATCAGACATGGGATCCTGTCTAGAGACCCGAAGGTCGCAATGTGATTGGTACAAAATGGATCTTCAAGAAAAAGTTTGATGAGCATGGAAGTGTTATCAGAAACAAGGATCGACTGGTATGTAAGGGGTATTCCAAGATTGAAGGTGTTGATGTTGAAGAAACCTTTGCTCTAGTGGCTAGACTGGAGTTATCCAGACTTTTCCTTGCCATGGAACTCCAAAGAGGATATAAAGTATATCAAATGGATGTCAAGACATCATTCTTGAATGGTGTACTCGACAAAGAAGTCTATAATGAACAACCAGTGGGTTTTTTTCTTGGTACTGATGATACAAAGGTTTGGAAACTGAAGAAAGCCCTATATGGTTTGAAGCAGGCACCACGAGCATGGTATTCCCACCTGGACTCGTATCTCAAGGAGTTGGAGTTCAAAAAAGTAGGATTGTATCACAATCTATATGTGAAGAATTCTCCAAAAGATCAATTAATGTTTATTGTCTACGATGCGGATATCATATTTGGTGGCAGTAGGCAGAAATCAGTGGATGAATTTTTCAATCATATGAAATCAGAATTTGAAATTTCTATGATTTGGGAGCTCACATATTTCTTCAGGCTACAGGTGACTCAAAAGAAGGATTACACTTTCATTTCTCAGGATAAGAATGCAAGAGAGCTGTTGAAGAAGTTTAATATGCAGTACTCCAAACCAATGTCAACTCTGATTGCAGTTGGAACCAAACTTGGAAAGCATGAGGATGGGAACTCTATAGATCCCACCATGTACAAAAAGATCATTGGGAGCCTATTGTACCTGACAGTGACACGACCAGATATTGTCTTTTCCACATGTATTGCGGCCCCCTTTCAGTGTAATCCAAAGGAGGAACATATGGCGGCATTCAAAATAATCATGAGGTACATTCAAGGTACACATAACTTTGGGTTATATTTTGCTGTAGTCGGGGAAAGTTAATTATCAGCGTTTTCTGATGCTGATTGGGTTGGTGATGTAGTAGACAGAATGTCCACCAATGGTGGAGCCTTCTATATTGGGCAGAAATGTGTTGGCTGGTTGAGAAAGAAACAAGAAAGTACTTCTCTTAGTACTGCTGAAGCTGAGTATATATCTTCCAAAAAGGCATGTAATCAACTGCTATGGATGAAGCAAAAATTAATAGATATTGGTGATGAGGTAAAGCAATCAATGGTGATTTACTGTGATAAAAAGAGCAGAATTGATCTTACAAAGAATCCAGTTCATCATTCTCCTACGAAACATATTGAAATAAGGTATCACTTTATCAAAGTAAAAGTTGAACAAGGGGTGATTAGAATGGATCTTGTGGGAACTAATGAGCAAGTGGCTGATTTCCTGACCAAGCCACTGTCAGCGACTGTGTTTGAGAAGCATCAGTTGAACCTTGATGTTCAGCCACCTCCTGGTGCATAAGGAGCGTACACAATACCCCTCTCCCCGATTATGATAACTGTTTTTATCTGTTTAAGGATGTGATGAAGGTTTGTGAGGGAGATACTATCCAGGGGGAGTATGGTTTGAGATGAACAATGAAAAAATTACCGGTCTTTTGGTTTATTGTCAATGGGGGAGAAACGAATAAATTTAGGCATGTTCAGGCATATCATGCTTCTGTAATGCTTATTGGGCATCATTGAGAATTCAAAAATTGGAACCCAATTCAAGATTCTTCTCTTGTTTTCTACAACAAGAATTGCTCATATAGACATAGAGTGTTGGCCGAGTCGATTCTTGCATTTTTGGTTTGCACATGGATGAGGATCTATTGAATTTATTTTTTGATTGCCAACAATCCCAAAGGGGGAGATTGTTGGAACCATCATCTTCTATTGAAGAATTGGAGTACGGTTTGTGTTTGTTGAAAATCCTCTGTAGAAGTTCAGAATGTGTACCAGCAAAATGATCATATAGTTCAAGTAGACAACAGTATTGAAGGTGGTGCCGTTTCCCAGTGTCTGCCAAATTTTTGGGCCTAAAAATCAACAAATGGAGAAATGTGTTTTTGTAAAAGAGAATTGTGCTCTGTGTACTTGAATGAGAGGGAACTTGGGCTCCTAGAGTTTTTCAATATCATAAAGTGGAAAAATGGAAAAGGTAAAAGGGTCGCGCAAGTATTGGTTGGGTCGCAGAAGAGACCTGCGCGCCGAGAAGGGACTTGCGCGCCAGTGACTAGGAGGTCTGGAAACTTGCGTGCCTCTTGTTCTTCATGATCAAAACTTCAAAATATGGAAAAGGAAAGAGAGTCATGCATGTATTGGGTTGGTCGTGCAAGTGAGTTACGCGACAGAGGCTAGGTTGATTGGAGTTGCGCGCCCTGAACTGCGTGCCGTGAGGATACTTGCGTGCCACCATGCAGGGGGTCCAGTTTTTCCTATAAATAGTGGACCACCCCTCCTCATTTGTAACGAAGTTCAATACATAGAGATTTTTGGAGCTCTCGTCACTAGAGTGGTTGAGTCGCGCAAGTGGTAGTTGGGTTGCGCAAGTACAGGCTGCACACCGGTTGTTGGCTACGTGACCAAGGTGGTTTGGTAGTTAAAGGTGAAACATCGCGCAAGTTTGGAGTTGAAAGAGTCATTGTTGCGCAAGTTGGTTGGTGTCACCTACGCGCCGAATTTTTACCGTGAATGTGACTTGTGCACCATTCTTGAAACTTGTGCGCCGGTCTTGGAGAAGCGCGCTAGGAGATGTTGGAGTGCGCCGGTCTTTTTGAAGCTGCACGAAATCTAGAAGATTACCCTATATCTTCGATGCAAACTGAGATTATTCTATGAGTGAAAGCAGACTTCAATAGAGAATATACACAAAATAGAGATTGAATTATCTTTCAATGATGAAGAGACTTTCACGTATATAAACTAAGTGTGACTTCACCAAGGGCAGTGAGCCAGGGGAAGTCAACGGGAGTGACTTGAGGGACGCTGTGAGCTTTCCCTGAACATTTTGTAAAGGTTGTGATCCTAGGACTGAGTTACTGTGCCCGAACCTTTGTAATCCACAACTAGTGACGTTTAGTGGAATTTGGTATAACCGATAACCTGTTGGCGTATTCTCCTTGGACATAGCCCTTAGTGGTGAACCAAGTAAAAAGTGTTGTGTCGCCTCTCTACATGTGAATGCTTGCTTTATGTTCATATCCATCATATAGGTTTAAAAAGTTCCTACCAACTTGTGGACAAGATCCATAACTTTAAAAAAACTAACACCCTGATTCACCCCTCCCCTCTCAGGGTGTCCTGGGTTCCTTCAATATTTCCAAAACTAACATTAATGATATTTTATGTTATACAATATTTTATTAAATTACTTAAAAATCATAAATATATTGAAATAGAATAAGGGGGTATTATATGGTATATAATTTCACTCCTATACCATTTATGTTCCATGTTTTACCTTAGAATTTAATTTATAACCTTATTGACTGAAAAATGTGTTATGATAGTTAAAGATAAAAAGGGTTAACATGGGATTAAATTAAATAGATAAAAGTTAAATTGACCTCAAAAAATATGTAAATACTTTTGTATGAGTTTAATTTGATTATATGTCATTATAAATTTTAATTTAATCTAATTTTTAACCACAATTAACTCTATGTTTCTTTATATTATTTTAATGTTTTGAATAATTATAGGAGTTTCATTTCCTCACTTATAAAAAAACCCCTCCTATCACTTATTTACAAAATTTTAAGTCATATAGATTGACTATAACCTACAAAAGTATCTAATAAATTTATATATATATGAATTAAATGAAATTTACTTCTTAATATAACATTCTAAGGGTCATTCAGAGGAGATCTAAATGAGTTCTATTGAAGAAGAGGTAATCATCTTACTCAACCACTTTCATTTTATTTCTTCTTATGCATCCTATAAATCTAATGTAACCGTTATAAAATAATTAATTATCTGTATTAAATATAATTAATTTTTATTATATTGATTGATTAACTATTTTCCACATCATTTTCATTAAATGGAAAATGTAAAATATTTCTTGTGTATACTATGGACAACCGCCTGCATGTTGTGTTATGATTCATTCTCCATCACAATAATTCATGCTTAGTTTTTATGATTTATTTAATTATAATATATTATATTTTAAAATAATTTCACTTATATAATTATAATATTTTATCTATATTATTAACTTTCCATCCGTTGAAAAATGACAATGCCGCATATGTGTACATGTGGGCTACCACCTGCACAATGAGATGTCATTAATTTTTCGTTTTATGTTGACATGGATGGTAATAATTATATTTTTAATGTATATATGGGATATAAATTGTATAATTAAGACTTTTTAGCTGATTTATTTTTTACATTTACTTTATTCAAACCATTAAAAAATGGAATCATAACTGATGCATATGTATGAAATTCCACATCCACAAAGTGATAAAATTCATCTTTCACCACCTAGTTATTTGAATTATTATAAAATTGTTTATAATAAATAAATATGATACTTATTTCTTTATTATTATTCTGTTTTTGAGAAAACGATGAATAAATTTCATCAATTTTTACTATCTAACTGAAACATACATGGAAAATGAAGTAGTTATCTCCCAAAACAATTATTTAAAAAATTTAAAAAAAGGAGATAAGTTGTTTTATGTAAATCATATTTTTTATTATTTAAATGAATACGGTAATTTAATATATTTATTTTAAGTGAAATTTAATAAAAAGAATATTTTAACTTGTATAAATCTATGAGAGGATTGTAGTGGGGGATTTATGTTTCAATATCATTTAAATCAGAAATGTTTATTCTTTAATTTTAATTCAGGAAATTATATGATCATAATCAGATAAACTACGTTAATTTATCTTCATATAAGTTTATTTTGATAAATTTAATGTTTTAGCACTATTTCCCCACTTTGGTTTTTAGAATGGTTTTGAAATTGTTTTTAAGAAAGGAATACCACAATTCTCCTCTTTTAGTTGGAAAAAATATTTCTTCTATACCCATGTTTTCTAATGTTTTTCCCAAAATTATTTTTAGTATTTTTAAATTTTTTAAAAATTCAAATTCACCCATGTTCTAATTTTTTTAAAATGTTTTTTAAATAATCATCATATCATTTTCTAAACAAGGTAATTTTATAGGAGTGAACATAATCATTTTCTTAATAATTATGGAATGAACATAGTTTCCCCCTATCATAGACACTCAAGTATTTGAATCTTATTATAAAATTTTCCATTTTTCTATGAAGTTTAGGAAAAACATGAATTTTAAATAATTTATTTCAATTGGAAAAGTTATTTTACACCCAAAAAATTGTTATATTTAAAGGAAGTTTTCATATATTATGACATCTCAAGATGTTACTTATACTTTACTAGGTATATGATCTATTAATACCATAATTGTTTCTTATAGATGGGTTTTGGTTATAATGATTAGATATTTATGAAATAATATAAACTTTCCATAGGTTATGCTATGATCAAGTGATGAGATATTTATGAAACTGATTACATTTCTAAAGGATATGATATGATGTTATAATGGATGTATTATAATATTTTGGTATACATATATAGTGGTCTAATTATGTTATGGGTAGTCCTAAAATTATAAGCCACTCCAATTCATTTGGTAATGTTGGATATCTCATGAGATAATAAAGATTGAAATCGGGGATGAACCTAGTTTAGTAAGGGAATATATTCACTATGATAATCATGGAAGTGATCTTTTACTAAGGATATTATGGAATCGGGAGTAAAACCAGTCCACTGTGATAGTATAAGTTGTGATACTTAACTAAGGAAATGATTTTTTATGTTTATCTATATTCCACAATTTAATTTCTTATTCTTATGTTATGTTTTCATGGAAAATGATTGACTATTGATGATTATGCACTCTTAAGACTAATTTATTTTATTTTAAAAAATAATTATTCCATGAATCATAATTAATGATACTATAACAATTTAGTATATAATTTTTTATGTTATGATCAATTTATCACACCATAATGATTTTATTATAAAAATTTATGATTATTGATTGATATCTTCAATATTTACTCATATTGAGAATCTACACTCACCCTTTCTGATGTTTCATTTCCCATGGTTGAAAATAATTATGTTAAATTAATTATGTCTAGAAATTTTTCATGTGTCTTTATTTTAATGGGATATGTTAAGGACTAATTTTGAAATAATAAAATCCTGATATAATGTAAATAATGTTCACTTGATGTTATGGTAAATATAATGTAATGGTTTTTCATAATTCTATAAAACTCTAAACCTAAAACTTTTTGGGGTTCATAAGTAATACCATATTTCTATTTCACATTTTATTCTTTTTGTGGATAAAACTTGGTCACATTTATTTTATTCAAATCCATAAATGTAATGATTGTGTTTTTAACACTAAATATGAGAGTGTAGGTTGGTGGTTGTTATTTTTTTTATTAGCTGTCATACCCTTATACTTTGGTTCATAGATTTAGTTTTAAACTTCCTCCTTGTCTTTATTTAGTAACAAATTGACAATTTTAAACCATGTGATTATAGGTTCATGAATGAATATAATATTTTTCACATGATAATGCATCACATTTAAAAAATATTTTTTTTACATTTTGTGCGTTTATAGTAAAATAAATAGGGAATTTAGATTATAAAATTAGAATTTTCTTAGCATATATCCCAAAATAGTACCCCTATAAGAAAAAATAATGTATAAAAGTCATGTCATGACCACTATATGATGTTTATACCAACATAACTGTACTATTTAATCATTTCTCAAAGTATTCAAGTCATTCAATAAATTATTGAAGTACCCATAAAAGAATTTTTCAAACACTATACCCTATAGTTTAGATCTATAATCTCATTAAATAAACACCAATTATTCTCAATTTATTTCAATATTTCCCAAACCTAAACCTCTTATGTTTCTCTCTATAAAAATCATAACAAATCTCAACCAAATTATTTGATGTTATAATGAAATGATTTATCCCAACTATGACCCATTTTTGGACCATTGATGAACAAATTGTTACAAAAATATCCCACTATAAAAACCAAATATTTTATAATATATTTATCTAATATAATTTTGATTTATTTGATATAAATATATTAAAAAAACACTAATTTTAAATAGAATAAGATATGTTGTTGAATTACTTTTATTTAATGAGAATATTATCTCCTTGAAATTGGATTGGATGGTATGAATATAGATAACTAATTAATGGATAATTATTTTTTAAACATGTAATAAATAAATTCAATTATAATCAATTGATTATAAATGAAAATAAAATAATTCGAAAGTAAAAGAGATTTTTTATAAAAAAACTATTTTATTTGAAATATGTGTTTTTGTCTCAAAAAATTAAATTATTAAAAATTAATGATTTATTTCAATTAAATTTATAGATTTTATAATCAATAAAATGTTTTATATTTCATTTAATTATGTTTACTAAGCACGGTCTAGGAATAAATCTAGTTTTGAACCTAAAAACACATGTTTCTAATTACTTTTTTCAATGCACTCTGGAATCATATTTTAAAATTGAATTCATAAACTTTAAGAAATTTAATCTTGGAAAATATATTCTATATTTTTTATTATGTCTATCAAATTCATTAATTCTCTTTTACTTTTATTTTCATTATGAGCAGTAACCGTAGAAATGAATTTTCACCTTAATAAGGGTAAAAAAATTTAAATGGGATTATACTATGTGATAAGGATGCAAAATATCTATAAAACATTCCTTTATAACATTGGTTTATTTTAGTTCATCCATGATCATCCAATATTCTAAAATACGGGACTTTGGTGTGATTTTTCATTAATTATTACCTTTATTTTATTTTAAGAAAATGATATAAAAAATATCACTCTCTTGATTAAAATTTCTCTTATATATTTACATATGCTTAAAAAAGAATTTATGAAAAAAATATAAAAGTTTATTTTGAATAGAAATAATTTAATTTTATTATTGTGCATTATTTTCAATATTTATTTATTATTTAATTAACTTGAATGCTTACACTCCGTCAATATTGTGTTTGTGAAAGTGATAAAACAATTATGGTAAATGATTTTAAATATATTAAATATAATATTTTTTAGAACAATTGTGGTATTCCACGAAGTTAATAAGTAATTAAAATGTATATATTATGGTAATTTTGTTCATATTTTTCATTCAATTTTTTTCTTGATTCTTTTAAAATGAAATTAAATGAATAATCTCAAAAATTTACATTAATGATATTATTTGTTAAATAATGTCTCTTTAAATGTTTTAAAAATCATAAAAATATCAAAATAGGACATTTTTAATGGGAAATTGTTTAAAATTCCATCCACATATAATTTTATGGCCATTTTGTTGTATAAGTAAATCTATAACCCTTAAATAAAAAAACATGCTATTGTGGTTTAGGTTAAAAAGTGTTAACAAGGGGGTTAAATCTAAATATAATGTTTCAAATGCAATGTAAACATATATAAATTTTATTAGATGAAATAATTTATAAATTATAATATCCTAACATAAAAATTATGGCTATTTGGTCCCACTTTTCATGATTATTATTTATTTTATATTTCAATCATTAATATAATTCCATTTGGTAAATTTCCATCAATTATAAAAGAGAACATCCTTTTCTACATCATTCAAAAAAAATCCTTATATCCTAGAGAATCACTACCATAATACCTATATACATTCCCTTTACATTTCTTATATATTCTGGTCTTTAAAAAATACCATATCTTCAAGCCTTAAGGTGTAATTGAAAAGAGGTTTCTTAACAAAGAGTTATAACTCTTAACTCAACACTTTATATTTTATTTCTTCCTATGCCTACTTTTAATCAACAGAATAAATTCTAAAATAATTACTTGTGTATCTTAAATATATATAATTTTAAACATTATAATGTAATGAACTATTTTCCACCTTTATTCAATTCCAAGTGAAAAGAAAACAACGCCCGTGCATATGTCTCAAATACCACATCAATGAAGAAATGTGTTTATATTTTCATAACTAATTCAAATTGTGGGAAAAATGATGAATTTACTTATTATATATGATATATATATGTATATATTTCTATATATTATGTATCCATGATAACAATATAAGGACTAGAACTATTGAAAAAAAACATGCAAGAAAAATAAATAAGTTATCACCAGAAATAATGATTATAAATAAAAATGTGTTAAGATATTATAAATAAAAAATAAATTTTATCAAATTTATGATTACATTTCTATAACATATTTATAATAAATAAATTTTTATTATACAAGAGTTTTTAACCTACACTATGAAGCGTAATTCTTGAGGTAAGGGTTTATACTGCAATCTCATTCTTATCGGGATTTTTTATGTTTTAATTTCAATGTATGGGAATTAAATGATAGTAATATCGTAATCCCCATATAATTTAAATAATTTTTTAATTTTTTTTTCTAATTTCTGATATCATTTTCATCTCTTTAGAACTAAATAAGAACAAATGAACTTTTTTGATAAAAAACAACATTCTTTCTCCTTTTCGTTGAGAATATTTTCATCCCTATCTATATTTATTGAAACGTTTTTGAAGAAAGTTTTTAAAATTATCCAATGATTAATTAAATTCATTTTCCCCATGTATTAAATTTTTAAAAAAGGTTTAATGAAATATTTATTTTTCATTTTCTGAATGATTTAGTTTTTATTAAATATGAAAATGGGATAGTTGTTTCCACATTTACGACATGGGTGGAATTTACCACTATCACAACTAATAAATGATTTGAATATTATTTTACAAGTGTGTAAGATTATTTAATAAGAAATTAATTTATCAATATTGAATTAATATTTAGTTAAAATTATATCTAAGAAAAAGAATTATTTTCTCATGTTTTTAAACAAATGTTAGAATGATGTTTTAAGGGTATATTTTCATTGATGTCATCATTAATTGAGGATTTTTAAGTTTCAGTTAATTTTTGATATTATTACACCATCCACATTAATAATATGTCTTATGATGATGATAATTCTATAAAACCATTATCTTAACCATGGGTTGATCAAGTTATTAAGAAATGTTTATGAAACCCATTTCTTATATATGATATATAATATGTTTAAATTATTAACGGTTTATGATCTTATGGAACACATATATATAGTTCCATTAGATGAATAGTGGTTCAGTTATAGCCCTATGAATAATGGTGTAAATCATTATATCTAATGATATAATTAATGGAATTGAATGGATGCTCTTGATCCTCTAAAAGAAGTAGTTTGGGATTCTTAATAAATTATAGTATGGGAAACATGTGGTGATTCCAGATCCATTATGATATAGTAAATAGTTTTTTTCCTAATCAACTATGATATGATGGTCTATGTAGTTAACCTTAAAATATGATAAATTTTGTATGAATTTGATTGTTATACACTCTTATGATATTTTGATATGATTATTATTTGAACTTGTACATTATGATTAATTTTTAAAGATTACCCATTCTTGTGACATGTTAATGTTTTATTCCATGACTCATGATAATGATCTATGAATTTCTCAGTGTGATTCTCTATTAATAATCTCATTTCTCATACCCTTATTCTCATGATATCTTAAATAAGATCAATGATTTATATATTCCATGTCTACCATTAGTAAACATCTAATATCACTCCTTCTTATGTTTTAATTCACCCTGGGTTATGAAGAATGGTACTATGTATAATGTGTCTATAAGATAGCTTATGTAAAAATATATATAAGTGATGATGAAGATTATTCTTAAATAAGATGTTTACGTATCTAGTCCCCAAGCACAAAAAACATTTATATTTTTTGTTCATGTAATTTTATTAGATATATTTAACATTCAACTAAAATAATGTAACGTTTATACATGAAATTATTTGATCACATTACTTGTCATTAGAAGAGGGTTTATTTATTTATTGGTATAATTGGAGAACATTAATGAAACCCCATGGGATAATCTTAATAATAACATGACATACTAATGTTTTGGTATGGAGGATATTATTTAGTTTTCTTGGAAATATACCCCTTCATGAATATTAAATGTTGATGCGGTTTTGGAATAGATGTATCATGGTTAAAAACACTAAAATGAGTTGGTTTAGTATGTCCCAGCCATCATTCCAATACCTAGTGAATGGTCCCTTGCTACGCACTTGGTTAGACACTAAAATGGATATGCTTGGGATAATTTACATTATTTATTATAGAAATTTATAAAGGATTTGAATATATAATGTCTATGAATAACCAAGGTTAAGCCTATTATGTTACATATTGAAATGAATATATCATGATATAGACATATTATGAATTATTTTTCATGAATATATGATTTCTAACACTAATTATTTTATATTGACGATTACACTTTGATTTTGTTTAATGAAATTTTTGAAACCTGATAGAATCATACTAACTATTAACGTGATGGATAGTTTATTGATTTTACTCTTCAAAAGTTTAATTTTATTGGAACTAGAATGATGGATATCTTTGGGATTCTAATGCAATTTTCTCATTCCATGAATCATGTTGAGTGACCAGATGATCAATGGATAGATGAATGTACCATTAACTCATTCATGAGGTAATATCCATTATATTTTAGTGGATATTCTAGTAGAATAGCATATAAGGAGTGGATCAATACCATGAAAAAATTATTATTGTTCTTCAATTATTGGAGCATGAAATTTTTTATTATCCCTTTATCCTTTGGGAGGTTAAGTAGATAAATAGTGAAATATTGTTTAGAATAATATTCACCATGTTGAAATTAATTCCATGTAATTGTATTAATTTAAGAGTATATTTTTTTATAAGTACCATACTCATATTCAGTGTAAAAAATTTTACAAGTAATTATATTATATTAATTAAATGGATAATTATTCCATTGGAACATATTATGTAGATTTTACATGACATTAAAGGTATTTGTATGGTTTAATCATCACCCCTGAAAGAAAAATTGATCAATTATTTTGTGGCTTAAAACCATGTCTATGAATGGATTTTACTATAAGATACTTTAGTGGTTAATAAGAAATAATATAATCTCATCATTCCAATGGATTCAATATGAAGATAAATATCGAGCCCCATCATTTCCATGAGATTAATAAGAATATAAAGATAGAGTCTCATGAAAAATCCAATAAAACACATGGATTAAAGAAGTTACGGTCACCTATATGCCAAAAATGATTCCAGAAACATCAAAGTAATTTCATAAATAGAGATGGAAGGCATGTAAAATGTGGGAGGATAGGTGATAAATCCCATGAATTTCAAAACATGATAAAGTGTACAGTTGAAACAATAAAGGAATTAAAGAGTCTATATAATGAAATGAAAAAAATCTAATGATTAAAATGAAATGATTATGGGTATTAAACCAACCAATGCACAATTATGATGTTTTTTATGTTGATAAGAATAAATAAATTCATAATCATAATGAAAAAGGGAAATATGATGTGATTAGGACCTTAAAATCGGTTACAAGAATGGTGTTATGAAAGGTACACTTATCATTGAATCTATAATATATAATTTCTTATTTTACTCTATCTCTACCCAATATTTTATATCTATGTAATTTTACAAGGATAATAAAATCTCACCTCAATGTGTAGATAATAATTTGTTGGTCAAAACTAGTAATGGTATGATGATTGCATCTCATGTCTATACTTCCTCACTAACTGAATTTATTATGCATGTGCTTCTTGAAAATCTTATGATTGTCTATATTGTTGAATTTGATGTGATTCATGGAATGTATTTATATTATTTATATATATACCATATCAATTCTCATGTAAATTAGTTCATATTTCAAATTCCAAATGAACATTTGATTGTTTATCAAAGTGAATATGAATAAGAACCTCCATTCAAAATTACTAATCTCTTATGGTTTTTAATTAATATATGTAAATTGTATCTATATATGATGGTTGGGGAGAAGAAAACATTAAGGGTATTAAAAATGTATAAGATCTTGTTGATTTTTTTCCAATATAGATTTATATTATTCCTCTGAATCATGAGGTTGAATTTTCAATAAAACGTATATCGGGTTATATTTTTATTTTAAATACTCAACATAGAATGGAATTAATTAATTTACATGAATTATATAATAAAAAAATTAAAGAATCTAAGAAATAAAAGCATATTGTAAAATCCCAATCCTTTAAAATAATTTCATTTAATAATAAATTTAATTTTTTTCTATCTTTATTTATATTCAACACCATATAGGCTTGTCTAACACACAATACATTTTTCCTTTGATAGCGTATAAGAATCACAAGGCCAAGCATTAAAGCGTATATAAAATCTTGAGGAATTATAATATATTTATTTATATATTATATATTAAATAATTTTTTTCATTAGTACAATATATTTGATAGACATATGATAAGAACAAATACATTTTTACATAGAAATTTTTGAATATTTCTAAAGATAGTTTTACTACCTTTTAATAAAACACATATTTTAAAAATAAATTCTAAACCTTTAAAAAAATTTATTTTTCAAAATAATTTCATTTTGAATTTGGAATGAAAAAATTATCTTATGGTGGTTTTTTTATTTTTTAGAAGATTCATTTTTTTATGAATAGTATAAAAAGCATCATTTTTGCTGAAAACCACCTTTTAATTTAAATAGTTATTAATGTTACACTATATTTTAATTTTATTATAAAAATATAAATAAGTCAATTATAAATATATTAATATAATTTAAGTAATTGGAATCATTTTTATCTTGAATTTTGATATAAAAAAGTAGTAAAATTTTGAACATTTTCACTTTAAAACACCTCTTTCTTACCATGTCTGTAGGATAAGAGTTAAAATTAATTTCCTCACTTTTTTAATTGAATTTGGAGAAATAGATATACTTATCAAGAATCAATATAATATTTATATTATAATATGATAAACTATGTTTTTACCCTTATAATTACTAGTATCAGTTAAAATTAGTTATATTGATTAAGGTTAAAAAGAGTTTACTTAGTTGTTAACTATAATCCTAGTAGAAAAATGAACTCAAGAATTCTCCAAAACCCATTGTATAGAAATATTTCTACCATTGTAACCATTTTATATAATGTTAGGTCTTTTTTAGATAATTTTACATGAAAGTGACCTATTTAATAAGACAATTACATAAAAATACCAAAAAACATTCCTCATCTTTAATATCTATAATATGTGGGATAGGAAAAAAAGACATAGGATTATTTATAATATTATTTTGAAATATAAATTATCCTTTTAAAAAAATAATTTATCTATAATTTTTATAGATGAATTGGTCACTTAAAATGCTTAATAAACACCAAGGAATTAATTAATTATTTAATAATTATCAAAAATAAATGATACTAAAAATATTAAGTGTGATGATATTTAATTTTAGTTATTGTATTCCATTAATTTTTAATTTTAATATATATTATTAAAAATATTTTAACATAATAGATTCAAATTCCATCACTTTATTTATATTTTTGAAATTAAATTATGTGAATAATTTCCAAATTAACATTAATGTTATTTTATAAAAAATGATATTTAATTAAAATATTTAAAATGGATAAAAATCATATATTATAAATATTTATTTTTAAATGTAAATAAATATAAAATATGATTTATTTATGGACAAATTTATCTTTTATAATTAACATATTGGTTAATAAATAGTAAAAACTTTGTTAACACGATCCGAGTTAATGTAGTATTTTTACGTGTTACAAGTGATTTTGTTAAAATTAATTTCAAACAAAAATGGGATATAAATTGTGTAATTTAAATATAATATTTATAATTAAGTGGTATATAAATTCTAATTTTTCTCACTTTAATTTAGTCTTAATGGTTACATTACTTTGGTTAAAAAATTAATTACCCGAGCGAAAACCCAAAAATATAAATATAGGGAAACATACCTGTTAAGGAAAAAATGATAAAAATACATTTATTTTTTTTGTTGGATGTTTTTATTGAAAATAATGTCACTTTAATGTTTTATTTTTCATTTTTTAGGTATGTGATGTAATAAAGACATCTCAACAATGTTTACTTTTTTATATTTACAAGAATGCCTCTCCCCCTTCACTATAAAAATGAAATCACCCTTCTCTTTTTATATACTCTAATAAATATTGTAATATACAAAACCTTCCAAAATATTCTCCCAAAATTTTTTACCTCATCCTAGAATTCTTTCTTTTAGACGAAATCAAACCAAGGAAGTATTTTGGTATAAACCAAAAGAAGTTTCCTGAAAAAGAGGTAACATTTTTCAAGGAGAACTTTTGTTTTATTTCAATATCAAATTCTTAAAATATTATTATATATTGATTATATAATATCCTCAGTATGATAAATATTCTATGATGGTATTATCTTAATTTTACTACAAACATTTTCACACACATCCATTAAATGGTATACGCAATCATCGCTCGTGTGCACAGAAGACTACAACCTCACGAACCGATATTGTTCATTATTCTATTACCAATTTCAAAGGTTGAAAATAATGATGTAATATTTATAATTGATTTATTCTTATAGAATTATTATATAACACATACCTCTACGTGTTCCAATTTATGGGAATACGAAAACATCATTTGTGGATGCGTGGACTACCACCTTCTTAGAGCAATGTGATTTGTTCATGTCTTACATATAATGTATTATGGTCGGTTAAAAAACATTTTATTTTGATGAAATAAATATGAAACATGATTTATAATATAAATATATATCATTTAATTTTCATTCCTTTAATAGGACATGAAAATGGAAATAACCTTCATGCATGCATACGGTCAACCATCCCAATAAACAGTGTATTTAATTTCCCATATCCAAACATTAAGGATTAATATAAATAAATATATATTGAATATATATAATTTTTAAATCATGTATTTCATTCCTCTGATGATAAAATCATGATTTATGTTATAGGAACACAAATTAAAGAAAAAATGTACTTATAAAAAAAGGAAATTAACTCTTAAAATAATGAAAATGATGAAATATTATTAATTAATGGGTTATGATATGACATAAAATGAATATATATGATATCTTCAAAATTAATATGGTTATATTATAAGTTAATAAAATTTATAAAATGATTATATAGTACTTTAAATATAATTATGGCAAAAGGGAGTATAAGGTAAGGGACTTTCATTTCACTATTTACATCTTAGAGATAAATGTCATATTCACCACTTATTTATTTTTTATGGTGTATATACATAACCATTATAATTTAATATCATTAATAACACATAAATCATAGTAAATTAAGTCTCACATTTAATTATCTCATTGAAATGATTTTTAATTCAAAATTACCATGCGGAAAAAAAAATATTTTCATTCCCACTTCCTTTTTTGTTGTCAAGTTTTTCTTGAAATAATCACATTATTTTAATAAATTTTCAATGGAAATTACATAATTATTAAGTATCCATATTCATTTCTTATGAATATGATTAATTCCTATTCTTGATTACATTTTTATATGTGGTTTTTACATTGAAATGTTAATTGTTTAATTGCGGAAATATTGATAAATCTGTATCATATACTCAATAAAGATATTAGATAAGGTATATTGTTTATGAATTAAATAGATTATTCAATATATGTTGAACATTTGGACCTACATAAAGGGGTATGGAAACCTGTTAAGGAAATCCCTTTAATAAATTAGTAGTCTCATGAGTCAAAATTAGTTGGAAAAAAACACTTCTAGTTTGTTTCAAATAAGAATCAGATGAGTTTCTACCCACAAACATAAAATATCTTGAGAATACGTGTCATTGGTATTTTGGATCAATTTACAAAGACATGAAATCCAAAAATTAAAAATTTCCATCATTTTAGTTATTATTATCCAGAGGATTTTCACAGTGACAAAATATATAGATGCATTCCATTCTCATATTATTGTTTAAACAGAATGTGTGTTTGGCTATTTAGATATACATATTGATTATTAATTCCATATTTAATATATATTCCATTTTATTAAACCTTACTGTGAATTTTATCTCACCTTTATTTTGTTTCCTTTCCCCATGTTATGAAAAAGATACCATTTAATGAGTTTTCGAGAATTAAATTTAATAAATTTTAATGTATTGTTTTTAATTCATTATTCTCTATGTAAAATCAGTATCATATATGTGATATATTTTATATAAACTTATAAACTGTTCTATTATTTAGGATGTGATTCCTTGTAATTATGCTCATGAAAATAAGTAAGAAACTAGCTCTGGGATTCTAGGGTTGGAGTCACCACAGTTAGTATCAAAGGAGGATTAGTTGAAACCTCAAAAATTAGATCTATGAAAACATATAATAGATAACAGAAACCGAATATACACTTTGAGGAAATGTGTAAAATAACAACCCAAAGAATTCATGTTTAAGATTTTATGATCAGAAACTCATATATTTTTCAATTTATGTAAAGTATTACACAATTTTTGAATTTATAAATTATGATTCATACAAATATCATCTAATCAAGTGGCTTTCATCATTTATAAATTGTTCTAAATAGATGGAATGTGAACCTCAACAATCCATGTGATAACATGAGTCAGAATTAGTGTGTCTTTTATAGTCTTAAGAAAATATTCCTAATAGATCTAATCTATAGAACATTATCATAATATGTGGACATATTATCAGGTGCTAAAGGGATTGATAAAGGATTCCCTATGAGTATCGTGGCTTTAGAGGGAAACATGAGAATAATAGTACTATTAGGGAAAAGATAGATATATTGAAGAATCAAAATAATTAT
This sequence comes from Viscum album, assembly GCA_963277665.1. Lineage (NCBI taxonomy): Eukaryota > Viridiplantae > Streptophyta > Magnoliopsida > Santalales > Viscaceae > Viscum > Viscum album. The sequence goes on from OY728148.1 coordinate 169,954,531, forward strand.
TTTACCACATTTTACAATTATGGAATGAAATACCCTGGTACTTTCTCAAAGGGAAGGTTAAATTGTTATAAATGTGGAAAAAGGTGACCCCAAGAAAAAAATGCTAAGGTAACAAATAAAATAAACTAATATTATGTGCTTTGAATATAGTGAAATGGGTAAATACACAAATAAATTCCACAAGTATCAAGTGAATCTAGATAAGAATAAACTAATGGATCATGGTCATCTTTATGCTATGATCACTACTAAAGAGGAATGATTAATGTTATTGTATTTGGATTAAAGATATATTTTATTTGAGTATTTTAATCAATGATGTTCCGGTTATGAGAATCATGATATATATGTGTGTGTGTGTGTGTTTTTTTTATTATTGAAATTTAGTACTAATTCTATAACAATTTAAGAGCACATGTTTAATGGTACTGATGATAGAGAAAAATGATTCAGTTCCAAGTTTATATTCTTGAAATATATATGATTAAGGTAAAGAAAATAGTTAATATATTAATGGTATTGATATAATGATAGTTGGGTTTGAAAATGACCGATTTGGGTAAAGTAAATTAGATTATACTGACTACCATGGAAATAGTTAATAATTTATTAAAAAAATATTTATGCTATGATTTATGAAGTCTACAACATTTTTTATTTATGAAATATATCAAATATCCTATATTTTACATGGTGAATAATGAATCATGCACATTTTTCAAAATGGTTTTGTTAATTCAACTTATTACCTTATTTTAAGAGAATACAAGTCTAATATTTTCATATGTTTGTTATGTGATGATTAAGGATATGCTTCATGTTGATTGATAATAAGGATAATTTAATTTAAAAAATTCAGTTACCTTTCGTATTTAGTGTTGGATCATAAACGTTTATAAAAACTAACCATTTATGAAATGGTATAAGTTTATATTTGGTTGAAGATTTAAAGGGTAATGTATTACATCACCATATGATTCAAATGGTTCTAAATGATGTATTATAAATAGTTCAAGGAATAACTATACAATAGTACTATGTTTATGAAATACATATGTGTCAAGAAGGTATATTAACTTATATTAATATAGGGTGAAATAATTTTTCATCTCTAGGAAATGGGTTTTGAAAAAAAATTGTTTGTAATAATAATTTTTTATATTGTCAATGACCTTTTCACACCATTGTTCTATGAATTTTTGGTAAAAAAACGTTCTCATGAACATGTTCTCTATCATTCCCAATCATAACCTTATAGTTATATTTTTCTTCTATACCCATGTTTTCTCGAATTTTCTACCATTTAAAGGTATAGTTTTTTGGTGACCTTCACATTTTATTTTTCTTTATTATTAAGAATAAGTTCTATTAACCCTACCTACGATGTGGGTTTTCAATAATAGTATTTCCCAATATAAAACCCTTGATTATTTTAACACCATGATGTTTTGTGAAATATTTTTTTTGAAATTTATTTAATCTTTTTGATATATTTTATTTCATGCAACACTAATTTTTTTTTAATATTAAAAAAATACTTTTGGATTAGGGTCACTACACTAAAGGGTTAGATTATATTTTCATACAAGAAAAAATCTTTTTCTTATGCTAAACACAATTCTATATTCCTTCATTAGCTTTCCTAACACACAAGGATGAGTTTTTACCAAACAATAATATATTATTAATATTATTATTAAAATAATATTATATCTACCTCATATCCATTGGAATGGAATTCAAAAATATGATTGAATAAATATTGAAAAAATGATTTACACATATATATAATTTGAATGCTTTGGTTGTCAATTAGTATAAGTAAATTTAAAAACTATTTGAAAACAATGAAATTTCTTTTCCAATAAAACTATTTTTATACATACAAACACAATTTTATTTAAATAAATAAAAAAAACAGTTTTGATTAAATTTTTAAATAAAATTTATATATAATATATTCAATAAATATTTTTTAATATTTTCCTATAGATTTTATAGGTGTAATATTAGACCAAATAAAATTTTATGAATAATAATATATATTATTCTAAAAATAAATTTTACAACCATTTAATAGAGAACCCATTTTAAATCCATTTTTTTCAAATTTTATTGAATTTATATGTAAAAAAACTTCATATTTGATATAGTAACACAAAATATTGCTTGGGTGGGGGGGATTGTAGGTTTGTTTCTATGACGTTTCATTTTTTTAATTAATAGTGAAAAATACTAGATTTTGATTAAAATATTATTCTTCATATAATGTATTTTTAATGATAAATTATTTTTTTATTGTTTATAAATATTAATTAGATCAGTTTTACATAAATTAATTCAATTTAGGACACTCAAATAAATTTTACTTTGAAATTTTATATAAAAATAAACCAAACTTTTGAATGTTTTTACTTTAAAAACTATATTTGGCATCCCATTATTGGAATTAAAATTGAATTAATTTTTACATCTTCAATGATTAGAATTTATAAAAATGAATTCCATATTTTTTATCATCATAATATATAATTAAAGATAAGTTAAACTTAATCTTGATAAAAAATATTAGTGAAAATAATTAAAATTAAGTACATCGATTAAGAGGAGAAATAACTTAACAAGATACTAAATGTTACACATATGGAAAAAATGACCTATAAACTTGTCCAAAATCCATTGGATATCTGTATTATGAACTTATATTACCTTGTATATAATTTGGGGCACTATTAGATCCATATTTCATAGAAAATATTATGGGCGGAATTCCCTTCTCAAAAAATTTCAAGAAAACCACACCTCCCCCTCTATAAAAAGGCACTCACCCCTCTGACTTATTCACACCTCTCAATCCCTTTGTCTCACTGAATCTATTCACCAATAATCTCAAAAAACCTATACAATAATCCTTGAATCCTCATATTGGGTAGAAATCCAACCGAACAAGCACTTCTATTCAAGGAAAAATGAGTTACCCAAAGAAGTGGTAACATCATTCCTCAATATCCTTTCTCTTATTTTCTTTATCTACAACCTAAGTTATTATTATTAAATTATTATATAATATAAATATTATCCTCAATATTCTGATATTTTTTCATTATTAGGGTTTTACCTACACTTACACATGCTTCCATCTAAGGGGTGATGAACATACTGTTCTTGTGTACGGTGAACTACCGCCTCACGAAATGATGTTGTTTTTTTCCTTTACTACCACTAATGGTTTCTAATTATGTTTTAAGATGTATATTTATATGATATTTTTGATATTTTTGATATATTTATAGTTATTGAATTATTATATCACACATACCTTCTATATTTCCATTTTGTGTAACTATAATAATTTTTTTGGGAAGTGTGGACTACCACCACCTCAATGGGATGTGATTCATTCACAACATGCATGTAATGTATTAATGATGAATTTTTTGAATGTATTTTATATATGTAAAATTATAATTCTAACACAATTATAATTTATATATATATATTATTACATTACATTTTTTTCCTTCCTACAAAATAAAAATAAAACGGAAACAATGTTCATGCATATGTAGGGCCTATCATCTCCATGAATGGGGTATTCCATTTCATACTTCCATAATAAATTTATTATAATAAATACAAATATAATAAATATGTATAATATTTATACCATTTTTTACATTCTAGAAATATGTAAATCATGATCTATCTAAAATTATTAATAATAACAAGTCAAAACATATATAAAAAATAAAGCAGATATTACTAGAAACACAACATTAACGTGGAGTTGTTAATAAAAGTGTAATATAATGTCATAAAAAAACATATATGGTATAAGATATAATAATATTTTTCCTTGATATATGTATAATATAATTATATTTATTATACAAGAGGTTTGAACATTTATGAAGAAATTTAAGTCATAAGGTAAGGGGATTTCTAGTCTCACTTTTATTTCTCTTAGATTTATACCTTATTAACTACTCATTTATATTTATTGGTGTGTATACTTCCCATGAATATATTATATGATTTTTATGCTTAAATATATGGTTATTTACATTTCCATTTTATGATATCCCTTTCATGGGGTTTATGTTTTAAAAGTTACCAAATCAGTAAAGTAGTTTTGTCTCAGTTTTCCTTCTTTGAGACATATTCCATGAATTTTTAAGAAGAATATTTTAAAAAATGATATAAAAAAAGTTTTTAAATATGAAACATAATGATCATTTTCAATGAAAAAATATTTTAAAAAATAATTTATTTTTTTAAATGAATCCTAATATGTTTTGAAAGATTTTTTAATGTAATGGTTTCGAAAACATTCTGAAGATTTCATTATAAGTTTCAAAAAAAAATTCAATGAAATTGTCTCAAAAACATTTTCATGCATTCATTATAAGTTTTAAAGTACATTTTCAAAGAATGGGGTTTCAAAAGTTTTTATGTTTTTAAAATAATTTTTCAAATAAGAAATAATGTTTTCTTCAAGAAATGTTTTTAAAATGTATTTCAAAATTATTTTCCATCTAATTATCAACAATTTAATGTTACTCAAGACTTTATGGAGAGATAATTAAGTGGTTCCACTAATATTCAATCTCTGAATGGTTTATGTTTTAGTTTTACAGTGTTTATAAATCTCTTTTCTCTTTCATTGGTTACATGTTTATGAAACTCATTACTATTTCACGGGTTATATTCTTTTAAAAACCTTTTATTTTCATGAGTTTGCTTTGATTAAATGATTATGAAACCTATATCATTCCACATGCTAAAATATGGTTACATACTTATAAAATCTATATTGTTTCATGGGTTATTATATAATTTTTTATGATTTTTTCATGGATGCATGTATGATTTCATTATGTGATGGGTGGGGCCTATATAGCCTCCAATAAATTGGGTAAACATAGATATCTCATGATATAATGATGGGATTCAAGTTGAAAGGATTGATACACTACGAAAAGATTGGGAAACCTAATCCCTTATAAGGGAATGAATGTGATTGAGGATTGTGGTGTTTCCTAGCCATCAGTTGTTGTTCCCATGAAGATGGAAAGATGGGTAAAACCGATCCACTATGGGAAGATAGGGAAACCTAATCCCTTACGAGGAAAGAACCATTGATAGGGATGGTTGTTTGTCCAACCCAGTTGGTGTAGTCCACATGATGTTCCCTGATAATATTAAAAAAAGTGTCTTGACTTACTGGGAATTCTATTACATGCTCATGAGTATTCTATAATTCTATGTCTTATTACTATATTGTGATTTCATGGATTATGTTATTGACTCCCTTATGATTAATATCTTATAAACTGCTAATATTTTTTTTCCATGATTTATGTTATTGATATTTGATATGAAGGGTATGATATTCTTATATTATAATCACATTCTAATACCCTTTTTTCATGTCTATGATTACATGTCTTCCTTTTTTACCCTTACAGAGCATCTGATATCAATACTTTTTATGTTTCCTTCACCAGGTTATAAAGATATGTATTAATTATGACGTGTATAAGAAAGGTGTTAGTACGGATGAACCTAGTGGGATATAATTTATCTCACTAATGTACTAGTGTTTTGGATTCCATGTTTCAAAAGGAACTAGGCGAATATGGTCTTTAGGTGTCTGTTTGTGTAATGTATTAAGTATTTCATAAATATGACTAAATTTTAATGTATAAAAAGTAAGGATCTCTATAGTTGGTATCAGAGAGAAATTTTATTCAAACCATATAAACTAGGATGAGAAATGTTTAATTATACCCATATGGATATTTATAATGACATGTCTAGGGGCGTTTCTAAGGATAAGTCTAAGGATGAGTTAATGTTTAGGAACATTTCATAGAATTTTGGTAATTGATAGATTAAGTGGTTTCCTATCATTATATCCCTTTTAGGATACTATAAGTTGATGTGTCTATCACATATATATACCTAATGGTATCAAATTTGATAAGGTGCATCTGGCCTAACTCGAGGGTAACATGGTACATGACAACAAGCCTTACATAACACTTGGTTTGACACTCTCAGGGTATAGTATTTGAAAAATAAAAAACACTTTACAAACCATAATTAAGGATTTACATTTTATTTGGATATAAAAAACCCTATGAAAAACCTATGGTGTCATAGATTAAGGATAATGTCATAATTTAGAGATCCCATAAGTGGGTTTTCATGATTTTGTGGTACCTCACTGTGATAATTATTTCTTACAAAATGTTATATAGTTTTAATAAATGGGAAGAACTATAAAGAACAATAAATTTTATTAATGTTGTGGAAAATGTTCAGATCAGCAGTCAAATGGGGTGGACATTAGAGTGAAGGATGTTTTGATCATGCCTAGATGTTTTTCACAAAACATGATTTAAAATGTGTACCTAAACCAACTCTTGGACTCACCAAGGATGAGCCAGAAAGAGTTTTCATATATTTTAAGTAATATAGTCTTTGGATGAAGAAATATTCGATTTATTTTGTTTCTAGAATACATAAAAAATTCATATGTGAATGTCTTAGTGGAATAATAAGATTTATTTACTATGGAAAATAATAACACAATGTAAGTAACTTCCAAGGAAAAATGAATAGTTCGATTAATAAAATGAATGGGAATATTGAACTACCTAAAACATCATAAAATGTTAAATTATTTAGGTATGTAATGATTGGTTATTAGAAAAATCGATGTCCCAAGTGAAAATCTCAGGAAGAGAATCAGTAATGTGGTATAAGTAATGGTTATATTTTTAATGATGATGATACTACAAATGAAATATGATAGGAAAAAGTTATTAAGTAATGGGATGAGTTATCCTTCTTATATATTACGTATTAATTGGAATAATCGAATTTTTTATTTATTTGAATTCAATAATTATGTTATGTGAATGAGGAAATATACAAGTATTGTTCATTTTATGTTTTTCACTTCAGATTTACAAGTTTAGGTTGAATGTTTCCAATGTACTTGTAAAGTGAATTAATGGAACAGTGATATTTTGACTAAGGGCATATGACCATTAATAAGTTCCTTACATTTATATAATGTCGTTTGGATAATGATATGTTATATATGATAGAGTGAAATGGACATTAACGATATTCTAGAACAAATTAAAGAATTGTTGATATGTTGTTATGTTGTCATTGATGAAGTTTACAGAATTTTTTTATTTAAGGAATATATCAAATATAAATTATAATAATGAAACATGAATGTTTTGAATAATTAATTATAAAAATTCAAGATATTACCATATTTTAAGGGAATATGTGATAACAATATTCTCATGTTTGGTATGTGATAACCATGATCTACTTTATGATATATGGGGGATCAATGCATAGTTGTTTTTGAGAAATTTTGTAACCTTATATCTATAGTTTCAGACTTTAATCATACAAATGGGTTATAAGGTTTAACAGTTAAGGAATGTTTTATGTAATAATTCAGATAAGGGTTTAGTGATTAAATTATTATCTCACCATATGAGGATTTAGGAATATTGGATAACTTGTGGTAACAGTGTGTTGAGATAAAAATAGATGGAATGAACTATCATTTCATACATGGATCTCATGATCTGTTAATTCTTATGGAAGAATAAATTTACCTTCATTTATTAAAATATGAGAATAATTTGAAGTTTATCAAGGAAAAATGAAGTGTACAGTTTTCTTAAATTCATGTAAGTACATCTTACTAGGAAAATTATTCAAAATTAAAAAAACGATCTAGAAATAAAATTTTGTCCAAATATATTAATTTTTTATTAAACCGATGGCCTTTTAAATAATTAATAATTTATGACTCTGAGGCCCTCAATATTCCATTTATAATTCAATTATCTATGATTGATGACCTCAATCACTCCCAAAAAATATTAATACTTTTCCTCTAAATCCTTATATTCACTTCCAATATACGTTACCATATGTGGCAACCTACTAATGTATTATATTTGGTAACCATTATGTTCGCAACATTATTGTTTAATGAAAGTTTTAGTGTTCATTTTTATGATATGGGTTTATATGAATAGTCTTTTTGTGTGTTAAAACATTGATAACTGAGTTGAATTTTGAGGGAGAAATTTATTTTAAGGGTGGTATAATGTAACACCCTTAGATTTTGGGAGATATTTTTTTCAAATTAATTTAATTTTTTTAAATATTTCATTTCACTTTGCACTGAATATTGTGTTTTATATATTGAAACAATACATTTGGATTGTGTGAAGTATAAAAAAGTCTTATATTACCTTGTAGTATATGAAAAACATTTTTTTATTGTGTTACACATAATTTCGAGTTGCTTGGATAACTTGCGTTATAGGAAAGGCTTTGTTGTTACCAAACTACAATAATCTATTAATATTATTGTTAAAATATTATTATATCTACCACCTATCTATTGGAATGGAATTTATAAATATGATTTACTAAATTATAAAAATATGATTTAAACATGTTTATAAAATGAATAATTTGGTAATTAGTTAGCATAATTAAATATAAGAACTATTCGAAAATGAAGAAATTACATTTCAATGAAATCTAACTTTCTATGTAAAAAAACAATTTTATCTTCAACAATTATAAAATTAATTTGGATTAGTGATTTTAATAAAAAAAATTATATTATATTCAATAAATATATTTTATATTTATCAAATATATTTGATAGTTATTAGATAAGAAGAAATTCAATTTTTTTATAATGAAATTATATTATTTTAAAAAGTAATTTTACCACATTTTAAAGGAGAACCCATTTTAAATCTAATTTTTGAAACATTTTATTGACTTTATATGTAAAAATATACTTATTAACTAAAATAGGAACATAATAATTAGCTTCGGGTGAATTTTATTTATTTTTCTGTAATGTTTCATTTTTTAATGAATAGGGAAAAATACTGGGTTTTAATTCAAAAATACTTTTTTATCTAATATATTAATTATTTTTAATTATATTTTTAATTTTATTTAAATTTTAATTATATCAATATAGAAAAATTAATCCAATTTAGGTCTTTGAAATCATTTTCACTTTGAAATTAGATATAAAAACATACCAAACATTTGATCTTTTTTAATTGAAAACCCCTCTGTTGTGTCATCCATGGGATTAAATTTAAATTAATTCTTCCACATTTGTGATTTGAATTTGTATAAATGTATTTCATATATGAAATCATAATAATATATAATGGAAAATCATTTAAACTTAATTTTTGAACAAATAATAGTAAAATCAATAAAAATTAATTACAATGATTAAGAGGATAATTAGCTTAATAAAGGACCAAATCTTACACTTAACAAAAAAATAACCTGGAAACCTGTCAAAAAAAAATTATCTAAATAAATTTGGATCGCCTATACTCTTCTCAGATAAGCTCCCAATATCCATAAATTCATCATATAATCATTAATTTTGGAATAAATCCGACCAATAAAGTCACTCTTTTCAAAGAAAAATGAGTCACACAAAGAAGAGGTAGCATCATTCCTCAAGCTTATTTCATTTAATTTTTTATGCACTGCCTCAATTATTATTATTATATTATAATATAATAAAAAATTATGATCAATATAATTATATTTTTTTATTAAAATGGTTATACCTACACTTACACACACATCTATATAATATCTTATGAACATGCCGGTGTTGCCTACAATGAACTACCGCCGCACGAAGCGATGTTGTTTGGTTTTCCATTACCACCTCTCATGGTTTGGAATTATGTGGGAAACTATATTTTTATATGTTATATATGATATTTATGATTTATTTATGCTTCTTTAATTACTATATTACACATACCTTTCTGATTTTTATATTTGTAGCTTGCTAATTTTGATTAGGGAAGTGTGGACTACCACCTCCTCAAAGCAATGTGATTGGTTCATACCGTACATAGAAGGTATTAAGGATTAATTTAGTGAATTTATATGATATATATAAAATAATAATTCTAACATAATTATAATATATACATATATTTCATTTACTTTCTTTCTTTTAATATGACAATAAAATGAAAATAATGTTTATCTTTAGGTAGGACCCACCATCTCCCAGAATGGTGTATTCCATTACATACATATATCAAATATATTATTATAAATACACATATAATGAATATATATGATATTTATACCATGTTTAAAATTCTAGAAATATGTAAATCATGATCTATGTTAGAGGATCAAGAATAATATGTCAAAACATATACAAAAAATAAAGAAGATATTACTCAAAATATAACACGAACAGAGAGTTTTTAATAAATGTGTTATGTAAAGTCACAATAAATAATATGTTTTATTAGATATAATAATATTATTTGATATTATATTTATAATAAACCTATTTTTATTATAAATATCTTTCTAATTTGTAAAATGAAATTTAAGACTTAAGGTAAGGGAATTTCTTGTCTGACTTTTATTTCTAAGAGATTTGTACATTATTCACCAATGATTTATTTTATGTTGTGTATATACCTATAGTTAATGTATTATATGACAACTATCATTAATTATATCTCTATTTACATATAAATTTTATGATCTCTCTTTCAGGGGGTATATGTTTCAAAAGTTACTAAATTAGTAAATTATTTTTTTTCTTAATTGGCCCTCTTTAAGACAGATGCCAAGAATTTAAGAAAAACACATGTTTGCAAAATAGAATTAAAAAATGATTTTAAATATGATATTTTAACCTCATTTTCATAGGAAAAAGATTTTAAATATTTTTTATCGTTTTCAAATAATTATTTATAAGTTTTCAAATTATTCTCAAAGAAATGGGTTTCAAAATATTTTCAATTTTTATTTATAGGTTTTGAATGTTTTTTCAAATAAATGATTTGAATTTTTTTTAAAAAATACATTATAGAGTTAATTTTAAAATAAAAGGGTTTCTAAAAGGTTTTAGGTTTTAAAAATGAATTTTTAAATAAGAAATTGTAGTTTTCATCATGATGTTTTTAAAAGGTATTTCAAAATTATTTTCCAATTAATACGACATCTCTTTATTTTAATCAATTCATTCTTTAGAAATGATCCAATGGTTACATTCATAATTTTTCTCTAAATGGTTAATGTTTTGATGTCCTAGTTTTTATAAACATGTTTCTCTTTCATTGGTTACATGTTTATGAAACCTTTTTCTCATCCACAGGTTATATTCTTTTGAAACCATATTATATTCACAAGTTTTTCTTTAATTAAATGATTATTAAAACTATCTTTTTCCATAGTTTAAGATATGATTACATGTTTATGAAACCCATTTAAGTTCATGGGTTATGATGTTATTTTTTACTATTTTCCTATGTAGTTTTGTATTATTGCATTATGAGAGTTGTGGAATGTATATCTCCCTCTAATACATTGGGTGAAGATTTATATCTCATGAGATAATGACGGGATTCATGTCAACGGGTTTAATCTACTATGGGAATATAGGGAAACAAGATACCTTATAAGGAAAGGAATACAACTAGGGATGGTGGTACATCCTTCCCAATAGGTGTCGTCCCCATGAAGATGGGAAGATGGGGAAACCCTGTCCATAATGGGAAGATAGGGAAACATGATCCCTTAAAAGGAAAGGACTGTAAATAGGGATGATGGTGTGTCTTACTACATTGGTGCAATCTCCATGAAGTTCCAAGATAATTTCTAGAAATTATTCTTGACTTATTGGTAATGATATAACATATTAATATTCATGTCACAATTCCACAGATTATTCCTATATTGTGCATTCTGAGCTTATGATCTTCATTCCTTCATGATTCATGTCTTATAAACTACCAATATTTATTCCATGATTTCTGTTTAAGATTGTTGATATTAAGGGTATAATATTATAATTCTATGATCACATTATAACACTGTAACACCCCAAGATTTTATAGTGTGTTATTTCATCAAAATAATTCAATAACTTTCACTACACGCAACACCAAGTTCAATCGCACCATGACTTACCAAACAAGCTGTTCAAAAGAGGTTATGAATAGTGTTAACTAAATTTTAAACTTTATATAATCCTTATAATTTTAGAATCCATATTATGAGTTTCTTAGACATAATGTAAGAACAAATTCATTTTCAGTATTTCACTTTTACCAAATTTTAATAGTGAACCCTTTTTAGATACTATATTTTAAACTTTTTGACTAAATGGGGACATCAAAAATTTAAAATGAAATATCCCAAGCTTCCACGGTACGCTAGCGTGTGTTGTACGCAACACCGAGTTCTAACACACTGTAACCAATCAAACTAGCCGTTATGAATAGTAATACCTACTTTTTGAAATTATATATATATTATATTTTAAAATGGACTTCATTTTTGGATTCGGAATATCGAATTTAGCCTAAGGTGAAATTTTGGTACATTTTGGATAACTTTCATATTTTGATGAATAGTGAAAATTACTAAATTTTAATTAAAAACAACTTTTTTAATCAAAATAATTAATAGTGATAAATTGTGATTTTGAGTGGTTTTAAAGAATATTTAGAATATATTTTTACCATTTAATATAATGTTGGTCATTGGACATAATTTTACAATTAAACCGAACATAAACAAGTGTCAATCTTTTGATAGTTATTACCTCTTAAAAACACGCTTTTTGTTTTGACAGCGGGAGTTAATTTTAAATTAATTTCTGCCACTTCTGTGTTTTGAATTTAGGAAAATGGATTCCATATTTGGAATCAGGATGTCCAAATTATGTAAATAGGTAACTTTTATTTTTACACATTTTGAATAATTACTGCGGTAAATATTTTATTTACCATAGTTAAAGGGTAAATCCGGTAAATAAGGTTAAAAAAATAATATTATAATAATACAAAATTACCCTAAAACGTGTCCTAACCTTATTGGTGTACACATACCCGACCATGGGCATCCTTGGGTCAATTTGGGGACCCCTTGGAGCCACTTGTAAGTGATAATGACACATTATATTAATAAAGTTAAAATAAAAATAAAAATGGCATAAGCTTACATCTTTTAGAAGAACAATTTTTACATAGGGTTATACATGTTGGATTTTAGATTATAAATATTCATTAGAAAGATAAAAATATTTCCTACATAATGATATTTTATTTATAATTTTTAGACATTAAATAATATATTTTATGTATGACACAATGATGATGCAGTAATTACTAGAATAGTGAAAAATTAAAATAATTGATCTTATAAATACCCAAATAATTATAATATGAAACTTTTAATGAATTAAAATAATTTTATATGATAATATGATATATTAGTATTGATTTAATTGACTTTGTTCGAAGTAATCAATCTGTTAGGAGTTTCACAAAAATCAACTATTGAATAGTGTCAAAATTGACATAAAAGAGTTCTTAAAACAAATATTATATTATTAATTGATAATAAATTCCTAAAAATCTAAGGTTCGGCCAAGAGACTTATATTATGATAGGTTCATCATTAATGGACCACTTGGGGGTCGCTTGGATGTATATAGTAAGTTTATTAACCATATTATATAAAAATACAAAGAGACATTGTAAAAGTGAAACTAATTAACTTAGAGTTAATACTTAAAGATAAGGTTAATATAAGTACCCAAACCTGTCTAAATTCTATTGGATGAGTTGTTTTCGACCTATCCCCACCTCATCCTTTGAATAGTCAACTTTGGAGCCTTTAGAAACCGAATATGAATTTATTATAAATTAATATTTCTAGCTTTTCCAAAGGTGCCCCTCACCCCTCTTATAAAAGGGCACTCCTCCTTCTCATTTCTTCACACCTATAAAGCCTTTTGGTTCGGCCAAACTCTTCCCAAATACTCTCCCAACATCCCTCAATACAACCTAGAGGCCTTAGTTTGATCAGAAAGCCAACCTAAGGAGCCCTTTTGATCAAATCAAAAGGAAGAACCCGAAGAAGAGGTAATGATCTCACCACCCTTTTCTAAGTTCATTTCTTCTTCCACTTCTTCTTCCTTTGTTCTTACCATTCTGAAATAATAACTCCAGTATCTCACATATACTGTGATGTTATTATAAATATGGTACAATCATATTCAGTATTCTATCCACCCTTTAAATAACATGTCACCATACGTGCGTACGTACGGCTTACCGTCTCCACGTCGTGGTGTAATTGTTATTCAATATAATATTATTTGGATGGGTATAATAATGATGTGTAACTCATGTAAATAATAAATATAACATGTTAATGATTCTGTATATATGATATACCATCCATTTATATATTATTTTAATATCAAAAGAATGATATTGTCGCTCGTGCGTACGTACGGACTACCGTCTCCACGAACGCGATGAGATTCATTCTCCATCGTAACCATTAAAGCGTAATTATCATTTTATGATTTAAAAATGATGTTTAAGGACTTGATATCATTCTGGATATGAATAATATACAACCTATCCTTTACAAACATGTCTTATGTAACAAAACATATGAAAGAAAACAAGTAAGTTAACACCCGAAACAACGATAATACTAAGATATTATTATCAAATCAATATTAAAAGATCATATATGATATCATATTAATGTATATGATTCTTGTATAATTTAATAACAATTATTTCACCATTATACAGGAGGTTAACCTACCACAACCAAGGAAAAGTACAAGGTAAGGGTTATTTCACAATCTCTTCATTATCCGAGGTTGTATTATACGTAATAATCTACTGGGATCTCTTTATCATCCACATCCATGTTTCTTCGAAATGTATTTCAAAACATTTTTACTATTTACAAGAATATGGGTTAAAGTCATTTATACCCTTGTTTGACTTTTTATAAGAGGTTTATAAAGGAATCTTTCCGTCGTTTTCAAAACAAGGTCCTTTTTAACCTTTTCGACAGAATTGAGGTAAGAATGTTTTTTTTAACTTATACGGCGGGTGCGGTTATTTTCCGCCGTTATAAAATCGTCGAAGCTTCCCATACAAGCTTATAAGAATATTTTCAAAGAAAATGTTTTATTTTATATGGATCTTGAATGATTTCAAAATAAAAGGAGATATTTCTTTTAAAAGAATTTTGATTTCATCTATGTCAACATCCTTTGATGGATTTTAAGATTATTTGAAGTTGATTTATTATGATACAAAACTTCTATATTGTATTGAAGGTTTTGTGACATGTTTGACTGTGGATGTGCTATTTTTATACCATTCATAGTTTATTGTGAAAGTATTGACATTTCGTATGCTAGTTTTAATACGAATGTTTATGTTATGTTTAAACCTTTTCATATGGGAATGCATTGGACTTAATAAGTGACGGGTGGAGCCCGCTATAGCTCCTCGATGCATCGGTAGGTCTCATGAGACAAACTAGTGTCTTGGCACAAGGCCTTGACAAAATCTTATTTGTAGCCTTGGCACGAGGCCTTGGCTATGTGGTTATGATAGTCTGGCATTATGCATTCCAACATTATGAAAGTGGTTATTGATTTTTGCATGTGATTATTCGATTAGTAGAATATCCATGTGAATAAGTAAATGGCATTATTTCATTTTACTTTTGCCATACCATGTTGAAGTTCAATTTTAAAAGGCTTTTGTTTTAGTAATGCATTGCCTTAAATGTTTATTCTTATTTATGAAAGTTTCCGCTATATTGTTATCCTTACTGGGCTTTTGAGCTCACCCCTTTTCTATGTTTTATTTTTCCCCAGGATGTGAAGAAGTAAATTATGAATGACCTGCAGGGATATTATGAGGGGATAGTAGTGTTGATTATGGAGACATTATGTTGTTGTAGTAGTTTTTCATTTTATGATGTAATGTAAAACTTATGAATATATCTAGTGTTTCCAAGGCTACTAAACCAATCGGTCTTTCGAGATTTGATCTTTCTTGTGATCATGCCAATGTTACGAAGTAATGCACCGACTCCGGGTAGCTGGGGTCGGGGCGTTACAGTTGGTATCAGAGGAAGTTTAGTACAAACCTTGGAAGCTAGATTTAGATAAACTCTGATTAGAGCACGTAGACCTAAGATGAACTTTGAGGATTAGTATAGAAGAACTTCCTAGAATTTTGGTATTGTAGAGATTTTGTGAGTTTTCCGAGCAATACATCCCTGTCTGGATACGAGCAGGTAGAGGCGGCTCTGGCACAGATGTACCTAGGGGTAAAACCCGAAAACACCACTTTGAGCTAGACTCGAACGGGAACTGGTGCACGACAATGGGCCTTGCTGCACTCTTGGTTACGACACTCCCGGGGGATATGCTTAGGATAACTCTCATTTTCTTTACAAATCATTATGAAGGGTTTATGAGTATATACTTCCTCAAAGAAAACATTTTTATGATTATGTATTATATCCATAAATAGTTCAATTTATGTTAAGTGTTTTATAAGTATGGGATTATGTATTTTGATTCATAAACTGATCTAGTTTATGCCATTGTTTAGAAATGGCGCCCAGTAGAAGGAATGAGAACTCCAGAAATGCACATGATCCAAAGAGAAGGAAGGATCATATCTTTCATGGTCTTAAGCTAGAATTGATAAGAGAAATAGTCTCCCATGTATTATCATCATATGAAGAAATAATATCATGTGTTGATAAGATAAGTAAAGAGTTTACTGAGTCCTATGGCTTTGAAGGGAAGCAAGAGAAGAAAAGGATGGAAGAGAAAAAGATGGATAAAGGGAAGAGGGAAAAGAAGAATTTTCCCATATGTGGTAACTGTGGAAAGAAACACCCCGGAACTTGCCTGAAAGGAATGGGAGTTTGTTATAAGTGTGGAGGAAAAGGGCACAAAGTACGTGACTGCAAGGGTAAGAAAATGGTTTCAAATGTACAATGCTTCATTTGCAAGGAGTTTGGACACTACGCGAACCTATGTCCCAGTCATCAGACTATGCCGCAAATGATGCTATTGGATAATAATCAAGTTATGATACTACCACAGATGAAGAGGAATGATTAGAGTTCTTATGTTGATTATGTCAATTGAGTGTTGTATCAACAATGTACTTGTTATAATGATTATGGAGTATATAAGGATTGTACTGCAGTACTATTTCATTAAGGACTTGAGATTGTGTGGAACAAAGAAAAGTGACTCAATAGCAGGATAAATTTTTGGAAAATATATGGTTGAGAGAAAGATAAACCATAATATGGTTCTGATACCGAGTTAGTGATTTTAGAATAATACATGATTGATTTGGATAAATTATATTGGATATTCTTGACTACCTTGGAACTGATTAATGATCTGTATATTCCATTATTGTTGGGGTTTAAAACATTTTTGGATTGATGAAGTATATCCATCATTCTATATGGAATAGGGGAGCGTGAATGTAATCAATAGGGAATATGGTAATTCAGGATGTTTCAGTGTATTAAAAGAATACAAGATGAAGGTATTCATATGCTATTATGGGGTAAAAAGGATCTACATTATTCTTACCTTCCTTATAAATGTTGGACTGTGAGTTTGGGCAGAAGTATTTTGGATAGTTCTAGTTTGGATTATTTTGGATTGCCATAAAAGGACAACCCGGAGGTCGGACGGCAACCCGTCGCGTCCGGCAAGGCTGCGAGACTTGAACCCGCAACCGAAGGGCGACAAGGGTGTATCACCTACCACTAGCCCACGAGATGTCTTGGATTAAATAATGTAGTTTTTTTAAAAGATCTGGTAGATGAATTATAAATTAATTTATTTTAGAACCCTGTACGAATAGTATAAATAGAAATTTTTTTTACGTTCTATTATCTTTTAGAGTGAAAGATGAGTTTGTGGTAGAAATTTATTAATGGATAAAACTCTAATTATAAAGTAAGTATATCCCCTTATGATCTTAGCCAATATCATAAATAAATTACTCAACATTAAGAAAAGCAACTTAGAACAAAAATGTTTTCCTAGATGGTACCTTAAATCATCACTAATTTATGGATTTGGGATTGTTGGCCTTTTCATAGCCATGTCCTCTACCACTCTCCATCAGATAATTGATGGTTAGATTTCTCCTCCATATCCATATTTTCTTATATGGAACCCTAGTATGTGTTATTTTCGGTAATCTTCATACTTTCCACTCTTTATTTTAAATAGAGGCCTCATTAATTCATTTTTCGATGCGGGATTTCAACTAAGATATTTCGAAACGTCAAAAATGTGTTATCCTAATACCCTATGTTTTGTTGAACCGATGGTATTTCAAATCATCATAGATTGATGAATTCAAGGACCTCAATTTCATACTTGTTTGTGATTGATGACCTCAATCACTACCTATAAATATTTACGTTTTTCCTCCAATTATATGTCTCTAAATTACCACCAATGTTCTCCGAATCGAGATCATAATTTGGTGGTGACCCTTTCATTTCTCTTTTCCTCATATTAAGACTAAATTTTAGTAACCCAATTTCCGATGTGGGTTTTCCCACAAATATATTTTCTATTTTCAACCTTTTATTTTTGAAGAACAATTTCAAATTGCGAGGACGCAATTTATTGAAGGAGGGGAGAATGTAACACCCCAAGATTTTATAGTGCGTTATTTCATCAAAATAATTCAATAACTTTCACTACACGCAACACCAAGTTCAATCGCACCATGACTTACCAAACAAGCTGTTCAAAAGAGGTTATGAATAGTGTTAACTAAATTTTAAACTTTATATAATCCTTATAATTTTAGAATCCATATTATGAGTTTCTTAGACATAATGTAAGAACAAATTCATTTTCAGTATTTCACTTTTACCAAATTTTAATAGTGAACCCTTTTTAGATACTATATTTTAAACTTTTTGACTAAATGGGGACATCAAAAATTTAAAATGAAATATCCCAAGCTTCCACGGTACGCTAGCGTGTGTTGTACGCAACACCGAGTTCTAACACACTGTAACCAATCAAACTAGCCGTTATGAATAGTAATACCTACTTTTTGAAATTATATATATATTATATTTTAAAATGGACTTCATTTTTGGATTCGGAATATCGAATTTAGCCTAAGGTGAAATTTTGGTACATTTCGGATAACTTTCATATTTTGATGAATAGTGAAAATTACTAAATTTTAATTAAAAACAACTTTTTTAATCAAAATAATTAATAGTGATAAATTGTGATTTTGAGTGGTTTTAAAGAATATTTTGAATATATTTTTACCATTTAATATAATGTTGGTCATTGGACATAATTTTACAATTAAACCGAACATAAACAAGTGTCAATCTTTTGATAGTTATTACCTCTTAAAAACACGCTTTTTGTTTTGACAGCGGGAATTAATTTTAAATTAATTTCTGCCACTTCTGTGTTTTGAATTTAGGAAAATGGATTCCATATTTGGAATCAGGATGTCCAAATTATGTAAATAGGTAACTTTTATTTTTACACATTTTGAATAATTACTGCGGTAAATATTTTATTTACCATAGTTAAAGGGTAAATCCGGTAAATAAGGTTAAAAAAATAATATTATAATAATACAAAATTACCCTAAAACGTGTCCTAACCTTATTGGTGTACACATACCCGACCATGGGCATCCTTGGGTCAATTTGGGGACCCCTTGGAGCCACTTGTAAGTGATAATGACACATTATATTAATAAAGTTAAAATAAAAATAAAAATGGCATAAGCTTACATCTTTTAGAAGAACAATTTTTACATAGGGTTATACATGTTGGATTTTAGATTATAAATATTCATTAGAAAGATAAAACGATTTCCTACATAATGATATTTTATTTATAATTTTTAGACATTAAATAATATATTTTATTTATGACACAATGATGATGCAGTAATTACTAGAATAGTGAAAAATTAAAATAATTGATCTTATAAATACCCAAATAATTATAATATGAAACGTTTAATGAATTAAACTAATTTTATATGATAATATGATATATTAGGATTGATTTAATTGACTTTTTTCGAAGTAATCAATCTGTTAGGAGTTTCACAAAAATCAACTATTGAATAGTGTCAAAATTGACATAAAAGAGTTCTTAAAACAAATATTATATTATTAATTGATAATAAATTCCTAAAAATCTAAGGTTCGGCCAAGAGACTTATATTATGATAGGTTCATCATTAATGGACCACTTGGGGGTCGCTTGGATGTATATAGTAAGTTTATTAACCATATTATATAAAAATACAAAGAGACATTGTAAAAGTGAAACTAATTAACTTAGAGTTAATACTTAAAGATAAGGTTAATATAAGTACCCAAACCTGTCTAAATTCTATTGGATGAGTTGTTTTCGACCTATCCCCACCTCATCCTTTGAATAGTAAACTTTGGAGCCTTTAGAAACTGAATATGAATTTATTATAAATTAATATTTCTAACTTTTCCAAAGGTGCCCCTCACCCCTCTTATAAAAGGGCACTCCTCCTTCTCATTTCTTCACACCTCTAAAGCCTTTTGGTTCGGCCAAAATCTGCCCAAATACTCTCCCAACATCCCTCAATACAACCTAGAGGCCTTAGTTTGATCAGAAAGCCAACCTAAGGAGCCCTTTTGATCAAATCAAAAGGAAGAACCCGAAGAAGAGGTAATGATCTCACCACCCTTTTCTAAGTTCATTTCTTCTTCCACTTCTTCTTCCTTTGTTCTTACCATTCTGAAATAATAACTCCAGTATCTCACATATACTGTGATGTTATTATAAATATGGTACAATCATATTCAGTATTCTATCCACCCTTTAAATAACATGTCACCATACGTGCGTACGTACGGCTTACCGTCTCCACGTCGTGGTGTAATTGTTATTCAATATAATATTATTTGGATGGGTATAATAATGATGTGTAACTCATGTAAATAATAAATATAACATGTTAATGATTCTGTATATATGATATACCATCCATTTATATATTATTTTAATATCAAAAGAATGATATTGTCGCTCGTGCGTACGTACGGACTACCGTCTCCACGAACGCGATGAGATTCATTCTCCATCGTAACCATTAAAGCGTAATTATCATTTTATGATTTAAAAATGATGTTTAAGGACTTGATATCATTCTGGATATGAATAATATACAACCTTTCCTTTACAAACATGTCTTACGTAACAAAACATATGAAAGAAAACAAGTAAGTTAACACCCGAAACAACGATAATACTAAGATATTATTATCAAATCAATATTAAAAGATCATATATGATATCATATTAATGTATATGATTCTTGTATAATTTAATAACAATTATTTCACCATTATACAGGAGGTTAACCTACCACAACCAAGGAAAAGTACAAGGTAAGGGTTATTTCACAATCTCTTCATTATCCGAGGTTGTATTATACGTAATAATCTACTGGGATCTCTTTATCATCCACATCCATGTTTCTTCGAAATGTATTTCAAAACATTTTTACTATTTACAAGAATATGGGTTAAAGTCATTTATACCCTTGTTTGACTTTTTATAAGAGGTTTATAAAGGAATCTTTCCGTCGTTTTCAAAACAAGGTCCTTTTTAACCTTTTCGACAGAATTGAGGTAAGAATGTTTTTTTTAACTTATACGGCGGGTGCGGTTATTTTCCGCCGTTATAAAATCGTCGAAGCTTCCCATACAAGCTTATAAGAATATTTTCAAAGAAAATGTTTTATTTTGTATGGATCTTGAATGATTTCAAAATAAAAGGAGATATTTCTTTTAAAAGAATTTTGATTTCATCTATGTCAACATCCTTTGATGGATTTTAAGATTATTTGAAGTTGATTTATTATGATACAAAACTTCTATATTGTATTGAAGGTTTTGTGACATGTTTGACTGTGGATGTGCTATTTTTATACCATTCATAGTTTATTGTGAAAGTATTGACATTTCGTATGCTAGTTTTAATACGAATGTTTATGTTATGTTTAAACCTTTTCATATGGGAATGCATTGGACTTAATAAGTGACGGGTGGAGCCCGCTATAGCTCCTCGATGCATCGGTAGGTCTCATGAGACAAACTAGTGTCTTGGCACAAGGCCTTGACAAAATCTTATTTGTAGCCTTGGCACGAGGCCTTGGCTATGTGGTTATGATAGTCTGGCATTATGCATTCCAACATTATGAAAGTGGTTATTGATTTTTTCATGTGATTATTCGATTAGTAGAATATCCATGTGAATAAGTAAATGGCATTATTTCATTTTACTTTTGCCATACCATGTTGAAGTTCAATTTTAAAAGGCTTTTGTTTTAGTAATGCATTGCCTTAAATGTTTATTCTTATTTATGAAAGTTTCCGCTATATTGTTATCCTTACTGGGCATTTGAGCTCACCCCTTTTCTATGTTTTATTTTTCCCCAGGATGTGAAGAAGTAAATTATGAATGACCTGCAGGGATATTATGAGGGGATAGTAGTGTGGATTATGGAGACATTATGTTGTTGTAGTAGTTTTTCATTTTATGATGTAATGTAAAACTTATGAATATATCTAGTGTTTCCAAGGCTACTAAACCAATCGGTCTTTCGAGATTTGATCTTTCTTGTGATCATGCCAATGTTACGAAGTAATGCACCGACTCCGGGTAGCTGGGGTCGGGGCGTTACAAACACCTTTATTCTATTTATTATTCTTTTATATCTCCCTTATTTACCCTTATTCAGCATCAGAACTCACCCTTTTTTATGTTTCCTTCCTCATGTTATGAAGATATATACTAATTATGTAGTGTCTAAGAAGGACACTATTCAAGAAGAACCTAGTGGGAGATGTTTTATCTCACTTATGTACTAGATTTTATGTTTCCATGTTTCCAAAGACACTAGGCTAATATGGTATTTGGGTGTCTGTTTGTGTAATGTTTTAAGTATTCCAAAAATGTAATGTAATGCTATTGTATAAAAATTAAGGGTCGCAATAATTACTGAGATCTAGTTTGGAATATGATAAATAAATTTATTAAATATTGGTATAAATTAACATCCAAATACTTTACAATAATTTAATTTTAGAATAAATTAATTTTATTCTAGCATTCTTTATAAAAACACTATGTTGGCTTGTCTTACACACATTATCGGGGTCCTTCGATAGCTTATAAGAAATAGAAGACCAATTATATAAGTGTATATAAATTTTTAAGGAATTATAATATATTTATTTTATAATATATATTTAATCAATTTTGTTTACATCCACCCCTGAAATTTCATTGACATATGATTAGAACAAATACCATTTTACACATTAAAATCTGTATTTTTTATAGGTATTGTTTTGAGATATTAATTGTGCACATTTTTTGAAACTATATTTTGATCCTTTTATAAATTTTATTTTTCATAATAAAATTCATTTTTTGTTTAATAATATCAAAATTATCTTGGGGTAACTTTTTGATATTTTTCTAGAAAGTTTATTTTTTTATGAATAACAAAAAATACTATATTTTAGTTGAAAATTTCCTTTTCGTTTAAATAAAAAGTAATGATAAATTTTATTTTAAATTGGTTTTAATGTCAAAATATATCTATTATACATCTTTTAATAAAATTTAGTTCATTATAAAAAAATTTATTTTGAATTTAGATAAAAAATGTATTGAACTTTTGAGCATTTTCACATTAAAATCATGGTTTCTCACCACCTATATGGGCCTAGATTTAAACTTAGTTTTTCCACTTATGTTAATTGAATATGAATATTTTGACATAATTACTTTGAATTAGTATAATATTTATATTCTAATAATATAAACATAATTTTTGACCATAATAATTTTTGAAAGGAGTTAAAATTAATGACAGTGATTAAGGTAAAAATGTGTTTACATAGTTGTTAAACATTAATCTTAGTGGAAAAATGAACTACAGGCATGTCCAGTACCCAGTTTATGTAAATATTTTTACACTTTTAACCTTATATAGAATTTTATGACTTTTAGAGATACTATTAAATGAAATTGAAATTTATATTATGTTATGTAAAGAAAAAAAATACAAATATGGAACTTTCATTACTATAAATATCTATATAACTATTTGATAGAAAAAAACAACCTAAATTCAGTTATAAATATTATTTGTAATGATAAATTATATATTTTAATCATAATAATTTATATATAATTTTTTATATGAATTATTTACTTATAATTCTAATGAAATGTCAACAAAATAAGTATATTATTAACAATTAACTGAAATAAATGATACTAAAAATATTAAAAGTTGAATAAATCGATTAGATTATTAGCATAAATTACTATTTTTCTATAAATATATCATGTAACATAGGTTTTAACTTAATATATTAATATTATATAATTTTATCAATATTGTAAATTTAAATTAATTAAATAACATCAAAATTTAAATTAATTAAATTTTATGATAAATGATATTTATTAAAAGATATAAAATTTATAAAAAAATATATTCTGAAAATTAATTTTCAAATTTTAATAATTATAAAATATTATATATATATATATATATATACCAATTTAGCTTTTATATTGAACATGTTTACCCATAATAGTAAAAACATTATTATCCCGATTCGGTTTAAAAGTAGGGTTTTCGCGCGCTCCATTTATTTCTATTATAATAAATTTACAACACAAATGGGATTTTAATTTTGAAAATTAGACATAATAAATATATAATTAATTTCTTTCTATATTTTATAACATATCTCACTTTAATTTAGACTTAATGGCCAGATTACCTTGGTTAGAAAATTAATTTTGTAAATTACAAATTCTCTCAATGGGACTTGAACCTCTATCCCAAGCATTTAGTAAAGTATCTGCATAATTTTTATTCGGAGATATAATATGATCTAGGGAAAGTTAATCAATATAAAAAAAATTTACTTGTGGTTTTTAGGGATTTTTAAACCCTCTACAATTTTTTTTTGTATTTTTGTCTAGAAAATTGTTCATTTTTTTAGCTACGTTTTTTCAAAAACCGACTCTAAATTAAATTAAATAAATTATTTAATTATTATTTATTATTTATTATTTATTATCATATATAGTTTATTTATTAAATTTTAAATAATAATTATTTGTTAATTAATAAATATTTATAATTATTAGTTTATAATAATTTAAAAGTTAAACCAATTCTTCAATAAGTTTAATATCAGGCTTCGACATCTATTAACCATAAAATTTTATTTGACAGAAAATTTTAGCACCATGACCAGTCAAATAGAAACATATGAAATGAACTAAAACTAAATTGGATATAAATTTCATAATAATTAAATGAATAAATTTTTTTATGGTTTCAAGAAAAGTAATAAATCGAACTTGAACATCAAAAGAACATAAAATTTGATCTGGGTGCCAATTTGGGATCTACTACATATCAAATCGAAGTCTGCAATGAGTTATATGATGTGATGACCTAGGAGGACTGGGGTCACTAAACTTTCAATGCGAAAAGATGCCTTGAAAGCCTCCAAAACTGAGTTTTAAGTGAGCTTATCCCATTGTTTTAACAATTGATGGTATTTCACTATTGTTTAAAGGGGTATAATTATTTTTTTTGATGGGTAATGAATTTATTCCAAGGAAATACATTCATATTGATATTATAGTTTTGAATAATTATCATTTTTTATAATATTGTTTTATTTATAATTAAATATATGCATATTTTCTTATATATTCTTTTAATAAATCACTTATACAAATAATTATTTTGATAGAAAAGTGTTTTTGAACATATAAAACATATATAAATAAATATTTTTTAATTTTATTTGAAATATATAATTATTGAATTTATTTACTTTATAAAAATGCATTAATTTGTATATATATACATATAAAAGTAATGTTTATATATAATTTTTTTTAATACAGACACAAGTGTGTGTATTGATAAAAACATATATATATATATATTCAAGTATATGTAAATAAATATTGTCATATAATATATTTAAATAAATTTAAAAAAATGGGTACACTCGTGAAAGTAGCAGACACACAAAGAAGAAAATACATTTAAACTCACTGCCCTGAGGACTTGACCACGAAACCACACACCATAGACCTCCCCAAAATGAACACCCCGGGTGAGTATAGGGGGTCAAAAATGTGTTGATATGGGTAATGAGGTACAGGTGTAGCCTCACCCCCCTATGCACCACATGTCCCTAAGGGCTTGGGCTAATAACCTAACGAGGTAGAGGGTCCATGAAAAATAATAAATTAGAAATATCAGGTGTTTCCTTTTGAGGAATCGAACCTAGACCCTCGGGGTAAGGGAACCAAATCTAAAACCACTCCACCATGCCCTTGCAGGAAAAAACATGTTTTTATGTGTAACAAGGTATAGGTGTAGCCTCACCAACTGCGTTCCACACACCCCTAATGAGGCCTAAAGTAGAAAAACTTGTGGTCTGTCTAGTTTCTTAATGGGGTAGTGGGTCTTAGAAAAATTATTAATTAAGATATCAGGAGTTTCTTTGCGACCACTCAATCCCAGAATGTTATGTTCAGGGTGCTACAACCAAAACCACTCCACCATGCCCCTACGAGAAAAAATGTGTTGTTGTGGGTAGAGAGGTATAGGTGTAGCCTCACCACCTATGTGACACACATACCCAATGAGGCCCAAAGTGGAGATACATGGTCTTGGTTAAGTTCCCTAATTGGGTAAAGGGTCTGTGAGCAATTATTAATCAGGCATCTCAGGTTTTTCCTTATGAGGATTGGAACCCGAAACCTCAGTGTCAGGTCACCATAGCTGAAACCACTCCACCATGCCACCACAGGCCAAACGTGTTGTTATGGGTATCGAGGTATATGGGGAGCCTCACCACCTACATGCCACACATCCCCAGTGAGGCCTAAAGTGGAAAGACAAGGGCTTGGGCTAGTTCTCTAATGTGGTAGAGGGTCTATGAGAAATTATTAATCACACATGTCAAGCATTTCTTTGCGAGGACTCGAACCCGTAACCTCAAGGTCAGGGCACCAAAGTTGAAACCACACCACCATTCCCCCATGGGAAAAACCTATTATTAAGGATAATGAGGTATAGATGTAGACTTACCACTTGTGCACCACACATCCCCAGCAAGGGCCAATATCAGAAACCTTGGGCTTGTTCCAATTTCCCAACATGTTAGAGGGTATATGAGAAATTATTAATCAGGCATCTCAGGCATTTCATTGTGAGGACTCAAACCCAAAACCGTGGGGTCAGGGTTCCGCATTCAGATCCACATTCGATGAGATTTTCTATTCCTTTAAGTGTCTTTATATGATTTTTTATGTCATTTATGATTTTATTACATTAATTTAAATTCCTATTTATTATATGTCATTGCAATTATTATGTTTTCCCTACTTTTGGTAAATTTTTATCAACTATATATATATATATTTGAATTTTCAAATATTTGTATATATTTATATACATATGTAAATATTTGTAAATATTTATAAATATTTATGTTTATATATTTTAATATTATATATGTGTAAATATATATATATACTTGTGTTTATATATATATTTATATTAATATACAATTATATATCTGAGTTTTTCTTTATATATATAAGTAGTTTTTTATATGTATATATATATATTTACATATAAATATATCCATTTGTTATTATTTATTATTTTATTATTTCTTATTTATTATTTGTTGTTTTTTATTTATTATTTTTTATTTATTATTTATCATTTATCATTTATTCAATTATAAATTATAAATTATTATTTATTGATTTATTTTTGTTATTAAATTTCTATTAAACAACAGTTTAATATTTATTTATTATTTATTTATTATTAATTTTATTTATTATTCATTTATTGTTTATTTTTTTTATTTAATATTTATATATTTACTATTTACTAATTATATATTCATTTTTTATATGTTAATATTTATTATTTATTTATTATTTATTATTTATTATTTATCTATTATATATATATTTTTCATGATAATTTTATTCCTTTATTATTATATTATTTTATTATTTATAAATTATTTATATATCATTTATTTATTCATTATTTATATATTTATTTTTTTAAAAGGTTGGGGCCGAAGCCTCATTTTTATTAATAAACCAAAGCAAAGACCTCTTTTAACTGGGTAGAGGGAGACCCATTACATAGCCCGAAGGCCCAGTGGGCTTGTAGCCCATTACATAGCCCGTAGGCCCAAATTTTTGGCCAAATTCCTATTCTGTGAATAGTAACCCGGCTGCTACTGTACCCGAAAGTATTATTTATTTATTTTTAATGATTGTTTTATTATTTATTTATTATTTATTTGTTTATAATTTACCTATTTATTATTTGTTTATTTTTTACACATTAATTAATAACTTATTTTAAATTTTCTATTATTATATTATTTTAATATCAATTGATTATTAATGTATTATAATTGTTTATTTATTATATAATCATTATATATTAATTGATTATTAATTTATATATTAATTATTAATTATTAATTATTAATGAGTAACTATTAAACATTAATAACTAAATTTTAATAATTAAATTTTAATAATTAATGTATTATTATAAATTATTAATGATTAAATATTGAATATTAATTATTATGTATTTCAGTTAAAATTAATAATTTTTAATTTTAAATCATTACATTTTCATTTTTAATTACTAATTATTACTTTTAAATTTTAAATTTTAAATTATTTAGTTTGTTTCTATTTTTATGTATTAATTTTTTAAGTCAATATTTTTGTATATATATATAAGTATACTAAATTATACTTATTCCCCACATGAAGAGCCTTCTAAAGTAGTAAAGTCTTTGAAGAATAAGCAGGGGGTAAGGGGTTCAAATCTCACCCAATGCAGAATTTCTATATATAGAATTTTTCTGCATTTACATGTGCATTGTAATGAAAAATAATTAAAAATTTAAAAAATAACTTAATGATGAGATTTAGAAAAGAAAATAAGAACATAAAAAAATAATTATAAATTAATTATGAGAATAATAAAATAATAAAATAATAAAATAATAAAATATTAAAATATTAAAAAACTAAATATTAAAATTTAAATAATAATAATAATATCACCATGAAATTATTTAGTGGTGGTTTAAAGAGCTGCAAAATGATTTAGGGGTGGTTTAAACTGTCGTTAAAAGATTGCCTCAATTTTAATAGACTATAGCTAAATTGTTCTACTATGGTTTTTGAAAAACAACTACTAAATGATTATAGGCGCATGACTAAGAAGGGATTTTCCAAAACCATCACAAAAAAAGATTTAGTGATAGTTTAAACTGGTGTTAAATTTCTATTTCAGCATAGTGAGTGCCATTGCAGATTCTCTTAATAGGAAAATATAGGAGCTTTGAGAGATACCTTCATAGGAGGAATGTGAGTTGATGAGCATGTTGGATTAATAGTTGGTGTGTTTATCTAAAGACTATGGGGTGACGACATATTCTCCCTTTTATATTAGATCGATGCTGGTGGATCAGGTAAAAACATTGGATCCTGAATAATTAGTTTTGCGATAATAGTTGGAAAAAAGTGACCTAGTTCCAGGATGTTCGGTAGATAATGATAATGTGATCATTGTCCATGGGAGAGTATTTGTTCCAACTTCAATAAGGAAAGAGTTAATGAGAAATTTCAAGTATCCTAGTGGGAAATTGACCTAGGTTTGAGGAAGATAAATCAGGATATCAACGGACACTTCTGGTGGCTGAGGACGAATTGACAGCTTGATGATTAATCTCTAATTTCCTGATTTTCAAAGGACCAAGGTGGAACAACATTGAACATTAGGATTACTTATACCAATTATACACCTATGTGGATGTGGGATGAGGTGATGATGGAATTCATGTGTGGATTCCCAAGAACCTAAGAAGTTATAATGTTGTTTGGGATGATAGTTGATTGACTAACAATAGTGGAAGATTTCATTTATATATGAGAATCTCACATAATATTTGTTTTGGGGAAGATTTATGTCTGACATAATTTATGACTTTATTGAGTTCCATTCATTATCATATCAGATAGGGATATAGTTTTTACATTATGCCTCTATTAGGGATGGTATAAGACATGGGGGACTCAGTTGAAACTAAGTACGGTGTATCATCTGCAGACCAGTGGAAAGTCAAAGAGAGTGATCTAGATCTTGGAGCATATTTATTGGGAAAGTGTTGTTGAATCTAGTTGTGGAATCATCATCTTTAGATTCATGGTTAATTATAACCATGGGTTATGGGATCATTTGAGACCATGAAGTGTATCAAAGTAGTGGGTTACTCATTGGAACTTCTTCTATGATATCATGGTATGCGTGAGATGTTCCATGTATCTTAGCTAGAAGGTATGAAAAAGATCATTTTCATGTGATCAACTATGTGTACATTGATTTGGAAATAGATACATAGTTTATGGATCACCTTTTGTGAATTATATACCATATAAATAGGGGTTTGAGTGGAAAAATAGAATCATTGGATTGGGTCTTATGGTGTCTTCAGAATATTCAAGAGGACATGTTGGTTTAAAATTTTTATATTCGAGATCAATTTACCATATTTTTTAGAAGATACAAGAGAGGAAATTCTCAAGCATGTGAAGTCTTTTTAGGGATTTTTTACATCACCCTTCATTTTTAAAGAATATTCTATGATTTGTTTAGCAGATAATGAGGGAAGTTGACCTGATTTTTCATATGAGACTAAATTCCATGATGTGGTGCATATTTTGTTTCATGGAGAGTGTGGCAATGGTGTGGTTGTGGAACTATGATATGGTGGTTATCTTTTATTTTTCTATTTAATTTTTTGTATTTATACCATGGAGCATTGGTTATGGCATGAAGGCTTAAAAGGTACAGTTCAAGTAGTTCTTTGAAATTATGTATCATTTATCCCTGGAGAGTGGTTGTAGTTTAGTGCACCTATAAGAGTTTATAGGTTTCCTCATAGTGATGACCATTTCATTGTGATCCCTTTAACTAGTTTATAGTATGTCACTATTTTTCTCACCATGGATTACAAACACGCTTCTAACAATAAACCATTGTGGTTTGGACATCTCTTTTTCAATATGGATTCTACTGAATTTGAATGCATTATGGTGTGGCCCAATGTAATATAAAATGATGACTAATTTTCCAATTTCTATATAAATTCTCAAGGCCCCTCAAACCCTACTATTCCTAGCCTCTCCCATTTAACCTTTGGTGGCTGTAGGTAATTTTCAGGATAACTTCTAGTACCTAAACTCTTGGTTTCATCCATGATATTGGAGGACCAACTCTAGGAAATTTTAGGAAAGTTCATATCCCATCCTATTTGGAATTCCTCCCTTCATAATTTTTCTCTCCCAGTCCTTCACCTTAGAAGGTTATATGGTCACAAACAATGGATAAACCATATGGTCTATAGAAATGGAATGTTGAAGGTCAATTTTTTCTATGTTGGTGACATCTCCTTGGTGAAATATTAACTAGACGAACACCTTTTCTTCTAGATTATTATCATCTCTAGAACTGTTTTTTGTTTGGTGATTCTCATTGGTGAATTGAAATGTGAGGTTTAATCTATGTAGTGTTTCATATTATTTGGGTTCCATCAATATTGGGGTAGGATTTTCAATACCATGTAGATCCCTTTTATAAAATTGTTTCATTGAAATTGATAATAGTGTGTGCATCTATATAATGTGAGAACCATGTTTGATACTGATCACATATGTGTGTATGTGTATATAATGCGATAGCAATTTTTTATATCAATAAAATGTGTTTTTGTGTGTATATATTCTTAGAATATTTATTGATATGATATGTTTGTTCCTATATGTCTTATA
Organism: Viscum album; assembly: GCA_963277665.1. Taxonomy (NCBI): domain Eukaryota; kingdom Viridiplantae; phylum Streptophyta; class Magnoliopsida; order Santalales; family Viscaceae; genus Viscum; species Viscum album. The sequence goes on from OY728148.1 coordinate 169,986,488, forward strand.
ACCTATTGTGTGTGAATATATTTGAATGTATCATGTTTTCCTATGAGGTTTTAATATTTTAAAACTCAATTTGACTAATTTGTTTTAATATATTAAGAGTACCTAATGAGATCAAGGTATTTTTAGGGGTTTATGGGGCTTATTTAGTGCCTGAAGGCTCTAATTTTTTGGAAAATAAAACATTATTTCACAGTTAGTAGATACTATATAACCCAGGCTACACAATTTGAGTAAAAAAATGGGTGCTAGAATGAGTGGAGCAGGAGGTCACGTGATTTGAGGAATCCATGCAACTAGGGGTGGACTCCTGTGTAGATTCTCAAAAATCATTAGTATTTTTGAAAATAATTTTTATTCATGGTTTCCCAAACCTTGTGGATGAACCAAGTGAGGTCACACTTGAGGCCAAAAAGGGAGTATGGTTTGTGAATGGTTCGGAAAACTATGTTGCCAAACCATGATACCTAGTTAAAATGAAGTAAATTTCTATTTTCTATTTGGGGATTTCATGATTAAATCTTATCTTTATAAAATACCAACATAGGTCAAATAGACTAGTCACCAAATTCAACCCATTATGGGGCGGGGAAAAACAAGGATAACAAAACAAGTCTTTTATATAAGAAAAAATGCATAGAAATAGAGTACAAAGTGGAAACAATGCGGCAGACAACTGATCCAAATGGGCTAAACCAGAATAAAATAAAAGTCTAGACAAGAATAGTCTCCATGTGAAAAAACATCACCGCCAAACTATCCCATAACAAAATAGAAACGCAAAAATAAGCCTACATGCTATATAATTCTCTACCCTTTACTTGAACCCTAGAAAATAAGGTCTATAACCTCCCAAAGAAAAAATTTGGGTATGAGAAAAGGAACCCATTCAGATACCACCATGAGATCTATAAAAGTAATAATGATAAGAATACACAAGTCCATGATTTTTAAAACAATACATTTTTTAATAATTTGTGTAAAAAAGAATTTTAAAACCTTTCTCAATCAATCCTTGAGTTTTCACAAATTTCATATCATCTTTTTCAAAGGTAGAAACAAAGAAGATAAAGATACCAAAACATAAATATATATGTGATCCAACATCCATGAAATAATCTATCAAGTTATAAACAACCATAAACAATAAAGAACATACTAGGAAAGCTCTAGCCTATATAAAAATATGTAATATACACTCACAACACTAACAAGGAATAATTTTTTATCCAGCTAACATAGAAGAATGCCATAGATCATCGACAAAAAAGAGTTTACCTTCTAGTGGTTTTATATAAACAAAGGCTACCCATGTCTCTTTATCGACGTACCCAAGGTTCCAATTGTCCAATTTTTGTCAATTTCGGTTTAAAAAACCATACTCACATTTTTATGAAACAATTTTAAAGATAATACTATCTACATCAGTGTTTGAAAATCTATTTTTTCATTTCAAATTAAGGAAATTTCCTATCAATGAAACTCCATTTAAAAAAATAACTCATTACATTTTAAATTTCAACACATGAAAATCCATATCAAATATCAAGTAATCAATAAGAACGATAATAAATTCATGAAATTAGAATAATTGAACCGATGCACCTACCTCAATAACATTTCATACCTAACTACCTTTAGAAAAAGTTGTTGGAAACCAAAATATATGCCTTAAAAATAAAAGGTATGACTAGAGACTAATTTTCTTTATATAAAAAACCATCCCATTAAAAATCCCTAAAACAAATGGAGATAAAACAACAAACAAGAGAGGGACTAATATGAAGGCTTACCCGGAGAGACAAACCACCAAACCCTACTGATCAATCGATAAATGTAGTTATTTGAAGGGAAGTAAGTCAACTAAAAATTTCATAGGTCAGATATCTAAATGATAGGAGAAGAATAAAAGAGAGAATGAATCCACACATGCCGGTATAGTACCCTAAATAAATAGTAACTAAGGATTTACATAGTGTGTATTCTTTTACACAATGTGAATCCTTTTTATAATAATTTAAAATGAAAAAGTTTATCTTTTTTAATTAAAAACTAGTTTTTCACATTAGATGACATATAGCTCTTAAACTATGTGTAAACTCTAACTCTATAAAGACAACTCACGATTTGAGTCTATTAGGTATTACATCTTGTGAAACCCCATTTAATGCTATACAACTGCCAAAAAAATAGCTGAAACAAAAGCTTTAGGCTAAAAATATAAAAAATCCATAAATTCACCATTACAAGTATCCCCCCAATTCAAGGAATAAAATGAATACCTAACAAGAAATAGAAACCAAAAACATAGATCATAACATACCTGATGAAAATGATACATGGAGATACAATCTCCCCACCATAAAATCTTTTTGTCTCCAAAATGATCTCAAGATTCATGTTTCACAAAAGGCGAAGGCCACTCCTACATCATCAATGAATCCCACTCCCACATATCATGGATATATTTTCTACAATTTCCTTATAACTATACTAGAAGTATCATTTTACTATATATTTAGTTATCTTGGCCATCGATAATCTAAAAATTCTACTCAGACAATGTGTTATAAAGCTGAATAACAATATCCTCCCATCAGATCACATGGGAAGGATCTGATATATACCTCATCCACTAAGAAACATGAAATATTTCAATTATAGAAGTTAATAAAGAAGGTAAAAGTAACTAATGGGACACCCTCCCAAGTTTATCAATGATCTCCAATGGTCCTAAAAACATCAGTTCCAATTTACCCTTCTTACCCAAACGAAAATACCAATGCGAGGTAAAACTCTGAGAAAGACCTGATCACCAACCACAAAATCCATAATCTGAAAAAACATGTTCACATAAGATTTTTGATGACTATGTTCCATGATAAAACATCTTTGGATCAACTCTACCACCTCTTTTATCTCCTGAAAAAAATTATTCCAAACTAAGGACCACTCTCCCAACTCATCCCATAACAAGATATATTTACATGTCACCAAAAAAAATCCTCTAAGGGCATCATCCTGATTTAATATTGATAACCATTTATATTGGAAACCCAAAAAAGTAATATTTCAATTCATATATCGACCGAAATAAATCACAAAATCCAAAGAATGTTCTTAGGAACATGGATTTCCCTCTTTATCGGTCCATATGTCTACAGATGATAATCCATTCATAATTTCAAATTGTAACACATTTCCTCCAATAAAACATTGTTGAATTTTCTTGTGAAACTTGAGTCCCTGTAATAAATAATTGTTGTGGGAACCGCATTAATCTTCACAATCACATGGATATATAAGAACCCAAGATGTTCTGCTTTTTTTATTTCCTTTATTAGAAATAAATGTACTGATTTCGTGAGTCTATCAACAATCACCCTAATTACATCATTCCCACCAGAATTATGTTCTAAAAAAATGATGAAATACATGGGAATCTCATCACACTTCCATATCATAATGGATAAAGGATACTAAAAACATGTAGTTCTCTTGTGTTCCACATTATCTCTTTGACAAGTGAGACACCTTGATAAAAAAATAGTTAACTAACCACCTCATCCCTTTCTATCGATATCAATGTATCAAATAGTGTTACATCATTGTATTCCCATAGAGAATGAACCAACATGACTGGTGTACTTTGTCTAAAAACTCATACCTTAATGAAAATGGAACAACTAACCTACTCTGAAAGCTGAAATCTCAACAAGTAGACCAATTCAACTCACGCGATTTCTACCCTCAATTTGGTATTTCTCTTAGGCATCATCTCTCAATGTCTATCATATGATAAATTCAAACTCTATCATGAAAATATTAGTCATATTTTGTCAAATCCATGAACCCTAGTCCACTAACCTCCTCCACTCCAAATATAGCACCCCGACCCTAGAAATCTTAGAGTTGGTGTCTATTGTCAATTACAATAGCATGATTGCAAGGAATTAAATCCTAAGGGACCAAGGGTTTAATAGTGTTGGTAAACAAAAAACATACCTAAAAATCGAATTAAAAATTAATAAACTAATTACAACATAATTTATTTCTAAATAACATCGAAGATAACATTATTTTATCTATTATATCACTTAATATATTTCATAGTACACTATTTGATTCAAGGGGAAAGGAAACACAATAGGGGTGATAAAAATGCTCAGTAAGGGAATAATATAGCAGAAGAAATAATTAATCAATGATAATAATAAATATAGAATGATAAATAACTGAACACACATACCATGTAACCAACAAACTCAGAAGAATGTACATAAAAAATACGGAAAGAAAATAAATAGAAAAACATGTCATCCCAAAAACTAGATAAGAAAAAATAAATATAGAAAGGTAAGAAAATAAAACACACTCCATTTAATCAATAAAATGATAATGAAATTAATCCATATATTTTTCATATGAAATAACTTATGGATAATAATAATGATATCTGAAATTTATATTAAAGGATTGAATTATTATATGACGTAATTTCTAAAGAATATGAAGAACTATTATTTCAATATCCAAACTTCAGAATGTTTAAAACTATGGATAGAAAACTATTTAATTTGTGCAACTTATTTTTTTCATGAGAACCTAATGATTCATCAAGGAACTATATAAATTCTAAGATCCACCCATCATTTAATATCTAAAACATTCCTTACATCGAATAATAAATTTAATTAGTATACAATTTGACTTTTAAACTATTTGTATGGAATAATGAGTATGTAATTATCAATATTCTCCAAAATAATCAAATATATAGCAATGTAGACACCATATGTATAATTTTTTATGTTTTAGGAAATATTAATATCCACAATAAATTAAATTGATAATTTAGGGGAAATTCAATTATCAAATATCATGGGAGATTGAATATTTCAATGGGTCTAACAAATAAATCAAGGAAGTGAATTTGTATACTATACTTGTAATGATAAAACAAATACAATCTAGATGAAGTATAATGATGTTATAAATAATATATATCCCAAGTGGAGTAAAATAAAGGGTTGTTAACATTGATGAATATAAATAAAATTATATTTTAAAAAAAATCTTGATAAAAATATACATTGTCTTTAAAAACACTTTAAAAAATCATTTCTTTGAAAATCACTTTTGAAAAAAAATTATAAAATGAAACCTTCTAAAAATGATAAGTAATATTCAAAGAAATGAGATTGAGTAAATATATTCGTGACATATAAGGTAAAAAAGATCATTATGTCTTCACGGTAAAAAGGTTCGTAAAATTACTTGTTCAGAAAGCGAAAATAATATTCATTCCAAAAAATTGGTAAAAACAAAAATGGTCAAAATACCATTACTAAATCTTGTTAAAAAATTTATGAAAACCTTTTTTGAAAATGGGGTTTTTATAAGAAAAAAGGTTCTCAGACTAAATATATAAATAAAATTTGGTTTTCTTAAGAATATTTTCAAAATCATTTTGAGTGACAATGTGTGGTAAAATGGTTCTATTAATTAATAAAGGTCATAAATAACTAGAGGACAAAAATTTAAATGTTTTATTATACAATTATAAAATAATATACTTTGATGTAATTTTAAGATAAAAAAGACGAAAAAATGATACTATAATGTAAACCCTTGATAAGATTATAATTTTGGAGTGAGAATATATCAATAAGTAGATTATGTGTATCAACAGTAAATCCACATATTAGAGTAAATAAATCAATAGGTCATATAGTTAATTATATGCTTGATCAAAAAATATTAAATACTATGTGAAATTAATATAACTCAATGAAAAGAAATTGGGTTATGAAATTTTTTTCAACTTGGTAACATTAAACTCAAAACCCCTAAGATGAAATAATTCAACTTGAAACTAAAAATATCATAAAGAATGATTGAATCATGATATTATATGAAAAAATGGAAGTATCTTCACCATTTATAATGAATTATGTGCAATAAATAAAGTGATTGTTTCAAGAGAAATCCAACAATAACAAATGCATGTGATATTGTAAAGATAATAAATTAAAACGTTCTTGAGGAGAATGATATATAAACATTCCAATGTTTACTATACCACATTAAAACATTTGAATTATAATATCCATGAATTAATAACATTATATAAATCATTTAATATCATTTTAATAATGATTTTCATGATATAACATTTCAAATTTTAGTATATACATCATATAAAATAAACTGGGAGCATAATAACAAATAATTCTTAATAGAATGTAAATTGAGACGATATCATTTACATTGTGTTTCATTTCGGGTAAAAGTCCTCTAACCACCTGTATAATAAAATTTTGTTAATTATTTACTTTCATGAGAACCTTATTTATTTTTATCATTAAATTTATTTCACTTATTACATTGTTTTATACAACTGTATAATGTATTAGTTTTACATCGGGTGTTTTGACGAAATTTAGTTTATGTGTCAAAAACCACTTTGGTATGTCAACTATGGTCAAAGTGGTAATTATATAAACATATCCAGAATAATAATCATTAAATATTTATCATATATATATATAAATAATACTTTTAAACCAATCATTAAATATGGTTATGAAAAATGAGTCAATGTTATAATCATAGAGACGGTAGTTCATACGTATGCATTAGTAACATTGTCATTTTCCAATGATCATTAGGGAAATAAATTAAGTAGAATTATATCTATAAATAATTATTATTATATCATAAATACCATATTATTTATTCATATATTCTTATATATATTATTCTTTGGATGTAAAATGGATCGATCATGTTGAGGAGGCGGTAGTCCACAACTGACATTGTCACTTTCTAGTGTGTTAAAGTGTAATAAAGAAAATGATATATATTATAGTTATATAAAATTAATTATTTCATAAATATAATATATATGTTTTATATGTAACATATTTTTAACTAAAATTATCTTTTATACATTCCATTTATCATGTGAATGAACCACATCGCTTTTAGGAAGCGGTTGTCCATACTTCCACAAACAATGTTGTCACATTCCAAAAAAATGGAGTGAATAAATAAAAGTGTTATAAAATAATTAATGAAGTATAAATATATTTTAAATATCATATATAATATATGTGAATATATTTTCCATCATAATGACCACCATGAGAGGTTGTAACGGATAAATGAACAACCATCAAATCTTAAGGAGGTACTTCGTTATTCACATAAATACTATATTTGTTACCCATTAGGTTGTAATGTGTGTAATATTGGGAAGGAAAATTACCATAAAAATATGATAGTTTATTTAAGAGACACCTTTTGTATTATAATAATGTAATAAGAAGATATTAGGGAGAAAGGAATGGAAATAAAGGAAGTGTGTTGCCTCTTATTCGGGTAACTAATTTTGATTTGAATCAATGAACATATTTGGGTTTCTCTCTACCCAAGGTGAGTCTTATAGGGTGAGTGGATGGATTTTAAGGATCCATATTTTCACAACCTGGTCGATCCAAATAGTCTTGAGAGGTTTTTGGAAGTGGGAGGATATGAGTCTTTTTTATAATGGAGGAGGAGTGACACTCCTACAATATTTTGACAAAGGAATTCCATACACATTTTTCACATTATAGGTGGATCTGATAATGAAAAACATTACATCCAAGTGATTATAGAGATTAAATATGTCCAAAAATGGTTCTTGGATATTTTTTAGTTCATTTGGGCCCTTAACATTTACGTTTAGTCTATTTATAAGATTAATTTGACCATAATTATTGTAATTAATTTTAAGTATGTTCACTAATATTTTTGGTAAAAAACTATGTTGAATTTATTATAAATTATAAATTATATTTATTACAAATTTGGAATCTATTTTTCCTAATTCCAATAACATAAGTGTTATAAATTAATTTAAATTTAATCTCAAAGACGGGATGACAAAGTGGGGTTTTTAAGTAAAAATGATCCATAGTATGGTATGTTTTTATTGTCAATTTGAATTTTAAATTGATTCTAATTATACAAATTTGATTATTTTTTAATAATTTTATTACATTAAACCTTAAAACCGATTTGAAATTTAATTTTACCATATAAATAAATTAGATAAAAATCATTTTTGAAGGAAAATTTAGTATTTTCACTATTCATTAAAAAATGAAACATAACAGAAAAATACAAAAAATTCACCCAAATAAAATTTTTGTGCTTATATTTCCAATATTAAGTTCATTTGGACATATATTATTTATAAAAGTACCGAAAAGTTGATTTAAAATAGGTTATCTATTAAAAGGCAGTAAAATTGCCAAAATAAAAATATAGTTTTTTAGGTGTAAAACTGAGTTTGTTCTTGTCTTATGCTTATCAAATATATTGGATGAATATAAAAAATATTACGTTGAATATAATATATATATATATATATATTACATTAATATAATTCACTAATTGTAATTAATTTAATATATTATTATAAAACAAGTTTGTGATCATAAAAAAAATTTCTATATAAATATTCTTTTTATATTCAATTAGTTCTTACATTCATTTATAATTAATTTGTAATGAATGAATTAATATTATATTTTTGAAAAATGAATATTTTTATAAGTTAGTTTATACTATTAATAATGGCTAGTTTCTGTCTTATTATATTAAATAATAATATTTCGTTAATATATCATTATTCAATAAAATATGTCTTACGTGTAGAAAAAGCCAATAAAGAAACTTGTTGTTGGGTATGTCGTATGATAACTCAGAATCGTGTTCATTTCAAGACATATAATATATATTTAATTTATTTAAAATATTAAATATATTATAAATTCATAGGATATTATATTCTTTTATGAACTTGGTGTTTTTTCATATATGCTATCAAATATGATGTCACAACTTTAGATTTTCAGGGTGTTACCTTCTCCCCACATTAATTAAATTGCATCCTCGTAATTTAAGCTCGATCTGGGTAATATGTTGTATTATATTTCTTATGTTTTAAATCTTGTATCATGATAATGGTTTGTAAAACATCCTATATAAAAGATATAATGGGAAGTACAGAGGCCACATGGATTAAAATATTAATAGGTCTCGAAGTAGGAGAACGTTAGTGTCAAGTAGAGATATGTACTTGGAAGAAAATTGTAAATATTTATTGGGAGTTATTGAGGTCATGGATCACAAACAGATTAATTGTCAACAGAAATTTGAGGGCCGCAAATCCATATGTCTATTATTATTTATAATTACATCAGCTCAAAAAAAAGGCATTATGACAAAAAAATGAGATCATTTTTCTAATGCTAAGAAATTATTTAACTACATACATGTATAAATAAATATACTTACTTTATATGATTCTATAAACATTATTTCATCCATTGGGTTTTATTCAATAAAATTTTAATTCTTCCCTTTAAATAATGTATTTCAAAAAACTAAATATGATTTCTAAAGCACTAAAAAAACATTTTAGGGATCATAATTTCCATAAAAGTGTAAATAGTCTTACTATTTATCTCTATATATTATATAAAGTTAATATAGTTAATTAATTAATCTCTAAACATAAAAAGATAAACTAGTGGTTCATCATTAATATTTATTCATCAAAATTTCCAACAAAAAAATCCATGACTTATTAACCAGTACATTGCATATGTTAGTATTAGGCATGAAACCCTTATCGTTCTTTGATCATGGGTTCATGTACCAGGACTTTTCCAGACTCGATTGGTTGTCACTCAACATACAATTTTTCATTTTCTAAAACCATACTAACATAATTTCAAAAATAAATATGATGGAAATCCCTGAAATAAGGTTATTAACTAAAAATTCTTTTAAATAATGTTTTCAATACAACCCCAATACATAAATAAGTCATCCATTTATTTTCACATAGGTCATTCCTTTGTCTATGGTTTATCCATAATATCATTTATAGGATTTATAAATCATAACACCTTATCTTCAATCTAAAACTCCATAGGTTTAACCTAGGTTATTCATTGTCAAAATCCCTCATAGTGGTATGTAAATATAATATGATTCTTCTTAATAATATCCCCTAAAAGTGTCAAAACAGGTGTGCGGTAAGGCCTGTTGTCATTTATTAGGTTATGTTGAATCTTTCCTAACACACCATATCGAATTTGTTACTCCTTGGTATATTTCTTCCATAACTATGTCTACGTGTAGTATCTAGACCGTTATTTATTTCTAGAAAGCCCAAATAATTTTTAATTTACCAAAATCTTAGGGTGTTCGTTTACACTTATCCTCAAATTCAACATTATTTTCACACTATCTAATGTATTTTATCCTAAATATAGTTACAAATGATTCTAATAAACATACTTTGATACAAACTACAACACCCCAACCCCATAAATCTCAGAGCTTGTGTTTACTATTAATTACATTGAGTTTATTATGAGGAATGAGAGTTTAGTTGTTTTGGATAATAAGATATATACATGAGTCTTGTAGTAAAAACTAATTCACTAATTACCACCTAATTTTCTTTTAAATAATATCACGGATAAAATTATTCTGCCTAGTTTATGACTACATGTATTTCATAGATTTCTTCTTGGATTCCAAGGAAAAGGAAATACAATAATGGAAATATCAAATGCTCAATGAGACAAAAATATAGTAGAAGTGATAATGAATCTATAATGATAATAATTATGGAATGGTAATTAACTGAACAGACATACCATGAAACCAAAAAACTAAGAAGCAAGTACATAAACAATATGGAATGTTTATTAATGTAATCACTTTCCATCCCCATAACTAAATAAGGGAAAATAATAATGCCAAAGTAATAAACTAAAACATATGTAATTTAATCAATAAATTGATATTGAAATTCATCCATAAATTTTATCATATGAGAACCTTAGGTATAATAAAAACAACAAAATGAAATTTTTATGATGGAACTGATTAATTATTATATGTTGCATTTATTGAACATGAGGACACATACTATAAAGATCCAAACTCTTGTTAGTTAAAACTATAGATAGAAACCCATTTAATTTGAGCAAGTTATTTTTCCCATGAGAACCTATTTATGCATCAAGGAGTAATATAATGTCTGGTCTCCACCCATTTTTTTATGTCCAAAACAATCCTTATATAGAATAATAAATTTAATCAATAGACAAAATTCCTTATCAAATATCCATATAGAATAAAGAATATAGAATTATCAGTATTTCCCCAAATAATAAAATAACTATCAAAGTATAAATAATATATAAAATTTTATACGGTTTAGGAAATAGTAATATCCACAATAAATTAAATGGGTATGTTTTGAGAAATTCAATGTTCAATGATCATGAGATATTGAATATTTCAAGAGGAATAACAAATAAATCATTGAAGTGAATGTGAATACTATCTTTATATAAATAAAAAATATACAATCTAGATGAATTAAAAGGATGGTATCAATAAAATGTGACCTAAGTGTCATAAAATAGGGGGTTGTTTCATTGATTAACAGAAATAAAAAGATATTTTAAAAGTTATCTTCAGAAAAATATCATTTGTTCTTAAAAACCTTTTCTTTGAAATTCACTTTTGAAAAAATTTTCTTTAAAAATTAAACTTTTATATGTGAAAAGGAAAATTCAATTACAAGATAGAAATTACATCCAAACTTGTCATTCGAGGAATAAAGAACATTCCTTTTTCACGGTAAAATTGTTAGAAAAATGCCTTGTGTTAAATGTGATAGGATGATTAATTTAAACATATTGGTAAAAAAAAAGCTGAAAAATTACTATACTAAATAATGTTAAAAAATTTGAAAATATTTTAATAAAACATGGTTTTTAGAAGAAAATAGGTTCTCTGACTGAAGAGATAAACAAAGTCAGGTTTTTATAAATACATTTTCTAAAACATTTTGAGTATTGAATTTTAGGAAAATGGTATTATTACTTAACAAAATGATTGAATAACAATAGGAGAAGAAATTTGAAAGGTTTATTATATAGGGATAAAATAATTTCATCTTATGGAAATTTAAGTGTAAATAATCCAAAAAAATGAGATTGTAATGTAATTCCATGAAAAGATTATGTTGTTGGAGTGGGAATTAGACAATGAGTAGATTATGTGTGTTAACTTTAAATAAAAATATTTAAGAAGAAATACATATATAGACACTCAAATTCAATATACACCTGATCAGAAAATACTAACAACAACAAGTATGTAATATAACGAAATGAAAATAAATTGGGTTTTGAAATTCTTTTCTACATGGTAACTTTTAACTCAAATCCACTTAGATGAAATAATTAAATTTGAAACTATAAATATCATGACGCATTATTGAATCATGATTTTATATGAAAATTTTTCATTATTTCCACTATATATAAGAAATTATGTACATAGCAATAAATTTATTATTTCATGATAAATTTAACAATCACAAAAGAAAGTGATATTGTAACAATAATCATTAAAAATGTTCTTAGGGATAATAATATTTAAACATTCCAAAGTGTCCCATAAAACTTTTAAATATTTGAATCCTAATATCCCTGAATTAATAAAATTGAGTGAAAAATATAATATCATGAGATTAAATTTTGTCAAGATATAACATTTATAATGGCAATATATAAACCATATAAAATAAACTATTGTATAAAAATAGATAAGAATTAATGGCATGTCAATTGAGATGAAATCCCTGACTTTGCATTTCCTTTCAAGTGAACTTAATTTAATGTCCTATATAATAAAAATATGTTAATTAGTTATCTTCATTATAACATTTTTCAGATTTATCAAAACTATTATTTCACATATTACCATTTTCAATACAAATACTTAATCAATTAAGTTTATGTCGGGTGTTTTGGCCAAATTAAGTTTATGGGTCAAAACAATTTGGTAGGTCAACTATGGTCAAAGGGGTCATCACATAAATATCACTAGAATAATAATCCTGACATAATAATAATATTTATACATTATTTATACTTTTAAAACTAATTATTAAATATAGTCAAGAAAAATGAATCAACATTACAATCATGAAAACTGTAGGTCGTACATGCACATGAGTAAAGTTCTCATTTTTCAATGATCTTTATGAAAAAAATTTAAGTAGAATTATATCTTTATATAATGATAATTATATCATAAATTTCATATTATGTAATAATATATTTTTATATATAAAATTGTTTTGATGAAAACGGAATCACATCATGTGGAAGAGGTGGGGGTCCACATGTCCACAAATGACATTATCACTTTTTAGTGTGTGGAAGGATAATAAAGAAAATGATATATATTATATTTCCATAAAGTTAATTATCTTTTTAATATCATATATTTTTTTTCTATTTCACATATTTTTAATTAAAATCATCCTTTATACATTCCATGTATGGTGTGAACGAATCGCATCGCTTTAAGAGGCGGTATTCCACACTTCCACAAACGATGTTATCGTATTCCCACAAAATGGTGTTCATAAATATATATGTTATAAAATAATTAAATAATTTTAAATAAATTATAAATATAAAATATAACATATATTAATATATTTTTCATCATAATGACCACTATGAGATTCGGTAAAGGAGGAATGAACAATCATCATTTCAAGTAGCGGTAGTTCACCGTTCACATAAATAGTACAATTATTACCCATTAGATGGGAGTCTGTGTAAGTGTAAGTCAAACCATTATCATGAAAACATACTAGTATATTTATGTTACTATTTTTATTATATAATCATGGTATAAAAAGGGTTTATGGGGTGGATAATGGAAATAAAACTAAAAATCTTGAGGAAGTTTGTTACTTATTATCTGGGTAACTCCAATTGGTTTACACCAAAGAGATTCTTTGGATTCTGTTATAACAAATTTTACACATCTATATTGAGAGATGTTATTTTTATGATCTATTTGGCGAGGCCTTTTTTGATCCAATGCGTCTTGAGATGTGAGAGGAAATGGGGGATTGGAGGCCTTTTTATATTGGAGGAGTGATAGTGTTGTAATATTTTTACAAGGGAATTAAATACCTATTTTTACCATTGAAATTGGATCCCATAATATTCCAATAAAGAAATAATTATGGATAGGTTCTAACTTTATACACAAAATGGATCTTGTACAAGTTTATAGGTCAATTGGGCCCTTAATATTAATGTTTAGTCCCTTAATAGCTTAATTTTACCATAATAATTGTAATTAAATTTAATTGAATTCATTAATATTTTTTCTTAAAACTAAGTTGAAATTATTATAAATTGTATATTATTAAGATAAAAAATATTTAATAAAATTTTCCAATTTCCAATAACATAAGTTGTAGAAATTAATTTATATTTAATCTCGTGGATGGGATGACAAATCAGGGTTTTAAAGTAAAAATAATCAAACATTTTGTATGTTTTTATTGTAAATTTTAAAGTGAAATTGATTCAAATTACCTAAATTAGATTAATTTATAAAAATCATCTCAAATTAAACTTTGAACCCAATTTAAAATTCAATTTACCCTTATAAATAAATTATATAAAAATAGTTTTAACTAAAATTCTATATTTTTAACTGTTAATTAAAAAATGCTACTTAATATAAAAATACAAAAAAATCACCCAAAACTAATTTTTATGTTTCTATTTCAAATATCATGTTTATTTTAATGTATATGATTTATAAAAGTGTCAAAATTTGGATTTTAATCATTTTCACCATTAAAAGGTGCTAAAAATGCCATAATAAAAATATTGGTTTCAGGAGTAAATTTTGATTTGTTATTATCTTATGCTTATTAAATCTATTTTATTCATGTAAACAATATTATTTTGAATATAATATATATATATATATATAATTAATATCACAAACTTATTTTTATTATTTTTATTTATTAGGATAAAATATCTTTGTGGTCATAAAAATAGTTTTCTATATAAATATTCTTTTCTATTCAATTAGTTCTTATATTAATTTCTAATTAATTTGTAACTAATGAATTAAACTTATATTTGGAAGATAAATATATTTTTATAAGTAATATAGTACTTTTCATAATGGCTATTTAATGTCTTATTGTAATAAATAATAATATTTCACTAATATATTATTATTCAGTAAAACTCGGTCTTGCGTGCAATGAAAACCATTTAAAAAACTCATTATAGTCTATGTCACATTCTAACTCAGTGTAGCAATAATTTCATGCTATAGAATATATTGAATTTATTTAAACATTGAAATATATAATAAATTTTTAGGATATTATACTCCCTTAAGTGCTTGGTGTTTTGTGTTATGCATGTTATCAATTACAATGTTCATACTTTAGATTTTTTAGAACATGAAACCCTAAGTCATTTTAGTAAAAAAAACTCATCAGAGGCCACTATTTAACTTATTTGTTCAGGACTTCTATTGGAAATTTTATGCTCAATGCATCAGCCCACACATTCCTACTCATGGGATTATATATAATATCAACATCGATGTTCTAAAGATACCCAACCCAGTATCTTTGTCACAAGTTCATATCTCATTAAGATAAAATATACTTGAAGACTTAATTATTAGAATATACCATAAACTTCTCTCCAAAAATTTACTTAAACTATATTTTGAATGAAATAATAATATCTTCCAACTCAAGATCATGGGTAGGGTATTTTTTATAATAAGGGAGTAACCAGTATGATCTATATGCCACAACCTATTTCCCTTTCATTAAGACACATCCCAACCACACACTAGAGGCATCAAAAAAATCATAACTGAAACCTATTTCTATAAGTATCAAAACTACTGTTTAATTCAACCATATCTTACACTCCTAAAATGATCTCAGAAACATATCATTCCAAACAATATTTACACCCTTATGGGTTAAATATGACATCGATGATGCAAACTTGAAGATTTATTGAACTACCTGTCTATAGTAACCTTTCTAACCCAAGAAGAATCGTATATCAAATTGGTCTATGGGATTATATCAAGACATAAATTCGAATAGTTTTATTAGGAATTAACAGAGGATCACCTCTCAGGAATCACAATCCCCATAGACTTCACTTTCATGATCAAGAATTCACACTTGGAAGGCTTTCCAAATAGACAAAGTTCACTCGAGGTTCAAATAATTATATCCAAATAGCCTCTATGTTTTCCTCTTTATTGGATAGCACCAAGATACCGTCTACACACAAAATAAAAATGTAATTAATAAACTGATGAAATATTCAGTTCATCAAATCCATGAATATAGTGGAATCATTAGTGAGTCTGAATGGATTTACTCAAAACTCAAAATGACCATATCAATTCTGAAAATGTGTCTTGGGTATAACCACTTCTGATAATCTCATCTAGAAGTTCCCTAACCACATTTAAATATTATAAAAACAAAAATACCCATCAACTGATCCAATTGATCATAAATTCTGGGTAAAGGATACCAGTTCTTAACAGTCACCCGATTCAACTTATAATAGTTAATACAAAGAATAAGACATCTGTTTACCCTCTTAGGAAAGTGAATAGGCAATGCCCATTGTTAAATTATAGGAGAATAAATACTTTCACCTCAAGGTCCTAAAATTGGAATTTAAGTTCCACCAATTCAACAAGTGGCATTCGATAGAATGTAATAGAAATGGGCATCGTTCCATTTATAGTTTAATAGTAAAATCAACATTTCTCTATGGAAGAAAACCAGAAAAATAATCCAGAAAGTCTTCAGGGTAAAAACACACAATACAATGCATCTGGCCACCCAATCATGGGTAAACATTACAAGAAACATTTATATCAACTGGAATGATATTGATCTAACATAAAGAACAACTGGCCATTCGCTTCATGATCTAGAGTACCACTCACTATTGAAAACATGTGTGACTCCATCGGTAAATATGAACTATACCAGGTGATGATAATTGTCTATGTATGAATTTATGCTAATCATCCAATCCCTGCAGATTATCATGTCAATTATTTCAAGATCAAGCACTACAAAGTCCCAACCCAACCTAATATCAGACATCACCACCTGACACGCAAGACATTTGAAACCTTGTTTAGACCAATTTTCCAAAGTCATGGAAATTTCAAAAAATAATAGAATAAGAACCTAATGTAAACCTAAAACATCAACAAATATTTACGGTTAAAATTAATGAATATCACCTGTATCAATCAAATGTTTCACTATAGAATATGAAATAAACATCGTACCTATTACAGTAGCTACCCCTGTTTCAAATTCCTCTATTGTAGACTCTGCTATATAAATTCATATGTACATTGAATCATGGACACCCCCATGTCCATAAAATGACACCCATATCCTTTTGAAGCATCAACTTGAACTTGAGAGACCTTTGTGAAATTGGGTATATATTTACTTCCTTGTGACATCTTATCATAAAAACACATCAGATGTCTAGATTTACCATATAAATGAAAATATCTATGAGCCTCTATATAACATGTCTTAGTATGAAAATTCCTCCAAAAATGGTAAGAAATAAATTTTTTCTACCCTATAGAATCCCGTACAATTGGTCTTGTTGAAAATTGATCACTATTGTGCTTTCTATTCTAACTAGAAGAGCCACCATGGCAAACAATTACACCCAATCAAGTTCCACCAAAGTCTGTCCTTCTAGATATTTCTAGTTCTGCAATTTATACATTATCTACTACCTCCAAAAAGTAATAGAGTCACAAAATAAGTATCATAGACCAAACATTATCTCAATTCTCTATCTTTAACCTCCAATCCATCATGTAATCATTGGTGACATGCTCCGGTACTAGATGCACCAACTTAGTAAAGTAGGTGGAGTACTCCAAAATGGTTTGATCCCCTTTATCCAACATAAAAAACACTCAGATATTTGACAAATGTAAAGTCTTAGGGTAAAAATTATGATTAAATTACTTCTTGAAAGAAACCTAAGTAATATATTCATTCAACTTATCTTTCATAATTGATTCCAACCAACTTCTTTTAGATCCTTCAAGCATATACATAAAAAATCCCACCTAACAATCATCATGAGTCTTAAAAATATGAAGATATTATCAATCCATTAAAGGCACTAATTTGACATTTGTGGTCCTTTTTCACCATGGAAAAAAGGATTATGCTACTTGCTAATATCAATACATGATCCACTACCCATCTTGGGTTCATTCCTCCCACTAACCCCAATGTCTGACTGGTATGGATCAATGCTTCAACCAAAGAAGGGTCCACTGGAGGATCCACCTATAAAAACTATCCCGTAGATTACTCTAATTTATTTTGAAGATCTCTTCTAGGAGTAAATTTATGTAAGACAAAAGATAACGACCAATCATCCATGAAAAATTTCCATAACCATTAAACAAAAAAAATCCAAAATATTAATTAAAATAATAAGAATTTAAATAATTTATGAATCCTAGAACAAAAAAACAACACAATTTTAAAGGAATATGTGCATCTAAATAATATCCCAACACAGATTGTACAAACTACCTTAGATAATCCATATCCTCATACATTTTAGACAGGTTTATTTAAGAAAAACTTCCCATACAATTTATACAAATGAACCTAAATCTTTAGTCTTGGACATAGTAATGTAAGACTAGACATGGATGCTCAGATTCAGTAATGGGAGTGAGATGGCCAGTATCCTTTTACACACCCAATTTATGAATTATGAATACACTACTCTTATCTACTCAAGACACATAACCCACTCAGGTAGTGCTGACAAACTTCAGGCTGAGTAAATTTTCTAATACCAAATTGTAACAGACCAGCTAGTGGTAACTAGATGAGTAACACAAGTCATCCCATCATGGGGTAGGTTAAAAAAAATATATAAAAACAAGAATATTATATAAGGAAAATAAGACATAAAAATAAAGATCAAAGATGAAATAATTGGAGATAAAACTGATCAAAACAAGCTAAACCAGAAAGAATGAAATGTATAGACAAAACTAGTCTTCATGTGACCAAATGTCACCCCTGAACTATCCCATAATTATAGTGAAATGAAAATAGACCATGTATCCTGCAGAATTCTATGTCATTTACATGAATCATACAAAACAAGGTCTATAGACAATCATCAGAAGAAGTAGTCTGTGAGAAATAGAGCCTCGTAGAATACCACCAAGAGATCTATACAAGTTTTAATAACAAGAATGAAAAAGTCCTATATATTTAAAAACAAAAAATCTCACAAGATTTTTTGTAAATAAATATTTTGAAACCCATTCTAAAACAATTATTTAGTTTTCAAAAATTGCGTATAAGATTTTTCAAACACAAAAACAAAGCGAGTTGTGATTCTAAAATATAATTATACATGTGATTCAACATGCAAGAAATAAATTATCTTGTAATAAACTACTAGAAACAACAATTCACCGTCCAGATAGGCTCCAGCCTAGGGGGCAACACTTACTAGACACTCAAAATACTTACAAGGAATAATGTTAGATCCATATAATGTCAAGAATTTCCATATATGACCGACATACAAGAGGTTACCTCAAAGTGGTTTCAAACACACTTGGGATACCCATGTCTCATTCTCTATATACCCAAGGTTCCTTGTAAGGACCTGACCCCAGTTTCCCAGAGCTGTTACCTTACTTGATTAGGATGGAATACATAAAAGGAATACGAATCCCAAAAAACGGAGTAGTTTAGTATTTTTGTAAACTAGTTACATACATAAGTATATCATTACAACATGAAGAGAATCAAAACACTATTTTATTTCACTAGAAACATCATGTCTCCTAGATTATTCTTGCATGTCAATAATAAATTACTTCTTCATGTCCCGAGAAATTGAAACACAAGAAAGGGGTGAGCTTAAATTCTCAGTAAGAGTAAGCAATACATCGAAAGTTAATATAAACATTAGACATGGTGAATAATTGAAAACACAAGCCTTTAATAATGAACATGAACACATTATGGAAGAAATATGAGCTGAATAAATAATTCTATAATAAAACATAATCATGGGTATTCTACTAGTCGAATAACCACATGAACATAAAATACTAGCATCATAATGAGGGAAGTGCATATGCCGGACATCATAACCATACCGTCCAAGCCTCGTGCTAGGACCATAAAATAATCATTTTTTCAAGGCCTCGTGCCAAGACCATAGTTTGTCTCATGATACCTACCGATGTATCAAGGGGCTATATCAGGCCCCAACCATCACATAATAAGTCCAATTCATTCCTCATATGAGAGGGGATCAACATAAACAACAAATATATTCATATTGAAACTATCATATGGAATGTAACTAACTTTCACCAATTATTGAACATAAACAATAACCATTCAGAATAATATGATGAATGGTTTTAGGATAGATTGTCCAAAATAAATTTAGTCATAATACATTAAATAAAATATGTTATATGACTTCATAAATTATTAAACCCAATAATACCATGGAATCAATAAGGGCATTGAACTAAAATACTCTTATAAAATCATTAAGCAATTTCGAGATAAATACTCTTTTATTTTGAAAAGAAGAGTTCTTTTGGAAAATCTTTGTATAAAACCAGAAGTGAAGTAAGATAGTATTCTCATAATAAAATGAGTAATTTTAGAAAGAAATTTTTTTCCAAAAACATATTATAGAGTGCGCTTGTAAATAGCTATGAATTGGAGAAATTCCCTTGAAATTGGGCTTCTATTTTGGAAACAATTTTGAATGTTCCTTTTAAAACGTGTAAATATCCATAAAATAAAGAATGGTTATAGTTTGTAAACTTATATATGATACTAACACATAATATATGATGAGTAAATAACAATGAATAAGAATTTCATTGAGGTAATTAGACAATAAAAGCACCCCGAATGAAAATTGGAAGTTCGGGAGGAAAACCCTTACCTTAACTCCAAACATGTTCTTCTCTAGAACTGAAGCTCCTAGAATATGAAATTATACTTATTAATAACTTATTTAAAAAAAGATTAGACATGTATTTATTTTAACATAATTATTTTTAGTTCACTTATACCCTTATTTCTATGTTATTATATTGAAT
The DNA here is from genome assembly GCA_963277665.1 of Viscum album. Taxonomy (NCBI): domain Eukaryota; kingdom Viridiplantae; phylum Streptophyta; class Magnoliopsida; order Santalales; family Viscaceae; genus Viscum; species Viscum album. Next base: position 170,007,620 of record OY728148.1, read on the forward strand.
TTAGTTGTTCCGGGGTGTTCGTTGTCTTTATTTTCATAATCAGTTCACTTGTTTTTATGTAATAGAGTTCATGTGGAATGGTTATAAATCTCCCGGATTGAAATTATATACTATTTATGAAAATAAAGAAATGTTAATGGTGATTTATATAATTTGGTTATATGGAATGAGGATGAATCATTAGATGAGAACAACTTCAATTATTTGGCGGTATTTGGATTTATTATGAACTAGTTTTGTCATATAACATAATTATATGTACATATTGTCGTTACTGAATATTAATTATGTTATAACACATATATTATATTCTGGTTCAACCATAAATATGGTTTAATTACCCATAATGATGAAGAAATTGGAGAACGAAACTTCATCGTCCACAAAGGCTATAAATAGGAACCTCATGGACGTTGATTTCGTTTATAAAAATAAATTGGAGGTAGTAAGAATATTTATGATGGTTCTTCTATTCACATGACATAAATCCATTATATAGATGTTACTAGAGTTATCATGATCATCTGGACAAAGGAGTTTAGGAGAGAAAAATAAAAAAGATGAACTTGAAAAAAAAAGTTAAGAGATCCCTTATGAAAATTCGGCAGCCTAACAACGTCACTTAAAATTTCATAAAATCAAATGATGAGAACAAAATGGTATCTCATCATATTGAAATCAAAAGGGCATTATCAGAATGAATAAAATCAAACCTCAACATATGAGAAAGGAATTTCAAACAGATAACATAAAAGAAGTGTCGAATTAAAGAAGAGAATGAAGGATTCCCTTACCTTGTAGAATAACTCCTAGATCTTGAAGGATGGGGCCTTGGGGACTTAGGGACACATTGGGAGGACTCTTAGAGAGGTAAAACCACCAGATATTCGAGGATAAGGGATTTTTAATGAATGAAAACAAATGTATGAGTGGGTATTTATAGGAAAAGATAGGTAATTTTTTAATAATTTCAAAGGGAGACCTCATTAGTGGTTTTTTCCAAACCATGGGCTTGCCCATGGTATTTTCCCATTGTTTAAGCCACTTAGGACACCTCATGTCATAAGTTACTATTCACAAGTCGACCGTATTTTTATATTTAATTATTACATCATTATGATGTCATTAAACTACCGAAAACTCAAAACTGTATTTTTACTATTCATGAAAAATTCATGTATTTTAGAAAAATCACAAAAAATCACCCCTACCATTTTTCGGCATGAAGAATTAAAGATTGAAATCCATTTTTCAAAAATAATTTTCTAAATATTATTAATTTAATTTTTAAATAAGGTTATAATTAATTCAAAATATAACAATCTTGAAGTGTAATTAGGTTTACGTGACATTGAAAAATTAATTAAGATCTCATTATCTTATTTCATTAAGAAAATAAAATAATTATATTATTTACTATTCATAAGGGTCATATTTCTATTAATATTACTATTCATATTACAATTCATAAAGTTATGTTACTATTCACCAAAAATAAAGTTTGTTCTATCAGACTCCAAATGACTTACTGAACACAACTCTAGATGACCGTTTTCTCGAAATTCAAAACACAGAAGAGGCAAAGGTGTGTTTAATGGTTAGATTATAAAATTTCATTCTATATTTATTTTCAAAACCTTGGGTTGTTACAGTCTCCCCTCCTTACAAAAATTTCGTCTCCGAAATTCACAGAATATTACTCAAAAAGATTCGGGTATGTCTTTAACATAAGCTCCTCAGGCTCCCATGTTTCTTCCTCCAACTTACGGTTCCTCCATAGAACCTTTATCAGTCGAGTCATCCAATTTATCAATACATGTTCTCTAGTATCAAGAATTTGGTTAGGCTCTTAATAGTAATATAGATAAGGCTCAAGTTCTACTTCTTCATAAGTGAGTACATGAGTTGGTTTTGACATGTACTTTCTTAACATTGACATGTGGAACACATTGTGAACCATGGAGACACTAGGTGGCATTGCCAAATGGTAAGCTACAGCTCCAATTCGGTCCAGAATTTCAAAAGGTCCGATGTACCTGGGACTTGATTTTCCCTTCTTACTGAATCGTATAATACCATTCCATGGAGATACATTTAAGAAAACGTGATCACCTTCTTGAATCTCCAAATCCTTCCTTCGTTTATCTACATAGCTCTTTTTCCTACTTTGGGGTATTTTGATATGGCTCTGGATAATCTTCACCTTCTATGTTGTTTCTTCAACATGTTATGGGCCCACAAGCTTTCTTTCACCAACATCATCCCAGCAAGTTGGTGTTCAACATCTCCTCTCATATAATGCTTCATAGGGTGCCATCTGAATACTTGAATGGAGTATATTGTTGTAGGAAAATTCTATGAGAGGTAAATAATGATCCCACATTCCTTGAAAATCAAATGAACAAGACCTCCACATGTCTTCCAATGTTTGAATAGTCCGTTCTGATTTTCCATCAGTTTGTGGGTGGTAGGAAGGGCTCAAATGAAGATCAATATCTAGGGCCTTTTGAATAATTTTCCAGAATCTTAATGTAAAACATGGATCATGATTAGAAACAATCGATAGGGGTACTCCATGAAGTCTCAGAACTTTATTAACATATAGTCTTGCTAGACGTTGAAGTTGTAGATCTTCTCTTATAGAATGAAATTGTGCTGACTTGGTAAGACGATCAACAATGACCCATATTGCATCATTCCTTCAAGGAGTCTTTGGTAGTCCCATGACAAAGTTCACCGTGATATTATCCCATTTCAACTCAGGTATGGGAAGAGGTTGCAATACTCCTCCTGCCTGTCGCCTTCCAGCTTTCACTTGTTGAAAAACGATACATCTTGACACAAAATCAACAATATCCCTCTTCATGTTGTCCCACAAAAAATGTTCCTTCAAATCTCTATTCATCTTAGTGCTACCAGGGGGAATAGAGAAATTGGAACTATGAGCATCATCCAACAATTCCCTTTTTAGATCAGGTATATCCAGAACACAAAGCCTCTTCCCAAATTTCAAAATTCCATCTTCATATATGAAGTCACTCAATCTCCAATCTTTCATAGCTTCAATCTTCTTTTGAAACTCCTCCTCATCATCCTGTGAACTTTTGATCCTTTCTTGTAATTATGGTTTGGCAACCATTCGAGAAAGAATTGATGTTTCACCTACCATGGTTATTCCCATATCCATCTTTACTAGATCCATGAAAATAGGATCCCTTTCAACTATCATCTTGTTCAGAACTCCATGATCCATTATGATCGAAGCATCTTCCACCTTAATTTCCTTCCTCAGGTAGTAGTGTATCAGGAAATCATAATCCTTGAGTAGTTCAATCCATCACCTTTTCCTCATGTTGAGTTCTTTCTATGATAAAATATACTTTAAACTCTTGTGATCAGTATAAATCTCACATTTTTCACCATATAGATAATGTATCCATATCTTCAGAGAAATGATTACAGCAGCTAACTCAAGATCATGTGTAGGATAGTTTTGCTCATGAATTTTTAGCTGTCGTGATGCATAAGCAATAAACCTGTCATTTTTCATAAGGACACAATCAAGTCCTTTCTGTGAAGCATCACTATAAATAACAAACCTGTCATTCCCTGATGGTAGAGCCAATATAAGAGCATTGACTAATATTCTCTTCAGTTCTTCGAAGAATTCTTAATAATATTTTTTCTAAATAAATTTAACCCCTTTACGTGTGAGCTTTGTTAGCGGGTTAGCCAGTCAGGAAAAATTATGCACGAAATGTCGATAATAACCTATTAATCCAATAAAACTATGTACCTAAGTTATGTTTTTTGGTGTGGGCGAATATTGTATTGCCTTTGTCTTATCAGGATCAACTAAGATTCCATACTTAGAGAAATATTTCCAATAAAAGAAATATCCTGAATCCAGAATTCACACTTACTAAACATCCAATATAATTCATGTCTTCTAAGAGTCTTTAGGATAATGCGCAAGGGATTTTCATGATCTTAGTGTCTTTTGGAGTATACCAAGATATCATCAATAAATAACACTAAAATGTCATCGATATATTCCTTGAAAACTTTGTTCATTAGATCCATGAAGATAAGGGGTACATTAGTCAACCCAAAAGGCATTACTGTAAACTTGTAATGCCCGTACCTGGTTCGAAACGTTGTTTTCAGAATGTCTTCCTTCTTCACACTCAACTTATGATATCCAAATCGAAGGTCAATCTTTGAAAATTATTGAGCTCCATACTGTTGGTCAAATAAATCATCAAGGCGAGGTAGGGGATACCTATTCTTTATTATTATAGCATTGATCTCCCTGTAGGGGAAACATAACCTCATAGATCCACCTTTCTTCTTAACAAAAAGGAAAGGGGCTCCCCATGGAGAAACACTAAGGTGAATAAATCCCTTATTACTCAATTCCTCTAGTTGTTTATTTAGTTTCTCTAATTCCACAGTGGACATTCTATAAGGGGTCTTCAATATAGGCCTTGAACCAGGAATTAAATCAATAGAAAACTGAATTTTTCGTTCTGGAGGATGTCTTGGTAAATTTTCTGGAAACACATCAACATATTCTCTCAGAATAGGTGCATCCTCTATTTTAACATTCATTTCCACACCCATAGTTATTTCATTCTATTCCACCCCAATAATTCAATTTAGTTGAGCTACTGGGGGTGAATCTAGATAAGAATTAGGTGGTGACGATTCTTCTCTAAAGATAAGGTGTTCTTTATCATCATCATCAAAAATCATAACCTCCTTCTTCTTACAATAAACATTTTCATCATGGTATAAAATCCAATACATTCCAAGGATTATATCAAATTCAATCATGGGTATGATGATGAGATAAGCAGATAAATAACATTTATATTCCCTAATGGGAACTAATTCACAGAACTTTGTAGCAATGATACTTCCCTTATGAGTTTTTACTGACAACTCCCTTGTTAAATCAAATTTGAAATACCTAATTTTCTTAGAAAACTGGGAAGATATGATACAATGTAATGATCCAAAATCAAATAAACCATTGGTTAAACTTGAGGAAACAATTAAAGTACATTAGATCATGTCATTAGGAACTTCAACCTCTGTAGTTGTGATTGCATAAGGTTGTCCCTAATCCCTTGGGCTTCTCTATTGCATATTTCCTTGACGTTTTGGAAAATAATTAGCATAGTGTCCCATCTCCCGCCAACTGTAGCATTGAACATCATTGGCTTCCTTCTTCCCTTTAAAGTCACCAGTAAGATGGCCTTTCTGACCACATTTGTAGCATACACCATTTACTTTTAAGTATGCACCAGGGTGTTTCTATCCACAATTGTCACATGGTGGAAACTCAACTCTTCCCTTCATCCCCATTTCCTAATTTCCTTTCCCAGGGTTTTCAGCAGCCCTCTTCTTTTCTTGTTTTCCCTTAAATTCATAAGATTTAGAGATTGTTTTTGTCTTGATGGAACATGAAACTATATCCTCATATGATGAAAACCTTTGGGAGACCAGTGCCTGCCGGAGTAATGGCTTTTGGTCATCAAAGAATCGATCAATTTTTCTCCTTGGATTTAGTATGTAGTCTACAACATGTCTTGATATTCTTGTGAAGTTAGCATCATACCTTGCAACATTATCATCTTCCTTCTGCCTCATATTCAAGAATTGTCTCTCCATATCTGCTCACTGCTCACGAGGGAAATATTTTTCTAAGAATATTTCCATAAAATCCCTCCATTCCATCTCTTCTATCTCTTCCTCTTTATTTTTGTTATGTATTAATGACCACCACTGATCCGTATCTCGTTATAGACGATATACTGCCATGAAAATCTTCTCTCTTTCATTACATCCCAAATCGAGAAATATCTTCTCAAGGGAACATATCCACTGCTCTGCTACAAAAGGGATTGTAGTCCCGTTTAATGATGGAGGCTATTGTTGTATAAAGTGATCTAGCATGGCTCCTTTATGGGGTGGATCCAGATACTTCATACGGGCAAGGTTATTATTCATAACCTGAGTAAGTTTTCCCAGAATAGTTATGAGTTGCTCAGCACCAGTCACAACACCAAATCCAACATCGTTATCTTACATCGGAGGAAAATCCCTACAGGGGGCACATGTATTCGTACGATTTCCATTTCGTCCACTAGGCACTATATCTAGATAATGGCATACACTAGATTAGGTTATGAATCATAATGCACAATCTTAACTTAAAAATACTCAGAAAAAATGAGATCCTACGCATGGTTAATCCCATATTCACAAATATGGTGTCTTTGAGGAATATTTTACATTTCAATCCTATATAATGGATTGTAAAGAAAATGTGAATTATCCTAAGCATATCCCCCAGGAGTTTCGTAACCAAGAGTGCAGCAAGGCCCATTTTCGTGCACCAATTCATGTTCGAGACTAGCTCAAAGCAGTGTTTTCGGGTTTTAACCCTAGATACATTTGTGCCAGAGCTACCTCTACCTGCTTGTATCCAGATAGGCATGTATTGCTTCAAATATCCACATAATTTATTCCTTACCAAAATACTATGACGTTATTGTATGTATTTCCTCAAAGACTAACCTAGGGACTCTTCCCTAATTCTAGGTTTTTTAATCTAGTTTCTAAATTTTCTACTAAACTTCCTCTGATAACAACTGTAAGGACCCGACCCCAGTTCCCTAGAGTCGGTGCCTTATTTGATTATGTTGGCATACATACAAAGAATAAAAAACCCAAAATACCGAGTAGTTTAGTATTATTGGACACAAGTTACATACAAAAGTTTATCATTACAACATGAAGTAAATCAAAACACTATTTTATTCCACTAGAAACATCACATCCCCTAAATTATGCTTGAATGTCAATAATATATTACTTATTCATGTACTGAGAAAATGAAACATAATAAAGGGATGAGATCAGATGCTCATTAAAAGTAATCAATACAGCGGAAGTTAATATAAACATTAGAAAACGTGAATAATTGAAAACACATGTCTTTAATAATGAACTTGAACACATTATGGCAGAAATATGAGCTGAATTAATAATTCCATAATAAAACATAATCATGGGTGTTCTACTAGTCGAATAACCACATGAACATAAAATAATAGAATCGTTATGAGATAATTGAATATTCCGGACATAATAACCATACCGTCCAAGCCTCGTGCTAGGACCATAAAATAATCAATTTGTCATGGCCTCGTGCCAAGACCATAGTTTGTCTCATGAGACATACTAATGCATCGAGGGGCTATAGCGGGCCCCAACGATCACATAATAAGTCCAATGCATTCCTCATATGAGAAGGGATCAACATAAACAACATATGCATTCATATTGAAACTATCATATGAAATGTAACTAACTTTCACCAATTACTGAACATAAATACTAACCATTCAGAATAATATGATGAATGGTTTTAGGATAGATCATCCACAATAAAGTTAGTCATAAACCATTAAATAAAATATGTTATATTAATTCATAAATTATTAAACCCAATAATTCCATGGGATCAATATGAGCATTGACCGAAAATACTCTTATAAAATCATTAACCAATTTTGAGATAAATACTCTTTTATTTTGAAAAGAAAGGTTCTTTTGGAAAATCTTTGTATAAAACCAGAAGTTAATTAAGATAGTATTTTCCTAATAAAATGAGTATTTTTAGAAAGTTAATTTTTTCTAAAAACAGATTATAGAGTGCCCTTGTAAATAGATATGAATTTGAGAAATTCCCTTGAAATCGGGCTTCTATTTTGGAAACAATTTTGAAATTTCCTTTTAAAACGTGTAACTATCCATAAAATAAAGAAGGGTTGTGGTTTGTAAACATATATATGATACTCACACAGAATATATGATGATTAAATAACAATAAAAAATAATTTCATTGAGGTAATTAGACAATGAAAGTATCCCGAATGAAAATTGGAAGTTCGGGTGGAAAACCCCTTACCTTAACTCCAAACGTGTTCTTCTCTCAAACTTACGCTCGTGGAATATGAAATTATACTTATTAATAACTTATTTAAAAACCTATTATACAGGTATTTAGATTATCATATTTCTGTTTAGTTCACTTATACCCTTATTAATAAGTTATTATATTTATTTTTGTTGTTCCGAGGTGCTCATTTTCTTTATTTTCATAATCAGTTCACTTGTTTTTAAGTAATGGAGTTCATGTGGAATGGTTATAAATCTCTAGGATTGAAATTATATATTATTTGTAAACATAAAGAATTGGTAATGTTCATTTCTATCATTTGGTTATATGGAATGAGGATGAATCATTAGATGATAACCACTTCGATTATTTGGCGGTATTTGGATTTATTATGAACTAGTTTTGTCATATAACTTAATTATATGTTCATATTGTGGTTTTTGAAAATTAATTATGTTATAACACTTATATTATATTATGGTTCATCTATAAATATGGTTTAATGACCAGTAATGAATAATAAATTGATGAACGAAACTTCGTCGTCCACGAAGGCTATAAATTGGAACCTCATGGACGTTGATTTCGTTTATAAAAATAAAAGGGAGGGAGTAAGAATATATATAATGGTTATTCCATTCACATTACATAAATACATTATATAGATGTTACTAGAGTTATCATGATAATTTTTACAGAGGAGGTGAGGAGAGAAAAATAAAAGAGATGAACTTGAAAATAAAAGAAAAGTTAAGAGATCCCTTATGAAAATTTGGCAGCCTAACAACGTCACATAAAATTTCATAAAATCAAATGATGATAACAAAAGGGTATCTCAGTATATTTAAATAAAATGTAAATTAAGAATATTTAATAAAATCAAACCTCACCATAAGAGAAAGGAATTTCAAATAGATAACATAAAAGAAGTATCGACTTAAAGAAGAGAATGAAGTATTCCCTTACCTTGTAGAATAACTCCTAGATCTTGAAGGATGGGAACTTGGGGGATTAGGGACACCTTTAGAGGACTCCTAGAGAGGTAAAACCACCAGATCTTCGAGGATGAGGGATTTTGAATCAAGTAAAACGAATGGATGAGTGGGTATTTATAGAAAAAGAGAGGTAATTGTTTTATAATTTCAGAGAGACACCTCATTAGTGGTTTTTGCCAAACCATGGGCTTTCCATGGTATTTGCCTATGGTTTAAGCCACTTGAGAAAACTCATGTCATAATTTACTATACACATGTAGACCATACTTTTATATTTAATTATTACTTCAATATGATATCACTAAACTACGCAAAACTCAAAACTGTATTTTTACTATTCATGAAAAATTCATGTATTTTAAAAAAATCCCAAAAATTCACCCCTACCATTTTTCGACATGTAGAATTAAAAAGTGAAATCCATTTGTCGAAAATAATTTTCTAAATATTATTAATTTAATTTTTAAATGAGGTCATAGTGAATTTGAAATTAAACAATTTTGAAGTGCAATTAGTTTTATGTGACATTGAAAAATTAATTAAGATCTCATTATCTTATTGCATTAAGAAAATAAAATAATATTATTATTTAATATTCATAAGGGTCATATTACTATTCATAAGGGTATGTTACTATTCAATAAAAATCAAGTTTTTTCTATCATACTCCAAATGACTTACTGAACACAACTCTAGATGACCATTTTTTGAAATTCAAAACATAAAAGAGGAAAAGTTGTGTTTAATTGTTAGATTATAAAATTTCATTCTATATTTATTTTCAAAACCATGGGGTGTTACATTCCCAATATAAAATTTATGTCAGTTTCTATTTAAAAAACTTTTCTTATATTTTTTTCAAACAATTTTAAATCCAATCATATCTACTTTAGGGTTTGAAAATAAATTTTCCATTTCAAATCAAGGAAATTAATTTTCAAATAAAAACCCAATTAAATCAAAAACCCCTACCCTTTACAATTTCAAAACATGTAATACCATTTTTAATTTTATTGAATCAATAAGAACAATAATTAATTCAATAAATTAGAAAAATTGAACAGATCCACTAAACACAAAATTAGAGAAAACCTAACCACTATTGATAAAGGGTATTGGAAACCACAAGATCTATATTTAGAAGAAAAGGAAAAAATATAATCTAAAAAGGATTGTTAAAAATCTATCTGATTACCAATCCCTACAACAAACATGGATGGAACCAAAAAAAGAGAGAAACAAAAAAAACCTTACCCAGAGAGATGAAACACCTAACCCTACAAATCATTCGTTGAATGGAGTGATTTGTAGTGAAGGGATTAAACCGAAAATTACAAGGGTAAGATCTATGACCGATAGGAGAAAGTTGAGGAAGAGAATGAAGCATCACACACCCATATGTAACCCTCAAGACTCTAACCCCTGGAAATACATGGTGTATAATATTATACGCAATGGTAGGTTTTTTTATTTTATGTTATGGGGACAAATTCATTGCCTTTTTAATTAAAACCCATATTTTCACATTACACGCCCATGTAACCCTTAAATGATGTGTAAATTATCATGTTATGAATCCAAATCAAGTAATGATTCTAGCTGCCATTAAATATCAGAAAACCCCATTACATGTCATGTAAATACCCATCAAACATCATAAACTTTATGTTCATGATGAGAATACCAAAAATTAAATACATCACCATTATAGTTATCCTTCCAATTTATAGTCTAAAATACCCGCCCAATGAAAAAGATACACCAATAATGGATATCAAAACATTCCTAATAGATGTAAAAGGAGAATTACATTATTATTTACCTCTTCCAATTCATAACAAGCCCTCCACTTTTAGAGCTCCTTTATGGGATCAAGTTAGGATCCTTGATATCATCACTATATAGACTTGGATTTGAACATGATTTTTCTTGTTATATCTATATTGGTATGTTTTTTTTTAACTTTTTTCCTTTCTTATTTTTTCTTCATATCCAAGGAGTTATTTTGTTGAAAGATAATATTCCCTATTTCTAGTGTGTTCATCCATTCTTTGTTTTTATTCTGATTTGGATAGAATTAGAGGTCTATACAGGACAATTGTTCTACTATGGACCTAAGGTAGGTGTTATATACCTTTCTCATAAGATTTTGTGATTTAAAATCCATCTTGCAGTTCTTGTGCATGCTAGATATCCAGTGTTTTTTCTAATATTAATTAAATTTATGAATTTAATGAGTTGGGACATGTTAGTGTTTCCTTCTATATTTATTTCTATGTTTGGAGAGCATGATCCTCATCTTTTTACACCTATGGGGTGAACATGTGTATCTTCTATATGTTTTAACACCTTGTTGGGTGTGTTTTATCTAAAAAAATTTACTGGGATCATTAATTAGAATTTAATGAATTGATTAAGGTTTTTTACATTATTTTACATTTACATTTTTTAATGAAAGAATGAATGAAATTGAATTGATTAGAGAATGTTTTCCTCTTACTTGTAGGATTTATTTTGATTAAAATGGATAAACTATTTGTATGGGGAATGTCAAAATGGTTTGGATGAACTCATAGATTGTGAATTGTTTATGATGATTGATGAACTAATAATGGTAGTTGATTCCTTAGACAAGCTCTTTTGATCCAAATTCCATATATTCCAGGGAAGTTTCCACTCCATGCATCTTGTTTACGATAGTAATTTGCTTGGACATGTTTACTCCTAATATATTGATTTTATAGGATTCTAAGGGCCTTTCTACCCATATAATACAGATTTCATTGACTCACATTGGTGATTCCATAAGGACATTGTATTTGGACTCTACCCAAGTCTATACCAATTTTCCATAGAGATACACTTTGGACTCCATAAGGATTCCTTATATTTCAATTCCTTGGATCCATCCCTTTATGGTATAACACTAGATTACAAGGAAAGAACATTGTAGATTTTATACACTAGATTACACGAAATGACCTCTATGGATATTATAAATTGGATTACACAACGTTTCCATTATTGATGTTACACTTGATTACATGGAATGGATGATGTGGATATTTTCCTTATGCTTTACAAGTATCCAAGGTATGGGTATTATAATACAGTTATTAGACTAGAAACACCTCCTTTATTTATGCTTTATAGCTTCCTGTGTTTATGGTATCTTTACTATTGTTTATATGAATCCATGATTTGTTGGAAAATATCAGACGTTACATTCATTATTGTTATAGATATGATATATTTCACACTTATTCTATTTATATCACTCAAAATGGACTTGTTATTAACATAATTAGTTGTTTCCTACTATGTGTTATCCTAGAACCTATTCAGGAAACCATTGGGTACTCAAATAGACATCAAGGATACAGGTAGGGACTACGGAAGCACCAACTATATGATGATTGTCTTGTTATTTTGGTAGGAGTAGGGGAGCAGATGAATGATCTAGGCTCATGATTCTATATGGAGATATACATTTTTGTATTTCTATATTCTTGATTCATGCATTTTATTGGTTTCATAGTTGAAAATATTTCATATATTGTGGATATATGACACATCATGGTATATATGATTATTATTTGGCTATTTGGTATTATAGTCATCTAGATTTTTATCTTATTTTTTTGATTTGTTATATGATTCTACTATTTTTTATGATTAAACCACTACATTACACTATAAAATGATGTAATAGTATCCTAACAAACACACCCTAGGCCCTCGTTTATAGTAGGTAGTATCTGGAATATGTGGAGTCATTCTTGAGGCCGTGTGACCCATAGGATCAGGGTACCAATTAGTGGCATCTAAGTCATGATGTAAAAAAGTGGTGTCAAATAATTTATTTTATGAATTTACTATTTTGAGAAAATTAATAAATGATTAGTAATTTATTTTAATTTTATAATAAGTGTTTCTTGGGAGAATCTAACCCACATAAAGGGAAAAAAATCAAAATTTCATGAAATGGAGGTTGGTATTTTCTGTATTTTTTCTATTACAGTTTATTTGATTCCACTATTGGGTGAGAAACCTATGGTTTAATATTTTTTAGGATTAGAACATTTTATATTTGTCTCTATGAGATGAGAAAATTCCATCTCATGGATCATATTAGGAACCTATTATAATTCACCTTCCATGAATTATGTATTTCCATATAGGATGAATTACTTGACTGAATGGAAATATTTTTTGTTTCTTGAGTGTTATATGTGTTGTTTAATTGAATTTTTTATAGATAATTGAGAATAATGACTGGTACTTAGTGTTCTATTCTATAACATAAATAATGTTTTCCTGTATTTTCTATAACAGACACCCTAAGAAACCAATTATTGTAGGTTAAGTCATGGACCATTAGTCACATGGATTGGAACCTTCTATGGTTTAGATTAAGTAGACACCACAAATACGTTAATGAGGTGTATGGTCCCTTAGAGACTAGAAGTGGTGACCCATTTGGTTTTACCATACAAATATATTTTTTAAATTAACTATCAATTTAAATGTATTTGAAATTGAGAAAACAAAGAACTTATCCTTGACTCGGCTTTAGAGTGGGATGTAGGAAGTTCATTTGGTAACTTTTAGGGTTGTTCCTTTTTACCCTGTTATATCCTTAATAGAAAGTAGAGGAGTTTGAATTTTTTATCGTAATTATTTAATATATCATATGCTACTAAACAATGATATTCTCATAATTGATCTTTTTGAGGCATGTTCTTGTTTTTTTAGAGACATTCCACCATGACGACCTCCAGTATTATGCCAAGAGGGTTGAAACAAATGTGCTCCAAAGGTGTTCATTCATTGGCTGAGAGTAGATCCAAATGTAGGTCTAGATACAACACCACTAGTTGTACTGGATGCAGTTGTCGAGGAATAGATCAGTGATAGTTTTATTCCCTTTACATAGAATGTTCAAGGAGCCCTAAAATCTACCTTGACTATGGGAAAGTTAATGTGTGTGTTATAAAAATATCATCCTCCCATGTTTTCAATGCATGGTAGTCCATAGGCTACTGAGTTTTGGTTTGAGACTACATTATCTATTTTTAAGAATCACTAGAAACCTCGTGAGTGGAGAGTGATGCTTGTGACATACATGCTTCGAGGAGAAGGTAAATGCTGGCGGGATTTTTTTGAACCAAGATGATACTCTTAGATATATTGATTAGTGGGATATAAAATTTAGATTTTATGATTAATTTTTTCTATTTACTCTAATATATAAAAGGGATTGTGATTTAATGCATCAGGAGCAGGGTGGGATGACTATTATGATGCATTCATCACACTTTATAGATCATTGGTGTTTTGTGATGATTTATATTGTTGATAAGATATAAGGGGAAATATTATTTAAGGTTGGTATTTGGAATTATGTTTGATCATAATTCAATTTTTTTAGTTGATTATGTTTATAGATATAGTGAACTAGGTTTTTATTTCTGAATGGAACCAGAGTGAAGATGGGGGTGCAGAGGAGGGCAGTTCAACATATTGACCCTATGGTTCTTCATCTTGTGGTAGGAAGATCCATTTGAAAGCTTCCCAATAGTGGAATACTAGTTAGGAAGCGAGTGATGGAATTTCAGTATTCTATCAATAGTTTGAAATATTGGCACACAAGAGGAACCAATGTTATCAAGAAATATTTGTGTACTGAGCTTGTGGCAGGATGGACCATATCTAGAATTTTTGAAAGTCCTTCCTTCCAGAAGTCAGTGGAATGGTATCAACTATGAATACAATTTTAGGAGTGAGATTCAAATATCCAAATCAGGTTGGGAGCTGGGGATGTTTTGGTTTTTCTAGTCTTGGTAGTTGTCAAGATTGAGGTAGTTATGCACTAGTTGTACCTAAACAATTGAGTTGGCATGCTCAAGGTGGTAAGGTTATTTCATAGGGCCATAGTTAGAGCCAGATATATTCTATATATCCTACATATGAGGATCAGAGTTCCATGCCATTTATTTTTAGAAGTATGATCTTACTAGAATCTACACTCGTATCTACACTTTTTGATATAGGTGCATCACATTATTTCATATATGTAACAGTTGTGTAAACCTTTAGGTTTTTTTTCAATTTTCAGATGCTGTCATGACACTTGATACCCAATTGGGAAACATAATGGAGTGTGTAAAATAGCTCACAGATTTCCACTTAAAATATCAAGGTTTCACATCTAATGGGATCTTTTTTTCCTGATGATGACATCATTTGATGTTATAATCGAGATGGACTAGCTAGTTCCCTATCTTACCAATTTCAATTACTTTCATCGGAAGGTAAACATCACATAACTAGAGGGTGGAGTTTTTATTCAAATGGGTGAATGGGATGTCTAGGAGGTAGGTTTTAACAGGATCATCATGGGCTGGGCGGGATGGCAGCCGAGATTTCATGTTTTTATGTAGAATGTCGGGGAATGCATAATGAAGGCATTCTTCCAGTGGTTGATCGTTTAGGGATGTTTTCCACGTTGAAATTTATAGAATAACTGTTGACATATTGGTGGATTTCTCTATCCAGATAATTGATAGAGATTCATTTATATCAATTCCTCCTTAAGGGATGACTACATTGAAGTTGTAGGAACTCAATAAGCTGCTATAGGACTTGGAATTAAATATGTTTATATGAACTAGTACATCTCCACGGGGTTCTCTGAACCTTTTTTAGAAAAACGAGTATAGATCCCTTAGTATATTTGTGGATTACTAAAAATCAAACTAGTTGGAGATTAAGAACCATTATCCTTTTCCATAGATAGATGATCTCTTTCACCATCTCTATGGAGACCAAGATTTCTAAAAGATTGATTTGAGGTACAGTCATCACCAGGTAGGTGTTTAACCTATGGACATACCTCATTCAAATTTTTGTATTAGATATGATCTATAA
The DNA here is from genome assembly GCA_963277665.1 of Viscum album. Taxonomy (NCBI): domain Eukaryota; kingdom Viridiplantae; phylum Streptophyta; class Magnoliopsida; order Santalales; family Viscaceae; genus Viscum; species Viscum album. The sequence continues at coordinate 170,023,517 of OY728148.1, forward strand.
TAGTGTCTGGTTATAGAATTTGGTATCACAAAAACACCAATAGTTTTCATGGCACTAATGAACCATGTTTTCCATCCAAAATTAGATTCTTTTTTTGTTGTATTCATGGGTGATATCTTAGTGTATTCTCAAAATTTAAACAACCATTCGAATTATCTTGATAACATTTTGGAAAAAGAATTATAGAATTATTTATATGATAATATTAAAAATTGACACTAATGGATGGATACAATTCACTTCCTAAATCATATTATATTAGAGATAGTAGTATCAATTTACCAAGAGAAGTTGAGAGTTGTGGTTTTTCTGTAGCAATCCATAAACATTTACAACATATGAAGATTCTTGGAGATATAAGGATATTATTAGTGTTTTATATAGCTATTATGATTCTTACTAGCACTTATTACTATATTAACTATGATTTTATGGGTTTAATATGGTTATAAACCTATGAGACAACATTTTAGGAGATTAATGGGAGATTAACCTCAACAATGATCCTGATTCAACAAGAGTTGAGGAAGAGATAAAATGTGTACTATGATGCATCAGGTTTTAGTCTATGATTAGTTCTAATATATGGAGAATTAGTCATGGTATATGGGTCTCATTAGTTGATTGTATATGAGAGGAACTACCTGATACCGGATCTCTAATTTGTCGTTGTTGTAAATTTGTTGCATTGTGGGAAGAATTATTTACTAGGAGTGTATTTTTTTGTGTAAACTGAAAAAAATCCTAAATTTTATATTAAAACAAATTGATTTAAATTTATGAAAATGAAGGTGACTTGAGTACCTGTATTATTTGGACTTCAAGCTTCTCTTCATACCCAGAAAGGGTAATTTAGTTGTCAATGCACCAGGTAGGAGGACTCATATATAGATATTTTGGGAGGTCAGTATCAGGTTTAATCATATTTATTTTATTTAAATGACTATATTTGAGGTATAGTATGTGAATAAAAATAAATTTCTATCATCCTTAGTAGTAAATTTCACTCTTCTAGATAGGGTGAGGGTCATAGTTATCTGATGCTAAGGAGCTAGTAATACGACAGTGTGTGGATGGTGAGAGCCCACTTCCTGGTTTGACTACCAGAAAGGATAAAATTCTCTGTGTTCATTGTCACCTTTGAGTTTCATATGAGATATGTGATAGGTTTATGTGGGATTTGCATGCCACAGTTTGGGTAGTACATCTCAGCATTACAAAGATGTATCATGATTTACGTCACCAGTATTGGTGGATAGGGATGAAATGCGAGTTATCTGGTTTTTTCACAATGTGTTGCACTTTTCAGTAGGTGAAGGAAAAACACTAGTGAATAGTTAGAAGTTTACATTAGTTATCCATTATTATGTGTAAATTTGATGAAATTTTGATTTATTTCTTGACTGGGATTCTATATTCTCCTTGAGATAGTTATTTTATATGGTTTTTTATTGATATGCTCATGAAGGTCACCAATTTCCTACCGATCAAGGATACCTTCTCAGTATACGAGCTTGGGAGGTTTTATATCAGTTAGATAGTCTGACTTACTAGGGTTCCTTTATAAAATTTTATCAGATAGGGATCCTTAGTTTACATCTCATTTCTTGTAGAGTATATGGAGGGATTTGGGTACACATATTATTCTAAGTGCGACATAGCACCATAAGACTGATGGTCAATCATAGCACATGATTCATGTGCTTAAAGAAATTCATAGAGCATGCATCCTTTAGTTTGGGGGATTGTAAGAGATGCATATACCTATAGATGAATTGACGTACAACAATAGATATTAGGAGACCATACAGATAGAACCTTATGAGGCCTTATATGGTAGGAAATTTGGATCTCCTATGTGCTAGTTAGAGGTGGGAGAGGTAGCCTTTCTTGGACATCATCTCATTCAGGAGGCATTGGATTAGTTATAGTTGATCAGAAATCATATGGTTATTATATTAGCCCTTATTTTTCTTACATAACTATTATATCATTTTAAAGATAAAAAATATAACAGTGTAACAAAAACAGCGTCCAAACGTTTAGTTTATTAGGATAATTAGGACCAAACATAGAATTTTTATAATAATAAATAAACATTATTTAATTTATTTTTCTCTATCTTTTTAGTAGACCTTGTGTTCTTATTATAACATGTAATCACCATAGAAATTACATCAAAGAGATAAATAATCAAAAATCCCATTAAGAGGATACAGAAAGACCTAAACATGGGGTGAGCATAATCATCATATTTATGACATAATCATGGAATAATAATTATAATACTAAGTGGAAGAAATAGATAATGAAATGGAATGTGTAAATACATAAAAATGAAACATAATTTCATAGTTGTCAAATACCACACAATGTTGTGAATAAATATAGCATCATGTTCACGCATAACATATGTGAATAATAATAACATCACCATTATGAACAATTCTAGAATCATGTTCATTCATATTATACATTCTCTCATGAGAAATATCATATTAACCAATGAATTGGAGATCTATATAATTCTGGTTTCACCTGTCACATCGTAACATTTACATAATCATGTATGCCACATAAAACATATAAAGATATTTTCCATAAAATAACCCATGGAATGGAATTACGTTTCCTAAGAATTTAAAAAGGAATAATTTCATTAATAAACATTGGGGTTCCCAAAATCAAAAATTAATAACATAATTTGTATTAGAATCATCATTCTTGAGTGAAGATGAAAAAATATCAAGATAAGTAAAATATTTTTTTTAGAAAAAATAGATATTTTGGAAAAATATTTCCATTTGTCCCAAAATTATATAGGAAACATGTATATATAGGAAAATTAAAGGTAATAAAAAAGAAATTATATCTGATTAATTAAAAAAACATCGACACTAAAATTTGGCATGAAAGAGAAATGACCCAAAGAAAGGAAATTGGGTTTGAGAATCCCCTTACCTAGTATCTAAAATATTTATTCACTTTAATAACCTAGATAATCAAATTGGATAGATTAATAAATAAATAAATAACCTATTAGACCATCATTTTATTTATTATAATTTTATTAAGTTATTTTATTGAAATTTTAATGAGTTATAGGGTTTAATTTCATTATTCAGAAGTGTTAATTTTCTTGATCTTCAGGACTGGTTCACTTGTGTGCATGAATGGAAGTTCATATAAAAATTGGATAATTATCCAGAATTGAAATTAAATGCTCTTAGTTAAATTACATAATTTAAATTTTGAATATATTTTTATTCAATATATTAGTATTGTTTATTGGATAAAGTGTTAATGATAATATTTTAAATTAATTTTTGAAAATTTTGATCACAAAAAACTCATTCAATTTTATTCTTTAATATTTTGTATAAAAGTTAATTTGAGAACATAAAAAAGTTGTAACCTAAATTTGAAAATATTTTTTACCATTTTAATGGTTTTATTACCAGCCTTGAAAGAATTAACAGAAAATAAAATCTTGTTATCCTTGAAGAAGATAAAACAACATCACAAGGTAGATGTTTCCATTTTAAAATAAAAGAGAGAGAAGAAGAGGATTAGTGATATATTATTCCATTAACATAATAATATTAAAGTATATATAAGATAATATATTTATAATTCCACTTGGATAAAGGGATTTTAGGAGAGAATAATAAAAGAAAAAAATAAAAGAAATTAAAATAAAAGAAATATGATTTTTCCTCTGTAATTGTTCTCCTTGAGATCCTACATAAGGAGATTGATCTTTGTTTTTTGTTCAGAAAAAAGGCTCCTTGATGTAGGTTAGGGACTTGAGAAAAGTATTAGGAAAAAAGTGGAAAAGCATCAAGGATTTTTATGTGTGGGGAGAAGGTGTGGTGAGGGGTGGTATTTACAGTGGAGGAGAGGGGTGTTGTTTGATTATTTTATTCATTAGTTTATTATGTTGGATCATGTCTATGAATAATTTAAAAAATATCACTAAATATATTAAAAAAATTAATGATATTTTGATATTTCTTTCTTAAATAATACATACATCATTCAAAACTCTATAATTAAAGTATTTAGATAATATCGTAAATTATCATATTTCACTAATAAATAAAAATTCAAACATTTAAGAATAATCCAAATAATTCTCCCTAACCATTTTTGGCATATATAATTAAAAATTTAATTTTATTTTTGGAAAATAATTTTCAAAAAATGATAAATTTAACGTTTAAATTAAATCACCCGTTACTCAAAAAATACATATTTTAAAATTATAAATGTATCATAAAACTTTGAAAATTTAATTATTGTCTCATTAAATTATCATTTAATCATCACACAAAAAAATATTATTTTTTGAATAAATTTTATGAAAATAAAATTTCTTTTAAATTATTATACTAATTATAAAATTATATATAAATATTTATGACTTACAAAAATACCAACGATTAATTTGTCATTTTTAAAACATTTATTTACTTAATACAATATATAAATATATCATATATTCATTTATGAGATACAAAAATTTTATTTACACTTTCATAGGTGAGGGGACTACTATATTTGTAAGATTATTATTTTTAATTGTTACATTACTATTTGAAAGGTCATGTTATTATTCCATTGGTATAGGTTTCTTAATTTCATTAAATATATCTTATATAATTCTTAATTTATGGTAATGATGTTTTTATTTGTATTTATATGCTCTTTATGTGCTATATAACATAATTATATGAATGTAAATTTCTAATGATAAAACTTTGGGTCATTAAATTCTCCCCCCTGATGAAATTTCACCCTCAATATTTTGTTTCACATACTATGGTGAGAAAAAGTGAAGGTATTTCTCTTTCATTTCTTCCTCTAGTTCCCATATTGCCTATTTGTACTTATGTTTCCTCCATATTACTTTTACCTGGTTAGCTGTCTTGTTGCATATAAATTTATCTCTATATTCTAAGATCTTCACTAGCTGATCATCGTAAGATACATCATTTTTCAACTGTACCACCTATGGATTCAGTACATGTGTGAGATATGGTACGCACTTCCTCAAAAAGGATACATAGAATACATAGTTTACTTAAGACATGGTAGTTGGAAATTTTATTTGATAGGCCACAACTCCGACATGATCAAGAATTTCAAAGGGGCCTACGTACATTCGACTCAACTATCCTTTCTTCCATAATCTCAGGATCCCCTTTCATTGAGATATGTAGAGGAATACCATGTCTTCGACCTCAAACACTAGGTTACATCTGTGGTTATATTAATAGATCTTCTATTGACTTTGGGATGCCTTGATGTGTTGTTTAATGGTTTTCACTTTCTCCCCCATTTCTAAGAAAATTTCAGGTCATAGTATCTTATCTTCACAAACTTCATCCCAACATGTCGGTGTTTTGAATCTTTTCTCCTAAAGGTCCCCATTTGTATCCATTTGGATGCTTGTGTGGAAACTACTTTTGTTTGATAAATCTACCTGAAGTACATATTAGTCCCATCTTCCATTGAAATCCATAGAACATGCTCTCAATGTGTCTTCCAGTTTCTGAATATTCTACATAGATTGGCTATCAGTTTGAGGAAGATAATTATTACTGACGTTCAGCATAGTTTTTGGAGAATGTTGGAGTCTTTTCCAAAACATGGAGGTGAATCTTAGATCTTGATCAGATAAAACTAATAATGGTATTCCATGCCCAATTACCACTTCTCTATTGTATATCTGTGAATGTTGATGCAGTTATAAGACCTATCAAATTGATATAAAGTGAACTATCATTATAATATTATCCATAATGTCCCATATAACATTATTCCATCTAGATTTATTTGTAATTCTAGTGAAAAATTCTATGGTAATGTTCTCCCATTTCAATTTTGGTATGGATAATGGTTGCATCATCCCTTTAAAATTTTTCTATTCAACCTTCACATTTTAAAAATCCAGGCACTGTGATGTATATTCAACAATCTATTTCTTCATATTGTCCCATAAATTTTTCTCTCTGATGTCTCAATACCTCTTTGTGCTCCTTAGGTGAATAGTTAAATTTGACCTATGTGATTTATTCAGAATATATTTCTTTATATCTAGATTATATGGTACACATAGTAATGTACCAAATAATAAAAACAATTTTTTATCAATATTGAACTTGGAGGATTCCCTTTTCTGATAGCTTTCATCTTCTTCTCAATTTCCTTGTCATTTATCTGTGCATCCTTTATTTTCTGCATAAGCTATGGTTGAGAAAAAATTTGGGAAATGATTGATGATTTTCCCTGCTTAATTATTCCCATGTCCATCATATACAATTATAATAAGACTAGATCATTATCAATTCTCATCATTGATAAAGTTGAAGGATCCATTCTGCTCATAGAAACCACTACTTTATTTACTTTACCAGGATGATAGTGGAATAATCAATTGGAATCATCAATGATCACTAACCATATTCACTATTTCATACTAATCTCATTATGTGTCAATATATATATTTGAGGAATTTATTATCAATATATATCTCACACTTCTTCCCATAGAGATAATGTTCCATATTTTCAATGTGAATATCACATCTTCCAGCTCCAATTCATGCATATGATAGTTTTTATCATAAATTTTCAACCTCCTTGAGGTATAGGCTATCAATTTATCTTTTTTTCATTAGTGAAAGGACTAATATCATATCTTAATCATCTCTGTATACCACAAACAATTCACCACTTGTTGGTAGTGTGAGTACTGGTGCAGTGATAAGCCTATTTTTTAACTCTTTGAAGAAGTATTCACATTCACTATTCCAGAAAACATTACACCCTTCCGATTCATCTTGGTTAGTGGGTTTGAAAATAAAGATAAGTTCATAAAAATTCTTCAGTAGTACCCCGGTAGAACAAGGAAACTTAGGATCCAAGTTACATATGTCGGTCTGGATCAGTCTTCAATTTCCATTGTATTTTATTGATCTAAATATATTCCATTGATGGTGATTAAATTCCCCTAGAATGATACTTCTTCCATATAGAACTCACATTTAATGTATTTTTTATAAAATTTATCCCTTCACAAAGTTGTCATCATAATATTAATGTAATCCTCATATTCCTCCATTACCTTGGAGTATATTTGAATATTATCAATAAAGACTACCAATTTTTTGAGGTAATATCTAATGAATCTATTAAATCATTTCATGAATATTGAGGGGATAGAATCATTGTGAACTCATTGATTCCATACCTCATTCAAAAGGATATCTTAAGAATATCTTCTTCTCTAACCTTTAATTAGTTATATCTTGAATGAAGGTTCACCTTAGATAAATTCATGGCCCCATATAGTTGGTCGAACAATTCATCAATCCATGGTAATGGATACTTTTTCTTTATCATTATTTTTTGATATCATGATAATCAATGTATACTCATGTTGATCCGTCCTTCTTCTTGATGAAGAGGACTAGCTCATCCCATGGTGAAGCACTCATGTATATAAACCCCTTATATAGATTCTCTTGTAACTGCTTCTTGAGTTCCTATAACCCAATGGTGTCCATTCTATAAGGTGTATCTGATATAGGTAGAGATCTAAAAACAAGTTCAATTGAGAGGTCAACCCCTCTTGTAGGAGGTAGGGCTGAAAATTATTTAGGGAACATAATGGTGTAGTCCCTTACAATGGCCATATCTTTGATCGTGATTCCTCTCTTTTCACATTTATTTGAGCTAGATATGATTTCTCATAAGAAATAAATATAAACAAATAATAAAATTATTCTGAAAGAGACCCATTAACCTCCTCAATAATGTTCAAAATTAGAGGATGCCTCAATATGTAAATATTGATCTCCCTTTCCTAACAGTTTATATTGTATTTGATGAATGATAGCCATTCCATGACCAATATAACATAAAAGCCCACCAAAATAAGTGAGACAATATTTTTGTGATGTTCATTCTGAAAAAATTAATAGGGGAGGAGTTATATACTTTATAATAAATAACTTCTCCATTTTATTTTTTCAAAAATAACTCAACCTCCATATTTTGAGGTGGTGTTTGACTCGTTCTACTAAATGTGAAAGATATAAAATATTGAATTGAACTAGAATCAAATAGTATGATCACTATTCCTAAATAAATAACGTTCATTCATGTCACCACATCATTTTTAGGATCCACCGTAGTGGTTTTGATGAAAAAATCATTCCATTTCTCCATTGGATTTGGTGGTTTTTATGCTAATTACCCTCAATGACTTGGGGTTTAGTGTACTATTTTCAGAGTTCCCTTGTTGGAGTTGAAACATTTAAACACAAATATTTCTCTTCTTTCCTCCACCTCATTGGCTATATTATTCCCATTTCTCGGATATTCATGAGCTTGGTGTCCTCCACTTCCACACTTGATGAATTTTCCAATCCCTTTGAGGAAATTTCCATGATTCTTCTTCCAGCATTTTTGACATGTGCGTGGTTGATATATCTTTCCACAATTTTCATTACATCCTCTATTTTGAAGCTTAATCTTTTTCGTCATATATCCATAGAAATGGGACCATTATCCAAACTCCATATTCACTTTGAGTGAACATAAAACTACAACTTAATAACTCTCAATGTATATAATAGATTGATCCTTTCAATAGTGTGGCTTTAAACCAATAAATTATATATCAATTTTTGTATTATTGTTGATAATAAATCATGAGGTATACCATTAAATCTTTGGGACCATTCTTTGTAATATGTGAAAAATTAACATTCCATTTTATTAATCTCTAAAAATTATCTCTCTATTTTTATATAAAGTGTTGCAATGAAATACTTGTTGAGAAATATTTTCATAAACTATTACCACTCCATCTCTTCAATTTATTCCTTTGTATTTGTGTTTATAATCAATTCCCACCAATAATAATCCTTCCCATATAAATGATAAATGACTAGAGTCACCTTATCCATCTCAGAGTAGTGAAGCACAAAAAATATCTTATCCATTATGTAAATACATTATTTTCTGACTAGTGGGTCAGAAGATACACTAAACATTAGTAGTTGTTTCCAGATAAAATACTCTATATCTAATTTCTCCCTCTTTAGTGAAGGTTAATGTTCAAAATTTTTTCTGTTATTGTTCATATACTGAGACAACTGGTAAAAATCACCTTGAAATATTGAACTCCACCTCACATTCTATTGGGGATGGCATTTAGGAATTCACTGCATTTCCACTCACAAGGGTTTTTTGGCTTGGTTTCTCTTAATTCCCTCTATTTTATTAAATTGAAAATGTTTTAACAAAACATAATTCAACAAGTCATGAATGAATAATTTATTCCTTTGTTAAATTAACTCTAAAGGCATTTGTTGTGGGATCCCTTTGTTTATAATTTTATAAAAAATATCATGGGTGCTTATATATACATAGTCTCATAATAAGGGTTTTCACTAATGTTATATGATCCTAATTCAAAAATTAAATAAACCATCCTCTGATACTATATATAGTGACACTTCTATTTCCTACATAACTATTACATCATTTTAATGATAAACAACATAATAGATTTTCAAAAACAGGATCCAAAGGATTAGTGTCTTGGGAAAATTTGGAATGAACAGATAATTTATATAATAATAAATACACATTATTTAATTCATTTTTCTCTAAATTATTAGTGGATATTCTATTCTTTTTAGTATATATAATGACCTGGGGATATACATCAAGGAAAGGGGTGATCTAAAATACTAGAAAGAGGACAGATAAATACAATAATAACTATAACATGGTGTGAGCATAATCATCATCAACACACCATAAGAATGAGATAATCATCAAAATCATGATATGAAGTAATAGATAAAGGCATGGAATGTGGTATTCCATAAAAATTAAATATCACGTATTAGTGGTCAAATACCGCACATAACTTTGAAAAAAATCTAGTTTTATATTCATGCATAACATATGTTCATAAGCATAACATTACCACTTTGAAAAAATCTTGAAGTGCGCTCAATAATATTTCACATTATCTCATGAGATACATCATATTGACTATATCATTGGATCACTATATAATTCTAATTTCACCCCTCACATCCTATCTTTTATATAATAATTCAAGCCACATAGAACATATAAAAATAATTTCCATAAAATAACCCATGGAAAGGAAATGGATTTCATGAAAATTTCATAAGGAATAATTTCATGAAAAATCATTTGGTTTTCCAAAATAAAAAATGGAATAAAATACATGGTACAAGAATCCTCACTATTGAGTGGAATAGAAATAAACCATATAAAGTAATATACACACTGAAATTTTGTATGAAAGAGGAATAACCCAGAGAAAAGAAATTGTGTTTGAGAATCCCACTATTATGCGCCCAAATGATATATTCACTTTATTGACTTGGATAATAAAATTAGATTAATTAATTAATTAATAAAGAATCTATTATATATGTATTGTAAATATTAATGTTTTTTTGAGTTCTTTTATGTCCATTTTTATGAGTTATAGTGTTCAACTTCATCGTTTAGGTGTGTTCGTTTTCTTGGTCTTCCTGATCAGTTCACTTATATACATGTATGGAAGATCATGTAAAATGGAGATAAATATCCAAAATTGAAAATATATTTTATTATTGAAAATTAAAAATTTTAATTTGTCTTATATTTTTTCATATACGAGGACAATTCATTAGATAATGTATTAATTACAATTTCTAAATTAAAATTTTCGTTTTTTATCACAATGAATTTATTTTGTTTTATTATTTAGTATTATGTATATAAGTTAGTTACATAACCTAAAAAATGTTATAAAATATATTTTAAAATATGTTTCAACCGTTATATTGTTTTTAAAACCAACCTTGAAGGCGGTAAATCAAAATTAAAACTTTATATACTTGAAGGCAATAAAACATTACGTCACAGACAACATTTCCATTCTAGAATTAAAGGGAGAGAAGAAGAGGTTTGATGATTAAATATTCCACTAAAGTAATTAAATCATAGTATATATAAGATAGTGGAATTATCACACCACTTGGATAAAGGGATATGAGGATAGAATAAAAAAAGAAAAAAATTATAAATTAAAAGAAAAGAAAGAGTATTTTACATCTCAAATTCTTCTCCTTGAGAACCTCCTTAGGGAGACTAGTTTTGTAATTTTGTTGAGAAAAAAGGATAATAGACATGGGGTAGTTGTTTTAGAAGAGTATTAGATATAAATACGACAAGCTTCATGGATTTATGGGTGTGAGGAGAAGGGGTGGTGAGGGGTCGTATTTATTGTAGAGCAGGTGGTGTTTTTTTGATTATTTTATTCCTTAATTCATTATTTTGGCTCAATAATAGGAATATATTGAACTGTATCTCTAAATATATTAAAAAATAGAGGATATTTGGAAATTATGGTCTTACATCAACCATACATCATTAATTAAACTATAATTATAGTATTTATATAATATAGTAAATTATCATATTTCACTATTCACCAAAAATTCAACTATTTTAGAAAAATCCCAAAAATTCACTCTAACCATATTTTGACATGTAGAATTTAAAAATGAACTAAATTTTATGAAAATAAATTTCTAAATATTAGAAATTTTATTTTTAATTAAAATCATGATTTAATAAAAAAATATAGATTTCAAAATTTTAAGTGATTTTATAAATCATTGAAAAATTAATTAATGTATCATTAAATTTTTTTTCTTTAAGAAAGATGGAGGCTGAGCCTATTTTATTAAATGAAAAAGAAATTAACCACAATAATTATGGGAAAATAAGGCAAACCCCAAAGAAAAACTATTTGTTTATCTTTTTCAACAATCGCTCACATAGCCTTGTTTCTTCTTCATGAAAAGTAGACCAATTGGCATTTCCACGACTGTGCCTGTAACTTCTCGATCTCCACCTACTTGATGTGAGATATTGAATTATTTCATAAAGATTCTCATCATCCGTACTCTCCTAATCAGAGTTGTCTTCTTTTTGTTCCTCGCGTTTTTCATGATAATTGTATCTTGTCCCAGTCTTTATCACCCCCTACACCACTAATTCTTCATCCATTTCTAAAGTCTCCAGATGATTTTTCTCTTTAAGAGAGATCAAAATCAAGTCATGCATCTTAGTGGCACCATCAACATTCTGATCAGAAAGAGAAATACTGTTTTCTGCAACTGTTTATTCAGACACTACTAGAGAGACAAACATGGACTTGGTCTTCTTATAGGACACAAGATGAAATCCTTAATTATCCATAACAGACTTTGAATAAGTTTGGAATGTTTTAGCAATAACTGGAGTGTCATATTCCAAAATTTACTTACCTTTTCAGCTACCTAAAGTTATCATCATTTCCTGTGAGAGCTGATGATCCACCTCTAGTTGGACTTCTTCTTCAATCACTTCATTATCAACTGAATCATCATCTTTGGGAGTTGAACAAGATTGATTTTTCTGTTATGTGTCACCTTTTTCATTGATATCAGAATCCACATTGTGAACATTCACCTTTTCAGAAAAAAATACAGCCCAAGATTTCTTCTTATTCTCACAGGCAAAGGTAAGGACATTATGTGAGTCACATGACTGTTCAACCTTCTCCATAACTCTAGGATTGGTTGCATCCCTAGGAAAAACATGCATTGTCTTTTTCTTATTCACAACACTATTGTTGTTATCCCCATGCTACAATAACCGAGGAAGAGCATCGGTTTTCTATGAAAATTCACTTTTTCTCTTCTTGAGACAATTTTTTACATCATGACCATGCAAAGCACAGAAGCTGCCAACTATGGAGTGCCGACAGGCAGCTAAATCATGACCAATTGCATTGATATCATTGCAGAATTTAGGAATTTTTTCATAAGCGATCTTCAGTTCAACAATATAATCATCAGTTGCAAGAATTACCTTGTCAACAAGAGTCAACCCCAATTCAACCTCAACTAAGAACCTGGAAAAGTGAACAAAACAAGACACTTATATTTCCTTTTCAATTATAATCAGTATACCTATGGATATAGTAATATCACACAATATTTTGGGGTTCAAAAGTATCCAATTTAAACCATAAACCCTTACCCAAATTTTAGTGGTGGTATTAATTACTTCAAAGGGATTGAATTTTTTTTCTCATTCACGTAAGTAAATAATCCGAGGATTGAGCACAAATTAACTGAATACCCAAGATTGATCTTCCAATTCTTTAGTCGAGAAAAACATGTGGAAGTATCCACACCCATGTGAGACACACTTCCATGAAGAAAAACCCCAAATCAATGAAATCCTCTCTTTGAGTAATTAAACAATTGTAAATAAATATTAAATACCAATAATTATTTCATTGTTTTTTTAAAAAATATTTACTTAATCCAACATATGAATATATATTATTTTCAATTAAGAGAGACACAAAATTTATTTAAAATTTCATAGGTGATGGTACTATTTTATTGGTAATATTACTATTCCTAATGGTAAAACTAGTATTCCAAAGGTCATGTTACTATTTTATTGGTATACGTTCTTTAATTTCAAAAAATATATCTTATTTCATTTTAACTTTATGGTAATTATGATTTATTGGGATTCATATGCTATTTATGTGTTATATAACATAATTATGAGAAGGTAAATTTCTATTGATAATAGTGTGGGTCATTATAGCTATTCTATAGTCTAGATATAAATCTTACATTGATCGATGTCGATGACCAATAGAGTTTATGATTGGGGATCGAGTCTTTTTTGTATCTCAATAAGGTTGGTAAATAGACATATTAGAAGATAGGGTAAGATTTCACCATGATATGTCAGGTCATTTGAGATTCTAGCGGGATTCAGGATGGTAGCCTATTGACTGTAGTTAACATTCAGGAACTGATCCATGCACAAATATCTTCTATAAATCTCATTAGCACCATTATCATTCTTATGAAACCCATACTCAACATCCAATTTAGGTTGAGTTGTAGGTTGATTTTTCCTTCGAGTAGCATCATGTTTGTATCGTTGATAGGGGCATGAAGGTTCTCTGAGGCTAATCAGTTCCTCTAGTATGGGATCTATGGATGAATGACCATTTACAGGATAAGACGTGGGAGAAAGAGTCGGATATACATACTCAGTTGTTGGAGTTATTATCAGGAAAGATACAAAACTCCTTTGAAATATTCTACATATTCATGTCATATTTTTGGAAGCTGGATGATCGGGTGACAGAAGGGATTTTGGACTCAAAATTTTTTTGGTTAAATTCTTAATGGAAGAAGATCTTATCTCTATTTGGATGAATTCTTCACATGTTATTTCAAAATATAGTCATCCTTCAATTTATCTATAATCTAGTGGACCTTTACCTCTACTTGGATCATCATACACATGAAGTTAGTCATCCAATTTCTCTAATGATCTATGTTGAAGTCGGAATTTCCAATAAAATAATATATTATATTTCCTTTGTGGTTTAATTTGAGTTGTGGTTTAATCAAATTGTTTACTATGAATCATGGGTCTCATTTTATTTTTCTTATAGTCACCTTGGACATGATTCCCATAGGTCCAGGCAAGGAACATTTGTGGATTCTTGGGTGGCCCTTCAATCTAATACCAAGGGGGTGGGTTATCCTCTGTTGGGTGTGGGAGAGAATGGAATGAACACCTTGACTAATGTTACAACATAAAAGACATCAAGGTGGAATTTATGGGTACTATTCAGATAATAATTATCTAGTCATCCAGAAATAGGTGAGATTAAGGCATCCTAGGTCAACGATTTATGATATATATGAGCATTTAAGATGTTATTTTGTTGACATTATTTTGATAAGGGAGTGGGTTGAGGAATAATTTTTGGTAAATAGTCGAGTAAATTTTTTCCAATCCTCATATTTAAACTCTATGGTACCAACTAGGGTTTTTTATTAGGTTTAGGAGATCTAGTGAGGGGGTCCAATAAGCAGCAACCAAGAGTTGGTAGCATAGGGATCATCTGATATAAAATAGATTGGAATGAATTCAATGAATAAGTTGAGTCTTAAAAGGAATATGGACACTATTAAACTTGGTAACCTCTATGAACTGATAGAAATTGATGGGAAAACAAATGAAAAAATGTATGCAATATAAGAAGAACGTCTCAATGAGAAGAAAGAATGATATTGGATAGAGAAAAATGGTGGTTGTGAAAGATTTTTTTCCCAGAGATAGAATAGAGGAAATGAATAGTAGATGAACCCACTACCCAAGATGGAAGAAATTACAGAAAGAAAACCAAGACTTTGGGAGATGTATCATGACTATGGTGAAGAAATCCAAAAGGAGTAATGATTACTCATATTTTTCTAAATAAATAGAGACTAGATCCTTATAAAAGGTATAAATTCAAGAAAGGGATGGAGAGTTAGAAATTATTTCAAGGTATGTTATTTAATCATACATAATTTAGAAAATTTAGGAGTCCATATTGGTTTTATCCCTTCAAGAAGATGGATACATGATAGTTGAGATATTTCTACCAGTGGAAGTCAATGATGAGGAGAGGGGGTGGTTCAATAAGAAATAACTAATTCTGAGAAGTGGTTTCAATGAAAGAAAAATAAATGTGGAATTATTTATTAATACACAGGATAAGATGGTTGATTTCCTCAAATAACTTATCAAGGAGGATCTAGGAAAAATGTTAAATATACAAAATTGGAATTTATATTGGGATAAGGCTTCTAATATACAAATTCAATAATTTAATGTTTTTTAATCTATTGTGGTATTTGATTATTTGTAGTTGTGGTATGTGATTATTTGAGATGGTAGAATATTTTTAGGGTTCTCACTTAACACGAAAAGGTGTTTTTGAAATTAAAATATTTAATTTGTTGAGTTATTCTCATGAGATTATAACTCTCCCTTAGAAGGTAAATTTATGGATGAATTTCTTTAAGGGTGTAAGATTGTAAGATCCTAAGTTTTTTATGAGGTAAAATTATTTCAAATTTCAGGTTGATTCCTTGTTATTGTTCTACTAAGAGTACCTAATGATATCATGAGTGTTTTAGGGTGTGTATGGGGCCTATTAAATGTCTAGAGGCTTTTTTTTTTTGGAAAATGGCATTGATCCACAAACTTAGTTCAAACTGTGGGACCTAGGACTCATGGTTTGAGTAAATAGTGTGGGGCTCGATAGAGGGTAGAAGGAGGCTGCATGATTTGATGAAACCGTGGAACCTGGGTAGTATTCCCATGTAGGGGATCTAAAATCATTATTGAATTCAAGAACATGGTTTCCAAATAGTTTCCAAAACCATGTACATGAACTATACAATGTCCCCCTTGAGGAAGGGAAGGGAACATGGTTGGTTCACTATTTGGAGAATCATTCGTTCAAACCATTCTACCTAGTTAAAATGTGGAAAATTTACATTTTTCTATTATAAAAATATATGATTAAATACCTTCTTATTTTCTTCTTCCAATTCACAACAAGCCATATGCTTTGAGATTTCCTCTATGGGATCAAACTAGGATAGTTGATATTTTCACTGTCGAGACTCTAATTCAAACACTATTTGTCTCATTAGATCCACACTATTATGTTATTCATCCACATTTAGTGTTTTGACATTTTTCTTTATATTGATGGGGCTATTCTGCTGTAATCTAATTTTCCCTATTTATATGGAATTTTTCAATTTTTCATTTTCATTTAGATTTAGACCGAATCCGAGGTCGATACTAGATTAGTTTTCAACTATGGACCTAGGGTGGGTTATTTAAAAAATTACCTTAATTTTTTGTGTTTTGTATGTTTTGTTACCATTGTGTCTCATTTCAGAGTTTTCAGCATCACCCCTAAAATTAAATTGATGTTTGAATTAAATGTATTTGAAGTTGTTAGTGTTTCCTACTTGATCATTTATAGGTTTGGAAAGTGTTAGCCTCAACCTAGGCCACCCATGGGGTGTTCTTGGGTCTTTGAACTATGTTGTACCTCCCTATTGGGTGCCTGTGATCTCACCAATTTTAGAGGGATATCTAATGAGAAATTAATGGGTTTTTAAGGTTGTTAGAATCTTAATTTACCTTTTCATTTGTAAATGAAAGGAATGAATTGAATTGATAGGATAAGGTTTTCCTACCTTTCCAATGATTGATTTTTATTAAAATAGATAAATGGTGTATATGCGATATGTGAATATGGGTTGGATGAAGTTGTGTATATAGAATGGTTATAACGATTGATGAATTGAAAATAATGATGGATTCCTTTAACAAGCTCCTCGGATCCTGACTCCATATATTCCATGTATGTTTCTACTCTATTGATATTTTTTGAGGTAATGGATGGCTTGGACCTATTTATTCATTAAATCGTGATTCTATAGGATGTTAAGGGCCCTAATACCCCTTGTAATATGCTTTCTTGGACACATATTTGACATTTTATGATGACATACTTCTTGGAATCCACCCAATTGATTACCGAATTTCCATTGAGATTCTACTAGGACTTAACAAGGATACCTGCATCTTTTATACCTTAGATCCTAAAATTCATGTTCTGGAATAGGATTATATGGTCTATATATTGTGTATTTTATACACTAAATTACACAACACGGTATTTATGGATGTTATACACTAGATTACACGAAGTGGAATTATTGGATGTTACAATTGATTATATGGTGAGGCTAATGGGGATATTTTCCTATGATTTATAGGTATATTTTTTATGAATATCAAATTATAGTTGTGAGACTAGATAATATTACACATACTTTATTTAACCTTTATAGTTGTCTTTGTTTATGGGACCATAACTATTGTTTATAGAGATCCCTATTTGGATGGATAAGATCAAAACATCACTTTAATTAATAATATATATGTGATATATTAAAAACTTATTCTATTTATATCACATAGTCTAGAATTATTAATGAAACCATTTTTGGTAGCCAAATGATTGTTATCTCACACCCTGCATGGGTCACCATTGGTTACCCAGACAGACTTTATTGGTAGGGATTGGAGAAATCTCCCACTATATGATGCTTAACTTGTTCATTGGACAGGAGTAGGGAAATAAAATAGCAATCTAGGATCATGATGAAATCTAGAGATAAATTTTTTTGGTCTTTCTATATTTTCGATACATGTATTATGTTGGATTCTTGTTACCATGTATTTTCTTGATTTTTAGAGGCAATACAGTTAATGATGTATATGACTATGATTTGGTTATTTTTTATTACATTATTCTTCATGTTAATATTCTTTCAATGAATTATTATATTCTTCAACTTATTTTTTTATGATAACTCCATTGAAAAATACTCATACATTATGGAACAGTTTACACACAAATTCCTCATAGCCCCTTGCTGCTAGTCGGCAGCCTATGGAAAATAGGGAGGTGTGCTTGAGGCCATGTCAACCACCATCTCAAGGAACTATTTAGTGTTTTCTTTGTCAGTACATTAAATCTAGGGACAATGAATTTTTTTTAAAGGAAAAAGTGATAGAAATACCATCTTCTCCAAGATAGCTCTAGAAAGGGAGAATATGTAGCATAAAATAGTGTCGATTATATACTAAGACATAAAGAGAGGTGTCATAGATTTTTTCTTGAATTGAGGCAGTTAAAGTGGTGTGGAATCCTTTTTTCCTAATCTATGGATAAGGTGGTATAATATGGACATGTGTATCAACTTAAGGTAGATATTGGTTATGATTTTCTTCTGGTCGTACTCCTGACAGAGATGATAATGATGGTCTTATAGACCGTACTGAAACTAGTTGTACTCGTAACTTGTCAATGATATAAGATGGCCTTTTGGGAAATGCATGACCATTATTCTATTATGAGTGTCCTTACAGCATAGAGAAAAAGAATGTATGATCATGTTTCAAGGTATTTTATCTAGAATACAATCGATCAGTACATTGTTAACTACTAGTTGAATGTGAATTTACATATTATCATGGGATACACCTCTTATATGTCTTAAGTTATGTTAAGAATGAAATTTTGGTGTCTTACTGGGTTTATAATCACACCCTTTGTGGGAATATCATTGAGTCTGTATAATTTAGGATTAGGGGTCTAATAAAGGGTGGGGACCTAATGATTGGGAGTTGAGGAGACAAACCATGGTGTTTATATGTATTATGGGAAAAGAATATAGAGTGATACCATGTTGTATTTATTTATTATCCTACAAAAAACATATAATTTTGTTTTTCCTACCACTTTGGGGGTCTTTGATTTATTGCATTGTATGAGTTTAGATACCTTCTATGTCATCTATTGTAGAATTATTATTATTCACATCAATTGTAAAATTTTATATTTTCTTTCTTGATATGATTCTGATGACTAGATTTTAATACATTGGGTATAGTCTTCCAACGAAATAAATTTGGGCCATCACTATATGTCAATAAACTCTTTTGTATGAGGAGGTTCGTGAAATTCAATGTGGTACTCTAGCCAAGACCTTATGATTCAAGTTGAAGAGTTGTGACAAAAACATGCAATTATTTAAAAAAATGATGATAAGTTCCTTTAATGTCTCAATAACAAAATTTGTTACCTGTAATTAAGATGTTACCGACATATTCTTAGAGATCAATCAAAATTAAAAAATCAATAGATGTGATCAATTCCATGTTACATTTAGGGATAATTCCAAAGGAAATATTAAATTATTTAGTGATGCATAGTTTTTTATTCAACCTTTATAAGTAAGGTTAATTATATTGAATTATTATAATATAAAATTATTAAAATTTATTATTTTACTAATGATGGTTTATTGATTAAATTTAAAAATGATAAATTTAGTGTTTTCAATCATGATTCACCATTTTTTATTTTTCATATAAAGGATAATGATTTAACATTCAATCTAGATGACTTAGCCTTGAAAAATGATAAATGTTCAAATGATTTACCTTCAAAAAATTATTTTTTCCATAAATTATTGGTTCACTATAAATTTTATTTTTTTATAAATAAAATAATATTAACAATGTGTCATGACTACCTAATTCGAATATGGATGGAAACTTTCTTCAGGATAACTACATGAATGGAAATATTAAAAAATAATCCATTAAATTGGTCAATGAAATTATCAAAAATAATCTATTATGTCATATGTGTTTTTATTTATTTTAACATACTCATGTATCTAATTTATGATAAAAGGGGTATATTTTGAGATTATTGGTGGTTACACTGGGTTTACAAGGGACAATTTCTAGTTGCATAAATGTGACATATTCTCTATGGTTTTTACCTATAAAAATTTGGTTCAAAATTAAAATGGTTACATGATTGTTTCAACATGGAGTGAACATGGTAAAGAGTTCTATAACCATGAAATAAATATTTTTTTTCTGATAATTGATATAAAATCATTTTCTTATCTCTAATTATATTATGCTATATAAATTATTTTTTAAAATAATGGAAAATATTCAATAGATGGAATAGATAAGTTTCTATGATTACTACCAACAAAATTACTTCTAGGTGGATGTAATTAATGCTAGTTTCTTGGAGATAAGAAAAATCATACTAATTATAAATCTAAATAAATAACAATATTCACAATGAGAAGGGGGGAACCTAATATTGGTTACATTATATTTATACATTATTGTGGCCAGGATGTTTAGAGATGTTTAAGAATAAGCTAAAGGAATAATATTTTCTCTAAGTGATTTCAGTTGTTGTCTAACATAAATCACTATAATTTTTATATTTCTTTAAATTGGAGTCAGATGAATTTTATCAGCTCTAGTGTATCATATGTAGTTTAGTGTCTTCTGTTCATTGTAGGGACTCTATCATTGGGATGTGATCGGCTGTTGTTTTAGTGAATAATTTTTATCCAATTTTGTTCTCATATTACACAGAAAAAAGTTCTATGAAGATAAATATGGTGATATTTTTCTGATCCTATATTCCAAAAATCATAGGTATTAAATGATCTCATGATCTAATCTTGTGCACAAAGTGATAATTTGAGTGGTGGTTTTAAATTTTTTTATTACGAACTTGTTTTGTTTTTTTAGAATGTTGTTACCCATAAATGGTGAGGCTATGAAAAGTATTAATCTTAATGTAATAAAGTAACATGATTCTATATTTAAAGGTTATGATGATATAATGTCGGGTTGGTAAAAATTTTCAATCGAAGCATTTTTCATTTTTGATGTTTTTCAATTAGAGGAAGTTCCTAGATGTATCAAATAGAAGTAATTTGGAAATATCATAATATAAAGAGTATTGGCCAAATCTTGACAATGTAACCAGTTTTATTTCATTACAATGAATCGAACTATCATGAAGTGAAGAAGTATTATATTTTTCAAGAAGTTGTTTCATAGTCATTGGATGAAATTTTATGTTTAATGTGAATGAGTATAAGTAATTTTCTGAATTTCATTGTCTGGTTATTGAAAAAATCATGAAATGGTAATAGTTTTCCAATGCAAGTACTCAGTAGAAGGAATAGATTGGAAAAATATTTCCAAGTGGTTCCCAGTGAATTTTGGAGGAACAAAAGTTATAGGTTCACTGGTCAAAAGGATATTATGATGTTTCACCAGAATTAAGGTTCAAAGTTATTTTCAATGATTTCATAATGATATAAAATGTTATGATGATAAGTTAATTGATCAAAATTATAAAACCTATAGAGGAATGTCATAATTCTTGTTGGGTCTTAAGGAAATTTTTAAGATGAATGCTTATTTTAGGTCTTAAGGAATGATCCAAACGTATATGATGTTTGAATTTTGTCAAAAGAGGTTTCTATGTGGGTTATTTCGATGGGTAAGTGGGGAGTTTGAATTTTAATGATGTACTTATTCCATGAAATGTGGAGGGACTCTACCTATAATTTTTTTTGTGCATGTAGGATCTAGATTTGATTACATTATATCTAGGTGAATTTCTATAGGATTGACATGTCGATCATAAAAACAAGTTGAAGTGGAATCGGTCTATAAAATATATGATGGAGTCTTCACATTAATTAATTTCAAAAGAAATGTGTAATTAAGTGATTTATCAAAAATGTTAAAGAAGGATAATATGAATAGTGTTCTAAGGTTATCATACAAATTGGTTGTTAGATTGGTATCGATCTATAGAAGAGGCACCACATATAGTATATTATATGGACTCACTAGACGGAGTGTACCATATGGACATACCATATGAATTTTCATTATTTGAAAAGAGATTATTATTCATTTATATAAAAGAAAGTGTGGAATAAATTTCAAGAATAGAAATTTTGTATAATATTCAAACAACATAGTGATAACATACTAAATCCTATTGGAATAAGGTTTATACAACTGTTACAAAAATATAGTTATATATATTATCTATATATATATCTCATTAACATTAAATTATATATAGTTCTATGAAAGTAAAATAATATACTCTATTTGTTTTAATTAAAAAAATTATTATTTCATAGTGATTTTGTTAGTCTTTGATTACTTCCAAACTAGGCCTTGAATTAGATACTCTTATTCAGTAGTGAATGACGTAAATTCTTTGGTTATTATGATGGTGCCAAGTTATTTGATTGAATAGGAGGATTCTATATGGAATGGTATTAAGGTATGTTCTTATGTAAGGAAATATAAAAATAAATTATTATTGATTCACCCTTCGTCCTCTCAATGATTACATAGATCCTGATTGTCTCTTTCTATGGGCATTTGATCCAAGGTTTTGTTCATTAACACTTTTCTGAAGTATGGATGTAAGGAAAGTCTCTATGGATTTTTATAACTCTGTTAAGTACAAGAGGGTTCCTATTTTCAATGGAATGAACCATTACATATTGAATTAATAATGTTTTATTATTTTATATCCATTGGTTTTTATGTTTTTAAGGATGGTAACAATTGGATTCCTCCTCCATTCAAGGGTATTCCCTTAACATTTACTGATAAGAAGAATTTATAAAATGATTAGTGTGCCCAGTATTAAAAACATTATAAACTCCTTAAAAGAGAACATATGTAGTCTAAATTTATTTGAATAGCTAAAGGTATCTATGAAAAGTAGATGATCATTTATGAAGGAAATATAAAATTTATGAAAGAAAAGTTAAAATTATGGAGATTGAAGTATGAAGATATTTATATGGGTGATAATGAATCTATTGGTGACTTATTTAGAAGATTTAATGGCATTTAAATCACCATAATATGTCTTGGTGAGATATTATTAATTGAAACTATCATTAAAAACATTGTGTGTATTCTTTATGAAACATTTGATGGTGAGGTATCATAATTAGTAGATAAAGATCATATAAACTCATTCGGTGATTGACCAAAATAGCATAATCATCACATAGTAAATGATAATAAAACATGTTATGAATAATAATGAAAATTATAATTAGTAAATATAATACAAATCACCTAAGATATTAAAATATAAGAACAATATTGAGGAAGAAGTTAGTGTCTCTAATATGAAAAATGATGAATGTAATGTTTTTTGGATTTATATTATTATTTCCTAAAAGGATTAAAAGACGCACAGGGAACTAAAAAAGGAAATCTATCACTGATTTCATTTATATGTGAAGCCATATTATACATTACTGCAAATTTTTCAAAACTTATGTAGGATGTAGGTAACAATTAAGAGGATACAAATTTGATAAGTTCTTTATAATGTAATAAAAAAACATATGTTACATATGAGGGGAAAGAATAAGAAGTTACCAAAAATGGGATAATTATTATTTAAGTGTGAGGAATATTTTGGTAGTTAAGAGGAAGATAAAATATCCAGTGGTAATGCTTCTAAAAAACTTCTTATTAAAAATTTCAATGATGAAAATTTCACTATTCACGAGAGTAGTATCTCTGAAAAGTATTAAAAATAATAGAATCACTTTGTGATTATAATAAATATTGAACTTAATTTTTTTTGAAAAATATTTATTCAAGAAAAGGAGAAGTCGAGGTTTAAGAAAGAAAATATGTTAGTAAATTATCAAAAAAAATCATGAAGAAAAAATAATGTTTCTAAAAGGTAATGATGATCTTAAAAAGTTACTTGATAAATAGTATAACCTAGAATTCATTATTTAAAAAAATATAAAGGTGAAAGGGAAATAATTTGATCTTGTTCATAATTTTTTAAAATAGTGATCATGGAATTAAAAAAATTCAATACATAGTTATAATAGGTTTTTAGTGTTATAATAAGTGTGAACCTTCAATGGATAAATATAAATTATCCTCAAACATTAAAAATAATGTTAAATATGTTTTGAAGAAAAGTTTATTTAAGAAGACCATGTATGCAGCAAAAAACCAGAAGAGTTAAGAATACTAAAAATTATATTGTTTTAAAGTCCAAACAAAAAGGAAATACAACTGGAGAGTCAACTATGGTATAAAATAAATCTATACTAAAGAAGAATATGTTATGAGTCTACTAAAAATTTAGTTCTCAACATAGTATCAATGTTCATTGTATGAAAGATGATGGAAACCTATTATAATTTTTTGGATAACATATAAGTTACATAGGAATAAATGATTTATATGGATACTAGTGGTAGAGTGGAGGATTTCAGTGTATAGAAAACATGTTTTAGTTCAACCATTGACACTATAAATAATATAGGAGAAACTGGATGTAGAGCATGAGGGGATTAATCCCTCTAAAATAATTCAACCTAGGAATGTTAGTTTGAGGTTCCAAAATAGATTCCAACCTATGGAAACATTTTTTGAATGACATAATCTGATTGTACACATTGATAAATGATGTATTATTATGTTACCGACTCAAAAATGATTATATAAAAATATCAAATTCCACATGAGTAGGAATAAAATTGAATGAAAAAGGCATGATTTATTCAAACTATAATAAAATCCACAAAAGGATAATAACATTTTATATTTTATAGTATATGTTATTCACATATGAAAAGTTATATTAAAATTTAAAATAATTTAAACTATGAAAAAATGAATAATTATATTTATAAGAGTCTATTAGAGTAAAAGGTGTTGAATCTAATATCATTGTGCAAGTAGAATAACTATATGAATGAGCCATATTTTTGGATGGACTAAAACATAACTTGTTAAGTGTATCATACTTATGTGATAAAGAGAAGTATATAGTGTTCAAAAGAGGTGGATTTTTTAAAATTAATGGAATATGTAAATTTTTTATGAGAGGTAAATGAAGCAAGGGAAACTTGTCTCAAGTTGGTCATGTATTGAGTTAATTTTTTCTACGAATGATAGAAGAAAATATTCTATGAACTAAAAGGTTGGGTCTTGTGTGTAACAGAAATATGAGAAATCTAATAAAGGGAGAATTTTTTTTATATTGATGATATTAAAATAAAAATAGATATGTGTTGTTCCATATATCATAAATGGAATATTAAAAATTCTTTTAATAATATTGTTCAGATATATTCAACGCATCAATTAAGGATGAATCATTATGACATATGTAGGACCATAAAAAACAATCAACCAATAAAGATATGTAATTTTTTTATTTTTGATGATTTTACCCATATTACATGAATTATGTTTTTTAAAAATAAATTAGAGGCTATAAAATAGTATAAAAATTTCTAGATAAGTAACAAAAAAGAATCTGCATATTATATTAAGAATATTTAAACTAATAATGATTTAGAACACACAAATGGGAAGTTCACCGATTATCTTGAAATGCATGGAATACATCATGGGTTTACTAAATGATACACACCACACAAAAAATAGTATTACAAAAATAAGAGGTATAAGTTTGTCGAAGATAAAATGAATTATGATGAATAAGTATGATACGTATCGATTCATTGGTTAAAAATATATTATAGAATAAGTAATTATTTATAATCAATGTTTCTATAGGTCAAACTCCAATATTGCTACTTAAAATAAGTATTAAAAATAAACCTGAATTTGGAAATAATAAAGGTTATTTATCAATGCCTTCATTATTAATGTCAAGGGTGGGAATCTTTCAATATTTTATTATAGAAGTGTATATGGAATCTTTCTTGGCTTCTCTCCTAGTGGTACAAGGTATAGGTGATATAATAAATAAACATGATATATTTTTGAATTTATTGATGTGAAAGTTATATAACATTATTATAAGAAAGTTTCACTGTCAAATAAAGATATGAGAGAAGTTGAAGATAAATTTTTTACTATTTAGTAACATAACAAAAATTATGAAAAAAGTATTTTTGTTGATAGAGAACATATGAAGACACTTATTTATCCATTTCAAGTAATTAATAACAAACATTTTCATCACATCCAAGGCTGATAAAGAAAGTAGAGGTCTGAAATATAATTTAATAGGGAAGAATAATAGGTTCAAACCATAATATAATTATGGTTTGTTTCACATACGTATATATATTCACAGATTGAGCCAAAAAGATATTATATAATACTTTAAGCATAAAAAGTGTATTGAATCTATTAATAAAGTTCTATATTATATTGAGAAGAATTTTACATTGGAACTTGTACCCAAAACATATATTAAGAATGTGATTGTTAAAAAATTTGGTGTTTGAAATCAAGTTGAATAAATTATGTAAATTAATAAAAACAAGTAATTACTATTTTTTAATGGTTACACACAATTTAATGAAATTTATTTTGATGAGACCTTCTCCCTAGTAGAAATTCTTGAATGTATCAAAATAACTATTGTTACTACAACACAATGAAGTTATAATATATTCTATATGGATTAAAGGTAAGGTTTATATTAATGAAGAGGTCGAGGAAGAAGACTATATTGAACAAATATGTGTCTTTAAGCATTCAAATGATGAAATCCATGTGTAGAATTTTAAGAAGTATTTTTATTGGTGGAAGAAAGATCCAAGAGTTTGGTATTTTATACTAGTTACTTTCTTAAAAAATTTAAACTTCAAGAAAGTTATATGTGATAGTAGACTCAATATAAAAGAATTTAAAGAGGATCCCTCATTGAGATTGTTTATGTTAATGACATCATATTCATATAGAATAATTTGGAAACACGTAAAAATATTATTAATTGGTTGAAGATGTTTTTTTTGAAAGGTCTCTGCTAGGGGATATGAAATAAATTTTTAGATTAAAAATATTTCAAAATATTAATTGCGTTTCTATATATCAAGAGAAGTATGTAAAGGAAAATCTGGAAAAGTTTTGGATGGATGATTCAAAACCAATTCTCAAACTAATTTCAGTGGGAACTAAGTTATCAAAAGACAGAGAAGGTAATCAGGTTAATCCTAAATAGTTTATAGATTTGGTTAAGAGTTTGAATATTCAACGTCTTCATGTTTATATATAGTGTATATTATTTCAATTTGTGCATGGTATCAAAGTGTTCCAGAAATGATCTCATTTTATGGAGAGAAAAATAATTCAAATATATATAAATTGAAAAATTGATTTAAAAATATCATTTGATAGATTAAAATCGATTTCAATGTTTGGTTAAAAATAAGAAGTTTAGGTCAGTTGTGTTGATGACAGAAGATGCAGATATATTAGAGTTATATTATTGGGAGAAATATGTGTTATTTATAATATGAAAAAGATAATTTTAGTAACTCTATAAATTACTACATCTATGTATGTAGTTGTAACTCAATCTTATACATAGTTATTGTGAAAGAATAATCACTTGGAAATCTTGTTAATACATGTCATGTTTCCCCTTTTATTGGGTTTTCATAAAAAAAGTTCTATAACTACTAATAATAATCATGTGAAACATTATAGATCTAGGATTATTGATATCAAATATTAATTCAGAAAATAAAATGTGGAAGTAGATTAACAAATATTTTATATTATTTTTATAATGGAAGAAGTTGGTGATATCGCCACTAAACCATTATTGAAGGAAAAAAATTCAAAAATTGATTTTTATCAGGGGTTTACAACCTCACTCAATTCGAAGTCATATTATATGTTTTCCCATATCTCATATTTTCTATAGATAGTGTTTTTACTAGGGGAGAAATTTTTTAAAATAAATCTATACATTTATATGAGGTTGACGTTTTTAAGAGATATTATTTACTTTGGGGGAGTTTTTAAAAAATTGTAATATTTTATTTCAATGTCTGTGAATAGGTTTAAAACTTTTTTGAAGTGGATACAACAAATATTTATCTTTCAAGAGGGTATTTTCTTGATGATGAAAGTTCAATGTGAATCATAATTTTCCAAAAATTTCAATGAAAATATTCTTAAATAACTTCATTTGGAAAAAAATTTATTTTTATTGAATAATTATTATATCCTAAAATTAGTTCACTCAAATATGATTTAAATTACAGAATATTTAATCCATTACTTGAGTTTCATAGTTTCATTTATTTATATTCCATGTTTGATAATGAAATCCAGTGAGGGGATTATTAGGACCGATAAGTTTATAGATTTTTTTAATAAGAATCTAAACCAATAAGGCTTGATCAAAGTATTTTATATTTTTTATAACATAATCACATTACATTATTTTTATTTCCATTAATGGTGATAAAATAAATTTCTTCAAATCAGCTATATTATATGAAGTCCAATGGATCAAGTTTATCTTATGGATATCATCATTCTAATGTGATTAGTCATAGTTTAAATACTGAATTTTTATCCTAGTTTGTTTCTTATGTTACGCCAGAAAAAATGTTCAATGAAGCTAAATATTGTAATTTTTTATTGATCATATTTCCTAAACAACATGAGTATTATAAGATATCATAATCCAAGATTGTTTATAAATGGGGATTTTGATGTGTGGTTCTAAAATATTTTTGATGTGATGTTTATATGTTTTAATCTATTGATGTTACGTATTAAAGGTCAATATATGAAATATTTTAATCCTAATGTAAACATATCTAATGATAATAATTTTTATGGTTATAATGAAATGATGATGTGTTGGTACAATGTATTATTGTATATAAATTTTTTCAATTGTTCCAATTAAAGGATGTTCATAGATATACTAACCAAAATTCACTACGATATATCATTGAACAATGATCATTATCCAAATCATGAAAATTGAATTCTTTAGAGTTTTTTTGATAAATAAAATCTTTGTTAACTAAATAATCATCAGATTTTTCATGAAAAAGTCTCTAAGTCATTCGACAGATGGATGTCTGTTATTTGATCGAACATATGTAACCATATAAAGTTCATCGGTGAGATGTTTCTAAATGAAGGTTGTGGTAAAAGGATTATTATGTGATTTTTTCAATAAAGGAATGTTTTGATAACATAATTACAAATCATTCTAATGTAGTTTGGGAGAAAAAATGATCATAGGTTCCCTGATGTAAAAGGATGTTACAATTTTTCACCATAAAAAAGGTTTTAAGTTCTTTATGAGGATTTCATAAAGATATTCAATGTGATGATGTTGATCAATGTTTCAAATAAACATGAAGGAAGGTCTTGTTTCTCACCCAGTCTTAGGGAATGATTAATTTTGGAGTTTAAAATCAAGTAATATGGAAATATCTTACATTATAAAGGTTTGAATGAATTCATATGAAGGATTTTTCCAAGTAGGATGTTTTAATAATTAAGTATGAAGTTGAAATTTAAATTACACTAATTTCTGGATAGGTATATTAAGACTACTGATATAAATGGGGTTAGTGTGTAGAAAAATTAGAGTAAATTGTTTTGATGATGGGTGAAATAATGTAGGAACAAAGTGTCATTTAGAAAAATAGGTTGAAGTGACATTAATCAAGTGAATACCAAATGAAATATCTCCATAAATTAGTATCTAAAAAATTGTGTTATGATTTGATCAGTTGAATAAGATGAAGAAGGATTAGAGAAAATCTGTGTGATGAAGTGATCGTATGAACAAGGAATCAGATTGGTATCAGTCTATAAAAGATCCATTGAATGGGGTATACTAGACAGACTCAGCGGATGGAGTGTACCAAATGATCAAAATGGATGAACTTACCAAACAAACTAAAATCATGTTCAATCCCTCTACTTTTCAAGATAGTTAAGAAGAATGTTTAATAAGATAATGTATATGTAATGTTTATGAAGCTTTTTGACAACATACCGAAGAGTGTGTGAAGAAGGTACTTATTATTGTTATATAGAAAAAATTATATTCTGTATCTTTATGATGAGAACATGCACAATCAATTGACTATAGTGGTATGAATGTATAAGGATATTACCTTCTTAATATAACAACCAACATGATTGTTTTCTATTGGTTTGTGTGGTCTTGTATTTCTTCCTAACCATTCTCGTGACTAGATACTATTTTTTTGTAGTGAACCATGTACAAACTTATGTTTCTAGGGTTGTTATTGGTTGTTTGTTTCATCATGGTCATTTCTCACTAAAATCAGGTGACAGTTGTATATTAAGTAAGTAAATATAAAACAAAATTATCACTAATTCACCCCCTCAATGTAATCACATAGATCATGATCGGTCCTTTAATCCGTCACACTAAATTATTATTTAATAAGTTTTAGGAAAATTCAAGTAATATTGAGTTTCTTGGATATTCATCTTGCATAAATTATTACATAGTTTATGAAAAAAGGAATATGGTTTTTGAATAGTATTTAAATTTTAAATTTAATGGTAAGAATACATTTGGTAAGTCGGAAATATTAAAATATATTCATAAAGAAAATTGAGAACTAAATTTGGATAACTCTAAAATTATTAAAAGGATTGTTGGAAGACATGTTTCATTAGTTGAGGTTGTTTCAATCACTTATCAACCTCAATTATGGAATATTCTTAAGGATAATGATATTTAAACGGATATTTTAGATTTGAAATATCAAATTCAATCTAGAAATAATGTCACTAATGTGTGTGATAAATCAAACATGAATTGCTTATATGGTACCTAAGAATTTCTTTGAATATTTAAGAGAACTTGTTTTAGATTTTTAAATGAAAGAAGAGTTAAATTAGTTCATAAGGAACAAGGTGTGGGAATTAATAATCCTTACTAATGATAAAGAAATTATTGAAACTAAATGGATATTCAAGACTAAGCTTGATGATTATTTAATGATTTTTATAAATAAAGAATAATTTTCTTTGTAAATTATATAACCAAGAAATAGTAATATATTATTGTGATCTTTTTTATATAATATAAAAATTTAAATTTATAAAAATATTATAGGATTATATATCTTAAATGGGATTCATTCCTTATTGTATGGATTGATGTTAAAATTCTTGAATTTGTTAAATTATAATAGTATTTTTATGAAATATACACATGTATGTAATTATAAAAAATAAAATACATTATTTTTTTAATTTTATGAATTCCATATATGTATTTTCTATGGATTCTTGGTCATTATATGTGAGAACTTTTTATTTTTTATTATAAAATAATTTCGAGAAATGTAATATTGATCCAACTTTATTTATTAATATATTTTCAAATGATATTTTAATTAGGTTTATTTTTTAAATATGGTATAATATTTAAATTTCTAATTTAATAACTATGTAATAACATATCTAAAAAAATAACGAGGGAATTTGATATGAGATTCATGGGTGGACTAATTTTTTTGGGTTTTTAAATTTATTAAAGTGGTGATAGCATATTTTTGAACTCTTGTAAATATGTAATGGAACTAGATAAAATATTTGGTTTATATTTTTTCAATACAATGAAAACACCTATAAGTATTGGATACAATTTAAAAAAGATTTTACAATAATGATAGTTAATCAGAAGACGTATCAATACCTAATAAGAAGCATTATATAATTGATTATAAGTTTACTTAACAGAATGTTTTATGTATGCATTTACTAAATATTTTAATCTAAAAAATCTATCTTACATGAATATGATAAATATAATTATAAGTTATGTTAAAGTTTCTAAAATGAATTGATGTAGGTTGTAATACTTTAACACTTGATATGACATGTCTCAAGACATACATAAAATTATCAGTTACTATATACAATCAATAAGTGTCTTAGATATTAACATTTTCCTTAGAGAATGACATTACACCCACTTACATTAATAATTTAGAACACATAAAATTATTCAAAAAATACAACAAGAAGTATATATGTTGTAAATTCTATGAAAAATAAAAATAAATAGTTTGAAACATATAAAACCATAAATCAAAACATTAATTATAGTTCATATATTTGATATCAAAGTTTCATGATCCTTTATAATAATTTATTTTTATATAGATGATGAATAAAAATATCTAATTGATTAATGAAATTTTGTTAATGATTGAAGACACTAGATATCATATATAAGACCATTTAATCAATATTTTATGTTTTATTATTCTTGATTAAAATATTAATGTATATAGGTACTAGGGAGAGACTATGTGATGATTTTCCTTGTATTCTGGGACATTAAAATAATTTACAATAGTTAAATATAAACTGAATTTACCTCTTATGTCAACATAGATCCAGTCAGAAGTTAATGAATTCAATTGAAGTGGTTCTAATTTGATTATGTGACTCTTTTGGACTAGTATGGTTTATAATTTGAACAATATTTTATTATTTTTTACTTGCATATTTATATTATTGAATATCTAAAAAAAATTATAATAGTGTAAATTGATTTTTTTTATTTGTGTACAGTAAAAAAGGATGGATATAAACAATGAGTGGGGAGTGTGAGCCCTTGATGAAGTTTCATATGACTATTCTAATTTATATTCAATGATTATCAATGTATTTAAAGGGGTATAATGATCCAAGGTGAGGAAAATTATGGCTTCCATGGAGTCATTGATTTGTACTCATTTTCAACCTTTAATTATGTCGTTGAGTTTTATGGGTTATATATATTTTTATAAAATTTGGAAAAATTTGTTGGATTCTTGGTCAACCACACATTTTCTTGGATCATATAATCAGAGCAGGCAGAAGGTGAATAAGATTATAGTTGTTTTCTCATAGTTTTATATAGGGTCAGAGTGACCATATAGTCTGACCACAAATTTTACTTGAAATGTCTAATTTTTAAAACATTCAAACCAATGTCTATAATATTATTCTAGTTTTTTATTTTGCGACATATATTGGTCAAAAGAATGTATTCATCACACTGGTTCTTCTCCTCCCCTCTCTTCTATTAGTGATTTCATACTCTTTCTTAATGATTATTCCTCTTAATCAATGTTTAAGGTCCTCTTTACTCTTATTCATCCATTTTCATTCATTTATTATATCTTTTTATTATTCATCTACGTTTATATAGGAATAGGAAATGAGTTCATGAGTTATGGTGTCTAAAATGTGGTGGTCTTGTTTTGAAATGTGTATTTATTTCTCCTTAATCCTTAATTTAATTTTATATGAATAGGGTGTATTGATTTATTTGGTATTAGGTAGGTTTTTTATTTCATTCCTTATATTTGATGATACCTTGATTGATTATATTATATAAACATATTTCATATTCTAATAAATTTATTATTTGATATTAATGATTTATTGGTTAAATTAGTGTCATGGTTATTAATATTTTTATTATGCTATTAATGTAAAATTTAATAAAATAATTTTATTTCATTTCATTCGTGTCTAGTTATTAGAATTAGCTATGTAGTCATGTCTTTATGCTTTTATATTATTATTTTTTTTAATGTCAAGATGTAACATTTATTCATTTCATGCTTTTTCGAGTGGATTTTATTTGTTATTCTATACATGATTTTATTTATTTTCAAAAATATATTCCCCTTTTAGGAATGATATGTCTAGTTTATGGAAAAGTTGTGTTTGATTCATAATTAGAATATATAAATTATTATTTATTATTACCAAGAACAAATTATTCCCATATTTCAAGTTGATACACTTGGAACTTTCACTGTCCTATGGAACAATAAATGTACCATAGGTTTTTACCATTCTAGTTCAGGTATATTGGTATGATATCTAGGACCTTTGTTATAGGTATAATAAAAATGTATTATTTTATCCTGGGAGAACCTCATTTCAGTTTTTATGTTACTCTAACTCATACTTTAGATAATGGACGATTGTTATAAAGATAATAATTAGGATGTTTAACTATCTTGGAGAGAGCTCAATTTATTACAGTTCAAATAAGAAACAAGAAATTATATTTTCCACTATAGATAATGAGTATGTTTCTTATATTAGTTATTTTCACCAAATTTATATATTATAATAATTTGAGGTATTTTCAGTCTTCTTTTTTAATATACCTATTTTATGGGATTAATGTTCCATTATTTTTTTTCAACGAACCCATTAAAAATTTAATGGATTAAACATATATAAGTGAGACCTCACATTACATTCAATGACATTAATAAGTGTTATGTTATTTTAATTTTTTTCAATATAAATTTAGTTGATAGATATATTTGAAAAACCCCTTATATTCAATACATTTTTTTTAGAATTAAATTAAATCACATAATGATACATATTTGATGAATAATCATTTCAAAATTAAAAAGGTTCCTTTTTTTAGATGATAAAGTTATCTATATTTACTTTGTGTTTAATCTCAACATTTGATTAGTTGGTACCTATTAATATGAAATTTATAGGACACTATATGCATCTAGTTTCAATATAGTAATATTTCATGGATGTTGTGTGTATAGTGACATGAAAAGTAAATAGTGTTGAACATTTTATTAATTAACATATAAAATATATAAATGTTATATTTTTTTGATTTAGACCATAATAGTGTGTGATGATTATTTTTTATGTATATGATAAACACCTTGCAGGTGATACGGAAAATAATTAGTAAGAAGATATACTTTCTTAACTTTAGAAGATGATAACCCTTTTGTGTAGGATGAGGAAATATTGTAGATAAAATCATATCATCAGTGTTAGTTGATAACTAAATTAAGATAGTGTCAATATAACCATGTTTTTATGAAGAAATAGGAAATATGCCAAAACATATTTTTGGTATTGGTTTACATTGGTTAAGGGGTTAAGATGCCTTTATATTTTTAGTAGTTTATTACATCAAAAAAATAGAGTTCTTAATCAAATCAAAGAGTCAAAAAATTTATTCATTAATTGAATTTCATGTAATATTCCTAATTCATATTTTTTAAACTAATTTATATATTACTATATAATTTATTATTATAATCTACTAGTTCAAGACCTACTATTTACATTTTTTCTTTTTGAATTATTAAGTAAAGGTTTATTTATGTTTTGGTAGATAATAGGTTGGGATTTTTAGTTTTTTAATTTTTTTCATTTATATTTCAATATATCCATGAAAATAAAAGGGTATTTAAATCCATAACCCTAATAAAACTCAATTAATGGAGTCACTGTTGACATAGATTGGAAAAAGGAATGAAAACTATTGAATATAATTATTGATCTATAGCCAAATTAGAATGTAAAGTATACTATTGAGGATTTTTTTCAAATTAGAAACAAAGAAAAATATATTTCCCTATAGATATTAGTAGATTAGAAAATAAATAATAGATATTCAACAAATATTTCATGTGATGTTGACTAAAAACATCATTGGATTCATGAATTTATAATTTATCATTCACATATTATTTATGTGTAATTATAACCTTTGGCATTGTGTACATCATTACCTGAAAATTAAATAATATTGTAATTTTTTTTCATTCTCTAAAAGCCTTGTTCATAAAACACTATTTCCAATTCTAAATGACATGTTTTAGGAATAAGTTGTTCTTACAATTTATCATATTGAGATTGTAACACCCCTTGATTCTAATATATATTTATCTCTAAGGATATCATGTGTGTTTTATGAATTGTGATACACACATCACTAAACTAAAATTATCAATGAATTAATTTATTATTATAGAATATTATAGAAAAATATGAAATATATTATGAGATAATAAAATGTAACATAATTTGTAAAAGTTACTATGGTAATTAAACCACAATTAAATAAAAACACTTGAAGGCCAAAATTATCATAACATGATCTTATAGGTAGATCATACTGCTAATGATGAATATTTGAAGAATAAAAAATATTAGAAATTTGATAAACAAATTGAAAATAAAATTAGAGAATAAAATGATAGACTTTAGAGACATAATTAATGATACATATAAAAATATTACATGATTTATATATATATAGTTATTGGACTTATGGTCATTAGATATAAATATATCAAATTGGTATATTGAAGTTATGTAATCGTTAATAAAAAATTTAAAATTACATAACTCAAAAATAATAATTCGGTTTTGAATGAAATATATAGTCAATATCAAATTAAAATGATTTATTTATAAAAATATTTATTTTTATTCATTGCATGTTATTATTAGTAATATAATTACTATTATTGTCATCATTTTTATTATTAAAATATTATATTTGTTGTTTATAAAAATAAAATAATGATTTAAATATTAATATATTGATAAATTTTATTTTTTATAAGATAAATAATTTTAATGGGACAGAATTAAAATCATTTAATGTTGACAGGGAATATTATTTAAAAGAATTGATAATTACTAAATGTTGTGTATTGTTTTTATCTTATTAAATTAAATTGATTTCTTTTAAAAGAATGATTATAATAAAATTTAATTCCTAAATGAATAAATAATATATTAACACTCATTTAATTACTAACTGATATGACATAATAATACTACCACTTAATGATTAAAAATTTATTATCTATTAAAGATGTATTTTCTATATATTTTATGAATTTATTTAAGTGATTGGTTTTGTATATTAAAAATTTTAATTAGATTAAATAGAGATAAAAAATTTAATCAATGAATCAGAATTAGGTAAGGAGTAAAATTTCAATTTTAACCATAAGTATAATTTACCAAGGTAAAATCTAGTCAATTTAGTAAAGACATAAATGTGTCAAAAGGGTTAAATTAAGGATTAAAGATCTAAAATGTCATAAAAATATCTCTAAATGAGTTGAATAGGGTATAATAAACTTCTCCTCACCCATTTTCAGTTATTTATACTCTTTAGATCCACTCTTCTTGTAAAAATATTTTCCTAATACATTAAGAAATTGGTATTTATAAAAATGCCTCTCAAGATCACCTGTAAAAGGACCTACCATATCCCCTCTACAATTCACACATTTAAATTGATTTACTCATTAATACCAACATAAATTATCTCCCAAAATTTACTAACCCACATTTGGGAACCACTAGTCACAAAATTGAGTCCCAAATTCCACATTTCCAAGAGGATTTATAAGAGAAGATTAAAAGTATTCAACATAAGTATTCTCCTTTAATTGCATATTATTCTTTATCATATTCATCTATTTAATCCTAAAAATAATTTACCACTATAATAAAATAACTTTCAACTCATTAAGATTCTATTAAAGGTATTTTATTACTATAAAATAATATATTCTTTCTCATTGCTTTGTTATATTGTGTTCTTGTTTGGATCAATTCTACCACATATATGAAAGATGTCAGAATGATAACATCATGAATTCCTAATAATAATTAAATATTATTATTATGTAATAATTATTAATTTAATATACTTTAATAATTCATTAATGGCAATCCGCTAAAGGATCTTCACTAATATACCCAATTTTTTATCAGATAAATAATTAAAAAAAGAATATTTTGAAGTGTTCCTTGTGAACCATCACAATATGTTCCATGAAGTGAATTTTATATTCTATAAATATTTCAAACATATATAAAAATAATTGATAAACATTTATGAGGCGTTGAATGCAAGATCAAGGGGAAGAGATTGTATCCTCAAAACTAAAGCATGCATGAAATATCAAAACAATTAACACATACATATTAATTTTTAGAAACACTATATAAATAAATAATAAATAATTATAAATAAATTTAATTAATGAAAATATATTTGAATAGTGTTCCTATAAATATGAAAATAAGCTGAAATTTATTATGTATAGAGTTATGGTGCATTCCACCGTGAAGAAGTATGATGTATGGGAAACGTTTCTCATATCACTATGAGATAAACACTGTATATAACTAAATTTCCATTAAGATAAATTTTACCTTTCTATTTTCTTATTTTTAGGTTATATTATTTGTTTATATGTCATTTTTCCATTTCTCCTACTAACATTTCCAAATTCACAGAAAAATATTCTTATAAGTGAAACCAGATCTCATATTTTAATTCATGGATCATTCTCCTTCATGTACATATTCTCATATAAATTTATATTTGTCCTTTTTAAATCATCATTGATTTATTAAGTTAATTTTATATTTAAATTTTATTTCCTTAAAAATTTTGAATAAAATATTTTTATTCTTTCTCGAGAGTTACTTTCAAACATCATTATCTTTGGGTTTATTTACAAAGATTATATTTAAATTTTTCAAAATTATTCAAGTAATTTTTAAAAGTTTTCCATTTATTATTTTTAAACAATTATTTTATAAATAATATCCTTTTAAAAAAATTATCAAATTTAAAAGGATATTTCTTATATTTTTCAAAGTTATTTTCTAGTTCTCTAAGTAAGTTTTTTTCGACTATGCCAACATTATTTAATGTTTCTTATAATTAAATGGGGATATTATTTAATGATATCATTATCCTTATTTCTATAGATGGATTGGGATCATGTAAAAAGGAAATCCACTTAAAAATCATTTCATTTTTAATGATTTTATTAATAAATGGTGGAATTATTCACATGCTCTGGTTCAGGTGTCACACACATATATGTTATTACATTATGTGACTTGTGGGATCATAATTAGATAGTAATCAAATTAAGTAGGTAACCAAACCACTATATGACATTCTCGCCTAATGTTTTGGGAATAAGGAGTGAACACAATCCACTATTGGACATGGTCAACTATTTTTATGTGACTGGGTGGTGATCCCAATAAACTATGGGACTCTCTCCACTATTTCCTGATAATCTGGTTAGTGATCCTTGAAATAAGAAATTATTTTCTATAAATATTTATGTCAAAAATTATTATACTAAAACACTATGTTATCAAATCTTCAAATGTGATGTTTTCATGGATCTTTATTATTGATCATATTTACACACTCATATGAGTCATGTCTTATGTGAAGTTAAAAGCCTTATTTTAGGACTCATGATTTATGAACATTTTTTTATTTGAAATTATTTTATTATGTTATGCTCATAAATATTGATTTTGTTCTCATAGATACATTTTCATCATATTTTTACTTTTGATATTCGATTTTTATCTAATATCTTTGACTATATTGAGATTCAAAGATCACAATTTTCTTTTGTTTCGAATTGCTAAGAAATAAATAAGGTTATTATGTATGATATATGTATAAGTGTATCATGTATAATGAATATTAATAGGAAATGTTAAAAATATTTTGTAAAATAATTTTTTTGTTTGTTTAATCTTTAAAGACACTAAACCTATAGGTTTTAGTTTTTAATTTTTTGTGATATAAAATACATTTATATGAAAAATGATGTAGTTTATATGTATATTATGGTTGTGAAATATCATAGATAATCATTATGCCTTCATTATTCACTATCATAATTCATTTAACTATGCATTATGTTATAGAAACTACATTAGGCGATCTTGTAAATTGTCAATGGATTTATATAATTAAAAGTTACTTTATTTGTATGATTTTATATTTTAAGTAAACCATTATTTTAAAATTACCAAATATATAATATGGTTAATTAATTTTTTATAGATACCTTCACTTTGTAAATCATATCTGAAAAGTAAATCTCAACTAGAAGGATCTATATTTTATATTTACCTAACAAATTAGTGCCTTACCATTTTAAAAGATATTGAGGAATGATTCAATCGGTTTCATCATGAAGATTATATATAAGTTCAATCATAAAATAATAGGAAATACACAATCTTTCATAATATTAACCTACCAGTTGATAATCCATCAAATATTACACCAACATAACTAGAAATTTTACCATAAAAAGACACACATATATATGTTACTAACCAATAAAACTATAGATTCATTTAATAACTGATTATAAAAATTAAGAGATGCATGATAAATTGAGTATAGAATTACATAGATATAAAAAAAGTTATTAATAAAGAGTTGGTATAATGTTTTACACATTATTCAAGTTTAAAAATATGAAAAAGCATATATATATATACACACACTTTATAATATAAAATATATATTTCATAAATTTAATAATTTAAATTAATTTTTTAGAACCCTAATATCTATATTCATGATAAATTGTTATATTATTTTGTGTTTTCATCATAAGAACCTGTAGACTAGGCGAGGATGATTTAGACTGAGAATTTGAATTATTTCATATTTAGTACTTACATTCAGGAGTAAGGTTTAAAAATATATAATAGTGGTATGTTTAAATTCTTTGAATTTGGATACTATAAAAATTTGACTAATATTATTTAATTATACTACCAATTCCATTTTTAAATTATTTTATTTTAATATAGGTTGGTCAATATGCCCCAGTTTATTAAAAGAGCTGCCTCTTAATTTACTTTTTTGAACCATTATCTCCTGATGGATATTGATGAATGTGAAGAACATGATCTATATATCATATAATCATAAGAAAAATACATATACTATGATAAAGATATATTTTATGAACTGTATAGTATAGTTGTGTTCATGAAACAAAGATACTAACATTATATGGGTGATAAAGTGGAAGAATTTACTCTTGATATTGAATCCCATCAGCAATAATACATTGAATTATATGTCTATGGAAATATTTAAAATATTTTTTTTAAAGGAAGGATGAATTAGGTAATGTGGAATGTGAAACAATGGAAAAAGATAACTAAATCTCCATTGAAGGATAATATGACTATATTAGTTTTCATTCCTTACATTATTAATTAACTTTTTTATTCTTCTATTTATTTTTAGTATTATACATATGTTATCATTTATAAATTTATTTATATGTATTTTGTGTTAAATTTTGATATTGTAATTGTTTAATATTTTAAAAATATTTTTTATGGAAATGTATTTACATGTTTGAATTATAGGAATATTGAAGATAAAATGATTCAATGATAACAGTTGTTCAATGAAAAATGGTCTACCACCAACCAAAAAAATTCTAATTTCATGAAGATACATTGCATAATGTATCTGCCAC
This sequence comes from Viscum album, assembly GCA_963277665.1. Taxonomy (NCBI): domain Eukaryota; kingdom Viridiplantae; phylum Streptophyta; class Magnoliopsida; order Santalales; family Viscaceae; genus Viscum; species Viscum album. The sequence continues at coordinate 170,064,868 of OY728148.1, forward strand.
TCATTTCTTATTATATTTTTTCATACTAAAGTTGTAGCTACTTGTTCTCTGTTTAGATTTTGTTGTACATGTGTTAACAAAATTAAATTAATTTTAATTTTTTAATTTTCTATTCATTTTATCCCCACACATTTGATAATTAATTATTTTAGTAGATTTGGAATTAAATGATCATATAATAAAATTTTCAAAATATTTCCTAAAATAATAAAAATCATGATTTTAATTTATGTTATTAGTTTCTATAACAATGTGAATGGAAAACTATTTATAATACCTTGATTTTTTTTGTTTTAAAGTTGATAGAAAAGGGAATACAAGTGCTGAAGAATTTTGTGGAATTAGAAATGTATTTGAAAACTCATAATATGATACAAAATATATTCATGGTAATATTTAATATTTTAAATGTGATATGTTATATTTTGTAGATCATATTTAAAGAATTCAGCTTTCTACATAAGAAATATGCCATTATATGTAATAATTCTCTATTTGTTTCTATGATAAGAGTTTAGCTTCCATGTCCAATATTATATAAAATTTCAAAATACATGAGATAAATAATATATATTTGGTGATACATAATATTAGTATGATCAAACAGAATATATTTTGTGATGCATACTTTTTTAATGAATTTAATTACTAATAAATAAGATTTTGTAGAACATACAAAATGTTTCATGGAACTCACATAAGGTGTTTCCATATAATAAATACAGTTGTGATCGAGAAAGTGATGGAATATCTATATTTTTTCTTGGATAAATATTTATCGGCTACATATAGGGGAATCATAGGATATGTTAGATCCTATATTTACTAAATTAAGAAAATTCCTTATCACTTGATTATTTGTAATCAATAATTACTAATTTTTTAGAGATAATTTTGATTCTATATGGGGCATCAAGATGTATTGGGTACTAAGATATGGTCTTTTATATGTATTCATAAACAAATTGGGAAATAATGAATCTCAGAAAAGGGAAAATTGAAGTGAATATTTATAGGTAACCAAAAATTTCATAGAATGTATTCAAATACATATAAAGAAGATATTTAAATGTATGTTATGCATGTAATAATCTAATAGTTTATTAAATGAAATATGAAATTATTTAAGAAGAACTAGATTATGATGATGGGTAGTTCAATTACAAGATTGTTCTCATTTTTTCATATAATTTTCTAAATTCTTCTATGGCTTAAAAAAATTGTATGGATGGATAAAACCCTTTTATTTATTTGTACGGGTAGGAGGAAAATATATTTGTTTCTTGACTTGGAATATCAATAATAAATTTTTCATATATTTTTTATCTATTTTTTATATTTGGGATATTTAATTATATTTGGTAGTATTCCTTTTATATTTATATTCATTATTTTTTTCAAGGGTTGATAAATTATTACCTTCTTTCATTTGATCATTCATATATATGATGGAATGTTTATAAATTTATGGTAAAGTATTTAATTATTGGTGATAAATTAATGGAAGTTTACATATCCCAATAGATTTCTTAGGACTATCTACACCTAATAGGTAGTTTCTTGAGTGATTTGAGGATAGTGCATTGTTTAAATACTAAGGCAGCTGTCTAACATTTTCATATGCACATTATATGGAGAATTAGTCACCAGGGATCATTATGGATTTAAAACTCACATTTATTATAAATCATTGATGATATGGAATCAAACATGGATTTTGTCATTTCTCGAGTAATCATAAGATGGGTTAATCATTTTATGACTAGAAAATCATATAAATTGGAAATACAACCCCTAAAATAATAAATTAGTCTTTTTTATAAAATCAAAATTATTTAAAACCACTCTTATTTCTCTCTATCAGAAAAATACAACCCCCTCTAACTAAATAGAATGAAATGATTTTTCACCCCTCTTTTGAGATAGTTGTTATGATTTACGACACTATATAACCACCATAGGTCTCATTTTTCACATCATTGGTACATGTTCCAATATTATTAATTACTTTGATATAGTTTTCCCTAAGTCGCATGAGTTTTTTGTTTTTATAATAGAAATATCGTGATATTTCCAAATGGATGTTCTTTACTATTTCGGTTAATGAAAGTGTAACCCATGGTGTGATTTTTAAAATTTATTTTAAATATGAATTAAAAACATAAATTTATGATTATAATGTTATGATTTATCTTTGTTATGTAAACTCATGAATGTCATCTTAACATTTCTTTGATACTGTAATATTTTATTAGTTTTCAAAAATGTATAATTAGTTACAATAGATAAATATTATATCAACATTTATTTTAACTAAATTAACATGGTTTTTTGAAATATATATAAAAAAATACTAGTAAACAAAATCAAATAAGAATATTTATTTAAATGGTCAATATATCAATAGAATTTTTTTAGTAATTTCACAGGTTTTTTTCTAATATAATATTATAAGTGTATACATCTCTATTATGGAGATGTTTATGATCCCCTACCACATTGTGTATAAATCATTTATTATTAATATTTTATTTCTATTTAAAAAAATGAATTGGAATTTTTATATTTTTAACTATAGTAACAAGAGAGTGTTTAAAACATCACTATATATGGTAATAGATTAAACTACATCAAAATAATAAAAATTACATAGTAGTGGTTCAAAACATCAATAAAAATACCAGATTGTAGTTTTGGTTTAAAACATGATTGTTTTAGAACCAGAATTAAATTCACTAACCAATTATTAATATGAAAAAACATCTTTTAAATATTCATTTCAGAAAATTTTAATCAAATAATTTTGTATTTATGATAATAGTTGATAATTATTTCCTGAAAATGTATCACATGATGGATTAAGAAAACAATTTTAAAAGGATTTTTCAATGTCTTAAAATAACATACAAAAAGTAATTACTTATAGTTACTTATTCTAATATAGAGTTTGGGGAAAATAGTTTATTTAATCCTATATTATTTTATAATTGTTTTCCTTTTGAAATATTTCATTATATAAACTAAATGAAGATGGTCATTTCAAATAATCAATTAATAAATGGATGGATAATAAATTCCAGATGATAACTTTTTTAGTATAATAAAGTACTATTCTACCACTGATTGATTTAAATGATTAGAATGTATGACCACATGTACTTAAATTTGGATTCATTACCATGATGTATAATTTTAATTCTTATTATTATGTCTATTTAATTTATTTCCACTTTCCATGAACTATAAACCTTATTTTAGAAAATTAACTCATAAAAAATCATTATGTTGTGGAAATATATTCAAAAAAAATTAATCTTTTAATCTATTCAACTACATTAATAGTACACTACTTGACATGGTTATGACTCTATTGGAACTGAAAATGTGTAAAAGGTTATGGTTGGCCTTCACAAATTAGTATCTATTATCATTAACCAAACATCTCATGGGGAAAGAGGGTATGTAAAGATTATATTTGGAAATTGGGTATTTTGTATTATAAAATTATGTGTCAATTTGTGTTCTTTTACAATTAAATTTAATTTAATAATGATTAGTTTACCACCCTATTTTACAAAAAAATGAAAATAAATAGGTATCCAATTTTAGTTATAAATTATAGATCTATTAAATATTTTTTAGAATTACCTTATCCTATAAACTAATATGTCTTAGGTAAAAATATTTCTTTAATGCCTGTTTTAAGTAATAAATGATAGATGGATACCATAGAGGCCACCATATTTTGAGGGAAGTGATTTTGGATTTTGGAAAACTCAAATAGAAACCTACTTTAAAAAATATCATTGATCACTAGACTTTTATGGTAAAATCCTATAAACATCATTAAGATGGTTTGGATATACCTATTGGTAATTATTCTTGTAATATTTTTTTATTTCAATGTTATAAGTATTATAAGCGTTTTTATTACATATTTTTTTAGTGATGATTTCATACATAAAAATACTTATGACATCTAGAAGACACTACAAGTTATATACTATGAGTGAAAAAACTCCAAATAATAAGGAATATAACATTAATAGTAAAATATTAATATATTAAGGTGTATGAAAGTGAGATATTAGACCAAATTTCATATATATTTACGATGATTTTGAATGGGATGAGTGGATTAGAGGAAATATTAGAGAACTCGGTACTAGTGGAAATTATTTTAATAGCTTTAAAAACAATTTTCATATAATTTTTTTTAAAATTTATGGAAAAAATGTTAAAGAATTATTAATGTATGGACTTATAATCATCTAATTTAGTATGAGATTGAAGAAGGGAATTTTATAGAATAACATTGTATCTTTACAAACTACATTATTTTATTTAATAACACTTATAATGTTATAGTATTGATAAGTGATTAAGATCTAGACAGAATTTAAAAATATGTGAAGTGAATTTAAATAAAATTGAACGTTTTTTAAAAAATTGTTAAGAAAACTTATAAAGGATTACAATAGAGATGGTTGAATAATGGAATGAAACATTAAATCATCTTAAATAAATTTCAATTCTATATATGTTACTTTTTATGAGAGTTGGAATAAAGGCAATATCCAAATTGATTATCACAAAATCATTAATGAATTAAAGGATAAAATTTATAAAAGAAATGATAAAATAGTAATGATAGTCTCTGGGAGTTATAGTGTGGATAAATATATAATTGAATAATTTGAATATAGAAATAATTAACACAAATTATGGAAATTATAAATCTAGTTTATTATTCTGAGAAAAATATTTATTTTTTAAAACCCATGTATTTATGATTTAATTGATTTTTATATCAAACTTCAAGATTAATTTGATTATACTACAACTTTATATAATATGCTAAAATAGAGCCACTGGAAATCAGTTAATGAAAATAAGAACTTCATTCAAGAATATAAAAATATAAAAAATACCACTTTTACAAGTAAATCTATAGAATATATTAATGGTGAGAACCTAAAATTAATTGTTTACTTTCCTAAAAAATAATTTTATATGTTTATTAGTGAAATAGATAATATAAAAAAATTAATATATATTCAATGGTAAATAAATAATATAAATTATATTTATCTAAATGGTTAATTTGGTAACATTTAGAGGAATTTCATTATTAAGAGTAATATAGGTAGTGTCACATTTATTACATGATTAGATTTTTTAATGAGAGGGATAATTTGAAATGAATGTTCATTAAGTAATACTCAGTCTTTGTAATATACCAAATTATTTATTTATATGCAATTTTAATGAAATAAAACTGTAATACTATTATTAAATCAATCCAAGAACCTAAATGACCAGTTACTAATCAAGTTAGAACCCATGTTTCATGGGAACCAAAACTTTCCATTATTTTATTGTTTTAGGATCAATGTTTTAAAATAATCAAAACTAAAATCATGTACATGGACAATGGGTGTTCTAAACATATTATGGGAGATTAATCAATGTTCAAAAAATATAGTAAATGTGATAGAGGCCATGTAATACTTGGACATAAATCCAAAAGAAATATTAAAGGATTTATTTATTTTTTATTCGTTTATTCTACTATTATTAGTGTTTTTTTACAACATATAATTACCCTATTTTAGGTATTTCTCATCCCTCTTTTTATTTGCATCTTTTTTGGGTGCCTTTTGGGGCTTTTGAGGATAGAGATCCTCTGTTAGAGAAAATGACCTAATGTTCAAGGATGTATGTTTATTGGAATTAATGGAGTTTTAGAATAAATGTGAAAAGTGATTAGGAGAATTTCCTTTGGGGTTTGAGTTTACCTACGATATTTTTTATATGTTTTTTTGTATAATCTATCTATTAGATGATTTAACATCGTGAAATGGTTACACAACATGTGTCTATTTTCAGCCTGATGTCATGAGCTAGTTTAGATCATGAAATCTTAACATCTTGTGAGACTGGTTCACATCATGTAGAGGTTTATTATAGTTATTCTAAATCTTATAAAATTTATTTTTTCAGAATATCCAAAAAATTAACGAATTCAAATAGTGAAAGGGTTTCGCATCATATATGTTTCAAGAATTGAGGTTTTAACCATGTTGAACATATAATTTTATTTTCATTTAGCTTAGTCCATATATCTCAAAACTGAAGATCTCTCCCATGTGATTTTGGGTATCTCTATTACTATCAGATCATTGTTTTTCTAGGATTGATATTCATTGTGGTATTGATACCTCTCTCCAGATGTCACGACCCAACCCATGATAGGGCTTGAGCTACAACTACCCCAAGCCTACCTTTATAGGTATGGGGGTGGCGATAATTGTTGAGTAGGATTTCATGCACATGAGAGGCCTTAGCCTATTGTACCTATACACTTTCACCAACATACACCTCCATGAAAATTTTTAGAGATATATTTAAAAATCAAACACAAAAATGAATGCATACTTCTATCCAAAACCAGAGTACATCAAAAGAAAAAAGGGGGAAAATGGCCAAAAAATTGAAAATGAAGAAGCATCCAACCTACTCATATTTTGGGGATCACTATCAAACACTATCTAGAAATCTCTGTGGATTAGTTCTAGTAAAAATCATGTCATTCCAGCTATTTTGCTATTCTTTCTCTATTTCCAACTAGGACTCTATTGAAGGACCTATGATATGCACAAGACATAACACGAGCAGGAAAATCCCATTAAGTGGTGAGTATAAAATAATTAGCAGGTGCCCCAAAACCGAAACCAAAATGGTAGTAACTAATAGGCATCAATTAACTCGACCTATCCTACGGGAACCCGAATGAGAGAAAAACTCCATCTCAAGACCATCCTCCACTAAAGACAACTAGTCAACTGGACCTCACTTGAAAGTAAATGGAATGAAACATACCACATGGACTCCCAGAACACACCGATATATAATCATCTCCAATCCAAGTCTCATGGTCCTGACCATAGGCTATACACAGTGAATGAATTGAAATTCCAATTCAACACTCACAATGGTCGTATGATGTTCTGACCACGTTGACATATGTAGGCTCCTACTCGAGGCTCAAATGTCGAATCCTTCATCATAGCACACAAAAATAACCTATCTATCTTTAATGGAATGTAGAATGAGAAGGAAAAGTTTCTACAACACATAGTTGATGAGCCAGACTTGTCATGCCTAAAGGATCTCAACTGAGAGAACCACTCCATCGAGAAAATGAACTAATTGCACAACTAGACCAACTCTCTTGGTACCCATACGCGAGGGAATGATTGAAGAACAACACCATGGATGTAGTCACCCAGTGAATAAACTAGCAACAACTTTTCGAGAAAGGGATTCTACCTAGGATCCACTAAGGGTCACCCTATATAGAACGAACAATAACAGAAAGGGGTATCATGAAACAACCCAAATCTGGAACAACCTACCTAGCAAAGGATCAATTCCTATATAGAGTGGGTCATGCCGATTCTATCTCTGCCTATGAAACCTCATCAAGAAGACCATGGGTACTCACTGAACCCTAAATATCGAAATGTCATGGTAGATCACAAAAGGAAGAAGCACATCTCGATACTCAGATAGAGAGTCTACGCCTAGGGATCACTAGGGGATTCATCCCCTACTGTAAGAACATCATCCTGGGTAGAGGATTGATGCCTGAGTAAATATTGGTCACACTAATACCAAACGTAATAGGGAAAATATATGGATGTGAGGATCACACTCATCCTATCGGGGTGATATGTGATATAATTATGCTGAGTCTATAGTCAATGTGAATTGAGGAAACACACTCTAGAAAGTGGAAACACATCCTTGTTGTACTTACCTAGAGTAGCTGAAGAGGGTTCATAGTCCATGGAAGAGGATGTGATACCGAAAAATCTGGTAGCGAAAGGACTAGGGGGACCAACACAACCCAACTAGTCTTAACACCACCACCAGAGACTAAGGGGACCCACTCAACCAAGCTAATCAAAACATCTCCAAAAAAGACCAGGGGGGACCACTCAACCCAGTTGACTAGTGTCACTAACTTGAGTGACCCACATAACATTACCTATAGATTGAAACTCCCATGACCAAAATGAGGACATCGTCACATTCTATATGGAAAACTACCCAATATATGCTACTCACGAGCCAAAATCCAAGCGATGATAGTGGAGATACAGGAGGCATAAGATCTCACAATGATATTCCAGGAATACATGATCTGTAAGGGGGACACACATCATGTGAACCTACTTAAATTCCCAGTTGTGTATCCTTAATACATGGTTTTCCAAACCATGTAGTAATACACGGCGTGCAGAGATAGTACACACTGTGTCCCGCTTCACCTGACCCCTTTCTATGTTTCTATGTTACACAGATCATCCAGCAACATCCCTTACATGTCATGTATCCCATACTACATGGCATGTTTAGGTTACACAACCACCAGGCCATGTATTTTACCTGAGCCTGTGTACTGGACCCAGTGTCTTTGTACTTTTTCTATGTTCTAATACATGGCCATGTACTCTTACATGGCTACACTGGCCATTTTCCATTAGCCACATGTTGTGGGTAGCTACATGGTGTGTAACACCAATTACATGTTGTGTAGACTCTAAACATCATCTCCCCTAAACAATAAGAACATAAGGCATGTAGGAATAGTTTACACACCATGTTGATTGGAAAATATAATGGGATTTCCCAAAAAATGGCCCAGATCACCCCAATTCACCCTGAAACACATGAATCGACCCACAAGGGGTCCCTAATAATTTTTTATGGGCTCTAAAACCTTAAAAATACATAAAAATGGGTATTGGGACTAAAATAGAAAACACCCAACCTTGAGGTCAAAATTTCAAAGCTTCAGGTGCATAATGATGACCGTGACATGCTGATTCTCAATGTAGATTTGATCAAAATAAAAATGGGACATGGAGGAAAATACTCACTTTAGTTCATCTGATGGTCAATGGGATTAGAAAGGGGAGAGGGGGATTCAGCCTCCCTATGTGTACACCATGGGTGGAAGGGGGAGAGGGTTATTTGTTATAATTTTATTTAAGAAAATACCCACTTAACACCTTGGCCCCTCTCACCTCCGACTTGACACCCAACGCCAACAATTTTTATATCATTCCTAGGATAAATGTGACATTATGAACTCAATTGCAGTATTATAATTATGATCTGAGAATATTCTCGAGTGTTATAGACGTTTCTATAAAAATTGTGTGTGTGTGATGGAATATATTTAATATATTTAAAATCACTTCACTGAGGCTTCCTGGACCTCATATTCATGCACTAAATCAGAGCATGGCTTCATAAATATTTATAGGAATATTCCAAATTCTGACAGGGTAGAACTCGAGTCGCTACATCCTCCCCACCTAAAGGATTTTCATATTTGATAATTAAAATTCTATGAACATGGGAAAGGACCTGAGCTCTCCCATGAGACTCACATGCCATCAAGCTCAATCAAGGTTCTAGTGATGTAACAAACATGCACCAAAAATAACCCCAACACTGAAAATGAAAGAGAGGTTTTAGAAACAATAGAGGTATCCTGAAGCCCTTTCTAACACTCTAAACCCTCTATGAAATCCCACCAAACACCAGACCTCATATATGAACACCTAGGTCCACCCATGTTAGTCTATATCCACACCGAATTAACCACAACTGAACTCAACAAAACTCCGAATGGTCTATTCCAACACCAAAACAATGTCAAGGTAAAGGCCACCTTATGAACGTTTCTCACCACATGACTAGTGCCAATAACAAACCTCATATAGTTGATGCACACCCCACATTTTTTGAAAATCCATTGCGAACACTCTCAATGGATATCCTATTAAGTGATATCTTTCAAAAAAACTCAACACCTCATGAAAAATGTCTCCACTACCTGGATAACAAACATGGTCTCCCAAGTGTACACACTGAGTCTTATAACCCCTTAGAAAACCAATGACAACACATGAAATAGACCTCGAACTCATAGGTCAAAGGAACTAATCCACCACACCTCAACACTATCTACTTTTGGTACCACTAACTCACCCTCATTGTTTTATATCGCACCTCTAGGATGCGTCTTACTGGGAGAAGTTTCCATACTTCCTACGAATTCAAAGCTACAACATACCAAAAAAACAACCTCCTTGCAAATCTCGCATACAATCTATCACCGAGCATATGAGGGAACTAACATGAAATAAATACCTTCCCAAATGCTCAAACAAGATCTTATGGGGGCCATCAGCTACCAACACACTGCCAAGCCACATGCACATAAGTAAAATGGACTCAACCACCACAACTTGATACTATCTTATTTTAGAGGCACTGACTCCCCCACACAGTTTCCATCACATCATAAAAATGTGTATCGGTGGGGGAGGGATCCCTCTTCCTCATGTAGTCAAAGATATGTCGAACAACACCAACACAATGTGTTACCAATGCCCTAAACAAACCCTGAGCAAGAATAAAAAGGAAAGAGTACCTCTTATTAGTGTCTATCAATCATATTGTGGGATATAGAAGGGACACAGAGCATACCTCTATTCATCTGCTACTCGAAAAACCTGGTTGAAACAGATTACACTACTGAGACGGTCCAACAACTGACCCTCCCTCAGTTTCATGGTAGGACGGAAATTATCCTACAAGATGTCCACAACCATCACAAGTGTAGCAGTGTATATCCTGATACTGACCAAAACCCTGGCATAGAACCTGATTCTGGGCATGGGTATGCCTCTGACGACGGTGCCTCCTACGTTGCACAAATGCTAAATGTGGGGTTCTTCTCTACCTAGACCTCAGGATAACTCTTTTTCTAAAGCTCACAGTATGTGTGTGACCCCATCACATCATATTATAACACCAAAAGATCCATCCATGGCTCAGTCTGACAGGATGCATCCACTTGAACCCTTAGAGGTGGGTCTACACATTGCTTGACTGGTGGTGGCGCCACTAGCTATAAAACTGGATGAGAACCAACCTTGTGACCGGGCACCTGCAAATCAATCATGTCACTCATCGGTCCAAACACTAAACTAATCTTCTAAACACTCAACTTTTGTCTTCATGGAAACATCGTGAAATCAATTCCAAGGAACACCATGATCAAAGAGTATATCTAGGGATATGACTCAAGAAGGATAGGAAAACCCCAATACCCAGTCCTATATGATGCATGAACAATTATTTCCCTGTGACATGTTCCCTAATGTACCAAGTCAAAAGGCAAGTTATCAGAGTCCTAGTGAATAGATACATCGGTCGTCATACTAACACTAGAGTCTCTGGCCTGAATGCTGAACTCAAAAAATCATAACACTTAAATTATATAGCCCAAAACAAGCTCACAAATGTGTTCCAAAAGTGGAACCAACCATCTCTGATACCAATTTTTCATGATCTGACCCATCCTGGGGCTCAATCCATAACTACACCAAGCCCACCTCCATAGGCCAGGGGTGGAGGAAAGTGTTAAGTTGGCTATCAGAAACATAAGAGGCCTAACACTACTACAAAAATGGGCTTTATCAGCGCTCAAAACGGTCTTTATAAGTGCTAAAAAATCATTGAAAAGCTCAGAGCTGATAAAGGATCATATTATCAGCCCTAAAAGAGTGCTGATAAAGGAAGCCTTTATCAGTGCTATTTTAGCACTGATAAATGTTCATTTTATCAGCGTTGATTAAGGTTTCCTTTATCAGTGCTCTTTTAGCGCTGATAAATGTGTATTTTATCAGGGATTTTTTAGTTCTAATAAAGGTCTATTTTATCAGCACTAAAAAAGCGCTGATAAATGCCCAGTCTACTGCAAAAAAAAATTCTGCATCAGCACACTCAAACAGCACCTGCAAATAATTCAGCATCTCAATTAGTATATCCACACAAAATATTAACACATAAATAATAATCTAATTACACCAAGTATACCCATACACCATTAACACATAATTAATAAGTTAATTAAATACATAAATAAATCTATTCAGAATTCAAGGGGTTGGGGGGGGGGTTTCAGGCGTTTCGGGTGGCTGTACAAGGGGAGGGCGTAGGGGTGTTCGGGGGGATGGGGGTGTCCAGGGGGGTGGGGGAGGTCTATGAGGTTGGGGGGATGTCTAAGGAGGGTGGTGGTGTCCAGTGGGTGGGGGTGTCTATGTGGTAGGGTGGTGTCTAGGAGGGGGGTGTCCATGTGGGGGGGGGGGGGCTATCCATGGGGGTATCCAGTGGGTGGGATGGTTTCCAAGGTGTCGGGGGCTTTCCAGGGGTGGGTGGGGTTTTCGAGGGTGGGGGCGGTCTGGGGGGTTGGTGGGGCTGTCCAAGGGGGGTGGGTGGTGTCCAGGAGGGTGGGATGAGGGAGTCTGGGGGGATAGGGGTGTCTAGGGGGTGGTGGTGTCCATGGGGGTGGGGGGCGATCCAAGGTGTTGGTAGGGCTATCCAAGGGGGGGTGGGGTGGTTTCCAAGGAGGGGGTGTACAGGTGGGCGAGGGGGGGCAGGGGGGCTGTCTATGGGGTGTCCATGAGGGTTGGATGGTGTCTAGGGTGTCGGGGGGGGCTTTCAAGGTTTGGGGGTGTCCGGGGGGTCCCGGGGGTTGGTGGGGCTGTCCAAGGGGGGTGGGATGGTGTCTGGGAGGGTGGGGGTGGCCGTCCATGGGTGGGGGTGTCCAGGGGGTTGGGGGGTATGCAGGTGGTGGGGTGGTGTCAAGGAGAAGTGGGGGTGCCGTCCAGGGGGTGGTGGTTGTCCAGGGGGTGGGGGTGTCCGGGGGGCTATCTGAGGTGGGGGGGCTGTCCAATGATGTTTCCAGGGGGTGGGGGTGTCCAGGGGGTTGAGGGGGCTTTCCAGGTGGTGGGGGTGTCCAGAGGGGTGGGGGTGTCCATGGGGTGGGTTGTGTCCATTTAAAAAAAAGAGAGAGCATTTGACTGGTGTCGGTCACACCGTGTCTCGGCTTGATGTGGGGTTGACTCGTACACATCCCCAACGCACCTGTGGATCATTATCCTAATGGATCAACACGATCCAAATGCATTTGGTCATATTTCAGTAGGTTAGTTGTTGTTTTCACTTAAAAATTTGTCCATTTTAAACAAAAGAGAGACCCTTTGAGTGATACTGGCCTTACCGTGCCTCGGATTGAGGCAGTGTTGACTCGTACATATCCCCAATTCACCCTTTGATCATTATTTTAAAGGATAAACACAATTAGAATGTGTTTGGTCGGATTTCCATAGGTTAGTTGTTGTTTTAACTTAAAAATTTGTCCATTTTAAACAAACGAGAGACTCTTTGAGTGGTACCGGCCACACCGTGCCTTGGATTGAGGTGGGGATGACTCGTTCACGTCACAAAGGACCCGTGGATTGTTATCATAAAGGATCAAAAAAATCCGGATGCTTTTGGTTGGATTTCTGTAGGTCAGTTGTTGTTTTCACTTAAAATTGTGTCCATTTTAAACAAAAGAGAGACCCTTTGAGTGGTACCAGCCACACCGTGACTCGGATTGAGGTGATGATGACTCATACACATCACAAATGACATGTGGATCATTCTACTAAAGGAACAATACAATTTGAATGCATTTGGTCAGATTTCCGTAGGTCAGTTGTAGTTTTCACTTAAAATTGTGTCCATTTCAAACAAAAGAGAGACCCTTTGAGTGGAACCGGCAACATCGTGTCTCAGATTGAGGCGGGGTTGACTCTTACACATCCCCAATGCACCCTTGTATCATTATATTAAAGGATAAATATAATCTGAATGTGTTTGTTCAGATTTTCGTAGGTCAGTTGCTGTTTTCACTTAAAATTATGTCCATTTTAATGAAAAGAGAGACCCTTTGAGTGGTACCAACCACACCGTGCCTCGTATTTATTTGGTTATGAGTCGTAAACATCAAAAATGACCCGTGGATCTTTCTCTTAAAGGATCAATATAATACAAATGTGTTTGTTCAGATTTCCAAAGATCAGTTGTTGTTTTCACTTAAAATTGTGTCCATTTTAAACAAAAGAGAGACCATTTGAGTGGTACCGGCCACATTGTGACTTGGATTGAGGCGAGAATGACTCATACACATCCAAAAGGTCTCGTGGATCTTTTTCCTAAACGATCAATACAATCCTAATGCATTTGGTAGGATTTTTGTAGGTCACTTGTTGTTTTCACTTAAAATTGTGTCCATTTTAAACAAAAGAGAGACCCTTTGAGAAATTCCAGCCACACCATGTCTCCGATTGAGGTGGGAATGACTCATAAAAGTCAAAAAGGACCTGTATATTGTTCTCCTGAAGGATCAATACACTCCGAATTCGTTTGGTCAGATTTCTATGGGTCAGTTGTTGTTTTCAATTAAAATTGTGTCCATTTTAAACAAAAGAGAGACCCTTTGAGTGATACCGACCACACCGTGCCTCAGATTGAGGCTATGATGACTCTTACATGTCAAAAAGGACCCTTGTATCATTCTCCAATATGATCAATACAATCCAAATGCGTTGGTCGGATTACCATAGGTCAGTTGTTGTTTTCACTTAAAATTGTTACCATTTTAATCAAAAGAGAGACCCTTTGAGTGGTACCAGCCACAACGTGCCTTGTATTGATGCGGGGATGACTCGTACACGTCAAAAAGTACCCTAGGATCATTCTCCTAATGGATCAATACAATCCAAATGTGTTTTTTCAGATTTCCGTAGGTCAGTTGTTGTTGTCACATAAAATTGTGTCCATTTTAAACAAAAGAGAGACCCTTTGAGTGGTACCGGCCACACCGTGCCTCATATTGTTGTGGGGATGACTCATAAACATCACAAAGGACCCTTGGATCATTATAATATAGGATCAAGACAATCCTAATGCGTTTGGTTGGATTTTCGTAGGTCAGTTGTTGTTTTCACTTAAAATTGTGTCCATTTTAAACAAAAGAGAGACCCTTTGAGTGGTACCGGTCACACCGTTCCATAGATTGGGGAGGTGATGACTCCTACACATCACAAAGGACCCTTGGATTTTTCTCGTAAAGTATAAATACAGTTATAATGAATTTGTTTAGATTTCCGTAGGTCAGTTGTTGTTTTCACATAAAATTATGTCTATTTTAAACAAAAGAGTGACCCTTTGAGTAGAACCAGAAAAATCGTGTCTCTAATTGAGGTGGTGTTGACTCGTACAATTACCCAACTTACTCTAGGATCGTTATCTTAAAGGATAAATACAATCCGAATGCGTGTGGTTGGATTTCCGTAGGTCAGTTGTTGTTTTCACTTAAAATTGTGTCCATTTTAATCAAAAGGGAGACCCTTTGACTGGTACCGGCCGCACCATGCCTCAGATTGAGGCGGTAATGACTCTTAGAAATCTCAAAGGACCTTTGTGTCATTATCCTAAAGGATCAATACCATAAGAATGTATTTGGTCAGATTTCTGTAGGTTAGTTGTTGTTTTCACTTAAAATTGTGTCCATTTTAAACAAAAGAGAGACCCTTTTCAGTGGTACCAGCCACACCGTGCCTTAGATTGAGGCGGGATGACTCTTAAACATCACAAAGGAATCTTGGATCGTTATTACAATGGATCAATTCAATCTGAATGCATTTGGTCGGTTTCTGTAGGTCAGTTCATGTTTCCACCTAAAATCGTGTCCATTTTAAACAAAACAGAGACCCTTTGAGTGATACCAGCCACACCCTGCCTCTGATTGAGGCGAGGATGACTCGCACACATCAATAAGGACCCTTGGATAATTCTTATAAATGATCAATACAATCCGAATGCGTTTGGTCAGATTTCCATAGGTTAGTTGTTGTTTTCACTTAAAATTGTGTCCATTTTAAACAAAAGAGGGACCCTTTGAGTGATACCATCCACACCATTCCTTGGATTGAGGTGGTGATGACTCGTACACTTCAGAAATACCCATGTATCGTTCTCCTAAAGGATCAATAAAATCCAAATGAATTTTTTTAGATTTACGTAGGCCAGTTGTTGTTTTCACTTAAAATTGTGACCATTTTAATCAAAAGAGAGACCCTTTGAGTGGTACCGGCCACACCGTGCCTTTGATTGAGGTTATGATGACTCTTACACATCGTAAAGGACCCTTGGATATTTCTATTAAAATATAAAAACAATCCGAATGTGGTTGGTCAGATTTCCGTAGGTTAGTTGTTGTTTTCACTTAAAATTGTGTCCATTTTAAACAAAAGAGAGAACCTTTGAGTGGTACTGACCAAATTGTGCCTCAGATTGAGGTGGGGATTACTCTTAAATATCACAAAAGACTCTTGGATTGTTATATTAAAGGATCAATACAATCCTAAAGTGGTTGGTCAGATTTCCATAGGTCAGTTGCTGTTTTAACTTAAAATTGTGTCCATTTTAAACAAAAGAGAGACCCTTTGAGTGATACCGGCTACACCGTGACTCCAATTGAGGTGGGGATGACTCTTACATGTCACAAAGGACACATGGATCATTATACTAATGTATAAATACAATACGAATGCGTTTGGTCAGATTTTCATAGGTTAGTTGTTGTTTTCACTTAAAATTTTGTCCATTTTAAACAAAAGAGAGGCACTTTGAGTGATAATGGCCACAATGTGCCTCATATTGAGGCGGGGATGACTCGTACATGTTACAAAAAACCCTTGGATCATTATACTAAAGGATAAATACAATCTAAATGTGTTTGTTCTGATTTCTGTAGGTCAGTTGTCGTTTTCACTTAAAATTGTGTCCATTTTAAACAAAAGAGAGACCCTTTGAGTGGTACTGGCCACACCGTGCCTCGAATTGAGACAGGTTTGACTCATACATATCAAAAAGTATCCTTTTATCATTCTCATAAAGGATCAAAACAATCCTAATGTGTTTGGTCAGATTTTCGTAGGTAAGATGTTGTTTTCCCTTATAATTGTGTCCATTTCAAACACAAGAGAGACCCTTTGGGTGATACCGGCCACATCGTGCCTCAGATTGAGGCAGGTATGACTTCTACATGTCCTAAATCCACCCATGGATTATTATCATAAAGTATAAATACAATCTAAATGCATTTTCTTGGATTTCTGTAGGTCATTTTTTGTTTTCACTTAAAAACTTGTCCATTTTAAACCAAAGAGAGACCCTTTGAGTGGTACCGGCAACGCCATGCCTCGGATTGAGGCGGGGATGACTCTTCAATGTCTCAAAGGAACCATGGATCATTCTCATAAAGGATCAAGAGAATCCGAATGTGTTTGTTCATATTTTCGTAGGTCAGTTGTTTTCACATAAAATTGTGTCCATTTTAATCAAAAGAGAGACCCTTTGAGTGGTACCGGCCACATCGTGCCTCGGATTGAGGAATGGATAACTCTTACTCATCAAAAAGGATCTGTGGATCATTCTTATAAAGGATCAATACAATATGAATTCATTTGGTCAGATTTCCCTAGGTCAGTTGTTGTTTTCACTTAAAATTGTGTCCATTTTAAAGAAAAGAGAAACCTTTTGAGTGGTACCGGCCACATCATGTCTCTTATTGAAGAAAAGATGACTCATACATGTCAAAAAAACCTTTGTATTGTTCTCCTAAAGGATTTATACAATACGAATTTGTTTGGTCAGATTTCCGTAGGTCAGTTGTTGTTTTCACTTAAAATTGTGTCCATTTTAAACAAAAGAGAGACCCTTTGAGTGGTACCGGCCACACTGTACCTAAGATTGAGGCGGGGATGACTCGTACACATCAAAAATGACCCATGTATCATTCTCTCATAGGATCAACACAATAATAATGTGTTTGGTCATATTTCCATAGGTTGTTTTTTGTTTTCACTTAAAAATTTTTCCATTTTAAACAAAAGAGAGACACTTTGAGTGATACCGGCCACACTATGCCTCCAATTGAGGCAAGTATGACTCATACACGTCACAAAGGACCCTTTTATCTTTCTCCTAAATTATAAATACAATCCTAAAGTGTTTGGTCTTATTTCCGTAGATCATTTGTTGTTTTCACTTAAAATTGTGTCCATTTAAACAAAAGAGAGGCCATTTGAGTGATACCAGCCACACAATTCCTTGGATTGAGGCAGGGATGACTTTTACACATCACAAATGACCCATGGATTTTTCTCCTAAAGGATCAATACAATCTGAATTCATTTGGTCTGATTTCCATAGGTCAGTTGTTGTTTCCACTTACAATTGTGTCAATTTTAATCAAAAGAGAGACCCTTTGAGTGGTACCAGTGACAATGTGTCTCAGATCGAGGCGAGGTTGACTCGTACACGTCCCCAAAACACCCGTGGATGGTTATTTGAAAGTATCAACACAATCTGAATGAGTTTGGTTGGATTTACGTAGTTCAGTTGTTGTTTTCACTTAAAAATATGCCCATTTTTAACAAAAGAGAGACCCTTTGAGTGGTTCATCATTCTTACATGTTGTTAGTGCATATCATATGTTAAAATGGGAAATTGACTCATTGGGTAAAGGATGTTTTATTTTATAACAATTAAAATATTCTTACAAACATTTACATACAATAATGTGTCATCTTTTGATCCCCTTAACCCCTCTCAAAAATGTTTTCCATTTGTACACGTCCAAAAGTTAGATATTCATGTTATTTGTGTATAATCTGCCATCAGGTATGCGGTCCACTCTTTTCGGAACATACCTATATTGTCTTGTGAGTATGAGGCTTTCCGGCAGTCAGAGTAGTACTGCAAAATATAAAAATAAAGAATTAATAAATAAATTAAATGAACTAGTAGTTGTTTTTGAAAATACCTATTTAGGGCTGCTTGTTTGTGGATGAAAAATGATCTATTTTATAAATATACAAATATAATAACCGCAATCATTATCGTTTGTTTTTTTTGGACACTACAAAAAAATTTATCATTAGGAGAATAAGTAACTTCTGTTGAGATTTGTTTGGATACTGAAAATTTTTTATATATACCCTGATATTTGTCTATATGTAGTACTTTATCGCCTATTTATGCTTAGCCCCTGTCCTCATTCCTTTTTTTATACGATAATGATACACCTCCCTATCATGACATAATCATTAGTAAATGATAATATAAATTATATTACATGATGTTTAGACCTAAAATGTAGGACGTAGTGTCTTACAGATTCACAAACTCAATCATGTGTGGTTGGTTTGATGGATATCCTTACTTTGAAACTTGAAAATAAATCTTTGGAGTATCCATGTTCACCACAATTAGCATACAATGTTTCCTAAAAACAAAAAAAAGAATAAGTAATAAAATAAGTCAAAATATAATTGATATGATTTAATCATTGAGTTTTACCCCTGCATGGTTAGTATTAAGAAGAGTCTGTCATCTGTAATCCTACTTTCAAATTTTTTCAGCAAGTCGTTCACTATTTCATTCTTTTTGGATGGTTCAATTTTCGTTAGGTGTGATGATATGGTATGAGGACTAACGAGTCCAAATTTTGGCTCATGGGAAAATTCCTTCAACTGATTTTCATATATACATCTGTCAATAATATAAAAATCATTTAGTCATAATTTTCACATTAGATCAACTTTTAGAAAATCAATTCATGGAAACGTACCTCATATATATATTTAAAACTATGATGCCTAGCCAATCATTTTCAAGGATCTCATTTACATTTTCAACAGCAACGAAATCTTGACTTTCCTCTCCGTATATATTCTCTTCGAAAACCACTATATGAATACTACCACCTCTTAGATTCGTATCCACATGAGTCTTCAATGCTAGTAAATGTGGATAGAGAACAGGTGGTGTTATTGTGCTTTCAGTAGCTCCTTGGGATCATTTGGTCGATCCCTTGGATGGTTTTGAGATGACAGTTGTCACCCCCATCCCTTTCTCCGTCTATAATAACATTCATTGTTTCAGACCCTTTTTTCATTAATTATTAAAGGTTTAGATTGAAAAAAAGGAAATAAATACCTCTTTGGCCGCGTGTACTCTTATAAGTTGTGACGGCCATGCAATGAATGTCCCAATAGCCTTTTCGACCATATGAATATCATCATCATCAAGTGGAATAGTTATCTATGCATTTAGCTCATGAGCTACAGTAATCGTCACTTTCAGATGATCTTTTGGAAGTGGTCTATTATGCAGTGTGTCATCTGGGATGTTGAACACTATAGCCCTCGCCACAAGGAGATAGGTGGGTGTTGATAGATATAAATCACAATCATTATCACCCTGTAGAAGATCCATACAAGAAAAGTATCAGTGTTTTTTGGACTCACATTTCATTAGAACAATTATTAGAATATTTATTACCATGGTTAAGACAGCTCTTTGAGGGGAATGGCTCACCTCAAAGCTGGTGGGGGGTGAGGCGGGATCTTCACGAGCTGGTTTTTCCTGAGTTGTGTCTTCTCCTTGCTTTCCACCAAAAAAAGTTGATATCAACTCTCCCTGCCATTGCAATCATTCTTCAAGGGTTGCTATTTTTTCTCTCATTTGTTTCAATGTTTCATCTCTATCATCTTTTTTTTCTTCTCAAAATATACTCGGGGTGTCACCCCAAACCCCGCACAACTGACACGACCGTATTTTTATGGCTGCTTCAAAGCCGTCGATAATAGGTCTGCATCCGCTACAAGAGTAGCTGATTCCTGTGACTATCAGATATAGGAATATAACTAATTATTTTTCTATAATAGCAATTTAAAACAAATCTTTTTATCGTCGTGTCATACTTACACAAATTTCATGCACTTTTTGTGTGTTCTCATCTACTAGCATCCCTTCTTTATTCACATATGCCTCCTTCCAAAGAATATGACTTGGGATGGAAGTGTCTTTGGTTTTAGACTCATCAATCTACATATTAACAAAGATTGATAATTATGATGTTGTTTTTTGGCACCTAACAATATTACTGTAAATTTAAAATACGTACCATTTTATTTTTTAGTGAAGAGTACCCCATCCTTTCTTTACGATATGGGTATGTTGGTGTTGATGCACATTCCTTATTTTCATTATAGAGTTTCTTTTTCATAAATGAAATATTGACAATCAAAGTGATGAATACACATATCCTCAGACAATGTATTGTCACCCAAAATGTACCTGAAACTTCTCATCCCCACGAAAGCCAATAAATGCATCCCATGCTTCTTGGGATATCATGTGAGCGTAGACAATGGGTGGGTGTGGGTTTATTTTACCTTTGGAATCTTTCAGGTGACATCTTGTTAAAATAGTGAGAAAACCTCGATGAATCCTTCTTGCAAGCCTTAGTACATAATCCTTGTGTGAATCATCTACTATAAATGTAGTCTTCAAGAGATTGAGAAGGGTAAGAAATTGTTTCATTATTTTATTTTCTAGTAAATTAAAAAAATAAATTCATAATGTTACCGTAAAGTCTCCCTAGATCACAGCCTTCAACCTGGACACAACATGGTGCCATGAATCTATGTCAATCGGCCCGCGTTGCCGAGTGACAACTCCCATGTAACTACTAAACATAGCCTTTCTAGGATTCACATGTTCGCCACCTGCATTTCATCCGACATCAAATTTGATGCCTTTTCTTTTTTGCCTTAAGAACTTTGGCTAACAACGTCAAACTACGACACACCTGTGTTTTCTATGATGTCGATCGTTCATTCCAGACCATATCATCGATATCAACATCAAAAATATGTTCATCTGAAATGGTAGCAATGACATGTGCTGATGGTTGTTGAACCTCAACACTAGGAGCAACAGGAGCCGCATAAGCAAGAGCAGCATGAGTAGCGGGAGTAGCAGCAGGAGTAGTAGGAGCAGCAGTAGTCGCAGTAGCAGCCACAGTAGGAGCAGCAACAAGAGTAGCAGCAGCCGTAGTAGCAGCAGCTTGAGAGACTTGTTCAGCCTCAAGGTTCGGAGCACCAGAATGTGCAGAAGTCATTATCTACAGAAGTGGTTGAACAGTTAATTTAGATTTCATAAATTCCGTAATGATAAGATAATAAAATGAGATAAAAAGATCTATATTACAAACAAAATATAACATTTTTATTGAACTACATTCCTTTTTTAAAGGATGAAGGGATTTGACACCTCTATTGATTATCCAAATCGCTTTATTGTGGCCTCCTATAACATACAAAACATCATCTACATTGGGACCACTCCAAAATGATTGCGACGTAACACAAAAAGGATCGTCCTCAATTAAATTTTCATCGAAACCTTTAGTAGTTTTGGACGATAACAGAACAATCGACCCCTTTTGGTTTGCAGGATTTGGAACATAAAAAACATGTACCGCTTCTGATGCCATTATAAACTATTCATCTTTGTACCCTTCTTTACTAAAATCAATTTTCAGAAATCCACATTTATCTATTTTTAAACCACTGATGTTATCAACCCATTTTTATTGAAAAATCGGCAATTGGAATGTCGTATAATCCAACGCCCATATTAGTTTTATAATGCAAAGTATGACATATTTACATAAATTGTATTTTTGTCCTTACTACCAGAAACATGCATCACTTCAGCCACTAGTGTAACTCCACTATTTTTCATGGTACTATCTTCATCATATTCATTTTTATAGAATGTATAACCATTAATTACATAACCACTGTAATATAATACATACACACTTGGTCCAGCGGCTAGCCATCAACGTCGTTCTGAAATTGAATTCGGATTTTCATCCAATTGCTTAAAAACATGGTCATGAAACCATCCTATAAACTGGTGATTATGTGTATTTGATATCCATTTTTCAGCCCTTGATGGATTCAATTGCCTAAGAATTTCTTTGTGAGTTTCAATATATGGAGCAACCTCCCAACTATTATGCAAAACATAAAGGTGGGCCTGCTCCCGATCTGTAATGCTGATTGTCAGAACATCTCTTCCAGAAATTCCGTCACCCTCAATGCGTCCAGTGTGATGAGATTTAAGGATACCAATGCTTTCCACATCAGATAGGTATTCAGTAAAAAAATTCATTGGCTTCCTCAACAATATATCACCTTAATATACAACCTTCTGGCCGACTTCAATTTTTGACATACCCTAAAAAAATCTTCATATACCATTCAACTGGATACATCCATCTATAGTGCACAGGACCACAAAGTCGAATCCCTCTAACCAAGTGAATCATCAAATGAACCATCATATCCAAAAAAATTGGCAGGAAGAACATTTCTAATTCACATAATAGGATGAAAATTTCTTTTTCCATAGTTGGAAATTTCACTGGGTCTTAAACATTGCTAAAAATAGATTTTAAAAAGAAACAAATTTTGGTTAACATATGAAGAAAATTCTTGGGAAAAAATCATTGTAAAGCTAAATGAATTAGATCTTGCATCAAAACATGGCAGTCATGTGATTTTAAACCTTTTAACATCAAATCATTCATTGACACAATGTTCTTGATATTTTATGAATACCTCTCTAGAACCTTTACATCATTGAAGAAGTTGAAAAACATGTATCTCTCCTACCTAGAAAAAGTATAAGCAGCTAGAGGAAGAAACATTCAATTTTCCCCCTTCACGGGAGCTAACTCTTCTCGCATTCCCATGTCAACCATATCCATCCTTGCCTTAATTCTATCCTTTGTTTTGCCAGGGGCATTTATAAATGTTCCAATAACACTGTCACATAAATTTTTTTCCACATGCATCACATCAAGAAAATGTCTGACATACAAACTATTCAAGTATGGTAATTCAAAAAAAAACTGATCTCTTTTTACAATAGATTTTCATAAGGTTTTTCAAAAATGGTTTACCAAAAATAGTGTTCACATCTTTTACTTTCTCAAATAGCTGATCACCTGTTTGTGGAGACGGTGATGCATGTTGTTCTAAACTTCCATTGAATGATGTCATCCAAGATCGGTACTTATGCCGATGAGGTATAAATATACGATGTCCTAGAAACATAGATTTCGATGAATGTTTCAACCTAATTGATTTTGTATCATCTTCGCACACGAGACACCCTTGAGTTCCTTTAATGCTATATCCTGATAAATTTCCATAATCAAGGAAATCATTTATTGTCCAATAAAACATCGCTCTCAACGTGATGTACTCACTTTTATAAGAATCATACAACATAACATCTGAATCCCACAATAACTTCAAATCCTCGATCAAAGGATCCAAATAAACATCAATATCGTTACTTGGTTGTTTTGGTCCTGATATAAGCATAGATAACATGATGAATTTCCGCTTCATGCAAACCAGGGTGGCAAGTTATAAATTACCAACATAACAGGCCATGTACAATGACTGCTGGTTTGAAAACCAAAAGGATTTACTCCATCTATAGATAACTCAAGACGAAGGTTTCTCATCTCTTTTCCAAATTCAGGATACTCATGATCAATTTTCATCCCTTGAGGAGAGTCAGTCGGATGACGTAATTTCCCATATTTATTTCTTTTATCTACATGCCATGACAATTGTCTTACAGTTATTTCACATCCAAATAGATTCCTAAACTTTGGAATGATTGGAATGTACCATAAAACTTTCTTAGGATTGGATTCATCTTTCTTGTATTGAGAAGAACCATACAGTGGTCATTCTGTAAGTGGTTTTTTCTCCTTGAAAAACAATATACAGTGTTTCAGGAAGGCATGTATTCTTTCAGAAAACATACCCATCGAGTGTGGCATTCATTTAGCTGCATATGTCTGGCTTGGGAGCTCATTATCTTTAAGAAGCATGTCATTCAAGAGAGCAAGTAGTTCCGTAAAACTGACATCACTCTATCCGTTTCCTGCTTTCAATTTATATAACATCAGTTCAACTGAAAATGGTGTATACTTGGTGAAACCAACATATAATGGGGTCTTTGAAAAACTCTTTAACTTCTCAAATAATGTTGGGCAATCATGGTGTTCATCTTCAATTGTCTTTTTCATTTCCTCAATACAATCATCATCATCATCATCATTGACATTTGTAATCACATCCTCCATGCGGTCTTTTACATTATCCATATTTGTATTCATATCTGATGATCAATAAAACACAGTTTTATCCCAACCAGTAGCTACATTTGCCTTTTCTCTATGTTTATTCCAACATTTATAACTCCGATCTATTCCGTGACATATCAAATGTTATTCCAACTCCTCTGGAGTAAGTATTCTAGAATAAAAACAATGTAAACACGGACAAAAGATTTTAGAAGGATCCTTTGTGTGATCCTTTGGAAACATGATGAACTCTTTCACTCCATTCTTGTACTCTATTGTAAAATTCTTAGCATTCATCTAATATTTATTCATCTTCATCATATTTGAATCTCAAATATTAGTTTTTATGGTTCAATTACACAAATCAAGACTTCCAAATACAGTAAAAGAGAACCACTTCCTTATAAAAATAGAGATTAATAGAGCATAACCATTTACAATAATTATTTGGAAATAAAAAGAACCTGGATAGACCCCCCATAAAAATCAACACAGTTTCCAAACACAAAGAGGTTCACGGGGATAATCACTTGTGTCATAGATGGTAAAACTCACACGACATCATCTTTTATGGCTCATCCTCCTCTATTGGGTCAACCCTTCTGAGGTCAACTAGACCATCATTTTATACCTTACCAACCTAAAATACATATGGATGAAAACCAGTATCCAACTCTATGAGTAAAGGAAGGATTCTCATAATCTCTACAATATGGAATTCATTAAATATAATTACTTTAGATTCATTATTGTTTCCTCAAATCAGCCCAGTCTAAACACAAGAATAATCATGAATGATACATCTACCACTCCTAGGACTCTTCCCTATATTCAATATCATCATGCCTAAATCCCTATATATCCACACATACACATGTCAAAAACACATAAAAAACATATCAACATCAGAACCAAACTAGTGTTAATAATCCAATAAACCCAAGGTATCATTCCATCTATCAGAATACTCTAAAGGAGCCCATATGCGATAGTAGTCCTAGGTGGTGAAGGTTCCTGAGGAGGAAGGGGAAAACACGCACCTATCGAGGTTCGAGGTCGGGTCACTAAGGTTGAAGGTGGCCCGATACTCTTACAAGGGTTCATTCCATATTTCAAAAACTATGTCCTGGTACCCTAGGATGTTAACCCACTACCGGTGGAAGTGAAACCATTCCTGATGATCATGCAAAGAAAAAATGGAAACCAAGAGGGGAGATTGGTTCAAAATACCTCAAGAAAGATGA
The DNA here is from genome assembly GCA_963277665.1 of Viscum album. Classification (NCBI taxonomy): domain Eukaryota; kingdom Viridiplantae; phylum Streptophyta; class Magnoliopsida; order Santalales; family Viscaceae; genus Viscum; species Viscum album. The sequence goes on from OY728148.1 coordinate 170,091,121, forward strand.
AAAAACATGGTATTTGAGAATAGGTTTGTTGATTTCAGATTTCCTAGACACCTATCCCATAGAATCCAAAAGTGGTGCTGGCCCCTGCAGTTGTTTCACTAGGTGAAACTGTCACCTGAGAAGCTGAGATCAATGAGGCCCATCCCGGTAATGAACTAAACAAACTCCATGATGGCCTTCCTCTAGAATGTCCTTCTACCTTTCCTTTCCTTTGGGTTGGAAATGACATTAAATTCCCCCCCAAAAAACTATGGATGGTTGACGAGATCGAAGGTATTTTGTTCACTCCATAGAGATTCCCTTTGAAGTGGGTCATACCTTTCAAAAACAAAATTCATAAGGATGGAGGTGTCACCATTGGACACCTTGGTAGTGATGAATTTATTGCAATCTTGAACAGTCTCAGAAACATATTTACTGTCCCAAAATACCCATTGGTGTCTGTTGGAGGGGTCAGAGTGTAGAAATCCATGCAGCTTAATCTTCCAGGAGAATTCTAGGATTAGTATATGAGTTTTTGTGTTATTTGACAACAACAACAATGACACTGTGATTTTTGATTTCTATGGGGAGGAAGTATGATATAACATGGTATCTTAGACTATGATCATTACATATAAAGATAATAATGATTGGTAGGACAGGGATCTGGCATTGGATCTAGAGCTAGTAGCCTTATTGAAGTGGGAGGATGATCTCTCATTGAGGTCCCTTGATCTTGAACATGTTCATGATCCCTTTTGGTTGGTGAGATTCATATGAGTGGGAGATGAGGATCCAAAGGGGAAGGGGAAGGATGGGTATTAATACTTGGGGGATGGTGAGGGAGTTCTCTCTAGATCCACAAGTATTTGAAGCTGGATGACAGGGTCAGAGCCAAGGGAGACAAAACAAACACTACTAGGAAGGGGTCTGGCCACTGCAGAGAAGCAGTCAGTAACCTCCGTGAGGGAGATGGATAGAGATGGAGGTAGGGGTGGCAAGGCTAGAAAGCTTGGTGGTCTGGGCATCATTCCATACAAGTGCACTACGAAAAAAAGTCACTTAGATATCATGAAGGAAAGAAGGGGGGAACAATTGCGCAAAACTAGAAGGAATGAAAATAATTAGGAATGGAGAAGACAAGGGCTTGGTAGATTTACATGGCATCAATGAGAGAGGAGGGGGAAAACATCTCAAAGGATTGGGTGGGTTCTGAGGGGGAAACCATCACTGGAACACCTACTGACGTCGGGGAATCTATCTGAGAGAAATCCGAGAGGGGGAGACAACCTACCCCTATTGATCAAGATCCTTGGGGGGTGGTGTTGGTCCCCTTGATGTCACATTCTACAAACCTGAATAGAATTACCTTAGAAAAGATAGTGGGATAAAAAACTAGGGAAAATATGGTAGATGATCTCTCCAGTCCAGTAGAAGGCATCCTACACCCGGAGTATGATCTTGCAAGGCAGGGTAAAAGAGCTGTCCAACTCCAAAAAGATTAATGAATACAACACTAATAACAAGAAAATAGTCAAGAAAAGATGAATAACTATCAAAATTTCCTCTCACTAATAGATATTTCATTTTGAATATAGAAATGTGAAATTACACATTTTCCCATTTCTAATAGTTCGAACAATCTTGAGGGACCCCAAACATTAAGGGTAAGTCAATGATGTGGAAATATTGATTCTCATATATAACGACCTCAAAAATAAATGAACTCCTTGACAAAAAGGTCTAAAACAAAATAATATGTTGATAGATTCTAAAAAACTATCACTATATTTTGACCCTATGTGTTTGTAGGGGGGAAATCATAAAATATGTTCCTAACTAAAAGATACTCCTATGAATAAAAATAATGAAACACCCAAAATAATAAATTACTAATAGAAAAAGAAAAATAGTGGTTACCCAATATATTATAATTCCACTAAAATAGTAACAGTCTAATGAGAAATATTAATCCAATATGTGATCATTCTTAACATCATCAAAATGAAGAGCACAACTCAAAAAAAATATGTGAAAATGTCGTTTATAGGGAAATATTGTTATGAAATCACATTTCCAAAAATCCATATGTAACATAATAAGTCACTATCACTAAGACCAGAGATAACCCACTATCTCAAAAAGTAAAATCCATAATGAACCAATGAGGAAGAAAAAAAATTATAGTTTTATCATATGATACTTTTATAAACAAGGATAACAGATGATAGCATTTTAATAGAGGTAGAATATGAGGTAGAATGGGGTTCCATTAAAAAACACTAAATTCATAGTTAAACCATCCAAATATATGAAGTTATAGTAGGGGAAAACCTATGAAACTAAGAAATAATATCAAAATCATCTATTAATGTAAAAGCATTGAATCACTTACCACACACATGAAACTTATAGAGGTGGAGGTGCACAGGGGGAGGTGCACAGGAGGAGCCACCAACCGAAGAGAAATGGAGGAGTAGGGTTCGCAGGGAGTAGGTCCGAGTGAAGAGTAGGAGAAGTAGGTTTTTCAGGGAGGAGGATCTGTCGAAGGGGTTCAAGGGGAAGGATTAGGAGAAGCGCTAGAGGCGGAGGTCCGACAATGCGAAGATCGGGGGCGGCGGAGGTTCGGCAACACGAAGCTTGGGGGGAAGCAGAGGGGAGTCGTAGGGTTTCAGTACCATGAGGTCTTTAGTTCGCAATAAAATGAGGACACTATCCGACTGATTTTATAAAATATGGGACTACTGTTTTATCAGCGCTACAAAAGTGCTGATAAATCCTTCCTGTATGAGCCCTAAAATTTTAGCGTTGATACATGACTTCTTTATTAGGGGTTTTCTAGTGCTGATAAATGGTCTTTTTATCAGTGCTTCTTTAGTGCTGATAGAGGGTTTCTTTATCAGCAGTTTTTCCTTAGATCTGATATAAGGTGTCGCTTCCCTTGCCCATTTTTTTAGTATTGTTAGCCTATCTTACCTATATGATCTCACCCACATACACCTCTAGGAAATAGTATCAAAATATATAGGAAAACTCAAAACTAAAATTCATGCATATAGCTATTCCAAACCAGATTACAACAATAGAAAAATGGTAAAAAAGTGGGGCCCACTAAAAGGAAACTGCAAAAGCATCCATCCTACTCAGATGGATGGGATCACTACCAAACTCCCACCACTAAGATCTGTAGATTATATCTGATGAAAACCATGGTCAGTTTAGCTACTACACTTTTCTTTCTATGGGTATAACGTTGATTCTGTTTAGGGACATGTGATCTACACAAGCCACAACACATCTGTCCCAAGCTTGTGTAGGGTGACTATAAAAATACTGAGTCAGCTCCCCAAAACCCAAACCAAAAAGGGAGTAACTAATAGGCATCAGTTAACTCGACCAAACTTGAGGGAACACAAATGAGGGAGAAACTCTATCTCAATACCATCCTTAACTAAACATGATTAGTCATCTTCATGTCCTTTGCATGTCAATAGATCAAAACAAACCATGGGGACTCCCAAAACACACCTATATATACTCAACTCTGACCCAAGTCTCATGGTCCCAACCATTGACTATCCATAGTGAACGACATGTGGTTCTAATGCAACACTCAAAACAGCCACATGAGGTTCTTACCTCATAGAAATATGCAACCACCTACTCAAGGATCAAAGATAGAATCCCAACTAGAAGCACACACAAATAACAAATCCATCCTTGATGGCATATAGAATGAGTGGGAAAAAGAATCGGAAACTCATAGTCGATGAGCCAACCTCACCCTACCCAAATACACTCAATAGAGAGATAACACTCTGTCAAGAAAATGAACTAATGGCACAACCTAGCCAACTCCTATGGTACCCATTCACAAGGCAATGCTTGATGAATAACTCAATGGAATAAGTTGCCTAGGAAAAAAACTAGATCTAACTCCTTGGGTAGAATATTTCACCTAGTATCCACTGGTTTTCACTCTAGATAAAATCAATGGTAAAATAAAGGTGTATCAAGAAACAACCTGAATCTGGAACAACCTACCTTGCAGAAGATCAATACCCATGTAGATTTGGTCACACTGATTCAGAATCTACTATGCAAATATCACGAAGAAGGAACAGGGGGGCTCACTCAACCCTATAGATCGAAACATCATTTTAGATCATAGAAGGATGAAATGAATCTCAATACTCAAATAGAGGGTATATTCCTAGGGATAACTGGGGGCTCTGTACCCTACGGATAAAACAACATCTTTGGTAGAGGATCGGTGCCTATGTAAATATTGTTCACACTGATACCAACCCTACTAAGGAAAACATAAGAATGTGAGTATCTTGTCGGGCCTCTCAGGGAGACACCTAATCCCAGTACAATGAGTTTTTAGTAAATAATAATTGAGGTGAATCACTCAAGAAAGTGTAGATGCATCCACACTACAAATACACAAATAAGATGAAGATGGGTCACAGTCCAGTAAAGAGGACGAGATACTGAAACCCCTTGTATAAAAAGGACGAGGAGAACCACTCAACCCAACTAATTGTAACATTATCATGATAGACTAGGGGGAACCACTCAACCCATATAGTCAAAACATCTTCAAAAGAGACCAGGGGGACCTAATCAACCCATCTAGTCGGCATCACTAACCTAAAAGACCGCAAAACATCTTCTATACACCACAACTCCTAGGCCCATTCCAAGGCCATCATCACGTTCTATGGAAAAAACTACCTTGGATAGGTTACTCACGAGCTGTAATATAAGCTACAATGGAAAAAATATATGAGGCATAAGATCTCATGAATATCATCAAGGAGTAAACGATGTGTAAGGGGGCAACACGGCGTGTGAACCTGCCCAAACACCTAGGTGTGTATCCTTTCTACATGGTTTTCCATTCTATGTAGCCATACAAGAAGTGTAGAGATATTATAGGATGTGTCACACTTCACCAGGCCCCTGGATATGTTTATCTATCACACATCCAGATCAGTCATGTCCCTTACACATCATGCATCCCATACTACATGGCGTGTTCAGGTTGAACAACCCCTCGGGCATGTGGTTTACCTAAGCTGTCTACTCGACCCCATGTCTGTGAACAATGGTTATGTTCTTGTACACAACCATGTACTCTGACATTACTATGCTACCCATTTTCCCTTGGCCACATGATGAGGGTTTCTACACAATGTGTAACCCCATGTACATGGTGTGTATACCCTGAACGTCATATCCCCAAAACGAGAACAGCTCATGCAATGTAGGATTGGTTTACATTCTTTGTTGATGGGAAATTCTGTGGGTATTTCCCTACAAATATCTTGGATCACCCCCTTTCACCCTGAAACACATAGATTGGCCCTTAAGGGGTCCCTATAAATTGTCTATTGACTCAAAACCCATAAATTAATGCATCATAAGGGGGATTAGGACTAAAATAAAAAAAACTCCATAATTGAGGGGGTAAAATGATGCTTCATGTGTAGAACGATGCCTATGACAAGATAATTCTTGATCTGGTGATAATAAGTGTCAAAAACAGCACCTGGCAGAACATCCTCACCTTGGTTCATTCGATGGTCGAAGGGAGATGAAAAGGATGTGGGTATTCAGCCTCATTGTGTGTGCACCAAGGGGATAAGGGGAGAGGGTTATTTGTTTTAATTTTATTAAAAGAAATATTCACTTAACACCCCAACATGTCTCACCTCCGAACCAACACCCAACGCTGACAATGCTTATGTCACGCCTAGGATAAACTAAATGTTTTAAACTCAACCGTAGTACTATAAATCCTATCCGAGAATCCAATTGAGTGTTACTGATGTTTCAAGAGAAACTACACTCAAGTGACAAAATATATTTAAAATTTTTAAATCACCCTACCAAGACTCCCCAGACCTTGAATTCCTATACCGACTTATTTCTTCGCTTCAAAAATATTCTTATGATTACTCCAAAGTATGATAGGGAAATATTTTATTCACTACACTAGATAAGTGATATTTCATCTTCTTCACTATTTTTTTTCATAGGATTGCCAATAAAAAACGTTTTCAAATCCATTGGTCATATGGTTTTGATTATATTGATTCTTTATAGATTAGTTGTATATTCATACTTTAGAAGATATCTCTTATTTTGGTTGTGGTGTGACATGTAGGTTTATTGAGGTACATATTCCTTTATCATCAAAATAGACTGTTATTCATATTGAATTAATTATGAGATGTAAGGATTGACTATATGGTATCTATTTTTTGACTTTGCGTTCCACTGTGTTTGTGGATTCTATTGCTGGAATGTTCAAACCATGTTTAAGGTAGGTGGTTCTGTCTCAAGATTATATTGTATGAACTATATTTCTTTGTTTTTTATAAAATGTTTTATAAATGAACTAGCATGATTGAACTACTTCTGTTGAAACAGGTTTTTGAAAAAGATGGTTTCTCCCTATTTTCGTAAAAGAACAAGTATATTCAAAGCAATGTGAAATGGATTTAAGAAATGGTTTTTGAGGAAAGTTTTTTATTGGTCGGAGTGGATACTCAAGAGGGGGGTGAATTGAGTTCCAATATAAATTTTGTTAAATGGATTTCTCTTAAAAGCCCCCAATTTAAAAACAAAGTTAAATTGTAGTGAATTTGTACAAATTGTAAATGTTCAATTAGTTTCTTAAAGATTGATTAGATCTCAGACAATTTAATCACAGGACTAAATTAGCTTTTGAAGCTAACTTACTAGTTTACAAAAGTATAAACACTTGCTAATGTAACTATCAAAGTAACTTTAAAATATATTTTTATTTTAAAGTAACAGCAGCGGAATATAAAATATATATATATAATATTTATGAATTAAATTAAAATGCACATCAGATGTAACCAAGAGGTTCAGTCTCAAGAAGAGACTTAGTCCTCTCAAATTTATATATAAAACTTTGATCCACACCCTGGATCGGGGTTAACAACAGTTCAATACTTTCCAGGTCCTTAGACCTCTACCATAGTTATTCTTGGGAAAACAAAGTAAATAGCGCACAGGTTGTCCAGGTCACACTTGACCTCTACCACTATTCTCAGTGGGATACAATATGATGTATGAAGTTTGAAATGAGGATTTAGTATCCTCCAGTTCAGCACAGGAGATAGTGTGTGTGTAAAAGATATACAGAGTACACACACTGCTCAATCAGTAAATAATAAGTCACTTAGATAGAGTATATGAATGTTTACAAAGCTCTACTGATCGGCAGTGCCGCTCTATACTTGTTGGATTTAGAAGAGATACTTCTGAGTCCTTATGTGGTTTTGTAGTTGAAAATAAGGTATTGTGGTTCAGCTTGATGTCCTTCACAAGTGAGTGTGTTCTTTGATTTCTAGTTTTCTTCGTGTGTTCGTCAGTAGTGATTGATTGGATGCATGAGATTTCTTTTGAGATCTTTCAAATTACTCCTTCAACTTCTTTGTGTGTTCTCCCTTTTCGTATGTATATTCATGAAAGAATTATTTCTCTATTCCTTTTCATGAACACCTTTTTACTACAGATCAATCTTCCTTTTATTCCACAAGCTCCGGCAATGGGACTGATTACTTTTTCATAGGTACGAGGTAAGGTCTCCTAACATGCCACCAACTAACATTAAATATCATTAATTTCATTAAAAACATAAAATATAACCCTTGTAATTAAATAAGATTTTATATAAATTCAAATAGTTTTCATGACTATCGGTGAGTCATGAGATCGGTGAGTCACTTCGAATCTGCATCGATTTTAGTATCATCAGCATCGGTGGCTTATTAATCATCGGTAGCCATCGGTGTGACCATTCATCATCGGTGCGCCCGTTCATCATCGGTGCGACCGTTCAGCATCGGTGCGACCGTTCACCATCGGTGCGACCATTCATCATCGGTGCACCCGTTCATCATCGATGTGACTATTCATCATCGGTGCGACCATTCATCATCGGTGAAACCGTTCATCATCTGTGCGAACGTTCATCATCAGTGCGACTGTTCATCATCGATGCGACCGAATATTACTAACGGTGAGTCAAGACAAGATATTCTCACAACGTTTCTGTTCAGTCCCGAATACTTCCAGGTCACTAGTAATCCATAACATAACATAGACGAACTTGTGTAAACATGATATAAAAAAATATAAACACATTTAGAACAATTTGAACAAAAAGACTAAAGTGTCATACATACAACAATGATTTGGGATTATTAAAATAACCATCTCATAGAGAGTCCAACAATCTCCCCCTTTTTGATAATCATAAATCAATGGAACAAGGAATAAAAAATATAGTAGGTCATTCAGTATGCTCCCCCTATAAAAAATAATATATTCCAAAAGATAAAACAGGGTTAGAATATCAAACAAAACTTATATAACTGAGTCATTCACCCCATATAATACATGTCAGATAAGTCATCTGTCTCCCCGTGTATGCATGCATGTAGTAATGCTGGCTCATATGCACATTCAGTTCACCCACTCATATGCATGAGCTTCCTGATTTCTCATGAGCTTCCTGAGTTCTCCCTGATTTCTCCCCCTTTGGGATTATCAAAAATAAGAGAGAATGAAGATAATCAAGAAGATTCCATAGAAAAATAAGGTTTTAAAATGATGATAAATAGCATAGACACAAGTAACAAGTACAAGAAATAGACACCCTATAAAAAATTGACAGAAACAACTATTTCTCGGGTTGCAAGGGAGCTTTTCCTTTAGCATTGGTAGGAATGGATGGTCCAGATGGTGGTTGGGTGAAAGGTTGAACTGGCCGGATGGAGAAAGGAGTTAGTACAACTCGAGCTGGATGAATTGTGGGTTCCAAGGTCACCTGTTATGGAGAAGGTCTTTCTGAAGGATGATGTTGAAAGACTGGTCGAATACTGGAGAGTGCCTGAGAAACAAAAATCTAGCTGGGAGCAACATCTGATGATTGCAGAGACTCAGCAGTAGGAAAAACAATGGTTTTATCTTGCACATGAAGGTAGGGTTTGAGCAAATTGATTAAGTCTTGAATTACTTCTCCACCGTACTTCATAGCCTTTTCAAAATCATCCTTATTCTACACGAAATTTTCTAAAGTAGGAGTAAAATCATTCAACTACTGAACTTGAGCTTTAAAAGATTGAGTCACTGGAGGGAGTCTCAAATTATCAGCCAATACTTTAAAATGGTGGTGCAACTCATGCTTGGTGTAGATTTTAGAGTAATAATGATCCACTTTCTCCTTAATCTCTTTTGGAGCCTTGGTGGCATCGGTTGAATACAATTTCACCATCTTATGAATATGATCACTATGCTCTTTCATCATTTTCAAAGAATCTAAATCCAAAATCTTCCCAAGAGCTTCCTTCTCTTCTCTAACAACACCATTTAATGTATTGAGCTCCGAACCGGTAATCTTGGTTACTTTTGAAGAACTACCCTGAGTAACAACCTGTGTGATCTCAGCTTTCAACTTCCTCAAATATGCCTTCTTCAAATGTTCTATTCAATTTCTTAAAACTTCCATCATACTAGAGATGGTTGTTCTGAACTCTCCTGACAGAGAAATTAGATTTCTACCTAAATCCTTGAGTGTTTGATTCAAAGAGGTAATGTGCATACCAATCGACTCACTATAATTTCACATGTCTGGTTTGATAAGGCTTACCACTCTTTGATCCAACTCATCCATTGCAGCTTCAGATAAATTCATAGAAGTAGGAGAAGCAATATGAGATAACTCACTTTTCACAGTCTCCCTAACAGATTGAATCAATTCAAACTTAAATTTATCAATGTCAAATTTAGCAACTGCAGGATCAGGTCTAGCTTGAGACACTGAAGGATTAGGTTGGACATCTACTCTTTGCAAAAACTCGGCAACTAATTGAGCCTTAACTGAATCACTTATGCCTGCAAGATCCACTTCTACACCTTCCTCTTCCTCTGGGTAATCCAATCCCAGAACAGCAAGACATGTATGCTCTTCCCATGCAGCTTGCATGAAGGGTACATAGGTTTCACAAACTGAGCTCATCCAGAATTTTCAGGTAGAACTTCCCCATCCCCATCACTCTCCAACTGTTCTGTCCTCTCAGCCTTAGGGAAATTTTCTTGATCAATTGGTTGGGGTTGAGGATCATCTTGGATCACATTCAGACTTTCTATAGGTCGAGTATCAGCATCATCAGTATCACCACCATCACTATCACTGCCACCAGTACCACCATCACCATCAGCATCACCCTCATCACTATCATTACCTTCATTAGCATCATCATCATCATCATTAATAGATATCTCACTCGAACTATCTGTACTTCTGGATTCATACTCCTATGAAGTTGATTCATCAGTCTCACATTCTTCTTCATCATCTAAAAAAGGTTCAATCTATGGTAATCTGAGAGGAGGGCTTGCCGAACCAAATTCCATCTTTCTTTTCTCCGGGAAAACAGTATCAGGATCACTCCTCTCATCAGGAGATGATTTAGCCACTTCTTCAGCATTCATATTCTCATCAGCTTCTTTTTCTTCAGTTCTTTTCTTACTGGATTCACTAGTTTCCTTAGGAACTACTGCTTCCTCTTCTTCATCCACATAAATCACTTCCTCACCAGGTTTTAAACATGGATCTCTTATCTCATTTGGTCTCCTTGGATGATCAGTAGGATTGAAGGACTCATATAACTTTTCATCATCAGCAACCCAAGATTTCTTCCACAGGTTCTAATTGAGTTTCATCCTCTTACAAATAACTTTGTTGAAAGAAAATATAATTGATGAGATACACTCATCTCCATCATCCACACAGCCCAAGAATTTCAGCATGGCAGAAATCTGTTTAGAATAAAACAGAGTAGTAGCTTTCTTTGAAGGTTTTATCATCTCAACAATATGCTCAAAAAAATATCTGAACAGATTGATCTTTTCACCATTCAACAAATTGAATAGTAGAAAAACATCATGATACTTTACTGAAGAAAAATCACCTTTTCTAGGACATATTTGATGTTGAATAAATATAAACAGGATTTGATTCTCACCATCCAACTCAGCAGTAGTTATCCTTCGCAATTCATACTTTCCAGTCAAAAACTCCAGGGCAATCTCATAAGAAAAGTAATCAGTTGTGGGAGGAATATTACCATAATTGTCCTCGTATCTTCCATTGCGAGGTTACCCTATACATTCAGCCCTCTATTTTGATGAAAAAATAATCCTTTTCCCTTTTACTATAGAAGACAATCTCGCAGCTTCAACTCCTTTAAAAACTATATCCACTTTCAAATAGAACTCATGCACCAGCTTCAGGTAAAAGACCTTATCATTATCGCAGAACCAATTCTTCCAACCTTGCATTTCTAATACATTCAAGAGAACGGACTTTCTAGATAAAACCCATTATGAAGATATTTCTTTTTCATCTAGAACTTTTCGTTCTTCTAGCTCCGGGTTCACAGACCACTACATCATACGGCTCGACTCACCTTGAGAACGCTTGACAGGTGAAGTTCCTTCAGATTCATTGCCCTGCCTCTTTTTCTTGGTCATTATGAGGTTTGAGACAATCAAGAGGCTTGGAAATAATCAAAAGGCTCGGTTTACAGAGAAGAGAAGAGAGAGTTTGGCGGGAAATGAAAGGTCAACAGTCTTTAGGGAATGAAATATCCGCGTATCATTATTTGTATCATTTAGGGTTAAAAATAATAAAATATCAATTAAGTAAAACCCCATCATTTTAAACAGACAGTAATGATTTTTTAAGAAATAGTACAACCCAATCGGTAGCACTAATCGACTTGACAGATCGGTCTGACAGATCGACTTCACAGATCGGTTTGACAGATCAGTTAGACAGATCGGTTTGACAGATCGATTTCACATATCGGTTTGACAGATCGGTTTTACAGATCGGTTTGGCAGATCGGTTTCACAGATCGGTTTGACAGATCGGTTTGACAGATTGGTTTGACAGATTGGTTTGATAGATCGGTTTGACAGATAGGTTTGACAGATCGGTTTGACAGATCAGTTTCATAGATCTATCATACCCAACTCTTATTTAATCGAGTCTATCCTTTCATAATTTAAGGTCCTGGTGAAAATTTCAGCTAATTCATGTTCAGTACCTATAAACTCAAGATAAATATCACCTTTTTGGTAGTGATCTCTCTAAAAGTGATGTCTGAGATCAATGTGTTTGGTTCTAGAGTGAGACACAGGGTTCTTTGAAATGTTAATTGCACTAGTGTTATCACAATTGATTGAAACATGCTTAAAATCATATCCATAGTCCAAAAGAGTGTGTTTAATCCACAGAATTTGTGCACAACAACTACCAGCAGCTATATACTCTGCTTCAGCAGTAGGCAAAGCTTCAAAACTTTTCTTTTTACTACACCAGGATACTAAGGATTTTCCCAATAAATGACATGTTCCATATGTTCTTTTTCTATCCAACTTGAAACCAGCAAAGTCAACATCTGAATAACTCATTAACTCAAAGGATTGTCCTTTTGGGTAAAACAAACCTAAGTTTATAGTGTGTTTAAGATACTTAAAAATTATTTTAACAGTAAGTAAATGAGATTATTTTGGATTATCTTGAAATATTGCACACATACACACACTGATCACATTATCTGGTTGACTAGCATTAAAGTAAAGTAATCTTCAAATCATACCTCTGTAATTTCTTTGATCTACTGGTTTCCTAGTTTAATCTGCATCCAATTTACAGACTGTACTAATAGGAGTATTACTTTCCTTAATACTATCCAAACCAAAACGTTTTAAAATATACTTTGTATATTTAATTTGATTCAAAATAATACCATTTTCATTTTGAAAAACTTGAAATCCAAGAAAATATTTGTGTTCTCCCATTAAACTCATTTCAAATTCATTTTGCATACTCTTTGAAAAATCAGTTCATAAAGAGTGTTTAGAAGATCCAAAAATAATAACATTGACATAGATTCGTACTACTAAAACATCGTTAGAAATTCTTTTAATAAAAAGAGTTGGATCATCAATCCCTTTTGTAAAACTTTTTGAAATAAAAAAATTACGAAGTCTATCATACCAAGCTCTTGGAGCTTGTTTTAAGCCATATAAATGTTTATAATGTTTAAAAACTCGATTTGGAAAATGAGGATTAGTAAATCCAAGTGGTTGTTTAACAAAAACATCTTCGACAATAAATCAATTTAGAAAATCAATTTTTACATCCATTTGATATAACATGAAATTCAGATGAGCAGCATAGGCAAGTAGAATTCAAATAGCTTCTAATCTAGATACAGGTGCAAAGGATTCCTCATAGTCTATACCTTCTTCTTGACTATATCCTCGTGCAACTAATATGGATTTGTTTCTAACTATGTTTCCAGACTCATCAACTTTGTTTCTAAAAACCCATTTAGTACCTATTGTTAATGTTTCCTTAGGTCTGTCAACTAATTACCAGACTTTTTTTCTTTCAAGTTGATTTATGTCTTCTTGCATATCCATTACCCAAAATTCATCATTGATAGCGCCATTGACATTTTTAGGCTCTAGCTATGAAATAAAGTCTTGATGTTCAACCTGGTTTCTTAGAGAAGCTCTAGTCTATGTCCCTCTATCAAAATTACCAATGAAAACAACTAAAGGGTGATTCTTTAGAATCCTAGTTGATCTAGTAAAGGTAGGACTAGAAATTTTAGGTTCATCTCCAAGTTCAGGTTCAACAGAAGCAGATTCTGGAATATGTCCAGAACTGGATATTTTTACAGGAGGATCTTTAGTTTTATCATTAAGGTCCATAATAGTCAAATCTTCTTCAAGATTTTCAAGAGAGGTTTTAGGCTCTTGTGGATCATTTTCATCAAACTTGTTGTGAACAGATTCTTCCACAAATTTGGTTCTTTTTTTAAAGACTCTATAGGCATTTATAGTTAAAGAATAACCAATAAAAATTACTTAGTCACACTTAGAAGCAAACTTTTTAAGATTATCCTTTGTATTAAGAATAAAAAATTTACAGCCAAAGACTCTAAAGTAACTAACTTTGGGTTTTCTATTATTCTATAGTTCATATGGGTTCTTCTTAATAACAGGTCCAATCAGGACTCTATTAATAATATAACATGCTGTATTCACAGCTTCATCCCAAAAGTAAACAGGCAGGTCATACTCATTAAGCATGGTTCTAGCTATTTCTTGAAGGGTTCTATTCCTTATTTCTACTACACCATTCTGCTGAGGTGTCCTTGGAGCAGAAAAGTTGTGACTATAGTCATTGTGTGAGAAATAAGATTCAAACTCTTGATTTTCAAACTCACGACCATGATCACATCTCAGAGTTTTAATCTTAAGTCCACTAGGGTTTTCTACAGACTTGGAGTATTTGATAAAGTAAGAACAAGCTTCACTTTTGTGAACTAAGAAGTATACCCAGGTATATCTAGAAAGTTATCTATTAGGAAATAGACATAGTGCTTCCAATTTAAACTTGAAACTCTAGAAGGTCCAAACAAGTCCATGTGAAGCAACTCGAGAGGTTGAGAAGTTGAGACTTCTTTCTTTGATTTAAAAGAAACTTTATGTTTCTTTCCCTTTTGACAGGGATTACAAACTTTTTCATTTGGGAATTCATGTTTAGGTTGGTCTCTAAAAAAGTTCTTCCTAGTCATTTTTTTAAGTGAAAGGATGTTTCAGTGTCTTAATCTTATGTGCCAAAGCCAAGACTCTTTATGAAAAGCATTTAAGAAAGTAACATTTTGTTTGACTAAAGAATTTAGATCAACAGCATAAACATTTTAATTTCTCAAGGCAGAGAACACTTAAACATTTTTAGAGTTAAAAACATCACATGAATCATTTCCAAATTTAACATTAAAACCATCATCACACAATTGAGATATACTTAACAGGTTATACTTAAGTCCATTAATAAATAAAACTTTAGAAATCAAAACTGAATCTGTGTTACCAATTTGGCCTAGGCCGATGATTTTTCCTTTAGAATTACCACCGAAGGTGACATAGCCTCTATCAATCATTATTAAGCTTTTAAAGAAAGAATAATCTCCATACATGTTTCTCGAACATCCACTATCAATGTACCATACCTTCTTGTGAGAAATCTTCAAACATGTTTCCTATAAATCAGATTTAGATGGAAAATGACTTTGGTACCCAGATCTTCTTGGGTCTAGACAGGTTAGCAATCAATGATTTTGGTACCCAAATTTGTCTTATGGGTTTCATATAAATTACATAATCAAAATATTTTGAATTATAAACTTTATTTGTTCTATAACCATATGGATAACTAGTTGAAGCATATGAATTTCCAGAACTGGAACTAGCAGAATTATTTCCATACTTAGGAATAAATTTAGTTTTAGTAAGTTGTCTTTCTCCAGGTTGGTATCCCAATCCAATGGTATATTTTTGTGCAACTTTATTTCCTAACATTTGAGTTAGATTATCCTTTCCATTTGGGAATTTTTCAAAGTCCTTTCTAGGTTTCTCATTAGACATTTTCGTTTCACTATTTTCCTTTATCAGTTAAGAATTCTTTTCCTTTTTTATATCAAAGGCAGATTTAACATAGGCAGTGAGAGCATGCTATTTTTTAAGGCTTTGTACTTGTCCTTAAGTTCATTACAGGTTTCTTATAGCATGTTTCAATATTCAAATAGTTCCTCACTAGACATGTTTTCAGATTCAGAATCAGTTCTAGAATAATAATCATTCAGTATAGGGGAAACATGTACCTTAGAGGTATTGGTCATGAAGCACATGTTGGCATGATTCTTTTCAGAATCAGAAACTTTAGATTTGCTTCTGCTGTCTTTTGAAGCACTCCAAGTTTCTTGTACTTATTCTCCTTGTAGTCATATTTCTTTTTGAACTTCAATTTTGGACAGTCTTCTTTAATGTGACCTTTCCTTTTGCATTCATAGAATACAACTTCATCATTCTTGTCAGGTTTTTTCCAATCCTTTTTCCAATGTCCCTTATTGTCATACTTTCCTTTGTAGTTTTATTTTCTAAATAATCTCTTCTTCCTATAGAACTTCTTGAATCTATTGGCTATTTGAGCCATCTCTGCATCACTATCAGAGTCTAAATCTTCACTTGTTGAACATTCAGTATGTATTTGAACTTCTTCATTGTCCTTGCTCCTTGAAGTAGTAGATTTAAAAGCTACATACTTCCTTTTAGGTTCATCATATTCTTTCTTAATCACCTTGAGTTCTTCTTCATACATCATAGGCTTACAAATAAGCTTCTTGAATGGTAGTTTGATTATGTCACATGATTCTCTAATTAAGACAGAAGTTCCTCTCCATCGATCTGGTAGACATCTTAATATCCTCATGATTTTTTCCTTAGTAGTGACATCTCTTCCAAGAGAGATCATTGTATTGACAATCCCATCGAACTTCAGATACATGTCATAGATTGGTTTATCAGTCTTCATTTTAAAATTATCATATTTAATATTATATTTATTCAATATCATTTCTTTAACATTAGTTGTTCCTTCATGAGAAACACTCAAAGTATCCCAAATTTCATTGGTAGTTTTACAAGCAGATATTCTATTGAACTCTTCATCTCCCAAAGCACAATACAAAGAATTCATAGCTTTACAATTATTATTGTAAGCTATCTTAATAGCTTCATCCCAACTAGTTCTAATAGTTTCTGGAATCTTATATTCAGTTTCTATAGTAGTCCAGATATCAAATCCCATACTTTCTAAATGAATTTTCATTTTCATTTTCCACTGGGCATAATTTGTACCATTAAAGAAAGGTGGTCTTTTGGTAGCAGCTCCTTCTAATCTGTTATCCATTACTAGAGTACTAGAGTTTATAAATTTACTTTAAAGAGATAAAATTTTGAACTAACAGAAATTTAAGATCTTTAAATATGCAACTAAAATCACGGTTGAAAAGATGAAAGTTTTGAAAACTTGTATTAATAAAAAAACAACCTCTGATACCAATTGTTGGTCAGAGTGGATACTCAAGAGGGGGGTGAATTGAGTTCCAATAAAAATTTCTGTTAAAAGTATTTCTCTTAAAAGCCCCCAATTTAAAAACAAAGTTAAACTGTTGTGAATTTATACAGATTGTAAATGTTCAATTAGCTTCTTAAAGATTGATTATATCTCAGACAATTTAATCACAGGATTAAATTAGCTTTTGAAGCTAACATACTGGTTTACAACAATTATAATCACTTGATAATTTAACTATCAAAGTAACTTTAAAATAGATTTGTATTTCAAAGTAACAACAACGGAATATGAAATATATATATAGTATATTTATGACTTAAATTAAAATGCACAGCAGATCTAACCAAGAGGTTCAGTATCATGCGGAGACTTAGTCCTCTCAAATTTATATATAAAAATTTGATCCACACCCTTGATCGGGGTTAACAATAGTTCAATACTGTCCATTTCCTAAAACCTCTACCATAGTTATTCATGGGAAAAAAAAGTCAACAGCGCACAGGCTTTCCAGGTCACACTTGACCTCTACTACTATTTTCAGTGGGATATAGTATGATGTATGGAGTTTGTAATGAGGATTTAGTATCCTCCAGTTCAGCACAGAAGACAGTTTGTGTGTAAAAGATAAACAGAGTACACACACTGCCCAATCAGTAAATAATAAGTCACTTAGAGAGAGTATATGAAAGTTTATAAAGCTCTAGTGATCGGCAGTGCCTCTCTGGACTCATTGGATTTAGAAGAGATGCTTCTGATTCCTTCTGTCGTTTTGCTGTTGAAAACAGATTATTGTGGATCAGCTTGATGTCCTCCACAAGTGAGTGTGTTCTCTGATTTCCAGTGTTCTTCGTGTGTTCTTCAGTAGTGCTGGATTTCATGCATGAAGTTCTTTTGAGATCTTGCAAATTCCCACTTCAACTTCTTTGTGTGTTCTCCCTTTTTGTATGTATATTCATGGAAGAATTATCTCTCTATGCCTTTTCACGCACACCTTTTTTATGTAGCTCGATCTTCCTTTTATTCTACGAGCTCCGACAATGGGAATGATTACTTTTTCATATGTACGAGGTACTGTCTCCTAACATGCCAACAACTAACATTAAATATCATTAATTGCACTAAAAACATCAAATATGACTGTTGGAATTAAATAAGAGTTTAAATAAATTCAAACAGTTTTCATGACTATCGGTGAGTCATGAGATCGGTGAGTCACATCGAATCCGCATCGGTTTTGGTAGCAACAGCATCAGTGGCTCATTAATCATCGGTAGCCATCGATGCGACCGTTCATCATCTGTGTGACCATTCCCCATCAGTGTGACCGTTCATCATCAGTGCGACCGTTCACCATCGGTGCGAGGGTTCATCATTGGTGCGACCATTCATCATCGGTGCGACCGTTCATCATCGGTGCGACTGTTCATCATCAGTGCGACCGTTCATCATCGGTGCGACCATTCATCATCGGTGCGACCGTTCATCATCGGTGCGGTCGTTCATCATCGGTGAGACCGTTCATCATCGGTGTGACTGAATATAACTAACGGTGAGTCAAGACAAGATATTCTCACAATGTCTCTGTTCAATCCAGAATACTTCCAGGTCACTAGTAATACATAACTTAACATAGATAAACATGTGTACACATGATTTAAACAAATATAAACACATTTAGAACAATTTGAACAAAAAGACTAAAGTTTCATACATACAACAATGATTTGGGACTATTAAAATAACCATCTCATAGAGAGTTCAACAGTTTTGATGAAATGTATTGTAAAATATAACACATGGTAATCATTGAGTACTTAGATGAAGGTTTAGTAACTAGCCTCATCTGTCAACACTATTGGCGGGTTCACTCATTGGGTGCTTCTATACTCCATATGTCTATTGTTCTATGGAATTTTTAGACCTTTTGGTATGTTCACTTATTGGGGTGTACCCTTCTCTATATATTCGATTCATATATATAGACACTTTATGTACATGATTTTCTATGTTTTTATTTGAGTTTCCAAAAATTCTTGACCTAGTGTGATCCTTAGAATTATTTTACCTATGATTTGGTTGGGAATACATTGGACTTGATATGATATGTGATATATGATGTTCTTTGACTATGATATATTATTTGAAATTTTATTTCATATATTATTTGAAACAATAGAAAAGGGAGAATTTTTTATAATGATTTTGATGAAAAACTATTTAATTAATTATGGAACTTGGTTTTCCTTAAAGACGTGTATGTTCAAATTATTGTATAGAGAAAATATATTTTACACTTGGGTGGGAACTTACGAAGTGTGTTTATCTCACACACTATGTACCCCTTTAGTGGGGCAAAGACCTTAAAAATTTTGATACAGGGAATGTAAAGAAGCAAGAATGGGGCAGTGAGGTTTTCTATCTGCTGCGTCTTGGTAGCTGGTGGTGAGATGGTTGGATTTTCCCTATACTATCACCCGAAGTAGCTATTTTAAGTTTTTTTCCTTTTTATTGGACTTCTAGATTTAATATTTTTTAGTTAATTTTGAGTTGTGTCTTTTCAATTATTTCCTTTAATTATGGACTATATTTATAATTATCTTTCTGATGTTTCTCTATACATTGTACATTTATGACATGTTTGCTTTAGGTTGTGTGAAATCATTCCCTTTGGATTTTATTGATGATCAAATAATAGTTTCCATCCTATGGGGAATGTTAACTCCCTTCATGTACATGTTGGTTCACATCTGGTATCAGTTTGATAGTATATCCAGATTGACTTCATCACAATTTGGTATTAGAAGTAGTTTTTTTGAGCATTTACAAGTTGGTAGATTGTAAATATGATTTTTGTGACATTATATGTAGGTTATAGTGATTTACTACCAACCATTATCATGAAGATACTCAATTTAGCAAGGTATGTTTGGGGCGTCTATATCCTTTTTTGAGTTCCTGATCGTAATATGAGTCTTTTCTTATAGTATTGTATTTTTGAACTCAGATTATCTTAAAGCATGATGATTTATTCTATTTTAGGGATAAGTAGTATACCTATAAGAAATATTCCATGGGTTCTTTGAGATCATGAAGAATATTCTCCTCATAAAAATATAACAATATATCAGAATATTTTTTAGGATATTGTTAAGTCAGTTCATACTTTTGAACAAAACAAACCAAAAATATAGAAAGTACTTTTTGATGTACAAACAAGAGTTACAGGAGAAACATATCGATCCAGGTAGTTCTTACAAATAATCCACCATCCTATAATGGTATGAATGAACCTCAAGAGTAATAGTAATTGATTAAAAAAATTATCAAATATTTGAATTACTGGATACACTTAATAATATCAAGGTTAATTGCATGGATTTCAGACTCAAGGGTCCTAGTAAGAGATGGTAGGATTCTATCCTATAGAACGATGAACATGTGGGAAAGTAATTGAATTGTTTCAAGACCAAATTATTTTATATTTTTTTACTAAAACTGATTAGGGTGAGGAATTATTCCAATTTATTCTCCTTACAATAATGAGATTGTTCACTTTTGGTGTACACTAATGTGTTTTTGGAGATAGTTTATTTTTCACTAAATGATGTAAAGGGTGACCAGCTAAAGGCGTATATTTACTTGTGGGGTTTTTGACTAGATATTATATCACATAAATTTATTCCGAATCATTCTACCTATGTGGATAAATTAAATAGGGAAATGATGATGTAAATGGATATGGTAGGAAATTTTGGTTATTATTCCCTTTCTCTTATACCTTGGGGAAACAACAATGGAATATATGGGAGAAAAAGTAAGTTGCATGATCATCAGAGGAGAGGTGGGGTTGGTTCTCTTAGTTTTCCTCTTTTGCACCATCATTTAAAACCAGTATTGTAACCTTGAGTTATTATCAGTGTGGTATTGTTGAGAACACCTAATATTCTAGTTCCACACCTATGGAGATGTGTGAAAGATTTGGATGTTATGTTCCTCTATAGAATCCCTATATGAAAATTTTTATGCCTCATTATGGTATAGTACCATCGAATCTAAAATCTACTACAACATAGTTAGATTCTTCAATGACTATATGGAATTAGCCATATGCCTCATGGGTAAATTTCATTTCATGCAATGGATGAGTTTCAAGAAGAGACTAATGCGGGTCCAGTGAGGGTGAGTGGTATCATATTTATTGCATCTTCAGTAGATAATGAATTATTTGATATAGGTTCCTCGCACTTGTTTATTTTTTTTGTGCTATGGATATGAATAAACTTCTGATGGAACTCATGTCTATTTTTATTGAGTTACCAACACCTCTAGGAAATCTAAAAGAGATGGTGATTTTATGAAATTCATGTTCACTATCAAAATTCAATGAAGATTTAGTCTGGTATTTCCTCATTCTTGGTCTGGGTCTATTTGACATCATCATTAGGATAAATTTTCTTATTGTTAATCATGATATGGTGGATTTTTATCATTGGAATATCTCTTTTCTTGTGGTTTATGGGAGATATAGGGTGTTTCTGGGGGAGTAAAATTCGAGTTGAAGTCACACAGGACCTTCCAACACAAATCTAAATATATTTTTTGTCTTCTATTGTGGCTTATCCCAATGACATTTATTTTTGGGATAATCTTCCCTTAATTTTCAAGTATTTTACTATTGTTTTCAAAAATGATTTCTCTAGTCTTCCTCATGAAAGGGATGTAGATTTTATGACTTATTAACTAGCAGCTACACAACCGGTTTTGATACCCTCTCATAATATAGAAATGGTAAAGTTGAAAGATATCAAGATTCAGTTTGATGATCATATGGATAATGGTTTTTTCACCAAT
Organism: Viscum album; assembly: GCA_963277665.1. Lineage (NCBI taxonomy): Eukaryota > Viridiplantae > Streptophyta > Magnoliopsida > Santalales > Viscaceae > Viscum > Viscum album. The sequence continues at coordinate 170,113,007 of OY728148.1, forward strand.
GTGTTACCCTATGGGAATCCAATGTTCTCATTTACAAGAAGGAAAATGGTCAAATATAATTTTTTGTTTAATATAAGATATTGAACATAGTAAATGTTAAGACTATGTTTTAATTTCCCCATGTGGATGAATTTTTTCACTAGTTAAAGGGGGTAAATTGGTTTTCAATGATCACTCATTAGTTGGGAAATAATCATATCAGAGTTTAGGCGTCTGATATACTAAAGATGGATTTTAGGAGAAAGTATCTTCTTATAGATATCGTGAAATAATATTTATTATGAGTAAATGTTCTATTATTTTTTATGGCTTTGATGAATCATATTTACCAAAGTATCCCATAACATTTGTGTTAGTTTCATGGATGATATTTTAGTTTATTTGATATCTAAGAATAATAAAAATAACCGTTTGAGTTTTTTGGTGGAGATTTTGAAAAGTATTTTTTTATGTAAATCATTAAAAATGATATTTAGGAATCCAAGAATTAAATTTATTGGGGATTGTTATTTTTGAGTTTGGATTATTGTTTGAGCCTGAGAAGGCGAGAGATTTCTAATCATGGGAAGATTCATAAAACATCATTGATATTCGTAGCTTCCTTGATCTTATTGGATACTACAGACAGTTCATCAAGGATTTCTCATAGTTGGCATCACCTTTGACTTATCTTACCAAGAAATGTTGAAATTAATATAGGATAAAAACAATTATTTCTCTTTATATGTTTTGAATTTACACCCGACATTACCTCCTTTTCTCACATTACCTAATCCTAGTAAGGCGTATTTGATTTTCTATGATTCTTATAGTGCTAGTATGTTTTTTGCTTTTATAGAGGATGGTCATGTGTTATATTAGACCTATCATCATCTTTAACCACATGATATGAATTTACCTACTCAATATTTAGAACATATTTCATATACGCATGTGATTAAATGGCTGTGGCACTATAAATTTGGGGATAGATTCACTGTCATTGCTAAAAAAAAGATACTGGTCTATATATTTTTTCAGATATACTTGAATCTTAGGAAGAACTGGTGTGTGAAATACCAATATAAATTTGACTTCATCATTTCTAATATCATGGTAATTTCATTGAAAACACTCTCATTTTGAAAGTTCCATCATTGGACATTCTAGAATCTAAAGAGGAGGGGAACCTTATGGGGATCTTTAATTTGTTTTTCCTTAATTCTCCTGAGAATGTTTCAGGTATGGTTATGAGTACTGTTAATTTATCATCACCTCTAGTTGATCCTATTCTATATGATTAGAAGAACTATGGATAATTCATATGAATTAGAGGGACCCTATATGATTGGGAGACATTTTCTGGTTGTTCTCTCTCTTGAGATGGTATTATTTGTTTTAGGGATTAGTTTTTAATCCTAGCATCAATAAGGAGGAATTTTTTTTATGAATTATTTTGTTATTCATGGTTCATTCATAAATTAATTATTAAGATTCATTATGACATGATACAAAAATTTTGATAGCTAGGTATAAAGCATGACCCTACTGATTATACATCCCACTATTATACATGCCAATAGATAAAGGAAATGCATCTTAACCCTTCTGGGTTATTCCAGTTACTTCTGGTGTTCGCTTTGAAATGAAATTGTTTTAACATGGACTTTTTTGTTGTATTACAATGTACTCTATGTGGGAAGAATGATATCTGGGTGGTGGTTGATCGGTTGATGAAATTGGACCATTTAATTTCAATTGGGGAGACTAATAAATTTGAAGACCATGGTAAGATATTTGTATAGGATGTTATTAGGTTACATGGGGTTCCCTCTACCATTTTTTTAAAGGATCATATTTTTACCTTAGGGTTTAGTTATTGTCTCCAAAAGATGATGGGGACGCCTATCAAGTTGGGTATACCTTACCATCCACAGGATGATATCTAGACATAGCATGCTATTCAAATCCTTGAGGATATTCTATGTACTTGCATCTTGGATTGTGGTGGATCATGGGATAGTCATCTGGGACTGGTTGAGTTTTCTTATAACAATATTTATCTGTTATCAATCAAAATGGAACCCTTAAAGGCTTTGTATTGTTTCTCCTGTAGGTCACCAAATTATTAGGAATATATGGGAAATGAATCTCTATTATCACCATTTATGTTTTAGGATATGTGGGAGAGGATTCAGGATATACGTGAGTATCTGGTTAAAGCCCAAAGATAGGTGAAATTTTATGTAGATCTCCAGTGTAATAATTTAGAGTTTTCAATTGGTGACCAGGTTATCCTAAATTTTATTCCTCAACTCGGTCACTACACTCTCATAAAATATGGAATTTTATCTCTGATATATGTTTACCATTTGTGGTCACTGATCATCTCGGGAAATTTTCCCATCAGGTGGAATTTCTAGTACAGTTGGTAGGTATTCAGGATTTTCTATACATATCTCATTTTAGAAAGTAATATCCTCATCCCTCTCACATTCTGTGTATAGAAGTGTTCAATTTGGATCCAAATATTTCAATTGTTGAGAAACCAGTAGAGATCACTGAAATCATGTAAAGGTATTGAACATGATTTTAATTCTACTAGTTATATTATTAAATTGAAAAAGAACATATACTTATGACACATAGGAACATGATTTGTTGATGAGGTAAGAGTGGCCTTGCCTCTTTTTCAACACCATTATTTCACATGGCATCCCAGGGAGGTAATGTCTTATCTGAGGAGTTTGTGACATCTAGTTACCCTCTTTTAAGAATTTATAAAAAAAAAATTCATTTCCCTAATTGTTCGGGTGTGTTTTGTAGCTTTTTTGAATGAAAATACTTTTCTGGGGAAAACGACCTAAATTTGAGGATGCAAGCTTATTGGAATTAATAGATTCTATGTATAAATGTGAAAATGTGTTATGAGCATATCTTTTAGTGTTTGGTTATACCTACTATATTTGAAAATGTGTTTATAATGAATTTTTTCTATTGTATGATTTCATGTCAATTAATGGTTAAAATAAATGAATATGATACGATGTACATTCCATGAAGTGGTTCACAGTGTGAAATTTTTATACATTGTGAGACTGGTTCATGTTATGTAAATGTTAATCAAATTTATTATTAATAATAGTTGGAAAAAAATTCAGAATTTTTTATAAATTTAGGAATTCACATCCATATATGGTTTCATGTCATATATGTTTCTATATCGGTGGTTTTAACCACACTTCGTATATGATTTAATTTTTATTATGAATCAACCTCATCCCTCAAAACCTAGGAACTCTCATCAGAAATTTTTGGGATCTCTGTTCCCTCATAATAGGTTCATTTGGTGTTTATTCATTATTGTGGTTGCACTCTATCTTTCCAGGCAATGGATATTTATTTTTCTTCATTTTTTTGGTCGCATCAGTTTCGTTATGCTCCATTTTTATATTTGTTGGTATTTTTTTGTTGATAATCATGATCCTCTCTACATATATTATTGGATATTTCTTCGATGGATAGCCCTTTTGTTGGATGTGATGTGTTCTGTGGGTTCCTAGTCATATGTGTTGTTTTATCATCTCCACTGACTATTTTTCTTTTTGAATTGATTCAATGTTGTGAGGATTAATTCTAGGTTATCCATTATTGTATTTTTGTTCTTATATGTTGGCGGATCCCATTTTGGGTATGTGTGACCAAAGATTGAGGTATGTGGTTCCATCTCTAGACTATGTTGAATTAACAATATTTATTTGTCTCTTATAAATTGTTTTATAAATGATATTTTTTTATTGAATTGTGTGTGTGGAAATGGAATTTTGGGAGAAGATAGATTTCCAATTATTTTATAAAAGAGGATCTATTTTGAATTAATTATGAAATGTATATATGAAATGATTTTAAATCCATGGTTTTTATGACATGGTTTAGAAAATATAGCACATGGTAATCCTTTGGTACCTAGGTGGAAGGTGTAGTAAAAGGCCTCCTCTATTGATTCAATCGACGTGTTCACTAATTTGTTCACCTTCTTGGGTGTCCTCTTCTCACATAAATGTTAGAAATTCTCAATGTTATCAACCCACACAAATTTGGTTCAAAATAAGAATGGTTCATTAATTTTTTCATCATGAAGTGATTATAGTGAAGAATTTTAGAAACATGTATTTAAGAATTTTTTTAAAGAATATAAACATAATTTCTCAGCCCCATATACTCCACAAAATGAAGAGTAATTAGAAGAAATAATGATGTAATTTAAGATATTCAAAGGAAGATTCTTCATGAGTAGTAGGTGCTAAATTACATACGGGAAGAAGACATTAACATAGATTTATAGGTTATAATATAATATTAACAAGGATTCTTCCCATTAAATAAGCATATGAACTATTGAAAGGGAGAAAACCCATGTTTAGTTACTTAAGTGTGGTTGGTTACAAAGTCTTCCTCTTTAACACCAAATATGGATAGAATAAATGTTCAGAAAATATCATAAAGGTGTGTTTTTAGTATATTTAACCAATGTGATTTCTTATATAGTTTATAAAAAACTATGGTTATTGCGGATTATGTGTATGTAAAATTTAATGAGAAGAATTAAATTGATTAGTTTACAATAGTGGAATAGTTTGACATGTTTATGGGAGAACTAAATTTTTATAACTCTTAACTAGTAGAAAAGAGTATTGACATAAATGTTCATTTAGTTTATGAGGGTTCATATACTTTAAATCCATTTTGTATAGAATAATGTTAAGGATCACCCAATTTTTATAGTTATTTGAGGTGTGAATTGTCGAATGAAATACCGAAATTAAGTATGTAATATGTGTGATAATTCAACTTTTATTCCTCAGATAGTACCTAATGTTTCTTTTAATGTTTTTAAAAGGCATTGTTAGGGTTTTTTAAATGCCATAAAAGTGAAATGAACTAATAATTAATGAGGTTTCAAAACTAATAATAATTCCAAATGATTAAGAAGTTATTGGAACAAAATTGATATTAAAAAAATATTGATGAGTCTATGAATATTTTTAAAAATAAAACAAGATTTTTTGATCAATTTTATAATCTAGAAGATTCAATCTATTATGGTGATATTTATCTATAGTATCTAGAATGAAATTTACTCAAATATTATAGAATTTTTCAATATACATGGGATTATGTATTTATTATATGGTTTCAATGTTTAAAATCCTTAATGGTTTTTATTCTGAGAACGTTATAATGAAACATCCAACTATAATTGATCATAAATTGGGGATTAATTGTATGTTTTATTTTAAAAAGGACTGTATGGATTTATGAATTCCTCCCAATCATGGTATGATATCCTTTATTTGTTCTTGTCATAAAATAATTTTTAGAAAGAGAATGCATATCATACATTTTTAATTAAGATATTTTGAAATGATATTTTAATTATATATATTTATGTTGGTGAAATTGTGTAACAATTGAGATTTTTATGAGAAATATTTTGTTTTTATGTTATATACATCATCAAAGGAATAATTCACTACATACAACACTATCCTGGCTTGCTTTACATGCAATCATGACTTTCTTTGATAGCTTGCGTTGTACACAATACCGAGTTTCACTAAACAACTATATGCTATTAAAATATTATTAAAACTAGCCGTTATGAATAGTAATACCAAATTTTTGATATTTTATAAATTTTATCTTTCAAAATGGACTTCATTTTTGGATTAGGAATATCGAAATTAGCCTAGGGTGAAATTTTGGTATTTTTCTGAAAACATTCAATTTTTGATGAATAGTGAAAACACTAGGTTACTATTTAAAAACAGACTTTTTATTTAAATAATTATTTAATTTATTTAAATTTATTTGAGGTCAAAGTTGATACACAATACCAATATAAGTTCAATTTAATTCATTGGAGTCATTTTATAATAATTTTAGATATATAAAAATTTTATTGAACTTTTCACCGTCTTTTACCAACCTCCTTGGATAATTTGCAAATTTACATAAAACTTAATTTTACCGCTTCTGTGAGTGGAATTTCAAAAATCTAAGAGAAACAGTTATTATCAAGGAGTAAAATGTGGTTCAATAAGATAAAAATAATTTTTGGTGAATAGTTACTTTTTACTTTTTTTACAACAATTAAAAGTAATAGGGTAGTAAAGGGTAAAAATGATATTATTATTACCCTAATACATGTCATAATTCTATTGGATAAGTTTAATTCGACCAAAAAAACCTTATGAATAAAATATGACCATTTAGGTCCACATGGATTAGATTAGGACATTTAATATTATTTTATTTAAAGAAGAGTTAAAATAGTTAAAATCAAAGTTTAATAACTAAAACATTTTTAATATATTGTTATAAATAAGATAAATTCGACTATAAATATTCATTAGAAAGAAAAGAAGATTTTATACATAATGGTATTTTATTTATAATTTATAGACTTTAAATAATTTAATTTATTTATGACACAATGATGATGGAATAATTACCTTATTAAGGGAATATTAACATAAATGATATTATAAATACCCAAATAATGGAAATTTCAGACTTTTTAAGAATTAAAATAATTTTATAGGTTAATATGACATATTAGTATTGATTTAATTAACTTTTTTATAACTAATAAAGCTGTAATAAGTTTCACAAAAATTAATTACCAAATACTGTCAAAAATTGACATAAAATAGTTTTTAAAACAAAAATTATATTATTAATTGTTATTTTATTCCTAAAAATCTAAGGATCATCCAAATGACTTATATAAGGTTATATATATTAATAATTAACCACTTCAGGTTCTTTTGTCTTGTTATAGTATGTTTATTAACCATATAATGTTAGAAAACAAGAAGTCACGGTAAAAGTTAAATTTTTTAACTTATAGTTAAATCTAAATGATAAGGTTAAAATAGTAACCAATACTTGTCTAAAATTTATTGGTTGAGATTATTTCGACCCATCCCCGCCTTATCTTCAACATAAATCAATTTGGAGCTATTAAAAACCAAATATGACTTTATAATAAAATAATATTTTATGTTTTTCCTAAGGTTCCCCTCTCCTCCCTTATAAAAGGGCACCTCCTCCCTCTCCTCCTCACACCACTTTCAGCCTTCAAGCTCTGCCAACCCGGCCAATTTCTCTTCTCCACATCCCTATTAATATTCTAGAGGTCCTGGTCTTCTTCAAAGACCAATTTTAGTACCCTAAGTGGAGGTTTCAAAGAGGCGTGTCGAAGAAGAGGTAATATCCGTTACCGATTCTTTCAAATTTATTTCTTCTTATACTTATTCTTCGTTAGTTGTTTCATTACGAAGTAATAAAATCATTATCACTCATATACTGATATGTTATTATAAATATGAAACAACACTATTTCACCTTCTATCCATCCTATGGAAAATGAAATCACTGCGCGTGCGTACGTACGGAATATCGTCTCCACGTCGTGGTGTAATCTGTTTTCCATCAGCACATTACTTGGATGGGTATAATGGTGTAAAGAATAACTATATATGATTATTTTAAAGATATATTGATTCTAAAATAGTATACATACACTCCAATACAATTCCACGATCATGGGAATGATATCACCGCTCGTGCGTACGTACGGCCTACCGTCTCCACGATGTGATGCGACTCATTCTACATGATCATCATTGAATAATGATTACATAAATGAATTAAAAGAATAAATATTATATATATTATACTAATACCATTTTGAAAATGAGGTATCTATAACCTCAAAAGAAGAATATGAATTTATTCGACAAAACACACATAAGAACAAATAAGCAATAAACACGCGAATAACAAGTAGAAATGAAATATTACTAATAAGAAGCTAAGAATATGACCATATATGATATCATAACAATGAGTATGATTCTGTAATAAGTCAATGACATTATTTAAATCATTATACAGGAGTTTCAGAAACTTACAGAGTAAATAGGACCTAAATTAAGGGAAAATCTCACAATCTCATTTTTATCTGAGATTGCTTATACTTCAGAATTTACTGGGGAATATTTATCATCCACTTCCATGTTTCCTCAATATGAAATATTATCTCCATACACCTACAAATTTTTAAATTCAATTTTACCCATTGGTGAGTTTTTAGTAAAACATATGGAAGGAATCTTTTGTCGTTTTTAGTACGAGGTACTTTTTGACTTTTCCAGGAAAAGTATGAGAAGAATGTTTTTTTTATATTATACGGCCTGAATTAACTTTTAGAACATTATTTCCATGAATCTTCATTTACAGGTTTTCAAGTTTATTTTTGATCAACTTATTTTAGTATAAAATTATATGACATTCTAAGAAAGGAAAAAAAATTTGAAGTAGAAAGGATATTTTCCTCAAGAACGGAGTTCAAGTGTTTTATCAAAATTATTTTCCATCTATGATAATATAGGGTTTTGATTCTATCTCTATTTTTACATTTATTTGAATATGTTATTATGGAATTAATTTTATGATGTCCTTTTTATCTTATATGATTTACGTTATGATGGCATGATGCTTAATAATCCCATTTTTATTACATGCGTTATGCTATGATATATGATTTATGATTTTGTGGCGCACATAAGAATGGTATCATTATGAGATGGGTGGGACCTATATGTCCCTCCAATGCATTGGGTAAAGATTTATATCTCATGAGATAGACATGGCTGGAACGGCAGGTTAATCCGGTTCAGTGATATATCACTAAAACTAGGAGTGAACTCAGTACAGAAATGGACTTTGTCCACTAGGATAGTCTTGGCAATGAGTCTTGACTACTAAGAAATGATTATCTATGATTATGTGTGTATGAAAAAAAGTTTCATGTTATGATTATTGGGATTTACATTTCACTACCATGACTTATCCCATGTTATGATATTATGATCTCTTTTGCAGGTTAAGATTTTCAAAATGTTGTGTTCTTATGAATATGATATCATTGATATTTCTTTTGTTTACCCTTAGTGATCATTTGAGCTCACCCTTTTGTATGTTTTCTTTTCCCCAGGTTAGGAAGAATGGTATTATGTAAGATATTCCAAAAGGGACTCTAGATATGATAAAATAAAAGGGAGATAGTGTAGATGATTTATGAACCAGTTGTTTATGTTTCCCAGTTTCTAAAGACACTATACCTATACGGTCTTTTCATGGTTTTCATATACGTTGGGATAAGTATACTTAAATTTTGAAGTAATAACAATGTATGTAAAGTATGGGTCGTTATAGTTGGTATCAGAGGAAAGGTATAGTCAACCTTTGGAAACTAGGATGTGAAATCCTTAGTAAGAACCCTAAGGATGTGTCTAATAATAGGAAACAATCGTAGTGTTTTAGAAATGTCCATGAATAACCTATGATAAGACCTAAAGCTTGAAATTTTATTCTTGATTATGTGGTTTTACTATTATGATTTATGTTTCTCACACTATGCTTATTGGTTTTTTTCAATGGCTGGAACCTGAAGGAACTGTGTTAAATCTTGAATATGATGAGCAATGAAATTATTGTCCCCCTGAGCAACCAAACGTTATGAGAGTTGGAATGAAAAATCTTGTAGCCATGCTCACACAACTTTCTCAAGATATGAATCATGCAGGACTTCCAAACTAGAAAAAGAAGGAGCAACATTCTGTTGAATCCTTCATGAGGCAGCATCCACCCTCATTCAGCTGGTCTACTAATTCATTAGTTTCTGAACAATGGATCAATACTAAGGAAAAGATATTTTCAGTTCTTCAATGTTCTGAACATTATAAAGTCATCTTAGTATTATATCGTTCGGAAGGTGAAGCTGATCAATGGTGGAATCTTATCAAGAATACAAGGCCAAGAGATTAAATTGAGTCCATCGAATGGGACGAGTTCAAGAACTTATTTTTAAACTAGTACATCCCTCTAATTCTTCGAACAGGGATGTAGAAGGAGTTTCTTGACCTAAATAAAAATGATGATGAATATGTAGGTACCTTTGATGCAAATTTTACAAGACTTTCAAGGTACGCTTCTGGTATTACTATCAAACCTATGAGTTAGATCAATCAATTCTTTAGTGGCTTAAAACCAAGTCTTCGAAGGGCGTTAGCCATAAGGGACTTCAATATCTATGAGGAAATCATTCGATGTGCTATCAAGGTTGAGATAGAGATTGGAGTAACCCATCAGTCATATGTGTTTGATAAGAATAGGAAAATGGAATTAAAAGGAAAATCTAAAGAGAACACTGAAAAGAAGATAAGTTTTCCCTTATGCTCAAAGTGTGGAAAGAAACATGGAGGGATTTGTCTTAAAGGGACAAGTAAATGTTTCAAATGTGGAAAAGAAGGTCATCGGGCATTTTAATGCCGCAATGGTGTGAAAAAGATATCTAGTGATACGAACAAATAAAAGGATACACAGAGTGAACCTCCTATACGTCAATGTTACAAGTGCAAGGAAATGGGGCATTATGCTAATCAATGCCCTAATCCAAGGGTTGTTGATGATGATCTACATCAACAAACTCTTAAGGATAAAGAAAAAGGAAAGTCACATGCAATTTCTATCAGCAATGTGGAATATGATAACGAAGTGGTGAAAAGTACACTTACCATCCACTCTAAAGTAGAAAATGTTTTATTTGATTCTGGATCCACCCACTCTTTTATTTCTGAATAATTTTCTAAGGATATCGTCATTTTACCTCAACAATTAGATGTTGAGTTAGCAGTGACAACCCCTAATGGCACAACAGTCACATCAAAAGTTTACAATTCTTCTTCGATTGAAGTTTGTGAGAAAGTGATTCTTGAAAATATTGTGATCCTTCCTATAGTGTAATTTGATGTGATTCTTGGCTTGGATTGGCTTTCTTTATATAGATCACATATCAATTTCCAAATAAGGGAAGTCACAGTTCATATTCCAGATCAATCTATGATCGTCTTTCGATACAAGGATGAACATAACCTTCTAGTGGAAATTTCTTCCATATTATGGGAATTGATTCCACTAAATGAATGTTATTTGTCTCAAATGGTTGGAGAGAAACTCATGATTAAGAATACACCCATTGTACGGAAGTTTGATGATGTTTTTCTGGAAGAATTTCCAGGTGTTCAACCAAATCGTGAATTTGAGTTTTCAATAGAACTCATACCGGGTGCTATGCCCATTTCAAAGAAACCTTTTAGAATGGACCCAATGGAGTTGCAGGAATTGAAGAAGCAAATCCAAGATAATATTGATAAAGGATTCATACTCCCTAGTGTGTCACCTTGGGGAGCACCTGTTCTATTTTTTAAGAAGAAAGATGGATCAATGAGACTCTTCATTGATTATCGAGAACATAACAAGATCACTATCAATAACAAATATCATCTCCCATGAATTGATGACTTATTTTACCAACTACGCAGAGCTCAATACTTTTCAAAGATTGATCTTCATTCAGGGTATCATCAATTAAGGGTCAAAAGGGAGGATATACCAAATATGTCTTTCCGTACAAGGTATGGACACTATGAATTTATAGTGATGCCATTTGGTCTTACTAATTCCCCTGCTATCTTCATGGATTTGATGAATATAGTCTTTATAGACTATCTTGATCAGTTTGTGGTAGTCTTTATAGACGATATTCTTGTCTATTCAAAGATCAAGGAAGAACAAGAAGATCACTTGCGAATTGTATTGAAGACACTGAGAAAGGATAAGCTTTATGCCAAATTTACCAAGTGTTAATTTTGGCTTCAAAAAGTTTCATTTTTGGGTCACATAATCTCAAAAGAGGGGATATCTATAGATCCAGCAAAATAGAGGTTATTGAAAGATGGTGGAGACCAACAACAGTAACTGAGATCTGATGTTTTCTTGGTTTTTCTGGATATTATCAAGGTTTTGTGAAATATTTTTTTATGATTATCTAACCCACTCAACAAATTGACTCGGAAAAAAGTTATGTTTTTTTGGATAGAGGAATGTGAAGATAATTTCAAGGAGTTTAAAAGAAGGTTATCTAGTGAACCTATGCTCACACTGCCTTGTAGTGGAGAAAGGTTTGTGATCTAAAGTGATGAATCAAAGAAGGGGCTAGGGAGTGTTCTCATGCAAAATGATATGGTGATAGCTTATGCCTCATGACAGTTGAAAATCAAGGAGAAAAATTATCAAACTCATGATTTGGAGTAAGATGCGGTAATCTTTGCATTAAAGATTTGGAGGCATTATCTTTATTGTGAAAGGTGTGATATTCATACTGATCATAAAAGTTTAATGTATATTTTCACACAAAAGGAGCTGAATATGTGCCAAAGAATATGGTTGGAGCTGATTAATGATTACGACTGCTCAATTCATTATCACCCTGGGAAAGCAAACAAGGTTGGAGACGCTTTAATTTTACAATACCATGCTAGTTTATCCATGATGAGGACCACAAAAAATCCAATATTTATGGATCTATAAAGGATGGATCTTGGAATTATAATGGAAGGGGAAGATCTTATATTTATCAAATGAATGTTCAACCATATATACATTCAATGATTAAAGAGGCACAGAAAGAAGATGTAGTGTTACAAAAGATAGTGAGAAATGTTCCGGAATTCAACCTCGATTGTGATGGGATAATAAGGTTCAAAAATCGGGTTTGTGTTCCTCCCATCCCATAATTAATGAAGGATCTACTGGATGAGGCCCATATTTCTTCATTCTCTATTTATCCTGGAAGCACAAAGATGTATAGGGGCCTGAAAGAGTACTTATGGTGGGATGGAATGAAAAGAGATGTTGCTGAATATTTCTCTCGATGCTTGGTTTATCAGTAAGTTAAAGTTGAGAGATAGAAGTCTAAGGGGATGTTACAACCATTACCCATACTAGAATGGAAAAGTGAAAACATCACTATGGACTTTGTCACTGGACTTCCTAAAACATCCAAAGGTAATAATGCTATCTGGGTTATAGTTGATCGTCTTAGGAAGTCGGCACACATCAGTTCTATTAGAGAAGATTTCTCTCTGGATCAGCTTGCCAGGATATATGTAAAGGATGTGGTAAGATTTCATGGAGTACCACTTTCCATTCCATCTTATCAGGATCCGAGGTTTACCTTGAAGTTCTGGAAAAGTCTTCAGTATACATTAGATATAGAGTTGAGTTTCAGCACTGCTTATCATCCTCAGACAGATGGTCATTCTGAGAGGAAAATTCAAACTCTAGAAGACATGTTAAGAGCTTGATCTATGGATTTCAAAGGTGGTTGGGATCAACACCAACCTTTGGTGGAATTTTCATATAATAATAGCTTTCACTCCAGTATTCAGATGGCTCCTTTTGAAGCTCTCTATGGAAAGAAATGTAGGACTCTATCTTGCTGGGATGAAGTTGGGGAAAGAAGGCTATTAGGACATAGTCTTGTTGATGAGATGGCAGAAAAGGTCAGATCTATTCAAAAACACATAAGAGTAGCTCAGAGTCGACAACAAATTTATGCCGACAGCCGAAGAAAAGACCTAGAGTTTGAAATTGGTGATAAATTGTTCTTATGAATATCTCCTTGGAAGTGAGTAATGAGATTTGGAATGAATGGAAAGCTGAGCCCTAGGTATATCGGTCCTTTCGAAATGCTGGATCGTGTTGGGAAGGTAGATTACCGATTGGCGCATCCATAGAATCTTTCTCAAGTTCATGATGTGTTCCATGTATCACTCTTGAAAAAGTACGTACCTGATCCTTCACATGTACTCAGCTCAGAACTTGTACCGCTTGAGCATGATCTTTCTTATGAAGAACAACCGATAGAGATTCTGGATCGTAGCAAAAAAGTCCTACGGAATAAGACCACTCACTTGGTGAAAGTTTTGTGGAGGAACTATCAATTAGAAGAAGATACATGGGATCTCGAGGATATGATTTGGGAGAGGTATCCTCATCTGTTTGTTACAAAGTGACGAATTTCGAGGGTGAAATTAATTTTAAGGGGGGTAGAATGTAACACCCAAGATTTTTATGAGAAATATTTTGTTTTTAAATTATATACATCATCAAAGAAATATTTCACTACACACAACACTAGCTTTACTTGCTTTACACGCAAACACGACCTTCCATGATAGCTTGCGTTTTACGCAATACTGAGTTTCACTAAACAAAGATATGCTATTAAAATATTATTAAAACTAGCCGTTATGAATAGTAATACCCACTTTTTGAAATTTTATAAATTTTATCATTCAAAATGGACATCATTTTTGGATTTAGAATATCAAAATTATCCTAGGGTGAAATTTTGGTATTTTTCTGAAAACATTCAATTTTTATGAATAGTGAAAACACTCGGTTACTATTTAAAAACTGACTTTTTATTTAAATAATTATTTATTTTATTTAAATTTATTTTTGGTCAAAATTGATACATAATACCTATATATGTTCAATTTAATTCATTAGAGTCATTTTATAATAATTTCAGATATATAATAATTTTATTGAACTTTTAACCGTCTTTTACCCACCTCCTAGGAGAATTTGCAAATTTACATAAAACATAATTTTACATCTTCTTTGAGTGGAATTTTAAAAATCCGAGAGACATGGTTAATATAAAGGAGTAAAATTTGGTTCAATAAGATAACAATAATTTTTGGTGAATATTTACTTTTTACTTTTTTTTACCACGGTTAAAAGTAAATGGGGTAATTAAGGGTAAAAATGATATTATTATTACCCTAACACATGTCCAAATTCTATTTTATAAGTTTCATTCGACCGAAAAAAACTTAGGAAAAAAATATGACTATTTAGGTCCACTTGGATTAGATTAGGACATTTAATATTATTTTATTGAAAGAAGAGTTAAAATAATTAAAATCAAAGTTTAATAACTAAAACATTTTTAATATAGGGTTATAAATAAGATAAATTTGACTATAAATATTCATTAGAAAGATAAAAAGATTTAATACATAATTTTATTTTATTTACAATTTTTAGAATTTATATAATTTAATTTATTTATGACATAATGATGATGCAGTAATTACCTTATTTTGGAAATATTAACATAATTGATATTATAAATACCCAAATAAATATAATTTGAGAATTTTTAAGAATTAAAATAATTTTTTTAGGTTAATATGACATATTAGTATTTATTTAATTATCTTCTTTATAACTAATAAATCTTTTATTATTTTCACAAAAATCAATTACCAAATAGTGTCAAAATTGACATAAAATAGTTTTTAAAACAAATATTATATTATTAATTGTCATTTTATTCGTAAAAATCTAAGGTTAGCCCAAATTACTTATAAAAGGTTATATATATTAATAATCAACAACTTGGGGTTATTTTGTCTTGTTATAGTATGTTTATCAACCATATAATGTTAGAAAACAAGAAGACACAGTAAAAGTTAAATTATTTAACTTAGAGTTAAATCTAAATGACAAGGTAAAAATAGTAACCTAAACTTGTCTGAAATCTATTGGTTGAGAGGATTTCGACCCATCCCCACATTAGATTCTAAATAAATCAATTTTTGGCTATTAAAAACCGAATATAACTTTATAATAAAATAATATTTTATGTTTTTCCTAAGGTGCCCATCTCCTCCCTTATAAAAGGGAACCTCCTCCCTCTCCTCCTCACACCACTTTGAGCCTTCACACTCGGCCAAACCCTGCAAATTTCTCTTCTCAACTTCCCTAGTAATATATTAGAGGTCCTGGTCTTCTTCAAAGACCAATTTTAGTACACTAAGAAGCGGTTTCAAAGAGGTGTGTCGAAGAAGAGGTAATATCCGTTACCGATTATTTCAAATTTATTTCTTCTTATACTTATTCTTCTTTAGTATTTTCATTATGAAGTAATAACATCAGTATCAATCATATACTGATATGTTATTATAAATATTAAACAACACTATTTCACCTTCTAACCATCCTACAGAAAAATAAATCACCGCGCGTGCGTACGTACGGAATACCGTCTCCACGTCGTAGTGTAATCTGTTTTCCATCACCACATTAATTGGATGGGTATAATCATGTAAAGAATAACTATATATGATTATTTTAAATTGGTATTGATTCTGAAATAGTATAAATACACTCCAATACAATTCCACGATCATGGGAACGATATCATCGCTCGTGCGTATGTACGGCCTACCGTCTCCACGATGTGATGTGACTCGTTCTACATGATCTTCATTGAATAATGATTATATAAATTAATTGAAAGAATAAATATGATATATATTATACTAATACCATTATGGAAATGAGTTAGCTATAACCTAAAAAGAATAATAATAATTTATTCGACAAAACACGCATAAGAACAAAAAAACAATAAACACTCGAATAACAAGTATCAATGAAATATTAATAATAAGAAGCTAAGAAGATGACCATATATGATATAATAACAATGATTATGATTATCTAATAAGTCAATGACATTATTTAAATCATTATACCAGAGTTTTGGACACTTACAAAGTAAATCGGACCTAAGGTAAGGGAAAATCTCACAATCTCATTTTTATCCGAGATTGTTTATACTTCAGAATTTAATGGGGCATATTTATCATCCACATCCATGTTTCCACAGTATGAAATATTATATCCATCCACCTACAATTTTTGAAATCCAATTTTACCCATTGGTGAGTTTTTATTAAAAGATATGGAAGGAACCTTTTGTTGTTTTTAGTACGAAGTACTTTTTTACTTTTTCATCCAAAGTATGAGAAGAATGTTTTTTAACTTATACGGCATGAATGCACTTTTAGAACATTATTTCCAGAATATTCCTTTACAAGTTTTCAAGTTTATTTTTAATAAACTTCTTTTAGTTTAAAATTATATGACATTTTAAGAAAGGAAAATTTTTTTAAGTAGAAAGGATATTTTCCTCAAGAACGGAGTTCAACTGTTTTATCAAAATTATTTTCCATATATGATAATATAGGGTTATGTTTTTATCCCTATTTCTACATTGATTTTAATATTTTATGATGGAATTAATTTTATGATGTCCTTTTTATCTTATATGATTTATGTTATGATGGCATGATGTTTATGAATCCCATTTTTATTACATAGGTTATGCTATGATATATGATTTATGATTTTGTGGCACACATAAGAATTGTATCATTATGAGATTTGTGGGACCTATATCTCCCTCCAATTCATTGGGTAAATATGTGTATCTCATGAGATACACATGACTGGAACGATAGGTTAACCCGGTTCAGTGATACAAGACTGAAACGAGGAGTGAACTCGGTTCAGAAATGGACTTTTTCCGCTCGGATAGTCTTGGAAATGAGCCTTGAATACTAAGAAATGATTCCCTATGATTATGTGTGTATTCCACAAAGTTTCATTTTATTATTATTGGGATTTATATTTCACTACCATGACTTATCCCATGTTATGATATTATGTTCTCTTTTGGAGGTTAAGATTTTCAAAATGTTGTGTTCTTATGATTATGATTTGATTGATATTTATTTTGTTTACCCTTACTGAGCATTTGAGATCACCCTTTTGTATGTTTTCTTTTTCCCAGGTCAGGAAGAAGGTTATTGAGTAAGATATGCCAAAAGGGACTCTATATATGATAAAATAAAAGGGAGACAGTGTAGATGATTTGAACCAGTTGTTTATGTTTCCCAGTTTCTAAAGACACTATACCTATATGGTCCTTTCATGGTTTTGTTATATGTTGTAATAAGTGTACTTCAATTTTGAATTATTAACAATGTATGTAAAGTATGGGTCATTATAAATTTTATTAATATATTCAATTCAATCCACATTTAATGATTTTGAGATGGCTGACAAGAAATTTGAGATATTAAAAGTGGGATGAAAAAATATTTTGGGTTTTAATATATTTCAAACTGATGATTGAGTATTTTTGAGTTGGTGTAAGTATTTAATGGAACTAGTTAATATATTTGGTTTATATTTTTTTAAACCCATGAGAACACGTATGATTATTTTATATAAGCTAAATGAAGATAAAGAAAATAATTTTGTTGATCAATAAACTTATTGAGGCATGATAATAAACCTTGTCTCTATGACTATAAGTATACCTAACATAATATTTACTCTATTTATGGATGAAATATTTAAAGATAACTAAGAGGAATCATAATTGATTATGGTAAAAGAAACTATAAGGTATTATAAAGGTACAATAATGAATCTAAAAGGGGAATCCTACCTTGAAACTGAAAATGACATGTTATAATTCTTAAATCATGTTCCCAATCACTATAGGTTGGAAACACGTGCCAATTGTATCAATATTTACCATGATGAATTATTTATTCCTCAATTAAACTAATTAAATTGAATAATCAAATTTATTAGAGAAATATGTCATGAAACGTCAAATTTGGACTTTCTATAAAAAATAAATATGTTGAAACAAACTTGACTATAAATAAAAAAATTAATTTTAGTTCATGTATTCTATATCAAAATTTATTGAAAATTTTATTTGAACTAATACTTTTATAGGACACGTATAATATAATATAGTAAATTTATAATGGATTGTAAAGGTTTAAGATTATATATATCATCTATGAATCAATGTCATCAATATTTGATGTTTATTTCTTATTGATTAAAATATTGAATATAATAGGGACTAAGGAGAGTCTATTTCATGATGTTTTAGTTCTTATAATACTATAAATTAATTTTGGAGAGTGACATTTCATTTTAATTTACCTTTAATGATAACCTAGATATAATTAGAAATATATAAATTAAATTTAAAAGGATCAATTTTGATTCCATACAACCTATGGACTACCCTGATTTGGAATTCCCACAAGATTATACTATTTTAGAATGATTTTTTTATATTCTAGATCATATAAATAAATAATAGGGGTTGTGAAGGATAACCATGAAGTTTGGGGAGTGTGAGACCTTGATAAAGGGTAAAAGAACATGTGTCATATATTTTCAAGGGTTATCAATGTATATATAAGGTTATAAAGTGTCATGTTCAGGACAATTGGGTCACAAACGATATCATTTATATGCCTTCATTTCCTGGTTTTTTTTCAGCTTGAGGTATTTTTTTTTGAAAATTTGGAAAATTCCTCTTGATTCTTATCCGAACTACACCATTATGGGGACCTTGTAATTGGAACATGCAGAGGGTGAAGAGGAATATAGTGGATGTTTTATTGATACATGCATCATCCCAGTGTCCTTGTATTCAGATGAAGCATTTTCATAGAAATGTGTTATTTTGTAAATATTTATACCCATTTCAAGAATATTTTTACATATTTTTATTTTGGATCATCCATTATACATACTAAGGTATTCATAAAACAGGTTTTTCACCTCCCATGTCTTCATTTAGTGATTTCATGGTGGTTACTTAATGATTCTTCCTCTAAATCAAAGGTTTGGGTCATATTTCCTCTTATTATTCCTTCTTCTCTCATTTATTATATTTTATTTATCACACTAAAACCCTAAATATATTTACGAACTAAGTTCATGAGTCATGTTTCCTAAAATATGGTTGTTTTTTCAAATATGTATGGATTTCTCTTAGATCCTTAATCTACTTCTATTTTATGACGATGTATTGGTTTTTTTATATTGTAGGATGTTCTATAAACATACTTATATTTAATGAAACTATCAGTGATTAGGTTTTTCAAAATTATTTTATATTCAATTAAATTTATTATATTATATCTATAGTGGATTGGTGATATAGGAATTGTGGTTATCAACAAGAATTATATGATATAATAGGAGGATTTTATAAATCAAGTGTATTTTACTTCATTCAAATCTAGTTATGTAAATTATATATTAAAGGATGAATTTATTTTCTTTCTTTTATAATTTATAAAATGTATGGATATTACATATATTAATCTCATGATTGTTGAGTCATATTCAAGTTATTATTCCATGCATTATTTTATTTCCATTAAAAAATATATTTCTCTTTTTTGGAATAGAAATTCCAATTTATGGACCCAATGTGTTGGAATCCTAATTAGAATCCATTAATTATCATATTTTATTTTCAATGGTAAACTATTATCATCTATTATATTGATAAAATTTCCATTTGTGTTAGACTTTGAAAAATAGATATACACCTCATGTATGTGTGATTCTACTTTAGGAATCGTGGTAAGATAACTGGGTTGGTTGTGACCGATATAATAATCCTTGGAGAAAATCATCTTTGTTGTTAATTAATATTTCTACACAATATAGAATGAAATATTGATAAAAATATAATCTATTTAATGTTTCACTTTCTTGGAAAGTGCTTGGAATCCTACAGTTCTAATAAGAAACAATCAAATCTTAAGATGGGTATATTGTTGGTACAATATTTTGATCGTAGAATTTATTTACTCAAAAAACATTATTAAAATTTAGAATATTATTTTATGAAATACCTATTATATGTGATAATTATTCCCTAACTTCTATTTTAAATAACCATTTAAAACACTAAAATATTATGAATATAAAAATGATATTTCACTTTACCAGAGATCATGTTCATATAAGTGACGTTACATTAATGTTTATTTAAATATAAAATCAATTTGAATATTTATTGTCAAATTACCCTGGATATAATGAATTTCGATCAAATTAAATTAAATATTTTAATGGATGAGACTTGATAAATATTCCATTAAAATAAAAAAAATTATAGTTGTTTTAGATATTAATTATCTCTTTAATTACTTGTTGTTGAATTTCAATGCAGTATGAGTTGTTCCCAATTGTAAGAAATTTTCTAAAAACTACTTTAATCTAGTTTCAATTTAGTGAAATTTAAATGATGTTTTATATTTTATAACATGTAAAGGCTATCATAAAATATTTTGTGTGAATAATATTATAAAATAAAGAAATGTTTTCCTTTTATGCATTAGATTATAAGAGTGAGTAATGATTAATTTTTATATATTTGTGAAATAAATATAATTAAATTATATTAAATATTAAGTATGTTGATATACTTGATTAACTCAAGACACTAATAAATATTTTATGATAGATGGGAAAAAATAATAGATATAATCAGATCATCAATGTCGAATAATAAATGAATGTAGAATGTGTCAAGATAACCATGCATGTTTAAGAATAAATACACAATATTTAAAAACATATTTTTTATTGGATTCTAGTGCATAAGGACTTGTCATTCCTCAATTATTTAGTATCCACTTATGTAATTTTTGGGAAATTTCGTATATTTTATTTTTAAAATAATATGGAATTATTACGAGACTGTGAAAATTGAGGGCACATGATTTCATGGCCTGGAGTGTCTGGAATGATCCGTTAAAAAATTTCAAGCTTTAAATAGCATATGTGAGTAGTTTTTATGAGAAAGTGGAATAAATCTTAAATGGGTTCTTGGATATAAAATCTAAGGGCACCGTTGTGTTCAGGATGGCTGTTTTACCCTAGGCGTGACTTATGTTTAGTCGGCACAGGCCTCCAGTGAAAAACTCAAAAATGGAATAACCATAAATAAAATTATTTTATTTTTTAAATTCTTATAACTCAGAAACGGTGACTTGGATTAAAAATCTGAGACCACCATTGAGCTTGCGAGGGTATTATTTCTTTAGGAAGAACCTAACATTGGACGGCATGGTCCAATAGTGCAAGTTAGTTTTTGGCTGTAAATAAAATAATTAATGACAATTATTTTATTGTTAAAACCTTATAAAATATAAACAGTAACTCAAATTAAACATCTAAGAGTACCGTTGAGTTCATTGGGGTGTGTTATCCTTAACCGGAGCCTAACCTTGACCGGAATGAGTAGAGGGTGATTGTTAATAATTTTTGAATTTTTTTTAAGGTATGTTCAATAAATGTGCAAGTGATTATTTCTATCTTTCGAACTGTTTCTTAGATTAAAAATCTTGGGGCACCTATGAATTTTCACCACATGGATTTACTTAAGTGAAGCTTAAATTTGACCGGAAAGGGTCGGACCAAAAAGTTTATTTTTTGACTTTACAAAAAAATAACAAAAGGTTATTTTATTTTTATTTTTTGCAATCGTTGGAAAAACGGTTGTGGGACCGTAGTGCAACATCAGACTAGTAATGGCTTGACCCTTAAGTTGTGTGACTGCACCATTGATAGAATTAAATAGGTTCATTAATTATACTCATTAACGAGCCTCATTTATTGTGTGGCGCATTGATCCTCTCCTCCCATTTATTTAATATGAGTTCGGGCCTGGGTTTTGGTTGAGCTATGAGAGAGAGCTCTGGTGAAGTGCCAAAAACTTTCTGCTCTGATGAAAAACATGATCGAGCGATGGACTTTGGTGGAATTGACAGGCGATGGAAAGTGCTGAAAAACACATTCAGATGTGTACACTTCCTCCTCTTCTGCATCACCTTCCAATAAATATACGGTAGGGGGTTTGTCTTGTTTAATTCTATAGGTTTTTTCTTTATTAAATTCTATGTATTTTAAGATGAATTAATGCCACCCAAGTTATGATACTAACATGGAGGGTGTGGGCCTAACGAACAAGGATTCTACCCTCCACCTATTATTTTTTCATTGCATTCTTTGGGGCGGTTTCCCTTAACTTGACAGGACCTTGAAACTGGGAGGCATGTGGTGACGACGACATCCCGGGTGGCCCGTAGGGGAAGACATGAGTGAAAAAAGAGCTTCAGAGTGTCACCGAATCCCCAAGGAAGAAGCGCAGGTGTGGTGGTGCCATTGACCGACACCAACGGATGAGGGAGGCGGTCAGCAACCTCCAGCCACGGTGGAAGAGCATCGTCACGGTGGACCAAAGGGGGCGGCCGACATCGGCCGACCGCATTGGCTGCGAAGGTGGCGCACTACAGAAGGTAAAATGTGGATTCGAATATGTGGAAAAGGGAGAGGACCAGCTCCCTATGGGTCCCCCGGACAATAAGGTGGTGCCACCTGGCGCCGCCAATTAAAGAGCCGAATAGAACTTTGAGCAGTTCGGAAGGCAGACTGGGCGACCCTCGTGTGGGTCGCGCTAGCCGGAGGGTTGAGCCGCCGTGGCCCAGCACAGCCAGGGTGGGTCGACCCGAATCGGGTCGGACCATCCCAGGTCGGGTCAGCCTGACCGGGTCGGACCGACCCAGATGCTTTCGGGTGTACATACACTTAAAAGGCCATATCTATTCAATCAGACGTATGTTTGATGAACCATCTACTGTGATGGGATCCTTGGAGTGATATAGTCCTTTAGAGAAATTCCACATGAGTTTTGCAGAAAGTTGGAGTACGGCCGAGTTGGATCATACCCAATTCCAACCAGGCCCTCAACACTAAAATGCCAATAACTCTCAGACCGGGCATCTGATTGACTCGATGTCTATTACATTAGAATCCTTATAGCAATACGGACCTTTGGGTTACTCCTTTGTGTAATCATGTGGCTGGATGACATATCATAGTGACCAGACCAGGACCAGCCTTAGAGTGGCCCGTCATGGATCATCATCATAGAGACCCTGTGTGGATCAACATTAAAGTGACCTTGTGTGGATAAGCATCATAGAGACCCTGTGGGGATCAACATTCTTAGCAACCCTATGTGGATCAGTATCATAGAGATCATGTGTGGATCACCATTCATAGATATCCTATGCGGATCAACATCATACTAACCCTGTGTCGATCAACATTCATAGAGACCCTGTGTGGATCATCATCATGGCGAACCTGTGTGGATTAGAATGATAGAGACCCGACGAGGACTAGCCTTAGAGTGGCCTGTCATAAATCAGCATCATAGAGACCCTCTGTGGATCAGCATTCATAGAGACCTTGTGTGGATCAACATCATAGAGACCTTGTGTGGATCAACATCAAAGCTACCCGACGAGAAACAGCCTTAGAGTGGCTCGTCATGGATCAACATCATAGTGACCCTATGTGGATCATCCTTCATAGTGACCCTATTTGGATCAGAATCATAGCAACCCTATGTGGATTAGCATCATAGCGACCTGATAAGGACCATACATAGAGCGGCCTATCATGGATCAGTGACATAACAACCCTGTGTGGATCAACATCTTATTTCTTGTTTCTCTGAGTGTATACCTGGTTTGAGCTGAGTCTTTTCATTTGTGTTTTGTGATTGAGATCACGATTTCTAGTATTCCTTTGTGGAATTATGAGATACCTTCAGGGGTATCGGGGTCCTTACTAGGTATTTTTATACTCACCCCTGGATGGGCTTCACCAGTACCTTATTGTGTCTTGTGCAGACGATGAGCAGCTCAACTAAGACTAAAGGATCTAGGACCAGGCAGTATATATAGGTGATTAGTTGACGTGGAGATCTATGTAGATGAGATGTACCTACCCTTCAGGTAATATCTATTGAAGGCAATCTTAGGAGTTGTTTTTTATTTTTGGTTGTATTGTATATTTCAGTTGGGCTTGTATTCCGGCCCATTTATTTTTAGTACACACTTTCACTTTTGTTGTTTTACTACATGGTTTAATTTTGTTTTGTATCTTGTCTATGTGTGTACATTTTTAAAGGAAATGACTCTCCATTTTAGGGATACTCTTTTCCAGTGCTAGTCGCCAACCCCTGTCCTATGGAAGGTTGGCTTAGGGTAGTCACGGTACGGCCCCTGGGGTATGGGTCATGACAAAGTGGTATCAGAGGAGTCAGTTCTACTATGGAACTAGGACTGTGATCTTTCGAATGGAGAAATATTGTTAAGTTTCTTGAGTTCACGTTTCAGTTTAGGGAGTCCAGTGTTGGTTCGGTGGTCAACCTATCCATACACTGGGGACATGAATTCCGATTTCAGTTGTGGTACATGAAAATGCTGATTTCTTGTGTTTGGAAAATGTTGTGTTTCTTTTTTATCTATTTGAGTCAGCTCACCTTGTATAACTTATTGACCATGGTTCATCTTGATTCTCTTACAATATTCCTCCACGCATACATCCAGTCAGGATTACAATGTGTGACCATGAGGATGGTTCACAGTGTGATGAGGCTTCTGTACATGCACTGTTTCATGAGATGGTACCTTCAGGCAGTGTCCCAGTGATACCACTTCACATTGGTCGGCAGTTACTACCAGTTTTTCTAGTAGATGACACATATAGGATCAGTGCCTTACATGATTTTCATTCATATATTCCTCTTAGGTTCCAAGGATAACCCGACTCACAAGAGGCTAAGGACTGGCCGGAGGTGGTGACTGAATTTCCAACTTGCCAGGGAACCATTAGATTAGATGGCAGTCCTGGTAGTGAGAATTCTACGTGGATCAGCAGGGCGATGGAAGGGTTTAGATTATCCCTATAAAATGATGAGGTGAATTTTTTATTGATAGAGACTGAGAACCTTTCTCAAAGAATAGTTCTATTTCCTTAAAAACCAAAGGGGTATGTGTTCCCAAGATCTTCTACAATTTTGGCTGGATGAAATGTCTGTAGCTGAGTATTCATCGAGGTATACCGACCATTCCAAGTACTCAATGAATAAAATACTATTAGTGCTTTAGATCATGGAACTATGAGTGATATGTGTTTAGGGACATCTGAGCTCACACTATTCTTCTGGCATTCCTACTTATGTTAGGGTGCTAGAGATAACTTTTGTGGTTGAAAATTATTTGACTGAGCAGATACATCTACTGAATTTCAGCATTGGGGAAGCAGAAAACCAACGTCAATATTAGAGTCTTGGACGTGTAAAATGTTTTGGGAAGAGGAATTGATAGGGATATATGAATCTATAGGGAAACAGATGTGGAAGAGAAGCTAGGAGAACAGAAGAAGGTGGTATAAATTTCGACATGTTACAACCACCACCCCAACGTAGTCCCCACCAGGCTTAAGGCAGATGAAGTATAGGGGAATGGATTAGCTGCATGCAGTCAAGGAGTGTGACCAAAGAGCTTCTGGAATGATTCAATGTGTGGTCTATGTCTAATACTAGATTCTGTATTAATAAAAATAGGTACTAATCATTCGTTCTTGTCACGAATCATGTTCAGGGCCTAGATTTTTCTGTTAAACCGTTGACTTGACCCTTATGTCTATAAATAACTATGGAAGGATGCTCAATAATCACTCTTATGATGATGGTGTGATCTGACCCTTGAGTTGAGAGTTTCGATTGGAATCTCTTAGTGGTAGCATCGAGTCCTTATGACTTTAGTTTGGGTATGGACTGTTTATCCACTGTTCATGATCAGATTGACTATGTTAGGAAAAAAGGTTGTGGTATATCTACAGAGTTGGAATGGGGTTTTCCATGCTCAGTGAAAAATGGAAACTCAGGTAGGATAGGATAAACTCAAGCATAGAAGGGTGCAGCCGATCACTCTTGAGTCAGCCAGCGTTACCAACATGGCAATGCGTGTTCTGAGTTTTCAGTTCCTAACAATAGTGGAAGATTTCTAGAACATCCTTTCAAAAGATGTTTCCTGGATTACCTCCCCGTATAGAGAGGGACTTCTGTATTGTCTTGTACCCAAGTACAAAACCAATATATACAACTCCATATTAGATGGATTCCACAGAGCTCTAAAAGTTAAGATTATAGTTTGTTGGATGGCCTTCTATCTACTCTGATCACAAGAGTCTTAGTTATATATTCTCATAGAATGACATGAACCTGAGATAGTAGTGATGGATAGAGTTCCTCTAGGACTATAACTTTGAGATGTTCTACACTCATGGGAAGGGAAACTTAGTAGAAAACACACTCAGTAGGAGGTCTAGGTTACAGTTTCTGAGCGATGAGATAGAGAAACATTCCGCATTATAGTTATCCTTCATGGATAGTGATAGAGCATCTTACCTCCAGTCTATAATAGTCACTTCCCCACTTCTTCAGCTAGTCAAGGATGCACAACTTGGGGATGTTGACTGCGAGACCCGACATGCTTAGATATCTTCAAGACAATCTTCTGAAGTATTTTATGAAGGTGGGGACCATGCCATTTTCTTCAGAGAACACACCATGGTAGTAGTGACGCTATAGTAGGAGGTGTTGAGGGAGTTCCACGCATTCCCTTTGGCGATATATCCTGGTGTATAAAAGATGTATCAGGACCTCTATTATCAGTACTGGTGGCTAGGGATGAAGAAAGTTATGGTAGAGTTTGAATCATGATGCCTCACTTTTCAGCAAGTGAAGGCTAAGAATCAGGTACCAGTAGGCTTAGCTCAACCACTTGAGGTTCCAAAATGGAAGTGGGATGGTGTCTCCATGGAATTCGTGTCAAGATAGGACATACATCCAGGGGCCCTGATTCCATCTGGGTGATCATTGATCGACTCACCATGTTGGCCCACTTCCTACCCATCTAATAGTAGGGATAAGTATAGGGATTGGGATACCTCTACGTACAATAGATTTTATAGCTTCATGGAATTCCACTGATGATCATCTTAGATCACGACGCTCGTTTTATATCCCGCCCGTGGAAGGGATTACAGGAGGCATTCAGAACTTAGTTGTTCTTGAGCAACGCCATTCATCCTCAAACAGATGGTCATACGAAGAAGACTATACATACACTCGAGGACATGCTTTGTGCTTGTGTCCTTGATGTTGGCAGGAGTTGGGAGGACCACTTGCCACTGGTGGATTTCACTTATGACAACAGTTATCACTCCACCATTGGCATGGCTTCATTTGAGGCCCTGTACGGGTGACCGTGCAGATCACTTATATTTTGGAAAGACCCATGTGAGTCAGTACTTATTGGTACACTGTTGGTATAGGCTACCACTGAGAATGTGCAGATCATCTAGGAGCAGATGAAGACTTCACAGAGCCTAATGTATTCTTATGCCGATAGAAGATGGAGACCCTTGGAGTTCGAGTAGGGAGATCATGTCTTCCTATGGGTCTCACCACGATGAGGATTTCATAGATTTTTCTTGGTTGGAAATATATCTCTAAAGTTCATCGGACCTTTCCAGATTCTCAGCAGATTTGGTGAGGTGGAGTACCACCTAGCTCTTCCCCCACAGATGCACCGGGGGCATAACGTTTTCCATGTGTCACAGCTGAGGAGATTTTTTCCTTATCCATCACACATTATCGACTAGGGAATGTTATAATTTGATGATGGTGAGATTTTTATAGACTTCCCAGTAGAGATAGATGATTGAAAGTAGTGAGTCCTTCGGGGATGCTCAATCCCTCTGGTGCGAGTTCGGTGGCAGCATGAGAACCTCCAGGAGAGCACATTGGAGAAGGAGGCTCGGATTCATTATCAGTTCTCTCATTGTTTTGAACATTCTTTGTTTTGGATTTTAGGGACGTAAATCCCTAATGTGGGGAGAATTTAATGTCCCTGAAATTCCGTCTAATTTTTTTTAAAATTATATGGAATTATTACAAGACTCTGAAAATTAACAGCACGTGATTCTACGACCTAGAGTTCCCAGAATGATCCATCAAAAAATGTTACGCTTTAAATAGCATGCATATAAAGTTTTCCTGAAAAGGTGGAATAAATATTAAAAGGGTCCCTATAATAGAAATATGAGGGCATCATTGTTTTCGAGATGGCGGGTTTACCCTGATCATGGCATAAATTTAGTTAGCACTTGCCTCCAGATAGAAACCCCAAAATTGGCATAACCTTAAATAAAATAATTAAATAAAATTATTTTATTTATAAAATTCTTATAACTCATGAACACTGACTCAGAATAAAAATCTGAGACCACCACTAAGCATGGGAGGGTATGATTTCCTTATGAAAAACCTAACATTGGTTGATACATTCCAACAGTAGAAGATAGTTTTTGGCCATAAATAAAATAATTAATAACAATTATGTTATTATGAAAACCTTATAACTTTTAAAGGGTGACTCTAACTATAAAATTCGAGAGTACTATTGAGTTATAGGGGGTGTTTTACCCTTTGGAAGAGCCTAACCTTGACTGGCACGGGCTGAGGGTGGATGTTAGTAATTTTTGAACTTTTTTAAGGTATGTTCAGTAAATGTGTGAGTGGTGATTCCTATCTTTTTAACAAGTGTTTAGATTAAAAATACAGGGGCACCATTGAATCTACAACCCCATGATTCATTTAAGAGAAGATTAACTTTGACCAGAAAGGTTCGGATGAAAAAGATAATTTTTGGACCTTACAAAAAAAATAATAGGTCATTTTATTTTTCCTTTTTGTAACCGTTGGACAAACGGCGGTGGGACCGCAGTGCAACGTCAGACCATTAAGGTCTTTCCTCTTAAGTTGTGTAATCTTACTATTGAGAAAATTAAATAGGTTCATTAATTATACTTATTAATGAACCTCATTAACTGTGTGGTGCGTTGACCCTCTCCTCCCCTTAGTTTAATTTGAGCTCAGGCTTGGGTTTTGGGAGAGCTATGAGAGGAAGATCTGGTGAAGCACCGACAAAATTCCACTCCGATGAAAAATGTGATAGAGTGATGGATGTTTGGGGAATAAACGAGTGATAGAAAGTGCCAAAAAACACCTTTGAACATGTACACTCCCTCTTCTTCTGCAGAACCGTCCAACAAATAGAAGGTAGGTGGTCTGTCTTGATTAATTATATGTGTTTTGTCTTGATTAAATTCTACGTATTTTAAGATGAATTAATCCCACACATGTTATGATACTGATGCGGAGGGCGTGGTCTTAATGAACAAGGCACAGACCCTCGAACGCTTGTTTTATCACTGTGTTCTCTGGGGTAGTTTTTATCAACTTGACGGGACCTTGAAACCGGGAGGCACACAGTGACGACAACATCTTGGGAGGGCCGTACGTGCATACATGAGTGAAAATAGTGTTTAGTAGCATCATTGAAGCCCCTTAGATGAAGCGTCAGCACGATGATGCTGGCAACCGGTGCCGGCGGACGAGGACGGTAGCCGGAAACGACCGACCGCTAAGAAGAGCGGTGTTGTGGAGGACTGAAGGGGTCGGCTGCCATCGGCCAACCACATTGGCAGTAGAGGCATCACATAGTCACGCACCACAAAAGGCTGGTCTTGGCTTTGAAGCCGCGGTGATGGGAGGCTACCCGCTCTATGCAGGTCCCATGGACAACTAGGTGGCACCACCTGGTGCCACAAATTTAAGAGTCGAATGGCTCTTTGAGACGTTCGGGAGATGGACTACATGGGCCGCACCAGCCGGTCGGCCGACCCCCCCATAGCCCCGAAGAGTTTAGGTTGGGCTGGGTCAGGCTGAGTCGGACCGAACCCGGACCATTTTGGGGGCATATACTTTTAAAAGGCCGTATCTTGCGAACTAGATGTTTGTTTAGAAAACTGTCTGCTGAACTGGGATCCTTGGAATGAGACGGTACTTTTGAGATTCTCCACTAGAGTTTAGGAGAAAGTTGGGTATGGGAGGGTTGAATTATACTTGAATCCAACCAGGCCCTCAGTAATAAAATTCCTATAACTCTCAGACCAGTCATCTGATTGGCGCATCGTCTATTGCATTGAAACCCTTATGGTAAGGCAGAACTTTGGGTTACTCTTTTGTGGAATATTGTGGCAATCTATCACATCATAGAGACCCGATGAGGACCAGACCTAGAGTAGCCCGTCGTGGGTCAACATCATAGTGACTCTATGTGGATTAGCATTCATAGCGACCCTGTGTGGATCAGTATCATGGTGACCCTCTTTGGATCATCATTCATAGAGACCCTATGTGGATCAACATCATCATGACCCTATGTGGATCAGCATCATAGCGACCTGATGAGAACTAACTTTAGAGCGGCCCATCGTGGATCAACATCATAGCGACCCTGTGTGGATCAGTATTCATAGTGACACTGTGTGGATCAGCATAATAGAGACTCTATATGGATCAAAATCATAGAGACATGATAAGGACCAGCCTTAGAGCGGCCCATCATTGATCAGCATCATAGAGATCATGCGTGGATTAGCATTCATATCAACCATGTGTGGATCAGCATCATAGAGAACCTATGTGGATCAGTATCATAGAATCCCGACATGGACTAGCCTTAGAGCGGCCCATCGTGGATCAGAGACATAAAGACCCTGTGTGGATCAGTATCTTATTTCATGTTTCTCTTAGTTGTATACCTGGTTTGAGCTGAGTCTTTTTCTTTGTGCATTGTGATTGAGATCATGCTTTTTGGATTTCCTTTTTGAAATTTTGAGAGACCTTCTGGGGTCTCAGGTTCCCTACTGGGTATTGTTATACTCACCCCTTCACGGGTTTCACCCGCACCTTGTTGTGTCTTATGCAGATGATGAGCAGCTCAGCTGAGACTATAGGAGGTAGAACCAGGTGGAACACAAAGGTGACTTGTTAATGCAGAGTGTTGTGGAGATGAGTGGTACCTACCCTTCAGGTAGGATCCTTGGAGGATGTTTTTAGGAGTTGTTTTCTATTTTCAGTTATATTTTATCTTTCAGTTGGGCTTTTATTTCATCCCCTTTACTTTCAGTACACAATTTTACTTCAGTTTTTTACTATGTGATTTACTTTTGTTTTGTATCTAGTCTATGTGTGTACAGGTTTAAAGTCAATGCCTTCCCATTTTAGGTATACGTATTTCTGGTGCTAGTCGCCAACCCCTTACCTATGGAAGGTGGGCTTGGGGTAGTCACGGCATGGGCCCCAGAGGATGGGTCATGACAACTTACCTTAAGAAAAACAGATCTATTAATAAAACTAATGCATTATAAATTCTATACATTCCTTGAATTTCATGGTATATATTCAGTTTATATTTTTCAAAAATATGTAAAACTTTCTTTGGAAATCATTATTATTCTCTATCATTTCAAGAGAATATATTCCCATTATTTTTGTTCTTGACTCATTAATAATAGGTTTTTTATGTTTTTTTACATAAGATGTTAGGGTTTTTAGTTTTTTATCATTATATTCATTTCTGTTACAACATCTCTAATAAGTTAGAATGGTATTTTGATTCATTACCTTATAGAAACTCTTGGAAAAGGGTCACCATCTACCCCGAATAGACAAGGAAAATAAAATTATGGAATATAATGTGTAATATATACCGAAATGAGTATAAAAATTATAATAATAATTTTTTTTCAATGTAAAACATAGAGGAATATATATTATTTTTAATAATAAATAATTTTCAATCACTGGATGATTATTCAAGTAATATTTCAAGATGTGGTCACATAAATCATCATAGGTTATATGAATTGCAAAGTTATGATTCACATATTTTTCTTAATAAATTACTTCCATTTGCATTTCAAATATTGCTAAATGAAAATTAAATACTATTTTAATATATATTTAAACATTAATCAAACAACTCTATGAAAAATGTCTATAATTAATAGATAATTAAATAATTTAGGAAATAATTTTTTTCAACTCTATAATAAGAATATTGTAACACCCCATGATTCTAATATAAATTTCCCTTTTAAATAAATCAAGTGTGTTCGATATATTATTATACACACAACATTGGAAAAAATGATCAATGACTTATTTCATTGTGGTATAATATTATAATAAAATATAGAATAAATTAAAATTACATAAAGTGATAAATAATTAGTAAAATTACAAAATTAATGAAACTATAAGTAAATAGAAATATTGAAAGGTTGATATTCTCATCATCATGATCAGCCAAGAAGATCATACCCCGAATTTTAATTATATATAGAATAAAAATAGAAATATGATAAACATATTGATTTCACTCATGTTTATAGAGAAGCGAACCAGGTTACAGATGCTCTCTCAAAGAGAAAAATTACGGAGTCCAACCCGAGATGGCCCCATGTGACACAGATTTTTTGTTCCACTATTTTTAGGCAGTTGTGGTGCCTTGAATAATTTCCTATTTAAATCATTCTTTTGTTTCCACTCTCTCTATTTTTTAATAAAATTTTTAATGAACTGGGTCACCTGCTTCTTGAACCATTCAATTATATTGGAATTTAATATGACTTTTGTATATACGATGATTCAATTTATGGTTGTTAGATATACTTATATTCATTATGTACATTAATTTTGTGTAATCATTAGTATAAAATAAAAAAATATTAATTTCACACGTAATAAATAATTATGGATTGAAAAATAAAGCTATTAATTAATTAAATTTATTTATTATTAAAATGTGTATTTTAATTCATTAAATATTATTATTATAATAATTATTAAACAATTATTTGATGAATTATTAAAATTAAAATAATTATCTTAATACCAATTTATTGATAAAATTGAATGGTTTGAAGATAAATAATTTGAAATCCATGGGATTAAAATAATTTAATGTTAAAAATAGATATTTGTTCAATTAATTATTTTTTCATAAGTGTTGTGTATCTTTTACCATAATAAATTAAATTTATAACTTATAATGAATTATTATAGTAATAGTTATTTTTTTTAATTTATTGAAAATAGTTTACAATCATTTTATTAGTAATTGATAGGAAATAATACTAAGAAGACTTATTGTTTAAAAAGTTATTTCTCAATAAAAATATTTTTCTATATATTTTATGTATTCATTTAAAGGTAAAATTTCATATATATAGAAATTAATTTAGATAAAACGGATTCCCAATATTAATACAAAATTCTGAATTATTTATGAAGTAAAATCTTGTTTGAGCCATAAAAATAAGTTACCAAGGTATAATTGAGTCACCATGGTAAATGTTAAAATGAGGTAAAAGAGAAGTATTAAGGGATAAAGACCTATTATAAAATAAAAAATTATCTCTAAATGAGAATATAAAGAAAAAATAGACCTCCCATTAACCCTCTCCAATTATTTGTAAACTTTGGATCCACTTTCCATGTAAGAATACATTCCTTACACATTAAAGATTGCATATTTTTTAAAATTCCACTCAAGCTACACTATAAAATAATCATACCTCCCCCGAATTAAACCCACACATTTATTTAAATTTAATCCTAAATATATTCCAACAACATCTCTATAAAAATCCTCACTAATGTCTTTGAACCTCTTGTCAAAATAATAAGTCATAAATCTCTCATTTCCAAAAGTCCCTCTTAGAGAAGATTCGAGTGCTCAATATAATTAGTATCCTTTTAATAATTATTATCAATATTATTATTCACTAATATATTATTAAATATGATTTAACACTTTAACAAGAAAAAATTAAATCATTAATATTCTATTAAAAGGATATTATTACTGTATAATAACATAGTATTACACGTTCAATTGTTATAATGCATTCTTGTTTTGGACCATTTGATGGCCTACATGAATGATTTTATATCTATTACATCATTGAATGTTTAAGAATGATTAAATAATTGTGATATTATATAATAATATTCAATTTATTATGTTCTAGTAGTTCTATAATAGAAAATTTCTAGAGTATATTATCCAATAAATTCAATTCTTTTTACATTCAATAATAACTAAAAATATGATTTTTAACAATTCTCTGAGAACCATCGCTATAAGTTCCATGAAATTACCATGGTATTATAAAAATATAAAAAAAATATAATGTAAAAATTCTTGAAAATTTTAGTGGTGATAAAAACAAGTTCATGTAGAAATGGTCGGAACTGGAAAACCTATGTATGTGTGAAAAATAAAACACTTAAGAGATGAATATAAAAATTAACTATAAACAATTAATATATTGGTAGAAATAAATCATAATTGAATGGTATTAATTAAAATAAATATGGTTTAGGTTATTATATATATGAATAATTATTATATATTTGTTATACATATTGTTAGATCTTGTTTGACCTAGAAAACATTTGAGGATCCAGTTTCTTTTCTGGTCTCACCTTGATATCAAGATTGTTTATAAATAATTATTTTTGAAAGAAATTGTATACTATTTTACTCAAAAATATTATATATTATCAAATAATCTATTTATATATTTTTTACATGTCTTCTAACCATTCCCTTCACATCGTTTTAAAATTATACCAAAAATATTCTCATAAGTGAAATTGACAATATCCCTTTTTATCAATTGGGAATCATTCTTCGCATTATAAAATTTGTCATATGATTTTATAAATTTTATTTTACACAAATTTATGATTTATGGAAATGATTGTATATAAACTTTTTTCTTTCCAGATAGTCACTTTCTAAATCCATTTTATTTGGATTTCATTGAAAATTTTCCTTATCGTGTTTTAATGATTATTTAACTAATTTTATTCACATTATCGTTTATTTACAAAAACATATATTTATAAATTAATTCTTTTTAAAATAAATCTTATCCAAAATTAAGGTATATTTCTTCTTATTTTTCAATGTTATTTTCTAATGCTCATATAATGTGTATTTCATCTACTATAATTTCATTTAATATTTCTTATGATACACTGGTGATTTTCTCTAATTATACCATAAACATCTATCCCTAGATTGATTTTGAAAATATTTTATGATAATATTTATCAATACCATTTCTTCATTATGGTTTAATTATTAAATGATATAATTACGATTTTTTCATGTTTTTATGGCAGACATAGGTTTTTTTCAATATTTGATATGTGGAACAGGAATTAAATTTTCCTATAATTCATTGGGTAAAAACCCCATTATGGAACTCTATAATCCATATTTCTAGGAATGGAGAGAGAAACTGATCGACTGTAAGAGATAATACTCATTTTTATAGCTCTGGGGAGTGAATCCAATCTACTGTGGTGCTCTTTCCATTAAGTGATGATGAGTTTATTAGCCATCCATTATAGAAGAAATGTATTATGTATATTTATGTGGCACATTCTTATTCCAAAACACTATGACATGAAATTTTCCTATTTTTTTGAGGTCTCATGATTGTTGACTCCTTTTTTCACACCCATATGACTCATGTATTATGTTGTACTAAATGTATTTTTTCATAACTCATGATATTTGATATATGTTTTACTGGTTGTTATTTTCCTATGTTATTTTAATGTACCTTAATTATGTTCTCATTCAAACATGTTCATCTTATTTTCATTTATGATATTTGATTTTCATCTCTTAAAGTTTCCCATACTGAGTGTTTAAGCTCTCCCTTTTCTTATGTTTTAATTCTCTAAGAAATAAAAAGGATTATTATGTATTCTATATCCTGAAGGGTATCATGTGTGAGGACTATTAATGGGAGATATTGAAGAATGATTGTAAAATATGTTGTATTTGTATCTAATCTCCAAATACAGTAAACCAATAGTTTCTAGGGTGTGATTAATTATGATATAAAATTAATATTCATGTAAAACAACTTAATATGTGTTTATATAATGGATCATGTACCTCCTATAAAATTTTTATCCCTCCTTTTTTCACTATCACGATACATTTAACATTATATTTAGTTGAGGGTACTATTTTATGGGGTCCCATACAATATCTATGATTGTATCAAATTAAGATTCACTTTATTTATATGGTTTTATTCTTTTTTACAACATTATTTTAAATTAATTACATATATAGTTAATTATGTTTCATTAATTTTATTTTATAGACACCTTGGTCATTTGAAATCGTATGAGAAAAATAATTCCCTACTATAATGCTCTATTTTTGAAGGTTACATAAAAAGTATTTTATGACATTTTTTTCTAGGAACATAGATGATATTGAGATAATGTACAATCTAATTGGTTACATTGATGATATATTGATTCAATCTCATCCGGATAAGAAATAAATATTCTTTCATATTTTTTACTGAACAATTGGGAGGAGCACAAATGTTATCCTAGCACTACTAGTATTATTACGATAATATACGTATATTTTATAGAAAAATGAAATTATAGACACATTCATTCAATAAATTAGGATAAAATTCTGATATTCTGGAGAATATAAACCAAGAATGAGATAGATATAACAAAATCTATTAATAATGTATTGGTATAGTGGTTTCCATATTATGTACGTTAAAAATACTACAAATCAGATATATTATAGAAAAACATTTATATTATATAAATTTAAATATTTATATTTATTTATTAAGATCATTAATAACGATATTAAAGAGGAAGTGTTAAACTATTTGATGTTTTTGGCTCAGGAAAATCTAATGTTGACAAGGATATTTGATACTAACAATTTCTCTCGCATTAATGTTTACACAGTCAATAAGGATGAAACATTAAAAATAGAAAATATTTTTATATTTATATTCTTTGAATACATATACTATTTAATGTTCAATAATATTAAATAAATAAAATATATTTTAATTTTTCAATTATTTTATTCAAATTTAATTGTGTCAATATTATCAAATCTATAAGAAGAGATTCCTTTAAATTAACTTTTTTAAACCATTCTTTCTAAATTAATATTAGTGAATTTGAAGATCAATATATATATATCCACATATCCTTATAAAAATGTGTATAATAAGAATAGGATATCATATATGCATGGTGGACTATATTTTTTCACCTGAAATAAAGAGAATTATATGATATGGGTGGTGGTGTGAAATAATTGACTTGTGATATTGAATCCCACTTTTGATAGAACAATAACTTTTTTCCATTTCAATATTGAAATTAATAGTCTTATGAGGGAATATAAAGTAGATAAATATGAATAATTAATTATAAAATATAATAATGATATGTCCATTGAATTTGAAAATGAATTTTTATGTTTTTATTCCATAACTTGTCAACATAACTATTTATTATATAATTTATTTTAATACTATACTTCTATTATCAAATTTAAATTTATTTTTATGTATTAATTGTTAAAACATTATAATTTAAGTTTTATAAAAATTTTAGAATATATGTTATGATAATGTATTCACTTTTTTAAATGACTGGAATTTTGATGATGAATTGTTTCATTGATAATATTCGATCAATGATAGATGGTATCCCCACCAATAAATCATCATCTACTTTTCCAACTAATACTTTTCTAATTGTATCTACTAGCTATTTGATTATATAATGCTTCGATACTTTTTTAGTAACTATATGTTCCCTGATTTTATTATTTAATAGATCTGAAAGATAAAAATAAATCATTATATAATTTTTTTATTAAATTCATTTTATTTTGTCACATTCATTAATTGATTGAGTTTAAGAGAGTTTTTAAATTAAAGGATCAAATCTTTGGATTTTTTTAATATTAATAAAAATATCTAAAAATTTGTATCTAATTAATTTTATTAATTATTATAATAAAATTAATATTCATCTATTTACAATACCTAGTTTTTTTTGAAGTTGAAGTAAAATGTAATGTGAGTAGTGAAGAAATTATGTAGAATTGGAAAAGTACTAGGGAACTAATATTAGATATATACTAGATATATAGTGAAACATAATAATTTAAAAAATATTTTCTAAATATTATAGATCATGTGTTTGGAATTAGTCTTCATTCATAAAAAATATGTCTTTTATATATAAGGGTTTTTCACTTTTTTCAGTGATAAAAGTTGAGATTTTATATGATACATAAGATACACTTAAAAAATCCCTGAGAGACATGATAAGTATTTAGAGATACATAATATGTTTTACTCAAACATAGTATAATTGATGTTAAAAATTGTTTTTACTATGTTTCATTAGCAATATATAAGATTTAGTGGAATTGACATATGATTTTATTAGAAGCCGAATATGTTTTTTCTGTTGGTGAAATAATGTAGTGATCAAGAATGGGATGTCATGTAAGGTTGTGTACATCGATAAATTTTTATTTGAAACATATGAAGGAATCCAAGGATATGTAAGATATTTTTATTTAAAAAATAAGTAGAATGTATTATCATGTTATATTTTCTTCTCAATAAGAACAACTTCCATGGATTTTATATTCATGCTATGTAGAGATAAATAATTTTTAGGGGACTCAAATAATATCTTTTACATGAATTCTTAACCAAATTTTGATATAATGAAGCTCAAAAAAGGTAACATTCAAGTGATTATTTTCATGGAACTCGTAATACCAAAAATAATAATAATTCAAATTCATGTGGAGGAGATATTTTAAATTATTTACAAGTAGAATAATCTCACAGATTAAGGAAGAAATGAAGAATTTATATTAGGAACTTCAGAATATAAGGATGATGTGATTAGTTTATAGGTTGTTCATGTTTTATTACTATTATTTTCTTAATTATTTCAGAGTTTTAAAACATTTTAAAGAGATATAAACCCTTTTATTTATCAGGACATTGATAAGGAAACCCATTTATTTATTCTTTTAAAGACTTGGAAATCTCGTGGATTTTTTTTATAGATGGAATTTTTTACGAGTCCACGGAAATTTACGGCCCTTGATTCTGAGGCACGGTGT
Source organism: Viscum album (assembly GCA_963277665.1). NCBI lineage: Eukaryota > Viridiplantae > Streptophyta > Magnoliopsida > Santalales > Viscaceae > Viscum > Viscum album. The sequence goes on from OY728148.1 coordinate 170,152,456, forward strand.
GCCCAGAATCAATACTTGAAGTTTTGTTCGGGTATGTTCAGAAAATGTACGAGCGGGATTTTATAACTTTTGAACTGGTGAAAGGAATTGAAATCTGAGGACATCGTTGAACTCACAGTGCCGATATTCTCTTAAGAAGACATTCACTTTGATGGCAGTGGGTTGAGTTCAGAAGTTAGTATTTGGGTTTTTATGATTAAATTAAATAAAAATAAAGTGGGGGATTTATTTTTATTTCATGTTGGTTAAAACCTCCAAGTGGAGGTTGAAGGTGGGGCCACCAGACCTTAACCTCCCAAGAGAGGTTATGGTTGTGGGGCCCACCCAAACATAGCCTCCGTTGGGGGGATAATTTTGGTGGGGACCACCCGGGCTTGTAACCCCTTGGAACTCCCCTTTTTAAGTGGAGAAACTCTTCAACTCCCCTTTATATAATTTATGCCAACCATCCTCACTTAATTGAGCTAACTCCACCCCATTAATTATATGAGTTGTCTCATTTAATTGAATACAAAAAATTGAATAGTTGTGCCAACAAATAATAGACAATGCTTTCTTCTTTTATTTTTCCCTTGGCATTTTGGTGCAGCTTGGGAGGAGTAGAACTATATAATAAAGAACGACCACCGAAGAATGATGAATGCTCTCCCGACGAAGAACGCCGATGAGGGACGCCTTCAAATACTAAGAACGACCCCCTCCGAACTTCTTCCTCAGACTCCTTCAATGTGGAATGTGTTCGTCTTCAACGGATCGACAACCACCTTTTCACGACGTCAATGAATGACGAATGGAGAATCAAAGTTAGGGGGATTATTAATTGTTGATGTTATACCCTTTTTCTTACCATCTTCAAAGGATAAAATGGGATTGATGCAGATGTATTAATGATCATCTTCTTCTCATGATGAGCCAAATATACCTTCATAAACGCAGAGGGTGTGGTCCAACCTATCATGGCCCGACATCCTCTGTTGTTTTCTCTCTTCTTGTGGCATTCTACGGCATGGAGATGAGACGATGATGAAGAAGGCGGCAATGAAGAAGGCCGAGCTAGCCGCAGCCTCTACAAATCGCGCTGCCCCCCGCGGCGCACCGATGCTTCCAGTCGAACGCCTTCAGCCAGAGTGATGCTCGTCCCGCCTACCCACGGCCTCCCGGTGCCCTGCCCGGCGCGCGGACTGCCTGCCCGCGACCTCCCGGTGCCCTACCCGGCACTTGGACCTCCTGCTTGTGCCCTCCCATCGCCCTGCCCGGTGCCCAGCCCACCTGCCCGCGGCCCCCGCGCCCTGCTCGATGCCCTGCAGGCACCACCGCGGCCAGCCCGGCGCCCTGCCAGCGCCCCCACGACCTGCCCAACACCCTTCCGGCGACCCCGCGGCCTTCCCGGCCCCTGATGCACCCTACCCGGCACACCCGTGGATTGCCTGGTGTCCAGCGAGCCGACCGGCCTCTCGGGCTGAGTCGCCCGGGCTGCAGCCCTCGCGGCGCTAGCCAAACCGGCCCCGACCTTTGGGCCGAGCCGCCTACGTGATGACATCTAGGTCGAACCACCCTCGCAGTCCGTTGGGCTGGGCCCAGTGGACCGGGCCAAACATAACGGGTTGACCTACCCAACAGACGAGGTCATACCCAGCGGGTCTGACCAGGTCGGCCCAGACTAGGTTGGGCTGAGTCGTCCTGACCAGGTTGGACCGGGGCCTGGCCCATTACCGACCCCTTTACCTTCTTGGGCCATATATTTGGCATCAGACATCTATTTGATGAACCGTAAATGGTGCCAGTATTCATGGAGTGAGTCCGTCCCTTTGAGAATACCCCAATGAAGTTCGGGGTATAGTTGAGATACGGTCAGGTTGGATCCTTCATGAATCTAACGGGCCCCCTAGGACTAAAAGGATAATAACTAACAGAACGGGCGTCTGATTGATGCGCTGTATGTTTCATTGAGACCCCAATGATGTGGCAGACATTTGAGATACATCTACATGGGAATTTGTGATAGTTGGTGTATTAACCGGTAGCTTATGGAGTGGATCTTACAGAGACGAGCATGCATTTGTGCGGGAAACTAGTAGTTGGCTGAGACTTGAGGACTACTTATCGATTCGACTCAGAGTGATTCGACTAGCCCTGTGGTGAGTGCCTCTGTGTGATCATGGAAGACCCATAGTGGGGAGCACCTTTGTGTGAGCACAGTAGACCCACAGTACTTGACATGTGGAATACCTTAGCCGGCTACGAGGGGGAGCATCCCTGTGTGAGTGCAACAGACCCACGGTGGGGAGTGCCTCTGTGTGAGCGCGGCAGATCCACGGTACTCAACAAGAGGAGTACCTCAGTAGTCCATGTTAGTGGTAAGCGCCTCAGTGTGATGTGGAAGGCCCACTTTACTCGATAGATAAAAAGTTCTCCAGTAGCCAAAGTTCATATTGATACTACCCCTAGAATAAAATCCTGGTTGAGGTGAGTCAATGAATTTTGTGTTTTCCTCGTGATTGATATGGGTTAATAGATAACATAGGTATATGTATGGACATATACCTAAGTAATGGTTATCCGTTGATTTCATACTTTTTGGAATATCCTTGTGGGATTTTGTGAGACATTGAGGGTCTCGAGATCCCTAATATGTATCGTTATACTCACCCCTACACGGGCTATGCCCTCACCTCATTGTGTTGGATGTAGATGACGGAAAAAGCTGAATGAGGTAGAGGGTAGGAGGACTAGACAGTACCCAGAGGGGGACCACTCTGTGTGACAGTACACAGAGGTGACGAACGGACGTGGAGTGCTGAGGAGGCCATCTGTACATACCCTTCATGTAGGAACCTCAGAGGATGACCCATTAGCTTCTTTACTTTTCTTCAGTTTTACATTCTTTTCATTTTTACTTTTACTTTTCTATTGGGCTTGTATTTTTGGCCCCTTTTTACTTTCCAACACTTCTTTTTGTATCTAGTTTTACTTAGTGTTTTGCTTCCAATTGTGTACTCTGATGTGTTTGTTTACTGTTATAAAGAAATTGACTTCCCAGTTTAGGGATGTATGCCTTTATTTCTAGTCTCTAGCCCCTGACCTATGGAAGGAGGGATTGGGGTAGTCATGATATGGGCCCCGGGGGACGGGTCGTGAAAAATTGGTATCAAAGATGTCAGTTCTACCGTAGAACTTATAACTCTAATATTTCTTTTCTGTGAAGTAATAGTTTTACGGGTTCTAAGTGTGTTTTTCCATTCAGGGAGTCTAGTAATGGTGGGAGAGGCCAACATATCCATACACCAGGACCCTAAATTCTGATTTCTGACTCAGTGCATGAAAACACTGATTGTGTGCATGTTTCCAAAAGTTTTTTTATGTCAGCTAAACCAGGTCATCTCACTAGGTATAATATTTTGACAGTGTCACATATGTTTCTTTTAGGATGCCTCCTCGCAGATGACCATTTAGATCCCTGAGAGTTGTACGTACTGACATCCTACCGAGTGACGAGGCCTCGGTGTAGGGACCTTTACCAATAGAGGCACCATCAGTACTAATTTTTATTGGGCCACCGATGCCACCTGCCCCAGCAGCAGACGATGCACGCCGCTTGAACACATTGCAGAATTTCTAGCGCCAGAGGTCACCCAGGTTCAGGGGAGAGATGGAACCACAGGCGGCTAAGGATTAGTTTGAGGCTATGGTGAGAGTCTTTAGGCTAGTAGGGACACCATCAGACTTCATGGTGATCCTTGCCACGAGTCTCCTTCAAGAATTAGCAGACAGATGGTAGAGCCTGATGCTCCAGGTGCATGACGAGGCGACGCTACTCTCGGCAGACTTCAAGAGCCTATTTCTGGTGGAGTTTTTCCCCACCACTCTCTGCATAGTGTGGATACAAGAGCTTCTGTATCTACAAAATGGTATAATGACGGTGGTGCAATACTCAGCGAGGTTCACCGACCTCTCAAGCTACTCAGCAGATATGGTTCGGGACCAATTTTTCAGGGCCCAGATCTTTGATCAGGGGATCAGGTGAGAGTTCAATGCTCCGATGATCTCACTTAGCATCCTGACGCAAACAGGGGTGCTATTGAGAGACCTCTTGGTGGAGAGTTTCTTTGCTGAGCAGTCACCAGTCGCGATACCCACCATAAGTCGACATGCAGCAGAGAATTCTGCAAATGGTAGTAGAAAGATGGCGTAGAGGTCCAAGAGGACCATACCCATGGGTGGATGACCACATGACTCAGGATTTATTGTATGAGGCACCTGGGGAAGAGACACGCATGCCAGGAGAAGGTAGTGTTACTCTTGCTATGGGCAGGGTCACATGGCTCGTGACTGTCAGACCCACCATTCAGATGATCACCAGACAGTTGAGGGACCTTCCAGGCAGAGGAAATGTCTCGAACGAGTTGGTTCGTAGGGAGGAGGCAGACGTGGCAGAGGATCTAGACGTGCAGTTGGCGGTGGACGACGTTACAAGTTGTTACCACTACCACCACCAGAAGGCCCACCCCGACTGCTGGGAGTGGGTGGACCGGGGGGGGGGGGAGCTCAGCTTCAGGCAGTTGATGCCTATGATCACGGTGCTCCGGAGATGTTTATAGGTACGATATGTGTCTACCCCACCTTAGCTGAATTTCTTATAGGCATAGGTTCCCGTCATTATTTCATTTCCACTACCCTCGTTCGGAGCATGGAGATTCCGACGGAGTCGTTGGCTCGATCCTTACGGCTAGAGACTCCTACAAAAGAAGACTCAATGATTACGCACTGGTGCCAGTAGTGTTAGCTTACGCTTGGTTGTGAGAGCTTCGGCTTGGATCTCCTCATAGCGGCGTCGAGGCCTTAAGACGTCATCTTGGGTATGGACTGGTTATCTACAATTCATTCTCAGATCGACTATACTAGGCGCAATGTTTGGTGTGTCCGCACAGATGGGACTAGGTTTACCTTCACCGGTGAGAATGGAACCTTTGCATCACAAGACGGACTTACTCAGAGAAGGGTGTATCCAATCACTCATCCGTTGGTCTGCCTTACCCTCGGATCAGTTGATGTGGAGAGTCCTAGCTATCTTGCAGTGGTGGACCAGTACGCAGATGTTTTCCCTAACGACGTTCCAGGACTACCTCCTCATAGAGAGGTGGACTTTTACATTGATCTATATCTAGGGACATCACCGATATCTACAACATCATATCAGATGGCTCTCTCTATGCTTCGTGAGCTTCGGGTACAGCTGGAGGACTTGCAGGGGAAAGGATTAATCTAGACCAGTGTTTCTACCTAGACAGCCCCGATTCTCTTCTCCAAGAAGGTGGATGGGAGCTTGAGTCTTTGTGTTGACTATCGTCACCTGAACTAGGTGACCCTGAATAACAAGTACCCACTCCCAAGGATTAACGACCTATTTGATAAGTTGAAGGGATCACGGTGGTTCTCGAAGATAGATCTCAGATCAGGCTATCACCAACTCAGAGTTTGAGATGAGGATGTGTAGAAGACGACCATCAGGTGACGGTACGACCATTACGAGTTCTTGGTTCTTCCTTTTGGCATAACCAACTCTCAAGTAGTGTTCATGGGGCTCATGGATAGAATATTCCATCCATAACTTGATCGCTTTGTCGTAGTCTTCATCAACAACATTCTGATCTACTCGACTACTGAGGAGGATCATGCCTACAATTTGCAGGTAGTACTGGACACACTCTGAGAGCACCTGATTTATGGTAAGCTCTCGAAGTTCTAGTTTTTGATTTGATAGGTTCACTTCTTGGGACATGTCATCTCGGAGGCTGGAGTTGCAGTGGATCCAGCGAAGATTGAGGCGGTACTTACTTGGGAGCCACCCAGGAGTGTGATGGAGGTACGGAGTTTCCTGGGTTTGGCTGGATACTACGAGATGTTTGTTCCAGACATATCTAGAGTTGCAGCACCACTATCAGCCTTAAAAATGAGGGTAAACCCTTTGTGTGGTCGAAGAGATGCCAATTTTTTTTTCAGGAGTTAAGGCAGAGGCTGACTAGTGCCCCATCTTGAGGCTTCCAGAGGAGGGTGTAGGGTACATAGTTTACTGTGATGCATTAGGGAACAGAATCAGGTGTGTCCTGATGTAGGAGTGAGAAATGATTGCTTTTGTTTATCAGATGCTGACAAAGCATGAGCAGAACTACACTACCCATGAACTGGAGTTAGAAGTAGTGGCCTTCACCTTGAAGATATGGCAGCAATATCTGATGGGCGAATGTTTTACCGTGTACTCTGATCACAAGATTCTTAGGTATATCTTCTCTTAGAAGGATCTAAAACTAAGATAGCAGTGATGGCTTGAGTTCCACCAAGACTATGACTTCGAGATAGTCTATACCCCTAGAAAGGGGAAATTTGTTATTGATGCACTCAGTAGGAGGATTGGTATACAGCTGCTAGGAGAGGCGACAGAGCAGCTGGATGATTTATATATATCCTTTGTGGATAGAGATGGGGAAGCCTTTATACAGTCTCTTACAGTCATTCCTCCACTTCTTCAGCGTGTCAGGGAGGCACAACATTGGGATGCTGACTGTGAGACACGACGTGCTCAGATATCCACACGGCGGGCACCTGATGGATTTTATGAAGGTTGAGATCACGTCATCCTTTTCCGAGGACATAATTTGGTACCAGTAGCACTTCAAGAGGAAGTGTTGAGGGAGTTCCACAAATTCCCTCTTGCAGTACATCCAAGTGTGGTGAAGATGTATCAGGACCTTCGACGACAACACTGGTTGCCAGGTATGAAAAAGGCGGTAGCGAAGTTTGTCTCTCGATGCCTGACTTGTCAGCAAGTGAAGGAGGATCTCCATGTACCAGAAGGATTGGTAAAGATTTTAGAGGTCCCATAGTGGAAGTTGGATGGGATATCTAGGGACTTTTTGATGGGTCTTCCATGTACATCCAAGGGTCATGATTTGATTTGGGTGATCCTCGACCGACTCACCATGTCGGCCCACTTCCTACCGATCAAAGAGTAGGGTTTTGTAGAGAGCTTGAGATGCCTCTATATACATGATATTGTGTAGCTACATGGAGTACCTTCATCTATTGTCTCCGACTGTGATGCATAGTTTACTTCCTGACTATGGAAGGGGTTGTAAGAGGGTTTCGGGACATAACTTCTTTTGAGAACCGCCTTCTATCCTCTGATAGATGGTCAGACTAAGCGGACCATTCAGACCCTCAAGGACATGCTACGAGCTTGTGTCCTCGACTTCGGTCACATCTGGGAGGATCACTTACCTTTGGTGGAGTTTGGATACTACAACAGTTATCAATCCACCATCGAGATGGAACCTTTTGAGGCTTTGTATGGTCGACTTTATAGATCACCACTGTGCAGGAAAAACTCAGGGGAGTCAGCACTAGTGACACCAGAGATGGTATGGACTACCACAGATATGGTATAGATCATCCAGGAGCAGATGAAGACTGCACAGAGCAGGAATAAGTCGTATACTAACAGGAGTTGGAGACCTATGGAGTTTAAGGATGGTGACCACATCTTTCTACGGGTCTCACCTTGACATGGTCTATGGAGATTTGGTTGAGGCAGCAAGTTATATCCGAGATTCATCAGACTTTTCCTGGTCCTCATCAGAGTTGGAGAGATGGCCAACCACTTAGCTCTTCCGCCTCGGTTGCACCGGGTGCACGATGTCTTCCCCATTTCCCAACTAGGGAGATACGTGCACGACCCTTCCCACATCATCGTCCATGGAGAGCTGGACATCGATGACGGGGTGACTTTTATAGAGGTCCCAGTGGAGATCGTGGATCGACATGAGTCGGTCCTATGTGGACGGTTGATACTTTTGGTGTGTATTCACTAGCATCACGAGAACCTCTATGAGAGAACATGGGACCATGAGAATCAGATGCGTGCTTAGTACCCCTTTTGTTCCCTTGGTTCAAGTTATAGCTTATGAGTAAGTAAATCCCTGAGGTGGGGAGAATGTAAAGACCTGGAAATCCCGTAGAATTTTTTTTATACATTGGATTTTTTACAAGTCCCTGAAAATTTACGGCACTAGATTCCAAGGCCCGGTGTGCTCGGAGTCAATTTCTGATACTTTGTTAGGGTACATTCAGTAAACATATGAGCGGGATTCCATAACTTATGAACTGGTTCACAGAATTGAAATCTGAGGACACCATTGAACTTGCAGCGCTGTTATTCTTTTAAGAAGACTTTCACTTCGATGGCAGGGGGTTGATTTTATAAGTTAGTTTTTGGGTTTTTATGATTAAATTAAATAAAAATAATGTGGATGCTTTATTTTTATTTTTTGTTGGTTAAAACCTCCAAGTGTAGATTGGAGTTTGTGGCCACCACACCTTAACCTCCCATGAGAGGTTTTTGGGGTGGGGGCCCTCCAAACATAACCTCCCTTGGGAGGATAATTTTGGTGTGGACCACTCGGGCTTGTAAACCCTTGGAACCCCCCATTTAAGGTGGAGAAACTCTTCAAATCCCCTTTATTTTATTTATGCCAAGCCTCTTCACTTAATTGAGCCAACTCCACCCCATTAATTAAATGAGTTGTCTCATTTAATTAAACAACACAATTTGAATTGTTGTGCCAACAAATAATCTAAAACACTTTCTTCTATTATTTTTTCCTTGTAATTTTGGTGGAGCTTGGGGAGGAGAAGAACTCTCCAATGAAGAATGACCAACGAATAATGAATAACTCTCTCCCGATGAATAACGTCAACGAGGGATGCCTTCGACTATAAAGAACGACCCCCTCCGACCTAGTTCCTCCGAATCCTTTGACGTGGGACGTGTTCATCTACTACGGATCGACGACCATGTTTCCGTGATGTCAACGAACGACGACCAACAAATAAAAGGTAGGGGGATTATTACTTGATGATTTTTTACAATTTTTCTTAACTTCTTCAAAGGATAAAATGGGATTGATGCAGATGTATTAATGATCATCTTCTTCTCATGATGAGCCAAATGATAACTTCCTAAACACGGAGGGTGTGGGCCAACCTAACATGGACCGACATCCTCCATCGTTTTCTCCCTTCTTGTGGAATTATACGGTATGGCGATGAGGTAATTATGACGAAGGCAGCAACGATGAAGGTCACGCTACCCACGGCCTTCGCAAATCGCGCCACCCCCCCACGACGCACTGATGCTTCCGGCCGAACACCGCCGGCCCACGCGGTGCCCGGCCCGCCTACCCATGACCTATCAGTGCCCTGCTCGGTACGCGGCTCACCTCCCTACGGCCTACCAGCGCCCTGCCCAGTGCGTGGCCCGCATGCCCGCAGCCTCCCGAAGCCCTACCCAGCGTGCGACCCGCCTGGTCGCGACCCCCATGCCCTGCCCAGTGTTGGGAATCGGGACTGCACAACGGAAGCTAGTGGGCTGGGAAATTAAAATTTTTCTGCATCGTCGGAGTGACATAACCATTTCAACTCCAGTGTTCTTGTCTCAGTTCAGTCCAAAGATCATGCAATATTTAAGCAGAGAACAAAAATAAATTAAACATGTACCTTATTCGGAATTAGGGTGTGCAAGTCAGCTGCAAGACGCCGACGATCATTGCTCAAAGACTCCGATGTTGAAGCCCTCTAGATCATCCACACACACCGCTCAAATCTACTCGCGCACCATTTTTTAGATCCAGGTACTAGCGCGGATCTTCGAAAATCACTTCAGCACAATGATGATCACCGAAAAGCAAGAAGATTCAATCTGAGAAGGATGAACTTGAAGATCTTCCTTTGCTTGAGAGACTCTCTCTCTAAATTCCAAGAGGAGAGAGATGCTCTCAATCTTGACACATGAATAGTATCGATGGGAGAGCCTCTCTCTCACTTATATAGGGAGTGTTTAAAACATGCGGAATTGATTCCCAGCCCCCGTGTAATACAAGTCCTCAATATAAGTGATATAAATAATTATTTATGACAAATAAAATTATGCCATAAATAATATTTGTAATTTATCAGTTACTTATAATATATAAATATATTACATGATAAATTTTAGTCTTCAAATCAACTCATTCCTCCTGCTAATATTAATCAATCCTAGGATATTTAAATCCATTCGAATAATATTAATACTTGTATTTACTATATACCTTGTAAATATATGTTACAAATAAATCCAATGAATTATTCTAAACTTGAATAATTAATGAATTTATTTATTCTTTGGTGATCTATAGAACTCGGATAGTGCTCGGACCCTTTGGTAGGGCCCACCAAATTCTAAATTCTTATTCCCAGAATAGGGAAGATTCTCAAGGTGCTATTGTATGTGACCCTCTAGGACCTTATCTCAATAACATTAAATAATACCACAGACATAGAGTGGGGTCTAGCAACCCATCGAGGCCCCAATAGAGATAAGGCAAAGTAAAAGCAATGACTGTATCCCTATGAACATGGTCTATGTAATATAATCTCTTCATCATCGATATCTTAATAAAGAAGAATGCACACTAGTGTAATTATTCTTTATTTTGCTTTATTTTATTTTTTGATTTGTCTGGGCGATCTTACCTTCGACTACCATGGCCATGGATTTATTGAAGGTGCAACCATCCTAATAAACCTGGCCCGAGATATCTCTTCCTAAACTCAAAAGAAAAAAATACTTTCTCGATCATTAAATCAATGCCATGCCATTAATGACGTACCCAATACAAACTACCTCACCACGACTTTGTCTCCATGGTTTTCACCTTATATCAAATGTACGTAATTAATTGAAATCCATTGATAATGATCTCAATTCAGGAGACCATTACACATGTCCGTAAATAGGACCAACCAATGACACCTGAAACATGTGGTGTTCTTATTAAGCGGGTATGTCCTCATGATCTCAATTACTAGAGATCATCAAGTGCGAACTTCATGAGAAGAAGTATTAATGCATATGATCCCCCAGCACCTGATGGTCACACATCATCTGTATCCTTTCAAAATGATTTAATTTGACCATTGGACGTTACTTTAAGATTACTGTCATGGAATCTCAGGATTCCCATTATAGCCTGGGACCTACTATAACCCTTTCATGTGACAGGTAATCTAAGGACATTTCCATAAACAAAGTGGCTGAAAAAGTATCTACACTATTATAGAAAGATAAACACATGTATAAAAAAACTGAATACATGTAACAGTATTCAAAGTACAATACAAGTTGGGTCTAGGGCACCCACTTTCAACACTCCCACTTGCACAAGATCCAACTGCAAACAGGTTTCAATCCGCTAGCTCTCACATGTGAATCATGCTTCTGCTGAGAAATGGATTTAGTCAGGGGGGTCTTCCAAGTTTTCCTCTGTGGCTACTCTGATAACTGTCACTTCACCTCTTTGAGTAAAACCCCTCATGATATGAAACTTCCGAAGAATATGATTTGTCATCTGGTGAGACATGGGCTCCTTTGCAAGCACCACTACAGTAGTATTATCACAATATACTGGAATAGGGTCTTCATTTCTATGTATAACACCAATGTCTGAGACAAAGCTATGTATCAAGACTACTTCCTTTTCTGCATCGAAAACATCAATATATTCAGACTCTACTGTAGAATCAGCGACCACATCTTGCTTTGAGCTTCTCCATCTCACTGCACCACCATTCTGGAAAAAGATGTAGCATGACTGTGATTTCATATCATCATGATCTGTCTGGAAACTAGAATCAGTGTATCCCCTCACAACTAGTTCCTCATCTCTTCCATACACTAGGAACTTATTCTAAGCACACCTTAAGTACTTTAGGAGAGTTTTAATAGCTGTCTAGTGTAGCTCTCCTAGATTGGCTTGATATCTACCCACCATGATTAAAGAAAAGGCAACATAAAACCTAGTACATAGCATGGAATACATGATAGAACCCACTTCCGAAGCATAAGGTACTCTACTCATTCTTTCAATCTCCTTCTTTGTTTGTGGACACATTTTCATGGATAGATTTACACCATGTGACATAGATAACAATCCTCTCTTGGATTGTTCCATATTGTACCTTCTGACTACCTTGTCAATGTATGTACTTTGACTTAGGCCAAGCATCCTTTGAGATCTATCTTGATAGATATTTATCCCTAGAATATAGGTTGCTTCACCTAATTCTTTCATGGAGAAGTATTCATTTAACCAATTATTAACTGACTGTAAGACTTGCACCTTGTTTCCCATGATTAATATGTCGTCAACATATAAAACTAGGAAAAATATAGCATTCCCTTCAACCATTTAATAGAAACAAGGATCACATTCATTTTTGACAAAACCAAAATCTCTTATGGCCTCGTCAAAGCAAGAATTCCATGATCTTGATGCCTGCTTCAATCCATAAATGGATCACTACAACTTGCATACTTTATTGGCATTATTTGGTTTAAAAAACCATTGGGTTGAGTCATATAGACGTCTTCAACCAACTTCCCATTTATAAAATTAGTTTTGACATCCATTTTCCAAATTTAATAATCATGAAAGGCTATTATTGCAGGCAATATTATGAGGGATTTAAGAATTACCACTGGTGATAAGGTTTCATCATAGTCAATGCCTTGACGTCGTCTGAAACCCTTTGCAACCTGTCTTTATTTAAAGGTATTAACCTTACCATCCATGTCCAGTTTCTTCTTGAATACCCATTGGCATCAAATGGGCTTTACATCAGCTGGAGGGTCTACCAAAATCCAAACTTGATTTTGGTAGATGGACTCCATCTCATAATTCATGGCTTCTTTCCATTTAGCAGCTTCTTTGGATTCTACTTCTTCCTTGTAGGTTAGAGGTTCATCATCCTCATGGAATATTGTGTCACCTGACTCAATGATAAGAAAACCATAATGCTCTGGCTCTCTAACCTCTCGCATAGTCCTAGGTAGTATCTATGTCTCCAGAATAATTTCTTCTTCCACTTGATCTTTTGTAGATTGTTCCTCTACCAAATCTTGTGCATCTAGAGCATTAACTTCATCGAAGTCAATATTTATCCCACTATTTCTAATAGAAATCTGATCCCTTTCTAGAAATTTGGCATATCTTGCCACAATGACATTTCTATCTAAAGGGTTATATAGGTAGTATCCTCTTGTTTCTGTAGGATAACCTATAAAGATGCACTTAGGGCTTCTGGATGCTAATTTTTCACTTGGTAAAGTCTTTTCAAATGCCTCACACCCCCACACATGCATGTGTGTCAGATTGGGTTTCTTTCCATACCATAACTGATATGGAATCCCATCTGCAGCTTTAGTTGGTACTTGGTTAAGGGTATATGATGTTGTCTGCAAGGCGTATCCCAAAAAGGATAATGGAAGAGTTGTATGACTCATCATTGATCTGACTATGTCATGAAAGGTAATATTCCTCCTTTAACTAACACCATTACATTGTGGTGTATAAGGATGTGTTAGTAGGGATACTATCTCACACTCCTTCAAGTGATCAATGAAAGCATGGTTAAGAAATTATCCGCCTCGGTCTAAGAGAAGTGCTTTTATCTTCTTACCAATTTGGTTTTATGTTTCATTTTGGAATTCTTTAAAGAAATGAAAGGAATATGACTTATAACTCATTAAATAGATATATCCAGACCTACTATGATCATCAGTAAAAGTAATGAAGTATTGAAAACCACCCCTTTCCTCTACTAGAAATGGACCACATACATAGGTATGTATTAATTCCGGCACTGCATTGTATTTTTCTCTCTTTCCTAAGATAGGTGCTTTGGTTATCTTTCCTTGTAAACAATCTTGACATACATCTAAGGGTTCTAACTATACCGAGTCTAGATACCCTTCATGATGTAATCTTCGTAATCACTTCTTGTTAACATGACTAAGCCTGAATTTCCATAGGCGGGTATTATTTGAGTCATGTTGGCTGTTTTTGTCATTGATTTCCATTACTGAGTTATCTATTTCTAGCATATATAAACCATTTTTAAGATATTCTATACCTTAACATATGTTATCCCTATAAAAGAGACAACTTTTATTTCCAAACATTAAACAAAAATCCATAGTGTCTAAACATGACACAGAGATAATGTTCCTGGTAATAGACGGTACATAATAGAAATTGTTTAAAATAAGAACCAAACCAGTTGGTAAAGTCAAGTGATAGTCTCCCACTTCCAAGGTCGCCAGACTTGGACCATTTACAGCTCGGAGATCCACTTGACCTTTTGCAATCATCTTGAACCTACTTAGTTCCTGTATATGAATACAAATGTGTGAACCACATGCCGTATACAATACCCAACATTTAGATAAAGATAGATTGCATTCAAAGATAAAAATACCTGATGTAGAAGCATCAGTTTGCTTCTTCTTCCCATCTCAACAATTATTCTTCCAGTGGCATTTCTTACCACATCCAAAGCAAACATCTTCCTGCTCATTACATTCCCTCTGAATGTTTGGATACTTTGCAGGATGATGCATTGGAGTCTTTGTCCTTGACTTGGACTAAGACACCTTTGCCTTGCCCTTGTTTTTCTTGTTCACCATAAGGATAGTTGAATTGGTGTTTTTCATATCCTTATCATCTTGGTGAACTAAATCCCAGAGATCTGGGAGTGACTTTATCAAATCATTCATATTATAATTGACAATGAAAGTTCAGAAGCTTGACGGTAAAGAGGCATGAATGAAATCCACTGCTGGTTCTTGGTTCAGTTTGAACCCAAGGGCTTCAAGCCTCTCAATATACCCAATCATCTTGACTACGTGAGGTCTGGCTTGGTGCCCTTCTGCTAGCCTGCATTTATAAAGTGCACTTGAGATCTCATACCTTTCTTTCCTAGCCCTCTCCTCATATAGTTCTTGGAGATTTGAAAGCATCTTGTAGGCGTCCTCTTCCTCATGCAGTTTTTACAATTGGTTGGAGATGGATGACAACATGATGCATTGTACATCAAGCACATTGTCTACAAGCTTTCTCCACTTACCTTTTTCCTTCTTACTTTCTCCCTAAGGAGGCTCAGCAGAAATTGGGGATTCCATCACATATAACTTCTTTTCTTGGTGTAGTACTCTGTGCAAGCGCCTATACCACTCCTGGAAGTTATTGCTGGTTAGGATATTTTCTTTATCCCAGATCGATCGCAGTGATAAAGTAGTTGTAGTGTTGGTGAATTCCATTTTGAATCTACATCAGATAAACATTTAGTAGTTAGTACTTTTTCCAGATTACCTTTTGACATTTTATGACTAATAAATTATTATATCATTTAATGTCTCCCACAATTTTAACGAATCTTAATAGCCCTCACTATTAGATTCGAAATACTCTATCTCTTGAGCATTCTAGTGGCAAGGATCCTCGAAACCTCCCTCGTAGTCTACAAGCTAGTGCTACGACACTACTTGGAGGGTTTCATGGTTGGAATTATGCTGGCCAACCACTTGTTCTTTTGGTACCTTGTGTTGTTGAGTAATGTCCTAGCTTTTGGAATCTGAACATGATTCCCTCAACCTCTTGCCCTTAAAAAGATAGCATGTTAGCTAAGGCTAATCCTTGAATACTCACTTTAGTTAAGTCGATCCATTTCTCTCATGAAAATGCCCTGGTAGTAAGAGGCACTCTCAACTAAGGCTGATGAGCACCCAAACAGCCGGTTTTGTTTAGCTGTGAGAAATGGAAGGCATTTAGACTTAATATATCTTTGAGGGATTTTTAATATTAATTTAAGAATATAATCCTTTTCTATTTATTATGTTCAAACTGGGATGTCATGCGCACAACTGAACATGAAAGAGAATATTATTCGTCACATCTTTATGCATTTTATATTGTTTACTATTCTATATGATCACGTAATAATCATGCAGACACATAAAATAGTAAACTTTTTATAAAGTAAATCATGCATTCCAACTGGTCTTGAGCATTATATAATGATCGATCGATAACTGATCAATCATCACCTAGGGGCATCCATACCTAAGTCAATACATGACTCGTGTCGCTGCTGGCCCCAGTGAAAAGTGCCCAACCCCTGTCTCGAATACCGCCTTAACATGGCGGGGTCTGCCTATCGGATCGTCACCGTATAATTACAAATATACTCGCACGCAGACAAGGGGGTCTGGGGTACAAAATACAACTATTGCAATGGATGCGCAGACCCTTATACATATTTGAATTAAAAGACAATTCGCAGACTGTCATTTATCTAATTAAATATTACAATCATTGCATGCATTTTATAAATAATTAAATAAATAAATAAATGCCAGGCATATAGAGGTCGGTCACATGCTCAAGACCAGTCGGGGTAAAAGCGAAATAAAATTAAATTGTAATAAATTTAAATAATGTGAGGGTGTTAAAGTAAACAAATAAATTAATTTGATTAAATTCAAATAATTTATTTTATCGGTTCATTTTTTAGTTTAATTTTAATTCTAAAATTAAATTAAATCATTAATATAATTTTAGTCTTAAATTAAATTAATATTTCGGATTAAAATAAAATTTCAACCGCTAAATTAATTCCAATTAATTTAATTTAAAAAACTAAACTAATTAAAATTAATTTAATGCAAGGTTACCTCTAGCCGGAGAGGAGTCCGACAGGACTAAGTACCGCCACAGGATGTCATCCTGAAACAGGGTTCCGCGGCTTGACCACGGCTTGAACGCGGCGTGACCGCGGCGTGACCGAAGCATGACCACGGCGTGACCGCGGCGTGACGGCTGCGTGACGGCGGCATGACCGCGGCGTGACCGCGTCCTGACCGCGGCGTGACCGCGTCCTGACCGCGGCAGGACCGAGGCGTGATCGCGGCGTGACTGCGTCATCCAATGACTCCGGTGGTGGCTTCATATTTCGGCATGGTCCAAGGGGAGAGGGAGGAGGCCGGGAAAAAAACTGGCCAGCCACATGGCCGGCAGCTCACTTCTTCAGTGAGCGGGCGAGGCGGCAGCCTGGTCCGGCGTGGCCTCCGCCGGTGATCTCGGGGCGGACGACAATTGGTGGTCTAGCGCAGAGGAGGAGGCCGATGCGGGCTCGGGGCGGCCAGACGGAGGTGGTCCGACATGGAGCAAAAAGCTGGCGAGGGCTCGGGGCAGCCGGATGGAGGTGGCCCGATGTGGAGAAGGAGGCCGGTGCGGGCGAGGGTGGCCGGACGAAGGGGGTCCAGCGTGGAGGTGGAGGCCGTTGCGGGCCCGGGCGGCCAAACGGAGGCAGTCTGCCATAGAGGAGGAGGCAGGTGTGGGCTCGGGATGGCTGAACAGAGGCGGTTCGACGCGGAGCAGGAGGCCGGCGCGGGCTCGAGCGGCCGGCTGGAGGAGGTCTGGTGGGAGGGGAGGCCGACTAAGGTTTGCCTCCCCTGTGCACCACGTGAGAGGAGACCCCTTTGGGGTCCTCCTTTTTTTGTGTCTTTAGGCAAAAGAGAGCCACCCCTTTTTTAAATAAAAGGAGAAGACCCCATTTTGGGGTCTTTGTATTCCCATTTATTTTATTTAAAAGCTAGAAGACCCCAATTTGGGGTCTTTGTCTTGGTCCCCTTCCCTCTTATTATTATTATAAAATATTTATATTTTATAATAATAAAAAAAATATTTGATGTTAATTCTCAATTTGATATAAACATCAATGGAACGAAAAAACACAATGTCGATCTGATTAAATAATTTAAATGATCGTAGCTTGATCATTTGAAAATGAAACGACGCGCGATCGAATCCAAATGAAACATTTTAGCAACACATAATTAAATTTAATGAATTTTAATTTTGTTGACTCAGAAAAAGCTTGCTTTCCCTCTGACACCACTGTTGGGAACCGGAACTACTCAGCGGAAGCTAGTGGGCCAGGAAATTAAAATTTTTCTTCATCGTAAGAGTGACATATCCCTGTAAACTCCGGTGATCTTGTCTTAGTTCATTCTAAGGATCACGCAAGATTTAAGCATAGCACAAAAATAAATTAAACATGTACCTTGTTCAGAATTAGCGTGTGAAAGTCCACTGAAGGACACCGGTGATCGTTGATCGAAGACTCCAATGTCGAAGCCCTCTAGATCGTCCACACACGCCTCTCAAATCTACTCTTGCACCATTCATCAAGATCCAGGTTCTAGCGCGGATATTCGATGATCAGTTCAGTGCAACGATGAACACCGCAAAGGAAGTAGATTCAATCCAAGAAGGATGAACTTGAAGATCTTACTTTGCTTGAGTGACTCTCTCCCTAAATTCCAGGAGGAGAGAGATGCTCTCAATCTTGAAACATGAATAGTATCCATGGGAGAGACTCTCTCTCACTTATATAGGGAGTGTTTAAAACACGCGGTATTGATTCCTGGCCCCCGTGTAATAGAAGTCTACTATATAAGTGATATAAATAATTATTTATGACAAATAAAATTATTCCATAAATTTTATTTATAATTTATCACTTACTTATAATATATAAATATATTACATGATAAATTTGAGTCTTCAACATGACTCATTACTCCTGCTAATATTAATCAAACCTAGGATATTTAAATCCATTCGAATAATATTAATACTTTTATTTACTATATAACTTGTAAATACATATCATAAATAAAGCCAACGAATTATTCGAAACTTGGAAAATTAATGAATTTATTAATTCATTGCTGATCCATAGAACATGGATAGTGCTCGGACCCATTGGTGGGGCCCACCAAGTTCTAAATTCCTATTCCAAGAATAGGGAAGATTCTCAAGGAGCTATTGTGTGTGACCTTATAGGCCCTTATATCAATAGTTGTGAATAATACCACCAACCTAGAGCAGGGTCTTGCAACCCATCGAAGCCCCTATAGAGATAAGCTAAAGTCATAGCAACGACTGAATCCCTATGAACATGGTCTATGTAACATAATCTATTCGTCATCAATATCTTAATAAAGTAGAATGCACACTAGTGTCATCATTCTTTATTTTGATTTATTTTATTTGTTTATTTGTCCGGACAGTCTTACCTTCTACTACCATGGACATTGAATTATTGAAGGTGCAACCATCCTAATCAACTAGGCCCAAGATATCACTTCCTAACCACGGAAGCAACAAATCCTTTCTCGATCATTCAATCAATTTCACACCATTAATGACATACCCGATACAAACTTCATCACCACGACTTCGTCGCCATGGTTTTCTCCTTATATCAAATGTACGTAATTAAATGACATTCATTGATAATGATCTCAAGTCAAGAGACCATTACACATGTCTGTAGATAGGAATGACCAATGACACCTAAAACATGTGGTGTTCCTATTAAGCGGATTTGTCCTCATGATCTCAATTACTAGATATCATCAAGTGCGAACTTTATGAGATGAAGTCACAATGATTATTAGCCCCCAACACCTGATGGTCACACATCATCTGTGTCCTTTTAGATTGATGTAAATGGACCATAGGACATTACTTTAAGATTACTGTTATGGAATATCAGGGTTCTCATTATAGCCTAGGACCAGCAATAACCCTTTGATGTGACAGGTAGACTAAGGACATTTCCATAAAAAAGTGGATGCAGAAGTATCTACAATATCATGGCAAGATAAAAACATGTATAAAAACAAACTGTATACATGTAACATTAATCAAAGTACAATACAAGTTGGGTCTAGGGCACCCACTTTCAACACCCAGGGCCCTGCCAGCGCCCCCACGGCCTGGCCAGCCACTATCGCGCCCTGGCCGACACCCTGCCGGCACCCCCGCGGCCAGCTTGATGCCCTGTTGGTGCCCCCGCGGCCAGCCTGGTGCCCTACTGGAACCCCCGCCTCCTGCTCGTCCCCTTCCATGCCCTACTCGGTGCACCTGTGGCCTGCGCAGCATCCAACCAGCCTGCCCGTGCCCTGCGCCCTCTACCCGCTGCTAGCGCATGCCCCATGCGGCCTTCCCGCTGGCCTCCCAGCTGACCGGCCACTCGGGTTGAGTCGCCCAAGACACGCCCCTCGCAGTGCTGGCCAAACAGGCCCTAGCCTTCGGGCTGAACCACCTACGTGGAGACATCTGGGCCGAACCGCCCCCGCAGTCTACTGGGCCGGGCCCAGCAGACCAGGCCAAACATAACGGGCTGACCCACCCAACAGACTGGGTTTGACCCAGCGGGTCTGACTAGGTCAACCTAGACTGGGTGGGCCCACACTGGGTTGCGCCGAGTCGGTCAGACTGGGTTGGACCGGGCCCATGACCATTACCGACCCCTTTACCTTCTTGGGACATATCTTTTGCACCAAACTTCCATTTGACAAACTGTCAGCAGTGACGATATTCTTGGAGCGAAGCTGTCCCTTTGAGAATACCCCACTAGAGTTCGGGGTATAGTTGAGATATGGTCAGTTTGGATCGTTCACGAATCCAATCGGGCCCCCGGGACTAAAAGGCTAATAACTAACAGACCAATTGTCTGATTTACAAGTCGTATGTTGTGTTGAGACCCCTATGATGTGGTGGACCTTTGAGATACATCTACGTTGGACTTCATGATAGTTAGAGTATCGACTTGTAGGTTGTGAAGAAGATCTTCCAGAGATGAGCATTCATTTCTGGGGGAACCTGGTAGCTGGCTGAGACTTGATGACTACTGAATGATTTGACTTGGAGTGATTCGACTAGACCAGTGGGGAGCGCCTCTATGTGAGGGCGACTGGCCCATGGTGGGGAGCACCTCTGTGTGAGCGCGACAGACCCATAGTACTCGACATGTGGAGTACCTTACAAAGCTACAAGGGGGAGTGCCTTTGTGTGAGTGCAGTAGACCCATGGTGGGGAGCACCTTTGTGTGAGCGTGAAAGATCCACGATACTCAACAGGAGGAGTACCTCAGAAGTCCAAGTTAGTGGGAAACGGCTCTGTGTGACGCGGCAAGACCACTGCACTCGATATAGAAGGAGTTCTTCAAAAACCGAGGGTTCAAATAGATATTACCCCTAGAATAATATCCTGGTTGATCTGAGTCAATGAATTTTGTTTTTCCTCATGATTGATATGGGTTACTAGATAAAATTGGTATATGTAGGGGAATATACCAAAGTAATGGTTATCAGTTGATTTCATACTTTTTGGTTTATATTTGTTGGATTTTGTGAGACCTGGAGGGTCTTGGGGTCCCTAATAAGTATCATTGTACTCACCCCTACATGGTCTATGCCCGCGCCTCATTATGCTGGTTGCAGATGACGGATAACACTGACTAAGGAAGAGGGTAGCAGGACTGGACGGTACTCGTAGGTGGACCACTCGGTGTCATAGTACACGGAGGTGACAGACAGACGTGGGGTGCTAAAGAGGCCATCTGTACATATCCTTCAGGTAGGAACCCTGGAGGATGTCCCAGTAGCTGCTTTTATTTTCTTCAGTTGTACTTACTTTTTAGTTGTACAATTACTTTTTCTATTGGGCTTGTATTTCTGACCCCTTTTAAATTTCTAGCACTTATTTTGTATACAGTTTTACTTAGTGTTTCGCTTCTAGTTGTGTACTATGATGTGTTTTTTTACAGTTATAAAGGAAATGCCTTCCCAGTTTAGGGATTTACGCCTTTGGTGATAGTCGACATCCCTTGGTCTATGGAAGGCGGGCTTGGGGTAGTCACGATATGCACCCAGGGGACGAGTTGTGATAATTCTTGAGTCTAAGTATCAAAAACAAATTCTTCTTTTATTTGATCTCAGTTTAATTTTTTTTTATTTTTAATTGTAAGAAAGAGTTTTTTATTTATATATTTAATGAATTTTTTCTACATGGATTGATAAAATATTTTCACCATCCATGTGATCTTTCCTATATATGATTGAATATTCATGGTCTGGTTGAATAGTATTTATAAATTATTTATACCTATGTGGAAGGGAGTGGATCTTCATGAAATTCATAAGAGTGACTTCACCTGGTTGGTATTTTCATGAATAACCTATATAGATATCAGTATTGAGATATTAAGGTAATTTTTTGATATATTCCATAACACCTTGGAAGCAAGATCAGTCTATATTGATCATTCTAAATTTTAAAGTCATATTCAATGTAAACACATGAGGGGAGGGAATCAATTATAGGTTATCTTATTAATCAAATAAATATTAGAGGGATAAATAATTTTAATATTAGACTAGCATATAAATTTAAAATATGATCCATTAAATAATGACTTTATCTACATCATGGAAATTATAATTGTTTCAAACTACTATAATATCTCTTTATTAAAAATATTATCCCTCATTAACTATAAAAATATTTCCACCACCATTTTGATAAATCCTTAAGTCTCTAATATACAATATAATAACTATAGTTTAATTTCTCCTCATCCATTAGTAGTTTTCTAGTATGATTTCAGGAATTCTTTTAGTGCCACCTAATTAACATGATATGTTGTTAATATGGTATAAAATTATGATATTTCAAATGAAAGGTTTTTACTGCTATATTCAATGATTGTCTGACTATGTTTTTTATTTAAGATATTGAAAATATAAATATATTGTAATGAACTGACCTAGGTTACCCTTTAACCTATAATATGACCTATTCCTTTACATACCTGAGGGGCATTGCCGATACACATATCCTGGCGACAAGCACCCAGACATCCAACAACACACTAGAGAGAATGGTTTCTCCCTACCTAAATAAACACATGGAATATATGTATACAAAAAAATAGACAATTGAAGACCAATGAAATATATATTCCATAATAGTAAAAAGATAATAGAAATGAACAACATCAAAAGTAGACACAACCCCGAAAAAATAATTCCAACTTCAAGGACCAAAACCAAACATATACTCCATGTGTTGGTGTGGACGTACACTCGTCATCTCACCACCAGATACCCAAACTAGCTGACATGAACCTAACCTCCTCACTGTGGCACCTTTCCTTTCCCTATATTTGAAGACATGCAGAGGTCTACGTACAATAGTGGTGGTGCATAGGGTGTGATCTAACAAGATCAGTAGGATCCCACCCAAGTGTTCCATAAAAAGTATCTAAATAATAATTATTGTATGTTCAATTTAAATAAAACATGCCATGATAAAAAGTAAAGATGTTTTATAGAAAACATGGTAACCATTTCCCATTTTCACAGTTCAAAAAAATAGTAGGTATATCCATTCCGGAGCAGATATTCCATATCATCTTTCACAAGTACAAGCATGAATATCAAGGATAATCAAAAAAAATCTAATCAATATAAAAGAATAATAAGGGAATAAACACCAATGGTCACTATATATTAGACTAAAAGACTACTCATACCAAAATAAATCAATTAAATAATCCGGTTCCAAAAACACATGCCTAGGAAGTAGGGGAATACCTCATGGGTAAACCCCCTGACAACTTCAATATCTATCACATAGAATAACGGGCCTAGGAAATAGAGGAAATCCCCATGATCAAACCTCCAAATAATAGAAAACCATAAAATATGGACATAAGCTAAGCCTTCCACCTAAGTACCCAAGTTAAACGATGTTCTCATCTTCAAAAATCATACTAATGCATTGAAATCGATTTTAAAACCATCTCACATTCCCATTTCAATGCTTTGAAAAAACCACTTTTCATTCCATTTATCAGCAAACAGGAAAAACCATTTTTCAGTAAATATATTTTTTAACACACACAAATCAATCATACCCATTACTTTTACAAATAAAATTTTCAATCAAGAAAAATAAGGTTCATCAATATAGTCTAAAGAAGGAACCACCTACTTCAAAACCCATGTCATACACACCTGCAATGGGATCCACCAACAATGAAAACCCAATGATTAAAAACAAGGCCCTAGAATCCAATACATATCACATGATTGATCCAAATATGAACACAATTGGTCAGAGGAATGGAAGAGACCGTCATAAATCAATAACGAACACCCGCCACACCATGACTGATAAAGGAAAAGGCCTCCAGAACTAGATCACACAATGGGTCTAAAAGAAACCAAGAAAAAATATAATCTTAATCCAACAAATCCAAACACGCCACCCAACCATGATATCTCAATCAAAGGCAATGAAGAAGTGGAAAGATAACTTACATGGAGAGACACCACACAACTGCAACAAAGATCCATTGTCGAAATGATTGATCTAGATGGAGCAGAGTCTCCCAAAATAACATGGGAAAAACTATAGGTAGAGATCCAAGGTCCTGGAGAAAGGAATCAAATCTAGAATAGCCACTCATATGTTTTAAAAATAGTACATGGGCCTCTTCATGATGTGTAATACATTTAAATTCTATGAAATCAATCGCGTTTGAATATGAAAAAAAATATGTTACCTTGAATTAGAAATTAGTTATTAAAATAATTCTTGATATGAAACCATTCTTCACAATGTATAACATTTTACAGTGTGTATCACATTTCATGGATTGTTCCTAGAAACATTTATATGGCATGTAACCCAGTTACACAGTGTGAAATACTTCTATATCCTATAGAAAAAACTAGTTAATGTTGAATGTCCAACAAATCACTAACATCACCATTATAGGTATGACCACAATTCCTCATCAGTAATTTACATAAAACATGAAAAAATTGAACCATCATGAGGTCAATAATGTACCTAATATATTTGTAATGGGATGTTACAAACTCCCACCCAGTAATTCTTTTCATCCCTGGGAAGTCATGTGGAATATGAAATCCCTAGAAAAAGATGAGGCCACTACTCCCTCATCAATGAATCGCATTCCCAAGTCTCATGAGAATCTGATCCATGTTTCCATATAATTATAGCTAAAAAATTGACTTCCAACACAAGACTTTCACTTTGGAGTCAACGATCTCAACTAGTTTCTCCCAAAAATAACTTGTCTCGAACTCAATCCCTTTCCATCTCAGGATGTGAGCAGGATCATGGTGATACTTCTTGAGCTAAGAAATGTGGAAAAAATAATTAATAACTATAATTTGGACTGAGAATACTAACTGATATGAAACCTATCTGATCCACTCAGGGACCTCAAATAGTTTGACATATCTCAGATCAAAATTCCCTACTTTTCATGTCGATGGTGACCCAACTGGGGAGAAACATTCAAGAAAATCCAGTCACCAACAGAAAACTCCAAATGTAGACATCTCCCATAAACATAATATTTTTCTGACTCTAGGTTGTAACTAGACATTGATGAATATACTGAATCATCGCGGATGTTTTCTAAACCCAAATTTCATCAACTAATGATATGTCACCAAACTCCACCCAACAAAGAGGTGATCAGAACAGGCGATGATTCAATGCCTAAAAGGGGACATTATTACCGAATACTGATAACTATTTTCATAAAAAAACTCAACCAT
Source organism: Viscum album (assembly GCA_963277665.1). Classification (NCBI taxonomy): domain Eukaryota; kingdom Viridiplantae; phylum Streptophyta; class Magnoliopsida; order Santalales; family Viscaceae; genus Viscum; species Viscum album. The sequence continues at coordinate 170,177,840 of OY728148.1, forward strand.
TCCTATATTACTATCCCCTAATCCTCTAAAATCCATGACACATCCATGGATCATACATTCCAATATCTAAAACCCACGCTCCACATGATGGTCAGTCAAACGATGCTATGTTGTTCTCAGCTTGACCTAAGATCTCATTTACTCTTGGAGACTCCTCTAGAACCTTGAGGTAGTCCTTGGATCCCTATACAAAACAAAGTAAGAAGGACTCACATGTATCCTCACAATCTCTTGCATATAGATCTTACCCAGATCCTTAACTTTAGTGGTGTCTTTGATCAGAATTAAATTAGAATACATCCTTAACAAATCAACAAGCAGAAAGATAGAATTTCTCCCCTTCAGTTTCCATGGTAATCCAACAAAAAAATGCAGGGATACATCATCCCATTTCTAAATAATCTATGGATGATGTTGAATTAAACTTGAAGGTTTCATTTCCTCTTTAGTTAACCATTGGAAGGTGTAACAACAAGATAGAAACACAGCGATGTCATGCTTAATACTCGACCACTAGAATCATTTCCTAATGTTATAATAAATTTTCAGAGTGCCTAGATGAACAGACCATGATGATTTGTGACAATCAAACAAGACTAAAATTATTTTAGATTCTAGGATGATGACCCACTTCCCCAAGTGGATAATAAAATCTGATGAAAGAGACCAGTCAAAAAGAGTCTCCCCACCGTAATGGCTTTCTTGTGTCTTTTAAAACTCGTCTTCCTACTATTAACCACACAGAATAGCCTATTGGATATATTATTATAAATGAACACTATTCAAAACCATTCCTGAAACATTCTCTTAATCATCCAAGTGGAATTAAGTGAAATGTCTCAAAACGGTCCACTCCTCCTTCAATTCCAAAACATCATGTGATGATACATTCCTACTAAGAGTGTCTACAATGAAATTTCCCATTCCCAGGGTGTAGGCAATATTGAATTTAAATGTCTAAAGGTATTCAACCCATCGTCTCTATCTGATATTCAAGTATTTTTTATAAAATAAATAGATCAGAATTTTATGGTCAGAAAAGACTATGAACTTCTCCACAATAAGATAGTTCCTCCAACATTTATGTTCATGCATAACTACAAAAATCTCTAAAGTGTTAGTGGGGTAATTATTCTTATGTAGTCGAAGATGAAGAGGGTTTTAAGCTACCACATGGTCATCTTGCATATGTATTTATCCCAAAATAGTACCAGATGCATCACAGAACACCATGTATCCCTTATCTAGATCATGTAAGATCAAAATATGATCTGGTGTCAGAAGTTGTTTCAATTCATTGAAATAAGACTAAAACATCACATCCTAGGTGAATTTTATCGCTTTCTGGTTAAGATCAGTCATAGGTGACACCAAATCATAGAAATCCTTGACAACCCATTGGTAGTACCTAGTAAGACCAAGGATTTTTCATATCTCAATGAAATTTTGTGGTTCCTTCGATGATAAATATACCTTCACCTTATCTGAATCAACTAACAAGACATGAACAGAAATGTTTTGCCCTAATAACTTCACTTCTTGAATCTAGAAACTAAAATTCAAAATTATTCCATACAAATGGTGATTTCTAGAAATTTACAAAACCAAAATCTGAAGGTACTCATGCTCAAGCTCAGATTTCAAATAAACTAGAATATCTTCCTTGAAAACTTCCAAAAAATTGTAATGATATTGATGTAATATTTTATTCATTAAAGAAATAAAAACTATAGGATCATTAGTTAGACCAAAATTCATCCCACGATATATATAATGTCCAAACATTATCCTGATAGTTGTCTTCAGTATATCAGACTCTCGAACTCTAATCTGATGATAACCTGACCGAAGATCAGTCTTGGAAAACCAATTTACTCCATTTAACTGATCATAATAATCATCAACATGTGTAGAATGATATTTTATTATAACTATCACCTAGTTAAACTTCTTATAGTCCACACGTAACCAAAGTGAACCATATTCTTTTACAACAAAGATCATAAGGGATTCCCTAGGAGAAATACTAGTGGAAACAAAACCTTTTCCTAATAGGTCTTCCAACTGAATATTGACCCCTTTCATATCCACTAGTGTCATATGATAAGAAGGTATTGATATCAGCTACATACCAAGAACCAGGTCAAACATAAACTCTACCACTCTGTCTGGAGGAAGACTGTGGAATTAACCTAGGAAAACATCAAAAATGTTTCGAAAAAATAATGATAAGATTAATAGTAGAAGAAATTTCATGAGGATTGAATGAAATAGTAGAACCCAAACTACTAATCTCTAGGTAGGAAGGCCGTATACCACCAGATCACGGGTCCCACTCCCCCTAAAAGACATGAGATCTTCTATTGACAATAATAAATGAAACACACTGAAGATTAAATTCAACCTCATAATGATGAGAGAAAAGAAAATCTATACTGACAATGACATTGAATAGATCCAGATCAAGAATGAGAAAATCCCATACCAACTCTGTATCTGCAATCGTTGAAGAATTAGGACACTGAATCCTCTTCTCTTTCCTCTTGTCAAGGGGTGTCCCTAACTCCATTTTAAAGGAAATAAGATTTATTGAAATTTTAAGAATATTAAAAAAATGTGTATATATAAAAGAGTGAGAGGCACCAGTATCAAGTAAAGTAATTTCCACTGAAAAGGAAATTACCTCTCAATGTTTCTGAACCTGCATCAACTTTTGCAGAACACTCATCTACTATGTGAAAATGCTTCACTCCTGGGGCATTTGGCTGGATCCCTATAGTCTTTAAATATTATTTCTGCACCATAGTATCATTTGGAATGGACAATCCATAATCATAACAAGGCATAGTCATAGCATGAAAGAGGCGTTATAAATAACCAACACATCCACAATTGTTACATATATTCATGGGAATAGTATAATAATGTCTTGTGTGTCCACACTTTCCACATTGATATCAAGTCAAAGGCACATTTTCATCTCTAGTAGATGGTGAAGAGGAGGCTCACTACTGAGACCCACCTCCACCACTCCAGAAATGATCTTACCACTTCCTTTTCTTCCCATACATTCCACTAAAGATTTCGTTTGATGGATGATAAAGGTTTGGAAAACAAAACATTCCTACCATATTCATATCTTCCGTCAAAATCTATCTACCATCTTTGTATAGGTATAATTTTTCAACATGAACACTTATGATATGATATTTGGTTGTAAACCCTGTAGGTACTTCTGAGCCTTCAACTGGTCATTCTTCACCATGTCTAGAAAAAAATGGACAATATCATAAAACATGTTGGTGTATTATAACACCAAACATTCTCCTTATTTCAAATATTGGACCAATAGGTACTTTTCTAGCATCAAGGACTCTAGGAAAAACTCTCTAAAGAGTAAGGGTTTCAAACCCTTCCAATATAAGTCCACATGCCAAACATCCTGGACCATTGAATCCCTCCACCGCTTACCAGAACCCTCGATCCTAAAAGATGCACACTTCATCCAGATATTCTCAAGTGCTTCCGTCATGTCAAAGATCTGATCTACCCATTCCATCCATTCCTCCACCTATTGAGGTTCAATCATTCCATTTAAGGAAGGTGTCTTCTCGTACAAGAATTCTTATGATCGATCTCTCTCTCATCTATCTATTAGTTGTACATCAACAACTTTGTTTTAAAATCATGGTACATCTTGATCAATAGCATGAAATACACTTACTATAGTATCGATGAGATTCCGATCGATTGGTGGATTCCCTTGAGGAGAATCAGAAGAACCTTCATGAGAAACTTTTGGAAGACCTCTCAAAGGTATACTGCTGCACACTGAAACATGAGAATGATCAGATGATAGAACGAATCTCTATTTAAACTAGAAAGTAAATTACCAGAACCAACGATTTAAAACAAAACATAACTCTAGAAACACACATCCCAACAACCCATGGAATCTTGAGTCTCTTTAAGAGAAGATCTGGCCATGTACTTATAGAAACATACCTCTCAAGTCTTGATAATCATATGCCTAGTCTACAAAATTTCCAAAGACATGGAATCCTGAGGACAGACAACCCCTGATACAAAATAGTAATGAAACGAATTTGATTACCCTTAAACTAAGATCCCGGCCCATTCTTTTACATACCTGAAGGGAATTCCCAATATCATCGGGCTATGGAAAAGAACCCGGGCATCAAAAAACACACCAAAGGGAACAATTTCTACTAACCTGAACAAACAAGTGGAATATATGTATAAATAGAACTAAAGAGATGGTGGAATTCCAAACGAATATATATTCCATAACAGTGAAAAGACAGTAGAAAATAACAATAGAAATAGTTGTAAATTCTACTAAAAAATTAGATCTACAAGGACCAAAACCAAACAACTAGTCAATATGATGGAATGGATGAAATCCCACCAAATCACCACCATCTACCCAAACCATCCAACATGAACCTCTTCACCTCACTAAAATTCATTTACTTTCCCTACATTGGAAAACATACAGAGTTCTACACACCACCAAGGAGGTGCATAGGGTGTGAGCTAACAAGCTTAGTAGGGTCCTACCTAGGTGTTCCGTAACAAGTCTTTGTAAAAAAATAATGTATTCCTAATTTAAATAAAACATGAATTGATAAGAATCAAACAATTTTTATATAAAACATTGTAAACATTCCCATTTTGCACAGTTCTAAAACAAAAGTACTTATATCAAATTCTAATCTTATTTTCAATATTACCTTTTTTGTGTACAAGAATGAATTTCAAGGAGAAACAAAAAAAATCCAAGAAATATAAAACAAAATCACATGAATTAACACCAAGTATCACTATAAGAAAAAATATGAGACTACTCGTACAATAATAAATCAAGTACACAATCCATTTTCTAGAACATGGGCCTAAGAACTAGTGGAAATACCCATGAGAAAACCTCCTCATAATCAAAAACCATGGATGATGGACTTAATCTAAACCTTCAACCTGAGAACCCAAGCATACCCATGTTCTCATTTTGACAAATCATTTCAATGCTTGAAAACAATTTCAAAACCATTTCACAATCCATTTTCAATTCTTTGAAAACACCACATTTTATTCCATTTACCAAAAAAATGGGAAAATAATTTTTCATTAAAACATATTTTCAACACACACAAATAAATCATTTCAATTCTTTATATAAATAAATTTATAAATTAAAAAATATAATTTTCATGAATAGAGGCTAGATATGGAAGCACTTACCTCAAACATCGGGTCACACATGCCCACAACATGATCCAATGATAATGAAAACCTAACGAAAAAAAGAAGCACCTATAATCCAATACACATCACATGATGGATCGAAATATGAACACAAGGGGTCAGTGAAAAGGAATATACCTACATACCTCAATAATAAATGCCCACTGCACCATGACCGATAAAGGAAAAGACCTGTAGAGTGCGATCACACAATAGGTTTAGAAGAAACCAAGAAGAAACACCACCTTAACCTAATAAATCTGAACATGCCACCCATTGGCGATATGGAAATCAATGAAAATGAAGAATCATAAATATATCTTACATAGAGAGACTCCACCCAAGCACAATGAAGATCCAATGTCGAAAAGATTGATCTAGAAGGAGAATAGTTTCCCTAAATTGATTGGTAGGAACTCTATATCAAGAGCCAAGGGCCACGAGAAAATAACCAAATCCAAAATAGTTGTTCTCCTCTTTTAAAAACTGTTCACATGCCATTTCATGATGTGTAATACAATTATACGTTGTAAAATCCATGGAGTTCAAATGCACCAAAAAAATCTGTCACCTTGGATTAAAAATATGTTATTAAAATATTTCAAAATGTGAAACCACTCTTCACGACAAGTAAAATTTTACAGCCTGAATCTCCATTTGTGGATTGTACCCAACAATAGTTACACAGCATGTAACCTAGTTACACGACATGAAATACTTATTCATGCTGTAGAAAAATCTAGTTAAAGTTGAAATTCCAAAAAATCCTTGAATTCACCATTATAGGTATTCTCCCAATTCCTCCTTGATCCTTTAAAAACAATGGAAACAATGAAAACCATAATGAGTTCAATAACATACCTGATATATTGGTAACAGAATGTTTCATATAATATATAAATTAATTATTATAATGTTATTCTTTTACATGGTTTTTAAAACACATGAATGGACATGTTACATGTTTTGATACATCCATCTCTTATTAGGTTAGAAAAATGAATCCTTAGTATTATAAGATATGAATTATATGAAAATTAATCTATATATTTCAATGTTAGTTTTGGAAATTTATATACATAATAGTAGTTTTATTAAAAAAATACAAAATGTATATCAATTAAAATGAAGAATATATTAGTATTATTGTGTAAATAATATCAAAGGTTTTATATAGTATTAAATTGAATATTTATACATATTTCTATTAGGGAGATATTTATGAGGGAACAACCACATTTTATATTAATATATTAGTCCATGCCATTTATTTTTTAGGATGTTTCACTATCATTTGAATATTATTTTACACTATAGTAAATAGTTAGGGTTTAACCCACAGTTATATTTGGATATGGTTTAAAAAAATAATAATAATGACTATTACAATTTTTTTAAATCATTACTAAGAATAAATTACTTTTGGTAGTGCTTTATACTACCACTTTTTTTAAACAAAAAATAAAAATTATTTTACACCAGTAAACATGTAAAAATTTACGGTTAAATATTTTCTTCAGGGAATTTTAATCAAATCATTGTGCATTTATAGTAAGAGTCTTGAAATACTCCTCCAAATAATATATCATGGTTTTTTATGAAATAATTAAAAAACAATTTATTAGTTGTTTAGACTACAGTGAAACTAAGAAATAATTTTCACTCGATATTCATTTTCTTATTATGTATGGTCGAACTAGTTAATGGAAACCAAAAATTGTTTACCATCATAATCATTTGTAAATATTTAATTATAGAATATAAATGAAAATTATCACTACAAATGATCTTTTTATAAAGGAAATAATAATTAATGATAAATTATAACTCATTTTATATAATAAATACTAGTTTTCTACTGATTTATTTGAATACATGGAAGGGATGATCCCATATACTAAAATTTGGACCCTATATCGAAATGAATCATTTTAATTTTAATTATTATATCTAATGTAGATATTTCATTATTATTTACACTATCCAAGAACTATAAAACATTGTTTAGGAATTCCCTTCATACAAATATAATTTTATAATTAGATATATCTTTAAAGAATATTTATTTTTAATCTATCTTTATAACTTAAAAAAAGAAGGATGACTTGGTTATTCCTCAATTAGAAGTAATAGTTACTAACAGGTTCTTAATACCACTATGAAATCAGTATATATTATAATTAATTATACCAATTGTGGAGTTAGAGGTGATTTAAAGAGTGAAGTTGGAAATTATGTTGAATCCATTATGAAATTATTTTTTATTCTCTATTCCTTTATAATTATAATAAATTTTACAGTTTTATATTCACCCCCTTCTCTACCAAATAATGAGTATATCTTGGAAACCAATTCGAATCAGATCCTATGTCTTAATTAGATATTTTTTATACTAACCTTATCGAAGAAAAAAATTATATAAGGAAAAATCTTTATTTAATTCATTTTCATGCAATAAATGGTAGATTGATACTATATGAGACACCATGTTTTAATCGAATTTATTTTCGATGTTGGGAAATTGAATATAATCATAATTTAATATCTTAATCATATATCATAGGACATATATGGTAAAATCATATAAAATTAACGAAATTTATTTGGATACACATATTATTAAGGACTCTTTTAAGTTTTTTTTTGAATTACAATTCTATAAATATTCAATATTTATTTATAATCAGGAATTTTTTATTAATTATGTAGTATGTCATGCTTATTATGAAATTTAGAGGATACTATAAGTAATATACAATGAGATAAAAACACAATAGAATAAATATTTTAATGTTAAGAGTAGAAAACTGGGATTTCAAGATGTATAAAACTGAGATAGATGACCAAATATTTTATTTTATTTATAAGGATCGTTAATGAGATGAGTGGATTAAGAGGAAAATTAGATAACTCAATAATGAGATAAAGTATACTAACAGTTTACTAATAAATGTTGCATGACATAACCTATCGGGGCCTACCTGACTGGTGATAAGTTGAGTGTGACACCCCAAGACCACATCCAATAGACTAAGGGATAGCGACTGGCACTGTAAAATTATATAAATAAAATGGGAGGCCTTATCCAAAGTAAATATACACACACATAACCAACTCCATGAAACTGTTCAGAGATATAATAAAAGACTAAACATCTCAAGTTTAAAGAATGTATACAAAAAACTCTAGGAATGAAATTGTGTAAAATACATTGTATAAAAAGTATACAATGGAAAAATACAAACCCATCATAAAGTGGGGTATGAACTATAAAATAACCAAAAATAGGGATACTGGTTATAGCTTGGATCACAATCCCTATGGAAGACCACCGAACACAGTCAGCTCCTCCAGGTTCAGATATGCTCCTTCAAAACATGGTCCACCAAAGTCACAGTGGATCTATCTTTCTTCTACATAATACATAAAAAATGTGGGATAAGACCATTTAGTGGTGAGTAAATACATACCTTTTATGAATCCCTGAAAAAAAATAAAGAAGAAATATAACGATACAATAGTCATCTCAACTCATAATAAATAAGGAAATTAAACCCAACATATGTGATCAAAAATAAACCCAAGCAAGTGAGAAAGGGGATATCTATACCCACAGCATAGCTAATTTTTTTTATTCTTCCTACAGCTCCAATGTCTATTTATAATATACATCATCATCGGTAACATCACAAGAATCTATTTGAAGGTCTCACACCTTTCCAATACACATTATAGGTGAGGGGCACTATCTAAATTGGAGGACTTGATCACTATCGATAATCAAAGGGGGGATGTTCCACTCTGTAGATCAAGTGATCATTCCCTATAATGGAAGGGGGTTACAAATTTACCTTTTTAATGAGTATGGTGGATTCATTCCCACATGAGATAGGGAGGTTCTAACCCCATTGTCTCTTTGATGATCAAACCTGATCGTTTCCATCATACATGAATTTCTAAAAATATCATCCCATTATTAAAACCTTTTATAATGACTCTAATTCAAAAAAAACTAACCATCAAATTATATGTGAAAAAACAATCAAGATTGGCTACTCAAGGGCCCAAATTCAATCCTTGAAGAAAGATATTTTCAAGGTGGGTATACTTGAGGAAGGTACGTGGTGTGTAACCTCACCTAAAAACCTAGGTGTGTCCTCTCCTACAAATAGAATGGCTAGAAATATGGAACATTCTTATATGTACATGAGGTAAAATGCATATACTATTTACCCTAGGTATATCTATTTCCGTTGTACTAGCTTCCATGTACTACAACCTTCTCCATTATACTCTTGTAAGGAAAATTTACAACGATCATATCTGGGTACCCAGACTATGTCCATGTACTTCAGTCGATGCCCATGTACTCTAGTCATGCTCATGTGAATGGATGTGTCTCTGCCAGTGTACTCTCATGGTCATGTTTTCCACCTTCAGTGAGTCACATAGAATTTATGGGTAATAAATGACATTTGATTTTTAACTCCATCTAAAATTCTAGCCACTGCACTAGGGGACTACATGATGTGTGTTACTAGACTACGTGTCGTGTAGTCTGGATTTTCTAGGAAGTGTCACTTGTTCAACCCATCTTTCCCACACCACCAAGATACCGATATCACCATGAATTCCATTTTAGATACCCGATATTTGTTAAAACATGTCTGATCCATTTCTAATGGCTGGATTTGGATCACATATACCACACTTGGATCATTCCCATCATATTGAACCACTTGTCCACCTCACCCATGGATAAAGACCCTCAATCTGGCTTTGATTTGAATTTACAACACTATAATCCCACATCACATCATGATAGAATTTCAAAATTCTATTCTATAAATCGTCCACACATATTAAATGAATCTTGATGTTCTATCTTGCTCGAATTCAGCCCAAAAATGTTGACCCATGACCCTATAGGGCAATGGTGAAAAACACTGAGAGAAGTTGGGTAAAGACACAAGAACTAAGTGAATCCAACTGATATATTGAGTGATTACATAAAAGGATTACATAATATTGATAATTAGTGAATACAAGGGTGTAAATGATATAATTCAAAGACTTCAAGATGTAATTTTAAAATCGATCTCTTGGGAGAATACCAAAAATTGCTGGAAACAAAAGTCGATAAAAAAATAATGATTTTTTAAATTAAACAAGGAATGAAATCAATGAAATAATGTTCTAAAACTAGAGTTTGGATCGATCAATGATGAAGAATCGATTCATTACACTATAATTTACAAGACCCAGGAACTGTATTGGTGAAGAAGAATCCTTATAATAAAGATCATTGCTCCAAGATCAGATGTAATTCTTCAATAATTTTTTCCATGACTCCTCTTATCCTCCCCATGTTATAAAGATGATCCCGAGGAATTTACATAACAAATAAAATCTATATGAGGTTTATAGTATAAATTTTTAAATGAATTTATTAAATAAATTAATTAATTCACTTAACACACCCTCCAATGTTCACCCTCGACCTAGAACCCAATTTTGACAAAACATATGTCAATCTTGGGTAATCGCCATTTTTTTATTCAACCATGGTGTTATATTTCCCATATGAGGTTATTACAAATTAAATAACCATTTTTTTGGATCCTCCATGTGGATTATATTGGAAACTCCCTTATTTTAATGATAAAAAAACCATGATTCTTTTAGTATTAATGACTCACCTGGTGTTTGATAGAATTATATATGGTAAGACCATTTCTATAATAATTCTACTGAGTTTTATGGTGAGTCATTGTTTCCTAGGAGTGACAATTACAACCATTACATGATATTTCCAGATGCTAAGTCTCCACCAGCATCTTGCTACTATTGATGTCCAAGGACATTGGCATGAATTGCTCAATAACTATTTCATTATAGAGTAAGTTTTGATCGAGTCTTTAGGACATAGTCGAAGACTAATATGAGGATTGTGGATATATTTATTCTATATAAATGTGAAGTATATCAATATCTTTAGAATAAATACTTTTTTGCGACCAAATATATGAATTCTCATGAGATTACTGATTCTTGTTATGTGAAGATCAAAAGACACAAAATCAAAAAATTCATCACCATGATTGATTGAGATGCTCACAGAGAGAAACTAATACATTCTTTATGATTTTCTATGATCCTCTGTCTGCTAAAAATTCCTAGAACAAAGCACGAATTCTTCACCCATACTGATCTAAGGAGTATGATTATTTAGAACATATCAGGCTAAGTATTTCTATATTCATTATTGGGTTGTCTGTTATATTTTAAGTATTGTGTTGTAACCCTGTTATCAGACACACACTTCCTCCTACATATATATGAATAACACTTGCTATTCTCTTCTTTCTTGACATATTTTTTTCCATTGTGTTTTTGGATGAGGTCCATGTCTTACCTTTAAAATTCATTCTTCCCATGAATAACTATAGAGGAGGTATTTTATCCAGGAAATCATGTTGTTTTTTATTGATTATCTGATCCAAGTTGTAGAATTATTTGATTATAATTTTAATCTTCTTGGAAACAGATGATTTCCATGTGGATGGGATTAAGTTTCCCATTGAGAAAAAAATAAATTTTTTATACCACTATGTCATTGTTTTATTTTACTTATATAGCCTAGATTAATTTTTATATACAAAAAAACTATTAATTTGATAATTAATATTAACTATTGTTTATATTTGATCCAATCTAAGTAAATTGATTTCAAAAGTTAAGGTATTTCTAAACAATATTTTAACTAAGACTTAATCACTCTTTAAGAAATCATTTAAAAGGAGAGATCTTATATCAATATGAAATTTTGATTAATTTTCCATTTTATTTTATTAAGGGGTATTTATTTTGGTCTAATTATTAACAACATTTTTTTGAACTCAATTCACCCCCTCTTGAGTTACTCACTCCGACCAATATTTGGTATCAAATGTTTTTCAAAATTAACTTTTCAACTATGATTTTAGTTGTATTCTAAAGATCTCAATTTGTTTTTAAATTCTAAATTTTAGTTCTTTATGGATAATAGAAAATAATGATCTACTACCAACCATCCTTCTTATATTAATGGTAAAAATTAAGATCAATGGAAAATAAAAATGAAAATTCATTTAGAAAATATGGGCTTTACATTTGGATTGTAATATAATATCAATATTAAATAGAAAAAAACTATAATAATTACATTTAGAAATGCTACAAAAGATATTTATAATAATAACTATAAAGAGATGAATGTCCGGTTATTTTCCCTGGTTGATTATGAACTTAATATAATATCTACTTGCGTGTATTATTTTGAAATATTGGATACCTTATCTATTTGACATGAAGGAAAATAAAATATAAAAGAAATGATATCAAATACATACACAATCAAGTATGACACTTTTAAAATGGAATCAAATGAAGCTATTTCTAACATGTATCTCAAGTTCAAATATATAGTAAATACCATGCACTCACTTGGAAAAGAGGTGAAAAATTACAATGAAGTGATGAGATTTCTCATATTATTACTATACATATAGAGAGGAACATTTATGTTAATTATAGAATCTTGTAAAATAATTAAACTACCTATTAAGGAAATTATAGGAATTCTAATTATGTATGAATAATATCATAAATTCAAAAAAGTGATCAATGAAGATGAACAAAAAAGAATATCATTAGCCTTCAAATATACTGCCTCCAATTAAAGAAACAATATACACACAAAAAAAACCAATGAAAATGAAACTTCTAATGATAGTGATGAATAAATGTCACATATGGCAATAATATTCAATAAATTTTTAATGAAACATAATTTCTTAAAAAATCAGATTTTAGAGGAAATTAAGACAATAAAGGAAAGTATAAAAGGGATTGGAAAAAGTATGAAACTCAAAATGAAATTAGCTACTTTTAATGTAAGAGTAAAGGACACATTAAAGATGACTATCCAAAATTGAAATATAAAAAGAAGTATGAGGATAAGGATATAATATACAATATATATATAAAAGACACCAGGAGTGCCTCTGAAGATAGATAAAGTGACTAAGACACTAATCAAGAAGATAATTATGACAGGGAAAATATGTGTTTTACAGTAACCACATCATAGGTACAAAATATTCTTCCTGTTACTCCTACCAATATTTCATGAATTTCTAAAAATAAAGAAAATGATGATAATGGGGAAACATGTCAAGTAAATATCTATATGATTAATATAACATGTTGAAAGACACTTTTCAGGAGTTGAATGATAAATATATGTAACTTAATAAAAAACATGTTATAATAGTAAATATTAAATCAAACCATATAATTGGAAAAGATAAAAATGATCAAATATTGAAAAAAATTAATGAGATAAAATTAAAAAATGAATAATTGAATAAAGACATAGAATGGTTTACCAATGGTGAGAAAATATGAACTCAGATACTGGGAAAGAAATTTTTTCCCAAGTATATAACTAGCATAGGATACCAATTATGACAATGAAAAATTACAAAAAAATATATTTACAATACGTACCAGTCCTAAAAATTTATATACCACCAATACATAATCAATTGGACTTAATAAAGTATTTATTTCTAGAAACATACAATATTTTTATAAGAAACTCATTTGAAAAATATGGATTCCAATATCAATTATTAGTAACATATGTAGACTTAAAATTATTTGGGTACTAAAATCATATTTGGAATAGAAATTGTGTAGTAAGAAACCTGTTTGTGAACCTCCATAAATATTTATGGTATTTGGAAATTGGATGTTCAGAAATATGTCTGGTGAGTATTAAATCATCAATAATATAATCAAAGTTGATGGTGGTAATGTCCCTTTTGGGGACAATGCTAAAGGAAAAATCATCGACCTTGGGTAAATCGGTAATTCAAATTATGTATTAATTTCATAAATTTTATATTTATATGGTTTGAAATAAAACATGCCTAGTATATCTTAATTTTGTGATGATCAATTTTATGTAAAATTTGAAAACAATGCATGTGATGCTTTTAATGATAAAAATGTTTTAATTTTTACTTCATTAAGAAATGATAATATTTATTCCATTGATTTCAATTATTTATCTTCTAAAAATATTTATTTCATAAGTTCCCTTAAAAAATAATATTGGCACTGGCATAGGAGACTAGGCCATTTCAACATCCATTAACTGAGAAATCTATCTAAGAAAAGGTTAGTTAGAGACCTTCCAAAACAAGAAATCTAAAATGACAGTGTTTGTAATCCCAATAAAAAAGGATAATTTCCTATGATTTATTTTAAATATAATAAATATGTTCTAACCTCTAAACCTCTAGAGTTAATTCATATGGACTTATTTGGACCTTCTATAGTCTTTAATCTAAATGGATAACATTATGTATATGTTCTTATAGATGAATTCTCTAGATACACTTGGGTATTATTTATAGCTCACAAAAGAGAATCTTGTTATTACTTAATTAAGTGTCCCAAATCTATAGAAAATTTTATTGGAGTTATAATTAAGTACTTAAGAAGTGATAATGGCTGAGAATTTGAAAATCAAGAATTCAAATCATTTTTTCCCAAAATGGTTGTAATCACAACTTTTCTGTAACTAGGAAACCACAACAAAATGGTGTGGAAGAAAGAATAAATAGTACTCTTCAAGGGATAGTTTGGACTATGCTAAATTATTATGACATACTTATCTACATTAAGGATGAATCAATTAATTCAACTTGTTATACTATAAATAAATTATTAATTTGACATCTCTTAAAAATAACTCTTTGTGAGTTATGGAAAAATAGAAAACCAAATGTTAATTAATTTAAAGTTTTTGTCACAATGTTTTTATTATAAATAGAAAAGGATAATTTGGAAAAAATTTCTTCCAAGAGTGATGAAGGGATTTTTATTGGGTATTCAAATCCCAGAAAATATTATACAGTGTATAAAAATAGATCAATAAAAATGGAAGAATATATTCACATCAAATTTGATGAAGCCAATACAAATGAAACTAAGATAGTCTTAGAAAACCTTGAGGATGATATTTCAATGTTGAATCTCAATTCTAAACCTTCATAAAATTTTGTGAAACAAGCATAATGTTCACCAAGTGAACTGAAAGAAGCCAAAATTGAAGAATATCAAGAGTTATCCAGCCCTATTTTTTAAAAACCAATTTGGACTCAAAGACACCACCCACTTGATGTTTTAATAATAAACCCATACAATGTTACACAAACCAAATATTCCCTTGGAAATAAAATTCAACACCAAGTTGTGTTGTCACAACATGAACATAATAACATTAATGATTCCATCAATGAAGAATTCTGTGTAATAGCCATGTAAGAAGATTTGAATTAATTTGAAAGAAACAATGTTTGAGAAATTTTTTTCAGACCTAAATACACCTTAACTATTATCACTAAGTGAGTGTTTAGAAACAAGGTTGATGAGTCTTTAACTATATAAGAGACAAAGATAGACTAGTTTCACAATGTTATAATCAAGAAGAAGGTACTGAATATGAATAATCTTTTACCCCTATAGCAATACTTGAAGCAATTAGGATATTACTTTCATATGCAACACATTTGGATTTCAATCTATATCAAATGGATGTTGAAAATGAATTCTTAAATGGATTTATAATTGAGGATGTTTTTGTTGAACAACCTATGGGATTTCAAAATCCACATTTTCTAAATCTTGTTTTTAAAATAAAATATATTTTTATGGTTTAAAATAGACTCCTAGAATTTGGTATGATAGGCTTACCTATTTTCTTATTTCTATAAGTTTTTAAAATCCATGGATGATATAACTCTTTTTATTGAAATAATTTCAAAAGATGTTTTAATAATACATATATATGTATATGATAATATTTTTTGATCTACTATAGATTCCTTAGGTATTGTTTGTTCAAAACTAATGCAAACTGAATATGAAATTAATATAATAGGTGAACTAAAATTATTTGTTATATTCTAGACTTTTAAAAATTAATATGGAATTATATTCAATGAAATTAAATATATGAAAGATATTTTGAAATTTTTTGTCCTAGAAAGTATCAAAAGTAGTGAAACTCCCATTAATACAACCTTTAAAAAAGATCTTGATGAATCTTGGAAATCTGTATATCAAACCAGCTACAGAGGTATGATTGAATGTATTTTGTCATTAACTACTATTCAGCGTGATATTATGTTCAATGTGTGTATGTTTTCTCACAGTCATGAAATCCAAGAGTCACATTAATTAGCTGTCAAATGAATTTTTAAATACCTCAAGTATAAAACCAATTTAGGATTGTTCAATCCAGGAGGAAAATATTTTTATTTAGTATGATATTCCAATGATGATTTTTGTGGATGCATGTTAGACTTAAAAATAACATCAGGAACATGTCATATGTTCGAGGAATCTCAAGTATCATGTTCTAGTAAGAAACAAAATTTTGTGGCACTGTCTACTATTGAAGATGGATATCTAACTACAGGATGATACTACTCACAAATCATGTGTATGAAACATAATTTACTAGACACTGGACACCAATTTAGACATGCACCTATAAATTGTTGTTAGGACCAATAGGGGCCTATATACCCTGATAGGGGGGGTGAATTAGGGTATGGATATTCTTTTGAAAATTCTTCCTGCCCCACTGGATCTTGACAACTTTATTATAAGGGTCACTTTGTTTGAAATTGTGTGTTTATTATTACCACATATTTTCTTCTTTATCTAATGATGATGCTTTAAATGCAATTCATGGAAGTAAGCATACAGACACATAGATTTTCACTTGGTTCACCCTCACTAGGCTACGTCCAATGAGCATACAACTGCGATGTTCTACTGTACCAAATCCACTAAAGATCACTAACAATAATTTTCGGGCTAGATCAATTCTATGCCTATGCTCACTACCTTTACAATGTTTAGGGTCAGCTCACTACTTTCCCAAGGGTCACTCCCTGTTTCCCTCTCACTGGCTCATTGCTGGTATAAAGGATTACCTTCTTCCTCATCCTTTTCTCACTACACCTGAAAGAGATCCACTCATAGTTTATAGACTTGTATGTCTCTTCATTATCACTAATTAATGCATCCTTTGTTGTATTTAGATGAACTATTATAATCCAAAGTTCATCCACTGATGAATACCCCCTTTCCCCTAAACACTGGGAAATTCCTTTGAAAAAACCGTCGCAAATCACCTTACTCTGCGAGGCTCCCAATTTCACGAAGCTCAAAAAAGCCTTCAAGAAGCTCCTACTTTTTCCGAAAGCACTCTTGCAAAGCACTCTCATGAAGCTGTAGCCTTCACAATGATTAGGCCGTCGCGGAGCTCAAGCCGTCGCAGAGAGACTTCCCTATTGAAGCTCACTGAGCCAATACGGAGCTCACAACTTTCGCAGAGCTAGATTAGCTGCCGTGAAGCTCTTCTTTCATGAAGCACAATGCCTTCACACACCACCTTCGCGAACCAAGAGAAAAATATTTTCTCTATTAACTCTCTATTCTCTTATACTTCTCTTTAAGGGGTCGAGGCCTCTTTATGGGCGATTCCACTGACCCACAAAATTTCCGAGCGAAGTCAATGCCATGTCATCTCAAATTGCGAAGCTCTGAAGTTCCAGCAGAAATTCTCTCAAAATCGCAAATCACTACGGCAATTTTCTGATCGCGGAGCTTGATGTAATCATGGATCATAACCGTAAATCCCTTCATTCCTTCACTGTGAAGCTTCCTCGAAAATATCATCACTACTGAGATGCGCTTTAACCTATATCGTTCATGAAGCTTGCCCTAATTGCGAAGAATCACCGCCATCATTTTTCTAGTCTTCGTGAAATCCAAATCATGAATCCTATATTCGCAAAATTCATGCCTTTTCCATATTTTGATTAGATATTCAAGGAAATCCTTTTTTTGCGATGCTCACAAAACTCAAAATTTTGGACCCCAAAAATTTGCAAACACTGGAAAACGGTACCACCTTGTACTGCCCATTTTGTACCGCCTCCAGATCGTTCATTCATTTGTCATGGTTATTTGTCAACATGGATTGTCAACAAGATCTTTGGAAATCAAAAATTCAACATGGAAACCTGCTTTTTCAACAAACATAATCAACCCAAAAATGTTGCAATGTTACCTTGATGGATTTTTTCCATCAATTTTGATAACACAAGTGCGATAAATTTTTCCAAAAAACTAGTAACTCACTCTAGAACAAACACATTGATTTTAGAAATTAATTTTAGAGAGGACATTATCAAAATGGTGATACTAATTTAGAATTTATTGGAACCTAACCTCATCTAGATAATATCTTCACAGAGCCTTTTAATTATTAGAGATTAAACTATATCAAACATGAATTAGCAATGATAAATTTTGTATGGTAAGTCATCATTGATGAAGTCTCCATTGAAGAATTCACCCTTGATAAGTCACTATTGATAAAGTCACTATTGATAACTCATTGTTGATAAGCCACCTTTTATGAAGTCACCATTGATAAGTCACCATTGATACATCACCATTGATAATTCCCCATTCATTATTCAATATTGAATGAGTCACTGTTCCTTTTATGATACCATTTTTTTATTAACATATAAATTTTATTTTACCGTTTAATATTTTCTGTTTAATAATTTTTATTATTTATTTTGAATCCCTAAATGATAAAACCATCAGGAAATATATAATCAATTCACATCCCTTAGAACCATTAATATCTCAAAATTGTGCCTTTTTCTTTAACTGTTAATATTCCTCCTTTAAACCCTCATCCGAATTAAATGGATCATGTGAAGTGTTACACCCCTAATCCAGTTACCCAGAGTTTCTGCGTTATTTTAATACATAGGAATGATAAAAATAAAATCAATTCCCTATAGACCGATTAGTTTAGTTGCCTTGGAAATACTAGATACAAACAAAAGTTTCACCTTATATCTAGAAATGAAAAGAAACATATTATCTCCTTTGAAAACTATCATATCCCTTTGACTATAACTACATTTCAATAATAATATAATTCTTCACATCCTAGTGAAAAATCAAACATAATAATAGGGTGAGCTCAGATGCTCAATAAAGATAAACAATATAGTGGAAGCTATCATAAATAAGCATAAACTTTTAAGTAAAGTTATAAAATTGAATCAAAAGCATTTAAAACAGAATATTTTAGAACAATATAAATAGAATAAATCCAATAATCCCATTTAAACATTTAATGGATATTCTACTAGTTGAATAATCATAAGAAATATCAATAACTAATCCCATAACGAGGAAATGCATAATGGCGGACATCATAACCATACCGTCAAGCCCACGCGCCAATACCATTACCATACTATCAAGGCCTTTTTCCAAGACACTAGTTTTTATCATGAGACCCATCCATTAATGGAGGGGATATAGTGGGATTCACCCATCACTTACTAAGTCCAATGCATTCCTCTTATGAAAATGATGAAACATAACTTAAACATCGTATTAAAACTAGCATATGTAATGTGAATACTTTCACCATAAACCATGAATGGTATAAACATAGAACATCCATAGTCAAATATATCATAAACCCTTAAATACAATATAGAATATTGTATCATAAAATTTCGACCAAAAATAATCATAAAATCTAATAAAGGATGTTGACATTGATGAAAATAATTTAATAAATTCATTAAAACTCTTTGAGGGAAATATCCTTTTTTACTCTGAAATAATTTAGAAGCCACACAATTATAAAATAAAACATTTATTTTAAGAATAAAATTATAATATTTTACGGAATTATTTAAAATTTTATGGCATCATAACGGTGAAAAATAGCTTCTTGTATCTTATAAGTTAAAAAAGCGTTATTTCTTTAATTTTTCGAAAATGTTATAAAGTACTTAATTTGGAAAACAAAGGAAATATTCTTTTAAAAATATTTTGTAAAAAATAAAACATGGGTAGAAATTAGTTTAAACAATTGTCAAAAATATTTTGATTAGAATTTAATAAGAATGGACATGGATGATAATGATTTTCCGGTAGATATTTACGTATAAGCAATCTCCGATAATAAAGAGACCGTGTAAATAACCCTTACCTTACACTTCCTGTAAGTAGATGGTGTTTTAACCTCATGTATAATGGTTAATGTATGATATTAAATGATACGAGAACCATATACGTATTTATGATATCATAAATAACCCAATATTATGATTTTTTAATAATATTTCAATATTATCCGTGTTTTGGGTGTTAACAAGTTCCTTTTCCCATCATTTTTTTGTTGTGTAAGTCATGTTGGTTATGAATAGAATGTATTTTAATCATATATATAATTTTATTAAGTTCATAATTATTATTTATAATCATCATATGAATTTTATAATCATTCATGAATGGTTAACATGGAGAATGAATATCCCCGCATCGTGGAGATGGTTGGTTGTACATATGCACGAGCGACAGTATCGTTCACTTTATGGTTAAATGGTATAGAATTAGATGGTATATTAATTATACATAATAATTATCATGTCATATTATTGATTTAAATGAATTATACTCATCATTATACCCACCCAAATAAAGTATTGTTGAATAACAAATTTCACCACAGCATGGAGACGGTAAGTTGTGCATACGCATGCATGGTGATATTGTTATCTGTAGGATGGATAAAAGGATTTATAATGTTATAACAAAATTATAATAACATATAATTATATGTATTATACTGGATTTATTATTTTGATATGGAAAAATCATAGAATGTGGAAGTAGAAGAAGAAAATATATCTGAAAGAGGTGATAAAACAATTACATCTTTTTCAGGTGTCGCCTTTTGATTTGTACAAAAGGAATCCTTGTGATTTATTTCTACCCAATTTATGGCCTCTAGAATGTATTTAGGGAATATGGTAAAGGAAATGAGAAGAGCTTTTCCAAACAAAAATTCTTTAGAGGTGTGACTAAAAGAGAAGGAGAGGATCCCTTTTATAAGAAATGGAGGGGCACCTTTGGAAACAACAAAACAATTAAATTAATATAAATTATGTTTTTATTGTAAATGGTTCCAAATTAGATTATTTCTAGGATAATATGAGGATGGGTCAAAATAATTTTAACCAATATAATTTAGACATGTTTTAATTTTATTTTAAACTTTATCATTTTAATTTATCCTTATTTAATCTATTTAATTTAAATTATGATAATAACATTTTATATATCAAATGGTTATAAATATCTACTTATGTTTTGTAAAATCTTCACAATTGGAAAATTTATGAAATTTTAGACCTTATAATTTTAACTTTGTAATTTTTAAATATTTTATTATTTTTAAATAATTTAAGAAAATGTTATTTTTGTGAAATATCTACAGTGTCGATTTTGTCACATTTCATTTATTTGATTTTAAATAATATCCACATAAAAATTACTTTGAAAAAACATTTAATATACTCATAACATGTCATAGGTTCCTATAAAATTTTTGGAGAACCTTAATTAATTCAAAATATATTTCTTTTAAAAATTTTAAAATCATTTATTTGATATTTCTATTAATAAAATAATTTTTGTGTCACTAATGTGTCATCCATACTCTTAATAATTTAATCTCTAAAAATTATAAATAAATTTATAGTATGTATATAATTTTAGTTTATTTCTCGAAACTAACTATAGTTATTTTTATCTCTTGGTTATCTTTATATTAAAATTCATATACTTATATAAAATTAGATTGCGACATTTTGTCACATTCATTGATTTTATTATTATTAATGTCATATTCGTAGTAAAGTGACCATTATGTGATTCCATTTCGAACCAAATATGATATGGGTATAATTTTTCATACAATATGATTTTTATAGTCGTTGAGGTAATTTGTTAATATTATATTTACCATTAATTACCCGATTTACCCTCAATTGTGGTAATTGTTTTTACTGAAGCCACTATTGACAATGACCAAAAATAATAGTAACCTTTTAACATAATTTGGACCAAATTATTCCAAATATTTAATCCATTTTTCATAAATTTAAAACATACTAGTTACAGTAATTAATTTATAATTAATCACTGTTGTGAAAACTAGAAAATGAGTTTTTGAAAAGTAAAAACCATCAAAACAATTAGCATGTGTTTGTATCTAATTTTAATGTGAAAATAATTCCAATGACCTACATTATATTAAATAATAAAAATAAAATATATGTATACTTTAAAACCATTCAAATGTATATTTTAACATAATAAATTTTTTCGATTAAAAAGTTGTTTTCAATTAAATATTAATATTTTTCACTATTCATCAAAATATTAATGTTATAAAAAAGACACCAAAATTTTATCCATACTAAATTTTTTCCCACATCTAAAGGGGTATTTTATTTTTTTCTAAATTAATATATAAAATTTTTAAATATTGGATTCAAAAAGGGTTCTCAATTAAAAGGAGGTAAAACTTCCTTTTTTTTAACTTCTTTTATCCAAAAAAATTTAATTTGTTATTAAATTTTGTCTAATAAATACATAATATGAATTTTAAATTACATGGAATATATAAAATTAAAAATTGGTATAATATTATTCATAACCACTAATTTAACGGCTAGGTTATATGTTATAATAATATTTTGTTAATAAATTTTTTTCATTAAAACCGGGCCTTGCATGTAATGCAAGCTAACTCATTGTTCTGTGTAGCGTAAGATTAATATGGTGTTTCATTAAAAAATTCAATCAATAAAGTTTATTCAGAAATTTAAATATTATAAATTCTTGGGGTCTTACATTCTCCCATAAATCAATAAATTGCATTCTCGCAATTTATACTCGAGATCAAAAACTAGGGGTTTGATATTTCAAAATATCATTTTTGAAATAAAACATCAAAAAAATGGATTAATGAGACCGCTATTTTAAAACAAATATGGGGAAGGTTGAATGTTACCAGAAATAAAACATACTAGGGTTCCATTTTAGAAATAATTTACATGAAAGAAAAATCTAACCATCATGTTTTAATGGATAGTGATAGAGAACATGATGAGGAGGAAGTTAACAATCACAACGATCTAATTTGGTAATGATATATGGGATCATTTGATTCATTACAAAAGGTACTAGGAAACATTTTTTATTTTATGATCCTTCCTCTAGTGTTGAAGAATTAATTTACTTCATATACTAATAAAACAAGTAAGAATACTTAATTAACATGTAGAATTTCATACTTTAACTAATTTCTACAAAAAACTCATCGTTCTCTCTAAAAGATTATAAAATTAAAAAATATTCAATTTATATTAATTATATAAGGTTGAAAATATAAACTTATACCATTAAAATAAAAAAACATTTATTATACTATCAAGGGAAATCTTGTATGCCAATGGTATCTAATAAAGCCTTGTTGAACTTCGGTTGTGGGTTTGATTTTTGTATCCTTTATCGATGCGATGGGTTGTCACCCAACATGTGGTTTTTCCTTTTTTTCAAACTATATTATTATAACATTACCAAAATAAACATAAGAAATTTTTTTAACCTCAAACAATACTATCTAACATAAAACATAATCCATTTCTACCTTAATAAATTTCCAAAATACTTCTATCCAAATTAACCATTTAAAAAGATCTCTAATATTACTAAATAAATTGTAACATCAGTTTCCCAATACTAATTAATGTATCCATTATTGAGAAATATGTTTATAACCTCAAAATATTTAATTAAATAATTCATACTTATAAATACTTAATGAAGAAGTACTACAGTACAATCCAAAATATAGTATTGTCATTCTTAAAACTGAAAACATAAATTAATTAATTATTCCACTTAGACTATATTAAAATCATAATATTGAACTTGATCTATTTTATTATTTAGATCCATATTTCCTTGACACTTTGGAAAATCATTTGCATAATTTCTCAACTCTTTACAATTATAGCATTGCACATTTACAACTTCTTTCTTTCCCTTATAATCCCAAGCCTGGTGAGATTTTTCTCCACACTTTTAATAATCTCCCATTCCATTCAATAAAGTACATGAGTGTTTCTTCCCACAATTATGATATAAGGGAAAATCGTTATTTCTCTTTTTACCTGTATCTGTCTCTTTCTCTACTATTCTCTTCTTTTCATACTTTACTTTACTGTCATAAGACTTGGATAATTCTTTTTCCATCCTGATAGCACAAGAGACTATATCTTTGTATTGTGTGAAATATTTTGAGACTAGTGCTCGTCATAGGAATGGTTTTAACCCATAAATGAATCGATAAATCTTACTTCTTGGGTTATGTATATAGTATTCATCTTTCCTCACTAACATTGTGAAGTTAAATTCATACTTTACAACATTCTCATCCTATTTCGACCTCAGATTCAAAAATTTCTTCTCCATATATAATCATAGATCATGAAGAAAGTAGTTTTCTATGAATAGTTCTTTAAATTCCCTCTATTCCTTGTTTTAATATTATTCATCCCCCTTTATGTGTTGAATTAGTGACCACCATTAATCTGAATCTCCCAAAAGATAATAAACTACCATAAAAACTTTTCCCTTTCATTGCTCCCAAAACTAATAAATATTTTTTTAAGAAACTTATCCACTGCTCAGATAAAAAATTATTTATAGTCTCATTTAATGTTGGAGGTTTTTGTCTCATGAAGTGATCTAACATTGATCCTCCATGTTGTGGATCAAGTTTCTCTATACATGTATGGTTATTATTCATAACCAGAGTTTGTTGTCCCGATACAGTAATAAATTTTTCAGCACTAGTTGTGTCACCAACTCCACTATCATTATCTTTCATAGGTGGGAAATCCCTACATGGAATACATGAATTGATATTATTTCCATTCCTTCCACTATATGACATTTCTAAACAATAGAATACACTAGATTAGTTGAGGAATCATAATGCATAATTCCAAACTAGTAAAATAATTAACATAAATTGATATATTTATGCATATCTAATCAATAATAAAAAAACATGGTTTCTTTATGTTTATAGTTAATCATAAATCCTTCATAATGGTTTGTAATGAAATTATGAATTATCCTATGCATATCCCCCTGGAGTGTCAAACGAGGTGTGTAGTAAATCACGTTGTCGTGTAATAGGTTACCCTGAGTCAAGCTCAGAACACCTTGTTGGAGATTTCACCCCTAGGTGCATCTATTCCATAAGCACATCTAGTTGTAGTGTCCATAATGAGATGTATTTTCTAGGAATACCCACATAATCTCTATATTAACAAAAATCTAGGATCATCTTCTATACATATCATCAAAGTCTATATTAGCGTAATGTTACTTAATCAAAGACTTTTTCTTAATCAAGTTTCCAAGGTTTGTAATAAACATTATCAAATACAAACTATAATACCCCAACCCCAGTTACCTAGAGTCGGTGCATTATTTTAATACATTAGAATGATCAAAAAAAAATCAAATCCTGAAGGACAAATCAGTTTAGTATCTTTGTAAATACTAGATTCAAACATAAGTTTTACATCACATATTGAAATGAAAAGAAATATATTATCACCTTTAAAAACTCTCATATACCATACACTAACACTTAATGTCAATAATAATACAATTATTCCCATTCTAGGGAAAAATGAAACATAAGAAAGGGGTGAGCTCATATGATTATAAGGGATAAAAAATATATAAGAAGCTATCATAAATAAGTATAAAATTTTAAGGAAAGGTATAAAACTAATGAAAAATACTTTTAAACAAAAACGTCAATAAAATATGGAAAGATAAAATAAAATAAATCCATTTAATCTTTCACAGGGATATTTTACTAGCCGAGTTATCACATGAAATGTCAATAACTAATCTACTAATGAGGAAATTCATAATGCGAGACATCATAACCATACCGTCAAGGTATCACGCCAAGACCATTACTATACTTTCAATGCCTTGTTCCAAGAAAATAGTTTGTCTCATGAGACCTATCGATGAATCGAGGGGCTATAGCAGGCCCCTACCATAACATATAAATTCCAATGCATTCCTCTTATAAAAATTGTTAATCATAACATAAACATTCATACTAAAACTAGAATACGAAATGTTAATACTTTATCCATAAACCTTGAATGGTATAAAACTAGTACATCCATAGTCAAATATATCATAATCCCTTCGATAAAATGTGGGAGATTTTATAATAACAAGTCATCCTAAAAAAACATAAAATCCAACAAAATATATTGACATAGATGAAAATAATTTAATAAATTCATTAAAAATATTTGAGAGAAATATCTATTATATAACTAGAAATCATTTAGATGCTGCACAATTATAAAAGAAAACATTTCTTTTAAAAACAACCATAAAATATTATAAGGAATGATTCAAAATGTTAAGGCATTATAATGGAAGAAAATATCCTATGGCTTCGTATAAGTTAAAAAATCATTATTTCCTTAATTTGTCGAAAAGGTTATAAATTACCTTGTTTGGAAAAGGACAAAAAGATTCCTTTCTAAATATTTTTTAAAAATTAAAACATGTTTAAAAATGATATTAATAAATTTTTTGAAATTTTTTGAATTACATTTTAATAATCATGGACACTGATGATAAGAATGTCACAGTCGATACATAGTTATAAGCAATCTCAGATAATAAAGAGATTGTGAAAATGGCCCCTACCTTGTACTTTCTATTATTAGAGGCTATGTTAACCTCCTATATAATGGATAATGTATATTATTAAATTATACAATAACCATATATATATTTATGATATCATATATGACCCTCTTTTGTAAAGACCTGTAAAATTAAAGGAAAATTTTTCTTAATTTTCTTTGGAATTTTACAAGAGCGCGGTTTCTGACGGCACCTGATTCTGAGGCCCGGTGTGCCCGGAATTAATTTCCGAAGTTTGGCTCAGGTACGTTTAGTGAACGAATGAGCGGGAATTTATAACATTTGAACTGGTGCCTGGAATCGAATTCCGAGGGCACCGATGAACTTGCAGTGCCGATATTCTCTTAAGGAGACCCTTTCCGAGGTTGCGTTTTATGCGGGTTGAGAGTTAGTTTTGGGGGAATTAAAATGAAGTTAAATAAAATGTGGAAACACATTTTATTTTTAACCATGTTGGTTATATCCTCCCAAAGGGAGTTAGAGGTGGGACCCACATCCACTTAACCTCCCTTGAGAGGATTAAGTGTGGTGGGACCCACATGAAGCCTAACTCCACAACTCCCCTTAAAACTCCCAAATAACTCCTCTCTAATTAATCTTGACAACTTGGGTTATTAAATGAGTTGAGTTGTTTAATTTCAAACCTTTGAAATTCAAAGTGGTTTAGTTGTTTAAATAAAATAAGGCTTTAGCTTATTTTATTTTGGTTAGATTTCTCTTGCCACCTTGAGAGAATTTGGGAGCTTTCTTCTTCTTCTTCAACCACGATGAAGAACACGAAGAACACTTAAGCTCCGACGAAGAACGCCGCATCTCTTCTTCGTAGCCGGTGTGTTTCCGAAGATCGACGACACCGCTTCTTTCGATCTTCCTCCCGTGTCAACGAAAGGAGACGCCGCTTCCTCCTCGGACTTTCTCCGTCATCTTACGAAGCTTCTCCAGCGACGTACCTTTTCGGACGCACCTCGACGTCAACGGAATCGACGTTCGATTCCCGTGACACCCGACCTCCGCGACGCTTGTCTTCCGCGGATTGTTGACGTGCTCCGCACTTGAAACTGAGGTAGGGGAATTTTGTTATTTATTTAATTATTCGTGAATACCAACTTGGTGGTGATCGTGGATTAAAACCCCTTTTTTTATCGAATAACGCGGGTGGGTCGGACCGCACAAACACGGCCGACCCTCCTCCTTTTATCTTCGTGATGGTTTCTTGAGGTTGGTACGAGAAAACGTGGTGCCGTCGCACCACGCGGTATATTGTCGATGATACGCGCGGCGCCGTCGCGCAGCGCCGTGGAAAGAAATTCAAGGACGTGACGCCGTCGCGCCACGTCGAAGGAAAACGAGGATGCCACGGCCGGAGCGGGGTCACGCTGGAGGGGCGCGGTGCCGTCGCACCACGCCGGATGGCATAGGCCGCGGCCGGTTCTGGGCCGCGGCGGAACTTGGTGACCGGCGGCCCGTTGCCGGTCCTGTTGAGAGGGAGCCGGACGGCCAAGTTGGGCCGGCCGGAATGAAGAAAACCGGGGGAATTTAATTCCCCCAGCCAGCCAAAACGGCCCCCCATAAAGAGGGGGGCCGTGGTTTCACAAAAGGGGGGCATGCGCCCCCCGTTCTCAATCAGCTCGGCCGAAGGCCGAGCTGGCAGCGCGCCCAGCGCGCTGCCTTGAGCCGGACCAGCGCGCCTGGCCGGTCCACCATGCCAGGACGGGCCGCGCCGGGCCGGGACGGGCCGTTCCGGGCCGGGTCGACCCTGTCCGGGGCGGGTCGACCCGGTTCGGGCCAACCGGGGGGTCTCGGGCCGGGACGGCCCGGGCCCGAAACCCCCGTTACCGAGTGGTTTGGATTCAAATGCCCATAACTCGGGCTACGGACCTCCAAACGACGCGCCGTCAGTGGCGATGCGATCCTTGGATCGAGACGGTCATTTCAGTATATCGCACTCAAGGTTTCAGAATACTTTAAGTTCGACCGGGTTGGTTCGTACACGAAACCAACCGGGCATTCGGAGCGGAAACACTCATATCTTGAGCTACGGATGTCCGATTGACGTGACGTCAGCTTTGTTGAATTCCTCTTAGTGAGACGGATCTTTTGGAACTCTCCACCCGAGGTTTGAACGCAGGTGGAGTACGGTCGGGTTGGTTTTGCCTTAAAAAACCAACCGGGCCCCTAGGGCGTCCGATTGACGCGCCGTCTGTTGCGTTGAGTTCCTGTTGACGATACTGAACTTTTGGATACATCAACTCTGGACTTTGTGACAATTGATGTATCAGTCTCTCGGCTCGTGGAGCGGACCCTCCCGAACGAGCTTGCTGTGTGTGGGAACCCTAGAGCTGGCTGCGACTGCTACTGTGACTGAGACGACGACTGTGCAGAGATCCTTAGTGGATTCGACGACGATGACTACATCAATCAGCGATCCTGTGTGGATTAGTGCTACCGATCCTGTGTGGGTATGATCCTGTGTGGGTCAGTGCCCAGCGGTCCTATGTGAACCAGCGCCTACAGATCCTGTGTGGGTCCGATCCTGTGTGGGTCTTTGCGGGGGTTAGTACCTATCGATCATTTGTGTGTCCGACGAATTAGATGGATCAGTGATCATCTCTATCGTCTTTCGAAGAAGTATACATGTGTGAGCTGAATCCTGTTGCTTTCCTGTGTGGATTGTGTTGTGCTATCCCATGTGGATTACGTTTTCCTTCCCTGTGTGGAATACGTATACTTTCCTGTGTGGACTGAGTTGTACTTGGGCTCGGAGGTTGGAGCGTATTGAAATGATGACTTAGGTATATGTATGGGCATATACCTAAGCAGTGTCGGTTGTTACTTCGTGATTGTATCTTTCCTTTGTGGTTTATCCTTTGTGTATTTTGGGAGACCTTTGGGGGTCTCGGGGACCCTACTGAGTATCTTATACTCACCCCTACACGGGCTATGCCCGTACTACGTTGTGTTAGTTGCAGACGACGGACAACGTTGATCGTGGTTGAGGCTCGCAGAGCAGGACGGTACCTGGAGGTGGACCACTGGGCGGGACGTGCTCGGAGCGGACGGCGGGACCCGAGGTGCAGAGGAGCTATCTGTACCCACCCTTCAGGTGGGACTTCCAGTGGATAGCTCGGCGTAGCAACTCTTACTTTTCAGTTGTTGTTTTCCCTTTCGAGTTGTACTTTACAGTTGGGCTTGTATTTCCAGCCCCTTTTACTTTTCCGCACTTTTAGTTGTACTATGTTTTTTTACTTACTATTTACTTTTCCGCTTGCTTACTCTATGGTGCTTGTTTACTTTAAAAAGGCAATGCCTTCCGTTTATACCGGGATTTACGCCTTGGTGATAGTCGCCAGCCCCTGGCCTATGGAAGGCAGGCTTGGGGTAGTCACGACACGGGCCCTGAGGACGGGTTGTGACAAATTGGTATCATAGGAGTTCAGTTCTACCGCGAACTCTGATATTTTCTATGTGAAGAAATAGTGTTTAGAGTATTGGGTGTGGTTATCATTCCAGGGAGTCCAGTGTTGGTGCGGCGGCCGACGTATCCGTACACCAGGACCCTGACTTCTGATTTCCGACATAATGCACGAAAACATTGATTGCGTGTGTGTTTCAAGTTTTCTTTGTGATTACTTTGTATCAGCTCACCAGGTATATTGTTCTGACCATGGCGCACCTGTTTCCTTTTCAGGATGGCCCCACGACGGCAGCCAGCTAGGGTTTCGAGAGTCGAGTGTGATAACAGCCCACCGAGCGACGAGGCCTCGGTGCAGGGCCCTTTGTCAGCAGTGGCACCGGCGGTAGCACTACCCGCCGAACCACCGATACTTCCATCACCAGCCGCTGACGATGCACGTCGCCTCAGTGCACTGCATGAGTTCCAGCGCCAGCGACCACCCAGGTTCCATGGGGAGACGGACCCCCAGGCAGCCGAGGACTAGCTAGAGGCAGTCGTATGAGTTTTCAGGCTAGTGAGGACACCAGCAGACCTCATGGTGAACCTCGCTGCGAGCCTACTGCACGCAGCAGCGGGCCGATGGTGGAGCTTGATGCTCCAGGTGCACGATGAGGCATCTCTACTTTGGATGGACTTTGAGAGCCTCTTCCGCTCGGAGTTCGTCCTAGCCACCCTCCTTACGGTGCGCATTTAGGAGCTTCTTCAACTACGGTAGGGCAGCATGACGGTCGCTCAGTACTCGGCGAGATTTACCGATCTCTCACGCTACTTGACCGACATGGTACGAGACCCATTCTTCCAGGCCCGGACCTTTGAGCAGGGTTTGAGACACGATATTAGGGCATCACTGATCTCCCTCAGCATACCGACTCAGACGGGAGTACTGGAGCGGGCCCTTTTGATCGATAGCTTCCTTGCTGAGTCTACACCAGCGCCGAGACCCACCGCAGGGCGGCACGTAGCAGAGTCTTCTGCAGCAGGCATTCGACGGATGACTCAGGGGTCCAGGCAGAACAGACCTTCAGGAAGACGACCTCAGGACACTGGCTCAGTAGTGCGGGGAACACAGCAGGGAGCCAGTCTTTCGAGAGGCAAATAGTGCTACTCGTGTGGCGGGCAGGGCCACATGGCTCGTGACTGCTCGACCCGCCGTGCCGAGGAGTAGCAGACGGTTGAGGGACCACCGAGGCAGAGGCAGAGGGTCGACCGTGGCGGTCCGCAGGGAGGAGGCGGATGAGGCAGAGGAGCTGGCCAAGAAGCAGGTGGTGGGAGACGCTTTGAGGCTCTACCACCACCACCACGAGGAGGTCCACCCTGACCACAGGGAGCTGGCGGGCAGAGACAGGCATAACTCCAGACAGCGGAGGCCTACGACCACGGCGTGCCCGAGATGATTCGAGGTACTATCTGTGTCTATTCCACCCTTGCTGCAGTACTTATAGACACAGGAGCGAGTCACTCTTTCATAGCCACTGCCCTTGTTCGGAGCTTGGAGATTCCGACAGAGCCGTTGGCTCGATTCTTACGGCTAGAGACTCCTACGGGAGCAGACTCGACGATTACGCACTGGTGCCGGCAGTGTGAGCTTACTCTATGAGGCGAGAGCTTCGGCTGGGATCTTCTTGTAGCAGCGTTGAGGCCTTACGACGTCATCTTGGGCAGGGATTGGTTATCTACGGTCCATGCACAGATTGACTATTTTAGGCGCAAGGTGCGATGCGTACGCACCGACGGGAGCAGGTTCACCTTCAACGGCGAGAAGGGAGAATTTGCAGCACAGGATGGACTTCCGCGGAGGAGAGGACAACCCATCACTCATCAGTTGGCTAGCCTCATCCTAGGATCAGTTGACGTGCAGAGTCCTGGTTTTCCTGCAGTGGTGGATCAGTTTGCGGACGTTTTTCCCGACGACGTTCCAGGGTTACCTCCTCGCAGGGAGGTAGACATTTATATTGACCTATACCCCGGGATAGCTCCGATATCGACTCCAGCATATCGGATGTCCCCCACCGAGATTCGAGAGCTACGGGTATAGTTGGAGGACTTGAAGGGCAAGGGGTTCATCCGACCCAGTGTTTCACCCTGGGCTTCCCCGATATTGTTCGCCAAGAAGGAGGACGAGAGCTTGCGACTTTGTGTTAACTATCGTCGTCTGAACCAGGTGACAGTGAGGAATAAGTATCCGCTACCGAGGATTGATGACCTCTTTGATTAGCTCAAGGGAGCACGGTGGTTCTCGAAGATAGACCTCAGGTCAGGCTATCACCAGCTCAGAGTTCGAGACGAGGACGTGCAGAAGACGACCTTCAGATGTCGGTATGGCCACTATGAGTTCTTGGTTATGACTATCGGTGTAACCAATGCTCCAGCAGTGTTCATGGCCCTCATGAACAGGATATTTCAGCCATACCTCAATCTATTTTTTGTGGTCTTCATTGACGACATTTTGATATACTCAACGACTGAGGAGGAGCACGCCTACCACTTACGGGTTGTACTAGACACAATCTGAGAGCACCATCTTTATGGTAAGCTCTCGAAGTGCCAGTTCTGGATACGTGAGGTCCACTTCTTGGGGCACGTCATCTCTGAGGCGGGAGTTGCAGTGGATCCTGCGAAGATCGAGGCAGTGTTAGCTTGGGAGCCACCTAGGAGCGTGACAGAGGTACAGAGTTTCTTGGGACTAGCTGGATACTACCAGAGATTCGTGCCAGACTTCTCTAGAGTTGCGGCACCACTCTCAGCTTTTACGAAGAAGGGGAAACCCTTCGTGTGGTCAGACAGATGTCAGCAGAGTTTCCAGGAGCTGAGACAGAGATTGACCAGCGCACCTATCTTGAGGCTGCCTAAGGAGGGAGTTGTATACGTAGTTTACTGCGATGCATCAGGGACCGGACTCAGATGTGTTCTGATGCAGGAGCGGGCAGTGATCTCCTATGGATCACGTCAGTTGAGGCCGCATGAGTAGAACTACGCTACCCATGACCTGGAGTTAGCAGTAGAGGTCTTCGCTATGAATACATGGCGACACTACCTGATGGGCGAGTGCTTTACAATCTTTTCTGATCATCAGAGTCTCAGGTATATCTTCTCACAGAAGGACCTGAACCTGAGACAACATCGATGGATCGAGTTCCTCTAGGACTATGACTTTGAGATGGTCTATGTTGAGTCAATAAGGTTTTCCTTACGACTTTTCCATTCCTTCTTGTTTTGAAAATCACAAACACCTTATCTTTATGAAAATTGCTTTTATAAGGAAAATTGCTTTCTTAAGGAAAATCGCTTTTATAAGAAAAATTATCCTTATCATATTTTCATCCATATTTTTCTTAAGTATAAGTTTCGGATTCATTTTCTCGGAATCATTGAAACTTTGATATAAAGAATTCTGTTTTAGGATTCGGATTCTGGACAAGAACTATAAGGAAGTTTCATTCCGAATTCTGGATATGAACTCTGACTAAGTTCTATTCTAGATTCAGGATACGAATTCTGAAGAAGAATTCTCATTACGAATTCTAATGAAGAAATCCCATTCTGAATTCTCATTACGAATTCCAATGAAGAATTCCCATTACGAATTCTAATGAAGAAATATCATTCCGAATTCTCATTACTAATTCTGATAAAGAATTCTCATTACGAATTCTGATGACGAATTCTCATTACAAATTCTGATAATGAATTCTCATTACGATTTCTGATGACGAATTCCTATTCTGAATTCTCATTCCGAATTCATATATTAAACAGAATCTGATTATCATTGTTTTATACACTCTGAATTAATTCAGACTCCGAAAAATATCTTTGTTTGACTCCGAACTTTTATATTACTTTCACTTCTAAAATTTGTCGACTCTTTACTATTGTTTCTTTCACTCCGAACCTTCACTCCGAAGTTTTCATTCTGAACCTTTATGTTAGAGTTTAAAACGATGTCGTACATTCTGTTACACTTGTTTTATTATAAAACGATGTCGTCTGTTTTGTTATAAACTAACCATTGTCTAAGTGACACGTGTACAGGTCCCTCCGATCTTTAAGGAAAATATGACCGTTGGAGAAGGAGCCAACCTTACCTATAAATAGAAGCTCATTTGAAAGAGCTCGGGGCTGTTGGAAAAACGACTGAGTTTTGTGCCTACATGCTGTTGAAGTTAATTCTAGAGAGAGAGAGAGGCTCTTATTAACTCTCAGAGCTTCGTGCGACTCCGAATGTTGGTGATTACATTCGAGGGCTTCCGGGGATAGGAAGACAGAGGTGCCGACTACCTTAAAGTTCGAGGGCTTCCTTGCTGAGGAGGAAAGAGGTTGCCAACTACCTTGAAGTTGAGGGCTTGCGGGGATAGCAAGACAGAGACACCGATCTTCGTATCGAGGGCTTACCCTGGTGTGGGTAAGACAGACTTGCTTGAAAGTATAAATCAAGGGACCTTTATCCAAGGTTGTTGGATACCCTTCTCTTTGGGTTAAAAGACTTATATCTTGTTACTAGTAGTTTTACTACTTGTTTTATTCCGCTGCAATTTGTATCTTAAGGAAAGTATTACTTTCTTATACTTCCTTACTTACTCTGATTCATTTAGATTCTATACGCTTTAAGGTAGAATCTCATATTGTAACTTTTGTTAAGTTTCAAATTCCGGAACCATATTTCTGGAACCTACTTTTGGAATCTCTTTCCATGTTTAGTTCGGTGTTAGAGGTGTTGTGAATTTACTTATTTTAACATTGTTAAACATAGCCCTTTCCTTTTCTTAAGGAAACATTAGTTATTCATAACTAACTTTAAAGATTCCAAAGGAATTTTTAAAGTATACAATTCACCCCCCTCTTGTATATTGAGCATCTCATATTATATTTCGATCCTACAATTGGTATCAGAGGTTGGAAACCTCTTACTCTATACCATTCTTACATTTGGTATCAGAGCCGGTTACTGAAATACTTGTACTCACATACAAGTTTTTCTTGCTCACTTTATCCTTTCGAACTTTGTCATTCCGATTTATCCATTCCAAACTTTTTTCATTCCGAACTTTGTTATTACGATTCTTTTCTACTAACAAGTTTGTGTGCAAAGTTTTTTCTAGTATGGCAGGAATTAATGTTGGATCTATTGACAATCTAAATCCTACAAGACCACCTATATTTGATGGTAATGATTATGAATACTGGAGAGATCGTATGAAGACATTTGTTATCAATACTGGGGTAGATAACTTTGTGATGCTTACTGGTGATTATAAAATTCCTGACAAGGAAGTCAGAACCTTTACTAACCAGGAAAAGCAAGAATATCAACTCAACTATAAGGTACGCAATACTTTACTATGTTCAATGACCACAAATATATATAGCCAAATTTCTTCTTGTGAAGCAGCTAACTGTATATGGAAGAAGTTAGAGGTTACACACTTTGGGACTTCTAAGGTGATTGAGACTAGAAGAGCTATGCTTAGAGATGAATATCATGGTTTCAATTTTCCTTATGGAGAACCTATCTGTAAAGTACAACAAAGGTTTATGACTATTGTCAACAGTCTGCAGTCTATGGGAGAGAAAGGTTTAGATGATGAAGCTCTTGTGGACAAGATAATTGACATTATGCCCAATGAGTGGGAATCCAAGAGAACAACTATAGATGAGAACAGGAAGGTCACTCAAATTACTCTTGATGAATTATTTGGAACTCTTCTACAACATGAAACCAGAATGAAGAGAGATGCTGACAACATCAAGAAAAAGAATGGAAATGGTACTGTTGCTTTTACTACAACTTCAAATCAGATGAAATCTAAGACTCCTGAGAGAGTAACCAGATCCAAGTCTAAGAAAGTCATTTTCCAATCCGAATCTAGTGAGAGTGAAGTCTCAGAAAATGAATTAGCCAATCTTGCTCGAAGGATGAACAAGATAGCTGGACAGAGAAATTTTCAATCCAAGTATAAGAAGAAGAATATGAAAGATAAGAAAGATGGAGAAGTTACTTGTTATGAATGTAAGAGAGCTGGACATATTAGACCAGATTTCCCTATGATCAAAAAGAAAGAAAGGAAGGAAAGACATTCAGACAGGAACAGAAAGAAGTATTATAAAGCTAAAGCTAAGAAAGTTCTGAAAGCTAATGACACCTGGAGTGCCAGTGGTGGTGACTCTTCAGATGAATCTTCTGATTATGAATCTTCAGGACAAAAGAATCTTGGTCTTATAGCCAGATTACCTATTGATAATCATTGTCTTATGGCTAAGGTACGAAATGCTAAATCATTGACTAATGTTTCTTTAAATTCAAATGATAGTAAGTATTATAACTCTTCTGATGAAGAATCATCTTCTGATGAGGAAAATACTTTACCTACTTTTGAAGAAGTCTCCAGGTTTGCTGAACTTCTTGAGATTGAGAATTTCAAACTCAATAAGAAACTTGATAAGGCAAACTCTAGGAATTCTATTCTTACTAAAGAGATATCAGATCTTTCTAAAGATCTTGATAAGAAAAATGTTGATTTTGAAAATATTTCAAAAAATCTTGAGGAAGTAAGTTCTGAGAAGAACAAACTTTCTAAAGAATTAGAAAAAGTAATTTCTAATAAAAATGTTTTCGAGCCTAACTCTAGTTCTAAAAGTAATGATATTGAGGATAAAAACTTGGTTGTAAAACTCAAGTCCGAAATTTTTTCCTTAAAGAAGTGTTTATCAAACTTTACCCATGGTAATGAAAATTCTGACAAGATGTATTCCCAAATACGACCTTTAAGAAATAAATCCGGATTTGGTTATACCCATGCAAAACCAGATTTTAGTAACAATTATTTTGTTCCTCAAAGTGCCCCATTTTGCACTAAGTGTCAATGTGGTGGTCACTGGGCAAAGAATTGTTCCTTAAACAAAACCCAATCCTTAGGTTTTCATAAAGCTTATTTTTCTAAGAAAATGTGGGTTCCAAAAATTTTATTGTCTAGAAATCTCGGATCCAAACAGGTTTGGATTCCGAAAATCTAACTTTGTTCTTAATTTCAGGAAAATAAAGAAAGTTCCAGCAACAATATATGGTACATGGATAGTGGATGTTCCCGGCACATGGCTGGTAACAAAAGTTTTTTTGAAAAGATTATCAAAACGAAAGGAGGAAAGGTAACCTTCGGAGACAATGCTAAGGGAGAGATAGTTGGTATTGGTAATATTGTTCTTTTAGGTAAAACCTTAATTTCAAATGTTCTTTTTGTTAAAGGTCTTAAGCACAACCTCATTAGCACAAGTCAGTTATGTGATGAAGGTTACCTTGTGAATTTTAGGAATGATAAGTGCTTAGTTCACAATTCCAAGGAAGAATTTATTCTCTTAGCCAACAGGCAAGAGAATGTTTACACCTTAAACTTAGAAGACCTAAGAAGCCAAGATTTACCTTGCCTAAGTGAAATGGAAGATCACTCTTGGTTATGGCATAGAAGACTAGGACACTGTAATATAAGAAACCTATGTAAACTCTCTAAGAAGAAACTTGTTAAGGATCTACCGGAGCTTAGATTTGATTCTTCTAAAGTTTGTGATCCTTGTCAATATGGCAAGCAACATAAATCTAGTTTTAAGTCAATCGGTGAAATCTCAACAACCGATGCATTACAGTTAGTGCACATGGATCTTTTTGGTCCAACACAAACTGGAAGTATTGGAGGCAAATATTATGTGTTTTTTCTAGTTGATGATTACACCAGATTTACTTGGGTCTATTTTCTAGCAAAGAAATCTGAAGCTTTTTCTCATTTCAAAAGTTTTAGAGCTCAAGTTAAAAATGAGAAAAACCTTCCATTGAAAACTATTCATAGTGATCATGGAGGAGAATTTCAAAATTCCGATTTTGAAACTTTTTGTAGTAAGAAAGGTATTACTCACAATTTTTCAGCACCTAGAACTCCTCAACAGAATGGTGTAGTTGAAAGAAGAAATAGAATTTTTCAAGAAATAACTAGAACCATGTTGAGTGAATATTCTATTGCTAGACATTTCTGGGATGAAGCTGTAAGTACTGCTTGTTATACTATAAATCGAGTTTTGATTAGACCTTTTCTTAATAAAACTCCTTATGAGTTATGGAATGGTAGAAAACCAAGACTTTCCTACTTCAAGGTTTTTGGTTGCAAAGAATTCTTTTTGAATACTAAAGATAACTTACATAAATTCGCACCAAAATCAAATGAAGGAATTTTCTTAGGTTATTCCACAACTTCTAAGGCTTATAGAGTTTTTAATAAAAATACCTGCACTGTTGAGGAAACAGTACATGTGAAATTTGATGAGTCAGATCCTTTTGTTTTTAAACCATCTCAACTTACATCTTCGGATGTGTTTTCAAAAACTGATTGTCAACCTTTGAT
The DNA here is from genome assembly GCA_963277665.1 of Viscum album. Classification (NCBI taxonomy): domain Eukaryota; kingdom Viridiplantae; phylum Streptophyta; class Magnoliopsida; order Santalales; family Viscaceae; genus Viscum; species Viscum album. Next base: position 170,216,732 of record OY728148.1, read on the forward strand.
AGAAGAACCTTCTGATAGGGAAATTGTTCTAGAAGATACTTCTGAGACATTTACCCCAGAAGACTTTCTACCCTATGTTGATGAACAGATTTTACAAAATCCAAATCTGGTGTTTCTTAAGAATCATCCCAGTGATAGTATCATTGGCGATGTAAATCAACCTGTAAGGACTATAAGTTCCTTAAGAAATGAAGTAGAACATCTAGAATTTCTTTCCCAATTAGAACCTAAAAGCACTGATGAAGCTTTAGGTGATGATGATTGGATCAAAGCAATGCAAGATGAACTAAATGAATTCGAAAGGAATAAAGTCTGGACCTTGGTTGAAAGACCTAAGGATACTTATGTTATTGGAGTAAAATGGGTTTTCAGAAATAAATGTGATGAAAATGGAGTCATTGTTAGAAATAAAGCTAGACTCATTGCTAAAGGCTATAATCAGCAAAAGGGAATAGACTATGAAGAAACCTATGCTCCAGTAGCTAGACTCGAATCTATACGTATTCTACTTGCTTTTGCAGCATTCTTTAATTTCAAACTTTATCAAATGGATGTGAAATGTGCTTTTCTTAACGGTTATGTTCAATAGGAAGTTTTTGTTGAACAACCTCCTGGCTTTGAAGATACGAAACATCCAGATCATGTTTTTAGACTTACCAAAGCTTTGTATGGTCTTAAACAAGCCCCACGAGCATGGTATGATAGACTCACTGGATTTTTGCTTCAAAATAACTATGTTAAGGGAAATGCAGATCCAACCCTTTTTATAAAGAAAGATAAGAAAAATGTTTTAATTGTTCAAATTTATGTTGATGACATTATATTTGGTTCAACTCAGCAATCTTTGACTGACTCTTTTGCTAGTCTAATGAAATCTGAGTTTGAAATGAGTATGATGGGTGAGTTAACATTTTTCCTTGGTTTCCAAATTTCTCAAAAACCAGAAGGAACCTACATATCTCAACATAAGTATATTAAAGATCTTCTTAAAAAGTATGGTTATGACAACACTAAGAGTATAAGTACTCCCATTGGTACTTCAAACTCTTTAGATCTTGACGAAGCTGGGAAACTAGTAGATCAAACATCTTTTAGAGGTATGATAGGAAGTCTACTTTACTTAACAGCTAGTCGACCAGACTTAATGTTTTCAGTATGCTTATATGCAAGATATCAATCCAATCCTAAGGAATCTCACTTAAAGGCAGTAAAAAGAATTTTTCGCTACCTTAAGGGAACCATGGATCTAGGATTATTTTATACTTCTGGAAATGATTTTGTTCTAAAAAGGTTTTCTGATGCTGAATTTGGTGGATGTAGAATGGATAGGAAAAGTACATCCGGAACTTGTCATTTCTTAGGAGATTCATTAGTTTCTTGGTCCTGCAAGAAGCAACATTCAGTTGCACTCTCCACTGTTGAAGCTGAATATGTAGCAGCTGGAAGTTGTTGTGCACAAGTGTTGTGGATGCAACACACACTCACAGACTATGGCTTGAGTTTTACCAAAACTCAAATTTTGTGTGATAACACAAGTGCCATTGCCCTAAGTAAAAACCCTACACATCACTCCCGTGCAAAACACATAGATATTAGGCATCACATTCTTAGGGATCACACACTTAAAGGAGATATTATTCTTCAGTTTATCAGAACGCAAGATCAACTTGCTGATATATTCACAAATTCTTTGCCTTCTGATATATTTGAATATATTAAATAGAAGTTAGGAATGATAACCGTAAGGTAATCTTCCTTAATTAACTTTCTGTTGAAAAAAAACTCCTTATAGTAATAAACTCCTTTTTATAGGGGGGTACATTTGATTGTTTATATTTTAAAAAAATTTCAAAATTTTATTTTCAAACTTTTCGGAACGAAGATTTCCCGAATGGAACTTTCGGAACTACCATTTTCCAGAATGGATATTTTCGTACAGAATACTTCTGGAATGGAAGTATTCGTATTGAAAATTTCCGGAATGGACAACTTTCGTACTGGTACTTTCATAACCAGATTTTCGTACCAAGTTTTTTTTATTTTTTTATTTTTTTCGTGTTTACTTTTTCGTATTTGGTTTTTCATAGTGAGTTTTTCGTAGTCATATTTATATTACCCATTACGAATAACTTTCTTAAGCTAATCCGAAAGGTATGATTTCCTTACTGAAGTTTTCGTAATCATATTTTACTTGCTGGCAGTTTCTTATATTTTGGTTTCGGATTTTGGATTTCTTAATTATTTACTTTAATAAAAACCTCAAACAGATCGGATTCAAGTTATCAACCGTCAGATTTGATATCAGTTCATTCCAACCGTTAGATCAATTATGGAAGGTGAACCATTATCTCGTTGTCTATATAAAGGGGACCCAATTTCTCGTCCCACATCGGTTTCAAGCTTTCGCGTGCTGAAGTTCTGCCCCTCTGTTTTAAGGCCGTTCTGAACCATAGTTTACTCCGTTCCGAATTTCTCATAGGACTTCAGATCCAAATGTCTGCAGAGTTAGCTTCTCAAGAAATGTCTTCAACCAAGCCTATTTCTCAGTGGTTAGTATACAGGGAAAGGTTACTTCATCCAGATTTCTTCAACAATTATGATTCCCTTATCTCAAAGAACATCAAGTTGAATGGCTGGGAGGATGTTACGGTATCTAAAACTGGGAATCAAGATGAAGTTTATTCTGATTTACTTGTCGAATTTTATGAATCAGTTTTTTTCTTTAAGGAAGATGATAGAGAGAAGTTTGCTTTCAAATTGTATGGCAAGACATATAAGCTTTCTTACACCAAGGCTGCAAGCTTGGTAGGGTTATCTTATGAAGGTGAAGCTGAGTTTATTTCTCACGTATTGCCGGACTCTAAGGGTAGTTTCAACAAAGAGAAAGCCTTAGAAACTCTCGGACTTGCTGATGACAAGGCTCCGAAAATTGCAAGTCTTTCTACAAATTTTCGGATTCTAGAATTATGGGTGCAAGGACTTATCGTACCGAGAAAAGGTGATAAGGACAGCTTGAAGAAAAGTGAGATCTATATCTTAGATTTTCTGATAAATCTAAGGAAGTTTAACTTCATGAGGCACATCCTTATAACCATTGAGAACCTCAAGAAAGGAAATCTCAGAGCTCAGATCGTTATGTACCCAGCAATATTATCAAAGCTCATAGTTCGGTGCCTAGAATCTTTCAAGGTAGCTTGCAGATCTAAGCCAAGGGTTTGTAAAATCTTGTTACTTAGTGATGACACTCTTAAGAGGATGAATGTGGCCTTCAACAAAGAGATTGGGGAGTTCGTTGACTTGCCTGATCAAGAAGAAACGGTTCCGAAGGCTGCTGAACCGGATTCATCCAAACAAGTGAAGAAAAGGAAGTTGAAGGAAGTTGCGGCTGTATTCGAAGATCCCATGTCTAAGGAAGCTCAAACCGCACCCCCCAAACCAAAGAAGAAGAAGACCTATCCTGATGAGGTTGTTGCAAAGTGGAGAGCAGATAAAGAAACAAGGAAAGAAGGGGATCCGCAGTTCGGATTGAACCCTGCGGAAGCTAAGGCTTTGATGGAGAAAACGGCGGATGAGCTTGAAAAGAAAGCAAAGGAGAAGAAGCTTAAGAAGAAGATGTCAGAAGCCGAGGCTGTTCAAGCGTTGTTAAAGTTCAATGAAATGGTTTCAACAACAATTCCAGTTCCGAGATCTTTCTCCTTGGAATCTCTACCTGAGACTCCAGGAAGAAATCTCGTTGCTCCGGAACAAGCTGTTGCTACTAATACTGAGGAAGTAGAGCAAGTGGAACAAGTTGAAGAGGTTGTTGAAGGAAGTGGTGAGACAGGAGATGTGCTAAAACAAGTAGATGAGTACAAGGGAACTCCTTTGGAACACTTATCGCTCCGAACCTCTGAAGATGAATCTTCGAATCTTGTTACTCCGACAATGGAAGAAGAGAAAGGTGAAGAAGAAGTTTCTTATCTGAGAGAAGAAGAACATCTTTTACTTGATGCTGCTCAGAAGGAGAATATAGAAGTTGCTGATGAGGAAGATAATATTGTTCAAGTCTCTGATAGTGAGAAGAGATCTCCAGAACAGGTTTCAATTCCGGAAAAAGATAAGGGAAAGAAAATTCTTACCGAGACTCCGAGCACAGAAGTAAGAAAGAGGAAGGAAGCTGGTAGTTCTTCAAAAAGAAAGTTGGAGCTTATTGAGGAAGAAAATTCTCCTAGAAAAATTTCGGATTCGGAGTCATCTTCTCTGGGGCATGACTTTGTTGTTCAGTCTTTGAAAAAGATGGTAGGAACCATTCCGACCTTCTCTAGTATTGATTCACGATGCCAGATGCTCCAACATGCGTTGAATCTGAAAACAGACTTCGTATCCATGGTTATGGATAAGTGCGTTGAGATAGAGGCACAGTTCAAAAACTTCTTTATTGGTTACAAAGATCATAAAAGATCTTGCAAGAGGATGACAAGCTGGTCTAAGAAGACTGTGGAAGAGATGAGGCTTTTCGATGAGTTTCAAGATAATGTTAAGGATCCATTTGAAACCGAGGACAAGACGTTTAATGAGCTGACTGCATCCTTTGAAGAAAAGTTGACAGAGGAAAAGAACTTTCGGATTCAGGAAGTGAGAGATCTGAATGGAAAGCTCAATTCCGTTTCTCAAAATTGGAAATTTGAAAGGGATCATCGAATCGATTTTGAAGAGAGGATGAAGGCTCAGGAAGAGAAAATGAAAGCTCAGGAAGGAAAGTTGAAGGCTCAGGAAGAAATAATTGAAGCCCAATCCGAAAGAATAGTTGCCTTAGAGAAGCAAGCCGAAGAAGATCATAAGGACCTAAAGAAGATCAAGACTATTCTTAAGGGGCTAATGTCGAAGGAGAAAGATCCGAAATAACCAGTCCGATCTTTTTGTTGTAATTTTTTTTTGTTGTTGCTGAGATTACAAATTTTAATGAAAATTGTGTCTCTTGTTTCTTTTTGTTTTCATTACTAATATCTCAGGTACTTTCTTATGTTTTTCCATTCCTTACAATTCTTTTTGAAAATCACAAAGGGGGAGAAGGAAAAGATCCTTAAGAAAAAGAAGAACTTTAATAAGAGTTTATCAAAGGGGGAGAAAGAAAAATTCCCAAGGAAAAAGAACTCTAATAAGAGTTTGTTAAGGGGGAGCTTTTTCTTAAAGAAGACATTATTTTCTATCACTCCGGAAATCCGAATACGATCCTTAGAGTTTCAAAGCCTAAGGGGGAGTTAGTCGTATTCATCAATATCTCTAAAACAAAGGGAGATAAGCCTTAATGTTTTTTTCTCTCTTTTTCTTCTTAGAATAGCTTTTTCGTAAGGATGTTTGTGCTTTCCAAAAAGGGGGAGATTATTGAGTCAATAAGGTTTTCCTTATGACTTTTCCATTCCTTCTTGTTTTGAAAATCACAAACACCTTATCTTTAAGAAAATTGCTTTTATAAGGAAAATTGATTTCTTAAGGACAATCGATTTTATAAGAAAAATTATCCTTATCATATTTTCATCCATATATTTCTTAAGTATAAGTTTCGGATTCATTTTCTTGGAATCATTGAAACTTTGATATAAAGCATTCTGTTTTAGGATTCGGATTCTGGACAAGAACTATAAGGAAGTTTCATTCCGAATTCCGGATATGAACTCTGACTAAGTTCTATTCCAGATTCAGGATACGAATTCTGAAGAAGAATTCTCATTATGAATTCTAATGAAGAAATCCCATTCCGAATTCTCATTACGAATTCCAATGAAGAATTCTCATTACGAATTCTAATGAAGAAATCCCATTCCGAATTCTCATTACAAATTCCAATGAAGAATTCCCATTACGAATTCTAATGAAGAAATCTCATTCCGAAATCTCATTACGAATTCTGATAAAGAATTCTCATTACGAATTCTGATGACGAATTCTCATTAAAAATTCTGATAATGAATTCTCATTACGATTTCTGATGATGAATTCCTATTCCGAATTCTCATTCCGAATTCATCTATTAAACAGAATCTGATTATCATTGTTTTATACACTCTGAATTAATTCAGACTCCGAAAAATATCTTTGTTTGACTCCGAACTTTTATATTACTTTCACTTCTAAAATTTGTCTACTCTTTACTATTGTTTCTTTCACTCCGAACCTTCACTCCGAAGTTTTCATTTCGAACCTTTATGTTAGAGTTTAAAACGATGTCGTACATTCTGTTACACTTGTTTTGTTATAAAACGATGTCGTCTGTTTTGTTATAAACTAACCGTTGTCTAAGTGACACGTGTACAGGTCCCTCCGATCTTTAAGGAAAATATAACCTTTGGAGAAGGAGCCGACCTTACCTATAAATAGGAGCTCATTTGAAAGAGCTCGGGGCTGTTGGAAAAATGACTGAGTTTTGTGCCTACATGCTGTTGAAGTGAATTCTAGAGAGAGAGGCTCTTATTAACTCTCAGAGCTTCGTGCGACTCCGAATGTTGGTGATTACATTCGAGGGCTTCCAGGGATAGGAAGACAGAGGTGCTGACTACCTTAAAGTTCGAGGGATTCCTTGATGAGGAGGACAGAGGTTGCCAACTACCTTGAAGTTGAGGGCTTGCGGGGATAACAAGACAGAGACACCGATCTTCGTATCGAGGGCTTACCCTAGTGTGGGTAAGATAGACTTGCTTGAAAGTATAAATCAAGGGACCTTTATCCAAGGTTGTTGGATACCCTTCTCTTTGGGTTAAAAGACTTATATCTTGTTACTAGTAGTTTTACTACTTGTTTTATTCCGCTGCAATTTGTATCTTAAGGAAAGTATAACTTTCTTCTACTTCCTTACTTACTCTGATTCATTTAGATTCTATACGCTTTAAGGTAGAATCTCATGTTGTAACTTTTGTTAAGTTTCAAATTCCGGAACCATATTTCCGGAACCTACTTTTGGAATCTCTTTCCAAGTTTAGTTCGGTGTTAGAGGTGTTGTGAATTTACTTAGTTTAACTTTGTTAAACTTAGCCCTTTCCTTTTCTTAAGGAAATGTTAGTTATTCATAACTAACTTTAAAGATTCCAAAGGAATTTTTAAAGTATACAATTCACCCCCCTCTTGTATATTGAGCATCTCATATTATATTTCGATCCTACAGTCTATACTCCTGGGAAGGGGAATGTAGTAGCCGATGCCCTCAGTAGGAGGACGGGCATTCAGCTACTTGAGGAGGCGACAGAGCAGCTAGCCTCTTTGCAGATATCCTTCATGGATAGAGATGGAGCAGCCTTCCTTCAGTCTCTCACAGTCACTCCTCCACTTCTACAGTGGGTCAAAGAGGCACAGCGTGGGGATGCTGACTGTGAGACGCGGCGTGCACAGATATCCTCAGGACAGGAACCTGATGGTTTCTCCTTTGGAGAAGAGCATGACATCCTTTTCAGAGGACGTACCATGGTACCAGTCGCTTTACGGGAGGAGGTGCTGAGAGAGTTTCACACTTCTCCATTGGTGGTACATCCTGGAGTGGAAAAGATGTACCAGGATCTTAGATGACAGCACTGGTGGCCAGGCATGAAGAAGGCTGTAGCAGAGTTCGTTTCTCGATGCCTCACCTGCCAGCAGGTGAAGGCTGAGCACCAGGTACCAGCAGGCTTGGTACAGCCCTTGGAGGTCCCGGAGTGGAAGTGCGATGGGATTTCTATAGACTTCGTGACTGGACTTCCACGCACTTCCATAGGTCACGACTCCATCTGGGTGATTGTCGACCGACTCACCAAGTCGGCACACTTCTTACCCATCAGAGAGCAGGGCTCAGTGGAGAGCTTGGGACAACTTTACATTCAGGAGATTGTGCGGCTTCACGGTGTGCCATCGACTATCATCACCGATCGAGATGCTCGCTTTACTTCCCGGCTTTGGAAGGGATTACAGGAGCCGTTCGGGACGCCGCTACATTTGAGCACCGCCTTTCATCCTCAGACGGATGGTCAGACGGAGAGGACCATTCTGACTCTCGAGGACATGCTCCACGCATGTGTCCTCGAATTTTGTCGTAGCTGGGAGTACCACCTACCCTTGGTGGAGTTTGCATACAACAACATCTACCACTCCACCATCGGGATGGCACCGTACGAGGCATTGTACGACCGACCTTGTAGATCTCTTTTGTGCTGGACAGACCCTGGGGAGTCAGCACTTGTGGGACCAGAGATGGTCCAGGCCACGACAGAGAAGGTCCAGGTCATCCAGTAGCGGATGAGGACAGCTCAGATCCGGAAGAAGTCATACGCTAACAGGAGGCGGAGGCCACTAGATTTCGAGGATGGCGACCACGTCTTCTTGCGGGTCTCACCTCGACGTGGTATACAGAGATTTGGCCGAGGCGGCAAGTTATCTCCATGCTTCATCGGACCCTTCCAGGTCCTCAGCAAGATTGGAGAGTTGGCTTATCGCCTGGCTCTACCACCTCAGTTGCACCGGGTGCATGACGTCTTCCACGTGTCTCAGCTGAAGAGATACGTGCACGACCCGACGCACATCATTGACCATGGGGATCTTGACGTTGATGATGGGGTGACTTTTACGGAGGTTCCAGTGGAGATCGAGGATCGATAGGAGCGGGTCCAACGTGGATGGTCGATACCTCCTATGCGCATCAGATGGTAGCACGAGAATCTCCAGGAGAGCACTTGGGAGCGGGAGGCTCAGATGCGTGCTCAGTACCCTCATTTGTTTCCCTAGTTTTGATGTATCTTTACGGTGACGTAAATCCCTGAGGTGGGAGTAATGTAAAGACCCGTAAAATTCAAGGGAAATTTTTTCTTAATTTTCTTTGGAATTTTACAAGAGAGTGGTTTCTGACGACACTTGATTCCGAGGCCCGGTGTGCCCGGAATTAATTTCCAAAGTTTGGCTCGGGTACGTTCAGTGAACGAACGAGCGGGAATTTCAAACTTTTGAACCGGTGCCCGGAATCGAATTCTGAGGGCACCGATGAACTCGTAGTGCCGATATTCTCTTAAGGAGACCTTCTCCGAGGTTGCGTTTTATACGGGTTGAGATTTAGTTTTGGGTGAATTAAAATGAAGTTAAATAAAATGTGGAAACACATTTTATTTTTAACCATGTTGGTTATATCCTCCCAAAGGGAGTTAGAGGTGGGAACCACATCCACTTAACCTCCCTTTAGAGGATTAAGTGTGGTGGGACCCACACGAATCCTAACTCCTCAAATCCCCTTAAAACTCCAAAATAACTCCTCTCTAATTAATCTTGACAACTCGGGTTATTAAATGAGTTGAGTTGTTTAATTTCAATCCTTTGAAATTCAAAGTGGTTTAGTTGTGTAAATAAAATAATGCTTTAGCTTATTTTATTTTGGTTAGATTTCTCTTGCCACCATGAGAGAATTTGGGAGCTTTCTTCTTCTTCTTCAACCATGACGAAGAACGCGAAGAACACTTAAGCTCCGACGAAGAACGCCGCATCTCTTCTTTCATAGCCGGTGTGTTTCTGAAAATCGACGACGCCGCTTCTTTCGATCTTCCTCCCGTGTCTACGAAAGGAGACGCCACTTCCTCCTTGGAATTTCTCCATCAGCTTATGAAGCTTCTCCAGCGACGAAACTCTTCGGACGCACCTCGACGTTCGATTCCTGCGACGCCCGACCTCCGCGACGCTTGTCTTCCGCGGATTGTTGACGTGCTCCGCACTTGAAACCGAGGTAGGGGAATTTTGTTATTTATTTAATTATTTGTGAATACCAACTTGGTGGTGATCGTGGATTAAAACCCCTTTTTGTTATCGAATAACGCGAGGGGGTCGGACCGCACAAACACGGCCGACCCTCCTCCTTTTTTCTTCGTGATGGTTTCTTGAGGTTGGTACGAGAAAACGTGGTGCCTTCGCACCACGCGGTATATTACGGAAGATACGCGCGACGCCGTGGAAAGAAATTCAAGGACGCGACGCCGTCGCGCCGCATCGAAGGAAAACGAGGACACCACGGCCGGAGCGGGGCCACGGCGGAGGGGCGCGGTGCCGTTGCACCGCGCCGGACGGCATTCGCCGCAGCCGGTTCCGGGCCGCGGTGGAACTTGGTGACCGGCGGCCAGCCGGGCCGCCGGTGTCGGAACCCGGAAGGGGACCGGCCTTTGCCGGTCCCCTTGAGAGGGAGCCGGCCGGAATGAAGAAACCCGGGGGAATTTAATTCCCCCGGCCAAACAAAATGGCCCCCCATAAAGAGGGGGCCGCAATTTCACAAGAGGGGGTAGGCGCCCCCCCGTTCTCAATCTGCTCGGCCGAAGGCCGAGCTGGCAGCGCGCCTAGCGCGCTGCCTTGAGCCGGACTGGCGCGCCCGGCCGGTCCGCCAGGACAGGCCGCGCCGGGCCGCGCCGGGCCCTTGCGGGCCGGGTCAACCCTGTCCAGGGTGGGTCGACCCGGTTTGGGCCAACCGGGGGGTCTCGGGCTGGGACGGCCCAGGCCCAAAACCCCCGTTACCGAGCGGTTTGGATTCAAATGCCCATAACTCGGGCTACGGACCTCCAAACGATGCGTCGTCACCGGCGATGCGATCCTTGGATCGAGACGGTCGTTTCAGTATATCGCACTCAAGGTTTCGGAATTCTTTGAGTTCGGCCGGGTTGGTTCGTACACGATACCAACTGGGCCTTCGGAGCGGAAACACTCATATCTTGAGCTACGGACGTCCGATTGACATGACGTCAGCTTTGTTGAGTTCCTCTTAGTGAGACAGATCTTTTGGAACTCTTCGCCCAAGGTTTGGACGTAGGTGGAGTACGGTCGGGTTGGTTTTGCCTTAAAAACTCAACCGGGCCCCTGGGACGAAAAAGCCAATAACTCTCAGACCGGGCGTCTGATTGACGCGCCGTCTGTTGCGTTGAGTTCCTGTTGACGATACGGAACTTTTGGATACATCAACTCTAGACTTTGTTACAGTTGATGTATCAACCTCTCGTCTCGTGGAGCGGACCCTCCCGAACGAGCTTGCTGTGTGCGAGAACCCTAGAGCTGGCTGCGACTGCTACTGTGACTGAGACGACGACTGTGCAGAGATCCTTAGTGGATTCGACGACGACAACTACAGCACTCAGCGATCCTGTGTGGATCAGTGCTACCAATCCTGTGTGGGTCCGATCCTGTGTGGGTCAGCGCTCAGCGGTCCTGTGTGAACCAGCGCCTACAGATCCTGTGTGAGTCCGATCCTGTGTGGGTCTTTGCGGGGGTTAGTACCTATCGATCCTTTGTGGGTCCGACGACTTAGATGGATCAGTGATCATCTCTATCGTCTTTCGAAGAAGTATACCTGCGTGAGCTGAATCATGTTGCTTTCCTGTGTGGATTGTGTTGTGCTATCCTGTGTGGATTACGTTTTTCTTTCCTGTGTGGAATACGTATACTTTCCTGTGTGGACTGAGTTGTACTTGGGCTCGGAGGTTGGAGAGTATTGAAATGATGACTTAGGTATATGTATGAGCATATACCTAAGCAGTGTCGGTTGCTACTTCGTGATTGTATCTTTCCTTTGTGGTTTATCCTTTGTGGATTTTGGGAGACCTTCGGGGGTCTCAGGGACCCTACTGAGTAGCTTATACTCACCCCTGCACGGGCTATGCCCGCACTACGTTGTGTTGGTTGCAGACGATGGACAGTGTTGATCGTGGTTGAGGCGCGCAGAGCAGGACTGTACCTGGAGGTGGACCACTGGGCGGGATGTGCTCGAAGCGGACGGCGGGACCCGAGGTGCAGAGGAGCTATCTGTACCCACCCTTCAGGTGGGACTTCCAGTGGACAGCTCGGCATAGCAGCTTTTACTTTTCAGTTGCTGTTTTCCCTTTCGAGTTGTACTTTACAGTTGGTATTGTATTTCCGGCCCCTTTTACTTTTCCGCACTTTCAGTTGTACTCTGTTTGTTTACTTAGTGTTTACCTTTCCGCTTGCTTACTCTGTGGTGCTTGTTTACTTTACAAGGGCAATGCCTTCCCTTTTTATCGGGATTTACGCCTTGGTGCTAGTCGCCAGCCCCTGGCCTATGGAAGGCGGGTTTGGGGTAGTCACGGCACGGGCCCCGAGGACGGGTCATAACATCTTTTATCATTTTGTTAATAATATTTCAGTATTACCATTGTTTTGAGTGTTAACTACTTCGTTTTCCCATTCTTATTTTGTCATCTAAGTCAAGTTTGTTATGCATAGAATCTATTTTAATCACATAAATAACGTTATTAAGTTCATAATTATTATTCATACTCATTATATAAATATTATAATCATTTTTTAATGGTTAAAATGGAGAATGAATCTCACTGTGTCATGGAGATTGTAGGTCGTATGTACGCACGAGCGATGATATCATTCACTTGATGATTAAATGGAATGTAATTTCATGGTATATTAATTATAAAAAATAATTATCATGTTATATTAATTATTTAAATCTATTATAAGAATCATTATACCCATCCAAACAATGTATGATTGAATAACAAATTTCACCACGGTGTAGACACGGTAAGTTGCAAGTACGCATGAATGGTGAAATTATTATTCATAGGATGGATAAAAGGAAGTATAAGTTTGAACCTAATTATAATAACATATAAGTATATAGATTATACTAGATTTATTATTTTGATATGAAAATAACATAGAAAGAGTAAGTTGAAGAAGAAAAGAACTTTGAAAGAGGTGATAAAACAATTACCTTTTTTTCTGGTGTCTCCTTTTGATTTGTACAAAAGGACTCCTTAGGATTGATTTATACCCAATGTATGGAATCTAGGATGTATTAAGGGAATTTGGGATAGGAAATGGGATTATTTTGGCAGAACAAAAATACTTTATGGGTGATATTAAAAGAGAAGGTGAGGTTCCCTTTTTTATGAGCGGGGAGGGGCACCTTTGGAAACACAAAAACTATTAAATTAATATAAAATAATTTTTAAATCCAATTCATTCAAAAGTGGATTATTTAGAAGCTAAAATTATAATCATTTGAAAAAAATATGTACCAATAAAATCTATATATGTTTTTTATTTTATATTAAACCTTATAATTTTGATTTATCCTCATTTAATCTATTTAATTTTAATTGTGGTAATAATATTCTAAATATTAAATAGTTATAAATATGTACTTATGTGGAGTAAATTTTCTATAACTAGACTCTTTATGAAATTTTAGACCTTATATTTTTCACTTTGTAATATTTAAAATTAATATTATTTTTAAATAATTCTTTAAAATTTTATTTTTATAAAATATCTAAAGTGTCAATTTTGACACTATTCATTTCATTGATTTTAAATAAAATCCACATAGAAAATAACTTAGAACATAAAAAATTTAATATAATAATAACATGTAATAGTCACCTTTAAAATTATCCTAGAACCATAATTAATTCAAATTATATTTATTTTAATATTTTTAATATCATTTATTTGTTATTTCTATTAATAAAATATTTTCTGTGTCACTATAGTGTTATCCTTAATGGTAAATATTTAATCTCTTAAAATTATAAATAAATTTTTATGATGTAGGTAATTCTATTAAATTTCCAAATACTACCTAAAATATCTTCTATCTCTTCATAATATCTATATTAAAATTAATATACTTATATAAAATGAGAGTGTGACCTTTTTTCACATTCATTGATTTTAATAATTTTAATGTAATATTCATGGTAATGTGTCCATTAAGTGGTTCAATTTCGAAACACAGATTATAAGGGTATAATTTAGTCATCCAATAGGGTTTTTACAAGTGTTAAGGTAATTTTATAATATTATTTTTACCATTAATTACCCAATATACCCTTAACCACATCAATAAAAATATTACTAAAGTTACTATTCATAATGACAAAAAATAAAAGTAACCTATTAACATAATTTGGAACCAATGATTCCAAATATGGAAACCATTTTTAAAAATTTATAACACATAAGTTGCATAAATTAATTTAAAATTATTCCCCATTTTCAAAATGAGAAAATGGGGTTTCTATAAGTAAAAACTATCTAATGATTGACATGCGTTTATATCTATTTTTAATGAGAATATATTTACAATGAACTAAATTATATTTAATGATAAAAATATAATCAAAAAGTACTTAAAATCCATTCAAATTTATAGTTTAACAATATAAATTATTTTGATTAATAATTTTATTTTCAATTAAAATTTAGTAATTTTCACTATTCATCAAAATATTAAAGTTATCAGAAAGACACCAAGAATTTATCCAAACAAAATTTTTATGCACCAATTCTAAAGAGTAAGTTTATTTTGTCAAATTGAATATATTAAAGTGTCCAATGTTGGAGTAAAAATGGTCCTCAATTAAAAGGTGGTAAAATGACATTTTTTTTGAAATACACTTCTTTTTCTCCAAAAAAATTGAATTTGTTCTTATATTATATCTAAAAAACATATAAGATGAATTTTAAATTATATGTAATATATAAAATAAAAAAAAATTATAATATTATTCATAAGATCTAATTCAATGTCTATGTTTTATATTATAATAATTTTATTTAATATATTGTTATTCGTTAAAATTGGGTCTTGCGTGTAATGTAAGCCAACTCATTGTTGCGTACAATGTAACCTTAACATGGTGATGTGTAAAATGAAAGAAAGAAAATAAGTTTATTCAAAAATTAAAATATTGTAATGTCTTGGGGTGTTATATAAAGCGAGTAAACGGATTAAATCCAGATGAGAAGAGGACATCTAAGAACAAAAAGGTATCTACAAGCAGCTTAGAAGTTGTTTCACGTAACCCGCATATGGAAAAGTTAATTGTAGAAGAAAAAAATGAGATCAATGAGTAATGGCTTCCAACTTGCAGTTTGCTAGTTTGAAATGTTATTGAAAAGAAAAAAAATTAATGAACTAGTTTACCTTGAATCACCGAGTTTATTATCCGAGGTTAATGTTTTTTTTATCAGAATATAGAATTTTTTTTGGAATGAAATTGGATAAGATAAGAATTATAATTGATATATAAGTTATTTATTTCTCTTCTAAGGAATGGTAAATTTTCTTAATGGTACCTCAAAAATATATTAGGATTTTCAAGGTAGTATACTAAGTGAAAGTGAATTTTTCACATATGAAGAGGCTCTCCTACAGTTGACTGGTGATAGTGCCATAAAGAGACTTACTAAGGAAAAATTTAATGGCGAGTGTAAGTTTCTATTAAAGTTTGTATAACATATTTTATGTCCATGAAAATGAGATTTCAATACCATGCTGTATCAAGATGGTTATTTTCTGTATATGATGAAACAATAGACAAGAATAAATCATTATAGATTTTTGATGGTTCATATGTATGAGATGTGCAAGAAGAGTTAAAGATCGAACTCCTCATATATCCCAAAATGATATCATACAACTTAGATTCAAAGTGATATGTAATGGAAGGAGAATAAGAAGATAAATTTGGTGGGGTTTTCTTGTCAGAAACGATTATTAAAAGGGTGTAAGTAAGCTGGAGTCCCTAGAACGAATGATGGGTAGGAGTTAATGAGAAATTGTATAAGGAATTCAACCCAATCTATCACCCAAAAATCCCTAAGTTCTTGAGGGATTCTAGTATCGACCTAGATTAGTTAACTGAGTACTCTGATGCAGATGTTGAAATAGTTTAACCTGTAGTGGGAGATGAAGAAGAGGATTTTTCATTAGAAGTGTTGAGTGATCTGGAGAATCTTAAATCTCATTAAAAAGTTTCAAATAAATCTATCAGTCCACTAGGTTCTCTACTTAACCAATAATCTATTATTGATGAAAATTATGATGAGGATACTAATGTTTCTAGAGAGGATCAGTTTTACATTATCTTCTTCTTTAACATTAGATGATCTGAACAGTAATGGAAATGGAATTATAGATAATGCTTCTAAAGAAGAAAATGCTGACACTATGGATCTTAAGAAATTAGATGGAATTTCAAGAAAATATGATGAGGATCATGTTGAGGATCCGGATGATGGAGACAGTGATGGTAGACCTAATCATAAAGATTATCAAAATGTTTATGTGGGTACTGATCATGGCAAGGTAAATGATAAGAATGAAGATGCTCTTC
Organism: Viscum album; assembly: GCA_963277665.1. Classification (NCBI taxonomy): domain Eukaryota; kingdom Viridiplantae; phylum Streptophyta; class Magnoliopsida; order Santalales; family Viscaceae; genus Viscum; species Viscum album. Next base: position 170,232,847 of record OY728148.1, read on the forward strand.
TTGATCATAACCAAGAGACAGTTCAACAACTACCTTCTTCTCTATTTGTGTCTAGTTCCAACATAGATGACAATCAGCCTAAATATAATATTATTCTTGATGTCCCAACTATTTATACATAAGACATGAAATATATAAGTGATGAGAAAGATATCTACCAGTCCTATTAATCAATCAATATATGTTATTCAAGTACAACATGAAGATGCCATGGAGACCAAACATACAAAGACTTCACCTTCTGTAAGTAAAGTTGGTAAAATCTTTCAAGTACACATAGACTCTCCAATCCATCCTTATATTAGACCTTAAGGTAGTTCTTTTTAATAATGGGAGAAGTATCCAAGATTTTTTAGACATGGATTTGCTTATAGTGATTCGGATCATGATAATGGAAATATTTTTATTGGAGAAGGATCCATAGTGTCTCAAATAGATCAAGCCAGGAAGTTACATAAATTTACTCCCATGGAGACAGATAGATTATCTGAAGTGGAAGTGCCTAATAAGAAAAGAAATATTCCTCCTAATCAACCTATTCTACCTTTTAATGTAGTAACCCAAACTGATTTGGATTATTTTCATATGACTATGCAAGAAAAATTTGATTCTCTAAGAAGGAATTTTATATCATATTTTACACAATTATTTCACTCCCAACCCTCTCCAACTACCCATATCAATGAATAAAGTACTTGGTATTTGGTTAAGTTGGTTAAATATCTTATACGACCAAAATAAATATTTCATATTCAAAAAATGAAAGTAGTTAATATAAATTTGTATACAGAGGTAGAATGTTTGAAATATTAAATAGAGGTCATGGAATCCTTGGTTTTAGAATTTATGACTTCCATGACTTAGATGTTGGAAAGCCTAACTATTGTTGTCTCTACATCAACTGCAACTCCTCCAGCTCTAGTGAAAATTGATAGAGATATATTCCAATAGGTTATTGGGGATGAGATCAGAAATGTTATGGGTGATGTGACCAATCATGAGGATCATATTCAGTAGGAACATCATCATGGACAAAATATCTTTAATATGACCTGAGAATATGTTATTGATCTCAGAATAGACAAGGATATCATCAAGAAAGACATAAAACACTATCTGTCTAGAATTTATATGAATAATGATATGTCAGTTAATTTAAAATTTTTAACAGATAATTTTTGACTACCACCAGTGAAAAGGGTATTGAAAGAAGAGGTTATCCACTAGAAAGTTGTCACTTTAGTTCATCTGAGACTCATGGATGAGCAAGGGTATTTATTTAATGCAATATAAATAAAAGGTAATATAATCATGAGTTTTATCAACCTGATGAAACCCTTTTTCCATGTCCATCACAAAGTTTTTATTTCCAGAGAATCAATTCATGGGACTATAATTCTTTAAACCAAAACTAAAGTGCTAGTTTGGTACAAGCCCGCAGTGGTAACTCATTGAGATGGTATTATGCCTCTACCATTTCAGTATATGAGTTTGTCCCCAGAAGATGCAATGAGAAACCTCATACCAGTTTTTGTGTGATATCCACTTCCTCTTACTACCAAAATACCTTCCATTATACCATTTTCCTCAACATACCCCTATACTGTCTCATCCTAGGATAGAGACATGGATAGAGACAGAGAGAGAGGGAAATACAAAGGTAAAGAAAAGTTTGATTTTCCACCACCCTCTAACCATTGAAAATAGTTCTATGAATTATTTTTTATAGGGATCATGTTTTTTCTTTCCATCATTATCTATATATACTCACCAACATTTTGGAATCTATTTAATGAAATATATTTGGGTTATTCTTACTTCTTTGTAAATTTTAAAACTACCTTATTTTTGGATAATCTCAAAGGAGGAGATAAAATAAGAATTTAGTTTTATAATGATATGAATACTGTTTTTAAACTCAAATAAATCTATGTGTATTTATGATTACTCATTTAATAACTAATTTATAAAATTCCAGGTTTTGTGATCATAAAAAAGGGGGAGAATGTTGGAACCTCCTTGTGGAGTATGTTTAACACTCTCTTATTTTAATGATAAAAAATCATTGTTCTTTCAGTACTAGTGATTCACATGTTGTTTGATAGTATTTAATATGGTAAGACTATTTCTGTGATAATTCCTCTACTATTTACGGCCAGTTATATTTTCCCAGGATTCACTATTACCTCGAGTATGAGATACCTCCAATAGCTGAGTCACTACCGGAATCTTGATACTATTGCTTTCTGAGAACTTTGGTGTGAATGGCTAAACAACTATTTCATTGCGGATTTATTTTTTACCAATTCATAAAGACATAGTCAAATGCCAATTTTAGGATTGTGGATCTGTTTTTTCTATATATACGTGAAGGATACCTCTCTCTATAATTGATACATTTGTGCGAGTAAATTTGTAAATTATCAAGAGATTACGAATTCTTGTCCTTTGAATGTAAATTTATACAGAAGCGTAGAATTAATCACTGAGATTGATTGAGATATTGATAGAGATCAAGTGAATCATTCTTGCAGATTTTTTACAATGCTTTGTCTGCTAAAAATTTCTTGAACGAAGTATGAATTCCTTATCTATGATAAATATGAAAACTATAAATATTTAAAACATATCAAATTGATCATTTATATATTATTTATTATTCTATTTGTTTTATTTAGACTTGTATGTTGTAACATTGTTATCAAACACACACTATCTCCTACATCTACCAAGAGAATACTTGTTATTCTCTTATTTCTCAACATCTATTTTCCCACTGTATTTGTGGAATAGGTCCCTGTGTGAAATTTACTATTCTTTATTCCCATGAATAACTATGGAGGAGGATTTTTATCCTAGAAATCTTATTTCTATTGATTGTTTACCTAATATAGGTTGTGGATTTATTTGATTATAATTATAATCTACTGAGCGGCAGGTGATTTCCATGTGGAGGGGATTAAGTCTCACTGTGAGACTGATCCCCTTGTTTATTCCACTGTTTCATTATTTTGTTTTACTGATATATATTAGATTAATTTTTATCTATAAACAAAACAATTACTTTGATAATTAATATTAATTTCTATTTATATTTGTTTTTATATAAATAATTTTATTTCAATAGTCAAGGTATTTCTAAACAAGTATTTTTACTGAAACATAATCACTCTTTATGAAATATTTTAAAATGATAGATCTTATGTTGATTTTGTGTTTTGATTAATTTTCCAATTTATTTTATTAATGGGTTTTTATTTTAGTCTAATCATTAACAGAAAATTATTATTGGGAACTCAATTCACTCCCTCTTGAGTTACTCATTCTATCCAACACCATTTATTTTGAAAATATCTGAATGTGTGCTTTAATATATTATAATATTTTTAAAATATTAATTATGGGGTCTTGGGACACCCAAGCACAACATAGTCTGAAATTAAAGAACCAAAGATATATAGAGAAATATTCAATGGAAAAATTTTACAAAACTAGAATAATTGCATTTTCCCATTAGAGTATTTTCTCTCAAAAAAGAAGATTCTAAACAAAAAAGATAGGGTACAAAAAATGCACCTAGGTCTCACAATCCTAGGATTTCTCCTATTCACTCCAATGCTGACAAAACCCTTAAACCAAAGGCATGTCCCATTATCACATGTTCCCCTCCTCTCAGTCCTAGATCACAACCAGCTACTCTATGAATGTTTCTCAATCCTTGATGTTTAGCTCACCATATCCAATAACATGTGTAGGTTCATGTGCATATCTCCTCACTTGTGCACTGTGGGAGATCTCAGTCACTAGGGTAAAAGCAGTAAACAACCTCACTAAACACTTATATGATATTGAACGACCCAATGTAACTCATGGATTGAAAAATTTAGTGGAAAAATATTTTTAATCCTCATCATATGAAAACTCATAATAAAACATGGTCTTATTACTTGAACTCCAAGGGCCTATGATATCAATCTATGTAATATTTATAACACCTATAGACTTTTGTAAAATGTTCATAGATAACCTGAACAGTCTATATTGTTTCTTATATTATCTTTAGCACAAAAAGAGATTACTCTCCAATCCTATTCTAGAAAAATGGTGACCTAGGTCTCCCATACACGGCCTCAAAACTCTCCATGCCAATAGTAGAGAAATATCTATTATTATAAGTAATATCTACCAATGGTATGTAATGATCTAAGATATAGTAAAAGTATAACACACAATATCGATATATCCTCTGACTCTTAGATAGTCATCTCAATCTACCCATCCATCTATGGTAAAATCTCATTCTCATCCCTAACTAGGTCCCAAAATCCTCCTGAAAGATCCACCACAACCATTTTTTAATTGATAATAATGGTCATAAATGATCATCGTGTGTACCTCGTGAAGATAGATACTTTTTATATATAAAACTTCCCCAAAATATTCAACAAATAACTTATCTTTGGTTGAAATAAAGTGAACATACCTGGCGATTCAGTCCACAATAACCCATATAGCATTATAACCTCTTTTTGTTGTTCATATAATCAACCTCAAAAAACCATCGATATGTCCTCCCACTTCCATTTTGGGATCTTAAGAGGTTGGTTCAAACCTACATGAAATTGATGGTTATCCATTACCTAATGACATGTGAGACAGTGAGAAAAAAACTCAAAAATTCTCCTCCACATTCCATCCCACCAAAACTACCACTACAGTTCTTCATACATATTTTCTACACTTAGATATACATTTAAGCGAGATGTATGAAGCACCGACAATACCTACTAACATAACATGACCAAAACCACCATATATCCCTTTATAAAGATGAAATTATCCCCTCATTAATAAAATATATTTATTCCATCTACTAAGGATATTTGGTCATAAAGAAAATCACAACTAATGTCTCTTAACACATCCACTATCCCCCAATGATGAATCAGCTGTGTAACCATCCTTGACTGAAGATAAAATGCACTCCTCTCGTATAGTTGGGTCATTTTAAATAACTCAAACTTATTATATTCCTCCTCAAACATGTAACAATTGTACTTACTACTAAGAAAATCTTCCACAAAAATTCTCCTAAATGTAGTTTAGACTATATTTTTGGGCATGTATTGTCTCAACAATACTCTATAAATCTTATTGATTTGGATGCTCACCAATACCCTTGTTTTTTACTAATGATATTACATTATGTTCATTTCAGGAAATTAATATTTTTATATTTGTTATTTTGGAATTATTTTCAAGCTTATTATTTTTGTGGAATATTTGTCAATGTGTTCAGAACATTCTTAACTGTGTTCTGGAAACACTATTCATATTGTATGTTGAAGAAAGTAATGTAAGGAACAAACTCTACATTTGTATCAAACCCCATGCTAAATAATCAGAGCTTATGGTTAATCAACCCTACATTGATAGAAACTTATAGATAAATAACCTTATATTTGGATGAAACCTTACGTTTGACAAAATTAAAAAGTATTCTTAAAGAACCATATATATGTATGGAATCGTACATTTAAAAAGATAATGTATCGATTATAAACCTGAATTTTGTGATAAAAAATTACATTTTAAACGTTATGTTCTGAGAGTAAAACTCTATGTAGTTTAACCCTACATTTGATATTTTGTCATTTTGTGAAGGATCCTTACGATTGACTTTTCATTACCAGAGATTTGAATTTACTATTTTATCGGAGTTTCGTAAATTGGTATTTTTAGAATCTAAGGCCGATCTAAATCTCATTTTATAATTATTCAAACTTCATTATGACTGATTCTATGAACAATATTATGTAGATAAATTATCTCCCATTATGAAGGGATGTTACGACTACTCTAACCTGTCTTAGGATTTTGAATTCTTATGATTTATCAGGCGATTTTCTTGGATCAAGAATTGAAAATCAAGCTCTCTGTTTTGTTTATTATATCAGTGTATTTTTTTATATATGTGTGTGTATTATTCAATGAATAAAAATATTGATATGTATTCAGCCATATATTGTGACACATATTGGCAATTGAAATTTCATTCTTCTAAAGATCTTTTACAGATATATTGCAACAATCAATCAGACTCTATTTTCTATAGAAGAGGCTGTAGTGGAGATATACAAGTTCTGATTTTTTATTGTAAGTATAATGTTGCTATTAATTATTATTATTTTCAATGATTTATTGCAACTGTATCACTTAGGAACTACTCTTTCGTGAAGAAACTATTTTTTAAGGAATAAGATCCATCAAACATTAGTTGTTGTTTCAACTGTGATGTTCAAATGTGACCTTTATAAATCAATATATTTTTACTGATAGTTTCAATTACTCATACTCAGTTGTGGTGGAGTACCGGCTTCTCGATTTAGTTTATGGTTTATTGGTTCTCTCTTAAATAACCAAAAGGATCTTTTCTTAGTCTTGTTTGTAAAGGTGTCAACTACCTACACACAGTTGTGGATTAGTCTTATGATATGAAGAACATACTAGTAAAATTTACAAAATTCACATAGAGATTAATTTTTTGGAGTAGACTAGGTGATCTTTATGCCTTGAACCACTATAAACTGTCATGTTCTGTATTTCTATTTTTTATCCAATGGTCATACTTTCATACAGAAGATAAACACTACTTATCAGCCTAATCACCAATCGACATCAAAAGGAAGAATTGTGAATGATTTTGAAAAGGGATAATTATCCTCACCCCCTCTTGTGTATATCTATATATTCTGACCTAACAATTAGAATCAAAGGAGATCTTTTGGAAAAATCTATATCAAGCTAAAATTATAAGGTCTATACAATGATTTCAATGAATGGTCATATATATATATAATGTCAATGGTTCATGCTCCTTATTTCAATGTTGATTAATATAGATTCTAGAAATCACGGTTGATTATATATTTGAAGAATATGGGATTCAAAGTCTACTCTAAGATCATTAATCCTTATATAACTTATAAAAATCCTGCAACATGGACTGCTATTATAGAGGCTGATTATGAAACAAATTATAAAGCTAATAATGCTATTATCTATGGTATTGGACCCGATGAATTCAGCTATGTCACACAATGTCCTACTACTTATGAAATGTGGAAAACCATTATAGATTCCAGTGAAGGAATAGACAATGTAATACAAATGAGGTATGCAATAGAAAAACTAAAATTTGACACATTCATAATGTTTGATGTAGAATGTATCACATAGTTTAATGGAAGTATTACATAGATATATAATAATATTACATCCTTTAGTGATCCTATCAAATAGGCAGATCACGATTTGAAAGTACTAAGAGTACAACCTACTAAATGGAATGGTATATCAGCTACAACTCGGTAATCATCACCTGCAAAAATCTGACAATGAGAGAATTAAAGGGATACTAATGATGTGTTAATATAAAATGAACGATCAAGTTAAAGATCATAAATTCTTATTGGAAAATGGAAATATAGATCTGAAGTTAACATCTCAGACGAAATGAAAAAGAATAAGGCAAGAAGTCAGAGAATAAAGGAATTCAGATACATCTGATTTTGAAATGGAATTGGATTAATTATCTAGAAAGTTTAGAAATCTATTTAATAATAAAAGAGGATTGATAAAACACTTCAAGGGTGATGAAAAAGAATCAATGGATGTTAGATTATATGAAATCAAAAAATTAGGTAATATAAGACCTGGTTTTCCTCCGCTAAAAAGTGAAAAGAGAAACCCCGAAAAGAAATATAAAAGAAATGATGATTATGAACATAAAGGAAAAGGAATTATAATGAAAACTAAGGGAACAAAAGAAGGTGAAGCCAGCAACCTGAATAATCAAAAAAATCGTGAAGAAATATTTTGTAGGGAAAATTAGTTTATTTCGAATAGATTTATCAGAAAAATCTTCTCCTAAAGAAAGCTTTATATTTTCAAGGATTGGAATCTAAGTTTAATGAGGTAAACTCAATGTTCCTTTATGTGGTAAAACTAAAATTTTTCTATTGTAGTGGTCAGTTTAGTTTTGGCGATCCTGAATATACAATTTTCTCAAGAATAGAAGATTAGATCTTTTTAGCTTTCTAGAAACAAATTTCTCAAAATTTGAAATTTCCTCATGAGGTAGTTTTTCATTTCACTCTGAAATTTTTTTGGGATAAGGACCATAATTTTGAATATATTATGTATTTTATGTTTGGTTCAACAATCATTAGAAAAAAAAACAAGGATCTCGAGGTAGACCATAAAACATTAGCTAAGTTTATTCAAACAAGAATTTCTCCTAGATTGGATGATGTAGAGAAGATTATATATATAGACATGTATATCATGTTTCTATTTTTTGAGTAAAATAAAGATGAAATTTCCAAGGAATATTTTCATATATTTTCATTACTATTAGAAACTAGATACTATGATGAATTTTCATCCTTATGGAAGGATAATATCTTGAATTTTTCTAAGAAATTAATGATTCATGTAATAGATTCAAGAATAAATTTTTATCCATAAATGTACTCAATATGGGAACCATGATGAAGTTAGGTTTTTACTTGAGTACATTTAAAGGAAACCTCTTACTGGTTGGTGTACATGACCAACAAAGATATGAATCTTTTGCTTAGGGGGAACATAATGCAATTGGGAATGAAGGAATTGGTGAACCCTAAGGTGAATACCTTCTAAATCAACTCTAATAAAATTTAGATTCATTAAAGAAGAAGAGGAAGAATAGGATTATCAAGAAGAATTGTTTTAAAAATAGTGGAAAAGAGTAGATAAACCTGCTAAAGAATCAGTGTTGGGTTCAGATGAGGCTACCAGGTCAGTAAATTTAGAAGAAACATTGCTTTAGGAAGATAAACAGGTTGAAATCCAAATAAGGGATATATATAATGTTGATTTACCTATTCTCCATGAGGAAGATCCATCTATTTAGAAAAAGAAACAATTGATCAGATCTAAAAATTTGGCATCTGAAATTTTTAAGAATATAGTTTTATTTGTTTTTGATCATGTGGATGGAAGACATCAATCTGTAACTAAAAACAAAATATAATTTCTTGATAGTTTGTCTTGTTTGAGTGAATAAATCAACTAAAAAACTAGTGGATAATTCTGTGGAGAGGACTCCTTCAAGATCTTTTTCTATTAGGGTATTTGGTCAGTCCCAACATCCCAACGAAGGAACATCTGATTCCCTAAAAAATATGGTTGAGGAGCATGTAATTAAGTTTAATAATTCTCTAGAATGGAATGCCAATATTCATCAAGAACCAAATTTTGGAAAGAAAAAGTTACAGGATCATAAAGATAATTCTGTTTCTATGAAGGAATTTGATTTTTTCAAGAGAGAGATGATGAATGAAGTTGGAAGGATAATGTCTAGAGTTGTATCTAAGTCAGAATTTCCTGATCTAAAGTGGTATTTGGGGATTCAATTTGAATCAATCAGGAGTGGTATTGGTTAGACCAGTACATCTACCTATGCTCCTACTACCAATCCAGATCTAATTTAATGATTTCAGGAAATCACCTATATCATGGTAGATATGAATGATTGTCTTCAAAATATCTAGTGAAATAGTGATCCTCTATTAGTTCAGCTGGACAATCATAACGTTCTAGTTGACCAACTAACACAAAATGAACCAGGTATTAGATTTCTTGTGAATATTTTCACAGAAAAGTTATATCAGTTTATACAGTAAGAGGATAGTTTTCCTGACTTTTTGAAAGTCAAACTTGTATATTAATTTCATATTAATAAAGACTTTAGATTTTTGACTATGAAATTAGAGGATATTATAATGAAAAAGTTTTGTTTGTAGATGGAAGAGTTGAAAGATATGATTGAAGCTGCTCAAAATCCTTAGAACCTTATCCAAGCCAACTCTAACCCAATCTATTGTACCCTAAAAATTTCACTCGACTAAACTTGTTTCCTAGTCATGTTGATTATTGTATTTGTACAATTTTTTAACAATAAAATATCTTTATTTTTATTCTTGTATTCTTTATTTCATATTATTATATATTTATTTCTTATGAAAAAAATCCAATCTTATTTATTTAAAAATATTTTTATAACATTCACTTACAAATATATGCATAATTGAACATTTTTATTCATTATCTACACATTCTTTTTTATCTCACAAAAATGGGGAGAAATTTGGACAAACACATACATTTTTTAAATTTATTTTTTATCAAAATAAATTTGTAAAATATAATTTCAAATTATTTTCTATTAATTATTTACAATATTTTATATTATGTTCTTAATTTTATTGGTTTTGTGATCATAAAAAGGGGTAGATTTTGCGCATGTATTGTCTCAACAATACTTTATAAATATTATTGATTTTTATGCTCACAAATACCCTTGTTTGTTTTAATAATGATCTTAGTTTATGTGCATTTCAGGAAATTGATATTCTTTGTATTCCTTATTTGCGAATTGCATTCAAGCTTATTATTTTTATGGAATATTCATCAATGTTTTCAGAACACTCTTACGAATGTTCTAAAAACATTATTCATAGTCTACATTGAAGAACATAATGTAACGAACAAACCCTATGTTTGTATTAACCCTCATGATTAAATATTAGTGTGTGTTGTTAATTAACCATATGTTGAAATGTATGGATAATGAACCATATGTTTGGACAAAACCGTACATTTGACAAAGAGAAAAAGTATTGCTAAAGAACCCTATTTAAGTATGGAATCTTACATTTAACAAGATAATGTATGGATCATCAACCTTAATTTTTTGATTAGCCTTACGTTGTCAACCTTACATTTAGAGAATGAACGCTACTTAGTGGAACCCTACATTTGGTATTTTCTCATTTCCTAAAGGAACCTTACGTTTCACTTTTCATAACCAAAGATTTGAATTTATGATATATCGGAGTTTCATGAAAAAGTCATTGTGGAATATTAGGCCGATTTAAAGCTTGTTTTTTAACAATTCAAACCTCATTCTGATTGATTCAATTAATCATATTAAGTAGATAAATTATTTCTTATTCTTAACGGAAGTTACAAATACTCTGAGTTTTCTTAGGAATTTGAATTCTAACAATTTATCAGGAGATTTTCTTGGCTATAAAAATGAAAATCATGCTCTCTTCTTTATTTATTTGATCGGTGTATTTGTTCTATATATTTGTTTTTTATTCAAAGAAGAAAAAAAGTGATATATATTGATCCATATATTGTGACACATGTTCGTGATTGAAAATGAATTCTTTTGAATATCTTCTACAACTCAACTGAAATAATTGATCAGACTCTTTTTTCTATAGAAGAGGCTACAATGGAGATATAAATGTTCTGATTTTTTATGTAAGTCTACTAATTCTATTCATTAATATTTTTATTTCAAAGATCTATTACAACTATATCGATTTGTAACTAATATTTCACGAAGAAACTATTTTCTAAATAGGATCCATCTACCATTAGTTGTTGTTTCAACTATGAAGTTCAACCAGAACCTTTCTAAATCAATATCATTTTACTAAGAGCTTTAACTACTTGTACTCAGTTGTGGTGGAGTATCAGCTTCTTGATATAAACTATTTTTTATCAGTTCTCTATTAAAGAACCAAAAGGAATAGTTTTTATTCTTGTTTGTAAAGGTGTCAACTTCCTGCACTTTGTTGTGTATTGGTCTTATGATATAAGGACCCGACTTGTGAAATTAACCAATATCACAGAGAGAGTAATTAGTAGAGACGATTAGGTAATCTTTATTCCCCAAACCACTATAAATAGCCATGTTCTATATATTTTTATCCACTTATCATACATTCATACATAATAAAAAATTCTTATTAGCATAATCATCAGTCAGCATCAAAAGGCAGAATTGTGAATGATTTCGAAAAGGCACAATTCACCCCCCCTGTTTTTTATATTTGTATATTCTGACCTAACATATATCAATTTAATAATACCACTGAAAATCTAACCAACACCACTATATTTGGTTAAGATCTATGTGAGTGAAGATGTACCTATGACTCTATTGGTCGGAGTGAATGATGAAAATATCACCTAGAAGATAATGCTTTTATGATTTTGGGAAGCTATATACCAGAAGAGCCAGCTACAACAAGGTCTAAACATGGTAATTGATAGTTGATGGGTTGCAGTTTCCTGCTCACATGCGCCACACACCAATATAAAATATCTATTTCACCCATAATGCAGAATATCATCCATTATATATGAATGCTTTTAACACTCCTACGATGACATTATATATGGGAATTCACTATGTAAAATCATTCCATAACTAAGATGATATCATAAGGTTTCCATCCAATGAACAATTCTTGACATGATAACCTCCTCCCACTATGTTTCAACTCACACTATGGATATATTTTTTATGTAAAAGAAGAAATCCTTAGATGAACCTCTAGTTGTAGCTACTAGGCTAAACAAACAACTAGAATCTCTAGATCTCACATGAGTGATATTTTTAGAAAAAATCCCTTATGATGTCCTATCATTTTCTTGGGTGTGATTTTGTTTGATGAAAAATCCATATGACTATGAATGAGTGTGGTTTAGGTTTCTGAAGAAGGTTTTTGAGGTCGCATAGTTTTCCAGTGTTTGCCAAAGTTTTGGGCCTCAAAATCAGCTGTTTGTTTTTAGAAAAGGAAGGATTTCCACATATGAGTGAATAGTACGTGGACCATGAAAAACTATTTGTGGACCACATAGTAGGTACATGGAATGGATTTCTTAATTCAAAAAAGGAAGTATTCCGTATAGAAAACCCATGCAGACTACGGAGCATGGTATCCAGACCGTGTAGGAAAAATGGTTTGTTGTGAGGCTTAAGACTCAAAGGAAGAAAATGGTTCATCGAAGGACTATGGTACCTTATATGGCTCTTCATTTTATAAAACAAGGTAGTTATTTGAGTATTTTTTAATAGTTTCTTTCATGGAAGAGATCAGACACCTTGAAGAAAAAGTGGTGTTATGTGAACTGTGTAGGGAAAATGGTTCATGTGAATCCCAGTATGCAGTGAATGTTGTACCACATCGAAGATTTGAGTAAAATGGATTAGTATATTTTTTGATTTATTTGACTATATAAGGACTGATAATCCCATCATTACTAAGATAGGATTTCATTAGAGATAATCATCATTCTGGGAAGAAATTCGGTGAAGTCCAAAGTGGTTCATGAGGGAGGATTCTATGAAGTGAGTGGTTTATGGGAGAGAATTACACAAATGGTGAAGTGGGTCATGGGAAGAGTTCAAAAAATTATTTATAGGTCTCTGCTACCCACAAAGAAAATGGGTCAGTGGAAGAAGAAGATAGTCGCATAAGAAGTGGTATGTGTAAGAAGCAGTTCACTGACGAAAGAAGTACACGGAAGCTGAGGTGGTTTGTGGAAACAAAGATAGTTCATGGATATATTATCTTATATTAAAGTAGATGTATTACATAGTGGAGAGGTGCTCCATGAGGTATCCATGCTATGCAGTGCAACATATTTTCTGGATGAAGCAAGTTGTTCGTGAAGGGACTTAAACAGTTCTTGAAATCAATTTTCACTAACTAACAGTACGTGGAAAAGTAGATTTCATCTATTGGTGAAAAAGGGACTTCAATAGAACATCTACATATAGTTGAGTATGTGTTATTTCATGAAAATTAATGGACCTAAATGTCCATAATCAATGAGTGTATATCTTCCAATATCAGTGAACAAAGGAAGAGGAAGATAGAGATCCTTTCCACCTGTAGTGAGCTAGAGAAATGGATATTGGGAATGACCCTTAGGAATGAAATGAGTAGACCTAAATATTTTAAAAAAAAGTGAGTATGGTAATATAAGTGATCTATCCCAAACATCATTATTGATAGATATCCTTAGTGAATTTCATACAATTGGATCATTTTCATTGTATTCTGCTTGGATGTACCCCGTTAAGGGTGAAGAAAGTTAAAATATATGTGTCCTTGTTCCTGCTTTATTTCTTTACTTTAATTCCATTATCATTAGATAAAACATGAAAGGAAACAATCAACATTAAAATTAAAGAGTATAAGAAGTGACCCTTGTAATAAAGATGTCAGTTTCTTGTGGGTAGGAAAAAGTTTGAAAAGAATATACATACCCTGATTCACCTTTTAGGGTATCTAGGCCCCTTTTGGACCTAAAAATTGGTATCATGGGATAGTTTTCTTTTTTAATATTTGTTTTCTATGACTTGGTTATGTTGAATGTTGAAGTTAAGGATTCAGTGTGCCCTTATATTTTTGTTCCATGGAAAAGGGAAGAACTTCAAAGAAGAAGAAGTAGTCCGCTGGAATTCCTTAGTATGGAAGGGTATACAGAATGTGTGTGATTCAGTTAAAGGAAAAAAATAGTCTCATAAATAATTATTTTGATTAATCAGATAGTGAAATTTTTTACTCATTCAATGATGTTTTAGGAAGGAGTGGAGAACCCGATATCCCTTGTGATACTAGAACAACTAATGGAGAAGAAATTTCATTAAGGCCAAAAGTAGAAGTTTACCTTTTAACAAATGAATTGGATCAGAAATTGGAAGATGAGATTACATATAAGGGTATCTAAATCCATGTTTATGAAATTTAATTCAACAAGATATGGGGATTAACTAAAAGTCTTATTAATGTTACTACTGATGTAAGGGAGAAGATTAATTCCTAAGCTGAAGAACTACAAAAGATTTCTATAAGGGTAGAAAAACATAAATATGATGACATCAGAAAGAAAGTAAACTTATATGGAATTCAAAATATAAAATCTAGAAATAATGATCTTGTTATATAGCTATTCGAACTAGTTTTGGATAACTAAAGGTTAAAATAGGATAATGCATGCTGTAATGATTTTTTTTGTTTTGTACAATTATTAAATAGTGGAGAAATATGACATGGTGAATAACCTTTCCCAGGAATTGGAAGACCATATTAATAATAAAAAAAATATAAATAGAGAAATTAATTCTCAATGTGAATCAATGGATAATAAGATCCAAAAATTTGGATGATAGAAACAATCAATCATGAAAAAAGTAGAGTAATCTAATTCCAAAGGCAAGACCAAATTGAAAGATGCATTTCACTTAGTATTTGATTATCCTTTAGAAGGTGATAATGATATGAAAGGAAAGTATTCTATTAATGAGAAGAAACATGAATGGATTGTCTCACCCCAATTTCCATGTAGTTTGGGATGATCGATAATTAGATATGATGAAACCTCTCCCATGAATGATAGGAAGGGTGCTTTGAATAGTTACAAAAATTGGAAAATAATGTAGGTGGTGATAGACTTAAAAACACTTTTATAAAAAGTGATTTGATCATGTTACTTTTATGCAGGATGCATTGTCATTCTTCAGGTTTTTTTATGAAGACATAGACTATATTTCAAATTGGGGAGGTAGAAATATTTCTAAATATGAGAATAAGCATAAGCGTCATTAGAAATATGAAATAAAAATCTCTTAGAAGAAAGAATCCATGAAATTATAATATTTTGGGAGACTATAACACACCCTATTTTTGTGTCATGAAGACCATGAACTTAATGTTAGAAGAAAAAATCACGTTGTATCAAAATCTCAATAGAGAAATTATGACAAGTGGTATGTTTTTAATGGGATATGTTTTATATGTTCTAATCATGGGAATTCAGATAGATATTGTAGTAAGAAGAAATAAAGGATAGAAAAGGATCTCGTAACTAGATCCCTAACACAGAAAGTGTATAATGAAAGGCCTATATTGGAAGACAACATGATAGGTTTAAAAATAGGTTTACAGTCTCATGGTAATCACAAGGATCTCAATGAAAGGCGTATCAATAACCTCCTTTGGTACACTCACAACAACTCTCTTGGAATGAATGTGAAAAAAAAGAATAAAAATGGGGGATATTATCATATTGTGATTAAGAATTATGTAAATTTAGTGGAATTATCAACAAAAATAAGAAAGTGTAGAATGACTCAAAAAATTGATAAAAGAAAAATTAATAAAGAACAATGTGAAAAAACACATGTCACTCCACATGGAAATATGTGAAGGAAATAGAAAGAGCACTCTAATAGAGGAAGAATATAGAGTGGATGACCAGTGAAAATATTCCTTTTTAATGGAAGATTCATGGAAAATGGAAAGGGGAGAATCAAAAAAGAAAAATTTTACAAGTGGGTTTAAACCCAAAATTGTAAAAAAGGAAAAGTCTACAAAATCAAAATAAGATTATAAGAATCAGCATTTGGGTAAATAATGTTTATTAATATGGCCAGAATAGTTGAGTTTGGTTGGGTAGTTTGAACATGCACAAAACTAGTACAGTGTTGTGAAATAAAGTATCAAAGGGTTGATCCATAAGGATCAACCACAATACTCTTCTTGAGGATTCCAAAGGTACCCCTCTTCCCATACATTAAATGTTCCTAATATCTATTGAATGATATGCAGGACAATGGGAGAGATACAATCCATGGAGTGTGAGTGCTGAAAGGGCACGAGAATATGTAGGTTTAAGGGTGATACATGAAAAGTGTATAATCTGGAAAATTGAAGTTCACATATGATATCATATACAGTAGGTGGTGTTACACAAAAATTCTATTTACAAAATTTGTATCTAGTGTGAGTGTGCTTTAGAAAAAGGAGATGATATGATGAAGAGTATTATTTGAGTATGGAGAGTAGGAAAATCTATACATGGATGACATGATGGTGCTAAGGTGCATTGAATATATAACAATTTATATCATTTCCTAATTATAGTGGTAGTTTTCCACTAAGAGAAGACAGATTGTGGGAGAAGCAGCAACATTCATGTATTTCATGGTTATTTACTTTTTCTAAAATCTCTATATCAATAGACAATTATCAGGATACCAAGAACCTATGAGGGAAGATTAAAAATGTTTTCAATAATTGGAATCCCCATTCTGATTAGAAATTCATCATCTGGATTCATCATAATAATCATTATTAATGATTGGAATCATTCAAAAGGTGATTGTTCTTAGGGAGATATGGTTATGAGAACACTAGGTGATATATCTTCATCTATCAAGAGAGTCCACTGATGAATTGAATAATATCATGCTAATAGAATCTGTGTAATTAAGTGAGTGACATGAACATCATTGATGTTTATTGGCTTAAACTCTTGTTTCCTAAAAAGAGTTCTTACATTGTAGGCTTAGAGGATCTTTCGGTAATTTGGTTTCTAGTGATAATTTCACTTGCGGAAAATCATGCAGCAGTTATCACCTATAAAATATATGACTCAGATCTCAAAATTAATAAATGAATCAATGTTTCAACTAATAGTTGATAAAGGGAGTCAATACTGAAATTTCATATAGTTGACATATCTTGGTGGTGAACAAATTTCAACATATGGTGTCCAATGAACAATGAAAAAGTGAATGGATGAAGGGGGAGAATAATTTCTATTTATCTAGATTTCAAGAGGATATTGATAATAGGAGAAGCACCTCAAAGTAAGATGAAGTGTAAAATGATGACGTGCAAGGGGATGTCATATATATATCTGCATGATAACCAAATATGAGAACAGACTATGTCATCTAAGAAAATAATTTTAGGGGTTGAATAAAATGTCAAGAGTTTGGTATTGTTGGTTTGATCATTTTTTTTTCAAGTTGGAATTTCAGTGTGGTGGATTTGATTACAATTTATATATCAACAATGATAGTAATAAAAGGATGATGGTGTTTGTAACACTAAGAAAAAATGTAAAATTCATTTGGTATGCTAAATAGTACAGGAATGTTCTGAGAAGATTTTTATTATATAATCCCACAGTGATTTAGACTCTGACTTCTACCCAGAGGATGCAATCAATGTATGATGAAGGGAATATAGTTAATGTCACCAAATTCATGAAAATAATTGTCTATCTGTTGTACTGATAGTGAAAAGACATGATATTTTTATCCACAAACTAATTAGCACAGTATCAAATTAATGCCAAAGAGATACACTTTCTATCATAAATATAATACTACAATATATCACAGGAATGGTGAATTTTTTTTGTACAATGAGAAATTTTAGAAAGAGTTATCGGGATATATAGATGAATATTGGGATGGTTCAATTGATGATATAAAATCAACATTAGGTGGTGCATTTTAACATGGAATATTGTGTATTTAATCGATAAAAACGAAAAAAAGAATAAATTTTATTGATCACTATATAAGCTGACAAAATTGCGGCTACTCAAGCGTGAATTAAATTATCGAGGATGAAGAAGAAACATGATGATATGGGAGTTGAAGAAAAATGTCCAATCAGAATCCATTGTGATAATTCAAGTGCTATTAATCATAGAATAATTCAATTCCATCACTCATGGAAAAAAACATTGAAATTATATATCATTTTATCTAGGAGAAGGTAGAGAAAGGACTTGTAATTTTGGAGTATGTGCCTACAAAGCTATAATTTGCAGACATTCTGACAAAGGCCTTACCCAAAAAAGTGTTTAAAAGGCATCGAATGGATATGGTAGTTTAGTTAACTCCCCAAACTTGAAAAAGTGTGTATGTGGGACCCACATTCACCAAGGTATGGTGTGTTTTTCCCTAATGCATTGATGTGTGTTACTTACTAGGTTTAAAACAAAAATAAAGTGACCTTCATGTTCTTTGACAAAGGGGGAGAAATTTTTCCGATTCAAAGGTAGAAAATTTATTAGTCAAGAAATGGGGAGAAGATGATAGGTGAGGTTGTAAGATGGGGGATTTAAAGCTGGCAGGGGAAGCAGTGACATAGGGGGAGTATTATATCTGACGATTCTTCAATTGATCGATCAAAATATTATATATCATGAATGCTGATATTCCTGATTAAAGAAAATGAGTTGTGTTGGAATGGAATGAAGTGATTAATTAATGAAAATTTCATATTACTCTAGTTTATTATGATGATCATGGCTCATGTGGTATGAGAGTATGTTTTTATTAAATAATTTATTGCTATTTAAATCCCATGAAGCGAATATTGGTATAATATAGAAGAAGCTTTAATGATGCATCAAATTATGAAATATTTCTCAAAAATCCAACAAGGGATATTTTTGGGGAACAATACCTCATGGTTTCCTCTCGACGATCTTTTTTTTTATTTAATTTGGTGTCAAATCCATATTACTATTAATGAGTCCAGTTGATGTTTTTGAAGTAGGTTTTTAAGGTTTCACAATTTCTCAGTGTATTCCAAATTTTCGGGCCACAAAATTGGGAGTCTATTTTTGGAAAATGAAGGATTTATGAATAGGAGGGAATACTACATAAACTATTATGAATTTTTCTCAGACCACATAAGAGGTACATGTATTTGGGAAATATTCAAAGGAAGGATTCTCCAAGGAAGTGCTATGCAGACCGCATAGAGAAAACGGTTCGCAGATAGGCTTTTGGTTCATGGGAGACAAATACATTATATAAGTCATTTAGTATGTGATATGTATCTTAATTTGTGAAAACAAGTGGTGATTTTATGTTCCATTAATGGTTTCCAATGTGTAAGAGATTGGTCATCACGAAGGAAGAGTGGTGGTAGACAAACCTTGTAGGGAAAACAATTTGTGGAAAGATTAGTACGCGGTGTAGGCTATAATGCCTCAAAGATTTGAGTAAAATAGATTATTGGATTTTGGGGATCAATTATTCTATATACATTCCACCAATCCAACAATTACTAAGAGTGAATTTCATTAGAGAATATCATCTCTCCATGAATAAATTTGGGAAATTTTGAAGTTGTTCGCGATGGAGGATTCCACGAAGTAAAGTGGTTCATGAGGGAGAATTTTGTGAAGGGTTAAGTGGTTCGCCAAAATAGTTTGAGAAGTGATTTTTCAGGGATCTAATGTTCTCAAAGGAAATGGGTGGGTGGAATTGGATGTTTTTATGTGGAATAAGTTCTTCACAAAAGAATCAGTTCATGAAAAATGGCCTATACGGAAGAGGAGATGATAAGAAGAAGAGAAGATGGTCCATAGAAAAAGTATAGTATCCAAAATATGAGGTATTAAGTATAGGATAGGTGTTATACAAATAATTCATGCTATGTAGTTTAACACAGTTCACAGAAGAAGCTAGTTGTTCATGAAGGGACTTAAACAGTTCACAAAAGTAATTTTTACTTATAATGTGCAGAAAAGTGGATTTCATCTACGGGTGAAAAGTGGCTTTAATAGAGAATATATCTATAGTTTAGGATGCATAAATTAATGAAAATAAAGGGACCAAGAACTTCATAAGGTTTGAGTGGATCCCTTACAAGAGCAGTGAGCAATGGAAGTGGAAGATGGTGATCCTTTCCACCAGTAGTGAGCCAGAAAAAGAGACATAGGAAGTGACCCTAGGGAATGTTGTGAGTAGACCCTAAATCTTATAAAGGCAGTGAGCATAGTTATAGAAGTGATCATTCTATAAAATAATTATTTTAAGTGACATTTAGTGAATTTATTACAATCAGAACATTGTCATTGTATGCTCTTTGGATGTAACCCGGTGGGGTTGAACCAAGTAATAATCTTTGTGTCCTTTTTCTTGCTCTATTTGTTTTATTTTTGTACATTACCATCACATAAAATAAGATATTTTATAATCGAAATTAACATTAAATATAATAAGAAGTGACCCTTATAATAAAGATGTCAATATCTATTGGGGTAGAATGAATTTTGAAATAAATATCATGCCCTGATTCACCCCCCCTCTCAAGGTATCTAGGCCCCTTTTGGACTTAAAAATTGATTTAAAGGAATGAATCATGAAAGATTCTATTATTACGAGAGAAATAGTATAAAGGTAACATATCATACCTCAAATCATCTCAATAGAATATTGTTCATATCCTTCAATAGCGTGTACATTCCCTCCCCCGCAACTAGTATCCCTCTGATCTCGACATGGTCTACCCAGTAGTGGTGGCAAGAGTTTCTTGTAGCATATCCACCACCATAAAACTCTCTATGGAACCCCACCTACTCATCTATCTTCACTTCCCCCAAATGGGCTTCTCGGACCATTCTTGGAAGTTCCCTAATCACAAAACGTCCTCTACCATGGGTTTCCATTAAATTTATATATACCATCTTCAACAAGTCAGGATGAGATATCTTGAGCCGTTTAACCATTCATTTCGCATGAATAAAATTTCCCCTCTGTTGGATAACTATACCCTCTATGTGAATCATGCTCCATGGAAGTACATGTCTATGTCTAGGAATAGGGAGGTCTATTGTGTAAAGACCATGACGACTGATGCCTTGTAGGTTCTATAGATGAATTAGGCCCACGATTTCCACTTCTAGATATAGCCACGAAAAATATATCTACTAATATAGTAGACTCTAATAATCCGGTATAATTGGGAATTCATAATGATACCATGCTATCATAGATGACACTTCAAAGGAATTTCTCAAACTTCTTCATCCTGAAGTATCTATCTCTAACAATATTCTCAGAGTAAAGAGTTAGGTCAGTTAACCACATGAAATACATAGAAACTGACATGTAACCCTGTTATAACGCATGAAGATCATTAATCCACAGAAATTGATTGTTTAAAGGGTAATAATAACTAGGGAATATCTTTTAAATTCTAAACATGTGATTGTCACCTCATCATGTATCTGGATAATCAGACTCCACCATCTCCATATTGCCTGATGAAGAGGGCTAGCTGCTTGTGCAACGATCTCACCAGTTAGTGTTCAAAAACTAGCCTAAGACGTGGACCAAAACGTCAATACTATCCTATTTTTCCTAAGGGTATTTATTTCCTGGAATCCTTAGTGATATCTATTGTTATAACTCACAAAATGTGGTAAGAATGTGTGTGTCATCATCTTATTCTATAGGAGCGATCATTTATCCAAGAAGTTATCAATCCTTTGCCTAGACTACTAAGGGAAACACCTCTTGTGTAGGTCCCTAAAATGAGGCCTCGTCACTCAACTAATCATAATTATAATACTATATTGGAAACCTAGTGGGATATTGTTGTAGAGGATTCCTAAAAGTTATCAAGATGTACCGTGGATAGATGAGAATATATGGGTAGCTTACTCAATAAGTACATGAAAGTCAAAAGAACCATTCCACTGTGATTTATGTACCATTTGGCTCCTTATAACTAATTCCTTAATTTTCCATGTAGAAAGGATGGGAATTATAGTCCCATTTTATGGATACATCGTCCACTGAACCAACACATGGTTCTATAGCATGAGAACTGAACTCGAGACACTCTGAAATTGGGTCTCTAAGTTATCACACAAAACCTCACAACATAGTCCAACTCCATACACTAACCAGGGGAAAGACTACATTTTACATAACTCTATCATGGTATGAGCCGCTAGGGCCTTCCTATATAGTAATATGTTGAGGGTGACACCCTAATCCTACCTCTAATAGGACATGGTCTTGCAATAAGTGTCGAGAAGCAATATCACTGGAATGAGATTCCTAGGATTATGTACCTGTAGGAATTCACATAACCGTATCTATGCAATAGGGTATAGATATAATAAAATACAAAATATATGAGTTTAAACCATTTATATAATGAACTATAAGAAATAATCAGAGTAAAACAACATAATATTGGAATTATAAAGTGTAAAAATACTCACCCGACTTGAAATGTGGTTCCGACCCGAAAAAACAGAAAAAGGTCAATTGAAGAGAAACCATCTTACAATCTATAAGGCAGACCAATGAAAACTCAACTAGTTTTAGTTAGTCTTCTAAAAAACCTATTCCTACAATTTCACTACTCATTTTCAAAACATTGTTATATGACCCAACATTTGTGGGAGACTCCCTTTTATGGGTAAGTATATATATAAATAATAGGTAACCCTGATAACAAAGAAGTAATCAATTGAATGATACAATAGTTATCTCTAAACATAATCAATAAGGAAATGAAACCCCAAATATATTCTCTAAAAGACACCTAACAGAGTGTGAAAGGTGATATCCATCTCTATGGAAAAGTTAAAAATGATGATTCAATCAACATCTATGAGCTTTATCTCCAATTCCCAACATCACATGTTACTAATTAAGAACTAGTGTTGAGGGATATCACCTATCCATTATGCTTTATAGCTGAGGGTGTTTTATCTCTAGTAGAGGGACCCGCAGCCTACTAGAGTTCAAAGACAGAAGGGGTGAGGGGTTCACTCTATATATATAAGACCCACACCATATGATCTAAGGGGGTTCTGACTCCACTAATTCGAATATTATGGGGACATGCAACCTGGTGTGATAGGGGAGTTCTAAAAATTACATATCAGGGATGATTAAACTTGAC
Organism: Viscum album; assembly: GCA_963277665.1. NCBI lineage: Eukaryota > Viridiplantae > Streptophyta > Magnoliopsida > Santalales > Viscaceae > Viscum > Viscum album. Next base: position 170,256,282 of record OY728148.1, read on the forward strand.
CAATTCTAATGGAAAAGAATTATTTAAATAAGCATACCTATCATAACACCAAATTTCATATATCTAATTCAATGAATAAGGACACCATTCTATTCTATGTAGAGAACTGGTCAGCATTGGCCACTCATGAGCCAAAATATGAGTCATGGTGAAAGAGATATGTAAGGTTAATTTTTTTGAGTAAGGTATAAGAAGTGTACCTAGGTTCACACGATGTGTACCCGGAGTCACAAGATCTATACCTAGGGTCACACCATGTGTGAAATCATGTAGAAATTGGGTTTTCATCACCTTCACATGGTTTGGATGACCATATGGAACTACACATTGTGTACATAGAGTACTTGAAAAGTATGGTATGGTTGGGGTATGCCTGTGTCTTCCAGATCCATGATCGTGAACTTCAAATCATGTTTGTGTACTTCAAATCATGTTCATGTACTTTAGCCCTGGTCTTGTAAACTGGCCATGTTTGAGTACCCTGGATGTGTATGAGTACTTCATCCGTGCTCGTGTAGTCTAGTCATTTCAGTGTTCTTGTTCTCGAATGTGATCATCTACACCTGAGGTACACGTCGATTCACAGAAATATGGCCACACATCATATATGTTTCATACATTGTGTGTTATATTTAATGCTTCCCAATACCCTAACCACCATAGTTGTGGCACTATGTGTTGCGTTTTCTTAGACTACACACAATTTTTATCATGATTTTATATAATTACTTTCCCTATCACATCCATGACTTCTTTTAAAGTCATTTTTCATTTAATTTCCATCCTTTAATTGTTATTGGGGTTTTCCATGCATTTTGGTGGAAATGGTGGGTTTTCAAAATGTGGACCAAACCGTGAGCCCATTTCTAGATTTAAAAAAAAATTATTTTATAACTCCTTCATTTTACACCCATTCCACTTCCCAATAAGAATACCTTGGTATATTAAAACCACTATATCCATTCAAACCTTATATGAATCCATAATAATGATGGATTTGGGTTTTTTATTAAGGTGTTGGGTCGGCCTGAAATCCCATTTCCTACATTAAAAATGTTTTTCAATTATTTAATATCTCATTCAATTTTTAAATTTTTTTGGTGATTCCAACTCTCACCCAAGACCACTTACCCAAGGCGCTCCCCCATTCTCTCCTTCCCAAATTTAAAGCTCAATTGAATCTAGAATTTTTTAAAAATGTATCTAAATTTCATAATTCACCTATATTTGAATAATTAAATTGAATCTTTCATAAATCCTTCTATTTTTACTCTTTTTCTCCCATTATAGTTCCCACATGACTTCCTCAGCATTATTCGAACCTCAATTTCATTTATGATTGTTTTGAAATTCAGATACTAGTGTATTTGGATAGTTTTATTCAATATTTATTTGAGTAATTGTTTCTCTCTACATTCCATTCCTTCTACTTAGGGTTTCCTCACTCTTTCATGAATTTATAGGGAGTCCTTATTATGGTTTAGGGTTCTTTTTCAACTTTTTGTGGTGTGGTGGAGGTACGGTTGAGGTTTCGCACCAAGATTCAAGTGTTTTGAATCAAAAGGTAGGTGGTTACATGTGTAAGAAATTTTGTATGAGTTAGATTTCTTGATTTACTATTTTTAATGTTCCTCATATACTTCTTGCGGTTAAAACCCCGTTTTTTATGGATTTCCTTAAGAGATTAATTTTATAGTTGCATTATGGCTTGAAATTGGGTGCTTTTCATGGGTGACTCTTGGGGTAATGTTTGGGTGTATTTTATAACACATGAAAGTGACTTATTAGTGTTTAAAGGGGCTTATAATTCTGTTTTGTTAATTCCTTAGTGTCATGTGGGCCTTGAAATGGGGTTTTTGAATGGGTTCAAGGTGTAAAACCATGTTGTACTTATTGGATGTGATATATGAAAACGTCTTTTTTTCATGTGTGTCTTTTGTGGTGTTAATTGAGGTATTTTTATAACACTTGGGGTAGTTTAATAAATTTTTTTAGGGATTAAAATTCTATTATGGATTGGTATTAGTATGATTTTGCAACTGAATGAGGAATTTGAAATGGGTTTTGTGTGAAAAGCATAGTTACACCGCTTGGCTCTGTTTTATGAAAACTATGAATGTTTTGTTTGGTTAAAAAAAGTGGAAAAAGGGTGTATATGTACTATTCAGTGGGTGTGTTAACCTAATTTGGGTTTTTTAAAGGTAATTTGGTAATTTATGATTTCAAAAAAAAATAGAATGTTTTATAAAGTACTGAAATGTTTTAGCAAATGGAAAGAGAGCTTTGAAACAAAGTTGTGGGCTGTTTTGTGTGAGTGTGTTGTGCAAAATGAATTTTTTGGATGAAAGAAGTATCATAGGATATTTTAGAGGGATTTTATGGGATTTATAATGTCTTGGAATAGTTTTATAAAAAAATTAAATGATTTCTAGAAGTGTTTACGAAATGTGAAAAGTTTCGTGGTCAATTTTTGGTGTGAGTATGATTTCAAAATGCATTTGAATGAAAAAATGGATTTTGTGACTTGTGTGATGTAAATGTGGGATGTTTGGTGAACTTATGTTGTGGAAGATATATTTTCATGTGAAAATTATATTTCTTAACATGTTTAACTTTTTTGATCATAAGGGGAAACCCATGTATCTAAGTGGGTGGACATGTAATAGTATGTTAGTGAATCTGTGATGTTTGGCCTCAGTTTCATGTAGAAAGATTGATTCTTAAAACACTAACTAAACTATGATGATGATTATTGGGGACCAATAGGTTACAGTTATGTTATCTACTAGTGGATCATGCATGATAATGGATATTTTGATGGTTACTTTCACTAAGATACGAGGTACCTAGGACCCACAATGAGCTAGTACCTATGGGTTATTTCTTATTTAATGTGATAATTAGTGACATTGTGATTACCATCATCATATGGTATGGTTGGATGGAAAATTCAGTAGTGTTGAATTTATTTTTAAAAGAGTTGATTCTTAATGATAGACCACTTGAAAACTGTTTTAATTTTTATGTTACATCTTTTAGAAATTGTAACTAGCATTTCCGGTTTATGAAAACTTGCAAGATTTTGGTCTTTGAATGTTTGTCACAGGGAATATATTAGTGGTTGTATCATATTGGGAATTGACTCACACCCTACATAAACCCTTAGGTGTAAGTAAACTTGGTTATTTTTTTTGTCACAGGTTGGGTACAGTTATTAGTTCTAGTGGTCCGGGTTTCTAGCAGGTCCTTGGTGGTGAAGTCTTGTATAGATGGCTTGAGGGTGGTGCCCCTTACCAAGAGGGTTCTTGGGATGTTTTTTTTTGGTTTTTTACCTTTTTTATAGTCTTGGTGATTTGTTTTAAACTATGTAATTCAGTTCTGATATTTTGTAAAAAAGTTTTTGGTTGGAAAAATCTAGATTCGTTTTATTGGATTCATTTGTTGTTTTAAGTTTATAAACTCAGATAAATCATTCACAATTCTCATTTTGTTATACTTGATAACATGTTTTAGCCCTTGGGGATCGAGAACTCTCTTTGGGCCTCATCAGGGGGTGGGTTTGGTGCTGGTTTTGGTGGTGACCAGATTTGGTTCGTGACAAAATGGTATCAAAGGAGGTTCAGGTTAACTCTTTGGGTCATGTTATTTGGGGAAGAGTTGGGATAGTCTGGAGTTAGGATTGTCGATACTTGGTATTACAGTTATGGGTATTTTTTTAGATCACCACACCTCATTGAAAGATTCATGTTTCCAGGGGAATTCAGGATTTATCTAAGTCCTTTGGTTTTCATGGTTTGATGATGATTAGGGGAATTGAAAAGAGAGTTTGGTTAATGGTCTCAGTGAGCTCGCCGGGCCTAGAAAGCCATGTGGAGATGAGGATATTCCATAGAACACCCTCTTTGATGGTGAAGTGATTTTAATATGGCCACCAACCATATTTCCAAGTCACCCACTGAAACTAGTTTCCTCTCGCATTGTCTTGTCTTCTTTAGTTTTGAAATCACGGGACTTTGGTTTTAAAGTGACTTGGTTTTAAGAAGTGTAATGCTTTTGTGAAATGATTTTCAAATAAAGAGGGAATGGTTTGATTTTTGAAATTATGGAACTGAATTTTCAGAATTGTTTTGAAATGGAAAATGGTGTGCTTACATCTCTTCTAAAAGAAGGAACTATATTGAAGTTGGTTTTAAAAAAGTGTTTCCAATAGATTTTTTAAGACAATCAAAGGGCGTTTTAATGGTATGAGATGTTTTAAAATTGAAGTGAATAATTTTAAAGTGTGTTCTTATCTAAATGGTTACACCTTTATGAAATGTTTTGTATGATGTGAATTGGGATGTTGATCTGATGGTTAGTGTTTTTGAGAAAAAGGATGTGTTGGTAGACCGTTTTGGTTTTGAAAAGTGGAAATAATTTTTATTTTAACCATTGGTATTTCCATGAGAGACCAAATGAATGGGGTTATATGGAATGATGGGTGGTTGATGTCATGATTGGATGTGTTTCGGGATGTATATGAGGAGGGTGCCTAGGTCATTTTCTTTATTATAGTTCCTAAATGACATCCTAATCCTTATTATAACCTCACTTTTATTTATGATTGTTTTTAAATTCAGAGACTAGTTTATCTAGGTCATTTTATTCATGATTTATTTGGGTAAGTGTACCTCTATTCATTTCCTTTATTCTCCTTAGGGTTTCCTCCCAATTTTATGAATTTATATAGAGTCCAGAAGTTAGGGTTCATACCTAGGGTTTTATTTGGGGTCTATTGGGTGAAATATTATGGTTTAGGGTTTGTTTTCACTTCCTTGTGGTGTGGCAGAGGTGTGTTTGAGGTATCACACTAAGATTCAAGGGGTTTGGCTAAAAAGATAGGTGGTTCCATGTGTAAACAATTTTCTATGATTTAGCTTGGTTGATTTAATGGTTTTATTGTTCCTCATATTCTTCTTATGGTGTGAAAATCATTTTTTATGTATTTTGTTAAGCGTTTAATTTTATAGTTTCATTATGGATTGAAATTGGGTGCTTCTCATAGCTGACTCTTGGGGTAATATTTGGGTGAATTTTATAACACATGAATGTAACTTATTGGTGTTTAAAAGGGATGAATGTTCTAGTTTATTAATTTCTTACTGTCATGTGGGCCTTAAAATGGGGTTTTTAATGGGTTCAAGGTGTAAAACAATGTTTTACTTCTTGGAAGTGATTTATGAAAACATGTGTTTTTCATGTGTGTCTTTTGTGGTGTTAATTGAGGTATTTTTATAAAACTTGGGGGGTAGTTTAATAAATGTTTTTTGGGATTTAAATTATGTTATTTATTGGTATTGGTATGATTTTGGAATTGAATTGTGGATTTGAAATGGTTTTTGTGTGCGAAGCATTGTTACACCCCTTGGGTTTGTTTTATGAAAATTGAGAATGTTTTGTTTGGTTAAACAAAGGGGGAAAAGGGTGTATATGTACTTTTTGGTGGGTGTGTTAACCTAATATGGGGTTTTAAAGGTAAGGAGTCTATTTAAGATGTCAAATATATTTTTTAGAATGTTTAATAAAGTGTTGAAATATTTTAGAAAATGAAAAGAGAGATGTGAAACACGGTTTTGGGATGTTTTGTGTGAGTGTGTTGTGCTAAATGAATTTAATTTATGAAATAAGTATTATATGATATTTGAGTGGGCTGTTATGCAAGTTATAATGTTTTGGAAAGATTTTATAAATTTTTTTAAGGATTTTTGGAAGTGTTAAAGAAATGTGAAAAGTGTTGTGGGCTATTTTTGGTGTGATTATGATTTTAAAATTCATTTTAATGAAAAAGTGGATTTTGTGACTTGTGTGAAGTACATGTGGGCTGTTTGGTGAACTTGTGATGTGGAAATGATATTTTCATGTGAAAAGTATATTTCTTAACTTTTTAACTTGTTTGAGAACAAGGGGAAACCCATGTATCTATGTGGGTTGGTGTGTACTAGTATGCTAGTGAATCTCTTGGGTTTGGATTCAGTTTCACATAGAAATATTGATGCTTACAACACTAAATAAACTATGATGAAGATGATTGTGGAACAATAGGTTATGGTTATGTTCACTACTAGTGGCCCATGCATGAGAATAGATATTGTGATGGTTACTCTCACCGAGATACGAGGTACCTAGGACCCACAACGTGCTAGAGTCTAGGGGTTATTTCCTATTGCTTGTGCTCATTAGTTACTTTGTAATTACCATTGGCATATGGTATGTTTGGATAGAAAATTCAGTATTGTTGACATTATTTCTAAAAGAGTTTAATATTAATGATATCCCACTTGAAAACTGTTTTAATTTTTATGTTTCATCTTTTAGAAATTGTAACTACCAATACTTGTTTATGAAAACTTACAAGCTTTTCATCTTTGAATGTTTATCACATGGAATATCTTAGTGGTTGTATCATACTAGGAATTGGATCACACTCTACTTACACCCTTTTGTGTAAGTATACTTGTTTTTTTTGTCGTAGGTTGGGTACAGTTTTTAGTGCCAGTGGTTCGGGTTTCTAGGAGGTCCTTAGTGGTGAAGTCTTGTAGAGATGGCTTGAGGGCGATTCCCCTTTCCATGTGAGCTATTGGGTTGTTTCCTTTGTTTTTGTAACTTTTTATAGTCTTGGTGAGTTTTTTTAAACTATGTAATTCAGTTATGATTTTTTATAAGATTTTTTTGGTTTAAAAAATATGGATTTATTTTATTGGATTCATTTGTTGATTTAAGTTTATAAACTCGGGTTAATAATTCCCAATTTGTATTTTAGGATACCTAGGAACTTGTTCCAGCCTGTGGGGATTGGGAATGCCCTTCAGGCCTTATCACAGGCTGGGTTTGGCACCAGTTTTGGTGGTGACCAGATTTGGTTCGGGACATTCCCATTCAATGAGTCTCACCCATACCCCTGCCACCGCGGATTCTTCCATGAACCATTCCATAGATCCTAGATATGGGTCTACCCATGTAGGATGTTTCACCTGTAGCTAGATTATGAACACAAAAACCATTCATATACCATTTCCATTCCACCACATCATTGTGTTCCCTCACCTGTGAATGAAGACCCTCAATCCAGCCTCCATTCTAGGTTTCCAACAACTGCATCCCCTATTTCATAATGATATAATCACAAAACACATATATGAAACTCCTTCGTGCATCCTAAATAAATATAGGGGTTTTATCATAGTAAATTCCTTACTAGAAATGTAAAAAAAATACCTTTTCGTCCATCGAAAAAGAACACGAAGAAGATTAGGGTAAAGGGTCAATAATAAAGTGAAACCCTAGCATTGGATGGTGTGATTATATCCAATGATTTTATAACATAAATCAAGTGTGAAATAATGGGTGAATATGATATATAGAAAAGGGTTCAAGAAATCAATTTAAAATTCTGTTCATGTGAAGTATAAAAATCATTGGAATGAAAATAAGATGAATAATTAAAATAAAAGAGGGATCAAAATCTAAGAAATTATGTGTCCTAACTTCCATTTGGATCAATCACTAATAAAAAATAATTTTGTTCCATAATCATTTGAGTGCTACAGGAACATTATTGGTGAATATGAATCTTTTGAGGAATTATCATTTCTCCAAGATCCATTTTCTTTTATCAAGGATTATCTTCATTGGACCCTTTGATTCTACTCCAGTAATATAGATAACCCTAGATATTTTCCATAATGATGAATATATAGAGGAGGTATAGGGCTTGTGTTATTAAATTAATTGGAAAAATTAATTAATTAATCCACTTAATGAAGTATCCAATGGTCTCCCTCGACGTATCACCTGACACAAACCAACATTATGTCATACGTAGGGTAATACACATGTTTTAGAATCAAAAATGATCATAGATTTACCATATGATGTTCCAATCAACGGGGAAACCATTTATTTTTAAAATATGCTTGTAGTTTATTTTATATATATTAATATCTTTAAAATATTTATTATGGGATCCCACGATAGCAAACTACAATTTTATCTATGAGGAAAAATCAAGAGATATATATAGAAATATTGAAATGATTAAATAATCAAAACAAGAGTCATTATAGAATTGGAATGAAAAGAATTTTGAAATTGATGAAAACCAAAATTTCAAAGAATTACCAATTGATGAAATCATCAATTCACTACAAAATTATGCTCCTAAATTGAAGAATTTGATAAAATAAGACAACCAAATGAAAAAGGCTGTTTCTTTTAAAACTAATTTTCTTTTATTTATTGGCTCTTATAATGTTAAAGTAGTGATAAGTGATGAATTTATATCCTAAATTTAGTAATATATAAAGGTAATTTTTAGAAAAAGGAATGGTTTTCCAAAAAATGTCCAAGAATATAAATTACAAAAGATGATAAATTTGATGGATAGAGAAGGAAGAGAAACAATATATCCTTTTATACTAGTTATAATTCAATATAAGTTACTTTTTATGAGTGTTAGAAGAAAGGTAGTATCATGATATATTATCCTAAACTTATAAATTAATGTAAGGATGAAAATTATAAAATAAATGAGTAAATGGTAATTAAATACATGAAGATTTTTAGTGAAGAAAAATTTTTAAGTAAAGAATATAAAAATACGATGATTTAGAATTTTTTTTAGGAGATAAAAATTAATGTTTTTCTAATAAATGTATTTTTAATTTTTAAAATAGTAATTTTGAATACTTAAATGATTTATATTTAAAAATCCATAGTGAATTTTATCATACCACTTGTTTATATATGAATTTAAAATAGAACCACATGAAATTGGTTTATGAAAATAAGAACATTATTCAAGAAGATAAAGAAATAAAATATACCACCATTGAAAGTAAATAATCATTATATATTAAAGTTGAAAAACTAAAATACAAGGTGGATAGGCCTAATGAGGAATTGTATAAGTATACAATTGAATGAAATAACTTTTAAAATTTAATATCATAGAAAATAACTGACAAGAAAATAAATAACATTGGTAACAATGCTCAATCCACTAATATTTAATGTAATTTATTTGATAACATAATTATTTATTGTATTTTATTTCTTACGTTCTTAGATTTATTCATGAGAGGAAAATATTCTAATGAATTCCCATTAATTTATCATATGTTTTGGGTTATACCAGAGTATTTATTTGAAATCATTTATCTAAAAATACCATCTATAATACTATTGTTAAATAAATTTGTGTACCTAAAGGATATGTAAAAAATCCATTTGAATCTCATGTTTCATGACTACTGAAACTGTTTATTATTTAAATATTTCAGGGAAAATTTCATGAAACTATCAAAAATTAAATTCAATATATAGAAAAATAATTATCTAGACATATTATATAACATCCATCAATGTTTAAAAAAAATATGTGACAATGTAAATCTTTCATTTTGAGAAAATTACAAAGGTAAGATTATAGGATTTAGGGATGCATTATTTGTTTGTTTAACCATTATCATTAAGATTATTTATATTGATGAATTGTAATATAATATTATTGTAATGTATTAGTTATATAATGATTGTTTATCTATTAAAATCAAAAATGAAAATTTTATTTTTTTCAATCATGATTCACTATTGTTTATTTCTCATATAAAGAATAATGTTTTTACTATTAATGTTGATGAGTTATTCTTGAAAAATGTTATGTGTTCAAATTATTTACAACTGAATTGTTCTTTATGGAATAGGTGGTCTAGTCATTATAATTTATGTAATTTTTCTACGTTGTATAATCATAAAAATTTTCTATTACTACCAAATCAGAAATTTGATAGAAATTTATTTTATGATAATTGAATGAATGGAATGCAACACAAGGAATCCTTCAATATCATTTATTATGTCAGAACTAACTTAACATTTAACTTGTGCATTTATATTTATTTTTACCTAATCATGTATCTAATTTCAAAGGAAATATGTATATTCTTTATTATTGGTGATAACACATTGTTTATAATGGTGAGCTTTCGGTCACATAAAAGAGAGACATTATGTAAGTCTTCAACCTTCTATGATATGGTTCAAAATGAGAATGTTTCAAGGATTTTTTAAAAAATTAGTTCCCTTTTTAAGAATTATATAACCATTAATATAAGATATTTTTTTATAATTGATATATAAATCATTTATTAGAACCAAAAGCAACATGATAGTTAAGGTATTTGAATGAAGAAATGAAACTATTCAAGGGATGGAAATTATTATTCATGATGAATACTACCTCCTAAATTAATTTTTAGAAGAATTAATTAAATAAAATTTCTAAGAGACAAGAAAGACTTTTTATTATAATTTTCATCAACTTACTACAAGAACTATATAAATTGAGAAAAAATAAAGTCGATTACTTAGATGTCTTTAGTTACGATGTATTTATTCTTAACACTACAGAAATATTGAATAAGTTTGATTAAAATTATGATATATTTGTGTTTTTTGAATATTAATCAAATATCAATACTTAAATAGTTTTGAAAAATGTAATATGGTTGTTAAAAAATATATACATGTCAAATTTGATTAGTATAATACATTTGATAATTTTGTAATATTTTATTAGTTTGATAAATATATGGGAGACATAAATTCAGATAACTCTCAACCTACTGAAAGGGTAATTTAAATTTGATTTTATTTAGTTGAGGTGGGATCATATATTTCTCAAAATCATGTTTCAGAGTATATTAAGGATAAAACTATTGAAAAAGTTATTAGAGTAGTGAATTATCAGTTGAAAACTTGAATTATAGAATGTAATATGTGTGGGAAATGAACTTTCATTAATCAGATAGAAACTAATGATGTTTTTAATTCTTTAAAAGTCTTTATCTGGGTTCTATAAATGTAAAAAGATTAAAAGGATCTCATGGAGAAAGATTATTTGGAAATACTAATCCCTATATATAATCAAGAACATAATAGCACTAAATGGATGTTTAATAACATAATAGTAAAATCTGGGAAGATTTATAGAAATAATGATTGAATTATTTCTCAATGATATAATCAAGAATGATGAATCTATTATAGTGTTGATTTTTACCTAATATCCCAAATGAATTTTATTTAAATATAATAGTATTATTCATCTAACATGGGATTAAATATTTATAATATGTAATTGATTTGTGAATTAAAGAATTGTTTAAATTATAAGAATGTTCTTTTAATAAATCCCTTGTGTTATGAGAATAAAAATAATACTTATTTTTTTGATTTCACACAAGAAATATATGAAATAAAAAATCCTATAAATCATGATATGAAATACTTTCTAATTTATTATTATAAAATCATATTAACATACATAAAGCTGATTATACTTTGTTAATTTTGTGATTTTTCAAGGATATTTTATTATTTTATATTTATGAAGACGAAATATTATTTAGCTATTAAATTCCATCATTTTGTAATGAATTCTATAAACTAATGATCAGTGAATTTGAGATGAGATTCAGGTTTGTACTCAATTATTTGTGATTTCATAATTTTTAAAGTTGTGATAGAATATTTTTTAAACTATTGTAAATATTTAATGGATGTAGTTAAGAGATTTGGATAATATTTTTTCAAAACCATGAGAACACATATGAGTACTTTATATAAGTAAAATAAAAATATATGATGAATTTTAGATAATTTAAAGACTTATCGAGGAATGATAATAAAAATTCTCTACCTAACTATAAGTATACCAAAAATGGTGTTAAGTGTATGGTAGTGTGATGATTTTATGATAGCCAAAATAAATCAGACATGATTATGGTAAGGAGAATTAATTGTTATGTTAAAGGTAATATAATGAAATTAAATGGGTTATCCTACCTTGACACATAATATGACATGTCATGAGTCTTAAACCATGTTTCTAATTCCTATAGGATGAAAAAAGTGCCAAGGGAATCAATATTTACCATTAGAAATGACTTATACCTTACTTATATTAATAAAATTAAGCACAAAGATATAATTTTGAAAACATGAATGAAGGATCAATGTTTTTATTTCTATTAAAAATAAATATAAATAGTTCGAAAAAAATTAAAATTTATATCAAAATATTAATTTTAGTACATATATTCTATATCAAAGTGTCATAATCCTTTTATTAGAACCGAGTATTTTACTGGAGATGACTAATATAATCTATTAGATTTAAGAAAGTGTGGTGATGGTTTATGATGCTAGATATCGTTTATGAGTCAATTTCATTTATTTTTAATGCTTTTTCTTCATGAATAAGATATTAATTATTATCGAGAATAATGATCATCTATATCATGATGTTTCATTTTTTATGAGACTATAAAATGGTTTGAGAGAGTGAAATATTAATTTTAATTACCTTTTAAGTTAACCTAGATTTGATCCATTTTCAATAAATTCAATTAATTAAGTTTCATTGCTATGTTTCATAACCTATGGACTAGTAAGATTTTTAATTTAAAAAATATGATACTATATTAGATCAACCAATTCCTATTTTGGATCATATAACTAAATTATAGTGGGGTGAACTGTTTTTTATTATTTATGTGCTACAAAAGTGTGATGGATTTCTATTAATGGATGGGGAGTGTGAGAAATTGATAAGAGGTAGGATAACTTTTCTCATTTTATCAATATCAATTAATATACATTAAATGGAATAAAGCAACAATATGAGGAGAATAATGGAATCCATGATGTCATTTATATGTATTTATTTTCTTATTTAATTCATTTCCTCGAGTTTTTTTATTTCAGGTAATATTTTTCAAAAAATTAAAAATTTACTCAAGATGAATGGTCAACCAAAACCATCCTGAGGACCATGCAATTAGTCCTTGTTTTGGTGAAGATGATTATAGGGGATGATTCATAGTTACATGCATCATCCAAGTGCTCATTTAGTCCAACAATTCATTTTCCTAGGAATTTTATATTTTCAAAATTTTCACACATATTAATATATTCTTTTTTATTATTTTTATTTTATGATGTCTATTGGTCAAACAAAGTTATTAATGCTAATAGTTTATCTCATCCCCTCTCTTCCTTTAGTGATTTCAAGGAAGTTACTTAATGATTCTTCTTTTGAATCAAAGGTACGAGTATGATTTCTTCTTCTTCTTCTATCCTCTAACATTTCATATATTTTTTCTCTTATAATAACCCTAACTATACATAGTGACATAATCCATGTGCCATGGCTTCTAAAATGTGGGTTTTTTTAAAAAAATTGTGAAAATTTAACTTTAACTATTATTCTAATTATATTTGAAGAAGGTGTGTTTATTTATTTAGTATAAGTTATGTTGTTTTATAGCCATCATTCTATTTGATAAAATGTAGAGTTGTTGGGTTTTTATGATATTTTTTCTTTTCAAATAAATTTAATATATGATATCTATGATGGGTTGGTGAAATAATATTTCTAGTTTTAAATATTTTTCTTGTGAAATAAAATTTTGATTTTATAAAACAAAAATATTTTAGTGCATTCATGTCAAGTGATTTGTATTAGTAAAGTAAGTATGTATTTTTGTTATTATATTATAAATTGTAACAATTAATGATGTTACATATATTCATTTGATGTGTTTCTGGTTGGATTCTATTTTTTATTCAATGCTTGATTTTATTTATATTAAAAAATTATGTCTTATACAGGAAATTTTTCTTTTATATTAATACCCTTTGCAATTTTTTGAGCATATGATAACCAAAAAATAACCATAGGTTTTTCAGGCTAATTAGGGTACATTTGAAAGATATTTTTGTTGGTTGTTGTAGGCACAATAAACATTGAATTAATTTATATTTAGAGAAAATCATTGGAGTTTTTTATGTATCTCTAACTCAAACATTAGATAATGTTGGATTGATTAAAATGGAGGCATTGGGATGTTTCACTTTCATAAAAAGATATTGGTTTCATAGATTTCGAAGAAGAAACAATCAGTTACCATACTTACTATGGAGTATGATTATGTTTTTTCTATAATATATTTTTCATTGAATTTATATATTAGGAAAACCTTTTGTGAGTTTGTATTTGTCTTTTTTTAATATTCCTATTATATGTGATAACTCTTCCACAATTTATTTTTCCAAGAACCCATTAAAACATTTAAGGATTAAAAAAATTGAATCGATACTTCAATTTAAAAAAGTTCATGTTTAGAATGGAGACATTCCTTTAACTAGGATTTCAACATATAATTAGTTATTATATATATTTATAAAGGATCTAGATGTTAGAAATCATGATAGAATTAAATTGAACCCTATAACGATAGAGACTTTACAAAAATTAATTTAAAACTTAATTTTTTTTTTTATAATTTTTATATAAAAAAATGTTTTCTATAATTACATGGTGTCTGATTTTAATGTTGTATGAGTTGATCCAAAATTACAAGAAAATTTTTGAACACTCTATTCATCAGGTTTAAATATGGTGACATTTAATGGATGTCAGATATTTCAACACTTTGAATGGTGATGACATGGAATATTGTGTGAGTTAGCTTATAAAATAGAAAAATGTTTTCTTTTGGTATGCATTAGACCATAAGAGTGTGTAGTGATTAGTTTTTAGGCATTTATTAAATACATATAATTCAATTAAATAAAATGGTGTGTAATATATATTTCTTTCTTAACACAAGATGGTGAGAATTTTTTTTACGAATTTGGAAATATCACAAATCACATAAGATCATCAATATTGAATTAAAAATTTATATATATAGTGTAATAGTAACCAATATGGATTAAGATTAAATGAAAAATATTCTAAAAATTATTTTTTTTATCGGATTGTAGTTCACAAGTGGTGAATTTATTATTTAGTATCATCTTACATTAAGAAAAATTGATTTGTTAATCAAATTTAATAATGATCAAATATATTCATTCATTGAATTTAAAGTTATAATTTCAATTTATATTTTTTAAACAAAGGTAATTATTTCTTTTGAATTAAATATTATTATTTATCAATTTGAGAGGTTTTGTTTCAATTTTGGTTGTTTTTATTTATTGAGAAATGATTTTTAACCTTTTCTTAAATAAGATCTTGTGTTTTTATTTTTTATTAATTATATTCATTTTTATTTCATTGGATACATGAAAATAGAATGGTATTATTATTCAAAACCATAATAAAACTCTAGATAATTAGTAACTATCTACACTAAATGGAAAATGAAAAAAATATGATATTACTTCTTCTATGAAAAGATGGATAGTGAATTCTATGTCTTCCACCCCAACTAAATTTATTGACACCATTATTGTAAGAGAGGAGTATGATGATAAATAAAAAAATAAGGAATAATATTTTCATTAGAATTATTAATCTTTAATCATTCAGTAATTCAATATTTCAATTAACATGGATTTTATAGTTTCATAACTATACTAAAAACGTATCATGTAGTGTTTATGAGCTTTAATTTGATATATAATTTCAATAATTTATTCCAATTTAAAATTTTATTATAAGGGGAACATGATCTTATTCCTTCAAGAGTCAATAAATAAGATATCAAATTAATTTCAATTTAGGTTAGTTATATGTTTAATATAGAGAATATAGGAAATTATAGAGATAACTAAAGTGTATTTTATTAGGAAAATGAATTTTTTATTGAGGTTCTTTAGGAATTTTTTATTTCTTAGTATAGATATAAGAAAATTTTAATATTCTGAAAAAATACTCAATAGATATTCATTTAGAAGTTCATTTAATTAAATGTTTAAAAAATATTATCTGATTATGATAATATAAAGATGGTTTATATATATCATAATAAGTTAATGTTTCTTAAGTAGACATTTAATTAGATTACAACGATGCCCAAAATTATTAATTCCATTAATTGATAATAGGGGAGAGAAAACTATACTTTGGTTATGAAAGGTTCATATATAGATTCTTACGTAAGTTTAATATCTTTGATAATAAAATTTACGAGAATATCAAATTGAAATAGAATTTTATAGGTAACTAGAAACATGGAATTGTGTATATAGTGTGGAATCCATGGATGTATGACAATATCTATAACATTATTAATCTTTTTAAAGAATAGAATCTAACAGGCCACCCAAATTCACACAAAGGAGAGATAATTACATAATTTTAGCTTAGTCATTCTCAAAGAGAAGTAATTATTTTATTATCAACATCACAAGAAGAAGGACCACGAAAAAATAAAATAAA
Organism: Viscum album; assembly: GCA_963277665.1. NCBI lineage: Eukaryota > Viridiplantae > Streptophyta > Magnoliopsida > Santalales > Viscaceae > Viscum > Viscum album. The sequence continues at coordinate 170,272,552 of OY728148.1, forward strand.
TGAACATAATATTCCATAAATATTATTTCTATGGAAATTTTATCAAGAATCATGATAAATTAATGGTTCTACACAAAGAGGATAATAAATATCTCAAGGTAGGAGAACTTTTTTCCACTGAAAAGATCATATGTTTTATACTTCATGTAGATAACAATATTTTCAATACTCTAAATATAATTATTTTTAATATAGAATAATTTTTTTAAAAAATTATAAATTAATATAGAAATTTTAAAATTTTGAAATTTCATCAATTAAAAATATCAAAAATGTCAACAAAATTATTATTATTACACATTTCAATAGATAAAAATTGAGAATTGTATTTTTTAGAACACATTGAAAAACTAAGATATAATCTCAATGACAGGTGGGATCATTACAACAAATGGACGAGTCATCTCATAAAGCTACTAAGAATTCATTGAAGCGTCCTTGCCAAAACATGAAGAAGAAGTTTATATTACAAAATAAGTAAGATATGGTTGTTTTTCATTAAAATATATGGGAAAAAATAAAAAATTAAGGTTATTAAGGTGGAAATAGAGAAAGATACAAATCCATATTCTTAATTTAAAAAGAGATATACTAGGAAAATAAGTGGATCAATGATGGAATTACAAATCCATAAAAGAAACCATAAATATTCAATCATTAAAGATAATAAAGATAATATTGTGTTTGAATTTTATATTCCTATAACATTAGTTTCACTTTATCTATCAGTTTTTTTGAAGATATGAATATTACAAAATATTCTATGAGATAACATTCAAATTCAACTAAAGAAACACATTATTTAATAAAAATGGGAGAGGGAATACCTTCAATGGTAGAAAAATTAAATAATTATTTGAATAAAGTAAAATAAAAATTAGTTTAGGTTCCCTCAATGATATTCAAAGTTATTGAAAATTTATCTTAAAAGAATAAGACACCAACTATTGAAAAATAATATAATGATTTTGAGCTTGAAAAGAATTTTGATAAGGAATAGACAATTTCTTGCAAATACATTCACAAAGAATATTTTTTTAATTTTTGTTATGAAATTTGAAATTTATTTATCATATCAACTTATAGAATTAATTTCTTAATTCATAAATTACTTACACATGATTACTGAAAATCACAATTTCTACCTTTATTTTTGATAAGTACAAAGGGGTGAGAAATCTGTATTTAGAAAGAATAATTTTATTAAACATGGGTCTCATTAGTTCTATTTTTTTTTTGATATGATTATATTAGATTAATTTACTCTAATAGTATTTTATTATATATTTTTTTTGGGATTTTTTACGAAATATTTCGTTATTCTTTATCAAAAAGGGGATTTTTTGGATTCATGGTCTAATAAGTCTTTTTTTATCAATATAACTATATTTTTTAAGTTTAATTTGTGTTTTTATTTTTTATTTTGTGTTTGAATTATATTTTTTGAAATTATTGCACTAAAATATAAAGGAAACATTTTTCTATACCTCAAGGAAGCGTTGAAATCAATTGAAGTTGTGTGGTAGCTCAAGGAAACAACAACATGGAACATTGTGTACACCACGATGCTCTGTTTCTTTTATAAAAGGATTGATATTCACATTGTAATTTTATCATTATTATAACTGATATTTACATCAAATTGTTTATTATTAAGGGATTTATTATGTGTTGAAATTTTATTGTTCATTAGGAACATTATAGGTATCAAACTAGTTGATATATGATGTTGATTATTATTATTCCATGTTAAAGATAGTGACATGTTAAAGTTATATTAAGAATTAAATATAGAAACAATCAATGTGATGAACCATGCATTCTATTTTTTCCCTATTATTGTGCTTCATTAAAACAAGTGATATGAAATTAGTTGAGAATTTCAATACAATGTAGAAAATGAACCTGATATTGTGCATACTAAAATTTTGATTCATCATCAAGTTACATCATTTTTATTTTAATTCATCAATCACTTATAATTATTTAAATATAATTATTACTATGATTTATTTATAAAACATGATTTACTATTTCCCCTAAAAAAATTAGTATTCTATAATTTTTTATACTATTATAGAATATAACTTTTTAATTATCCATTCTTCCATAACAAATTGTAGAAAGATCTGGTTTCACCTCCATTAGAAAAGGTAATGTGTAAATGGTTTTAACTCTAATTCAAAATTAATTATCTATTAGTTTTATCTATACCTATTGAGAAGTTTATAGGGTATTTAAAATGAATATTGGGATATTTTAACACAAAACATTAAAAAAAATATATTTATCACTTTACTAATATAATTATTTTCAAATTTATATTTTTCATTTTACCCTCTCTCTTGACAAAAATAAAAAAAACAAGAAATCAAGTTAAAATTGAGGATAATATGATTTTATAGGTTTAAATAAAATTTAATGTCCCCTATAATATAAAAAATATAGAATTCATTTTTAGGCCTCAAGAATTTATATTTAAGATCAATAGAGAATAAGTAATACATGGGAAAAAACCCAAAAAAAATCTTTTTTCTGAAGGATGGATATTTGAATGATAATATTTATTCATTATTTTCATAAATAATGATATCATTAATGTTATATTTTTTTATAAACTATATTATCAAATACATTATAAAAGATCAAAATTCTCTTTAAATCATAATAGTTGTATGTTTTGTTAATTTATCTATCCTAAAATTTCACTTCAACTATATTATCCGATGAAATTTTATTTTGGAAAATAAAAATAAAACATATTTGATGATATATAAAATAAGTAATGAATAATTAAAATAAATTATATTTATTATTAACTAATATAGTGTTCATAATAATATTTGTTTTAATAGAGTGTTTTATAAATATATTGTTTCATTATTTTTATAGGCATTTTTACTATTTCCTGTAACTTTTTTATAGTGAAATATATTTTAAATGTTATTAAAATAACCATAATTGTTTAAATTCACAAAAACGACAACCAAAATTCATCATAATTTTATTTTCCTATTTCACTTTATACCTTTATGGGTTAAATTTTCACTAAGATTTTATAAATTAGAATTTTAATTTTTTGCCTCCTTTTAACACTTTAGAATATGAAAGATTTATGATGTGTCTATATATTCATGATAATATTCTCACTGTTAAATTGTAACATCCCAACATGGGTGCCACTCACCCATGCCCTTATACAGTTGGTCACATGACCTTAGGTGGGGCTCCCCATACACTACCAGTTTCAAACTAGCAACAAGGGTCTAATATTCATATCATAGAGATAGTCACCCCAATTTATCAGAAAAGTACAATAGAAAAAATAAATATCCAAGAGAAAGATATAATAATTAATTAATAGGTAGATAACATAACCAATACAAACCAGTATCAGATGATGAAACAAAACAGGAAAAAAATATCAAAACCAAAGATGTAGATATGTCATGCCATAAATGCATCGACTTTCAAATTAAAAACCAAAATAGACATTGAAAACTCCAAATATTCCCAACATCTTGTCTATTTCCATCATCCATGATCCATTCCAACTCAACCATCAAACATAAGGATCTTTTCATTATATTGTACTACAAACATGAAGTTTTTTTCTATTCCTGTCAGAAAGCACGAGTAAGTTTTGAGTACAACTCAATACACCACCACCAACAGAAAATAAAAAAATATCCAGTCTATAAAAATTTATTCATTTGTATAGATAATAATGTACAATAAACAAAGTAAATAGTTATCACATTTTACTGTTCTTTAATTAACCATAAAAAATCACAAGATCAAGATGACACCCAACCCATAATTACATGCTTTATCATGTGTTGGAGTCTAAACTGTAACAACCTGAATCTGGAGCCACTCAACTAGTGCCTCATGCTCAGTTCGCCACATGACCCCAAGCGCATTTCCCCAAACTCCAGAGGCTGACGACTAGCAGCGAGGGCCTTGGTAAGTTATTGGGGAAACTATGCCCCCATTTGGTATGGTATACAAGGGAAAGTAAATAACAGTCAATAGCAGAAGTAGTAAACGACATACAACAACTGAAAGAAAACAGCAGAAGCAATGCATATATATATAGTAATGATGATAATGATGTAGTAGGTACAAGTATCTAAGGAAAGAAGAAGACACAATAATGTGCTGAAATACAACTGAAAACAAAGTATGAAAAGTAACAGAAACTCCAGCAGCATGGCCAGCCTTAGCTCGGTCCTATGCTCTCTAGCTCCAACCAGAAATCATGTACCTGAAGTAGAAGGGACAAAATCCCTATCAACACCTACAACCATATAACCTATTTAGGCCAAAAAGCAGGACCGAAACAGGGTGTGAGACAAATCCCAATATGCAATCACCACAAGATCTATGCCCTACTGTCAGTGAGAAATATAGCAAAAGTAAAGAAAATAAATGCAGTAGAGAAACAGAGGTACACCAAAGTAACAATCCTACAAATCTCCATTCACATTTGTTTACTAATTTAATACAATAATTTAATTATCAACCAAGGAATCTAGCAAACAGCTCTATATTCTCAAGGCACCATAAGTAACACAACAGGTATCTCAACAGACTACCTAGACAACAGGCAATACAAACCCAAGCTTGTTCTTTCGCTTGGTAGACTCATCACAAACAACCAAACAAATAATAATACTGACTCTCTAGGTGGATCCTACTGGAAGACCCCTCTAGTCAACTAATCATACAAGGCTCAGACACTCTGGGAAGCTCTCACCGTCAATTCCCATATGGTATTGCAACGATAGCTATAGACTCTCGGAAGAAGCACTTTACATCTAATTCCCCATGTGGTCTCGATACATGTGTAAACTAAGGAAACTCTTGGGAAGCACAAAGTCCAATTCCTGTAGGTCCTACGTATGAAACTAATTTATAACAGACTCTCTAGGGAAGCCCTTAATCATCAATTCCTTCTTTTTAGTCCACCGCACCAGGTTCACACAGCCCTGAGCAGTCTAGTCGTGCGTAATCGACTGTCAGCAGCGCTATGAATGATCAACAACTACTTGGATAATAGTTATAATGCAGCAAAAGCATATAAATAGTAGTAAAAGCATGCAATCAGCTATAACAAGGCAGACAAACAATGATACAAGGTTTTCCTCATAGGCAACCTAAGCCAGACGACGATAAACAACCAAAGAAAGGGGAATCACCCATGGGGGATTCTTGAACATGAAACCAATCATATATTACTATCAATTAACCTGAAGAAAACAAGCAATTTAAGGCAATTAAATAGTGGAATCAAAATCCCTAACCAGGGATATCCGATAGAAGGGTATCCGACACTTTTTGCACAAATACTCAAAGACATTCAACATAGGGTAACAAACCCCCTACCTCAATCCTAGGAGATCGATATACTTGAGCCACGAATATTGATTCTCCTTAGAACGACAAAGATCTGAGAAAACATCCAAAATTCTCAACCAACGACAACATGAGAAAGAGGAGGAATTGGAAAACAAGGATCTAGGAGAAGGAAGAACACACTATTTTGGTTCCAACCCAATAGACGATGGATGAAATGGAGATCAGACGGAGGCACGGGGTCTCGGAGAAGAATCGCGATCGTACGACTTCTCTCAGACGAACGAAACCTGGACGAAAGGTGTTTTGTCTGTCAGGCGTGACCCCGGTCGGTTTATTAATAAAAAAAGAAAATAGATGGCGTGTACTTCTGGGGTACACAGCGTGTACTCTGTTTTTCCATACTCCACTTTAAGTGGCCTCCACATCACCCCTACACACCATGTGTGTTGCCCAGACACGGCCATCACAAGGCTTGGCGTGGCAAGGGAGTACACGGTGTGTACTTAGAAAGTACACGGCGTGTACTTCAAAAATTTCCAGAAACTCCTCATTTCTCAAAAAATCTAAGAAAAAATAAGACATACCAGAAATTAAGATCCAGGTTCTTGCAAACTTCCCCCCTTAAATAAATTCATCCCTAAATTTCCCTAATGAGACAGAGAAGAAGAAACCCCGAACAGCTCCGGCCACTGTGATCGTACATCAGCCTCTCTTTTCCATGTCTCATCTTGTACTCACTCTTGATTTCATATCACCCATACTATAGGAACATACCGCCCATTGAGAACCTTTGTACTGTGATCGACATTCCGGATAGGATGCTCCTCAAACGATGCTTCCGCTTCAAGATCAACCTCCTCAGGCCGAAAGACATGAGACAGGTCTGAATACTAACGTCAGAGTTGAGAGACATGGAAGACGTCATGCATATCCTGATATCTCTGAGGTAACTGCAACCTATATGCAACTGGCTCGACTCCCTCCAAAACCCCAAACAGCCCGGCGTATCTCGGCAAAAGCTTACCTAGTCTTTTGTTCCTCTTGTGTCCCAACCTCGGGGTAACATGTAAGAAAACCTGATCTCTAACCTCGAACAGCAGAGGTCATCTCCGCTGATTAGCATAATATTTCTGACGAGACTGTGAAGTAGCTATCTTTTTCTGAATCAACTATATCTGCTCTGAGGTCTCCTGAACAAGATGAGGTCCCAACAAAGATGACTCTCCTACCTCTAGCCAGCACAAAGGTGATAGGTATGGCCTACCGTACAAAGCCTCGTAAGGTTCCATTTGAATAGTCACCTGAAAACTGTTGTTATAGGAAAACTCCACATGAGGAATAAGCTTCTGCCAAGAACCTCCAAAGTACAGAATGCATGATCGGAGCATATCCTCAAGCACCTAGATCGTGCGCTCTGACTGGCCATCTATCTGGGGATGGTAAGCTTTAGTCAGAAGTACCTGTATACCCAAAGATTTTTATAGCCCCTTATAGAAATGCAAAGTAATGCAGGTGTCCCTATTAGAAGGGATAGTACTTGGAACCCCGTGTAAGTGTACAATCTCACGGATGTACAACCATCCAAGCTCATCGACACCGACAGTTTCCTTTATTGGAAAGAAGTGAGAAACCTTTGCGAGCCTATCAATGATAACCCATACAGTGTCGTCCCCTCTCGAAAATCTCGGTAACCCTATCATGAAGTCCATCGTGACATCATTCCATTTCCACTTGGAAATGGGTAACTATTGCAAAAGACATGCTGGCCGCTGGTGTTCTGCCTTCAACTACTCACAAGTGGAACATCTCATGACAAAACCTGCCACATCTCTCTTCATACCTGGACACTAGTACTATCAGTGTAGATCACGATATATCTTGGTGATGCCAGGATGAACCACCCAGATGGAGGAATGAAAGTCTTGCATCAGCTCCTCGCATATATCTGCTGGCACCCATACGCGTCCCTCGAAACAAAAGATCGCATCCTCATCAACGGTCTATCCGGGAAGAGGGTCCTCCCCTGACACTCTTTCCCATAGGACTAGGCCTTTAGAATCTGCTAGCTGCCTCATTCGAAATCGGTCAAGAGGCGTAGAGGTAACAACTACAGAATATATGAAAGTCAGCCCCTTCCTGTCGTGCACCTCCAAATGAATTTCATAGAACAGATCCAGAGGCTTCCACTCACTGCTGGCCTTCTAAACTGCCTATATCTGAGTTCTCTTTCTCATTGCATCATCCACTATGTTGCCTTTCCTAGGCGTATAGGCAAGCTCGATGTTGTAGGACTGTAGATACTAGACCCACCTCCACTGTCTCGGATTCACGTCACGCTGCGTGAAGATGTACATGAGACTCTTGTGGTCAGTATATACCACAAATTGCTCTCCCAGAAGGTAATGCCTTCAACAACACAAAGCGTGAACAATATCAGCCAACTCCATGTCCTATGTAGGATAATTCCTCTCATATGGCCTCAACTGCCGATATCCATATGCAACAACATGATCCTCCTGAATTATCACTACTCCTAGCCCGATGCCGGATGCATCACAGAAAACTGTATAACTCTTTCCCGGCTCTATCAAAACCAGAATCGGTGCTAAAGTCAACCTACCATTTAGCTCATGAAAGGATGAATCACAGGCTTCTGACCAAACAAACTTTACCCCTTCTTAGTCAAGCCTGTCAACGGTGCTGCTAAGCATGAGAAGTCCTGTATAAACTGCATGTAGTAACCAACCATCCCCAAGAAACTTCGTATCTCGAATACATTCTTCGGCTGCTCTAAGGTAACTACTGCTCTCACCATCTCTGGGTCTACTGATACTGAGGTCTCTAAGATGACATGACCCAGGAAGTGGATCTCATCCATCCAAAAGTGGCACTTTGAGAGCTTAGCATATAACTGATGCTCTCTTAGTGTACTCAAAACAATCTCAAGATGGGTTGCATGGTCATGTCGAGAGTGAGAGTACAACAAGATGTTGTCCATGAAAACCACCACGAAGGAATCCAAGTAAGGATTGAACACTTTGTTCATCAGTTCCATGACGACTTTCGGCACGTTTGTGAGACCGAACGGTATAACCAAGTACTCATGCAGACCATACCTACTCCGGAAGGCTGTAAGGGGTATATCAGAAGGTCTGACACGTAACTGATGATAGTCGGATCTCAAGTCAATATTTGAGAATAATCTGGATCCCCGAAGCTGATCGAAGAGATCATCGATCCTCGACAAGGGATATCAGTTCTTGACCGTCAACTGGTTCAACTTCAGATAATCCATGAAAATCCTAAGGGTACTGTCTGCCTTCTTCGCAAAAAGGATAGGCAAACCCCAAGGAGGAGTATTGTGTCAGATGAAACCCTTTGCCTGCAACTCCTCCAACTACTTCTTGAGCTCCTGCAACTCAAGTGTAGCCATCCTATAAGGAGGAATGGACACCGGTGCCGCTCCTGGCATGAGCTCAATTGAGAATTCTACCTCACGCTCTGGAGGTAAACCTGAAAAGTCCTCTGGAAAGACATCTCTGAAACGATCCACCACCAGAGTAAAGTCTAACTGTGAAGTCCCCTGGACATCTAGATAAAGACTAGAAAACTGGGACGTAACCCCTCCTAGCCTATGATGCTCTGGTCCAGCTCTACCCTCTTGGACATCCCACTCACCTCTATGAAGAAAAGACCCACCATCTGGTGATACGAAACTCACCCTGTGGGGATAGCAATCGAAGACTGCCTGGAAGGGAACCAACCAGTCCATCACAAGAATGACATCATGGCCTGTCATGTCTAGGAAATATGGGACCCATAATAAGTGACACCCTGGAACCTCTAGAGGGAATTCATTGCACTGACATATGCTATATTTCCTCGCTCCCAAGGGCGTGTCGAGTGTCAACATGTTAGAAGACAAAAAGACAAAGAGCCCAAGGCTCTCCATGACAGAAACAGAGATAAAGCTATGTGAGGCACCAATATCCAAAAGAGCTGAAGTTAAAACTGAGGCTACTAAGATTTTACCTCAAACTGTAGAGGGTCCGAGATTCGTCTCCTAATGAATCTGCTCTACAGCAAAAGTCTGTCCTATTCCACGCCCCTATGTGGCAGCCTGAAAACCATGAGCTGGTCCTCCCTGAGCCTAACCACTGCGTCCATAGCCTCTACTCTGACCTGGACGGCTTGAAGAACTCTAGCCCCTAGTCTGCTACAGAACTGGTAACCCTGCTCCTGTACGCAGGGTCGAAACTAATCCTCCTTTACTAGCTGCTGGAAGGGGAACCTTGGAGAAACGTTGCAGATGACCCATCTTGCCACAAGATTGGCACTCCACTGGGTCTCTCGGTTACTGGGGTTTCTTATTTCCACTCCTCCCACACTGATAACACACCAATTGGGTTCCATGAGGGAGATATCATCTAACAAAAGGAATACCTCACTTCCTTGGGTCGCCTCAGGTAGACTCTTGGTGGCGCTTCCTGCTGTCTGTCTGAAAAGAATCAGCCCTGGATGCTGAACCGGCCTGGTCCACAGCTCTAGTCTCCCTCAGGTTCCTTTCCAGGATCAGCACCTGGTTGACTATCAGAGTAATAGAATTCAACTGGAAGACATTCACCTGCGACTTGATCTCTGTTTTGAGTCCCTCCTCAAATGTCATTGCCAAGAACAGCTCGTCATTCCCTAGAACGGGAGAGAAACACTGTAACTCTGTGAAATAGGAGGAATACTCCATAACTAAAAGAGTACCCTGCTGAAGGTTCATGAACTCTATAGCTTTGTTAGCCCTCATCATTGCTAGGTAGAAGTAGTCTTAGAACGTACGCTGGAACTCATCCCAAGCCATAGTCCGTTGGCGCCCTGCCTGAGAAACTACGTCCCACCATCTTTTGGAGGAGTATCGTAGCATGTAAGTTGCGAACATCACCCTCCTGTATGGGGGTGTCTAGAGATGGTCTAATATGGATAACATGGATTCTATCCATGACTCCGCAGCCTTCGTTCCTCCATCCCCTGTGAACGTAGGAGGATGCTGCTGCTGAAAAACCTGCGTCAGCTCTTCCATAGTTGGGGCAGGATGCTGAACTCCCTGGAAGGTCTGCATGAATCTCATGAAACCCTCTCTAAACTGAGCGTCAGTACCAATTCCTAGAATCACTGCAGGTTCCATGTTCATAACAATAGACGGAACTACTGGCAGTCCCTGATTGGTCGCATCAGGCGTACGATCACTACCTGGTTCCTGTCGTGAAACAGGATGACCTCTTGGATTCATAGCTCTGAAATATCAAAACACACCTTCATTAATGACGAACACAGTTGCAACATAAGATAGTAAAATGGAACAGGAGGGAAAAACCTATAAAAAAATTGGGAAAAACATGAATACACGACGTGTTTCCAGAAATTTTACCCTGGGCGTGTACCTTGGCCATACATGGCTGTGTAAACAACCCGACTACACAGCGTGTTCTAAAACTACACGGCATGTACGGACCCTTTTCCTCCCTGCTCGGTTACTCCTACACGACTAAGTCACACGGACTGTCCCATCCGAAGACTACAAAGCGTGTTGAGGAAGACACGGTGTGCACTAGACATGACTTACCTAGCCCATGTTGTTAGTGACACAGCCTGACACATGGTCGACATTACATGACATGTTTCCAAGGGACACGACATGCACTTGAAGGAAAACATGGCCCATGTGGTTCGTTACAAGACCAGCTACATGGCGTGTTCTGAACAAACACGACGTGTATAGGAGAATATAACACCAACCCGTGTTGTTAGTGACATGATCGGGTACCTAGAACAAGACTACATGGCGTGTTCATACTAGACACGACATGTACTACCAGAGTTTTACTGACCCGTGTAGTTAGTGACACGGCTGGCTACACAGTTTACCACTACATTGCGTGTACATACCGTACATGGCATGTTCCTATAGACCCTTTTACCGCCCCCCGTCCTTGTCCACACGGTCAATGACACGACCTAAAAACTACACAGCGTGTATTTATAAAGCACATGCCATGTATTCTTTAGTTTTTCCAGACAGTAGCCTCAGAACTGCACCGGAGCCCAGAAACACATAAAACAGAGGTTAAGGTTCCAAATTCTGTCCATGGGGGCCCATTCTCCCTGTGAATCAAATCTTGGCATCATAACAATGCATATAACAAGTAATAGCATAACGAACTCACAACCCACAAAACTCCAATCCTCGAGGACCCATAACACCTCTCAGACCAAAGTTTGGCATCCGTGATAAAGAAGCTCTAAACAATAGATACCCTATTCACATAGCCGGTATTTTATCCCAACAGCTATCACAACAACATGCATTGTCTATCAAAAATTCTATCACAATAGCATGCAATCTCTAATGAAACCTAGATGGCATAGAAAAATGCATGGAATGTGAGTTTCTAACATGTGTCTATATGATGCATGAGATGGAATACCCTCATCTCATTGGGTTGAAACAAAATAGAATCGTAATCATATAAACAGTAACTGCACAAAACAAGTGCATCACCCAATGGTGAAATCAATTAAACTGTAACATTTGCAGAACTCGAAAATTACAACATCTGAGGTAATCTGTCATTTTCCCTATACACGGGTTCTAGAACACCCGAGCACAACTATTTTCCATTTACCTATTTCTTCATATCCCTGTCTAATGTCACCAAACAATAAGTCAAATAGAAAAGTAAGTAACTCCTCTGATACCCCTGTGTAACGACCTGAATCTAGAGCCACTCAACTGGTGCCCCATGCCCGATTCGCCAAATGACCTCAAGCACATTTCCCCAAATGCCAGAGGCTACCGACTAGCAGCAATGGCCATGGTAAGTTATTTCAGAAACTATGCCCCCATTTGATATGGTATACAAGGGAAAAGAAATAACAGTCAACAGAAGAAGCAGTAAACGACATACAACAACTGAAACCAAACAGCAGAAATAATGAATATAAATATTTTAATGATGATAATGATGCAGCAGGTACAAGTATATAAGGAATACAGCAAACACAACAATGTGCTGAAATAAAACTAAAAACAAAGTACTAAAAGTAATATCAACTCTAGAATCATCGCAAGCCTAAGCTCGGTCTTATGCTCTCCAGCTCCAACCAGCAATCATGTACCTCTGGTAGAAGGGACACAATCCCTATCCACACCTGCAACCATATAACCTATTTGGGCCGAAAATCAGCACCCAAATAAGGTGTGAGACTAATCCCATTAGGCAATCGCCACAAGATCTGTGCCCTATTGTTTGTGAGAAATATAGAAAAAGTATAGAAAATAAATGCAGTAGAGAAATAGAGGTACACCAAAGTAAAAATCCTACAAATCTACATTCACATTTATTTATTAATTTAATACAATAATTTAATTATCAACCAAGGAATCTATCAAACAGCTCTATATTCTCAAGGCACAGCATGTAACACAACAGGTATCTCTACAGTCTACCTACACAACAAGCAGTACAAACCCAAGCTTGTTCATTGGCTTGGAGGACTCTTCACAACCAACCAAACAAATAATAATACTAACTCTCTGGGTGGATCCTACTGGTAGACCCCTCTAGTCAACTAATCATACTAGGAAGAGACACTATGAGAAGCTCTCACCGTCAATTACCCTATGGTCTTGCAACGATAGCTACAGAATCTCTGAGGAAGCACTTTACATCTTATTCCTCCTATTGTCTCGATATGTATGTAAACTAAGGACACTCTTGGGAAGAACAAAGCCTAATTCCTGTAAGTCCTGCGTACTAAGCTAATTTATAACAGACTCTATAGGGAATCCCTTAATCATCAATTCCCCCTTTAGTCTACTGCACCAGGTTCACACAGCCCTGAGCAGTCTAGTCATGTGTAATCGACTGTCAGTAGCCCTATGTAAGTTCAAAAACTAATTGGATAATAGCTAAAATGCATCTAAAGCAAATAAACAGCAGGACAAACATGCAATTAGCTATAACAAGGCAGACAAACAATGCTACAAGGTTTTCCTCATAGGCAACCTAAGCCAAACGATGATAAACTGCCAAAGAAAGGGAAATCACCCATGGGTGATTGTATAACATACAACCAAGTATATATTACTATCAATTAACCTCAATAAAACAATAAATGTAAGGAAATTAAACAATGGAATCAAAATCCCTAACCCGGGATACCCGATATATGGGTATCTGGCACTTTTTGCACAAAAACTCTAAGACATTAAACGTAGGGAAACAAACCACCTACCTCGATCCTAGGAGATCGATATAATTGATCCATGAAGATTTATTCTCCTTAGAACGACAAATATCTGAGAAAACATCCAAAACGCTCAACCAACGACAACTTGAGAAATACGAGGAATTGAGAAACAAGGCTCTAGGAGAAGGAAGAACTCACCGCTGCGGTTCCAACACAATCGACAGTGGATAAAACAGAGATCAGACAGAGGCACAGAGGCTTCGAGAAGAATCATGGCTGTACAGCCTCTCTCAGATGAACGAAACCTAGACGAAAGGTGTTCTGTCCGTCATCTGTGACCCCGGTCCGTTTAATGAAAAAAAAAGAAAATACACGGTGTGTACTTCTGGGGTACATGGAGTGTACTCTGTTTTTCTATACTCCACTTTAAGTGGCCTCCAAATCACCCCTACACACCATGTGTGTGGCCCAAACACGGCCAACACACGGCTTGGCACGGCAAGGGAGTCCACGACGTGTACTCAAGAAGTACACGGCGTGTACTTAAAAAATTTACAGAAACACCTCATTTCTCAAAAACATCAACAAAAAGGAAGACATACCTGAAATGAAGATCCAGGTTCTTACATAAACCATATCACAAAGAGAATAACAATTCATTATATTAAAATATTTTTTATTACTTTTAATTCAATTTTATTTCATAGATACATGAAACACCAGTCCATAACAATATTTTGGGCCTTGAACATCATGTATACAACCCCATGGGTATTTTGAGCACCATTTCCTATCCCATAAAATAATATTCACATGAATTCATTTCAGTCTATAAAATAATTTTTAACACCCCATATGTATTTGGTGAATCAGTCCACATCCCACACCCCATTTATCAATCCATCACCCATATATCACATATATAACATTAATCAAGGTTAATCATCATTAACCTTGGTATCAAACATTCTCATCATGGTACAACATTTCCATTTTTCAGAACAATCATGGTTCATCATTTAAATCACAAGGAATAATATAAATAATTCACTATTAAACCATTTATCAAAATTTAATCATAATATCCATTAACCCTATAAGGTTAATCCAAATAACCATTTAATACAGATTATCAATTAATCTTGTAATATCATTAATATACCAATTTCATAATTCCAATATCCAACCAATTTCATATTTCCAATAGTTAATTAAACAATTAAATATTCCAATTCATGATTCAATTTAAAAATGTGTAAATTGAAATGCCAAAATTATAAACACAAAATTATATTCATGACTATGAGAATTGAAATTTATATCATCTGCCTCAAGTTCATTAATGAATGTTCACCAAACAAAAAACCCTAAATTGAAATAGAATGATAAATTTCATAATGGTTTAGAAGATCTAGAACCAAATACTAGAAACAATATCAAAAAATAATAATACACATCAAAACCAAGATTTAAACCATCACTAATGGAGGATAATCATTCCACTTTATTTATAAATAGTGTTGAGAGAGGGATAAATCATAAAATGGAAGAAAAAACTTACCAATAGAGAGAAGATCAATCGAACGGTTCATCAATTCGTTAAGAATGGGGTTTATAGAGCCCTTGAACACTCTCAAAAGCTTAAAATTTTGGAGGAATAGGATTAGTGTCTATCTAGGGTGTTTTGGAGTTAAAACCGAGGGGTTATGGTTTTTTTAAATTTTGGGGGGATGAAAATCATGTACACAACGATTCTTGTATGGGGAACATGGTTTTTCAAACCGTGCACCCTAACTGTGAACCCCTGCTATTTGAGTGCATGTGTACTCCTAGATGGGTGCATTTTTTTACAAAATTTTCCTCAACCAGGTAAACCCCCTCTGTTTGAGGGTGGACGGTTTCCTAGGAAGGGTGTATGATTTTGGAAAACCATTCAAAAACCATGCACTTCCCAAAAACCCTTCTAAAACTCCAAAAATTATATTAAATGCACCCAAGAAAAGGCCTTCACCATGATGTACTAAATAATAGGTTAAAAGAGTTCCTATAAAGGAGTGTGAGACAAATCCAAAAAATTTCTGGATCATATAGTCTCCCCACTTTATAACAGCTCATCCTTGGGATATACACCCAAGCATTTCTATGATTCTGAGGTAAAAACGTCGGGCCACTAAGTCTGCATATCTACTTGTATCTCTCATTTTCACTCTTGATCATGGCCATGTTTCCACAATAAACGAACTATGGGTATGGTGTTTCCACCAAAAATAATCTCCTTGTGATCCTTAACATGAATGACATGCTTCTCAAAGGATACATCATCCTCAAACTAAATATCAGAAACATTTATCACATGAGATGGTTCAAGGTGATACGATTGATGCTGTTACAAATGAAATACAACATTCAAAACATTATTCCTCCATAGAAGAGTCAATTTTAAAGCCACCATACCATTTTTATCTACCTTCTAAAAAGACTGAAAAACCATGGTTTCATCTTTAGAAACCTCCAAATCCAACGGTGACTCAATATGGGAGACACCCAAAGGAACATATGATCTGCCACTGTAAACTCCAGGGGTCGATGACATCGATCATCATATGAATTCTCTCTAATATTATCAATGGACACACATTTTAAAATCAAGTAGAACTTTATTCAATATCTCTTGCATGGGACTCAGCTTCAAAAACTCTGACTCACTAACCTCCATCAAATAGAGGCGATCTTCATAGACTACCATAAATATTCTCATATGGTTCCATCTAAACAGTTTCCAAATAACTATTGTCATAGTTTAACTCAAGGAGAGCTAATTACTTCTCCTAAGACCCACTAATAAGTAGAACATATACCCATATCATATCCCCCAAAACCAAAGTAGTGCGTTATGACTGCCCATCTATCTGTGGGTAGAAATATATACTAAAAAATAAATGTGTACCAAGAAATTTTTTCAATATTTTCTTGAATAGAAAAGTGAAATGTGAGTATCTATATCACCCCATACAGATAGACTATCTTATGAATGTAAATTTCTCCCAATTAATCCATTGATAAAGTCTCATTAATAGGCATAACATTTTCCACTTTTTCCAGTTGATTCACAATTACCCTAATATAATCATTCTTATAAGGCCTCTTTGGATAACCCACCATGAATAACATGGTAAAATCATCCCAGTTCCATTATATAATAGGAAATGGCTATATTAAACAACTTAGTTGTTGATGTTGTAATAGTGGGTGCCCTAGACCTAAAAAGAGTAGTACTTTTGATTATGATATCATGTATATAGTTAGATATTTATTATGTATGCTTTCCATTATAGTGTAGATATTTCTATTTCCACTATTTAATATTAATTTCAATAGACTAATTTTTAAATAAAAAGGTTATAGAGTATCCAAGGCTATAATTAGAACCTCTAGATATTATGGAATTAATCATAAACATAGGTAATATGGTCTAGAAACATCTGACTGTCTCGACATAATAGATGTTTTACTATTAGGTTTTGGGGGCTTATAAGCATTGATACTTCTACTCATTAAGTTTTAACTAGGTGATCTATTGTAGGGAGATCATGAGGACTACCCCACAAATACTAACACCACATGTTTCAGGTGTCATTGTATGTTCCTATCTATAGACATGTTTATCGGTCTCCAGACTTGAGAATATTACTAATGTGTTCCATTAGTTCATGAGATTTAATTCTAGAAAAAACAATGATTATGAAAACGTGGAGGGTAGCTTTTGTTGGGTGAGACATTGGTGATAGAACGTTGGATGAAGGGTCAAGAAAATATCTATCACTTCCATTTAAAGTAATTAATATATCTCAAGACTGGTTGATCAGGATGGTAGTACCATCATAAATCTGTGGCCATGGTAGTAGAGGGTAAATTTTTCAAGTTAGATAAATAAATAATAAAGCATGAAAATGATTATGACATGGGTGTGTGTCCTGCTTTATGCAATTTTTAATGACAAATATATCATATAACACACTGTGTTTTCATAGGTTGGTTGCCAATTCTATGACTATCCTTATCTCTTTAGGGGCTATAAGGGGTTGTTAAATCCCTCTGTTATTCTGTGAATATTATTCAACATTATCGAGTTATGGTCCTAGAGGTTCACACACAATATCATTTTTTAAGAATCTACCATATTTATTTGAATAGGTATATAGAACATAGTGTCTCCACAACTAGGGTCCAGGTTTTGTCCATGGATATATGATCACCAAAGGAATAAATAAATTCACATTATTCAAGTTAAGAAAAATTGGAATTTAATTAATTAATTTATTTTATTTAAAAGTATTAATTTAAACACATGGAAGATATTATTTGAAGGAATATTAATTTATAATATTCATGGTTCAATTAATATTTTCATGTATGAAAATTCAGTTATATGGCCCAAGAATTATCATGTAATATAGATATTATGTTACAATAAGGTGATCATAATAATACATGGGATTTAGGGGTCACTGTAGTAGACATAATATCATTTATATAGTGTGTTAATTATTTGGGGGTCTGAGAGACACTTCTGAGTAATTTCATAGAGCACTATAAATATAGGCGAATAGGCTCTCGCCAAAGAGCTATTCCTAGAAAGACCTTGGATATATTACCTCTCCTCTCCACTCATTATTGAGAGAGAAGTTCTCGGTCTAGGTGATTCATATCGATATCCCTCTCATGAATTTTAAGCAAGGTGATGCAATAATTATTGGAGCATCGAAGGTGTCATCATATTTCCACGCTAGCACCCAGGATTTGACGATCAACACTACCACATTTTCGTGATGTGTGTGTGGATGATGTAGAGGAATTGTGCTTTGATTATTTGAGTATTTATTTCCAACGATGAGTAGACCCTGAGCATGGTTACAGATCTAACTAGGTATTTATATTTTATTATATATTTTCTCAATCTCCTTTACTCATAATCCTAGGGCATAAAATGGGAAGAATTTCACCACTGACGATGAGTTCATGTTGATAGGTGGTAAAGAAATTTTAAAATCCCACTTTTTGGGGCATCCGGTGTGCCCTCGGTACCTTCAATTAGTATCAAATTGACACATGGAGATTTTATGCCGAGAAAACAAAAATAAACATTCATTAAATATTACCATAGGTCATCATTTTAATCCTAACGTCGTTGATGGTGAGTAAATCTGATATCGGATGACCAAGTTATAGTCATCCAAAATTACCATTCAGATTTATTTTTTACAGGTTTTAACTTACTGAATAATTTTTTAAAAAATTTGTATGTTTACCCGAAACCATCTATGAGACTGATTTCGGTTAAATCATTCCATTCCGGTCGGAGTACCCAAGGACGAAATTATCATCAGAATAGTATTTTCTAATGAGATAAAATAATATTATTTTATTATAATTATAATATTATTTTTTAAAAGCCTAAATTGATAGTATTAATATTTTTTAGATGGTGGAATTTTTTCCTTTTGTCAGAAAACAAAAAAAAATCCCAAAAAATGGAAAAATCCTTTCGATGGATTCACTTTTGTTTATAATAAACAAAAAATATTTTTGAAATAATGGAGTGTGCGTGGCCCCTCCCTCTTTATATTTTTCCTGGTTCGATCACTAATCTTGGACGACATCGGCTCATCCCTCCGGCCACCGCACCACTCAACACCCATCCATTGGGGCTCAGTCTTTGTATTATTCCAGGTTCGAGTGCCCATCCCTCACGACACTATCGAAACAGCAGGGCTCACGACTTTGACCACCTCGAGCTCCACTGATGAGATCATTTTCCTTTGTCTAACATCATTGCGGCCTCACATTGTCATCACCTCTTCGAATGCAGCCTCCCTCCATTCGCCCATCATGAAGCACTATGCAGCTATACCCTTGCCATATGGTCTTGATCATGGCCAGATCATCCAAGGCCATTGGTCACTTCTCTTGGATCACCTGCTAGACACCCTAGTATTATATAGGTAACACATATCATGGTTTTATCTACCTTGAAACAGGTAGGAGCAGGGTCCGACCAACCCGGAATGGGTATGGGAGGGCCCACCCGACCCAAAACACCCCTACACGGGGTTTGCAACACCCAAAATGGGCCTGGGCAGATTTGGATAGACCCTAATAGGCAATTCTTTGGTTTTTTAAACGATCAAAAATTAATTTAATTAATTAGTTAACTTTTTGTTTTAAATTAAATTAATTAAAAAATTGATTTAAAATTATTACATTTAATTCCATGGATTAAATTAATTTTATTTTGGTATTAAATTAAATAAAATATTTTTTTATTTTTTGGTTTCAAGATCAAATTAATATTGGGACTAAATGATGTAAATGTTGAATTAAAAATAATATTAAATTTAAAATTCAATTAATGTTCCATCAGAAAAATAAATTTTATGTAATTTTATTTTATTATTTTTAATTTATTTTATATATGCGAGTTTAATGTGTATAAGACTGATCGTGAGCCTAAGACAGACCAATGCATGTCTGGTAAATGGTTAATTTATTTATTTAATAAGTTCAATGGTTTTTTGTAATACATAATTTATTTTGTGGAGATCTACAAGCCGTCTGTTTCATTTTATGTATATGGGAATGTTTTTCCATTCTCTGAGTAGTAATTTATACTTCGGATACCCCCTTTCTTATGTGTGATTATTGTTCTATAATAATGAGGAGAGAAGAGATGCATTTTGTGTCGAGCTATGGAGATGCACCAAACAAGAGTTTGAAGCATTGGATGGGCATGTGCTGCAACTCGAGACGCATGCGACTTTGCTCAAGGTATTACACCTATGGTCTTGGTGGATACATTATGTACTATTTATATCAACCATTAGTATCATATCATCATTTTATTATTTCATGGTTATTACTTTGTATATGTGTAGTTTACACGCGAATGAAGGTTCCAGGTGCAACAGAAGCTTGTGGGTGGATATGCCACTTGGATTTTTTTCATTAACAATGATCAATACGACAATAAATGCCAAAATCAATAGATCAAATCACAAAAATAGACAAAGAAGAAGAATAGTCCCGGAACCACAAATGAGGATCATCATAGGTTGATTATAATTAATTTAATTAATTGACAAGAAGTACCTTTTATGGCGTTCTTTCTTCGTTGATATTTCTGATCACGTTCTGATTTGGTTCTTCATTGAGTCGTAGAAGCCAAGTGTATAATTCCTCTAGTGGTGATCCACATGTGCACCACGTATCTCTGGACATCGCCAAAGGAATCTCTGGGTGCTAGCATGAAGAATCCTTTGCTTGTGTTGTCCGCCTTAGATCGTCTTGATTCGATAGAGGAGGATATCTCTCGATCTTGAGAAAGTTCTTAGATGAAAGAGTTCTTTCGGCCTTGAAAGAATTATCCAGAATTGTTGTGCACGACGATTGGGGAAAAGTGTTGGGTTGTGAGGATATTTATAATCGGGTTTGAGGTTATAGAGTTATGACAATAAATAAATGTGTTACGCGTTTTATTTATTTCATTAACTCTTATTGAAAACCCCCATGTGGAATAATTAATTCCTTGACATGCACCCATGCGGATTATAATAAATATCATTAAATAAAACAATATTATATCCTCAAAATACCAACTAGAAAAACTACACGGCGTGTAATAATTAATACATGGCGTGTACTTGTTTTTCATAAAAAACTACACGACGTTTAATCATTAATACATGACATGTACTTGTTTTTCAATTCCTTAACAAAATGAAAACTACACAGCATGTAATCATTAATACATGAAGTGTACTTGTTTTCAAAATAAAAACTACACTGCGTGTAATCATTAATACATGAGGTGTACTTGTTTTCATTTTATTCCTCCTCCAACATTAAAACAATTTAGGCTTCCTTGAATAAATATTAAACCATGTATGGGAATAATAATTATTCTACTTGAGATACTTGAATACACTTAGTGTGTGACCCTCTAGGCCTCTTTCTCATTGGCATTAGGCGGGCTTGCCTAAAGTCCAAGATTACTATCTAGCAACGGGTCAAGGCACGCAAGAGAAAGAATTTGATGCCGCATTGACATGTCACCTCATACGAATGATTACCATTTAATTTAATCCATTTGTCTCAATATCTCATCAAGAATGTTTCATGGAATTGTCATAAACCTACATGCTTGATCTGTCATTATTTGACTTCTAGAAATAAACTCGTCATTACACGATGGCCATGGAATTTGGGTGACAATTTTATTTCAATCAAAGGGCCCGAGATATCTACTTCCATAAATTTGGAAGGGACAAATCCTTCCTCGACGTATCCATTAAAAATATGTCATTCATGACACACCCAACGTACCCTAGTTCCCGCCAACTCTCTTCGTGATGGTTTTCATCAGTAACTCTAAGTGCGCGAGTCATGACATGAGTTAATGATAATCTTTCTATCTAAAGACCATTACACACACTCGTAGATAGAAATGTCTGATGACACCAAGACATGTAGAATTACTACTGGTGGGTCTTTTCTCATAATATCCCATCTTGTAGATTACCCAGTGTGACCTCCATGAGAGAGAGTCTCATCTTCTTACGAGTAATCGCACATGACATTCTATTACTATGTGTCCTATCATAGTATGTCATCCAACCGTAGAACATTATTTAAGAATATTTTTTTGGAATTTTAAGGTTCTCATCATTATGGGGATCTTTCATTACCATATTAATGCAACAAATATTCCATGAAATTATTATATTATAGTCATGCAAAACAATGAGAAATATATAATAAGTGTACATTCACATAATCAAAGTAAAAATTGTTGGTTCTCAGGACACCAACTCTAACAAACTCTCACTTGCACTAGAGCTAACTACCTATGAATTTTAGTCCGATATACCTCACATGATGATCATGTTTCTGCTGAGTCAAGGCTTTATTCAAGGGGTCTACAACGTTGTCTTCCATGGAAATAATTCTCACTGCAACTTCACCTCTCTTAGAAAAATCCCTCAAGAGATGATACTTATGAAGTATGTGCTTTTTCCGCTGATATGACCTTGGATATTTTCCAAGTTCCACTGCTACAGTATTATCACAATAGAGTGTGATATGATCTATAATGCTAGGTACTACATCCATCTCTTGGACAAAGCTTCGCATCCATACTACTTTATTAGCTACCTTAGAAGCTGCGAAATACTCGGACTGTACTATAGAATCTGTAACCACTCCTTGCATTGAGCTCTTCTAGCTCACTGCACCTCCATTCTAACTGAAGATGTATCCATTATGTGACTTCATGTCATCTTGATCAGTCTGGAAACAAGAATCTATATGTCCTCGGATGATTAGTTCCTCATCTCCTCCATAAACTAGGAACATATCCTTAGTATGCCTAAGTTACTTAAGGATAGTCTTTACTGCCATCCAATGGCAGTCTCTTGGGTCAGCTAGATATATGCTGACCACACTTAATGCGTAAGCAATATCTAGCCTTGTACATAGCATATCAAACATGACTGACCCAATCATGGATGTGTAAGGGATCCTTGCTATTTTCTTTCTTTCTTCATGTGTTTGAGGACACATTTTCTTTGAAAGATGAATGCCATGTGACACTGAAAACAATCCCCTATTGGACTATTCTATACTGAATACCTTCAGTATCTTGTCAATGTATGTACTTTGACTTAGGCCCAACATTTTCTTGGATCTATCAAGATGGATCTTGATCCCAAGAATATATGTTTCCTCACCCTTTCACAGAGAATAATTTATCCAACCATGCCTTAACTGACTGTAAGATAGGTACTTCATTTCCAATTAGCAATATGTCATCAGCATATACTATTAGGAAAACAACTGCACTTCCACTAATCCTTTTGTAGACACAAGGCTCAAATTCATTCTTAACAAGCCAAATTTTGTTACGGCTTCACCAAAACGAATTTTCAATGACCTTGATGCTTTCTTTAATCCATAAATATATTACTGCAACTTGCATACCTTGTTGGCATCCTTTGGAGTCACAAATCCTTCAGGTTGTGTCATGTAGACATCTTCTTGGAGGTTCCCGTTAAGGAATGTTGTTTTGACATCCATTTTCCAAATTTCATAGTCATGGTAAGTGGAAATGGCCAATAGGATTATGATGGATTTCAGCATCGCAACTCGTGAAAAGGATTCATCATAATCAATTCCTTGATGCTGTCTAAAACCTTTTACAATCAGTCGTTCCTTATATGTGTTTACTTTTCATTCTATGTCCAGTTTCTTCTTGAATACCCATTTATTACCAATAGGCATTATATCAACTGGAGGATCTACTAAAATTCAGACTTAGTTTTGATACATGGAATCCATTTCAGAATTCATGGCTTCTTTCCACTTGGCAACGTTTTTGCCTTCAACTGATTCCTTGTAGGTAAGAGGATCATCATTTTCAACCAATAATGAGTCCCCATCATTGATGATAAGAAAACCATATCGTTCTGGTTCTCTCACCTCTCTCATTCTCCAACACAATTCTTGTGTCTCTAGAACAGATTGTTCTTCCACGTGGCTTTGTAGAATCTGTTCTTGTACCAACTCCTATGTATCTCGATCCTTGGCTTCATCAAAGTCTATCTCACTCCCACTATCTATTTTGGAGATGTGCTCCCTCTCAAGTAATATGGCGTGTCTTTCCACTGTAACCTTTTTATATGAGGGGTTTTATATGTAATATCCCCTTGTTTCCTTGAGATATCCTATAAAGGTACACTTTGTGCCTCGGGGTGCAAGCTTGTTACCTGAAGAGGCCTTAACAAATGCTTCGCTACCCTACACATGAAAATTTGATAACATGGATTTGTGTCCACTCCATAATTTGTTTGGAATACCATTTATCGATTTAGTTGGTACATGGTTTAGTATGTTTGCCAATGTTTGTAATTCATATCCCCAAACGGATACTGGAAGACTCTCATGAATCATCATTGATCTCACCATGTCCAACAGGGTGCGGTTCCTCCTTTAACTTACACCATTCCAACTAGGCGTGTAAGGAGGAGTGAATTGAGATAGAATCCCAAACTCCCATAAGAAATCAATGAAGTCCTGATTAAGATATTCTCCTCATATGTTTGAGCAGAGTTTCTTAATCTTCTTACCAAGCTGGTTCTCAACTTCATTCTTGTGTTCTTTGAGCCGATCAAAAGGATTTTACTTATACCTCATTAAGTAAATATATCCATATCTACTAAAATCATAAGTAAATGTTATGAAGTACAAGAACCCACTGCTTGCATCAACTAGAAATGGCCCACACACATCTGTGTGAACTAATTCTAGAAGCTCTTTAGCCCTTTCACCTTTCCCACTAAATGGGGATTTGGTCATTTTTCCTTGTAGATACGCATGGCATACAAAAAGTGGTTTTAGTTTGAATTAATCTAAATACCAATCTTGATGTAATTTTGTCAAATGTTTCTCGTTGACATGACATAGCCGATGATGTCAATGTTGGGTGTGGTATGAGTCATGTGAATTAACTTTGTCATCGATTTCCATTAACTAGTTTGTGTAGTATAACACATAAAGGCCTTTTATATCATTGTCCAATTGGAAAATAAGGATAAGAAGATTAGATAGAGACTTCTCAATGTTGTTCATGTTGAAATTTACAACAATTTTAAAGAAGATATGGGGGAGTCATGCAAGAATGAGATCGATACCTAGTTCTTCGGTGAGTTTAAACCCTAGAACCTCCAAGCGCTCAATGTATCCTATGAGCTTGACTACATGAGGCCCAGCTAGGGAACCCTCTCTATGATTTCTCTGAAATAGAGCCTTAGAGATTCAAACCTTTCTTGTCTTGCTCTCTCTTGGTATAGACCACGGAGGTGCTCAAGTATTCTTTAGGCATCCATTTCTTCATGAGACTTCATGAGATCACTTGACATTGATGATAACACCAAACATTGAACACCGAGTTCATCGTTCAAATGTTGATCATAGACTAGGAAATATCCATCACTCGCCCCTTGGGTAGGTGAATTAGGAAGTGAAGACTCCGGCACATAAAACTTTCATTCATGGTATATGATAACTTAAAGGTGCCTAAACCATTACTGAAAGTTACTACCGGTTAGAATATTGTCTTTATCTAGAATTGATCGCCGATAAAATGTGGTTGATGAGTTTTTCATATTATTCTACAAATTAAAAGAGTAGATTTATCAGTACTTTCTTGATTACTTTTTATGAAAAATAATAAATTTTATTAATTATGCCACTATTTTATCAAGTACAAATGGCCCTCACCATTGAACTCAGAATGTCTAGTTGCTTTGACATTCTAGTGGAAAAGATCCATATTCCCCTTGGCATAACCCGAACCAGGGTTGGTCAAGATATTAGAAGGTATTTACATAGGAAGGTCTTTTCCAACTGTGAGCTTACAGTTCCTTGGTGTGTTGAGTGGAATCCCCATTCCTGAAATCCTGACTTGGATTTCCTCAACACTTGACTCTATTTTACAACAAGTCTAGAAAGGGATACACCTCTTTATGTAAAATGTTTAAGTCAACCCTAAAGATTCATAAGAGTGCCCTTTATACAGTAAGTGTCCCAACAGGGGTTTGTCAAACACAAATTTTTATTGAGTCTTTCCCTTAAGAAAGTAATAGAAGGCTTGTTCTGACTTAATATGGTATTTGAGGGTTTTAATCCTTTATGAATTGTTTCACATTATCACATGCTTTTTTAATATTAAGTGATGTTTTCTGAAGTGATTAACCATGTTCTGATAATGTTTATGCATAGTTCAGTTTTTATTTTATACCATCTTTGCATGCTTGTTTATTTCATTAATTATGTGATAGGGACAACACATACAAAATAAATAAACCATGCAATCAGATAGAAATAAAATAAGATGGCATGATCATGAGCTTCTATTGGTTAGATTATCTAGAGGTTTTGATAAACTTAACTTGACCTAGGGAAAAACACCTTGAACCCCATGGTTCATGTTTTCCAGCTCCCTCCTATCCACCTTTTAATCTTCTTAGGTTGGTTTCACCTCAGCTTCGGATTTTGAACCGTCTCCTCTGGCGGGGGAGATCCTCCATTACATGGGGTTTAAATTAATGAAACCATGGGCACACATTCCCTATATATTATTGGAAGAAGGCGCGCAGGCCAACGAATTTAAATTAAATAAATTTAAATGAAACCATTCACACACAAAGGGTCTTTGGTCTAGCTCATGATCATCCATATCATGAAACATCGTTTAAGCATATTTAGTATTCAAATTCTTTTAATTGTTTTATTATTCAAGATAAGTCGTGCTTGAATTCAATTTATTATGATCTTATAATTAATCAATTATTTATCTTAAATTCCTTTCTGAATTTCCTTGAGATTCTTCTAATCCATATTCCTTGTACGAGTCTTTGTACTTTAGAGGAAACCTGATGAAATTCCATTTCTAGAAAGTACACGTCCTGTAGGTTGTATTACATGGATTGTATTAATTTTCACCCTTTATCTAAAGTAAACACCTGGTCTTTGGCATGTTATCTATAATTTGGAAATTTTGGAGTACACGACGTTTAGATTAATCTAACACGACGTGTATTTCCTTGTTACGCAGTTACCGGACTAGAAATCCCATGTACGCAGTACCCGACTTCTCCTTGTACACGGTTTCACCTGGGCCGGATCAGAATACATGGCGTGTTGATTCAACATACACGCCGTGTTTTCCGGTTTCCACACGCCATTAATTTCTAGTCAACACAGTTTAATAAAGACATAGGTATACTCAATTCACACGATGTGGTTTGGCGGAGCAGTACCGGTTCGTTGAACCTAAGTACACGGTGTGTAGTTTTCACTACACGTTGTGTATTCTTGTGTTGTAAATACAGAAAGAGGGGCTCGTCCAAATGAGTTCCTCAATTTTATTTTAATCAAAATTAAAATTAAATGGTTATTTCTATGATTTGAATAGAGAAACGCAAGAATAAAAACATATCTTGATCATTGAGATTTATAGAACGATTTATCTTGAATTGAATCAAATATAGATGCATAAATTATCAACGAAAATTAAATAACCATAACCATCATTGTAACCTCCCTCTGATACCATTTGAAGGTTCCAAGCATAGTGGAAGCTCTTGGATGGATGTTCCCACTTGTCTTTTTGTCATTAACAATGATCAATACAGGATCAATATGACGATAAATGCCAGACTCCATGGATTGAATCACAAAAATAGACAAAGAAGAAGAATAGTCCTGAAACCACAAATGTGGATCATCACAGGTGGATTATAATTAACTTAATTATTTGAAAAGAAGTACCTTTTATGGCATTTTTATCATTGATATTTCTGATCACATTCTGATGTGAATCATCATTGCGTCATTGACGCCAAGGGTAGACTTCCTCTAGCAGTTATCCACACGTGCACCATGTATCTCTGGACGTCACCAAAGGAATATCCAGGTGCTATCATGGAGAACCCTTTGCTTTCATTGTCCGCCTTAGATCACCTTGATCTGATGGAGGAGTATCTCTCTTGTTCTTGAGAGAGTTATTGGAGGAAAGAGTTCTTTCAACCATGAAATAATTATTTATAATTGTTGTGCACAACGATTGGGGAAAGTGATGGGGTTGTGAGGATATTAATAATCATATTTGAGGTTATAGAGTTATGATAATAAATAAAAACTTTATCCATTTTATTTATTCCATTAACTCTTATTGAAAACCCCCAGGTCGAATAATTAATTCCTTGACATGCACCCATGCTGATTATAATAAATATCATTTAATAAAATAATATTATATCCTCAAAATCCTGACTGAAAAAACTATACAGCGTGTAATCATTAATACATGGCGTGTAATTATTTTTTATAAAAACACTACACGGCATGTAATCATTAATACATGGTATGTACTTATTATTCATTTTCTTTCCAAAATAAAAACTACACGACGTCTAATCATTAATATACGGAATGTAATTGTTTTCAAAATAAAAACTACACGACATGTAATTATTAATACACGGCGTGTACATGTTTTCATTTTAGTATTCCTCCAACATTAAAATTATTTAAGCTTCTGTGAATAATTATTAAACCACATATGGGAATAATCGTTATTCTACTTGAGATACTTGAATACAAATAGTGTGTTACCCTCTAGGCCTCTTTCTCATTGGCATTAGGCAGACTTGCCTAACGTCCAAGATTAATGTCAAGCAATGGGTCAAGGCACGCAAGAGAAAGAAGTTGACGCCGCATTGACGTGGCACCTCATACGAACTCTTACTATGTAATTTAATCCTTTTGTCTCAATATCTCATCAAGAAGGTTTCATGGTAGTGTCATAAACCTATATTCTTGATATGTCATTCTTTGACTTCCAGAAATAAAATCGTCGTTACACCTTGTCTATGAAATTTGGGTGACGATTTTATTTCAATCAAAGGGCCTGAGATAACTGCTTCCATAAATATTGAAGGGAAAAATACTTCCTCGGCGTATCCATTAACAATATGTCATTTGTGACGCACCCAATGTACCCGAATTCCCACCTACTATCTTCGTGATGGGTTTTGTTAGTAAATCTAAATGTGCGAGTCATGACATGAGTTAATGATAATATTCCAGTCTAAGGACCATTACACACGCTCGTAGATAGAAATTTATGATGACACCAAGACATGTGGAATTACTACTGTTGGGTCTATTCCCATAATCACCCACTTTGATATTACCAAGTGTGAACTCCATGAGAGAGAGTCTCATCTTCTTACGAGTAATTTCACATGACCGTCTGTATACTATGTGTCCAATCATAGTATGTCATCCAACCGTAGAACATTATTTAAGAATATTGTTATGGCATTTTAAGGGTCTCATCATAGCGGGGATCTACCATGACCTTATTAATGCAACAAATATTTCAGGACATTATTATATTATAGTCATATAGAACAATAAACAATATATAATAAGTGTACATTCATGTAATCAAAGTACAAATAATTGGTTCGCAGGACACCAACTCTAATAGAGAATATTTAGAATAATAAAAAAACATGCATAGATAAAATGAACATATGGAACGATGAATATTTATATATTTCTTTCATGGTTAGATGTGAGTTCGATCACATAATATATGCTTAGATGATTGAAAATTATATCATTTTTTCACATAAAAAATGAAACCCTCAATGAAATATTAAGTCATAACCATCTTCCATCATTCGAATTTGAACATAACTAGGAGTTCAGGGTGCTCAAAACCAATGATGAAGGTGCCTATTACTACCATTGAGTTCTTATGGGAGTTTTTTTTGAATAATATAAAATTATAATAAGGATTATCCAAAGATAACATGAAATAATTTTAGAATAAATCACTGAGTAAGTCATGTTATGATTTTAGGACTAGGGACTTCACTCAACATATCATAGAACCAAGAGTTACTGTGGTTGGCTAGCCAAACACCTACCTTGAACCATCCTAATTGTGGTGTACCAATGATTGTAGACTATGAGGGGTGGATCAAGAAACATTTACACTAGAATAATCAAGCGATAGAGTATTTTGATTCTAATATAGAGGCTTCCTATAATTTTTTAAAATAGTGGGGGAATTTAATGATTTAATTAATTAATCAAAATTTCTAAAACAGTAATCAAGATAAAAGGTACTAATATGCTATATATTTTTTGGTATAAAATGGAATGTTATACCAAAATAAATATTATAATAAATAATGGAAAAACTATATGTACACTCTGGCCGGAATTTCAAATAATAGTACAAGAACTTGCACCCAATAATACGATGTAGGAATTTTAAGGTGTTCGTGTCCCTATACCTGTTTTTCCGCATATATAAGTAAGGGTTTAAAATTTATTACAAGAGACTCATGTATAAAACATATGATAGTTATATAATAATGCTATCATCAATGTCAAATTCTAGTTATGGTGGCTACATCTAGAAATCGGTGACATAACTTCTAGTCTCTTCTCTTAGAATTATTCTAGGATAAAGTGATGTAGCATATGAATAAGGTGATGATTACACTAGAAATGTGTAAATTGAAATATGGATCATGATATTTCAATGGATAAATTTATCAAATCCATTTCACCAATTTACTCCTGCCTAATTTTTTTGCTAAAAATGGACAGTACTGAGTAAATGTTTCATTACCTATTAAGGTAAGGTTCTCTATGTAAATAAGAATATAAAATATAGATTAATATTGATTCTTATGATGATCAAATTGAAAGTAAATATAAAAAGTAAAGTGGAAAGTAATACCAAAAGAACATTATCAATGTTGTTCAATGCAGTGAGTTTGGATAATAAACAAGAGTTTATTTACTTCATATATCTAGAAATAAATTTATGGAAATTTAATCGAAATTTTTTTAATTAAAGAACAATGTTATCGTTTCTTCTTAAGGAATATTCATCTATATTAAAGTAATGTTTAAATATTAATTCTTGGGTTTTAAATACAATATGATAATAAAATATGTGTATTTAAATATGGTAACCAAGTGAGTATATATATTTTACTAGAAGTCATTTGTATTCTCCAAGAAGTTGAGAGAGGGTGATTCCTAAGTCAACAGTGAGAAGTAAAAAACTTATATTTTTCCAATATAATGACTCTAGTTGAACAAGATTTTGAGTATAAATAAAAAAATTATCTCATGTTTCCTTTGGATATCAGGATAAATTATTCCATGTTCAGGAATGAATGTTATTTCCAGTGTCAAATACTCATCTAATAGTTTAGTGATATATGAATCATAAGCAATACTTTATGAATATAAAATGTAAGGATCATTTACCAAGTTGTATAAAGATAAATAGTTTTCAAGAAAAACTAAACTGAATGTTAAGGATACACCCAAGATAGTATTTAGACTCATCCAAACAAAACACCATAGGTAGTATCACCGTATATACATAACTTTAAACAAAATAATATTTTGAAATAAAGGTAATCCACAAGGCATTTAGAATTAGTTAAACAAGTGAGCATGAACTATTTCAAGGGAAATACAGTGTTAAACATACTTCTTTAAATTTATTTAAGTTATTAAGGAATGGTAAATTTAAGTATGATATATGCATGGATAGAATATATGAGTTTCTTTAGGCCAATATGTTAAAGAATATACTAACCAATCATTCATCAATCAATATAATATAGCATGGAGAAATTGAAAATTTCACATTACCTTATCTATATCATAACATTGATGTTAATGAAGAGTATCTATGATGAAGTCTTACATGTTAACAATTATTAACAAAATATGGTGTGGATTAATTCCTAAACAAACAATATATACATCAGAGTTAGAATGTAATGAGTATCAATGTTTTAACTTCAAGAAACATACATAATATTTCATTATGTACTTTACAAATAATAGAGATACCACATAAAAATTCTCCCGCTATAATGAAAAATCAATACCATATAAGTTATAGTATGATTAAAATCCATTATTTCATAAGTATAAAATTTTAGATTCAAAGAGTTTTTACGAAATAAAAAGACTTTAGTCAAGAACAAACACATTGTGAAACTACTATAAGTATCCTAAAAATTAATTCAAATTTTAAATAAATCCCTAATATAGAAAAGTAATAGTCATGTGATAGTCTACATTTATATAAAAGGCTTCACATCTCTTTTTAGATAGTAGGAGATAGATTGACTTAGTTTTAGTCAATCATTAAGATGAACATGTAGTTTGAATATAAACTAATTCCACAAGTTTATGCGGAACATGATCGTTCCATTGACACATACTTAATAGAATGAACAAAACCATGGAGATGGTTTTTGTATTCACCATGGATGGTGATATATTATTTATTGATAATAATATTCCCCACATGTAAAGAAGTAAATGGAAATTAGATATTATTTAAAAGATAAATTAAAACATAATAATGGATTCCATGTATCAAGGTGTAATGGGGATTATTAAATTGAAAATTATGATGAGTATTAAAATGAGATTATTTATAGACGGTACAAGTGTAGTTCCAATAAGGATCGACTAGATTCACTAATATGTTAAGATTGAATCCATTAGTATTTTAAAAGTGATAGCTAATATCTATGATCATTATATTGAGCATTTCATGTCATGACCACCAATCATGGAAGGTATATATACAAATCAACAAAAAATAGATGGTAAATTCATATAATGATAATAAAGGATTCATGTCATTGAAATCCATTTTATGTTTGAATTAAGAAACTAGATAAAACAATATTCATTTGGATTGAATCATTTCCATGTGTATAACATAGTTTAGTGGGAGTGAAAATGTTTTCCATGTTTCAGAAACAAATGATAATGTATATTGGTCTAACAGTTAGTTAAGAATGAAATGGTAGGATATATTCTCAAGTGACTGACATAAATTAGAAACCTATGTTCCAGGTAATAGGATCTACTGAGGTAGATCTACCAATTTCTTGGACTTAATAAATTTTCCATATAGTGACATGGTATTGAAAAATAAAAGCTGGAAAAAATTTGAGTTACTGTTCTTTCCAGTGTAAAATGGCATATATCTCTCCAGGTTGACATGTACAGAACATATGAGGGGATTAACCTAGTAAGTTGAAACCCATTTTCTTAAGTGATGGATAAATCACATATTCCATGATAAGTAAATAATTATATTTATTGGACGTAAATTATATTAGTAAAATATCTATAATATCCAAGAGAACTGCAAATGAGGTAGTCAGAAGTATTTCATTGTACTTCAGAATGTACAACTGATATGTATCCTATAAGAGTAAAATAAATGATGCTAGTTATGGTGGGACACAAACTATTATTCCTTCAATCAATTAGATCTAGTATCACAATTAGGATAAGTTTTTGAGAAATAGAATCTCAATAAAATACAGCGGTATCCATACCTAATAATATAGAGTACATTTTAGTTTCTAAGGTAGCTAAGAAGTAGTTAATGGAAATGATTTATTCTAGTTCTTGGGCTCACACATAGTAAGTACAGTATTATCAAAATGTAAATTATGATATTTTTAATAGTTAGGATGTCATGTTTTGATAGTTTAAAAATGGAATATACACATAGATTCCTTCTCTTGAGAATTTTTCCTTATAGAGGTGAGGTTAAATATAGCATAATGGCCACATGAAGGAATCATGGAATCCTCAGAAAATAATATTGTTACTTAGTTGAAACTTGATTTTAATCATGTGATAGCTAATAAGGATGGTTACAATATTGTCTCTAGTGAATGTGCAAGTGTTTTAATATTGGGTTCCCTAGACCCAACTTAAATAGAAATATTTTTTACCATATTGTGTATATAGTTATATATACATGATGTAAACTTACCATTATTGTGTAGATATTTATGAATCCACTATTTAATGGTAATTTACCTAGATTAATTATCGTATCATAATCTTATAGAAGATCTCAGGC
The DNA here is from genome assembly GCA_963277665.1 of Viscum album. NCBI lineage: Eukaryota > Viridiplantae > Streptophyta > Magnoliopsida > Santalales > Viscaceae > Viscum > Viscum album. The sequence goes on from OY728148.1 coordinate 170,306,717, forward strand.
TATAATGAGAACATCGAGATACTAAGAAATTTATCTTAAATAAATTTTTTTATGGTCAAGATACATCTTTCTGACAAGACACGGTAGATGTTTGACTATCAGATGCTGGGGGCCATAAGTGTTGTGACTTTTTCTCATGATGTTCAAACTTGGTGTTATGTAGTAGTGAGATCATAAGGGAAAAACTGCCTATAGGAACAACACATGTTTCATGTTTCATTGGCTTTTCTTATATACAGATATGCATGTTAGTCTATTGAAATGAGATCATTACAAATGTTTTCCATTTCATTTCATAATTTTATTCAAGGAAAAAAAATGATACAACAATAGTGGCAGTGTATCTTATGTTGGATATGTCATTGGTTGTGTTAAATTGGTTTAATGTTCAAGAAAGGATTTTTCCATCTAGTTAAATAATTTAATATATCTCGGGACTGGGTGATTTGGATGGTAGTACCTTCATAAATCCATAGCCATCGCAGTCATGGGTTAATCTTCCCATTTAGATTAAAAGATAATAAAGTATGAAAATGAAGATGACACGGGTGTGCATAATGCTTTATGAGATATGTAAATACAAGAAGATTATATTATATTGTGTGTATTCGTAGGTTGGTTTTAATTTCTATGACTATCCTTATCTCTTTATGTTCTATGAATGGATACTAGATTCCAATCTTGGTCCATGAATGATATTCACAACTACCAAGATAAGGACTTAGAGGGTTACACACAGTTGTGTATTCCAGAATCTTCTTTATTTAGTTGAATAGGTATAATGAACATGGTGGAACCCACTACTGGGGTTTAGGTTTTTTATAATGATATACGATCACCAAAGGAATAAATAAATTCATATTATTCATGTTATGAATAATTGGAATTGATTATATTTACTAAATTTATTTATAAATATTAATGTAAATAAATGGAAAGTATTAATTAAATTAATATTAGTTTAAAATATTTGTGATTCATATAATATTTATGGGTATGATGAGTCGAGTTTATGGATTGGGAATTATCATGTAATGTAGCTATTATATTAAAATAAAGTGATAATAATACTAAATAGAATTTATAGCTCAGTGTAATGATCATAATATCATTTATTTAGTGTGTTAATTATTTTGGGTTCATAGAGGCAATTCCGAGTAATTTTACAACACACTATAAATAGAGGAGAATGGGATATTGGTAACATAATTTTCAAGGAATGAACATTGAGAGATTATCTCACATATACTACATTCTAGAGTGATAATATCATGATCTAGGTGATTCATATTGAGATCCCACTCATGCATCTTAATCATGGTGTTGTAGTGATAGTTGGAGCATCGAAGGGATCACTGTATTTTCGCACTAGCACCTAAAATTTTACAATCCCCACTACTAAACTTTTTTTAAGTGTGTGTGGATGATATCGATGAATACACTTTTTGATTCTTTGAGCAGTGATCACTAATTATGAACAAACTTCAAGTGAAGCTTTGGATCTAACCAGGTCTTAATGTTTTATTATATTTGTGTTTAATCTCTTTCATGCATGGTTCTCCAACTTAAGCTGGTCATTGATTCAATATTGAAGGTGAGTTCATATTGATTGTTGGTGTAATTTTTTTAAAATAATACATTTTATGTCTTATTATCCATGCATGATACCATTAATTCATGCTCGGACATCACCTGTTTATAGGTGTATCTTCATTTCATTAACCCTGCACTATCCCTCTACATGCCTGACCAGAAAAACTACCAACCTTGGTCATGGTACATTTTCTTCAAACTCGGATACACCACCCACTTCAAGTCATGAAACTCATGCATTATCTCCTCCTTCATACATATAGGCACAATAAAATGATTCATGACATAGATGGTCTCATCATCATCTGTGGTCCAATATGAAGGTGATTCCCCACATTCATGGACTTCCCTAAGGGTCAAACACTCCAGATCCTCATATTTACTCTCTTTGATCTGAAAAAGAAGTGTGGAGTCAACTAATACTAATATGAGTCTCATCTTATCCTCATCCTCCAAAACCACAACATGTATCTCATCTAGTAAGCTCAGTATTTTACACTGAGAACTAGACTCTTTAACTACCTGAGTCTGAGTTTTCCTACTCAAAGAATCAATATATCTATTTCCCATCCCAAGAATATCTTCTAGCTAAAAAAATATTTCATATGCTCAACCCACCTCTGATGAAGGAGATTCAAATATCATTTGGAAAATATTTAATTTAGAAACATGTGATTGGTATACACAGTAAAATTTTATCCCAATAGATAATGCCTCCCGCACTAATAATCAGAAACCATTTCCTCTAAATAGAGGTCATGCGTAGGGTAGTTCTATTAATGTGGCCTCAAATATAGTGACCCATAAAATACAAATTGATATCCCTACATTAGCACAACTCTTATTCATATCCCAGATACATAAAAAAACATTGTTTACTCCTTACCCAGCTTGGAGAGGATCAAAATTTTTGTGCTGGTCAGATTCCCCATTATCTCATGGAAAGATTTCTCACATGATATAGACTATTTAAACATAACTCCCATCTTATTCAATCCCAAAAGTTGTTATTTCAAGTGGGAAAATTTACAGATAACCCATTAAAAATATCCCTCCAAACCGTTAAATCATTGAATATAAAAAATATTAGTCTTCCAATAGGAAACAACTATCTTCACCTTCTCTGGGTCCACTGACACACCTTCCTCTGATATGATGGGACCCGTGAAATGTACCCGATCGATATAGAATTGGAACTAAGATATCTTTGTGTATGGATGATGCTCTCTTTGTGTAGTCAGGTTGATGTTAAGTTGTTGGGAATGATCATCTTGATTCTTGGGGTAAACCAAGATTTAATCCACACAAATTACCACAAACAGATTCATTTATAGGTGGAAAACTCCGTTCCCTAAGGGAATAAACATTGTTGAAGTGTTCTTCAACCCTAAGTACATCACTAAAAACTCATATAGGAAATAATAGATACTAAAATCTATTCATGGTATATCAAAAGGTCTATCTATGAGCTAATGATACCCTGATCTCAAGTCAATATTTGGGAAAACTCTATCTACTCTCAACTGGTCAAATAGATTGTCAATATGTGGAAGAGGATACAAGTTATTCAATATCATCCGGACCAATATTTGGTAATCATCACATAAGTGTACGGTTCCCTCAAACTTCTTATCAAACAAAGAAATAGACCCCCAAGGTCATGTACTCAGATGGATAAATCCCTTATCCATCAACTATTCTACTTGAGTCCTAAGATTTTAGTTCTCTGTTGGTTTCATCTTATATGGTTTAATGGAAACCAGATCATCTCCATGCATGATCTCAATTATAAAATCCACAAATCTCTCAGGTGGATATCATGAGAAGTCCATTGGAAACACATCCTTGAACTGACCTACTATGGGTATAAAGGCGTCATGTTTCACACCCCCATCATACAACTAAGGTCGTAAAACTGAGGTGGTGATCTCTCCCAGTTTTTGATGAACTAGCCTCATATGGCTCTCCTTGATATCCCAATATCTATGATAAACATAAATATTACCCTTAGGATATATAAAGGTTATTATCCTATGGTAAAAGTCAATGTGGTCTTGGTATTCTAATAACTAGTCGAAACCCAATATCACATCAAATCACAAAATTTCATGTTTGTAGAGATCCCAATGAGAACGATACTCCCTAACCTAGAGAGAACCCCACATACATAGGAAGATGTCCCTTGACCATATTACCAATGTTGTATTGGCCATTATATCACTGCTCACAAACTCCACTTCTTGTATCAAAACATTAAAATGTTTTGAAATTATAATAGATTGAGATTCATTAGTATAAAATAAGGCACTAGGATGCATAAAATCTACAATAATAATAACTTTGACTATAGATTGTCCATACACAGAATCCACAAGTGCATACAGAATAGCATGTTACTTTAAAACCCTTCTTCCATGTTCTATATTCGTGGTCCCCTTAGACAAACCACTCTATGCATATGAATGCTCTTTCCCAAATGTATTGTGTCCATCACATTGACCGCCACAGCTAGTATAAATACAACTATAAGATTGTTATGGGTTCTGAGACCCCCATACAAAACTATAATTCTTCCTAGAACCTCCATCATTACCCACATATTATGGGTTCCTACAAGAACCATTGTAGATATCCCATACTGAAAAAATCTTAGAACTCTATCAGTGGTTGGGGGAACTTTCTATGGAGTTGGATTAACCAACTGCATTGGTAACAGATCACTTGAGTAATGTCCTATGTAACTGAGCCTTCCTCAAAGACACTCTTATTTCCAATTATTTGGTTAAAATTATTATAGATACTCCTAAAAATATCATAAGATTTACCACCTAGTCATCCAATAGTGACCACCTATATCTCCCTGGAAACCGCATTCAGGTCCCCCTAAAAAATTGGAGCTTGACTAAACACTTTAGATAGAATTATCAAATGAAATATATTAACCTGGGACTTAATATCACATTTAATATCATCCAAAAAATATTCAACTATATTTTCCTTTTCTCTCTCTGATGTTGTAATAAAGACATACAAATTAGTAATGTGACCAACATAATCAATAACTGACATACTCACCTGGATCAACCGCATGAACTCAACTTCCCTCTCATGACTCAGCATCTCTGGGTAAAAGTGATCCATGAGCTTCTTCTGAAAGTCCCTCCCTCCATATTCTCTTGCTATCTATACTAAATCTGGATATCCCACCCATGATTTTCTAACCACATAACATATATGCTTCCAGTTTTACTTTCTTCTCATTAGTAGTTTTAAGTTTTCAAGTATCATCTAGATAGACTTAATCCAAAAAATTTCTTCTCTAGGGCCACCAACTCTAGTAAATTTCAAAGGCCAATCAACAATAACTCTCATGGGAGGTCATACATACTCTCTATAACCCACCCTATGTATTTTTACAAAAACTATATAAACCATAAAAAATTCTCAAGAATCTAATCTCTGACATCCTCACCCAAAACTTTCAGATCCCTTGGTTCTGGTACTGGAGGAACATTCATGTCCATGTCCTCCTTTAAAACTATCAACAAGTGTCATCATGGAGGCACTCTTCTATAATTCCAAGAACCCAAAATAGTAAAAATAACACAACATTAACAAATTTTCATACATGGGGTTCATAATAAGTCATAACAAGTCATCCCCTGTAACTCACCCCATGGTCAAAACTAAGGCACTATTACTACACTCAACCATCCAACATCTAGGTCATAGTTAACTACTGGTAATGTATTTTCACATTTTCAAGGTCTATTTAGACACCCATTTATCCACTTAATTTACCACATTTATCATAATTTCATAACTTTCAATTTCATATTAGGCACCATTTTCATTTAATTTCACAAGTAAAGAAAAAACTTTTATTTCAACAACTCACCCAAAACCTTCTTTCCCATGAATGACTAGAATGATTCAGGCTGAAATAACTCCTAGGTTCCTAGAATTATTCATGTATACTAAACCATCATGCCATACCGGACCATGAATAAAATATTAGAAAACAATAACATCACAAAACAAGTGCATCACCCATGGGGAAATAACATCCAACATTAAAAGTAGTCCTGAATAACAAAAATACCACCCTGGGTACTTTGGTGTTCCCCCATACATGGGTTAGATACCCCCATACATGATCTCATGACGCATGACTGAATCTTCCATGTCTCCTATCTACCATTCACAAATAGTAATAAAAAAGAAAAGAGATGAAAACTGGGCTCTGATACCACTTTTTAATGTCCTGACCCGGGTAACACACAATGGTGCCCTGAGCTGATTGGTCACATGACCTTAGGCGCACCTCCTCATAAAAAATGTTATCAACTAGAAGAATGGGTTTAATATAGATATTATGAGGATAATAGACCCTCTTTATCAAAGAAAGACATCATCAAAAGTAAATAATTGATAAAAAAAGATAATAACCAATAAAAAGATAAATACCACAACCAATACAAAACAATATCACATGGTGAGCCAATACAAGAAAAAAATATCAAAACCAAAGTTGTATATTTTTCATTCCATATATGTGTCGAGTGTCAAATGAAAAACTAAAATAAAGACACTAAAAAATACCATGATGATCATGAAATCACTTATGGTTCCCTCTTACATGCTCCATCAAAACTAAACCATATAATATAGGTCTCTTGTTTACATCCCATCATACAATCATGAAATATATTCAGGTAGCAATTAAGAATCCCATGTAGGGTGTGAGTAGGACCCAGTATACGACCACCAAGAATGTCTAAAGCAATATCCAATCTATAACCGTGCATGTAGTTGTATAGGGAATAATGTACAATAAATAAAGTAAATAATTTCTACATATTATTATTATTTAATTAACTTCATATATTTTTCATGTTCATTGTGAATCTCAAACCATTCATATCTACTTCAAACCTTGTCAAAATATGAATCATATCACATAGGGAATCAAAATTCATTATATCATGGTCTTTAAAAATCCTTTCAACTCAATTTCATTTCATGATCACTTGGAACACCAATCCAATACAAATATTTTGGTCTTAGAACATCATGTCTAGCACTCTATGGGTATTTGGAGCATTAGTCCAATCCCAAACCCCATGGGTATTTAGGGTAATAGTCCTTGTCCCATTCAATTATATTCACATGCATGAATTTGGGGTTGAAATTTAATGTCTATTACCCCATGGGTATTTGGACATCAATCCCTATCCCACACCCCATTTATCAATAAGTCATTCATATTTCTCATGTCACATTCATCAAGGTTAATCATCGTTAACCTTCATATCAAACATTCTCATCACTATCTTCCTTTTAAATTTATCTCAATAATCATGGTTCACCCTTTAATTAACATACAATAATATTAATAATTAACTATTAAAGTAATAATCAATATTTTATCATAATATAAATTAACCCTATATTGTTAAACCAAACAACCCTTTAATTCCAATTATAAAACAAATACCATTATCCCATTATTTTTCCAATTACAAAATTCCAATATCCCATCAATTTCATAATCCCAATATACAACCAAATTAATAATTATATTAATTAATTAATCAAATTCATGATATATTATACAAACAATGAAATTGAAATTCTAAAATTACATACATGAAATTGTAATTCAATACAATGGGAATTGACATTTAGACCACCTAACTCAAGGCCATTGGTGAGTAGTTTCCAATTGGAAACCCCCAAATTGGAGAAGAATGATGAAGATCATAATTGAATAGAAGATCTAGGACCAGATCCAAGATACATGATAAAATTAAAAAAGGTCCATGAAAATTTAGATAAAAAACATCACCAATGGTGGAAAATCCTTAAATTTTATTTGGAATTATTGACATGAGATATAGGAATCCAAATGAAGATTAAATCACATACCAATGGAGATACAATGATTCTAACATATCTTCGATTAATCAAGAATGGGGTTAGAGGATCCTTGGAACTATCTCAAGAGAATAAAAAATAATAGGATTATGATTAGGATCAAGATAGTGAGTTTTGGGGTTAAAACCAATGGGTTAGGTATTTTCTTCTATTTTTTTGTGGGTTTAAATTCTGTGAGAATGTTTTCCTATATGGGGCATAGTTTTTCAAACTGTGTACCCTAACCATGGATCCCTACTGTTAGGGTGTGTGGTTACTCATAGGTGGGTTCGTGGTTTGACAAATCATGTGGTAACCATGAAACCCCCCTCTTTTTGAGTGTGCATTGTTTTCTTTGAGGGGTACATGGTTTTGGGAAATCCTATGCCAACCCTGAACTACCAAAAAACCCTCAAAAAACATTCAAAATTCTCCCAAACACACACAATTCAAGGCTTTACCAATATAGGCTAAAAAAGTTGTAAAAAAAGTACCAATAAACCAGCATGAATCATCTCTGTAAAAAGGTTAGTATTATAATGAAGTATTCTCGAATTCTTATTTCAAATGAATAAAATCAAAACATGTTTTTTTATTAATCTGTGTATGTATTTTGATATAATCTATTGGAATTTTATTTTTCTCTTCCCTTGAAAAATTTGTTTTCCTTAAAAGTGTCTTATATATAATATTCTAAATTACACTCATCCATATTTTATTCTTAATGGTTCACCATTCAGGTACACCAAAAACTAGCAAGGGGTCAGACAATGTGACATAATTTTCAATTTATGATTCATGATGTCAATAGAATATCATAGTTAAGGGGAAAATTATTTATGTTTTATGATTAATATATTATTTTTTGTTATAGGGAGATGCATACTTATTATACACCTATATTATGTGGCTTCCATTATTTTATTTACTGATGGAAATAAGAAATCTAATAAAAATAAAATGAATTGATTTAAAAAAAAATAAAATTTACTTATTAATGGATATTAATTTTAAGTAATATAACTTTATACTTGGAAAAAAACCATCACAAATTAATTAATATTGTCAAAATTTTCATTAATATTTCCCTTTACACTCTTCCCTTCGCTTTTATAGGGTCTCCTATTTGATGTAATAAAACCATTATTGTTTATCATCCTCCCTTTAACTTCTGGATATGATTATTATTTTCATGAATGAATGAATAGTTATTTTATCATGGAAGGTAGATTTAATATTGTCAACCATATCTTATTTACTTTATCAAAATATAATTTTTATGTTATTTTATTTTTCAAGAACTCTATTAAAATTTTAGAGAATAAGAAAGAACAACTATTATTTGGGAAAAAAGATAATTCATTTAAGTATCATTGGATAGATTGAAAACATGTATACATATTCAATATTATAAATGTACATAAAATAGTGTTTCAATATGATTTAACTAATTACTTAAATATTTAATGATGGAATATATTCATTTACAGTAAAAATCCTTGGTCTATTTATATGAGATAATGATATTTTCATAAAATTTATTCAAAAATATTAATTTATCTAGAAAAAAATTACTGTAATTATTAACGATCAACACATTTAGATGGATAAGTACTTTAACTATGTTTCTAAAAAAAATTTAACATAAATTCTTGAAGTAATTAGAACATAACAAATTCATTTCATATCTTATAAAATCTACAATAATTTAATGCATTCAACTATTATTGTTTTCTTTGTATGATTATTTACCAAAATAATACTCATTAAAATATCAAACTTTTATAGAATGAGTTTAATCTACCTTATCAGTCTATTTTGTGTTATACTGAATTAAAGAATATTGATCATATATTCTTTTAATATTGAGCATCCCATTAGGTTTTAAGAAAAGAAATTATGTTTCTAGACATACATATTAATAATTTAGATAATTATACTTCACATATATTTTAATTTCTATATTCATGCACCTGTATCTAGTTTAGGGTGTATCATTTATATTTTTCTAGTGTTAATTTTTTAAAACATTAACCCTAGGATATTAAATGGAAATGTGAGATGATTTTTTCAATTTTAGAAGGTTTAATACATTATGATACTTTCAAATTAGAATTATTTTACTTGTTCAAGGCATCTTACTCTTATAATATGGTAGATTTTTTGGATTACGAAAGAATAAATTACAATTTATTCCCTCCAAAAATAATTAATTGTTATTTGAATTTTCAGTAAAGTATACAGTCTTAAGGTTAATTTTGATTCCTATTGTAAAATGGTTTATACATGTTTTTATTCTATAATTATGGAATATGGGTTGTTTAAAATGGCTTAAATGGGTAAAATTTATAGTGTTGTAGATGCTTCTTAAGAAATAATTGATTCTAATTTATCTACTTTTTGTTGGTTGAATAATATATTTAATAGTAATTTAAATATAAAAATTAATACAATGTTTTTTGTCTATTTTATTAGTGAAATATTTTACCCTCCTCTCATATTTATTCTCACAATTTAGAAAATACAAGATAGCGTTTTCTTTTGATATGTGAAAATGGAAATAATCATCACTTTTAGAAAAACTAAAACATTGAAATATTCTTAATCATTATATACTCCTGATATGGAAGTTATAATTTTATTATTATTATAATTTATCTTCTTAATGATGAAATAAAATAAAATCAATCAAATGATAACATTTTATAATATATAAAAATATAAATCCCAATAGTTATTTGAATCAGATTAACCTATTTTTATTTTCATATAATTTATTTCTAGGATATAAGTAACACTATTTTACAAAAAAATGAAATATTTACATGTAATTTGATTAATTATCATGGAAAATATATCACTTTTATTGTGATATTTTAAAATTGTATCTGTCATGATGAATCTTATAATATTTGAAAGGGGTACATAAATCACATATAATAGTGTGTTTCTAGTGTTTTTTATTTAATTGAAATATTTAATTATTCTAACTTGCGTAGGAATGTTCTACCCTACCTTTCTGGGTTTTATTATTTCTTTACACTTGTTATATGGGGAGATTTTAAATCCGAAAATTTTTTGGTTTTATTTTTTTAATTATACATCTTTAGAATTTAAATTTTCAAGAATTGTTACTGTGTTTAATTTATATTTCCATTTATGTTAGTCTTAGTAGAACCACTGTGTGTGGTTTAAATATTATGTATTGGTTATTTATCTACTCTTAGTATAGAACTTTTAATGGTTCAACATACTCTCTCCATTCTCTAGACAATGCATAAATGTGGTATCATAGTTTTGATTATAATGAGCGTGTTTTGTAACATTATTTAACTTCTTAGAACTATTTATTATGTCTTGAAAAAGTAGATATTCCATGCCTATCATTCCATGGGAGTTAGAAAATATAAAACCACATTCATAATTTAATTAAACCAAGGAGAAAAATTCTTAACATTGGAAAAAGAAGTGACATGATTCTCTACCACCACTAAGATACAATCTTGGACCATCCCCGCAAAATTTACACAATCAAATAGCACATTATGAGGATCAAAATGTTGAGGTTGAATATGAAATCACAAATTTGTATATACAATAAATAAATTATAGTGATAAAATTAAAATTAGATCAAAAATTGAAATTATGGATTTTTATGGGACCATGAATTTAGATGATTTCCAAGATTATATATGGGAAATTGGGAAATTTTTTAATTTAACAATTACTCATATAAAAAATAAGTCTAAACTAATAAGGGATAAGTAAATATATTTTTATTTAAAAATCCTTCATATATGGTTAGATGGTATGAAGAAGAAATAAAAAGATTATGAAAAAGATAAAATAAGTTCATTTGAAAAGTTGCAGAACCTCTTAATAAAATGATTTTTTGAAAATAAAAATTATAAAAAAGTTCTTTACTTTTTAATAGAAAATAGGAGATAAGATAATAAATCAATCAAAAAATAAATTTGATTTTTTGATTTACTGTTAATAGGAAATTATGTTCCATATTTTAAAGAATATTACATTGAAATATTCTTGGGTGGAATAAAGGAATATGTTACTAATTTCATAGAATTATTTCCATTATTATCACTCTAAATTTTATGAAATCTAGGTATTATGATGGAGGGGAAACACATCAAGAGAACCAGAACTCGACAACTATAATAGATCTATTTTTTATATTAATCTTTATTTTAAAAATGCTCTTTTTGTTAAAAATGAATCAAGATGGAATAATATTTTAGATAAAGTGGGAAGAAATATTTTTGAACAAAAAAAATGAAAAATAAATTTATATTGAGTGTGGGAATCATATGTGTTTGAAATTTTAGAGGAATGGAAATTTTTAATATAATTTCTCCAAAAATAATTATATACTATAAATAATTTGGAAGAGATTTATAAAATCATCATTGAGGATGATAACTATTGAAAAGAATCAGAAAATGAAGATAAAACTATATAAAAATATAATTCTGAAAACATTACTATAAAATAATGTATTTTTATAACTCAAAACTTTTTGAAATGTACCAATGAAAAACCACATACTTGTTACACCAATAAACAAAGAGCAGGCATGGCGATAATTTAATGTGGGAATTATAAAAATATTTTTTTGATGATTTTACTGAAAAAAATAAGGATTATAATTATTATAGACCATACAAGATACAATTAATCAATAATGAGAATAAAAAAAAAGTTAGAAAAACATGTTCTAGTTTTCTTCATTGGTAAAAAATATCGTCATGAACCATCACCACCAATACCCCTCCTTGGATAAATGATGATAACAAGTTTCCACCCAATCCACACCTTTAATAGGTCCAGTTTTATTGATTATAATAGAGGGATTTCAACACTCAAATTCAATGAATTAACCTAAAAACATCATAGAAGACAAATTTATAAAATGGAAAAAACATGAAAATTAAAATAACCCCTGTCCAAAAACGAACAAACTAATTAATGAATGAATTCTATAAAATATAAAAGAAATAAAATATACCTCAAACCAAGTCAAAAGAATCACCAACCCAAAATAATCTTGAATAAAAATATATTCCATTTGTTATCTAAAATCAAATGAGACATCCATTAACCTGGTAATGAAACAAATTTTTAAAAGTAGAGGTGACTATACAGATGAAATTGGTGGTTTATCATCAATGATGACTAAACAAGTCAATATTGTGCATGAATAATAATAAAATAGTAACAACAATAATATATATCCACACATTCACCTCCTACTACCACCTAGAGGTAGTCTTGGAAAAATATTATCCAGGATAATATCTCACCCTCAAAACCTCATACGATACTGCACACTATTCGATCATGTCAATATATCTCATTTCCAAACTCACAAAAAGCATCACCCCCAAAATGATAGAGTATTTATTGTATACATAATCCACTAAAATATTGTAATGGATTTATAAAAAACTCATGTTGGATAATATCGACATACCTAATGCCTAAAATACTTTATATATTGCACTATCATGACTATATCACATAAATTATAACCACAACACATCCACATTCCCATCCATATCCAGAACCAATTTTCCCAAATTCAATCTATACTAACCTATGGAGATAAGGGAGGTCATACTGAGTTATCCAACCATCTACACAACTCATTAATTGAATATTGAGTCTCATTGGTGAAAAAATACCGCAGGTGGTGGTGGTATAAAAAACATATTTCCATTAATGAAATAAAAATTCAAATATAATAAGGAGTAACTACGATAATCGAATCCCTAAAATCAATGTATAAATATAATTATAACTATATAATCCATGACATTTTCCATAATTTATCAAATCATGGAAATCAAAAGGGAAATAAAATCATACAGTTGTGGTCTCAAGATAATATTACATAATTATTATGATAGTTTTAGTTCATTTTTATGTCAAGACAATATCAATTCCATGAATGAACTATTTCATCAGTATGAGAATTCCATGATTTCATTTTTTGAAGTAAGTATAATCATAATAATAAATTATCATCCCTATCAAATGTATTCCACATTTAAATTATAATGAACATATCATAATATTGAACTCTCTATGTCAATCCAATATAATTAAACATGATTTTAAATGACAAATTAAACTAGTATTGTTCATAATTCAGTCATCCAATAATGCTTACATGGTGAACTATTGGATAATCCCCAAATTACTATAGAAGAAAAATCTATGTACACAAACTTATAATACTAAAAAATGTGAAAAATATGAGTATTTTAACATTCACATCCAAGTTATATCACACATCCTATGTTAAAAGTCCCTAATAATAATTTTTTAACATAATTCCCAGTGAAGGTTAATATATAAATAAAAACACTTTTTAATTTTTCATATGATTTTCATCATAAACTAAAAGCCTCATAAAGATAACTTTATTGAAAAATGAAACATTATGATTATTCAATAGATAATCAAATTAATCAAAGTTACATCACAGTAATTAATTATATTTTTTTGTCAAAATAATTTTTAATCTAAAATGATTATCATAATAGATTACAGTTTTCAAATTAATAATCTGGGGTCCCATTGGGAAATCCCAATATGATTTAGTATTCATAAAAATTGTTGAAATTATCACATGAATATCAACATCAAAGATCATCTTTAAAAAAAAATCCATCTTAGAATATATAAATGACTAAACCAAAGGATTTATTATGTTCCCTAAGAGAGAACAAGAAAAATTACACCATAGTAATTTTTTCAATTTAGGATGTTGTCTATTTCAATGTTTATGTATTTAATTTTTTTAAAACACCCATTAAAAAATAAATAATATCCTCTAAACCCAAATTGTCACATTCAAAATGAAAATATAATAAAAAAATATTAATTTTTCAAAAATTAATAGTATATGGAAGGAACACACAATTCATAATTTTTGGATAATAAAATAAATATTAATAAAAAAATTGAAAGGGTTGAACCATGTACTTACCGTGCGTGTTTTTACCTACCTTTGTGTGTCGCCTAGGTTGGGCCATCCCACAAGTAATTCCACATTTAAATTAATACACCCAACCCATAGATGTAACGCCCTGACCCCAGTTACCTAGAGTCGGTGCATTGTTACATAACATTGGCATGATCACAAGAAAGATCAAATCTCGAAAGACCGATTAGTTTAGTAGCCTTGGAAACACTAGATATATTCATAAAGTTTTACATTACATCATAAAAATGAAAACTAAAACAACAAAGTCTCCATATTCTACACTCTTATCCCCTCATACTATCCATACAAATCATTCATAATTTACTTCTTCACATCTTGGGAAAAATAAAACATAGAAAAGGGGTGAGCTCAAATTCCCAGTAAGGATAACAATATAGAAAAAACATTCATAAATAAGAATAAACATTTAAGGCAATGTATAAATAAAACAAAAGCCTTTTAAACTTGAAATTCAACATAGTATGGAAACAATAAAATGAAATAATGTCATTTACTTATTCAAATAGATATTCTACTAATCGAATAACCACATGCAATATCAATAACCACTTTCATAATGATGTAATGCATAATTCCATACTATCATAACCACATAGACAAGGCCTCGTGCCAAGACTACAAATAATATTTTGTCAAGGACTTGTGCCAAGACACTAGTTTGTCTCATGAGACCTACCGATGCATCGAGGAGCTATAGTGGGCTCCACCTGTCACATATTAAGTCCAATGCATTCCCATATGAAAAGTTTTAAACATCACATAAACATTCGTATTAAAACTAGCATACGAAATGTAAATACTTCATCCATAAACCATGAATGTTATAAAAATAACACATCCACAATCAAACATATCAAAAAACCTTCAATACAATATAGAAGTTTTGTATCATAATAAATCAACTTCAAATAAGTGTAAAATCCATCAAAGTATGTTTACATAGATGAAATCAAAACACTTTTTAGAGAAATATCTATTTCTATTACAAAATCATTTAAGAGTCATATATTTATAAAATAAAACATTTTATTTGAATATATTCTTATAATATTGTAAGGGAATCTTCGACAATTTTATAACGGTTGAAAATATCTGCACCTGCCATATAAGTTAAAAAAACATTCTTACCTTAATTCTGTCGAAAAGGTTAAAAAGGACCTTGTTTGGAAAACGACGGAAATATTCCTTTATAAACCACTTATAAAAGTTAAAAAGGGTATAAATGAATTTATAACATAGTCTTTAAAATATTAATAATGATTTTAAATATATTTTTAAGAAACATGGATGTGGTTGATAAAGAGGTCCCAGTAGATAATCACGTATAAACAACCTCGGATAATGAAGAGATGGTGAAATAAACCCTTACCTTGTACTTTTCATTGGTTGGGGTAGGTTAAACTCCTGTATAATGGTGAAATAATTGTTATTAAATTATACCAGAATCATATATATTAATATGATATCACATATGATCTTTTAACATTGCTTTGTTAATAATATTATAGAATTATCGTTGTTTCGGGTGTTAACTTACTCGTTTTCTTTTATATGTGATGTTACATAAGCCATGTTTGTCATGGATATGTTGTATCTTAATCATATCTATAATTATATCAAGTCCTTAGATGCTATTATTAATCATCAAATGATAATTATACTTGAATTGATACGATGGAGAATGAATCTAATCGCATTCGTGGAGACGGTAGTCCGTACGTACGCACGAGCGACAATATCATTCTTTTGATATTAAAATAATATATATTTGGATGGTATATCATATATACAGTATCATTATCATGTTATATTTATTATTTACATGAATTACACATCATTATTATACCCATCCAAATAATAATTTATTGAATAACAATTACACCACGACATGGAGACGGTAAGCCGTACGTACGCACGTATGGTGACATGTTATTCTAAGAATGGATAGAATAATGAATATGGTTGTCCCATATTTATAATAACATCAAAGTATATATAAGATACTGGAGTTATTATTTTATAATGGTAATAACAAAGAATGAAGAAGTGGAAGAAGAAAGGAACTTGAAAAGGGGTGGTGAAATCATTACCTCTTCTTCGGGTTCTTCCTTTTGATTTGATCAAAAGGGATCCTTAGGTTGGATTTATGACTAATGTAAGGCCTCTAGGATGAAGTGAGGGAAGTGGAGAGAGTATTTGGGAATATTTTGGCCGATCCAAACGGATTTGAAGGTGTGAATTAATGAAAAGGTGTAGTTCCGTTTTATAAGAGGGGTGAGGGGCACCTTTGGAAAAGCTAGAAATATTATTTTATAATAAATTCATATTCGGTTTCTAATGGCTCCATAGTGGATTATTCAAATTTTAAGGTTAGTATAGATCTAAAACCACCCAAAAAATATAATTTATACAGGTTTGGGTCATTATATTAACCTTATCTTTTAGTTTTAACTCTTAGTTAATTAGTTTGACACTTACCATGTCACTTTGTATTTTTATATTATATAGATAATAAAATTACTATATACCTCCAAGAGACATCAAAGTGGTCCATTAATGATACAAATATCATGATATTAGTCTCTTGGCCGATCCTTAGATTTTTAGGAATTGAATATAAATTAATAATATAATATTTATTTTAAAAACTCTTTTTTGTAAATTTTGACACTATTCCATAATTGATTTTTGTAAAAATCACAACAGAAATTTTACTTCGAACAAAGTTACTTAAATCATTTCTAACATGTCATATTAACTTATAAAATTATTTTAATTCATAAAAAGTCTCAAATTATATTTATTTGGGTATTTATAATATTAATTATATTAATTTTTCACTATTATGGTAATTACTGCATCATCATTGGGTCATAAATAAATTAAATTATTTAATGTCTAAAAATTATAAATAAAATACCATTATTTAGGAAATCGTTTTATATTTCTAATGAATATTTACAATAGAATTTATCTTATGTATAACCCTATATTAAAAATCATTTAGTAAATAAATTTTTATTTTAACTCTTTTAACTCTTCTTTGAATTAAATAATAATAAATGTCCTAATCTAATCCATGTGTACCTAAATGCTAATATTTTATTCCTAAGGTTGTTTTTGGTTGAATTAAGCTTATCCAATAGAATTTGGACATGTGTTAGGGTACTAATAATATCATTTTTACCCTTAATTACCCTATTTACTTTTAACCGTGCTAAATAAAAGTAAAAAATTACTATTCATAAAAAATTATTTTCATCTCAATGAACCACATTTTAGTCCTTGATATTAACCGTGTCTCACGGATTTTCGGAATTCCACTCACAGAAGCGGTAAAATTAAGTTTTAGGAAAAATTCAGTTTTTAACTACCTCTTAGTGGTTTCACTATTCATCAATAAATGAAGTTTTTCAGAAATATACCAAAAATTCACCCTAGGCTAATTTCGATATTCCAAATCCAAAAATGAATTCCATTTTGAAAAATAAAATTTATAAATTTCAAAAAGTGGGTATTACTATTCGTAATGGCTAGTTTGATTGGTTGTGGTGTGTTAGAACTCAATGTTGCATACAACACACACTATTGCATTATTCAAATAGAAGCATACCATAGAAGATTGGGGTGTTACATTATCCCCTCCTTCAAATAATTGCATCCTCGAAATTTCTAAAATACTACCACATGAAAAGACTTGAGTGGTTCTTCATCATAAGTTCCTCGGGTTCCCACGTTGCCAATTCCATTTTATGATTTCACCAAAAGACTTTTACCAGACGAGTCGTCCGGTTTCTTAGTACTTGTTCTCTCATATCAAGAATCTTGATGGGCTCTTTGCAATAAGACAGATCGGGTTCCAGTTCTAATTCCTCATAGGTGAGTACATGCGTTGGATCAGGCATGTTTTTCCTCAATAGAGATACGTGGAACACATTGTGAACTTTGGATAGACTTGGCGGCATTGCCAATAGGTAAGCTACAACCCCAATTTGTTCTAGAATTTCGAAAGGTACGATGTACCTGGGACTCAATTTACCTTTCTTACCAAAATGTATGACTCCCTTCCATGGAGATACCTTAAAGAAAACATGATCACCAACTTGAAATCCCAAATCCTTACTTTGATTATCGGCATAGCTCTTATGCCTACTTTGGGATACTTTGATATGGTTTTAGATTACCTTCACCTTTTCCATCGTTTCCTCCACTAGTTCTGAGCCTACAAGTTTTCTTTCACCAACTTCATCCCAACAGGTTGGTGTGCGACATCTCTTTCTTTATAATGGTTCATATGGTGCCATATGAATACTCAAATGGAAGCTATTGTTATAGGAAAATTCTACCAGAGGTAAATATTGATCCCACAAACCCTGAAAGTCAAGTGAGCAGGATCTCAACATGTCTTCTATGGTTTGAATAGTTCGTTCTGATTTTCCATCTGTTTGAGGGTGGTAGGTAGTGCTCAAATGAAGTTCAGTATCCTAGGCTTTCTGAAGACTTTTCCAGAATCTTGAAGTAAAACAGGGATCACGATTAGAAACAATCGATAGGGGTACTACATGAAGTCTCACAACTTCATCAATATATAGTCTTGCTAGACGTTCCAGTGGTAGATCTTCTCTTATAGCAAAAAAATTTGCTGACTTGGTAAGACGATCAACAGTAACCCATATTGCATCATCCCTTCTAGTAGTCTTTGGTGGTCCCATGACGAAGTCCATCGTGATATTATCCCATTTCCACTTTGGTATGGGAAGAGGTTGCATGACTCTTCCAGGCTGTTGCCTTCCACCTTTCACTTATTTACAAACCATACATCTTGACACAAAATCAGCAATATCCCTCTTCGTGTTGTCCCACCAAAAATGTTCCTTCAAATCTCTATACATTTTGGTGCTCCTAGGGTGTATAGAGAAATTGGAACTATGAGCATCATCCAGCAATTCCCTTTTTAGAGCAGGTATATCGGGAACACAATGTCTCTTTCCGAATTTCAAAATTCCTTCTTCATACACAAAGTCTCTCAATCTCCCATCATTCACAACTTTAATATTTTTTTTAAATTCTTCACCATTGGTATGAGAACTCTTAATCCTTTCTAGTAATGATGGCTTGGAAACCGTTTGAAAAAGAATTGATGTTTCTCCTTCCCTGGTTATTCCCATGTCCATCTTCACTAGAACTATGAAAATTGGATCCCTTTCAATTCTCATATTGTTCAAAAATCCATGGTCATTTCTAATCAAAGCATATGCCACCTTGTTTTCTTTCCCTGGGTGGTAGTTTATCATGCAATCATAATCATTGAGTAATTCAATCCATCTTCTTTGCCTCATTTGAAGTTATTTTTTCGAGAAAATATACCATAAACTCTTGTGATCAGTATAAATCTCGCATTTTTCACCATATAGGTAGTGCCTCCATATCTTCAAAGCAAAGATCGCTGCTGCCAACTCAAGATCATGAGTAGGATAGTTTTGTTCATGAATTTTCAACTGTCGTGATGCATAGGTAATAACCCTATCATTCTGCATAAGAACACAACCAAGTCCTTTCTTCAATGCATCACTATAAATAACGAACCCATCATTCCCCGATGGTAGAGTCAATATAGGAGCATTGAATAATCTTCTCTTCAGTTCATCGAAACATTCTTCACACTCCTTTGTCAAAAAAAATTTAACCCCTTTACGTGTGAGCTTCGTTAATGGGTTAGCCAATCGGGCAAAATTCTGGACGAAATGTCGATAATAACCTGCCAACCCAATAAAACTACGTACCACAGTTATACACGTAGGTGCTGGACATTCTTAGATTGCCTTGGTCTTATAAGTATCAATAGATATTCCATCTTTAGAGACAATATGGCCACGAAAAAGAAATCTTATGAAGCCAGAATTCACACTTGGTAAACTTCCCATATAATATATGTCTTCTCAGAGTCTTCAGGATAATGCGCAATTGAATTTCATGATCTTCGTAGCTTTTGGAGTATACCAAGATATCATCAATAAATACCACCACAAATTGATCGAGATATTCCTTGAAAACTCTATTAATCAGATCCATGAATACAGAAGGTGCATTAGTCAATCCAAAAGGCATTACTGTAAACTCATAATGCCCGTACCTAGTTCGAAATGTTGTCTTCGAAATGTCTTCCTTCTTCACACACAACTGATGGTATCCAGATCGAAGGTCAATCTTTGAAAAGTATTGAACTCCATGCAGTTGGTCAAATAAATCATCGATGAGTGGAAGGGGATACTTGTTCTTTATTGTTATAGCATTGATCTCCCTATAGTCGATACATAACCTCATAGATCCATCTTTCTTTTTAACAAAAAGAACAGGGACTCCCCATTGAGAAACACTAGGGAGAATAAATCACTTATTACTCAATTCCTCTAGTTTTTTCTTTAGTTAAACTAATTATTCAGTGGCCATTCTATAAGGGGTCTTCAATATAGGCCTTGATCCAGGAATTAAATCAATGGAATACTCAACTTCTCATTCTGGAGGATATCCAGGTAAATCTTCTGGAAACACATCTATATATTCTTTCACAATAGGTACATCCTCTATTTGAACATTCTTTTCCTCACCCATTGTAATTTCATCCTCTTACTCCCCAATAATTGAATTTAGTTGAGCTACTGGGGGTGGATCTAGATAAGAATTAGGTGGTGACGATTCTACTCTAAAGATAAGGTGTTCCTTATAATCATCACAAAAAATCGTAACCTCCTTCTTCTTAAAATAAATCTTTGCATCATGGTCCGAAAGCCAATCCATACTGAGGGTTATATCAAAATCAATAATAGGTATGACGATGAGATCAGCAGATAAAGAACATTTATGTGTTCTAATGGGGACCGATTCACAAAACTTTGTTGCAATGATACTTCCCTTAGGTGTTTTAACTGACAACTCCCTTGTTAAATCAAATTGGAAATATCTAAATTTTTTAGAAAACTGGGAATATATGAACCAATGCGATGAACCAGAATCAAATAATGCATTTCCTAAACTTGATGAAACCGTTAAATTATCTGCCACCACGTCTTTCGGATCTTCTACCTCAGTAGTAGTGATAGCATAATCATGGCCTTGATCCCTTGACCTTTTCTGAGGTAAGTTCCCCTGACGCTTAGGAAATTCATTTGCATAATGTCCCATCTCCCTGAAATTGTAGCATTGGACATTGGTAGCTTTTTTCTTCCCCTTGCAATCATGAGCATAGTGGCCTTTTTCACCACACTTGTAACAGACTCCCATTCCTTTTAAGCAAGTACCGGGGTGTTTCTTCCCACATTTATAGCAGGATGGATATTCAACATTTACCTTCTTCCCTTTATTTCCATTCCTAGATTGATCAACAGATATCTTCTTCCCTTGATTTTCTTTAAAGTCATATGACTTAGAGGATTCTTTCTCTATCGTGATAGCACATGAGACAATGTCTTCGTATGAGGAGAAGGATTGTGAGACTAATGCTTGGCGGAAAAATGGTTTTAACCCATCAATGAAACGATCAATCTTACTTCTTGGGTTATGTATATAATCTCCAGCATACCTTGCTGTCCTTGTAAAGGTAGCCTCATACTTTGCGGCATTATCATACTCCTTTTGTCTCAGACTTAGAAATTGCCTTTCCATATCTGCTCAAAGGTCACGAGGAAAATATTTTTCTAAAAATAGATCTGTGAACTCCCTCCATTCCATATTTCATACTTCATCATCTTCCTTCATGTTTTGAACCAATGAACACCATTGATCAGCATCTCCAGTGAGGCGATAAACTGCCATGATAACTTTTTCCCTTTCACTACTTCCCAAAGCCTGAAATATTTTCTCTAGGGAACTTATCCATTGCTCAGCTACTAATGGATTTGTACTCCCATTGAATGTTGGTGGTTTTTGCCTCATGAAGAGATCTAACATTGATCCTCCATGCTGTGGATCAGGGTGCTCCATACGGGTAAGGTTATTATTCATAACCTGAGTGAGTTGTCCCAGTATGGTGATTAGCTGATCGACACCAGTTGCACCACCAGCTCCACTATAATTATCTTGAGTCGGAGGGAAATCCCTACATGGAGTGCGTGCATTGATACGGTTTCCATTTCTTCCACTAGGCTCCATTTCTAAATAATGGCATAAACGAGATCAGTTTAGGAATCAAAATACATAATTACATACTTATAAAACACTTAACATAAATTGACTATTTATGGATATAATCCATAATCATAAAAATGTCTCCTTTGAGGAATTATATACTCATAAACCCTTCATAATGGTTTGTTACGAAAATGATAATTATGCTAAGCATATCCCCCGATAGTGTCGTAACCAATAGTGCAGCAAGGCCCGCTGTCGTTCAATTGTTCCCATTCGAGTCTAGCTCAAAGCGGTGTTTTCAGGTTTTACCCCTAGGTATATCTGTGCCAGAGCCGCCTCTACCTGCTCGTATCCATATAGGGATTTATTTTTTGGAAAACTCACAAACTCTCTACAATACCAAAATTCTAGGAAGTTCTTCTATACTGATCCTCAAAGTTCATCTTAAATCTATGTGCTCTAATCAGAGTTTATCTAAATATAGCTTCCAAGGTTTGAACTAGACTTCCTCTGATACCAACTATAACACCCCAACCCCAGTTACCTAGAGTCGGTGCATTGTTACATAACATTGGCATGATCACAAGAAAGATCAAATCTTGAATGACCGATTAGTTTAGTAGCCTTGGAAACACTAGATATATTCATAAAGTTTTACATTACATCATAAAAACGAAAACTAAAACAACATAGTCTCAATTGTCTACACTCTTATCCCCTCATACTATCCCTGTAGGTCATTCATAATTTACTTCTTCCCATGCTGGGTAAAATAAAACATAGAAAAGGGGTGATCTCAAATTCCTTGTAAGGATAACAATATAGCGGAAACTTTCATAAAAAAGAATAAACATTTATGGAAATGTATAACTAAAACAAAAGCCTTTTAAACTTTAACTTCAACATAGTATGGAAAAAATAAAATGAAATAATTCCATTTACTTATTCACATGGATATTCTACTAATCGAATAATCACATGCAATATCAATAACCACTTTCATAATGATAGAATGCATAATGCCACACTATCATAACCACATAGCCAAGGCCTCGTGCTAAGACTAGAAATAAGATTTTGTCAAGGCCTTGTCCCAAGACACTAGTTTGTTTCATGAGACCTACCGATGCATCGAGGAGCTATTGCGGGCTCCACCCGTCACATATTAAGTCCAATGCATTCCCATACGAAAAGGTTTAAACATAACATAAACATTCGTATTAAAACTAGCATACGAAATGTATATACTTCATCCATAAACCATGAATGGTATAAAAATAACACATCCACAGTAAAACATATAAAAAACCTTCAATACAATATAGAAGTTTTGTATCATAATAAATCAACTTCAAATAAGCGTAAAATCCATCAAAGGATGTTGACATAGATGAAATCAAAACTCTTTTTAGAGATATAACTCTTTCTATTTTGAAATCATATAAGAGTCATATATTTATAAACTAAAACATTTCCATTGAAAATATTCTTATAAGATTGTAAGGGAAGCTTCGACGATTTTATAATGGCGGAAAATAGCCACACCCACTGTATAAGTTAAAAAAACATTCTTACCTAAATTCTGTCAAAAATGTTAAAAAGGACCTTGTTTGGAAAACGATAGAAATATTCCTTTATAAACCACTTATAAAATTCAACAAGGGTATAAATGAATTTATACCATAGTCTTTAAAATAGTATGAATGATTTGAAATACATTTTTAAGAAACATGGACGTGGATGATAAAGAGGTCCCAGTAGATAATCACGTATAAACAACCTCGGATAATGAAGAGATTGTAAAATAAACCCTTACCTTGTACTTTTACATGGTTGGGGTACGTTAAACTCCGGTATAATGGTAAAATAATTTTTTTTAAATTATAAAATAATCATATATATTAATATGATATCATATATGTTCTTTTAACATTGCTTTGTTAATAATATTTTAGAATTATCGTTGTTTCGGGTGTTAACTTACTCGTTTTCTTTTATATGTTTTGTTACATAAGCCATGTTTGTCATGGATAGGTTGTATCTTAATCATATCCAGAATGATATCAAGTCCTTCGATACTATTATTAATCATCAAATGAGAATTAGACTTGAATGGATACGATGGAGAATGAATCTCATCGTGTTCGTGGAGACGGTAGTCCGTACGTACGCACGAGCGACAATATCATTCTTTTGATATTAAAATAATATATAATTGGATGGTATATCATATATACAGAATCATTATCATGTTATATTTATTATTTACATGAATTACACATCATTATTATACCCATCCAAATAATAATTTATTGAATAACAATTACACCACGACGTGGAGACGGTAAGCCGTACGTACGCACGTATGGTGACATGTTATTCAAAGGATGGATAGAATACTGAATATGGTTGTAACATATTTATAATAACATCATAGTATATATAAGATACTGGAGTTATTATTTTATAATGTTAATAACAAACAATGAAGAAGTGGAAGAAGAAAGGAACTTGAAAAAGGGTGGTGAAATCATTACCTCTTCTTCGGGTTCTTCCTTTTGATTTGATCAAAAGGGCCCCTTAGGTTGGATTTATGACAAAAGTAAGGAATCTAGGATGAATTGATGTAAGTTGGGAGAGTAGTTGGGCAGATTTTGGCCAATCCAAATGGCTTTGAAGGTGTGAATTAATGAGAAGGGTGAGTGCCCTTTTATAAGAGGGGTGAGGGGCACCTTTGGAAAAGCAAGAAATATTATTTTATAATAAATTCATATTCGGTTTCTAAGGGCTCAAAAGTGGATTATTTAAAGTTTAAGGTGGGGATGGGTTGAAAACCACACAACCAATAGAATTTAGATAGGTATGGGTCATTATATTAACCTTATCTTTTAGTTTTAACTCTTTGTTAATTAGTTTGACACTTACCATGTCACTTTGTATTTTTATATTATATAGTTAATAAACATACTATATACCTACAAGAGACCCCAAAGTGGTCCATTAATGATACAACTATCATGATATAAGTCTCTTTTCCAATCCTTAGATTTTTAAGAATTTAATATCAATTAATAATATAATATTTTGTTTAAGAACTCTTTTATGTCAATTTTTTACATTATTCAATAATTGATTTTTGTAAAAATCACCAAAGAAGGATTACTTCGAACAAAGTTACTTAAATAATTTCTAAGATGTCATATTTACCTATAAAATTAGTTTAATTCATAAAAAGTCTCATATTATATTTATTTGGGTATTTAAAATATCAATTATTTTAATTTTTCACTATTATGGTAATTACTGCATCGTCATTGGGTCATAAATAAATTAAATTATTTAATGTCTAAAAATTATAAATAAAATTCCATTATGTAGGAAATCTTTTTAGATTTCTAATTAATATTTACAATCTAATTTATATTATTTATAACCCTATATTAAAAATTATTTATTAAATAAACGTTGATTTTAACTCTTTTAACTCTTCTTTGAATTAAATAATAATAAATGTCCTAATCTAATCCAAGTGGCCCTAAATGATAATATTTTATTCCTAAGGTTGTTTTTGGTCGAATTAAGCTTATCCAATAGAATTATGACATGTGTTAGGGTAATATTAAGATCATTTTTACCCTTAATTACCCTATTTACTTTTAACCATGGTAAATAAAAGTAAATGTTACTATTCACCGAAAATTATTTTCATCTCAATGAACCACATTTTAGTGCTTGATATTAACCATTTCTCTAGAATTTTTGAAATTCCACTCACAGAAGCGGTAAAATTATGTTTTATAAAAAATTCAGTTTTTTAAATACCACTTAGTGGTTTCACTATTCATCAAAAAAGGAAGTTTTTCAAAAAAATACCAAAAAATCACCCTAGGATAATTTCGATATTCCGAATCCAAAAATGAATTCCATTTTGAAAAATAAAATTTATAAATTTCAAAAATTGGGTATTACTATTCATAACGGCTAGTTTGATTGGTTGCGGTGTGTTAGAACTCGATGTTGCATACAACACACACTATTGCATTATTCAAAGAGAAGTGTACCGTAGAAGCTTGGGGTGTTACAATAGAGGTCGAGCCTCCTATTTTGTAGGCCACCATCACTATTTGTCTAGTTAATTAAAACAAACACATAGCCTGTGTATCATAGTCCACCATTTCTACTATTTTATAATCCTTATGATCATAAGGATCTATATGGTCTTCTGTATATGCCCCCCACGACTTGCCCCCCAACCTAACAAAATTCATAGCCCCCCTTTTATTGACTAGAAATCCACAATACATTAGGATAAAATATTTCTGCTACCCTATTATGGCTACTACATGAAACCTTATACACATTCATCCCTTTCTCCCCCTCTTCATAATCCGATCATTGATCCTCCATAAGCTACCGCCTTACTTTCTCAATGAGATGAGAGAGAAAACATTGAAATTTTCACATTATCCTACTGAAAAATTTATAGATCTATCATCTAATCAACATGGTCTCCCATGTTATTGTAAATCATTTAAAACAATTCCTTTATTTAAGTAACCTTTTTCTTTAATCTTAACTTCAACCATCACCAAAAGAGGTGTGGAGTTATGAGTTCTTTCTAGAAACTGTAGTTATACATTTAGGAGGTGATCACTGATGGATGTGACAATTACCACACTAATGGTGGGTGGTTTTAGGTCATTCATCCATATATAATTCAACCATTCTTGAAGAACTATAAACCATTACATAAATAATATTTCATCTTGAAAAAATAAAAATATGCTCAATAAGAAAAATTATAAATTATAATTAATCTATAATAATAAATTTGTATAAACAGGATTAATAAGGCTATTTGAGATTCCACATCATTGGTTGAAAATACTCTTTATCTCGACTACTCTAAATTCACAAGCCTGATTAATAATAAAAGTGAGCGATTGATGAATATAATTGTCTATATGTAGAAAAATGATTCTGGGATGGTTTGAGGCCCACTATGAAATTATGTATCTACTAAATCAAACATTAATCCTATGTAATATTATATAAATGAAATGTCAATTTGGGATCCCATTTAAAATATAACATAAATATCAAGAACAAAAAAATTAACTTTCATAATTAATTATAATTATTTTCAATTTTATTAAAACCCTTGAAATGTAACGACTTAAAATTTATCTAAACTCTCAACCAAGTTAAAAATTATATTCTGAACACTAAATAACCATACAAATATCTATTTCATGGCATTTACTTACTCAAATATTTTTTTCTAAGAGCGTAAAAATAATAAAATAAACATATAATCTTAAATAAATTATGTATAATATTTTCAAAACATAGTAATTTATAGAATTTAATAACATGTAATCCCTTAAAAGACCATTGTTATGCCTTATAATCTCTAAAATTTAGTATCATGGACTCTCTTATTCCCCAGTGTATATGCTTCAATAAAAGTTTCACATTTAAAGATCACAAGAAAGTATTTTTTGAAATTAAAAAACCAAATACAAAAGACAAAACATTACCTTTAATTATATATAAATAAATAATTTCACAACCTTAAATTATATCAATATGACAAATTGAAAGTGACTAAAATAAATTAGGTGTTTTTTCTCTAACTAGGACACCCATTTTAGTGTGCTATATTTTACATTTTCATGTGTCAATCACACTTGATTCCAAGAGATCATCCACCCATGATGGAAATACTTTTAATAGCCCTAAAATTATATATGTTTACCAATAAACATTGAATATTCCTATAAATATATATCATTATATTCCACATTATTAGAAGGATTGTAATGATACCTTTATGAATAGTATGAAAAATATGCCATTCACCCATTAATGATTATGTAGTAATTACATGTGTGAAGCCACATATCCAATATTATAAAAGATCCTAAATGTTCATACAAAGTCCAAAGAATACATAACATTCTTTCTAAACATTCACTTTAATGATAAAGTGAGATTGACATTGTAATCTCATAGAACAATTAATAAATAATTTGTAGCCTTACTATCTCAAATATAAGAAACCATTCTATGGAAAATTGTAATATCATATTAATATATGCTAATTGGAAAAATTTTAAACAAACTCAAAGAGGTCATACAACTCTTCCTTATAATTGAGTAGATTGTATAATAATTTTGATTTTATAGGATTAATGCAAAGTTTCAATATCATATTCAATTATCCTTAAAGAATCACTTATCAATTTCATCATCTCTTATGGATTATTCATCAAGGGAAAGCACTTTTAAGTTATATAATATATTTCATATACCATTTTAGCTAAATAAATTTATATAGATCATTAGGAAAATGGGATTTGTGGTTTATATTATTCATATATATACAAGGTAATATTTTAGGAAACATCAATTCTATTTATTGGTTTTCAATATAGTGGACCATTAACTGTCACTTTGGTTGTTTCATCACTTATACTTTAACTAATTATACTGAACTTATAGTTATATGGATTACCACTCAATTAGAAACTATTATATGATATATTGATAGAAATGTGCATCCTTTTAACCATTGATACATTACCTAGGGTGACACCAGAATCCATGAAACATCCTCTTAACACACGAGTGTACCACCAATCAAGGTATAAGACCAATTAAAAATTCCATTCATTTAGTTTATTAGTTTCATCATTCAATTATAAGGGAGTGTGTAGTGATTCAATTCTTTTGGGTTAAAACCCATAATTAGTGTTACCTTAATAATTATGATAATTTTGATATCTTTATTGATGATTTATTCTAATTGGATTTTCAACACCCGATGAATGAAAATGGAAAAAATCATTGTTAACTCAAGAAAGATACATTAATCATATTTTTTATTACACAAAATTTCATTATTATATATTATCATCAACTATAAATATTACTATAATGAAAAATACTTCCACAAGATATATTAATTTGGTAAATAATTTAAATTCATTAAAATTGGATTCTTAATATACCATATATAAAAATCCACCATTTGTTTTGATAGTATTCATTCTTCCAAATAGACCACACTATAAATTATATTTTGATCACCCAATACCTAAAAATCCACACACACATATATATATATATATATATTATCTCACCAATAAGTCACACTATCTCTACATATATCATAGTTTTCAAAAGTACCACAATATAATCATTTTTATTATTCTTATATAAGTGGCTATAGAGAAAACTCATATATCTGATAATACGATATATTCATCACCCCACCAAATAGAACTGTATAATATTCTTAATCATGAATCATATTGGGGACCCATACTACTTCTATCTAGAGAGGAAAAGGACCTAGTTATCACAATAAATTAAATATAATTTTCATATACCTCAAGAAGAATCCTAACTGGGAAAGTGATCCTAACCATGATTGAAACAAATCATCTATAAAGCCAATCCCTTAGAGTGTAAAAAACATTAAGGAATTCCTCATGAAATAAAACCTACTAAGATTAACTGGTGGTAATAATTTAAACATATCTTATAATTTCAATTACTCATAACTTCATCATGGTTTCTTGAATATATAATGTTTAAAAATTAATTTAACTAAGACACTAAGTATGCTCAAATTTTATTTCTAACAATCCCTTGAGTCAGATACTCTTCACAAAACTTTCTGAACATATATCTCAATCCAAGAATCATATTGAAATTTATTTTCCCACACAATAAATTATCATCATATTCTAACTAGTGAATTAGAAATGTAAATCCATTGCATACTTAAATTATTTAAATCTAGATCATCATTCATGTCACCTTCAGGTAAGTTAGGAAGTGATATTATTATTCCAGAGCCTTCAGAAACACATGCCTATATCAAAAATTATTTAGAATCACATCACCCAAAAATTCTTGGTAATTTTTTAAACCCTCATATACAAATTCATATAATATATCTATTAGTAGTCATGTACCAATTCACATATATCATTCATTCTAACAATCATCAATAGCTTGAACTAACTCTAGTCAAAACAATCTGAAAGTACACCTCAAGGATAAGATACCCATATCATGATCTCAAATGACCATTTCCACCACCTGCCTACATATTTATAAATAGGTTCATCATAAAACAAATGACACCTCCTGTTACACAATATAATGTAACAAATTCCAACTATTATCTCACTGCTTGTTAATATCAAAACCATAGATATATTGGAAAAACATAATGCAAATAAGAATTTATGAAATTAGAAATCAAATAGGGTTCAACTATAATAATGAAATTTTTACCGCATTAAAAAACTAAAGGTTGGTAATCAAATTTTTCTTGAGCATAAAATAAATAAAAAATTAAATTTTTCATGAAAACAGGAAAAACATAAAGTTAAAGAGGTACTAACTATAAAATAAAAAATATGATATAACTCATCTCTCTCACAACTACCACCACACCAAGATCACTAAATCTCATCAGTATGATTTATCTTAGCCACTAATATGAAATAAATTATTGGTATGCATAACAGACTAAACATTTATTTTAAAACAATAACAATCGTGATAGATTTCTTAACAGGTAACATCAAGATTTACGTGAATTGTGATATACTATAGAAATATTATGTTGTGAAATGTATCCATTATAACCTAGCCACTGAATTAGTGGATAGGAAAATGATTAATATAATTATTAAATATTTCTATCATGGTCCTACTCAATAAAAATTTATTGACTAATTCTATATAAATAAGAACATAATTTTTACTAATTTCATTTGGTGCATAAAATGTAATTTTCATCCAAAATGGGTTGTATTACTTTTTTTGAGTTATTATTGTAATACTTTTTTGAAACATTAAGTATTAATATTTTAAGAAATGGAAAAAATTTATTGAATCATCATATAAAAATAATTTTTTTGTAGAAACATAGGTATTTTTTTTGAAATTATTGATTTTTCAGGGAATAGTGAAAGGTACTGATTTTTCAAATACTATCACTTATTTTCATAAAATAAATTAATTTAAACACCCCATTATAATTTGGATTGTATTTAAATGTTTCATTAGATCCATTATATTTATAATATTAATTTTAATTCTATTTGATTTAGTAATATTCATGATTCTGATATACGTTAAAATTTATTCTTAAAATCACATTTAAGAAAATGGATTTTATGAAATTATATAACCATTAAATTTATAACTCCTAGAAACTGAATATTTAAAATGGGATTCATATTTAATATAATGAGGTTAAAATTTGGTAAATATTTCCCTTTTATGTTTCTTCAACATGGATAGTAACCATAGTAAATATTGGTCGTCATGGTAAGGATAAAACATTTAAAATAGGGTTAAAACTATGATTTTAGACTCTAAAATTACCCGAAAACATAAAATTAATTTATTTAATAACTGGGGTTCTACCAGAATCATGTAATATTGTATGTTATGGTAATTATTTTTCATATTTCTTTGATAAGGACTTATATATTATTTTAATTGAAGAAGAATAAAAAATATCACTATCTTTTCTTTTAAAAACTATACTCTTTTATCATGGGGATAAAAATATGTTGAGGTCAGTTAAAAATTATTATTGTTTAATATTAGTATATTTTTAATGATATATATTTATTGTTAATTTTTTATGATATTATAGTTACCTTAAATTCTTAACCAATGCCGACACAGTGCTTGTGAAAACTGTAAAAAATTTATGAAATAATTTTTTAATTAATTGATGTGTTACAAGATTTTTATGGGTATTTATAATTTATAAGTGTTGTTAAAAGGGTAAATCTTCAATAAAAATTAATATCTTCATAATAATAAAGTTGAATAAATTTAATAATCCCAAAAATGAAATTAAAGATATTTTATGTTATATAATATTCAATTAAATGATTTAAAAATACTAAAAATATTAAACAAGGACAAGAAAGATGGGATATAGTATATATTTTAAACTTGTGGCAATTTTTATTCTATTTTTTACACTTGAAGTAAATGTATAACTCTTAATAATTGTAAAAAATATCACAACAATTAAGGATAAAAAGGGTTAATGGGGGTTAAACTGAAGAGATAAGGCTTAAAATGCCCTAAAAACTATTCTAAAAACTACTATATAATTTTTTTAAATCCTATATCATCATGAATTCTAAGTTAATAAAATTTGTGACCACATAGAAATAAATTTTACTTTATAGTATTTTAATATTTTCAAACATTACAAGTGTTCCCCTTTCCATCCTTATAAAAGGACACATCTCCTCTCTCTTCTTGACACCACTTTCAATTACCAATATTGACTTAAAACTACCCAATATTCTTATAAAAATCCTTATATATGATTTTTTGTTTTTTTCCTTCTTAAAATACTATTACAAGGGTCCTTAAAAGGGATCTAATGGAGGTCTACTAAAGATGAGGTAATCATGTTACCCAACCTCTTTCAATTTCTTTCTTCTTCTACCACCTACAAATATACGGTATCCATTATAAAATAATGAATTAAATATCTTAAATATAATAAATTGTTATTATTATTATGTTTCAACTAATTTAAACATCCATTCTATAAAATATGAGATGAAAAGTACTGATCGTACGTTCGTGTGGACTACAACCTCTACATAGAGGTTGTATTCATTCTCCATCACTATAATTAATCATTGGTTATTATGATATATTTAATGTTAATATATTATATTTATGAAATTATTATATTATATTTATTTTTTATATCTTATCCACCTCACCAAATTTCTATATGTTGGAAAATTATAATTTTTCTCAAGCTTACATGTGGGATACCAAGTCCATGATACTTTTTGATTTGTCATTAATTTTAAATTTATATGGATGGTAAAAAAATAGATAAAATTAATTTAAATCATATCTATACTGTAATTAAGATTATTTAAAGTAGAATTATTATTTTAATTTATGTTTTTCAAACCATAAAAAAATGGAATCATCACTCATGCATACGTATAGACAACAATCTTCATGAAGTGAGGTAATTCATTTCTCATCCCCACTTTATATGAATAATATATAATGTTTATATGTTGAATACATATTATATTTATATTATGATTATGATTATTGTGATGATGAATCCATGGCCAATGTGCAAGTACCTGAATCATCTCACCCAAACATACATGAAAAATGATGTAGTTTTCATTAGAACATTGATTTTAATAAAGAACTGTTAATAATAGGTGATATGATGTTATATGTAAATAATACTTGTTTTTATGTGTATTATTATGGTTCTATAATGTATTTATAATACATATATATTTATTATACATGATATTCAAATGTGTATGAAATGATATTTTACTTCATTTAAGAGATTTATGTTCCAATCTCATTTTAAATTGGATTGGTTATGCATGAATTTGAATTAAAGAAATTATATGATACATATAGTATAAAACCATTTAATTAATCTTAACTACAATTATTTTTTATAATTTTTAATCTCTTATACCATTATTTCTTTTGGGGTACTCAAAATGGTTAGCAAAATGTATTTAAGATAATAAGACATTATTTCTCCACTTTCGGTTTGAAACCCATTTCCATCCAAATACAACTTTTCTAAAATGATTTCAAGAATGATTTTTTCACAACCTGTTCTAGTGGGCCCTATACCGCAACTCCCCAAGAACTCCTCCAATAGTCCAGGGTCTAGTTACTAGCACCGAGTAGGAATATCACTAACTTGAGAGACATTGCCTATGTACCTATACACACACACACATCTCGAAGGCCAAAAATGCTGAAATGTAAAACCCACTAAGAAGAAAATTCACGACTACCACTATCCCAACCAAAATAATACAATAGGAATGTAAATTATAGTAATGTAAAATAGTCTAGAATACAATCGAATAAAAACAAAGAGTGTCAGTAACTACAAAGCCCAACCAGTAAACAAAATTGGTACTGGGACCACTGATCAAAGTCGTATAAACGCCTTGGCCTACCGAAACTCACAAAGCTCTGTCTAGTCTTGGTCCACCATGGACACAATCAAAAGCTACTCATCTTCACAAGACCCGACACATGGGGAAAATTCCTATACAAAGGTGAGTACTACAATACAGAGTAGGACACTGTGAAACCACAAAGTAATACACAAAGGAAGATATAATCATCTCTATATATTATATTACTAAAACAAATATAATAAGAACATATAGATATACTTGAATAAAGACATGAAGTCTAGATGTAAGTCACAACTACCATATACCAACCCAAGGGATTCAGCTCGAAGATTCCATAAATTACTCATCTTAGAGGACACACTCTAGAGTCTAAAAGCACTAATGAAGTCCATGCAAGAATTATTGTATGTTAGAAACCATCACGAAGGAGGTACACTTATAGATCTGAAGTGATTGATATGATACCTAAAATAGGTATCATATCCAGGGCCATGGGTTGATACCAATAAATCTAACTGTATTAACCATCTTAAGTAGTTGATCGACGCCTAGTGAAGTTGGTCAAGTCAAAACCAAGGACTCTACCTAGGCCAGAAAGATTGAATAGATGATCCTCGTCCATGATTCTCATAAAAGATTCCAACAACTCTATCTGAAAATTTGTGTTGATGGGATCACACTCCTATGAGTAGGAAACGATACCAAATAACCTTTAGGGGAAGGATATGTGAATTGAAACATAATGAAACCTTCCCAAGATATGGTTGAAAAGTGGATCAAGGCATGTCTATGATGGTACACGATGTGTAGTAGGGTCACACGCTATATCCCTTGACCCTCAGTGTTTCATGTGTACAATATCCCATGTCAAATTTTCATGTCATGTAGAAGATGGGTGCATGCCATGTAGAAAGTCCACACACAAATTACTTCTATCCAAGAACCACACATGTACTCTGGGTGAGTTCTAATACACAATGTCAACCTATGTCTACATAACCATGTACCATTACATGGAGTAACCCATAAACCCAGTCTGGGCCAAGCCGTGTAGTGAGGTACACACCAAGTAGGAAACTAGTGTACTCCACCTTGTGTGCATTTATCAGTCACGATACATGTTGAGTATTTGGGAAGATACTACACATCGTGTGATAGGGTCACATGTTGTGTGGTGTTTAAATAACTCCTAAAACCCTAGTGGCCACGTAGTGGGGGCCACACATAGTGTAACCATAGGTTACACACTGTGTTCACCAAGATTTTATAGAAATCGTTTCCATCCTTTACACACCACTTCCAATCCATTGGAGGTCATTCCAATGGTCTGTTCATCTCAAAACTGTAGATCCAGTGTCGTCTCACCCTTACAACACTAAATCAGTGAGTTTCTGGCATTCAATCAGCTCCATAAATCGATTTTATTCATCTTCTTATAAATCATATGAAGAACGAGTATTCCAAATATCTTTGATTTTTCTATTTTCATAATCGTTGAACCTTTACTAGGTTTCCCTGATGCATAATTTTCAATTTAGAATTGTTGCTCTTGGGATTGAAGGTGAAATTATTAGTTTTTTCACAAACCACGAAGAACAAAGAATGTGAAAAATATAACGGGGGATAAAAAGAATAAAGAAAAACACAAGGAAAAAACCTGTTTCATTGTTCATTCCATACTCAATCCACTCCCAGAAGAAAAATCAATAAATCCAAAAAAATCTCTACATCAAACCGTGATAGTTTTTTCAAATAAAACCTATCTCGCAAGAATGATCGATCTATGGGTCAACATATTCGTTGGATGATCAGAGTTCATCTTTGATTCTAAAAATGAGTAAATAAATCCAAATAAAAATATACTAATTTTTTTGGATCTCTCAATTATGAATATCTATTTCTGCATCGCCGTCATTGGAGTGATCCATCAAGGATGGCGTTTGTCGATCGTTAATATCTTATTTCGTCGCTATTCGCATGAGAGGTTTCTTCAGGGTTCTCTCCAAATCCACCATGGAATTTCTAGGTTTATGAGCCTACCATTGGATCCCTACCTAAAGGTTTACTTAAATGAAT
The DNA here is from genome assembly GCA_963277665.1 of Viscum album. NCBI lineage: Eukaryota > Viridiplantae > Streptophyta > Magnoliopsida > Santalales > Viscaceae > Viscum > Viscum album. Next base: position 170,343,453 of record OY728148.1, read on the forward strand.
AATCATTATTGTGTTGACAAAATGGTAAAATAAAATAAATATTCAATTTATTTTATTTAATAAAAACATCTAAAACTAATTTTTACAATAGAACCATGTTGGTCGATGTTAGGCCTCGCCTAGGGTAAATACATTTATATGAACACAAATTTATGCTTAGATTTATGATCCAATCATTCATTTAAAATTTAATCCACTTTTTAATGATAATTTTGTGGTGGTTCTATTAAATATTTTAATATTATTCAATTTTTTATTTCAGAAACAATGGGTCTTGGAGTCACAATTTGTCTCAGTATATGTTCTCAAAATGAATCCATATAATATTTAAAAATAATAATCAAATATTATTGGACATGAAAGTCTCCCTACATTGGTGTATTACATCATTGAAAATACAAAAAAGGCTAATAAAAAATATGTGCGTATTGTGTGCCAATTTAGGCCTCCCACTCCCATGTGATCTCGAGATTCTCATGTCGCCACCGGGCATGCACCAAAGGGATTTCTCTCCCATAAAGGATCATCGCCCATGGATCCTTGATCTTCCCTAGGTATTCCACAAAATTTTTTCATTTCTCAATGTCTAGATCTCCCCAGTCGATGTTCTATGATGTGTCATTAATGTACCTCCTCATCTATGACACATGAAAGACGTCATGTACCTGATAAAACATCCAGGGCAGAGTTAAAAGGCATGCCACCTCTCCAACTCTATGTTGTATTTGAAAAGGGATGATAATCCTTGAAGATAACTTTCCACCCTGGCAAAATCTCCATAGTGTTTTTTATGGTGAATCATTAAAGAACACATGGTCTCCTTCCACGAACTCCAAAGGCCTCCATCACCCATAAACATGTGATATCTGACAGCTCTATGTAATCTTCATATTCTCTTTGATGATCTTCACCTTCTCTGTAGTAGCTTCCACCAACTCTAGGCCCTTGAGTGATGACTCCCCTAGGTCAGTCCAATAAAGGGGTGACCAGTAGGGTCACCTATACAAATCCCCAATTGGTTCTATACAAGTGGTGGAATGTCAGCTGTTGTTTTATGCAAACTCTATCAGAGGTATGTGATCCTCCCAACTACGGCCAATGACCAAATTTAATACCACAACATGTCCACCACAACATGAATGGTCTTCTCTATCTGGACATATATCAATGGGTGAAATTCCATGATCAAGCATAACTGAGTCCCAAATACCACCAAAAATCACTTCCACAACCGGGATGTAAAACAAGAATCATGACCAGAAACTATCATCGATAGAACTCTATGGAGTCAAATAGTCTCTTACACGTAGAGGTATCCAATGATCTTCAATAAACTCTGCTCTCAGATACCTAGGAAGTGGTTGGACATAGTGATTCATCGAATGATAACCCAAATTTCCTCATGTCCCCTGGAGGTTTTGGGTAAACTAGTCACGATGTCCATCGATAACCCATCCCAGTTCCATTCCGGCACCTAATGGGGTTGAGTTAAACTCATTTGAACCTGGTGCTCATCATTCAACTAATGGAATGTAAGGAATCAAGAAACAAACTTTTCTACAACCTTCATTACTGGCAACCAAAACTAATGTCGAAGGTTCTCATATATTTTCACCACACATTGATGTACCACAAAAGGGGATGTATGGAATTCCCTTAGATCCTCCTCCCACAATGCCACTGGTAATATAGTGTGTCCTCTAAAAATTATAATGTGCTCCCTACCTTGTGAATATACATTAAGAGCATCCCGTATGGATATCAGAGCACATAGAGTCTCGTAGTTGGTATCCCAATGTTGTGCCTCCCTGAATCATTTTAAGAGTTTAGGGGTAACAAAGAAAAACTAGAGGTAAGATGCTCCATCTCTATCCACAAAGGATAGATACCATGAGGCCAACTACTCTAATGCCTTGTTCAGAAACAATGAACTAGATCTTCTTCGGAGAGCATCAACATCCATGTTCCCCTTCACAGAAGTATAGACAATCTCAAGGTCATAGTGTTAGAAGAACTCTATCCATATCCTATGTCTCATGTTCAAATCCTTTTGAAAGAAGATATACTTGTGACTCTTGTTATCGAAGTAGAAGATAAACTTCTCACCCATTAGGTAGTTTCTCCACATCTTCAATACGAGGATTTCCACTACCAACTCAAGATCATGGGTTACATAGTTCATATCATGTGGTCCCAACTAGCTTGAACCATAGGTAATCATCACTTTCCTCTCTATTAGGACACAACCAATTCCAGTCCCTGATGCATCACATAACACTATCTACTCAACAAGATTATCTAAAAATATCAAGATTGGAGTGCTTTTCAAACTCTACCTCAAATACTAAAAAGTTTGTTGGAAATTATGTGTCCATAAAAAAGGATTACCCTCTCAAGTAAAAGTTTTAATTAATGATGATTTCCTAGAGAAATCAAGTATGAATATCTCGTAATAGCCTGATAGCCCATGGAATCTTGGCACCTTTATCACACTCCTAGGTGGATCCCATGCTAACATTTCCTCCACCTTGGCTAGGTCCACAACCTCTCCATTCACGAAGATAACATGTTTTAGAAAGTGGACCTCCTGAATCTAGAACTAACAATTTGAGAGTTTCCTATAAATATGGTTCTCTTGGAGTACATCCAAAACCATCCTTAGGTGTCTCACGTGCACCTCCTTAGATGCTGGGTACATAAGGATATCGTCAATGAAGACTATCAAGAACCGGTCTAATTAAGATGTAAAGATCTAGTTGATGAGTCCCATGAACATTTTGGGTAATTTTTTCATTCCAAAGGGAATTAAAAAGTCCTCATAATAGATGTAATGGAATCTAAAATCCATATTTGGTATATCCTCATCCCATACTCTAGGTTGTTTATATCCTGATTGATGGTCAAACATCATGAACAGTCATTCCCCTCTCAACTAATCAAAGAGATCATCGGTTCTCAATTTTGGATACTTGTTCTTTATGGTCACTTGGATTAAGTACCAGTAGTCCACACATAATGTCAATTTCTTGTTTGGATTTTTGAAAACAAACTGGGTCCTCCTAGGGTGAAATGAAGGGTCTCATAAATATCATCCTTTGCAAGTCCTCCAACTACACCCTCATCTCGTGAAGATTTTATGGATCTATATGATAAGTTGGTGATGATATCGGTGCCATCCCAGAATGTAAGTAGACGTAGATGTCTATCTCCCAGTGCGGAGGTAAACCTAAAACATATTCTAGAAAAACTACTCCATACTCTTTCAATACTATTGGGAACAAAAAAATCATAATATCTGATGCTCCATGTGTCAACCTAGCCAAATCATGAGTAATCAGTTACACCCTCATATACATGATTCCATCTTTCACTAACTAGGTTTCTCTTTCACCAATAAAGGAAAACCTTATTCCATCACTACGGACACACGACACCCTTCCCCTAAAATACTCAATCTTGGAATGGATTGGGAATAACCAAACTATACCAAGAATGACATCCTAAGGCCTCAATAATTACACCAAGAGGTTCCAACCAAAACTCTCACCTCCAATTGTTAGGTCACACTATCGGCATAGATGTGTGATAACTAATTCTTCTCTAGTAGTTGTCTCTAAGTGTAAGGGTCGAATCAATAGTTTAAATAAAATATCTTGGTCTCAAACAAGATATGTGGTGAGAAATTAATGAATATAACATATGTCTATGTATACTAAAGATAATGTAGAAGAGGAATAGATTATACCTCGAATCATTCTTGGAGCCCCTGGGTCATACACCTCAACCACATGTAGCTGTCCCCATCCCTATCCTCCAACTCCCTGAGCCCAGTGTGGACTACATGAGGGTGGTGGTGGTTATATGTAAAAGCATCAACCACATCATACTACTCTCCCATTTCCTTTTCCATGTCCAATGCCCTGTGGATCTACCTGCTCCTATCAATGTCTCTACCTTAGTGGTTCATACAAAATATTTTTGTCAATAAAATGAAATATTAGACAATCTAGAGAATGATGTCCCATGCCATCACATGAATATCACTGCCTCCCCCATGGATTACTAGACCCACTCAGTGATCCCTGAACTATAGATCCTCAATCTTAGGACCTCTTTATAAAAAATCTCTTACATCCAAATCCCTAAGACTGATGTCGGATCCTTTCTACTGAGGTCTATGTACCAGATCTTCCACTACTGAATTTCATCTATTATGTCTGCTCATCCAGGAATATTTCGACCACAAAATCTCTCTCAAGAACCTCAGAATAAGTTGGAATTCATAGTGGGATAACGTAGGATCAATTTTCTATATGAAGACAACTCTAAAAGGGTTGAGCCATGAAGTACTGGTCTTTAACCAGATCCATAGAGTACCTGGAAAGGTTGGTGAACCATGATGAATACTCAGCCACTGTCATGATACCCTTCTGGAGAAAAATAATATCATTTACATGCACATCTCTTAGTATGACTGGTGAGAACTCCTCTCTAAAGATATTCTAAAACTGTATCCACAAATGAGTCGCCTCTTCATGATTCTAGATAACCAAACTCCACCATCACCCTATCAAACCCTGTAGAAGGCTCGCTGCCAAGACTACTATATGATCTACTGGTTTCCTGACTAGATGGAGAACTTGGGTCACCACCTCAAGCCATCCCTCACCTGCCTGAGGGTCAGGATCACCTAGGAACCTAAGGGGTATTTATCTCTGAAGCTCATTAAGGGTGTTCAATATGTGCTCCTCATCTGTTGGAAATATAGGTTCCACGTGCTATTCCACGGTGGTGGTAGAGATAGTGCACCTCCTAGAAGTAAGATATGAAGAACTATCCTTTATATCTAAGCCTTGTCAATAAGGGGTCATCCTCATGATCATGCTACTGGATCCCAGCTGGTATGGATCATGGAGGAATCCTTTAAAAAAATAAAGATGTACCATAGTCAATGAGTATATTTGGAGTGTTGAATCAAGAAGGACATGGAAACTACAACCCATTCCTATATGATGCATGTGCAATTATTTTCTCTACAACCAATGTTCTCATGTACTGAGTCCAAAAGCAAGTTATCAAAGTCCTACTGTATGGATACTTCAGCCAGCTGCACCAACACTAGAGTCCCCAGCTTGAAATACAAACTCAAAACAGTTAACACTATTTCCCCAAACTAATATTAAAGAATCCTGTCCCTAATGTAGAACCGAATACCCCTTATACCACTTTTTCACAACCCGTTCAAGTGGGGATTGTGTCGTGAATCCCCAAGACCACCTCCAATAGGCCAGGGTCGGGTGACTAGCACTAAGTAGGCATATCACTAACATGGGAGGTATTATATATGTACCCATATTCACAAAGACATCTTTTATCCCAAAATGATGAAATGTAAAAAACACTAAGAAAAAAAATTCTTCAATACCACTATCCCAACAAACAGAGTATGACAGGAAAGTAAATTAAAATTAATTAAACATGGCTAGAATATAATTCCACCAAATCAAAGAGAGTCTATAAACTAGAAAGTCCAACTTGTATACAAAATAGTAACCGGGACTACTACATGAATCCATAAAAACACCTTGTCCTTCCTAAACTCACAATGCTTTGTTTGGTCTTGGTCCTCACTAGAATCAATAAAAAGGTTGCTCGTCTTCACAAGACATAACACATGTGGGAAAACCACATGTATGGGTGAGTATAAAAATACTCAGTATGACACCCTGAAACCACAAAGAAATACATAAAGGAATATACATTTTTCTCTCTATAGTATATTTTTAAAACACATATAACATGAATATCTGGATATAGATCAACTAAAACACACAATCTAGAAGAAATTCATAACTACCATATACCCGCACTACGGATTCATCTCGAAGATTCTATAAAGAACTAATACAATAGAATAAACTCCTGAGTCTGATAGAAATGATGAAATCCATCCAGGAATTATTTTTCATTAGAATCCATCATGAGAGAGATTCATTGATAGATCTAAAGAGAGAGATATGATACCAAAAATGGGGGTCACAACCAGGACCATGGGGTGATACCAATCACTCCATCTGAATTAACCTAATATATAGAGGATCAATTCCTAGTGATGCTGGTTACATAAATAGCAAAGAATATACCTAGGTCACAAATAATGAATAGAGGATCTTTATCTAGGACTCTTAGAGGTAATTCCAATAACTATATGAAAAAATTTCCACTAAATGAACCATACTCCTATATGTAGGAAACAATACTTACTAACCTTCAGGGGAAGGATATGAGAACAAACCCTTAATAAAACATATCCATGATATGTTGTAAAAGTGGATCAATATACATTGATGTTAATAAAGATATTATAGTAGGGTCAAACACCAAGTCCCTTGACCCTAGGTACTGCCCATGTACAATGGCTCGTGCTAAAAGTGCATGTAGTGTAGAATATGAGTACACACCATGTAGAAGAGTCACACACCGTGTCCTTACATCCAGGGTCAACCTGTGTTCTCTGGTCATGTTCTAGTGTATGGTGTCAGCCTATTTCCACCTACCCAGGTACCATTACATGAGGTAACCCATGTAACTGGTCTGGGTCAAGCCGTGTGGTGAGGTACATACTGTGTAGGAAACTCGGTTACACCACCCTATGTCTGTGTATCTTCATAGATACACGCCAAGTCTCCGGGAAGGTTTACACAATGTGTCACAAGGTCACATGCCGTGTGGAATTTAACTAACTTCTGAAACCCTAGCCAGTAGTCAGTGGGGGCCACACACCCTATAACCCCAGATTACACACTATATTCATTCCAATTTTCTTAAAATTGTATCCTTCCTTCAAACACCACATATGATCCTACAAGGCTCAATCCAAAAGTTTTTTCATCTTTAAACCATATATTCAGGGTCGTCTCACCATTTTAACACCAAATCATTGAGTTTCATGCCTTAAATCGGCTATAAAAATTGATTCTGTTCTTCCGATCATAAATATTCCAAAGAACGGGTATTCTTGAATAACATTGATTCATTCGTCGCCATCTCTGTCATACCTCCTTAAGGTCACCCTAATGTAGTATCTTTAATTTAGGAATATATCACCAAGTATCGATAGTGCAACAATCATTTTTTTATAAACCATGAAGAATGAAGAACCCAAAGAATATAACATGGGAAAAAATGTACCAAGACCAACCCATGGAACTAATATTTTTCATTGTTTGTTTTGACCTTAATCTGTTCCCATAACAATGATCAGTAAATCCCAAAAAATAATCTCTACATAAAATCCCAATAGTTCCCACAAATTAAACTCGTCCTGCAAGAATGATCAATCCACAGGTCAACCTATTCTTTGGTTGATCCGCATTCATCATTTATTATAATAATAGGGAAATAATTCCAAATAAAAATTTCCTACCTTTTATTTGGATTTCTCTCTGATAAATATCGGTCATTCTGTCACTTCTGTAGCTGAGATCCTTCAATAACAATGCCCACCGATCGTGGATATGTGATTCCCTCACTGTTTTCTTGTAGTGTTTCTTCAAGGTTCACTCTGGAGCCTCCAGGAAATTTCTAGGGTTTCGAGCCTAACCCATGATCCCTTCCTAAAGGATCCATTGAAAGAAGAAGAATCACTGCATCAATGAAATGGTAAAATAAAATCAATATTCTACTTATTTTATTTATTAAAAATGGATAAAACTAATTTTCATAGCCAACCCGCATCGTCCGATGTTAAGCCCATCCTATGGTAAAACCACTGCTCTAAACGTAATGGTGCCCTCGGATTTTTGATCCCTGAACCCATTTAGAATTTATTCATATTTTTCAAGAAAATAATGGACATATGCTATTTAAAATTTTAATATTATTCAAACATTTATTCCTCACACACCGGATCTCAGAATGTATGTCATGTCAACGTCGGGGCTTGAAATAAAACTATATAATATTTGAAAATAATACACAGAGAATCAAGGTCATTACAATTTTTACTATTATACAATTAATTTTTTAATTCAATTTTACGCTTGTTTGAATTTTTTATTATTATTTTTTAAAATAATCATCTTTTCAGTTTATGAATATTCTACCTTTTAATGAATGATTGAATGAAATCATTGTTTTTATAAATATGGCATGAATATAATTTCCCTCTATCATTATATCTCAATGGTTAGAATGTTAATTGATAGTTTTTAAAAAAAATTCAAATTAAATGATTTATATAATATTTTTAAATAATTTGGTTTTTAAATATGTGATTAGAAAATGAAAATGCAATTTTTTTCAAGAAACAATTCAATGAAATTTTAAATTAATTTTCTATCTATGATGACATCTTTTGATGTTACCCATACTATTAAAGGGTTATGATCTAATGATACCATCCAAATTTGTTCTATATATGTTTTATGATTATCATGATGAGATTTTTTCAAAAACCGATCTATTTTTAATTGGTTATGTTATGATTGAATAATTATCTGTTTATGCAATTTTATCCCTTTCCATAGGTTGTAATATGATGTCATGATGAATGTGTTATGATCCTATGGGACATATATCTATGAATATTAATATTTGATCAGTGGAAGTATAATTATATATCCCTCCAATTCATTAGAAAATAATGGATATCTCATGAGATAATAAGGACCGGAATAGAGAGTGAACCCAGTTTAGTAAGGGACTATATCAACTATGATAGTCTTAGGAGTGAAACTTGCCTAAGCATATGATGGAGTGGGGAGTGAACCCAATAAACTATGACAGTATTGGTAGTGATTATTGACTAAGGAAATTATGTTCTATGTTTATGTATATGAAACAAACTTATTTTTTATTATTTTGGAACATTCTCTTAGCACTTGATTGACTATTAATGATAATACAATATTTGGAATTATGTATTTTATTATGAAAAATATTTATGATATACTTCGTGATTAAAAATTTATAACAAATGTAGTATAGAAAGTGTATGTAATTATCATGTCATCATATCCATATTTCTGTTTTATGATCAACTCCGATCATCGATTGATATCTATTATGTTTACCCTTAATGAGAATTTGAGCACACCCTTTCTTATGTTTCCTTTCCCTAGGTTATAATTAATGATGTTAAATGAAATATGTCTAGAATGGTTTTAAGGATAAATAATTATTTTGGAGATGTTGAAGAATTATTGTGAAATAATAAAATCTTTTTATAGTAGAAAAAATGATAACTTGAATACATGGGTAATGTTATGTAACAGTTGGCCTTGTTCTCTAATATTGTAAACCTAAACGGTCGTTCAGTTTGTAAGTGTTAAAATATTTCAATTTGATGTTTTAAATTTTGGATGTATAAAATAGGGTCAATTTTATTATAATAAAATCCATAAACGTAAAAATTTTGGTTTTATCACCTCATTCGGCAGTGTGGGTCAGCACTATTATAGTCGGTATCAGATTAGAGCATAGCTATCTTGGAAGATTGTTATTAGAGAATTATGGTGATAACCCTTGGGATAAGAATATGTATATGACAACATCCAAAATAATTAATGTTGAGATTATGTGGGTTTCATATAAATATATCTAGGTATTTACACTAGAATTGGAAATGTTTTTAAAACATATTCATCTAATTGCAATAACCATAAAAAGAGTTGATTGATTATATATTTTCAATTATTCTAGTGCATAGTTAATGGGGACCTAATATTCACCTATTCTAACACTCATGTGGGATATTATTGGGTTTATTGACATTTTAATTTTGAACCATTATTATGGATTTGATTATATTATGATCACGTATGGCCTAGGTTAAACCTAAAGTGTCATAATTTAGATATACTATGAATGATTTTTCGTGAATTTATGGTTTCTCACTGTGATTATTTTTTCTCATGCTATGATTATTGATTTCAATAAATGAGGGGAAACTAAAATAACCATGTTATCACTAAATTTGATGAACAATTTTATGATTTTCCTCATGAGTAACCAAATAAGATTTATGTTGTGATAAAAAACCATCGGATTATGGCCAATAAACTATTACATTATATAACTAAAAACATTAATTTGGGTGAGATTCTAAAGACACATAATAAAAAATGGTGTTTAATTGGATTTCAATTGATTAATACAATGAAGGAAAAATGATTATTCTACCTATATTTCATGAATGTGGGAAAATTAGCTTGGTTTATATTTCAAATGAATGAGAAGATGTTTTATGTGTGGAAAATAGGGGCATATATCAAGTAATTACCAATGAAAAATTAAATTTACAATTGATATAGATCAATTAAATAATAACGTACCATTTATTGTTCAATGTATTATACATGGAGAACATGGGAATCATCCGATTCAATTCCCTAATCTAAGGGTTCACTTCTTGACTAAGGTCTTATGCAATGTTAATCATTTAAGTGGAATGATTGAAATAATTATGTATTGGGATTTAATTATCATGTTGTATAAGTGTTTTATCATTGATATTCTAGTAATAAGAATCATGAAACTTTTACGGTGTGTTTTTTATTAATTCCTCTTTAAGTATTTGAAATCTTATGTGTAATGGTATTGATAACTTAGATAGGTGATTTTCTGGTAAAGTAATATTTTGAAAAAAATGATTGCGGGATTGATAACCCATAATATCTGACTAATTTTGATATCTTAATGTGTATTTGGGACAATTTTTTTATTTATATTTATAAAAAATAAATTCGGTCGTATTGGTGACATTGAAAATGATTAGTGATTTCATTAAAAATTGATTGTTGATTATGCCTTGCAATTTTTTGGATTTATATGACATGTTTAATAGTTTGATATTTTAATTAATGAATATGGATATTTTTTTTACAATCATATATATCTTAATTTTAGATTTTTGGTGATCCATATTATTATCATGTTTTAGGGTCATATATAATCAAAGTTTTTACATGTTTGGTATGTGATATTTTGAGACACTTCATGTTTTCTGGGGATAAAGGGTAATGTTTATCTTAGAAAAATGTGATAAAATATTTGAGATTATTTGGTTTTTAATTTATTCATAAACATTTTAGATAAGTCTTAAGGATAACTATTTATGGAATAGATTATTTTTATCTTTGAGTGTCATGGTTTAGGTTTTATAGAATATTTATTATATTTATCTATAGTGGATAATGTGTGCTCACCATTTTCATTTTGGCAACTATTTAGAGATACAAGGAATGACTTTTCAATAATTAGTGGATATTATTTTCTAATAAAAGTTAGTATTAGTACTTCATACATAGATAATTCATCTTTATTATTAATTTTATAGAGTAAGATATGAAGTGGAGATTGATCAAAGCATGACCGAAGCTTGAAATTGTGCACACGAAATGGAATGATATCATGTAGGTATAATTTATAATGTTCACTCTCTTAATAGTAAAATAATCCATCTATTTTAGGTAAAGGATCCTGAAATAAAAAATTCATTACATTAGCTAACTTTTTATTGAATTTATGGTCCTTTAACTCCACTCAAATTTGTGGTTTAGGGTCAATAAAATTCTAATGAACATGTTCTCTATCACTCTCTATTAGTAAATGGATTTATTTATCTATTCCATGTATATATCATAACTTCCTATTAATTTTATCTTTATTTGGAACTCAATTATGTGTTATTTCATGATATGTTTATATTTTACACTCTCATTTTAAAAAAAAGGTTATTATAACTTTATATGATGTGGGTTTTAATAAATATATTTTCAAATATTGAACCATTTATAACTGATATAAATTTAAAAGGATGTGCATTATTTAAGTTTTAGGGGATGTAACACCTTCAATTGTTTTTCAAAATAACAATAAGATTGATTTATTGATGAATAGAAAGCATTGAGATTTAATCCCACCCTCCAACTCCATATTTTTGGTATTTTATAAAAAAACTCATTGAGGTTGAGTGTGAACCTTCATATAATATTATACTTAAAAAAGAAAACCCCAATTGAACAGTGAAAATTTCATACAATTCAATTTCAAATTCAAACAACGGTATAAAATTTCAAAAATAAAAAAAATACTTCCACATCAATATGATCTCCTTCCATGATGACCCAGGTGAAATAGCTTCAATTCCAATTATATTGATGCCTTCATTTATCTATGTTGTCATATCTCTACCATCCGACCATATGATGAAATTTATGAAAACAAGTCAATAATGTCAGGTCACATACATCAAATACATCTACCATCATATTATTTTTATGACTACACAATTTCCAAAACATTAACTCACCATCAATCCAACACACTGTCAAACCATCCATTTTTAGAGACTATCCACCATAGAACAAAAAACAAATGTAAGATAACCACCGGTAATAAGCACAAAAAATTAAAAAAACACACAAAATCCATTATAGGAAATTGACTGCATCAGAGAATAAAACAATATATAACTTCTCTTCTATTTTCATAATTAAAATGCATAAGAGCCTCAACCAACGTATGATGAAACAAAACTTGATAGCATCGTACCTGTCATTCCTCTATAAGTGACAACACAAACCCACCAAGAACAATGTTGCCTTCAATGAAAGAAAGATGATACAATGCCACTTTTTCCTGGGAAAACTGAAACCAAATTCATAGGGAACCACAGAGGATGGATATGGATAGAATAGAGATGAGAACCACCACCTTGTGCTTGATATTCATATCGATTCAATATCCAAATGATACCAAATTAATGAGATACAAAAACCATCAAGTGAGGCTAAGAAACAAAATAATGGAGAAAAAGAATCCAAATACTTATCGAAATATGATCAATTTTATTTATAATAATCAAATTAATTCTTCTTGAATAATAAATATTAATTATTTTTATATAAGTTAAATATTATGCTTTAAAAACATATTTAAAATTTTTTCACTACATTTTATGAATTTATATTATAATTAATTATACAACTTCTAGAAATTGAATCTTCATAAATTCACTATATATATGAAATCATGATGTCAAAATTTCTGAAATATTTCCATTTAATTTTTTTTCATTATGAATAGTAACAATGGAAAATATTTTTCACCCCAATAGGGTAAAACATATTAAACATAGTTTGAATTATGTTATAATTTTTAAAATAACTATAAAACTTACCATTAATCTATTTAATGAGTGGGTTTTTACCATCCTCATCCAGTACTATATGTTATGGTAATTTTGTGCCATTTTTCTTTTGTAATGAATTATTTATTTTTTAGTAAATAAAAAAATAAAATCTCACTTTAATTAAATTTTAAAAATACAAAATTTTATCATGTATATAAAAAGTGGTTAGGGAAAATTATAAAATAATATATTTATTATTAATGATTTAATTTTATTATATAATTTGTTAAAAAAATTTAATCATGTAATCATTATCTTTAATTCTTACATAACTCTGACACACTTCTTGTGCAAGTATTAGAAAAAATAACTAAATATTTTTAAAAAGACTAAAATAAACATGTTTTGGATGATTTCTGGTGTTCCATAAATTTTATGGGTAATTATAATTTATAAGTGATGGTGATATATTCTATATTCTAAATTCATTTTTTCTTCATAAATTTAAAGTCCAATTAGTTGAATAGTCCCAAAATTTATATTAATGATGTTTTATGTTACACAATACTTTATTAAATAATTTAAATGTAAAAAATATATTAAATTAAAATAAGTGGTAGTATATGTCAATAATTTCATTCCATGACCATTTTTATTCCAAATTTTATCTTCTAATTAAATTTATAACTCATAATGATTGAAAAATGTGTTTCCATAATTAAATATAGAAAGTATTTCTTTTGTGTATATGTGGACTACCACCTCAATATAGCTATATAATTCATTCTTCATCGCCATAATTCACTATTGGTTATTGTGATGTCTTTAATATTTACATTCAGAATTTGGGAAAAAATTATACTTATATAATTTTAATATATTATCTACATTATTACCTTTCCATCCATTGTGAAATTATAATTCCAGTCGTACATACATGTGGGCTACCACCACTATAAAGAGATGTGATCTGTTTTTCATTTTCACCTTCCATGTATGTTAATAAAGACATATTTAATGAATATATATTATATAAATGATATAATAATGATTATGGAAAGGTGAATTATTATTTACCAATATTTCATTCCAACCATCAAAAAATGGAAACAGAACTTGTGCGTATGTATAGACTACCACCTACAGAAACTGTTATAATTTATTTTTCATAAACTATTTATATGAATAAATATAAAATTATATATAATGAATAAATATGATTACTATTTCATGATAAATATTATATATTTTATGAAACTATGAATAATTTTCTAGTAGTTGGGCCATTTAACTAAAACATGCAAAGAAAAGTATGTTTTATCACCCAAAACAATGATTTTAAAAATGAATTATTAATAAAAAGGGGATATGATATTATAAGTAAATCATATTTGGTATGATATAAATGTATATAGTTATAGAATATATTTATATTAAATATATATTTATTATAAATGATATTTTAACACGTATAAATCAAGGCAATACTTGAGGTATGAGATTTATGTTTCAAACCCATTTCAATCGGGATTATATATACTTGAATTTCAATTGATGGAATTATATTATCATAATATGAGAATGTAATTTATTTGATCCTCATATCCAGTTATTTATGTAATATTAAAGTTATATTACCATTTCCTCGCATTTTTTCTCAAAATATTACAGGAAATGTTATTAATAAAATCTTACCTTATATCTCATATTTTAGTCAGAAATCTTTTTTCTTCTATATCCATGTTTTCTAAAATGTTTTCAAGAATTATTTTGCATATTATTAATTTTTTATTTTAACTCAAATTGACCCATGTTTTAATCTTTATATAAAGGTTTAGAAAGAATCATATTTTCCTTTTCTTAACAATATAGTTTAATCAATGGAGTGAACATAATATTTTTTGAACAATTATGGAATGAATAGATATTCCCACTATCATGAATACATTATGATTCGAATATTAATTTAAAAATTTCCTTTGTTGTTGTCAAAAAAGAATTTTTCAATGATATTTGGGAAATTTTTTGATTTTAAATAATTTATTTGAAAATGAAAAGGTTTTTTACATAAAAAATATTCTAATAATCTTTCAATGGAATGTTTCATCTACAAAGACACTATTTGAAGTTACATATATCTTACTAAGGATATGGTATAATGATTCCATAATTACTATTTTTGTGGATGTTTTATTTTCATGATGATGGTGTGTTTATGAAACAAAACTTATTTTCCAGGGGTTATGATATGGGAAAACGATGAATTGTATATGAAACTTATTTCATTTCCATGGGTTATGATTTTTTGTTACGATGGATGTTTTATAATCTCATGTAAAATATATATAAGGGATTAATTATGTGATTGGAGGGTCTGGAATTATATATCCCACTAATACATTGGGAAATGATGGATATCTCTTGAGATAATAAGGGATGGAATCAGGAGGTAGCTAATTTTAGAAAAGGACTGTGTTCACTATGATAGTATTTGGAGTAAACAATGACATATGATATTATGGAATGAGGAGTGAACCCAATACACTATGATAGTATTGGTAATGATCCTTGACTAAGGAAATTATTTTATATGTTTATTTGTATTCTATAATGTAATGCCTTATTCATATGTTATGTTAGCATGACACATAATTTACTATTGATGATTCAAAAATCATAGGACTAATTTAATGTTTTATGAAAAATACTTATTCTTTTTTCATAATTAATGAGTCATGAATTTTTGGGTATAAATTATTAATTTTATAATCATGTTATGATATCCTTATGATTTTCTTCTACTAATTTATGAATTATTATTGATATATCTCATTTTTAACCATACTGAGAATCTGAGCTCACTCATTCATATGTTTCATTTTCCTAAGATATGATGAATTATGTAAAATTAATTATGAAAATAAATTATTCATTATTGAATACTTTTATGGGGGATGTTAAAGAATTGTTTTTAAATAATAAATGCCTAGTATAGTTGAAAAATGGATCACTTGAATAAAATGGTAATGTAATGTAATAGTTTTTTATAATTCCCTAAAACATTTAACCTAAAATTTCATTGGTTATATAAGTGATCTAATATTTCAAATTTATTTTTTATGTATTGTGTTGATAAAAATGGGTCTTTTCTATTGAAATCAAATCCATAAATGTAAATATTATGTTTTTAATACCGAATCTGGGAATGTGGGTTAGGGGTTGTTATAGTATGGTAATTGGTGCATGACCATTATACTTTGGTAACTATAAAGTTTCCTCAATGTCCTCATTATGTTTAATGATTTGTAATATGATTGTTTTAAACATGTCATTATAGTATCATGAATTAATATAAAACTTTCCATGTGATAATATATCACATTTAAATTTTTTTGTAATGTTTGCTATGTTTATAGCACAAAAAATAAGGAATTTAGATTATAACATTAGGATAATCTAATTATCTATCACATAACGGTTCCCCTTTTATAATAAATATAGTATTTTATTCATTTCATCACAACTATAAGATGCATGTACTAACTTAACTATACTATTTAATCAATTCTCAAAGTATTCATGTTAGTCAATAAACAATAAAATTACCCATATAAGAATTTTCAACCACTATACGCAATATTTGGGATCTATATTATGATAAAATAAAAATTAATAGTTATATTTTTTTATAGTTTACCAAACCAAAACCTCATATGTTCTTATCTATAAACATTAACCCACATCTCAAGAAAATTCATTGATGATATAATGACACAATATGTCCCCAACAAGGTAACATTTTTTACTAAAGGTGAGAAAAATATTTAAAAAAAATCCGACTATAACACCGTGATATTTTATAATATATTTTTCTTTAAATAATATTAATTTTTTGATATATTTCATTACAAAAAACAATGATTTTAAATGAAAAAAGTATGTCATTGAATTATTATTATTTAATGTTATAGTTATAACTTACCTGTTGGATTGGAGAGTATGAATGTGGTTCAATAAATTATTATAAATTATTTTTACACATTTATAAAATTATTTCAATGGTTATCATCCGATTATAAATTAAAATAAAATAATTCAAAAGTAAAAGAGATGTTTTTTTAAAAAAAATATTTTATATGAAGATTGTCTTTTTATCATAATAAATTAAATTATTTAAAATTGATGAATGATTTTCATTAAATGTGTAGATTATATTTTCAAGAAAATAATTTAATATTTATATAATGGTTTTAATTAGGTATGGCCTAAGAAAAAATCTAATTTCAAGCCAAAAAACATATTCTTTTAAAAATAGTAATCATTGCACTTTAGACACATATTTTAATATTTAATTCTTCACATTCAAGAAATTTAATCATAAAAAATCGATTTTATATTTTCAATTGGGAGGCTCTAATTCCAAAAATACAACTCTTTTATATTTTTCCACTAAGAAAAATAGCTATGGAGAAGATTTTTCTCATTAATAAGGGTAAAATGGTTAAAATTAGGTTAAAACATTTGGATAAGGATTTAAAATATATATAAAACAATAAATTATAATATTTGATTAGTTTAGTTCATCTATTATCATGAAATTTTATGAAATATGGATACTTGGTTTGATATTTCTTTGAATATGATGTGTATATTATTTTACGAAATATATAAATACATGATTTCACTCTCTTGATTTAGATTTGTCTTATATATTTACAATTGGATACAAAAAATTATGAATGAATATAAAATTTTATTTTTAACTTAAATAATTTATCTTTATTATATTGATTTTAAAAAAAATTACGGATGATATAATTACCATGAATTCTTACACAATGTCGATATAGTGTTTGTGAAAGTGGAGGAAATATTAAGACCAATGATTTTTAATATAATAAAATTAATAAATTTTTGAAGAATTGTGGTATTACATGAAGTTAATAGGTAATTACACTGTATATATTATGTAAAATGTGTTTATATTTTAATTCAATTATTGTCTTGATTTATTTAAATTGAAATTAAATGAATAGTCATAATAATGAATTTAATGATATTATATGTTAACTAAAATTTTATTACAATTATTTAAAAATAATAAAAATCAATAAAGATAAAATGAGTGATAAAAAATTTTCTAAAACATTTTCCATGGACCCTTTATTGGAAACTTGTCACCTTAGAAGTGAATTTATATCTCTTGAAGTATAATAATGTTTTATAATGGTTAAAGTTAAAAAGGGATTACAAGAGGTTAAACCAAAATATAAGGTTTAGAAGAAATGTACACATGTCTAATTTTTTTGGATGATGTTATTTATACAATATCATAAAATAACATAGAAACTTCACCTATCTGGTCCCAAATTACAAGATTATGATACATATTATATCTAAATCATTAAAGTAATCCCTAATGTGTTGTTTCCCTTAATTATAAAAAAGAACCATATCTTCCAACTTATTCAAAAAAATTTATCCTTATATCATGTAAAATCCCCAACTTAATTTATTTCTAAGGTCCTTATCTATTATCTATATCTTCTGGTTATTCCAAAATACCATACCTTCAAGGATGAAGGTGTAAGTCAAAAGAGGTCTCCCAACGAAGAGGTATAACTCTTAACTTTGTACTTTCAATTAAATTTCTTCTTATACCCCCTATAAATATATGAAAGGAATTTTAAAATGTTTAATTAATTATATTAAATATACTTAATGTTTAATATGATTAAGTAAAAAAACTATTGTCCACCTAATTTAAATCACATGGGAAAAAAACCTCAACCGTGCATACGTATGGACTACCACCTCCATAAAGAAATGTGTTTTTTAATAACTGATTCAGATTGTGGTCATAATAATGGATTTAATGAATATATATGATATAATTATCATTATTTGAATTATGTAGTTGATGGAACCATGATCCAACTGAAAGGATAAGATCTGCTGAACTAAAACTAGCATTAAAAACAAAACAATTGTCACCTGGAATAGTGATAGCTAATAAAATATTGATAAAATGTTATAACTAAAACATATATGTTAAAAATGTATCAATATAGTTATATAATTGATTTATGATAAATATATTTTAATTATAGTATAGGTTTGAACCCGTGTAAAGTAGCATAAGACATGAAGTAAGGGTTTATGCTGAAATCTCATTCTTATCAGGATTGTTTATGATTCAATTTCAATGTATGGGAATTATATGATCTTAATTTCATATGACCAATATAAAATATTATAATTTGGTTATTTCTGGAGTTTTAGTATTCATATCAGTTTTCCCTCTTCATAACTAATAAGATCAAATGAACATTTTTATAAGAATCAACATTATTTATCCATTTGGTTAAGAATAATTTCTTCCATCTCTATATATATTTAAAAAATCAATAATGTTTTAAATATTTTACAATTACTAATTAAAATCATTTTTACCAATGTTTTAATTTTTATTAAAATGTTAAATAGAATATTATCTTTATTTTCCGAATGATATAATTTTACTAGAGGTTTTAATGAGATCTTTGTTTCTACATTTACAACGTGGATGTAATTTCCCACCTTCATGACCAATTAATTATTTGAATCTTATTTTAAAAGTGTCAATTATAATTTAAAAAAAATTATTTTTTTCAATATTATAGTAATTTCTTGTTAAAATTCTTCCAAAGAAAATTTTAATTTATCATGTTTTCATAGAAATGTTTGAATTATCTTTTAAGGGTATATTTTTACCTATGTCATCTTCCTTTGAGAATTTTTGTGTTTAAATTATGATTTGATATTATTGTACCATTCACATTCATAATATGTCTTATGATGATGATAATTGTATAAAACACATTTATTTCTCGTGGGTTAATTAATTTATGGTGATGATTCTCTAAAACTAGTTTCTTTCCCATGGGTTAATTAAATATTTATGAAATATATTTGAAACCAATTTCTTCTAAATGGGATATAATATGTTTAAATTATTAATATTTAATGGTCATGGGGAACACATATATATAGTTTTCATTATATGGTGAGTTTTTCTGTTATATCACCCCCCAAATCATTATGTATATCCTTATATCTCATGATATAATTATAGGAAAATGAGTGAATGTGCTTGATACACTAAAGGTCATTGTAAGAGATTATTAATATACTATAGTATGTGAAGTAGTGGTGATTCAAAATCCTATATGTTATGGTAACTAGTTGTTAATTCCTGATCCACTATGAGTTGATGGCCTTAGTTGTCAACCTTGAAATATGATATAGTTTCTATGAATATAATGGTTAAATAAACCTAATAAATTTTTATATGTTTATTATTTTAACTCATTCCTCATGATTACTTTTTGAAGATTCCCTAATATTGTAACATTTTAATTTTTTAGTCTGTGAAAAATGATTATGAACTATGAATTCCTTGGTATGATTTTCCATTGATTATATAATGTTCTCAATACCTTATTCACATGAATTGTTTACAAAAGATCATTTATTGATATGTTCTATTTTTACCCTTACTGAGCATCTAATTCACCCCTTCCTATATTTTAATTTTCCCTAGGTTATGGAGAAGGTTACAAAGTATAATGAGTCTATAAGGATACCTTATTTAAAAAATAATGTTAGATATGATAAATATTATCCTTAAATGATATGTTTTTGTACCATGTCTCCGTTTATAATAATCCTTTTTAGTTTTGGTTCATATAATGTTATCAGATATATAGAATATTCAGCTAAAAAACACATAATTTATTTATAAAATTATTGGATTACTATATTTGGTATCAGAGGAGGGTATATTATTTTTTTGATTAATATTATAGAACATGGGTAAAACCCCTAGGGATTACCCTAAGAATAAGATAACATCCTAAACATATAGCATAGTATAGATTATATGGGTTTCCTTGAAATATATATATTCCTAGATAATATAATTGAATGTGGTTTTGTAATAGATGGATCTTGGGTAATAACACTAAAAAGATATGATCAAGTATATTATATCCATCATTCCAATGAATGGTGAACGGGCCCTTACTATGCACCTATCTTGATAATACTAAGTTGTATTCATTGGTTAATTAAAATTTATCAAGTATTGAAATATATAATGACCATGAATTTCTCATTTTAAACCTATGGTGTCAAATATTTAAATGAATATGTAATAATTTAGACATACTATTAATAACGTTTCAATATTATATGATTTCTCATAGTAATTATAGTATAATTATTATTACACTATGATTTTTTATTTAATGGTTGAACCCTTCTTGAAATGAAACTAAAAATGAATGTGATGTATAATTTTTTGATTTACTTCTTGATAAGTGAAACGTTATGAGATATGGAATGCATGATCTTACTGTGATGCTCAAGTCACTTTCTCACATAATGAATCATGCCAAGATTACAAATTATCAAAGGAGGGAATAATGTACCATTAATTATTTCATTATGTAACATTCTCCATCTCTTATTGGATCTTTTAGTCCCTTAGGGTCTGAGAAATGGATCTGTACCACTAAGAAAATATCTTATGTTTTCTACTTCACAGAACATGAAAAATTGAAATTAACTCCCTAGAATGTGATGTGTTTAGGAGAATATTATTCATAAATTAATTTCCTTATATTAATTGTAAAGAAATGGATAATAAATTACTTGAGCTTATATAAAAGGTTGATTAATACCTTGGTAACTGAGAAGTAAAATTTACAAGACTTTCAAATTATGATTCTGGTTTAATCATCTTCCTTAAAAGGAAAATTGATTGATTATTTGGTGGATTAAAACCATGTATTTGAATAGTTTTTTATATAATAGACATTAGTGGATAGTAAAAAATGGTTTAGTGTGATATAAATGTAGAAAATTAAATAAGATATTTCCATCATTCCAATGGTTTTGATATGAAATGAATGATAGAGTCTAATGAAAACTCCAATAAAACACATGGAGGAAAGAAATTAAAATAACTTTTATGAAATTAATGTTGTGAGAAACATAATGGGAAATTACTAAATATAACTTAATGGTGATTTAAATGTGCATTGAAATGTGATAAATCCCATGAATTTTGAAATTTGGTAAAGAGTATGGTTTATATAATAGAATGAATGAAGAGGAAAACTAATGAAACAACTACACTCCAATGCTTCAAATGCATGGATTGTTGGAATTAAACCAACTTGAGAAAAATTATGATGGTTTATGATGCTAATCATAATTAATAACCTCTTAATCATGAGTAAATAACGGATATATGATGCATTTATGACTACTAATGTGGGTTTTAATAATGGGGTTATGAAAGGTACACTAATCCTTCAGTCGATAATATCAAATGTCTAATTTGATTTTAGATATACCCCTTCCTTTATATATATGAAATTTGGTAA